>CM030790.1:37740000-40688333 GCA_018127125.1 Rhododendron griersonianum | reverse complement strand
ATGTGTGTGGGTATAAAGGAGTATTTTACTCCTCACACTCTCTCTCCATCTCCCGATCTCTCCCTCTCTCTCGGCACTCTCTCTCTCTCTCTCTAACACTCAAAACTCCAACCCTTACTCAAAATCCATAGCAAATAACCTTCAATCCTTCATCCATTCGCGTTATTAAGCTCGTATCCCGGTGGGTTTAGCTTGAAAAGGCATATTTTGCTTGGTTCGAGTTTTCGGAGTCTAGGGCTTGATCGATCTCTTTGGGTTCGGCTTTGATAATCAATGTAGGGATTTCTTACTCTTGTTATGAGTTTATGTGATGATTATGTGCCTAAATCGTGCTTTAATTCGTTGAATTTCGAATTTGTGCATATTCTCGATTTTCTACAAAATCGCCTACTGTAATGCATCGGTATTAGTACCTATTTTTTGAGGTACCGATACCTTGATCTCTGATTGCTCTCTGGATTGGTTTGGTACCGATACCTATATCTTGTGGTATCGGTACCTAGTGCTCAGAAAACTGTTTTGAAAATGTTGAATCCCCTTCGATTGTATTGACTCCCGATCACTTCTAGCACATTCTAAACATTGTTAAACCATCCCTAAACTTGATTACTCAGGTTCCAATGATTCATTGATCATTCCAATCCCTTCGATACTCGTTAAACGTAATCTTAGTACCGTTGTAAATGGAAAATGTACCGTAAAGTTCTTTAGGTGTACTGTAGGTTATATGAGGCGTTGTGGTGAGTGTGATGGGTAGTCGTGAGTTTGGCTAATGATTCAAAAGGTAACATAGTAACTCGTATCCTTGTGATTTTATCTCGTTGATCACCCTAAACTCCTTGAGCTCTCGTTTCATGAGATTCTAGTATAGAGGCTAGTGGTTAGTGTGTCGTAAAGTTATTTATGAGTTCAGTACGCTATGTAGGATATGATGATATATTTAAGGGAAATATGTGTTCTTATCTATTTGTTAGTGTATGTGATGGTTGATTGTCTGTAGCATAATGGGATATGATTGATTGTTGAGATTGTGGACAATAAAAGAACATGACACATCGGGTATCACCATTCGACTAAGACCGGAGTGGTGAGATGACCGAAATGGACACTGTTGGTATCGCCATGGACATTCGGCGAAGTGATAAGATTTGCAGATAAAACGAACGGGTATCACCATGGACATTCGATGAGATGACCGGAAACGAGTGATACATGCGAAAATCTTGGATGTTATGATATGAGATTATTGGGAAAGAAAGAAAGATTGATTTTTACCAAATTGACTTGTTTTAAAGGGAAAAGGATCTTTATTAAAAATCCTCCGGCTATTCTTGAGCGAATCAACGATTTTCGGTATTCGTGCACATAATCAACGGACTCCGGCTATTCAAGCTCGAATCAATGGAGTTTGACCATTATAGGTCACGTATTTCTCTACAGTACACCTATTTGAAAACGAAAGAGATTGATCCATGGGAAAAGGATGTTGATGACTAATGATGAGAAAAGGAGAATGAGAAAGATTGTGGAATCATATGTGATGTGACGAAATGGTTGTTGAGAAACCAGATATTGGTTTATTATGATTGATGTGGGAAAGTTAATGGTTCTAGTTAAGACATATGAGTTGATGAATATTGCTCATAGGATATCTAGATCCCTTTGGCCATAACATGATGTTCTTTGATAGTCATATGTACCTTGGGCATATCCGTCGTAACTCACTCACTCTGGATGCATAACTCATTATATTTTCTTATAACTTGTGTATAGATTTCTCTACTGGGCTAGTGTAGCTCAACCTATCATTTTCAGGTACATTGCAGGTCACTGTCATGGAGTGCATGCTGTTGTTATCGATTAAAGCTATTTTCATAGAATACTTGATAATCTTTGTATAAAAAACTGCATTGTAATGTTTTTATCTACTTTGGAACTCTGTAATTTATTGGGCAAGTTTGTGGATTTGGGGGACTGAACTATCTTTTGGGTTCTTAATTGTAACTCCTGTGATGATTTAAATTATCAAATATTATTATTATTTATGTTTAAAATCGAGGACGTGACAACCAACGTGAGGACTCACATGGTGGGACCTTCCATGCCAGGTAGGATCATTGTGGAGATCACGGTAGATGTCATTACTAATAGCAAAATTGTTTCAAATACACCAAATTCATCTTGTTTAATTTAGACAATCCAATGAAAATTATTGAATTTTAAAGTAGTTTATTGTGAGATAAAGGTTTTTCTTCTACAAAATTCTACCAATTATACTAAAAAAATTACTACTTTATCCACAAAAAAATTTACTCCATTACGAACAATAATTGGAAATAATTTAAAGAACTAAAGAATAGTTAGCAAGGATTGTCCTTCGTTGAGTATGGCAATTTATCAGAGGAGAATGAGGCCAAGTTTCACTAATTGTCTAAACGGGATAAACAGACTAAATAATACTAAAGCCCCCAAAAATATAAATTTCGAGACATGATTTTTCTCACATATATCAACTAAAAGTCAAAATAGCAATAATAACTTGTGTAAAGACCATAAGTTATACGGTCTTGCAATTGTCACTCTACTGGGCTGACGATAGCACACTAGAAGACAATGAAAACACATATTTTTGTATACCTTTTACACTCTTTAACACACATTTAGTATTGTCAGTCAATTGGGCTGATTTTAGAATTTTCCTAAGTTATAAACGGGATTTTTATGGAAAACGAATACCGAGAAGATATCTAATGGATTCACCAAATGCGATACTTAAAGTCGTTTTTATTGCAAACTGTGATTTAATTTCCACATTTCATCTCCCTCGGATTTATGATACTCGCACGTCACCAAGGTTTGCTGCCACGCTTGGACAAGCGTTGGTCACAAGGTTAACCTTGAGAAAATATCCCTGTTGGTGGATGCGTCCCTGCAAAACCTTTTGATTGCGTGCCATTAACACGCCTCCGTACTAAGGCCCCGTTTCCACTTTTCACAAAAAAAAAAAAAAAAAATTACTAAAAATTTAAAATGTACTGTATTTTACTATCTCGTTTTTATTAATAAAAAAGTAGTCAACAGATTTTTTTTTCACTACTGGAAACAATTTGACATTTCTCAAGAACTTATTTACTACCGGAAACACCTAACAAATTCTCAACCACAAATAAAAATCTACAAATTTTTCACTACAAAAAACACCCCCTAAATTATTTTAGAAAAAACAAAAAGACAAAAGCTCTTGCAGTGAGTGACACTCCATATTTTGATAACAACACTTCAATATGGGTGTTTTTATTGTCCATTTTGAGTACTTATTAATGTGTCATCATCCAAAAGTTGAATGGTAAAATAAGGCTAAGTTCCGCTAATTTTTTTTTTGGGATTCTGGGACTCTTTATTATTTTGTTTTTATTTTATTGCATTTTTTAGTTTTGCACTTAAATTTTGTGAATTATTGATTTGTTTCGTCAAGATGAATCAGAAAAGTAAAAAATTATGACTTTTAACAAAGGCCCCGTTTCCACTAACAAAAAGCACTAAAAACTTAATGTATTTTACCCTCTCGTTTTCACTAGCAAGAAAATTTTAGCATTTTACCATTTCATTTCACTAATAAAAAAGTTGTCAACAAAAACTGTTTTTGCTACAGTAACTCTACTTACAAACCCATAAACAACTTATTTACTATCGGAAATAACTTGATTTTTTTCAACAACTTATTCACTACCGGAAACACCTAATAACTTCTCAATCACAAATAAAAATCTACAAATTTTTCACTACTACCGGAAACACTTCCTAAATATTCTTGAAAATATTCAAGATAAAACCCAAAAAAAAAAAAACCAAAAAACCTATTTTTTGAAATTTATCTTCGATATTTCAAAAAATACTTCGATAAAAATCATAATAATTTAAAAAAATTAGGCGCAAAACTAACAAATATATATAGAGTTATTTTTTTGGTGGAAGTTTTTTTTTAAAGTGTAAACACAGATTGGGAATTTGTCAGACATTAAATGTACTTATGCAATGTGCATATTTTTCTCTTTATCCCATTATAAATGTGATGTGTATCAGCAAAAAATTTCATTCATAACAAGGATAGCAAAAAAAAATCTCATTGCTAAGAATTATCGGCAAATATATTTCTATCATCCCCGGGGAACGGAGGGATGAGAGGAGGAGTCTGCGGCGGCCGCAGCAGAGGGATGTTCGGTACAGTTCAAAGGGCGGTCAAGATTGGTGTCGTCGGTGTAGCAACCGACGACGACGACGACGCTAGTGCCACTTTCACCACCACCCCCACCCCCACCCCCAAACCCACGTGTAAAATCAACCGCCTCTCTCTCTCCTCTTCGTATAGTCCCCCGATATCTCCCACCTGGCACCCTTCTTGCTCTTCCCCGACCTACAGGGATGAGTTTGAGTGGGAATACGTAGACGGGACCGAAGATGAAATGGCGTCGTCTTATGGGTTTAACGATGATTTTGTGTTTCGGGCGGTTCCATCAAAGGACGAGGTTCAAAATGCGGTCCTTTCTATTCAGCAGTAAGCGCTTCAATTTCTTAGAATTCACTTTTATGAAATTTTCCTTATTTTCTTGATTCAATTCTAGACGAGGAGAAGATTTAACACGAGTATGAAGTGGAATCACAGAAGCCAGAAGGGAAAGAGAAAAAGCATGAATGAAAAGGATTTTTTTGCAGTAAATTAGTCTTACGTGAACAGTTACATGCGATGATTGGGTAGATGCCACTTATCCGGTTATTAACACTGTTTTATTTTTTACATGTCCTATGTTGGAGTAGCTAATACTGATTGTATAGGACCCATGCCTTAGCTTTTTGTCAACACTTTTTGGGTAGTTGAGTATTTGTAAATGATGAATGTGAAGACGATGACGATGGCGATGACAATTTGTGGGGTAAATAGTGGGAACCCTATGCTTCCTATCAGTACATGACTAAAATAGTGGATTTTCAGCTGAAGTTCATTTTTCTAGAGCACGGGGAGACGAAAGATTAGTAGTGTTTTCATTTTAACTTTGGGGAAACAAGCCTAGTGCAAGCCTACGAGGTTAAAACTATACAAAGCTCTTATTCTTAACGAATGGGACGGATGTCGATCGTTGAAAACATGAT
Source organism: Rhododendron griersonianum (assembly GCA_018127125.1). Classification (NCBI taxonomy): domain Eukaryota; kingdom Viridiplantae; phylum Streptophyta; class Magnoliopsida; order Ericales; family Ericaceae; genus Rhododendron; species Rhododendron griersonianum. The sequence goes on along the minus strand of CM030790.1, from coordinate 40,683,185 downwards.
ATTAAAGTTGACAACCAATAAACCTGCAAGTTGAACCTTCTCTCATCCTCCATAATCTTTAATCTCCAAGTGGTAATTGAATGTTTTGAAGAATGAAGTTTCTTCTACACAAAACTTTGCCATACACATGGGTTGCCCCAGTGGTTCGGGCGGATGCCATGCTTTGGGAGTATTGGGAGTATTTCTCAAGGTCTGGGGTTCGATTCCCCACAGTGTGAGTACCCTGAAGTAAGTGGGGGACCGTGAGTCCGAGACTGGTGTGGCCGCGGCCAGCTAGCTTCCTCGGAGGTTGGGGTTGCGCAGTCAGGTCCATTTAGTAGCCTGGCTGTAGGGCTATTCCTCTGTTACCCAAAAAAAAAACCTTTGCCATATGCTGGTATATATTGGTTCTTTTTTCACTTGCTACATGGCAATTGATAACAAAGCACTCGTTCCACCCTGCTGGAAAAATAAATGGATTTGAGCTGTCTTGACAGTTCAAAGGCACTTGGGGCTTTGAGTACCCTTTATTGATTTGAGCTCTCTAGGCAGTTCGAAGGGAATTGGGGCTTCAGTACCCTTTTCCTTTCATTAGGTGAATCACCATTGCACATAGGAGCAATTCTATTATCCATGACCGCGTGAAATTGATTTAGGAAGTGTCGGATTTACCTATTTCCCAAGTCATCGACATTGGGACATGTAAAATGTAGTTTTTTTTTTTTTGTTCTTTTGGTTTCTGAAGTAAATTGTGTTTACAAGATGTCACACTTTTAGTTTCCTGCACAAATTAGTGTTTCCTGTGTAAATGTGGCCGAAATTTGAACTCTACCGTCCTTCTAGGTAATTGTTCAACTAGAAATGTTGGACACGTACATGTAACAGAGGACGTGGAGGATGAGTTTTAGTTCATTTAGTATCCATGATGGTTGTGGACAGTGGTTAACCAATCCAAATTTAATGATTACCAGCCAGTGGAAAATCTGTTATTGCACTGTTGAATATCTGGTTTGTATTGGATCTCTCCAACATACTGATAAGATGAGTTATTTGGGTCTGTTTTGTATTTGTAGGGTCCTTGACCCGACCTCCTTTTCAAAGTTCATCAAGGGAAGACTTCCTTATAATTCAGACAACGATGTTGCGGAAGAAATTGCAAGTCCAAGGATGAACAGAGTTTCTTCGGTTGGTCAAGAATTAGATTGGATTGAACCCTCATTCCATCTCTGTAATCCAAGGATGTTGCAGTATCGTGGATATGACAGAGTTTATGATGCTTTCCATCTATTGCATACTGACCCGTCTATTCAGGTACCTTGAACTATTGACTTACAAAGTTTGCAAGGTTTGAGTACGAGACCAAGCATCAGTGTTAGGTTTAGATGAATTAAGGAAAAAAACTGCTAAATTTGACATTTCCTTGAAAAATCAATTTTCCTGGCCTCACCCCTACCTTTATCCTTATCCCCTCTCAACATTCTACTTCTGGAATTGTGTTTCTAAATTGTTGTTGTATTTAAATTGGTTGTGTAGAGGATGGTGATGTCATTGTCCTCTGATAAAGCTGTTTGGGATGCTGTTTTGAACAACGAGGTGGTACGGGAGCTCAGGGAGTCACTTATTAAAGGTTTGTATCCCATTAACAATTGACGAAATTTATGTGACAGTTACATTGAGCTGTTTTTGTAGTTGGATGACCTGAAATAACTGTATTATGTTTTTCTGGTGCCCAAAAGGGTGGTCCTCACCCCTCTTCTAGTTTCCTCTTAATCTACCTTTCAGGTACTTCTTATGCTGTTTTTAACTTTATACTAAACGCTGGTGGACAATAGGAATGAATTTCTTTATTTGAAAAGAAACTCTTGTGCCTATGTGTTTTCAAAGAAAAACTAGTAACTTTATGGTGAGGCACTTTACAAAAAAAAAAAAAATTTACGGTGAGGCGTCATAACACCTATTGTGGCTACAAAATATTTTATCCTGTGTCATGTTCACATAACATAACATCATCAGGGATGTATCAAGATCCAGTTTAAAAGTTCCAATTGGGTTATAGTGGTTTGCAGTGTGGGATTGGAGTGTCATGGTCATCACTTTGCTATAATTAGCGATCAGGAGAGAGTTAATTAACATGACGCATTTGCATATGGGTGGTTGTTTTTTGGTTTGTATTTCCGACTAACAAATCGCTTTAATGTAGTACCACTCTGGAAATTAAACGACACTCGATGGTTTTCACTTGCCATTTTCTGTCACATGATATCTTCCTTATGTACGCAGCAGACGGAAGTGTTCCTGAGAACCAAAGTGACAGATCTGATGGCTTCAATGCAGCAGCAGACATACTCAATTGGATTTTTAATAATACTAAGGCTGAAGTGTTGAAACTAATGGAGAAAATTACAAAGCTAGTTAACGGGTTGTTTCAACCTCGCAAGGATGAGACAACAGGAGGAGCCACAGAGCCAATTGAGGAAAAGCTCCAAACTTCGTTGATGCTCACAATTGTGGTCTTGTTGATTGTGGTTGTGACTCGAACCAATATGGCTCGACCACCTTGACCTTAATCCGTCGAAATGACACAGGTGACCCCCCCAGATTCCCAGTTCGGTTATTGAAGATCCTTTAGCCTGACACATGAAGATACTCCAGAAGGCTACTTTTGGATTTGGCAGGTTTTGTGTAAATATGGTTGATGTATTACTGGAAGGCTGTGTTTGGTGGAAAAAGTTAATGTCAGGCATTTCTTCTTGTGCAAAGCCTTAGTTTTTTAGGTGCATTTAAATCCATAATTTTGGTTGATAACCTGTGCTTTCATCATGCTTGTTTAGTCATATAGGTAAAAGAAATTTGACTCTTGGAACTTGTCATAATCAGTGGCTTCACATCAATGGTCTCACCAGGGGGATTATTTGACAAATGAACGGGTAATTGAAGCTATTGAGGTCTTGTTTAATTGATCGGATTAGACGTACAATTGCATTCAAACTACCACATGATCGCGAACGAAACGGTAGCAGTGGTTCCCTAGAAAATTAGTCAAATGCTCGTATGCTAGTTAGAACACCCTGAGATATTAAGAAAAGAAAAACAACGGCCCTTCGCTATTACCCCAATGGGATTACGGACTTAATGAGATTATATATCCCTCGTTATCCGTCCAAAACCCAATCAGATGCACCCGAGTATAGTTTTAGACTATCGATACATGTGAAAGAAACTCCAGTGATATATTGTTGTTTGTTCTTGTTGTTTCAGTGTGTTTTGTTGTACTTTTTCTTGTTTTGATATATATATGGGAGGATCTTCTTGTTTTTTTTGTTTTGTAGTAATTGGTGGGCAGATGTTTCAAGATTTCCCATGGAGAAATGTAAGTTCAAGAATATTCCTAAACTTTAAACAGAGCAATCTTAGGTGTCTGTATTTTCAATTACTTCGGCTACATATCTTCCTAAAATTTCTACTAGAATGTATCGAATATACAGCACTATACCATTGCCACCATGTTAGTAGTAGTCTTTACAACTTTGCGTGGTCAAAATCATGTAGTAGGATCTAATCCAAGTCAATAACATTGTCCAAGAGGGAATCGATATCAGGAGTTACAACAGCCCGCTTGCCCAGTTCCCCAAGAGCGCAACAGTTTTTATCAACGGTGTTGATTGCCACAACATCTTGAGCAGCTACACAGTTTAGACCCGGTGATACCTGAAAATCATTTTAGTTAAAGTACCAAGTTTAGAACTCCAAACAAACAAGTTTTTACAATCCAAATAAGTTCTCTCTGAAGCTACTCATTACAAAAACAGAGACATAACTATATGGCTTCAGCGACAGACAGCTAGAAATTTGTTTTACAACAGGCTACTAAAACGTGAATTATGAAACAACGCATTCAAAGTTCTTGATATACGTCACAAATCACAATCAAAGCGAAGAAACAGATAATTCTGCAAGTACAAAAGTTAAACGGCACTGATGAGATATAACTCACATCATAGACGACATCTCCGAGCTTCCACTTGATCGCTCCGCTCTTGTAAACCAACATCTTTCCCATGTATCCTCCAGGCAAACCTTCCAAGCCGCAATGCATCTTTGAAGCGTTCCCTCTCTCCAGGGGCATAGGAGAGCTGCTCATTATCTCTTTGCCCTTTACAGCAGCTGAAGCACCAGTACTGCCTATTGATTTAGACTTGCCAGCTATTTCTTTCCCCTTTGCACTGGCTGAGGCACCTTTGCTCTCGTTTCCATCTGCACCAGCTGATCGCTTTGGAAGGGGCAGATTAGGAGGAAATTGGAGAAATAGCATCTGTGGTTTGTCAGTTTCCTCCTGTCCATCATTTATAGTAGTATATGGTAAGTGACTGATACCAAGAATTCGAAATAATTTCGAGATTTCTGTTATCAGATAACAAACCATCAGCCCAAGCTCCAATGCCGAACTTATAGTATTTTCATCATAATCCAAATTATCTGCAGCATCCCCGAATTCTGCTTCATCAAGAAGCTCTGAATGCAAAATACAAGAAACCATTTTCAAAATCACAATGCAAGAAACAAAACCACATATGAAAAATAACACTGCTACCAGGCACCGCATCTGATTCCACAAACTTCCCTTTCTTTGCTCATTTTGTTCTTGTTACTTTCTTTACTGTTGTACATTTGTATTTATTATGTAAATCACAGTCCTAAAGATGAGTTTGTGCATTCAGTTGCTATGTGATCTGGTCTCTTGTATGCATCAGAATCCGAGTTAATGAAGAGACCAAACCATATTACACACACACTCCAAGAGATATGCAGCTAATGTTTCAAATTGTTTTGTGATCAACCCTGCAAAGTCATTCATAAACAGCGATTGCATTACAACTATGCATATATTATCTAACCACGATTGTTATTTGTAGTATATGGACTGAAGTCAATTTACTGGTAGAGGATAGTGAAAGATCACTCGAAAGTCGAAACCAAAGAATATGTTTACAAATTTTTCATGCCAATAGGCATCATATTTTTATGGAATATTGCGTAATACTGATACCGTGATACGTATCTGAAAACAAACCTGGGTCTCCAGAGTAAGGCCCTCTCAAAGGAAGAGTAATGGGATAGTCACTGTGGTGATAATCCTGCATTGGCATTGAGGAAAAATGTATCAGTCACACACACACACACACAAAGAGAGAGAGAGAGAGGTTCTCACCCAAGGTTCTCTGTAGTCTTTCTCTATCTTTCGAGATGTTGTAACCAAAGCATTTTCAGAAATACCACTTGTTCCATATGGTTCATCAGTCGAAGGCAAAGAAAAGAGGATTTGCTCGTCATCAACAGCAGAATCTCTTGAACCCAAACCGTTGCTTTTACTACTATTTCCTTCCCTAGGTACGCCATATGACCTTATGGTAGCTGATGAAGAGCCATGAGCAAATGCAACTTGCACAGAAGCTGCAAAGTTTGAAAACCAAAAACAGAAGTTTAATAGACTTTAGTGAAGCTGCAAAGAGTTTGACATTATGGCCTTACTTCAAGTACTCATGGCCACTCTGAGAAATGTCATGGTTCATACGAAGTAACAAGAAGATCGAACCTACAATGTTTAAGTGTATATGATCACGTTCAAATAAAACAGATGAACACGATAGCACAAATAATAATCAGACCTCCCAAATTGCAAGTCAACAAATCCTAACCTTGAGGCCTACAATCTGTGGTTCCTAGTTGCTAAATACACGCCTCAGTCTTCTATTTCACGGGATAGTTGCTAGTTTCTATTGCTATACGCATTTTATTTAAACTGTTGCAGTGAAACTGAAGTTGTTAGAAATTACGAAAGGCACTTGGTAAAATTTCTTTTGTGCACAACGGCGTATCGTGGAATCATAATGATACCAGTTTTGGGTTCTTACTCAATTGCACGCCACCTCAACATCTTTTTCTTCCAAAAATCAACATTCTAGACACCAGACTACTAGATACAAATCAAATAGTTGGAAAGTGCAACATACTGTGCAATGTAACAAAAACTTACACTTCTTTTCAACTTTAGGTCCTCGTTTCCCCAGACGGTCCTGCACATGCACAAACAGCAATTCCGTGAAATTAGAAAATATCTCGCTCATAAGGTGTACCCAAATAGTCATTGAATTGTGTGAAAGTAATTTGGAGTTATTTAGTACATCATAAACTCCTTTGCTCTTTGAACAGAATGAGTACATGTCGTATCATAATGTCCACTCAAATATCGATGGCCAGAACTCACAATGTATGAATGTACGAACACTTCTTGACACTCGAAGTTTGCAGTGTGGTTAAACATTTTTCCTACCTAAAGAAAAGTTTCTTAATTGGATCCCCTCTGCCATTTCACAGAAGAGATATCAATGCAAGTCTCACAACATGTTTCCTTTTCGGTGGACTTTTAGAACGTCCCATGGCATGAAAGCAACTGAACAGTTTTTGGAGGTGACTCCAGCCCTTCAACGAGTCTATCGAAAAGCTCTTTAATTTCTACGCATCAGTAAACCCTCTCCCACAATCTGAGATAAGTGGGGAGCTTTATGCACTGAGGTATGGTGGGTTCCCCCGATTTTTAGTAATTTCAATACGAATAACAAGCTTTTCTCAACGATATTAGTATTTGGTCTTCAACAATAGACCCTTCCATAATTGGTACTAAAAAGTAACAAGTAACAACATAATAAACTTGAATCTCATGTTTTATTGTTTGTTATCCTGATAGAACCAAAAAACTGACCCTCGTATTAGGCACAACTCAACAGGGCTTAGTGGGTTGAGAAAGACCCGAAATAAAAGCGACCGGCTAAGCAATAGACCTATTTGACAGGGTCAAAATCATAATTCCCTCTCAATGAATTGGAAATCTAAATGTGCAGCCATAGTATATGCTTAAATCTTGGATTTGCGGACGCTCTTGGATCCAAATATACACTCCCACCCACCACAAATTGCTCCGCAAATCCAAGATCCAAACATACCCGCCACACAAATCCAAGATCCAACCTCTCGAAATTCACTGTCCATAGTCCTTACACATCTCGCAAGAAAGAGAAATTAATTACTCTATTTGTTCCATTGGGGACCCATAACCCACCAAAAGGTCAAAATAGGAATAAAGCCTTTCCACGACAGGTCTAAACTAAAATAAGGAAAAGGTAAGACCAGGTTTCGGGAATGGTCACGAATAAATTCTCACACCCAAACACCACCCCACAATTGTAAAAACAAACCCCCAAAACCAACAAACAAGCCTCTAGCTCGGTCAGCTCAACAGATGTTGATATTGCGCACACATCTACGGTTCGAGTCTTTTAAATTGCTAGTATATGCAAAACCCAAGAGGATGGCCTAGCTAGCGGTCAAAATCCAAGTTTGAGATTTAAGAGTTTGCTCCCTCGGTTTTGTGTTCGAAACCTTTGAGCTGGTATGCATTTTTTTGGGGCCAGTTCATATGGAGGGCATTTGCTCCGGCTTTAAGTGGGTCTCCTGGATTAATTGAGATGCGCATAAGCTGGTCCGGACATTTTATCGAAAAAAATGATATACGAAACACAACTTGCATACACAAGCTGAGAGAGAGAGAGAGATGTTTACTTTGACCAAGCGGCGGAGAGAGAGGACTGCTTCTTCGTCATCACCAGTATCTTCATCCACTATTTCACTGCAATAATCAACGGCAAACAATATTTTGAACACAAAAGGGAATAAAATAGCACGATATACCGAAATTTTGGAAACAAAAAAGGGATAATAATTCTGAAAAGAGTGATACGTTTTGGGATCAGCTGCAGGCTTCGGTGTCCTGCGAGGACGGGCTTTCGGTGCAAACCTAACCTAGCACACAGATAAGGAGGAAATTCAACAAAATGGAACGGAATTCTTACATTTTCACTTCAAAATCAGATGAAACAAGGAAAAACTAAACTAGAAGTACAAAAATTAAGGAAATTAAATTAGCAAAACCTTTCTGGGATTAGGAGGGGGAAGCTGATCTGGATCCATGGAGTTCATCGTGAAATTCGGGCAAAGAGGATCAAAAGAACTGAGGAAAAGATCTGCAGAAAGTTTCTGGAGGAAGAAGATGAAGATCGAAGACGACGGGAAAAAAAAAAGGAAAAACAAGGGAGAGCAGGATTCGAACCCTAGACCTACGGAGAAAGCCTGATCACATTTACCACAGTGGCACGACGGACTTTTTAACCTAGCTTTCCAAGAAATAATATTTATAATATAGATTACTGGCCCTTCCACAGACATTATTCACCCCAGGACTGTTACATGCACCCATATAATCTCTCACACCCACCACATGTTACAACCACACACACATTCACAAATGGGGTGGCCCCCCCCCCCCACACACTGGGGCCATTCCCTTTGTGAGTGTATATGTGTGTGGTTGTAAGAGTATTGATCATCAAAATAATTGCACCTTACAAAAACATGTGAATCTTGTACTATGGGTAAAGTCACCTATCAGTGGCTTCGAGTCACATTAGTTGTTAACCCACTAATTCTCCTCTGACTTCCACAAATGTTCATAATGTTGGCAAAATACCCGAGGAAAAAAAGAATGTAAAAGAGCCGGTACCCGTCATTTTTCGATAATGCATTTCATATGAATTATTTTTGGCCGACATCCTAGTTACTCCGTATCTGTGGTGATCCGGAAGCATTGTTTCCGTAATGCATTTCATAGAGCCCGCCTGATAAATATGCACCAACTAATTTTAGGAGCACCAAATGTGATTGAAAGATTAATTTAGGAAAGTTCTTTTGAGATTATATTCACTTTGTTTGGTTTGCATCTTAAAAAGTTAGGAGTATTTTTTAGAGTTGAGTGGTAATGAGTGAAGAGAGATAGAGAGAGTTTTTTTGAAAACTGTGCCGAGAGTTAAAAGTTACTCTAAAAAAGGGGAACCAAACAGAGTGAGCTACATATAAATTGTAATTCTCTCAAGTGCTATCAGCTCTTATGAGTTCAATCTATATGAATCTTTGTTCCGGCTTGTATCGAGCCCCTCGTTAGTGGATAGTGGGGGGATATTTTTTGAAGTTGCTGTTTGTTCCATTTCCTATTTGGTTGGATGATGGATAAGACATGAAACCTTTCGGAATATTTCAGAACCTTAGGGATTATGATGGAGTCTTTCGAGTTTCTCCAAAAATTTCTAAACTCTTATTTTAGAATTGTCCTTGTTTAGAAGATTCTTTCGCTCTCTATAGATAGGAGATGAGAGCTAGCTCATTAGGAGTGTAAGTGGGGTGTCCGAGTGGCGAGCACAAAGTGTAACTCAAGTGAGATCGAGATAGTGTGAGTGATAGTTACTGTCTAATATACAAGTGACTGAAGTGAGTGTGTAGTTGTGTAATCTTGTATTGTGTACGAATAAAAGTATTTCAATACAAGTGCATTAGCTTGGGGTGTCCAAACTCAACAGAATAACAACAAATTACCATTAAGTATAGAAAATTGCCATTTACTTCCCATTAAGTACTGACGCGCGTTTAATTTACATGGGAGTCTAAGTAGATATCGTGATCTGCTCACTTCGGTTGCTTGGGTTGAACAATTTTTGGTGTCTTCTACTGCTTAATTCTTGTGGTTGAGGTAAAATATATCTCTATCTCTACAGAGATTTTGGAACAATTAGGTTATAGAGATTTCAGTAGTGAAATTCATTATCTCTAAGCTAGTGCTTTTTGTCGAGATTGATTCAATTTTAAGAAACCGAGTTCTTGTAGATGCATCCTTGCAAGTGAGAAATATTCAGCTGGTGTCGAGGTGCTCGCTACGTGAGAAGGAAGGCGATCGGTGTTACATTGATTTTGTTTTGGGCGTGCTCCAAGGATTTTGAAATCTGTTCAAGAATGGTTTGGAATTAAGAATTATCAAGGTGACTCTATGGTGCACATTTTCCTAGCCTGGGCTTCTCATTGAAGATTTTTAGGTCTTCCTGAGTTCATAGGAAACTCGGCCTTTGCCATAACAGTATGGAGAATGTGGAAGCTGAGAAAGTCAGGCATGACAACGCCAAGGTTTGATACCAGGCACTGTGTGATGCAAATCCGAGTGGACTTAATTGAGTTAATTATACTTTTTTGTCCGTCTTGACTTATTAGAGAGGGGATAGATACGAGATTGATTCAATTTTGGAACAATTACGAATCTCGTGAAATTCATGAGCTTAGACATTGTGAATTTCACTAGATTTTCAAAATTGATTTTTACTAGCTCATGTATTATTTTCAAAAGCTTGAAGCTCGTGAATTTCGCGAGCTCAGACCTTGGGAATTTCACCAACTCAGTAGCTGTTTGAGAACAACATAAGCACCACGAATCTCATGAAATTCAGACATCTTCTATCTGATAGAAAAGCGCTTGTGACCGGTATAGAGATTTTGGAACAATTAGGTTACAGAGATTTCAGTAGTTTAAACTAGTGAAATTCATTAGCTTTGAGCTAGTGAAATTTAGTAGCTCTCAGCTAGTGACATTCATTACTTTTGATCTCGTGAATTAATTTTCCTTCGTATGTGTGTTGTTTAGTGTTTTGAAGGAGTGAATTTCACTAATTTTCCTTTTTTGTATGACTGTTGTTTACTGTTTTGAAGAATAGTATAGTTAAGATGACTGATGACTGATGTGTTTTGTCTTTGTTTGTTTAGTTCAACGGAGAATCCTATTGTCTTGGAATACGTGACATCCACTGCCAGTCAGAGCCTTTCAGTCTCAGGAACAAGAGACTGGGAAGGCAACTCAATCTTTAATCGTTTCAGCGAATGAAGTAAATTTTTAAAAGTTTGTACCACTGGTGGACTTGTTTTTGAAACCATGCTTCCGTTGGAGTTTATCGAAGACTAAGACTATGGAACCTTGAAATCCTCTTTTTTTCGCCAATTCAGTTTGAAATGTGTTTTTCTTTCAGCATCTGTTGTACATAGTTGTCTCAATCGTTCTTCTTCCTCTACCAATTTTAGCGCTTCTCCCTTAGCCACTATCTTAGCTGGTGCCCCTTTTTTCTTCAAGACTTCAATCTCAATCGCTACCTCTTTGTTCTTAATGGCTTCACGAGCCAAGTAATTAGTGGGTTCATTTGCTTGCCTTTTAACATAATAGTGAAAATTCCTCTGATTTATTGATGGGTAGTTCTTCCTTAATTTTTCTTCGAAAATAAGGACATAATGACGTATCACCTTGAAGCAGCTCTACATACAACTTCCAGTAACCTTCTTGGATTGTTTGCTTTAAGCCGAACCTAGCAGGCCTAAATTCAACTTGAAGAGGCATTAGGATGCTTTCGTTGAATTTCTCCTTGAACCACTTTAACAACCTGTCCTCACTGTCCTGAAATACCACCCCTGCTGATGCTTTACAGTTTGACGGTAAGTACGAAGTGTCCATGTTCATCTTAACTACCCCACATGGGGATGGGGGATCCAATTATGTCTGTTTATAAACTGCAGTTCCCAGGTTCAATAGTAACTTTTATTTTGTTGAGCTCAAGAAAGTCCATGAGTTGTTCTTTTCTCATGGAGAAGACATAGGACTCAACGTGTCATATAATACTTGCCGAGAGACGGACTTAAACACCTCGTCCATAGATGCTCCTTTGAGAAGCCGGCGATTGTATTCCTTAGCTAAATTCTTTAGACACATCTCTCTTTTTCTTTATTTCTCCATTTTTACTATATTCTTTAGTTTACCTTTTCTTGATTTTGGCATTAATCTTACGGTTGCCACCGCGACAGTTGAAAGAGTATTTTCAGCCATGAAGATTGTCAAAAATCGGTTGCGGAATAGAATGGGTGATCAATATTCAATGATTGAGCGATAATTTAGTGGTATACATACAGAGAAATATTTTTTAAGAATGTGAATAATAGGTGCCGCAGCATATAGAATTTCTAGATCCGCCACTAGGTGTATGTGCGACTCTTTTAGATTGTGGGCTGGGACAGAAGAAAGAAAACTAATTTTCCAGTATCGACGATCTGTATGAATTTAATAGGGGGCGACTATTCGCAATCCTCAAATTTTCTCCCGTAGCCCGTTAAAAATTTTTAAAAATTATCTTTCAGTAACTACATGTCGAAAATATGTTCAACATTCGGTAAACAACTGCCGAACATACATTTCGGTAAATAGCTGTTGAAAATAAGATTATATTTCGGTAACTACATGTCGGAAATGCACAAGAAACATATATTTCGGTAATTGGATGCTGAAAATGTATCTCAATTTTGGTAACTAACTGTCGAAACATATAAAAAATTTTAAAGGGCTACGGGAGAAAATTGAGGGGTGCGAATAGCAGCGCCCATTTAATAAAATAAAGTGGAAGAAGTGAAGAACCATATTGCACTATGGAAGAATATGAAAATCTACCATAGAAAGTACACGCACAGGATATTGCAGTTTGAATTCAACAATGCTTGTTACTTGCTGCAGAACTTGATTTGTTTTCCTCTTGGGCTAGTCGAAGTTCGATCTCGCGCGTCGAAAAATATTTTGGACGATCGGACTAAAAATAAAATATTACCATCAGAAATATTTATCATTGGTCAAAATTTTCTCAACAATAAATTACCGAAACAGAGGGCTATGATTGCGTGGCTCCTCCGTAAATTCTCAAAGATAACATCACACTCACAAGAAGAGAGAAGAAAAAGATTTCCAAGGCTAACAGCAAAAAAAAAATATATTTATATCTTCAAAGGCCACACTTTTCCGAAGCAGATCCAACGGGCTTGCTGCCCGCAACAAAAGCCCCAGCTTTCGCCGGCCCATCCAGTCTCTCATCACACCCATCAATCACCGCCGTCAATTCAAACGGCGGCGCATCGGTGGCCAGCCACTGATCGACGTAGAAGATGCTCTGGCTGCAGTCCTTGTGCGGCCCGGTGGAAGTGACCTCGACGAAGTCGCAGTACCAGCCGTGGTGGGCCCCCGACCCATCGGAGGTGAGGTTGAGGCGGCACAGCGGCGCGCCGACGCACGGGCCGAGCCCGGTGAATATGTCCAGGTTGCCGCGCTCGAAGTAGTCGTGGCTGTGGCCCATCAGGCCCCACGACCGGAGATTGGGGACCCACACTGACCGGCCTTGGGAGTCGCCGAGGACGACGCTGATGGCGGAGTCTGTTCCGGATTTTATGCCCGACCCGGTTTGGACGTAGAATGTGTAGACACACTCATTCTGCGTACCACAAAGTTGACAGAATATATTACTCCAATCTTGCAAGAAACGAACATAAATTTTGCAAGAAAGATGCTCGGGATACAAATATGTTCGGAATCGTTCTAGGTGGGTAGATATTGCGGTTCTTGACACATTTGTATTTGAATTTGTTTTTGGCTGTTAATATCCAAAATGTAGGGTCTTTTTCTATAAGAAAGTGTGCGGTGTAATTATGTTTTCTATGAATAATTCTCATGCGAAAATGACATTTTTTTCCGCCATCGTATTTAAATGAAAACTTTCACGATTATGACTCATAATATGAAAATAGTCACTACGCATCTCATACTTTTATTCAGTATTTCGTCTTGCTTATTGTTTAATTGAATCTACATGTTTCAATGCCCTCTGATGATCACGTAATTATACACTAGTATCTTTGAGGCACCATGGCGTGATTGCCGGAGTCCATAGAGATCGAAGAGCATGCAATAAGACAATTCCCGTGCTAAAATTTTCATCTATAATAACGTGACAATAACAATTGATCAAAATGACTTTTTTAAGTGAAACGAACATGCTGCAGTAGCGTAGCATGCATTTTTAGATGATCAGAATGGTACCATACCGTGCATGTTACCCTTACAATTTTGCGTTGAGCCTATTTTTCAATAGGCTCATCTCTTAGATCACAATATGTAGGAGTATTTGTCATCTCAAAAATAAAAAAAAAATTAAAAAAATATGTATCTGGTTACACCACTATGATCTATAATAGTAGATGAATGATCGATCTGATGGTAGTGGTCGCAGTTACGTTGTTGAGGATGAAATATTGGTACTTACAGAAGAGTCTTCAGCGGCGGCAGAGAGGAAGACAGCGATCGTGATCACTGCGAAGAACCCTCTACTACTCAACATCTCTCTATGTCTCTCTAGATCTTTCTCTCTCTCTCTCTCTCTCTCTCTCTCTTAGATGCAGAATATGGGGTGGTATATATGTTGAGGGTCCGAGGGAATGGCTCAATTTATGCACATGGAGTAGCTCAGTAATAATAGCTCAAGTGTCCACTTCTGTGCAGACACATGTATCCTCTCCCATTTTACTAGTACTACTTCATTTTCCTTCTAAAATGATTTTATTTAGTAGTAATTGTTACAGCCATCCCACCTGTTACTTCAACGAATTGCACACTGGATTCCAATTTGATGATCTGAAAAAACCAACCCATTTTAGGAGTTCTAAAAAATATGTTTTCCTTTTTGACGAATTCAGTAGCCATCAGTTGACATTTTCAAATTTCTTAAATCACAAACGTTCCGGTAGTCCCAGTCGTCTTAGATTATAAGGCGTGATTTATTTCGTAATTCGTCAAAATGAGAACACAATTTAGCTTATAGTAGGAGTATTAGATTTCCTTTATCCGTTGCTCAAGAATGAAAACTGCTTTTCTAGTTCTATGAGACCTTGTAATCACTGAATCTTTTTCAGCAGGGTCGGCAGGAGCTACTGGCCGTTCAAACGGGGCTGTTTTGGCCAAGAAATCAGTCCCTATTTTCACTTGTTTAATTAGTCCCTGTTTGATACCGAGTAAATGAGCAAGAGAGCTTTAAATAATGAGTTGTTTGAATACCTGTATTGAGCCCCACAAAAATCAACAAATCATTCATCCGAAATGGGTACCAAACAGAGACTAAACAAGTGAAAATGGGAACTGATTTCTTGGGCCAAAACCACGCCGTGTGAACGGCCAGTAGCTCCTGCCAACCATCCGGCTTTGCATATGCTTTTCTAGTTCTCCCTCTATTCATGTGGAGTACAGACATTGCCCTTTTCATTTTGGTAATGGAATCAGCTCCTCCCCGGCCCATGAAAATGGACTGGACTGTCCGGTTGGCCTATTTGTGACTTGAAAGCCATTTTCAGACCCACTTTGATGATTTAAACCGTCTGTATTTTAAAGGTTGTTGAGAACATTAGTAACGCCAAAAATCAGGTTGACCAAATATCGTTTAATATGATTTAAGATTACATTTATGTTAGAACTTAACAAGATTACAATACCCATTTAGCTCAAGACAAATGTATTTCGAAATTATATCAACCAGTGTTTGACCAACCTCATTTTTAAGTTTTTGACGTGGTTGATATCATGGACAAGCTCTAAATCGTGAAAGGTTTGGATCATCAAAATGGATCCGGAAAGGGCCCATAAATAGGCAAACTGGACGGTGCAGTTCATTTTTATGGACTGAAGGGATCCTCTTCCTTTGGTAATATTGACTTTGTCCCCACAAAATCTGCTTCTCATGAATCTTATCCAGCACAAGATGGTAACTTCTATGTAAATACCTCATAGTACCTTAAAAAGCCACTCCCCCATAATTTTTTTTTTGATCAAACACAAACATAACATACTCCCCCATAAATTGAATTTGCATTTGCTTTTAGTTTCTTCCTCTAAGAAAACATTGCCGAAGTCCATCTTGCTTTCTTACATTCACATATCCTTTTTCCATTCTTCCATTTACATAAGAAAATTCAAAGGCCGACGATGTGCCCCGGTTTAAAGCCAGTCCGTCTAATATTGATGTGGGGCATTTGCTATCAATGTTTTCTATTTTTTCCTTCTATAAAAATTTCCAAAATTTAAACATAAATGTAGGTACTTCCCCGAATCCAGTAATTTTACAGCAAAAGCAGCCTTAATTCAACTTAATTTGTTCAGCAGTCTATCTACACATCAAGTCGGGAGTTTAAGAGTCGTTGACGAGAAACAACAAAGACTAAAAGCCAGATTCTGAACAAGTTGCTCTACGTAGATAAAGATGTTATGCACAAGATTAGTTGTTTGTCAAGACAAGACTTGAGTATACCTGCAACTTCTATCTTTACATCTAATTTGCAGCTTCCATTTGCAGAGAGAGAGAGAGAGAGAGAGAGAGCACTTGGGTTAATTCGTGCTGGTAAAAGAATTTCTTTACATCAAACTTGCAGCTTCCATCTGCACAGAGAGACAGCTTCCATCTGCACAGAGAGAGAGAGAGAGCTTGGGTTAATTCATGCTGATAAAAGAATTAACTTCCGCTATTAGCAAGAGGCACATGAATTTTTTATTTTCTTTTATCCGAGAGGCACATGAATTCAATCTCCCCACTTGGCTACTATTACAATAATCCATTTCTATTTACGTTCATTCACTAAATTCACTTTAATAAGTGCCAAAATCGAGAAAAAAAAGAGAGGACAAACTTGTTCTTCAGTAGTTTTAGTTTGTAGGCCAACACTGGAAGCATTATGCTTAACTGATGGAACTGGACAATTCAGATCCCGGCCCGTCTTGCTAATTTTCATTATTTTTTCCGGTTGGGAATCGTCTTGCTGATTGTAACGGCCACTAACTTACCACCATTAACAGGGTTTGTTTGTTTGACGGGACCAATAATGAAGCGATGTATATATAACCCAATAAGAGATGTAATCCCATTGGACTAATAGATGCGGGATCAATGATAACCACCCCCAGTTCCCCAGATACTGTAAATCCACTCTTTGATATATAATGGATACGTAACCCCAATTGATAGATAGTCCAATCCGATGTCCATATCCAGACAAACAAACAGACAATATATTGTTTCGTTTTACCCCCCACATAAGTTTGGATGCATAACTTCCTAATGGAAGTACAAAAGCAAGCAAGGGAGTAATAAGTAGAGGACGAACGAAGTTAGTTTTTAGTTATTGCAACATACCTTCTACTATCTGCTGGAGCTGCCAAGATCAAAGTCCATGGTGTAGTCATATTAATTCAATCGTCGGAATCACAGAGGCCACAAATTTCAGGAATAAGAAGAGGTACCTACAAAAAGTGCAGGGGTGCCAGAGATCACCATTGTAATACGGAATTAACTTGACACAGCATTGATTAAATCAGGTAAACCGCAATGGAATGCTGTTATCGAAGAAAAGAGAAAAGGAAACCAGTTTGTAACCTACTTTGCGAGGTTAAAAGGTTACTTGGTCCTTCAACCCAGGCTAATTTTATTTTTTTTGTTACAATAACTTTACTCATAAACCCATCAACAGCTTATTCACTACCGAAAACAACTTGACATTTTTTAACAACTTATTCACTACCGAAAAAACTTAACTTTTCAACCACAAAAAAAAATTTACAAATTTTTCACTACCGAAAACACCCTGAGCCTCTACGAAGAACCAAACTGTATGACGGTGGGCAGGAGCACGTCAAACCATGCACCCAAACCGAAATTCTTATGTACTACCAGTCGGTCCTAATAGCAAAATTGTTTTACACTTGAGAGGGACTCCTAAAGTAACAGAATTGCTATGGGTACCGACTATGAACATAGGAGTCTGTGAGATCCACTTACGGGTTCTACACGACAGATATGAACCGTTTAATATTTCTAAAACATTTTTTTTAATGGAATTGGGTAAAAAATCAGTACAAAATATTATTGGTAAGTGCTTGATCAATACATCCAATTTTTTGTTCAGAAACACCTCTCTTTTTTCTGAATTAAAAATTAAATTTATGGATCAAACATTTAATGATACTCCGTATTATTTTCTTCTGATTTTAACCCAGCTCCATAATTTTATTTTATTTTTTTACAAAATTGAATGGATCAGACTTGTCGTGTGGGACCTGTAAGTGGGTCCCACGGACCTGTATGTTCATGATCGGTACATAGTCTATATCGTTTGCGTTCAAATAATAACAAGGGAAAATGACGGTCAATGACGTGTTTTGATAATTAATACCAACCAAAGACATTTTCAGTATTAACAAATGTTCTTAGCTTTGTCCTTGGCGGGTATTAATTATCAAAACACGTCCTTGGGCCATCATTTTCCCTAATAACAAAGTCCAACCTTATGGGCTTTGTTGGGCCATTAAATCCCGAGGCCCATCCTTGATGGTTTCTACTTTCCAAACGCAATGGAAATATGGAATAGAGTTTACTAGAAAAGATGAAGCACAATAGACACAATAGAATGAGGTGATCTCAGTTTGGAGGACAATAATTTTGAGGAGGAATGAAAATGTGGTGTCATTTTTTTATGTTTGGAATTGACTAGAATAGGAATATTATGCCTGACAGGAATCACATTCCCAAATTACGCAGGAATATAATCTCTCTCATCCCCATGGTAATCTTTAGATTTCTGGCTCAATTCAACAAAAAAGAAATGTCTCACTCTAGTATATTTCCAAAATACTCCAACTAATTTCTGGAAAAGATTATCAAAGTAATCCAATCATCGAAAAAGAATTACTCCAGGTACCGAAGTACTACGAATTTGATTCATAGTAGTAATCAAACTCTAATTCATATTCCCTCCGTCCCTTTTTAAGTGTCCCGCTTCATAATGTCCAACTTATTAAAAAAATATCATCATTACACCTTTCACATCAACTTTTACCTTCACTTTCCCTATTTACCCTCTATGGAGACATCATTATTACACTTTTACTCACTAACTTTTCAAAATGGAATCTAATTTTATGGGCAAAATGAAAAATGTATCAACTTTTACCCACTAACTTTACAAAATGGACACTTATTAAGGAATAGCCCAAAATGGAATACTGAATTTTAAAAAGGGGATGGAGGGAGTATTGAATATTGCGGGCATCCAAACATAACCTTAGGCTAAGTTCATGACAGTTATCTCAAGGAGGAATGAGAATGTGATGTAGTATTTTTCATCATTACTACATTCGGAATTGACTGGATTGTGAATGTGATGCAATATTTTCACTATTCCTAAGTTTGAAACCGTCTGGAATGTGAATGTGATGTAATATTTTGGTGAATATTCCTACGTTTGGAACTAAATGCAATGGAAATGTGAACCATAAATCACATTCACCAATTAAGTAGGAATTGATCTCTCTCATCCCTTATGAGAATCCTAGATTCATGACTTAATCCATCAAAAAAAGTAATGTTTGACTCTAGCAAAATTATCAAAATAACTTATTTTTTAACAAAGGCTGCAGCAGCCAGCAGCCCATGTGTATAATTTTGAGGAGGAATGAAAATGTGGTGTCATTTTTTTATGTTTGGAATTGACTAGAATAGGAATATAATGCCTGACAGGAATCACATTCCCAAATTACGCAGGAATATAATCTCTCTCATCCCCATGGTAATATTTAGATTTCTGGCTCAATTCAACAAAAAAGAAATGTCTGACTCTAGTATATTTCCTAAATACTCCAACTGATTTCTGGAAAAGATTATCGAAGTAATCCAATCATCGAAAAAGAATTACTCCAGGTACCGAAGTACTACGAATTTGATTCATAGTAATCAAACTCTAATTCATACTCCCTCCGTCCCTTTTTAAGTGTCCCGCTTCGTAATTCCAACTTATTAAAATGAAAAATGTACCAATTTTTACCCACTAACTTTACAAAATGGACACTTATTAAGGGATATCCCAAAATGGAATACTGGATTTTAAAAAGGGGACGAAGGGAGTATTGAATATTACGGGCATCCAAACATAACCTTAGGCTCAGTTCATGACAGTTAACTCGAGGAGGAATGAGAATTGGTATTGTTTGGTTTACATTTTAGAAAGTTATTTTTGAGAGTTGGAGTGGTAATGAGTGGAGAGAGATAGAGAGAAAGATTTATTGAAAACTGTGCCGAGAGTTAAAAGTAACTCTCAGAATGTTGAACCAATCGGAGTAATGTGATTTAGTATTTTTCATCATTACTACATTCGGAATTGACTGGATTGTGAATGTAATGCAATATTTTCACTATTCCTAAGTTTGAAACCGTCTGGAATGTGAATGTGATGTAATATTTTGGTGAATATTCCTACGTTTGGAACTAAATGCAATGGAAATGTGAACCATAAATCACATTCACAAATTAAGTAGGAATTTGATCTCTCTCATCCCTTATGAGAATCCTAGATTCATGACTTAATCCATCAAAAAAAAGTAATGTTTGACTCTAGCAAAATTTTCAAAATAACTTATTTTTTAACAGAGGCTGCAGCAGCCAGCAGCCCATGTGTATCACCCACATGGGTGAATTTCCAACATTCCTACGGAAAATTACAGGACGGCATCCAAACATGGCCTTAAAAAAAGTTGCAAGATTTTTGCCATGATAGTGAAAAAGTTGCAAGATTATGTGGTGAACGTTATCGAAACCTGTTAAGAAAATAGAGTCCCACATTACTTAAGAGTGGAATGAGTAATCACTTAATAATATTTGAGACCTCTCCACTCATTGCCAATTGATTTTAAGATAGATATAAAGTTTTTACATAGTATCAGAGCGGGGTCCATTCCACCCCAAAGTGGCCACACATGACAGACCTCAAACGTGGCTGCACGTGAGGAGGAATGTTAAGGAAATAGAGTCCCATATTGCTTAGGAGTGCAATGGGTGATCACTTAATAACATTTGAAACCTCTCTACTCGACCTCTCTACTCATTGTCAATTAATTTTGAGATGGATATAAAGTTTCCTCAACCGGGGTGCAGCCAACTGAAGTGTGTGGGACGCAGAAAAGTCCTAAATAGTTCAAAACGTTTTTTGCTCAGGAAGTGTTAAAATGAACTTCTTCTTACTACCACAGTAAATGTCATGATCACAAGGGAAAAAATCAGCCCCAAATATCTCTTCCTTTAGCAGAAGCTGGTAAAAAGTCATGATCACGAAGGGGAAAAAATATCAATGGGTCACAATCCAGGAAGAAAAGAGAAAAACGACATGATAAATTAGTTATAGTACAAGTGAGGCCTTGTCAATGTCTGCCCGTCTTTTTATCATTTGGAGCTTCATGCCTGAGATGCCACAATTGGCAAACAAATTATTTGGCCTCTCTCTTGCCACGAAAGATTACTCAATGCCCCATGGAACAAGGTAGATAGATGTCCTAATCGTCTTTTTTACCGTGCATTTGTGTGGAATCCATCACAAAGTATGCGGTGAGGAGAGAGTTGAGACACCCGCATACCTGCATGTCTCAGGGCACTGAATAATCCCTCGAACTCACACTTATCCAATATCACGGACGGATAGTTTTGACTGCTTCAAAACTCATAATTACGACACAAATTTGCTCGAGTGATCAACAAGTATATTCACCTAATGCTCTAACGATCCTGAAACGACACATGACCATGCTTAAGGACCATTGACCATGGACTAATTAATTACTCGTTCCAAGTTGTAATTCCGCACAGGGGAAAGAGATAGGGACGAAGCCAGTATGTTACCTTAGTGGTGGCGAACCTGTGTAATAAATAAATGACAAGACATACCATGGTACGAATATTTATCGGCTTTGGACAAAAATCAAAATAACATACTAATAAGAACTGCAATAAAACCCCATTTCCACTATCAAAAATCACTTAAATCTTAATGCATTTTATCATCTCGTTTCTACTAACAAAAAACACTAAAAATTTAACGCATTTTACCAACTGGTTTCCACTAACAAAAAAGTTTTTACCAATTCAATAGCTTTTTCACTTACATACCCAGCAAAAACTTTTTCAAAATACTTTATTCGCTACCAGAAGCACCTAACAATTTTTTAATCACAAATAAAAATCTACAAATTTTTCACTACCGGAAACACCCCTAAACAAAGTTGGTCATATGCACGCATATATAGAACACAGCTAGTGGACGTCCCTAGACATGCTACTTTCCCTTTCTCCACTTAACTGAGGTTGGCCAGCACCATAGTTTAGGCCTCATATTTCCTAATATTTTACTTGCCCCATTAACTTTTTAGCCCTCCTTTATTAAAACAATAGCCGACGTCTAAAGACTTTCTATGTAACAAAAGATAAATGACAAAAAAATCTAATGGTGACAGGTATATACAATTTCGGATTGGTTCATTATTGAATATAATAATAAGATTTTTTAAAATCTTTGTGGTATCAACTGTCGTCTCGTGTCCCCCGGTCCATCCTTGGATGGAGAAGTGATTTTTTGAAATGAGATGCTCTAATAACTGTTTTTGGTGGGAAAGAAGGAGCACTATATTTGGCTTAAAGTCAAATATCAAATAGTAACTTATCTTTTGTCTTTATTAAATTTTTTTTTTATGTTTGTTAGTTTTGTATTAAACTTTTGTGACTTATTGATTTGTTTCGACGAGAAGTTTCGGAAAAGTATAAAATTTTGATCGAAACTCATAATTTTTTTAAAAAAAAAGAGTTAAAAAAAGTTGTATTTTTTACTTATTTTTGTTTTTATTCAAAAAATTATGAGTTTTGATTAAAAAAAAAAATTTACTTTTCTGATTCCTCTCGTTAAGACGAATCAATAAGTTACAAAAGTTTGATGCAAAAAAATTCAAATAAAGACAAAAAAATAAGTTATTTAACTTTTCAATCCAAACCCATATATAAAATATTGTATATATTGTATACAATATTGGAAAAAAAATCCAATATTATTGGATAGCCTCTGAATATCTGTGTGCTAACTCTAACACCCTCTAAGAGCATCTCCAACACTTGACTTCAAATTGGAGATGTCAAATTTTTTTTGAAAGCTTATGTGGCATCTCAAATTTGACATTAAAACCTCATCTCCAACCCTTATGCCAAATTCTATTTATTTAAAAGGAAAAAAAAAACTCAAACAAGTAGTACAGAGAGGTTTTAAACTTTCTAACAATAGCTTTTTACCTTCAACGGTTACTTTTTGAAATTTGGCATGGGGGAGGGTAGCTGCCAAAATTGGCATGCATGAGGTTACTGCCAAAGCCACATCAGCTTTGACATGAGTGAAGGCAGATGGGTTGGAAGGTAAATTAATGCCAAAGGTAGCCGTTGCACCGTCTATGTCATGTTTGACATCTCCCATTGGAGATGCTCTAATGTATACAATATATTGACAAAAAAAATTTAAAAAAAAATCCAAACCCATATACCAAGGCATTTATTGCGCAAGATGGAAATATAAATAGACATGGGCGTATACATGGAAATTGCTATATTGATCCAGTAAACACATATAGTTGTGCCGACTCTGGCTCACTTTTGTTTCCACTACGAAGACACCATCATAATCCTAAGTTTGACAATCTGTCGAAGGAATATCTTAGCCAATCTGGAAGCCACTAAAGTTTTTTTTTTTTCTCGACGATTAGGGATGTCCGGGCCAGCTTACGCATCTTTCTTGTGACATGACCTCAAGAAGCTAGTTACCAAATTTCGAACTCAAAATGTTTAGGTTTACATATCATCCTCTTTGCCATTTGAGTTGCCCTTTGGGGTTTGGAAGCCACACGTACTAAAGCTGGGCAGTGGGTTGGTATCAAACCAGAGTACTGTTGTAGATATTACTTCCTCTATTCCTAAATAAGAATTCGGCACCCAAATCTAGATCTTTATAAAGATGCATTTGTTTTGTTAAAAAAATTAAATTTTTTTTTCACAAATGAATAAATAGATAGCAATGAGTTCTATAAGATTGTGAAAAATAAAAATTTTAACGAAAAACATACATCTTTTTTAAGGTCTAGGTTTGCGCACCGAACACTAATTATTTAGGAACGAAGGGATTACGGCTTAATTATTTGCCTGGAACACGTGTAAAAAGATTTCTATATTTCTGTGTGTGTATGTTTGTGGTAATATGATGTGTTTCCCTGTTCTCTTGAACTTAACTTAAACTTATAAATTTTGTTCTTATTTGAATTTTTTTTGCATTTGTTAGTTTTGCATCAAATTTTTATAGGTTATTGATTCGTCTCGACAAGAGGAATCGGAAAAGTAAATTTTTTTTACTTTTACCCAAATATTTTGAGAAATAACCACTTTTTAGTCTAAAAATAACATTTTGAAGCTAAAAAGTGTTAATTTCTCAAAATACTTGGGCAAAAGTAAAAAAAATAATACTTTTTCGATTCCTCTCATTGAGACGAATCAATAACCCACAAAAATTTGGCGCAAAACTAACAAATGCAAAAAAAATTCAAATAAGGACAAAACTCTCAGATTTAAGTTAAGTTCAAGAGAACTAAGCAAGCTCAAAAAACACACTGAAATCCATGACAACCTCCATGTCTTCTAGTTGCTCCATGGAATCCTGCATTACGTTCTATGTTAGGTATGTGAACTCTTGTACCCAGTCTCGTCCCCTCTTCATTCGATGCATAATAAAAATTGGCGTGAGTTATGAATTACTCTAACTATACGTTTGGGGAATCATGTAAAAACTTGTGTGTCTTGCATTCTTTGTTTCTTGCTCGATTTTTCTTCGCGCTTTGTGTGTTTGTTCGGTTGGTCAATTTCTCAACATTACATACAGGAGCAATGTTTTGTGTATGTGTGTGTGGTGCTAGTATGATTGGTCAAAAACCCTGCGGTTCAACAAATGGAAGTTTGTGATCGATGGGTCCGATTCCGGCGTCCTGGCTTCAGGCGGTTTTTTTTTGTTCTGTTTTTTGTTTTTATTTTTTATTTTTGTATTTTCGGACTGATAGCTAGTGTCCGCTTTTATTGTACTATTTTCTTATATATAATATTTGCATTTTCTGGTTGGTCCAAAAAACAAATGGAAGTTTGGGGTTCAAATCCCACACTATTCCCTTGTAGTTATCTCCTTTTATAGCTCTCACGCTCTCTCTCTCACTTACAAAAGGAGCAGTGCCACCCATCTCGGCATGGATTGTTTGGATCTAATCCAAATAAATAAAGATATAAGCCGCTATTGCTTGGATTAAGATCCGAACCGTCGATTGTCGAGATGAACGGCCAGATCGACCGCTCGGCACCGCTGCCAAACAAAGTGTGCTTGGCAGCATCCCGGGTCCACATTAATGATACCCTGTTTCTAACTTTCATCGTAATTTGTGAAACTTTGGACTTCGTGGTAGTGAGATATTTTGTTTATTTAAAGTACAGGATATCATCCTAATCAAATAAACATCTGGTCAATTCCATCACAAGCATATGCTTAGCTCAAGCCCCCAGTCACCGGAATTGGAGGGGATGTAGTGTACCCGTTGCACTATACCGTGTATTGTGATTAATCCAACCGTCCATCTCAGCACAGACGGCTCGGATTTAATCTGAACTCCTACAAATTCTAGCTGTCCATTGCCGAGATGAATGGCTGGATTGGATGCACTACACGTGTAGTGCGGGGGTGCACTACAGCACCCCGAGTCCCCAGTCACCTCCTAGAATAGTTTAGGGAGATAAGTGTATTCATAATTTCTTTTCGAAAATGATATTGGTACCGATGGTACCGTAGGGAAATGCACCGACGGCCACCGGACGGCCGATCCGAGCAGTCCAAAAATTTTAAAAAATAAAATCGAGTGGGCCAACGCGAGAATCAACAGCATCCGAGGTGTGTAGGATGTTTGATCCGAGCACGCCTTTTTCGTGTATATACACGTATATACATATATACACGAAAACGGGGTGCTCCGATCAAGCACCCTACACACCTCGGATGCCGTTGATTCTCGCGTAAGCCCACTCGGTTTTATTTTTTAAAATTTTTGGACGGCTCGGATCGGCCGTTCGGTGGCCGGAAACGGCCGTCCGGTGGCCGTCGGTGCATTTTCCCTATGCTATTGGTCGGTACCAATAGCATTACTCATTTCTTTTGGGCCTGTAGTGCTTCTATAGATTTGGTCAAACGATATTTCTCGAAAAAAAATGATGTAGAATACATGAAGGCCTAATTTCATAATCAGTTGGACCGTATCAAGCCTTAGAAACCCAAACAATGTTTAGTTTACGATTACCCGATTTGGCAGAATTTTGACGAGCTCGGAATTTGCCCAAACTTGGTGGGCTGACTTATTTTCGCGCTCCGGTCAATACTCTCTACCTTAAGGTTGTGATGCATGGTGGATTTCAGGCCTAATTCATCCGTTTAGGCCTTCAATTGCGTTATTTTGCCGTTTTAGAAAAGTTTTGATTCGTTAACTTTTAGACCGTAAATCCTAATTAGTTCATTTTAGTTGGGAAAGTTTTGTTTTTGTTTTTGTTTCCCGTTTTCAATTTTCCTATTTTCCCCAATTTTTGGGAATATTTATTTTTCAACTTTATTTTTAGGGTTTCGGGCTTATATAAGGGTTTGTAACCTAATGTTTATGTAGCTTTTATCAATATTATTCAGACTTTGTCTCTTTCTCTCGTAGACTCGAGTTCATCAATCGTTTAATTAGTACGCAACTAAGCTCTCTTATTAATTCCGTTGCGTCAAAAAATTTGGTTAAAAAATGTCACTCTGTACGACCGCTTTAAAAACAAACTTTAATTGAAGATCTCCCTAACACCAATTAATTTTAAGAGAGATGGGTGGAAAAACGGTCCGGCAATTTCCCCTGTCCATGCATCTGAAATTCACTACCGGTGCAGAAGTTGCAACCATCCAAGCCATTTATTGAAATTGGGGTCTTCAGCAAAAGACCAGAACACATACAATATTTACACGAGAAAAGACTTAACGCATGGTCTGGATTCAAACTGGTGTAGCGAATACCATCTCTGGAGTCTGGAGTAGCATTGCTCTTTTTCTCTCCCTAAAATATTGCAAAGGAGGCCAAACATTTCATCCCCACAAATGCCAAACATTCCAAATCTTGGAGCCACTGGAGTTTATGTCCGGTTGTTACTTTCAGGGCCCGGAATTAGTCGAGATGCGTACAAGCTGACCCGGTTATTAAAAAAAATTTGCAAAGGAGAAACTTCTATGAACAAATGCACACCTAATGAACACTAACATATATACATATAGTAACTTATAGTAGTTATAACCCTATAAAAATGGCTCCTCAAGTTGAAAACCAATCTCAAAACCTGAGAGCTGCAACCATGAACCATACTCGATTGAATGATTCATTGAATCCAACAAAAGATCAGGAAGATCAAACATTAAGGCCTCATCACTCTCATCACTAACTGCCACAGGGGATCCACCCAATTCTTGTTCTTCACATGAGCTTGTACCCGCAACCCGGCTCGGCCCGGCTTCGTTGAATTCATCACAGGCAGCCGCCAAAGCCGCAGCAACTTTGATGTCTTTCGGGGCAGCGGTGGCGGGGCAGGGGAGCTTGTGTGCCAATTCAGGGAAATTGAGGGTGGCTGAGGGGCCTCTCATGGCCAGCGCAGCCACGTCGTGAGCTCGAGCCGCCATTTCGGCCGTCGGGTACGAGCCCAGCCATATTCTTGATTTCTTTCTCGGCTCACGAATTTCAGACACCCATTTCCCCCAAGTCCTTAGCCGAACTCCCCTGTATGTTGGGTGCTTCCCACCATTGATTACGCTCTTATGGTTCTGCTTCTCTGTTTTTGGTTCTTCACCGATGGCGGTGGCGGAGGAGGATGAACAGGGCGTGGATTTGTGCTTCATTGTCAATGCAGAGGATGCATTATTGTGGGCATTAGTGTGACAAGAGAGAATGAAGTGATGCATGCATGTTTAGAAGGGTGTGCACTGCTTTATATCATTCCTCTCTCGGCCCTCATAGTCGTACTATAAATGTGCTGTTTCTCTTTTTCATAGCAGATGTCCGGGTCCGTTTGCAGTTTGCATGCACTTCGATATTAATTTAGGATCCTGAAATTAACGATCATGCAAGCCTTCTAGCGGTCCCGAGATTTGGAATGTTTAGCCTCCGTGTGTTCGAACATGCAACCTCATGATAAGATATATAATTATTTGCTTTCTCACGCTTACTTGACCAAACCCATTCGAGGTTTACTACAAATATACTGTTGCAAGTAAATTATGTGTCGGCTTCCTACTCTTCCGTCAGTTCCGTGGCCCACCGCCCCTCTCGAAGTGGAAGTATATGCTGGTTCTCATAGTATTACCAATTTGGGGAAAAAAAAGTTTCCAAATTAACATGTTTGGTGAACTCACAGTTTGCCAGAGTTCTCCTAGTGGTTAACACTTTACTTTACGTTTAGAGATTTGTTCACTTTTTGCGTTTCTTCGAAACCTTTTAAGTGCTATCTAATCGTATAGTGTCAATCTTTGTAGGATTTCAATTCCGGTTTTAAATGAGTCATTCCATTAGTAGACAGTAAAATTGATCCCTCACCCCCCCAAAACGCATAAACTAGCCCGAACACTTTAAATTACATTAGGAGGAGTCGTAGCATGTTTGGAGCAATGCACGGGGTGGCCGAGCCGCGATTAGAACCGTGAGAAGTGCTTCATGAACGTAGGTTACTGTTCGAATGCCCATTTGTGGCCAGCAAGGCCGCCTTGTGCCCCTAATTATTGGCTATGAACGGGACAGAGGACTCCACCTACCCGAGACAAAGGGCCAGAATTAGTTGAATAACCTTGTTACCGACAACAGCTACAAGGACAACCCTATGGCCACAAAAACCTTTGCGGATAGACGGGTGATGTAGTGGGTGTAGACCCTACACATTTGTATAAGTTTTCGTGTAAATGTGTGTAGCGATAGCATGATTGTAAAATAAGGAAAACCTTTTAATAAATAGGAGTATTATGGCATTATCACGTGCATGATCACATTGCACTGATGAGATTCCATGGCTTGAGTCAACCTAAAATAGAGGATGTCCTAATCAATACTACTCCATCAAATAACGAACCTACGCACAAATATGTCAAGTGCACCACCAAGTATTTGCACCATATATGGATCGCAATTGGCCCCTCCCCGAACCCGTCCCGATCGGGACGTGTTTTCATCAAATTTCTTTCGTATGTGAGGGCGAGTCCGGGGAAAAATTAGAAAAATCCAATCGGAGTCGGATAAATACTTTTTTAGAGTAGCGTTGCGTACGTGTCCGGATACAAATCTAAACAAAATCGCTCTCGTCCCCACTTAAATTCTTGAGAATGCATAAAGCTTTTCGAAGGCACTAATTATGCCTTCTTAATAAAGTAAAATTCCATGAAAGAAGGGATTTGTTTCGATTTGTATTCGGACACATACGACAGCACTCCTGTGCAGTGACCCGGGGGTGCTGTAGTGCACCTCCGTATAGTGGACATGTAGGGCGACACACAGCCATCGATCTCATCAATCAACGATTCAGATTAAAAATAATCTTTTACCGGTAAAAGATACTCCCTCCGTTCGGATTTAATAGTCTCTCATTCAATTTTAACTAGATAAAAAACGAGTTATATCTTTAAATTGATAATGAATTTTATATCTAATATAGATCTTATTTGATAGATCTTAATTAGTTTTATTTTGACAATATTTTTAAAATTACATAAAATATTATAAATTACAAGATCTAATCGATTGAAAAATGACACGAACTTCAAAACAGGACTATTAAATCCGGACAGAGTGAGTATTTATTACCGATCAAAGATTAAAAACACATCACAATCGTTAATTGACGAGATCAACGATCCGTGTTTTGCACCGGGGTGCACTACAGCACCTCCGGTTCCCGACAGTACTATCTTAGAGAAAGTCTTGGAAATTGAAAAGAAGGAACCAACCAATAAAAGCTACTATGACGTCGTTCCCGGGCTGCTGCTCCTCCTATCTGTGTCGAGTCTGTCGACAGACATTCTGCTCTTGCAACCTCCGCCAGGCCACCATTAAACTGCTGCCCACTCATTCTGGATTGCGTAAATTTCTACACGCCAAAAAATGGAGATGCGATTATGGGACCACCGTGTAGAAGAAGCACTTTCGAAGTTGGAATCCCTCAAACTTATCAAATCTCTCAAACCCATTCACCTCCCAAGCGACGAACGACGAAGATTCGTTGAAATGGAGCAGGAATTTGGTCTGATTTCCTATGAATTCGAGGTGTTCGACGGATTACAGGAACAATGGGAAAGGGCGTCGGTGGAAGTAGAGATGGCCGAGGGTACGTTCCAGAGATGGGTCCCCAGTTCTGGTACGGTTCTTTTAACTCCAATTCCTTTTTTTATTATATCCCGAAGTTAACAACACGCAAACTTTAGTACTAGTAGCTTCATAAAAGTTAGATGGTACCTGTAGGTAGCAAAACTCTTAAATTCGAATTAATGTAACTTTAGTGGGGACACTTTGGCTGTGTTCTTTTGCACTTTACTTAAACTTAACTTAAAATGAGTTGTTTTTATCATTATTTGAGTTTTTGTTAGTTTTACGCTAAATTTTTGTGAATTATTGATTCGTCTCGACAAGAGGAATCGGAAAAGTAAAAAAATTTGTACTTTTACCCAACTATTCTAAGAAATAACCGTTTTTTAGCAGAAAAAGTGAAATGCATTTAATTATTTTGAGAAATAAGTGGTTATATCCCAAAATATTTGGGTAAAAGTAAAAAAAAATTACTTTTCTAATTTGTCTCGTCGAGACGAATCAATAATCCACAAAAGTTTGGCGCGAAACTAACAAAAGTGAAAAAACACAAATAATGACAAACCAACTCATTTTAAATTAAGTTTAAGTTAAGTTCAAAAGAACTTAGCCTTTGTTAATCATAATAGCGAAAATTTATTTTTCTAGTTAACCACAATAAAATCATATACAATTAAGGTATGCATTACAAACTACAAAAGTTTATATAACACATACTTTCAAAACAAAATCTCAGACAAATTTTTTAAAGTATGTTTTACATGAACATCGACAAGTTTTAGAATGATCGAGATAGTTTTATTAATGACATTATTTTAAAATATTGCTCTTAGACGGTTAAAAATAAATACAATTAAGAAAGAATCGTTCCAAATAGATAGACAAACAGTTAGAAAACCAACAAGTATAAATGCACCATATGACAAAATTAAAACATAAAACTAATTCTATATGTATATTTTCGAGATATATATGCAATGTATAGTAACACACTTTCATAATTATGCTAAATATACGAAAATATAACAAAATTATTTTAGTTTCGAGTGGGGGCACGTGGGGGTAGAACCGTCCCTGGTTCTAGGCCTTGACCACCGGGCCAACCCTTGGTTCTCCAATTCCTACTACGGCCGCATGTCTGTTTCTTCGATTTCGTTAAGTTTTCTGTTTAGTCTATTTCTGGGGTTTATGATTTTGTTTGTAACCGAGGCATTGTATATGCAATGGCTTTCGTGTGATTACAAATTTATTTGAGATGAGTATGCTATAGTGGACTTATACTTCATGCCACACATCTGTACATATCCACGCACATACATGTCACGTAATAAGAACGTTAGTTGTAAAGATTTGAATTTGACGGGTGGGAATATTTAAACCCCCAAATTCAAATCAATCAACTGCGAGCAATAAAATTATTATTTAGTACTAACTACTAAGAAAAGTACACGTGTTCTACGGTACATCATCCATGAACGTCGAACAAACTACTTTTGGAGTCAAGGTTGTAGTGTTGGAAACATGAATAAGTCCAAAAAAATGCTCACAAACACGGCTTTCTTCTTGAAGAATCAAAATGTGCTAATTAAGGATCACATAACCAAAACTCGATAATTATATAAGGGCAAGTCGTTGCATCACACTTTCTCCTTGACAAGCATCACAACAAAACAACAACAAAACAACTTGGCACAATTTCAGTTTTTATATTCTTGGACTTGGGACACAAAAGCCGAAACGGAAAACATAGTTAGAACCTAGGGGTGGCATGTGCCACGTTCCCCCACTAAAGCCTCCACACGTATCTGTAAACATCCTTTACACCTATTTATCCGCCATTTTGATTTGTTGTATGTGGTAGGAGATGATGTTGCTTGTGGCAACCTAGAAGTTGGAAACGAAGCCGGGGCTTGCTCTCATCAGAAGTTTAGAAAGCTACTTTTATTTTCGGGAAATGATTATTTGGGCTTGAGTACAAATCCTATGATTTCAAAGGCTGCTGCAAAGGTATAACATTTAAGGGTCATCATCATTTTGTTATCTTTGTCAAGCAATCATTGCCCCCTCTGCATGTGGTGGAAATTTCATCAATGGAGTGGAAATGTGTGACATTTCTTGACCGTTGAATCTTCTATTTTAGGCAGCCTTGGCACATGGAATGGGACCGAAGGGATCTGCGTTAATCTGTGGGTATACCAACTACCATAGACTTCTGGAGTCGTGCTTAGCAGACTTGAAGAGTAAAGAGGTATGGGTTCATCTGTTACGTTCTCACTGTTCCTTGGAGTCAGAACAAGTATATTCCGTCACCCATTGTCTAGATTCAATTGAATTATATTTCTCCCCGAGTTTCAAAAATGTTGCTTGTTTGAAATACTTGAACATTTCAAGAATGAGAAGCTGAACAGGCTGGTTGATAAATAGCTCCTTATGATGCGTATACGGTATACCTTGACTTAGGATCTTCTAAGTTGAGTTATGGTGTTATACTGTGGTCTGGCCGTGCCGCCGTGGTTAGCATCCTGTGGTGCTCTCTTGAAGGTTCTTCTTGTGCAAGGCTGGGACACTAGACATGCAAGCTGCCTTGATGGTGATCTGTATGTCCCGCCATGCTGTCGTGGTTGTCATTTACGGAGAGAACCAGAGTCAATCATTATGGGCTAAACTAAGTGTCTAAGTACTGTATCTTCCAAATGTATGCTTAAGTGCAGAAGCCAACAGGGGAGTTTAAGATGAAAAGGTTAGCGCTTTAGTCAATTGAAGCGTAGTATAGTTGTCTGGCACCATTATCATTCAAGCGATTTTAATTGTACGAATGACTGATACAGAAACTTGGCCATAATTGTTTTACTCAGCTCACTTAAGTTAGTTTGTTTCTGCTTGATTATTAGTTTACTAAAGAACTGATCCATTGTTTATCTACATCAATGCTACAGGATTGTCTTCTTTGTCCTACTGGCTTTGCAGCCAATATGGCCTTGATGACAACATTGGGAAGTGTTGGTTCTCTTTTACCCACACGGGGAAAACCTTTGAAGGATGATAGGGTCGCCATATTTTCCGATGCTCTGAACCATGCTTCCATAATAGATGGCATTCGTCTTGCTGAACGACAAGGATGTGTAGTGGCATTTGTCTATAGATAGACACTGTGACATGTCTCACCTTAACGCATTACTGTAGGGTCATGCTTTTTGTCTTTCTCCTTCCTCTATCTGAATTTTTTTCTTCCTGTTTTCATCTCATGGCTATGCAATTTGTGTTTTGACAGACTGAGATGCCCGATGAAGAAAAAAGTTGTTGTGACTGATAGGTAATTTGTGGGAGAAAAAAGTTGTTATCCTCCTAATTCTTAGTCTCCCTAGAATTTTGAGTAACTACCAATTCTTTGTATCTTGAGAATTTGTTGATTGGGTAGAGACTTGTTTCTGTTGTTTTACCAGCTTTTTCAGTATGGATGGGGACTTTGCACCAATGGGCGATCTTTCAAAGCTTCAGAAGAGGCATGGATTTTTGTTGGTTATTGATGACGTAAGTTCTTCAATCTTGACGATTGAATATGAATTTGATATTATGCGAACATAGTTCTTAGCCCTACGTCTTTTCAATTGTAGCCAATAACTTATTACGAATGATTCTGAAAAGAATCTCATGATAGTAAATATGGGCCCTCACCACCCATCGATGCATGACGATTATTGATTGACTGGCTACCGGAAAAAGTGGAAGTCTTACTAAGCCTCGGGCACCATGGGATTGTATGAAGCTGTTTGGCAATCTCTTACATTTGAGCCTTGACAGTCCATTATTTTCTGAATATTCCCTTTTGTTTATCATACCTGTGTAGATTATCTACAGAAATTTGTAAAGTACATATCAGAAGGAAAAGGATTTACGTCTTGCACCTTTTCTGTTAGAATCTTCCACATCGAGCTGATCTCTTAGCTGCCTAGCATTCATTGCTCGTTTAGTTGGTCTGTCCACTACAGTTGAAGGGATAGTTTGTTCCTGTTCTCCCTCTTCTATACGACTTGTCAGCCTAACAAATCCGCCTTCCTGGTCTCCCAATTTTGTGGACCACTCTTAATTGTGAAAGGGATGTTGATATATGTGTGGGTACTTTGTGTAAGGCTGCAGGTTGCCACGGTGGATTCATAGCATGCAGGTAATCCTGTTAATGTGCCTCTCTTTCCCGTATAGAACTTGCATGGAAACAGAAGGAGACCAGGCACATTCAGCATGAGCAACTCCTTGGAATTTTGTCAGTCGAATTAGACTTACATTGCACTCGAGCAATGATATGAACTTCCTATACTTTTTCTTTCCGTCACTTGTTGGAACTCATCTTTATAGCAATGTTACAAGTGCAGTATTAACTCAATTAACTTACTTATTTCACCTTAGCTTCCTTTTTGGGGTTGTTCAATCTTGAAGTGAGAAAGCAATGAAATAACTCCTCACCTATTTGAATTTTGTTAATTCCCAATTTCTACTTTGGAAATAGCAGCTTTCCAATGGGTCTGTTGCATTGTTATTCGGTTTTATACCAAACCAAACCGAGCCTTATGTCTCAATCACTTGGGGTCGGCTACATGAATCCTTTTCCTCCATTGAGCTCTATCAAGGACCACTTGTTCAGTGTTCACACAAACCTACTATACTCATATCTTTGCGCACCACAGCATCAAATGTCAATTTAGGTCTACTCCTCTCTGTAGCATTGCTACCCAAAACTATCCTATCCGCTCTCTTAACTACTGCATCTCCTGGTCTATGGTAGACATGCCCAAACCATCTTAGCCTATTTTCCCTCAACTTCTCTTCTATGGGTGCTACACCTACCATCTCACGAACTATTTCATTTCTAATCCTGTCTCGTCTAGTCTTACCACACATCCACCTCAACATTCTCATTTCCGCTACACTCATCTTGTTCACCTGTGGTTTATGAGCTTGAATTTTTACAGGCATTGATGTAGTGATGCTTCTGACTCACAGTTGTCTTCAACATCATCTCTCATCTGCTCAGAAAAAAACAATTAATGATGATAATTTTGAGAATAATAATTAAATAAAGTTTTATTGATTCTGTATTAAGTTGTTCCGATACATGTTTGATGGTTTTTTAAATGTAACAGCAAGAGGTGGAAGCAACTCATACAATCCATGGGTCGTTCTTTTATATTTTCAACTTCTACACCAGTGCCCATTGCTGCTGCTGCACATGGTATTTAGTAACCTCAACATGAGGAATATTTCAGGCGTAGTTTTCCCATTCTAGTGTTTAGTTTCTATATGAATTTGTTTCTTTTTGGTAATTGGTAGCTCCACGGTGCTCGTTTTCTCTGTTTGCCTGCTCAGAGACATCTGGAATGACACATGCACACTAAAGTAAATTAGAGAATGACATTCTCTCTTTAACAGTTTCTTTACACAAGTTGGAGGATCATGAACATATTTCTCTTTGATTCGTTCTAGGTAGACTATCTACCATGTAATGATTATACTGTACTGCACTTGTAATGCTTATGGCCTGGGGATTTTCTATGATTTACTTCTGTTGTTATACCTACCTTGTAATGAAAAACAAGAAAACAGACAGAAAGAAAGAAAGAAAGAAAGCAGAAGACGTCCCATGGTGCTGCTGCGTTGTTATAGGGTTTGCTTTCACTGGGCTTAGTTTCTGTTGTTAACAGTTTGATTATAACTTACCAGCTGCTGTTATTGTGGCCCAAAAGGAGACTTGGCGTAGAAGGGCCATTTGGAAACGGGTGCAGGACTTCCATGCTCTCACCGGAATCCCTGTTACAAGTCCCATCATCTCTCTTGTCGTAGGGAGTGAAGAGAAGGCCCTTCAAGCTAGTTGGTCTCTTTCAATCCCTCTTCTTAAGTGTACTTTACAATGTTCAATGTTGTTGTGTACTTAACTGTCTCAATTGTGGAACAGCTACCTCTTGAAATCTGGGTTCCATTTCACTGCAATTAGACCCCCAGCTGTTCCTCCTAATTCCATCAGGTGTGTGGGACACATACTCGTTGGTTTTGTCATATTGTTAATCCTTTATTATTTTCCTCTTTCTCTTAATACTTATGCCTGATCTGACTGGGATTTCATGCTCACTCTTGTGGAGTCACAGAAATGTGAATCCCGTAGGCTCCTCCTATATACCTCCGCTTTTGTTCAAAAAAATTTGGGTTTGAGGTGAAGAACTGTTGGCAATAAACGTGCCAAAGTATTTAAGGTTTTGTTGGTTTGAGTTTTTTCTTGACGTTTTCATGACGGTGGAGTACTTTCATGCATGTATACTTGGATATATATACCTTCCCATGAATCGAAATTTTTATGTCGTTCAGGTTAAGAGTAACTCTGAGCGCAGCGCACACACTGGATGATTTGAAGAAGCTCACAGCTGCACTCTCTGAATGCATCAGCTTCCGAGATATCATTGCCCACAGCACAAATGGACACACAAGGCTATAGCGATTCATAAGAATAAATTCTCTGGTTTAACGGCTCGTTGGAGGAATATTTGAACATTGAGTTATAAGGAGAAGAAGTAATCTGTTTGGAGCAATGCACGGGGTGGCCAAGCCACTGTGATAAGTGCTTCATGAACGTAGGTTACTGTTCCAATGCCACTTGTGCCCCTAATTGTTGGCTATGGAGACAGAGGACTCCACCTACCCGAGACAAAAGTCCAGAATAACCCCTCTTTTCTTTCTTTTTTTTTTAAATCTCAAAGGCCAGAATTAGTTGAATAACGACAAGGAAAACCCTACAACCACAAAAACTTTGCGGATAGACGGGTGGCATGGTGCGTGTGAACTCTACACATTTGTATAAGTTTTCGTGTACATGTGTGTAGTGATGGCATTATTGTAAAATAAGAAAAACTCTTTTAATAGGAGTTTTATGGCAATATCACGTGCATGATCACATTGCACTGGTGAGATTCCATGGCCGAGTCAACCGAAAATAGAGGATGTCCTAATCAATATCAAACAACCAACCTATGCATAACCAGAGGTGTTGAACGGACCGGGCCGGCACAAGCACGACACATTTATCGTTGGCATGGCAGGACACGAACATTAAGGTGGGTTGGGCTGGGCCATTGTCTTGGAGCCCACAACATGGGCACGGGGCACAGCACGGGCACAATACAGACACGTCACGAGGTACGGGACGGACATGTATAAGGGATACTGGAGTAGTAAGAAACATAAAATAAAATAAAAAACTTTATGCCGATTATGACTTTGTATAGTGTCTACACGTGTAAATTTTAATCATTAGGTAGGCGGTGAGTTTCGAACCTAGGATCTATTGTCTACTCTGATACTATATTAGATTTCTTGAAGGGTTCTAACTTCTAACCTAAAACCAATTGGTAATAGATGAAGTAATTTCTAGAATATATTAACAAAGTTTGGATGGCTTTAAATAAACGATGTGGGATAAATCTATTAATATAATAATGAGTAATAATTACTAAGAGAGGGTGCTATCTCAAAGGAATATTCTTTTTCTTGAAATGTCATTTTAATAAATACTTTCCATTTTTAATGTCAATCTCCAAAAACTGATTCTACCGGCGTATTGGAAAAGTCCATATTTATATTGGGTCCCAAACTCCCATATAAAAGCAATAAAGGACAAGTAGTTGTGCAGCTCAAATACCCACCCTTGGATCACCTTCGATGCCTCCATAAGCCATGGATCGGGTCTGATGCTGCCAAAATAGGAATTACATTGAGTAATTCCCTTTTTTCTCCATCACACCAGCTGTCTCCTTATGATTAGTGGGAAAATATTAGATGTGAAATTTATAGAAATAGTCCTCCTAGTTTCATCCGAGTCTCATTTTTGTCCTCCAAGTATCAATTACAACTCTTTTGACCTTCAAGTTTGGTTTTCGTACCAAATTGATCCAATTGATAAAATTTGTCAGCCAAACTGAACGAAAAAAATCAGATTAATGACAGTTTGGACATTACAGTTCGTACCAAGTTGGTCCAATTGATGACGTCTGCCCTCAATTTGATTTTTCCTCCAAGTTTGGCTGACAGACGTTATCAATTTGAACTAACTTAGTACAAAAACCAAACTTGAAGGTCAAAAGAGTTACAATTGATACTTGGAGGACAAAAATGAGACTCGGGTGAAACTAGGAGGACCATTTCTATAAATTTTCCATATTATATTCATTTTGTATTTTTTTGTTTTATTTTAAGAAATGTCCTCTGATAGTTAAGTAGGTGCCAATCTAGTTGGGATATATTCAAACTATAGTGATGCATTTCTTTTTATAATTATATTCATAGTATTACAAAATTTAATTAAATAAAATATTTTTTATTTTTTGAATTAAATGTGTTAAGTTTTAGTTGCAATGGTCAAAATTTTTTTTTTGCTACAACGATAACATGTGATATTATAAATCCAAGAAACAGTACATCAAGAGGAAACTCTATCCCTAAACAAGGGATCAAGAATCCAAATAGGAGGGGACTCAGTACAAAGACTATACCCAACTCTAACTAAACTCATCGCTCCAAACAGACGGAGCACTGTAGAAAATAACCAAAAACACCCACATAGGGGTGATAGAAGCCCCACAAACATGGAGAAATCCCACACAGGGGATATCAAAGAAAAGAACCAGAAAAAAGAGAAAAATCGGTAACGAAACCGGACGGATTCCGTCATACCGGAGCAGACTTCATCCACCCACCTAGATCTCCCACTCCGGCGGGAGGAGGACGCCTTCGGCAACCACGATCTGCAAGCCACTACATCCAAAAGCCGTCGGACTGCACGGCGGAAGAGGCAGAGGAGGGGCGGCGAATGGTGATTTGGAGATGAGGAGGATGGGGGTGAAGGGGAAAAGAGAGAAAACCTTCGAGATCTATAATCGAGAGATTGAAAAATCTCACGAGTGGGAGAAATTCCTCCCCTCCCGTCACCCATTGGGGCATAAAACCCTGGGGGGAGGGGAAGGAGAGAAATGGAGGCGGCGGCTTCTTTAGGGTTTGACTTTAAGAGCAAACAAAAATGTATTTTTTGTGCCACAATGTTTGTGTTAGTTTGTGTGCTAGAGTGTATTCAATCTTATAGTGTGCTAGTATGTGTGTCGA
Source organism: Rhododendron griersonianum (assembly GCA_018127125.1). Taxonomy (NCBI): domain Eukaryota; kingdom Viridiplantae; phylum Streptophyta; class Magnoliopsida; order Ericales; family Ericaceae; genus Rhododendron; species Rhododendron griersonianum. Next base: position 40,644,013 of record CM030790.1, on the reverse strand, counting down.
GTTTGGCAACTATGCTAGCAAATTATAAGCGGGTCTCACCTCTATAATTCAAACTCCAACCATAAAATATAAATATCCATTACTCCTAATACATTTGTGGGACCCATTTTTATCCTAACAAATATTTTAACACATATATTTACCAAACTCACTTCTATGTTATCAATGTCTAAACACACACTTGTGAAATCCATTTTTATCCTAATACACCTTCTAACACACAAATATAAGGCTGTGTTCCACAAAAGAAATAAGAACTTATTTTTTGTTCAATAAGAAGGTGTGTCCCGGTAAACAAGAAGGGTGCTTCTTATTTTGGAAGAAGCACCCTTGGGTACCAATGGCCGGCGGAAGGGAAATCGTACCGGCGACCGCGTCGGGCCATCTCCGGCCACCGGACGGCCGATCTGAGCTGTCCAAAAATTCTAAAAAAAAAACCAAGGGGGCCTTCGCGGGAATCAACGGCATTCGAGGTGTATATGGTGCTTGATCCGAGCACCCCTTTTTCGTGTATATATGAATTCCCGTGTATATACGGAAAATGGGTGCTCGGATCAAGCACCATACACACCTCGGATGCCGTTGATTCTCGCGTAAGCCCCCTTGGGTTTTTTTTATAGAATTTTTGGACGGCTCGGATTGGCCGTCCGGTGGCCGGAGATGGCCCGGCGCGGCCGCCGGTACGATTTCCCTTCCGCCGGCGCCCAACACAATAGCAACAGTCTTATTTTTTGTATGCGGCAACTTCAAGCTCAAATATCATGTGTTTACGCAAATAATTTTCCTATCACTATGGATCTTATTTGATAGATCTCATTGAGATCTTTAATACAGTGCAGAATTTTTTTTTTTTTTCATTTACATTATTTTCGAGTTTGAAAATGTGAAGTGAAGTTTGTATTTGAATTTTGTAGAGGCCCTTATTATTTTCGAATTTTGAGGAAGTAAAATAAGTACTTAAATTAAGAAGGTTTGCGGAACGGAGCCTAAATCTAACTGGGAACGAGGAAAGAATTTGTTATGATTTGTATCGGACATGTACGCACACAACACTATTTTAAAGAAAGTCTTGGAAAATTGAAAACTACTTTAACGTTGTTCCCGGGCTGCTCGCGTCTCTCTCTCTCTCTCTCTCGTAACCTCCGCCAGGCCGCCATTAAACTGCTGCCCACTCATTCTGATTGCGTAAATTTCTACACGCCGGCAAAAATGGAGATGAGATTATGGGACCACTGTGTAGAAGAAGCACTTTCGAAGTTGGAATCCCTCAAACTCATCCGATCTCTCAGACCCATTCACCTCCCGAGCGATGAACGACGAAGATCCATTGAAATGGAGCAGGAATTTGGTTTGAATTCCGATGAATTCGAGGTGTTCGACGGATTGCAGGAATGGGATAGGGCGTCGGTGGAAGTAGAGATGGCCGAGAGTACCTTTCAGAGATGGGTCCGTGACGTCCCCAGTTCTGGTACGGTTCTTTTAACTCCAATTCATTTTTTATTTTTTTTATCCCGAAGTTAACGAACACGCAAACTTTAGTAGCAAAGGGAGCAAACTATTAAGTCCCAGGCCTTGATCCTTGGTTCTCCAATTCCTACTCCGGACCCCTGTCTCCAATTCCTACAACGGACCCCTGTCTGTTTCTTCGATTTCGTTAAGTTTTCTGTTTCTTCGATTTCGTTAAGTTTTCTGCTTCTTCGATTTCGTTAAGTTTTCTGTTTAGTCTTTTTCTGGGGTTTATGATTTTGTTTGTAACTTAGGCATTGTATATGCTATGGCTTTCGTGTGATTACAATTTTTTTTGAGATGAGTATGCTATAGTGGACTTATACTTCCTGCCATACATCTGTATATGTCCATTGCATATACGTGTCACTTAATAAGAACGTTATTTGTAAAGATTGAATTTGACGGTGGGAATACTTAAACTGCCAAATTCAAATCAATCAATTGTGAGCGATTAAATTATTATTTAGTAGTACTAAGAAAAGTACATGTGTTCGAAGGTACATCATCCATGAATGTCGAACAAAACTACTTTTGGAACCAAGGTTGTAGTGTTGGAAACATGAATAAGTCCAAAAAAAATTGCTCACAAACAAGGCTCTCTTGTTGACAAAACAAAATGTACTAATTAATGATCACATAACCAATACTCAATAATTATTTAAGGGTGAGTCGTTGCATCACACTTTCTCCTTGACGAGCATCACAACAAAACAAATTGGCACAGTTTCAGTGTTTATATTCTTAGACTTGGGACATGAAAGCCAAAATGGAAAACCAAGTTAGAACCTAGGGGTGGCATGTGCCACCTTCCCCCACTATAAGACTCCACACGTATCTGTAAACATCCTTTACTCCTATTTATTCGCCATTTTGATTTATTGTATGTGGTAGGAGATGATGCTGACTGTGGCAACCAAGAAGTTGGAAATGAAGCAGGGGCTTGCTCTCATCAGAAATTTAGAAAGCTACTTTTATTTTCGGGAAATGATTATTTGGGCTTGAGTACACATCCCACGATTTCAAAGGCTGCTGCAAAGGTGTAGTATTTAAGGGTCATCATCATTTTGTTCTCTTTGTCAAGAAATCAGCGCCCCTCTGCATGTGGGTGGAAATTTCATCAGTGGAGTGGAAATGTGTGGCATCTCTTGATGGTTGAATCTTCTATTTTAGGCAGCCTTGGCACATGGAATGGGACCGAAGGGATCTGCGTTAATCTGTGGGTATACCAACTACCATAGACTCCTGGAGTCATGCTTGGCAGACTTGAAGAGTAAAGAGGTATGGGTTCATCTGTTACGTTCTCACTGTTTCCTTGGAGTCAGGACAAGTATATTCCGTCACCCATTGTCTAGATTCACTTGATTATATTTCTCCACGAGTTTCAAAAATGTTGCTTGTTTGAAATACTTGAACATTTCAATAGTGGATAAATAGGTGCTTATGATGTGTATGCGTTGACTTAGGATCTTCTAAGTTGAGTTATGGTGTTATACTGTGGTCAGGCCGTGGTTAGCACCCTGTGGTGCTCCCTTGAAGGTTCTTTTTGTGCAAGGCTGGTGCCTAAGTTCTAGGATTTTCAGTCCCTTGTAAATCTGTTTGGGTTTGTTGCTTTGTTCGTTTCTGTTTCCCCTAGTTGGTTATGGATGGGATAGCCTTGTTCTGATGTATGGGTTTGTTCCCAAAATTCTAGTTGGGTTGCATTATAAAATGGTTGACTTACACACTCACACACAAAAAACAAAAGGCTGGGACACTAGACATGCAAGCTGCCTTGATAATGATCTGTATGGCCTGCCATGCTCTCGTGGTTGTCCCTTATGGGGGAACCTGTGTTGATCATTACGGCCGCTTACAGTGTACCTACACTAAGTGTCTGTCTAAGTACTATATCTTTCAAATGTATGCTCAAGGGCGGAAGCCAACAGAGGAATTTAAGATGAAAAGGTTAGCGCTTTAGGCATATGCTAGGAATAGAGTTGAAGTTCAATTGAAGCGCTAGTATAGTCACCTGGCACCATTATCATTCAAGCAATTTTAATTGTACAAATGACTGATACAGAAACTTGGCCATAATTGTTTTACTCCTTGGAGCTCACTTAAGTTAGTTTGTTTCTGGTAGATTATTGGTTTACTAAAGAACTGATCCTTTGTTTATCTACATCAATGCTATAGGATTGTCTTCTTTGTCCTACCGGCTTTGCAGCCAATATGGCCTTGATGACGACATTGGGAAGTGTTGGTTCTCTTTTAGCCGCTGGGGGAAAACCTTTGAAGGATGATAGGGTCGCCATATTTTCCGATTCTCTGAACCATGCTTCCATAATAGATGGTATTCGTCTTGCTGAACGACAAGGAAGTGTAGTGGCATTTGTCTATAGACACTGTGACATGTCTCACCTTAATGCATTACTGTAGGGTTACGCTTTTGATCTTTCTCCTTCCTCTATCTGATTTTTTTTTTCCTGTTTTCATCTCATGGCTATGCAATTTGTGTTTTGACAGATTGAGATGCCCAATGAAGAAAAAAGTTGTTGTGACTGATAGGTAATTTGTGGGAGAAAGTTGTTGATATCTCACAATTCTTTCTCTCCTTAGAATTCTGAGTAACTACCAATTTTGTGTCTCGGGAATTTGTTGAATGGGTAGAGAGTTGTTTCTGTTGTTTCACCAGCTTGTTCAGTATGGACGGGGACTTTGCACCAATGGGCGAGCTTTCAAAGCTTCGGAAGAGACATGGATTTTTGTTGGTTATTGATGACGTAAGTTCTTCAATATCGACGATTGAATAGGAATAGGACATTATGCGAGCATAGTTCTTAGCCCTACGTCTTTTCAATTGTAGCCAATATCTTATTATGAATAATTCCGAAAAAATCTCATGATAGTAAATATGGATCCTCACCACCCATCAATGCATGGCGTTTATTGATTGTGGTTACCGGAAAAATTTAAGTTTTACTGAGCCTCAGGTGTCACAGGACTGTATGAAGCTGTTTGGAAAACTCTTACATTTGAGTGATGGTCCATTAGTTTCTGAATATTCCCTTTTGTTTATCATACCTGTGTAGTTTATCTACTTTTTAGACAGAAATTCGTAAAGACATATTGGAAGAGAGAGGATTTTTTTTTGTTAGATTCCTCCACATTGAGCTGAGCTCTTATCCACCTAGCATTCCTTGGTCATTTAGTTGGTCTGTCCACTACAGTTGAAGGGATAGTTTGTTCCTGTTCTCCCTCTTCTATACGACTTGTCAGCCTAACAAATCTGCGCCTTCCTTCAAACCAAAAAGAGAGAAATAGAAAACTATGAAAGGGGTTTACTCTTAGAGATTTTACTTATTCAGCTACATGGCACCTTCTGATTTTCTTTTCATTACAATTTCGTACATATTATTAAAGCTACTATTACTCTGGACTCTGGATTTTTGTTCAGGCTCATGGAATGTTTGTTTGTGGCAAAAATGGAGGGGGTGTGGCTGAGGAGTTTAATTGCGAAAGTGATGTTGATATATGCGTAGGTACTTTGAGCAAGGCTGCAGGTTGTCACGGTGGATTCATAGCATGCAGGTAATCCTGTTAACATGCCTCTCTTTCCCGTATAGAACTTGCATGGAAACAGAAAGAGACTGGGCTCATTCAGCATGAGCAACTCCTCGGTATTTTGTCAGTCAAATTAGACTTACAATGCACTGGATATGTCTTCTATATCAATGATATGAACTTCCTATACCTTTTTTTTTTTCGTCACTTGTCTTGACTCATCTTTATAGTGATGTTACAAGTGCAGCATTGACTCAATCGACTATACTTGTTTCACTTTAGCTTCCTTTTTTGGCTTGTTCAATCTTGGACTGAGACAGCATTGAAATAACTCCTCACCTCTCTTGACTTTTGTAATTCCCAATTTCCACTTTGGACATTGCAGCTTTCCAATGTATCTGTTGCATTGTTGTTCCATTTTGTGAGCTTGGATTTTTACAAGCATTGATGTAGTGACTCTTTTGATTCACAGTTGTCTTCAACATCATCGCTCATCTGCTCCAAAATAGTGAATGATGATAATTATGAGAATAAAAGTTTTTTTGGTTCTATATTGACTTGTTCAGATAAATGTTTGATGATTTTTCAATGTACCAGCAAGAGGTGGAAGCAACTCATACAATCCAGGGGTCGTTCTTTTATATTTTCGACTTCTACGCCAGTGCCCATTGCCGCTGCTGCACATGGTATATAGTAAACGCGACATTAGGAATATTTCAGGCGCTATTTTCCCTTGCTAGTGTTTATTTTCTATATGAATTTGTTTCTTTGGTAACTGGTAGCTCCACGGTACTTGTTTTCTCTGTTTGCCTGCTCAGACATCTGGAATGACACATACACAATAGGGTAAATAAGCGAATGACGATCTATCTTAACGGTTTCTTTACACAAGATGAAGGATCATGAACATATTTCTCTTTGATTCGCTCTAGGTCGACTATGTATCAGAGAATAATCATATTGTACTGCACTTGTAATGCTTATGCCTGGGCATTATCTTTGAGTAACTTCTGTTGTTATATCTACCTTATAATGCCAAAAAGGAAAGGGAAAATTTCAAAATGACACCTGAACTTTTCACCAAATGTCACAGAGACACCTGAACTTAAGTTTATTTCAATTAAACACCTGTACTAACAAAATTCCCAAATTTAAACACCTGAACTTAAGTTTATTTCAATTAAACACCTGTACTAACAAAATCCCCAAATTTAGACCCCTGCCGTTATTCTCTGTCCCAAAAATTGCTAACATGGCATCTCCAACCCGTTTAAGTTGCCCTATTACACATATTTCCAACAAGGGACGATGCACCCAAGCGAATGTAAAGTACTTATACGTAGTGGGTGCATCGTCCCTTGTTGGAAATATGTGTAATAGGGCAACTTAAACGGGTTGGAGATGCCATGTTAGCAATTTTTGGGACAGAGAATAACGGCGGGGGTCTAAATTTGGGGATTTTGTTAGTACAGGTGTTTAATTGAAATAAACTTAAGTTCAGGTGTCTAAATTTGGGGATTTTGTTAGTACAGGTGTTTAATTGAAATAAACTTAAGTCCAGGTGTCTAAATTTGGAGATTTTGTTAGTACAGGTGTTTAATTGAAATAAACTTAAGTTCAGGCGTCTCTGTGACATTTGGTGCAAAGTTCAGGTGTCATTTTGAAATTTTCCCAAAAAGAAAACAGAAAGAAAGCAGAATACGTGGCATGGTGCTGCTGCATTGTTATAGGGTTTGCATTCACTTGGCTTAGTTTCTGTTGTTAACAGTTTGATTATAACTTACCAGCTGCTGTTATTGTGGCCCAAAAGGAGACTTGGCGTAGAAGGGCCATTTGGAAACGGGTGCAGGACTTCCATGCTCTCACGGGACTCCCTGTTACAAGTCCCATCATCTCTCTTGTCGTAGGGAGTGAAGAGAAGGCCCTTCAAGCTAGTTGGTCTCTTTCGATCCCTCTTCCCAAGTCTACTTTACAATGTTCAATGCTGTTGTGTACTTAACTGTCTCAATTGTGGAACAGGTACCTCTTGAAATCTGGGTTCCATGTTACTGCAATTAGACCTCCAACTGTTCCTCCTAATTCCTGCAGGTGTGTTGGACACGTACTCATTGTTTTTGTCATGTTGTTAATCCTTTTGATTATTTTCCTCTTTCTCTTAATACTTATGCCTGATCTGACTGGGATTTCATGCTCATTCTTGTGGAGTCACAGAAATGTGAATCCCGTAGGCTCCTATATACCGCTTTTGTTAAAAACATTTGGGTTTGAGGTGAAGAACTGTTGGCAATAAACGTGCCAAAGTATTTATGGTTTTGTTGTTTTGAGTTTTTTCTTGACGTTTTCCTGATGGTGGAGCACTTTCATGCATGTATACTTTGATTTATACCTTCGCATGAATCAAATTTTTATGTCGTTCAGGTTAAGGGTAACTTTGAGCGCAGCGCATACACTGGATGATTTGAAGAAGTTCACAGCTGCACTCTCTGAATGCATCAACTTCCGAGATATGAGTGTTCGCAGCACAAATGGACATGCAAGGCTATAGCGATGCATAAGAATGAATTCTGTAGCTTAACGGGTCATTGGAGGAATAATTTAAACTTTTTCATCATTTTTGTTTGAGCAAGAATTGCAGTCCTTTAAGGGAGGCTACTCAACACAAACTAGTAGCTTGGTTGAAAGTGATTTAGAGATCATCAACATTGTACATTCAGTTGCCGTTCAGTAGTTAGCTGATCTAGAAGGTAACAATAAATTCTCGGGAAAATTTCAAAATAGCACCCAACCTTTCACACAAATCACGCATAGGCACCTGACCTTTTAATATTATCAAAAAAACACCTGACCTATTTAAAAATTCATCAATTTTCCACCCGCCGTTAACTTTCCATCCAAAAACAGACGGAAATGTTGAAATGACCTACATCTAGCCATTTGGAGGGAAACCAATATGCATTTTGAGGGAAAAACACATTGCTCTACTAAATTCTCCCGCTAAAACCCACATGTGGGGGCATGGAGTTCCATTAACAACTATTTTTACTTTTTCTATAACTTTTAGTTTTGTTTTTATTTTATTTTCTTTTTTTCGCGTTTGTTAGTTTTGCGCCAATCTTTTGTGACTTATTGATTCGTCTCGACAAGACGAATCAGAAAAGTATTTTTTTTTTTTACTTTTATCCAAATATTTTAGAAAATAACCACTTTTAAGTAAAAAAAAATGACTATTTTCCAAAATATTTGGGCAAAAAATTTTTTTTTTTTTACTTTTCAGAAAACAAAAAAAGTGAGGCGCAAAACTAAGAAACACGAAAAAAATTTAAATAAGAACAAAATTAAAAGTTATAGAAAAAGTTAAGTGGAATGGGGATGTCCCAAAATCCCCAAACATTTCCTTCTTCTCCTTCATTTACCTCACACCATCACAAGCTTTGCCGAAAAAAATCACATAAATATGATCCCCAAAATGTGTAATAACCAGTTCAACAAAAACAAACAGTTACAATAACCGAGATAAAGTCTTATAAGCATTATTCCCATAACAAACCATTGGAACTCCATGGCCCCTCAGGTGGGTTTTGGCGGGAGAAATCAGTAGAATAATGTGTTTTTCCCTCAAAATATATATTGGTTTCCCTCCAAATAGCCAGATGTAGGCCATTTCAGCATTTCCGTATGTTTTTGGATGGAATGTTAACGGCGGGTGGAAAATTGATGGATTTTTAAAAAGGTCAGGTGTTATTTTGATAATATTAAAATATCAAGTGTCTATACGTAATTTATGTAAAATGTCAGGTGTTATTTTGAAATTTTCCCTAAATTCTCTCTTTAAGTAGAAGGGTCTTCTAATTCTAAACCAATAGATGAGGATATTGTTTGAACCTTTGCATTTATTGCATCCGGAATTTCATCTGTAATGATGTGCCTTTAGTTTACCAATTAAGCAACAATTAAACCTGTCCCATACAGCAGCTAAGTTCCGCTAAGGGATTTTTTGGGGTTTTTTTTTTTTGTTTTATCCTTAATGAATTTTTTTTCGCCTTATGTTCATTTTGCAACAAATATTTTACCCTTATTGATTCGTCTCAACGAGAGGAATCAGAGAAAGTAAAAAATATTAGGGTAAAAGTAAATTTTTTTTTTTACTTTTCTCATTCCTCTCATCGAGACGAATCAATAAGGGTAAAAAGTTTGTCGCAAAAATGTGCTTGATATTGTTTGTGGAAGATGTTTTTTTTGAATGTTCAGTTAGCACAATAAGCTAGAATACTGAATGGTTAGTCATTGCTTAAGTTATGTTTATTTACACAAGTTTCTGCAGAGTTCATTTTCCTAGCATAATGTTGCTCGATTTCAAAAGAAATCAAACACAAGAAAAGCACCACCATATCAATATGCACACAAAAAAGAGAGGAAAAACATAGAATATCATTAGCTGAAATTTTGCTTATATTGCCATTACAACCCCATAAAAAGGGCCACCACAAAAACAGGAATAATTCCTAATTTGGACCCTCAGCTCTTCTTACAATCCAACTGAACACTTATATCAACCCACAATAGTATCTCTCCTGGACATGATACAGCTAAACCAAAAACATGTCATAGTATCATCCAAGAGCATCCGTACTAAACCAAAAAGACAAGTCCTCACATGGCTAAAGCCTAAAACCCAGATTAATTATCCACGGGGGGAGTCATTAGGAGCAGAGGTGGGAGTAGCCAGAGCAAGCCATGTCCCCACTCTCTCCGGCAAGCATGAGCTGGCCAATGAGGAGGACGAGAATCGGGTCCCACAAAATCTGTCTCCAGGGTGGGACGGGAAGCCATTGAGGTTCATGAGCGAGGTTGTGGTCTTGTTTGTGCCAGCTGTGGTCGTCGTAGTTGTAGAGAAATTTGTGTCCCCAATGGAAGAGACAGTGACCTTAAGAGCCAATGGCTTAACGGGGTAGGGTCGGTAGTGGTGGTGGTAAGGCAGTTGGGGAGGAGCGGAGGCGGTGGAGGCAGAAACTGAGGGTGGGGTTGGGACAATTAAAAGATCTTCAGCATGGACCACAACCTGAGATGAGGCCATGTTTGGCCAAAGGAAAGTGCCCTGGGGCTTGCAGATTCTGAACCCACTCTTCAGCCTTTGTATCTTTGCTGCTTTTTCCTCTCCTGCGCCTGTACTTTCTGCTTCTTTCTCTGTTACGTTTGTCTTCCCCTGATCACCCCTTTCCTCTGTTCCAACTGCTTCCTTTTGCTGTGCTACTACCAGTGGTTTGCCTACTTTCTTTTTCTCCTTTTCATCACAACTTTCTGCGGATACCATTAATGCCGAGTCTGACTTTATTTCTTCTCTCACCTTGGACTTCAGCTTCCCTATCTCTTCCTGCAACCATTACCATGCACACCATGCCATATCCATATGATCAGCATCTTCATTGTCAAGATTCATGCATGATGTTCTTGACATTTCATGCATATGGTAGTGTAATTTGAAAGTGCCCCACCATATGAACGTGCATGAGGTGTGTGCCGTGCTTGTGTTGAACCAATAAATGGATGTACCAAAATGTTAATGCCTTATACTTTTAACTAAGCAATTGTCATACTTATCAAAAAAAAAAACTAAGCAATTGTCATTACTTCACATTTAGAGCTAAGGTGCAATTCCCAGTTAGTTTCAATTAATGCACTACAAAGAAGTATTCATCACCAACCTGTTAAGAAGTACTAGAAGTTTCAATTCCCAGTTACTTTACGTTTAAAGTATCTTTAGTGCCATTGATTGCAAGAAGTCCAATTATCACCAAAGTTACAACTAGGGGGGAAAGCAGTTGGAAAATGTTTTTACAGTTCGTTTCTGCGAGTATAATGCATCAGCACCACTATGGAAACTAATTCAAGAAAGCCCAAAACATGAAATAAATCTTTCAGAACTAGCTCAGTTCATTTGGAAACATGATCTGGGGGGAATTGGAAAGAACAAAGGTAAAATTGTTGCCAATTGCTTAGGTACCTCAATTCTGCTCACGTATCTTGAGACACCCATCACTTCTTCCATATACTTCTCCTACCAAAGCAAACAACAAAATGGAGGATTCACTAACATGAACTGAAATAAAGAGAAGTGAATCAAAAGAAATTCAGGATTCGTTCACTACGTACCAATGTGATCATTGGATTCAAAGGCACAGTTTCTTGACTTTCCTGCTGCTGCTTTTTTGATAGCTCCTCCTCTATCTCCCTGTTTGATAGACAACAAGTTCAAAAACTCATAAAAACTTAAAATTCATAGTCTTTCTATGTAGGATAAACGAAATTTGTAGGTCCTCACCTCCTCAGTTTGGCAATTTCTTCCTCCATCTGTTTCTTGGACACTAACTCCTCCAAATCCCTGTTAACTCAACCATGATAAAACATTTCAAACAGACCCAAATGAAGATTTCAAAATCAGGAGTTAGTAGTTCTGGTTTCATATTTGACCTTTCCAATTTAGAGGTCTCCTCCTTCAATTCCTTCATCTCCTTAGCACAAATAGGATCCTGACTAGGACAATCCCCAGTCTTCCAACCTGGTGGTGGGGTCCAATAAGGATCTTGAACTCCAGCCTCCCTCCTTATATCAACAAGATCAGCACTCTCCAACCAATACTCCATTACCCCTTCTGCATTGTGCCGCCGCCGGAACCGCTCAGCCCCACCCGGCGCCACCTTTCCCGCCATGTGCTTGAGGAGGTGGTCCAGCAGACCCGTGTCCCCGATTTGCTTGCGAGCCTCCAATCTTAGTTCTGGCCGGAGAATTGGGCTTTTATAAACAGCACCCTTAGCCTTCATCACCTCCAGAAGATTTTTCTCAGCCACCTTGTACCTTCTCATATATAACAATCCAACAGTTAGAATGTGAAAACAAATTTGTAAGAGCATCTCCGGCCCTTGTTCTTTTAACTGAATTTCCGAGTAAAATCCCCTCTAAACGCACTCGACTTCTTGACTCAAACTCTTACTAGATTGAATTTTACTCAAAATTTTCACCAAATTAAGGGAGTACCAAATTTTAACTCAAATTTTCGAAGGCTTGGTTTGCTCTTTCCAATTTACAACTATGCCATTGATGAAGCTTTTACTCAAATTTGTGCTTCCGTTTGGGTTCGTCAATTGGAGTACTTCATAGTTCATACCATGAAGCTTTTGCTAAAATTTGAGTTAGGGCAGGAGATGCTCTAAAAGAGCTAAGATTAGCATTGTAAGTCAGAGTTTCAGTTTTACCTTTCAGCAGACCACCTGCCTATTTGCTTACAATTCTTCTTCCTAGTCTTATTGATCTGGCTTTGGTTTTCAAGTTTTGCTTTCTTCCCCTTTGGAACAAGTCTTGAGCTACACCTCTTTCTCTTATCATTCTGCCAACTCTCATCGTTTTCCCCATTGTTTTCTTCTTCAGCTTCTTCGTTTTCTTCTTGTTCGCCTTCATTGGTTTCTGTATGCCTGTATACGAACTTGACCTGGCGACGAACACCCCATCGCGGCATTCCGTTGCATTTTAGCTCCGATAAACATGATCCAGCCTTATTGGAAATCACAAAATCCCCAATTCCACAATCGGAGTTGGAAATCAACTGCCAGAAATCCTTCGAGTTCTTCTTCTCCGTGAATTCTCGAGACCGGACTTGTCGGAAAAGCACTTTCTCTGCGAGCTTTGTTCCCATAACGAACCTCTCGTCCAGCTCCGGACACATCTCTGTGATTCCTTTGCTCAAGTACCTTTGAAGCGATTGCGTGCTCGGAAATCTCACTGAAATATTCAATTCCGTCTTCTCACTTACCTGAAATCAAAAAAAAAAAAAAGCAAAAAAAACCCAATTGAAGAATCAAAAAACTTACCAACAACAAATAACATAAAAATCCACAGATGTACACAGAAAACCATTATGTAATCGAATTTAAGGTGTAATTTCTTACCACGACGACACGGGTGGATCTGAGTTGAACAGGAGTTCTGGGCGGTAGCTTGCTATGATCAATCTCGTAAACAGAACCCAGTTGTATGTCTATGTGGTCTTTGGTGGTTTCTGTGAAGGGCCAGACCAATACAAACTGTCATGCTAATTTCGTTAACAAACTTTTTCTTAGCTACTGTATGGATATATGGGAATCATGGACTTACTAGGTGCCGAATTCGAATATGGCTTAAATTGGAAGGATACATATAAGGAGTAGTAGTAGGTTAGAGACAAAAAAGGGTTAAAGGAGGAAGACCTGTGTCAGTGTCGGTGTTGAGGGTACAGTGAGATGTACAGGGGAGTAGGTGTCTGGCCAAAGCTGGTGTTTCTCCGCCGCCCACGGTGCCCTGTTCCTGTTCCTGCATTTTCAAGTACACAATTTCTCTCATCTCTCACTCTCTCTCTCTCTACATGCAACAGAATATGAATTCAAACGATGAATCACTTGCTACCCACGGCCTCTCAACTTAGAGAGAGAGAGAGTAATAACTGTAGTGTACAGGTTGTAACGACGGTATATGCATGCTCACTCCATTCATGCGGTTAGGAGGGAGGAAATCTTGTTGGATGCGCAGAGCAGAGCAGAGCGCGTGGTTGACATTTGCACAATTGTTATTCGCTTCTCTCTTCCTCTTTTCACTTCGGTACTACTAACAAACAAGCACAGATACAAGGCGCGTGTGGAGTCTTTGAGAGTGTAAGATCAGAGTAACAGAAAAAACGCGGGAGAGAGAGAGAGAGAGAGAGAGAGAGAGAGAGAACTCATCCCATGTGTTCTACAGCGGTCCCCGTGGTGAATTTAATTCAAGAGACAGTCTAGTCTGTCTTTTTCATTACTGTATTTCGCATCTGCAGTCTTGATGTAAATGTTTTTTTTTTTTTTTTTTTTTTTTTTGGGGGTAAAAATTTTGATGTAATAAATTTCATAAGCAGCAAATGGAAAATAATTCAAAGAATTTAACCACCATTGATGAAGAATCATGCAATTGGAGTTAAAACACCTCAGAATTTGATTGACTTCCCTTTCAGGTAACCTCAATCCTTCTTCAGCACCACCTTAATTTTTTATTTATTTTTTGATCGCCAAACCACCTTAATTTGACAAGGAACAGTTTTTCTTTTCCCAATATTTTGCAGTGCTAGGGATGGTTTTGTCCATAGTCTCAACCTCGTATACTACTGAATTAGATAATACTAAAAGGAATGGGATCAACCTAGTTATTACATAATTGATGTTTCCCAACAATTTTAAAAAAGAACGATTTCGATCGTCGTGTTAGGTCGAAAAAAAGAACCTGCAAATAGACCAAATAGGACTCTTGTAGTATCTTACTAGGGCTAGCTCAATTGGCAAGATAAGGAGTTTGAGTCTTCCCACCTGTGTGTAGGTGTTCTTCCATTGGAATTATTTCTCCCCCAAATGAGGGCTTGTAATTGGGTTGGATTTACAGTGGTTCAATTGTTGAACTTTGTTATCTCGGAGACTCTCACATAATAGACGTAGTGTATCGTGATTGATAATTTGTAATTGATACTTGATGTAAGGTTATCTCCTATCGATTGGGGAAAAAAAAAACAAAAAGGGCCAACCTCATTCTCTGGGGGACCAAAGAGGATTCCTCTAGGCTCTAATGAAACGCAAATGTTATACAAATCCAGCCGCGCCATCGAACGAAGGTTTTCAGAAAAGAGTTTTTTTTCTTTTTATCCCTTAAATTATGCATTTTTTCTCTACTTAGTCCCTGAACTATCAATTTGGCGATTTCATCTCCTCAACTATCATTCCGTTACCTACTTAGTCCAATAGATAACGGAAGTTAAGAATTTGGACGGAAAATGTCACATAAGGCCCTGTTTGAGACCCTGTAGAGCAGATACTTGATTATGACAACCCTAGAGATAAAAATTAATTATGACCCTTTAGGATAAAATGATCAAAAAAATAAGACCTTCGCACCGGTTCAAACGGATTTAAAATTGGTGTACTTAATTTTTTTAGAAGATTTAAGTGCTCCAATTTTCAATCCGTTTGGACCAGTGCGAGAATCTTATTTTTTTTAATCGTATTATTCTAAAGGGTCATAATTAATTTTTTTTCTCTAAGGCTTTCATAGTTAATTATCTACTTTTTATTTGAGACCCCTTAGAGCAGATACTTGATTATGAGAGCTCTACGGACAAAATTAACTATGACCTTTTAGGATAAAATGATCAGAAAAATAAGATTTTCGCACCAATTCACATGGATTGAAAATTAGAGCGCTTACTTTTTAACCATATTTTTAGTATATAAACAGTCTAAATTCTATATAAGGAGGTCAGTCTTTTTGGAAAAAATATGTATTTGTTTGTCTCTATAAAGTGCCATGTAAGATCTTGATATATGAACCTCGTAAAAAAATTAAATACTCCAATTTTCAATCTGTTTGAACCGGTGCAAATGTCTTATTTTTTTGATTTTTTTATTCTAAAGGGTCATAATTAATTTTTATCTCTAGGGCTGTTATAATAAAATAACTGGTCTATAGAGTCTCAAACAGAGCCTTACGTAGCATTTTCCGTCCAAATTTTTAATTTCCGTTATCTATTGGACTAAGTAGGTAACGGAATGATAGTTGAGGGGATGAAATCGCCAAATTGATAGTTCAGGGACTAAGTAGAGAAAATGTGCATAGTTTAAGGGATAAAAAGAAAAAAAACTCTTCAGAAAAAGTATATAGAGCAGTTTGACAGGAAATGAATATTCCAGCATCGCAACGATACCTTTCTTAGCGAAAGATCAGAAAAGTATCCAAGTATTGCAAATGCAAAATCAAATACTCCACCAAAAAGATCAAACACATCCACAAGGAAAAAATTAAAACCGCCACACGTGACCCATCATTTTATTTTTTCACAATAGTTCTCAGATGAACACATAATCTCAAGCAGGTATCTCTGCCTTTGTCATAAAGAGAGTACAGAAGACTTGAAGAACAAATATACACCAATACAATCCAACTCCTCCAGCCAATACATCCATTCAGAAAGAAAAGCACCAAAATTGGACGAAGAAAACTCACTGCTCAAATACTCCGTCAGGTATCAACACCACAGAACCAGACGTTTTCCGACCCTCAAGGTCTTCATGGGCCTGTGCTACCTGAGACAAAGGATACTTGTGGTTTATGCGGACTCGCAAGATGCCGGAGGCAACATTAGAAAAGACCTCTCCAGCAGCTTGTAGAAGCTCATCCCTGGTGGCAGTGTATGAAAAAAGGG
This sequence comes from Rhododendron griersonianum, assembly GCA_018127125.1. Taxonomy (NCBI): domain Eukaryota; kingdom Viridiplantae; phylum Streptophyta; class Magnoliopsida; order Ericales; family Ericaceae; genus Rhododendron; species Rhododendron griersonianum. The sequence goes on along the minus strand of CM030790.1, from coordinate 40,627,722 downwards.
AAGCCCTTGTCAAGAACAGCGATTTTGCAGCAAGTTCTGTCATAGGGAGGGGATCTGGCATACCGGATGACTGACCATAACTCACCATGTATCCACGAGATTTGAGGCACGCTAAGGATCCCTGAACAAGATAAATTCTCCATTAAAGACTGTTAGAATAGAGTTCTAGTCTTTAGTCTTTATCCCACATCGGCTTGTCGAGTCATGTAATATGTCCCTCCATAATATAAATAAAGCTCTTTTGTGTTAGGGTTAATTAACACTCTATACACTTTCTCTTATCGCTGACAACATGGTATCAGAGCTAGGTCTTGGGTGGCCTCACCTCTCGTGGGAAAGTCTCTATCATCTCTATCGCCTGAGTCAATCGCTCAACTCCTGGTCTCCTGGTCTATCACCTCCACATGCATATGGGCTGTACGTGGGGGAGTGTTAAACTAGTCTCACATCGCCCATTTAAGCCACCCAAGCTTAATTAATATATTCTAGAGGTTACTTCACCTATCGTCAATTGGTTTTAGGTTGGAACCCTCCAAGAAATCTAACAAAGACTACTTAAAAGGCGACTTAAGTGTGTTAATGCTGTGTTTGGATTGGATTTTGAATTTTTTTTTGAAAAATACTAGGGGTAATAAGTGGAGAGAGATAGAGAGAGAAATGTTGGAAGTAGGGAGAATCTAGGAGGAATCTAGAGAGAATTTTTTGAAAAATTCTTTTTGAATTGTAAAGAGAACAAGGCATTAGAGACTGTTTCAAAAGGCAGTTTTTTTTTTTGGCCAGTTAATACCAGGAAGCTCGCCTATTAGGCTTCTCTATTTTAGCCCAAAAACAAGAAAAATAGGCAAAATAGCCCAATGAGCTTACCTGAAGGCCAGCTTTTCCAGTCCAACTTCTTCATCAAAAAGTTGGAAAGAAAAAAAGTTCAACTAAAATAGCCAAAACAGCTCAGCTAAAAGCTTGTCACTTAGCATTTTAAGCAAAAATCCGAACACATCTTTAGTTTGAGGACTACTTTTAAGTTCCACTTGGCTCTAAGTTTAAGCCTACCCTTTAGGCCATTGGTTTGATATCAAGCAAAGAGCTGACTTCCACCAACTTGCACCTCAAAGAATACAGGATATATCTAACAATATAAGGAGCAAACTTGTGTACTGCAAATACCATTAGAATACATCCATCTGAAAGTTTTGACGCAAACCATTGCATTAAATGCCATCTATTTTCAGTGAATATGTTGCAAGTTTTTATTGGAGGTAATGAGTCTTGTGATAGAATATCCATTACCTGAAAGGTGTCTTTTCCAACAGAATCATATACAACATCTACCCCTTTTCCTGATGTTATCTCGTTGACACGGGTCACAAAATCCTCTTCCTTGTACATTATCACATGGTGGCATCCATCTTCTTTGGCTTGAGCCGCCTTCTCTGTGGTTGAGACGGTTCCAATGACAGTGGCACCAAGTGCATTTGCCCACTGGCATAAGAGAGACCCAACTCCACCAGCTGCTGCATGAACAAGGACAGTGTGTCCAGGTTCAACCTGTAATAATAAGCAATAGAGACGTATCCTACACAAGATGAATATACAAGCTGCAATATTTTAAAATAACGAATACAAGTTGGAAACTAAAAGTACCATAACTAATGACAACTGACAAACATGACTATTGTGCAGGTCCACTACGTTGAAGTTTCAACTTTCATGTGACATGGACTATCCCATATTGATGGATATGGAAGGGTAAAGCAGATGATCACCACAAGTCTGGAACTACAAGTCTCTTAATATGTCAGGTCTGCCTGCGCGCACACACTTGTGCGCTTGTATTATAAACAAATCCTGATTACAGTTGTGGAAAGTGGAAGCTCCAATGCTAGAATGGTCTTTCCCTTGCTTAGAATGCCAAAATCTCCTCACAAGCCTCAAAGATATATCTTACTTGTGTTTCGCACATACGATGACATTAGGGAGAGACATGAGGGAGAGAGATAATACAGCTCTGGTTACTGAGATGAATTGAGGAGAGGCAATGATGAAGATGGAAAAATACTACAATCGGGGTGTGTTAACTTTCCCTTTACATGGAAAAAGTCGGTGTAGGCATATTTTGGAGTTCAAGTAGTACAAACCTACATACATGTGAAAGTAAAATATGATACACACGTTTTTATGATATGTCAAATTTCCTAAGGTCTGAAGTGTAAGAGAAGAGTGTAAGATACCTTAAAGCACTGGCGAACTAGCATATGAACTGTCATTCCCTTGAGGATGACAGATGCTGCGACAATTGGATCCAAGGACGGCGGAACAGTTACCACTTTCTCGGCTGGTAGGATCTGCTCCTCAGCGTATGAACCCATTGGATTACCAGCATAAGCCACAACATCTCCAACTTTTCTACCCGTTAATCCTGGGCCCACAGCTGTCACCACACCAGCTGCCTCCCTACCTGCAATTGAAAATTGAAAATCTTGAGCAACACATGCTCAACTACAGCAAACCTTGCATCAACACGTACTGGTAAAATAAAACATCATATATGGTCATAGTGATGCAGAGAATTCAATGAAAACAATGAGTTTCTCTGGTATCATGAAGGTGATAACCCAAGGGATTTATTCCAAACAAACAACGATTCTGATTCTTAAGTCTTGGCAAGAACTGGCGTCAAAGGATCAGATGCAGAACATTCAACCAAATAGCATTGTTGAAGGCATAATAATAAAGTTATCCCTCTCTCTAACAGCTTAAGCTATAGATTAGTTGATGGTTAACAATGTAATATGGTATGAGAGTAGGCAATAGATCCTGTGTTCAAACCTCACCACCACCTACCTACAACAACAACAGACAACAACAACAGAACCCAGGTACTCCCCAATCATTGGGGGTATGGGCGGGAGAGGATTGGAGACAAACCTAACATTTGGCAATATGCACAAAGTGGCTGCTCTAAGAATACCACTGAAATAGTGGCCCCCTATACCTGTTTTTTGCTGCGAAACCATACCCTCAAATCAAAGTCAAATGGCATCAGAGAGAGCAGACCTAGAGACCCAATTCAATTTATGTACACATTACCACGCTTCCTTCATTGATAGTCCAGAGCATCGGTATGCACAATGACACCACCACCTACCTAATGTTAAAATATTTACACGTGTTTAGCCCGCTTATGGAGGAGAGCCTGGCTACACGTGAGGGGGCGTGTTGAAGGTATAAATAATAAAGTTACCCTTTCTCTAACAGCTTAAGCTTTTAGATAAGTTGGTTGTTAAAATTCTAATATGCATATTATGCCCCTTAAAAAAAAGGCATAAACTGAAGAGCCATAAACAAGCAACTCTGGATTACTTTGAAACAAGCACACTCAAACTAAGGCTGTGTTTGGGATGTCTAAACGAGACCTCAATCCCAAGTTTGCTTCTATAAAAGGAATTGTGATCTCAAGAGAATCAAGCATCTAAGGCTTGTAGACGTATTTGACATCTCTAAAATCCTACTAACAAAAGATCCTAAGAAGAAGAACTATTCATACTGAGTCCTTATCTTGTTCTTTATTGTATGTGTTTCTATTTTGTTCTTTCTCCGGGAGGCAAATACAACTAGCTAACAACAGGAATTGTCAATTGACTCAACTCCATAAGTGAAGGGATATTTGCCATTGGATGATGCCAAAAATCCTAAGCCTATACTCTACATGGTACTTTGACATACAGATATGAAGGCAAACCTGGAGTAAAGGGCATTGTGGAGGCCTTATAAACTCCTTTGCGGAAGTAGACATCGACGAAGTTAAGCCCAATAGCCTTGTTTTTCACTCGGATCTCACCCTCCTTTGGCTCTCCTATTTCCACGTCTTCCCACTTCAGAACCTACCATCATGTTGATTTGGAAGTGAGTTAACAAGGTCCAAAGTATAATGGGCAGCACGTCCATCAACCACATTTATGGGTGTGCCACACAAACTACACTGCAATAGGAACATAATGAAAAACTTCTTATTGTTCACATGTAATCAACAAAGACATAGAGATTAGAGGCCAACCGCATGCATGCAACTTCAATTGTAGCCCTAACCACTAAAAGGCTGCATATCTTACTGCAAATGCCAAATAGGATGTCAAACAATTAAACCCATCCTAAATTAACCCCTCGCACATGACCAACGTATAAAAACACGAAGTAATATGCACCAAACCCAACAGCTAGCAATAGCAAATTACAAATATATAGCTGGGCTGCCCTGTCAGCTTGTGAAATTTTTACTGCAACAAGGTTTCTCAAAGTATGAATAATGAACTACGCTGACATAACAAGCTTAAAATCTCACACATAGTTGATGCGAAAGAGAGTTTGGCCGGACAGTCCAGTTAAAATTCAGCTAAAGTAAACAAATATGCAATGGAATTTTGACACACATGTCATCGTTGCAAAACAAATTTCGAAATATAAGCAAACAATGACAAGGGAATGAGGTATCCCGTGTAGATATCAGTATCCACACAATGGTATGGTGCCCTAAACTGATGTACATTGCGCAAAATCAAGAAATTAGCCAAAAAGGAATGACAGGAACACTACCCCTTTTAAAGAACATTTCACAAGTCTTTTTTGGCTCACAATAACACAAATCCTTTTAAAGAACACTTCAATGGACAATACATAAGAAGTTGCAATTGCAAATATGACAACAGTACATGTGAAACAGGTAGAGAGCCCAGGACCACTCAGTTCATGTGCCCTAACGGCTTAGACACAACCAGTATCTTTTAATCAAGAAAGTAGCCACCAAGACTAACAATAACACTAAACCTAAAGCACGAAAAAAGAAAGAAAATAAACCGGATTGATACCACTTGACACAATCAGTACTTGGTAATAAATAAAATGAGCCAAAAAAAGACAGACAATAACACCACCCTTCGCACAAGAAACACTTCAAAATTGAACACCAGTTTTTGCTGCAGAAATAGAAATTGTGTGCAATATTTATACACACAATTTATACAGAGAGAGAGAGAGAGAGAGAGAGACCTCAGGGCCACCAAGTTCATGAACTCTAATGGCTTTGATCATTGTTGCTGCCTCTGGTGCCGATGCAGAGATTGCTCTGGCTGTTGCTTTGATTGTCGATCTGGGTATGAAGGGAAAGCTATGATTTTGCACTTGGACGATTCTTTAGGTTAATTTCTTTTCTTTCATGAGGCTGACCCATTCTTAACTTTTTCTTTTAGGCCCCGTTTAATGAGAAACTTTTTTATATCCAGGTATACAATGCACTTTGTATCCCTTTCCGGTTTGTTTTCAATTTTTAGGTCACTTTCCGAGCACACCTTGATAATCGGCTTCGTTCATTTTGTAGAGCTCGACGAGAACATTAATCTTGCAAAAAAATTATGATCATCAGACTTTAGTAAATATATGATCGGCATATGTGAAAAATGCAAAAATACAAAAGTTGGGTCCTGATCCAGTGTGTTTTTGGATCCAATTTTTATTTTTTTGTATATTTCACATGTGCCGATCATATATTTACTAAAATCCGATGATCATAATTTTTGGTAGGATTAATGTTCTCGTTGAGCTCTACAAAATGAACGAAGCCGATTATCAAGGTGTGCTCGGGAAGTGACCTAAAAATTGAAAACAAACCGAAAAGGGATACAAAGTGCCCTTGTATACTTGGGATATAAAAAAGTTTCTCCCGTTTGATAACCCTCCAAGGGGTTGGGATTGGATTGGTAGAGTGGGGTATTATCAATACTTTGTTTGTTTTTTTAAAAATGGTCCGGATCAATCCGGTGGGATTGCTAAGACCCCAATTTGGGGATATTGCTAATACTCTCTTGGAGATGGTATTGGTAATCCCATCTCAACCTCTCTTCATTATCAATTCCTTCTCATTACCAATCTCTTCTATCAATCCAATCCCATCATCTAATCTCATCTCAAATAAACATAATATTAGTAATCCTATCATCGAATCTCATTCCAAACAAACATACTCATTATCAATTTCTTCTCATTACCAATCCCAATTCAATTGTTATCAAACGGGGCCTTAATGATTTGAATCACCAAGGATGAAAATTTAAGCATCTTGGGACAAAATCCCTATTTAACTTTTCCATATTTTTTCAGCAATTTTTTTAAAAAATTTTGCAACTTTTTGTTTGGCTTTTAATCTTAATTTTTGGGATTAATTATTATTCTCGATGAGAGGAATTTAAAAAATATGTGGACCAATGTTGAAAAAAATTAATATAAGACGATACTTTAAATAGAAAAAGATAGTCTGGTAAATTTTTTTCTTTAGTGAATTTTATTTTGTATTTTTGGTCATAATTTTGACTCTTCTAGGTGAGATGGATAATTAATTCAAAAATATAGCTTTGACTTAATAAAAATTTAAAAAAGACGAATAAAACACAATAGAAAAAAAAAGACAAAATATTTCTTTTGTCAAATTTACGAGACAAAAGAAATATTTTGGGGGAATTTCTATTTACACCCCTTTACTTTGAGAAATTTAGTCTTACACCCCTTCAACTTCAATTTTAGATACTTACCCCTCTTGTTAAAAGTAGAGTGAATCGTTAAACTTAGCAAATTTCCACACAAAACAGGCTTGCTAGTAAAATCCCCTCCAAAATGCATTATAAAATGACCAAATCATCCTTACGAAATATCATATGAGTCGTCCCACTATTCTCAAGCGAATTTTTTTTAACTAAGGACAAAATTCTCAAAAAATTCTATAATACTTAGCAGAAGCCTACTTAAATATGTCCTATCATGAAACAAATAGTCAACGAATTTCAACAAATTTGGCACAGTAGTGGATGATTTTAGAGCTGAGTTCGAAACTAATACTTTGGGTGAAACTAAATAAAGATAAATAAAGAGTCTTTGGGTGCTCGTTGAAAGGCTTTAGAGCCAAAAATTTATTACGACCATTTAAGATGAAATGATCAGAAAAATATTATCTTTGCACCGGTTCAAACGGATTGAAAATTGAAACACTTATTTTTTTACGCTGTTTATATACTCCCTCCGTCTCCTTTTTAAAGTCCAGTATTTCATTTTGGGCTGTCCCTTAATAAGTGTCATTTTTGTAAAGTTAGTGGGTTAAAGTTGGTATATTTTCCATTTTGCCCCTAAAAGTAAATTTCATTTTGAAAAGTTAGTAAGTAAAAGTGTAATGATGATATCTCCATAGAGGGTAAATAGGGAAAGTGGAGGTAAAAATTGATGTAAAATGTGTAATGATAATGTTTTCTTAATAAGTTGGAATTACGAAGCGGGACATTTAAAAAGGGATGGAGGAGGGAGTATTAAAAAATATAGTTAAAAATTAAGTATTTCAATCTGTTTGAACTAGTACAAAGATCTTATTTTTTTGATCATTTTATCTTAAGTGATCATAATGGATTTTTGGCTTCAAGGCCTTTCAATTGACACCCAAAGAGAGCCCTGAAACTAATCTTAGGGTGCTCGTTGAAAGATCTTAGAGCAAAAAATTCATTATGACCATTTAGAATAAAATGATTAAAAAATACGATCTTCGCACTGGTTCAACTGAATTGAAAATTGGAGCACTTAATTTTTGAAACTATATTTTTTAATATAGAAAGGGTGTATTTATAAAAATTAAATAAATAAGATAAAAGGAATTAAATAAAGAATGGAATTAAAGAAAGAATGGAATTAAAGTGTGGCGGGGGTTGTGGGAAAAGCAATTTACCAAACACCTCAGAATTTGATTGACTTCCCTTCCAACCTCAATCCTTCTTCAGCACCACCTTAATTTGACAAGAACAGTTCTCCTTTTTTTTCCCCAATATTTTGCAGTGCTAAGGATGGTTTTGTCATAGTCTCAACCTCATATACTACTGAATTAGTTAATAAAAGGAATGGGATCAACCTAGTTATTACATAATTGATGTTCCCAACAAATTTTAAATAGCGAAAGATTTCAATTGTCGTGTTAGGTCGAAAAAAAGACCTGCAAATAGACCAAACAAGACTCTTGTATCTTACTAGGGCTAGCTCAGTTGGCGAGCTAAGGAGTTTGAGTCTTCACACCTGCGTGTGAGTGTTCTTCCATAGGAATTATTTCTCCCCCTAATGAGAGCTTGTCGTTGGGTTGGATTTTCAGTGGTTGAGGTTGTTGGGATTTGTTATCTCGAAGACTCTCACATAATTGACATAGTGTCTCATGATTTGTACTCCCTCCGTCCCTTTTTAAATGTCCTGCTTCGTAACTCCAACTTATTAAAAAGACATCATCATTATACCTTTCACATCAATTTTTTCCTCCACTTTTCCTACTTACCCATTATCATTACACTTTTACTCACTATGCTTTGTTTGGATTGGAATTTGAAATTTTTTTTGAAAAAAAGTAGGGGTAATAAGGGGAGAGAGATAGAGAGAGAAATGTTGGAAGTAGAAGGAATCTATCACATCAATTTTTTCCTCCACTTTTCCTACTTACCTATCATCATTACACTTTTACTCACTAACTTTTTAAAATGGAATCTACTTTTAGGGACAAAATAGACAATTCACCAACTTTTACCCACTAACTTTACAAAATGGACACTTATTAAGGGACAGCCCAAAATGGAATACTGGACTGTAATAAAGGGACGGAGGGAGTACTTTGTAATTATACTTGATATAAGGTTATCTCCTATTGATTGGGGAAAAAAAGAAGACCAAACAGGACCAACCTCATTCCCTGGGGGACCAAAGAGGATTCCTCTAGGCTCTAATGAAATGCAAATGTAATACAAATCCAGCTGCGCCATCGAACGAAGGTTTTCAGAAAGAGAATATAGAGCAGTTTGACAGGAAATGAATATTCCAGCATCGCAACGATATCTTTCTTAGCGAGAAAGATCAGAAAAGTATCCAAGTATTGCAAATGCAAAATCAAATACTCCACCAAAAAGATCAAACACATCCACAAGGAAAAAATTAAAACCGCCACACGTGACCCATCATTTTATTTTTTCACAATAGTTCTCAGATGAACACATTATCTCAAGCAGGTATCTCTGCCATTGTCATAAAGAGAGTACAGAAGACTTGAAGAACAAATATACACCAATACAATCCGACTCCTCCAGCCAATACGTCCATTCAGAAAGAAAAACACCAAAGTTGGACGAAGAAAACTCACTGCTCAAATACTCCGTCGGGTATCAACACCACAGAACCAGACGTTTTCCGACCCTCGAGGTCTTCATGGGCCTGTGCTACCTGAGACAAAGGATACTTGTGGTTTATGCGGACTCGCAAGATGCCGGAGGCAACATTAGAAAAGACCTCTCCAGCAGCTTGTAGAAGCTCATCCCTGGTGGCAGTGTATGAAAGAACGGAAGCCCTTGTCAAGAACAGCGATTTTGCAGCAAGTTCTGTCATAGGGAGGGGGTCTGGCATACCGGACGACTGACCATAACTCACCATGTATCCACGAGATTTGAGGCACGCTAAGGATCCCTGAACAAGATAAATTCTCCATTAAAGACTGTTAGAATAGATAGAGTTCTAGTCTTTAGTCTTTATCCCACATCGGCTAGTCGAGTCATGTAATATGTCACTCCATAATATAAATAAAGCTCTTTTGTGTTAGGATTAATTAACACCCTATACGCTTTCTCTTATCTCTGACAACATGGTATCAGAGCTAGGTCTCGGGTGGCCTCACCTCTCGTGGGAAAGTCTCTATCGCCTGAGTCAATCGCTCAACTCCTGGTCTCCTGATCTGTCACCTCCACGTGCATCCGGGCTGTATGTGGGGGGAGTGTTAAACTTGTTCCACATCGCCCATTTAAGCCACCCAAACTTAGTTAATATATTCTAGAGGTTACTCCATCTATTGTCAATTGGTTTTAGGTTGAAACCCTCCAAGAAATCTAACAAAGACTACTTAAAAGGCGACCTAAGTGTGTTAGAGACTGTTTCAAAAGGCTGTTTATTTTTGGCCAGTTAATACTAGGAAGCTCGCCTATTTGACTTCTCTATTTTAGCCCTAAAACAAGAAAAATAGGCAAAATAGCCCAATGAACTTACCTGAAGGCCAGCTTTTCCAGTCCAACTTCTTCATCAAAAAGTTGAAAAGAAAACAAGTTCAACTAAAATAGCCCAAACAGCTCAGCTAAAAGCCATTTGTCACTTAGCATTTTTAAGCAAAAATCCGAACACATCTTTAGTTTGAGGACTACTTTTAAGTTCCACTTGGCTCTAAGTTTAAGCCTACCCTTTAGGCCATTGGTTTGATATCAAGCAAAGAGCTGACTTCCACCAACTTGCACCTCAAAGAATACAGGATATATCTAACAATATAAGGAGCAAACTTGTGTACTGCAAATACCATTAGAATACATCCATCTGAAAGTTTTGACGCAAACCATTGCATTAAATGCCATCTATTTTCAGTGAATATGTTGCAAGTTTTTATTGGAGGTTATGAGTCTTGTGATAGAATATCCATTACCTGAAAGGTGTCTTTTCCAACAGAATCATATACAACATCTACCCCTTTTCCTGATGTTATCTCGTTGACACGGGTCACAAAATCCTCTTCCTTGTACATTATCACATGGTGGCATCCATCTTCTTTGGCTTGAGCCGCCTTCTCTGTGGTTGAGACGGTTCCAATGACAGTGGCACCAAGTGCATTTGCCCACTGGCATAAGAGAGAACCAACTCCACCAGCTGCCGCATGAACAAGGACAGTGTGTCCAGGTTCAACCTGTAATAATAAGCAATAGAGTCGTATCCTACACAAGATGAATATACAAGCTGCAATATTTTAAAATAACGAATACAAGTTGGAAACTAAAAGTACCATAACTAATGACAACTGACAAACATGACTATTGTGCAGGTCCACTATGTTGAAGTTTCAACTTTCATGCGACATGGACTATCCCATATTGATGGATATGGAAGGGTAAAACAGATGATCACCACAAGTCTGGCACTATAAGTCTCTTAATATGTCAGGTCTGCCTGTGCGCACACACTTGTGTGCTTGTATTATAAACAAATCCTGATTACAGTTGTGGAAAGTGGAAGCTCCAATGCTAGAATGGTATTTCCCTTGCTTGGAATGCCAAAATCTCCTCACAAGCCTCAAAGATATATCTTATTTGTGTTTCGCACATACGACTACATTAGGGAGAGACATGAGGGAGAGATAATACAGCTCTGGTTACTGAGATGAATTGAGGAGAGGCAATGATGAAGATGAAAAAAATACTATAATCAGGGTGTGTTAACTTTCTCTTTACATGGAAAAAGTTGGTGTAGGCATGTTTTGGAGTCCAAGTAGCACAACCCTACATACGTGTGAAAGTAAAAAAAAGAGACACATGTTTTTATGATATGTCAAATTTCCTAAGGTCTGAAGTGTAAGAGAAGAGTGTAAGGTACCTTAAAGCACCGGCGAACTAGCATATGAGCTGTCATTCCCTTGAGGATGACAGATGCTGCGACAATTGGATCCAAGGACGGCGGAACAGTTACCACTTTCTCGGCTGGTAGGATCTGCTCCTCAGCGTATGAACCCATTGGATTACCAGCATAAGCTACAACATCTCCAACTTTTCTACCCGTTAATCCCGAGCCCACAGCTGTCACCACACCAGCTGCCTCCATACCTGCAATTGAAAATTGAAAATCTTGAGCAACACATGCTCAACTACAGCAAACCTTGCATCAACTCGTACTGGTAAAATTAAACATCATATATGGTCATAGTGATGCAGAGAATTCAATGAAAACAATGAGTTTCTCCGGTATGATGAAGGTGATAACCCAAGGGATTTATTCCAAACAAACAACGGTTCGGATTCTTAAGTCTTGGCAAGAACTGGCGTCAAAGGATCATATGCAGAACATTCAACCAAATAGCATTGTTGAAGGCATAATAATAAAGTTACCCCTCTCTCTAACAGCTTAAGCTATAGATGAGTTGATGGTTAAAAATCTAATATGGTATGAGAGCAGGCAATAGATCTTGTGTTCAAACCTCACCACCACCTACCTACAACAACAACAGAACCCATGTAGTCCCCAATCATTGGGGGTATGTGCGGGAGAGGATTGGAGACAAACCTAATATTTGGCAATATGCATAAAGTGGCTGCTCTCAGAATACCACTGAAATAGTGGCCCCCTATACCTGTTTTGCTACGGAACCATACGCCCAAATCAAAGCCAAATGGCATCAGAGAGAGCAGGCTTAGAGACCCAATTCAATTTATGTACACATTACCATGCTTCCTTCATTGATAGTCCAAAGCATCGGTATGCACAATGACACCACCACCTACCTAATGTTAAAATATTTACACGTGTTTAGCCCACTTATGGAGGAGAGCCTGGCTACACGTGAGGGGGCATGTTGAAGGTATAAATAATAAAGTTACCCTTTCTCTAATAGCTTAAACTTTTAGATAAGTTGGTTGTTAAAATTCTAATATGCATATTCTGCCCCTTAAAAAAAAAGGCATAAACTGAAGAGCCATAAACAAGCAACGCTGGATTACTTTGAAACAAGCACACTTAAACTAAGGCTGTGTTTGGGATGTCTAAACGAGACCAATCCCAAGTTTGCTTCCATAAAAAGAATTGTGATCTCAAGAGAATCAAGCATCTAAGGCTTGTATACGTATTTGACATCTCTATAATCCTACTAACAAAAAGATCCTAAGAAGATGAACTATTCATGCTGAGTCCTTATCTTGTTCTTTATTGTATGTGTTTCTATTTTGTTCTTTCTCCAGGAGGCAAATACAACTAGCTAACAACAGGAATTGTCAATTGACTCAACTCCATAAGTGAAGGGATATTTGCCAATGGATGATGCCAAAAATCCTAAGCCTACACTCTACAATCTACATGGTACTTTGACATACAGATATGAAGGCAAACTTGGAGTAAAGGGCATTGTGGAGCCTTATAAACTCCTTTGCGGAAGTAGACATCAATGAAGTTAAGCCCAATAGCCTTGTTTTTCACTCGGATCTCACCCTCCTTTGGCTCTCCTATTTCCACGTCTTCCCACTTCAGAACCTACCATCATGTTGATTTGGAAGTGAGTTAACAAGGTCCAAAGTGTAATGGGCAGCACGTCCATCAACCACATTTATGGGTGTGCCACACAAACTACACTGCAATAGGAACATAATGAAAAACTTCTTATTGTTCACATGTAATCAACAATGACATGAGATTAGAGGCCAACCGCATGTGTGCAACTTCGATTGTAGCCCTAACCACTAAAAGGCTGCATATCTTATTGCAAATAGGATGTCAAACAATTAAACCCATCCTAAATTAACCCAACACACATGACCAACATATAAAAACACGAAGTAATATGCACCAAACCCAACAACTAGCAATAGCGAATTACGAATATATAACTGGGCTGCCCTGTCAGCTTGTGAAATTTTTACTGCAACAAGGTTTCTCAAAGAATGAATAATGAACTACGCCGACATAACAAGCTTAAAATCTCACACATAGTTGACGCGAAAGAGAGTTTGACCGGGTAGCCCAGTTAAAATTCAGCTAAAGTAAACAAATATGCAATGGAATTTTGACACACATGTCATCGTTGCAAAACAAATTTCGAAATTTACGCAAACAATGACAAGGGATCCCGTGTAGATATCAGTATCCACACATTGGTATGGCGCCCTAAACTGATGTACATTGCGCAAAATCAAGAAATTAGCCAAAAAGGAATGACAGGAACACTACCCCTTTTAGAGAACATTTCAAAAGTCTTTTTTGGCTCACAATAACACAAATCCTTTTAAAGAACATTTCAGTGGACAATACATAAGAAGTTGCAATTGCAAATGTACATGAAACAGGTAGAGACCCCAGGACCACACAGTTCATGTGCCTTAACGGCTTAGACACCACCAGTATCTTTTAATCAAGAAAGTAGCCACCAAGACTAACAATAACACCGAACCTAAAGCACGAAAAAAGAAAGAAAGAAAAAACCGGATTGATACCACTTGACACAATCAGTACTTGGTACTAAATAAAATGAGCCAAAAAAATGACAGACAATAACACCAACCTTCCCACAAGAAACACTTCAAAATTGAACACCAGTTTTTGCTGCAGAAATAGAAATTGTGTGCAATATATACAGAGAGAGAGAGAGAGACCTCAGGGCCACCAAGTTCATGAACTCTAATGGCTTTGACCATTGTTGCTGCCTCTGGGGCCGATGCAGAGATTGCTCTGGCTGTTGCTTTGATTGTCGATCTGGGTATGAAGGGAAAGCTATGATTTTTCTGCTTGTCGGTAGTTTTTCTTGTTGTGACGGAGGTGTGGGTGTTGCTGGATATTTGTAGTTGTAGACTGGAAGAAGTGCCACGGCAATGGCCAGAGGCAAATGGGTGCGGTGGAACTGGTAATTTAGGCCATTGACTATTAATTCGGGTTAGTGCTGTGTGCACAGCACCGTATTGCACACTTTCGAGTCGTCGGATGCATGATTCGCGGTTCGGAAGTGCGCACACTACTACCTAGCACCATCTCCAATTCGATTATTACTTGGAAGGTTTGTGATCTCATTGCTTACGCTTCAAACCCCTTTCCTACGTCGGATCACAGAAATTTTGCACTTGGACGATTCTTTAGGCTAAGTTCTTTTTTTTCTTGAGGCCGATTTGCTATGGTTAGGCTCCATTCTTAACTTTTGCTTTTAATGAGGGTGAAAATTTAAGCATCTCTGAGGGAAAAAATCCCTATTTAATTTTTCGATATTTTTTCAGCATTTTTTTTTAATTTTTTGCAACTTTTTGTTTGGCTTTTAATCTTAATTTTTGGGATTAATTATTATTCTCTATGAGAGAAATTTAAAAAGTATGTGAATCAATGTTGAAAAAGTTAATATAAGACGACACTTTAAATAGAAAAAGATAATTTGGTTTTTTTTTTTCTTTAGTGAATTTTATTTTGTATTTTTGGTCATAATTTTGACTCTTCTTGGTGAGATGGATAATTAATTCAAAAATATAACGTTAACATAACAAAAATTCAAAAAATACGAATAAAACACAATAGAAAAAGACAAAATATTTCTTTTGTCAAATTTACGAGACAAAAGAAATATTTTTGTCAAATTTCTATTTACACCCCTTTACTTTGAGCAATTTAGTCTTACACCCCTTCAGCTTCAATTTTAGATACTCACCCCTCTTATTAAAGTAAAGTGAATCGTTAAACTTAGCAAATTTCCACACAAAACAAGCTTGCTAGTAACATCCCCTCCAAAATGCATTATAAAATGACCAAATCATCCTTACGAAACATCATATGAGTCGTCCCACTATTCTCAAGCGAATTTTCATTTTAACTAAGGACAAAACTCTCAAAAAAATCTATAATACTTAGCGGAAGCCTACTTAAATATGTTCTATCATGAAACAAATAGTCAACGAATTTCAACAAATTTGGCACAGTATTGGAGAATTTTAGAGCTGAGTTCGAAACTAATACTAAATAATTTTTGGGAAAAGCCAGTTGTCTCTATCATCATATCCTCTCAAACATTCAACAAAAAACTTTTCTCGTCGTCAAGAACCAGAAGCAAAACACTTTAAATCCAATGAACATACAGTCATGGGCGGACGTACATTGTAGCAAGCAAGGTCAGCTGACCCCACTAAGTAGTGAAATCTCCTATGGGATGTATACTATTTTGGGTATTTTAGATAATTTTGCCCCCAAAATTTCATACCTTGTGGTTCTTGCCCTGTAAATTTTTTACGTAATAGGAGTATTAAATCTTATGGTTCTCGCCCCAAATATTTTATTGGTTGCCCCACGTATGTAATGGAAATTACAACATTTCCAACTATTAAAATCTATCTCTCTCTCACTTTCTCTCTCTCATCCAAAAAAACAGTGAAGCTCTATGGGTTATGGAATGAGTTTTTGCTTCCTCTTAGATGCAAGGTCTAAGAGGAAGTCAAAATTAACCCTTAGGAAAGTTCTTTCTCCCCAAGTTTGATAGTTAAGAACTAAAAATATATAGTTCTTGAGTCTGTTTTTCAAATTGTTTACTATTTGCTTTGATTACTTCTAATTTAACACTTTGAATTTTGTATGTTATAAGTTAGACCTGTTATTAATCCAACCTTAGCCAGCTTATTGACCCCACTATTTCAATTTTATAGGTCCGCCCTTTTTTTTTTTGGGGGGAGGGGGGTAAATCAGCTTGAAATTGAAAAAAAATTCTAACCGAATATACAGCCTACAAGGGGCATACCTCAGGAGGAAAAGAAAAAAGAAAAGAAAATAACAAAAAATTTGCCAAAGCCCAATGGCTACATAAGGTAAATGGGACACGCTGTTTTCAACCCATCTTTCAAGAGGGAAGTAAAACAAACGACACGTTAATACAATACAACCTAAAACAAAATATCATAGGGCTATGAGGAGGATAAACTCCCCTCACAGTGGAGTCTAACAGATAACTAGCCCTCATAATTGAACAACATCTGTAGCAGCTAACACTTGATTTCATCCATTTATGTTGCAACCTTCCAGACTGCAGCAAACTTGGAACATAGCATAATACAAAAACAGATCAGCAGCAAAACTACAGCAGCAGCTGCTTCTTGATTGCCCAGCAGCTACGACACACAGGACAACAACAACAACCATAGATGTAGCCGAAGCCGTCATCATCTGAGCTTGATAACAGCAGCAGCCGTAACAGATACAATAACAGAACAGCAGTAACATGCCAATCATCCAACAGAATTAGCAGCAAAACAGCTGCTAAAAAGCAGCAGAGACTGCATAGCAGCAGTAGTAATAAATTGACAGCAGCAGCAGATGCAACAACATAATACAACTTTGACAGAAACCATAGGTTGAACAACTGGAAGCAGAAGCAGAATGGCTAGGGACATGCCCCCTAGAAAAGCATGAATGTTCCAAAGGGACAACCCCCTAAGGATAGGCTAAAACAAGGTAGAATCAGCTAATGCCAAGGGAATAACAGCACTACGATAGTAGAAACACTGGACAAAACAGTGATATGAGTGAAATGGTCACAGGGCAACTGAGTAGCCCACTTAGCAAAAGTAAGAAACCAACACAGCAATTAGGTTGCTAGTAACTAACTAGAAAATCATAACAGTCAACAAGGAAGTCTAGTAAGACTGGAGTGAACCACATCCTCCCAAATATGAGGACTCACATTAAGGAATCAGGAACTTCTCACTTCCACTCCCTCAAAACCTAAATCTCCAAAAGTCTAAAGGTTGGAACCCAATTCCCTCCACTCTCCCTCACAAAGTGCCTCCCACTAAGTATTACCTCCACTCTCAAGAAGATTGAGGCTCAAACACACTACTCACAGGATCTACATATGCTGGCACACTCAAGAGCTCTAAGGAGCAAAAAAAAACCCTCTCCACAGGTCCAACTCCAGAAGTTGGAACCTCAAAATTAAGGAAACAAGTGCAGTTACTGTAAGCTTGAGAGTAGGGTAATTACCTTGTATATAGAAGTAATAGCAGTCAAGAAGTCAGTCCCTCCATTATGGATCCGGCAAGTATCCCTAATGTTGTCCTGTTGCATCCTGCCCAACTTGACAGAGAGTAAACATATGATATGCATGAGATAATTTCCAATAACAGTCACCAACAGAATTATTAACCATTAATGTTCCACTCATTCACCACCCCATCTGCTTGAAATGATTGTAAATTGGATAGAGATAGAAGTCTTGCTCTAACCATGGAATAGATTTTGTGAGCAACTACCTCACTAGAATAAGATTGACCTTGAAATTTTTCTCATATTCCTTTCGATCCACACGTGATAAACAGTGGCAGTAAATACCAATTTGGTAATGACTGCTTTAATCGACTTGCCTTTTATGTTAGAGAGAAAATTGACCCAATCAGCCCAAGCATAGCTCCTCCGCCGCCTGTTCCTCCTCTGCCGTCTCGACGTCCTCCGATTCCTTTTTCTCCATTGCCACTGCGACGACCGGTTCCTCCTCAGCCATCACCATTGGTTCCTCGTTATCCGTGTGGGGCTCCAATTAGGATGACTCACTCCTCTTTGCTCTGGGATTCAAGTCCAGTTCCTAATCCTTCAGTGTCCTGTAAAAGAGAGCACGACTAAAAGACCACATCGGAGGCTCTCCGAGATGGCCCTCCGGTGCAAGAATCAGAACATTTGCTGTGAAGAATGAAGGACCAGAAACTAGGGATTTAGGGTTGAGTGAAAACGTACCCCTCAACAGGAAGGTATAACAGTGTATTTATAGGGAATCCTAGCTTGGCCTTCAAGGTTGTGCCAATGCTCGACACGCGTCGGCTTACGCCATCCTTACGTCATTTTAGGGTTTTGTAACCGTTTTAGAGGGTGAGCTGGCTTCTTCACGTGTTCCCATCATCACCCTAATAACCGTTCGGCTGATGTCACGATCGTCATCATGCCCACGGTGGCACTCCCACGTGGGTGAGCTAGAATCCTGGCCCCCACATCCGTTCAGAACCGAATGTGATAACCGACTGTCTAAGACTCGGTGAGCCGAACGAGTTACGGCGGCGAGATGTGACTGAGATATTGATGTTCGACCGTTGGCTGACCGAGGCGTAAGGTCATCACCTTGGAGCAAGTTAAACCGTCGGTTATGTGGCGCGGTATACGTTCGGTATGGACCGAGCCTTCAGACTCGGCCTGCAACAATAGCCCCTCAATTCCTGCCGACGCTCTTTAGTTGGTAGGGATTGACATTCGGTTAGGCCGAGCCTCAGCCTCAGCCCCAGCCGAGGGTCCTCCTTGGACACTACAACGGTACAATTCGAGCCCCAATGAAAAATGGACAGATGTCGAACAGCGAAGGGATGTGTCAATTGAAAGGACGCCTTGGCAGACGAAGGGACGGTTTCAGAACGCATGGGGGAAGGTGACGGCCATGTGTCAAGCTCCTGTTGGCCAATGGTTCGGCGACGTGATGATTGAGCGGGAAATTCGAAATGCCTCCGTTCTCTATAAATAGCAGAGGTGGAGGAGAGAGACTTTCCTTCTGCACTCTCTCTCTCTAAGATCCAGAGCTTCTCTCTCTAGAATCCTTCGATCTCTCCCCAGATTTCCCAGATCCAGACTCGATTCAAGCTCAAATCCTCCAAGTAAATGATCGATTACCTCTGTACTTTACTTTTCTTGAGTTTTTCATGCTTTTTCAGGGCTTTTTGGGGCGATTTGGGGCATTTTCTATTTTCTATGAATAGTAAACGCTGGGGGTGAACAATGTGTTCATCCCCAGACTCAACCTGTTCTTCCGAGCCTCAACAGAGGTGTTGGAGATCTGCCGAGACTCGTCTCCCGATAGCTTAGATGGCCGAATGTCAACCCTCTTGACGTTCTTACCGAACGTTGAATTGTCTTCGGAGAGTGCCGAACCCAATTTAGGAACCAGAAAATGACTCGTGAGCCTATAGCTTTATCCGAACCTCTTAATCTTTTCTTTTGCCGACGCGGATGTTTGGCCTTCTTATTTTCTTTGTTTCCTTTTTCCTTCTAGGTCTGGCTCACGAGGTCATCGAAATCTCTTCCGACTCGGAACACTCAGAAACAGAGTCCGAGCGTCAGCTGATCTCCACACTCCTTGAGGGTCATAGAAACCGAGACCGAGCCGCTGACTTCATTTCAACTAGGATGTCGGCAACTTCTCCAGTATCCGACGACTCAAATGTCGAGAGGGAGTATGAGTACGCCGCCGACGACTACGCCACCGAACCGGAGATCGTCTTCACTCCCGAGACTGAATCCGACGCCGAACCTCAGATGGGACATAAGGCCGAGTCGAGATTTACGTCGGGCGCCGGAGCTTTGACTTCGTCGTCGAAGGACGGCGATCTTTTTGACAAAGGCCTCCTGTGTCCCTACGCTCATTACTTCTCCGAAAGTGCTGGGGAGTATGAGGCGTTCTGCAACAAGTACGACAACCTTGCCGACGTCTTTCTCCACCGAGTGAGGAGTGACGAGATTAAAGCCAAAAGGGAGGACCGCCCGACACATATCACCGTGCCCTTGATGGCCATTTGCGAGGCTGGGCTTCGGTTCCCTGTCCACCCCTTCCTTAGGGAGATCCTTTGGAAGTTCAGCCTATGCCCCCATCAACTTGCGATTAACAGTTACCGAATAATCATATCGGTAATTGCTTTGGTCGAGGGTCAGAACCTGGACTTCAAACCGGCCGACCTCTTCCATGTCTACACAATGTCTCGGCATGGAAAGTCTCAACGACGATTCCTAACGACGCGCCCCAAGAAGGAGTCCTTGATCGAAGAGCTTTCCGACACTGACAAGTGGGCCAATATTTTTCTGGAAGTCCGAGGGAACTTCGAGTTCGGCGATATCCGCCGTCGGCACGATATTCCGAGGTTCATTGACAACAGAGGTCGTAAAAATAGATTCCTTTCCGTATGATATACTGACTTTTTCTATCTTCCTCATTGATTGAAGTCTTCGTTTATTGTAATGCCTTGTTTTGCAGAGCTCGGCCCAATCTCGAAGACCCTGAATTCCGTGTCTCGGGAGAAAGCTTGTGAGACGTTGCGAGCCAGACCTGCCGACACGCTCCAACCCTTTTGGACTACAAGCCCTCATACAAGGGTGTGTTGAAGAAGAAGGAGAAGAAAAAGGACGGCGAACCGAGCGGAGTAACGAAACCGAAAGGGACGAGTAAGCCAAACCAAACAGCGAGCCGAAAGAAGAAGGGGGCGCCGTCTGACACCGAGGGACCGCGCCAGAAACGTCAACGAGGGGTAAGGCTGCCGAAGATAGGGTATACGGTCGAGGAGTGGCTCATGCCCCTTAATCCGAATGAAGTTTTTGAGCAATTGATCATTGGTTTGAACATTCCCCTCCGAATCTCCGAGCCGACAGTCGAAGAAATGTCGAGAAGAAACATCCCTAGGCCTGTTATTCCGACCAAAACTGCAAACCCTGGGCGGGGCCGAAGCGCTCCAGACCAACAGCAGCAGCAAAAAGAGAAGAGACAGAAACTATCGGAGGACGTCCCTCCACCGAATGTCTCCCTGTCCGCCCCATCTGAAGGTCTTCGACCTTCTCCTCCGAAGGACTTGGGTCGTCCAGCTGATCGCCACATCGATCTGACTGGCGTTGTGGCCGATGCTAAAGTTCAAAGTCCTTTCAGCCCGTCTTATACAATGGCTGATGGGAGGGTGCTGCTTCTCAAAGATTCGGTCAAGGAGGAGCCGAATCTGGCAGTCACCCTGCTAAGGGGGCTAGCCCTCCCGAGGGACTATGATCAAGTCCCCACCGACCTTCTCCCAGGGCTCGGCGAGATGTGTTCCCATCTCGTACAGGTATGATTCTTTTACTTAACCTTTGCGATTTCTTTCTTTAAGTGTTTGCTCCATAGTTGTGACTTGTTATCTTTCTTCAGGCTGGCCAGGTTGCTCTGAAGGCGTACGACAAGGCGAGCAAAGTCTCCGCCGAGCGTGAACGCTATAGAACTGACAGGGACAACTTCCGAGCCAAGTTCAAGATCTCGGAGTCACAGCTGAAGGAAACCGACGCTGAACTCGAGAAACTGAAAAAGGAGCTTGCCGACGCAAAAGCTGCTGCTTCTTCCGCCAAGGTTGAGGTGGAGAAGATGAAGAAGAATGAGAAGGATAAGCTGAGGGAGGCCGATGCTAAGGGGTACGAGGCTAGGATCAAGAGGGCGGCCCTGGAGTACACACAAACGGCTCATCAGATGGTGAACGATGAGTTGGAGGTGAGGCTTTCGGACTTCTTTCGGCTCGGCTATGCTGCTGGTGCTGACGCAATGGCTGGCGTCATGGCAATTCAGCCCGAGTCTGGGTTCCTGAAGCTGCTACCTGAGCCTGTGGTTCCCGACCTTGAGCTTCCCTACACTGAGGAGGAGTGTGCTCCGCTTCCTCCAGAGGAAGATGAAGAGGAGGCGATGGCCGAGGCTTCTGGTTTGGAAAAGCCAGCCGAGGGAGAGAAGCAGGACAAGGCAGCCGATGCCGAAGGCCCAGAAGAAGCTGCTACTACTTTAGAACTTTTGACTTAGTTTTTTCAGTAGTTCCTTTTAGTCTCTGTTTCTCTTAAGTATTTTGAACTTTTGAATGACCTTTTGTAATAGTTTGAAGGGGACGGCGCCGAATGATTAACCATGCCGTACCTCCTTGCTAGGATTGCTTTATAACATGCTATGTTTTTCATGCTTTAGAGTTTTTTGCATGTGTTTGCTTGTCTCAATGTTTGAATATTCCTGTTTTATGCCTTAGAAACATTCGTGATGATTTCGCTGAGGGTTTCAAACCCTTGTTTAACCATTTACCCATTAATAGCCCCTATTTTGGTGTTGGGCTCGGCTCAAATGCCAGTCTTACACCAAAATAAGAAACTAAGTAAATGTTGAATGTGGCCGTTTTGTTCAAGTCAAAAATGAACTTAGCCGAACAAAAATAAACCAGAAGGTTTAATGAACTTAGGTGGCCGAACGTCAAATCGTCCGAGTCAAGGAGAATATGTGGATACTAGATCCGATGGCTTTAAAGCCGAGCTGTGTGACCGAAGTCGAATAATTGGAAAAAGTACAGAAAAAGGTATAATTGGTGCGTCGGATAATATCATCTCATATTCAAGTAAAAATGTGCTCAACACTTGTTACAAGATTTGAAAACAAAAACAGATAGAGGCCGAAACAAGCTCAGGCAGAGTGGTTCTTCAGAGATAAGCTTTCCTAAGGTTGAGAGCATTCCAAGGGTTCTCAATCTCCCTTCCATCCTTGTCTTCCAATTTATATGAGCCATTGCTGACTTCCTTGATCACTTTGTAGGGACCTTCCCAATTAGGCTTGAATTTCGTTTTCTGACTTGCTCGAACAACCTTCCTCCAAACCCAATCGTCTGGTTTGAATTTCTTTAGCCGAACGTTTCGGTCGTAGCCCCGAGCTACCTCCTGCTGAAAACTGGCTAGCTTGAGCTGGGCATCATCCCTCTTCTCCTCGGCTAGTACAAGCTCGGTGGCTACTGCCTCATCGTTAGTTTGTGGATCAAAGGTCTCGGTTCGAAGTGTTGGGAATCTTGATTCGAGTGGAATTACAGCCTCCATGCCGAAGGCCATTGCAAAGGGAGTTTGGCCCGTGGAGCGTCTTGGAGTGGAGCGGTAGGCCTAAAGGACTCGGGGCAGCTCCTCGGCCTATCTTCCTCTTTTGGAGTCAAGCCGACATTTAATACCAACACAGACGGTCTTGTTGGTAGCCTCGGCTTGGCCATTGCCTTGGGGGTATGATAGAGTAGAGTTGAAGAATCGAATTCCGAACTCTGCACAAAGTCCCGTCAGCTTTTTGCCGACGAATTGAGAACTGTTATCCGAGACGATTGCGTATGGGACTCCGAACCGTGTGACTATATTTCTCCAAACGAACCGCCGAACGTCTGCCTCGGTCGTTGTAACAAGAGGCTCGGCTTCTACCGATTTCGAAAAGTAGTCCGTTGCTGTTATCAGAAACTTGAAGCCCCCAGGGGCAGTTGGGAGTTTATCGACTATGTCCAAGCCCCATTGAGCAAAAGGCCAACGGCTGGTGATAGGTTTGAGAGCTTGGGCGGGTTGCTTTGGAATAGGGGAGAACAGTTGACATGGCTTGCACTTTTTGACCACTTTTTCACAGTCCTTCTTCATTCCTTTCCAGAAATATCCTTGACTTAGAGCTCGTTGGCAAAGAGAGCGGCCACCCGAATGGCAGCCACAGCTACCTGAGTGAAGCTCGGCCAGTATTGCTGGAACTTCGGTAGGATGGATGACACGAAGGTACGGCCCAGTAAAACTCTTTCTGTAAAGATGACCGTTCTCGGAAATCTAGTAGTAGGCCGACTTGCTTCGGACTCGGTGAGCTTCCTTTTTATCCGAGGGGAGTGTGTCGTGTTTGAGAAAAGCAACAATCTCATCCATCCAACTGGGGCCGAGAGTGATGTTAAGGACCTCCGCTGGAACTTCAAAGCTTGGTTCGTCGATTTCTCCGAGGCTAATGCTTCTGTAATCAGAGGCTTTGCTTGCCGAGGCCAGACTAGCGAGGGCGTCGGCGTGAGCATTGTTTTTCCTGTTAATCTGTTCAATATGGAATCCCTTGAACTGACGGATAAGTTTCAACGCCGTAGCTTGATACTTTAGCATCCGTGGGTCCCGAGCTTCGTAATCTCCAGTCACCTGATTAACGATAGTTGTGAATCACAAAAGACGTGGAAGTCTTCGACCTGTAAGTTCACAGCTGCTCGGAGGCTGACCAACAAGGCTTCATACTCGGCTTCATTGTTTGTTGCTGGGAAGTTGATCGTGATAGCACTTTCGTGCAACACACCGCAGGGAGTGACGAGAACAACTCCTGCACCCGCGCCGCTGCTGTTTGACGTACCATCAACATGGAGCTTCCAGACGTCGCCACTAAAAAGGTTCCATGTTTTTCGAGCCTCATGCTGCTCCAACATTCCATAATCTGGCCGAATCAAAGCTTTGTCGTCGGGGCTTCCAGGAGTGAATTTGGCGATGAAGTTGGCCAAAACTTGTGCCTTTATTGTTGTTCGAGGCTCAAAATGGATGTCAAAATTGGCCAACTCGACTGCCCATTGGGAGACTCGGCTTGAGAGATCTGCCTTCCGAAGTAGATTCTTCAATGGGAATTCCGTGAGGACGATGATTGGATGCTCTTGAAAGTAATGGAAGAGCTTCCGAGCTGCCGTTACTAAAGCAAGAAGAAGTTTTTCCAAAGGCAGGTATCTCGTTTGGGCAGGAAGCAACGTTCGGCTGGCGAAGTAGATAGGCTGGTCTTCAAGACCTTCGCGTCGGACAAGGGCCGAGTTGACGGCGTGTGGAGAAACAGCAAGGTATAGGTACAACGTCTCAAAGGGCTTCGGCTTGACGAGGAGAGGAGCCGAGCCGAGATAGGCTTTGAGCTCGGCAAGTGTTGCGTCACAGTCCTCTGTCCATTTGAAGCTCCGTCGGCTTTGCTCCTTTAAGGTTTGGAAGAAGATGTGGCATTTGTCCGAGGAGCGACTGATGAACCTATTAAGAGCTGCAGCCATGCCTGTTAGCTTCTGTATCTCCCGAGGAGTTGAGGGAGCCTTCAGTTGCTGGACTGCCGAGATCTGATTTGGGTCGGCTTCAATACCTCTTCGAGTCACAAGATATCCAAGGAATTTCCCTGAACCAACGCCGAAGGCACATTTCTCAGCGTTGAGCCGTAACTTGAATTTCTTCAAAATTGCGAACACTTCGGCGAGGTGGGCGAGATGGTTTTCAGGTTTGAGACTCTTTACGACCATGTCATCGATATAAGCCTCCATGATTTCACCAATGAGCAAGCCGAACAGCAAATAGACCATCCTTTGAAACGTGGCTCCAGCGTTTTTGAGGCCGAAGGGCATCACGAGATAACAGAAGAGACCTTCGGGTGTAATGAAAGCTGTCTTTTCCATGTCATCAGGGTCCATTGCGATATGGTGATAGCCCCTATAAGCATCCATGAAGTTTAAACGAGCATGACCTGCCGTTGAATCCACCAGTTGGTCTATTTTGGGTAGAGGGAGGCAGTCCTTTGGACATGCATCGTTTAAATTGGTGTAGTCTACGCAGACTCTCCACTTCCCATTTTTCTTTTTCACCACCACTGGATTAGCGAGCCAAGTGGGGTATTGGACCTCTTTGATAGCCCCTGCTGCGAGGAGCTTATCCATCTCTTCGTTTACTGCTTTGGCGTGGATAGCTGCCGAACGTCTTGGCTTCTGGATCACAGGTTTTGCGGATTTGGAGACATTGAGTGAGTGCCGAATGAACTGTGGGTCAATGCCAGGCATCTCGTAAGGAGTCCAAGCGAAAACTTCAATATTCTCCTTGAGGAATTGGACCAGCTCGTCATGCTCGGCATCCGTCAAACTGGAACCGAGCATGAAGAAGCGTGATTCGTCTTCGTTGATAGGTACCTTCACAAGGTCCTTTATTGACTTTTGTTCGGCGGGAGCTCCGACATCTTCAAGGACTGACTTGTCGGGGACCTCCACCCAATGGACTCTCTTAGAGCTCGGCGCCTTTCCCACGGCCGAGACATAACATTGCTTGGCCTGGACTTGATCGCCGTGCGGATCTTCTTGTCGGCCTGTTGCTCCAATATACCGTACCACCTGGTGGTAGGTTGAGGCGATGGCCTTGATAGAGTGAAGCCAATTCTGGCCAAGGATTGCATTGTAGGGACTCAGAGCATTTACGACAATAAACTCCATATTGACAGCGACCGAACCTGTGGCAACGGGGAGTACCAATTTTCCGAGAGGCCAGACTGGGGTTCCGCTGAATCCCACCAAAGGGACGTCAGTGGGAACGAGGGAAGACTCTGGGATCTTGAGTTCCTTGAAGAGGGACAAATACATGATCTCAGCCGAGCTTCCTTGATCTACTAGGACTATTTTGACCGAGTGAGTCGAGATCTGCATCGTGACCACCAGAGCGTCGTTGTGAGGAGTCTGTATGCGTTGGAGGTCTCGGTCGGTAAACGTAATTGACCAAGGGCGTTCTGATGTCTTTGGCCGTTTGAGAGCATTTGAGACAGAAAAAATTTCTGCGGATTTTCTGGCCTTATCAAGTTCCGACTGAAGCTGCTGTGCTCCTTCTTTGGTAACTGGCCCGTGGATTACGTTGATGACGCCAACTGGTCTAGGAATCTGATTTTGTCCTCCGGCATTCGGCTGGCGCCTCGGGATCTTGGTCCAGTCGATGTGATCATCCAAGAGTCCTTGGGCTGCCAGATTTTCTAAGAGTGCCTTATAGGGGGCACAGGCCGTTGTGTAATGTCCGAGCTCATTGTGGTAGGAACATCTCTTACGAGTGTTGTCGTTCTCTGCTTCTGTGTTGAGCTTTGGTGGGTTCGGCCATACAAAGAACGGCTCGCGCTCCAAGGTTCGTAGGAGAAAGTAGATTGGCTCTTTGAAAACCATCGTCTCGGCTACGTAATCGTGAGCCTTCTTGCTTGCCACTTTTATCGTGTTGATTTGTTTCTTCGGCTGTGAAACGGTTACGGGTTTAGGTGCAGAAATTTGAGGGGTAGGGACGTGAAGTTGCTGAGGTACGGCCGAGGTTTGTCCACCTTGGAGTTCT
Source organism: Rhododendron griersonianum (assembly GCA_018127125.1). Taxonomy (NCBI): domain Eukaryota; kingdom Viridiplantae; phylum Streptophyta; class Magnoliopsida; order Ericales; family Ericaceae; genus Rhododendron; species Rhododendron griersonianum. The sequence continues at coordinate 40,600,518 of CM030790.1, read as the reverse complement.
CGCTCGGCGAGGAACTCCTCGTAGGAGCAGAACTGCTCAACCGTTCTCATAAGTTCGTTCATCCCGTGGGGTGCCCGAATTGCCAATTCATCTAAGATTTTACTTCATGTCTCCAATCTATTTTTGAAATTCCTTGCTGCCCAGTACTGGTCAACACCTGGTATCTCGTTGAACAACTGCTAGTAGCGCTCGGCGTACTTCCGAAGCGTTTCGCCGGGCCTCTTCTTCATTTGAGCCAAGGCATTTTTCTCTTTGGCTTGTTTGTTGCTCGTGATGAACCGATAGTTGAAGGCTCTTTCAAGCTCTTTGAAACTATGGATTGATCCCGCTTCCAACTGATTGAACCACAGCAGGCCGAGGCGTCCGAGGCTCGAGGGAAATGCCTTGCACATGATGGCGTCGTCATCGGTGACGCAAGAGATGGTGCTTCGGTAGCTGATGAGGTGGGTGTAGGCCTCGGGCGTGCTGGGGTCGAATTTCTAAAATTTCGGCAGGTGGAGTCCGGGCTTTGGCAGGGTTGCTTGAATCTTGGCCGAGAAGGGAGATTCGGTCAATTTCTTCAGCTGATACTCGTGTGTTGGCCGAGGCGGGCGTCCGTCTCTTTCACTTTGACATCTTTTTGAGGTTCGGTAATCCTTTTCTTTATTGGTTGCCTCATTTTGCTAACGCTGGTGTATCCTTTCCCTTTTGTCAATGGGAACCCTCAGCCGATCCTCATCGGGGAGATTTTCCGTACGATAGACTTTGCGTCGGCTAGGTTGTTCATCGTGCCGAATGATTACACTCACGCTCTTTTCCTGAGGAAAGCTCCGCGGGTTTCTTGAGTTTACCGTGTGTCCAACATGGGTGTTTTTCCGTGGGGAATCTTCTTTTTCCGAGGGAAAAACTTCTGGGTCTTTGCCATTCCTTCGAGACGTTCGGCTCTTTCGTAAGGAATCAGGGCCAGATCGTTTTCTTGGTCACGAAATTCAATCGTGTCGTAACTTTTGGATTGTGAGTATTCATCCCCAGCCGACAAGCTTGAGTAAACTATGTAAGGGCTTCCTTCCCTTCTTTCTTTTCCGCCCCTATGTCCCACACCACTACCGAGACGCTGATGAACTAGGGAACGTTGCTGCCTAAAGCGAGCGTTGTCCCCAGCTCGGTTGTCCGTTAGTGGTGGGTCCAAGCGGTCATATACTGAGACTCGATGTGGTTCCCTATCACCAGCCAGACGAGGTGGTGGTGGCAGGATCCCTCTCCGGCGCCTCCCCTGGGAGCCAGAGTGGGAGGCCGCCGGACGCTCGTTTGCCTTGATTCTTGCGATTTCCATTTTGAGGATGGCAACATCAGCGTTGGTTTGCTTTTGCTACTGTTCTAGCATCTGGACGTAGGCCACAGCGTCTTCAATTAGGCCAGCCGGACGCTGAATGGAGGTGCTAACGCCAGGAGGGGTAAAGTCAGGAGGGTGAGATGGAGAGGCGGTGTTGACGCCAGTTTCTGACAGAATTTGCAAGGAGGGATTGAGGGGTTGAAAAGGAGGTGGTGCTCCGCCCATTTTTTAAAGTTGAAATGTGGTGGAGCTTTGGTGGGGGGGGATTTAAGGGACGAAAAGAGGGGGATGGCAACGAAGGAGCCGCCGTTGATCAAAGAAAAGGCTTCACGTCGGGTTCACCAAATTGTGGAGCTCCAATTAGGATGACTCGCTCCTCTTCGCTCTAGGATTCAAGTCCAGTTCCTAATCCTTCAATGTCTAGCAAAAGAGAGCACGACTAAAAGACCACACCGGAGGCTCTCCGGGATGGCCCTCCGGTGCAAGAATCAGAACACTTGCTGTGAAGAATGAAGGACTAGAAACTAGGGATTTAGGGTTGAGTGAAAACGTACCCCTCATCAAGAAGGTATAACAGTATATTTATAGGGAATCCTAGCTTGGCCTTCAAGGTTGTGCCAATGCTCGACACGCGTCGGCTTACGCCATCCTTACGTCATTTTAGGGTTTTGTAACCGTTTTAGAGGGTGAGCTGGCTTCTTCACGTGTTCCCATCATCACGCTGATGTCCCGATCGTCATCATGCCCATGGTGGCACTCCCACGTGGGTGAGCTAAAATCCTGGCCCCCACGTCCGTTCAGAACCGAATGTGATAACCGACTGTCTAAGACTCGGTGAGCCGAATGAGTTACGGCGGCGAGATGTGACTGAGATATTGATGTTCGACCGTCGGCTAACCGAGGCGTAAGGTCATCGCCTCGGAGCAAGTTAAACCGTCGGTCGTGTGGCGCGGTATACGTTCGGTATGGACCGAGCCTTCAGACTCGGCCTGCTACAATCCGCTGCCACCAACGTTTTCTTGTTCGTAGCGTTCCTCTTCCCAAAAGTTCCTCCACAGTATGACGATGAAGGAATATAAACATATGGAAGTCACGTACTTGTAAAAGCTCGAACATCAAGTGAACTCCAAATTCTAAGAAAAGCACAGGCAGGTTTAGGTCATCTAAATGGCTGATTATCATTGTCCAATAGAGAGTGTATGGAGCCATGGCCAACATCAAGAAGACCAACCACTGGTCGATTGACTGCTCCCCCTCTTCCAAAATGGGGTGTGTGACCGTATACAGCATTAGGGCTGTGCTAAGACAACAGATACAGCCATTCCTTCAAGCGTCTCACAACAATGGAAGAAAGAATTGAGATAATCACCCTAAGAAATACATGACCAAAGAACATACCCAGATTCAATTTCATCGAGTTCAAGAATATCGTGAAATGGTACTACTTGTAAAGATTGGATTTTTTGAAGCAGCAGCCACCGAAGATCAAAGTCATGAGGTTGAGCATGGCAAAGTCATATTTCTTGGAAAGTGTTTCTTTGGTGAACCGACATAATTAAGCCGCCAACGATGGTGGATGTTCGCGACAGTGTGTCAACTACAGTGTCAGCCATGTGACGTGGACACTCTTTGGAAGGGAGATGTGTCTGATCGGAGGGGATCGAGTTTTTATTTTGATTCGCAATGAAGATCGGAGTTTTTTTTTATTTTGTCATTCATTAAACCTAATCTACTCTATCTTAGGGGATTTTGAGAGAAGAATGGAATATATATAGAGAAACGAAAAGCGCCGTGGAGCGCCGCATGTGGTAGGTCACAAATGCCGACTTAATTAGTATACGATAAGGGAAATCAAAGCATTGGTACATGTGGTAAATAATTGACAATGAGTCAAATAAGCCAATAAGACCAATTTTTTATAGTGAGAGAACTGGGAAGTAGGTTGAGTTAACTTGGGGTAGTACTTATATTGAAGAACATACAACCACACAAATTTACACACACAATAACATAAATTCATTCACATCATAGGGGCCCACACACATACACATACTCTCACATAGTGTGTGTGAGCTCCTTTGATGTGAATGAATTTGTGTGATTGTGTGCGTCAAAGTGTGTATGGTATTGTTTCCAGCCCAACCCTTTTCGTATTCCCGAGAAATCGAATGGGGGCTGCCCGCTTTTACGATTGTACTTGTCCAAATTCGACCGGCGTCGTGTGATTCCCAAGAAACCGATCACAACCGTTAATCACCTCACCTTTCATCCATCGAACAGTGGAGATCAAATAAGGAACTGAGTAACTACTTCTTGTTAAAGCATCCAACTCCAAACCAATTGGTAAAGAGTGGAGAGACCGCCCAGGCTCATATACTAGTTTTGGAGGAGATAATTAACTAATGTGGGACAAATCCCAACACTCCCCCGCACGTGCGACCCCCGACTCGCACGTGGAGAGATAAACAAAGGATTCATAACACTTGGATCACAACAAATAACGGTGCACTTATGGCACAAATAAGGGGAACAAATTCTCCGAAACCCTAGCTCTGATACCATGTTAAATTTCTTGGAGGGTTCCAACCTAAAATCAATTGGCAATAGGTGGAGTAGCCTCTAGATTTTATTAACCAAGCTTGGGTGGCTTAGATGAGCGATGTGGGACAAGTTTTAACACTCCCCCTCACGTGCAGCCTGGATGCACGTGGAGGTACGAATTGAGGAACTAGAAGATTTTCACTCGGGCGACCCCTCACATGCAGCCCGGATGCACGTGGAGGTATGAATATGTATGAATTGATGAGGTGAGATGATAGACTCGGGCGATAGAGACTTGACCACACGAGGTGAGGCCACCCAAGACCTTGCTCTGATACCATGTTAAAGCATCCAACTCCAAACCAATTGGCAAAGAGTGGAGAGGCCGTCCAGGCTCATATACTAGTTTTGAAGGAGATAATTAACCAATGTGGGACAAATCCCAACACTCCCCCGCACGTGCGACCCCCGACTCGCACGTGGAGAGATAAACAAAGGATCCATAACACTTGGATCACAACAAACAACGATGCACTTATGGCACAAATAAGGGGAACAAATTCTCCGAAACCCTAGCACTGATACCATGTTAAATTTCTTGGAGGGTTCCAACCTAAAACCAATTGGCAATAGGTGGAGTAGCCTCTAAATTTTATTAACCAAGCTTGGGTGGTTTAGATGAGCGATGTGGGACAAGTTTTAACACTTCTTCAATCAAAAGTGCTACACACAAACAGATGTGTAAAATACAACACACAACCAATCTCTAGCCGTCTATTGCTCTAATAAATAGTCAGATCGAATTCGCTCAAACTCTTCTCCAGAAAAATTATCGTCCAAATGCATTTGGACGGTCAGAATTACGCGCACAACCAACACAACAGTTGTGCACGTAGCATTTTTTATTGGGGCTAGAAAAGGGTTCGTTTCACCTAATGTTTTTAGACACGTATTTGAAGTTGTGTTTGGAAGGTAAAATTTTTGGGTGCGAAATAAGGTGTTCTCAGTTTTTATTTTTTTAGTGTTTTGTCCTTATTAAAAAAAATTCGCGTTTATTAATTTTGCGTTAAAATTTTGTGAATTATTAATTCGTCTCGCCCGAGAGGGTCAGAAATATTATTTTTTTTGTTTTTATCCTCATATTTTTGGAAATATCTAAGATAAAACCCAACTTTTTAATCTTTATCTTGGATATTTTTAAAAATATTTGGGTTGAAATCGTAATTTTTTGTTTTTTTGATTCGTCTCGACGAGACTAACCATTAATTCACAAAAAAATGATCCAAGATTAACTAATACAATTTTTTTAATAAAGACAAAACTCAAAAAGCCTAAAAACTTACTGTAAGAAGAACAACACCTAAGAACAACTCTAGAGAAATTGGGTTTTGATCGTAATTTTTTATTTTTTAGATTCCTTCCTTCATGATAGCACAATAATCCACAAAAAATTAACAAATGCGAATTTTTTTAATAAGGACAAAAAAAAACCCATTAGCTTATTTAGCCAAAAATCCCCTTAGTTGGCCAAATAATCTCAATGGATTAATTTTTTGTCCTTATTCAAAGTTTTTTTGTTTCGTCGATTTTTTGTGGATTATTATTTCGTCATGACGAAAGGAATCTAAAAAATAAAAAATTACGATCAAAATATAAATTGTTTTGAGTTAGCAGATCAGATAGCTAGGGTTTCCGAACTCGCACACACGAGGTATGTCCGTGAGCTTCTGAAATTACGCGATTCCGTTTTGCGGGGGTTTGCTCGAAAAACGCAGGGTTTTAGGGTTTGATGTTTGAGATTCTTGCGTTTGTGTACTTGTAGATCTCTGTAAATACACTCCTAAATTGTTTCTGGTTCCTATGTTTGAGGAATCTAACCCATGAAATTTTGGGGTCATGTGATTAAACTCAGTTTGGTAGCTGTGAAAATGGTTGAAAAGACGAGGAAATCAAATGGAAAAATGAAAGACTTGAACCCTTTTCCCCCCCCACAGATTTTCTTACTCCCCTTTGTGGTACGAAATTACTTCGTAGCTTGTTTGGTTATTTAATTGACATGCTAGCAAGAGAGGTTATGCCCTCACGAACACTATATGGATGTAGACAGCTATGTTGAAAATCTACTTCAGGAAATACTCAGCATGAAACAACCACTGATTAGTGTATTTGTGCAGTGTATTCATGCGTAGTCCGAAGGGAACCATAAATTACTAACTCCAAAATATACAACCAAATTAACGATCATGATTATCGTGCAGCACCCTAGTAATGCTATAAGCAGCAAATGAGAAATAATTCAAGAACTCTGGGCCTTGCGCGATGGGCTTCAATTAGCATGGGAGAGTGGTATTCAAGATATTGACGTAGAAATTAAACGGATGCTTTACATGCGTCGTTCAATCAAACGAACAATGACTATCAACCTTTGTTCCGGTTGATTTCGGATTGCAGGTTATTGCTTAGGAAATTCAGGTCGAGTTCAATACGCCATGTGTTTCGACAAGCAAATCGGTGGGTGGAGCTCATTGCTAAGGAGGCTTTCAACAACCAAGCCGAATTAGTTATCTTTAGTTTATGTCCTTCATTTATGGTTTTTCAATTAAATGAAGATGTCCCCAGACCTAATAATTCTTGAGTTATGCCAGTTTGTGAATATTTAAATATTCATCCTCTTTATCTATGCCATGTAAGAATTCATCCCGCCCTTTTTTCATGCTTATGTTTTCATCCTCTTAATGTGTGAATTACCTTTCTTACCCTTTTCCCTATGATATACATATATTATGTTATATTGCTTTCCTAATTTAGTGGGATTGGATTAAATTATTTTCCCAATTTAGTGGGATTGGATTGGATTGGATTATTTTCCTAATTCAGTGGGATTTGGTAAATTTAAATATAATTGATTACTTTTTTATTTTATTTATCATGGAATGTATTTGAGGAATCAATTTTTTAAGGAATATGACATGATAAGTTGACCACATCTTTGCATTTTTTCTTCATTTTTCGAGTTGGCCAACCAGACAACAAAAAATCATATTGGCGATTGATCTTGTTACACGGAACATGGCTAAATTACCATAAAAAAAGAAATAACATGACATATTCAAACCGTTACATGGTTAAATGGTTAAATTACCATGACATTATATGGTTAAATTACCATGACGATTACAATGTGAACACGATAAATATCCCATGATTCGAACAATTATTTTATGGTAAATGGTTCAAATAATTTATCAAATGAAAATAACAGGGAAACATATTTCATGGTAAATGATACAAATAATTTACCATGAAAACTAAAACCAATATAACTGCTAGCGGGCGACGAACGGCTAGACGTTCTTAACCATGGAGGCACCGGCGGTGGAGTAGCGGACATGGCTAATGGTGAAGAGTCCAAGGAGGAGGGATAGTTTGGACTTGAAGACATCGGAGATGAGGCAAACGGCGGCGACAGAGCGGAGGATGTCGGACAACGAGTGGACGCCATCAGTTCTGAACGCGTTGATTTTGGCAAAAGCGAAGTTGAACGATAATGGCGACGAAGCATCATTCTTCTGTGACGGCCGAGATTTGAGTGTTCTGGGCAAATCACGGCGATGGAGAGCCGTTCGATCACCGATGACACCTTCCTGGTGCGGAAACCGCATCCTCCGGCGTTCGATCTTGATGTTGATTGGTCCGACGGCAGTCGATGGAAGGAAGCCGGCAACGGCCAAGGCGAGGGTAAGCGCGGCGGGGAGGAGGACGGGACTGCGGGGATGGTGGACGGTGTCTGGGACGAGAGACACGGTGGGAACGGCAGTCGATCTTGATGTTGAGTTCCCTGCTTTTCATGAAGATGAGGATATACATATATTAAGCAGTTTTGAAACGAAGATGGAAACCGTGAATTTAGGAAATTAGTTTTGCAAATCCCTGAAATAACGCTGAGGACCCCCAAGATTAGTTTTGAGTCCCAAATTTCTGTGTACCCACATATACATATATATATATATATATGTATATTAGGGACACTTTTGGTATTAAAAAAAAACAGGGATGAAAACATAACAGTTCAAAAAGTGAAGGATGAATACTTAAGTTAAATGAGGAATGAGGATGGATTTTTAAGTCTCCCGTTTGTTTTCTATCAACAAAAAAAAAAAAAAGGAAAATAATTCGAATAATTTAGCCACCATTGATGAAGAATCATGCAATTGGACTTCAAAGACCGAGAGGTGCTTTTCCCCCCTCCCCCCGACACAACCCCCCGGGACCCCACCCCCTCCTTTCCCGTTTTAGCCCCACCCTAAATTCTATTTTAATTTTTTAATTCTTTATTTGTTTACTTACTTTATTTATTTACTTAATTTCATATCTTTATGGGAAATGATTTTGTCACTCCCTTTTTTGTTAACGCCATTCCTCTGCAAGTGTATTTTTGGTGCAAAAATACACTTGCAGGGGAGTGGCATTAACAAAAAAGGGAGTGGCAAAATCAGCAACCATCTTTATTTATTTAAGCACCACTCTTTAATTTTAATTTTAATTTGGTTAACTCAAATTATATTTTCAATTAAAATTGAATTTATACTTAATAAATTTATATTATTTTAATTAGTTAATTAATTTGTCTTAGCAATGAATAATAAAAATAACTTCTAATCAACAATAGTAATAAATTTAAACAAAATTTCATTTTATTATAATTGAGTACATATTGTCAATACATGAAAATACATAAAAACACAAATTCTAATCAATATTTCCTCCAAATTCTGCTCCCGGCGCTTTTATACCCATTACTTCGTACCACAATTACATACGTGTTCCATAATTAGCAGCCCATCATTTAGCTTCGTTCGATGCATGCTCCTACCACCATGTTGGGATGAGTGGTACCGGGTAATGAGGTTCTAAGAAAACTTGCACGAAGTGATAGTCAACACGGGTAATAGCAATTTCCTGGCGGTCCTCGATTGGAACTGGAGGGGACTTCAATGGCAAGTGAGTAAAACAGCCAAAAATATTCTCCTCAAATGTATGTAGTACAAGGTTGTACCTTGTTGCAATGACAACTCCCAAAGTCATAGCCTCTACTTTCAAAAATCTATATTAAAAAAAACGAATATGTATAAGTACAACATTAACTAGTCTACTTTTAAAATAAATAACGAATATGCAAAACAATAACAGTAATAACTAACTTGGTCAGTGGTAAATTCGGGTCTATAATCCGACTGTTTTTTTGTCCTTTTTTTATTAAAAAATATAGTTAAAAAAATAAGTGTTTCAATTTTCAATCCGTTTGAATTAGTGCAAAAATGTTATTTTTCTGATTATTTCATCTTAAATGGTCGTAATAAATATTTGACTCTAAGGCCTTTCAATGGGCACCCTAAGAGATCTCTGAAACTAAATAAAGATAAATATAGAGTCTTAGGGTGCTCGTTGAAAGGCCTTAGAGCCAAAAATTTATTACGACCATTTAGGATGAAATGATCAGAAAAATAACATTTTTGCACTGGTTCAAACAGATTGAAAATTGAAACACTTATTTTTTTACACTGTTTATATACTCCCTCCGTCCCTTATTTACAGTCCAGTATTCTATTTTGGGCTGTCCCTTAATAAGTGTCCATTTTGTAAAGTTAATGGGTAAAAAGTTGGTGCACTGTCTATTTTGTCCCTAAAAATAGATTCCATTTTGAAAAGTTAGTGAGTAAAATTGTAATGATGATGGGTAAGTAGGGAATGTGAAGGAAAAAGTTGATGTGAAAGGTATAATGATGATATCTTTTTAATAAGTTGGAGTTACGAAGCATGACACTTAAAAAGGGACGGAGGGAGTATTAAAAAATATAGTTAAAAATTAAGTATTTCATTTTTCAATTTGTTTGAACCAGTACAAAGATCTTTTTTATTTATTTATTTATCATTTTATCTTAAATGATCATAATGGATTTTTGGCTCCAAGGATTTTCAATAGACATCCAAATAGAGCCCTAAAACTAATTTTAGGGTGCTCGTTAAAAGACCTTAAAGCAAAAAATTCATTATGATCATTTAGAATAAAATGATCAAAAAAATACGATCTTCGCACCGGTTCAACTGAATTGAAAATTGGAACATTTAATTTTTGAACTATATTTTTTAATATAGAAAGGGTATATTTATAGAAATTAAATAAATAAGATAAAAGGAATTAAATAAAGAATGGAATTAAAGTGTGGCGGGCGTTGTGGGAAAAGCAATTTACCAAACACCTCAGAATTTGATTGACTTCCCTTCCAACCTCAATCCTTCTTCAGCACCACCTTAATTTGACAAGAACAGTTCTCTTTTCTTTTTTTTTTCCCCAATATTTTGCAGTGCTAAGGATGGTTTTGTCATAGTCTCAACCTCATATACTACTGAATTAGTTAATAAAAGGAATGGGATCAACCTAGTTATTAGTACATAATTGCTGTTCCCAACAAATTTTAAAAAGCGAACGATTTCAATTGTCGTGTTAGGTCGAAAAAAAGACCCGCAAATAGACCAAACAGGACTCTTGTATCTTACTAGAGCTAGCTTAGTTGGCGAGGTAAGGAGTTCGAGTCTTCGCACCTGCGCGTGGGTGTTCTTCCGTTGGAATTATTTCTCCCCGTAATGAGGGCTTGTAGTTGGGTTGGGTTTACAGTGGTTGAGGTTATTGGGATTTGTTATCTTGGAGACTCTCACATAATTGACATAGTGTCTCATGATTTGTACTTTATAATTGATACTTGATGTAAGGTTATCTCCTATGGATTGGGGAAAAAAAGAAGACCAAACAGGACCAACCTCATTCCCTGGGGGACCGAAGAGGATTCCTCTAGGCTCTAATGAAATGCAAATGTTATACAAATCCAGCTGCGCCATTGAACGAAGGTTTTCAGAAAGAGAATATAGAGCAGTTTGACAGGAAATGAATATTCCAGCATCGCAACGATACCTTTCTTAGCGAGAAAGATCAGAAAAGTATCCAAGTATTGCAAATGCAAAATCAAATACTCCACCAAAAAGATCAAACACATCCACAAGGAAAAAATTAAAACTGCCACACGTGACCCATCATTTTATTTTTTCACAATAGTTCTCAGATGAACACATTATCTCAAGCAGGTATCTCTGCCTTTGTCATAAAGAGAGAACAGAAGACTTGAAGAACAAATATACACCAATACAATCCAACTCCATTCAGAAAGAAAAACACCAAAGTTGGACGAAGAAAACTCACTGCTCAAATACTCCGTCGGGTATCAACACCACAGAACCAGACATTTTCCGACCCTCGAGGTCTTCATGGGCCTGTGCTACCTGAGACAAAGGATACTTGTGGTTTATGCGGACTCGCAAGATGCCGGAGGCAACATTAGAAAAGACCTCTCCAGCAGCTTGTAGAAGCTCATCCCTGGTGGCAGTGTATGAAAGAAGGGAAGCCCTTGTCAAGAAAAGCGATTTTGCAGCAAGTTCTGTCATAGGGAGGGGGTCTGGCATACAGGAAGACTGCCCATAACTCACCATGTATCCACGAGATTTGAGGCACGCTAAGGATCCCTGAACAAGATAAATTCTCCAATAAAGACTGTTAGAATAGAGTTCTAGTCTTTAGTCTTTATCCCACATCGGCTAGTCGAGTCATGTAATATGTCACTCCATAATATAAATAAAGCTCTTTTGTGTTAGGGTTAATTTCCACCCTATACACTTTTTCTTATCTCTGACAACTTGGTATCAGAGCTAGATCTTGGGTGGCCTCACCTCTCCTGGGAAATTCTCTATCATCTCTATCGCCTGAGTCAATCGCTCAACTCCTGGTCTCCTGGTCTGTCATCTCAACATGCATCCGAGCTGTACGTGGGGGGAGTGTTAAACTTGTCCCACATCACCAATTTAAGCCACCCAAGCTTAGTTAATATATTCTAGAGGTTACTCTACCTATTGTCAATTGATTTTAGATTAGAACCCTCCAAGAAATCTAACAAAGACTATTTAAAAGGCGACTTAAGTGTGTTAGAGACTGTTTGAAAAGGCAGTTTTTTTTTTGGCCAGTTAATACCAGGAAGCTCGCCTGTTAGACTTCTCTATTTTAGCCCGAAAACAAGAAAAATAGGCAAAATAGCCCAATGAACTTACCTGAAGGCCAGCTTTTCCAGACCAACTTCTTCATCAAAAAGTTGAAAAGAAAACAAGTTCAACTAAAATAGCCCAAACAGCTCAGCTAAAAGCCAGTTTTGTCACTTAGCATTTTAAAGCAAAAATCCGAACACATCTTTAGTTTGAGGACTACTATTAAGTTCCACTTGGCTCTAAGTTTAAGCCTACCCTTTAGGCCATTGGTTTGATATCAAGCAAAGAGCTGACTTGGACCAACTTGCACCTCAAAGAATACAGGATATATCTAACAATATAAGGAGCAAACTTGTGTACTGCAAATACCATTAGAATACATCCATCTGAAAGTTTTGACGCAAACCATTGCATTAAATGCCATCTATTTTCAGTGAATATGTTGCAAGTTTTTATCGGAGGTTATGAGTCTTGTGATAGAATATACATTACCTGAAAGGTGTCTTTTCCAACAGAATCATAGACAACATCTACCCCTTTTCCTGACGTTATCTCGTTGACACGGGTCACAAAATCCTCTTCCTTGTACATTATCACATGGTGGCATCCATCTTCTTTGGCTTGAGCCACCTTCTCTGTGGTTGAGACGGTTCCAATGACAGTGGCACCAAGTGCATTTGCCCACTGGCATAAGAGAGATCCAACTCCACCAGCTGCTGCATGAACAAGGACAGTGTGTCCAGGTTCAACCTGTAATAATAAGCAATAGAGTCGTATCCTACACAAGATGAATATACAAGCTGAAATATTTTAAAATAACGAATACAAGTTGGAAACTAAAAGTACCATAACTAATGACAACTGACAAACATGACTATTGTGCAGGTCCACTACGTTGAAGTTTCACCTTTCATGTGACATGGACTATCCCATATTGATGGATATGGAAGGGTAAAATAGATGATCACCGCAATATGTCAGGTCTGCCTGCGCGCACACACTTGTGCGCTTGTATTATAAACAAATCCTTATCACAGTTGTGGAAAGTGGAAGCTCCAATGCTAGAATGGTCTTTCCCTTGCTTAGAATGCCAAAATCTCCGCACAAGCTTCAAAGATATATCTTATTTGTGTTTCGCACATACGACTACATTAGGCAGAGACATGAGGGAGAGATAATACAGCTCTGGTTACTGAGAATTTAGGAGAGGCAATGATGAAGATGGAAAAATACTAAAATCGGGGTGTGTTAACTTTCTCTTTACATGGAAAAAGTTGGTGTAGGCATATTTTGGAGTCCAAGTAGCACAACCCTACATACGTGTGAAAGTAAAATATGATACACACGTTTTTATGATATGTCAAATTTTTAAGGTCTGAAGTGTAAGAGAAGAGTGTAAGGTACCTTAAAGCACCGGCGAACTAGCATATGAGCTGTCATAGCCTTGAGGATGATAGATGCTGCGACAATTGGATCCAAGGACGGCGGAACAGGTACCACTTTCTCGGCTGGTAGGATCTGCTCCTCAGCGTATGAACCCATTGGATTACCAGCATAAGCCACAACATCTCCAACTTTTCTACCCATTAATCCCGGGCCTACAGCTGTCACCACACCAGCTGCCTCCATACCTACAATTGAAAATCTTGAGCAACACATGCTCAACTACAGCAAACCTTGCATCAACACGTACTGGTAAAATTAAACATCATATATGGTCATAGTGATGCAGAGAATTCAATGAAAACAATGAGTTTCTCCGGTATCATGAAGGTGATAACCCAAGGGGGATTTATTCCAAACAAACAACGGTTCGGATTCTTAAGTCTTGGCAAGAACTGGCGTCAAAGGATCATATGCAGAACATTCAACCAAATAGCATTGTTGAAGGCATAATAATAAAGTTACCCCTCTCTCTAACAGCTTAAGCTATAGATGAGTTGATGGTGAACAATCTAATATGGTATGAGAGCAGGCAATAGATCTTGTATTCAAACTTCACCATCACCTACCTACAACAACACCAAACAACAACAGAACCCATGTAGTTCCCAATCATTGGGGGTATGGACGGGAGAGGATTGGAGACAAACCTAACATTTGGCAATATGCACAAAGTGGCTGGTCTCAAAATACCACTGAAATAGTGGCCCCCTGTGCCTGTTTTGCTGTGGAACCATACCCCCAAATCGAAGCCAAATGGCATCAGAGAGAGCAGGCCTAGTGATGCAGGGAAGCGTGAGAGACCCAATTCAATTTATGTATTCCTTCATTGATAGTCCAGAGTATCGGTATGCACAATGACACCACCACCTACTTAATGTTAAAATATTTACACGTGTTTAGCCCGCTTATGGAGGAGAGCTTGGCTACACGTGAGGGGGCGTGTTGAAGGTTTAAATAATAAAGTTACCCTTTCTCTAACAGCTTAAGCTTTTAGATAAGTTGGTTGTTAAAATTCTAATATGCATATTCTACCCCTTAAAAAAAGGCATAAACTAAAGAGCCATAAACAAGCAACGCTGGATTACTTTGAAACAAGCACACTCAAACTAAGGCTGTGTTTGGGATGTCTAAACGAGACCAATCCCAAGTTTGCTTCTATAAAAAGAATTGTGATCTCAAGAGAATCAAGCATCTAAGGCTTGTAGACGTATTTGACATCTCTAAAATCCTACTAACAAAAAGATCCTAAGAAGAACTATTCATGCTGAGTCCTTATCTTGTTCTTTATTGTATTTGTTTCTATTTTGTTCTTTCTCCAGGAGGCAAATACAACTAGCTAACAGGAATTGTCAATTGACTCAACTCCATAAGTGAAAGGATATTTGCCAATGGATGATGCCAAAAATCCTATGCCTACACTCTACATGGAACTTTGACATACAGAGATATGAAGGCAAACCTGGAGTAAAGGGCATTGTGGAGGCCTTATAAACTCCTTTGCGGAAGTAGACATCAATGAAGTTAAGCCCAATAGCCTTGTTTTTCACTCGGATCTCACCCTCCTTTGGCTCTCCTATTTCCACGTCTTCCCACTTTAGAACCTACCATCATGTTGATTTGGAAGTGAGTTAACAAGGTCCAAAGTGTAATGGGCAGCACGTCCATCAACCACAATTATGGGTATGCCACACAAACTACACTGCAATAGGAACATAATGAAAAACTTCTTATTGTTCACATGTAATCAACAATGACATAGAGATTAGAGGCCAACCGCATACTTCGATTGTAGCCCTAACCACTAAAAGGCAGCATATCTTATTGCAAATAGGATGTCAAACAATTAAACCCATCCTAAATGAACCCCAGGCACATGACCAACATATAAAAACACGAAGTAATATGCACCAAACCCAACAACTAGCAATAGCAAATTATGAATATATAACTGGGCTGCCCTGTCAGCTTGCGAAATTTTTACCGCAACAAGGTTTCTCAAAGTATGAATAATGAACTACGCCAACATAACAAGCTTAAAATCTCACACATAGTTGACGAGAAAGAGAGTTTGGCCGGGCAGTCCAGTTAAAATTCAGCTAAAGTAAACAAATATGCAATGGAATTTTGACACACATGTCATCGTTGCAAAACAAATTTCGAAATATAAGCAAACAATGATAAGGGAATGAGGGATCCCGTGTAGATATCAGTATCCACACAATGGTATGGTGCCCTAAACTGATGTACATTGCGCAAAATCAAGAAATTAGCCAAAAAGGAATGACAGGAACACTACCCCTTTTAAAGAACATTTCAAAAGTCTTATTTGGCTCACAATAACACAAATCCTTTTAAAGAACACTTCAATGGACAATACATAAAAAGTTGCAATTGCAAATATGACAACAGTACATGAAACAGGTAGAGACCCCAGGACCACTCAGTTCATGTGCCCTAACGGCTTAGACACAACCAGTATCTTTTAATCAAGAAAGTAGCCACCAAGACTAACAATAACACCAAACCTAAAGCACGAAAAAAAGAAAAAAAGAAAAAACTGGATTGATACCACTTGACACAATCAGTACTTGGTAATAAATAAAATGAGCCAAAAAAAGACAGACAATAACACCACCCTTTGTTAGAGATTTTCTAAATAAAAGTGTTGTCGTTTTGGTTTTGAAAATTTCCTTGTTTCCTTAGAATGCTTGTTTTCCTCTTTGTGAGCTTTGTCCCACATTGGATAGTTGAGAGATGTTGGAGTGGTATATATTAGGAAACATTCCTAATGTGAATAACTAATAATCCAGTGTGGTGCAGCCCTATGGTGCTCCGCACCATACCTGCGGAGCCGGTGCTTCGCACCAGGACACACCCACACGCGCACGCGCGCGCGGCGTGGGCTGTGTGGCGTTGTGGCGCTTTAGCGGCGCACTTTGCACTTAGCACGTCAGCGCTAGGCGCCCTTTCTTATTGCGAGTTGGCAGTAAGGTGGCGCTGACGTGGATGCCACGTGTCACGGAGCGGTTCCGATCGGGTGCAACTAGTGCCAACGGGTGCACTGGTTTGTGGGTTGCGATCCCAGCCGTCGGCCGCGAATGGTCACGATCCAACGGATTGGATTAAATCCGATTGGGTGTGAATGAAACAGTACACCAGTTCGGTGTGACTGGGTGTGACTGATCGATCTAGACCGTAGGATCGAATCCAACGGTCAGAATAGATCGGGTGCGTACCCATTCACAATGGGTGCGTAGTGGCCTATAAATAGACCACTACTTGACAAAATCTGGACAGTAACATACACACATGTGTGGGCCGAATTTTCCCACATCTCTCTCTACACTTTCTAGCATTCATTCTGCATTCTGTTTTACTGCAGAAAACAGAATTCAGTGATTCTCGGTTCTTAGGTTCACACAGCAGGTATTCTGTCCGTCTTGTTAGTGCAAACAAAAACGGAAAGAACTTCGAGTTCGGGCTTCGTTTTATCTTGAAGGCAGGTTCGCTGTAACCCTTTGCATACCAACTGGTGGGGGCAAATATTGTCTTTAGGAAAGCGACATAGTCGTGACTCGAAGTGTTTTCAGCATAAAGGAGGTTTCGCCAACAGTTCAGAATTTGCAGCAACAACCGGGTAATTTTTCCAACACCCTTCGCACAAGAAACACTTCAAAATTGAACACCAGTTTTTGCTGCAGAAATAGAAATTGTGTGCAATATTTATACACACAATTTATACAGAGAGAGAGAGAGAGAGAGAGAGAGAGAGACCTCAGGGCCACCAAGTTCATGAACTCTAATGGCTTTGACCATTGTTGCTGCCTCTGGTGCCGATGCAGAGATTGCTCTGGCTGTTGCTTTGATTGTCGATCTGGGTATGAAGGGAAAGCTATGATTTTTCTGCTCGTCGGAAGTTTTTCTTGTGACGGAGGTGTGGGTGTTGCTGGATGTTTGTAGTTGTAGGCTGGAAGAAGTGCGGCAATGGCCAGAGGCAAATGAGTGCGGTCTGGTAATTTAGGCCATTGATTATTACTTCGGGTTGGTTGAACCGTCGGATCCATGATCCATGACTTAGAGATGCGCAGCAGCGTATACCACTACACAGCATCATTCCAATTCGATTATTACTTGGAAGGATGAGAAAGTTCGGAAATAAAAAGGTTTGTGATCTCATTGCTTACGCTTCAAACCCCTTTTCTACGTCGGATCACATAAATTTTGCACTTGGACGATTCTTTAGACTAATTTCTTTTTCGATAATGCTAACCGGTGCTAACTGCTCTGGTTATGTGGGGTCCCAAGATCCAATATACACTATAATGATGAGTACTTCCATACAATGTCAGGCAGAACATGGAAAACGACATGAGCAGGTATCATTGGGCTTCTTGACACTTTTGACCTTACTTTTGTAAGTAATAACAAAAACTAACATAAAAATAATACTTGGTGAGAGTAAAATGGAAGCGGAAAGGAGTCTTAAAACTAACATAAAAAGTTGAGTGACTTATCCCTTCCGTTTCTTTTTAAGTATTCTTTTTCGTAACTCCAACTTATTAAAAAAAGATTAACATTATATTTTTTACATCAATTTTTTCCCCCATTTTTCTTACTTACCCATTATCATTACATTTTTACTCACTAACTTTTCAAAATGGAATTTACTTTTATGGACAAAATAGATAATGCACCAACTTTTACCTACTAACTTTACAAAATTGACACTTATTAAAAGACAGCCCAAAATAGAATACTGGACTCTAAATAAGGGACGGAGGGAGTATTTTTTTTTGTTTCAAACTTTTGTAACTTATTGATTCGTCTCAACGAGATGAATCGAAAAAGTAAAAATTTTGATCGAAACTCATAATTTTTTGAATAAAGATAAAAATAGTCAATAAGACAACTTTTTTTTACTTATCTTTGTCTTTTTAAAAAAAATTACTCCCTATGTCCCTTATTTAGAGTCCAGTATTTTATTTTGGGCTGTCCCTTAATAAGTGTTCATTTTCTAAAGTTAGAGGGTAAAAGTTGGTGCATTGTCTATTTTGTCCCTAAAAGTAGATTCCATTTTGAAAAGTTAGTGAGTAAAAGTGTAATGATGATGAGTAAGTAGTGAAAGTGGAGGAAAAAATTGATGTGAAAGGTATAATGATGATATCTTTTTAATAAGTTGGAGTTATGAAACATGATACTTAAAAAGGGACGAAGGGAGTATGAGTTTCAATAAAAAAAATTTACTTTTCTGATTCATCTCGCCGAGACGAATCAATAAGTCACAAAAGTTTAATGTAAAACTAATAAATGCAATTTTTTTAATAAAGACAAAAAAAAAGTTACTGTTCGACTTTTCAATCCAAATCACCCCAGTAAAAATAATACTTGGCAAGCACTTTCTCCTTTTTACAATTTTGGGCTCCTTTCCGCTTCCATTTTATGATGGGAGAATTGCAAATCAGTGGACAATGGGGTAAATATTGCCCAGGTGATGGTGTAGTTTTTAGGAATTCAAAATGTATGGGAAGGAGAAAATTATTTCCCAATACATGGAATCCAAAACAGACATGGACACAAATACCCCTTCTCCTTACACGACGTCGTTCCCCTTTTATCTCCCACCCAAAACGAGTCAAACCCTCTCAGGCTCCCACCCAAATCACTCTGTAACCCTAGCGCCTCTCTCTCTCTCTCAGTGCGTTGCTCTCTCTCTCGCCTCTCTCTCTCTCCCTCAGTCCGTTGCTCTCTCTCTCAGTGCGTTGCTCCCTCTCTCCTCCTCTCTTTGTTGCCAACCGACGACCAGAGCAGCCCTCTTCCTCGATCAAGTTTCGGAATTCAGTGGGTTTGAAGTTGGGGGAATTTCCAATGCTGATTTGTTGAAAGTAAAGAGCTAATTCCTCGACTTCCATCCTCATCCAGGGTAAGAGTTCTTGACCTACACAATTTCAATTTTATCTCACGTACCAACATCGACCACTGGAAAATCGACAAGTTCGACCCTTCTTCGATATCCGGCCCTGTTTGGGGTATTTGGATTTCCAATGATGGGTTTTTTTCATTTTGGTTACTGAAAACAAAGATATATATGAAGGTTAATCTATAGTATCATAGGTAGCTTGTAAGGTTAATCTATAGTCTCTGAGAAGGTGAATTCTGTTCTTTTAAATGGTTTCCTAAATTGATAGTTGAAGGTCCGATGGTAATATTTTGGAGCTGACCACAGTTGTCAATCGAGGCTTCCTTGAACCTTTCATAGATTGCAAACATAGGCTTCCTTGATGTTTTTTTCAACTGGCTTTGTTTGTTTGTTTCTTCTGTCATTCGAATTGGCAAAGTGTGATACGCTAGCATAACAAGCATGAATAGTTCATTTTCGTGTAATCAAAGCAATGCCATCGATGGTGTGTTACATTTATGGTCATTGCAAAACCTTGAAGATAAATCTGAAGCTTTCTATTGTAACAACATGCAAGTATGTTATGTAACAGTGTTTCTGTTCCTTGATTTACTACTTTCTTTTGTATCTCCTGGCAGCGAAACAAAGTTGTTAGTGGCGGATCAAGGAGGGCAGGAATAATTGGTGATAGGGGCTCTAGAGAAAGTGAGTATGACTATCGCAGATTTAATTTCTATAAGCATGTCTATGTCTTTCATTGCATTGTTCTTGAGACCCATTCTCTTTGAAAGGGAATCAACATTCTTTCTCCACCATTGAGTTTACTCAATCGAACTCCTATTGATGTTTTTAAGCCAATTAGCTATTAGAGACTTAGCTCTTATTACATCGGTCTTCCAGTGTTTTAGAAAATCATCTTGCTCCTAATTTATCTTTTTGTTTGTTAGTTGAGGTTCAATGACACCATATTTGCATTATTTTTCCTGTTGGATGACTTACTATTGCATTCGTATCACATTTTGAAGTTGCCTATTAGATGCTGTCATACTTACTTGGGAACTTGTCACACCCCGAAACTTGTCACACCCCGCGTCTAGAAACACAACACCCAAAACGAAGTGTAACAAAGAACAAACTACACATGCTCTATAATATTCCCAAATTCACAAATCAAACTAGTGGAAATAAGACGAATAAAGCAATCCACGACTTTATATAGATAGTTCCTGGCCGATCAAAAAAAAGATAGGATAATGGTGTTATAATGAATATAAATGTACTTTTATGCATCTAAATGTACTTTGCATGCTTTTGCTTTTGTTTTTCTCTATTTGCACTTTAGGATAATAGTGTTATAATGAATATAACTATAGTTGTAAAGAACGACGATGATGCTCCTGCCTCGTACGGCATATCGCATGCCCATGTAGTTGTCTCAATGTTTTGTAGGATTGTCGTCGAAGAGATTTGTAATGACTCTGGTATTTGTTGATATGAATGCCCTAGTCGGCCTTCTATAGGATCTGTGAATCCATTTCTACTCTGGTCTAGCAAATGGCTTCAATTTTGTGTTTGCAAGTAGCATACATTGTCGTTGGGTGAATGATCGAATTTAGAAACTGTTCTAGCTTTCATAACTAAAGCTTGTATCTGGGCTTGTGTTTTTGCTTAACCATTACTTAACGGCTTACAACTTAACTTCGCGATAGCATGCCTGTAAGTATACCAAGACCTTGATTTTTTGGTAGTAAGTAAAAGGGAAAATTGCTAATCAGTGGAAAGAGGGGAAAAGATTTCCCAGGTCATGGACAACTTTTTAGGAATTCATAAGTGATGGGAAGGAGGAAAACAATTCCATATGTATTCTTTAGTTCTTGAATATCTTTTTTTTCTATTTTGTAAGTGATGCATTGATAATATTGCGAAATCCGGAATAGTAATTATGTGGCTTATATCCCAATAAATGCATTGAGTTTCTTCTTGGTCATGATTTCATCTGAAACATTAGAGACTGAAACATTGTATCACTTGTAGCTATTCATGCATTCGGATGTTATGGAACTTGAATGAAAACCTTTTTTTTACTTTGTTTGCGTACCTTCATATGAGTGGTTGAAGATGAATGTATTTGGCTTTCGTACAATTAGGCTAAGTGGATATGTTGACGGGCTATGTTTCTATTGTGAGGGGAATCCTAATTTGAGCCTTATTTTAGGAGCAAAGTGATTAGATCCTCTTTCTATGTAGTCAACCGAATTTTGGATTTAACTACTTCATATCATAATTGAACGGGTGCCGTTGGATCTTAATGAGCCCTCTCTTGATTTTTGAACGGAGTGATATGAGGTCAGGCAATTAGAATGGTCTTTCTGATCTTTATGCACGGTTAAGTTCATTGTCTTGCTAAATAAAAATTTTGATTGCATTCCTTGGCCTTTTATCTGTGCTTCAATTTCTCTTCCTTGTTGAGTTGTTCTTGTTATCACATTTTTCTTGTTTTTCTATGTTTTGGTAATGGAACTGGTTAGTGTCTTTCATTGTGTATGGTTGACAAAGTGCCCCCTAGTTTAGTCGCCTAATTAGCTTTGATTTAAGAATGGACTAAGTAAAACTCTGCTACTTTTGTATTTCCCATTAGTTTGATGGTGGTGGTATCGTAGTGCTGATGAAGATATGAAATGGAAAGTAATGGCAGGTTAACGTGGGCGGGTAAATCTGTAGATTTATGGGTACCTAAATTACTTCAATTAATTTCAGTAATTCTGGTAGATCAGAGAAATGGACGGCATTATTTGTGTGAAAGGAGATGTCTTGCTGACAACCTCAAGCCTGAGTTGGCCTTGGAATTTAACTTCTATATGCAGGTATAACTAATTTTATCTGTTAACATTAGTGGTCACTGGTCAGTGGTCTCAACCAAATTCTGCCATTTTATGGGGTTTGTAGTTTTTTTTCTTTGGTCAGTCATAGAGCATGCCAATCGGATTTTTGTGAATGATGAATATTGACCTCTGTTGTTTGAGCATTCTGGTTTTCTATTGGTTAGATGTTTGTCTATGTTTGAATGTCATCATTTTGCAATTCTAACTTCTAATTTCATTTTCTTCTTTGCCTTCTTGATCATTACTTGATACAATTCTCCCTGTTCCAGTCAATACATAGTTCATGTATAGCCTTCACATGGTGCAAGGCTTCTACTCCAATATCTGGGTGAATATTGGGGGTTTCAAATAGGTTGGATGAAATGACTAAGCGGGGTCATCGATAATGCTCTATACCCGGTTATGTTCCTCGACTACGTAAAGTCAGCAATCCTGGCATTATCTGCTGGTTTGCCAAGAGTCGGAGCAATGCTAGGTTTGACTGCTATCCTCACTTACATTAATTATAGGGGTTTAACCATTGTAGGATGGGCTGTTGTTCTGTTGGTTGGGGATTCTCTCATACAATGCTATCCTCACTCATACAATGAAAAAAACCAAATTACTTACAAACAGAGACACATGGACGAAATGAGAGAAGAGAAAAGAGAGAAAACTGCAAAAAAAATTGAAACACCCAAAACATTCCTTACCAGATGCATACGACGTCGCTTGGTCAAGGACAAGATCCTGCTTCTTCTTCAGTGGAATGGAGAGAGTACTGTAACTTACAGAGAGATGAAGTGGGAGAGGAAGAAGAGGTGAAGGAGAAGAGGAAAGAAGCAGAAGAAACCCTACCTCTGGTTGTTCTCTTCCAGTCGTCTGCTTCAGAGCCGTGCGTACGAAAATGGGAATTGGGGGAATTGAATGAGAACGATGGGTGGGTTTGAGGTTTAGGGTTTTTTTGATGAGGGGCCTAATAGTCTTTTCAGGTGACCTCTCCATGTATTGGGAAATAATATTCTCCTTCTCATATTTACATGAATTTCCAAATAACTACTTCATGACTTGGGCATTATTTGCCCCACTGTCCACTGTTTTGCAATTTCCCCAAGCATTTATGTATAAAACTCAGCTAATAGATTAACAGAGAACCAAAGAAAGTAGGCAATAAAGAAAAGGCTTCCTTCTACTTTGTCTTACATGGATATAGGCAGAGAAGTTCATGTTCCTCCCTGTTATTGCATCCCCTTGTTTCTTAGTCACATTCAAATAATCCAAAATCATATTTTAAATTATAGTGAACAAAACTGATGACGCCGAGTAGCCAAACAGCAGCTCTTCTAACGATCGAGGAATTACTCGTGTGTAAAGGCTAAGCAATGTCTAAAAAAAAATAACCTAAGCAATGTCTAAATCATTTTAATCTTCTCGCTTCCACCAAAAAGAACACCAATGTTCCTCAAAGTTCGAAGCGCACAAAATAAACATGGATTTCAATAGCACACAAGGCAATAAGTCATAAAAAAAAGAAACTGGCATTACATATAATGTATGCCCCAGAATTCCATTTCTGGGGCATACATTTTTACATAGAGAGCAACAAAAATTCTTACAAGGAGTAACATTAGGTAACTTAAAGAGCAACTGTTTTATTTTCAGGAAAAACATGTTACATGAGTTAGAACAAATTATGGACGACAACACTATTTTTTTTGCTGCAGTCATACTACTATGCCTTGCACATTGTTAGACTTAGAAAGTTCCTAATTTGTTCCATTAGTTAGAACGCATTATGGTGCTAGGACATTGTCAATGGAAAAAATACTTGAATGAAGGCCCTCGAAATGGTTTACTTGCGTTGTTTTCACATCACTATAGAAAGGAGAAATCTTAACCCAAAAGCTAACAACTTCTGCCTTAACCCAAAATCAGGCCACTCACTCATACAATGAAAAAAATTAAATTGCTTACAAACAGAGACATATGGACAAAATGAGACAAGAGAAAGCTGCAAAAAAACTTGAATCACCCAAAATCTTACCAGATGGGTAACGACGAACTCGCTAGGGCATAGGAGTAGATGCTGCTTCTTCAATGGTGAAATGAAAAGATTAAGCTACAATGAAACAGAGAGATGAAGTGAGAGAGAAAGAAGAGGTGAAGGAGAAGAGATCGAAGGATACAAGATGCAGAAGAAACCCTACCTCTGGTTGTTCTCTTCCAGTTGTCCTATTTAGAGTCGTGCGTACGAATGGGAATCGGGGGAATTGAATGAGGACGATGGGTGGGTTTGAGCTGTAGGGTTTTTTTATGAGGGACCTAATAGTCTTTTCAGGTGACCTCTTCGTGTATTGGCAAATAATTTTCTCCTTCCCATATTTACATGAATTTTCTAATAACTAGTCCATGACCTGGGCATTATTTACGCCACTGTCCACTGTTCTGCAATTTCCCCTATTATATTTTCAGGAAAAAATATGTTACATAACTTGAACAAGAATAAGAACCACATTACATACATTGCACAAGGCTTTTTGATCTAGCGAAACTGTTTGAGATTTTGGATCCGGGAGCCAGGTTACGAGCGGGGAAGGTTTTGTTGAAAAGCACCCCGCTCGCCCGGTAAAGACTGGTCTCTACTAAGCATTTTAAATGGGGGGATTAATACCATTCGGAAAACCTCAAAAACACATAAAGGGAAAGGGGAACAAGATAAATCATAACACGTTGCCGTGCTAGTGGTGCTTGCTGTGCAGAGATGATAAAGATGGCATGATGATAATATAAACAAGAAAGATATACAAACGGACTGTCTGAATCACTGTCCTCCGTCAGATGGCATATCGGCTTATAGCGTGCGGCTCACCAATATGCCGTGCGTGGTTCCGATCCCGATACCAAACTTTTATAGTTTTGTAAAGCTTCGCATACCATTACATCGCACGATTTTATTTTAAAGCTTAAGACAACTCACAGCCGTCAGATCATCTCAGATCTGCACCATTCTTTCAAACCATGAAGGGAAAACCATTTTTGATACGTTTGATTGTTTTGAAAAGATCTTATGGAGTTTAAAACATGGCTTGTAGAAATGGTTTCATTCTGGGACAGCTTTTGGTATATAGAAAAGACCCAACAACGGACGATCGCGATCCAGACAGTTTGATCAAGAAAACAGTATTCTTTCGAAATGCCGTACGTGTGAGCTTGCTACGCCATGCGACTCTATAAAGGGCCGCGCGGCGTAGCTCGCCTTCGTACAGAACACTGGTTTTGTTTTGTAAAAGAGATTTTGGGTCAGATCCTAACCAAAAGGGTTAAGACTGAAAACAGAAAGGTCCCCTCAGGGCCAGGACAGAGCCTAGCCCAAGGAAACTTGATTTATACCTTTTGATCGAAGCTTGGATGTGCTTGAAGATGGAGGAATGGAGGTTGATTCGGACTGAGTTTTGAGAGACTTGTGAGCAAATGGGTGTAGAGAGAAAGAGAGATCAAATGGGTTGATGTAGAGAGAGAAAGAAGTGTATGTAGTGGTGATGGATGTAAGGAGTTGTAGAGAGAGAACCAAGGGGGATTTTTAGAGAGAGAGAGTGAGAGTCTAGAAATTGGCAGAGTAATTTTACTTGGAGTTGAAGGGGTACTTCTCAACTAGAGGGGGGGTGTATTTATAGGCAAAAAGATACTTGGAGAGCACCCAAAGAGGGGAGGTGGCTTCTGGGCCGAATAAAACTTATTTTATTGCCAAGACGCTCCTCCTGCAGGCGTGGCCGACAACTTTCTGCACCTGTCAGAACTTTTCCCAAAATGCCGTGGTGCCTAATGAAATACCGCGCGGAGGAGTGATTTTCTTGAATTTTTCTGAAATGCCGTGCAGCGTTTTGAAATGCCGCGTGGCGTTTCTGGAATGCCGCCCGGTATCCGAGACAGCATAGCACACCAAACTTCGCGGGGGCGCCCCGGACACTCCCGAACTCGGATTTAGGCACGGTTCGAAGCGTTGGAAAGCTTGTCGAGTCCTCTTTCTAACCCAATTGGTTTCACTCAAAGGTATTTTATACATTGAAATATGTGCCCATTTTACCCTCAGTGTGTCATGGAAAAAGTTATTTTTGACAAAGCAAACACATCTTTCTCTTTTGCAATTGAACCGAGGGCCACCCTATATGTTTGGGAAGGGATTTTCTTGAGGTTTAGGGAAGGAGTAAGAAAGGAGCAACAATCCAAGCCTTGAAGGTATATTTTTTCCTTATTTCATCATCGGGGAAACTTAAAGATTATTCGGAGACCCAGATTGGGGTGTCTACAGTAGTCCCTCTTTAACGGAACTTAGGTACCATTGCTTGATATAAGTGACGTTAAAGATTAGACATCCCAAACCATCGCTCAAAAGTCTTTAAGTTAGATGCAAGAATGCAATAAAGGTGGTCGCGCTCATGGAGCTGCCTACGTACCCCGTTGTAGGGATCAGACCAACGTAGTTCAATTGGGACAATGCAAGTAAAGCGAGTCCCGGAGGACAAATTACGAAAGTAAACTTGAGAAGATTGAGTACCTAAAGTGCCGAGTGTTATGAAATTCCTTGAAACGAGTCCCTGAAGGACTAAAATGAGACGAGTCCCGGGAAACTAAATCGAGACAAGTCCTGGAGAACTAAATCGAGACGAGTCCCGGAAGACTAAAATGCGACGAGTCCCGGAAGACTAAAATGAGCTTGTTAATCGAGGCACGGCGTTTTAATGATTCAATGCTTAAATGGGCACAATATGTCAAACCCGAGGACGACATGCTTGGATGGCGTGGAGACTTGATTTTTTTTCTTTTTGAAAAGGTTGAATTTTGTTTTGAAATGATTTTAGCTTGAATTTGAATTGCTTGAATGTTGAAAGAGACTTGAATTTGAAAAGCTTGAATTTTGAAGGAGACTTGAATTTGAGAAGCTTGAATTCGAAAGAGACTTGAATTTGAAAAGCTTGAATTTTGAAAGAGACTTGAATTTGAAAAGCTTGAAATTTGAAGAAGACTTGAATTTTGAAGGAGACTTGATCTTGAAAAGCTTGAATTTTGAAAGAGACTTGAATTTGAATTGCTTGAATTTTGAAGAGACTTGAATTTGAATTTTTGAAAGAGACTTGAGTTTGAATAACTTGAATTTTGAAAGGGACTTGAATTTTGAAAAGCTTGAATTTTGAAGAGACTTGAATTTTGAAAGAAGCTTGAATTTTGTAAGAGACTTGAATTTGAGAAGCTTGAATTTTGGAAGAGACTTGAATTTTGGAAGAGATTTGAATTTTGAAGAGACTTGAATTTGGATAGCTTGACTTGAATTTGAATAGAGACTTGAGCTTGAAAAGCTTGAATTTTGGAAGAGACTTGAATTTTGAAAAACTTGAATTTTGGAAGAGACTTGAAATTTGACAAGTTGAATTTTTGCAAGAGACTTGAATTTGAATAGCTCGAATTTTGAAGAGACTTGAATTTGAGAAGCTTGAATTTGAATAGCTTGAATTTTGAAAGAGGCTGGAATTTTGAAAAGTTTGAATTTCGCAAGAGACTTGAATTTGAATAATTTGATTTTTGAGAGTTCGAATTTTTGGAGGTGGCTTGAACTTGAAGAGCTTAAATTTGACGTTCGATTGAGGCAATTCATGAACGATGATGCAAGTTGATATGTCATGGAATGTCACATAAGCATGCAAAATCAATGCAAGTATGACAAAAGTAAGTCCCGGAGGACAAAGTGAAGTCCCCGAGGACAAAGTGCGAGACAAAGTGCAGTCCCAGAGGACAAAGTGTAGATAGAGTGCGAGTCCCGGAGGACAAAGTGCTAGACACAGTGAAGTCCCAGAGGATAAGGTGTGAGACAAAGTGCAGTCTCAGAGGACAAACCACTACTCGAGAGACTAAAAGTCTTCTAGGTCGGCTAGACTACGGGCTTTAAAAGACCGTGGGTTGATCTTGGAATTGACTCGTGAACAATCATTTGAGATTCGCCTATGACACATAACGACATTGATGGTGATATTCCTTGAAAAATAGGGAACGCGTTTGAGCACCCTATTTGCTTTACTGCCTTTGGCTAGTGGACCGGTATTCTCAAGAGCTTTGAATTTGGGTTGGATTCCGTGCCGGATTTGAAGTGGAGTTTGCCTTTGGTCAGGGTTTGAGTCTTGGATTTGCTTTTCCCGATAGATGACATTGAGCCGATGTACCCCTGTGAGTAACGACCCCCAGTCCTGGTGGTTTTGACAAGTAGTTGACCAAGCGCAGTCCAAGCTATGATTACAGCCTAACGAGCTTCTCTCAGGGGTGGTGTTCTTCCATGCATTGAAATGACTTCCACGAGTCGAGAATTGACCAAACCGATATGACTCTTTTGACTTTTGGCAAGATGGGTGAATTTTGACAAGACTATGTTGACGCAAATGAGGGAGAGAAAGAGGAAGCGACTTTTGAATGGTGCCCCAGATTGGGCGAATAGTTTGACTATTTTGAAATGGCAGACATGCCCAGGTTCTTGGAATTCTCCTTTTGGAATTTCAAAATTATTTTACTCCATCAATTGATTTTCATTCAAATCTTTCGATTTTGTTTTGTCAAAACACGAGAGTTTTTATTATGAACTGTGCCCTAGGTTGCTGATGATGACCCCAGTTTGAATTTTTGCTTTGAGCAATGCTTTGACTTTTCTCCATGTATTGATTTTCGATCATGCCTCTTAACGCCTAGGGTTCTTGCTATCAAATTGCGCTTTCCAATCTGAAAGGACTTTTTGGGTTGTAATGTGGGCCATGGTTTGGGCTTGACAAAGAAAGGACAATTGGCTCAAAAATTTCACTTTCTTTTGGTTTTTCAAAGCTAGCAGCTATCTTTGAACTTTTTATGTCCCTTCACTTTGGTGAGCGTTTTCAATTTCTTGATTTCTCATGCTTTCAATGCCTTTCAATGTGTTTGACACTTTCATTATGTTGATGCTTTGAATCTCAATGTGTTTGACACTTTCATTCTTTTGATACTTTGAATTTCAATGTTTCTTCTGGCACTTTTATTTTTCATTTCACCCCGATGCGGGGGATAGCCGTCTAGCTGGGGTTCTTTTTCAAAGAATTTGATTGTGGCTCAAAGAGGCTATCAAAGGATATATCTTTATGCGTAGGATGAAAGAAACGATGGCCTTTCTTCATTTTGGATTGCGCAACCTAACAACTGAATCCTAGATGCTTCATTGAGAGGCTTTTGTTTGCATGCTCTAACTTTTGCCTAGGTCAGATTTTGAAGTTTAGACCTAGCGAGCCTTTTCAGAGTCATGACATTGCTTCTTATAGCATCGGGAGTTGGTCCTTGAAATTCTTCTTCTTGCCTGGGGTGAATGGTTCAATAAAAAATTATCTCGTGTTTTGAAGTGATTATCATGATTTTCAACTGATGGTGGAAAACAATTTCGAAACTCTGAGTTTATTACAGAGATGCGACGCTCAAAAGATAGCAACTGAACGACTAGGGGTTGACTCAAAAGACCATGACTGAACCTTGGGATTGACTTGAATGCTCGTGACCGAGCCTCATGATAAGGCTGCCTACGTATCCTGTAAAGGAATCAGGTCACAACGTAGTTCAGGCTCACGAAACTGACCCTTTTTTTTTTGACTCTGACAGACTTAAAATTGAGAACACTCAGACACAACAGTGAAAGCATGAGAGACTCGAGGTACAAACTGACTCAAACACAAAGATGGTTATTTAGAGGACAAAGACTCAGAGCTTGAAAACTCCCAGACTCGTGGAAGATCGGACCGTTGCATGGCTCTTGATGGTTTACCCTTCTCTGGTGAAGAAGGCGGAGTTGATGCAAGGATTGCGCTTGGACACGGAGTTTGACTTTGGTTGAGGAGGTGCCTTAATGACCTTGTTGTCAATGAGATCTTGGATAGCATGGCGAAGGCGGATGCAGTCGTTTGTGTTATGGCCGGGCATTTGATGGAAGATGCAGAAGGTACCGGGGTTATGGGATGTTGAGAGCTTTTGAGGTAAAGGAGTTTGGGGGAGTGGCTTGATGAGGCCAATTTTGAGGAGCTTTTCATAAGCTAGAGATTGAGGTTCGGAGAAATGGGAGAAGGCCCTTGGTTTGGTTCTGTGACTGAGTTGAGGGTTCACGGCGGTGCCCGGGGTGCTCCTAGCAGAAGCCTTACATGCTTTGCAACTGTATAGCCTTTTGCTATCAACGGGACAAACCCTTTTGCCTTTGGGATTGATCTCATGTATTAATCCCGAGACAATACGCATGTCGGCACTAGTTTCGGACAGGGGTCCAGTATCTTCCTTCGAGCGAGCCCTAGCATCATGAATTTCAGCTAGTTCCTTGAACATTTCTGAGAGCTTCACCTTTGGGGGTAAATGCCCTTCATCCATGTCTTCCTTAGCATTTTGCTTTAGATTTGGATCCGAGACTATGAAGGCGAGGAGACTATCCATCTTTTGTGTTAAAGCCCCTATTTGGAACATCTGCATATTCATTTTCTGGCTCATTTCCTCTACAGCCTTCCTCAACTCTTTAAGTTCCGTTTGCTCCGTTGTTGGTTCAAATTCCAATACTAAAATACTGGATTCATCGGGAATGGGTACAATTGGTTTGGGTAGGTGAGCAGGGATGATATAGTGAGTGGGGTCAAATATAGTGGAGCTAGTGTTGATGTGGTGGTTTGATAAGGTGCTTGATTCATTTGGTGGTGGAAAAGATGGTTTTGCTATCGATAAGGTCTTGAATTTTGTGACGGAGACGGTGACACTTATCGGTAACATGGCCGGACATTTGGTGAAAGGTGCAAAAGGTATTTGGGTCGTGGTAGGCTGGAAGCTTTTGGGGTAGAGGAGTTGGAAGGAGTGGCTTGATGAGACCGGCTTTGAGGAGCTGTTCATAGAGTGTGGATAGGGATGTGCTGAATTGGGTGAAGGTGCGAGTTGGTTTATCAGCTATCTGGTTTATTTCAAGGGGTATGGCATTTGAGGAGTTCCTGTCGTGGAAGGTATTGCTGTTTCCAAAAAGGACTTCGCCATTGTCGGGATGGAGTCCCTGGCCTTTTAAGACGGGTTCTTTCTTCTCGAGGGTGCCATCCTTAAGGGCTTCTTCAACAGCCAATCCAGAATCGTAGAAGGTCTCAAAATCGGGAGACGACTGCGACAAAACCATGTAGGGAGCAAAGGCACTGGGAAGGTTTTTAGTGATGATATGCATTTGCTCTTTGAGGTCTGGCTTATTGTGCATTTGGGCAGCCTTAGCTCTCCACCTTTTTACATAGTCCGCGAAACTCTCATTTTCACCCATTTTGGTGTTCTCAAGTTCTCGGGTAGTCATTTTCAGCTCAATGTTGAAGTCGTATTGGGACACAAAAGCCATTCCAATGTCCTCCCACGTCTTTTTCTTCGAGGGTGCCAAGGAAAGAAACCATTGTAGAGCCGGGCCAGTAAGTGACACGTGGAACAGTTGAGCCATGGCATCTTTTTCGACCCCTCGCATGGAAAGGGACCCAATATACCCTAACAGGTGGGCCTTTGGATCAGTAGTCCCATCGAATTTGGCAAAGTCCATCCCTTTGAACTTCTCAGGCAGTTTTGCATTGGGAAACAGACTTAAACGATCCATGTCTATTTCACCCCTCCCTATCCTTTCTGTTTCGAGGATAGATTCCTCGAGTTTGTTGACCTTGGCAATCAATTTTGCCACTTGGGGATCAACAATGGGCGTATCCCTGGCGAGCGATGATTCTGGATTCGGAGAAGATTTGGCTGGTAGGCGGTCACTGATTTCTTGCATTGATTCGAACATCATGGTCATGTTCTTTTGGACATCAGCGACAACTGACTTGAGCTGACCATCCATGTCCGCAATTGACTGCCTGAGTTGATCTTCTAGGTCAACCATAGCCTGCCTGATTTCTCCTATTTCATTCCTTTGACCCACCATTTCAGATATTGCGAACCCACCTTTGAGCCGGACGGTTCCAATTGGGTGAAATCCTTCTTCTTCTAACAGTAAAGCAAAAAGGCGGCTCAAATTCTACCCAAGAATCATGCCCATGCAATGTCGTCAGCGTCGTCTACATCCAAACACCTACCTCAGCTCTAAATCTCACTTAGGTTATGATTGTACCAAAGGTTTCAGCAGCCACGGGTAAGTCGTGTCAGGCAGGTTAAATTCCAAATGTTTCGGAACCAGAGCCAATCTCCTTATCTTGACCATCCGAGACAAAGCAATAAGGTTGCTGAAACCTAGATACAAGCACATCCTAAGGCTAGATCTAGACCAGAGGGGCCGTTCGGGCACGGCGAACACCGGAGGTATCTCATACTCCATAGATTTAAGGTCTCCTAGACCCATAGAAAACGGTTTTAAAAAGTTGCCTCGATCCTCAGAGTTTCTTTTGACAATGTATCCTTTATAAACAACGAAGCTTGAGAGATGTCAAAACAAACTAAGTCTTCTTTTCTTTTCTCTTTTTCAAAGGTTCAATTTCTGTTTTTGAAATGACGTGGTAAAAATGACGCGGTATTATGACCAGGTGGCGTGAGCGACGTGGCGCTATTAGCCTAAATGGTGTAAGTATCACATCATTAATACTTTAGTCATTCCATTTTTTTGGTTTTTGAACATTTGATTGAAAAATGCATCGAAAACTTAGTAAGAATTGATTTCCCTCAAAAGCGTCATTTTAAGGACTAATTAGTATTAAGCAACGTGCGTCCGATGGGGCACGACTCTTCATCGGATGTTAGCAACATTCCTTTTTTTTTTTTAAACGTGGGAGGGAGAGAGAAGTCCTAGAACTACTCTAACGGTCAAGTAATACATGTGCAATGTAGCATGATGATGAGATATGTCATATGAGCAAGATATATGCAGCACGTAAGTAGAGTATAACACATAAGTCCTAACCATGGGTTCCTGTCCTAGTTGGGAAGGTTCTATGGTTATGTACAAGTGCAAAGGCCGGTTTTGGTTTGAGAGGGGTTCCCCGGACTAGAGCCAAGATGTACTACCCCATGTCGAGTGTATTGCAAGACAATGGTCGAACAGCACGATGGCTCATCATAGTCGAGGGTCACTAGGCATTTCGGGAGAGCTTGTCAGCGGTAAACCGGGCAAGATAGCCGAAACACACTAGCGAGGCTTGTGCGGTGCATAGTGTAAAAGAAAATTAAGTTTTTCAAATTGCATTAAGTCCCCCAAGTAAAATGCCTTTCAAGTTTGGCCCTCTTGATTATCCAACACTTCTTTATGTAATTTTTTTTTTTTTTAAAAAAGAAGTTTTGAATAAAAGTCCCCAGCAGAGTCGCCACTGTGGGCTCCCGCGCCCGAAGCGGTGCGATTTGTGACAGAGTCGCCACCCGGATTTTTGAGATGGATGATCCGAGAAACCGAGAGTTTGTTTGGAAAAGGAAAGGGCTTTTTGATCTAGCGAAACTGTTTGAGATTTTGGATCCGGGAGCCAGGTTACGAGCGGGGAAGGTTTTGTTGAAAAGCACCCCGCTCGCCCGGTAAAGACCGGTCTCTACTAAGCATTTTAAATGGGGGGATTAATACCATTCGGAAAACCTCAAAAACACATAAAGGGAAAGGGGAACAAGATAAATCATAACACGTTGCCGTGCTAGTGGTGCTTGCTGTATAGAGATGATAAAGATGGCATGATGATAATATAAACAAGAAAGATATACAAACGGACTGTCTGAATCACTGTCCTCCGTCAGACGGCATATCGGCTTATAGCGTGCGGCTCACCAATATGCCGTGCGTGGTTCCGATCCCGATACCAAACTTTTATAGTTTTGTAAAGCTTCGCGTACCATTACATCGCACGATTTTATTTTAAAGCTTAAGACAACTCACAGCCGTCAGATCATCTCAGATCTGCACCATTCTTTCAAACCATGAAGGGAAAACCATTTTTGATACGTTTGCTTGTTTTGAAAAGATCTTATGGAGTTTAAAACATGGCTTGTAGAAATGGTTTCATTCTGGGACAGCTTTTGGTATATAGAAAAGACCCAACAATGGACGATCGCGATCCAGACAGTTTGATCAAGAAAACAGTATTCTTTCGAAATGCCGTACGTGTGAGCTTGCTACGCCGTGCGACTCTATAAAGGGCCGCGCGGCGTAGCTCGCCTTCGTACACTGGTTTTGTTTTGTAAAAGAGATTTTGGGTCAGATCCTAACCAAAAGGGTTAAGACTGAAAACAGAAAGGTCCCCTCAGGGCCAGGACAGAGCCTAGCCCAAGGAAACTTGATTTATACCTTTTGATCGAAGCTTGGATGTGCTTGAAGATGGAGGAATGGAGGTTGATTCGGACTGAGTTTTGAGAGACTTGTGAGCAAATGGGTGTAGAGAGAAAGAGAGATCAAATGGGTTGATGTAGAGAGAGAAAGAAGTGTATGTAGTGGTGATGGATGTAAGGAGTTGTAGAGAGAGAACCAAGGGGGATTTTTAGAGAGAGAGAGTGAGAGTCTAGAAAATGGCAGAGTAATTTTACTTGGAGTTGAAGGGGTACTTCTCAACTAGAGGGGGGGTGTATTTATAGGCAAAAAGATACTTGGAGAGCACCCAAAGAGGGGAGGTGGCTTCTGGGCCGAATAAAACTTATTTTATTGCCAAGACGCTCCTCCTGC
Source organism: Rhododendron griersonianum (assembly GCA_018127125.1). Lineage (NCBI taxonomy): Eukaryota > Viridiplantae > Streptophyta > Magnoliopsida > Ericales > Ericaceae > Rhododendron > Rhododendron griersonianum. The sequence continues at coordinate 40,565,710 of CM030790.1, read as the reverse complement.
AGGCGTGGCCGACAACTTTCTGCACCTGTCAGAACTTTTCCCAAAATGCCGTGCTGCCTATTGAAATACCGCGCGGAGGAGTGATTTTCTTGAATTTTTCTGAAATGCCGTGCAGCGGGGGCGCCCTGGACACTCCCGAACTCGGATTTAGGCACGGTTCGAAGCGTTGGAAAGCTTGTCGAGTCCTCTTTCTAACCCAATTGGTTTCACTCAAAGGTATTTTATACATTGAAATATGTGCCCATTTTACCCTCAGTGTGTCATGGAAAAAGTTATTTTTGACAAAGCAAACACATCTTTCTCTTTTGCAATTGAACCGAGGGCCACCCTATATGTTTGGGAAGGGATTTTCTTGAGGTTTAGGGAAGGAGTAAGAAAGGAGCAACAATCCAAGCCTTGAAGGTATATTTTTTCCTTATTTCATCATCGGGGAAACTTAAAGATTATTCGGAGACCCAGATTGGGGTGTCTACAGTAGTCCCTCTTTAACGGAACTTAGGTACCATTGCTTGATATAAGTGACGTTAAAGATTAGACATCCCAAACCATCGCTCAAAAGTCTTTAAGTTAGATGCAAGAATGCAATAAAGGTGGTCGCGCTCATGGAGCTGCCTACGTACCCCGTTGTAGGGATCAGACCAACGTAGTTCAATTGGGACAATGCAAGTAAAGCGAGTCCCGGAGGACAAATTACGAAAGTAAACTTGAGAAGATTGAGTACCTGAAGTGCCGAGTGTTATGAAATTCCTTGAAACGAGTCCCTGAAGGACTAAAATGAGACGAGTCCCGGGAAACTAAATCGAGACAAGTCCTGGAGAACTAAATCGAGACGAGTCCCGGAAGACTAAAATGCTACGAGTCCCGGAAGACTAAAATGAGCTTGTTAATCGAGGCACGGCATTTTAATGATTCAATGCTTAAATGGGCACAATATGTCAAACCCGAGGACGACATGCTTGGATGGCGTGGAGACTTGATTTTTTTTCTTTTTGAAAAGGTTGAATTTTGTTTTGAAATGATTTTAGCTTGAATTTGAATTGCTTGAATGTTGAAAGAGACTTGAATTTGAAAAGCTTGAATTTTGAAGGAGACTTGAATTTGAGAAGCTTGAATTCGAAAGAGACTTGAATTTGAAAAGCTTGAATTTTGAAAGAGACTTGAATTTGAAAAGCTTGAAATTTGAAGAAGACTTGAATTTTGAAGGAGACTTGATCTTGAAAAGCTTGAATTTTGAAAGAGACTTGAATTTGAATAGCTTGAATTTTGAAGAGACTTGAATTTGAATTTTTGAAAGAGACTTGAGTTTGAATAACTTGAATTTTGAAAGGGACTTGAATTTTGAAAAGCTTGAATTTTGAAGAGACTTGAATTTTGAAAGAAGCTTGAATTTTGTAAGAGACTTGAATTTGAGAAGCTTGAATTTTGGAAGAGACTTGAATTTTGGAAGAGATTTGAATTTTGAAGAGACTTGAATTTGGATAGCTTGACTTGAATTTGAATAGAGACTTGAGCTTGAAAAGCTTGAATTTTGGAAGAGACTTGAATTTTGAAAAACTTGAATTTTGGAAGAGACTTGAAATTTGACAAGTTGAATTTTTGCAAGAGACTTGAATTTGAATAGCTCGAATTTTGAAGAGACTTGAATTTGAGAAGCTTGAATTTGAATAGCTTGAATTTTGAAAGAGGCTGGAATTTTGAAAGTTTGAATTTCGCAAGAGACTTGAATTTGAATAATTTGATTTTTGAGAGTTCGAATTTTTGGAGGTGGCTTGAACTTGAAGAGCTTAAATTTGACGTTCGATTGAGGCAATTCATGAACGATGATGCAAGTTGATATGTCATGGAATGTCACATAAGCATGCAAAATCAATGCAAGTATGACAAAAGTAAGTCCCGGAGGACAAAGTGAAGTCCCCGAGGACAAAGTGCGAGACAAAGTGCAGTCCCAGAGGACAAAGTGTAGATAGAGTGCGAGTCCCGGAGGACAAAGTGCTAGACACAGTGAAGTCCCAGAGGATAAGGTGTGAGACAAAGTGCAGTCTCAGAGGACAAACCACTACTCGAGAGACTAAAAGTCTTCTAGGTCGGCTAGACTAAGGGCTTTAAAAGACCGTGGGTTGATCTTGGAATTGACTCGTGAACAATCATTTGAGATTCGCCTATGACACATAACGACATTGATGGTGATATTCCTTGAAAAATAGGGAACGCGTTTGAGCACCCTATTTGCTTTACTGCCTTTGGCTAGTGGACCGGTATTCTCAAGAGCTTTGAATTTGGGTTGGATTCCGTGCCGGATTTGAAGTGGAGTTTGCCTTTGGTCAGGGTTTGAGTCTTGGATTTGCTTTTCCCGATAGATGACATTGAGCCGATGTACCCCTGTGAGTAACGACCCCCAGTCCTGGTGGTTTTGACAAGTAGTTGACCAAGTGCAGTCCAAGCTATGATTACAGCCTAACGAGCTTCTCTCAGGGGTGGTGTTCTTCCATGCATTGAAATGACTTCCACGAGTCGAGAATTGACCAAACCGATATGACTCTTTTGACTTTTGGCAAGATGGGTGAATTTTGACAAGACTATGTTGACGCAAATGAGGGAGAGAAAGAGGAAGCGACTTTTGAATGGTGCCCCTGATTGGGCGAATAGTTTGACTATTTTGAAATGGCAGACATGCCCAGGTTCTTAGAATTCTCCTTTTGGAATTTCAAAATTATTTTACTCCATCAATTGATTTTCATTCAAATCTTTCAATTTTGTTTTGTCAAAACACGAGAGTTTTTATTATGAACTGTGCCCTAGGTTGCTGATGATGACCCCAGTTTGAATTTTTGCTTTGAGCAATGCTTTGACTTTTCTCCATGTATTGATTTTCGATCATGCCTCTTAACGCCTAGGGTTCTTGCTATCAAATTGCGCTTTCCAATCTGAAAGGACTTTTTGGGTTGTAATGTGGGCCATGGTTTGGGCTTGACAAAGAAAGGACAATTGGCTCAAAAATTTCACTTTCTTTTGGTTTTTCAAAGCTAGCAGCTATCTTTGAACTTTTTATGTCCCTTCACTTTGGTGAGCGTTTTCAATTTCTTGATTTCTCATGCTTTCAATGCCTTTCAATGTGTTTGACACTTTCATTATGTTGATGCTTTGAATCTCAATGTGTTTGACACTTTCATTCTTTTGATACTTTGAATTTCAATGTTTCTTCTGGCACTTTTATTTTTCATTTCACCCCGATGCGGGGGATAGCCGTCTAGCTGGGGTTCTTTTTCAAAGAATTTGATTGTGGCTCAAAGAGGCTATCAAAGGATATATCTTTATGCGTAGGATGAAAGAAACGATGGCCTTTCTTCATTTTGGATTGCGCAACCTAACAACTGAATCCTAGATGCTTCATTGAGAGGCTTTTGTTTGCATGCTCTAACTTTTGCCTAGGTCAGATTTTGAAGTTTAGACCTAGCGAGCCTTTTCAGAGTCATGACATTGCTTCTTATAGCATCGGGAGTTGGTCCTTGAAATTCTTCTTCTTGCCTGGGGTGAATGGTTCAATAAAAAATTATCTCGTGTTTTGAAGTGATTATCATGATTTTCAACTGATGGTAGAAAACAATTTCGAAACTCTAAGTTTATTACAGAGATGCGACGTTCAAAAGACAACGACCGACCACTAGGGGTTGACTCAAAAGACCATAACCGAACCTTGGGATTGACTTGAATACTCGTGACCGAGCCTCATAATAAGGCTGCCTATGTATCCTGTAAAGGAATCAGGTCACAACGTAGTTCAGGCTCACGAAACTGACCCTTTTTTTTTGACTCTGACAGACTTAAAATTGAGAACACTCAGACACAACAGTGAAAGCATGAGAGACTCGAGGTACAAACTGACTCAAACACAAAGATGGTTATTTAGAGGACAAAGACTCAGAGCTTGAAAACTCCCAGACTCGTGGAAGATCGGACCGTTGCATGGCTCTTGATGGTTTACCCTTCTCTGGTGAAGAAGGCGGAGTTGATGCAAGGATTGCGCTTGGACACGGAGTTTGACTTTGGTTGAGGAGGTGCCTTAATGACCTTGTTGTCAATGAGATCTTGGATAGCATGGCGAAGGCGGATGCAGTCGTTTGTGTTATGGCCGGGCATTTGATGGAAGATGCAGAAGGTACCGGGGTTATGGGATGTTGAGAGCTTTTGAGGTAAAGGAGTTTGGGGAGTGGCTTGATGAGGCCAATTTTGAGGAGCTTTTCATAAGCTAGAGATTGAGGTTCGGAGAAATGGGAGAAGGCCCTTGGTTTGGTTCTGTGACTGAGTTGAGGGTTCACGGCGGTGCCCGGGGTGCTCCTAGCAGAAGCCTTACATGCTTTGCAACTGTATAGCCTTTTGCTATCAACGGGACAAACCCTTTTGCCTTTGGGATTGATCTCATGTATTAATCCCGAGACAATACGCATGTCGGCACTAGTTTCGGACAGGGGTCCAGTATCTTCCTTCGAGCGAGCCCTAGCATCATGAATTTCAGCTAGTTCCTTGAACATTTCTGAGAGCTTCACCTTTGGGGGTAAATGCCCTTCATCCATGTCTTCCTTAGCATTTTGCTTTAGATTTGGATCCGAGACTATGAAGGCGAGGAGACTATCCATCTTTTGTGTTAAAGCCCCTATTTGGAACATCTGCATATTCATTTTCTGGCTCATTTCCTCTACAGCCTTCCTCAACTCTTTAAGTTCCGTTTGCTCCGTTGTTGGTTCAAATTCCAATACTAAAATACTGGATTCATCGGGAATGGGTACAATTGGTTTGGGTAGGTGAGCAGGGATGATATAGTGAGTGGGGTCAAATATAGTGGAGCTAGTGTTGATGTGGTGGTTTGATAAGGTGCTTGATTCATTTGGTGGTGGAAAAGATGGTTTTGCTATCGATAAGGTCTTGAATTTTGTGACGGAGACGGTGACACTAATCGGTAACATGGCCGGACATTTGGTGAAAGGTGCAAAAGGTATTTGGGTCGTGGTAGGCTGGAAGCTTTTGGGGTAGAGGAGTTGGAAGGAGTGGCTTGATGAGACCGGCTTTGAGGAGCTGTTCATAGAGTGTGGATAGGGATGTGCTGAATTGGGTGAAGGTGCGAGTTGGTTTATCAGCTATCTGGTTTATTTCAAGGGGTATGGCATTTGAGGAGTTCCTGTCGTGGAAGGTATTGCTGTTTCCAAAAAGGACTTTGCCATTGTCGGGATGGAGTCCCTGGCCTTTTAAGACGGGTTCTTTCTTCTCGAGGGTGCCATCCTTAAGGGCTTCTTCAACAGCCAATCCAGAATCGTAGAAGGTCTCAAAATTGGGAGACGACTGCGACAAAACCATGTAGGGAGCAAAGGCACTGGGAAGGTTTTTAGTGATGATATGCATTTGCTCTTTGAGGTCTGGCTTATTGTGCATTTGGGCAGCCTTAGCTCTCCACCTTTTTACATAGTCCGCGAAACTCTCATTTTCACCCATTTTGGTGTTCTCAAGTTCTCGGGTAGTCATTTTCAGCTCAATGTTGAAGTCGTATTGGGACACAAAAGCCATTCCAATGTCCTCCCACGTCTTTTTCTTCGAGGGTGCCAAGGAAAGAAACCATTGTAGAGCCGGGCCAGTAAGTGACTCGTGGAACAGTTGAGCCATGGCATCTTTTTCGACCCCTCGCATGGAAAGGGACCCAATATACCCTAACAGGTGGGCCTTTGGATCAGTAGTCCCATCGAATTTGGCAAAGTCCATCCCTTTGAACTTCTCAGGCAGTTTTGCATTGGGAAACAGACTTAAACGATCCATGTCTATTTCACCCCTCCCTATCCTTTCTGTTTCGAGGATAGATTCCTCGAGTTTGTTGACCTTGGCAATCAATTTTGCCACTTGGGGATCAACAATGGGCGTATCCCTGGCGAGCGATGATTCTGGATTCGGAGAAGATTTGGCTGGTAGGCGGTCACTGATTTCTTGAATTGATTCGAACATCATGGTCATGTTCTTTTGGACATCAGCGACAACTGACTTGAGCTGACCATCCATGTCCGCAATTGACTGCCTGAGTTGATCTTCTAGGTCAACCATAGCCTGCCTGATTTCTCCTATTTCATTCCTTTGACCCACCATTTCAGATATTGCGAACCCACCTTTGAGCCGGACGGTTCCAATTGGGTGAAATCCTTCTTCTTCTAACAGTAAAGCAAAAAGGCGGCTCAAATTCTACCCAAGAATCATGCCCATGCAATGTCGTCAGCGTCGTCTACATCCAAAGACCTACCTCAGCTCCAAATCTCACTTAGGTTATGATTGTACCAAAGGTTTCAGCAGCCACGGGTAAGTCGTGTCAGGCAGGTTAAATTCCAAATGTTTCGGAACCAGAGCCAATCTCCTTATCTTGACCATCCGAGACAAAGCAATAAGGTTGCCGAAACCTAGATACAAGCACATCCTAAGGCTAGATCTAGACCAGAGGGGCCGTTCGGGCACGGCGAACACCGGAGGTATCTCATACTCCATAGATTTAAGGTCTCCTAGACCCATAGAAAACGGTTTTAAAAAGTTGCCTCGATCCTCAGAGTTTCTTTTGACAATGTATCCTTTATAAACAACGAAGCTTGAGAGATGTCAAAACAAACTAAGTCTTCTTTTCTTTTCTTTTTTTCAAAGGTTCAATTTCTGTTTTTGAAATGACGTGGTAAAAATGACGCGGTATTATGACCAGGTGGCGTGAGCGACGTGGCGCTATTAGCCTAAATGGTGTAAGTATCACATCATTAATACTTTAGTCATTCCATTTTTTTGGTTTTTGAACATTTGATTGAAAAATGCATCGAAAACTTAGTAAGAATTGATTTCCCTCAAAAGCGTCATTTTAAGGACTAATTAGTATTAAGCAACGTGCGTCCGATGGGGCACGACTCTTCATCGGATGTTAGCAACATTCCTTCTTTTTTTTTTTAAACGTGGGAGGGAGAGAGAAGTCCTAGAACTACTCTAACGGTCAAGTAATACATGTGCAATGTAGCATGATGATGAGATATGTCATATGAGCAAGATATATGCAGCACGTAAGTAGAGTATAACACATAAGTCCTAACCATGGGTTCCTGTCCTAGTTGGGAAGGTTCTATGGTTATGTACAAGTGCAAAGGCCGGTTTTGGTTTGAGAGGGGTTCCCCGGACTAGAGCCAAGATGTACTACCCCATGTCGAGTGTATTGCAAGACAATGGTCGAACAGCACGATGGCTCATCATAGTCGAGGGTTACTAGGCATTTCGGGAGAGCTTGTCAGCGGTAAACCGGGCAAGATAGCCGAAACACACTAGCGAGACTTGTGCGGTGCATAGTGTAAAAGAAAATTAAGTTTTTCAAATTGCATTAAGTCCCCCAAGTAAAATACCTTTCAAGTTTGGCCCTCTTGATTATCCAACACTTCTTTATGTAATTTTTTTTTTTAAAAAAAAAAGAAGTTTTGAATAAAAGTCCCCAGCAGAGTCGCCACTGTGGGCTCCCGCGCCAAAAGCGCGCTCGAAGAGTCGCCACCCGGATTTTTGAGATGGATGATCCGAGAAACCGAGAGTTTGTTTGGAAAAGGAAAGGGCTTTTTGATCTAGCGAAACTGTTTGAGATTTTGGATCCGGGAGCCAGGTTACGAGCGGGGAAGGTTTTGTTGAAAAGCACCCCGCTCGCCCGGTAAAGACCGGTCTCTACTAAGCATTTTAAATGGGGGATTAATACCATTCGGAAAACCTCAAAAACACATAAAGGGAAAGGGGAACAAGATAAATCATAACACGTTGCCGTGCTAGTGGTGCTTGCTGTACAGAGATGATAAAGATGGCATGATGATAATATAAACAAGAAAGATATACAAACGGACTGTCTGAATCATTGTCCTCCGTCAGACGGCATATCGGCTTATAGCGTGCGGCTCACCAATATGCCGTGCGTGGTTCCGATCCCGATACCAAACTTTTATAGTTTTGTAAAGCTTCGCGTACCATTACATCGCACGATTTTATTTTAAAGCTTAAGACAACTCACAGCCGTCAGATCATCTCAGATCTGCACCATTCTTTCAAACCATGAAGGGAAAACCATTTTTGATACGTTTGCTTGTTTTGAAAAGATCTTATGGAGTTTAAAACATGGCTTGTAGAAATGGTTTCATTCTGGGACAGCTTTTGGTATATAGAAAAGACCCAACAACGGACGATCGCGATCCAGACAGTTTGATCAAGAAAACAGTATTCTTTCGAAATGCCGTACGTGTGAGCTTGCTACGCCGTGCGACTCTATAAAGGGCCGCGCGGCGTAGCTCGCCTTCGTACAGAACACTGGTTTTGTTTTGTAAAAGAGATTTTGGGTCAGATCCTAACCAAAAGGGTTAAGACTGAAAACTGACAGGGCCAGGACAGAGCCTAGCCCAAGGAAACTTGATTTATACCTTTTGATCGAAGCTTGGATGTGCTTGAAGATGGAGGAATGGAGGTTGATTCGGACTGAGTTTTGAGAGACTTGTGAGCAAATGGGTGTAGAGAGAAAGAGAGATCAAATGGGTTGATGTAGAGAGAGAAAGAAGTGTATGTAGTGGTGATGGATGTAAGGAGTTGTAGAGAGAGAACCAAGGGGGATTTTTAGAGAGAGAGAGTGAGAGTCTAGAAAATGGCAGAGTAATTTTACTTGGAGTTGAAGGGGTACTTCTCAACTAGAGAGGGGTGTATTTATAGGCAAAAAGATACTTGGAGAGCACCCAAAGAGGGGAGGTGGCTTCTGGGCCGAATAAAACTTATTTTATTGCCAAGACGCTCCTCCTGCAGGCGTGGCCGACAACTTTCTGCACCTGTCAGAACTTTTCCCAAAATGCCGTGCTGCCTATTGAAATACCGCGCGGAGGAGTGATTTTCTTGAATTTTTCTGAAATGCCGTGCAGCGTTTTGAAATGCCGCGTGGCGTTCGCCTCGGACACTCCCGAACTCGGATTTAGGCACGGTTCGAAGCGTTGGAAAGCTTGTCGAGTCCTCTTTCTAACCCAATTGGTTTCACTCAAAGGTATTTTATACATTGAAATATGTGCCCATTTTACCCTCAGTGTGTCATGGAAAAAGTTATTTTTGACAAAGCAAACACATCTTTCTCTTTTGCAATTGAACCGAGGGCCACCCTATATGTTTGGGAAGGGATTTTCTTGAGGTTTAGGGAAGGAGTAAGAAAGGAGCAACAATCCAAGCCTTGAAGGTATATTTTTTCCTTATTTCATCATCGGGGAAACTTAAAGATTATTCGGAGACCCAGATTGGGGTGTCTACAGTAGTCCCTCTTTAACGGAACTTAGGTACCATTGCTTGATATAAGTGACGTTAAAGATTAGACATCCCAAACCATCGCTCAAAAGTCTTTAAGTTAGATGCAAGAATGCAATAAAGGTGGTCGCGCTCATGGAGCTGCCTACGTACCCCGTTGTAGGGATCAGACCAACGTAGTTCAATTGGGACAATGCAAGTAAAGCGAGTCCCGGAGGACAAATTACGGAAGTAAACTTGAGAAGATTGAGTACCTGAAGTGCCGAGTGTTATGAAATTCCTTGAAACGAGTCCCTGAAGGACTAAAATGAGACGAGTCCCGGGAAACTAAATCGAGACAAGTCCTGGAGAACTAAATCGAGACGAGTCCCGGAAGACTAAAATGCTACGAGTCCCGGAAGACTAAAATGAGCTTGTTAATCGAGGCACGGCATTTTAATGATTCAATGCTTAAATGGGCACAATATGTCAAACCCGAGGACGACATGCTTGGATGGCGTGGAGACTTGATTTTTTTTCTTTCTGAAAAGGTTGAATTTTGTTTTGAAATGATTTTAGCTTGAATTTGAATTGCTTGAATGTTGAAAGAGACTTGAATTTGAAAAGCTTGAATTTTGAAGGAGACTTGAATTTGAGAAGCTTGAATTCGAAAGAGACTTGAATTTGAAAAGCTTGAATTTTGAAAGAGACTTGAATTTGAAAAGCTTGAAATTTGAAGAAGACTTGAATTTTGAAGGAGACTTGATCTTGAAAAGCTTGAATTTTGAAAGAGACTTGAATTTGAATAGCTTGAATTTTGAAGAAGCTTGAATTTGAATTTTTGAAAGAGACTTGAGTTTGAATAACTTGAATTTTGAAAGGGACTTGAATTTTGAAGAGACTTGAATTTTGAAAGAAGCTTGAATTTTGTAAGAGACTTGAATTTGAGAAGCTTGAATTTTGGAAGAGACTTGAATTTTGGAAGAGATTTGAATTTTGAAGAGACTTGAATTTGGATAGCTTGACTTGAATTTGAATAGAGACTTGAGCTTGAAAAGCTTGAATTTTGGAAGAGACTTGAAATTTGACAAGTTGAATTTTTGCAAGAGACTTGAATTTGAATAGCTCGAATTTTGAAGAGACTTGAATTTGAGAAGCTTGAATTTGAATAGCTTGAATTTTGAAAGAGGCTGGAATTTTGAAAAGTTTGAATTTCGCAAGAGACTTGAATTTGAATAATTTGATTTTTGAGAGTTCGAATTTTTGGAGGTGGCTTGAACTTGAAGAGCTTAAATTTGACGTTCGATTGAGGCAATTCATGAACGATGATGCAAGTTGATATGTCATGGAATGTCACATAAGCATGCAAAATCAATGCAAGTATGACAAAAGTAAGTCCCGGAGGACAAAGTGAAGTCCCCGAGGACAAAGTGCGAGACAAAGTGCAGTCCCAGAGGACAAAGTGTAGATAGAGTGCGAGTCCCGGAGGACAAAGTGCTAGACACAGTGAAGTCCCAGAGGATAAGGTGTGAGACAAAGTGCAGTCTCAGAGGACAAACCACTACTCGAGAGACTAAAAGTCTTCTAGGTCGGCTAGACTAAGGGCTTTAAAAGACCGTGGGTTGATCTTGGAATTGACTCGTGAACAATCATTTGAGATTCGCCTATGACACATAACGACATTGATGGTGATATTCCTTGAAAAATAGGGAACGCGTTTGAGCACCCTATTTGCTTTACTGCCTTTGGCTAGTGGACCGGTATTCTCAAGAGCTTTGAATTTGGGTTGGATTCCGTGCCGGATTTGAAGTGGAGTTTGCCTTTGGTCAGGGTTTGAGTCTTGGATTTGCTTTTCCCGATAGATGACATTGAGCCGATGTACCCCTGTGAGTAACGACCCCCAGTCCTGGTGGTTTTGACAAGTAGTTGTCCAAGCGCAGTCCAAGCTATGATTACAGCCTAACGAGCTTCTCTCAGGGGTGGTGTTCTTCCATGCATTGAAATGAATTCCACGAGTCAAGAATTGACCAAACCGATATGACTCTTTTGACTTTTGGCAAGATGGGTGAATTTTGACAAGACTATGTTGACGCAAATGAGGGAGAGAAAGAGGAAGCGACTTTTGAATGGTGCCCCTGATTGGGCGAATAGTTTGACTATTTTGAAATGGCAGACATGCCCAGGTTCTTGGAATTCTCCTTTTGGAATTTCAAAATTATTTTACTCCATCAATTGATTTTCATTCAAATCTTTCAATTTTGTTTTGTCAAAACACGAGAGTTTTTATTATGAACTGTGCCCTAGGTTGCTGATGATGACCCCAGTTTGAATTTTTGCTTTGAGCAATGCTTTGACTTTTCTCCATGTATTGATTTTCGATCATGCCTCTTAACGCCTAGGGTTCTTGCTATCAAATTGCGCTTTCCAATCTGAAAGGACTTTTTGGGTTGTAATGTGGGCCATGGTTTGGGCTTGACAAAGAAAGGACAATTGGCTCAAAAATTTCACTTTCTTTTGGTTTTTCAAAGCTAGCAGCTATCTTTGAACTTTTTATGTCCCTTCACTTTGGTGAGCGTTTTCGATTTCTTGATTTCTCATGCTTTCAATGCCTTTCAATGTGTTTGACACTTTCATTATGTTGATGCTTTGAATCTCAATGTGTTTGACACTTTCATTCTTTTGATACTTTGAATTTCAATGTTTCTTCTGGCACTTTTATTTTTCATTTCACCCCGATGCGGGGGATAGCCGTCTAGCTGGGGTTCTTTTTCAAAGAATTTGATTGTGGCTCAAAGAGGCTATCAAAGGATATATCTTTATGCGTAGGATGAAAGAAACGATGGCCTTTCTTCATTTTGGATTGCGCAACCTAACAACTGAATCCTAGATGCTTCATTGAGAGGCTTTTGTTTGCATGCTCTAACTTTTGCCTAGGTCAGATTTTGAAGTTTAGACCTAGCGAGCCTTTTCAGAGTCATGACATTGCTTCTTATAGCATCGGGAGTTGGTCCTTGAAATTCTTCTTCTTGCCTGGGGTGAATGGTTCAATAAAAAATTATCTCGTGTTTTGAAGTGATTATCATGATTTTCAACTGATGGTGGAAAACAATTTCGAAACTCTGAGTTTATTACAGAGATGCGACGCTCAAAAGATAGCAACTGAACGACTAGGGGTTGACTCAAAAGACCATGACTGAACCTTGGGATTGACTTGAATGCTCGTGACCGAGCCTCATGATAAGGCTGCCTACGTATCCTGTAAAGGAATCAGGTCACAACGTAGTTCAGGCTTACGAAACTGACTCCTTTTTTTTTTTGACTCTGACAGACTTAAAATTGAGAACACTCAGACACAACAGTGAAAGCATGAGAGACTCGAGGTACAAACTGACTCAAACACAAAGATGGTTATTTAGAGGACAAAGACTCAGAGCTTGAAAACTCCCAGACTCGTGGAAGATCGGACCGTTGCATGGCTCTTGATGGTTTACCCTTCTTTGGTGAAGAAGGCGGAGTTGATGCAAGGATTGCGCTTGGACACGGAGTTTGACTTTGGTTGAGGAGGTGCCTTAATGACCTTGTTGTCAATGAGATCTTGGATAGCATGGCGAAGGCGGATGCAGTCGTTTGTGTTATGGCCGGGCATTTGATGGAAGATGCAGAAGGTACCGGGGTTATGGGATGTTGAGAGCTTTTGAGGTAAAGGAGTTTGAGGGAGTGGCTTGATGAGGCCAATTTTGAGGAGCTTTTCATAAGCCAGAGATTGAGGTTCGGAGAAATGGGAGAAGGCCCTTGGTTTGGTTCTGTGACTGAGTTGAGGGTTCACGGCGGTGCCCGGGGTGCTCCTAGCAGAAGCCTTACATGCTTTGCAACTGTATAGCCTTTTGCTATCAACGGGACAAACCCTTTTGCCTTTGGGATTGATCTCATGTATTAATCCCGAGGCAATACGCATGTCGGCACTAGTTTCGGACAGGGGTCCAGTATCTTCCTTCGAGCAAGCCCTAGCATCATGAATTTCAGCTAGTTCCTTGAACATTTTTGAGAGCTTCACCTTTGGGGGTAAATGCCCTTCATCCATGTCTTCCTTAGCATTTTGCTTTAGATTTGGATCCGAGACTATGAAGGCGAGGAGACTATCCATCTTTTGTGTTAAAGCCCCTATTTGGAACATCTGCATATTCATTTTCTGGCTCATTTCCTCTACAGCCTTCCTCAACTCTTTAAGTTCCGTTTGCTCCGTTGTTGGTTCAAATTCCAATACTAAAATACTGGATTCATCGGGAATGGGTACAATTGGTTTGGGTAGGTGAGCAGGGATGATATAGTGAGTGGGGTCAAATATAGTGGAGCTAGTGTTGATGTGGTGGTTTGATAAGGTGCTTGATTCATTTGGTGGTGGAAAAGATGGTTTTGCTATCGATAAGGTCTTGAATTTTGTGACGGAGACGGTGACACTAATCGGTAACATGGCCGGACATTTGGTGAAAGGTGCAAAAGGTATTTGGGTCGTGGTAGGCTGGAAGCTTTTGGGGTAGAGGAGTTGGAAGGAGTGGCTTGATGAGACCGGCTTTGAGGAGCTGTTCATAGAGTGTGGATAGGGATGTGCTGAATTGGGTGAAGGTGCGAGTTGGTTTATCAGCTATCTGGTTTATTTCAAGGGGTATGGCATTTGAGGAGTTCCTGTCGTGGAAGGTATTGCTGTTTCCAAAAAGGACTTCGCCATTGTCGGGATGGAGTCCCTGGCCTTTTAAGACGGGTTCTTTCTTCTCGAGGGTGCCATCCTTAAGGGCTTCTTCAACAGCCAATCCAGAATCGTAGAAGGTCTCAAAATCGGGAGACGACTGCGACAAAACCATGTAGGGAGCAAAGGCACTGGGAAGGTTTTTAGTGATGATATGCATTTGCTCTTTGAGGTCTGGCTTATTGTGCATTTGGGCAGCCTTAGCTCTCCACCTTTTTACATAGTCCGCGAAACTCTCATTTTCACCCATTTTGGTGTTCTCAAGTTCTCGGGTAGTCATTTTCAGCTCAATGTTGAAGTCGTATTGGGACACAAAAGCCATTCCAATGTCCTCCCACGTCTTTTTCTTCGAGGGTGCCAAGGAAAGAAACCATTGTAGAGCCGGGCCAGTAAGTGACTCGTGGAACAGTTGAGCCATGGCATCTTTTTCGACCCCTCGCATGGAAAGGGACCCAATATACCCTAACAGGTGGGCCTTTGGATCAGTAGTCCCATCGAATTTGGCAAAGTCCATCCCTTTGAACTTCTCAGGCAGTTTTGCATTGGGAAACAGACTTAAACGATCCATGTCTATTTCACCCCTCCCTATCCTTTCTGTTTCGAGGATAGATTCCTCGAGTTTGTTGACCTTGGCAATCAATTTTGCCACTTGGGGATCAACAATGGGCGTATCCCTGGCGAGCGATGATTCTGGATTCGGAGAAGATTTGGCTGGTAGGCGGTCACTGATTTCTTGCATTGATTCGAACATCATGGTCATGTTCTTTTGGACATCAGCGACAACTGACTTGAGCTGACCATCCATGTCCGCAATTGACTGCCTGAGTTGATCTTCTAGGTCAACCATAGCCTGCCTGATTTCTCCTATTTCATTCCTTTGACCCACCATTTCAGATATTGCGAACCCACCTTTGAGCCGGACGGTTCCAATTGGGTGAAATCCTTCTTCTTCTAACAGTAAAGCAAAAAGGCGGCTTAAATTCTACCCAAGAATCATGCCCATGCAATGTCGTCAGCGTCGTCTACATCCTAAGACCTACCTCAGCTCCAAATCTCACTTAGGTTATGATTGTACCAAGGGTTTCAGCAGCCACGGGTAAGTCGTGTCAGGCAGGTTAAATTCCGAATGTTTCGGAACCAGAGCCAATCTCCTTATCTTGACCATCCGAGACAAAGCAATAAGGTTGCCGAAACCTAGATACAAGCACATCCTAAGGCTAGATCTAGACCAGAGGGGCCGTTCGGGCACGGCGAACACCGGAGGTATCTCATACTCCATAGATTTAAGGTCTCCTAGACCCATAGAAAACGGTTTTAAAAAGTTGCCTCGATCCTCAGAGTTTCTTTTGACAATGTATCCTTTATAAACAACGAAGCTTGAGAGATGTCAAAACAAACTAAGTCTTCTTTTCTTTTCTCTTTTTCAAAGGTTCAATTTCTGTTTTTGAAATGACGTGGTAAAAATGACGCGGTATTATGACCAGGTGGCGTGAGCGACGTGGCGCTATTAGCCTAAATGGTGTAAGTATCACATCATTAATACTTTAGTCATTCCATTTTTTTGGTTTTTGAACATTTGATTGAAAAATTCATCGAAAACTTAGTAAGAATTGATTTCCCTCAAAAGCGTCATTTTAAGGACTAATTAGTATTAAGCAACGTGCGTCCGATGGGGCACGACTCTTCATCGGATGTTAGCAACATTCCTTTTTTTTTTTTTAAACGTGGGAGGGAGAGAGAAGTCCTAGAACTACTCTAACGGTCAAGTAATACATGTGCAATGTAGCATGATGATGAGATATGTCATATGAGCAAGATATATGCAGCACGTAAGTAGAGTATAACACATAAGTCCTAACCATGGGTTCCTGTCCTAGTTGGGAAGGTTCTATGGTTATGTACAAGTGCAAAGGCCGGTTTTGGTTTGAGAGGGGTTCCCCGGACTAGAGCCAAGATGTACTACCCCATGTCGAGTGTATTGCAAGACAATGGTCGAACAGCACGATGGCTCATCATAGTCGAGGGTCACTAGGCATTTCGGGAGAGCTTGTCAGCGGTAAACCGGGCAAGATAGCCGAAACACACTAGCGAGGCTTGTGCGGTGCATAGTGTAAAAGAAAATTAAGTTTTTCAAATTGCATTAAGTCCCCCAAGTAAAATGCCTTTCAAGTTTGGCCCTCTTGATTATCCAACACTTCTTTATGTAATTTTTTTTTTAAGAAAAAAAAGAAGTTTTGAATAAAAGTCCCCAGCAGAGTCGCCACTGTGGGCTCCCGCGCCCGAAGCACGCTCGAAGAGTCGCCACCCGGATTTTTGAGATGGATGATCCGAGAAACCGAGAGTTTGTTTGGAAAAGGAAAGGGCTTTTTGATCTAGCGAAACTGTTTGAGATTTTGGATCCGGGAGCCAGGTTACGAGCGGGGAAGGTTTTGTTGAAAAGCACCCCGCTCGCCCGGTAAAGACCGGTCTCTACTAAGCATTTTAAATGGGGGGATTAATACCATTCGGAAAACCTCAAAAACACATAAAGGGAAAGGGGAACAAGATAAATCATAACACGTTGTCGTGCTAGTGGTGCTTGCTGTACAGAGATGATAAAGATGGCATGATGATAATATAAACAAGAAAGATATACAAACGGACTGTCTGAATCATTGTCCTCCGTCAGACGGCATATCGGCTTATAGCGTGCGGCTCACCAATATGCCGTGCGTGGTTCCGATCCCGATACCAAACTTTTATAGTTTTGTAAAGCTTCGCGTACCATTACATCGCACGATTTTATTTTAAAGCTTAAGACAACTCACAGCCGTCAGATCATCTCAGATCTGCACCATTCTTTCAAACCATGAAGGGAAAACCATTTTTGATACGTTTGCTTGTTTTGAAAAGATCTTATGGAGTTTAAAACATGGCTTGTAGAAATGGTTTCATTCTGGGACAGCTTTTCGTATATAGAAAAGACCCAACAACGGACGATCGCGATCCAGACAGTTTGATCAAGAAAACAGTATTCTTTCGAAATGCCGTACGTGTGAGCTTGCTACGCCGTGCGACTCTATAAAGGGCCGCGCGGCGTAGCTCGCCTTCGTACAGAACACTGGTTTTGTTTTGTAAAAGAGATTTTGGGTCAGATCCTAACCAAAAGGGTTAAGACTGAAAACAGAAAGGTCCCCTCAGGGCCAGGACAGAGCCTAGCCCAAGGAAAATTGATTTATACCTTTTGATCGAAGCTTGGATGTGCTTGAAGATGGAGGAATGGAGGTTGATTCGGACTGAGTTTTGAGAGACTTGTGAGCAAATGGGTGTAGAGAGAAAGAGAGATCAAATGGGTTGATGTAGAGAGAGAAAGAAGTGTATGTAGTGGTGATGGATGTAAGGAGTTGTAGAGAGAGAACCAAGGGGGATTTTTAGAGAGAGAGAGTGAGAGTCTAGAAAATGGCAGAGTAATTTTACTTGGAGTTGAAGGGGTCCTTCTCAACTAGAGGGGGGGTGTATTTATAGGCAAGAGAGCCAAGGATGAGCACTACAAGAGGGGAGGTGGCTTCTGGGCCGAATAAAACTTATTTTATTGCCAAGACGCTCCTCCTGCAGGCGTGGCCGACAACTTTCTGCACCTGTCAGAACTTTTCCCAAAATGCCGTGCTGCCTATTGAAATACCGCGCGGAGGAGTGATTTTCTTGAATTTTTCTGAAATGCCGTGCAGCGTTTTGAAATGCTGCGTGGCGTTTCTGGAATGCCGCGCGGTATCCGAGACAGCATAGCACACCAAACTTCGCGGGGGCGCCCCGGACACTCCCGAACTCGGATTTAGGCACGGTTCGAAGCGTTGGAAAGCTTGTCGAGTCCTCTTTCTAACCCAATTGGTTTCACTCAAAGGTATTTTATACATTGAAATATGTGCCCATTTTACCCTCAGTGTGTCATGGAAAAAGTTTTTTTTGACAAAGCAAACACATCTTTCTCTTTTGCAATTGAACCGAGGGCCACCCTATATGTTTGGGAAGGGATTTTCTTGAGGTTTAGGGAAGGAGTAAGAAAGGAGCAACAATCCAAGTCTTGAAGGTATATTTTTTCCTTATTTCATCATCGGGGAAACTTAAAGATTATTCGGAGACCCAGATTGGGGTGTCTACACCACTGTTCTGCAATTTCCCCTATTATATTTTCAGGAAAAAATATGTTACATAACTTGAACAAGAATAAGAACCACATTACATACATTGCACAAATTTGTAAAGGGACAACCATTCAAGAGCATACATTCAAACATAGAGAGCAACAAAAGTTCTTACAAGGAGTAACATTAGGAAACTTAAAGACCAACTATTATATTTTTCAGGAAAAAATATGTTACATAACTTGAACAATAACCACATTTCATACAGACTAACACACCTTCGTAAACGGACAATCATTCAGTGAGCCAAAATATAGGTCATTGTGTCACGCCCTCGTTTTTCAACATAAAGTATAAAGATTTCTGATAAACAATATCTCTCATTAATACAGATAATACCCCAAAAGATAGATCATTTCCAAAATTACAAGTTAAGTTCAAAGTTTCTTGTCACGCTTGACGATCCAAATAACGTAATAGAAAAGAAGTTTTAGGGTTTACAGTCCCCCATGATCAAACGATAGTCAAAATAGAAATCAATATTACACTGCCAAAGAGTTTTACAAAAGATGCCAAAGTAATTCCCATATCAGCTTTCAAAGGGATGATGTCAAATTGCATGCCAAGCACTTCGTGTCACTATCCTCGGGTGTACCTGAAAGAAAGATAGGGTTGAGCAAAACACGTGCCCAGTAGAGAGTTCTATGCTCAAACTATATGAAAATGAAGTGAATCATGCATCGAGAATGAGTAAACATAGACAGAGATGCCCAAAGTACGAATGATTTCCAACGAGCTATACGCTTTGAACCAAGGTTTCTAAACTCCACCGGAATGCCACTAATCGTTACTCCTCAGACTAGATACATCAATAAACTTACGTCAGTCCACACTAGTTCATGTGTCATTCCAATTTATCTTATTATCCTTTATACGATACCACAATCGTTCTCGTGTCTACGGTCATCTTTGTCCAATCCCTTCATCACAGAGTCTTTCTTTCCTTTAGTCAGACATTCCCATCAATAGTCACTAGGGTCACCTCGGGTCTAGTTCCCTCGAGCGCAGGGTCACCCCGAGTCTATTCCCTTGATAATAATCATAATAACTTGGGTCACCTCGGGTCTATTTCCTCGAGCATAGGATCACCCCGAGTCTATTCCCTAAATAACAATCGTTTGGGTCACCTCGGGTCTATTCCCTCGAGCGCAGGGTCACCCCGAGTCTATTCCCTCAATCTGCAATAATCATTGGTTAGCGGAAACGCACATCGCATAACCGACCATCCATCATTTCACAACCAACTTCATCATCAATTTGTCGGTCGTACCACTGAACTTTAATCCACCGTTTCCTAATTCCACAAATGTACATGTTCATGCCTTTTCATTAACTTACAACTCTGCATTTTACTTAACGTACCTAGCCCGTAAATAAAATCTTACAATACTCTAGTCATTTGTTGTCCTCATTCATTCCACTTCTCATTTCACAAACCTCAAAACATCCAGTCAAATCCAAAGGCCATTTAATCAATCGCATGGTCTCACAAGACCCACAATCTACCGTGTCACATACAAGCAAAGACACACGTGCTCACCGTATCTCTAAGTATATCCCCGCACCGACACAGCGTGCTACTCACAAGCAACCTCTAAAGTACCCGACTTACTAGCTCCTATACTTGAATCCTGTAGCAAATGTACCAAGGTGAATCGATAGGTTCAACAAATCGTGAAGATACAAGTTACTACCTTACCCTTTTAAAGTTATTGTACCATTCTCATCAAGCATCTATACCCATCACGATGTTCATACAATCTACGGTACTCATAACACTCTACAATACGTTTTCCGTCTACAATAATATATACTAAAATCACGCTTAACCAAAGCCTAGGGAATAAGAACGATCAACGGATCACCAAGGGACAAGCAACCAAGCTTAAGGAAGGTTTAAAGATGCCTTAGAGGTGTTAGAAGTGATTGGAAACCAAAACGGTGAAGTACGAAGTAAAACAGCAAAAGCTGGAGATAAGCAACAGGTATCGATACCTAAGGCCAAGGTATCGATACCTCTGGGTCAAAAATGACTCCAGACGCAAGGGTATCGATACCAATGACAAATGGTATCGATAACAAAGGATTTTCTGGGTTTTGGAACACGAAGGTATCGATAACAAAGGGCTAAGGTATCGATAACAAAGGCTGTTCGAGTAGATTTTCTGCAGATTTTCGAAACTAATCCCAACAATCAAACCAACATTTTCAAGCACGATTAACACACAAATTCAACTCATAAGCATATAGAATAAGCAAGAAATCCCTACCTCGAAGTTGGAGAGCAAACACGAAAGGAGATCGGGCCACGCAAGCCTTTGACTCCGAAATCTTGAAATCGACCGGAACACTCCTCCTCCGGGCAAGACCCACGAAATTCAAGCTCGGTGACGCGTTGAGAACATAAAACGGAGGTGGGTTCGTGTGGGTTTTGAGTGGTTTTGATTGGGAGCAAGAGGGAGTGAGAGAGAGAGAGAGAGAGGAGCCGAGAGAGAGATCGGGAGGGAGGAGAGAGAGAGCTTTGGGATCTTTAATCCCCTACACACACTTCCTCATATATATACTCACACACACACACAACTCACACTTGCACTCCCTCCACTAACAATCCTTCCACATTAACCCCAAATCAAATAAACTTAACAAATTCCATCTTTTTCCTTCAATAATAATATCGAATAAATCTTTTAATGACTTTTGAAATTACGGGTCCTTACACCCTTCCCTCCTTAAAGAAATTTCGTCCTCGAAATTTGCCAAGCCAAGTCCAACCAACACACAACACACAGATATACCTCAGTCATAACACGGTTTATCATGCAACTATTCAGTAATCATGAGAATCTACGTCAAAGTTCATGTCAATAAAATCGAAACAAACATACACATCTCCTTCTAACCTTGTCCTCCTTTTCCCACGTAGATTCACACAAACGACATCATCTTACCCCTCAAAACTTAATCACGTGAATCTAGGATACGTATCGGATTCTCACCATGGGACACGTCGGCTTCCAACTCAAATTCGGGCATCTCTAACACATGTAATGGATTCGGCTCGTACCTCCTCAATATTCGTAGGTATATCTAGCAAACACAAATGCCCAAAAGCTTTCAACGGCCCTTCCAAACGATACTTATTCCTATATACGATTATCTATTCAAATACAAAGATCTAACCTTTAAACATAATCTGATAGTCCAATTGACTTCCCGAGACTTCCATTTAGAATGGGCGGTGATCAAGCGCCTCTTCCAAGTGGATTTCATCGGTAGTCGCTTGGCTATCCAAAACACACACCGTATCCGACACCGACCTATCTTTCTAGCGGTGAACGCTTTACGAGATATGCAACCTTCCACCAACAATCCTTTGGTCGGTCTTACGCAGTTAGCAATCTTCAATGAATTCTTTTTGTCTGTTCAGTCATTCTCCTTCGAGCTTCCAGAGTTCGTTAGCGAGCTGATTCCATCGCACCCCTTAATATTAAACCTAGCAAACTGAGAATACAAGCCAATTCCTCTAAAAGTCGCACCAATCTCTCGCACCAAGTTGGGTCAATCCAAATAATAAGAATAGATTCGATTGTCATCTCAAATGAAAAGAGCAAACCATAGAACTCGATCAACGCTAATCAAGAATTTTAAGTTTGATATTGAAGCGTTGAATTCAAAGAATACTTGAAATCTTTAAAATAATTTGACAACAAACTCAATGCAAAAGCTCATGATACTCCGAGGGAATCTTGAAACAACCGATCATAACCTTACTGATGACGAACATGAAGTAATGAAATAGATCCCTAGTAAACCAACTCTTACAGGATTGAAAATTTGTCCAGTACCGGATTTGAGCAATACTTTTAACAAGTTGGAACTGAACGTTACAAAACGAACCATCACATGCCGCTAGAGTTGAGAAACCACGATAGAGTCTAATGCCACTGAGAGTAATTAAAACAAGTGAATCCGTATTGAACGGTGCCAATGAGTAGATATCAATAAATATGTCATCACAAGAGTTGACTCCAACAATGGAAATTTTCCAACCAACCGAATAGGCATGGGCAAATAAAACAGATACAAAGAGGATACGAGTTCAAATCTTATGACTTTATAGTCACGGGATTAAAATAAATGATGGCCCAAAGCAGGCAACAATAGTAACAAGGTCCAAATTTTGATGGTGCCAACAGATTCGTATATCATACGATACATGACCACAGATTGAGTTCAACAGATTGAAATTGCAAAATAAATGCTCAAGTGGAGTACCCATCACAAGCAAACGACGTAAAGCCGCAACAAGAGAATCTAAACTGACCAATGAAAACTTATCTCAAGCAGGATGATATCAAAATAAAACTCCGAATGGTATACGAGGAATACTCATCAACGTCAATAGCAAAGGTGTCACAGGATACTTGGTCACAAGATTCGAATCTTTCCAAGAAAAGCTAGGAACTGATTTGCGTAACAGTTAACTTATAAATCAAGAGTTATAACAGTCCAACGACGTAAACAGATTTCACGGAAAGCAGATTACAATACAATTTTAACAAGGCTCGATTAGGCCAACAAACAAGGGCACTTCAAGAAACAACGCTTACGAAGTCACATTCGGAATTCCACCTATTATCATGGATATAACCAACCTCTTCTCAAATCGCATCTATCCTTGCCATACGTAAATTAAAGATATAAACGACAACACATCATTATGGAACAATTAACCCCTAATCTCGGTAAATATGATCTATCGATATTCCTTTACACGCGTGGACTAGGATTTCTTGATCTTCAATTCTAGACATGAATAAGGAGGAGATTCTTAATGAATGAAATGCTTCCGAATCAAAAGTATTTTAACGAACGAATCGAACGACAGAGAGGAGAAGGTACCTCAAACAACTAATATTTCTGAGAGCTAAAGAAGAGAAGGGAATGGTTTAGCTACGGAACCGCGTCTTGTTGCTTCGGTGTACGTTTATGCTGCTGCATGGAGCTCGATTCACTAGGTACTCCCAATCCTTGAGGACAATTTCTTGCCATGTGGCCAAGTTCGCCGCAAGTATAACAAGATTCTCCACGCCACGGACATTGAGAACGTATGTGGCCAGACTCACGACATCGATAACACACAATCGGATGCTTGAGGAGAACTCCCGGTGCCCAAAAATGAAGAGGTGGCTTAAGGTCCTGTTGACCCTGAATCTCTGGCTTTGATATCCTACGTTTCTTCTTTCTTGGACTCTCAACACTCTCTGAGGTTGGCCTCGCGCTAATGACTCTACGTCTAGTTTCTCCCACATTCACACCAATCAGCGCACCCTCCAGAATCTCAACACCTTTTGCACACTCAACGATCTCAGGAAACATCGCTTCATCCCTAGCACACTGACTCGCCTCGTTCCTTCCATATACACTACAGCCCTGGTACTCACGATCCTCGATCTCACCACCCCTATCTCCAAGCTTCGAAAATATCTTACTATGAAAGAATAAGAAAGAACGTCATCAACATTTATCACATTGCTATACGATGCAGGTCTACAACCTTTCCAACATGACGACAACCTTATGCCACTCTACCATAGTGCCAATGCGATGACACAACAATAGTCTACTATCATTCATGCAAGCACACATGTGGTTTTGTAAAAAGATGCAGTGACTTTGAACCCATGAGACTAAAAGTCTCCCCACGGTCTCGAGGTGTTCTAAACTTATGCTCTGATACCAAGTTGTCACGCCCTCGTTTTTCAACATAAAGTATAAAGATTTCTGATAAACAATATCTCTCATTAATACAGATAATACCCCAAAAGATAGATCATTTCCAAAATTACAAGTTAAGTTCAAAGTTTCTTGTCACGCTTGACGATCCAAATAACGTAATAGAAAAGAAGTTTTAGGGTTTACAGTCCCCCATGATCAAACGATAGTCAAAATAGAAATCAATATTACACTGCCAAAGAGTTTTACAAAAGATGCCAAAGTAATTCCCATATCAGCTTTCAAAGGGATGATGTCAAATTGCATGCCAAGCACTTCGTGTCACTATCCTCGGGTGTACCTGAAAGAAAGATAGGGTTGAGCAAAACACGTGCCCAGTAGAGAGTTCTATGCTCAAACTATATGAAAATGAAGTGAATCATGCATCGAGAATGAGTAAACATAGACAGAGATGCCCAAAGTACGAATGATTTCCAACGAGCTATACGCTTTGAACCAAGGTTTCTAAACTCCACCGGAATGCCACTAATCGTTACTCCTCAGACTAGATACATCAATAAACTTACGTCTGTCCACACTAGTTCATGTGTCATTCCAATTTATCTTATTATCCTTTATACGATACCACAATCGTTCTCGTGTCTACGGTCATCTTTGTCCAATCCCTTCATCACAGAGTCTTTCTTTCCTTTAGTCAGACATTCCCATCAATAGTCACTAGGGTCACCTCGGGTCTAGTTCCCTCGAGCGCAGGGTCACCCCGAGTCTATTCCCTTGATAATAATCATAATAACTTGGGTCACCTCGGGTCTATTTCCTCGAGCATAGGATCACCCCGAGTCTATTCCCTAAATAACAATCGTTTGGGTCACCTCGGGTCTATTCCTTCGAGCAGGGTCACCCCGAGTCTATTCCCTCAATCTGCAATAATCATTGGTTAGCGGAAACGCACATCGCATAACCGACCATCCATCATTTCACAACCAACTTCATCATCAATTTGTCGGTCGTACCACTGAACTTTAATCCACCGTTTCCTAATTCCACAAATGTACATGTTCATGCCTTTTCATTAACTTACAACTCTGCATTTTACTTAACGTACCTAGCCCGTAAATAAAATCTTACAATACTCTAGTCATTTGTTGTCCTCGTTCATTCCACTTCTCATTTCACAAACCTCAAAACATCCAGTCAAATCCAAAGGCCATTTAATCAATCGCATGGTCTCACAAGACCCACAATCTACCGTGTCACATACAAGCAAAGACACACGTGCTCACCGTATCTCTAAGTATATCCCCGCACCGACACAGCGTGCTACTCACAAGCAACCTCTAAAGTACCCGACTTACTAGCTCCTATACTTGAATCCTGTAGCAAATGTACCAAGGTGAATCGATAGGTTCAACAAATCGTGAAGATACAAGTTACTACCTTACCCTTTTAAAGTTATTGTACCATTCTCATCAAGCATCTATACCCATCACGATGTTCATACAATCTACGGTACTCATAACACTCTACAATACGTTTTCCGTCTACAATAATATATACTAAAATCACGCTTAACCAAAGCCTAGGAATAAGAACGATCAACGGATCACCAAGGGACGAGCAACCAAGCTTAAGGAAGGTTTAAAGATGCCTTAGAGGTGTTAGAAGTGATTGGAAACCAAAACGGTGAAGTACGAAGTAAAACAGCAAAAGCTGGAGATAAGCAACAGGTATCGATACCTAAGGCCAAGGTATCGATACCTCTGGGTCAAAAATGACTCACAGGTATCGATACCAATGACAAATGGTATCGATAACAAAGGATTTTCTGGGTTTTGGAACACGAAGGTATCGATAACAAAGGGCTAAGGTATCGATAACAAAGGCTGTTCGAGTAGATTTTCTGCAGATTTTCGAAACTAATCCCAACAATCAAACCAACATTTTCAAGCACGATTAACACACAAATTCAACTCATAAGCATATAGAATAAGCAAGAAATCCCTACCTCGAAGTTGGAGAGCAAACACGAAAGGAGATCGGGCCACGCAAGCCTTTGACTCCGAAATCTTGAAATCGACCGGAACACTCCTCCTCCGGGCAAGACCCACGAAATTCAAGCTCGGTGACGCGTTGAGAACATAAAACGGAGGTGGGTTCGTGTGGGTTTTGAGTGGTTTTGATTGGGAGCAAGAGGGAGTGAGAGAGAGAGAGAGAGAGGAGCCGAGAGAGAGATCGGGAGGGAGGAGAGAGAGAGCTTTGGGATCTTTAATCCCCTACACACACTTCCTCATATATATACTCACACACACACACAACTCACACTTGCACTCCCTCCACTAACAATCCTTCCACATTAACCCCAAATCAAATAAACTTAACAAATTCCATCTTTTTCCTTCAATAATAATATCGAATAAATCTTTTAATGACTTTTGAAATTACGGGTCCTTACACATTGCCCGTTGCTGATAGGAGAATGAAACACCCACAATATCCTACATCTAAAATATAGGTTATTTCTTTCTCTTCAACAATTTATCGAGCACATGTTATGCATGACAAAATAGGTACCTCCTCGGTCTATCTTTCAGAGAGGCATTTTTGGCTAAAAAAAATTGTAGTTTACTTTCTAATGAAATTGTTTCATTAATCCTATCAGTTTGCTGTTGGAAATTGGGGCTGGGCTCTATTTCGAAATTTGAGAAATTCCTCGAAACCATTTTACTTGCGTCGTTGTTTTCACGTCACTATAGAAAGGAGAAAACCTAACCCAAAACCTAACAAACTTCTGCCTTTACCAGACCACTCACTCATACTGAAAAGATCAAGTTGCTTACAAACAGAGACATAGGGATGAAAAGAGAGAAGAGAAAGCTGCAAAAAAAATTGAATCACCCAAAATCTTACTAACTGTGTACGACGATGAACTCACTCGGGGAAGCAAAAGATGCTGCTGCTTCTTGGGTGGAATGGAACAGAGAGATGAAGTGAGAAAGGGAAGAAGATCGAAGTGAAGGAGAAGAGGTCTAAGGATAGCAGAAGCAGTAGACGAAGACGAAGAACCCTACCTCTGTTGTTCTCTTCCTCTTCAGCGCACGAATGGGACTGGGAGTGGATTTTGAAATGAGAACAGTGGGTGGGATTGGGGATTTAGGGCTTTTTTCATGAGGGGCATGATAGTCTTTTTAGGTGGCCCTCTCCATGTATTGGGAATTCTTTTTCTCCTTCCCATATTTAGATGAATTCCCTGAAAAGTGGTCCATGAGTTGGGAATTATTAGCCCTTTTTTCCACTGTTCAGTAATTCTCCCTTTTATTATTACCAGTATTCTTTAAACTCTTTTGTGTACCACAGTATACAAGACTAATCATATGTGCTATACTTATTATTACTCTTACATTTCGTATAGCGAAAATGATTTTTGCACTTTTTTTCTTGATAATGGCACTTTATTTTTTTATTTTTGAAGTTTTTGTGTGTATTTCTACAAAAAGATAAGTTTTTATGAATTATTGATTCTTCTCAACAAGATGAATCAAAAAAGTAAAAAACAATGGTCCAACCTTAAATTTTTTCGATTAAAAGACAAAATTAGCCAAAAGCTAGGTTTTTTGTATTTAGACAAAAAAAATCTCGTTTATTAGTTTTGCGTCAAATTTATTTGACTTTTTAATTTGTCTCGTCAAGACGAATCGGAAAAGTAAAAAAAATAAAAAATCTTTATTCCTAAATATTTCGAACAATGACCAATTTTACTATAAAAAAAAAGAGTAGACTTTTTTGTACTTAAAAGTGGTCATTGTTCAAAATATTTGGGCAAAAGTAAATTTTTTTACTTTTCCAAATTAGAAAGTCAAAAATATTTGACACAAAATGAACAAACGCGAAAAAAATTTAAATAAGGACAAAAACATATTTTTTCTAAAAATTCAATTGTGAAGTGAAAAAGTCCAAGACATTGTTTGGGGGCAAAGTTGTCACTTTCAAATTACTTTGTAAAAGAATGTGGGCTGCCATTTCTTCTGAGTAGAAAGTACAACTTCTTAAGTGCTGTCTCTTAAAAGTCAGAAAATGAAAGGACGTTTTACAAAGGAAAATGCAAATTCAAGAACATTAAGAGAAATGATTTTGTCACTCCCTTTTTTGTTAACGTCATTTCCCTACAAGTATATTTTTGCATCAAAAATACACTTGCAAAAGAGTAGCAAAATCAGCAGCTAACATAAACCGGTGCAACTATGCACCCAATAGCAGGACTGTTACTTTTTTTTCTTGAGGCTGATTTGCTGTTGTTAGGCTCCATTCTTAACTTTTTCTTTTATGCATTGTTTGGTTCACTTTTTGAAAGAAAAAAAAATTCAACTCAAAAAATACTCATTATCCCTACTTTCAATCATTACTCTAATTTTTCTCTCCACTCTCCAATTATTATTCTCATTTCTCTATCTATCTCCAATTATTACTCATATCTTCAATCATTGTAGACACCCTATTCTGGACTGTCCAGATTAGTTTACTTACAATCCTTGATTCCCCGATGATGATTAAGGTCAAGAACATCTCGAGATTGTTAGTGTGTTTGAGCGTTGAGCGTTCCGAACCTCATTCAAATCCTTTCGAACTCCTTTTCAAATCCTTCAAGTCAGAACCAAATGGCCTCAGCAAAACCCTACTTGCATACGCTGGTACTGTGCTGGCGTGCGCTGGTAAACTGCCACGTGTCAGTCATCGACCGTTGACCCAGTTTCCACTGGCGCACGCAGGTCAACCACTGGCGTACGCCGGTCAAAACCAGTCAAATCAACTTTATGCAACCACGTGTACGAGACTTTTGCGGCCATCTCAGTACATGCACAGTCTCCTGATGATTGCAAACGTGCAGGGGATGTTCCCCTCTCTCCTACAACTCCTTTCAAGCAAGTCTCATGCATTTAATGCATGGAGACTTCTCTCCCAAACCCAACCAGCCCTAAACCAACCTGGTTATTGCCCTCTCTCAGCCATCCATTTGGCTATAAATATCCCCTTGCATTTATATGCAAGTGGTTACTATCATTAAGACTCTAAGTCTCTTTCTATTTTCCTTGGTTTCTTGCTCTCTCTCTCTCTTCTCTTATCACTAAGAAGAGTAAGCAAGAAGCCTCTCCGAAGCCTCTCATACTCCCTTTGCACCCCTTCCATCCTTCATCCATCCATCCAACCCCAAGTTCAAGCTCAAAACACACTATCAACTTCAAAACCAAAGGTATACCAACTTTTGTAACCTTTTGTTCTGACACCTGAGGGAGGCTGGCAGGGCCAAGACTGGTAATCAATACCAGTCCTGATCCTAAAGCTAGTAAGGTTTCAAAGGTCATGCATGGCTGTTAGTGGCTCATGCCAGTCGTATCATGCCGTACGCCAGTAATGGCAGTATGTGCAACACTGGCGTGGGAATCGCTGATTAGCCATTTTCTGTGTTCTTTCCATTTTATCAACTTACTGCATGTAAATAACCAGTTTATAGCTTTCTGTATTTAGAACTGTGTAACTGCTCGTTTGTTATTTCTGCTTTGGAAGGCCTCTGGGATTCTTCTGGTCATGATCTAGAGCCCAGATGATGCAAAGCCAAAGTATTAGACAAGAGTTGTAACTGGCGTACGACCTTCTATTATTAGCGTACGACAGTTAGGTTAGGGGCCAGTGGCTTGACCCTTGCATGGTAGTTAGATCTTGGCCTTTCTTACTTTTCCCACACTGTTTTATGGGGTGTTTTGTCTATTTTATGGCTCGAAGCCATCTCATTTATCTGTAATTACTTAATATCTGCTTTATAAACTGCGTGGTTTGTATTGGGTGTGCACTGGTCCTTTCCAAAGCCCAGAAGGTTGAGAGTAAAACTTGTGGGCTTAGACCTACTGGCGCACGCCAGTAGTGAAGTGAAGTACGCAAGTCATCTCTAAATGTAGTGACGTGGCTAATGCATACAGGTTTGTTTCCTGCGTGCCTCGTTTTATATCAGCGTGCTCCAGTTTGTTTAGACACTCACATGTGGTTGTTCTCAATCTATTACATTTGTTTAGATTAAACATCCATCACATTTTGTCATATAATGCAACTTGTCACAGTTTTAATCCCCTTTAACTGTTCCCTCGCCCTAATTGGTTAAAAAACGATCAATGAGAGAAAAACGCAAACATTTTACAAAATACCCGAGTAGATACCGATCTCCAGATTGGGCGAGGGGGATGCCATAAAACCCTTCCCCTCTCGTAATCTGGCTCCCGAACCTCAGATATCGAATGTGACCTTGGGTGTATTCCGCAAAACCCAAGTGACGACTCTGAATTGTAGCGTTTCGCCGCGCTTTCCAAAAAGGGCACACCCGATTTTATTTCACAGAAATAAAATTTTCGCTGGACGTGTGCCCACAATCATTACCCTATTTCTTTTTTCACTTATTACCCCAAAAATCAAACTCAAAAAATCTCAAAAATCCATCCAAACAGAGCATTAATGATTTGAATCACCAAGGGTGAAAATTTAAGCATCTCTGAGAGACAAAATCCATATTTAACTTTTCCATATTTTTTTAGCATTTTTTTTTAATTTTTTGCAACTTTTTGTTTGGCTTTTAATCATAATTTTTGGGATTAATTATTATTCTCGATGAGAGGAATTTAAAAAATATGTGGACCAATATTGAAAAAAGTTAATATAAGACGACACTTTAAATAGAAAAAGATGGTAATTTTTTTTTCTTTAGTGAATTTTATTTTGTATTTTTGGTCATAATTTTGACTCTTCTTGGTAAGATGGATAATTAATTCAAAAATATAACTTTGACTTAACAAAAATTCAAAAAAGACAAATAAAACACAATAGAAAAAAGACAAAATATTTCTTTTGTCAAATTTACGAGACAAAAGAAATATTTTGGGGGAATTTCTATTTACACCCCTTTACTTTGAGCAATTTAGTCTTACACCCCTTCAACTTCAATTTTAGATACTTACTCCTCTTATTAAAAGTAAAGTGAATGTTAAACTTAGCAAATTTCCACACAAAACAGGCTTGCTAGTAAAATCCCCTCAAAAAATGCATTATAAAATGACCAAATCATTCTTACGAAACATCATATGAGTCGTCCCACTATTCTCAAGCGAATTATTTTTTAACTAAGGACAAAACTCTCAAAAAAATCTATAATACTTAGTGGAAGCCTACTTAAATATGTCCTATCATGAAACAAATAGTCAACGAATTTCAACAAATTTGGCACAGTAGTGGAGAATTTTAGAGCTGAGTTCGAAACTAATACTCCCTTCGTTCCAATTTGTGAGTCCCACTCCGGGATTCCAACTTTTTAAAGAAGTGTAATTATTACTTGCACAATTTTTAGCTTTCCAATTTTGCCCCTCATTTTTTGAATAGCTTTAATACAATTTAAATGGAAACTGGTTGTTTCCGTACAAGAAGAAAACAAATCAAAGGTTTTTTAGGCGGCAAAGTCCAAAAGTCAGTTCAAAAATTTAATTTTGAATACAAATCTCTCTCTCTCTCTCTCATACACACACAATTTTGTCCTTTTTTAAGAAGGGTAACAAGGGAAAGTTAGCCCCTTTTTTGTGTTGATTTGTCAAAGTGGACCTTTATTTTGGAACACCCAAAAATGAAAAGATGGACTATCAAATTGGAACGGAGGGAGTACTAAATAATTTTTGGGAAAAGCCAGTTGTCTCTATCATCATGTCCTCTCAAACATTCAACAAAAAACTTTTCCCGTCGTCAAGAACCAGAAGCAAAACACTTCAAATCCAATGAACATACAGTCACGGGCGGACCTACATTGTGGCAAGTGGGGTCAGCTGACCCCACTGAGTAGTGAAATCTCCCAAGGAATGTATACTATTTTGGGTATTTTAGATAATTTTGCCCCAAAAATTTCATACCTTGTCGTTCTTGTACTGTAAATTTTGTACGTAATATTAAATCTTATGGCTCTTGCCCCATAGATTTTATTGGTTGCCCCATGTATGTAATGGAAATTACAACATTTCCGACCATTAAAAGCTCAATCTCTCTCTCTCCCTCTCTCATCCAGAAAAACAGTGAAGTTCTATAGGTTATAGAATGAGCTTTTGCTTCCTCTTAGATGCAAGGTCTAAGAGGAAGTCAAAATTAACCCTTAGGAAAGTTCTTTCTCCCCAAATTTGATAGTAAAGAACTAAAGATATACAGTTCTTAAGTCTGTTTTTCAAATTGTTTACTATCTGCTTTGATTACTTCTAATACTTCTAATTTAACACTTTAAATTTTGTAGGCTAAGTTTGACCTGTTATTAATCCAACCTTAGCCAGCTTATTGACCCCACTATTTTAATTTTCTGGGTTCGCCCCTGCATACAGTAAATAAAAGATGTGAGATTTACATATGCCCAAGCATAGCTCCTCCGCCACCTGTTCCTCCTTCGTTGTCTCGACATCCTCCGGTTCCTCTTTCTCCACTACCGCCGCAACGATCGGTTCCTCCTCAGCCATCGCCATTGGTTCCTCATTATCCGTCACCATCGAAGTTTTCTTGTTCGTGGCGTTCCCCTTCCCAAAAGTTCCTCCACAGTATGACGATGAAGGAATATAAACATATGGAAGTCACGTACTTGTCAAGCTCGAACATCAAGTGAACTCTGAGTTCTAAGAAAACCATAGGTAGGTTTAGGTCATCTAAAAGGTTGATTATCCTTGACCAATAGAGAGTGTATGGAGCCATGGCCAACATCAAGAAGACCAACCGTTGGTCAATTAACTGCTCCCCCTCTTCCAAAATGGGGTGTGTGACCATATACAACACTAGGGCTATGCCAAGACAACAGATACAACCATTCCTTCAAGCGTCTCACAACAATGGGAGAGAGAATTGAGATAATCAACCCAAGAAATACATGACCAAAGAACATACCCAGTTTCAATTTCATCGAGTTCAAGAATATCGTGAGACGGTAGCTTGTAAAGATTGGATTTTTTGAAGCAACAGCCACCGAAGATCATGGTCATGAGGTTGAGCATGGCAAATTCGTATTTCTTGGAAAGTGTTTCTTTGGTGAACCGACATAATTAAGCCGCCAACGATGGTGGATGTTTGCGACAATGTGTCAACTACAATGTCAGCCATGTGATGTGGGACACTCTTTGAAAGGGAGATGTGTCTGAGGAGGGGATTGAGTTTTTATTTTGATTCGCAATGAAGATAGGAGGTTTTTTTTTTTTTTTTTGTCATTCGTTAAACCTAATCTACTCTATCCTAGGTAATTTTGGGAGGAGAATGGGTATATATAGAGAAAAGAAAAGCGCCGTGGAGCGCTGCGTGTGGTAGGTTACAAATGCCGACTTAATTAGTATACCATAAGGGAAATCCAAGCTTTGGTACCTGTGGTAAATAATTGACAATGAGTCAAATAAGCCATAAGACCAATTTTTTTATAGTGAGAGAACTGGGAAGTAGGCTGAGTTAACTTGAGGTGGTACTTATATTGAAGAACATACGACCACACATATTTACACACATAATCACATAAACTCATTCACATCAAAGG
Organism: Rhododendron griersonianum; assembly: GCA_018127125.1. Taxonomy (NCBI): domain Eukaryota; kingdom Viridiplantae; phylum Streptophyta; class Magnoliopsida; order Ericales; family Ericaceae; genus Rhododendron; species Rhododendron griersonianum. Next base: position 40,532,199 of record CM030790.1, on the reverse strand, counting down.
GGCAGTGTGTGTGGGCCCCTTTGATGTGAATGAGTTTGTGTGAGGGAAAATAACGGTGCAGAACATGTTTTGATAATTAATATACATCAAGGACATTTTCAGTATTAACAAATATTCTCAGTATATTCTTCGCGGGTATTACTTATCAAAACACGTCATCGGCCTTCATTTCCCCTTTGTGTGATTGTGTGTGTAAAAGTATGTATGTTATTGTTTCTAGCCCAGCCCTTTTCGTATTTGGAGTACTGCTATGTACACCGACGGAATTCCCACCGAAATCGTACCGACGGCCGCGGCCGGCCGTCTTCGGCCAAGCACCCTACGCGGGAATCAACGGCCGATCGACGAAAAATTAACAAACGCGAATTTTTTTTGAATAAGGACAAAAAAGAAGAAGCTCATTAGCTTATTTAGCCAAAAATCCCCATAGTTGGCCTAATAATCTCAATGGATTAATTTTTTTGTCTTTATTCAAATTTTTTTGTTTCGTCGATCTTTGTGTGAATTATTGTTTCGTCATAACAAAAGAAATCTAAAAAGTACTAAAAATTTACGATCAAAATACAAATTGTTTAAGCAGTTGCTACCCACGACCTCTCAACTTAGAGAGAGAGAGAGAGAGTGTGTGTGTGTGATTACACATGCAACTCATCCCATGTGTCCTACTATACTATACATACAGCGGTCCACATGGTGAATTTAATTCAGGGTAAATTATAGTTAACCCCCTCTAACTAAGCCTCGCGAACACTTTATCCTCTTTAACTTTTTTTTTGGCACTTAACCCCATCTAACTAATGAAAATGATAAACTAACGGACTTCCCTAACGGAGAGGAAGTAAGTTACAATTTTGCCCTCTATTGAAAAACAAGGAAACGAATGAAAACCCAACATCATCGATTCCTGGACTGGATGGTAGTGCGCGCACACACACTTTCTCACTTTGACTGACTTCCGTTCCACTGAATTTTTCTTCAATTTCTTCCGCTATATTTTCTGTACGATGGTAGCACCCTAGTAATGCTATAAGCAGCAAATGAGAAATAATTCGAGAACTCTGGGCCTTGAGCGATGGGCTTCAATTAGCATGGGAGAGTGGTATTCAAGATATTGACGTGGAAATTAAACGGATGCTTTACATGCGTCGTTCAATCAAACGGACAATGATGTACTATCAACCTTTGTTCCGGTTGATTTCGGATTACAGGTTATTGCTTAGGAAATTCAGGTCGAGTTCAATACGCCATGTGTTTCGACAAGTAAATCGGTGGGCGGAGCTCATTGCTAAGGAGGCTTTCAACAACCAAGCCAGATTAGTTATCTTTAGTTTCTGTTCTTCATTTATTGTTTTTCAATTAAATGAAGATATTGTAGGGATGTTTTACCCCAAACCTAATAATTCTTGAGTTATGCCAGTTCGTTTTCTATAAAAAAGAAAAAAGAAAAAAAGGAAAATAATTCAAAGAATTTAGCCACCATTGATGAAGAATCATGCAATTGGACTTCAAACATCTCAGAATTTGATTGACTTCCCTTCCAACCTCAATCCTTCGTCAGCACCACCTTAATTTGACAAGAACAGTTCTTTTTTTTTTTTTTCCCCAATATTTTGCAGTGCTAAGGATGGTTTTGTCATAGTCTCAACCTCATATACTACTAAATTAGTTAATAAAAGGAATGGGATCAACCTAGTTATTACATACTCCCTCCGTCCCTTTTAAAGTGTCCTGCTTCGTAATTCCAACTTATTAAAAAGACATCATCATTATATCTTTCACATCAACTTTTTCCTTCACTTTCCCTACTTACCCATCATCATTACACTTTTACTCACTAACTTTTCAAAATGGAATCTACTTTTAGGGGCAAAATGGAAAATTCATCAACTTTTACCCACTAACTTTACAAAATAGACACTTATTAAGGGACAGCCCAAAATGGAATACCGGACTCTAAAAAAGGGACGGAGGGAGTAATTGATGTTCCCAACAAATTTTAAAAAGTGAACAATTTCAATCGTCGTGTTAGGTCGAAAAAAAGACCCGCAAATAGACCAAACATGACTTGTATCTTACTAGGGCTAGCACAGTTAGCGAGGTAAGGAGTGGATGTTCTTCTGTTGGAATTATTTCTCCCCCTAATGAGGGCTTGTAGTTGGATTGGGTTTACAGTGGTTGAGGTTGTTGGGCTTTGTTATCTTGGAGACTCTCACATAATTGACACAGTGTCTCATGATTTGTACTTTGTAATTGATACTTGATGTAAGGTTATCTCCTATCGAATGGGGAAAAAAAGAAGACCAAACAGGACCAACATCATTCCCTGGGGGACCAAAGAGGATTCCTCTAGGCTCTAATGAAATGCAAATGTTATACAAATCCAGCTGCGCCATCGAACGAAGGTTTTCAGAAAGAGTACATACAGCAGTTTGACAGGAAATGAATATTCCAGCATCGCAACGATACCTTTCTTATCGAAAGATCAGAAAAGTATCCAAGTATTGCAAATGCAAAATCAAATACTCCACCAAAAAGATCAAACACATCCACAAGGAAAAAATTAAAACCGCCACACGTGAGCCCATCATTTTATTTTTTCACAATAGTTCTCAGATGAATACATTATCTGAAGCAGATATCTCTGCCTTTGTCATAAAGAGAGTACAGAAGACTTGAAGAACAAATATACACCAATACAATCCAACTCCTCCAGCCAATACGTCCTTTCAGAAAGAAAAACACCAAAGTTGGACGAAGAAAACTCACTGCTCAAATACTCCGTCAGGTATCAACACCACAGAACCAGACGTTTTCCTACCCTCAAGGTCTTCATGGGCCTGTGCTACCTGGGACAAAGGATACTTGTGGTTTATGCGGACTCGCAAGATGCCGGAGGCAACATTAGAAAAGACCTCTCCAGCAGCTTGTAGAAGCTCATCCCTGGTGGCAATGTATGAAAAAAGGGCAGCCCTTGTCAAGAACAGCGATTTTGCAGCAAGTTCTGTCATAGGGAGGGGGTCTGGCATACCGGATGACTGCCCATAACTCACCATGTATCCACGAGATTTGAGGCACGCTAAGGATCCCTGAACAAGATAAATTCTCCATTAAAGACTGTTAGAATAGAGTTCTAGTCTTTAGTCTTTATCCCACTTCGGCTAGTCAAGTCACGTAATATGTCACTCCATAAAATAAATAAAGCTCTTTTGTGTTAGGGTTAATTAACACCCTATACACTTTCTCTTATCTCTGACAACATGGTATTAGAGCTAGGTCGTGCATCCGGGCTACACGTGAGGGGTAACGACTTGTCCCACATCGCCCATTTAAGCCACCAAAGCTTGGTTAATATATTCTAGAGGTTACTCCACCTATTGTCAATTGGTTTTAGGTTGGAACCCTCCGAGAAATCTAACAAAGACTACTTAAAAGGGGACTTAAGTGTGTTAGAGACTGTTTCATAAAAGGGGACGTAAGTGTGTTAGAGACTGTTTCATAAAAGGGGACTTAAGTGTGTTAGAGACTGTTTCAAAAGGCAGTATTTTTTTGGCCAGTTAATACAAGGAAGCTTGCCTATTAGACTTCTCTATTTTAGCTTGAAAACAAGAAAAATAGGCAAAATAGCCCAATGAACTTACCTGAAGGCCAGCTTTTCCAGTCCAACTACTTCATCAAAAAGTTGGAAAGAAAAAAGTTCAACTAAAATTGCCCAAACAGCTCAGCTAAAATCCAGTTTTGTCACTTGTCATTTTTAAACAAAAATCCGAACACATCTTTAGTTTGAGGACTACTTTTAAGTTCCACTTGGCTCTAAGTTTAAGCCTACCCTTTAGGCCATTGGTTTGATATCAAGCAAAGAGCTGACTTGGACCAACTTGCACCTCAAAGAATACAGGATATATCTAACAATATAAGAAGCAAACTTGTGTACTGCAAATACTATTAGAATACATCCATCCGAAAGTTTTGACGCAAACCATTGCATTAAATGCCATCTATTTTCAGTGAATATGTTGGCAAGTTTTTATTGGAGGTTATGAGTCTCGTGATAGAATATCCATTACCTGAAAGGTGTCTTTTCCAACAGAATCATAGACAACATCTACCCCTTTTCCTGATGTTATCTCGTTGACACGGGTCACAAAATCCTCTTCCTTGTACATTATCACATGGTGGCATCCATCTTCTTTGGCTTGAGCCGCCTTCTCTGTGGTTGAGACGGTTCCAATGACAGTGGCACCAAGTGAATTTGCCCACTGGCATAAGAGAGACCCAACTCCACCAGCTGCCGCATGAACAAGGACAGTGTGTCCAGGTTCAACCTGTAATAATAAGCAATAGAGTCGTATCCTACACAAGATGAATATACAACCTGAAATATTTTAAAATAACGAATACAAGTTGGAAACTAAAAGTACCATAACTAATGACAACTGACAAACATGACTATTGTGCAGGTCCACTACGTTGAAGTTTCAACTTTCATGTGACATGGACTATCCCATATTGATGGATATGGAAGGGTAAAATAGATGATCACCGCAAGTCTGGAACTATAAGTCTCTTAATATGTCAGGTCTGCCTGCGCACACACACTTGTGCGCTTGTATTATAAACAAATCCTGATTACCAGTTGTGGAAAGTGGAAGCTCCGATGCTAGAATGGTCTTTCCCTTGCTTGGAATGCCAAAATCTCGTCACAAGCCTCTAAGATATATCTTATTTGTGTTTCGCACATACGACTACATTAGGGAGAGACATGAGGGAGAGATAATACAGCACGGGTTACTGAGATGAAATGAGGAGAGGCAATGATGAAGATGGAAAAATACTATAATCGGGGTGTGTTGACTTTCTCTTTACATGGAAAAAGTTGGTGTAGGCATATTTAGAAGTCCAAGTAGCACAACCCTACATATGTGTGGAAGTAAAATATGATACACATGTTTTTATGATATGTCAAATTTCTAAGGTCTGAAGTGTAAGAGAAGAGTGCAAGGTACCTTAAAGCACCGGCGAACTAGCATATGAGCTGTCATTCCCTTGAGGATGACAGATGCTGCTACAATTGGATCCAAGGATGGCGGAACAGGTACCACTTTCTCGGCTGGTAGGATCTGCTCCTCAGCATATGAACCCATTGGATTACCAGCATAAGCCACAACATCTCCAACTTTTCTACCCGTTAATCCCGGGCCCACAGCTGTCACCACACCAGCTGCCTCCATACCTGCAATTGAAAATGGAAAATCTTGACCAATACATCCTCAACTACAGCAAACCTTGCATCAACATGTACTGGTAAAATAAAACATCATATATGGTCATAGTGATGTAGAGAATTCAATGAGTTTCTCAGGTATCATGAAGGTGATGACCCAGAGGGATTCATTCCAAACAAACAACAGTTCGGATTCTTAAGTCTTGGCAAGAACTGGCGTCTATGTAGCACGGACACAGATACGGATACGGACACGGCAATTCTAAAAAAATGGGGATAGACACGGCGGGGGACACGCCACGTGTATAAATAAATATATATATATATATATATATCGGGACGGTTCCAGGGACATTTAAAAAAAACATCTAAAAAAACACTCCAAATCTCAATCACATAGTTCCCGATCAAATTTTGATGATCCGAGCCGCTCAATGTGTGCAGAATGTGATTTTAAGGGTACCCGCGAGAAATCGGCAAAAAAAATTACCGGGAAGTGCTTGTTTTGAGCAGTTTTTAATTGAACCGTTCAATAAAAAACTGTTCGGAACTGTTCAGATCAAGCCCTTCCCGGTCATTTTATTTTCTGATTTCTCACAGGTACCCTTAAAATCACGTTCTGATCACATTGAGCGGCTTGGATCATTAAAATTTGATCGGGAATTATGAAGTGTTTTTTCAGATGTCCCTGGAACCGTACCGTATATATAGACACCCAAATAAGCACCTAAAAAAACACCCCAAATCTCAATCTCATAGTTCCCGATCAAATTTTGATGATCCGAACTGTTCAACGTGTGCAGAATGTGATTTTAAGGGTGCCCGCGAGAAAATAGCAAAACATATGATCGGGAAGTGCTTATTTTGAACCGCTTTTAATTGAACCGTTCATTAAATCTAAGTTAAAAACTGCTCAGATCAAGCCTTTTCCAGTCATTTTTTTTGCTAATTTCTCGCGTGTACCCTTAAAATCACGTTCTAATCACATTGAGCGGATCGGATCATTAAAATTTGATCGGGAACTATGAGGTGTTTTATTAGGTGTCTAATTAGTTGTCCCCGGAACCGCCCCGATATATATATATATATATATATATATAGTTCTTTTCATATCCGGTCGCCCGGATTTTAGATTGTCCGGATACTATTATTTTATTCCCCCCCACCCCCCTTTATTCCCCCCTCCCCGTTCTTTCCCATTCTCCACAGAAGAGATAAGGGAGGCGGAGACTGTGTACGAACCAGAGCGCGATCGAGATCGACGACGTTTCCCCCTCTCTCTCGTTCTCTTCCTCTCTCTCTCGTAAGCTTCCTCTCTCTGCTTACGAGTTCCACAGCCAGAGAGTGAGAGAGAGAAACTGAAACGGAGGCGACCAAGATCCGAACGACCCAACGTCAGCGGTAAGGTCTCTCTCCCTCTCCCTCTCTCTCGCTCTTTATCTCTCTCTCTCGTTCGAAACAATAACTGATATTTTGCCCTAATTTCTGATACGAACGACCCAAGCTGAGATTGAACACGACGAACGAACGACGACCCAAGCTGAGATTGAGGACGACGAACGACGACCCAAGCTAAGGTTTCTCCCTCTCTTTGTCTCGTTCTTTGTCTCTCTCGTTTGATTTGATTTTCGAAAGAATAACTGACTTTTTTTTCCCTAATTTCTGTGATTGAGAAAGTTCAGTTCGTTTACAGGAAAGAAGCTACATTCGTTTCCAGCTCCAGAAGAAGAAGTTCTGCTGCTAATGGAGCGTGTCTCAGAGGTCGTAAGAATAGCCCAAATGGAACTGGAAACGTACGACCTATGAGACACGCTCCATTAGCAGCAGAACTTCTTCTTCTGGAGCTGGAAACGAACGTACCTTCTTTCCTGTAAACGAATTGAACTTTCTCAATCACAGAAATTAGGGGAAAAAAAGTCAGTTGGAGAAACCTTAGCTTGGGTCGTCGTTCGTCGTCCTCAATCTCAGCTTAAGTGTTCTTTGTTCTACGATCCACTTTTTTGAATTGAACAATTTTGTGTCGATACTGTTTCAACGAGAGAGAGAGATAAAGAGCGAGAGAGAGAGAGGGAGAGAGAGAGACCTTACCGCTGACGTTGGGTCGTTCGGATCTTGGTCGCCTCCGTTTCAGTTTCTCTCTCTCACTCTCTGGCTGTGGAACTCGTAAGCAGAGAGAGGAAGCTTACGAGAGAGAGGAAGAGAATGAGAGAGAGAGGGAGACGTCGTCGATCTCGATCGCGCTCTGGTTCGTACACAGTCGCCGCCTTCCTTTTATCTTCTGTGGAGAATGGGAAAGAACGGGGAGGGGGGAATAAAGGGGGGTGGGGGGAAATAAGGGGGGGGGGGAATAAAATAATAGTATCCGGACAATCTAAAATCCGGGCAACCGGATATGAAAAGAACTGTATATATATATATATATATATATATATACACATTTTTTCTTTTCTTCCATGTCTGTTGATGAAGACATGTCCTATATGAATGTACAAGATTACCATGGTCCGAATAAAGACATAATTACAGTTTAACCCAAATATTTTTGAATAATTTCATATTGACCACTCAAAATTAAAAATATATATTGCATTTTGACCCCCAGCCGTGTCCCCGACATGTCCACAGCCGTGTCCCCTATTAAAAAATAATAAAAATTATTGGACACGCCACGTGACGTGTCCAATACGTATTTGAGCATGTCCCCGCCGTGTCCCCGTGTCCAATACATAGACACGGCGCCCTTTTGGAGTGTCGGTGCTACATAGACTGGCGTCAAAGGATCAAATGCAGAACATTCAACCAAATAACATTGTTGAAGGTATAGATAATAAAGTTACCCCTCTCTCTAGCAAGTTATGCTTTTAGATGAGTTGCTGGTTAACAATCTAATATGATATTAGAGCAGGCAATAGATCCTGTGTTCAAACCTCATCACCTACCTAACGTTAAAATATTTACACGTGTTTAGCCCGCTTATGGAGGAGAGCCGTGAGGGGGCGTGTTGACGGTATAAATAATAAAGTTACCCCTCTCTCTAACAACTTAAGCTCTTAGATAAGTTGGTGGTTAACAATCTAATATGCATATTCTACCCCTTAAAAAAAATGAAAAAAAGAAGAGGCATAACCTAAAGAGCCATAATAAACAAGCAACGCTGGATTACTTCGAAACAAGGACACTCAAACTAAGGTTGTGTTTGGGATGTCTAAACGGGACCAATCCCAAGTTTGCTTCAATAAAAAGAATTGTGATCTCAAGAGAATCAAGCATGTAAGGCTTGTAGTCGTATTTGAAATCGCTAAAATCCTACTAACAAAAAGATCCTAAGAAAGACTATTCATGCTGAGTCCTTATCTTCTTTATTGTATATGTGTTTCTATTTTGTTCTTTCCCTTATTATTTTTACACAGAGACTATTATCGGAGGCACATTTCTCTAGGAGGCAAATACAACTAGCTAACAACAAGAATTGTCAATTGACTCAACTCCATAAGTGAAGGGTCATTTGCCAATGGTCGATGTCAAAAATCATAAGCCTACACTCTACATGGTACTTTGACATACAGATATGAAGGCAAACCTGGAGTAAAGGGCATTGTGGAGGCCTTATAAACTCCTTTGCGGAAGTAGACATCGATGAAGTTAAGCCCAATCGCCTTGTTTTTTACTCGGATCTCACCCTCCTTTGGCTCTCCTATTTCCACGTCTTCCCACTTCAGAACCTACCATCATGTTGATTTGGAAGTGAGTTAACAAGTTCCAAACTGTAATGGGCAGCACGTCTATCAACCACATTTATGGGTGTGCCACACAAACTACACTGCAATAGGAACATAATGAAAAACTTCTTATTGTTCACATGTAATCAGCAATGACATAGAGATTAGAGGCCAACCCCTTGTGTGCAACTTTGATTGTAGCTCTAACCACTAAAAGGCTGCATATCTTATTGCAAGTAGGATGTCAAACAATTAAGCCCATCCTAAATTAACCCCAGGCACATGACCAACATATAAAAACACGAAGTAATATGCACCAAACCCAACAACTAGCAATAGCTAATTACGAATATATAACTGGGCTGCCCGGTCAGATTGCGGAATTTTTACTGCAACAAGGTTTCTCAAAGTATGAATAATGAACTACGTGCCTGACATAACAAGCTCAAAATCTCACACATAGTTGACGCGAAAGAGAGTTTGACCGGGCAACCCAGTTAAAATTCAGCTAAAGTAAACAAATATGCAATGCGATTTTGACACACATGGCTAAGAATAGATATGACCCAGAATCAGGTGCCAATAAGTTTGCTGTCTGTAGGTCCCTGCTCTTTCCGATAAGCGGATAAGTTGAGGGCTTGCTTCCCAAAAGAAACTTCCCTTGCCTCCTCCTGGCCTTGACCGCGTGCTACGGCTTGACTTTGAAGCTACTTAAATAAAAGACAAAAGGATTTCGTCCTCTTCTCCGCATCTCAGACATCCGTCCACTGGTGATGCCAATCCTTGAGAAGACGGGAACACCTGACTAAGAGGGGGAAGGGACAACAAAGAGGGTGAGCCTCATTCCCAGAATTTGATGTGAACTAGCTCATGAGAACGCTTGGTTCTGGGTTTTCACCGATTCATTCCAAGGAGCGGAACTCACCTATTTAAGAATCTTCTGTGCGAGTTGCACTCTAAAAGACAAGGGTTGCTCAATCAAGGCAGAGGCTTATTCGGATTCATCTTTGAGCATTTCCCATAAGATTCTGTCACAAGAGACAGTGTGAACGCTGCACCTCTAACGGGAGGAATTGCCCGTGCTAAATCGTCTACTTGAATAGAGTTCTTGAGGCGCCATGCCAATGTGTTGGTACTGATATCTACATGGGATCCCTTAACAGTGTTTGCGTATATTCCGAAATTTGTTTTGCAACGATGTACATTGTGCAAAATCAAGAAATTAGCCAAAAAGGAATGACAGGAACAGGAACACTACGCCTTTTAAAGAACATTTCAAAAGTCTTTTTTGGCTCACAATAACACAAATCCTTTTAAAGAAGAATTCAGTAGAAGTTGTTGCAAATATGACAACAGTACATGAAACAGGTAGAGACCCCAGGACCACTCAGTTCATGTGCCCCAGGACCACTCGGATCGGATTGATACCACTTGACGCAATCAGTACTTTGTAATAAATAAAATGAGCCAAAAAAAAAGGACAGACAATAACACCAACCTTCCCACAAGAAACACTTCAAAATTGAACACCAGTTTTTGCTGCAGAAATAGAAATTGTGTGCAATATATATACAGAGAGAGAGAGAGAGAGAGAGAGAAACCTCAGGGCCACCAAATTCATGAACCCTAATGGCTTTGACCATAGTTGCTGCCTCTGGTGCCGATGCAGAGATTGCTCTGGCTGTTGCTTTGATTGTCGATCTGGGTATGAAGGGAAAGCTATGATTTTTCTGCTTTTCAGTAGTATTTCTTGTTGTGATGGAGGTGCGGGTGTTGCTGGGTATTTGTAGTTGTAGACTGGAAGAAGTGCCACGCCAATGGCCAGAGGCAAATGGGTGCGGTGGAACTGGTAATTTATTAGGGTGGTGATTACGACAGAACAATTTCAATCTAATAATTTGTCCCATTTTTAAGTCAAAAGATTAAATTGTTAGCTCAAACTGACGGGGATAGGAAATGGGATACTTGGAAGGTCGAGAAAGTTCGGAGATAAAAAAAGGTTGGTGATCTCATTGCTTACGCTTCAAGCCCCTTTCCTCCGTTTTTTTTTTTTGAAATCAGGCAATTCATTAAGGAGAATTTTCCCAAGGTCCATTATAGCACTTTCCAAACCTCCTAAGTCCACTTCTAAATTCTATAACCCACTAAGTCCACTAACCTATTATTAGGGATATAATAATCATGTTTAGTCTAATATACCCCTGTTTTTAAAAAACCTCCTGCCCCGTTTTTTCATCTATTTCAAAAATATCAATTTGAAATTTTCAATCCCCTAAAATCTCTCCCGATTTCTCTCCCGAAAATTTATCCCTAATCAGTACAAAACCCTCCCCCCTTCCCCCCCCCACATTTTAGAAACGAACAGTGTGTTTTGGACAAACAGCGACAAACATCGAAGTTTCTTTCTTGGACGAACAGCGACAAACATCCTGTCGCCGTCACATCTCGTCGTCGCCATCGCCACCCACTTCCTGTTGCCGTCACATCCCGTCCCTGCCGATTACTCACCGCCGCCGGTTCACTCCTCCTCCTCCTCGCCTGCTCGCCGCGGTGCACTCCTCCTTCTCCTTGCCGCCCTTCGTCTCCATCCGTGGCCGTTACCACCATGGCCGAGTTCCCGCCCTCCATCACCGCTACCACCGTCGCCGACACCTTCATCATCATATATCTGTTCAAAACATCAGGTGCCCTTTCAAATCGTAACAAATAACTCGATCTTCGTCGCCTTGTGTCCCTCGGTATGGTTCTTTGAATCTGAAGGGTTTATACACCAGTAAAAACATAAGAATCCTTCTCTTCCTTTCTTTATCCTTCTCTGTGAAGGGTTATATGTTCAGATCTGTTAAGGTTTTGTTTTTTGTACGTTTGTTTAGCTGTTGTTGGGTATATATGGTTATATATTCAGATATGTTAGGGTTTTATTTTTTGTACTTTTGATTAGCTGTTGTTGGTAACATATATGGTTATATGTTCAGATCCATTAGGCCGCTGCGCGGACCAATTCATATAAGGTTGTTTATGGTTATATATGGTAATGGTAACATATATGGTTATATATTCAGGTCTATAAACGGTCGTCCAATTGCACTGAAACTGTTTTTTTGCTGGATTTGGAATGTTTTTTGTACTTTTTTTTTTTGCTGTTGAGAACCATATATGGTTATATATTCAGGTCTATAACCATATATCATGAGATATATAACGTTTAGGTTTTCGTTTAACAGCTGATATCATGAAACATATATGGTAATATACGAATTCTTGAATCCTTTTTTTAACATATAAAGCTATATGTTTTCATCTGTTTAACTTTTTTCTTATATGTGCAGAAATGACAAATCCACAAGAAATAGGAGTGTGGTTTCATGAAGTGCCTAATCCAATTTATTGCAAATTGGAGTATCACCACAATGACACCGTGATAATGGAGTTTAGGATGAACTCCAACCTCAGAAGAGCCCTCCACATCAAATCCTTCTACCAAAGGTACCTCATAATTAACGTTGAAGAGCCACATTAGGATCGCTGATCCTGACAAGACAGCCAAGAATATTAGATTTAGAATTTTAATTTGGTTAAAGTCTTTTGGTGTAATTTCTTTGTCTTGTTTTTATATTGCTATTCAGAAGACTCTGAATCCGTTTTGTAGATCTATCGATCAAATTTATAACTACGTAGTTGAACAATAGCAGACTCTGAATCCATTTTTTATTTATTTTGAACACAGATGTTTTGATTAGCGGATATTGTAATGGTTTCAATGATTGATACTTGTTAAAACTTGAAAATATATATGCACAAACATATAACCATAATCATATATAACCATATATATAACCATAGACAACCTTATATGAATTGGTCCGCGCAGTGGAGTATATAACGTAAAATGTAAGTATTTCATGTTAAATGTGAACTGATGAACGAGTATATAACGTTATATACAGTGTATCAGAAAAGGATAATCTTCATGTAAGTATTTCACGTTAAATGTGAACTGATGAACGAGTATATAACGTTATATACAGTGTATCAGAAAAGAAGAATCTTCATGTAAGTATTTCACGTTAAATGTGAACTGATGAATAAGTATATAACGTTATATACAGTGTATCAGAAAAGGAGAATCTTCTGTCACTCTATTCCAACGTAACTGCTGGGATTTCAAACGTAGAACGGATAATGGGAGATAATGGGTTAAACTTATGGGATTTGAATGGAAAGGGTAATTTTGTCAGGCATTATTTTCATTTTTAAATGCAATGGACTTTAGACTTTACCAAATACATATTAATGGACTTAGTGGGTTAGAAACTTGATCAGTGGACTTAGTGGGTTAGAAACATGCTATAGTGGACCTCCCACAAATTTTTTATTCATATTATTCATATCCGAAGACAAAGATTACATCACAATAACAGGAATGCACCAAACTATCTAATCCGAGTCCGTCGGATCAGAGAAATTTTGCACTTGTACGTTGTTAAACATTACTACTCCATTGTTTAGTCAGATTTTTTTTTTCTTTCTTTATTATAGGCTGATTTGTTATGTTCAAATGAATTTCATCAAAATTGTATCGACTTGACAACTCATCGTTTTTCAAATATAATCTTTTTGAAACTAGTTAGCTTAAACCATTTTCTCTACGAGAGGAATTAAAAAGTGTATAAAAATGTGGATCAATTTTGAAAAAAACCAATATAAAGCGACACTTTATATATAAAAAGATAGTTGTTTGGTTTTTTTTTTTTTGTCTTTATTGAATTTTTTTATTTCTGGTCATAATTTTTCACTTATTTAGATTTTTCTTGTCGAGACGGATAATTAATTAAAATATATAACACGAACCTAACAAAAATTCAGAAAAGACGAATAAAACACACCAAAAAAAACCCAAATATTTGAAGGATGGCCCTTGGTAGCTTTTAGTTTGTGAAACGTGAGACAAAAAAAGAAATATTTTTGGGGAATTTCTATTTACACCCCTTCAACTTTAATTTTAGATACTTACCCCCCTTATTAAAGCAAAATGATTCGTTAAACATAGCAAATTTCCACACAAAACAGGCTTGGTAGTAAAATCCGGTCCCCAACAGATTTTCTTACTCCCCTTCGTGGTACGAAATTACTCCAGGATTCAAGCTTAGAAAGCTACCAGGTGATAAAAGGGAGCTGGCAAGAACGGGAAGCTCTTTTAGCTAAAAAAGAAGGGTTGGCTGAACTCAGCAGAAACTTCAAGACTTGGAAGTTGGTTCTGTGATAAAAATAGAAAAAGAAAACTGGAAAAGAATAGGGAAGAAATGCATTGCCATCTTTTGGAATTTGTCAAAATGGCCTCAAAGGTTTAGACATTGATAAATTATCAAAGCCAACAAACGGTCTAACTCAAAAAGCTTTCAAGTAGCATATTGATATGTGAATCTTGAGGTAGAACTAAAATCTTTGAGTTGCAATGATGGGTGAAGAAACAGTTTGTTTATTGATGCAGAAGACATTGAATAGTTCTTTATTACGTAGTTTTAAGTTTTGCTTAGCATTCAACACCATTACATGCATTTTACTCCGTACATTTTGTGTTTGGTTTTTTGTAATAAATACTGCATCATAATTATGTTGTCGATAACGGGTTTCTGGTTTCGGTGATGGTTTTAGTCATTGAATTTTGTTTCCCTTGTTTCAGTATTCCTTTTGATCGGACCTTTGGATGATGGAGATCGATTTTATCGTCTATGTAATTTAGAAATTGGCACCAATGGAAAGTTTTGACATTCCATAGTGTTCTTGGCTGTTGGATTTCATTTTCATTTTGGTTGGTTTTTTTGTCTGCATCCCTTTTTCCGCTTCTCAAATAATTGACATGCTAGCAAGAGAGGTTATGCCCTCACGAACACTATATGGATGTAGACAGCTATGTTGAAAAATCTACTTCAGGAATACTCCAAAATATACAACCAAATTAACGATCATGTTTATCGTGCGTAGCACAAGGGTAGCACCCTAGTAATGCTATAAGCAGCAAATGAGAAATAATTCAAGAACTCTGGGCCTTGCGCGATGGGCTTCAATTAGCATGGGAGAGTGGTATTCAAGGTATTGACGAGGAAATTAAACGGATGCTTTACATGCGTCGTTTCAATCAAACGGACAATGACTATCAACCTTTGTTCCGGTTGATTTTGGATTGCAGGTTATTGCTTAGGAAATTCAGGTCGAGTTCAATATGCCATGTGTTTCGACAAGCAAATTGGTGTGCGGAGCTCATTGCTAAAGAGGCTTTCAACAACCAAGCCAGATTAGTTATCTTTAGTTTTTGTCCTTCATTTATTGTTTTTCAATTAAATGAAGATGTTGTAGGGATGCTTTACCCCAGACCTAATAATTCTTGAGTTATGTCAGTTCGTTTTCTAAAAAAAAATAAAAAAATAAGGAAAATAATTCAAAGAATTTAGCCACCACGGATGAAGAATCATGCAATTGGACTTCAAACACCTCAGAATTTGATTGACTTCCCTTCCAACCTCAATCCTTCTTCAGCACCACCTTAATTTGACAAGTTCCCCCCCCCACCCCCCGCAATATTTTGCAGTGCTAAGGATGGTTTTGCCATAGTCTCAACCTCATATACTACTGAATTAGTTAATAAAAGGAATGGGATCAACCTAGTTATTACATGATTGATGTTCCCAACAAATTTTAAAAAGTGAATGATTTCAATCGTTGTGTTAGGTCGAAAAAAAGACCCGCAAATAGACCAAACAGAACTCTTGTATCTTACTAGGGCTAGCTCAGTTGGCGAAATAAGGAGTTCGAGTCTTCCCACCTGCATGTGGGTGTCCTTCCGTTGGAATTATTTCTCCCCCTAATGAGGGCTTGTAGTTGGGTTGGGTTCACAGTGGTTGAGGTTGTTGGGCTTTGTTATCTCGGAGATTCTCACATAATTGACATAGTGTCTCGTTATCTATACTTTGTAATTGATACTTGATGTAAGGTTATCTCCTATCGATTGGGGAAAAAAAACAAAGACCAAACAGGACCAACCTCATTCTCTGGGGGACCAAAGAGGATTCCTCTAGGCTCTAATGAAATGCAAATGTTATACAAATCCCAGAAAGAGTATATAGAGCAGTTTGACAGGAAATGAATATTCCAGCATCGCAACGATACCTTTCTTAGCGAAAGATCAGAAAAGTATCCAAGTATTGCAAATGCAAAAGGGAAATAATTTTGCCACTCTTTTTTGTTAACGCCACTCCCTTGCAAGTGTATTTTTGCACCAAAAATACACTTGCAGGGGAGTGGCGTTAACAAAAAAGAAAGTGACAAAATCAGCAGCCATGCAAAATCAAATACCAAAAAGATCAAACAAATCCACAAGGGAAAAATTAAAACCGCCACCACAAGGGAAAAATTAAAACCGCCACACGTGACCCATCATTTTATTTTTTCACAATAGTTCTCAGATGAACACATTATCTGAAGCAGATATCTCTGCCTTTGACGAAGTAAATTTCCCACATCAGTCATAAAGAGAGTACAGAAGACTTGAAGAACAAATATACACCATACAATCCAACTCCTCCAGCCAATACGTCCATTCAGAAGGAAAAACACCAAAGTTGGACGTAGAAAACTCACTGCTCAAATACTCGGTCGGGTATCAACACCACAGAACCAGACGTTTTCCGACCCTCAAGGTCTTCATGCGCCTGAGCTACCTGAGACAAAGGATACTTATGGTTTATGCGGACTCGCAAGATGCCAGAGGCAACATTAGAAAAGACCTCTCCAGCAGCTTGTAGAAGCTCATCCCTGGTGGAAATGTATGACAAAACGGAAGCCCATGTCAAGAACAGCGATTTTGCAGCAAGTGCTGTCATAGGGAGGGGGTCTGGCATACCAGACGAACACCCATAACTCACCATGTATCCACGAGATTTGAGGCACACTAAGGATCCCTGAACAAGATAAATTCTCCATTAAAGACTACTTAAAAGGTGACTTAAGTGTGTTAGAGAATGTTTCAAAAGGCAGGTTTTTTTTTGGGCCACTTAATACCAGGAAGCTAGCCTATTAGCCTTTTCTATTTTAGCTCGAAAACAAGAAAAATGGGCAAAATAGCCCAATCAACTTACCTGAAGGCCAGCTTTTCCAGTCCAACTTCTTCATCAAAAATTTGGAAAGAAAAAAAGTTCAACTAAAATAAACCCAAACAGCTCAGCTAAAAGCCAGTTTTGTCACTTGGCATTTTAAAGCAAAAATCCGAACACATCTTTACTCTTTAGTTTGAGGACTGCTTTTAAGTTCCACTTGGCTCTAAGTTTAAGGCTACCCTTTAGGCCATTGGTTTGATATCAAGCAAAGCAGCTGACTTGGACCAACTTGCACCTCAAAGAATACAGGATATATCATATATCTAACAATATAAGGAGCAAACTTGTGTACTTCAAATACCATTAGAATACATCCATCCGAAAGTTTTGACACAAACCATTGCATTAAATGCCATCTATTTTCAGTGAATATGTTGCAAGTTTTTATTGGAGGTTATGAGTCTCGTGATAGAATATCCATTACCTGAAAGGTGTCTTTTCCAACAGAATCATAGACAACATCTACCCCTTTTCCTGACGTTATCTCGTTGACACGGGTTTCAAAATCCTCTTCCTTGTACATTATCACATGGTGGCATCCATCTTCTTTGGCTTGAGCCGCCTTCTCTGTGGTTGAGACGGTTCCAATGACAGTGGCACCAAGGGCATTTGCCCACTGGCATAAGAGAGACCCAACTCCACCGGCTGCCGCATGAACAAGGACAGTGTGTCCAGGTTCAACCTGTAATAATAAGCAATAGAGTCATATCCTACACAAGATGAATATACAAACTGCAATATTTTAAAATGACGAATACAAGTTGGAAACTAAAAGTACCATGACTAATGACAACTGACAAACATGACTATTGTGCAGGTCCACTACGTTGAAGTTTCAACTTTCACATGACATGGACTATCCCATATCTATCAATATATTATAGAAATGTGTGTGAACCTTCAAAGCCTCCAAATTCCAATCCCTAAATTCCTACAATTTTTAGTTTTTAAAAAAAAAAAATAGATAGAGAGAGAGAGAGAGAGAGAAACGTGGGACGTTGGGGGAGGGAAAAAAAAACACGTCCATCTCCCAACCCCACTACTCCTGAAACACACCTGCCGGCATCCATCTTTCTCTCTCTCTCTCTCTCAACTCGTCAACCGCTCTCTCTCCAAACTCCTCAACCGCCCACGCCTCTCTCCCACAACCCCCCCCTCTCACTCATTCTCTCGTGGGCTATGAATAACCCTCTTCACTCCTCCCTCAATTTTTCAATTTTTCACAGAGCTGCTTGGCCACCAACCACTGCCCCACCCCCCACTCACTCCATCTGGTAGGACTACCCCTCCTTCACTCCTTTTCTCCCTCTTTTTTTTTTGTCTTCCCCCATCTAAAATTCTTTCTCATATGCGCCTTTCAAAGGCGAGGTTCGAAGACGAGGGTCGTCTTCTAGAGACGAGGTTCAGAGACGGGAGTCAATTGTTGATCACAGGCCTTCAGGAATTTCAACTAAGTAAGTTGATTCGATAGAATTGATAGATTGGACCCATTCAATTGTTTTCCCCCAATTCCATTTTCTCATCGATTTTTCCCTAAAATTGTAGGTACAATTGACTGCCATTCTCTCTTGGATTTTTGCTAGTTGTGTGAAAATTTGTTGTTTTGTGAACTGGGTATGCACCAATGCTTCTGGGTTTTGTAATTTGTCTGAATTCTGGGTATTGGGGTTTACGGTATGAACTTGGTTTTGATGCTGTTTAGAGGTTTTCAAGGTTTGATTAGCATTATTTTGGTGGGCTAGTGGGTATATCAATTTGGCTTATGAATGTTATTGTGGAGGTTCATTTTCAGGAATCAGAAAAAAAAAGAAAAAGAAAAAAGAGGGGATCTTATGGTCTAGAAATTGAGCCTTCTCTTTAAACCAGCAATTTAGAAACTGAGCCTTAGTCAAACATGGAAGAAAAGAAAGAAACGAGAAACTGTTTCGTACCTTTTATCCGTTTGGGTTCAGTAAAATTTTAGTTGATGTCATAGGTGGTTGAATTCCTTTCATGGCAGTATGCTCATTCTCAATTTCTTTTTCTTTGAACTGAACAATTATGATGTCATTTGTTATGAAATTTATGGGATTCGGATGCATTTTTGTTCGTATTATGAGTTCATAACCCATGCTTCACTCATCCTTTATGTGCGAATTCATTTGGCGGGTTTAAGGTTTTGACAATTGAAAGTAATTCGGAACTCGCACCACTCAGTTATGCTAACCACAAGGTATGATTTCCTTTTTGCTTCATCTATTGTAGTGCCTAAAGCTTTGTTTTCCATATACAGTAATTGGATTTTGGTTAGTTGGATTTGTTTCCTGTGCATAAAGAAATGAAACTGAATTCCAAAAAAAAGATTTGGTTAGTTGGATTTGTTTCCTGTGCATAAATAAATGCAGTAATTGGATTCCAAAAAGAAGATTTGGTTAATTGGAAAATTGTAGGTCATACAATGACAATTGACTGCCTTTTTCGTGTTCGACAGAATGCTTCACTCATCCTTTATGTGCAAATTCATTTGGCAGGTTTAAGGTTTTGACAATTGAAAGTAATTCGAATCTCGCACCGCTCAGTTTTGCTAACTACTAGGTATGATTTCCTCTCTGCTTCATCCATTGTAGTACCTGAAACACCTCACCTAAATTCTATACAACTTTATTTGAAAAGTGGGGGACTATCTAATTATGTAAGGAATGGAGACAAAATATGCTTGACTTATTGTTTTCCGCATAGTTTAATTAATTCGTTGGGCAGGGGTTGATATATTGCACGCGAGTTTAAAATTTATTTGCATGTGCTAATCGTTTGAGCCGTGCCTTCAGGCACGGGCATTGGAAGGAAAGAGTACGTCAAATCGCGATGATTCAAATCCGTAAATATTCCCTTATTATGCAGAGCACTGGCTGGTGTGCTTATATCTGTTCTTATGTTGTTAAATGTAGAGCACTGGCTGGTGTGCTTACATATGCTCTTATGTTGTTAAATGCAGAGCACTGGCTAGTGTGCTTAGATTTTTCCTGATTTCGTTGATGCAGAGCACTAAACTGATGTGCTTCTTGGTTTTAACTTTTTACCTGGTATTTACTGGGATTCCATAAGCAAATTGATAGTTCTTTGTAGCTAGCTTAAATGTATAGTTGGGGGAGTGCCGTAAGCACGGGTAATTCTATTTCGTGCCACTAAGAAGAGGATTACATACTACACACTAATGAATCGATTTAGTGTTTTGAGCCACTAGCTTGCAAGTGCCGTAGGCATGGGCAAGCACTAGTAATAAATATTGCATAGAAGCCATTGGTGTTAATTTTGTGGGAGGTTTGCACGTGGGGCACATGTGTGTGCTGATGTGTGTTTGCATTGAAATGAAAATAAGTTTGTTAGTAGGAAAAGACCAAGAAACACAAGACAAACAATAATTAGTTATTACATGCAAGCATTAGGTGGCTTTTCTGGTGGCTGTGTGTGCACGTTGTAGGAGAGTAAGGTGTGTACAGGTGTGAATAACTTCTCTCCCTTATGTATAAACTGCCTTGAAGCTTTATGAAGGACAGGGGAAAAAGGAGAGGATAGAAAGGGGGAGGAAGATATGGAGAACAAGGGCCATAAACGACCAGGGGAGTTTTTGGAGTCTGTTTTATTTTTGGCTTTGAGTCCTATATGGGAGCTGGGCTAGTCAAGAGAAGAATTAGTGAGTATGAGAAATTATGTAAATATTTAAGGGGGTGGGGAGTGTCTTTTCAATAATTGTTTGTTGTGTTTTGGTCGTGGTGCTGGTGGAGTTGGGTCGTTACAGTACGTACAAGTTAAGAATGTCCAAACTCAATGCTCCCATTTCTATATGTTCGACGAAATTTCTGCATGATTGTATTGGCTTAAAGTGAGGGGCAGAAATTGCATGATTGTATTGTGGTGTCTAAGCCCAAAAGTAATGGAAGCAAGAATTGGTAATTTGTGGTACCTTGAGTGAAAGCTTAATTCCTAGCCTAATACATGCCATCTTGGTGTTTGGTATGCTACATTTAGGAGGCTGGAAAAAAAAAACATTTTTTCATTTTGGTCTAAATAGATTATTGCGATTTACAATTCAAACCATGCTTGCTCTGGGGTTCCGATACTAATATGAGTTTGTGGCCTTTCATTTTTGGTATCTTCTCTTTGTAATTTTGTACTCTTTTTGGTTGCCTTTTACGTGGACGATAATATGCTCCACTGAATTTGTTGCCTTTCATTTGGATACCGATACACATGTTGGAACCTACTCATGAATTATAGAATGGCGGTTCTTTAATGGTCAGTACTCTTACATTGTATGCAGGTTTTCATGAGGCCTCCTCCATGTTTGCGTCGTAATGATTACTTAGATATGTTGAATGCCATACACGATTTTGAAACTAAACGTCATAGGGAGGGCTTCCTAGTAGAAAATTTTGTTAAGCGAAAAATAGAGGCATGTCAAGCCTTGTGAAAGCTTGGAGAAATTATAAGTGAACAATACCTTATGTGAAAAACTAGCGTTGTACCCGTTCGATGCACGGGGAAAAAAAAAAAGTCCACGATGTGTTTTTTTCACTACAAAAAATTAGCCTTTTTGCGAGGAAATTTTTAGCGAGGATGTCTATTTCCTCGCTAAAGGAAGAGTTTTGGCGAGGAAATTATTGTTTCCTCGCTAATGGTGTTTTTTTGCGTGGAAGACATATTTTCCTCGCTATTTACTTGTCGCTAAAGAGTATTTGCGACGAAATTTCAAAATTCCTCGCTAATTGTTGTCGCAAAAAACGTGGCGGGAATTTTTTATACAGGCGGGAAAAATGAATTTGCGAGGAAATACATAATTTTTGTCGCCAAAAGCCTGTAGTAATTTTTTGTGGCAAAGTTATTGAGACGCTAAAGTTGAAAACCTTTTGCGAGGAATTAATTTTCTCGCAAAAATATTGGTTTTTTGCAAGGAAATAAAGAATTCGTCGCCAAAGACTACTGTTCCTTTTTGCGGGGAATTGTGTTCCTCGCAAAAAACCAATTTTTTTGCGAGAAAATAATAAATTTGTCGCTATAAGTCTAAACTTCCTTTTTGTGGTATGTTAGTCCATGCAACAATTAAAAGCACAATTTAAAAAAATAATTATAATCATGTTATTTTTAAATAAGGAAAAAAACTAATTTTGAAAAAAAAAATCTCTATGTGATTCGAATCCAAGTCCTAATGTCTTATGGAACTTGTCACACATCACAAACCACCAAGGCCATTAATCATGTTATGTTTTTACTTGGAACAACTAATAATAAATAAGAAAAAAAAAATGGTTTTAAAAAAATAATCCCTATGGGGATCGAACCCAACACATCTCAAACCACCAAGGCCAACAATCTTTTTGTATTTATAATTGGAACAAGTAATATATATTATATAATTCTATTGTATAAAAACGGGCCTCTTGTACGATAGCCACACGTTTGCGACACAACTATGACGATCTATACCGTTCATTTTGTTGTTCTTGGTGTTTTAATCACTCTCGCAAATTTTTGGGTCTATCGGGTTTTAGAAGCCCTTTCATCGGGTCGTAGATTCATTAATATGAAATTTTTTGTTATGTGCGATCAAGTATATAACGATAACCAATTTACTTCATTTTTTGCACGAATGATATAATCACTCCCACATAAAAGGTAGACGGTTCCGATTTTCAAAAAATAGCTCGGGCGACCCTCGAGTGATGCATTATAGGACTTTAACGCCTTTGGAAGCACCGAATGTGTTCCGATCACGTGATTTCCGACATCCGATTATCACCTATTTAGGAGAGAATGATAAATTTGATAAGATCTTAAATCGTAACGGTTTATATCGAACATTCGAAAAAATGAGTCAACAGCTACCTTTCAAATCTATACATCCAACTTATATAGTTCTAAACCAATGTATTTCGCTATAGACCAATGTACGTTAGCCACACGATTGCGACACAACTATGACGATCCATACCGTTCATTTTGTTGTTCTTGGTGTTTTATTCACTCTCACAAATTTTCGGGTCTATCGAGTTTTGGAAGCCCTTTCATCGGGACGTAGATTCATTAATATAATTTTTTTTTATGTGCGATCAAGTATATAACGATAACCAATTTACTTCATTTTTTGCACGAATGATATAATCACTCCCACATAAAAGGTAGACGGTTCTGATTTTCAAAAAACAGCTCGGGCGGCCCTCAAGTGGTGCATTATAGGACTTTACAAGAATTTTTCTTTATTGAGTGCATATGGATTATGGTGCGACTGTTGCACATGATCACGCACTAGTATAAATAGAAAGAGATGAGAGGCGAGAGCCCTAGCAGCCCACTCTCTTCTCTGAGTCTCTCTCACTCTCATCTCAACGTCTCTCTCTGAGTCTCTCACTCTCAACGTCTCTCTCTCTCTCACTCTCAACGTCTCTCTCTCTCTCACTCTCAACGTCTCCATCTCTCACCGCCTGAGGCTCGCTCTCTCTCTCTCTCAACGTCTTTCTCTCTCGCTCTTACCTCTCAAACAGTGAAGCCCTAGTCGGTGACTGCCTTTGCCGTTTCCGTTTTCGTTTCCGTCGGTGACCGTTCAGCAACTGCCGTTTCCAAAACAAACCTAGATGTGATGGGAAACCCCATACTTCGGCTACCGTTTCTCGACGAAGAACGCGACGCAGTCAAACAATCTCCCCAAATGTGTGAAAGGGACGAAGAGCACATACACTCGTCGCAGAAACCGTAGATCTCTGAACAAGGAAACCCCAAGTTCCGAAATGGTTTCTAGAAAATGTCTCCGCTGGGTGAGTATGCAATTTCAATCTCTAATCTTTATGATTTGATTTCTAATATGCTGTTTAAATGTTGATTCTTTACGATAGGGCGACATATTATTTGTTATTTCTGGGTATAGATTAATTCTTCTGGAAAGAAGAACGATCTTTGGAAAAGTTGAATCTCTGGTTTCATATTAGGTCCTGAAATACTTCAAATGTTAAGCCCTTGTTTGGTAACACTGTCACTTTTCTATTTTCTAAAATCCTGTTTTTGTTTTCCCTTAAAAAAAGTAGTAACATAAAACATGTTTGTGTCAATAGTTTGGGAAGGCGTTTTCAATTACTGTTGTCCCATGGTTGTTGTGCCCATGAGGGTGTTTTATCGGCTACCGGTGAATTCGTCGGAACGAAGAAATACCCAAGATTTGAGAGGACTTTGTCGTGGTAGAGAGAGAGAGAGAGAGAGAGAGAGAGAGAGAATTAAAAGAGCTCCTCCCAGGATTTGAGCATCAAAGGTGGGTATACTGCTTCGGCAGTACCGAAGCGGAAGAGTTGGCACTTGGCAGCCGGTTTTCTGCTTTTGAAAAAAGTGGAAGCTCAGTTTTGCTACTTCTCCAATTTTCAAAAATTTTGAAAGTCATTCTCTCTTTTTGGAAATCAAAATAGACAACCAAACAAACTTCTATGTCCAATTTTTGAAAATTCTGAAAAAGTAAACAGAAAACTGAAAGTGAAATGGTTACCAAACAAGGCCTAAGTGTGTTTAGTTATTCTCAAAGTTCTGACATTTTTCAAGGCTTAGCTAAATTACTAGGATTACTTGTTGCAAAAGATGCCAAAGTTTGGTTGTCTCCATAACCTCCCAACATACTCCATTAACTTGAACCATAGCAAGACTTCACATTTTCATCAAAGGAAAGTTTTAATCGTCATCAGTTTGCCGTTTCCATCATCAGTTTCTCTAACCTTGTGAGTTGTAGTTGTTTGCTAACTTTACATTAACGTATGAGTGCTAGGTAGTTCAAAGAAAATTCATTTTCCTGGCATAAAACATTAATTAAGCAATCCATTTTCATCAAAGGAAAGTTTTAAACATTCGATGTTAAGAAAATGAGGTACATATTTTGCTTGGTAATACCCATTGATGGTGCTACAGTAGACATAGGATTGAGGTTATTCCCTTAGCAAATCTCATGCTTCCGCTAATGCGACTTAGTAGTGCCACATTGATGTATATGATGTGGTGTATCTGTGGTGCAGCTGGTGCTCCTTATTTTTCCCTTATTAGGAGTGAAGTGGAATAACAGGCATACTCATGTGTCTTTATCTTATCAGAATTCATCGACATCAGTTACTATGTTGAAGATGCTGCCTTTTAGTCTATTTTATGAAAAGTTTAAGTTTGTTATGTTTTCATGTCTGCAAGATTAGCTATATTTATGCGTGTCTGATAAAATTGGATATCTTCGCTATATTCTGTTTATGCAATGCTGAAGACTGCAGAAAGATGCACATGTGAAACCTGTTGGGAATGGTTTTGCATGTATGAAAATGACTAATGGCCAGAGGAATTTAGCTTCCGCTAATGCATATTCCTCGATGGGAGAATCTCCATAACCACTAAGTTGAGGCTACTGCTTCTTTCTAGTTGTCAAATAAGAGACCACCTGGTAGCACGGTAATTTGTACTTGAATACCTACCTATGTCTATGATTCTTGGGGTTGTCCTTTTGTAGACTGTGTGCAGGATCATTTCCATCGGTTACTAGTGCAGATTCATTTCAATTTGCAGTTGGTTTTCAGAATATCTCTTATATACACTAGCTCGCTGGTGTTAAGAAATTGAGGGTATACCAGTAGCCCAACTAACAACTTTTGATCTTTAGACGTGCCTTAAGCACTAGTCTATTCATTGGATACTAGGCTGGTTTTACGTTATTGTTTTATCAGTGAGGTTATTAGGGCCCTATGTAATAGCAAATGATACTAAGGATGCATTTGATTCTGTTTATATCTACTTTGTTGATTGTTCTAGAGAGAAATCGTGGGATGATCCTTTTTGAAGCTGCAATTAATGTGGCTTATTGATGTTTATTGTCTCATTTCTGATATTGGTATGGGTAAGTATTGCAGGATTTTTGAGTAGTGGAGTATTGTAGGGTTTTCTTTAACTTGATCCACAATTTCGAACCCTTGTGCAACTGTACGAGGGATTCAATTTCTCGTGTTACTACAGTGGCGGAAAAATAAGAAATATAGTCACATCGTCTTTGGCTATTAACGTCTTAAAGAACTGTTTGTGATGACATGAAGGTTACTCCTACGTTCTTTGGCTATTAGTAATTATGCTTCTATGTTTGTTGTAGAGAGCTGGTGATGTTCTATTCGTCCAATGTATCTGCAACCAATTCCTGATTCATGGGGAAACTATACGTGTAGACCTTGCCAGGAAAGAAGGGACGATGATGCATGTATAGTTGGTATTGTTGCCAAGGCCTTTACACTGTTTACTAGATCTATTCTGGTATGGTTCTCTCCGTAGTGAACTTCATGTTTATGCTCTTGTTTTTGTTCAGGAACTCAATTATTCTCTCTGTTTGAATTGCCTATTTTGTGAAGTTAAAGCGTTAACTTTTAAATGACGAGGTCCTTTTCATATTGATTGTATCTTGGCCAATAGGAATCTTTGAACACCTGAATTCTTGAATTCTATGGCATCTATGTTCGTTGTTGCATTGAAGCTCATGAGCATCTGATTGTCAATATAGTACCCTAAGTTTCTATCTTGGCTCACTTCATGACAGAACCATATAGGATTTTGACTCTATGATAGGCGAGAAAACTTAATTGACTGAAGACTAAAATTTGGGATCGCCAGAAGAACCCTAGGGTTATAACAGAATCCATTCCCTTTCTTTCATTAGAATAGCCATTTGTTGTTTGGTTTTTAGTAAGTTAGCTTTTACTATGTTAATAAATGGTCCTACTAGTGCAACTTGTTGGATGAGGAAAAAAGATTAAGGAATTTACTGATGGAGTTTTGCTTTTGCTTGTATGTTTATGGCTGGATGTTGGTGAAGAAAATCAGCATTTTTAGTGCCCAGATAAGTCTAGTTACTGGTGTAATTACGAACTAATCTTTGTTGCTGAAAACTGCATGTTTGTAGCTTGATAAAGTGCTGAAAATCAGATTTGGTTCTGCTGCGTTTCTGCTGTGTTTTGCCCAGTTTAAAGACTGTTTTTGGTGATATGTGTGTGTGAATTTAGGCCCCTTAAATCCCCCAACACTTCTCTTATGGTGCAAGTGCTTGATGTTAGACTTGAATCCCTATGTAAACTCAAGAAATTAGACCACTTATTTGTTTTAGGAATGACATCGTACAATCTTCTACGAAAAGATACAAATTTTGCAGCGACATGGAAAGCCATCAGGAGTGTCCTTCCGTCACTAATTGTTCTATCTTTTATGTTAGCAGCTTGTCTTTATTTTATCTAAGTTGATTGAATACTGAAATTGACATATTGTTAAGAGACTGTTTATGTTTAGTAGTGATGACATATTGCAATCAATTATTACCCATGACTATATTTTGTAAAGATTTTTATTGTGTTACATGCAGATTGCTCAACAATCGATGGTGATCATTTGGTGGATGAAGATACAATGTAGTAGGAGATATTAGATGAACGATGTTTTGGAGGGATAAAGCTGCCTTTTGTCTTATGTTTTGGTACTACTAGATGGAAGAAGGATGTCTTTAGTTTTTGGTATATGACAGTACACGTTATATATATAGTCCATGGATTGTGGTTCTTGCCTTTGATATTTGAAGATGCCGTGTTTTGACTTATGTTAATTGGTTTAAGTTAATGTTATTCTATTGCCTTTGAGTTTGATGAATTGTCTTTGAAATCATGACAGGAAGCAAAAGAAAATATTTAGCAACTGGTATATTTGTGTGATGATTTAGTTTGTAGCAAAAAGAACTATTTTTGCCAAAAAATTCCTTGCTATAAGAAATTCCTTTTTTGCGAGGAGCAAGTTTCCTAGCAAAAAGGATTCACCGGTTTGTCAAAAGAAATCATCTTTGGCGAGGTATTTCTTTCTCGCAAAAAGAAATCACCTTTTGCGACGAAAATATTCCTTGCAAAAAGCAAGACATCTTTTGCGAGGAATCTATGTCTCACCAAAAGATTTATTGTTTTAGCGAGGAAACACTTTGTCGCCAATGAGATATTTTTTGCAAGGAATGGCCCACTTTTGGCAACTAATTTGTTTAATATTAGTGTCCAATTAATTTCCTCGCTAAACGGTGTACTCAATTGCGACAAAGCCAATTTCTCGCAAAATGTATCTTTTTTGCGAGGGAAAAAAAATTCCTCGCAAAAGAGAATCGGAGACTATATATTTGCGAGGAACTGACGACGAATGAAATTTCCTCGCAAAAGGCTTTTGGTGAGGAAAAATTTGGATTTTGCGAGGAATTATAGTCCTCGCAAAAAGCCTAATTTCTTGTAGTGTTTCCATTTATGTGCCCGTTCATGGACTTTTTTTTTTGCACCGTGCATCGAACGGGCACAACGCTAGTTGATGGATATGGAACAGTAAAACAGATGATCACCACAAGTCTAGAACTATAAGTCTCTTAATATGTCAGGTCTGCCTGCGCGCACGCACTTGTGCGCTTGTATTATACACAAATCCTGATTACCAGTTGTGGAAAGTGGAAGCTCCAATGCTAGAATGGTCTTTCCCTTGCTTGCAATGCTAAAATCTTCTCACAAGCCTGAAGATATGTCTTATTTGTGTTTCGCACATACGATTACATTAGGGAGAGACGTGAGGGAGAGATAATACAGCTTGCTCTGGTTACTGAGATGAATTGAGGAGAGGCAATGATGAAGATGGAAAAATACTATAATCGGGGTGTGTTAACTTTCTCTTTACATGGAAAAAGTTGGTGTAGACATATTTTGGAGTCCAAGTAGCACAACCCTACATACGTGTGAAAGTAAAATATGATACACACGTTTTTATGATATGTCAAATTTTCTAAGGTATGAAGTGTAAGAGAAGAGTGTAAGGTACCTTAAAGTACTGGCGAACTAGCATATAAGCTGTCATTCCCTTGAGGATGACAGATGCTGCGACAATTGGATCCAAGGACGGCGGAACAGGTACCACTTTCTCGGCTGGTACGATCAGTTGCTCAGCATATGAACCTATTGTATTACCAGCATAAGCCACAACATCTCCAACTTTTCTACCCGTTAATCCCGGGCCCACAGCTGTCACCACACCAGCTGCCTCCACACCTGCAATTGAAAATTGAAAATCTTGAGCAACACATCCTCAACTACAGCAAACCTTGCATCAACACGTACTGGTAAAATAAAACATGCATCATATATGGTCATACTGATGCAGAGAATTCAATGAAAACATGAGTTTCTCCAGTATCATGAAGGTGATAACCCAAGGGATTTATTCCAAACAAACAACGGTTCGGATTCTTAGCCTGCTTATGGAGGAGAGCCTTGCTACACGTGAGGGGGCGTGTTGCCCTTTCTCTAATAGCTTAAGCTTTTAGATAAGTTGGTTGTTAACAATCTAATATGCATATTCTGTCCCTTAAAAAAAAAAGGCATAAACAAAAGAGCCATAAACAAGTAATGGATTTCTTTGAAAGAAGCACACTCAAACTAAGTGATAGGCGCGCGATATTATAGATATGAGCGCCTAAGTAGGGCGAATTAGCGCGTTAGAGGTGCGTTTTATTCTATTTTCCACTTGATGCCGTGCTTTCCTTTGTTTTGTGTTTTTGTTATTTTCGTAGGTAATAAGGCGAATTTTGGGCCAAGACTGAATTATTAGGCCTTGAGGCCGGTTTGGACATCGCCGTGAGAAGTCAAAGCGGAGTTGTGATCGTGGAGGCGTTATTGGTAGCAGAACAAAACAAGTTTTACATGTTTTTGGTGGGCCCAAAAGGCTACTTCATTACTACATAGTCTGACTTTTAGTCTTGGACCAAGCAAGAGAATTAGGCCTAATGGGCATGGCCCACAATTTTGACTGGTGGAGGAAAAAAGGGTTTATTCGGGGAGCAGCATATAAAAGGAAGAAAGGAAGCTGCGCAAAGGAGTTTTTTTTCTTCCGCAGCACTTTTTTTTTACTGCTCAACAGGGAACAACGGAGGCAGCTTTTGGACGAGAGTTCTGGACGGAGGACTGTTTCCCACGCACGCATATCGTCAGTAAACATTCCGAGTTTTATTTTACAGCTTTAGATTGATTCCTTCATAGCTTTGTTTTTCTTCTCTTCATGTTATTTAAAGTTTTTTTCAGATCTCTGCACTCCGGTAACTCGTATTGATTTACGTTCTTTATTAAAGTTGTTCGTTGATATTCAAGTAATTGATTTCTTCTGTTTATTTTCCTTTTCCAGTAATATGAGCATGATTCAAATTAGGATTTCCTTTGTTTCTCTTGCAATGATTAGTGAGTAGTCGTATTGGTAGGGTCGCGGGGTGATTAGCACATCGTGGCCAGTTCGGACACTGCTCCTATTTTCAAACGATGAAAAAAAAATGATTTTAGGTTAATTGAGAACATTCGTGAGACGAACCCGGGCATCGACGGAGCCCATGTGAACGGGGGAATGGGGGAACAAAACTCGTTCTCCGCTGCGCATGGGTATACGGCGACCATAAGGTCTCGCATCTTGCGGGGTATCTTTTTCAATTTAAAATTACGTTTTTTTTAGAACTCCAAAACAGAGCAGGTTACTCCGGACTGGTTACGAGTGCTATGAACCCTACGACCGTACCTCCTTTTAATTATTTAAAAAGTCAAACAATTTCTTAGTGTAGTTAATTTCTCAATCAAACCGACAAGGGGTGGCTACCTAAGAGCCGTTTCAAACTCTACAACCCGAGGTTCCACAGCACACACTTCATCGTCCTTAGTGGATTCGACTCCGGTCTTACCGGGTATTGTGCTACGTCGATCTCCGCCCTACGCTTGGGGCAACCCTTAATTTTAGGACTAGGAAATCGTCAAGCATTTTTGGCGCCGTTGCCGGGGACGGTAACGTGTGTTAAGAATTCGGGTCGTTAGATTTTATTTTTATTTTAGTCATTGAGAGCGTTCCGAAAGTAACCGTGGAGGAAGAATATTTTGGTGGTGAGTCTTTCGATATCGGTGGCCTCTTTGTTAATTTAGTAATCGAGCCACCAATGGCAGATCCACCGATGTCGATGCGTGCACACATGCATCCTGAGAGGACCACTCCTCTCGGTCCAATAGTTCTGCCAATAGAGACAGTGGAAGCACGTAACGCTTTCACCATCAAGCCAGGTACGCATAATGCCCTTCCCCTGTTCTACGGAAAAGGAGAATGAGGATCCGTATAATCATATCCGTTGCTTTGAGCAGTTGGTGTGCACCCTCACCACCACTGCTCAGTGGGAGAATGCATGCCTTAAGCTTTTTCCCCCTTCACTTAGGGATAATGCGGATAAGTGGTTACGTATGCAAAAAGCCCAGTCTCTGAGGACGTGGGCTGCTGTCCGAGATATATTCTACAAGAAATATTTCTCGGAAAGTAAGTCGAAGTACCTGACTCGCCAAATTCAGTCATATAAACAGAAAGAGGGCGAGTCGTTTTTAAGGTGCTGGGAGCGGTTCAAGGACTTGCTGTTGTCCTTGCCGCATCATGGGTTCGTAAAACACCAGTTGGTGTCATTTTTCTATTTGGGCTTGAATGTTGCTACGGTCCAACAAATTGAGTACCTCTGTAAGGAGGCAGATTTCCTCGACAAGTCCCCGGATGATGCGTGGGACTTTCTTGATGAGTTGGCCGAGAAACACCGAAGTTGGGAACCTTCTGACCTCGGTGATAGGGCTATGGCTGCTCAGGGACCCAGTGGGTCCGGCATGTTTCCGTCGAGTGTGAGAGAGCACAATGTCCAGTCTCAGCTGGACAAGATGACCAAACAGTTAGAGGACTTGAAACTTAAGCAAGTCCATCAGGTGAATAAGATGAGAGTTGAAGAGGTGTGCGCTTTGTGTGAGTGTCCAGGGCATTTAGTCACTGCTTGCCCCGCGTTTCCCATTGTGAAAGACGCATACCATAGTAATCAGGCTGAGGTGAACGCGCTTAACCAACGTTGGGATCCGTATTCTAATACCTACAATCCAGGGTGGGCCCATAACCCACTTTTGAGTTGGAGGGATCAAAAAGCCCCAGCGCAACCCCAGGCACCACCTCAGCAGTCAGTCCAGCCATTCCAGTCTTCTCAAGGCCCAATGACCCAATTCCGTTACCCACCTCAGCAGCAGCAGAGGTTTGGTCCTTCATCTTTTGGACCACCCCCTGGCATTAACCATCCCCCGCGGGATAAGCAGACTGATGAGATGATGAAGACTCTCATGCAGTCTCAGATTAGTTTCACTGAGCAGACTAAGCAGGCAATTGGTGATATTAGGACCCAATTGACCCAATTGACGGCGGCAGTTGGCCAAGTCCAACAGGAGAAGGGAAAGTTTCCTTCTCAACCTCTAATCAATGCCGCCGGTACGCATTATGTGGGTGATTTTTCTGGCCCGAGTAGTTCGGATCCTAGCCTAGAGGAGGCTAAGGCGATCACCATTCTCAGAAGTGGGAAGGTGATCAACAAGGACTTACCTCCTAAGCAAAAATCGGTGCCACCCCCGGTACCGATATCTGTGCCAGTAGCCATTCCAGACCTAGGAAGTGTCCCTGAGGAAGAGAAAGATGCGGAGTCTCCTGAAGTGGTGGTACCTGCACCTGCAGTCCCCACAACTCCGTCGCCACCCGTTGCTCCATATCCAAATCGCTTGGTGGCGAAGCCCAAGGTCAATGTGAACTTCCAAATGCTTGAGTTGTTCAAGAAAGTTCAGTTTCCTATCTCTTTAATGGAAGCCATTGACGCAATTCCTCAATTTGCAAAGGTCTTGAAGGATCTATGTACGTCTAAGCGGAGAACCAAAAGTCAGAACAAAGTGCTTCTGACGGAGCAAGTGAGCTCCATTCTCCAGGCTGAGATCCCCACCAAGTGTAAGGACCCTGGTTGTCCCACCATCCCTATAGCTATCACAGGTCAGAAATTTGATAAGGCTTTACTGGATTTAGGAGCGAGTGTCAATTTGCTCCCGTATTCGGTGTACTTAAAGCTTGGCTTAGGCGACCTGAGAGCCACACCGGTCACGCTACAGTTGGCTGATCGGAGTGTGAGAATTCCCAAGGGAGTGGTGGAAGATATTTTGATTCAAGTGGGCGAGTTTCTCTTTCCAGTCGACTTCATTGTCCTGGATACTTGCCCAATACCGGAGGTCTTTGAGAAGACTCCTATCATCCTTGGCCGTCCTTTTCTAGCCACCTCCAGTGCTGTCATGAATTGCAAAACTGGACAAGTCCTATTGTCTTTTGGGGACTCGAAAATGGAGTTGAATGTTTTCAATGTGGATAGTCGGGTCGAGGATGATGAGGAGGTGTATGAGGTGAGTTTGATCGACACGCTAGTGCAAAAGCATGTCGATAGTATGTTATACAAGGATCCTCTGGAGATAGTCCTAACCGCCGACGAGGCGTCATTCTTAGATTCTCCAGAGGTAGGGAGTTTGATGGA
This sequence comes from Rhododendron griersonianum, assembly GCA_018127125.1. Taxonomy (NCBI): domain Eukaryota; kingdom Viridiplantae; phylum Streptophyta; class Magnoliopsida; order Ericales; family Ericaceae; genus Rhododendron; species Rhododendron griersonianum. The sequence continues at coordinate 40,498,695 of CM030790.1, read as the reverse complement.
GATGCTTGCAGTAGAGGATGTGTGTGGCGTCGCTTGGAACCCAGTTCTTGAGCCGCTGGGCGCCCCACTTCCTAAAGCTCTCACATCGTCTGTCCAGCCGCCTAAACCAGAGTTAAAGCCTCTGCCGGACACACTTAAGTATGCATTCCTTAAAGGTGATGATACTTTTTCGGTTGTGATCTCCTCATCTCTCGAGGCGGATGAAGAGGCTAAGTTGCTTGCCCTGCTAAGAGAGCACGTGGGCGCGATAGGCTGGACGATAGCAGATTTACGAGGTATTAGTCCAACGGTGTGTACACATCGCATTTTTCTTGATGAGGATGTGAAGCCCTCTAGGCAACCTCAGCGTCGTCTGAACCCCAATATGAAGGAGGTGGTTCGGGCTGAGGTGCTTAAACTCTTAGATGCGGGTATTATTTACCCGATAGCCCATAGTGAGTGGGTGAGCCCGGTGCAAGTGGTGCCTAAGAAGGCTGGAGTGACCGTCGTGAGAAACAACGAGGGAGAACTAGTGCCGACCCGTGTTCAAACCGGGTGGCGAGTGTGCATAGATTACCGGAAGCTCAATGCGAGCACCCGGAAAGACCATTTCCCTCTCCCATTCATTGATCAAATTCTGGAGAGGGTGGCTGGTCGTGCTTTCTATTGTTTCCTGGATGGGTACTCTGGCTACAATCAGATAGAGGTAGCCATGGAGGATCAGGAAAAGACCACCTTCACGTGTCCTTATGGAACGTTTGCCTACCGTCGCATGCCCTTTGGCTTGTGCAACGCTCCCGGAACCTTTTCAAGGTGTATGATGGGAATATTTAGCGACATGGTAGAGAAGATTGTGGAGGTGTTTATGGATGACTTTTCGGTTTTTGGGGATTCGTTTGACGAATGCCTCGAGAACTTGAAGAAAGTCTTGGAACGGTGCGAGGAGAAGCAACTTGTGCTTAATTGGGAGAAGTGCCACTTCATGGTCACCCAAGGAATTGTGTTGGGACACATTGTCTCATCCAAGGGTATTGAGGTGGACAAGGCGAAGATCGATTTGATCGCAAATCTTCCCACTCCAAAGTCTGTAAAAGACATTCGGTCTTTCCTCGGTCACGCCGGTTTCTATCGGCGTTTCATTAAGGATTTCAGTGCTATCTCTCGACCGTTGTGTCATTTGTTGTCAAAAGACACGCCCTTTGTGTGGACTGAGGCGTGTGAGGAGGCTTTTAAGACGTTGAAGCGGAGTCTCACTACTCCGCCGATTGTACAGCCTCCGGATTGGGGTTTGCCCTTTGAGTTGATGTGTGACGCGTCCGACTATGCAGTCGGGGCGGTTTTAGGGCAACGGCGAGGGAAAGATCCCTGCGTCGTGTATTATGCGAGCAAGACGCTGAATGAGGAACAAATGAACTACACCACTACCGAGAAGGAATTGCTCGCGGTGGTGTTTGCCTTAGACAAGTTCCGGTCCTACTTGGTGGGTTCGCAAATCGTGGTGTATACCGATCATGCGACCTTGAAATATTTGATGACCAAGCAGGATGCGAAGGCTCGCCTTATCCGGTGGATTCTTTTGCTGCAAGAATTTGACCTTGTGATTAAGGATAAGAAAGGGGTTGAGAATGTAGTGGCCGACCACCTGTCTCGTCTGGAGTTTGAGGACCCCACCTCTCATCTCCCCATCAGGGATACTTTCCCTGACGAGCAGTTGTTTGCTGTTAATACGTGCCCATGGTTTGCGGATATCGCCAATTATTTGGTGACTGGGCAGATTCCACCCCATTGGTCTACAGCTGAGAAGCAGCGGTTTTTTAGAGAGGTCCGGCTTTATATTTATGATGATCCATATGTATTCAAATATTGCGCGGACCAGATTGTACGCCGGTGTGTCCCCGAGGCTGATCAAAGGGGAATTTTAGAGTTTTGTCACACCGAGGCGTGCGGGGGTCATTTTTCGGGTAAGAAGACCGCCGCCAAAGTCAATGAGTGTGGTTTCTTTTGGCCAAGTCTTTTTAAGGATGCGTACGTCTTTTGCAAGTCGTGTGACCGGTGTCAGAAGTTAGGTAAGGTTGGCCCGCGGAATATGATGCCCCTACAAAATATTTTTGTGATAGAGGTCTTCGATTGTTGGGGTATTGATTTCATGGGCCCGTTTCCGGTTTCAAATGGGTTTGAGTACATCCTCTTGGCGGTGGATTATGTGTCGAAATGGGTAGAGGCAATCCCCACTAGGACCAGTGATTCTAAGGTCGTGCTTGAGTTCTTACGAACTAACATTCTATCGAGGTTTGGCATGCCACGTGCCATTATCTCTGATCAGGGCACGCATTTTTGCAATAGGTCCTTTGGGGCGTTAATGAGCAAGTATGGCATCTCTCACAAGGTGTCTACTGCTTATCATCCTCAAACCAATGGTCAGGCTGAGCTAGCAAATCGTGAGATTAAGGGGATTCTTGAGAGGACCGTGAACCCGAATAGGAAGGATTGGTCACTTCGGTTGATTGATGCCTTGTGGGCTTACCGCACTGCGTACAAGACCGTGTTGGGTGCTTCACCCTACCGGCTCGTTTATGGTAAGGCCTGCCACTTGCCTGTTAAGATGGAACATAAGGCCTATTGGGCCATTAAGACGTTAAACACGCGTTTACCAGAGGCGGGTGCCCATAGGAAGCTCCAGTTATGTGAACTTGAGGAAATTAGGAATGACGCGTATGAGAGCACGAGTATTTATAAGGCTAAGGTTAAGGCATATCATGATAGAAATATACAGCGCAAAACCTTTATTGTTGGTCAAAGAGTGTTATTGTATAACTCGCGCCTCCATTTATTTCCTGGTAAGTTGAGGCCCCGATGGGACGGTCCCTACGTTGTGCATAAAGTTTACCCAAATGGTTCTATAGAGGTTTGTGACCCGAAGGATAATAATATTTTCAAAGTTAATGGGCAACGTCTGAAGCCATTTTTGGAGTTTGTTGAAGTAGGTGAACCTGATGAGATTTTGGTCGATCCTGTTTATTCGGATGACCCGGTTGTGTAGTCGTAAGTGGCTACGTTTTGACGGGTAGCTTTTGCGTACCACTCTATCCATTGTGGAGTGGACCCGGCCCCTAGTAATAGGGGTACCCATCATTGACTTGGGTTTTGGTCACAATTCTTGTATTTTTCGTTTCTTTTAATTCCTGCTAAGCAGTAAAAATCAAAAAAATAAAAAATTGGAAAAGAAAAAAATTAGCATCATGGTCTGGTATAGCCACCTGGTCGAAGCTATGTATGTAGTACTTAGAAGGTTGGGTCTGACGGCAGGCGCATAGTTAGCAGCGAGAATTCTGTCTGAACCATCTGACTTTAATGTCCAAACTCTGTGGAGATTGCTTCACAAACGGAGTGGTGGGTAAGGAATCTGGTAGCCCCAGAGGGAGTGACAGCCTATTAGATGATGGTACCACTTCTCAAGATATCGTTGAATCCTATGCATACTGTCTTTCCAACAAATAGGGAACCACAGTCTTTGGCCAGGGAGAAAAGTAGTACCCGTGTCTTTCGCGTGAAGAAAGTGGATGGTTTTTTTTTTGTATTTCATTTAATTTCTTGCTTTGTTTATTTCTTTTAGTTATTTTTCTTGTTGTCTTGGAGGCTAACATTTTGCAGGTTGTTCGATCTAAGTTGGGGGGTCTACCTCTCTGGCTCTCTCTATAGTTTATTCTGCTTAACCTCTCCTTTTCAAGGTGATATCTTTCCTCTCTTTTACGTTTCTGTCCTATCTTTATTTTTCATGCTTTCAATGCGGACATTGAATAGTTTAAGTTGGGGGGAGGGATTCACTTTGTTGTTTTAAAAAATTGAAAAGAAAAAAAAAATGGTGGAAATCTTTTGCATGAGACTTGAAGACTGTTGAGATTGGCTCGTGATTGATAGAGTTTGAGATGTGATAGTCATTCTTTTAATATTGTGGTGGCATTGTAGTTCTTTTTGCTAGCTTGTCGCGAAAAATTTGTCATGGCATTTATTTTTAGCACATATTGCACTTCACGTCTATTTGGGCTTTGGTTGCTAGTGAGTTATGACTTAAATGTTTTCGATGGCTTGTTTAGTGGAGACTTATGCCCATGTGAGCTTAGAGCCTATCTTTTCTTGGAGTGGTGTCAAATAATCTCTTGTTTGTCACAAAAGAGTAAATTCATTGTTGATCTCATTATTTTTGTCGTCGAGTGTTGGGAATGTTTTAAATTGCCTACTTATCTCTTGGGTTTGAAAATTGCATGGTTGTATTGCCCCTTGGAGAGAATTATAGGCCATCTTTGCTATTTTGAGCCGGTTCGTTTATTCCTTTCATACATTTGTCCCTTGTGAGCCTATTTGAGCCTCTTGCATAATAACCATTCTCTTGTTGAGCTTTACCATCTATATTGTGTCTTGAGAAGGGGTAGTTAATGATGTGAATGTGAATTTTTGAGAAAAAAAAGAGGGATGAATAATGGAGTGGAGAATTATGCTTGATTGGAGGGTGATTGTTTCTATGAAAAAAAAAGAAAAGAAGACACCGACTTATTGTGAAAAGGAGAAACAATTGTTCTTAATGTGAGATTGTGTTTAAGGTAGGAAGGAGAGATAGATGTGGTGGAGTTGAAAAGAAGAACAAAATTAAAGAAAAAAAGAGGGCACACATCGTAATATTTGCCCTATGTGAGTTGTGGTTAGCCTATTCTCGGACACTTGAATGTTTTACCCTAACCTTGAATACTTTCCCTACCCTAACGTTATCACCAGAATTGAAGTCCTATTTGATCCTAGGGGCAATGGGTTGTGAGTTGATGGATAGAGAGAGTTTCCAACACTTGGTATTCCTTTCATGAGATCGTGTGTCCACTTTATAGAGCATTCTTTTCGTGTCTTTATGTGCGGAAGTATTTTGCTTTCATTCACATAACGTTCGCCCGCACATATTGAGAGTAATATGCACCTTGTTTCGAGTGATTTCATTTGTTGAGTGCATGACACAGTGAGATTTGAAGTCGAGACTCGGTGCGGAGAGAACTTTTGGTTATTTTTCACTTGTGACCGAAGCCCTTACTCACACACGCTGAGTATAGGTGCCATGACTTTTTTTTTCTGACTTGATAGTATCTAGAACTGCTTATGCCCGTTATTTTTTTACAATAGATTCATGTTCTTTGTTTGAGGTATCATTGAGCTGTCTCGCGGTTTTTCAAATTTCATGTGAAAAGATTCTTGGTGTTTTGTGGGTAATCACTGCTGAAAACCCTCACGAGACTACACTCGTCCTTTAGGGATCGCCTAGGGGTTTAAAAGGCTTGTGGCACGTGCTAAGTGCAATCGTGAGTTCTACGAAGGGGGCATAGTTAGAATTTATTTATTTTTATTTTCTTTGCTCGAGGACTAGCAACCTTCAAGTTGGGGGGTGTGATAGGCGCGCGATATTATAGATATGAGCGCCTAAGTAGGGCGAATTAGCGCGTTAGAGGCGCGTTTTATTCTATTTTCCACTTGATGCCGTGCTTTCCTTTGTTTTGTGTTTTTGTTATTTTCGTAGGTAATAAGGCGAATTTTGGGCCAAGACTGAATTATGAGGCCTTGAGGCCGGTTTGGACATCGCCGTGAGAAGTCAAAGCGGAGTCGTGATCGTGGAGGCGTTATTGGTAGCAGAACAAAACAAGTTTTACATGTTTTTGGTGGGCCCAAAAGGCTACTATTCATTACTACATAGTCTGACTTTTAGTCTTGGACCAAGCAAGAGAATTAGGCCTAATGGGCATGGCCCACAATTTTGACTGGTGGAGGAAAAAAGGGTTTATTCGGGGAGCAGCATATAAAAGGAAGAAAGGAAGCTGCGCAAAGGAGTTTTTTTTCTTCCGCAGCACTTTTTTTTTACTGCTCAACAGGGAACAACGGAGGCAGCTTTTGGACGAGAGTTCTGGACGGAGGACTGTTTCCCACGCACGCATATCGTCAGTAAACATTCCGAGTTTTATTTTACAGCTTTAGATTGATTCCTTCATAGCTTTGTTTTTCTTCTCTTCATGTTATTTAAAGTTTTTTTCAGATCTCTGCACTCCGGTAACTCGTATTGATTTACGTTCTTTATTAAAGTTGTTCGTTGATATTCAAGTAATTGATTTCTTCTGTTTATTTTCCTTTTCCAGTAATATGAGCATGATTCAAATTAGGATTTCCTTTGTTTCTCTTGCAATGATTAGTGAGTAGTCGTATTGGTAGGGTCGCGAGGTGATTAGCATATCGTGGCCAGTTCGGACACTGCTCCTATTTTCAAACGATGAAAAAAAAATGATTTTAGGTTAATTGAGAACATTCGTGAGACGAACCCGGGCATCGACGGAGCCCATGTGAACGGGGGAATGGGGGAACAAAACTCGTTCTCCGCTGCGCATGGGTATACGGCGACCATAAGGTCTCGCATCTTGCGGGGTATCTTTTTCAATTTAAAATTACGTTTTTTTTAGAACTCCAAAACAGAGCAGGTTACTCCGGACTGGTTACGAGTGCTATGAACCCTACGACCGTACCTCCTTTTAATTATTTAAAAAGTCAAACAATTTCTTAGTGTAGTTAATTTCTCAATCAAACCGACAAGGGGTGGCTACCTAAGAGCCGTTTCAAACTCTACAACCCGAGGTTCCACAGCACACACTTCACCGTCCTTAGTGGATTCGACTCCGGTCTTACCGGGTATTGTGCTACGTCGATCTCCGCCCTACTCTTGGGGCAACCCTTAATTTTAGGACTAGGAAATCGTCAAGCACTAAGGCTGTGTCAGGGATGTATAAACGAGACCAATCCCAAGTTTGCTTCTATAAAAAGAATTGTGATCTCAAGAGAATCAAGCATCTAAGGCTTGTAGACGTATTTGAAATCGCTAAAATCCTACTAACAAAAAGATCCTAAGAAGAACTATTCATGTTGAGTCCTTATCTTGTTCCTTATTGTATATGTTTCTATTTTGTTCTTTCCCTTATTATTTTTAAACAAAGACTATTATCGTGGGCACATTTCTCCAGGAGGCAAATACAACTAGCTAACAACAGGAATTGTCAATTGACTCAACTCCACAAGTGAAGGGATATTTGCCAATGGCCGATGCCAAAAATCATAAGCCTACACTCTACATGGTACTTTGACATACAGATATGAAGGCAAACCTGAAGTAAAGGGCATTGTGGAGGCCTTAACAATTCCTTTGCGGGAGTAGACATCGGTGAAGTTAAGCCCAATAGCCTTGTTTTTCACTTTGATCTCACCCTCCTTTGGCTCTCCTATTTCCACGTCTTCCCACTTCAGAACCTACCATCATGTTGATTTGGAAGTGAGTAAACAAGGTCCAAAGCAATGTTCTGAATACCGTACCGGTAATGGTACCGGTTTTTGTATTGGTACGGTACGTACCAGTACCGGTCAAATACCGGGTACCGTTTCGGATTTACCGCAACTACAATATATATAATAATTATATATAATTATAATTTAAAAAAAATCCCCCATACCATGTAATTTATCATAAAATACCTATATTAAGACAACAAAATTCACCATTTGGAGTCCAAAATCAAACATTGCAAGTGTATAAACAAGTCCTAAGACGTTGCTGATTCACGATCATAATAAATAAATCCAAACCTGGTTTGTTGTTGTTGGGACTTTGGTGTAAAATCATAAAATATTGTGTTTGTCTCTTGTTCCAAATTTTTTTTTCAACCCAACCCTTTTCCATCCTTCAAAATTTCGGCAGGAAAGACAAATCCCTTATTTTCCTCCCTAAAACCCTCTCCATTCGACAACTCATTTTTACCCATTATGTAAAACTCCCCATGTAAATCCAATCCATCTTTTTAATACCCCCTTCTTGCTTTTTATTTTTCCCAGCCAACTCCCTCTCCCATTTCGGCAGAGAGATAGAGAGAGAGAGAGGCAGGCATCTTCACCAATCGCCACCACCTCCCGCTCACAACCAGCCGGTTTCCTCCATCACCACCGTAGCTCCACACCACCGTGGACCGAACCACCATCACACCACCTCCTCCATTCTCCAACCCCAGCCGTGTATCATCATCACCACCGGTTACCGCCACTCCTCAACACCAACCGGGTCCCCACTGCCGTACAAGTCAGCACCCCCAAAATTTCAGATCTGCAAAATTCCGGCCGAAATTTCCGGTAACCTTGTCTTGTCCGGTATTTTCCGAGATTCCCGGTACCGACCGGTAAGCCGACCGGTACGGTACGGGATTCACAACACTGGTCCAAAGTGTAGTGGGCAGCACATCCATCAACAACATTTATGGGCGTGCCAAAAGAACACCAAACCTAAAGCATGAAAAATTACACTTTACATGTGATCAATAAGACAGACAATTACACTTTGGACAATAAAACCAAACCTAAAGCACGAAAAAGACAGACAATCACCCCAACCTTCCCACAAGAAACACTTCAAAATTGAACACCAGTTTTTGCTGCAGAAATAGAAATCGTGTGCAATGAGAGCTGTTACTTGCACCCCGTGTCAGGCCCTTCCTGACACGGGCCCCCTTGAAATTCCCATTTTACCCCCGATTGCCCATGCGCTCTCTCTCTCTCTCCCCTCTGTCTCTCTCCTTTATTTTATTTTTTGTTATAAAATTTTAAATGTTAACAATTTTTTTTCACGTATTTTTTTAAATAAATTTTATATTTTTGAAATCTACTCAACGAAACCTATCAAACGAGCCTAATATTGATGGTGAAATAATGTAAAATGGAAAAACTATATTTTTGTGGTAGTTTAAACTGTCTAAACAGGTTGAAAAATTAAGTGTTCTAAATTTCAATCTGTTTGAACCGGTGGAAAGATTTTAATTTTTTGATCATTTTGTCCTAAATGATCGTAATTAAATTTTGACTCTAGGGCTTCCGTTGAGTAACCCTAAGAAAGTCGTAGAATCAAATATCTCTTAGGGTTAATCAACGAGAGACCTAGAGTCAAAATTTAATTATGACCATTTAGGATAAAATGATCAGAAAAATAAAATCTTTCCACCGATTCAAACGGATTGAAATTTGGAATATTTAATTTTTTAACTATATTTTTTAATATATAAATTGTCTAAAGGGGTTGAAATCACGTATTTTTTAAATAAATTTTATATTTTTAAAATCTACTCAACAAAACCTATCAAACAAGTCTAATATTGAATATGAAATAATGTGTCTAAATTAAATTATTTTTTTGGGCCCAATATATTATCTGTTTGTTTTTATTTTTTTGTCCTTCATTTTTTTTAAACTTCTATATTTGAGTTTTCAAGTAAATTATGTATGTTGAATCCACTTAAATTTACTTTATATTTCTCTGAATAGTCAATAATGCCAACTGAAATCAAACTTCATTTAATTATAATTGAGTACATAGAATCAATACATGAACATCATTCGCAACATCGTTCCCAACTGACCAACTATCAGAAAATAAAAAATTGTACTGATCCATAATGTTCTTTTATGAATTATGAAAATGAAATGAAAGTTGAGAAAAATTGTGAAGATGTGATTACTCAAAATTGCTCTCAATCTCAATATATGCAAGAATACACCATCATCAGATTATGTAGCCAAGGGAAATGTTCAACCATAGACAAGTTGTTCTGCTCTGATCTGCAGTTGCTCTAAATTTGCAGCTGCTCTGAAAGTTGATAAGGTGCTCAACCATAGGTAAGTTGATAAGGTGCTCATCTCAAGATTTTTTTTCTCTACAGGATAACTAATTACTCCTACTTTCTACCTCCACTGTAATGTTTAGTCATCAAGCCCCAATTCACCTATGTGCTCCACGTTCAAAACTCTTCAAGGCTCACATGCACACAAAAGCACCACGTGCACTACAAGGCACCGATTGCCTCTCTTTTTTCTTTTTTCGTTTCAACCGGTGGAAAAATCTTAATTTTTTGATCATTTTATCATAAATTGTCATAACTAAAATAATCAGAAAACTTTTTCTGTTTCCACTGGTTCAAACGGATTGAAATTTGGAACACATTTTTCAACCTCGTTAGACAGTTTAAACAACAGAAAAATATAATTTTTCTGATTTACATTATTTCACCATCAATATTAGGCTCGTTTGATAGATTTCGTTGAGTAGATTTCAAAAATATAAAATTTATTAAAAAAAAATACGTGAAAAAAAGTTATTAACATTTCAAATTTTATAACAAAAATCAAATGTGAGAGAGAGAGTGCTTTGGGGGGGGGGGGGAGGGAGAGATCTAGAGAGAGCACGTGGGGGGGGGGGGGGTAAAAGGGGGAATTATCTGCCGTGTCGGGGGGGCGGCGGATGGTGGTTTGGGGAGGATGGGGTGAAGGGGAAAAAAGAGAAAACCTCCGAAATCTAAGATCAAGAAATAGAAAAACCCCACGAGGGGGAGAAATCGCTCCCCTTCCGTCACCCCTTGGGGCATAAAACCCTGGGGGAGGGGAAGGAGGAGATGCGGGGCGACGGCTTCTTTAGGGTTAAAGAGAGAGCACGTGCACTGCCCTTACATTTTAGGCTACTAGTGGAATCTCACGTGCGTTGCACGTGGTAATTTTTCCATTATTTTTCATTGGTCTTCTTCGGCAGTCATTTTTATGAATTTCTTTTTTGGTGAATGTCATTGTAAAGTTTAATGAGTGCCATTCTTGTGTCTTGGGGAGGCTATATATATAGTTCGGAAATACAAGTACATACCCTTTGATTGGCTCTTGATTTTTTCATTTTGGACGTATAATAGTTGGATAATTTCAATAATAGGAACAATTTGCATGCACAAGATTTTAGTGTAACTAAGAACTGAGGAACAATGGTATTGTAATCTGATCAAGTGTTCACTAACAAATAAGGCATTCAAGTGTTTCAATCAAAATAATGAAGGAAAATAGATATCCATTGGAATACAAAATACATGAATCTAGAAGTGCCAAAAAATTAAAATAAAGATATCAATTGACCATTGTAAGAGCCTTTTTTCTTGAGCAAATCTTCTTGATACGTAACATTTCCATTTTTATGTGGTTCTGAAGTGGCTACCTACACAAAGAAAGAAATACACCACATATGCTCATTTTATTACATTTTATGACTTAAGAAATTGTGATTTAATTAGCACATGAGTGTATTTTACCTCAATTTGTTGACCCATAAAGGTATTCCATGAGTATTTTTATGCCCTTTGTCGATCCTTGGATATGAGCCACCATGCTATTGCCTTCATTATTCTGACTTTGACAAGCATACCAATCTTCGCAGATTCCTCAATCATAGTAATCACCTGTATTTATAAAAAAAACTCAAATGTACTTCTTTTCTTTGTCTCCTTTTTGACTTTGACAAGCATACCAATCTTTGTAGATTCCTCAATCACGGTAATCACCTGTATTTATAACAAACTCAAATGTCACATAAAATGTATTTATCATTTTCAAGAAACATATCCGAGCTCAAATCTTTTGCCAGAAAAAAGTAATAGAGAAATTGTTGGATATACCTAATCTTTAGCATGAACGATCTCTTGAAGTTCGTAAAGGAACAATGAGTTGGATCTCTGCTGGATGGAATTGACAACATGAAGAACCCATCCTGAACCACAGACACGAACACAGGCGCTCATACAAATGAAGATATGGACATGGGACCTGGCAATTCTGTCCATAAAATCAAGATACGGACACGGTAGGGAGAGGGAAAGATAATAAATTTTACACAATTTAATGAGGAAAAAAGAAAACTTCTTAAATGAAACATTATAGGAGGGAGGGAAAAATCCATAGGGTGATCATAGCTTGGATTTTGGACAGTTTACCATTCCAGAGAGAGAGAGAGACCTGTTCTTGACATTGCCAGACGTGGTAAGCTTTGTGTTGATTTTTTTTCCCCGACAGAATCTAAAATTAAGATTTTGGGGTGGTTATGGGTCCTAGAATTTTTTTTTCTTACTTTCATTAACTCCTGTTTTGAGCAAGACTTTTGAAGTTGCCATAGAAGTCCCATGAGACAATGCTATATATAGTTGCCCATGTGAGAAAATATTTTGAGATAAATAGAGACCAACATAGGGGATTGTTTGCCTTATGAATTGTCATGGCAAAACAGAGGCAATTTGGAAACTGTATGCGCCTGAACTTGAAGGCTGGAAGGAGTGGAATTCTTGGAAGCCAAACAGGTTTCCTAGCAAATTGGCCCACTGTAATTTCAGCATATATGAGATCTTTGTCAAAAGCTCTACAAACATCTCGTTCCATTGCATAGGCCATCAGATGGATCTATATTTCTCATTAACATAATTTGACTATTTTCTTTAAGTACCAATTTATGCCCATTTGGCATAAGAGTATTCAATGCTTATGGAAATGTTTTCCGGCGGACTGTTTGAAAAGGGGCCTGAACAAATTCACAGCACAATGATAGGACGAAATAAGACTTCGGGAAAATGTTATTGGAGGCAATACAAGAATAATGGGTTTCATTTGTCCTATATTTCAAACACACACTACTAAAGGAACTCGGCCTATAAAAGGCCAACAAATCCTATATTTTATACACACACGCAAATAATAAAGTGCTTATATGTTTGGACGTCTTTTGGGATTGGAAAGTAAGGGGGGGGGGGGGGGGAATCTGCATGCATAATTAATGTAAATATGTTTGCTAATGCTGAATGCTGAGGAAACTTATTGCACTTTCCAAACTTGAACTTTCCAAAAAGTCCTTTAATTACTGACGGGGTATCATGGGTATCATATATATATCCATCAAGTTGCCAAACTACAAGAAAGATGACATAGAAGTGATGCATGCATTGAATAGAAGCATTAGGAGTCTATAATTTGGCTCTAATTCTAATTCTTGATGGTCGCTTGTTTGTGAGTACTAAAATGCATTGAAACAATGCTGCTAGGTATCAGCTGTAAATCCAAGGAATTGAGCAAACAATGACTTCTATGCTTTTTTCCAACAGTATTACACGGATTTTTTGTGATGCGGGACCATGAAACAGGAGATTCTCTTTGGCCATAGAAATCTACTTGGTTTTTAAAAGGCCCTCAAATCCTATAGTTCAAGCAGGCATATATATATATATATATTTTTGGGTCCTAAAGGGGCAGGAAGTTTTAAAATCCAACACCAACTGAAGTTGCATAATTGTATCGTACATTTGGTGTGCATTATGCTGACATCCATTAGGAAGCACGGGAATATAACTATAATAAACCCTTTTGTTATCCTAACATATCAAAGGACCGGTCAAAACATAACAAACCACAAAACAGAGTCTGCAGTAAATTATTCAGAGTTCGGAAGATTAAATTCACACGGGAAAACTACCCCAAACCATTCTCACGGCCATAGTCATACCAGAAAATTATTTCTTTCCGGCGGCCGGATCTCAGGCGGTATGGAGGTATAGTGGGGTTTAAATTGCCAGAAACTTTGGCTATGCAACCATTTGTGACCATATAGACATACCAAACACGGACGAGAATAGGAGAATGGTCACAATTCTCGTAGGAAGCAAATATTTTTTTTTTTTGTTGATAAGTATGTAGAAAGCAACTTGGGCGCACGACTGTGTGGAACTGATCTCGTACCTAAAGCTGAATTCACACATGTAATTACAACAACTCCCCTTTTTTGGTACTAAGGAGGGCAGCAAGTTTTTTAATCCAACACCAGTTGAAGTTGTGTAATTCTGTCGAACAGTTGGTGTGCGTTATGCAATGATTCGTTAGGAAGTACAGTTAAATGCAGATGTGTGTGTATGTAGATGGAGGTAGGGGGCAGACAATTATTTAAGTTGCACTTACTGGGTATTTCTTTCCGCCGGCCTAATCTCAGGCGCTGGTTAATGCTTTTCGGTCGCCGAAACTCTGGGGAAGTACGGTGGAATTTTGGTGGTTGGAGATGGGTGTGGACGTGTGGGCGGGCTGGGGTCGGGGTGGGTTTGGATCGGTGGGGAGTTGTGATGGTATAGTTGGGTGGGCCGTTCGGAGTTGGGGTGCATTGTTTGGGAGAACAGGGAGGGAGGAGTCGCGTCTGTTCCGGAGGAAGAAGAGTTTGGAGGGGTGCGTTTGTTTTGGGAGAAGAAAAGTTAGGAGGGGTAATTTGGGAAAGTGAAAAGTCGACAAACAGTCGACTCTTTTATAAAGAGGTATAGATAATTTAGGGTGGTGATTATGATAGTAAAACTATTTTAATCTAAGAGATAAGAGAGCCCATTTTTAAAAGCCAAATTAAATTGTTAGCTCAAGCTGACGGGGATAGGAAATGGGATACTACTTGGAAAAAGGTTTCGTGATCTCATTGCTTACGCTTCAAACCCCTTTCCTACGTCCGATCAGAGATATTTTGCACTTGGACGTTGTTAATTAAACATTACGATTGTTTAGGCTAATTTTCTTTTTTCCTTTAGGCAGATTTGCTATATAGTATAGGCTCAATTCTTAGGGTCCGTTTGATACTCAAGAAAAAGAAAGGAAAATTAAAAAATTTATCCTTTCTTTTGTTTGGTTGAAAGAGAAACAGAGAAGAAAATAAAATTTTAAGTTTAGTGAATAATAAATTTTTCCTCCTATATATTTTCCTCTCATTTCCCTTCTATTTTTCTTTTCCTTTCCTTAAGTTTCAAACAGAGAACTTTTTCTTTTAACGATTTGAATCACCAAGGTGAAAATTTAAGTATCTCTAAGGGACAAGATCCCTATTTAACTTTTCCATATTTTTTCCAGCATTTTAAAAAAAAAATTGCAAATTTTTGTTTGGCTTTTAATCATAATTTTTGGATTAATCATTCTTTTCGACGAGAGGAATTAAAAAAGTATAAAAATGTGAACAAATGTTGAAAAAGTTAGTATAAGACGACACTTTAAACAGAAAAATATAGTTGTTTGGTATTTTTTTGTCTTTAGTGAACTTTTTTGTATTTTTGGTCATTATTTTTCACTTATTTAGATTCTTCTTGTCGAAATGGATAATTAATTAAAAATATATAACGCGAGTATAACAAAAATTCCAGAAAAAAACCATAAAAACACACGAAACAAAAACAAAAAGTTGTGAAGGATGGGCCTTAGTCCAATTAGCTTTAGTTTGTCATGAGACAAAAGAAATATTTTTGGTGTATTCCTATTTCAGAAGCATATCCACACAGATAGAAAATCTGTACCTACAAGTACAGATTCAATTTGGACCCATTTCGGGTCCCGAAAAAATATCTGAGCCGCTCATTTTGTTTAAATTATTATTTTTAGGGTCATTGTAAAAAAATTAGCTCAATTGGATATTGATAAGGGAGTTTATGGTACATCCAACTTTGCTTTAAAATTCAGCCTTGAATTTGTGACAAAGTTGGATGTTTCATAAACACTTTTTAACGTTATTCTATTGAGCTGATTTTTTGTTTGGACCTTAAACATAATATTTTAAATAAAATGAGCGGCTCAGATCATTTTTTTGGAACCCGAAATGGGTCCAAATCGAATCTATACTTGCAGATACAGATTTTCATTCTGTGTAAATAGCAAAGCTCGGCTAGCCACCAAATTAATTAACATATGGAATTCCGAAGTAGTATCAAGCGCAATGTTCTCATCCTTGAAACTCCATATTCTGTGGGATAAATAAAAGTTACATTAATCCCATTTATTTCTTTGGTCTAAACCACCCTCATACATCAATCAGATTTATTGCTTCCACAAACAAACACACATACCTACATATAGTGTCATAATACGAGCAACCACCATTTGTGAAATAGTAGTTCAAGTTTATTTTAAGGGTGTGCTTTTGGCATCATTGAGGTTAATTCAATGTCACTGACACAAAAGCGAGGACGGAGAAGATGCACCGGGTTGTCAACCGACTGGGATGACTTTATTTCCCACCTGAACCCGAGAGGAGTAATCGGTCAATCGGATAGAAAATGGAGCTTGTGTAACGGCAACCCACCAGAATTAATCAAGCGCCCAAGAAGAAACCATTGCCTGTGTGTAAAGCGCATAGGTTTCCAATTATTCTGATTGCTCGACGATGCATCCGCTAGATCAACACCTTGATAATTATCACACGGAGAAGAAGATTTGGTTCGAAGCTCCACGTACAGCGAAGTAGTTCGGGTTAGATAACGGGTCAATATCGAATATGATCGCCTCTCCCTCTCTCCACTCTGCATCAGATATTCCATCACTAGATGAAACACAAGAACGATTAGCCTTGGGTGAACATATTGCTTAAATAAATCATGTAGCTGAGAGTACTTCTAATAAATAAAGAGGGAAAAGAAAAACGTATCACGTATCACAGGTATTTAATCGATAACAAATTACTCACAAAACCAACACAATTTTGCTTTCTATTCTTATCAGAAATGTCATTGTCGCATCATTCTAGACGGATTTTTTGATGGTACGTTATTTTTCTGACGTAGAATGTCCAAAAAAAATAGGCGGATCAAACTGAATAATATATGGATGAGCCTATCTGAAACAAAGTTTGCACTATACCATTTTATTTTATTTTCAACTAGAGTTTTGCATCGTTCTCAAAAGACACTAGAGTTTTGTATAGAATGATGCGGCCAGAACTTCCTTACCATGTTGCATTCGTTGGGGACCATCCGACAGCCGCAGTTGATCGACAGAAGCAAAGCTCGGAGAAACAAAAGAAAGCTAGTAAACAAGAGACGAAGAGAGGTGACAAACGGTATGAAGTAGCCATTTCTAATTTCACAATATGTTGGAAATTGGAATACCCTATTTCATTCTCTTTGGATATGTCATACTTACACATTGCCACTTGAATTTATAAAGTAAAAGCTTGTGTCAAATCAGATCAGATGTGAGTGTCAAATCAGATTAGATGTGAATGACCTGCCTTTGATTAGCTAGCTCGAACATCCCTCAGACCGTCGGGAAAAAAAGCACGTGCTAGATAATGTTGGACTCAAGCTGGGAAGCAAGTCATATGACTCGATGTGAGCTAAATGTTATGTTTATCCAAATTATACCAAGGGCGAAATGCACTTTATATATAACACAACCCATGATAAGTGATAGGTAAATGACATTATTAAAAGTTCATAGGTTAACATGTGAAATGTTCACTAGTAGAATATGTTTCTTCGAAGGATTCTTACAGGGTTTTTTCTTTCTTTGTTTCTACCCTATAATGGGCGTATTTCTTGTATTGGTTGAGTTGTTGAGCTTTGTTATCTCGTTGACCCTCACAATTGATATAGTGTCATGAGTTTGTACTCTGTAATTCATATCTAAAGTAAAATGATTTCTTATATCGATTGACCAAAAAAAAAGACGAGAAAGTTATCTTATGTACAAATGCAATTCGCTTGAGAGGGATTTACTTCTTCGGGACCTTTTAGCGAAATACATTAATATCGATCTGCAATATATAGTAGTACTTGCTCTTCAATTCAAATGGTTAATAAGGCACGTATATACGTATTATGGTGTTGACTTATGCAGCTCTCTTATGCGGATTATTTGTATCAGTAATCTTTCTAGTCATTACGTTTCAAGAAGACGTAAAGATTTTTTTTATAAACGCAATCGTTTAGTAAATGAGTCTTTTTCCTTTGACAAAATCCAATACATGTCCAATTTCGAAATTATGATCATAAATCTAACAATTCTCACCCCAACCAATGTCATATAATTGAAAACAAACACATGTTCAATTGATCTTATGTAAGGGTGGGCATCATGTCATATTTGTATTCATATCATTTCGAATTCAGTGTCATTTTAGATTCGTGTAAAAACATACTGTATTAATTTAAATGTGTCACATACCTTGATCCGAATCCGACCTGCTTAAAATCTTGTTTTGTTCGGTCGATGTTTTTTTGTGCTATTTTTTTTTTGCCAAAAGGATAACAATTACCATTAATGATAAACATAGAGAAACATACAAAGAGCATATCCAACCCTAATCAAAGGCATGGATAGAGATAACAGAAGGTAGGCTTTCCAACCAAAGACACCTAACCTCCAAACCCTTACCGGCCAAACAGTGAAGCACACAGATACCAACACGCGCCTGATAAAAAGAACACTCACACACACAAAAATAAAACACCAAACCACTATCGGACAACACCCGGCCACAAAAGAGAGGAAAGCTACCCACAACGGAGAGTGAATATTCTACTGACCAAGTATGATTTTGGAAGATAAAATATTCTACTGATTGGGAAATCCAAAAGATTTAAGATCTTTAAGAAACACAATTCCGGTCTATGGTTTGGCATTATCGACACCATTGCATTGTGTCATGTGCAAGTCGTGTCATTTTGCATGGTTTAATGAATAGACACGAAAAATTAAACGGTTGTCCGTGTACTGATTGAGTATTGACGTGAATCCAACCTTATTCGCGTCTTTTAATTTTCGTGTTACGGGCCAGATCATGTTCATGTCAAAAAGTGGACGACTAAAACCATCTAACTTCGTGTTAATAAGTTTGTGTTGTGTCAACGAGTCGTGTTCAAAATTTCCACCCCTAATCATCAATATCTAGCAAGGTGTACGTATTGTGGCCAAGGCGAAAGAATCTCAAGTTGTTCATTTTCCTTCTCCTTTTCAAGTTTTGAACCAGTCGTACATTTTTGTTATTTTGTTTGGTACGCATTTGTGATTATCTTTGCTGCTTCGATTATCCTCCATATACAGACATGTACACTTTCCTGCATCATGTTTCTTAGTACTACATCATACGGCTTTACTTGATCGAAAAGTCTATGCAACCACCCCTCTTTATCTTACCGCTCACTCCACTGAACTCAATTGAATTTTTTAAAATCTGGACCATTGATTGTCAAGACGGACAGTGAAAGAGAGCAGTGAAACCGTGCGATCGATGGGCGTAGTACGTACCGCTGTTGATAGGTTGCGTTGGGATTTAATAATTTGGAGATAAAAAGCAGCTACATCTTGTAGCTTACATGCATTATTAATTATTATTATTATTTTAGTCTAAACCACACGATCACCACTTTATTGTTTACATAATTCGATTCCCGCAAACAACCACAGTACGAATTCTGCATCCGAATCCCAAATCAGAGGTAGTTAACCAAGGACGGATAAATCGCACCAGGCTGCCAACCAGCTGGTATCACGTCGTTTGCCACGAGGATCCTGCCGGTGTTACCGGACGTCAACCGGATTGAAAACGGAGCTTGTAATGCCGACCCGGATTCGAGCTTCCAAACAGCACCCCAAGATTGCTGCATGGGTTTCCATTCATCTGGTCCAGTAGTAGTTGACGTAGCTTCCTTTAGATCAACACTACCAAGAGGTGAACGAGTCATTTAATTTATCAATGGAAGGGTTTATCATTTGAAAATATATGTATCGCCTTGTTTGGTTGTCAGTTTTGACATAACAAGTAAAAAAATTATTTTCAAAACTAATTTTGTTTGAATAACGACAAAAAATAATTCAATCGATAACAAATTACTCACAAAACCAACACAATTTTGCTTTCTATTCTTATCAGAAATATCATTGTCGCATCATTCTAGACGGATTTTCTGATGGTACGTTATTTTTTTGACGTAGAATGTCCAGAAAAAACAGGCGGATCAAACTGAATAATATATGGATGAGCCTATCTGGAACAAAGTTTGCACTATAACATTTTATAAATAGAATTTCGCATCGTTCTCAAAAGACACTAGAGTTTTGTATAGAATGATGATGCGGCCGGAACTTCCTTACCATGTTGCATTCGTCGGGGACCATCCGACAGCCGCAGTTGATCGACAGAAGCAAAGCTCGGAGAAACAAAAGAAAGCTAGTAAACAAGAGACAAAGAGAGGTGACAAACGGTATGAAGTAGCCATTTCTAATTAATTCACAATATGTTGGAAATTGGAATACCCTATTTCATTCTCTTTGGATATATATGTCATACTTACACATTGCCACTTGAATTTATAAAGTAAAAACTTGTGTCACATCAAATATGAATGACCTGCCTTTGATTATCAGGCCCGAATTAACACCCCTCAGTCCCTGACCGTTGGGAAAAAAAGCATGTGCCAGATAATGTTAGACTCAAGTTGGGAAGCAAGTCATATGACTCGATGTGAGCTAAATGTTATGTTTATCCAAATTATACCAAGGGCGATATGCACTTCATATATAACACAACCCATGATAAGTGGTAGGTAAATGACATTATTAAAAGTTCGTAGGTTAACATGTGAAATGTTCATTAGTAGAATTTGTTTCTTCGAAGGATTCTTACAGGGGTTTTTCTTTTCTTTGTTTCTACTTTATAATTGGCTTATTTCTTATATTGGTTGAGTTGTTGGGCTTGGTTATCTCGTGGACTCTTACCATTGATGTAGTGTTCTGAGTTTATATTTTGTACTTTGTAGGAAAGGTCAATAGGCGCGACCGTTGACCGTTTGACTAGCCAATGAGCATGTGACACGTGTACTCGTCCTCGCGGGGTTGACGATTTGACCGACGAACCCTAGCTCGCCACGTGCCGCCTCAGTCGCGCGACACGTGGCCCTTTGCGCGAGGGAGCCTCGCGCTACCCATCGCTCCGCAGCGACCATGTAAGGGTCGCGAGCTTCTTTTCCTCCGATTAAGGAGAGAATTACATTTATTCAGGTGAACACTTGGCGCGGTCCCAATTTAATGGAGACGATAACGCGGTTTAACCAAGACACCAGTGATTTGCCCAGGCTCTTATGCCTGCTCCGGCCTTTAGGCAGGACCCGAGGGGCCCCTTGAGGCTTGGCAGCGGTACAGGCGCGATCGATTAAGGTCACGACCTTGCCCTTACGGGAATGAAGGGGGATCTAGTGGTTTGGTGGCTGTAAAAGAAGAAGAGGATCTTCGCGAATAAGAGGATACGCCGACCGTCATACTCGCGGGTCATCGCGAGGGTCGCGACACCTCGGCGGTCAGGGGGTACAGGGGGGACACGTGTCATTTTATTAGCGCGCCACTTGGCGCCCGAGCATTAGCTCGCGTGGTCTATAAATATGAACGTTTCTTCACCAGATCCCAGGGTTCAAGAGCCTTGTGAACATTTCCTAAAGAGAGAAAGTTGGTGAGCACTGATTTTAAATGAGGTCTTATCCTCTTTCAGGGGCTTTATTGTCTTTCCTCCTAGGGATCTTTGGGTTTGGGTCTCCACTGCCTACCCTTCCTGTTCACCCCTGCTCTCTTCTTCACCCTTCTAGATCACTCCTTCCATCCCTTTCCATAAGCTATTCTAACCTCTCCGGCACATCTATTCCTAAGGAGTATTTGTCCATTCAGAAATCGAACCCATCCTACATTGGCGACTCTGCTGGGGAGGTTGTTTAGTTTATGGTTAGCTTAAGAAGTGGTCTAGAAACTCCGGCTGTTCTTCCTCCTCCGACTCATACTCCGGCCATGGCGGAAAATCTGCTCAATACCGGGCCGATCTTGGCCGAGGGCGATGGATCTTCCACCCATGGAGGAGACGCCACCATAGAGGTTCTTCAAGCTGTTCGAGATGGCCAGAATCAGATGATTGCTGCCATGGCTGCTCTCACAGAGGCTATTACCGCAGCTCTACCAGTAGCGCCGGTGGTACCGCCAGTAGTACCACCTGTAATAGCCCAGCCCCCTCCCGCAGCAGCAGCTGCAAACCCTCTTCAAAATCCCCAAAACCCCAAAACCGGTGGACCGGCCCCTCTTACGGGTACCGGTTCAGTCCACCAACAACCTCTCCCGGTCGGGAACAACGGCCAATCTCAGAATCAGTTCCTCACTGTGGCTGATGTTCAAGCCCTCTTACTCAAAGAGAAAACCAAAGCCACACTTCCCTCCCTACCCAACCCCGATATACAACCCCCTTATCCCATAACCATCCTCTCTCTACCTTATCCAGAGGTATACCCCAGTGGACCGACATTGCTTGGCCCTTGTATTCACTGCTCAGAAGTTGAGGCACTACTTCCTGTCATTCCCAGTACAGCTCGTCACCAAAAGTGACCCGGTGAGGTACTTACTGTCGCGACCAGCCCTTTCGGGGAGGATCGCGAGATGGCTTTTAGCGTTGGCTGAATTCGATATCACATGTGTTACTCCGCGAGCTATCAAGTGTCAAGCTCTAGCAGATCTCCTTGCACAATTTCCGAGTGGGCAGTGCGAACCATTGGAAGAGGCACTACCCGGAGATGGTTTCGAAGCCCATGCGGCCAGTCCAAGTGAGGTGTCCTGGACGCTGAGGTTCGACGGGGCAGCAGGAGGAGTACATGGCGGCGCAGGAATTGTCCTTCAAAGTGATGAAGGAGAAAGGGAATACTTGTCTTACAAGCTAGGCTTCGCATGCTCCAACAACGAAGCAGAATATGAGGCCCTAATCTTGGGGCTCTTGGCAGCAAATTTCAGAGGAATTTCATGGCTGAAAATAGTGGGGGATTCAAAACTTATCATCCTCCAAACATCAGGGGAATACGCACTAAAGGAGCCCACCCTCGCGCCTTACAAGGCGACGGTACAAAGGCTAATGGAAAGATTCGAGACAATGGACATAATCCGTAGGCCAAGGTCAGATAACAGATTCCCGGATGCCCTCGCGGCGCTGGGGGCAAAGACAGAATTTGATGAAGAAAAGGTGACGATTGAGATCATTAAAAAGACAGAGCCGTCGATCATAGATGAGCTCGGGGCACGATGTGAGGAAGACTGGCGCGACCCCGTCTTGAAGCAGTTGGTTTCTGGAAAGGGGACCTTGCCTATCGCGGAGGTGGCTCAGTTTACTGTCCTTTGCGGTGAGCTTTACTATCGCGGACCTCAAGGGTGGCTAGTGAGATGCGTAGGCCCCGGCGAGGCGAAGACCAAGTTGCGTCAGATCCATGACAAAACTTGTGGTGAGAACGAGATTTCCCTGTATCGCAGAGTTCAAAGGCAGGGTTATTACTGGCCCAGCATGAAAGAAGATGCCGCGAAGGTCCTCCGCACTTGCCAAAAGTGTATGCTGTACGCAGTGGAGGTAGAATGTTGCCTCATGGAAGAGCTGGACTGGAGACAGGAATACATTGATTTCCTTCGCGAAGGAGCACTGCCTCTGGACCCGAAGGAGGCTGGAAGAGTTCAGCGCTACTCCCAACGCTACTTTCTGGAAGGGGGGCAACTTTACCGACGCGCCCTAGATGGAATACCCCTGCGTTGCCTGTCTCGCAAGAAAGCCGAAGAGGTTCTACAGAAAGTTCATGAAGTGGAACATCAGGGTTGGAGGAAGCTATACGAGCACTTGATCCATCTCGGGTATTTCTGGCCTACGATGGAAGCAGACTCAAAGCGACATGTGCGCAGGTGTGCGGCCTGTCAAAAGTTTGGGAACTTGGTCCATGCACCATCCGTGGAACTACATTCTGTCCGTGCCCTCTATCCGTTCCATACTTGGGCGATGGATTTGATCGGGCCCATACATCCTACGTCCAGAGGAAGCCAGTGGATCCTAGTTGCTACCGAAATAAGCACGAAATGGGTTGAGGCCGTTAGCTTGAGTAAGGCGACCGGCGCGGCGGTAGCGAACTTCATTAAGGAGAACATCATTTGTCGTTTTGGCATACCCAAAGTCATCCTTTCGGACAATGGCACCCCTTTCATCAACAGGAACGTGAAGGAGCTCTTAAAGTCTTATTCAGTGAGTCACCTCACGTCGACTCCATATTATTCTCAAGGCAACGGTCAAGCCGAGTCGACCAACAAGACTCTCATTCGCATCATTAGCAAACTGTTGGATGAAAAGGGAGGAACATGGGCTGATCATCTTGCGGTGGCACTGTGGGCATACAGGACTTCTCATCGCAAAGCTACGCGTGCGAGTCCTTTCAGTTTGGTTTACGGAGCTAAAACTGTCCTCCCCGCGGAACTCAGCGTGCCATCCGCGAGACTGGCCCTCGCGGCCGAGGTAACACAAGAGGAAAGAAGGGCAGACCTGGAAGCCATGGAGGAAAGAAGGAATGCTGCGGCAAGAAATCAGGAAAGGTATTGGCAGTCAGTAGCCAAGTATTACAACAAAGGTGTGGTGCCGCGAGCGTTTCAAGTCGGGGACTTAGTGTGGAAGTCCACCACCGCAGTCATGAGGGACCTGGAGCAGCCAAAGTTCACTCCAAGGTGGGAAGGTCCGTATGAAGTAATCAAGGCCAGTAGCAGCGGCCATTACGAGCTAGCAAGGGTCAGTGATGGCTTTAAAACTGGCCCTATCAATGTTAAGTTCATTAAGATGTACTACCCATGATGTAAGGGTATTTCCTATATTTTCAGTTTTCTGAGAAGGCGTCAGGCCATTCTATCCTTAGTTCATTTATGAACAGTTGTCGTATGTAAGGCGGCAAGTATTATGTGATGGGCAATGAACGGAAAGTAAAGCGGCAGTTGTAATATCATCTAACTATGTTCCTAAAACATAGGCATATTACGCATAAAACTACTGTAAATATCCGAAGTTGTCATTGCACCACCATAAAAGTTTACTGCCAACAAGCCATCAAAGTCATCATATTACAACACAAAAGTAAACAGAATCAAGCACCAAAGATATTCCTCAGGAAAGGGTCAATATCGCGAAGGGGCGCATCAACAAGTCTGTCGCCAAGGCGAGCCTCCTCAGCCAAGCGCTCGTAAGCCAACCTGCGTTCTTCTACCGCAGCCTCCGCCGCAGTTACTGCACTTTGCGCTTCAGCGAGAGCCACGCGAGCCTTCTCTAGGGCCACTTTAGCCCCATCACAGTCCATCTGCAGTTTCTCATTCTCGCGCATGATCTTCGCGGCCTCGAGCTCCTTGTATACCCACCAAATGTCAAACCCCAACTTGTCGAAGTTTTGAACGGTAAGCCCGACCTCCTCAATCTGTTGAGGACCCAAGTCGCACACCCTCAGGCCCTTGATACTCCACAAGAAGGTGTAAAGGCACTCCAGCTGCATCCGGCCCATGGTCCGGCTGTAAAGGCCGCGGACCTTGAAGAACGTATAAGGGAAAAGATCCCGGACAAAGGAGAGGAAAGAGGTCGACTCAGGAGTAAAGCCATAATACCCGAAGAAGTCCTCGTTTGAAGGCTCCTCCACCTCGTTGGCCACCGGCGGGTCCACCACTTGCACCTCAGCATCATCATCAACCGCCGCGTGCTCGCGACTAGTACTGGCTTCAGCCTGTTGCTGCGAGACAGACTCGCTAGCTTGCAAAGAAGTACCGTCACCCACGTGCCCAACGGTATACCCCGTCTGCGAAAGCCCAAGGGATACAAGGGAGTCATCCTGCAGGTCTGCGAAGACCTCAGCGGTAGTCAGATTCGTGAGTGCCACTGCTGCGTCGTGCGCCTGGAAGTGTGAAGTGAGATCACCGGTGGGCGGAACGTTAATACGTTTGTCAAGGAGATGCAGGGCAGTCTCTACCGCCTCTTGGGAAGATGGCGGCGGAATGTCAGCTTCCGGGGCCAACAGATTAATATCGGGAACGGAAAGAATCCCTTCAGTCAGAACCCTCCGGCAAGGAACCAAGCCCGGAATGTTTGCATCCTCTTCATCCTCATCAATCACGGGTGGCATCACATCACCACCAAAATCACCATCATCACCTCCGCCACCACCGCGACTTTCGTCGCCACCATCACCATCATTACCACCATCGCTGCCCAGATTTTCATCCTCATTATGAACAAGGTCCTCACCGCCACTACCATCACCACTATAATCCTCATCGTCGTCATCTTTATCACTTGGGTTGCCCTCGCTGCCACCCGCACTGCCATCATCGTCCTCCTCATCATCGCGATCATCGCTACTATTAGCGTCGCTCTCATCACCATCAGGTTCTCCCTCATCGAGGGTGATGACCACTTTCTTACCTACGGCAGCGGACGTGCCGCCAGGACTGAGATGTGTAGTGCAAAGCAGTTTGAAAGACTGACTGATCGGGGCTGTATCATCAATACTGCTGTCGGAGCCCCCCTTGCGAGCCTCCTCGCCTTCCCTCTTTCTCTTCAACTTGCTCAAGGGGGTGGGCTCTCCCCCTTTGTATCTGAACGAGGAGCCTACAAAACGATAAAGGGTATGTGAGAAAGCGGTGACAAAACAAAGGGAGAAACAGCAAAAGTAAGTTCAAGGCAGGAGACAAATCTCACCTGCAGACGCAACGCTCGCAGGGGTCTCTTCAGGGCGAGAAGTCCCTGAGGAGCGGATGGGGGCACCCTAGAAAAGAAACGAATTCAGAAGTCGCAAGAAACATGAACAGCGAGCACTACTACGAATAAGATGGAGAAATGCCATTTCAAAAGAAGGCGTACCTTCCGTAGTCGTTTTAGCCGAAGACCTTGCTGTGGCGAGGAGGATTGCTCTCTTGCCTTCGCACGAGTCATTCTCGGCGGGATGACAGTTGAAATTGGCTCCGCGATGGTGATGCCGCGGCTGGCCGCGAGAGCAGCGCTTGGTGGGGCCCAACAACTTCTCTTACCTCGCCAACCAGTTTGCCTCGCCTTCGGGGACCTTAGAGACACGTCGCGATGGTAAACGTCTGGAAGGGCTGGAACCTCAGGGGCGCCGCGTACGTAATTAATGAAGGAGTCGAGATTGCGACGCCAGGCCAAGCGGCCATTAGCAGTGAAGAAAGCCTCCCTGTCGTTCCTCGGAAGTACCACAATATCATAACCCTCCGCCAATTCCTCCACATGAGCCCTGGTAAAGCGACGAAGACTCTCGGCATAACTTTTCAGCGGTGGCGCTGGACCCGGCGCACCTTGATCGTAGCCGAACTGCCGTGCTACCCTATCCGGACGATACAACACAGAACGCGTCCCCTCCGTGCATAATGCGGGAAGGGAGCACGGGCAAGCGACAACGAATGCAGCAAGAGCAGAAGAGGGGACAGCAACACCGTCAGTTTGAAAGTCAACAATGCGGTCGTCCTCCGAGAAAAAGCTGGTTGGGAGGACACCTTCGACCGGCTCAGCATAAGGTCGCGGAAAGAATGTGCCAACATCATCGATCCGCCTCCCCCAAGGCTTCGTTGAACTCACCCCACTCCATCTCGTGATTCGGAGGCAGGGTTCTTCACTCTAGCTAAGGTCCACAGGGGAAGGCGCGAGACTCAGGAAATGCTCGAAGCAGAAAGCCATCAGAAACTGTGTGTGCACCACTGACACCATATCATAGCGCCCCAAAGACCTCTCAGTATCAGCATGAACTTGATCCAGACGGTGAAACAATGAACCAAGGAAGAGAGGGCCAAGCGGGACGAAATCCCCCCGCGCAAGGCTTACCGCGAGGGGGAAAACAGTATGATTCGGCCCTTCATAAGGAAAATCAGGAATTACAAAGAAAGAAAGCCAGTAGACGAGAAAACCTGCAAGATGGAGATCGGAATCAAACATCTTCCCATGAAACTCAGTTGCTTGCCCAGCAGGAGGCACGGTCCCCAGAGGAGGCAAGTCCTTGAAGAAGTACCTTAACCAACAGCCCAGGAGGTCTTACCCGACTTCGAAGGGGCCCGTACGCGTCCCTCTCTGTCAAAGCGGGACCCGCACTTGCCCGCCGCCGTGTATGCCCTCCTCAGCCTATCAACCAGTCTCGCATCCGCCGAAGAGAGGTTCGAGGGGTCGAAGGCCACTGACCCCCTCGTGCTTAGCCTCATCATCACAGCCGTATCCTGAAGCGTCGGACCGCAGTCCCCCCAGGGGAACACGAAAGTGTGAGTATCCCTGCTCCACCGAGAGACCATGAAGTCAATGTTGTTGTTGTTCCTTCGAATACTCAACTTCGCCGAGAGGCGGACAGGCTCGAGAACACGGGCAGCCGTGAGCGCATGCACGAAGGCCGGATCTTCCAAAACCGACTCCACCCAGTCGCCCCAATGAGCCGGCGCCTGAGATACGGCCTCGTAATTGATAAAGCAACAGGGGACATCCCCTCTCTCCACTCGGAATCTCAAAACGGAAGAAGGAGGGATCAAATCAGCCTCCTCATGTGGTACCTCGGGAACTAAGGAGAGGGGTTCCTCCGGGATCTCTGTCTCCGGCACGAAAGCCTCCGCCTTCCGCCAGAACGAGTCACTCGAGCCGCCGAGGTACGGCGCCCGAAGCCACTCATCCGCGGGGAGTGCTCGGATGGAAGTCTGCAATATGGCCTTGCTCCCTTGCTCTACGTCGTCTCTCACCATCGTGAACCAAGAAGTGGGTTTATGAGGGAGAAGAGAGAGAGAAAGTTGCAGTCGGTGAAGGAAGGAAGAAGAAGAAGGAAGATGGGGCTCTGGTAGAGAGAGAAGAAAAGTTGGAGTCTTCTGAAAAGTGAAGAGGTTTGTGGGTAAGTATGGGTACTTATACTCAGGGAAGGGTCCCCCAAATCTCGAGAAAGGGACACAGCAAATGAAGGGGTGTGATAAACTCTGCAGACTTGAATAGTCCCGACCGTTGCACGCGCGAATGACAGCGCGTGGGTCAAACGCGGGTGGGGGGCAATTGTAGGAAAGGTCAATAGGCGTGACCATTGACTGTTTGACTAGCCAATGAGCATGTGACACGTGTACTCGTCCTCGCGGGGTTGACGATTTGACCGACGAACCCTAGCTCGCCACGTGCCGCCACAGTCGCGCAACACGTGGCCCTTTGCGCGAGGGAGCCTCACGCTACCCATCGCTCCGTAGCGACCATGTAAGGGTCGCGAGCTTCTTTTCCTCCGATTAAGGAGAGAATTACATTTATTCAGGTGAACACTTGGCGCAGTCCCAATTTAATGGAGACGATAACGCGGTTTAACCAAGACATCAGTGATTTACCCAGGCTCTTATGCCTGCTCCGGCCTTTAGGCAGGACCCGAGGGGCCCCTTGAGGCTTGGCAGCGGTACAGGCGCGATCGATTAAGGTCACGACCTTGCCCTTACGGGAATGAAGGGGGATCTAGTGGTTTGGTGGCTATAAAAGAAGAAGAGGATCTTCGCGAATAAGAGGATACGCCGACCGTCATACTCGCGGGTCATCGCGAGGGTCGCGACACCTCGGCGGTCAGGGGGTACAGGGGGGACACGTGTCATTTTATTAGCGCGCCACTTGGCGCCCGAGCATTAGCTCGCGTGGTCTATAAATATGAACGTTTCTTCACCAGATCCCAGGGTTCAAGAGCCTTGTGAACATTTCCTAGAGAGAGAAATTGGTGAGCACTGATTTTAAAGGAGGTCTTATCCTCTTTCAGGGGCTCTATTGTCTTTCCTCCTAGGGATCTTTGGGTTTGGGTCTCCACTGCCTACCCTTCCTGTTCACCCCTGCTCTCTTCTTCACCCTTCTAGATCACTCCTTCCATCCCTTTCCATAAGCTATTCTAACCTCTCCAGCACATCTATTCCTAAGGAGTATTTGTCCATTCAGAAATCGGACCCATCCTACATACTTCATATTGACTCTTCTATCGATTGATAAAAAATAAAAATAAAAAGGACGAGAAAGTTAGGGTGGTGCTAATGCCACGAGGCTTTCTTTTCCTGCCACGATATTTTGTTTGTACTTACTATTATGCCCCTTCAAGTGTCTCTCTTCTGCATTGACTATTCTCCTTTCATAAAAAGTGCAACCCAATTATACCCCCCCTCTCTTCGTATCTCCCTCTGCCAGAACCAGGGAGCAATCACAATTTCAATTTTAGAATACTAGTTCCCGAACTTCTGTAGATGTCAATCATGCTATCGTCTCTTACAAATGACCATCTCTTCAACCCCAATCTAGCTACACATATAAGTAATAGACAGAGAATTAATGATTATATTCTTATTTTTTGCGTTTTGAAGAGTAACACTCAAAAATCTCTCCCTCAAACAATGGGAAGTCCAGTTAAAAAAAAGAGAGAGAGAGGAATTCAAGGAAATGAAGGGTGAAAATCTAGATTGAGAGTTAAAATCAGAACCAAATTCTGCAATGTGCTATCTATCTTTTCATAGATTTGTTTGATGTTGAATATCTGTTTACCCACTTTTCCGCCGCGTAGGCGTGAGCGGAAAATCAATGGCGTGTGCGGTATGAGCGCGGGCGTGCCAGGACTTGTCGTCGTCCAACGTATGAAAGGCGTGAGCGCCTCGATCTGACTTCGTATGTAGTGCGACTGCGTGTGACCCAAAGGGTGAGGCCACAAAAAGGTTCGTGATTTGCCACAACGAAGTGGACTTAGAATTTCCCAACCGTGTGAGAAAAAGAAGAGAATATCGTAGAACTACTTTACTATATCGTAATAATAAAGTAAGGGATGGAGAGAGATAGGAATAACTTCATTATGTTTCGTAATAACAAAGTTGGGATACAAGAGAGACGAAGCTCGAATTACTTGGTGAAGTAATTGAGTAAAGGTGAGAAAATAGAGATAGTTGCTTCGCTGGGAAGGCTTTGATTTTTAAGCGTTGAGCTTGATTGGTGTGGGAACCCGGATTAAGCCTTCGAAACTTGTATTTATAGGCCACGGATATTCACGGTTTTGGAGCCATTTTTCAGCCTTCACTCCATGATGACAAGTGTCCCACTTCAGCTTTCATGCGTGCAAAATTCAGAACATGGCGGTTACTGGAGGTTTTTAGCAGTTAACAAGGGTCATGGGCTCCCTCATTTCCTCTTTACGTGGCAAACAAAAGAACATGGGCAGTTAATGGCAATTAATTGTG
Organism: Rhododendron griersonianum; assembly: GCA_018127125.1. Classification (NCBI taxonomy): domain Eukaryota; kingdom Viridiplantae; phylum Streptophyta; class Magnoliopsida; order Ericales; family Ericaceae; genus Rhododendron; species Rhododendron griersonianum. Next base: position 40,468,026 of record CM030790.1, on the reverse strand, counting down.
CCATCCACATGCTGCTTCTTCATTATGGGAGGTTAGTGGAGATAATGGGGTACTCCATTTCCCCATTTCGTTGGGATTAAAATATACTTGGCCATTTAATTGTAAAAAACCACCCCCTTTTTGCATGAGATGCTTCCAGAACCTCAAGTAATCTTCATGCACTATGGGCCTCTTAGAATTCATCCGAATTACTAAGTCCAAAGAGGCCAAGTCCCATATCTCATTCCAATTAAAATTAATTGGGCTTTCCGATACGTAGCCCATTAATTTTAATCCAATAAATCTTCATTTTGTGGCCCAATTTAATTAAATATTAATTAAATGGCCTTCCAGCGCTAGCCTAAGATTTGGTGCCAAAAACGGGTGTAAACAATATCCTTTAGATAAAAGCTAGAAATTGAGTGAAGGGTGGGAGGTGGTGCTCGATTCCACGACCAGCAACAGTCACGAGCGCGCAGAGAGTTTGGATCCAAATGGCAAAACCAGTAATGGTGTGAAATACTCATCGACAACCAAATCTAGCACATTCCAGTCCTCTCCTTCGGCCGTAGAAGAAGAGGAGGGCTTGAATTTGAGAGGCGGTAGTATAAAAAGCCCTCGTGGCATTAACGCCACCCGAAAGTTATCCTATGTACTAATGCAATTCGCTTGAGAGGGCTTTACTTCTCCGGGTCCTTTTAGTGAAATACATTAATATCGATTTGCAATAGTAGTACTTGATCTTCAATTCAAATGGTTAATAAGGCACGTATATACGTATGATGGTGTGGACTTATGCAGCTCTCTTATGCGGATCATTTGTATCAATAATCTTTCTAGTCATTAGGTTTCAAGAAAACGTAAAGGTTTTTTTTATAAAAGCAATTGTTTTGTAAATAAGTCTTTTTCCTTTGACAAAATCCAATACATGTCCAATTTCGAAATTATGATCATAAATCTAAAAATTCTCACCCCAACGAATGTCATAATTGAAAACAAACACATGTTCAATTGATCTTATGTAAGGGTGGGTATCATGTCGTATTTGTGTTCATGTCATTTCGAATTCAGTGTCATTTTAGATTCGTGTAAAAACATACCCCGTATTAATTTAAATGTGTCACATACCTTGATCCGAATCCAACCTGCTTAAAATCATGTTTTGTTCGATCGGTTGATGTATTTCTATGCTAGTTTTTTTTTTTTGCCAAAAGGATACAATTACCATTGATAAACATAGAGAAACATACAAAGAGCATATCCAACCCTAATCAAAGGCGTGGACAACGACACAAATACCAACACGCCTGACAGAAGAACACTCACACACACAAAAATAAAACACCAAACCATCGTCGGACAACACCCACAAAGGGGAGGAAAGCTATCCACAAAGGAGAGAGAATATTCTACTGACCAAGTATGATTTTGGAAGATAAAATATTTTAGGGTTGCCCAGCGGATCAACCAAACCGCCGAAACCGACCAATCCGTTGAAACCGATCCGTCCGTGAACCAAACCGAGGTATGTGACGGATGGGTGTGGATGGAAAAAACAACAATCCTCCGTGAGCGGATTGGATCCGCCCAATCCACTCAAACCGCCCAAAGTAAAAAAAAAATGTGAGAAAGAGTTAAGCCATTAACAATAAACTATTAGCCCCACCAAAATAGTACTGGTAACTTCGACAATACTCCATATACCATGCCACTTATTATTGACATAGAAATTTCAACGTTATGTCAATACAAAAAATTATTGGCTAGTCTTGGGGCAATACGGAGCGGTATGATGTTTTATTGTGCTACTATACTTTTTAAATTTTTGGTATTTATAAAAAATAAATTACAAGCTTAAATCTGCACAAACCACATCTAAACCGATCCGACCGAATAATGCTCATGGACGGGTGGTGGATGAGGTAAGTATGAATGTGTGTTTTGCTCTCTGATTTTTGGGTTTCAAAGAGCTTTTTAGAGCAGATATGAGCGTGCTTTATTTTAAAAAATGTTACTTGAGTAATGTAACATTTTTACAGATGCAAAGTTTTGGAAGCTTTTTAGATTTTTTCGAAGTACTTAGACTGTTTCAAATCCGCCCAAACCAATCAAGCCGAACCGCCAAAACCGCAAATCAAACCGACCGAACCATGAAACACTCATGGACGGTTGCAGATGGAGAAAACAACAATTTGGCGGATACAAATCCGCCTAGGAACCGAACTTATCCGCCCAAAACCGAACTGCGAACAGCCCTAAAGTATTTTACTGACTGGGAAATCCAAAAGATTTAAGATCTTTAAGAAACACAATTCCGGTCTATGGTTTGGCATTATCGACACCATTGCGTTGTGTCATGTGCAAGTCGTGTCATTTTGCATGGTTTAATGAATAGACTCGAAAAAATTAAATGGTTTTCAGTGTACTGATTGAGTATTGACGTGAATCCAACCTTATTCGTCTCTTTTAATTTTCGTGTTACGGGCCAGATCGTGTTCATGTCAAAAAGTGGACAACTGAAACCATCTAACTTCGTGTTAATAAGTTTGTGTTGTGTCAACGAGTCGTATTCAAAATTTCCACCCCTAATCATCAATATCTAGCAAGGTGTGTGTTGTGGCCAAGGCAAAAGAAATCTCAAGTTGTTCATTTTCCTTTTCCTTTTCAAGTTTTGAACCAGTCGTAAATTTTGTTATAGCTAGTATTTTGTTTGGTAAGCATTTGTGATTATCCTTGCTGCTTACACTTCCCTGCATCATGTTTCTTAGTACTACATCATAAGGCTTTACTTGATCGAAAAGTCTATGCGCCCACCCCTCTTTATCTTACCGCTCACTCCACCGCACTCAATTGAATTTTTTAAAATATGGACCATTGATTGCCAAGAGGGATAGTGAAAGAGAGCGGTGAAACCATGCAGTACGTGGGCGTAGCACCGCTGTTGATAGGTTGGGATGGAAAATCTATCATAAATATGGAGACTATTTCATTAATTAATTTGGAGATAAAAAGCAGCTACATCTTGTAGCTTACATGCATTATTATTATTATTATTTTAGTCTAAACCACACAATCACCACTTTATTGTTTACATAATTCGATTCCCGCAAACAAACATCAATACGAATTCTGCATCTGAATCCCAAATCAGAGGTAGTTAACCAAGGAAGGATAAATCGCACCAGGCTGCCAACCAGCTGGTATCACGTCGTTTGCCATGAGGATCCTGCCTGTGTAACCGGACGTCAACCGGATAGAAAACGGAGCTTGTAATGCCGACCCGGATTCGAGCTTCCAAACAGCACCCCAAGATTGTTGCATGGGTTTCCATTCATCTGGTCCAGTAGAGGTTGATGTAGCTTCCTTTAGATCAACACTAGCAAGATCACCATCCCCCTCTTCGAATTGAGGTGCTACCGCGAAGTAGTAAGGGTTCGACCCCGGGTCGACCCGGAAGGCTATGGTAGTTCCTGCGTAATCGCATGGAACACTAGAAGCACAAAAAAAAAAAAAAACCTTATGAGGTGAATGAGTCATTTAATTTATCAATGGAAGGGTTTACCATTTGAAAATATATGTATCGCCTTGTTTGGTTGTCAGTTTTGACATAACAAGTAAAAAAATTATTTTCAAAACTAATTTTGTTTGAATAACGACAAAAAATAATTCAAAACGAGTCTTCAATTTTGAGCATGAAAGATGTCTTTATTAATTAGTTTTCGAACTTAATTTCTACATGCATGTAAAAGTACTTGCCGTGCATGTTCAATTTGCAGGACTCCTGCACCACGGAGCTTGTCTTCTTCACCAGGCTTTGCCAAGGCACCAAATGCAGTCCCGCTTAGATCAAAATGTATCGACTCGGGGCAAAGATCTGTTACCACCACCCTCACCGAATTGCCCGAACACGATGGGTTCGTCGTACATTTCACCTAGTTGTATATGATATGATCACAGGAGTCATTAATTAACGTAAATATTGCATCAGTGTGTTAATAAAATGATTTTACAGCTCTGAAGTTCTTGGAGTATTACTGTTTGTGTATGAAGTTTTATAAGATGGTGTCACCACTGCGCTCAATATTTTTTCACTTTTGTGACCTTCTATAGATAGCATAAAGATTAATTGGTTGTTTTTTTAGTACTTGAGATTGTATTTATATATATATATATACCGGATAATGTTATGGTATCCACTACCCAAAAGGGGACACTGGTTATACAAACAAACCACAAAATGCCATAACATGTTATGTCATTGTGTGGATATCATTGTTTAAAATGATATAACATTTATTATTATTATTATTATTATTATTATTATTATTATATAATTAGGTCATAACACTTTTTCAAAAATGGCATAACAAACCACTTGAAAGTATAACACTTTAATGACTTAACATAACCACTTGAAGGCATAACAAAAAACCTTTGAGAGGCATAACCGGTGTCTCCTTTTTAGTAAGGGATACCATAGCATTTGCCATATATACCTGGTAACAAGCTCCACATCCTTTGCCAGATTTGTAGAGAGATGGGCTAATAGCTGTAATCATGGAATTGAAAGGTGGCTTTAACACTGCATCTCCATATCCGCAAGCTCCTCCTGCATGCAAGGGCGGACGCAAGATTTCAACGTTGAGGTGGAGGAATATATATACATATTTTTTGTAGCCACGTATGCGAAAGGTGATACCAATATTTGGGAAAAAAACACACCATAAACTACTATCGATATTTTCGAAAAAGTATACAATAATAAAAGTATGGTTATACAACTTATACTTATGAGGATGGATACAACCTATATCCATTCTGAAAGGTATAAAATTGAAGAGGGTTAAATTTTCATAGCTATATGCATACGATCTTAGGAGGACGTTGGATCATTGAATTTCTCAAAAATATCTTGGACAGGGAATGTTAGATATTTTTGTTAACTTGGGCGAGCGAACTTGTGTAATTTTGATTTTTTTGAGAAAAAAAAGTACAACGGTTCTAAAGAATTTTTAAACTTCAGTACGGTGGTCGCCCGGGCTCATCTGCCCCTTAGTCCGTCCTTGACTGGATGCATAATTGCATACATTACCAACATATATACATCAATCAACACAAATCTCTCTCTCTCTCTCTCTCTCTCTCTCTCTCTCTCTCTCTCTCTCTCTCTCTCTCTCTCTCTCTCTCTCTCTCTCTCTCTCCATTACCATCACTTCCAGCTCCATCAGGACTGCCGTACCAAGTTGCACCAGCCGGTGACCATTCGTCAGCCACAGTTGACAAATTCATAACTTGTTTGGGGTGGAAACAGTAGCAGAACTCACAGAAGCAAAACAAAGTTAGTAAACACGAGACAAAGAGGTGTGGCAAGTGATATGAGCTAGTAGCCATTTTAATTTAGTTCCCCAAAAAAACTGTTATAGATTTTCAAACCCTATGAAATTGTTTTTGGATACCGTTGTTACAAAATTTCACTAGCATTTATAGGATGATCCATGCATGCATCTGTTTATATTAGTGCCCTGAAGCTAAGGCAAGTCACATGGATTAATTCCAGCTGAATGTTAGGTTTATCCAAATTATACCAAGAGTACAATGCATATATATTAGCTATGCATAACCCCAAGGGTTGGCTAGTCAAGGCTTAAGACTTAGGGTTGGGGTTTGCTTTCTCTTAAGGTCAGGTTCGAAACATCTCAAGTGCTATCAACTCTTTTGGGGCCATTACATACAGAACTTAATTTGTTCTGACTTTAATTGGAACTCCTGCAAGTGGGCGGTGCGATTGGTTCCCGGAAGTAGTCGAGGACGCGTAAACTGAATCGGACACATGAGTTATAAAAAAAACATATTAGCTATATATAACATGGCCTGACAAGAGGTGTGAAACGTCTTTTTACTGTAAAAAAAAAAGTGTGGAAAATTAAAAGTTACCGTCTGAATCAAGAACATGGCTCAACCAGAGTTGGGTATAAATTAAATGAAATTAGCAAAAGTTTGTAGATAACATGTGAAATGTTCATAGTTAGTACTCGTAATTCTTAATCCCAAGTACAATAAGTTTTCATTGTGCACAGAGAAATTCCATCAAAATGTTTTCAATTGTTTAAGAAAAGAAAAGCCCATTGGAAAACATATTAAGCTTCTGCTATGTCTGGAGTCCAGTTTAACATGGATCAACAAAAAGCCCTAAGCTTAACAATAGATAGATTTAATCTAGAACACATGCATAGGGTATATTCAGTCCATACAACACGCAGTTATACAGTTTAAGCCTTTTTAGATTGGGCCTGACCTTCACGGGTCAGACCCATGGTATTTTCTTCAATTTAGTTAGGAGTACAATTTCTCCAACTTCTTGATTCAAAGTCAACCACAAGGGTTTGGTCAAAGCAAAGCAAATAAGTGTTTGTTTTTTGTGTGGTCAAATATTCAAATCTCATTCATATTCGTTTTGGATTTTGGTTTTGGGATTTTAGATAATGAGTGGAAAGAGATAGAGAAATGAGAGTAATAATTAATAGAAAATTTGTTAAAGAACGTGCGCAGAGAGAGAATCTCAAATCCAAAATTCCAAAACAAACATGGTCATGGAGTCCGAACATTTCGAACATTGGGGCTACTAAAGGGTTTGCATGGTTGTTTACTTTAGGACCTCAAAATAAGTTGAGGTGCCCGCAAGCTAATCCAGACGTTCAGTTATAACAACAACAAAAAAAATTCTTAGTTCAAAGTCTCTGTCCTAACAGAACCATCCTATTTTAGTTTTGGTTTGCCATATATGTTAGATTCTTTTTTATTAGGGATTGATAGTGAAGTCTTTAGTGCGACTACAAAGCTTCCAACCCAATTATTCAACAGCCACAGGCTACTCAAAAGGTCCAACTAATTGAGACATTTTTGTTTTTATCCCATGACTACTATATGGATGCTGATCTCTAGCAGTCATGTTGGACTGCTCTGTCTCCCTCTCATTTCTCATCTTTGAAGTTCCTCTCTCTCTCTCTCTCTCTCTCTCTCACACACACACACACACACACAGCTGCAGGTATGGCAGTGGGAATAGCAATAGGGAGTGATCAAGGTGCAGCAGGGGAATACAATGGGAGAATGACTTTATTTGTGGTGTTATCTTGCATGAGGGCTGCCATGGGAGGAGTTATTTTCGGCTACGATATTGGAAAAAGAAAAACAAGAGTGTGGCTTTCAGGGCTGCTGCTGCTGCTGCTGCTGCTGCAGTGGCCTTATCAATATCGACTGAAGGTATCTCCAATAGAAACAGAATTCTATTGAATGAATCCCAAGCTGGAAATGGAAAAAGAGGATGATAGCTGTGATTAAACTCAGTTTGGTAGCTGTGAAAATGGTCAAAAAGACGAGGAAATCAAATGGAAAAATGAAAGACTCGAACCCTTTCCCCCAACAGATTTTCTTACTCCCCTTTGTGGTACGAAATTACTTCGTAGCTTGTTTGGTTATTTAATTGACATGCTAGCAAGAGAGGTTATGCCCTCACGAACACTATATGGATGTAGACAGCTATGTTGAAAATCTACTTCAGGAATACCACCGATTAGTGTATTTGTGCAGTGTATTCATGCGGAGTCCGAAGGGATCCATAAACTATTAATTCCAAAATATACAACCAAATTAACGATCATGTTTATCGTGCTACGAAGCACCCTAGTAATGCTATAAGCAGCAAATGAGAAATTAAACGGATGCTTTACATTCAAGAACTCTGGGCCTTGCACGATGGGCTTCAATTAGCATGGGAGAGTGGTATTCAAGATATTGACGTGGAAATTAAACGGATGCTTTACATTCGTCATTCAATCAAACGGACATTGACTATCAACCTTTGTTCCGGTTTATTTTGGATTGCAAGTTATTGCTTAGGAAATTCAGGTCGAGTTCAATACGCCATGTGTTTCGAGCAAATCGGTGGGCGGAGCTCATTGCTAAGGAGGCTTTCAACAACCAAGGCAGATTAGTTATCTTTAGTTTCTGTCCTTCATTTATTGTTTTTCAATTAATGAAGATGTTGTAGGGATGCTTTACCCCAAACCTAAAAATTCTTGAGTTATGCCAGTTCGCTTTCTATTAAAAAAAAAAAAAAAGAATAATTTAGCCACCATTGATGAAGAATCATGCAATTGGGACTTCAAACACCTCAGAATTTGATTGACTTCCCTTCCAACCTCAATCCTTTTTCAGCACCACCTTAATTTGACAAGAACGGTTCCTTTTTTTTTCCCCCCAAAATTTTGCAGTGCTAAGGATGGTTTTGTCATAGTCTCAACCTCATATACTACTGAATTAGTTAATAAAAGGAATGGGATCAACCTAGTTATTACATAATTGATGTTCCCAACAAATTTTAAAAAGTGAACTATTTCAATTGTAGTGTTAGGTTGAAAAAAAGACCCGCAAATAGATCAAACAGGACTCTTGTATCTTACTAGGGGCTCAATTGGCGAGGTAAGGAGTTTGAGTCTTCCCACCTGCGTGTGGATGTTCTTCCATCGGAATTATTTCTCCCCCTAATGAGGGCTTGTAGTTGGGTTGGGTTTACAGTGGTTGAGGTTGTTGGGGTTTGTTATCTTAGAGACTCTCACATAATTGACATAGTATCTCGTAATTTGTACTTTGTATTGATACTTGATGTACGGTTATCTCCTATCAATTGGGGAAAAAAAAAAGACCAAACAGGACCAGAAAGAATAACAAATATCTCTGCCTTTGACGAAGTAAATTTCCCACATCAGTTATAAAGAGAGTACAGAAGACTTGAAGAACAAATATACACCAGAAAAACACCAAAGTTGGACGTAGAAAACTCACTGCTCAAATACTCCGTCGGGTATCAACACCACAGAACCAGACGTTTTCCGACCCTCAAGGTCTTCATGCGCCTGTGCTACCTGAGACAAAGGATACTTATGGTTTATGCGGACTCGCAAGATGCCGGAGGCAACATTAGAAAAGACCTCTCCAGCAGCTTCTAGAAGCTCATCCCTGGTGGCAGTGTATGAATAAACGGTAGCCCTTGTCAAGAACAGCGATTTTACAGCAAGTTCTGTCATAGGGAGGGGGTCTGGCAAACCAGACGACTGCCCATAACTCACCATGTATCCACGAGATTTGAGGCACGCTAAGGATCCCTGAACAAGATAAATTCTCCATTAAAGACTACTTAAAAGGTGACTTAAATGTGTTAGAGACTGTTTCAAAAGGCAGTTTTTTTTTTTGGCCACTTAATACCAGGAAGCTAGCCTATTAGCCTTTTCTATTTTATCTCAAAAACCAAAAAAAATAGGCAAAATAGCCCAATCAACTTACCTGAAGGCCAGCTTTTCCAGTCCAACTTCTTCATCAAAAAGTTGGAAAGAAAAAAAGTTCAACTAAAATAAACCCAAACAGCTCAGCTAAAAGCCAGTTTTGTCACTTGGCATTTTTAAGCAAAAATCCGAACACATCTTTACTCTCTAGTTTGAGGACCACTTTTAAGTTCCACTTGGCACTAAGTTTAAGCCTACCCTTTAGGCCATTGGTTTGATATCAAGCAACGCAGCTGACATGGACCAACTTGCACCTCAAAGAATACAGGATATATCTAACAATATAAGGAGCAAACTTGTGTACTTCAAATACCATTAGAATACATCCATCCAAATGTTTTGACGCAAACCATTGCATTAAATGCCATCTATTTTCAGTGAGTATGTTGCAAGTTTTTATTGGAGGTTATGAGTCTCGTGATAGAATATCCATTACCTGAAAGGTGTCTTTTCCAACAGAATCATAGACAACATCTACCCCTTTTCCTGACGTTTTCTCGTTGACACGGGTTTCAAAATCCTCTTCCTTGTACATTATCACATGGTGGCATCCATCTTCTTTGGCTTGAGCCGCCTTCTCTGTGGTTGAGACGGTTCCAATGACAGTGGCACCAAGGGCATTTGCCCACTGGCATAAGAGAGACCCAACTCCACCAGCTGCCGCATGAACAAGGACAGTGTGTCCAGGTTCAACCTGTAATAATAAGCAATAGAGTCATATCCTACACAAGATGAATATACAAGCTGCAATATTTTAAAATGACGACTACAAGTCGGAAACTAAAAGTACCATGACTAATGACAACTGACAAACATGACTATTGTGCAGGTCCACTACGTTGAAGTTTTAACTTTCACACAACATGGACTATCCCATATCTATCTATCAATATATTACAAAAATGTGTGTGAACCTTCAAAGCCTCCAAACTCCAATCCCTAAATTCCTACAATTTATAGTTTTTAAAAAAAATATATATATATATATATATATAGAGAGAGAGAGAGAGAGAAACGTGAGACGTTGGGGGAGGGAAAAAAAAACCGTCCATCTCCAAACCCCACTACTACTTCAAAACCCCACTACTCCTGAAACACACCTGCCGGCATCCATCTCTCTCTCTCTCTCCTCAACCGCTCTCTCTCTCTCAACTCCTCAACCGCCCACGCCTCTCTCCCACAACCCCATCCCTCTCTCTCACTTACTCACTCTCTCATGGGCTATGAATTCCCCTCTTCACTCCTCCCTCAATTTTTCACAGAGCTGCTTGGCCGCCAACAACTGCCCCACCTGCCACTCACTCCATCTGGTAGGACTACCCCTCCTTCACTCCTTTTCTCCCTCTTTTTTTGTCTTCCCCCATCTAAAATTCTCTCTCATATGCGCCTTTCAGAGGCAAGGTTTAGAGACGAGGGCCGTCTTCCAAAGACAAGGTTCAGAGACGGGAGTCAATTGTTGATCACAGGCCTTCAGGAATTTCAACCAAGTAAGTTGATTCGACAGAATTAATAGATTGGACCCATTCAATTTTTTTCCCCCAATTCCATTTTCTCTTCGATTTTTCCCTAAAATTGTAGGTACAATTGACTGCCAATCTCTCTTGGGTTTTTGCTGGTTGTGTGAAAATTTCCTATTTTGTGACCTGGGTATGCACCAATGCTTCTGGGTTTTGTAATTTGTCTGAATTATGGGTATTGGGGTTTTCGGTATGAACTTGGTTTTGATGCTGTTTAGAGGTTTTCAAGGTTTGATTAGCATGATTTTGGTGGCCTGGTTGGTATATCAAGTTGGCTTATGAATGTCATTGTGGAGGTTCATTTTCAAAAATCAGGAAAAAAAAAAAAAGGAGAGGGGATCTTATGGTCTAGAAATTGAGCCCTCTCTTTAAGCCAGCAATTTAGAAACCGAGCCTTAGTCAAACATGGAAGAAAAGAAAGAAACGAGAAACTGTTTCGTACCTTTTATCCGTTTGGGTTCAGTAAAATTTTAGTTGATGTCATAGGTGGTTGAATTCCTTTCATGGCGGTATGCTCATTCTCAATTTCTTTTTCTTTGAAATGAACAATTATGATGTCATTTGTTATGAAATTTCTGGGATTCGGATGCATTTTTGTTCGTATTATGAGTTCATAACCCATGCTTCACTCATCCTTTATGTGCGAATTCATTTGGCAGGTTTAAGGTTTTGACAATTGAAAGTAATTCGGAACTCGCACTACTCAATTCTACTAACCACAAGGTATGATTTCCTCTCTGCTTCATCTATTGTAGTGCCTAAAGCTGTGTTTTGTTTTCCATGTACAGTAATTGGATTTTGGTTAATTGGATTTGTTTCCTGTGCATAAAGAAATGCAACTGGATTCCAAAAAAAGGATTTGGTTAGCTGGATTTGTTTCCCGTGCATAAATAAATGCAGTAATTGGATTCCAAAAAGAAGATTTGGTTAGTAGGAAAATTGTAGGTCATACAGTGACAATTGACTGCCTTTTTTGTGTTCGACAGAATGCTTCACTCATCCTTTATGTGCGAATTCATTTGGCAGGTTTAAGGTTTTGACAATTGAAAGTAATTCGGATCTCATACCGCTCAGTTTTGCTAACTACTAGGTATGATTTCCTCTCTGCTTCATCTATTGTAGTACCTGAAACACCTCACCTAAATTTTGTACAATTTTATTTGAAAAGCGAGGGACTATCTAATTATGTAAGGAATGGAGACAAAAGATGTTTGAGCAGATGCAAAATAATAAATATTGCATAGAAGCCATTGGTGTTAATTTTGTGGGAGGTTTGCACGTGGGGCACATGTGTGTGCTGATGTGTGTTTGCATTGAAATGAAGATAAGTTTGTTAGTAGGAAAAGACAAAGAAACAAAAGATAAACAATAATTAGTTATTACATGCAAGCTTTAGGTGGCTTTTCTGGTGGCTGTGTGCACGTTGTAGGAGAGTAAGGTGTGTACAGGTGTGAATAACGTCTCTCCCTTATGTATAAACTGCCTTGAAGCTTTATGAGAGGGGGAGGACAGGGGAAAAAGGAGAGGATAGAAAGGGGGAGGAAGATATGGAGAACAAGGGCCATAAACGACAAGGGGAGTTTTTGGAGTCTGTTTTATTTTTGGCTTCGAGTCCTGTATGGGAGCTGGGCTAGTCAAGAGAAGAATTAGTGAGTATGAGAAATTATGTAAATATTTAAGGGGGTGGGGAGTGTCTTTTCAATAATTGTTTGTTGTGTTTTGGTCGTGGTGCTTGTGGAGTTGGGTCATTACAGTACGTACAAGTTAAGAATGTCCAAACTCAATGCTCCCATTTCTATATGTTTGACGAAATTTCTGCATGATTGTTTTGGCTTAAAGTGAGGGGCAGAAATTGCATGATTGTATTGTGGTGTCTAAGCCCAAGAGTAATGGAAGCAAGGATTGGTAATTTGTGGTACCTTGAGTGAAAGTTTAATTCCTAGCCTAATACATGCAATCTTGGTGTTTGGTATGCTACACTTAGGAGGCTGGGAAAAAAAAAAAACATTTTTTCATTTTGGTCTTATTGCAATTTACATTTCAAACCATGCTTGCTCTGGGGTTCCGATACTAATATGAGTTTGTGGCCTTTCATTTTTGGTATCTTCTCTTTGTAATGTTGTACTCTTTTTGGTTGCCTTTTACGTGGACGATAAATGCTCCACTGAATTTGTTGCCTTTCATTTGGATACCGAGACACATGTTGGAACCTACTCATGAATTATAGAATGGCGGTTCTTTAATGGTCAGTACTCTTACATTGTATGCAGGTTTTCATGAGGCCTCCTCCATGTTTGCGTCGTAATGATTACTTAGATATGTTGAATTCCATACACAATTTCGAAACTAAACGTCAGAGGGAGGGCTTCCCAGTAGAAAATTTTGTTAAGCGAAAAATAGAGGCATGTCAAGCCTTGCGAAAGCTTGGAGAAATTATAAGTGAACAATACCTTATGGGAAAAACTAGCGTTGTACCCGTTCGATGCACGGGGCCAAAAAAAAGAGTCCACGATGTGTTTTTTTCCATTTATGTGCCCGTTCGTGGACTTTTTTTTTGGCACCGTGCATCAAACAGGCACAACGCTAGTTGATGGATATGGAACAGTAAAACAGAGGATCACTGCAAGTCTGGAACTATAAGTCTCTTAATATGTCAAGTCTGCCTGCGCGCACACACTTGTGTGCTTGTATTATACACAAAACCTGATTACCAGTTGTGGAAAGTGGAAGCTCCAATGCTAGAATGGTCTTTCCCTTGCTTGCAATGCCAAAATCTCCTCACAAGCCTCAAAGATATGTCTTATTTGTGTTTTGCACATACGACTACATTAGGGAGAGACGTGAGGGAGGGATAATACAGCTCTGGTTACTGAGATGAATTGAGGAGAGGCAATGATGAAGATGGAGAAATACTATAATCGGGGTGTGTTAACTTTCTCTTTACATGGAAAAAGTTGGTGTAGGCATATTTTGGAGTCCAAGTAGCACAACCCTACATACGTGTGAAAGTAAAATATGATACACACGTTTTTATGATACGTCAAATTTTCCAAGGTATGAAGTGTAAGAGAAGAGTGTAAGGTACCTTAAAGCACCGGCGAACTAGCATATGAGCTGTCATTCCCTTGAAGATGACAGATGCTGCGACAATTGGATCCAAGGACGGCGGAACAGGTACCACTTTCTCGACTGGTAGGATCAGCTCCTCAGCATATGAACCTATTGTATTACCAGCATAAGCCACAACATCTCCAACTTTTCTACCCGTTAATCCCGGGCCCACAGCTGTCACCACACCAACTGCCTCCACACCTGAAATTGAAAATTGAAAATCTTGAGCAACACATCCTCAACTACAGCAAACCTTGCATCAACACGTACTGATAAAATAAAGGGGAAATTAGTGTTCAGTGGGAAGAGGGGTATTTTATCCCCAACTCATGGAGTAGTTTTTCGGAATTGAAAAGTCATGGAAAGGAAAATATTAATTGCCAAGATATGGTTTTAAAGAAAAAAATGCGCCCCCCCCCCCCCCCCCCAAAAAAAATATATATATATATATATATATATATATATATATTCATTTCACATTCATACCCTTTGATCTTGGCACCGAATCCCCACAACTACCACCATGAGCACCACCTGCGGCACCACCAGGAGGTATCCCCCACACCACCCCCCCTCAACTGCCGTCGCCACCCCAGCCAGTAGGACCGCACCACCACTGGACAGAGGATCTGGTGCCTTGTTCATATTATTTAAGTTATAAAAGAGCAAGTGATTAATTATAAAAGACTACATTGGGTATTAGTAAAAACTAATCTTCCTGTTAACATAGATCAAGTCATATTTTTTTAGAGAACTTTGTCCTAAATAATTTAACTGTTCATATTATTTGAGTTATAAAAGAGCCAATCATTATTATAAAAAACTACATTGGATATTAGTAAATACTAATCTTTCTGTTAACATAGACCAAATCATATTTTTTTTAGAGAACTTTGTCCCAAATAATTGACTATTGTTTGAGGTATAAAAGAGCAAGTCATTAATTATAAAGGACTACATTAGATATTAGTAAAGACCACGTGAACACTACCCTATAAATCCATCACAAAACCCATTTGAAATTAAAAATACATAATTGTTGAAAAAAAAATATAGATATGTATAGATTCTTAAGAAAGAAAAAGGGAACGTGCAATCCCCACTACTACCAACTTTCTTTAATATAGGAGTGGGAAGCAGAAGAGAAGAAGGAAGACTTTAAAGAAGAAGAAGAAGAGAAATCCCCTGAAACCCAACCATCGTTATCGCCATTATTGGGTTTTTTTTTTTTTTTTGGTTTCAACTTAAGACCTTTGTTTGTTTGGGATAAGTTCAAATCATTTATTAACTCGTGCCGATACTTTCTTCACCTCTCCCCGGATTCTACGCCAGTGGCCATGCGTTCCAATCTGAGTGGATTGGACCCAGCGATGCTACTCAGCCTTTTCCCCACAGACAGAAAGAGAGAGAGAGAAAACGAAAAATGTCTCAATTCGCTAATGGGGTTGTTGAGCTTGGCGATGTGGTGGTGATGGGTGGCGACGGCAAAGGTGGATGTGGTGGCTGTGATGGGCGACGGTGATGGGTTGGGGGGTTGGGGAAACAAACTAGTAGAGAGAGAGAGAGTATAAAGTTAGAGGGAGAGAGAGAGGGGGAGGGTTGGCTAAGGGGCATAATAGTCATTTAACATGGCCCTTCCCATGTATTCGGAATTCGTCTTCCTCCATTTCATGTTTTTAGATGAATTCCACAAAAACTACTCCATGAGTTGGGGATAAAATACCCCTCTTCCCACTGAACACTAATTTCCCCTAAAATAAAACATCATATATGGTCATACTGATGCAGAGAATTCAATGAAAACATGAGTTTCTCCGGTATCATGAAGGTGATAACCCAAGGGATTTATTCCAAACAAACAACGGTTCGGATTCTTAAGTCTTGGCAAGAACTGGCGTCAAAGGATCAGATGCAGAACATTCAACCAAATAGCATTGTTGAAGGTATAATAATTAAGTTACCCCTCTCTCTAACAGTTTAAGCTATTAGATGAGTTGATGATTAACAATCTAATATGGTATCAGAGCAGGCAATAAATCATGTGTTCAAACCTCACCACCTACCTAATGTTAAAATAATTTAAACTGTGTTTAGCCCGCTTATGGAGGAGAGCCTCGCTACACGTGAGGGGGCATGTTGAAGGTATAAATGATAAAGTTACCCTTTCTCTAATAGCTTAAGCTTTTAGATAAGTTGGTTGTTAACAATCTAATATGCATATTCTGCCCCTTAAAAAAAAGGAATAAACAGAAGAGCCATAAACAAGCAATGGATTACTTTGAAAGAAGCACACTCAAACTAAGGCTGTGTTTGGGATATATAAACGAGACCAATCCCAAGTTTGCTTCCATAAAAAGAATTGTGATCTCAAGAGAATCAAGCATCTAAGGCTTGTAGACGTATTTGAAATCGCTAAAATCCTACTAACAAAAAGATCCTAAGAAGAACGATTCATGCTGAGTCCTTGTCTTGTTCTTTATTGTATGTGTTTCTATTTTGTTCTTTCCCTTATTATTTTTACACAAAGACTATTATCGTGGGCACATTTCTCCAGGAGGCAAATACAACTAGCTAACAACAGGAATTGTCAATTGACTCAACTCCATAAGTGAAGGGATATTTGCCAATGGCCGATGCCAAAAATCATAAGCCTACACTCTACATGGTACTTTGACATACAGATATGAAGGCAAACCTGGAGTAAAGGGCATTGTGGAGGCCTTAACAATTCCTTTGCGGGAGTAGACATCGGTGAAGTTAAGCCCAATAGCCTTGTTTTTCACTTTGATCTCACCCTCCTTTGGCTCTCCTATTTCCACGTCTTCCCACTTCAAAACCTACCATCATGTTGATTTGGAAGTGAGTAAACAAGGTCCAAAGTGTAATGGGCAGCACGTCCATCAACAACATTTATGGGCGTGCCACAAGAACACCAAACCTAAAGCACGAAAAATTACACTTTACATGTGATCAATAAGACAGACAATTACACTTTGGACAATAAAACCAAACCTAAAGCACGAAAAAGACAGACAATAACACCAACCTTCCCACAAGAAACACTTCAAAATTGAACACCAGTTTTTGCTGCAGAAATAGAAATCGTGTGAAATACACACACACAGAGAGAGAGAGACCTCAGGGCCACCAAATTCATGAACCCTAATGGCTTTGACCATTGTTGCTGCCTCTGGTGCCGATGCAGAGATTGCTCTGGCTGTTGCTTTGATTGTCGATCTGGGTATGGAGTGAAAGCTACTAGTATGATTTTTCTGCTTGTCGGTAGTATTTCTTGTTGTGATGGAGGTGCGGGTGTTGCAGGGTATTTGTAGTTGTAGACTGGAAGAAGTAACCCCACGAGGGAGAGAAATCGCTCCCCTCCCATCACCCCTTGGGGCGTAAAACCTGGGGGAGGGGAAGGAGGAAATGCGGGGCGACGACCTCTTGTTAGCTCAAGCCGACGGGGATAGGAAATGGGATACTACTTCGAAGGTCGAGAAAGTTCGGAGATGTAAAAAGGTTTCGTGATCTCATTGCTTACGCTTCAAACCCCTTTCCTACGTCCGATCAGAGAAATTTTGCACTCGGACGTTGTTAAACATTACGATTGTTTAGGCTAATTTTCTTTTTTTCTTTAGGCTGATTTGCTATATGTTTAGGCTCCAATTCTTAGACTCTGTTTGGTACTTAAGAAAAAGAAAGGAAAATTTAAAAATTTATCCTTTCTTTTGTTTGGTTGGAAGAGAAATGGAGAAGAAAATAAAATTTTAAATTTAGTGAATAATAAATTTTTTCTCCTATTTTCCTTCTATTTTTATTTTATTTTCCTTTCCTTAAGTTTCAAACAGAGAACTTTTTCTTTTGATGATTTGAATCACCAAGGTGAAAATTTAAGTATCTCTAAGGGACAAGATCCCTATTTAACTTTTCCATATTTTTTCCAGCATTTTTTTTTAATTTTTTGCAACTTTTTGTTTGGCTTTTAATCATAATTTTTGGATTAATTATTTTTTTCGACGAGAGGAATTAAAAAAGTATAAAAATGTGAGCAAATGTTGAAAAAGTTAGTATAAAATGACACTTTAAATAGAAAAATATAGTTGTTTGGTATTTTTTTTTGTCTTTAGTGAACTTTTTTGTATTTTTGGTCATTATTTTTCACTTGTTTAGATTCTTCTTGTCGAAATGGATAATTAATTAAAAAATATAATGCGAGAATAACAAAAATTCAAAAAAAACCATAAAAACACACGAAACAAAATAAAAAGTTGTGAAGGATGGGCCTTAGTCCAATTAGCTTTTAGTTTGTCATGAGACAAAAGAAATATTTTGGGGGTATTCCTATTTCAGAAGGATATCCACACAGAGAGAAAATCTGTACCTGCAAGTACAGATTCAATTTGGACCCATTTCGGGTCCCAATAAAATAATCCGAGCCGCTCATTTTGTTTAAAATATTATTTTGAGAGTCATTGTAAAAAATTAGCTCAATTAATTGGATATTGATAAGGGAGTTTATGGTACATCCAACTTTGCGTTAAAATTCAAGCTTGAATTTTGTGACAAAGTTAGATATTTCATAAACATCTTTTAACGTTATTCTATTGAGCTGATTTTTTATTAGGACCTTAAACATAATATTTTAAACAAAATGAGTGGCTCAAATCATTTTTTTGGGACCCGAAATGGGTCCAAATCGAATCTGTACTTGCAGGTACAGATTTTCAATATGTGTGAATAGCAAAGCTGGGCGAGCCACCAAATTAATTAACATGTGGAATTCCGAAGTAGTATCAAGCGCAATGCATGTTCTCATCCTTGAAACTCCATATTCTGTGGGATAAATAAAAGTTACATTACCATATATTTCCCATTTATTTCTTTGGTCTAAACCACCCTCATACATCATTCAGATTTGTGAAATAGTAGTTCAAGTTTATTTTTAAGGGTGTGTTTGGCATCATTGAGGTTAATTCAGTGTCAATGACACAAAAGCAAGGACGGATAAGATGCACCCAGTCGCCACCCGTCTGGGATGACGTTTTTTGCCACCTGAATCTGAGAGGGGCCATCGGTCATCAGATAGAAAATGGAGCTCGTAACGGCAACACACCAGAATCAAGCGCCAAAGAAGAAACCATTGACGTTGTAAAGCGCATAGGTTTCCAATTATTCTGATTGCTCGACGATGCATCTGCTAGATCAACACCTTGATAATTATCACACGGAGAAGAATATTTGGTTCGAATCTCCACAGCGAAGTAGTACGGGTTAGATAACGGGTCAATATCGAATATGATCGTCTCTCCCTCTCTCCTCTCTGCATCAGATATTCCATCACTAGATGAAACACAAGAACAATTAGCCTTGGGTGAACATTTTGCTTAAATAAATCATGTAGCTGAGAGTACTTCTAATAAATAAAGAGGGAAAAGAAAAACGTATCACGTATCATAGGTATTTAATCGATAACAAATTACTCACAAAACCAACACAATTTTGCTTTCTATTCTTATCAGAAATATCATTGTCGCATCATTCTAGACGGATTTTCTGATGGTACGTTATTTTTTTGACGTAGAATGTCCAGAAAAAACAGGCGGATCAAACTGAATAATATATGGATGAGTCTATCTGGAACAAAGTTTGCACTATAACATTTTATAAATAGAATTTCGCATCGTTCTCAAAAGACACTAGAGTTTTGTATAGAATGATGATGCGGCCGGAACTTCCTTACCATGTTGCATTCGTCGGGGACCATCCGACAGCCGCAGTTGATCGACAGAAGCAAAGCTCGGAGAAACAAAAGAAAGCTAGTAAACAAGAGACAAAGAGAGGTGACAAACGGTATGAAGTAGCCATTTCTAATTAATTCACAATATGTTGGAAATTGGAATACCCTATTTCATTCTCTTTGGATATATATGTCATACTTACACATTGCCACTTGAATTTATAAAGTAAAAACTTGTGTCACATCAAATATGAATGACCTGCCTTTGATTATCAGGCCCGAATTAACACCCCTCAGTCCCTGACCGTTGGGGAAAAAAAGCATGTGCCAGATAATCTTGGACTCAAGTTGGGAAGCAAGTCATATGACTCGATGTGAGCTAAATGTTATGTTTATCCAAATTATACCAAGGGCGATATGCACTTTATATATAACACAACCCACGATAAGTGGTAGGTAAATGACATTATTAAAAGTTCGTAGGTTAACATGTGAAATGTTCATTAGTAGAATTTGTTTCTTCGAAGGATTCTTATAGGGTTTTTCTTTTCTTTGTTTCTACTCTATAATTGGCTTATTTCTTGTATTAGTTGAGTTGTTGGGTTTGGTTATCTCGTGGACTCTTACCATTGATGTAGTGTTCTGAGTTTGTATTTTGTACTTCATATTGACTCTTCTATCGATTGATAAAAAATAAAAATAAAAAGGACGAGAAAGTTAGGGTGGTGCTAATGCCACGAGGCTTTCTTTTCCTGCCACGATATTTTGTTTGTACTTACTATTATGCCCCTTCAAGTGTCTCTCTTCTGCATTGACCTCTCATAAAAAGTGCAACCCAATTATAACCCCCCCCCCCTTTCGTACGTATCTCCCTCTGCCAGAACCAGGGAGCAATCACATTTTCAATTTTAGAATACTAGTTCCCGAACTTCTGTAGATGCCAATCATGCTATCGTCTCTTACAAATGACCATCTCTTCAACCCCAATCTAGCTACACATATAAGTAATAGACAGAGAATTAATGATTATATTCTTATTTTTTGCGTTTTGAAGAGTAACACTCAAAAATCTCTCCCTCAAACAATGGGAAGTCCAGTTAAAAAAAAGAAAGAGAGAGAGGAATTCAAGGAAATGAAGGGCGAAAATCTAGATTGAGAGTTAAAATCAGAACCAAATTCTGCAATGTGCTTTCTATCTTTTCATAGATTTGTTTGATGTTGAATATCCTTTAGATAAAAGCTAGAAATAGAGTGAAGGGTGGGGAGGTGGTGCTCGATTCCACGACCGGCAACAGTCACGAGCGCGCAGAGAGTTTGGATCCAAATGGCAAAACCAGTAATGGTGTGAAATACTCATCGACAACCAAATCTATCACGTTCCAGTCCTCTCCTTCGACCGTAGAAGAAGAGGAGGGCTTGAATTTGAGAGGCGAAAGATAGAAAACCAAAGAGGATAAAATGCCAGATCCCTGGGGGCCGCCTGGGTCTGGATTTTGAGAGAGAGAGAAGAGTAGGAGTCATAGGAGAACGGATGAGGGCAATAGTGTCAACCTGAAAGTTATCCTATGTACTAATGCAATTCGCTTGAGAGGGCTTTACTTCTCCGGGTCCTTTTAGTGAAATACATTAATACAGTATCGATTTGCAATAGTAGTACTTGATCTTCAATTCAAATGGTTAATAAGGCAGTATATACGTATGATGGTGTTGACTTATGCAGCTCTCTTATGCGGATCATTTGTATCAATAATCTTTCTAGTCATTAGGTTTCAAGAAAACGTAAAGGTTTTTTTTTATAAAAGGAATTGTTTTGTAAATAAGTCTTTTTCCTTTGACAAAATCCAATACATGTCCAATTTCGAAATTATGATCATAAATCTAATAATTCTCACCCCAACGAATGTCATAATTGAAAACAAACACATGTTCAATTGATCTTATGTAAGGGTGGGTATCATGTCGTATTCGTGTTCATGTCATTTCGAATTCAGTGTCATTTTAGATTCGTGTAAAAACATACCCCGTATTAATTTAAATGTGTCACATACCTTGATCCGAATCCAACCTGCTTAAAATCATGTTTTGTTCAATCGGTTGATGTTTTTCTATGCTAGTTTTTTTTTTTTTTGCCAAAAGGATACAGTTACCATTGATAAATATAGAGAAACATACAAAGAGCATATCCAACCCTAATCAAAGGCGTAGACAACGACACAAATACCAACACGCCTGACAGAAGAACACTCACACACACAAAAATAAAACACCAAACCATCGTCGGACAACACCCACAAAAGGGGAGGAAAGCTATCCACAAAGGAGAGAGAATATTCTACTGACCAAGTATGATTTTGGAAGATAAAATATTTTAGGGCTGCCCAGCGGATCAACCAAACCGCCGAAACCGACCAATCCGTTGAAACCGATCCGTCCGTGAACCAAACCGAGGTATGTGACGGATGGGTGTGGATGGAAAAAACAACAATCCTCCATGAGCGGATTGGATCCGCCCAATCCACTCAAACCGCCCAAAGTAAAAAATAAAAAAAAAAAAGTGAGAAAGAGTTAAGCCATTAACAATAAACTATTAGCCCCACCAAAATAGTAATGATAAATTCGACAATACTCCATATACCATGCTACTTATTATTGACATAGAAATTTCAACGTTATGTCAATACAAAAAATTATTATCTAGTCTTGGGGCAATACGGAGCGGTATGATGTTTTATTGTGCTACTATACTTTTTAAATTTTGGGTATTTATAAAAAATAAATTACAAGCTTAAATCCGCCCAAACCACATCTAAACCGATCCGACAGAATAATGCTCATGGACGGGTGGTGGATGAGGTAAGTATGAATGTGTGTTTTGCTCTCTGATTTTTGGGTTTCAAAGAGCTTTTTAGAGCAGATATGAGCGTGCTTTATTTTAAAAAATGTTACTTGAGTAATGTAACATTTTTACAGATGCAAAGTTTTGGAAGCTTTTTAGATTTTTTCGAAGTACTTAGACTGTTTCAAATCCGCCCAAACCAATCAAGCCGAACCGCCAAAACCGCAAATCAAACCGACCGAACCGTGAAACACTCATGGACGGTTGCAGATGGAGAAAACAACAATTTGGCGGATACAAATCCGCCTAGGAACCGAACTTATCCGCCCAAAACCGAACTGCGAACAGCCCTAAAATATTTTACTGACTGGGAAATCCAAAAGATTTAAGATCTTTAAGAAACACAATTCCAGTCTATGGTTTGGCATTATCGACACCATTGCGTTGTGTCATGTGCAAGTCGTGTCATTTTGCATGGTTTAATGAATAGACTCGAAAAAATTAAATGGTTGTCAGTGTACTGATTGAGTATTGACATGAATCCAACCTTATTCGTCTCTTTTAATTTTCGTGTTACGGGCCAAATCGTGTTCATGTCAAAAAGTGGACAACTGAAACCATCTAACTTCGTGTTAATAAGTTTGTGTTGTGTCAACGAGTCGTATTCAAAATTTCCACCCCTAATCATCAATATCTAGCAAGGTGTGTATTGTGGCCAAGGCAAAAGAAATCTCAAGTTGTTCATTTTCCTTTTCCTTTTCAAGTTTTGAACCAGTCGTAAATTTTGTTATAGCTAGTATTTTGTTTGGTAAGCATTTGTGATTATCCTTGCTGCTTACACTTCCCTGCATCATGTTTCTTAGTACTACATCATAAGGCTTTACTTGATCGAAAAGTCTATGCGTCCACCCCTCTTTATCTTACCGCTCACTCCACCACACTCAATTGAATTTTTTAAAATGTGGACCATTGATTGCCAAGAGGGATAGTGAAAGAGAGCGGTGAAACCATGCAGTACGTGGGCATAGCACCGCTGTTGATAGGTTGGGATGGAAAATATATCATAAATATGGAGACTATTTCATTAATTAATTTGGAGATAAAAAGCAGCTACATCTTGTAGCTTACATGCATTATTATTATTATTATTATTTTAGTCTAAACCACACAATCACCATTTTATTGTTTATATAATTCGATTCCCGCAAACAACCATCAATACGAATTCTGCATCTGAATCCCAAATCAGAGGTAGTTAACCAAGGAAGGATAAATCGCACCAGGCTGCCAACCAGCTGGTATCACGTCGTTTGCCACGAGGATCCTGCCTGTGTAACCGGACGTCAACCGGATAGAAAACGGAGCTTGTAATGCCGACCCGGATTCAAGCTTCCAAACAGCACCCCAAGATTGTTGCATGGGTTTCCATTCATCTGGTCCAGTAGTAGCTTCCTTTAGATCAACACTAGCAAGATCACCATCCCCCTCTTCGAATTGAGGTGATACCGCGAAGTAGTAAGGGTTCGACCCCAGGTCGACCCGGAAGGCTATGGTAGTTCCTGCGTAATCGCATTGAACACTAGAAGCACAAAAAAAAAAAAAAAACCTTATGAGGTGAATGAGTCATTTAATTTATCAATGGAAGGGTTTACCATTTGAAAATATATGTATCGCCTTGTTTGGTTGTCAGTTTTGACATAACAAGTAAAAAAATTATTTTCAAAACTAATTTTGTTTGAATAACGACAAAAAATAATTCAAAATGAGTATTCAATTTTGAGCATGAAAGATGTCTTTATTAATTAGTTTTCGAACTTAATTTCTACATGCATGTAAAAGTACTTGCCGTGCATGTTCAATTTGCAGGACTCCTGCACCACGGAGCCTGTCTCCTTCACCAGGCTTTGCCAAGGCACCAAATGCAGTCCCGCTTAGATAAAAGTGTATCGACTCGGGCACGCATGCACAGGGGCCTCCGGGGCAAAGATCTGTTACCACCACCCTCACCGGATTGCCCGAACACGACGGGTTCATCGTACATTTCACCTAGTTGTATATGATATGATCACAAGAGTCATTAATTAACGTAAATATTGCATCAGTGCGTTAATGAAATGATTTTATAGCTCCAAATTTCTTGGAGTATTACTTGTTTGTATATGAGTCTTATAAGATGGTGTCACTGTCGCACTCAATTTTTTTTTTTTCACTTTTGTGACCTTCTATAGATAGCATAAGAAATATATTCATACATTAATTGGTTGTTTTTGTAGGAACTTGAGATTGTATTTACACCTGGTAACAAGCTCCACATCCTTTGCCCGATTTGTAGAGAGATGGGCTAATAGCTGTAATCATGGAATTGAAAGGTGGCTTTAACACTGCATCTCCATATCCACACAAGCTCCTCCTGCATGCAAGGACGGACACAGGATTTCAACGTTGAGGTGGAGGAATATATATATATATATATTAGCCATGCACGTATGAAAGGTGATATACTAATATTTGGAAAAAACACACACACACACACTACATACTACTATCGTAGATATTTTTTTAAAAACATACAATTATAGAAGTATGGTTATACTTAATTGTAAATGCATACAACCTATATATATCCATTTTAAAAGGTAGAAAATTGAAGAGTGTTAAATTTTCATAGATATATGCGTAAGATCTTAGGAGGACAATCGATCATTGAATTTCTCAAAAATATTTTGGACGGGGAGTGTTAGATATTTTTGTTAACGTTGGGCGAGCGAACTTGTGTAATTTTGATATTTTTAAGGAAAAAAAAACCACTACAGTTCTAAAGAATTTTTGAACTTGGGTAGCAGTTGCCCAGACTCATTCGCCCCTCGGTCCTTCCTTGGCTGGATGCCTAATTGCATGCATTACCAAAACACAAATTAATACCAATCCACACAAATCTCTCTCTCTCTCTCTCTCTCTCTCCATTACCATCACTTCCAGCTCCATCAGGACTGCCGTACCAAGTTGCACCAGCGGGCGACCATTTTCTTTTCTTTTGGTACTTCGGAATTTCTGCAGGTGACCATTCGACCGCCGCAGTTGACAAATTCATAACTTGTTTGGGGTGGAAACAGTAGCAGAACTCACAGAAGCAAAACAAAGTTAGTAAACACGAGACAAAGAGGTGTGGCAAGTGATATGCATTATTAGTAGCCATTTTAGTTTTTTCCCAAAAACTGTTGTAATTTTGCAAACCCTACGAAATATTGTTTTCGGATACCGTCGTTACAAAATTTCACTGGCATTTATAGGGTAATCCATGCATGCATCTGTTTATGTTAGTGCCCTTGAAAGCTGAGGCAAGTCACATGGATTAATTTCAGCTGAATGTCAGGTTTATCCAAATTATGGTCTAAAGTAAAATGCATATTTTCTATGTATAACCCCAAGGGGTTGGCTAAGGTTACGTTCTCTTGGACTTAACTTAAATTTAAAAGTTCTTCTTATTTGAATTTTTTTCGCGTTTGTTAGTTTTGCGTCAAACTTTTGTGAATTATTGATTCGGCTAGACGGGAGGAATCGGAAAAATAAAATTTCGGCACTTTTACCCAAATATTTTGAGAAATAACCAATTTTTTGCGCAAAAATGACGTTTTTGCGCTAAAAATGGTTATTTCTCAAAATACTTTTGGTAAAAGAAAAAAAAATTTACTTTCCCGATTCCTCTCGCCGAGACGAATCAATAACTCACAAAAGTTTGGGGCAAAACTAACAAATGAGAAAAAAAATTCAAATAAGGACAAATTTTTCATATTTAAGTTAAGTTTAAGTTAAGTCCAACAGAACACAGCCTAGTGGTCAATGCCTGAAACTGGGTGATTTACGGGCCGGTCCAATTTTGTGGACCAATACACGCCTAACTCTAGCACAATTTTAAAATGCACCGTTAAGGAATCCCATCAGATTTATGCCATTAATACCCCTCATCCTCAATTGTCGTCTTCCTCCTTCAACTCCTTTGGCTCCGTTGCGCAAGCTCCCGATCTCTCTCTCTCTCTCTCTCTCTCTCTTGGCGATAGAGATGTCGAAGGCCCCGGCGCGGGAGCCGGATACGTCGAAAAGAGCTCCTGCAGAAGGAGCACGTTGTCGACGATGAAGATGCGGAGCGGCGGCGCGTTGCTCTCTAAACTTAGAGCAAAACCAGCCGGTGCTGGCGACAGAGACGTCAAAGGCGCCGAAGTCGGAGACGTCGAAAAGAGTTCCGGCAGAAAGGAGCATGTTGTCAATGATGAAGATGCAGAGCGGCGGTGCGTTGCTCTCTCTGAAGATGCAGATCATCTTTTTCCTGGGTTAACTCCGTACAAAGATCCAAAGAGAACTCTTATCAAAGGTCGTCTTTATCCTTTTTGGTTCTTGTTTCTCTGAAAAAGGAACTTTTGATGCTTCATCACAGAACAAGTTACAAATAGATATCGATGTGGATGAGTTTTTTTAATGTTTGATATCAAAATCATGATCTGAAGTTAACTTTCACTAAGTGGTTCTATTTTTATTCCGAATTCTCGTGAATTTCACACTGCGAATTTTTTGTTTGACCACTGCCGCTCCTGCGTACCGCGACTCGGGTCTCTCCGATCGAGCCTGGGCGAGAAGGGGAGGTGGGTCAACGCGCTGATGAGGATTCAGGAGTGGATGGAGATCGTGGCCGAATTTCGCAGTGTGAAATTTATGCCCAATGTCAATTTCCTAACAGCAGTCTGATGACATGTGGGAGGGATATCAGGTAGTCAATTATCAAAACATGTGGGGGGATTAAATGATACAATTCAGATTCAGATATAAAGTTGAACCAAGCGAACAGTCAATTATCAAAACAAGCATAAACAACATTCAGAATTAATCGAACGCATATCGGTCCGATACGAAAACAGCGATTGATCCTCAAGCAGCGCAGAACAAGAAGAGCTGAGGAGCCTCTGATTTTGACGAATTCGAGCCACGAACAGTGGGGATATATCTTTCGCCCTATTTGGTTTGAGTTTTGAGGGAGGCTTTTGTTATAATTTTTAAAAAATTTACTTAAAAGCGTCCAAAACAAGCTTACGGTCACCTTCACTTATCTACTGGTGGAGAGCATTAGCACAATTCTCAAAAGCATTAGCACAATTCTTTTTTAAGTGACAGCTGGGGAAGTGTTGTGCTTCATGATTTGTGACTAACAAATTCGCAGTGCACATTCTTTTTGTTTGGTGGATAAGATTACGTCTTTGGACGTCAACATCATTTGCTACCACCTAAATCATGAAAATAGTAAGGAAAAATGTAAAAACAATTACTTGAACACAGCAATTAGTAATCATACCAAGAAATAAAAACGGAAATAAAAACAAGCATGTAATTGATGAGAATGGGGTTGTAATCTTGTAATTTGTTTGCTTCTTTTATTTTTTTGGCTCTTCGGAAAGACATAATTTGTTTGCTTCGTTTATACGCATACAGTGCATAACAACAGTGAACCATAAGCAAAAACACTGACTCGACATGTAACTAGATCTTAGAACGTTGAGAGAAAAATAGACCATTCCACTTGGTAATGCTCCAGGCTCAGTTGACTGGATCATTATGAAAAATCGAAGGGCAATTTAATAGAAAAGGTGATACTCCACCATGCGTACAAGTGGTTAAGATGTACTCTAATTATGAAAAATCGAAGGGCAATTTACGAGCAGGTATGTGAAATTCACAGGGGTATGTGAATTTGTAAATTTACGGCCGTGGGTGGTGTTTTAAACAAATTCGCAGAGGTATGTGAATTTGTGATGAGATCGGGCGACCGCCCTACCTAAGTTCTAAAATTTCTTTAAGAATCGTAGTAGTACACAAATGGAAGTGCTACCGGTTATGTTTTGGGTGTACAAACGTTTACAATATCAAAACCATCTTACAAATTGTTATCTGCTATGAAAATTGTTACAATTGTTGGTGATAAGGTCCCCAGTGCCTGTGCCTGCTCCTGTATGCGTCGCTGGTGGGTGCTGAAGTCATAAGATTGGAGTATGCCTGCAGAATTTGAGGTTTTCGAACTAATTTTGCAGAATGTATGAGCAATCCAAAGCAAATACCTCAAGATTGAGGCTAAGACGGCGACATCCAAATGCAACCTGTAGGACTATAATAGTCGGTCACGCTTATTTTTGTGATTCAGATACAGCAGTTTTTGGTGAACCGTGGCACTTGCATTATTTCTCTTCAAGACGACTAAACCAGTTGGAGATGGTTCTGGAAAGGACTCTAGTGTCGTTCACTGTAAGGGTTTTGAGCCTTTGAGCAATAGCATCAGCTGGAGTGCATAAGTAACCTGGTTGCCATCTTGGTTCCTGGTCATGCAGAACGCAAGGCCAACCACACCGAAAACATAAACAAAATGTGAAGATTGCAATTGGTAGGGATGGATGACCATAATAAAAAATGCTCTATATCAGGCACCCACTTGATAAAAAAATGATTCCCCGTCAGTAAAACCTTCTCTAGTGTTCCACCCATAGACTCCACACGAGGCTTCAATGCCTCTTCAAGGCGATCAGTCTCGTCAATTGCATCAAAATCGAACTTCACCTAAGAAATAACAACAAATGTATCACCAGAACAGAAATTGAAGGCATCTTATGGATAAAAAAACATAAATGATACGGTATGATACCAGTAGAGGCATACCCCCTGTGAAATAGACAAGCTGGACATATATGTGACAAAAAATGTATCATACGGAGTATATGTGAAATGGTGTTTTGACTAGGATATGTCCAGCTTGTCTAGTTTGATTTTTCCAATATATAGATGTGCGCTCTTTGCTTGAAAATGGAATTCTAACACATACCCTGTGAATTTCGCATACCCCTGTGAATTGAGTTCATCAACGGCCTCATCCATATGCCATTCTCTTTACGCTCCTTCAAAGAGAGGTCCATTGCTACTGCAGGTCCACATCCAGATTTTTGTAAACCATTCAACTCTCAACAGGATTTCCGGAGAAAGTCATCCTGCAAAACATTGTAGAATCAAAATTTCTGAAAGTCTATATTAAGTTTAGTAAATGAATAATAGAGCTTCAGAGGCTACACTGTTCCTACCCAACCATTATAAGATTCAGTTATTTAAGCAAATATGAGAACAAAATACTCTACAGGAATCATGTCAGGCAAGAATAACTCCTCAAGAGACCAACAGAGCAGATCTTTCCCCAGTGTTTGAATAGTTTAGGGAAAAATTCAAAAAAACCCCTGAACTTTGAACCCAATGTCAAATAGGCACCTGAACTTAAATAAATTTCAATTGAACACCTGAACTTTCATTCCGTTATTCAATTTACCCCCTGCCGTCTCAATCTGTGACTTTCCTAACGGCAACCGCTGAGCTGGACACTAACAGACAAAACAAAACGTTAGAGGGAGAAATTGGAGGGAAACAACAGTGATCTGGCACCTTTTTAAGGCCCCGTTCGGCTAAATAAGCCTACTGGCTTATTTTTTGCCCTTATTCAAATTTTTTTGTATTTCTTATACCTTGTTCTCTTTACAATTCAAAAAGAATTTTTACAAAAAATTCTCTCTAGATTCTCCATACTTCCAACATTTCACTCTCTATCTCTCTTCACTTATTACCCCTACTATTTTTCAAAAAAAATTTCAAACACCAATCCAAACATAGCAAGTTTTTCGTTATTTTTTTGGGGATTATTGCATCGTCATGACAAGAGGAATCTAAAAAGTAACAAATTACGATCGAAACCTAATTTTTTTGAATAAAGACAAAAATAAGCCAATAAGCCAATTTTTTCGTCTTTATTAAAAAAAATGGATTTCGATCATAATTTTTTACTTTTTAGATTCCTCTCGTTATGACGATGCAATAATTCCCAAAAAATTGACGAAAAACTAACAAATATGAAAAAAAAATTGAATAAGGACAAAAAGTAAGCCAATAAGCTTATTTAGCCGAATGAGGCCTTAAAAAGGTGCCAGATCACTATTGTTTCCCTCCAATTTCTCCCTCTAACGTTTTGTTCTGTCTGTTAGTGTCCAGCTCAGCGGTTGCCGTTAGGAAAGTCACAGATTGAGACGGCAGGGGGTAAATTGAATAACAGAGTGAAAGTTCAGGTGTTCAATTGAAGTTTATTTAAGTTCAGGTGCCTATTTGACATTGGGTTCAAAGTTCAGGGGTTTTTTTGAATTTTTCCCAATAGTTTAAACAAAAGGGAAACAGTAAACAAAGTATAATCGTAATGAAGGGTATAAATAGAAGTTATGCGGCCGTTCTCACCTAATATAGGCATGTGGAATGATGCTAAACCCCAGCTGCAGCTTTAACCTCAGAATCCTTACCCTGCAAATCATCTTTTGTCAACCCAGCTTTCACAGCAACTGCGAATCCCTGAAATTCAATAAACAAATCTGATCAACTGAAAGCATGAAGCCTCGAACTACCAATTTCAGATGACTACCGAAATTTTCTCCCCCCAATGGAAGCAAAAAACTGAACGCAGAAGGGACAAAACCTGCACAAGTATGTGAATTTGTGAATTTGTACAGCCGTGTGTGGTGTTTTAAACAAATTCACAGGGGTATGTGAATTTCACAGGGGTATGTGAATTTGTGAATTTATAACCGTGGGTGGTGTTTTAAACAAATTCACAGCGGTATGTGAATTTCACAGAGGTATGTCAATTTGTGAAACTCTCTCTCTCTCTGGTTTGTAACTCCAGTTTATACAAATTATAGAGAGAAAATTGATTTGCCATGGGTAAGAAATCTAGGAAGAAGATTGAATCATCAAAGGAGATTTCATTGAAAGAGTTTCAGGATTTGTTCAGCGCAATGGAACTCCGACGATCACAAATTCGCAGTGTGAAATTCACTTTTTCGGCGACTTTTTTATGAAAAAAAATACAAATCCAATACAATTTCACTTTTCTGGCGACTTTTTTAAAAAAGAAAAAAACACAAATTCAACCTTCTTTCACAGTCCAACACAATTTCACAGTGTAAAAGACAAGCCCCACAGCCCCCCCCCCCCCTTAGAGAGAGACAAAGAGAGTCAGGAGATGGGGATGGCAGTGGAGAGTGGTCAACCAGAGATTGAGTTCTCAATGTCCATTGAATCTTGTCTCCCCTAGGTGTCAACCCTCCTTTATACTATGAGCCTTGGGAGAGGATAGAGCCAATGGTCAGACTCATCCTCACTGGTGGGCAAGATGGAGATTAACATTGCTTCCTCTATGAGCCTCAACTTCAGACCTTGGGGCTTGTATCATGGACTAATAGAGGCTATTTAGGGTAGTAGGTATGATACAGGCTTCTAGATGTCACATGGTAGGTGTGATGCATCTTTCAAGATATCAGATTGATGTCAGCGCTCGCCGAGGGCAGGCTCATCCTTCTTGACAATCTTTTGCATTAGCCTCCCAACATGTCCCAAGTAAGGTACTAGGCTCTACTACTAGCCCAGGGTGGTGTTGGAGTCGCCTTTGATGATTTGTAGTGAACTAAAGGAGTTCGAAGAGCACCATAAGAGGTGGTCAGTCCTCGGAAAGTGAGGCACCCATTCGCACCTAGGGAGAATGCTCCGTAGGATGTCATCATGGAAAGTGAGGCATCCAATAGCACCTTGGGAGGACTCTCCTTGGCCGAACACTTCCCTCCTCCGTGGGAGGATGTGTTTGGCTGGATGCTCTCTTCCTCCTTCAGACAAATTCACAATTTCGCAGTGTGAAATTCACAATTTCGCACTGTTTTTTCATTTTTTTCAGGCGACTTTTTTCAGTTTGGATTTTAGATATGAACAAGCAGAAAACCTCATTTCCATAGATCGAAACTAAACCTTAGTAATTTTATATTGCTCTTGAAACAACAGACTTGTCCAATTTTTAATTTTCCTTTGGGCAAATTAAAAAAACTTGCCTCCCACATTTGCGAGGCTGTATGGGGTTTGAAATTTACAAATTCAAGTAGGCATTTACCTTTACATCTAGATTGTGAAACTGAGTGTCTACATCGTAGACACGGAACCTGGGATAGAAGAAAATTTCTCAAGTTACATGAAACTCGGAACATAGGTATTGACTTTGTAAAAAGCAAAGATGGAAGCATTGAAACGTACACCAAAGTCTGCACCACCTCAAAATGATAGGTAACCACATGCTTTGTGATCCACTTGGGATTCAATGAATTTAGCACCACTTCAGTGCGGCCAATCTCTTGAAGCGTACCATCTCTTCCTTTTGTGTAAACAACTGCCATAGGATCACTCTGAAAAAACAAAAGCCATCTAAAGGTGACTGCTATAACCAAGTTGGAATATAGCTTCATACGAAAAATATGTGAGCTTTTAAAAAAGCATCAACAAGTGAAATATAACAACATGGTAATCTGAACATTATATATATTCAAAGTGAACGGGTTTCGATGTGGAGCCAGCTTAGTAGTCGACAAACTTCACTTCTCAGAGTTTTTAATTGTTTAGTTAGATCACCAGTTATCCCAAAAGCTAAACTAATAGGAAATTGGTTCTACTATGCACCCATGGCTCGTGCATGTTGACAATGCTATTGCCGCACAATATGAGCAATATATATATAAAATCAGGGATTTCCTCTCATCCTTTGGAATTTCAGTATCCACCTTGAAACCCTCAAAAAACATCCCAAGGTTACAGCTAGAAATTTCCAATAGCTTTGACCTCTCTCCCGCTGTACTTCCCTTTCTTTCTCAGAATAAGTGTCTCTTACTCCCAAATACAGGGGGGGAAAGAAGGTAAAGTTCATGTTTCTCGTCAGTTTTGCCAAGTTCATCTTGCCAAAGGAAAGCACACATCATAGACTAACCCCGTAGAATATGAAAAGGCAATGAAAGGTCCTTATCTGCAGAAAGACAAACCTTGGAAAGCACATCCCGATCACGTAAGTTTGAAGCTGATATTGACAACTGCACGACGTTGTGGAGAAAAAGTCAATCTGACATGCAGAGGGCAGATTAAACATGTCCAATTTGGTTAACAACCTCAAAACATCTTGTAAGCAAGTAGAACGAACAGTCGAGATATACAAAACAACATACAACATAAGCCAGTTTTGTTGCCAAGAGCAAAAGACTGAACCTATCATAACCAAAGTTCTGTTCAGATGAGTGTGCCTAATTCAGGTCAATGCGAGCTTAGAGTTACATTTTCTCTCCGTAGCTATGTCTGGATCAAGCTTGGACTGTCCTAAGCATACAAAGCTTCTATGACAAAATAACAATGGCGAATATAGTATGTATACCAATCATGCCTCAATCGGATAAATTCACTCACTTCACATAATTCTTCTGGTCATGCCTTTACTTTTTATTAGTACAACAAATTACTTGCTCAATTCAAGGCCTACAGGATTACAATTCCCCTGATTATTAAATCCCACAAAGCTTGAGATGTAAAATACAATAAGAAAACAACATTAATATGCCCTCACTATTTGTTGGTGTGATAATTCTTCCGGTAGGATTACTATTCCAACCAATCAAACATGGCATATAGCTCACAAGCAACCATTTCGTTTCTTCCCCTCTTAGCATTACGAAACTAAATTTGCCGATATTCAAGAAAAATCTAAGTAAATTCTTTGTCGTTAACAATAGAAAGCACTACGTCTCATCAACAATTCAAAACCTCTCTCTCTCTCTCTGGTTTGTAACTCCAATTTATACAAATTATAGAGAGAAAATTGTATTGCCATGGGTAAGAAATCTAGGAAGAAGATTGAATCATCAAAGGAGATTTCGTTGAAAGAGTTTCAGGATTTGTCCAACGCAATGGAACTCCGACGATCACAAATTCGCAGTGTGAAATTCACAGTTCAACACAATTTCACAGTGTGAAATTCACTTTTTCGGCGACTTTTTTATGAAAAAAATACAAATCCAATACAATTTCACTTTTCCGGCGACTTTTTTAAAAAAGAAAAAAACACAAATTTAACCTTCTTCACAATCCAACACAATTTCACAGTGTAAAAGACAAGCTCCACAGCCCCCCCCCCCCCCGAGAAAATACAAATATTGAACAGAAAAAATTCATCACTAGTAAACACTGCAAATATATATAAACCGGCAAGGAAAAATGAAGGGAAAAGAAAGCTCTTGAGATTACTCTACAAAGCAATGAGAAAACTCCGATCAGGTTGTGAAGACTCAATTCACAATGTAGCGTGCTATGCAAACCAAAAAAAATATTTGAAAGACAAACAGTTCAGAACTAATTTAACAAAACAAGCTTCCATGACTAGAGACATAATGAAACTCCTTGAAGTGTAAATCTGTGCATAACAATTTGCTTACCAGTATTCCCATGTCATCTCCTTCAAGCGGTATTCAAGCTTTTGAAAAACAGATGTTTTCTCAAAATCTTGCTTATTATGGGTAGGCTCAATAAAATTCGCTTCCAGAACACCTAACCAAAAATAATAATTCTCTAAGAACTGCTTGAATTCAACTCAGCATTTACATGTAGATGTGAGAACGACTATTTGTGTCCATAGAAATGTAGGCACAAAAAAAACTGGACCTCAGCTCATTGACTTCAGTCAACATCACCACAGAATTCAAAGAAATCAACTCATTGAAATCCCATCGCCAGTAACGAAAAAACCGGAAACCGATTCCCCAAGTTCGCATTCACCGTCACAAGAATTGCGGCGGCACAGACATGCCAATCGGTGGGGTTTACTCACATCCACCCAACGCTCATCCCTCGACAACGGACGTGGCCTTCAGGTACCTCTACGCCCTGGCAGAGTCTGCCATCGCCTCTGCCGTTTCCTCCGGCCGCACCATTCCAACCTCCACGACGTCCTTCGTGCCCTTGAGGACCTCGGCTCCGTCCACGGCGTGTAGAATGCAAGCCGAACGCTCGAATCAACAATTTCGCAGTGTGAAATGTGAAATTCGCAGTGAAACACAAATTCACATCTTTGTCTCTGGGGGGATAAACATGGGGAGGTGGTGGTGGCTGTACAACAATCAGCAATTTCCAACCAGTTATGTACTCTCCAAGGAACGCCGCCGCCGCAACGCTCGAATCAACAATTTCGCAGTGTGAAATTCTCAGCAAACACAAACATTCTCTCACACGTGATTGAACAAAAAAAAAATGAATTCAATTAGTCACCTGCAATGGCGAAAGAGCCGACAAATAGCCATCGAACGACGACGTCGACGACCACATGTCCGCCACCGCAGCCGAGTCCTTGTGCGTCCTCGGCAGCAACCTCTTATACGACTGAACATACAAAAACATAATCAAAACACACACACATCAACTCCGCCGCTCGCCTCGATATCGCAATCGGAGTAATGGACGACGGCGATCGTGTCGACGATGAGCCGCGCGTGGTCGGGCGGGATCTGGAGGGCTTCGGACAGGGCGAGCGAGTCGACTCGGTGGGATAGGGTTTGCTTGAAGGAGAGTAGGGTCTGGGTGGGATCGGTGAAGATGAGCTTCGGTATGAGGGAGGAGGCCGTGCTCTCTCTCCGTGGGTAGATAAAGGAAATAAGGGTAGAACGGTAACTTCAACTCCTGTTTATCCTTGCACGTAATTAAACAGCTCTTACATCCTTAATGGGAATTAGAAGTCAAAAACCTGGACCGGCTGGTAATTTTCTGTCAGTCATAAAGTTTAAGCCTTTTTAGATTGGGCCTGACCTTGGCGGGTCAAGCCCATAGTTTGGCCGAAGCAAATAATTGTATGTCCTTTAAGAGGTTGTATGTTCAAATTTTATGGAGTCCAAACATTCTGAACCTTAGGATCACTGGAGAGTTTGTCCGTTCGCTAACTGCAAGGCCCAGAAATAAATCGAGGTGTGCTCAAACTGGCCTAGACATCCGGTTATAATAAAGAAAACTTCTTAGTTCAAAGTTTATGTCCTAACAGTATCATCATATTTTAGTTTTGATTCGTCATGTTAGATTCTTTTTTATTAAGAGTATATACAAAGCTTCCAACTCAATTATTCAACAGTACCCACATGCTACTCAAAAGGTCCTACTAGTTGAGCCATTTTTGTTTTTATCCCATGACCACTATATGGATGCTGATCTCTAGCAGTCATTTTGGACTGATCTGGCTCCCTCTCATTTTTCATCTTTGAAGTTCCCTCTCTCTCTCTCTCTCTCTCTCTCTCTCTCTCACACACACACACGCAACGACAAAGCTGGTATGGCAATGGGAATAGCAATAGCAATAGGGAGTGATCAAGGTGCAGCAGGGGAATACAATGGGAGGATGACTTTATTTGTGGTGTTATCTTGCATGATGGCTGCCATGGGAGGAGTTATTTTCGGCTACGATATTGGAATTTCAGGTTTTTACTGGTCTTTCTTCAACCCCCTTTACTTTTGGAACCTATGGAAAATGAAAGAAAAGAAAGGAAAATAAAAAAATTTCCTTAGGAGTTGTTTGGTTCTTATCTAAGGAAAAGAAAAAGAAATACGAAGGAAAAGAAATTGAGGAAAGCTTGGAGTAGATGATGAGGAAAATGGAGAAACAAGGGCGCCAGAATTTGAACTTTTGAAGAACCAAAATTTTTCTTTTCTTTCCATTTTCCTCTTGAAGCCAAACAAGAGAAAATCATTTTTTTCCATAGTTTTTTTTCCTTTTCTTTCTACAACCAAACAAGATAAAAGAATTCACTTTCTTCCTATTTTCCATCTCTTCTAGTTTCTTTTCCTTTCCTTTCCACAAGTTCCAAACAGAAACTTAGTATTTGCCTGATTATAATGAGAATTTGTAAAAAAATGCTTGCACGGTATGTGAAGAATAAATTTTGCACAAAAGTTTTGTGAGTGAAAGTTCAATCAGTCTGGATGTTTTTTGGATTTTGCGTTTTCCAGTTCAGTTATGCTAATCCATTTCGCAACTAGCTCCCAAACAGCAAATTTTCAAAAAATGCAAGATGAATTAATGTGGCTCCCAAACAGAACCTAACTCAGAAAATGGGGAATGTGTATCTAATCCTTTAAGAACTGACTAACACCAAACAGATTAGGACTCAACAGCCTTTTAACCAGATTTGTTGAATAGTGTACTTTTTTTAGCCTCTTGTTTGGCATAGGCTCTTTGTGGGGCCCAATATGAAAGACACAGAGGCGGCTCTACATGGTTAGTTCCATGGTCAACTGAACCCCCAAAAGTAAAATTTTTTGTTTAAAATACATGTAAAATTTTTGGGCTAACCTTACTTTGAACACCCAACCCAAATATCAATGAATACCCAACAAAAATGTTAATGAACATCAAAGTGTAACAGTCTTGAACACCTAACTCAAAAAGAATTGAACACCCAATCCAAAATCAATTAAACACTCAATCACTACCCAATTACAGTTCATCAATCCAGGTAATTCATATTTGAACACCTAACACATTACCTCAAATACAGCTCACAATCATAATGAAAAAAAAGTAAAAAAAAAAAAGACAGAAAGAAGAATCTATAGGGGCAAGTATTTGCTTATAGAATTACGGCCAAAAGTTTAAAAAAAATCCAACTACGTTGCAAAATCCCATTAACTTTCTAATATTCCTTCGAATTTAAGACTACGTACGATAAAAGAACAACATATTTTTGAGAAGGTCAACCCCAACATACTCGCTACAAATTTTTTCAAAAGATTTTAGTTGATTAATACGTTGGTTAAACGTACGTTGATACAAAATATGAGAACTAGTCTAAGACAATTGCAAAAAAATTTACCCATTCCATTCTTGAAACATTATTTAGTGCGCAATACGACAATTTTCAAAAAAACTATAGTATATATTTTTTAGTTCTCATTTTGCCTCGTAGTTAATTTTTTTAGAATAGAGGTTATGTTTTTTTACCGCACTATTTACACTAACTTATGAGATTTGTACATATATTATTGGTTAATAAGTAGAGTTAAGGTAATTTCTGAACACCGTACCACAAATTCCTGGAGCCGCCGCTGGCAAGACGGGTGTGAGGCGTGGTTGGTGGGTGTGCATGCAGCATTAATGCTGATGAATAATTCATGCATGATCAGTCAAAGGTAGTAGTGTCATTTAGAGCATCCACAGTGGAATAAGCAAAACAAAAAGTTGTTAAAGTTAGCAATATTTGCTCAAAAAAGTGCTCACATTGGAATAACCAAACTTAACAATATCTTAGCAACTCATCAAATTTTAGCTTTTGAATAATCAAAACTAACAACCTTTTGCCAATAACCAAATTTAGTGATCCCCACATTTTCTCAATCAAGTACACCCATCATTACACAAAAATCTTATATATCTCTCTCTCAACAATGTTTTCAAAAAATAATTATAAAAAACTATTCTTACTATTTTTTTCTGGAACTTTTTCTATATATAAAAAAAAACCCGTCTTTATATGAACTTTTTTTTAAATTTTTTTTTATAAAATTGTTTTTTCAATTTTTTTAAAACTATTTTAAAAAAATAAAATTGTATTTACACAAAACTGTTTTTTTACACAATTTTTTTTCATAAACTATTTTTTTATCCAACTTAAACTGTTTTTTTTCTTCTAAAAAATACTGTTTAATAAACTGGTTTTTTTTTTCAAGAACAAATATTTTTTTAATAAAAACTGTTTTTAACATAAACTAGTTTTTCAAAAGATTTACGTGAAATGAAGGGGAAAAGTTTGAAGAAAACTCAGGGAAGGAAGCAATGGTCTCGTGGTTTTGATTATGAGTAAAAAATAACCAATGTGAGACTTGACATTGCTAACTTTAGCAACCTCTAAATGGATAATCAAAATCTGATGTGGCATGTTTTGATTATTCATTTTTGCTTATTCCACTGTGGATGCTCTAAGGCCGATATACCGAATTATCACTAATTTTGAAGGCGGAAACATAATTGAATTTCTACTGACATGTGTGTTTTTTTTTAAATGGGAAATTTGAAAAACTAGCACAACCATATGGGAAGCTGGGAGCTAATCCGGAAGTATTATACTCGTGATTAAATTTCTTCTGCCAACGGCGGAAACTATGGGTTTTCCACCACCATCATTTTGGCCTCACAGTGCGTTAGTTACCGATCTGAACCGTTCATTTTGTAGGATCCGTAGATTAGTTTCTCATTCAAAGAATTAGTTTCAACGGACATCGATAGGTGTATCAAAATTTAAATTTTGATTTATGAAACGGATGGTCATTGACGGTTCAATTGGACAGTTTAACTTGACAGGATCAAACCGTTCATTTTATAAACTAAAATTCAACTTTTGATTGAAACATAAATATCAAATCAAGCTGATTTTTTGCATGAATATACTTCACTAGAGGCTCTACAAGATGAACGGTTTAGATTATAACAATAAACGAATAGTCAGATCCACAATGGGCTGCAGTGGAAAGGCGGAAAGAATTTAATCTCTATATACTCTTTGAAGTCACAACATAGCAAGTCCATTGCCGTATATACACCTTGATTCAACTATAGAACCTTGATTCAACATAGTGGTTTCATTTTAGGCAATGCAACAATTGTGATTAACCTCGATTCACCTATAGATTCGTATCGTTTTTTTGTGAATCGTGAATTGAATAGCGAATCGAACCGTGAATCCTGCGATTCACCACCGATTTTATATACACCTTGATTCATCTATAGATTCGTATCATTTGTGTGTAATTCACGAATCGAATAAGGAATCGTGCGATTCTGACAACTATGTCGTCTAGGCCTTTTGCATCAAAATGCCACAAGATGCTTAGTAGTTTTTATGCTGCAATAGGGGATAAAACTAATGATTGCTAGTTGCAATTGTTTTTCTGCATAATACCATTACATGGTTATACAATGCTTTAATGAAAAGATTCACAATAATATTGAGAAGTGGAATTGAAATTGTGAAGGTGGAGTGACCACAATGGAGCCATTCCTGAAGAAATTCTTCCCAGAAGTGTACACAAAGATGAAAGAAGACACCAAGATTAGCAACTACTGCAAATTTGAGAGCCAGTTGTTGACCTCCTTCACATCCTCCCTCTATGTGGCTGGCCTCATTGCTTCCTTCTTCGCCTCATCCGTCACCAAAGCTTTTGGGCGCAAACCCTCAATCCTCGTCGGAGGAGCTGCATTCCTTGCAGGGGCAGCCCTCGGTGGTGCAGCTTTAAATGTCTACATGCTAATCTTTGGCCGCGTCTCGCTTGGTGTTGGTGTTGGCTTTGCAAACCAGGTATACTATTGACAGTCCGTTTGAATCCCTGTTTTCATTTGTAAGTTTCTGTTTTCTGCTTTCTGTTTGCCCATTTCCGCACGAAAGCAGTTTTTACAAATTTGGAATGAGCCTACTATACATAGAGACTTATGTGCAAAGATTTTCACAGAGATGTGTCTGAACCATTCAAGCACGTGGGTTGCTCGTTATTTGTAGGTGCACGTGAACCTGACAACTCCATACACATTTGTGTGCGAATTTGTGCACACGAATCTGTCCATACAGACTTCATCATCTGTGTCCAGAACCTATTGTTCCTGGATTTCGTAATACTCAGTAGGTTTTATGAAAAACTTCCCTGACAGTTTAAGAATTTCTTTTGCCAAACAGATTATTTGTGATTTCTGGTAGTACAACACTTGCTGTTGAGCTTGAAGTTTTTCTAGCTTTTAAATTTAAAGTGTTTGCGCCATCGTAAAATTTCTGGGCTGCCAACGTTATAAAAATGGAAACAGAAAGTAGAAAACAGAAAAGAAAAACTATCCGAACAAACTACTATAGCCGTTTTCTTGCGGAAATTAATCAACTTTTCATGTTTCATATCATGTGATCACATTGCTCTGCTGATTTTCAGTCAGTGCCACTATATCTCTCAGAAATGGCTCCACCAAGATACAGAGGAGCAATCAACAATGGCTTCCAATTCAGCCTCGGCATCGGTGCTCTCTCAGCAAACCTCATCAACTACGGCACACAAAAGATCAAAGGCGGATGGGGTTGGAGGATCTCATTAGCCATGGCAGCTGTCCCCGCTTCGATCCTAACTCTCGGCGCCCTCTTCCTCCCCGAAACACCCAACAGCCTAATCCAACAAAACACCGATCCCCAGACGGCCAAATCGATGCTACAACGAATCAGAGGCACCCAAGACGTCCAAGCGGAACTAGACGACCTTATCAAAGCTAGCGAAATCTCAAAAACCATCGAACACCCATTCAAGAAAATCATTCAGAAAAAATACCGGCCTCAGTTGGTCATGGTAATAGCAATACCCTTTTTCCAACAAGTCACTGGCATCAACGTGATTGGGTTTTACGCTCCCGTTGTTTTTCGGGCAATGGGTATTGGCGAAAGCGCTTCGCTGATGTCATTGGTTGTGACGGGAGTGGTGGGTACCGGGTCCACGTTCATATCCATGTTGATCGTCGATAAGCTTGGGAGGAGAGTTTTGCTTTTGGTTGGGGGAATTCAAATGTTGGTGTCACAAGTTATGATCGGAGTGGTATTAGCAAGTCAGTTGGGGGACCACGGCGGGGTGAGCGAAGGGTATGCCGTTTTGGTCCTGGTTTTGATATGCGTTTACGTCGCAGGGTTCGGGTGGTCGTGGGGTCCGTTGGGGTGGTTGATTCCCAGCGAAATCTTCCCGCTGGAAATACGGTCGGCGGGGCAGAGCATCAACGTGGCCGTGAATTTTTTCTTCACTTTTGTTGTTGCTCAGACTTGTTTGGCTATGCTTTGCCATTTCAAGTCTGGGATTTTCTTCTTTTTCGGAGGGTGGGTGGCGGTGATGACTGTGTTTGTTTACTTTTTTTTGCCGGAGACCAAGATTGTGCCGATGGAACAGATGGATAGAGTGTGGAGGGAACACTGGTTTTGGAAGAGAGTTGTTGGGGAGGAGTATGATGCGAGCAAAATGGAGGAATAAGTAATACAATCATGTAAAAGACTCGTTTTTCGGTCACTCCTCTCTCACAAGCAGTGGAGCCCATTACTTGTAAAAGAAGAGTGTCTTGAGAGTGGCCGAGAGGCTATAAATGAGTATAAATGAGCATACTAGTCTGACAACAATGAATTTTTCTAATAAAGTCATTAAAGCAATATTGTTTTCTTATATAGTTGCTGGTTTGGTGCAAATACATTAGAATCCAAAGAAATAGTATCTCACAGTGTAAGAAGAACAAATGAATGTTAAATTCTTCCGAGTAATTATCATAGGCCTTTTACTAGTGTTGTTTGCATAGCCATTTGTGACATAGGGAGTGATGGTGAAAACTCAATAGCATTTTTGTAGATTATTGATTCGTCTCGATGAGAGGAATCGGAAAAATAAAATTTCGGCACTTTTACCCAAGTATTTTTGAGAAATAACCAATTTTTGGAGCAAAAATGACGTTTTTGCGCCAAAAATTGGTTATTTCTCAAAATACTTGGGTAAAAGAAAAAAAAAATTACTTTCTCGATTCCTCTCGTCGAGACGAATCAATAACCCACAAAAGTTTAGCGCAAAACTAACAAATGAGAAAAAAATTCAAATAAGGACAATTTTTAGATTTAAGTTAAATCCAACAGAACGCAGCCTAGTGGTCAAGGCCTGAGACTTAAAGATTTGCTTCCTCTTAAGGTGTCAGATTCGAAATCTCTCAAGTGCTATCACTTTCTTTGGGATGCCCGCAAGCAGGCAGTGAGTTTGGTCTCTCGAGATTAGTCAATGTGTGAGTAAGTTGGCCCAAAAACCTGAGTTATCAAAATAATATTAGCTGTGTATAAAAAGGCATGACAAGCGGTGTGAAACGTTTTTTTACTGTATCAAAAGGTGTGGAAAATTAAGTGATTGTCTGAATCAAGTACATGGCTCAATCAGAGTTAGGTATAAATTAAAAGAGATTAGTAAAAGTTTGTAGATAAAATGTGAAATGTTCATAGTTATTAATTCTTAATCCCAAGTAGAAGAAATTTTCATTGTGCACAAAGGAATTCCATCAAAATGTTTTCAATTGTTTACGGAAAGAAAAGCCCATTGGAAAATATATTAAGCTTCTGCTATGTCTGGAGTCCAGTTTAACATGAATCCAACAAAAGCCCGAAAACTTAGCAATAGATAGATAGATTTGATCTACAACACATTGGATGTATTCGGCCCATAGAAACACTGAGTTATAAAGTTTAAGCCTTTTTAGATTGGGCCTGACCTTTGCGGGTCAAGCCCATAGTTTGGCCAAAGCAAATAATTGTATATCCTTCGTGAGGTTGCATGTTCAAACTTTATGGGGTCCAAACATTTTGAACCTTAGGATCACTGGAGAGTTTATCCGTTCGCTAACTGCAAGACCCAGAAATAAGTCAAGGTACGCTCAAACTGATCCAGACATCCAGTTATTATAAAGGAAACTTCTTAGTTCAAAGTCTATGTCCTAACAGTATCATCATATTTTAGTTTTGATTCGTCATGTTAGATTCTTTTTTATTAGGGCAAAATCCACTTTGACCCCTGTGATTATCGTCATGTGCGGATACCCCCTCATGGTTCAAAACTGACCACATAACCTACCTGTGATTTTAAAAATGTGCAAATAGATCCTCTGCCGTCATGTTTTCCATCCATATTAACGGAGGTGTATCTCATACGCCTCTAGAATGTAATCT
This sequence comes from Rhododendron griersonianum, assembly GCA_018127125.1. Classification (NCBI taxonomy): domain Eukaryota; kingdom Viridiplantae; phylum Streptophyta; class Magnoliopsida; order Ericales; family Ericaceae; genus Rhododendron; species Rhododendron griersonianum. Next base: position 40,423,861 of record CM030790.1, on the reverse strand, counting down.
GAGTTATTCATAATGTATTAAATAAAGAATAAAGTACCTCTGTAAAAAAATCATCTCGATCAGGCATCAATAACCCAGTGATCTAATTTTTAGTAAATTCAAATTTGAAATTTTAATTTCAAAACAAAATCGATTCGACCAAAAGCTTTTCATTTTTTGATTGACTTGAATTTTGGCATAGATGTAGTACTCGTCAAAATTTTCAATATCAACGGTTTGGATTCAATTTTTGGTATAGGGGATGGTGTGGTTAGATTTTAAAAAGAAGAAGAATCAAGCGACATGATGAGGGTATATCGGTCTTTTAATGTTGTGTCCGTTAATATGGATAAAAACATGACTGTAGGGGGTCTATCCACACATTTTCAAAACCACAGGCAAGTTATGTGATCAATTTTGAACCATAGGAGGATATCCGCATATGGCAATAACTACAGGAGTCAAAGTGGACTTTGCCCTTTTTATTAAGAGTATATACAAAGCTTCCAACTCAATTATTCAACACCCACATGCTACTCAAAAGGTCCAACTAGTTGAGCCATTTTTGTTTTTATCCCATGACCACTGTATGGTTGCTGATCTCTAGCAGTCATGTTGGACTGCTCTGTCTCCCTCTCATTTTTCATCTTCCAGTTCCTCCCCCTCTCTCTCTCTCTCTCTCTCTCTCTCTCACACACACACACAACGACAAAGCTGGTATGGCAATGGGAATAGCAATAGGGAGTGATCAAGGTGCAGCAGGGGAATACAATGGGAGGATGACTTTATTTGTGGTGTTATCTTGCATGATGGCTGCCATGGGAGGAGTTATTTTCGGCTACGATATTGGAATTTCAGGTTTCTACTGGTCTTTCTTCAACCTTTAGTATTTGCCTGATTATAATGAGAATTTGTAAAAAAAAAGTGCTTGCACAGTATGTGAAGAATAAATTTTGCACAAAAGTTTTGTGAGTGAAAGTATAATCAGTCTGGATGTTTTTTGGATTTTGCGTTATCCAGTTCAGTTATGCTAATCCATTTCGCAACTAGCTCCCAAACAGCGAATTTTCAAAAAATGCAAGATGAATTAATTTGGCTCCCAAACAGAACCTAACTCAGAAAATGGGGAATGTGTATCTAATCCTTTCAGAATTGACTAACACCAAACAGGTTAGGCCTCAAAAGCCTTTTAACCAGATTTGTTGAATCAGAAATGATAGAGGTACATATAAAAAATCTATACCATTGTGTACAGATCTGTTTTGGGCCTGTTTTGGGTCCCAAAAAATAATCCGATCCGCTCATTTTGTTTAAAATATTTTATTTAGGGTCCATCCAAAAAATCAGCTAAACCGAATATTGTTACGGGTGTTTGCGATAAGTCCAACTTTGCTTCAGAATTCTAGTCTGAATTCTGGGTCAAAGTTGGATGCATCGTAAACGTCTCTACCGATATCCAATAGCTTAGTTTTTGCAGGGACCTTGAACAAAATAGTTTAAACAAAATGAGCGGTTTGGATCGTTTTTTTGGGATCCAAAATGGGCTCAAAACTGGTTTGTACGCGAGGTATGTACTAGTTTATCTGTACCTATAGCATCTCTCTTGTTGAATAGTGTACATTTTTTAGCCTCTTGTTTGGCATAGGCTCTTTGTGGGGCCCAATATGCAAGATGCAGAGGCGGCTCTACGTGGTTAGTTCCATGGTCAACTGAAGCCCCAAAGCAAAATTTTTTGTTTAAAATACATGTAAAATTTTTGGGTTAACCTTATTTTGAACACCCAACCCAAATATCAATGAATACCCAACAAAAATGTTAATGAACACCCAAGTGTATTAGTCTTGAACACCTAACTCAAAAAGAATTGAACACCCAACCCAAAATCAATTAAACACTCAATCACTAAAAAAAAAAAGACGGAAAGAAGAATCTATAGGGGCAAGTATTTGCTTATAGAATTACAGACAAAAGTTTTTAAAAAAATCCAACTACGTTGCAAAATCTCATTAACTTTCTAATATTCCTTCGAATTTAAGACTACGTACGATAAAAGAACAACATATTTTTGAGAAGTTCAACCCCAACATACTCGCTACAATTTTTTTCAAAAGATTTTAGTAGATTAATACGTTGGTTAAACGTACGTTGATACAAAATATGAGAACTAGTCTAAGACAATTGTAAAAAAAATTTACCCATTCCATTCTTGAAACATTATTTAGTGCGCAATACGACAACTTTCAAAAAACCTATAGTATATTGAGTTCACATTTTGCCTCGTAGTTAATTTTTTTAGAATAGAGGCTATGTTTTTTTACCGCACTATTTACACTAACTTATGAGATTTGTACATATATTATTGGTTAATAAGTAGAGTTAAGGTAATTTCTGAACACCCTACCGCAAATTCCTGAAGCCGCCACTGTGTGATTGGAGGTGTGGTTGATGGGTGTGCATGCAGCATTAATGCTGATGAATAATTCATGCATGATCGGTCAAAGGTAGTATAGTGTCATAAGGCCGATATACCGAATTATCACTAATTTTGAAGGCGGAAACATAATTGAATTTCTACTGACATGTGTTTTTTTTTTTTTTGAAATGGGAAATTTGAAAAACTAGCACAACCAAATGGGAAGCTGGGAGCTAATCCGGAAGTATTATACTCGTGATTAAATTCCATGGGTTTTCCACCACCATCATTTTGGCCCCACAGTGCATTAGTTACCGATCTGAACCGTTCATTTTGTAGGGCCCGTAGATTAGTTTCTCATTCGAAGAATTACTTTCAACGGACATCGATAGGTGTATCAAAATTTAAATTTTGGTTTATGAAACGGATGGTCATGGACGGTTCGATTGGACAGTTTAACTTGACAGGATCAAACCGTTCATTTTATAAACTAAAATTCAACTTTTGATTGAAACATAAATATCAAATCAAACTGATTTTTTGCATGAATATACTTCACTAGGGGCCCTACAAGATGAACGGTTCATATTATAACAATAAACGAATGGTCAGGTCCACAATGGGCTGCGGTGGAATGGCGGAAAGAATTTAATCTCTATATACTCTTTGAAGTCACAACATAGCAAGTCCATTGCCGTATATACTACACCTTGATTCATCTATCGAACCTTGATTCAACATAGTGGTTTCATTTTAGGCAATGCAACAATTGTGATTAACCTCGATTCACCTATAGATTCGTATCTTTTTTTGTGAATCGTGAATTGAATAGCGAATCGAACCGTGAATCATGCTATTCACCACCAATTTTATATACACCTTGATTCATCTATAGATTCGTATCATTTGTTCTAATTCACGAATCGAATAAGGAATCGTGTGATTCTGGCAACTATGTCATCCAGGCCTTTTGCATCAAATTGCCACAAGATGCTTAGTACTCGTAGTTTTTATGCTGCAAAAGGGGATAAAACTAATGATTGCTAGTTGCAATTGTTTTTCTGCCATAATTTGTTGGTATGCATAATACCATTACATGGTTATACAATGCTTTAATGAAAAGGTTCACAATAATATTGAGAAGTGGAATTGAAATTGTGAAGGTGGAGTGACCTCAATGGAGCCATTCCTGAAGAAATTCTTCCGAGAAGTGTACACAAAGATGAAAGAAGACACCAAGATTAGCAACTACTGCAAATTTGAGAGCCAGTTGTTGACCTCCTTCACATCCTCCCTCTATGTGGCTGGCCTCATTGCTTCCTTCTTCGCCTCATCCGTCACCAAAGCTTTTGGGCGCAAACCCTCAATCCTCGTCGGAGGAGCTGCATTCCTTGCAGGGGCAGCCCTCGGTGGCGCAGCTTTAAATGTCTACATGCTAATCTTTGGCCGCGTCTTGCTCGGTGTTGGTGTTGGCTTTGCAAACCAGGTATACTATGACAGTCCGTTTGAATTGTTTTCATTTGTCAGTTTCTGTTTTCTGCTTTCTGTTTGCCCATTTCCTTGCGAAAGCAGTTTTTACAAATTTGGAATGAGCAATGCTATACATACAGACTTATGTGCATAGATTTTCACAAGAGATGTGTCAGAAACCGTTCAATGCATGTGGGTTACTCGTTATTCGTAGGTGCACGTGAAGTTGACAACTCCATTCACATCTGTGTGCGAATTTGTGCACACAAATCTGTCCATACAGACTTCATCATCATCTGTGTCCAGAAAATACCGATCCTGGATTTCGTAATACTCAATAGGTTTTCTGAAAAACTTCCCGGGACAGTTTAAGAAATTCTTGTACCAAACAGTGAAACAGATTATTTGTGTTTTCTGGTACAACACTTGCTGTTGAGCTTGAAGTTTTTCTAGCTTTTAAATTGAAAGTGTTTGCGCCATTGTAAAATTTCTGGGCTGCCAACGTTATAAAAATGGGAACAGAAAGTAGAAAACAGAAAAGAAAAACTATCCGAACAGACTATAGCCGTTTTCTTGTGGAAATTAATCACCTTTTCATGTTTCATATCAAGTGATCACATTGCTCTCATGATTTGCAGTCAGTGCCACTATATCTCTCAGAAATGGCTCCACCAAGGTACAGAGGAGCAATCAACAATGGCTTCCAATTCAGCGTCGGCATCGGTGCTCTCTCAGCAAACCTTATCAACTACGGTACACAAAAGATCAAAGGCGGATGGGGTTGGAGGATCTCCTTGGCCATGGCAGCAGTCCCCGCTTCGATCCTAACTCTCGGCGCCCTCTTCCTCCCAGAAACACCCAACAGCTTAATCCAACAAAACACCGATCCCCAAACAGCCAAATCGATGCTACAACGAATCAGAGGCACCCAAGACGTCCAAGCGGAACTAGACGACCTTATCAAAGCTAGCGAAATCTCAAAAACCATCGAACACCCATTCAAGAAAATCATTCAGAAAAAATACCGGCCTCAGTTGGTCATGGCAATAGCAATACCCTTTTTCCAACAAGTCACTGGCATCAACGTGATTGCGTTTTACGCTCCCGTTGTTTTTCGGACAATGGGTATTGGCGAAAGCGCTTCGCTGATGTCATCGGTTGTGACGGGAGTGGTGGGTACCGGGTCCACGTTCATATCCATGTTGATCGTCGATAAGCTTGGGAGGAGAGTTTTGCTTTTGGTCGGGGGAATTCAAATGTTGGTGTCACAAGTAATGATCGGAGTGGTATTAGCAAGTCAGTTGGGGGACCACGGCGGGGTGAGCGAAGGGTATGCCGTTTTGGTCCTGGTTTTGATATGCGTTTACGTCGTGGGGTTCGGGTGGTCGTGGGGTCCGTTGGGGTGGTTGATTCCCAGCGAAATCTTCCCGCTGGAAATACGGTCAGCGGGGCAGAGCATCAACGTGGCCGTGAATTTTTTCTTCACTTTTGTGGTTGCTCAGACTTTTTTGGCTATGCTTTGCCATTTCAAGTCTGGGATTTTCTTCTTTTTCGGAGGGTGGGTGGCGGTGATGACCGTGTTTGTTTATTTGTTTTTGCCGGAGACCAAGAATGTGCCGATGGAACAGATGGATAGAGTGTGGAGGGAACACTGGTTTTGGAAGAGAATTGTGGGGGAGGAGAATGATGCGAGCAAAATGGAGGAATGAGTAATACAATCATGCAACAGACTCGTTTTTCGGTCACTCCTCTCTCACAAGCAGTGGAGCCCGTAGATGTTTGGAGCCCACTGCTTGTTAGAGAAAAGTGTATTGAGAGTGGCCAAGAGACGATAAATGAGCATACTAGTCTGACAACAATGAATTTTTCTAATAAAGTCATTAAAGCAATATTGTTTTCTTATATAGTTGCTGGTTTGGTGAAAATACTCTAGAATCCAAAGAAATAGTATCTCACAGTGTAAGAAGAACAAATGAATGTTAAATTCTTCCGAGTAATTATCAGAGGCCGTTTACTAGTATTGTTTGCATAGCCATTTGTGACATAGGGAGTGATGGTGAAAACTCAATAGCATTTTGAAAAATAGGTGTAAAACGGAGTATGTGGTTAGCATTTGGATTGTTTGGCGATCAAAAAAAAGGGTCAGGAAATGAGATACCGAATAACCAAAAGTAACCCACCACCCATTCAGACAAACGACACAAAGAAAACGAAGGCCTCAGTTTGCAATGGCAATAACAAAACCATTCTTCCAACGAGTTTGGAGATTGTTCCCGTCGGCCTTCATGGTTGTTCCTTTGCTGATTTTGTGTCTAGGTGATCGTGCCTTGTTCATGGGAATGGTTGTGACCGGAGTTGTGGGCACCGGCTCAAACCTTGTTCGACGTTGATGGTAGATAAGCTTGGCTGGATAGTTCTACTTACTACTAGTTTGACAAATGATTGCTGGAAGTATAGTAGCAGTTGAGCTTGTGGACCCTATCAGATTGTGCAAAGGGTATGCTTTTGTGGTCCTACTTTTTGTCTGCATCGATGTTTTGGGCTTCTCTTAGTTATGAATCCATTGAAAACTTTTGTTCCTAAGCGAAAATTTTCCACATGCTCCTTATAGTCAAATAAATGTGGAAAAAGGAAGCACAGAAGAATACAAATCTTTTCGCTCAATTATTCAATCCCACATGCTCCTTATAGTCAAAGAAATGGGTAATGTTTTTGTGCCATGAATATCTTACAGTGACTATCCTGATGCTGATGTCTAGCAGCCACATTGGACTGTTCAATCTTCCTGTCATTTACAGCTTTGAAGTCTCTCTCTCTCTCTTTCTCTCTATCTGTGACTGCGAGTGCGAGAGAAGGAGAGTGAAATTGGTGGAATCCATGGCAGCGGGAACGGTGGTAAAGAACAACGGTGGGGAGTACAATGGGAGGATGACCTCATTTGTTCTGTTATCCTGCATGGTAGCTGCCACAGGAGGAGTTATCTTCGGATACGACATCGGTATTTCAGGTCTCTCTCTCTCTCTCTCTCTCTCTCTCTCTCAATCAAGTGGAAGGATTCTCCATAAAAAACGAATTTTGCCAACTCTCATAGTAGCTCATAGAATTTGGAAATCAATAAGGGAGAAGGAAGTTGTGATCATAGCTGACTCCTAACTAAACATATGACTAAATTATTTTCCAATCCCGAGAGTGATCAGAAATACGAGCTGATCCGCTATGTTTCCCTTGTTATCTAGGTTCATAAAGACTAAAGAGTATCTTGTATCAAATACACCATGGGATTTCATATGAATTTGGCCTCGGGGTTCAAACAAATTTTCTTGTTTCTTTCGGATAATAGGGTTACATTCACAAATTTTCTCTCAAAGTTTGTTGTCTTTTGTTTCTATAATACTAAGACATGCAAGTAAATGTGAAGGTGGAGTGACCTCCATGGAGCCATTCCTGGAGAAATTCTTTCCAGAGGTTTACACTAAGATGAAAGAAGATACTAAGATAAGCAACTACTGCAAATTCGACAGCCAGTTGTTGACCTCATTCACATCCTCCCTCTATGTCGCCGGCCTAATAGCATCCTTCTTTGCCTCATCGATCACTAAAGCATTTGGGCGCAAACCCTCAATCCTTTGCGGAGGAGCTGCATTTTTGACAGGCGCAACCCTCAGTGGCGCAGCTGTCAATGTCTTCATGCTAATTTTTGGCCGTGTCTTGCTTGGTGTGGGCGTTGGCTTTGCAAATCAGGTATGTAGCAAGAAAGCAAATTGAATTGACATAAAAGTCCAAAAAGCTTAAGCGATGCTGCTAATTAAGCTTGTTTTGTAGTCAGTCCCACTTTATCTTTCAGAAATGGCTCCACCAAGATATAGAGGTGCAATCAACAATGGCTTCCAGTTCTGCGTTGGCATTGGTGTTCTTTCAGCAAACCTCATTAACTATGGAACCGAAAAGATCAAGGGTGGATGGGGTTGGAGAATCTCCCTTGCCATGGCAGCAGTCCCTGCTTCAGTTCTGACTATAGGATCCCTATTCCTCCCAGAGACGCCCAACAGTCTGATTCAGCGAATGTCTGATCATCAAAAGGCCAAGGCAATGCTACAACGGATCAGAGGCACCGAAAATGTCCAAGCTGAGCTAGATGATCTCATCAAAGCAAGTGATACATCAAAAACCATCAAACACCCGTTCAAGAAAATCATACAAAGACAATATAGGCCTCAACTAGTCATGGCAATAGCTATACCGTTCTTTCAACAGGTTACTGGAATTAATGTTATTTCATTCTATGCTCCAGTACTTTTTCGGACCATAGGTCTAAGTGAAAGTGCATCGCTCCTTTCAGCAGCAGTTGTGACAGGGGTTGTGGGTACCATCTCAACCTTCATATCAATGTTGATAGTCGATAAAATTGGGAGGAGAGTTCTGCTCATGGTTGGGGGAGTACAAATGCTGGTTTCACAGATAATCGTCGGAAGCATAATGGCAGCCCAGTTAGGGGACCATGGAGGGGTGAGCAAAGGGTATGCTCTTGTGGTCCTAATCTTTATCTGTATCTATGTTGCCGGGTTTGGTTGGTCATGGGGGCCATTGGGATGGTTAATTCCCAGTGAAATTTTTCCGCTGGAGATACGGTCAGCAGGGCAAAGTATCAATGTGGCAGTGAACTTTTTCTTCACTTTCGCTGTTGCTCAAACGTTTCTGGCCATGTTATGCCATTTCAAGTCCGGTATTTTCTTCTTTTTCGGGGGATGGGCGGTGGTGATGACTTCCTTTGTGTACTTGTTTTTGCCGGAGACAAAGAATGTGCCGATTGAGCAGATGGATAGAGTGTGGAGGGAGCACTGGTTTTGGAAAAGAGTTGTGGGGCAGGAGTGTGAAGTGAGCAAAATGGAGGAAAAAGAATGAGTTGTGGGGATAGTAGATAAACTCATCACTTCGGTGTTTTTGAATTAGTTGCTGCCTTGATTCGATTTCCTGTATACTCTCGAATTGGGGAAACGAAATGGAAGTGTTGCGTGATTTTCGCTCTGGTGGAATTGTTTTTGCAAAGAGTTCAGATCCGGAAACGACTTTCGACAATGAGAAGGAGATTCAACCGTGGAACGTAAATGTGATTGGTGTAACATTACAAGATTTGATAGTTATGGAGGTTATTGCTTAAAGCTTATAGCGAAAAACATCTTACATTGACTACGAAATTTCGTGATCTATCATTTGTGAAGTTTCTCAAATTCTAGATTTCTTATGATTAAAGAGTAGTAGTGTGAAGTGTTGAAGTTTCAAACTCTAAGTTCTCCAATTACAAAATACATACTAAAAATAAAATAAAGAAGATACGAATCCATCCAACAAATTGGATAGATTCGTATCTATTTGTTGGTCTTTTACAGTCAACTTAGTTTTTTAGAACTCGTCAATACTGGTATCAAAACTCATATGATTCGAGTATTAATTAGTACCACAGAATGGTTTAACACTACACAAAGAAGATTTTTGGCTGGTTGGGAAGAATCATTTGAAGGCAGTATGAGATGATGTAAAAGAGAGAACTGGAATGATTGTTAGAACCATGTGACTTATTTTTAACACATTTGGTATGACTTCCTCTAGTTGCATATCTTATAGGCTTTGACTCGTCACATGTACGTGTGATATTCCTTGATGTAATTACAGATAGTTAGGGGATCAAAAAAAAAAAAATTACAGATAGTTGGGCACTTAGGCTTGATATTAGGCATGTAATCAGTGAATTGATTTTCCATTCCTTAAATCAATCCTCCCTGAGAGATGAACTCGCATGTTCGGATCCCATGAAAGTCAAACATTTCAAACCTTGGGGCAGGATTTCTGGGTCGTTAACTTCAGAGCTCCAAAATTAGTCGAGGTGCGGGTAAGTTGACCCGGACATCCGATTATCAAAGAAGAAAATTCCAGAAGTAGCGATTATTTTATTCATCTTTGATCACTATATAATACTTATATACGTTGTACACGAATGTCAAATCCCGTAACTCATGGGATTATTCAAAGATTACAGATAGCATTATTTAGAGCAGATAACATTAAGGACTGAAATCATGGGCCGGACTCAAGGCAGAGTATATAATTGCTGTTAATATCTTCAGGTTGATGGTGTGCTTTCCTATTAGTAACTAATCCATTAACAATTGTGGAATGGTCCGTCGTAGATTGCCGCCGCTTTAGACTAAAAAATGTTGAGCCGGCCTTCTCTGTTTCCATAGCTGTCTATCTGTACTGTCCACTTGACATTAACTCTTGTAGGGGAGGTCAATGGACGCGGCGATTTGACCAGTTTATTTGTTGACTGACTGACTAGAGGGTGACAAGACACAAGTCACCCTCGCGGGGTTGGCTCTTTGGCTGACCAACCCTAGATTGCTGCTTTAGACTACAAAAGATGTTAGAGCCGGCCTTCTCTGTTTCCATATCTGTCAATCCATACTGTCCACTTGACATTACCTCTTGTAGGGGAGGTTAATGGACGCGACGATTTGACCAGTTTACTTGTTGATTGACCAACTAGCGGGTGACACGTGTTGTCACCCTCACGGGGTTTGACTCTGACTGACCAACCCTAGCTCGGAAATGCCGCGCAGGTAGCCCTACACTACCCCCGCGACATCTGGTTTTAAAAAAAAAAGGTGACTCATCTACTATCCACCAGTCCTGTGATTTGTTTAGGTGTGATTTAAGAAAACTATATTGAAAAGTGTTAGACATAGTAAAACGGAGCATGATTTATTCCGTATTCCCATACATCGTACGGTACCGTGCTTCTCTGTATATACATGTGCCGTGTGTGATTGTCAGTGAGGGAGAGAGAGAGAGAGAGAGAGAGAGAGAGAGAGAGAGAGAGCTTGGAGGAAGCTGGTATGGCAGTGGGAATAGCAAAAGGGAGTGAAGTTGCAGCAGGGGAATACAATGGGAGGGTGACTTCATTTGTAGTGTTATCTTGCATGATGGCTGCCATGGGAGGAGCCATCTTCGGCTATGACATCGGTATTTCAGGTCTCTCTCCTCCTCTTTCTTCAACCCCCTTCACTTGAATTTTCTTTCTTCTCTTATTCATAAGCAGCAGCATAAACGTGTAAGGGACTAGAGCAACTTTGCTGAATGAGAATAAAACTAATAGTGCAGAATTTGGCAAGGTTCCTTTATATGACACCATAAATGTTAGGATTTTAGGCTTTTACCAGATTCTGTTGGATGCTGTGCAAGTTAGCCTCCATTTAGCATAGGATTTTCAGGGTTGTTTTTCTAGCAGCTCGATCTTTTGTTTTTCGAAGAAAGACCAGATGGGGCATTTGTGATGCCTAAGTTCGAGCCGTACCACTAAGAATTGCAGCTTCTCCGATTCCCATATCCTTCTACTGATTGTAAGAACATACTGCTAGCTTAGAGAATTTGTGAAAGAAAAAGAAGAAAATACGCAAGGGAAATTCGTCAGGCTGTTGTTATGGACATCTAATATTTTACATTTATACCCATTCATAAGATAGCTAGATAATTATCTTTGATTTTAAAAAGCTATAAATGAGAGTTCCATTGCATAGTATGCTTTTATGAGAATGGTAACACAATTTTACTGACATGGGAATTGTGAAGGTGGAGTGACTTCCATGGATCCATTTCTGAAGAAATTCTTTCCAGACGTGTACGTTAGGATGGAAGAAGACACCAAGATTAGTAACTACTGCAAATTTAACAGCGAATTGTTGACCTCATTTACATCCTCACTCTATGTGGCTGGCCTTATTGCTTCCTTCTTTGCCTCATCTGTCACCAAAGCCTTTGGGCGCAAACCCTCGATCCTCATCGGAGGAGCTGCATTTCTCTCAGGGGCAGCTCTCAATGGTGCAGCTTCTAATGTCTACATGCTAATCTTTGGCCGTGTCCTGCTCGGTGTTGGTGTTGGCTTTGCGAATCAGGTATGACGGTCAGTTTAGAGTCGTTTTCATTTTGTCATTTTCTGCATTTGCGTAACATTTGATACTCGCTGTTTGCTTGCAGTCAGTCCCACTCTATCTCTCAGAAATGGCTCCACCAAGATACAGAGGAGCAATCAACACTGGCTTCCAACTCAGCGTCGGTATCGGCATTCTCTCAGCAAACCTCATCAACTACGGCACACAAAAGATCAAAGGCGGATGGGGTTGGAGGATCTCCTTAGCCATGGCAGCAGTACCCGCTTCGATCCTAACTCTCGGCGCCCTCTTCCTACCCGAAACACCCAACAGCCTAATCCAACAAAACAACAATCACCTAAAAGCCAAATCAATGTTGCAACGAATCAGAGGCACCCAAGACGTCCAATCGGAATTAGACGACCTCATCAGAGCTAGCGAAATCTCGAGAAGCGTCAAACACCCATTCAGGAAAATCATTCAGAAGAAGTACAGGCCTCAGTTGGTTATGGCAATAGCAATACCCTTTTTCCAACAAGTCACCGGAATCAACGTGATCGCGTTTTACGCTCCCGTTGTTTTCCGGACTATGGGCATAGGCGAAAGCGCATCGCTCATGTCTGCAGTTGTGACCGGAGTGGTGGGTATCGCAGCAACGATCCTATCCATGTCGATAGTCGATAAGCTTGGGAGGAGAGTTCTGCTCATGGTTGGGGGGATTCAAATGTTGGTGTCACAGGTGATGGTCGGATGGATACTATCAGCTCAGCTAGGGGACCAGGGTGGGGTGAGTAAAGGCTGCGCCGTTTCGGTCCTGATTTTGATCTGCGTTTATGTCGCAGGTTTCTCATGGTCGTGGGGTCCGTTGGGTTGGCTGATTCCCAGCGAGATATTCCCGCTGGAGATACGGTCGGCGGGGCAGAGCATCAATGTGGCTGTGAATTTTTTCTTCACTTTTGTTGTTGCTCAGACTTTCTTGGTTATGCTCTGTCATCTCAAGTCGGGTATTTACTTCTTTTTCGGAGGGTGGGTGGCGGTGATGACTGTTTTTGTCTCCTTGTTTTTGCCGGAGACGAAGAATGTGCCGATGGAGAAGATGGATGGAGTGTGGATGGAGCACTGGTTCTGGAAAAGAATTGTGGGGGAGGAGCATGGAGTGAACAAGATGGAGGGAGAATACTGATGGGGACAGTGGATCAAACCATCAGTCTTGTGTTTTTTAGTTGAATAAGTCTTGTGGACACAAGAATGGACTAAACAATCAGAACTATGTAACCCCAATCAATTAAAGTTCTGCTAAGTTACTGGAGTTATAAACATATATTTTTACCTATGTAAAGAGCTTAGTTCTTTGATTAATTAGTTAGGAATGTTACATTAATTTGTATTGACCCGGGCCGATTCTAAACCTATATAGACCTATAACTCACGTTCGGGAGCGCCTATAATATTTTGATTTCATTATTGAACATATTATGACACGAAGTAATTGACATATAGGTCGGTCCGAGAAATAAGTTCGAGAACGATCAAGTCTTTAACTTAGCTCTCGAGAAGTCAAATGTGAGATACTCTAACCTTAGTTATATTGCTTTTTCAAGCAAAATATTTTATGCGTTTCATATGCTCAAAAGTTATACTCCCTCCGTTCCACTTTAAATGTCATCTACAGATTTCTGTGCATTTTCAAACCCCAAAAAATTATATTTCTATATAGTACTATATTATTTTTATTTTCTTACACCAAATTAAAGTGCTCATTGAGTAGATTTTCCGCATATGGGACAAACAATTACACGTCCAGCGAATATAGTCACATGCATACAAGTATAGTGCAGCACCGCTTGGACACAGAAATTCTGATAAGAGAAAAAGCTTCACACTTCCTTAACTTTATGACTTTGTTCACATATAGTCTTATAGTCTTATGATGCACATCCAACAATTCAACATAAATAAGGGAGCGACCCCACATAGTGTGAAATGATCAAGTCACTGGCAGCTGGTGCCACATAATTAACATTCCTTCCTTATATACTTTGATATACTTTGAGATCATAGAATCGTAATATCGTTTCATCTTCACCTTTGGATGGCAAGGTGTTCATAAAGTATCACTTCATAAAGAGTCGTCCTCATTAAATTATCAACTTTCAATAAATAATTCCTAGCATATCCCCATGGCATAAATTATAGACACAAAAATCATTTCATGATCAAATCATGTTGTCTTGTTAACGTATCATAACTTTTGAGCATATGAAACGCGTAACATAATCTGCTTGAAAAAGCAATATAACCAAGGTCTTTGACTTCTCGACAGCTAAGTTAAAGGCTTGATCGTTCTTGTACTTATTCCTCGGACCGACCTATTTTGTCAATTACTTCATGTGTTAATACGTTCAATAATGAAATCAAAATATTACAGGTTCGAGATGAGATCGAAATATTACAGGCCCTCTAGAACGTGAATTGCCCTATATAGGTTTAGAACCGGTTCGGGGTCAATACGAATGTAACATTCCTAACAAAATTAATCACGAACTAAGCTTTTTACAGAGGTAAAAATATATGTAACTTAGCCGAACTTTAATTGATTGGGGTTACTGAAAACTCTCGTTTTTGACACAAGGTGTGAATGCGATGAGCGCGGGCGTGCCAAGACTTGTAGCGCCTAACTTCTTGTGAAGATTCCCGTGAATCTTGACTTCTATCGTATGAGCGATCTTGTGTGACCCAAAGGTTAAAGATCACAGAGCGGTTCGTGGTTTGCCACACGGTTGTGGACTTAATATTTCCTAGTCGTATAGGAAATGGACGTAGAAACGTGAAAACGTAAACTCTATTACTCCGGGATAATAAAGTTGGTACAGGAAAGTAAAAGATCCAAACAACTTAATGAAGTGTGTTTGAATGGAGTTTGAGCACGTAGTACTCGATAATCTACTTTGCTGAAAGTAGTAAAGTGTTTGCTTCGCTGGGAAGGCTTTTTGTTTAAGCGTTGAGCTTGATTGGTGTTGGACCCTTTTTTCTGTCTTCGACTCTGCTATTTATAAGCCAAGGTAGTGCAGAGAAGAGAGAGCAGCCGGATTGTTGAGGAGTAATGGCCGCATAAGTAGAAATCATGGGGAGTGGGATTCTTGGATGTTAGACAAGTGTCCCATGTCTTGGCAAAATAACTCCCTTCCTTTGCTCCTTGGATGCCAAGTGTCCCACAAGCCTCCAATTTTCCCTCCAAACTGACAGTTATGGGAAGTTATTCCACGTTCATCTTCTTTGGACATGAAGAAACTAAAGATAATGGAGATCATGGGCTAATTGTTTCTCCATGGGTTGCCATGTGTCCCACGATGGCTTGCAATTTCTCCAAGTAAAATGCCAACTGCTCCTGATCATGGGCCATTCCACTTCTGTAGCAACAAGCACGTGTAAACATTTTTACCCAAAGCTCCGAATAATAACTTCCATCGAATATTATTCGGCGTATCTCGCTTCACTTGGGCATTAATTTATCGGGCTTGCTCCAAATCACAAAATTAATGTGACTCATTACTTTTTAGCTCGAGAAACTCTTGAATATCGGCCCAATTTAATTAATATCTAATTAAATGGCCCTCCAGCGCTGGTTCATGGTTTGGTGCCAAAAACGGGCATAAACATTGTCCCCCCATGCCTTGATTCTTTACTTTTAGGATCAAGGAATGTATAAAAAAGAAAGATGTTTTTGGCATCCAAACAGTCCTTGAATCCTGTTGTAGCATTCCTTCTCTTGTTTGCCTTGCCTATGGATAGTAGGCATTAGGCATTGTCATGCTCCATTCAGGCCTTTTCAGGCCTTTGATAATATGAGATCTGTTTTTAGGCCTGAACCGTGAAAGACCCGTCAAAAGGCCTAGAAATATATTGGAAGGCCTGAACTTCTTCTTCGAATGCTTATAAATGTGGTTCAGGCCTAGAGAAGGGCTCAAAGGGCCTTCATACCAGCAAAAAGGCCTTCTTACACCAAGAGAGTCCTATGTCCAAGCCTGGTTGTAGAGAAACAATTGAACCTTGAAAAGGCCTGGGAAGGACTGAAAATAGATTGAAGGCCTGAACCTTTGCTTTTGAACTTTCAGGCCTACTCGATGAAATGAAAAGGCCTCTGCCTCTACGGAAAAAGGCCTAGTAAAACTCTAATAGGGCCTATTCAATGACTGATAGGCCTTGGCCGAACATTTTAGAGATGCTTGTTCGGCCTATGAAGGACTTTTCATTGACTACTTAGCCATTTTTACAACCACGACATTTTTGCGTAAGCCAAGTAAATAAGATCCGCTGTTGATGTGCCCCACAAATCCAATGCGCGCGTAGTTCCACAACTTTAAGGCCTATAGTTGGCCTACGCTTGTAATGCCTTTTGGCAGTTCGGACAATGCCAAAAAGGCCTTCATTAACCGGGGGAGGAGGGGGATCTCCGATTACAAATGAATCAAGATCAAGCTCTGGAGTGTTGTCGGTTTCCTCATTTTCATTCAGTTCCTCCTGTTCTAGTACGGGTGCGGCATGCAACTCAGACCTGGCCATAGGGCTGATGGCAGGTCTGAATCCTTCCTGACTTGTATCTGTTATCTACTCACTGCTCAGGACTGAATCTGAATGTGGTGGCTCTACAGATGCTTGAGATGACTTTTCCGAGGAGAGAACGAGTTGATCTTGCCTCATGATAGGACTTTCTATGTTTTGGCTTATTTCCGGTCTGAAATCTTGCTCCCTTTGCATTGAAACAAACCTATCTTTTCGCTCCTCCGGGCATGGAAATAGCTTACCATCCAAAAGTTTTTGGAACACTCCTGAATGTTGGTTGCTGCGATCAGGCCTGAAACTGTTGCCACGATCTGTATCATCCAGGCCTTGCTGATGTTCAGGAATCCTCAAAGGCCTGAACTGGGACGTTTGCCCCCCGAGTCGAAGTCCTTGGCCTCCTTGCCCCCCGAGTGTAGGGTTGTTGGAAGCCAATGGCTGAGAGAAGCCTGGAGGCTTGGTGTGCTTGCTGGAAGTTCGTTGAGACTCTTGCCCCCCGAGTCCAATTCCCTGGCCTCTTTGCCCTCCGAGTGTAGGATTGTTGGAAGCTAAGGGTTGAGAGAAGCCTGGAGGCTTGGAGGGCTTGCTAGAAGCTTGCTTAGACACATACAGGCTTGAAGCTTGGCCTAAAGTGCTAAATGGTGACCTCGATGGTGGAGTAAGATATGGAGTTGACTTCATGTCTCCAATGACCTTTTTGGATTTGATTAGACATTCTTCAACTGTATGCCTACATTCATCCCAAGGATCAATGAATTCCTATGAGAGTCCTTCGTTGGATGCAATAGTACAGGACTGAATGCCCATATGTTCTTCAACTTGGCCCTCAAAGGTTTGAGTAGAAGGATCATCAAGCCCACCATTTTGAAATTCAAGTTGTTCGGGCAGGGCTGAATACATGATATGTGAATTGCCATGTGACTTGTCAGTAAAGAGACGGTTTACCTCACAGCATAATTGGCGATCCTCCTCTTCAAGCCTGTCAACTTCGTCTTCAAGCCCTTGAATTTCATCGTTGTAGCGATTTTGTGCTTCAAGAAACCAATCCTCCGTAGGATTGAGTCGACGCCTCTCACAATCAAGGCGGTAGATTTCGTCTTCAAGTTCGTCGACCTTATCATCGCGCCAACGAATTTCTTCTTGACATCGCCGAATTTCAACATCCAATTCAACGTATCGAATTGACATGCTAATGAATCAGCGTAATAACCCTTGAAACGACTAGGGTCCCACCGGGTGTGCCAATGAAAACTCTCGTTTTTGACACAAGGTGTGGATGCGATGAGCGCGGGCGTGCCAAGACTTGTAGCGCCTAACTTCTTGTGAAGATTCCCGTGAATCTTGACTTCTATCGTATGACCGATCGTGTGTGACCCAAAGGTTAAAGATCACAGAGCGGTTCGTGGTTTGCCACACGGTTGTGGACTTAAAATTTCCTAGTCGTATAGGAAATGGACGTAGAAACGTGAAAACGTAAACTCTATTACACCGGGATAATAAAGTTGATACAGGAAAGTAAAAGATCCAAACAACTTAAAGAAGTGTGTTTGAATGGAGTTTGAGCATGTAGTACTCGATAATCTACTTTGCTGAAAGTAGTAAAGTGTTTGCTTCGCTGGGAAGGCTTTTTGTTTAAGCGTTGAGCTTGATTGGTGTTGGACCCTTTTTCCCATCTTCGATTCTGCTATTTATAGGCTCCAAGGTTGTGCAGAAAAGAGCAAAGCAGCAGCCCGAATTGTGGAAGAATGGCCGAATAAATTGAGATCATGGGGAGTGGGTCTCTTGTATGTTGACAAGTGTCCCATGTCTTGGCAAAATAACTCCCTTCCTTTGTTCTTTGGATGCCAAGTGTCCTCCCACGTTGGCCATGCATCTCGGTTTGTAGCAGTTTCTTCAAGATCATGGGCTCTTGTTTCTTACAGGCTGCCATGTGTCCCAAAATTCCAATGAAGTCAGGCCATTTCTCCAGCATCTTTAGATCATGGGTAGCAGTTGAGGGGAAAACCAACTGAACGTGGTTTGCCATTTTTCTTTTTGAATTAAACTAATCACCCATGCACCAATAACTGTCTCCATTTTTGGAGGGATATGGCCAACAGTTTGGTATTTCCACGTGTATATCTCCGGACAGATCACCATGAAGGAAAATTATCCGGTGCATCCCGCTCCACTTGAAATTTGTTTAATCGGGCCTCGCTCCAAATCACAAAATTAATGTGACTCATTACTTTTTAGCTCGAGAAACTCTTGAATATCGGCCCAATTTAATTAATATCTAATTAAATGGCCCTCCAGCGCTGGTTCATGGTTTGGTGCCAAAAACGGGCATAAACAGTTACATATATAGTTCTGATTGTTTACTCCGAACAAAACTAAGGAGTACTTAATTAGAAACTAACCTAATATTCAAATATTGATATATTGATAATATATACACAGCTAACCTAACATGTATAGGACTAGATTACAGATTACATATATGTGTCCACTGTTTCCTCCCCTTTTGGTTCAAACAAACACATATATGAAAAAATACCCGAAGAGAAATTGCATGATCGACGCTTAAGTACTGGAATGAGGTGTCACACTAGCTAACTTGGATAACCATCACTCCGACTCGATTAATTGTGTTCGCGTTTCGGTCTCCGGATCGAAAATATGAAAAAATTAGAACATAGACTAATAGACTAATTAAAATGTGTACATCATTATGGTACTGTTCGATTTCTAAAAGACATGAAAAATACGGAACTCCTAAAATTATACCGCGCTATCCTGATCATGTTCTAAAAATGTAGACGGAAAATAACCCCTTAACCTTAATTGCTTTTCTTTTATTTTTTCACTATCCTGTGACCTAATTAGAGTCACGCAAGTGCATTTTTAGAAACCGGGCTTTAAATTGTGCACATATCATCCATATATGATTTTTATAGGGTCCATCTCGGGTCCTACAAAGATGATCCAAACTGCTCATTACGTCTTCGGATCGTCTCAGAACTCGAACTACCTGCATTGCGTCTCCGGATGTGTTCGGCGGCCTCTGTGCGGAAAATCTCTTCTTTCTTAAATTCACTTGCTTCGAATTTCGACGTGACCCGATTTGTGCAGCCCTTGCGATCATTTCCAGATGCTCTGTCGTTGGGTTCGTTCCCCTATATGTATAGATCTTCGTTTGTTGCGGGAGGGTTTAGGGTTTAAGTTCGGTATTTTGCTTAACAATTGAAAGGAATTGGGTGCGATCGAGCCTTCGGATAAGTAATCGAAATGGGACCTTTAAACGATCTTTTCCCTTTTCTTTGTTGCGGATTCATTTACGTTGTGATATCGGGCTGTACAGACCAGCTGACACACACTTCAGCTAATCTATGGGATCAATTTCACTATCTACTAGCAGTTAGGGACCCAATTCAAATTGGAACGAAGCTCTGTACGAACTTGTTCCATAAGATTTGATAGTACTAAGAAGTTCGAACCGAACATATAGGAAGCAAATCCCTAAGGCATATTTCAACGCAACGGGACACTTTTGGGGTTGGAAACCATGGACCATGTATACATATCTGACTTTTCTTCTCCTTCAATTATTGTAACAAGTCTGGAGTGGCCAAAGTTTCTTTCTTTTCTTCAAAACTTCTTTTTCTATCCTTGATTTGCCGCCTCAATTTTATGTTATGTCCCGAGTTTAAAATGGTTTTTCTATCCTTGAATTTGCCTCAATTTAATGTTATGTCCTGAGTTTAAAAAGCCCTGTACCCTAAAAGGGAAATTTAGGCTTGGATTATTTTTTCCTGTATTTTCCA
Organism: Rhododendron griersonianum; assembly: GCA_018127125.1. Lineage (NCBI taxonomy): Eukaryota > Viridiplantae > Streptophyta > Magnoliopsida > Ericales > Ericaceae > Rhododendron > Rhododendron griersonianum. The sequence continues at coordinate 40,403,714 of CM030790.1, read as the reverse complement.
AACAGCCAAAGATGTGCTTTTTCTTAATTGTTTGCGTTTGCATTTGGTTAATTAGAGGGTGTTCCACTTTCCCTTCTTTTTTAAAAAGTACTTTTTCTTCAATTTTCAAACTCAAATATAATGAAAATGAAAAAATAATTTTTTAATTTTTTTTGCACCGTATAAAAGATCTCAATGAAATCTATCAAACAAGATCCATATTGGTAGGAAAATTATTTGCGTAAATATATAATTTTTGAGTTTGAAATTACCTTCTTTTTCTAAAAGTTACTTTTTTGAAAAACCGGAACACCACCGACGTAATTATGGTTCAATTGTGCACGGAAGGAATATTTTGGTCCGTGTTGGTAACAGTAGGTTGAGGAATCCATAAGTGAAAATTTACTTGTTTTACACGATTTTGCATTGTTTTAGGTTACACAATCATATAATTTTTGATATTAGGCAATATTTTCACTCTCATGGCTAGGAAAATATCTTGCGTGCAAAGAGTGATTTTTGTACGAATTTACTTTTTTTTCCTTCCGCATTTAATCGAGTGCGGAGATTTAGTGGCTCGTATCGTTGAACTGGGAGAAGAAAATGTGTTCTGCAAAACTTTACTCGGTTAAGAAGCTCGAAGTTGATTTTGTTCTTAGGATATTTAGCTATATATACAATATACTATATCAGCATCACTATGGCAAAATGTTCGCACTTCACGGGGTTGATGTAGCATAGGAAAAAACATTAGCTAGCACTCATTTCATAGCTGTATAAATAGCACATTCATCATTAACTTGATATACCTTTTCGACAAGATATTTCCTACAGTATTTTGCAAAATGTTGTGAGCTGGGAGTGACAAATTTGCATAATCTATCAAACTTTCGTCATTCTAGAAGAAAATATTCACCCTAGTAATCTGACTCTTCAATATCCAAAAATTAAACAAAACACCAGTGCCCACTGATGTAACCATAACAACTCCTTTAAACCAACTACTAGAAACAAAATCAGCACATGAAATTCAAGGTTTAGATGTTCACAGCACATAAACCAAGCAAAAGAAAAAATCCAGAAGTAAACATAGTAGCCACCCTTGAGATCATTCCGACATCGTAAGGAATAGGAGTAACATAACAGTCTCCAAGGTTGCACCTTCCGCCATAAAACCAGGTTTAGGTCCCTCATAGCAAAACACATACCTTAAAATTGACAAGAAAGGTGTTTCATAACGTGAAGAAAGTGGTGGAAAACCCTCTCCTGTAGAGCCGGGATACCAACTCCACGAGATGCATTGGGAAAAGGTACTGCATCCTTGCTTCAAGGGTGAATTGGTTAAACTTCCTGCCCTGTAGAAAATTCCAACAGTAAATATAAGTTCATAAATAAATTAAGGGGTCTGAAACATAGACAAAAACTGAGAAGTTGGGAATTTCAACTTTTTAAGAAAGCAAAATAATGAGATAGAGAGAGAGAGAGGAGTGTACGTTTCTAGAATATCTGGCGATATGACCCGCACAATTTCGCTGGAACCTCGCAAGGTCCTCGGGTGTTTCGTTGTATACCTTGTTATTGAGACACGACATAAAAGCGGATTGGGGAGGAACAAAGTACGTCCAGGACCCAGCATTCCAAGGCAGATTAATGCCACTGATAGCACGATATTGCCCCAACATATAGGAAGGTACGAATGAACGCCAATCCTCGAAATTCCTCCGAAAAGCCAAACGTCTAGCCTCATCCCAAAGAGAGGGATGGTTATATATCATATCAGCATTACAGATTCCACTACCAAAAAAAAAAAATTCAAAACATAAGACGCTTAAATATTCACAGCCCCTAACCAAACCAAGAGTCTGCACTAGCTGCAAAACACGTCAAGGAACTCACAGAAAATGTTAGCATTAGTAACAGTATCTTATCTTACTCCCCTTTTTGTCACGGAAGAACAAAGGAAATCATAAAAAGCCATAAGGAGACTTAACCAGTAGCGCTAGCAAGAGCATTGCAGAAACCATAACATAAACAGAAATGCACAGGCCAAAAACATAAGTGCAACAACCCATATTTGCACCCATCAACTATATTGGCACATTACTATCAATAAGCATTACTAGATTAAGATGCATCATGAACCATAAATCCAAAAGACCAACTCATAACTAACCCACCTCCAATTCAGCCTCTAAGGCTCTCAACTCTCCCGGAATCATCATCCCTTCATAAAGAAATTGGATAATTTCAGCGAAAGATCGGAAATCTGCAGCAATGTTAGGATCATCCTTGATTTGGGCATTAACATTGAAAAGTTTAGGCGTTCCGTGAACAACAACGATGTTGTTAAGGTTAAAACCACCCAAAGCAATGTTTTTTTCCTCGTAAATGTACTTTAAACATTCTATTAACTTCCTGCAAATTCAGAAAATTGAGCTCCAGAGATGTCAAATTAATTACAAAACAAATAATAACATTGAGAAAAGAAAACCACCTCAGCAGATCTCTAACTGCAAGTTTAACCATAAGTAGGGTTGGACAAGAAACTAGTGAATGCAAAACCTTGCGACTGGTTGAGCAAAATACGATAGGCCGGTAATGTCTATGAAAACCTCTCAAATACAATCGTGTATAGCTCAGTCCAAGATTCTCCTCTGCAAAACGACCTCAATATGCTGGGGTGTGTACAAAAGTACCACGCTCTATCGAACACGTCACGATCCCTATAACTACACAGAGACGGGAATATTTCCCGGAACCAAATGGCCGACATCGACATCAAATTCGCTCACAGTCACAACATACCGGCTCAAGATGAAATTACAATTCATCTATACAAAAGAAAAAATCAATTGTTAGGACTCGCGGCTCAAGAACCCTTGACTACAAAATATACAGCACATAATGGGTTCCTTAGTGTATTTTTCCATACAAAATAATCCGCAAGAATTTCGAAGTACAACCTACAATAAATCAATGGACAGTAGAAAGAGACATCATGCAAGTAACAAGTCAAGAGACATCATGATGTCTCTTTCTACTGTCCATTGATTTATTGTAGGTTGTACCTCAAAATTCTTGTGGATTATTTTGTATGGAAAAATACACTATGAAGCACACTAAGGAACCCATTATTTGCTGAATAATTTGTAGTCAAGGGTTCTTGAGCCGCAAGTCCTAACAATTGATTTTTTCTTTTGTATAGATGGATTGTAATTCCATCTTGAGCCGGTATGTTGTGACTGTGAGCGAATTTGATGTCGATGTCGGCCATTTGGTTCCGAGAAATATTCCCGTCTCTGTGCAGTATTATAGGGATCGTGACGTATTCGATAGTGTGGTACTTTTGTACACACTATACACACCCCAGCATATTGAGGTCGTTTTGCGGAGGAGAATCTTGGACTGAGCTATACACGATTGTATTTGAGAGGTTTTCACAGACATTACCGGCCTATCGTATTTTGCTCGATGCATTCACTAGTTTCTATGGAGGTCCACCCCTACTTATGGTTAAACCTGCAGTTAGAGATCTGCTAAGGTGGTTTCCTTTTCTCAATGTTATTATTTGTTTTGTAATTAATTTGACATCTCTGGAGCTCAATTTTCTGAATTTGCAGGAAGTTAATAGAATGTTTAAAGTACATTTACGAGGAAAAAAACATTGCTTTGGGTGGTTTTAACCTTAACAACATCGTTGTTGTTCACGGAACGCCTAAACTTTTCAATGTTAATGCCCAAATCAAGGATGATCCTAACATTGCTGCAGATTTCCGATCTTTCGCTGAAATTATCCAATTTCTTTATGAAGGGATGATGATTCCGGAAGAGTTGAGAGCCTTAGAGGCTGAATTGGAGGTGGGTTAGTTATGAGTTGGTCTTTTGGATTTATGGTTCATGATGCATCTTAATCTAGTAATGCTTATTGATAGTAATGTGCCAATATAGTTGATGGGTGCAAATATGGGTTGTTGCACTTATGTTTCTGGTTGTGCATTTCTGTTTATTTTATGGTTTCTGCAATGCTCTTACTAGTTACTGCTACTGGTTAAGTCTCCTTATGGCTTCTTATGATTTCATTTGTTCTTCCGTGAGGGGTAAGATAAGATACTGTTGTTAATGCTAACGTTTTCTGTTTTGCAGCTAGTGCAGACTCTTAATTTAGTTTGGGGCTGTGTATATTTAAGTGTCTTATGTTTTGATTTTTTTTTTTTAGTGAAATCTGTAATGCTGATCTTATATATGACCATCCCTCTCTTTGGGATGAGACTAGACGTTTGGCTTTTCGGAGGAATTTCGAGAATTGGCGTTCATTCGTACCTTCCTACATGTTGGGGCAATATCGTGCTGCTATCGGTGGCATTAATCTGCCTTGGAATACTGGATCCTGGACGCACTTTGTTCCTTCCCAATCCGCTTTTATGTCGTGTCTCAATAATAAGGTATACAACGAAACACCCGAGAACCTTGCAAGGTTCCAGCGAAATTGTGCGGGTCATATCGCCAGATATTCTAGAAACGTACACTCCTCTCTCTCTCTATCTCATTATTTTGCTTACTTAAAAAGTTGAAATTCCCAACTTCTCAGTTTTTGTCTATGTTTCAGACCCCTTAATTTATTTATGAACTTATATTTACTGTTGGAATTTTCTACGGGGCAAGAAGTTTAACCAACTCACCCTTGAAGCAAGGATGTAGTACATTTTCCCAATGCATCTCGTGGAGTTGGGATCCCAGCTCTACGGGAGAGGCTTTTCCACCACTTACAGGAATATATATTTGAAAGGGAAAAACGATGGGTGGATGCATGATGAAAGATGCATCCAAACCAGCATGGAGTTATTTGGCCATCCAAGTAAGATAAAGTAAAGCGCCATTTCCAGGGAGAGAAGCTACATCAGTAGGCAAAACAAACTCAATAAAAATAGTTTTCTTCATGATATCTTTGAACGAACCAAATAAATCATTTTCAAGCATTAGTTAGACATACCTTCACACAAGCAGCAGCCTCTGTTGAAACTTCACTACTAACAGGGGGAGAGCTTCCAACTCATAATCTAAATCACTATTGTCGTCCTGGAAGGCAAAGCAAAATTACTTGGAGAAACAACAATGATTTCACTAAAGTGTTCAAAATCCTCAATTTAAAGGCCTCCAAAATTCCAAATCTCCACGCTATGATCATGCTCTACTTTTTCCACTCACTTTATTGAACCTTGGCTCAATTAAAACATGTGCAAATGTACGACTTCTCGTAGGAAATGAACTGCAATTTGGTTAAGTACTAAGGTGGAAAAATTTTCCAGGAAAACAAACAAGGGGGGAACTCCTCACAATTCCAACAATTACCCACTTGATTTTTACAAGAACCAAAGTGGAAAAAGAACCCCAAGAAAAGGAAAACAAAACGATTGAAAGAGACCTTTTTTTTTCCTTTCCTTTCTTTCACTATGATATGAAAGCCTTGTTTCTTCCCCACAGAAATTTCTGGCAATGTTTAGAACAACAAATACGAATAAACAACGGAGGCGATGAGAGAGCGAGCTTTTATTAGCATACACAGAAGGTTAATTACTTGATGAATGAAGACCTCAACCCAACTCTCCACCATATAAACCAAAAACACACATCTCTGTGGGGTCGAAACGTGAACTCAGAACAACTGACTACAACACACAGTTGATTTATTTCTTCATCCACATTCAAACCAACAAAGAGTATTAGAAATGTCAACTTAAGCGTGCTATTAAATATGTTAGGGTTCATGTAACCGTGAACATTCCTTTTTGTAGAGGGAGTGGATTTGCATTTCATTTGCACCTAAGTCAAACTTTTTGCTCATTCAAATTCTATAGGCAAAGATAGTACATACGCGCAACCCATGATATAGAGGAAATGAAAATTGCCCAAATCAGTATGGAGTTATTTAGCCATCCAAGTAAGATAAAGTAAAGCGCCTTTTACAGGGAGAGAAGCCACATCATTAGGCAAAACAAACTCAATAAAAATAGTTTTCCTTCATGATATCTTTGAATGAACCAAATAAATCATTTTCAAGCATTAGTTAGACATACCTTCACACAAGCAGCAGCCTCTGTTGAAACTTCACTGCTAACTGGGGGAGAGCTTCCAACTCATAATCTAAATCACTATCGTCGTCCTGGAAGGCAAAGCAAAATTACTTGGAGAAACAGATTTCACTTCAGCAAAAAGTATCCATAACTCAATCAGAAGAGTGGATGATCTGAAATGGTGCTGAGAGAGAGAGGAGAGAATTTACCTCCGGTGTGGCTGGGAATGAGAGGACTAAGGACTGAGGTGTGACTAGGGTTTCTTTTAGATTTTAAGGCAGGAGATGTTGCAGTAGCCCATCATCCCATCCGGGTTCTGGGGGTTCCTTACCCGTTCCACCAATTTAATTAGAGCATCCCCACCCAATTCTCAAATTTCCCCTCAAATTTGAGTATAAACTTTTTTTTCCTTTTTGATATTCATAACGCCCTCATGGCTTACAAAAGATGAAGAACTTCATTTGATATTGTGTGCTCCAATGGGTAAACCAAACACAAATATGCACAAATTGAGTAAAAAACTTCATTAATGGCAAAGTTGTAAATTTAAAAGAGTGAAATTTGCTTCAAAATTTTGAGTATGGGTTTGAGTTTAACTAAGGAGTGGAAGAGAGTTTTGGGTGATTTTTTTCCAAATTTGAGTTTTATTCAAGATTTGAGTTAGGAGGGGTGATACCCATCCGGTTCGGTCCGGTTTTGGACTTTTTTTTTTTGGTACCGAACCGGTTATCCGGATGGGAAGATTCGTAATATGTTCCGCTAAAGATTTTTTAAAAACAAGTATTTATTTGCAATTTTGAAGCTTAAAAATCTATAGACTTACTGATTTTTTTTTTTGTGCAATATGGATTGTGGATTTTATTTGATAGGTCTTCTGAACGGTTCAAAAAAATTAGTTTCGTAAAGTTTGAAAATTGCAAATAAGTAGTACTTATTTTTTAAACCTCATGACCAAGGATCACTCGAAAAGGAAGAATAAGGGGGAAAAAATTTAACAAGATCAAATCAGTAATGGAATTATACTTGGAAAAATTAAGAGTGCCAGATCAAACCTCATGACCAAGGATTTTTCGAAAAGGAAGAATAAGGGGGAAAAAATTAACAAAATCAAATTTGAAATAGAATTATACTTGGAAAAATCACCAAGGATCTTCCGAAAAGGAAGAATTAAGGAAAAAAAATTAAACAAAATCAAATTTGTAATGGAATTATACTAGGAAAAATTAAGAGTGCCAGATCAAAGCTCATGACCAAGGATCTTCCGAAAAGGAAGAATTAAGGGGGGAAAAATTAAACAAAATCAAATTCGCAATGGAATATGCTAGGAAAAATTAAGAGTGCCAAATCAAACCTCATGACCAAGGATCTGTCCACCAAAGTATCCTCATAACTATTAGCATCAAGGAAATCATCTCTGAAAAAAAACCACTACGCTTTCTGGACTATATGAGTCCAATGAAATAATAGAATTCTCAAGCCCAGATCGACAAGAATTCAACGAATTCATTGGATTCGTAAAGCCTACTAAACAAGCACGTACGTAGGAAGAGCAGGAGCAAGAAAAGGGAGGGAGAGAGAGAGATGGGAGACCTTAGTTGGACGAGGGAGCCTCTTGTGTAAAGCATCCCCAGCAGCCACACCAAAACAAAATTTTCGTTTAACTGGCGAGAAAATGGGGGATTAACCAGACCCAGCAGTCTCTCTTCAGATGTCGCCGAGCATCTCCAGCAAACTCAAACTGTTTCTAGCCATTTAAGCAAGAAATTACCTCAAAAACTGGTTTAGCTAGCCACAAAATAGTTGAGGTTCCCAACAGCCAAGGCAATTTAGGCTAAGTAATAAACAATAATAGTACAAAACCAAAAAAAAACCCATCACCACCTCTTCACCGCAACCACCAACTCCGGTACCTCCATAGTAACCACCACCAGCCATACCTCTCTCTCTGCTCCAAGAAAATTGCAATCCCCTGGAAATCTCAAAAATTGCAACCCACAATCGGTAATTTTTCAGAAACCCACTGGAAATCTCAAAAATTGCAGCCCACAATCGAGTAATTTTCAGAATATTACACCCATATCATAGAAGAAGAAGAGAAGACAGAGAAGGGGTATCCTTACTTACCCTCGTCGGAGCCAAACAACACCGACAACGGGCAGATCTGGTGGTTGTGAAAGCAAGGGGAGAGAGAGAGGGGACCAACCGAGTGCTACAGTAGCTCGCTCGGACAAGCGAGTTTCTGTAGCGGAACGCCAGTTTGACGACCGTGAAGCGAGGCTGCTGGGTCTGCCATTTCGGTGCTTGAACTCGCCTCCTGAGCGAAAAACTCCATCTGCTTAGGCAGCTGGAGATGCTCTAACCCTCGCTCGTTTTGGAGGCTCGCTTGCCCCTCTCTCTCTCCCCCGCTGCAGCCTCATCGTCAGAAGACAGATTGGGGTGCTGGGTTGTGGGTTTTTCAGTTCTGGGTTTTCCGATTATGGGTTTTCCGATCGCCGATGGTGCGGACCAATCGCCGGAGTGGCAGAGTCGAGAGGAACGAAATCTGGAAAAGGGAGAGAAGGGATGTGCGTGTGTGAGAGAAGGAGAGGTTTCATCAGTGGGTTTGAGTGTGTGTGAGAGAGAGAGAGAGAGTAAACAATGGCAGTGGAGGAGAGGTTTTTCGCAGTGGAGGCTGGGGTGGTGAAGAGAGAGAAAAGTGGTGTTTTTGTTTGCAAAAATGATACTCATGCAACAATTCAAACACAACAATGTTTGAATTGTTGTGTGAGTAGCACTGTGTCCTTTGTTTGAGGTTAATGGAGGGACCCACTAAGGTGATTTATTACTACAGTATTTCTTTTCTAAATGGCTAGGGTGTTGAGAAGGCTGCTGAAGGAGTAGTTCACAAATTTAATGGCTAGCTAACACATTTTTTCTCATCAAAATGGCTAAAAAAATGGTTAGTCTGGTGGAGATGCGTACTACTAGTTCTAGATTTTTAGATCCAAAGGGTTGTTTGTTTGGAGGAAGAATATGAGGCCTCAATGGGAGTAATAATTGATTTAATGAGTGGTTCGTCCCAAACAAACCCTAAAAGGGAGTACGAAACGTATCCAACAAGGGCTATGCTAGGGACAAAAAAAAAAAGGAGTAAAGAAAAGATTATTAGAGTGTATATGAACGGCTCAGATTCACTGTGAACCGTTCATGTACACTTTAATAGTTGAATTTTGTACACCCTCTACTTAAGAGGGTGAACATTACCTTCCTTATTGGTTGAAATAGTGTGGACCCCACTACAAAGTGTTGTCATACTTACCAAAAAGTGTATTACATGGTAAGCATGACCTCACTTTGTGGTGGGATCCACACTATTTCAACCATCAAAAGAAATGGTAATATTTACCCTTTTTTTAAGAGGATGAACAAAATTGCACTCATCTTTTTGTTACCCATTTTCTTTACGCGTAGCATTTCTCATCTAAGGCCCTGTTTGATAACCCTCCAAGGGATTGGGATTGGATTGGTAGAGTGTTGGTATTATTAATACCTCGTTTGGTAACCAAAAATGGTTCGGACTAGTAGTCCGATGGGATTAAAAATTCGGGTAATATGGGGTATTGCTAATACCCCGTGGGACTTGGTATTGAGGGGTATTAATAGTCCAATCCCAACTCCTTCACATTACCAATCCCTTTTCATTATCAATTTCTTCTATCAATCCAATCCCATCATCTAATCCCATCTCAAACAAACATGATAATAATAATCCCATCATTTAATCCCATCCTAAATAAACATACTCATTATCAATCCCTTCTCATTACCAATCCCATCTCTTTACGAATCCCAATCTTAATCCCATCTCCTTACGAATCCCATCCATCTATCACTGTTATCAAACGAGACCTAAGCAACTAGTCCACCTCGGTTGGTGGACTCTGTCGAAACAGGAATTTTTATACTCCAGTAAAGTCCCATAAAGGAAAAGGAAAAGGAAAAGGAAAAGGAAAAGGAACAGGAAAATAATACTTTCGTACAACTATCCTACCCTAGTGTTTTGCGCCGCGAACGAGGGCCGCTGATACGTTTCACCCCCTTGTCGATTTTACCAAGTGTCAATTATCTGTTCCACCGAGTATGCATAGTTCACGGGCTCTGATTGCGCCACGTCTGTCGACGAAAATTAATTAAGTAGTGTACGCTCCTCCCTAATTTAAAATCTGCTTGTTAATTTCCCGGAGCAGTTCAAAATTCAAGTCAAAAAACAAAAAGAGATGTTATTCCAACATTTTTATTCCACTCCGAAATAATTATAGGAGTAGTACCATAATACTTCTTCCATCCCATTTTCTTTTTCATTTTTTGTTATTCGTGTTGTTCTTTACATATGTCCTAATTTATAACGGTTTTTAAATTTTTTAAAACTTTGTATTATATACCTAATCGAAAAACTATCAAACAAGATCCATATTGCATATTTTTAAAGATTCATATTATTGGTGTTGTAGGTGGATTTCTATGGGGTGTTTTCGATAGTGAAAAATTTGTAGATTTTTTATTTGTGGTTGAGAAGTTGTTAGGTGTTTCCGGTAATAAATAAGTTACTGAGAAATGTCAAGTTGTTTCCAGTAGTGAATAAGTTGTTGATGGTTTGTGAGTAGAGTTACTGTAGCAAAAACAGTTTCTGTTGACAAATTTTTTGTTAGCGGAAACGAAATGTAAAAATGCTGAAAAAAATTTGTTAGTAGAAATGAAATGGAAAAATACGTTAATTTTTTTTTATGATTTTTGTTAGTGGAAACACCCAATGAAAACTTCTGCACGATATTTCTTCCCATATATATTTGAAACAGTAATTAGAAAGTTGTCTTCTGTCATCTCACTTATAAAATGGGCACAATAAATGAAAACTTGTAAAATGAGCACAATAAATGAAAACTTTTACGATGAGCACCTATTTTCCATGTGATAGATTTGAAACAGTAATTAGAAATTTGCCTTCTGTCACTTCTAAAATGAGCCAATATTTTCATTTTGTGTTTTGTCAATTCTAAAAAAGAGCTCCATATTTCCATTTTAACAATAAATAAATTACATAGGCATCCTACCTATTAGACTTATTTAGGGTGGATTTGGCTTTATATTTCCATTTTAAAAATAAATAAATTACACAGGCATCTTACCTATTAGACTTATTTAGGGTGGATTTGGCTTTATAAGTGGAATATTAACTTATTTTTTATCTTTATTAAAAAAAGCCGCATTTGTTAGTTTTTCGTCAAACTTTTTTGACTTATTGATTCGTCTCTTTGAGAGGAATCGGAAAAGTATAAAATTTTGATCAAAACTTACAAATTTTTTTTAAAAAGACAAAAAAAAAGTAAAAAAACAGAAGTTGTCTTTATTCAAAAAATTAAAATTTCGATAAAAAAATTTTACTTTTCCGATTTCTCTCGTCGAGATGAATCAATAAGTCACAAAAATTCGACGTAAAACAAACAAATGGAAAAAAAATCAAATAAAGACAAAAAAATAAATTACTTAACTTTTCAATCCAAATCCACCCTAAAGAGTATCCACAATACGGTTATAACCAAAAGTGATAGGCTTTTAAAATTAACAATGTTGGTGCAAAATATGGCTTACAATATTATAATGAAACTTAACAATCTCCTTAGAAAAAAATCAATTTTTGAACTTTAGATAATCAAAACTAACAACTTTTTGCCAATAACCAAATTTAATGAACCCCACATTCTCAATCAAATACACTCATCATTACAAAAAAAAGTTCTCTCTCTTTCCTTTTCCCCCCTCTCTCTCTTTTTATTTTTCAACAATGTTTTCAAAAAATATTTTATTAAAAAATTAAAATTTTCCCCTAATAATTGTTTTTAAAAAAAATTTACATACAAAATTGTTCTTTTTTCAAAAAATTGTTTTGTATAAGAAAATGTTTTTTTCAAAACTTTTTCTTATATAAAAACTATTTTTTCAAAAAATTGTAGTTACACAAAAGCTATTTTTCTTAAAACTATTTTTTTAGGTAACAAAAATTTCAAAAACTATTTTCTATTTCTAATAAACAGTTTTTATTATACTCAAAATTAGTTTTAGAAAAAATTGTTTCCTCTGTTTACAGCTTTTAGTTTTTTTATAATCTAAAAAGGTGATGTGACAAGTTTTTATTATTTAATTTTAATTATGTCATTATGGACCCCTACATTACTAATCTTAACAATCTCTTAAATAGATAATCAAAAGCTGATGTGATAACTTTTAATTATCCATTTTTTATTATAGCATTGTGAATAGCCTTTGATGTTCATCCTAGATGATTTAAATACTTATGTTCTCATCCTCAAAATACATTATTGCCTCGTTATACCCCTATTCATATATTAAACACTAGTGTTTTTTCCACGCGACATAGAGGAGCAAATGGATTCCACTTCAGCCTTACCATCGGTATTCTCTCAGCTAACCTTATCAATTATGGCACCGAAAAGATCAAGGGCGGATGGGGGTAGAGGGTTTCCCTCGCCGCCGTGGGGCAGTCCCTGTACAATCCTAACTCTATGAGCACTTTTCCTCCCCGAGACACCCATCAGCTTAATTCAGCGGAGCAACAATCATCAAAAGGCTAAACAAATGCTACAACGAGTGAGAGGCACCGGAGACGTACAAGCAGAACACGACGATCTCATAAAAGCAAGCGAAATGTCCAAAACCATCGGGAACCCGTATCGGAAAATCCCAGAGACAAAATATAGGCCTCATTTTTTCATGGCAATAGCTATACCATTCTTCCGGCCAGCAAGTTACCGGTATCAACGTTCTCAGCTTCTATGCTCCTGTGATCTTCCGGACTATGGGCCTGGGCTGGGTGAAAGTGCCTCACTCATGTCAACGGTGGTGACCGGGGTTGTGGGTATTTGCGGAACCTTTGTATATATCAATCCTGACAGTGGATAAATTCGGTGTCGAAGAGTTCTGCTTATGGTTGGGGGAATACGAATGCTAGTTTCACAAATTGTCGTCGGAAGCATAATGGCAGCTCAGCTTGGAGACCACGTACGGTGGGGTGAGCAAAGGGTATTCCTTTGTGCTGCTGATTTTCATATGCACTTACGCTTTGGGGTTCGCCTTGTCGTGGGCTCTGCTGACGTTTTTGATCCCAAGTGAGATATTCCCACTGGAGATACGATCCGCCGGGCGAAGTATCAATGTGGTAGTGTGCTTTCTCTTCATTTCCATAATTGCTCAAACTTTTCTTGCCATACTTTGCCACTTCAAGTCCGGGACTTTCTTCTTTTTCGGGGGATGGATTTCGGTGATGACCGTGTTTGTATACCTGTTCTTGCCGGAGACTGAGTGTGCCGATTGAGCAGATGGATAGAGTGTGGAGGAAACAGTGGTTTTGGAAAAGAGTTGTGGGGGAGGAGTATGAATTGAGCAAAATGGAGGAAAAAGAATGAGATGGGGACAGTAGATAAAATCTTTGCTCTATTTTTTTTTGGATTAATTCAGTTGTTGCTTCAATTATTCAAGGTCTGTGCAGTTTAAAAGATAGTGTATATTATTCTGTATCAATAGTTCTTGTATCTAACTGAGTCGTGACTTAGAGTCAATTATTCAATCTCATAAGCTTTTTCAAAGTCACAGAAATATGAGTTATCATAGTTTACTAGATGTGGCAAATGGGCGGCTTTGGGCGGGTTAAAATGGGTCACGGGTCAAATATAGGTCAAATAGTAAACGGGTTGAAACGGGTCGGGTCGAATGTGGGTCAAGCCAAACCCAAACCCGCTCGACCCGACCCGTTTTCCTCTTTTTTTTTTTTTTTTTCCCCCCTACCAGAAAATTAGAATATGGTGGGGATTCAACGAGATTTTAAAAGTCCTGATTGATGTCTTAGATGGTGTGGACAACGTGGACGTTTAGTGTATGGCGTGTGAAACTAAAGATTTTTTGATGCCGGGTGGGTATATCTCACGTGGTATCCGCTTAGCACATCTGAATCATCTAATACACTTTTGGACGGTTCGGATTGAAATCTTCTCTCTCCACTCATCCCAACGCTTTCTCTCTCCAAATTTGACCCATCCAAATATGCAATGGATGGCTTGGATGCGCTGAACGGGTGCCACGTACATGATACCCACTCAGCGCTGTTTTTTTTTTCGTGAAACTAGCACTACGTGGGGATACACAAACGGAAATTGCTACAGAAAGTCAGAAAACGACCATATATAACACCACTAATCGTACATGTTGACCGCACACGGGGCCCACTCCAAGCTCCGCACAGATGATTCGAGTCGTTCAATAGTTTTAAAAAAATCAAGTGAGTTAGTGAATAATCAGCTGAATCTAACATGTGCAGGTGCTCGATCTAATCTTTTCATTTTTTATCCAATCTTTCCAATTTTTTTCGTCCCACCATTTTCCCCTTCCTGGGGAGTAAAAGAACGAGAGGGAGGAGAAAAGTGGGCTGTGTACGCTACGGGAATTTTAGATTCTCTTTGGGTTTTTAGTTTCAACCCAAATTGAACCCATTTTTAACCCACCTAAACCCATATAAATATGGGTTCAACCCATATCAACCCATTATATAATATGGGCGGATTGGGTTGGGTTATAAGTGGGCGGATTGGGCGGGTTAAAAAAATATGGGTTGGAATTGCCACCTCTATAGTTTACATAGGAAAATATCCGACATGGACTGTACTGTGACCGCAGAGCGAGTTGGGATCATGATTAAGTTGTATCATAAAAGTGCTCATTCTATTTTTTGCATCATCATCTTGTGGAGTTGGTTTTTTTCCTAGTCCATCCATTGATCCCACCACAAAAAATTTAAGTTTTCTAGGAGACTATACTCCGTAATTGTTTATGATGAATCTGTTACTATATTTATAATAAATTTATTTTTACCATATCTATAATACATTTTACGACGGTGTGATGGCCCACACATTTTCTCTGCATAAATCTTGACCTTTGATTTAACACACATTTCTCTGCATAAATCTCCACCATCTGTTAAACCTTGGTATTTTTGTAAATACTTTACATTTTTGGAATAAATGGTTAAGTAATTACTTTTTCAATTTTGGTAAATACTTTGCTGAGATTTTGTCTCTTCTTCCTAAAATCACTCTTAACAATCCAATAGCTGGGATTTCTTTTAGGATTTGAAATCTCACGAAACAAATATTGTTAGTTTGCTTCATTAAGCCATCAATTACGCCCGTCACCCAAAAAAAAACCAAGAAGAATTAGAAGCGGTAAATCAGTTTTTTGTTTCCGAAGATAACGTACAGATCAATTTTGGTAGATTAGTTTTCCATGTGATGGCTAAATATTTCTCCCTTAAAGAATCTTTTCAGTCAAAATTGATCCAATGAACATCAAGCAGTTTCATTCAAAATTTGAACCAAGGATCAAGTGGAGCAATTCGAGAGATCTCAAGCTACCATGAACAGCCCTTATTGTTTTTGTTTTCATCCATTACTTTTCTCTCTCATTCTTTCCTATTTCATTTGCACGTTTCTGTTTCTCACTTCTCAATTCTACCCTCTCCCCTCTCCCCTCTCCCCTCTCTTCTCTCTTCCTATCCTTCAATGCAATTGTATCTTCCATCGCCGGAAAATTTTTCGGTGCGGTGCCCGTTCGGGCATCCGAGCTGTCTATTGCATTTTTGGACGGCTCAGATTTGGAAAGAGAAAAAGAAGACAGAAAGTGTTGGTGTGAGAGGAGAGAGAGAGTTTCAATCTGAGCCGTCAAACACTTGCACTTTTGATACACTCCGCATGTGTTGTAACTGTACTCAAGTTAATTAGGGCCGTGGTGCCAAATTTGTATATCCTTTTGAATTGGGAACTTATTTGTAATTTAAACAGGTGGGACATTATTTTGGGAATTCGATGGCAAGCGAGGCCCTTTTATTATAAAATGCTATTTACTTAATGTTGAAAATCCAGGTCGTGACAATATAAATACCCAAAACCTAGCTTTCCAATCAAAAGCCTAACTTGAATACAATCTTTTTTTAAGTTAAACTAAATGTAAAAACAACAAAGATCGGAGTAGCCAGAGTATTAAGGATTCCTCTATGGACACCAAAATCATTCAAAGCCGAAATAAAAATCACCACCAATTTGAGTTATGGGTTGAAGCGGTTGCAGCATGGAGACATCAATGTAGCGAGGCCGTGGGAGATAGGTTAAACCTGAAATGGAGAACAAATGTGCACACCACCACCATGTACATATGTAGTGATTATATTTAAAATGGTCGACTAGATCAGCCATCAGGTGGAAGAAACCTTTTTTTTTTTTTTCATTATAACGGGTATGATTCATTATCAATTTTGTTTTGTTTTTTTGTTGTGGCAATGTAATTCGAATAGTTGTAGATTCTAAATTCCAAATTAAGTTTCATACATTGACGTCTTTTTCAGATAGTTTGATTCTGAACGTGAAGATAATTGAAGCTACAACCACCGAAGTGTGTAAGATCTTTTATTATTATTATTATTATTCATTTTGATCTTAATTTCAATTATATTTTAATGTTCATGATGTCATGTTTTTTGCTTCAATTTTGAACCACGTCTTCTTATGATGAAATGCTTTTACCTCTTATATGGTGTTTCTTACACGTCTTCATTTAGAATATAGTCAATATTTCTTTCTCTGGCCAATGTTCTATGGTTTCCCTTTCAAATTTCCAAACCTGAATTAATCACTTAGATATGTGAAGGTTGTTCCACACCTGGAGTTCGTGTAAGGCCCTTGGTTTAAGTTGTGCAGTCAATTTGGTTGGGCTATGCCTTTAGGCACGATCAATCTCTTTTATTGGTCAATTTCGCGAGTAGGGGTGTCGGAATCAGGAAAATATTTTTGTACAACATGATTGGATTGAAATGCCGCAGTCTGGGCTATATTGTTGTCACCGTGGGTTAATCTTGAATCACATCATTGTATGTTTGTTATGTATAATACCAGACTGGATGTATCATTGGGCCGAGTTCGGCAAATATTATTTTTTCTTTGACCATTTATTTGATTTTTCCTTATATTTTGGTTTTTAATCCAAGTATGACACATGAAGGTCATATGAGCACAAATGGGAGAGGTATTCTTTTTCCATTTTCCCACCTAAAGTTACATTTGATAATTTCAACTGCTATTTATGACCATAGTAAGCTCAAATTCTATTTATTTTTTTCAATTGTTCTGTGCTTCAACTTTTGCGAATTGATTATGAATGGTGATTGTTCATTACGTGTTTCGATTTATGGGGGTCCGGTGTGACTCTATTGATTTGTGTTATTGATTCTTTAATCAGACGCATTGGGTTAGCAAGGATAAATGAAGAGTAATGCAGAATTGATACTTGCTTAGAAGTTTAATTTGCTTGGGTAAAGTCAGTGTTATTGTGCAGGGAGTTGGTGTTGGACTGAAGACGAAAATAAACATATGAAACTGAACAACTATTTCGATTTCAATATTGAGTTAGGAGCAAGAAATATATGGCGTACTCTAAATTTTTGCTTTTGAATTATCAGTATCTTATCTAGCTAGGTAGTGTTTTTTCCTTTCCCTTTTTTGATTTTTAAGTCACTTTTTGAACATGAAATTCTTGCCTAGGCGCGCCATGGTTGCACTTCATTGAAGGTGCTTTGCCTGGCTCAGTCAAGATACTAAATATGTTTATTTATTTTTAATAATTCTATCTTTCTTGGAACTACCTATAAGTAGCAAAAGCCAATACAAGGGAATGCATGGCTATGGCTCTTAGGACATTTTCAATGTTTGATTATAAATATTGCCAAAAAGGGTAAAGGCTTTGGCTGAATTGATGGGCTTTAAGTTTTTTTTGAATTGATGGGCTTTAAGTTGAATGCATGATTATACATCTTTTGTCACTTACGGAAAAAAATAATACAGCTTGTGTTTATTTTTGTTAGGCTTGCTCCAACTCTGATTAACACACATTAAGATTGGTTATTTGAAATAGGGCGGCTTTTGGCGATTCATTGAATAAGTTCAAAAATCTTAAAAGCTGGGTGTTGGGAAGAGGACGATTTTTTTGGTACTCTATATGCGGGCAAATCTTTAAAAAACCATGTAATATATTTTGTTTGTCTTTATTTTCCTTTGCATTTTGCTTAGCTGAAAAGAAAACTTTGATGAAGTTAAATTGGATTCGTAGAACAGAATTGGGTGGTGTCATTAGTTGATGTTTACAACTGAGGCTATACTACATGGCACAGACATTCACTAGCGCTTGTTTAATAAGGTTAGAACATTCTAATCTTCATTTTTCTGATGCAATAGACGTATATCGTGTTGAACAGAATTATCTGTTCTTCTTTGGGACCTTTATATGCAATTGGTGATCTGAATATAGATCGAAAAAACTCCTATGTTTGGAGTACCAAGATTACCAGAACTTTTTATTTTTGTTTCATGTGCTTCCTTTGGATTTATCATAAAGTCAATACCCATATTGTAAGATTGATTTTTGGGAAGACTTTAGCACCAACCAATGAATTGCACGGATAATTTTGTTCAGAGTGCAGTAGGCGCGGGCCATTAACTGCGGGGTGTTGTGCTCACATCATATGTAACCAATTTTGCTGATCATCAAACAGTACACTTGTACCAGTGTCCAGGGGAAAATGATTTTGATTGGGAATTAAAAATAACCTTGAAAAGTTGGACCTAAGAGGTTATGAGAAGGAAACTAAATTATTTGCTGATCGTTTGAGCCGTGCCTTCAGGCACGGGCAAACCCTAGTAAGTGTACAAAGATAGCCAAATATGCTAAATTTATCGTAAAAACTCAGAAAATGCGTTGTAAGAAGACAATGGGGGCCATGGGGCTAATGAATGGGTTAGAGAGGAGAGAGAGGGGGTGGGGGCAACATTGTTAAATTTAACGGACATACATGCACTTTTCTCACACACATTTTCTTAATTTTGAAAGCCCATAAACTAGCCCTCTCATCCATAAATGTTGGAGTATCCAGCTGGAACACATAAATTACATGACCGCTAGGGCTGTAAGTGAGCCGAGCTACTCGCGAGCTCGGCTCGACTCGGCTCGCCAAAACTCGGCTCGTTTACACCCCTACCGACTGCTTGTTGTTAGGGCAAATATCACTAGTTTCAGACGAAAATGTCCTTGAAAATTGCAAATATCACTACATATTACTCGTCGTCAATCATCATAACACCCTCAACCCTCCGTCTATCTGAGGGACAGGGACATTGAGATGGGGCACGACGACCCTCCGTCTATCCAAAAGAGAGTGTGAGAGAGAAGAGA
This sequence comes from Rhododendron griersonianum, assembly GCA_018127125.1. NCBI lineage: Eukaryota > Viridiplantae > Streptophyta > Magnoliopsida > Ericales > Ericaceae > Rhododendron > Rhododendron griersonianum. Next base: position 40,384,341 of record CM030790.1, on the reverse strand, counting down.
GATGGGGAACGACGAATAAAGAAATGGATTGTTACAATCTCGCGGGATCATTCATTTGCCGCAATCACGAACAATTGAATTTACCAATATTAATAGACGATCGTGATCGGGATTGTCACGTCCGGTTCAAATCCTTGGACTAGAAAGGAGCGGGACCCGACGAATAAAGAGCGGAGTGGGGGAACCCAGACTACGAACTCACTCGAACCTGTTCCATTGCCATCCCCACTCTCCCTCTCCGCGCCGCGCACAATTACAACGCCCCTCTCGTCGCGGTGTTCAAATAGAAGTTCCCCGGAGCTCTCCGAGGCTTCCAAAATTTCCGGCCAAGTAATTCGAGCCATTAAGGAACTATGGAGCAGAAGAATAACACCGAGAAGATTTCGGCGTTAGGTCCAGAACTTGAACTACCCGCATTGCGTTGCGGCATGTGTCTCGCGGCCTCTGTGTCTTCGTAATTCTCTTCTCTCTTAACTTTCACTTGCTTCGAATTTCGACATTACACATGATCTGTCAAGCCCTTGCGATCCTTTCCAGATTTAGCTGTCGTTATCTTTTCTTGTAATTCTTTTGGATAGTTGTGCGATCATTAAGTGCTGAATTTGATGAACACTGCGAATCTGTTCTTTCTTCTGTGCGCGGATATGTGTGACAGTGTGAATCTTAGTTTGATGTGGGACGGTTTAGGTTGGGTGTTAGAAATTAAGTGCGAGCCTTTGTATAAGTGAAATAAAATGGGAACTTTAAACGATCTTTTCCCTTTTCTTTGTTGTAGAAGCCTTTGCGTTGCATAACTTGAGCCAGACATAAGCTTACTATCTTCAGAACATTTTTACTATCTTCGATTTATTCTTAGTTACTGAAAAATAAGTTCTCTGGGTAAATTATAAGAGTCTCTCACCCCATCTATTGTGGGGTATGTTTAGTTATCAGGATGATTACTTCAACTTCAGAATTATATCGGTTCAAAGAACTTCAGAATTTGATGTTTTGTTTTATTAGAAAATGTCCAAGTCTTTGATAGTGAAGCCCATGAAGCTGCATCTACAAGTCTCCCAAACTGATCGCTGAAGCCCGTAAGGCTACAACTACAAGTCTCCCAAATTATATATTCAGCCCCACACGCTCTCTACAATTTCCACTTGATGTGCGATATTCCCACCATAATAGCCCACATTTTCCACAGAGTGATGCTGATCTCTAGTAGTCAAGGGGTGGGATTGCTCTATCTTCCACTCTTTTACAGCTTTTTGAGGTTGTTTCTCTCTCTGTCTATTACTGCGAGTGAGAGAAAGGGAGAGAAGCTTGGTGGAAGCTATGGCAGTGGGAATGTCAACAGCAAGCGAGGGTGGGGGATACAACGGCAGGATGACCTCTTTTGTTGTGTTATCTTGCATGATGGCTGCAACAGGAGGAATTCTATTTGGCTACGATATTGGAATTTCAGGTTTCTCATGCTAGTCTTTCAGCTTTCTTCTCCACGTGAAGATCACAAATTATGTACTATTAGTTTCATTATACAGAAAACATTTCTTCAAATAACAAAAAAATGTTGTTATTCCTTTTGTGATTAGGTGAGAACTAGTTCGATGGTGTCATGTATTTGCTCCTACTTACCTTATTGATTACACTCATGGGTGAGAATTCCGGACACACCCGTAAACACGACACAAACCCAACACAAAGTGGTTTGTCTCAGACTCAAACACGATGTGGCAATGCCAACCAATAGCCCGTACTTGTGTTTTCTTTTAGATTAATTTTGATTCTTTTGAATTCCCCAATCAGCAGAAGATTTAATTTTCCAAAATCATGTTTGGTCAATTTTTATAGGAAAACATGTAATTTTGGAAAGACGAGACAAGCACATTACAACCAATCACAGAATTTGGTGGTTGTTCGGATCGGAGTTTTGGATAGGCATCTTTTGTGGAATTCAAATTCGGACTTTGAGTTAGTAGAAATGATCAAGAAGTACTCTCTATGATTTCAATCTGATTAGAATTATTCTTCCATTATTTGGGCCTAGGCTTTTAGTTTACAATTTAGATTCAGACTTATTCTATAATTGTTGGTGCCTTTTTATTGCTTTAGCAAAAAACCATACAAAAACATCTAATTTGAGACTTATGTCTGGTTGTGGCTTAAGGCATTTTTCAATGTCATGATTTGGTTATTGTTGACTAATTTTTTGTGGTTTTATTGTTCATATGATTATGATGTTATTGCAAATGTCCTCATTGTTGTTATTGGATTAAATAAGTTGTTCATGTGCAACATTGCTAGGATAATTTTATATACATACTTAACTTAAGGTCTTAGCAGTGTCTACTAAACACAACACGATTTTGAGGAAGTCGGGTTAGTGTCGAGATATATGAGTATATGACACGTAAATGTTAACATGTGTTTTGACACAAACCCGAAAAGACGCAAAACTTGAATTGACACGACACGAATATACACTATGCCCACCACTAATTACAATGCATTAAGCTTTTGTAGTTTTTCCTGTTATAGTTGATGTGTTGAAGAATTGCTAGATTTATAATGCTTGTATGAAAATGATGACTAAATGTAAAGGTGGTGTCACCTCCATGGAGCCATTTCTGAAGAGATTCTTTCCAGAGGTGTACACGAAGATGAAAGAAGACACTAGGATAAGCAACTACTGCAAATATGACAGCCAATTGTTGACCTTATTCACATCCTCCCTGTATGTGGCTGGCCTTATTGCTTCCTTTTTCGCCTCGTCAGTCACCAAAGCCTTTGGGCGCAAGCCATCGATTCTTGTTGGAGGGGTTGCTTTCCTAGCTGGTTCAGCTCTTGGCGGTGCAGCTTTCAATCTGTATACACTAATACTTGGCCGCATCTTGCTTGGTGTTGGGGTTGGCTTTGCAAACCAGGTAATTAGCTAATCTTTCCCTTCCAGTTGACATTCATCAATTGGCGGGAAGTGAAAAAGAAAGTCCCAATATGCAGAAGGGTCTCTTTCTTTTACCAATTTGCCTCTATTGCTCTTGTATTCCTAGTCCGTCGCGTTATCAAGAAGCGTTGCGTAATGATAGTATTCTCAGTATATCCTACCCAAGGATGCAGAAATATATCACAAACCTACTCAAATAGAAAGGCAAGATAACAATGAGAGTCATGAAACGACTAGTTGTTTTTTCCCTTTTCACCTCGAGTATACATTCGGTTTTACATTTCATACTCCTATGCTTGTCGTGCAGTCAGTCCCGCTATATCTCTCAGAGATGGCTCCATTCAGACATAGAGGAGCAATCAACAATGGATTCCACTTCAGCCTTGGCATCGGTGTTCTCTCGGCTAACCTTATCAATTATAGCACTGAAAAAGTCAAGGGCGGATGGGGGTGGAGAGTTTCCCTTGGCATGGGGGCAGTCCCCGCTGCACTCCTAACCCTAGGAGCCCTTTTCCTTTCAGAGACACCCATCAGCCTAATTCAGCGGAGAAACAATCATCAAAAAGCCAGGGTAATGCTACAACGAATTAGAGGCACTGAAGACGTACAAGCAGAACTCGATGATCTGATAAAAGCAAGTGAAATGTCCAAAACCATCGAAAACCCACTTTGGAAAATCCTAGAGAAAAAATATAGGCCTCAATTTGTCATGGCAATAGCTATACCATTTTTCCAGCAAGTAACTGGGATCAATGTTGTCGGCTTCTATGCTCCTGTCATCTTTCGGACTATAGGCCTAGGTGAAAGTGCCTCACTCATGTCAACAGTTGTGACCGGGGTTGTAGGTATTTGCGGAACCTTACTATCAATGTTGATAGTGGATAAATTTGGTCGAAGAGTTCTGCTTATGGTTGGTGGAATACAAATGCTCATTTCCCAGATTATAGTTGGAAGTATAATGGCAACTCAGCTTGGGGACCATGGCGGTTTGAGCAAAGTGTATGGTTTTGTGGTGCTAATTTTTGTATGCATTTATGCTTCAGGGTTCTCCTTGTCGTGGGGTCCATTGGGGTTTTTAATCCCGAGTGAAATTTTCCCACTGGAGATACGATCGTCCGGGCAAAGTATCACTGTGGCAGTGAGCTTTCTCTTCATTTTCATCATTGCTCAAACTTTTCTGGCCATGCTTTGCCACTTAAAGTCTGGGAGTTTCTTCTTTTTTGGGGGATGGGTTGCGGTGATGACTGTGTTTGTTTACCTGTTTTTGCCTGAGACTGAACGAATTTAGAGAGAGAGAGAGAATTGAACGTGAGAATTCCTCTTCTGATTTCATTAACAGGGAAAAAGGGGAATATATACAACCCTACAATACAAATGACTAAAGAACCCTTTTGTACAAAGAATCTAACAAATAGCACCCTAGCTAAAGCAAACTAACCAATTGAGACATGTCTCATTACAAGTTAAGCCAATACAATCTAACACTCCCCCTCAAGTTGGTGCATAGATATTAATCATGCCCAACTTGGAGAGGATACGATGAAACACCTTACTACTAAGACCTTTAGTAAACACATCAGCTAATTGGTCCTCAGATTTCACATAAGGCATGCATATTACACCACTGCTCAGCTTCTCTTTGATAAAGTGTCTATCAATCTCTATATGCTTTGTCCGATCATGCTGAACAGGATTATGAGCGATATTGATAGCAGCCTTGTTATCACAGTACAACTTCATAGGACTGTGATCAACAATTCCCAAATCATGCAAAAAAGTTTGAAGCCATAAAAGCTCACAAACACCATGTGCCATGGCTCTGTACTCGGCTTCTGCACTTGACCTCGCTACCACGGATTGCTTTTTGCTTCTCCACGTAACTAAATTCCCACCAAGGAAAGTGCAATAGCCAGAGGTAGAACGTCTATCATCAATAGATCCTGCCCAGTCTGCATCAGTGAAGGATTCCAACCTCAAATGACCATGGTTTGAAAACAAAATACCTTTGCCTGGAGAGGATTTTAGGTACCTCAAGATACGATAAACAGCATCAAGGTGAGAAGAACGAGGGTCATGCATAAATTGACTGACAACTCCCACCGCATAAGAAATATCTGGACGTGTGTGAGATAAGTATATCAGACGACCCACAAGTCTCTGATATCTTTCCTTATCCGCATGCTCTCCCACGCTGCCAAGATGATGATTGACCTCAATAGGAGTGTCAGCGGGCTTGCACCCCAGCATCCCAGTCTCCTCCAAGAGGTCAAGAATATATTTCCTTTGGGAAATGAAGATCCATTTCTCAGATCTAGCCACCTCCATGCCAAGAAAGTATTGCATCGCCCCCAACTCCTTAATTTCAAATTCCTTGGCAAGAAGAACTTTAAGCATCTGAAGCTCATTCACATCATCACTGTCATAATTATGTCATCCACATAAACTATAAGGATGGCAATCTTACCATCACTCCTCTTGGTGAACATAGTATGATCAGCATGACTCTGCGTGTATCCAAGTTTCAACATGGCCTTGAGAAATCTGTCAAACCACGCTCTTGGTGATTGTTTCAAGCCATAGAGAGCCTTCTTCAACCTACACACCTTGCCCTCAGTGGTAGAGGAAGAAAAACCAAGTGGTATATCCATATACACCTCTTCTTCCAAATCACCATGAAGAAAAGCATTCTTCACATCAAACTGTTGAAGTGGCCAGTTTAGAGTAGCAGCACAGGACAACAAGGTGCGAATAGAGTTCATCTTGGCCACTGGAGCAAAGGTTTCTTCATAGTCAATGCCATATGTCTGAGTATAGCCTTTGGCAACCAATCTTGCCTTGTACCTCTCAACAGTGCCATCAGCTTTATGCTTAACCGTGAACATCCATTTACATCCCACTGCATTCTTTCCCCGAGGAAGAGACACTAACTCCCAGGTGCCATTTTTCTTCAAGGCCTTCATCTCCTCTACCATAGCCTCTTTCCACTTAGGAGTTTCAAAAGCTTCCTTCCAACCCTGTGGAATAGGTATAGAAGAAAGAGAAGATAGAAAGGTAGAGTACGAAGGTGACAGACGGGAATATGAAACAAATTGCGAAATGGAATGTTGGGTACATAATCGAGCCGGCACTTTATGTGTTCGAACTGGCTTCCTATGAGCAATAGGCACATCAAGATCATCAAAAGGAAGAGATATAGAGGAAGGAGAATTACCAGAAGACTCAGCTGAAGCGTCAGGAACTAGGACTGGTGATGATGATTGGTACTGTGGTAATGCACCAGGTTGGCCCTTTTTCTTGCGAGTGAAAGTTTGTAAATCAGGTCTGTCCAATCTTTCTCTTGCATCCGGCATTATTCTTTCTCCAGATTCAGGTTCCTCTCTCTCCCTTTCAGGATTACTAGGGCTAGGAGATGCCTCCTCCCCACCAATGTTCTCCCCTGTAACAACATTCTCTCTCTCACCAACAGATGGGGGAGAGTACCACAAATCAAAATCACAAGGTGTCAACATCTCTTCCCCTCTAGTCAACATCTCTTCCCCTCTAGAACTCTCCCCCTAAAGAGATGGGGACGAGAGAGGGTAGAAGGGTTGGTGTTCCCAAAAGGTGACATCCATTGAAACAAATTTCTTTCGAGAAAGAGGGTCATAGCAATGATACCCCTTTTGAGTGGGAAAGTAGCCAAGGAAAATGCATTTACGAGCTTTAGGATCTAACTTTCCACCGGGGTGGTAAGGGGCATGCACATAACAAACACAACCAAAAACCTTAGGAGGAAGAGTAGAGACCCGAAAGTTACCAGAAAGGAAATCCAAAGGAGTCCGGAATTGAAGAACACTGGAGGGCATTCGATTAATAAGATAAGAAGCCGTAAGGATGGCCTCGCCCCAAAAATGTTTAGGAACATTCATAGTAAACATAAGAGAACGAGCCACCTCAACAAGATGCCGGTTCTTCCTTTCCGCAACTCCATTTTGTTGCGGTGTACCCACACAAGTAGTTTGGAAAAGAATGCCATTGCCATCAAGATATGACTTGAAGGGACCGTTCATATATTCGGTCCCATTGTCACAACGAAGTATCTTGATGTTGGTATCAAATTGTGTGTGCACCATCTTATGAAAAGACTGAAAGCATGAGAAAACTTCATTCTTTGCTCGGAGTAGATACACCCAAGTTATACGAGAATGACAATCAATAAAGGTAACAAAATAGCGATAACTAGAAATAGAGGTAATGGGGGAAGGACCCCAGACATCAGTGTGGTGTGGACAACCATAAAAGGAGAAGCACTCCTCTGATGAACAGGAGCATAAAAGGAACGTCTATGTTTTGCAAGCTCACAAGCTTCACAAAAGAACCTACTTCTAGAACATTGTTTAGTTAAAGTAGGAAACAGTTTCTCTAAAATACCAAAAGAAGGGTGGCCAAGTCTACGGTGCCACTGATGCAATAGAGGAAGAGCTGAACCCGTATCCGCCTCAAGGGCATGACCCAAGGGTGAAGGTGTAAGAGATGAACAAGGCACAGACTCCAAAAAATACAGGCCATCCTGAGCTCTACCAGTACCAATCGTCTTTCCTGTTCCTAGTTCCTGAAAAACACAATGAGTGGGAAAAAATGTTACCGAACAATTCAAAGATTGTGTGAGACTACTAACAGATATAAGGTTAGTAGTAAAATTTGGAACATGGAGAACAGAAGAAAGAGGTAAGGTAGGTGAGTAGTGAATGGAACCTTTCCCTGAAATAGCAGACAGGGATCCATCAGCTACTCGAACTTTGTCCTTACCAGAGCATGTAGAGTAGGAGTCAAAGAAGGATGAGCAACCTGTCATATGATCCGTAGCACCGGAATCTATTATCCAAGGAAGAGAAGACGTGGCGGTAGATACACTAGGTTGGATACCTGTGTGAGCAAATGAGGTAGTGGAAATAGAAGCTATGGAAGACAGAGTATCAAGCTTAGCCAGTAGGCGCCTGAGAGTTTGTAACTCCCCTGAGAAAGAGTACCAACAGGAATATTCATGTGATCCTCTGACATATCGTCAATTGCCAAATAGCTCGAAACAATCCCGTACGTATAGTGCAAAACGGTACCCAACAGTGGCAGAGGAAGGCAAATACAATCCAAACAGCTCCCAAACAGGGACTACGAAATTGCCCTAACAATAAACTGTAAACCCCGAATACATACAGGCACAAACCCTTCAGACTATATTGCAAGTTATAGATGAAGTCCAAAAATCCTCTTGTACGTTCAAAAAATGTCGACTCACAGGCAATCAAAAGAACCCAGCGAACTACTACTCAAACAGCTCAGCAAAAGCAACACCAAACTGATCGAAAATGGCAATAAAACGCCCCCTAAATAGTGGGTTACGAGTAAACTAACCACAGGCTTTGAAACTGTAGACACCCTATTTTGGACTTTCCAGAATAGTTTATTTACGGTCTTTGATTCCCCAATGATGATTAAGGTCGAGAACATACCGAGTTTGTTTGATGAGTTTGAGCTTTGAGCGTCCCGAACCTCGTCCAAACCCTTGTCGAACCCTCAAGCCAGAACCAAATGGCCTCAGCAAAACCCTGCTGGAGTACGCTGGTGGTGGACTAGCGTGCGCAGGAACCACTGCCACGTGTCAGTCACTACACTCTCTGGCGCACGCCACTCAACAAGTGGCGCACGCCACTCAGCACCAGTCAAATCAACCTTTTCAGCCAGCTGGGCGGGAGCGTCTATAGCCGCCTGACGTCAGCTGGCAGCCCGGCCAGAACTGTTCCTGTCTCTTCCATCAAGCCAAGTCCCATGCATTAAATGCATGGGAGCTTCCTCCAATATTTTGCCAAGCCAAACAGCCCCTAAAGGCCAAACTGATCTCAGCCCCTTTTGCCTATATATACTCCCCTCTCTCACTCTTGCACAGGGTTACCAAGTTCAAAGGGTTGGTTAGCACCATTAAAGAGTTCAAGCCCCTTTGTCCTCTTTTTCATTCTCCTTTGCTTCTTTTCTCTTCCATAGAAAGAGCAAGCAAGGGAACATACTCTCCACAGTCCATAACCTTCACTACATCCACATCCATCATCATCTTCAAGCTCAAAGCTCAAGCTCTCTTTCAAAACTCACAAGCAAAGGTATAATACCTCTTGCTCTTGCTTTCTGTTCTGACCCCTGAGGGGGGCTGGCAGGGTCAAGGCTGGTAATCTATACCAGTCCTGGCCCTAAAGCTGGCAAGACTGTATACAATGATCAGTGGCGCACGCCAGTAGTTTGAGCCGTACGCCAGTCATGGTAGTACGTGCAAAACTGGCGTGGGGATCATGGATCATTGTTTTCTTGCATTATTTAAGCTTTGATCACCCTGCTGCATGCCAAAATCAACCTTCTGCTTTCTGTATTTACTACTGCTTTCTATTCCATCTACATTTATTGCTTAGTTTGGCCTTCTGGGTCCATCTGGTCCTATTCCAGAGCCCAGAATGTGCAATGCCAAAGCATTGGTGTCAAGAGAGAACTGGCGTACGGCTCTTTCTTAGTGGCGTGCGCTGGTTATCTTTGTCCCAGTGGCTTGGCCCTTGCATGGATCTTCCATCCAGGCCTTTGATCATCCTCCCCTCATTGTTTAAGGGGTTTTCTGTCTATTTGGTGGCTTTTAAGCCCTTTACATTGTCTGTAATAGCTTAGTAATCCATATTTAATTGCGTGGTTTGTCCTGGGTGTGCACTGGTCCTTTCCAGAGCCCAGAGGGTTGAGAACAGAAGCTGTGGTATTGGGTTAACCGGCGCACGCCAGTTTTTAGTGGCGCACGCAGGAGTTGACTACATGCAGTGGTTCGTCCAGTGCATGCAGGCTTGTTCCTGTGTGTGCCATTGCACAGTCAGTGCGTGCTAGTTTGTCTAAAACGTCCACAAAAGCTTGTTCTCAATCTATTATATTTGCTTAGATCAAACATCATCATCCATAAACATTTTGTTACATCTTTTGTATATAAATGCAACTTGTTTACAGTTTTAATCCCTATTAACTGTTCCCCCGCCCTAACTGGTTAAAAGAATGATCAAATAAAGAGAGAAATGCGAATGTTTTACAAAACGCCTGAGTAGAGACCGGTCTCCGGACTGGGCGAGGGGGGTGCCATAAAACCCTTCCCCTCTCGTAATCTGGCTCCCGAACCTCAAGATCGAAGGTGACGACGGCCCAGTCTACAAAAGCCTTTTTCAAAACCAAACGGACGTGGTCCAAACATTTTCAAAAGAACGGTTTCTTGGGTACTAACCGCAAAACCCGAGTGGCGACTCTCTAATCTGCGAAGCACTTCGCCGCGCTTTCCGCAAGATAAGGGCGCACCCAGGATTTCATGCATTAAAACACGGGATTTTTGGGGCGTGTGCCCACAGTGGCGACTCTGCTGGGGACATTACATTAATCAACATTTGGAAATTAATACATGAATGAACAATTTCTCAAAAGTCTGGCAAAACAGTACGCGCTGCTGAAGAACGGAATGGTAACGTAACAGGATTCTACATCCGACCACTCCGCACTGGGGCTTTTATTATTGTTCGCTTATGTAGTTTCCTCCAAGTGTCGATTAATGAAGTGAGCCAAGCTTCAAAAGGCATTTTTTAAAAAAAAAAGCATCGCGTTTCCCTCTCTCGATCATTCTTTCGACGCGCGTTCATTTGCATCGGTGTTCTATCAGCCCCGTTGAGGTGTTTTGGGTAACCGGCACAGTTTACTGGAGCCCTCGAATGCCCAACAACCTTGGACGATGATGAGACGTATTACCGTTTGACCATTGCTCTGCTGCACGCATTGCGATGGGAGGTATAAAACATCTCTAGTCTGAGGAACCCCTCTAAGCCAAAACCAGCCTCGCCATGCGTACAAAGCAATAGAACCTTTCAAACTAAGACAGGAACCCACAGGGTAGGATTACTTGCATCTAACCCCCATAAACTGTCTATGTGTTACTGCTTTCCATATCGCATGCCTGTACATACATCCATACCGTTCTGCGTAGGGGCATGCTAGGGCGGCTTTTAGGGTTGTCTCTCTTTCAAACCCGTTTTATGCCTGCTAGGGCGTTGCCCTAGACCGATGACGAGTCGTGCATCGTGATGGTGCACGTTATCAACTTTCCAATTCCTTGGGCCAACGAGACTTTGGGAAATCGAGACTTTCTAAATCCTTGCCTAGACCCAATCGAGGTTTCAAACAGAAAACTGTGAATAAACGGGAGACATGACATGATGCTCACACCACCCGTGTTAAAAGTGCTAAACACTTACACCGTTCAAGGCTCCGGCACAGTGCTGCTTATGCCATCCTGGTTACAGTATCATGTCATTAAATACCTAGTTGTTCCGTTCCAACATTGAAACTTCGAAAGCGGAATAGTCAAAGACTTGGTTGTTTCGACATCTCTTAGTGTTAATCGATCCCGTCAAGGTACATCGCCGAAAAGAAATCTGAGGACCTGGGCCGGCTGTCATAAAACGGTTTTGTCTGCTAGTTCTAGAGTCTAGGAGGACACCAACGACAACATGTACTTTGCATCCTTTCAAATAAAACTATTGCAGGAACACTTCCTAAGCCTTCGATTGCTTTACTGTCTAGCTTTGGGCGCTGCACCGTCAAAGAAAGTACCAAAAAGAAGAGCCAAACCTGCTTGGGAGCATCTACCGGGGCTATTTCACCGCCATATCACTTCTCGATCATCAATCCAAAATGGCAGCACAAACAGAGCTAGCTGAGTTGAAGAAAGCTGTAGAGGAACTGGGTCTCAAAATGGACAGACAAATGGTTATGGTCCAGGGGCTGTTTGACCTTTTCACCTTCATCATATCAAAGCCGGACCCGGGGCTAGTCAAAGAACCTCTTCAGGCCTGTCACACCCCTGCGGTCGGAATCAAGCCGTGCTCAAAAGACATGTTCAAAGACCTAGCTGAGTGTCATGAAGCTAGAACTCGCCCGAAAACCGCTGGTTCCTTGTTCAAAGCCAGTGCCGAAAAGGAGGATATGCGCAACAAAGAAGCCATCCCCAGTGCCGAAAGAGTGCATTCCCTTGACAGCACAATGCTATACAGCGGCGGAGTGAGTAAAAGTTCCGCCAACCCTCAATCCAGTCGCCGGAACCCACCAAGGGTCTTCTCGTGCTTCTCTGCACCTTTGTCCTCAGTCTATGAGAAGCTCCTTGAAGCTAGTATCCTCAGGCCACTCCGTCCGACTCCTCCACCTCGGGCACTCCCGGCGTCTCACAATCCAAATGCCTATTGTGCTTTCCATCAAGCGCCTGGCCATCCCACCGATGCTTGCTACCGCCTTCGACATGCCATTCGGAATCTCATCGATAATGGCACTATTCCACCCCCACTCCCATCAAAACCTGACGACAGTTCCATCTCCTTGCTCCAACTCGAGTCTGGCCCTCTGGTTGGTCAGATATCTATCACCACCACTCAAATCAACCCCATCTCCACTCAAATCAACCCCATCTCCACTCAAATCAACCCCACCTCCACTCAAATCAACCCAAACTCCACCATACTCAACCCAACCCTCTGCATTGTCCCAGAAACTCAACCGAAACCAACTGTGTTTATCCCTTCTGAATCCGAGGCTGCAGGGTGCGGAATAGAAGACGGGGCTGAAAGCGGGAAAGCACTGGTCGAGGACCGGATCGATCAAGCAAGGGAACAGACTGACAGTCTGAGGGCATTTGGAGTTGCTGTTCTCCCAAGTGGGTTTAGTCAAAGAAGCTGAGGAAGCCGAAGTGCTGTTGCTTGGGCCCCATGTCCTCCAAGTCCTACCTCTCTGTGAGGAAGCAAAGGGTAACAATAAAAGTTGCATTTTCAAATCGCGTCTAGCTTGCATTGCACACTTTTGAGTCTGAGTCTGACACAGTATCTGTCAAGTCGTCTTAGTCTAGCTCTGAGTCGGAGTTCGTGCCTCTTGGCCCTCCATGTCGTAGCTTCTATTCTCAAATTCGAGTCTTTTGCTATACTTGGCAACCCCGTGGGGCTTTCTTTATGATATGCACTATCTTGCTTCTAAGTACTTTGCTGGTTTTTGAATAAACTGTGTCGACCCTGACGACGAAGGGATAGATTTCGATGGGGTCATCCCCAAGGAAATATGTTTCCTCGCCGAAAGGGAAGACGAAAGGCATGCTCGGCCTATTAAAAGAAGAAGTAGTTTCAATAAACTTGAAAGATAAGGTAGACTCCCGGATGGTTCAAAATTGGCTTAACGATGTCCCCCAAAGGAGCATTGTGCCCCGGATGGTTCAAAATTGGCTCAACGCTGTCCCCCAAAGGAGCATCGTGCCCGATCAGACAGGGTCAAAGAATCCATCGACGTTTTGGCATGGTCTCACAAAGACGCACCTGGCGTTGATCATGAGATAAGGAAACATCAAATCCCCTGCCACCGGATGCCAAGATAGAAAGCGGAAGCTCAGAAGGCTCCAGGCCTCGTACCATGTTCAAGACAGCGTTAGCAGCATTCCATCAAGCACACATTAAAAAGGCGCAAAAGTGGCCTGGAGCGAGGCATTTTCAACTGAATCAGTCAGGACCCTACATTATCAAAAGCCATCTTGTCCGGGGCTACATACAAAGATAATCGATCTCGACGACAACAAATTCAACACTCTAGTCAACCTGGATCAATTCAAGAGCCACTTTTCCCTGAGAGAAGCTCGTTGGGCCGAAAACCACAAGGGTGGGCGGTGCCAAGCAAAAGTTAGAGCAGCCTGCTAGACCGAAAACCTAAGGAGGCGGTCTAGGCAAAAATAAATAGGTAAAAGTCGAAAGCTCGCTAGGCCTGAAACCTGAGTAGGCGGCACTAGGCAAAAGTTAGAGCATAATAGGAGAGGTAAAACACACGAGTGAACCTTGGCCTGAACTACGTTTTGACATGATTACCCAAATGTTGGATACGTAGGCATTCTCTCTTTAAGACTCGGTCATATTCTATCAATTGGATCCATGGATTGGCGTTTTGGTACACATCAAGGGTCGAGAAGTGTCAAGAACAGAACAAGCTTCATCAGAAACAGAAAGGGGAACCCTTTGTCTTTCAATCTTATTTCAAACTACTACTTCAATTTCAAAGCTGAGCAAAAGCCTTAAAAAAAAGAAGAAAAGAAAAAGAAAAGCATCAAAAACAGAACGAAATGCTTACGATATTCTAAGTTCAGCGAAGTCTAATTTGCGCAGCTTTTCAGTCACACGCGCTAGTTTGAGACTCACGCACGTTTTCTCAAAGTGACACGCGTTGGTCTCAAACCTGCGCCGCTTCTTCAATACAGCGGTAGGCAGCCATCACGCCTAACAACGATTTTGAACCCCGGTGGGAATTTCAAGTTAAAACCAAGGTTTCGGTGCCTCGAAATTGGTTTTAAGGGCTCTTGCCAAGTTTTCTATGCCGTGCAGGTCATATGTGCCTAATGTGGCTGTGCGGGGGTGTCGGTTTCAATCCGGGCCTATATGAGTCGTTCCATTTGCGTCTTTTGTCCATCTTTGCGACGTTTTTCTAGTTTTCCGGTCTATTGCCCATTCCGGGGCTTTCTTCTCTGTTTTGTTATTCACACAGGCCTTTGTACATATTTGACTGTGTGTGAGTGTCAGTTTCACCTATCTAGGGATATTTTGGATTTTGGCCTGTTAATGCCCAAAATTTCATTATTGCCCATGCGTCGGAGAGTCTGCATTGTATCCTAGGACTCTTCTTCCCCATTCTTCCGAGCTAGGCAGTCTATACGTGTGCGTATGTCCGTGTGTCAACTCGATTCGCTCGTCAATGCAAGTTGGATATTAGCGATTGGTTTATACTCTATCTCCAATGAACCGAGAATGATGCAACTTTTACAGCGCCGCTACGGCATCCATAGTCCAAGCAGCAAATCGTCAAGTACAGAGGGGTAAATTGGCCCAACGCAAAAGCAAATCAAGCAAGTCACAAGGTGATCTAACCCGCTCAAAAGTTATCTACTTAGGCACACAGGCCCGCACCTCCAATCAAAGCAGCAAACCTCTGACCCGCTCGAAAGTTACATACCTGGACCTGCAGGCCCGCAACTCAAATCAAAGCAACCTCAGTGGTAGCCCTCGATCGTCAAAGTTGTCCTGGTCGTCATTTGTGTCGTCCTTTCACTAGGGGCCGCCCTAGTCTGCCCTTGCATTTTCAATTTGTACATATGTGTTTAGCATATATTATCGTTGCATATTGTATATCAAATGTCAAAAGCAGGAAACCGCTTCAAATCAAATCAAACCAGCATTGAGGCGTTTCTATCATCAGTGTTGCGGCATTGGCAAGTCAAATCAAACCAGCGTTGAGGCATTTCTATCATCAGTGTTGTGGCATTGGCAAATCAAATCAAATCAGCATTGAGGCCCATTCCCGGCAGGTAGCCCATGTTGCCCTGATCCATGCTTCCATCCCGGTTCGCTATTTCCACAAGCGGAGCCCGTCCAATTCAAATCAACGACGAAACATCAGTCCAATTCCAATGAACCACGATCCATCCGTCCAATTCCATCAACGACGATCTATCCGTCAATTCCAATCAACGGCGATCTATCCTTCCAATTCCAATCAAATACTATCTATCCTTCCAATTCCAAATCAACTACTATATATCCTTCAAATTCCAATCAACGACTATCTATCCGTCCAATTCAAATCAACGACGATCTATCCGTCCAATTCCAATCAACGACGATCTATCCGTCAATTTCAAATCAACGGACGATCCATCCGTCCTATTTCAAATCAACGGACGATCTATCCGTCCCAATTCTAAATCGACGATCCATCCGTCCCATTTTCAAATCAACGACGATCCATCCGTCCGTTTTCAAATCAACGGCGATCTATCCTTCCTATTCCAATCAACGGCGATCCATCCGTCCTAGACCTTCAAATCAACGACGGTGTGCCGTCCAACTTCCAATTCAAACCGTTAGCGTATCTTCCGGCGATCTTATTGCTCTGTCTCGGATGGTCCATGATAAGGAGATTGGCTCAGGATTCCCAACGGATGGAATTTAACCTACGACGCGACCTACCCGTGATTTGTTGGAACTATCCGTGCCATGGTTAGCTTTATCCTCAACAACAGCCGTCCTGTTCAAATTCAGCGATGATCGGCCATGTCATCACCGGCGATCAACCATATCGTCCATCTCAACGATGATCGACCATGTCATCACCGACGATCGGCCATGTCGTCCATCTCAACGATGACCAACCATGTCATCACCGACGATCGACCATATCGTCCATCTCAGCGATGACCGACCATGTCATCACCGGCGATCGACCATGTCGTCCACCTCAGCGATGATCGGCCATGTCATCACCGACGATCGACCATATCGTCCATCTCAACGATGATCGGCCATGTCATCACCGACGATCGGCCATATCGTCCATCTCAACGATGATCGGCCATGTCATCACCGACGATCGACCATGTCGTCCTCTCAACGATGATCGGTCATGTCATCACCACCGATCAACGGCGATCGAGAATATTGCCCGCGTTCACCCGACCAACGGCGATCATAATATTGCCCGCGTTCACCACCGACCAACGGCGATCGAATATTGCCCGCGTTCACCCCGACCAACGGCGATCGAGAATATTGCCGCGTTCACCCGACCAACGGCGATCGAGAATATTGCCCGCGTTCACCACCGATCAACGGCGATCGAGAATATTGCCCGCGTTCACCCCGACCAACGGCGATCGAAATATCGCCCGCGTTCACCACCGATCAACGGATGAGAATATTGCCCGCGTTCACCCGACCAACGGCGATCGAGAATATTGCCCGCGTTCACCCCGATCAACGGCGATCGAGAATATTGCCCGCGTTCACCCCGACCAACGGCGATCGAGAATATTGCCCGCGTTCACCACCGACCAACGGCGATCAGAATATTGCCCGCGTTCACCCCGACCAACGGCGATCGAGAATATTGCCCGCGTTCACCCGACCAACGGCGATCAGAATATTGCCGCGTTCACCACCGATCAACGGCGATCGAGAATATTGCCCGCGTTCACCCCGACCAACGGCGATCGAAATATCGCCCGCGTTCACCACCGATCAACGGCGATCGAATATTGCCCGCGTTCACCCCGACCAACGGCGATCGAGAATATTGCCCGCGTTCACCCCGACCAACGGCGATCGAGAATATTGCCCGCGTTCACCCGACCAACGGCGATCGAATATTGCCCGCGTTCACCACCGATCAACGGCGATCGAGAATATTGCCCGCGTTCACCCGACCAACGGCGATCAGAATATTGCCGCGTTCACCACCGATCAACGGCGATCGAATATTGCCCGCGTTCACCCGACCAACGGCGATCGAGAATATTGCCCGCGTTCACCCCCGACCAACGGCGATCGAAATATCGTCCGATCGACGACCAACGGCGATCAGAATATTGCCCGCGTTCCCCCCCTCCCAACGGCCCCCAGCATTTTGCCCGCGTCCACCCCGACCAACGGCGATCAGAATATTGCCCGCGTTCACCCCGACCAACGGCGATCAGAATATTGCCCGCGTTCACCACCGACCAACGGCGATCAGAATATTGCCCGCGTTCACCCCGACCAACGGCGATCAGAATATTGCCCGCGTTCACCACCGACCAACGGCGATCAGAATATTGCCCGCGTTCGCCACCGACCAACGGCGATCAGAATATTGCCCGCGTTCACCACCGACCAACGGCGATCGGAATATTGCCGCGTTCACCCCGACCAACGGCGATCGAATATTGCCCGCGTTCACCACCGACCAACGGCGATCGAATATTGCCCGCGTTCACCCGACCAACGGCGATCGAATATTGCCCGCGTTCACCCGACCAACGGCGATCCGAATATTGCCCGCGTTCACCCGATCAACGGCGATCGAATATTGCCCGCGTTCACCCTCTCAACGGCGATCCGAATATCGTCCGATCGATCCACGACGACGCTCGTCCAATCAGTCTACAACACCGTTCGCCTATCCTAGTCCACATTGGTCTACAAGTAACACATCTTCCAGCAGTCTTATTGCTCTGCCTCGGATGGTCCATGATAAGGAGATTGGCTCGATTCCCACGAGATTTAACCTACCCTACGCGACCTACCCGTGATTGTTGGGATTCTTTGTGCCAAAGATAGTTCGATCACCCAACCCTCAAATCAACGAGGGTCTGTCCGTCCAACCTTCAAATCAACGGTCTGTCCGTCCAACCTTCAAATCAGCGGCGTGCATCGGTCCAACTCAAATCAACGGCCGGTGCGTCGTCCACCTCAAATCACGCGTGCATCCGTCAACCCCAGATCAACGGCCAGTCGTCCAACCTTCAAATCAACGACGTGTCCGTCCAACTCTAAAATCAACGACGGTCTGTCCATCCAAAATCAAATCAATGACGGTCTGTCCGTCCGACTCAACCGTTGGCTTATGACAAAGAAGGTTTGATCCCTAGTGGCATTGATCCATCCACAACTAACTATTCCCCCGGAGAGTCCACCTCACCATTCAATGATGGTCCACCCATCCCTATTTTCCAACAGAGTTCAAACTCTTTTCCCAACAATCTTCAGATGGTCCGCCCGTCTTCAATCTCTCAATGGATGGTACATTTAAATACATGTCCGCATTTTTCTATTTCTTCTGGATAGCCTTGAGAGGGTGTCTAGAAACCTTTGACGTTACTTGTACCAAAACAATGGTGCTCCAAGTGACGTCAAAGGGGGCTACTGTAGACACCCTATTTTGGACTTTCCGAATAGTTTATTTACGGTCTTTGATTCCCCAATGATGATTAAGGTCGAGAACATACCGAGTTTGTTTGATGAGTTTGAGCTTTGAGCGTCCGAACCTCGTCCCAAACCCTTGTCGAACCCTCAAGCCGGAACCAAATGGCCGCAAAACCCTACTGGAGTACGCCGGTGGTGGACTAGCGTGCGCAGAAACTACTGCCACGTGTGACCTCACTTCCACCGGCGCACGCCACTCAACAAGTGGCGCACGCCACTCAGCACCAGATCAGCCAGCTGGGCGGGAGCGTCTATAGCCGCCTGACGTCAGCTGGCAGCCCTCCGGCCAGAACTGTTCCTTTCTCTTCCATCAAGCCAAGTCCCATGCATTAAATGCATGGGAGCTTCCTCCAATATTTTGCCAAGCCAAACAGCCCCTAAAGGCCAAACTGATCTCAGCCACTTTTGCCTATATATACTCCCCTCTCTCACTCTTGCAAAGGGTTACCAAGTTCAAAAGGGTTGGTTAGCACCATTAAAGAGTTCAAGCCCCTTTGTGTTTTTCTTAATCATTGTTCTTTGCTTCCTTTCTTCCTCATAGAAAGAGTAAGTGAAGAACATACTCTCCATAGCCCATAACCTTCACTACATCCACATCCATCATCATCTTCAAGCTCAAAGCTCAAGCTCTTTTTCAAAACTCACAAGCAAAGGTATAATACCTCTTGCTCCTGCTTTCTGTTCTGACCCCTGAGGGGGGCTGGCAGGGTCAAGGCTGGTAATCTATACCAGTCCCGATACAATGATCAGTGGCGCACGCCAGTAGTGATGTACCGTACGCCAGTCATGGTAGTATGTGCAACACTGGCGTGGGGATCATGGATCATTGTTTTCTTGCATTATTTAAGCTTTGATCACCTTGCTGCATGCTAAAATCAACCTTCTGCTTTCTGTATTTACTACTGCTTTCTATTCCATCTACATTTATTGCTTAGTTTGGCCTTCTGGGTCCATCTGGTCCTATTCCAGAGCCCAGAATGTGCAATGCCAAAGCATTGGTGTCAAGAGAGAACTGGCGTACGGCTCTTTCTTAGTGGCGTGCGCTAGTGATCTATGTTCCAGTGGCTTGGCCCTTGCATGGATCTTATATCCAGGCCTTTGATCATCCTCCCCTCACTGTTTAAGGGGTTTTCTGCCTATTTGGTGGCTTTTAAGCCCTTTACATTGTCTGTAATAGCTTAGTAATCCATATTTAACTGCGTGGTTTGCCCTGGGTGTGCACTGGTCCTTTCCAGAGCCCAGAGGGTTGAGAACAGAAGCTGTGGTATTGGGTTAACCGGCGCACGCAGGAGTTGACTGCATGCAGTGGTTCGTCCAGTGCATGCAGGCTTGTTCCTGTGTGTGCCATTGCACAGTCAGTGTGTGCTAGTTTGTCTAAAACGTCCACAAAAGCTTGTTCTCAATCTATTATATTTGCTTAGATCAAACATCATCATCCATAAACATTTTGTTACATCTTTTGTATATAAATGCAACTTGTTTACAGTTTTAATCCCTATTAACTGTTCCCCCGCCCTAACTGGTTAAGAGAATGATCAAATAAAGAGAGAAATGCGAATGTTTTACAAAACGCCCGAGTAGAGACCGGTCTCCGGACTGGGCGAGGGGGGTGCCATAAAACCCTTCCCCTCTCGTAATCTGGCTCCCGAACCTCAAGATCGAAGGTGACGACGGCCCAGTCTACAAAAGCCTTTTTCAAAACCAAACGGACGTGGTCCAAACATTTTCAAAAGAACGGTTTCTTGGGTACTAACCGCAAAACCCGAGTGGCGACTCTCTGATCTGCGAAGCACTTCACCGCGCTTTCCGCAAGATAAGGGCGCACCCAGGAGTGGGTTACGAGTAAACTAATCACAGGCTTTGAAACACATGAAAAAGGGACCTCGGATAACCAGGCCCAGTCACTTTCAGAAGCAAAGAGGCGGTAGCGGAAGCTTACAGAGATGATCAATAGCAACAAACATAAAAAACGAGCACATACCAGATCTTGGAAGCAATGGGCAGCAGAAAAAATACCCAATCGGCACCAGAAAACACTCAAAACGAGTCCAACCGGAGGTAGAAAGACCTCAAACGGGAACAACCTGGGTTCGCCGAAGTTCACCGGAGGTCGCTGGTAGTCGGCGAGAGTCCAGGTGGGAAAAAATCTGGTGCCCTAGATCGTGATGCTTTGATACCATGAACGAATTTAGAGAGAGAGAGAATTGAACGTGAGAATTCCTCTTCTGATTTCATTTACAGGGAAAAAGGGGAATATATACAACCCTACAATACAAATGACTAAAGAACCCTTTTGTACAAAGAATCTAACAAATAGCACCCTAGCTAAAGCAAACTAACCAATTGAGACATGTCTCATTACAAGTTAAGCCAATACAATCTAACAGAGACAAAGAATGTGCCGATTGAGCAAATGGATAGAGTGTGGAGGGAACACTGGTTTTGGAAACGAATTGTGGGGCAGGAGTATCAAGTGAACGAAGTGGACGAAAAAGAATTAGATGGGAGCAGTAGATAGAGAAGTGGATCCTCTCCCGTCCTTTTGTGGATTGAACGGTCTTGTTGAGCTATGTGTGTCCTTTCTGACCTAATTTAATGATCCAAACTTTCACTTTTTAGAGCTCTCCGAGAGTATAATCATGCCATTGTGACTAGCTCTAAGAATAGAATGGTTATAATCATCAAAGTAGGCCCGGAAAAGTCCGGCAATAGTCCTAAATAGGACCGTCCAGCCCCGAAAGGATCCTCTTCTGGTAGATAAAATCATCACTCTATGGTTTTCGGATTCAATTGTCGTTTCATTCAGTGGCCTGTACAGTTGAAGAAATAACCTATCATATTCTGAAATCTGAACCAATAGTTATTAGATCTATATCATTTCTTTGTTGTGTTGACTAAAAAGTCAATTTAGAAATCTGAGTTATAGTTTGCACTCTATATGAGTACGCAGTCATATTATGACTGCATACACGGACACCGATCACGGATGGCTCCATAGTCGTCCGATGCACGTGGAACGGACAACATCTTATTGTTGTGTAGCCAGCTGCGGTAAGGGTCTATGCATGTTGTGTAGCCAACTGCGGTTAGGGTCTATGCGCGTGTCATTTCCGATACGAGTATTAGAATCGGACATAGACTACAGTGAGTGTGGACTGTGGAGTGACCATGATTGAATACTGATCATTTTAGTTGTTTGAATTATCAGGCTTGGGGAGTGGCTTTTTTCCTTTTCTCTTTCTATCCCTCTATTCCCATCGGGCCCATATTTCTCAAAATCCAAGTTTTGCAACAAGACTAACAAGTGTTTATTACGTTCACGCCACCTCTAGGAAAAGTATACATATTTTCACAAGTGCTTTAAATGCACCTTAACATGGAGGACATTATTCAGTGTTCCAAACAATTTTCCGTCACACATTGTTGTGGGGTTCTCATATTTAGTCTTGGGCCTCATAAAAATGTATTGTTGAAGAGAGGTATGGGCCTCCGGAGGCATTGAATAATTTCTCAATAATCTATCTATCTATCTATCTATATCCTATAGGAATGTGTTTAGGCCTACCAATCCTTCAAACTTCTATGCCTAATTTTCTTGAGTTCTGAGGGAAAAATTCAAAAAAACCCCTGAACTTTGAACTCAATGTCAAATAGGCACCTGAACTTAAATAAACTTCAATTGAACACCTGAACTTTCACTCCGTTATCAATTTACCCCCTGCCATCTCGGATCGTTAACGGCGCAGTTAAAAAAAAAAAACTTACCACCAGTTTGCAATCCTATGAAGCAGAAACGTGATTATGAGAGCCTTAGAGACAAAATTTGATTATGTCTCTTTAGAATAATATGATCAGAATAATAAAATCTTCACACCCGTTCAAACGGATTAAAAATTGGAGCACTTAATTTTTTAACCATATTTTTTAATATATAAACGGTCTCAAAAAATTAAGTGCTCAAATTTTCACTCCGTTTGTATAAACGGTCCCAAAAAATTAACTGGGTATGAATTTTTTATTTAACCAAAACGTTGCCATTTTGGTGTGTGGGTAGAGGCTGATGTGCCTTTGGGGCAGCAGAGCCCCCGGGTCCTGGTAATAAGTGGAGAGAGATAGAGAAAGAAATATTGGAAGTAGGGGAATTTTTTTAAAAATTCTTTTTGAAAATTTGAGCACTTAATTTTTTTAGACCGTTTATATATTAAAAAATATGGTTAAAAATTAAGTGCTCCAATTTTTAATCCGTTTGAACGGGTGTGAAGATCTTATTATTCCGATCATATTATTCTAAAGAGACATAATCAAATTTTGTCTCTAAGGCTCTCATAATCACGTTTCTGCTTCATAGGATTGCAAACTGGTGGTAAGTTTTTTTTTTTTAACTGTGCCGTTAACGATCCGAGACGGCAGGGGTAAATTGAAGTTTATTTAAGTTCAGGTGCCTATTTGACATTGAGTTCAAAGTTCAGGGGTTTTTTTGAATTTTTCCCTTTTCTTTTAGTTTGTTTAAATTGGAAGGGAGAAAGAAAGGGAGAGGGAGGGAGAGAGAGGGGGGAAGTGGGAGGGGAAGGTGGAGAGAGAGAGAGAGAGAAAAGGTGGGGAGGGGAAGAGATTTTAGGAGAATTGAAGAAAAATAATCCAATACTCCAATGATATTTTTATGTGGTGGCTCAATTTATCACTCTACCACACGTTTGTGTAGTCACTACAAAGTGTCGAGCCAGCACAAATTGTTTTTTTTCCCATACATTGAACAGGCACAACGCTAGATGATAAAAAATAAAGTTTAATATTTTTTCCGGTCCCCTATGCAAGCCAATTGGTCTATCTTTATGCACCGAAATACTTTTTAAAAACCAAAAAACCCCATGTCCATAAAATAAAACCCTGTTTCCACTTTCCAGATCAATATTTACGGGCAAAACTAAAAAAAAAAAAAAAAAAAAACCGTCCATGCCTAGACCAATATCTAGGTTCACACAAAAAAAAAAAAAAACCACTCACGAAAAACCCCACGTCCATACCTAGACCATTATCTATGTTCACAAAAAAACACCCACATTCACAAACTAATCCATACTCCACAGCACCCACATCCCCGGACTAACTAACCAGCATTCAACCCATTTTATGCACGGGCAAAACCAACCCATTCTACTGTTATACCCGTTCAGAACAGATTAATTTTGCCCGTGCATAGATCGGGTTGAAAGCTAGTATCAATCTAAAGCACTGTATATGTATAGAATGTGGCACACGCTTTTCCTAGTATTACGTCCAAGTTCAAGATGAGATGGTAAACCCGGAAATTTATGAGCATATCTATTAGGACGGTTGTTATCTTTATCCCGAAATTAGCGCTTTTCTCTGGATATTGATAGATATGAAGGAACCTTTCGACTGGGATTCTCCTTTGTGCGAGAGCTTGGTTGAAGAAGAAGCCATGGCAGAGAAAAAAGATGCAGAGAGCAGAAGTGGGAAATACCGCGGAAGAATGACGTCGTTTGTGGTGGTGTCTTGTATGGTGGCTGCCGTGGGTGGAGCTCTCTTCGGCTACGACATCGGAGTTTCAGGTCATTCTTACCACCGCTTTGCGTTTTGTTTATTTATTATTATTATTATTATACTCCTCGGTATGGCCAATGAACTGAACCAAAAATATGTCAAACCCATCACACCACCATGTGGCAGTGACATAGTATAATATAACTTGGAGTATCCTGTAGGATTTTTTTTTGCAATGATTCTGCAACCACACACAACCATACAAACATTTACACATACAGTTACAAATATGGTGGGGCCCACACACACTGCACATCTCCAGTGTGTGTGGGGGCCATTCCATTTGTGAGTGTGTGTAAGTATTTGTGTGATTGTCATTTGTTTGTGGTTATATAATTATTGTTTTTTTGGGAGACAATAGGTACTGATAGAAACGTACAGACGGGGCACCGACCATATATGTGGGGCCTACTTTTGGGTCTCGCCCAAATGATCCAAACCGTTGTTGATTAATTTTTAATAATTTTTTGAGTTTATTGGTAAAATTTAAGCTCAATCCGATAAATGTAAGTGTTTGATCCAAACCGTTGTTGATTAATTTGTAAGTGTCTGAAAGAAACATTCGACAATTGGATGAAACACTTTTATTTATCGGATTGAGCATAAACTTTTTTGGTCAGTACCCTTTGCATTAACGGTATTGTTTGCGGATAAAGTTATGATGGGTTTTCATTTGTTTTTTTATTTTTTTGATAGGCAAAAAAAAATTTATTCAGAAATCTTGACAAAGGGTACTCCAAGATGGGGGAAGGGGAATCTAACCAAGGGTTATCATTTGTTGGGTCAGGGATAGGTTGATGTGGGTTAGTGTGGGCTCCACGGCCCACGAATGGTTCGGTGGTTTGATTGGAACCGGTTTTTGGTAGGACTCATGGTTCGGTGGTTTGATTGGAACCGGTTATAGGTAGGACTCATGGTGTGGGAGATCCATGTAGAGATGTAGGTTGATTGGTCATCGGTAGCCACTTGATTGAAGCACATTTGACTTCCACCTTTCTATCGAACTTTATCAAACTTGAACTAGTCTTCTATGTAAGATAAGAAAAACATGATCCGGTTGTGTGGCTACCTGTCTCTAATCGGGCTGAATTTTTATGTGAACGACTGGCACAAATTTGTCAGCTGCGAGCAAACCGCAGCACCCGGGTGGAGGCCACACTTACCCAAGTCACAACATCTACCCCTGACCCATCATTTTGCTTGATTCCTTTGCAGTAGTAGGCACCAAAATAGTTGGGACCTTAAGGTGTTTTCCAAATGTAGTTTATTGTAGTTACTGTTTGGTCCAGACCTGGGATTTTTCGAGTTTAGGTTCTAGAACTTATGTGTTTGGTTTCTGAAAATCATGACAGGAAAGCTCAATTTCTGTTGTATAGCATTACACCTATACTTCTTGGGCAGGTTTGGAGCTATGTCTAACCTATACTTCTTGGGCAGGTTTGGAGCTATGTTACATGGGCTCGGGTTCAAGTGTCGGGTGTGGGTAGGTGTCTAAGTGTCAGAGCCCTATCGAGTATCTGACACACAGGTGTCTTAGTCATCTGGAAGGTTCCGTGTAACATTGGCTTGGAGGGAAGAATGTTACATCATTTCTTTCATCAGGTCATAGAAAGAAGAAACTTTCTTCAAATTGTATTCTGACATTACTAATACAGTAATACTTCTTTTTCCCGAGCTTATTGAGGATAAAACAGAACAAATAACAATAAACATTAGAGTCCATACTCAGGCTTTTCTAGCAGTTTTATTGACATATGCATGTGAATAGAAAGGCGGAGTGTCGTCCATGGATACATTTCTGAAGAAATTCTACCCGGTCGTGTACACGAAGATGGAAGAAGACACCACAGTGAGCAACTACTGCAAATTTGACAGCCAATTATTGACCTTGTTCACATCCTCCCTCTACATATCTGGCCTCTTTGCCTCCTTTGCTGCCTCGTCACTTACTGGGACCTTTGGGCGCCGGCCATCAATCCTTGTCGGAGGAACCTCACATCTTGTGGGTGCACTCGTCGCTGGTGCAGCTTCTAATATATACGTGCTAATGGTAGGCCGCATCTTGCTTGGAATTGGCCTTGGGTTTTCAAATCAGGTACGCAGATGAGCTTCTGACTTTCACGCTAACCATGAACTTGTCAAGACCATCCCTTATCGCCTATTGGGTGCGTTCAAAAAACTTTAAGACCTTAGGATTACGTTTTGAAGCGCATGCTAGCTTGTTACCTTTGACTCTAAAAAGGTGAATTTAGCAATCAAAAACGCGTTTTACTCGAGTTTTGGTCATGATACTCCTATTGTAGTTACTTACCTAAAAAAAGACATTTTGGAGGAGTTTTCAAGCAGTTGAATTCCTAGAAAATAGCAGTTTTCTGAAAAGCTGTGCTACAGTCTCAGAATTAGGATCAAGAAACTATATCGAATTCAAAAATAAAAATGGCCAGGATTCATTTAGTTTTGATCTGTAGCACATTGCACCAGACTCTCGCCGCATAGACGATGTAAGCAGCCTCACCAGTAGGCCGAAGGAAGAAAACGGCATTTTTTGCATCATCTGTATCTGATTAACATGTACTTGTACTCCTGTTGTTCATCAGGCAGTCCCACTATATCTCTCAGAAATGGCCCCAACCAGATACAGAGGAGCATTCAGCAATGGCTTCCAGTTCTGCGTCAACATAGGGGCTCTATCAGCAAACCTTATCACCTACAGCACCGAAAAGATGGAAAGTGATTGGGGATGGCGAATCTGCCTGGCCTCAGCGGCAGTGCCGGCTGGAATTCTAACTCTAGGAGCACTCTTCCTTGAAGAAACACCCAACAGTATAATGCAGCGAACCGACGACCACAAGAAGGCCAGATCAATCTTGGAAACAATCAGAGGCACAGAAGACGTCCAAGCCGAACTCGACGATCTCATAAACGCGAGCACCATATCGAAAACTGTCGCACACCCATTCCTCCAAATAACCAAAAGAAAATACAGGCCTCAACTTGTCATGGCAATAGCCATTCCGTTTTTCCAACAGGTGACCGGAATCAACGCCATTGCCTTCTACGCTCCTATAATTTTCAGAACAACAGGTCTAGGCGAAAGCGATTCGCTCTTGTCTGCCGTTGTGGTACGAGCTGTAAATATGACATGCACCTTCATCTCGATGTTGATAGTGGATAAATTTGGGCGAAGAGTTCTGTTCACAGTTGGGGGGATTCAAATGGTGGTTTCACAAATAGCTGTTGGAAGCATATTGGCGACTCAGCTAGGGGATCACGGTGGAGTGAGCAAAGGGTATGGTTTGCCTCTGTTGCTTTTGATCTGTGTTTATGTTTCTGGGTACGGTTGGTCGTGGGGTCCCTTGGGTTGGCTAGTTCCGAGCGAGATTTTTCCGCTGGAGATACGATCAGCTGGTCAGACTATTCGGGTGGCAGTCAACTTTCTCTGTACTATCATTATTGCTCAGACTTTTCTGGCCATGCTTTGCCATATGAAGTCTGGGATCTTCTTCTTTTTCGGGGGATGGGTCGTGTTCATGACGGTGTTCGTTTACTTGTTTCTGCCGGAGACTAAAAACGTGCCGATAGAACTGGTGGATAGAGTATGGAGGGAGCACTGGTTTTGGAAGAGAATTGTGGGGAAAGAGAATGTTTTGAGGGAGACAGGAGCATGAAAAAAAATAATGGTTTTGTTGCGAATTCTCCCGGTAGCAGATGGTTGGAATGAAGCTGTACTCAATAGACATTACTACGTTAGCAAATTTTTGACAGGGGAAAGAAATAACATCTATTGCATTAACTTATTATCTTGCAAAGGGTTGTCTGTGAGCTGATTCATATGTTCCATTATTTGTTTGATTGTTTTGTTTATATGTGCTGCTAGAAGTCAAGTGAACTTAAATAGCTTCTCAAAATTTTCATCAGTGAAATGTAAGACAAGAATGATTTAACAACAGTGCTTACAGGTACTGCCAACCCTGTACAGCAGCCATGTACAGATTCATTTTGTGCCTATCTCGGGTCCCATAAAGATGATCGGAGCCGCTCATTTTGTTCAAAATATATTGTTTAGGGTCCTTATAAAAAATCATCTCAATCTGATACTGGTAATGACTTTTACGAATCATCCAACTTTGCTTCAGAATTTGGCTTGTATTCAAGCCAAATTCTGAAGCTAAGTTGTATGATTCGTAAACGCTCTTACCGATATCGAATTGAGAGATGATTTTTTACAGGGACTTTAAACAAAATGAGCAGCTTTGATCAGTTTTGCGGGACCCGAGACGGGTGCAAAATGGATCTGTGCGCGGCTATTGTACAAGGTTTCTGTACCCCTAGCATTTCTAATGATTTAAAGATCTATTTAATGTAAGATTTTGATCGCGGAAGTATCATTTGAAGCAACCATAATTCTAAGAAAAACACGAAACATGTTTATTGGCCAAGTGGGAGAAAATGTTTCGTGCCTATTTTTGAGGAAACCAAACATATATTCATAATCAAGAACAACAACTAAGGACAAAGGATCCACATATCCGAACCGAAAACAAAGGAAAAACAAAAAAGATCATGCAAAAATTAACAGCTGCGTTGAGGAGACCACCGATCCGCTCGTGGATGTGGCTGGAGGAAGATGGAGGAAACACATCGGCAACTTGCTGAAGCTCAACGTCCCTTCGTCCCACTGCAGTCGCTGCTGCAAGACGCCAACACCGCTGCTGCAGAAAGAACCCACAGACCTGTCACCAAAGCAGATTGGATTTGAGGGCCGAAAATCCAGCTCTGAAAACCAGATCTTGGTCACCAAGATCCAAAAATGATGTGGTAATGGGAGAACATCTCTTCTGAGGACGAGAGTCTCGACTGCCACACAACCATAGAGAAGAAAAAGGAAGGGAGAGAAAGGGGGCCGGAGAGAAGAGAGCACCACCGGGGAAGAGGAAGAGAAGAAGAGGGAGGGCGGTGTCTCAGACTCTCAGAACTCTCTAGAGAGAGAAGTTTCGACCTCTCTCTACAATTCATCCTCCCACTGCTATTTTCGTGCCTATTGAATAACTTGAAAGAGGAAAATATACTCCTTATCATCTCAAAAAACATACATGTTAAAGTTATGTGATTTGTGTTTTATAGTATAGTATAAGTCAAAGGTCTACAAACTTGAGCATCTCGATAATCCTTGAGAAACAATCACTGATTACTAGGCGTGATTATGTAGAAGCTCCTTGGATGAAGGAGGATTTGACAAAAAAAGAAGAAGAGAGAATGAGCTGGAATATTTAAATAGCACACACGCTTGAGGGGAATGCAAAGTGGAGTTTCCATTGGTGCACAAGTGAATAATCCGTAAGAGTATCTACTTTGTTTACCTAGACATGATTATGCTCATAGGGTTGTAAACGAGTCGAGTATGACCGAGCTTTGTCGAGCTCAAGCCTTAATGAGCCGAACTTAGTCATTTACTAAAACGAGTCTCTTTAATCGAATCGCGCCTCCCTTAACGAGCCGAGTGTACTAAACGAGCCAAAAGCTCAAGCCTTAACGAGTCAAGCTTAGTCATTACTAGTCTCTTTAATCTAACTAGAGTCTCCCTTAATGAGCTGAGCGTTTGTCGAACGAGACTCATTTAGTAAACGACCCAAGCTCGAGCTTGCTCGGCTCGTTTACGAGACGAGCAAGCTCGAGCTTGGGTCGTTTACTAAATGAGCCGAGTCGAGCATTAACGAGTCAATCTGAGTTCGCGAGATGCTCGGTTCGTTTACAGCATAAGTTTAAACTGAATTTAATTTCGTTCAGCTTCCTTAAAATATGGTGAACATTATCCTCTTTATTGATTGAAATAATGTGAATCAATGCTTATCAAAAATTGTATTGTATTGGTAAGACCTACTCGATTTCAAACAATGAGAGGGGGGGGGATCACGTTTAAGTATGGTGATTTGAAAACAAAAAGAAAGAAAAAGGATTAGAAGGTGGGAGAATTAATTAATCAAAACAGCTTAACTCCCGCAGAGCCGTTATATCCGTTGGAAGGCTACAGAAGTGGGATCCACGCGACCTTTCTCCGCGTGACCCCCTTCGAAGTATCCACGTGGCTAGATCCCGTTGGTCGCACCGAAAGCTAATTTGACTGGCTTGCCGCAAACATCGGCGTACCGTATCTTTATTCCATCTCCAACTCTGTGATGCGATCATGCGACCCTCGATTCTCTCTCATCGCCCATTCGAATAAAATTCTCTCTCTATCTCTCTCTCTCAAGGCTGACTCTTCCCTTTTACTTCTCTCCCCACCACTCTTCTACGGCTCCGATCGTTTGCAACTTCTGAAGGTAAGACTAACGTCTTTACTGGAAATTAGGGTTTAGTTGCAGCTGATCTTTTCATCTACTATCGAATTCGTTTTGTTATCATGTTGTGCATGATTTGATTCCTCGTGTGATGGGAAAGATTCAGTTTAACGAAGGCAAGTTGGTCTAGTTGGCGTGGTTTGTGTTTTCTGTTAATTTATTTAGTTCTTTTCCTCTGAACTGAGTATCGATATAGGATGCCCGCAGCCTTTCTTGTTATAAGAGAATTCCTTGATGTTGATTAGGGTGGGGAACATGTGATGTACTGATACATGTGCTTTTAAGTGATTCTTGATTTACCCTCTGTTTTTTAGTTGATTGGAGATGTAAATACAAAAAGTATAAAAATTATATATTGATACACCTAGAGAGAGAGAGAGAGAGAGAGAGAGAATAAAGATTTGTAATCTTTTGCTCTTAGTTGTATTTTGGAAGGATAATAGTCTTAAGTCTTACTCAGCTTAAGAAAATAGATGTTTTACTTTGAAGATAGGAAGAGTTCTTTGTGTTTGATGTTCCAAACCGAAAATCAACATTGGCTCCCCTCCCCGTCCCTCGGCAGAAAATATTTGGGGAAATGGAAAAAAGAAAAAGGAGGAACTGGAAAGGGAAAGAAAAAAAAAAAAGACTTAGCAGACAACTAGACGTATGAGAAATTGGGTCATGGATTTTCAGGTATTACTTGAAAAGATGGATTGAAGTAGTAAAACTAATGTTTTCCGACCTTTCTGGTAGGTCTGGCCCAGAGTGTCTTGGGAATCCTCTGAAGCACAAATCTCGTTGGTTGCTTTTGGAGTTAATCTTGGTCTTGGCTGTCGGTTCAATGCCGTCAGCTATCTCACCTGAGTGGCAAGAGAAGGCTAGTGGATTCTTTTCATCTTCAGGTAATCTATGGGTAATATTCAAATTTTCTTTTCTTTTTTACCCTTGTTTTCATTTTCCGTACTGTATTTGTTAAGTTTTTCAATTCAGGTGTGAAGCTTAAAGAAGCTGGTCAATCTGCGGGGACATTTGTAGGTGAGGTTGCAAAGGATGCAAAAGGGAATGTTGCCGATGTGGCAGGAAAAGTCGGGTCAATTGTCAAAAGTCGATGGGCTATTCTTCAGCAGCCATCTACGAAGCATGCCATGCAGGAGCGTCTTATTTCTGCAGCTGCTACCACTGGCATGATATTCAGGAAGAGTTATTCAGGAACCAAAGATAAGGTTGTAGTTGGAAAGTCGAAAGTTGAAGAGGTAATTCGGGATACGTTAGTTGTCTTTTGGTACTTGTTAAACAAAGAGGCGATCAACTGAAGCTGAATTAAACGGATGCTGCTATAACCCCAAATTCAGTGACAATGAGAATATGTATAAATTAATCTCTTTCATATTAAAAGTAGTATTTTGACACGGATTTCAAAACTAAAATGCACAACTTTACTTTATGTTTGTTTATAATTCTAATAAAAACCTAGACTTGTTGTTTGAGATGATGTCTGACATATTTGAGTTTGAATTTTGGTTCAGGTAGCAAAGAAAACTGCACAGAAAAGTAAGGTTCTTTTAACAGATATTGAGCGATGGCAGAAGGTATGTGATTCCTATTTCTTTTCCCTTTTTGAATGTGGTTGCAGGTTTAAGAATTCTTATATTTTGCCTTTCTGATTCTGCAGGGTGTTGCAAGCACCGATGGTAAATTTCTTACAACTTGTTCAAATGATAGTTATAACTTATATCAATTATTGTTGAGGCTTCTATATGCACCTCTATGTTCCAGTTCTATTCTAATCTTATCTTGGCATGGAGAATAAAAAAAATACTCAAGAAATGGATGTTCAAAATGCTTGACAGTTAATTGCATTTGCTCCCCATTATCACCATCCTTCAAAAGTTTTGGTCACTCAGTTTTTATTTTGTGTCAGAAGAAGACTCACGTAGATTTTTTATTATTGGAGTATAGACGGAAGACGTAGAAAAGAAAGCCAAATATTGCCACCACTCTTACATAATGAAAATCTAGTTGTTCCTTATCATCTGATTTCTATATTTCTTTGTACCCTATAATCTATATGTTCACTAATCAGTTGGCATTTTAGCATAGTTAGATAATTGTCTCAAGTTCTCAACTTTTCTAAGATTGGCATGGAAGGAGAGAACCTCGTGGATATGTAGTGAGTAGAGCGGGAAATGACTGCTTTGGCAAGAGATATTTTAGCAAACAATTGAGGACAGTCAGAATTTACATGTTATTCTACTTTACCGCTTGTGCTTTGCAGGTGCCAGCAACTAACATTTGTTTTTGGTAAGTTGATATTTTGTATAAGCAAAAAGACTAAAAACACCAAAAGTTCAATACAGAATGAAAAGGATCTCTATGGGGCAAAGTAACAAGACCTAATAGTAGACTTTGGTTGCAAATTAGTTGTTCAGCGATGGAAGTCGTGCTGGCATTCTGGCATTTTCCCTGCTAACCTGAACGATTGTAACTTTTCTGCTAATTTTCTTTTATGCCCATACTCAAGGAAGCCTGTGATGCCTCATTTCTCGAAACATTCTCGTTTTTTTTTTTTTGCATGCATGCATGCATGCTTTTCCCTTGTCCTCTCCTTGAATAACAACCATTGAACTATAAGTTTCAAGAACCTCAAAGATGTTGGGGCAACTCGAAATGCTGATACTTCTTGCGTAGCGTCTAGTCTTGCCAAGTATTTTATGGACTACACACTGTGATGTGTATTTGTGTCATTCCAACTTAATTAGTAGTTGTAACATTTTGCTTTTGCCCTCAGTATTTGGAGTTCCAATTGAGGTTACTGTGCAGCGACAACAGTCCAGCAGACCTATTCCCCATATTTTGGTCACATGTGCAGATTATCTCATATTATCAGGTACTTGGTTTAGACTGTACGCAAATATAGTTTACTCCATCTTACTGTATGTTTAGTTGCTCGTAGTCACTTTCATGTTATTTTCTCATCTAGGGCTAAACTCGCCTGAGTTGTTTAAGTCTGATGGAGACAAGAAGGTTATCCAGCAGTTGGTTTCATCATACAACCAAGGTAAATATTCTAATGTCATTTTTTTTTTTTGGGGGGGGTTTAAATTAACGATTTTATAGAACATTCTAATGTCATATTTTGTTTTACATAGTTTTGTTTGATCTTATTTATCAACTGGTGTTCTTTATATTTTGCAGATTTAAATGCATCACTGCCGGAGGGGATAAACGCAGTTGATGTTGCAGCTCTGGCCAAGTGTTACCTTGCAAGTCTTCCTGAACCATTGGCCACATTTGAGCTATCTAAGGAAATCAGAGGTGCCCGCTCAAGTATACGTGTGATGAGAAATATATTGAAGAAGCTTCCTACTGTTAACTACATGACTCTAGAATTAATTACTGCACTACTGCTCCGTGTTAGCCAGAAGTCACTTCTTAACAAGGCAGGCTGCATCTCTATCCCTCTGTGTTTGTGTGTATGTGTGTCTGTGTGTGCGTGCATGGTCGTGTGCTTTGCGGGTTGTTCTGTTCATAGTGTATTGGTAGTTTTAATTTGTATTTTATTTTATTACTTGTGGTGGGGTGGGGGCTGTGACCCGATAAGGCACCTTGTGAGGATCTGTGACTTGGATCATGCGGAACGTACTTCGAGAAAAGGATTACCCGGAGAGATAGGTTGACGTGGTAAGAAATGACATGATTGATTGAGACTTGAATTGAGGACAAGATCCACGTAATTGGGTTAAAAGGCTTGTTGAGTTGAGGTGACTGAGCTGATTGTTTTTTCCTTTCTTTTATTGGAATCACGCAATGTGTAGGGGTTTGGTTGATTTGGTGTGGGTTGGATTCATTTACTTCTTGAACGTGGAAGTGAGCCTTTATGTGTGAGAAATATCATTCATCATGTTACACTGTGACCTTGAAGTGATATCAATTTTCTCATTATCTGAGTATGGAACCGCCACATTTAAATTATCGTGAGGATGTATTGATCGGAGAAGTATAGGCCTAAACACCTCACATTTATCTGGCACAATGGCACTACACAACGGATTAATTTGACAACCTCAATCCATGATCAAGCTTTCCTAGATTGGCTAGTCCATAGGTTTATTGCCTCTCTGGTTGGGTTTTGATTGTTATCATTTGGAGGAGGATTTTCCATGGTTAATTTCCTCCATTAGGCTATTCTATAGTAAAACCATCTGGGTTTTCAGCTTATCCCTTCACTATTGGATTCTACTTCGGCTTAGTACTCTGGAGTGTAAGCTTTTTTCTTTTCTTTGTCTTTTTGGGGTTTAAGAACAAGCTATGGTCATTTGATCTGTCTATGTTATTTGAGAGTAGCTGCTCAACATTCGCATACAACATATCATTCTTAATAAGTTAAAACCCAATTAGTGGGCTAAGTGTTTGTATTTGTTGCAGATGGATACCCGAAGCCTTGCCATGGAAATGGCCCCTATCATTATGTGGCAGAAGGGACAGAGACCAGAACATTTTAGACAGTTTTGGAATCAGCCATCTGAAATACTTTCCAAGAAGAAAATGGACCCTTCGCCCAACTTTAATGCTTGCGATATGCTTGATGGTTAGTAATCTGATTTCTGATCTATTTCACATAACCGCAGAGTAAACAAATTCCGGCCATTTTCATGTATATCCTTCTGTGATAAAACTTGTCAGACTGTTGAAGTTTCATCTGCTCCGCGTTTTCTCCGTGTTAACCATTTTTGTGGGCAGAACTTCTTTTCCGTCACATTCTTTGATTTTGTCTACTGGTCTGTGGAAATGCTGAGGAACATCTTGAACCAAGTATACTTTCGTTCACTGTTTGTTGGGAATATACTGATTCTCAACTCTCTCTTATTTTGCCTACAGAAGATAGCGAAAGTGTAGACGCGTCCTCACCCATTCCTTTGGATGATGGTTTGCCCATTGACTTCACCGCCATCGAGGCTGTTCAGTGCTTAATCGAACATCACAATGCGATTTTCACCGATGCCAACGAGACCGTCTGGAGATGACTTCAAATTTCCTACTTTCCTATACTGCATGGGGATTCATTAGAATTGGACTGTGTAACCAATAATTTCACAGAATGGATTTCCAAATTTTCGTGTGCTGGTTTGTTAGTTGTTACCTAGTGTCGTCATATGTACAGTTCTTTAACAATTTTGTGGGATCTCATAGGTGTAGATTTTGGAGTCACATCATCAGCATTATATTAGTTTGTATAAGAATAATTGATCTCTTTCTTCCACCTTTGCTGCGTGCGAATATTGATTAGATATTGGAATTTTGTTTGTTTGGAATGGCCCGGAGAAGTTTCTGCACTAGGAACTCTGAACTGAAAATCTCTGGATTGTACTGTATTCTCCCTCTCTCTGAACAAGAATTTGACCATTGATCGCACTCCTGCTGCTGATCAGAACCGTCCGTAGCGTTGTTTGGTTAGTTCGGTTTGGATGCAGTTTGGGCGTTTTCAGCGGATTTGAGCATGCAGTTTATTTTTGTGTATACACCAAAAAATTAAAAAATAAAGCCCTAAAACTTCAAGTCCAATCAAGTCCGCCACAAATTCAAACAAGTCTAAATCAACATTACTTAGAACTAAGTTACATTCATCTCCCTAAATTCTAAACACTCGAACTTGGAGCTAGACTAGAACATGAATTTGATTCAGATTCTAATGTTACGAAAAATAAATAAATAGAGAAGATTATTACTGTAATATTTTCAACACAAAACATAAAAACATCCTAGAATACATGTTTATTACCTGTGAAATGTCGTTCAAATTACTCAACATCATCCATAACTTTTGGCAGAGAAATAGGAACATTACGGATTGGGCGAAACCGAACTGGATCCGTCAGAATTCATCCGCTGGACAGCCCTACGACTACAAGTGTGGGGAGGAAAAGCATATTTTGAAGAGTAATAGCTAAAAATTTGATAAAGTGAAATATTATCTTGTTAGGGAGTATTTTACACGGACAATTTTACAACAAAATAAAACTCCAAAAACTATTTAAAAAAATAAAAAACAAAAACCCTTACAATTCCTCAACCTCCAGTCGGATCGGTGCCTGTTTTGTTTATTTATCCCAGTTGACCGTTTGCAGCATCTGAGTGAACTTCTCGCAGTTCGACGACAATGGACGCCGCTGCCGACGAAGCTACCGGAAGCAGCCTTATCTTCAGAATTTTCTTCCTCTTCACACTACTGCTGCCTATGGTAAATATCTTCCAGACACACCTCTCCATCACTATTTCCACTACTTTAGGGTTCTCTACTTTGTTTCAAATCTTTTACATGTATATACATACGACTTGTACAAACTTTGTTTAGATGTTTCGGGTAGCAGTTTTTTTCCCCTTTTGGAAGTTTCGTTAGGTAGTTAAAGGGGTTGTTTGGGAAAAAGAGTGTGTGTGAGGTTCACACCAAGAGGGGTGTTCCCTTTACGATAGTTTGTAATGAAATTTGGGAGGTGAAACGGTGAAAGTAGAAAAGAGGGGAGCAGAAAGTAGAAAATTGTGCGTGTACACTACACACCCATATATCTTATGTGTGTTTTGTGCTGTTAATCAGGCATTGGGAAACAAGGTTGAGGATTCAGGGAAGTTCCCTTTAGTTGTGAGTACCTGGCCTTTCAAGGAGGCTGTTAGAGCTGCTTGGAGGACTGTAGAAAGTGGGTTTTCTGCCGTTGATGCAGTTGTGGAAGGTTGCTCCACTTGTGAGGACTTAAGATGCGACGGTACAGGTGGGGGTCTGATGCCATATATGTGGTATGCCGTTTGAAGTAGCTTTATTTGTCTGATTCTTGTTGTTATCGCGTCATGTTTGCTTCTGAAGTAGGTTTTCTTTCTATGACTATGGGAAAGTAGGTAGCTCTTTATTATTGTTGCTTAGATTTATGCATGTTGTTCAAGATTAATTGATCCCAGAAAACCAGTTTACTGCCTACTTTTTATGTTTGAATATAAAGGATGTTTGGCCCAATGAATTCTAGGAAAAGTAGGTCTTATTGATCCAGGAGTAAACTCTTGCGACTTAATTTATAGGTATCGTTGACGACACGAGAGACTTTAGGAGAAGGTATCGATTAACTAATACAAAAATGTATCTTAGAAAACTGTTATATATGTAGAAAGAATAGTCAATATGTTATACTTGTCTTAACAAAATAAATCTCAGCTCGTTCCTCCCCCTCCCCTCCCCTTCCCCGCTTTGGGTGGGTGGGGAATCAATTGGGCCAATCATGTTCCCTACAACAATTGGGTAGTTCGTGTCCTTATTCAGGTGGTCTGGTGCACGAAGCCAATAAGGTGGTTTCCTTTTGATAACATGCCCTGTAAGGGTTTCAGATTGGGAGAAGTTGGATAACTGGTGGAAGTCTTGGACTTACATTGGTAGGCAATTTCAAGTGGAAAGATGCCTTGGGTTATTTGTTTTCCAAGACTGGGAAATACCAATTGTCAGATTCTTCCCGGAATATTATGTTGTTGCTTTTATTAGAAGTTAGAATGTGGGTAAAAGTTGAAACTAGTCCAAGTTTAAGGGATATACATGATTTGGTGTTATATGTGGAGGATTAACGTTATCATTGTATACCGTAGAAATATAACCGACCGCCATGTACTCTATCTTTCAATTTCTAGTTTATTTGACCCAGTATGTTTTAGCAAATGGTTACTGCCAAACATTCTGATGATTTAGGTGTAATCATACAGTTGGACCTGGTGGAAGTCCAGATGAGAATGCGGAAACTACGATCGATGCTCTGGTCATGAACGGGGTAACAACTGGTTAATCTTCATTATATTAGCAAAATCTTGCTCCTTGTAGATAATTGTTGCTTTAGAAATTTAATGACAATCTATCTTGGGTCTGCTAAGGAAATGCATAGGCTACAATGGAGGTTGGAGCAGTTGCTGCCATGAGGTATGTGAAAGATGGTATCAGAGCTGCAAGATTAGTAATGCTGCATACTGAACATACTATGCTAGTTGGAGATCAGGCCTCAGCCTTTGCCATTTCTATGGGTCTATCCGGACCCACAAATCTTAGCTCAACAGAGTCGCTCGAAAAGTGGAATAAATGGAAAGAGAGTCGCTGTCTACCTAATTTTAGGAAAAATGTTCTGCCGGTTGATAATTGTGGTCCTTATCAGCCAAAAGAAACTGCAGACCTAAGTCGGAACAGGTGTTTGATGGCCAATTCGGTGGAAACTATCACAAGGAGGTCATCTCGTGTGGGTGTTGACAACCATGACACAATAGCCATGGCTGCCATCGATAATGTAAGTCAAAGTTCATGGGGAACTTTTTTGATGTACTTTATTTTGGTGAGTTTAGTAAGTTATTTAATCACAGCTACATTCCTTGTTAGATGGGACACATTGCTGTTGGTACATCTACTAATGGAGCCACATTTAAGATCCCCGGCAGGTACTTAGAATGGCACCCTTTTTTTAGCAAGAGTCTGTTTGAATAAAGAAATCTTGGTAGTTGGTACTGCTCAAGTGCTCAGATTTTAGTACATGTCCTCACAGTCCATGGTGTACTATTTTTCAGTTGGGGATTGGATGTGCTTCTACAATGATTCATCTGGTTTTTACTATTTTTTATTTACAGTGTTTATACTGAATAATATCATTTGCTGGACTTTAGGGTTGGCGACGGACCTATTCCAGGATCTTCTGCTTATGCCGACAATGAAGTTGGAGCATGTGGCGCAACTGGCGATGGTGATATCATGATGCGCTTCCTTCCATGGTAAGTTTGCTAGAACTTATAGTTCTGAATGTTTAATATTTGCTTTGGTCCTAGTTTAAAAGAAATAAAAGTTTGTAAGGATCAATGCCATATCAATGTTGGAGTTCTTCATATTGCAACAGTAACGCCGGCTGTTATGCGGATGTCCAACATTAGTGACCTTTTAAGATAGATTGGATGTAGAATTCCACTGCAGGTTGTTCTTTGCTTAGTTTGCCCTCAATTACGGCTTGCAAATATGCTACCACTATGCAAAGGTTTGAGCTCCAAGTCAGGCTGGGTATTACCAGCTCAAATTGTGTTCTTCATCTGACTTGTACTATGGACTTTATTTTCAGTTATCCTTTTCTTTGGGTGCTTCGGAAAGTCATTTTCAATTAGAGGCTTGATATTTGCAACCACAAATTTCCTATGCCTAGCCCGTGCTAAAATTAATGCTT
The DNA here is from genome assembly GCA_018127125.1 of Rhododendron griersonianum. Lineage (NCBI taxonomy): Eukaryota > Viridiplantae > Streptophyta > Magnoliopsida > Ericales > Ericaceae > Rhododendron > Rhododendron griersonianum. The sequence continues at coordinate 40,344,470 of CM030790.1, read as the reverse complement.
TTCGGACAAAAATGCCCTTTTAAAAAATGGACAAAAATACCCCCAATGAAACGACGTCGTTTTAGGTCATCTTCCTCCCACTCTTCTTCCCCAACCCACCTCCCACCTACCAGTCTTTTTTTTTTTATCTGCACCTGTAACACCACCTCACCCGTCCCCTCCTCCTACTCCCAACCACCACCACTGCCACCGTTACAAATGATGCGTTATAAAGTGGGTTTCCTATTTAAGAGAGAGAATTTGCAGCAGAGCTTTGGGCACACACTTCTCTCTCTCATCGGTTCTAATTACTGTAAATCCGAGCTGGAAGAAAAAGGGGTTTTGGGTTTCGTACTCTTTTTTCTGATAAGTGGGTTTCCTATTTCTTCTTCCTACTGAATTTGCTCAGATTTACAGGAGACTGTTTCTTCGCCGACGAACCCAGTCCCATCGCGCATTTCGTGAATGCGTTCTATGGAGCATGACGCATTTAGAATTTGCGTTTTTTGCATTTTTAACAGTTAGAATCTGCTTTTTTTTAAAAAAAAAAATTACATATGCGTTATAAAGTGTTCAGATTTTAGAATCTGAAATTTGTAAACATTTTCAAGTTTTAAAATCTGAAATTGTCGAAATTTTTCAGAAATTTGTATCCGAATACTTCGGGGAGAAGTTTTTCAGAAATGCAAATTTCAGATTTCAACCAGCAAACATTGACCCAACAAATCCTCTCAAAAACCCTCAATTCAAATCTCCTTAACTTGCTCAAAACTTCAAGATCTGTTCGTTTCAACCCTAGATTCCACCAACCCAGCTCGTCAAATCACTCTATCTCCGTACGTTTTTCCCACTGATTTCCAGTTTCTACCGCTTGTTTTCTAGTTTTCAACGGTTAAGTAACGAGGGAAAAAGTTTCAACTTGCATCGAAAATTTTGGTGGTGGTTATGGAGTTTGGTGGTGGTGCAGGGGAGAAGAGGAGAAAAACGGGAGAGATAGAAGGGGGGAAGGAGAGGGTGTTTTTGGAAGTTTAGGGATATTTGTTAGGTTGCATTTAGGAAATTGTTATAAGATTTGTGGGTTAGGTTTAGAACAGGCTAGGCTTAGGAAATTTGTGGTTGCAAATATCATGCCCCTTTCAATTATCATGTCGTGGAGAGTAACACTAATACAGAGATATCTTTGTGGTGTATTGATTAACAGCTCAGAATCCTTCTGGTATCTGACTTTTTATACGGATTTGCTTTCAGTTACCAAGTTGTGGAGAGTATGAGGCTGGGAATGGAGCCCAAGCTTGCTGCCGAAGATGCTATATCGCGAATTGCCAGAAAGTATCCTGATTTTGTTGGAGCTGTTTTTGCAGTAAACAAAAACGGCGTGCATGCAGGCGCTTGCCATGGGTGGACGTTTCAATACTCCGTGAGAAGCCTAGAAATGGCCGACGTTGAAGTGTTTACTGTGCTCCCCTGATATTATGACTGCCTGCAGTTTCAAATTTGAATAATAGCATGAGGTCCCTTTATCAAATTTGTTTTTGATGTGGATATGTTTCATTATTGGAATAGATAGTTTGGGGATCTCTCTTTTTACCTATCAAGTTCACTCCGGTGCTGAACTTTGATTGTACACACACACACTCTCTCTCTCTCAAATGATCAAGACGAAACTTATGTTGCTATACAGATATTCGTATGAACAAAGTGTGTTATTGTGAAGTTTTTGTTTCAATCAGTAGATGTGGACTATATGAATTGTTTTTCATCATTCTGCAAACAACAAAATCCATAAGTTCAATTGAATTTGATGATGGTCAACAATCTGCAAGCAGTGACGACTATTCTGTGATTCACATCTCCCTTGAAACATGATGCTATTAGTGAAAGAATCAAAGAGTAATAGCTAAAGAAATGATTAACCACTCGTGATCAAACGATTTGTGTCACCTTCTCCTCTCTGGACTACGATCTCTTCGTGGGACAAAAAGTTTAGTTGTGGCGTTTGAATTTCTCTCTTGATCGTCTTCAGTAACTTCTTTCCTGGAAGATAATCCTGCATTGTGAAAAAACATTGAACTATCTGGGAGAGTTATCGGGGAAGAACTCGACCCACTACAAATCTAGGTGATTGAATAATAATGCAAGAACAACACTGAAATAAACCTATCTTTTGGAAGTTTATTTCACGATTCACGATTACCACCCATGTCCACGTGATGCTTCTGATAAGATGTTAACTTGACTCGTAATGTCAAGTACCCATATCCGATAAAATAAAAATAAAAATAAAATAAAATAACCCGTTAAGAACCATTGTTTTGTTTGGTTTCGTTTTTGAAAAAGAAAAATTGAGAGTAGTTGGGGTAATAAGTAGAGAGAGATAGAGAGAGAAATGTATTTTTGAAAAGTTTATTTCACGATTCTCATCTTTGACCCTCAAGGGTCTCTTGTTTTTTTGGAGCCCATGTTTTTTAGGCGCCAAATTTCCCTCCCAAAGCCGAAGGCCATGTCACTACCACGTACTTTAATATCCAGGAAAGCAAGAAGCCAGGGCCCAGGGAATATTAATGGTCAAGTCACATAATTTTCATCTGCTTCTAGATAGAAGTTGACTGTGGAAATATTCATGAGTTTTTAGATACTGTAGGTGTTTAATTGACATTTACTTAAAGCTGAGGGTCAAAGGTGGTATTTTCAAATGTTCCCTTAATCCTAACTAGGTGTGCTTGCGGTCCGGTCCGGATTCCTAGGAATCCGAGGACCGAACCGCTAGTCACGGTTTTTACAAAATGAAATTCGTGTCCGGACCAAAAGTCCTACAGTTCGGTTCCAATCCAGTCCGTGACTCGCGGATTGGTTACGGTTTTGTCCACGAATTTTAGCAAAAATAAAGCTCAAACTTATATCCTACGCTAAAAGGAAAGAAGGTTACATTCAGAATTAAGTTTAACACCGGCCACTAGAAAGTACTTATTACTTTGAAGAAACGGAGAGAGAGAGGAGGAGGAGAAGGAGGAGGAGGAGGAGGAAGAGGCGAAGAATTAAGAATGGTGCGGCGGCGACTTGAATAAGGAATGAAAATTAGGAAAACTGGGAAAGAAACGAATTAGTGAAACTAAACTAGGGTTACCCGTAACTTATATAAAAAAAACTACGATTTATCCCCTATATTTTATGTATATCTACACTATACCCCATTATTAAGATAAAATACTAAAATTGGTAGAAAAAAGTTTTAACATTACTAACAATTAATTATATAAATACACATATATATTTATATAAAATAAATATCTCACAGTCCGGTTCGGTTAATCCACGGTTTCGTAATGAAAATCCGTGGACCGAATTGCGAGTCACGGTTTTCTAATTTTTCAATCCGTGTCCGGACCATTAATCCACGGACAAAATCCAAAAGGTACCGATTGGTTCGGTCTGAACCGATTTCACGGTTCACCGGATTTTTTGAGCAGCCCTAATCCTAACTGCCTCTCAAAATGAGCAGCATCTTTTGCCAACGTTCAGGGCTGTTCTATAGCCATAGGAGACCTTTTATATACACAGGTGAACGTACTAAAAAATTCATTAAATTCTACAAAACCATTGTAAACCATTTTCATTAAGTCTCCGTTTGTTTGGGCGTAAAATATTTTCTGGTGTTTGATTGTGTAAAAAACGATGAAAATATTTTACATATAATACATTTTTCATTAATTGAATGAAAATGACTTACCCTTAAATCTTCTGTAAGTTATTTTTTGAAATGAAACCCCCCCTCTCTACACTATTTTGTCGATTTCTGAAAATATTTTTCAAGTGCCAACCAAACACCGGAAAATAAAAATTTGAAATTTGTTTTCTGAAAAAATAATTTACATTATAAAACATTTTGCATCGAAACAAACGGAGCTTAAGTGTAAAAATAAAAAGGGTGATTAATCACATCTACTGCGAAGCAAAAAAGTGTACGGACTCTCTAGCCAAGGATGAATTAATTGTAGCTCATGGCCTTCGTATCTATCTTTCAATTCCGTCTTATATCTTATTTTTGTAGTTATTAGCGATTCAAAAGGGATAATAAAGTACCCAGAGATGAAACTCTTAATTTTCTTTTAATGCACGTCGTTTTCGAAAAAACGGGTGAAAATATGCTTTGTACGAGCATATACGAAAAGGACAGTTTAAGGGCAAAGTCCGCCGTTCACAAAACAAAGAAAAAAGAAGAGGATTAATTGAAAAACATACTGTGGTGGGAGGTCAACCATCTTTGTCCTACAAAAGTCCTTGTTTTTAGGGTGCCCCTTGTTTTTTAGGCGCCAAGTTTCCTTAGCAAAGGCCACGTCATTGACACGTAATACCCCGGGTAAGCAAGAAAAGGCCAGGTCGCAAAATTCCATCTGTTTTTGGACGAAGGGAACATGGACGAGTTCTTAAATACTACTATAGGCTATAGGGTGTTCAATTGACATTTATCGAAGGCTGGGCGTCTATGAGTAATTTAGATGAAAGGTTGGGTGTATTTCGAAATACAACCCGGCTTTTTTATAGTCTGACTCCATGGAGGTTTCTTTCGTTTCGTCTCATCTTTGTATTGAATGATTCATTATACAGTAATAAAAAAATTCTTTCGTCTGAATCATTAAAAATACTTTTGAACAACTAAAATCACATGAATAGTTCTCTCCGGTCCAACACAAAGACCGCATAGAAGCCCGATTCTTTGAAATAATACCATACTGCTCCCAGAAGAAAATTGCCTCTCAAATGAGCATTTTGACTTGAGCCAACAACCTCCAGGCTCTCATCCTACACGTAGACTTTTATATACACAGGTGTTAAACCATTGTTTAGTTGCTGGTAATTAGGCCCCCTCGATTTGACGGTCAACAAACTGCAAGTGGTTAGATCCCCCATAAATCAAATTTCTCGACGTAATTCTTTCGTAAAAATCAGATTGGGGGAGGACATTTGTTTCTCCATTTTTGTTCAAGGGTCAATGGAGAAAAACGGAGATTTCTCCGGAGGTGATAATAAATCTCTCCCAGATGTACAAATTAATGGGGAAAACCCAGTTTTGACTTCGAATCTCTTCTTGGACCTTGTCGGAGAAGTTGTTCTCACCATCAATTCAGATGGGTTGTCTTGGAATTTGGTTGAATCCATTTGTAAAGTAAGTTCTCTTCTCTTCTCTCTCTCTCTCTCAAGTAAATTGTGCTTTGATGTAATGAAATATCAAATTTTGGTGTTTGCTATGCGATTGGCTTCTCCATCATTTTAATATGTGAGCATGAGCCGGAGAAAATACAAGGATTGAGATTTGTTGAGGTGCGTGTAAGCTGGTCGGATATCGGAGTTATAAAAGAATAGGCTTTTGGTTTTTTGAGGAATGAAATCACGTAGGTTGACTTTCCCGAAACAAAGCCGAAATGGCGGAAATTTTGTTGGATATTATTGCAAAAATGTGATTTGTTTAGCTAGACATTCGGAGGGTCACAAAGGCTACGTTGAGTTAATTTGAGCAAACAATTGGATCTTGACAAAGCACTTGTTTTCATCCCAAAGAAATGCTGCAAAATGGGAGATGCCAAAATATATGTTTGTGTCGTAATGTTTTGTACTTACCTGCAAGTTGTTCAATCCAAATTGTTTCAAATCAGTTCAGAGAATGTTCAAGATGATTTTACTTTTACATGAGTTGCGCAAGCTGATTTTCTAGGAGAAGTATTTCGTGTAGAGTTTTAGTTTATAATTTGCTTTGTCTTGTCGTATGTTTAGAACCTTTTAATATTTTCTAATCATTTGTTTATGCCTTCTGAATCTGATATTAGGGGTTGTTTCCTTACGTTGTGATTAATAGACCTCTTATGTTATGTTTTCCTTTTGTATGTGTGCTAGGAGCAGGATGAATCACCTTGTCTGGGCATAAAACTTGCCTCGAAAAGTGAAACTGCGATAAAGTTTTCTGATGTATATGCTGTTGAGTTCATAGACTGGGGTTTGGTTCACGAATCAATTCTTGGAAATGCTAGAGGATGTCTTTTGGGTCATGCGTCTGAGGTCATAACCAATCTCATTAATTAAAGATTGACAGTTTTTATTCCATTTTGGTCATACGTATGAATTGCGTTCACAGGTATATGATTTTCGATTAATTGCTGCAGATGTACCGCTTTACGGTGCACGGGGTCCATAGGTCAAAGAATCAGCCTTCTCTTTGGGCCCCATGTGTGTACACATTTGGCCACAAGGATATGGATACATGCCAGCTTTGTTTTAATCGGATCACTGCTTCTCTCAACTTGGTGACTGGACGACCGAAGAGTCTTCTGGTATGCCCCATGTATGGTTGTATTTTCTCTTTGCAGTTTCTTGGATTGGTTTATGATCTATTCGGTTGCGAAAACAGAAATATACCAGTATCACATTTTTTTCAGACTTTATTTGTGTGACTAGGTTTTTGTTCATCCAAAGAGTGGGAAAGGAAATGGATGTAGAACTTGGGAAGCAGTGGCTCCTATATTTTCCCGTGCTAAAATAAAGACAAAGGTAAACTTCTAATATGCATTTGACACAGTTATAGATTTTTCTGCAGTTTTCGAAACTCGTTCTTGAACTTCTTTCTCCCTTGAAATTAGTGTGATATCACGCAGATGGAATTGCTTCATAGATTCTGCTCGCTGTGTGTGTGGTTGCTTGTGCAAAATGGTTCTCCTCCAGGAATCTATGCCTGAAGACTATACTTTATCAACTTATCTAATGTGGAGTTCTTGGTCTTTAATTGTAGTGCGGCTAAAAATTGTTAGGTCTAAGTTCCAAAATTCAACTTGAGGTTCAATTTGATTATTTTGGGAGTAATTATATGGAACTATGTAATGAACTATTAAGAGCCAGGAAAAGAGAATTAGTTTTCAGACGAGGAAATAACAATGGAATCATTGAAAACCAGGATTTTGCCAGTCAATCATAAGTTGATACTTGCAGACTGATGCAAATTTCTTTGTGTAGATCCAAATCGCAGGGTAAAAAAGTACTTTTAATTTTACAAGATCTTAAAGAACAAAAGATTGGATATTTCATGTGAGGAAAAAAAGTAAGTGATTAAAATTCAGTTTTGTAATTCCTGTGATTGTTGGAAATCTTTCAGGTTCAAGCTCTCTCGTTGGCTCAAAAGTATACCTAAGTGGATAATCCAGACAGTGTAACATTTTTTGCCTCAGTTGCTATAATACAAAATACTAGTCCTAGGTGTAAAGTCTTGTTTTTTTTCTTTTTCTTTTTTCTGTACAATAGGTATATATGTACAGTCACCCCTTTTAACTTAATCTTCAGATTAGTTGGTTGTTGACTTCACATTGTGCAGTCAGGTCTCTTTCTTATCCTCGGTCTTCTCATGAGGGGAAGACTGACCAGTACTCTTTGACAGCCACGTTGCTCAACAGTCCGTCCACTAGGATAAACGAAACATGCTATGTATTCAGTCTAGTTATTTAGATTGTGATAAGTTTGGACTGTTACCACCATGGGCGATCGGAAATTACAAGTTCAATACACATAGAATTAAGCCTTTATCACTGATTGTGTTAACCTCATATTCATTTTCAACTTATTCATTAGGTGATGGTGACACAAAGGGCAGGACAGGCATTTGATGTGATGTCATCGATTACGAATGAGGATCTAAACGTATACGATGGTGTCATAGCTGTTGTAAGCAATGAGATTCCTTCACATTTATCTGTTACAAACTTAATTGAATTTTTAACACTATATTTTCTTGTTTTGATAAATCCTGGATCCTCTCGAGTGAGTGTTATGGAAATTCCTGAACATTCTTCGGTGGAATTGGTGTTTCTTTATTGTTGGTGGTGAATCTTGTGATTCTTCCAGCTATGCAATGGTTGCTTGGGAACTTCAGAAAAAAAATCAAAACTTGCCACCAAATCTTTTACACTTGCAATGCTTTCTTGCTTTACATGTTCGATGTTTTCCATGAGATAACACAACAAAGGTACCTAGAGTGCATATGATGAGACATTAGAATTTGTTCTCCAAAAGTTTCTTGAGGAGGTGCAATCTTATACTTTAGTTTTGGTTAGATGAAGAAGTCTTTTGGTAGGATATTTCCTGTTCTTTGATATTGATGACTAGGTGTCTGCATAGTACCTCCCACAATCCCCACTCTAATTGGTGTGGGAATGCATGCAAATGCAAATGCATGTGCGTTGTGTGAGAATTGTCCTGACACAGCTTTTGCATGTTTCTCTAATTTTCCAGTCCTCATTTTTATCATCATCATAGTTCACAACTCTCAACACCTCCTCCCCCTTTTTAGTTCGTTCCTGTGAAAAACATACACTTGTGTCCCTGGCCTTTTTAAAAGATGCCCCCGAGTTTTTTTTCCCTATTCTCTTTTTTGCAGCCAAAGAAGATGTTTTCTCATAAAGTGGGTGACCATCTAAGTTTCGGCTTTGAATGCCTTCTGTAGCAGAGTGTAGAATGCCTCTTTTTCGCATTGTTCAATTTTCGCTCATTTAGCATCAGTTTTGTTTGATGGTTCATCCATTTTTTAATTCCAGAAATATAAGTTCCACTTTGTTTTTCCAACTGATTTCTAGTTTCTTTGCCTGTTTGAAATTTTTCGGTTCTAGGGTGGTGATGGTCTTTTCAATGAGATCCTTAACGGACTTCTCTCTTCAAAGCTTAAAGCTTCTTACCCACCTACTCCAACAGATTTCTTGCATTCCGGTGAGAAAGATGGTTGTATCATGCTTCATGAATCAAATAAAACTGTTGCTGAGGCTTCTGGACATATTGAAGATACTTCTCCTCTTCTCCCAGGTGCAAATCTCGATGATTCAAGATCACCAAAATTCAGTATGTACAATAAAACAAACATTTCTATTTTCTGATTTTGTAACTGTCTTGCTTATCATGGGCATATGTGGCACAGGAACAGAAGAAGGTTGTTGCAATACAGGTCTGTTTAGTATACCCATATGATATCTGTGTAAATAGTATTTTAAACCGGAATGTTGATATTGTTGGTCTTTTTTCTGATTATTGCTTGTTGCTTCAAGCAGACCAAGGTCCTTCGTTTTCTCTCCCGAACGAATGGTTTAGATTTGGTGTTATTCCTGCCGGTTCGACTGATGCCGTTGTAATCTGGTATTTTCTCCCGTTGCCTTCTGTTCTATTTTCTCTGTTTTTTGAGACAAGTTTATTCGGTGATTTGTAAGCTGTTCTCTGCTGAACTTGTATATACTGTTCTTGTCAGTACCAAGTTCTTTGTGCCTAGCGGCTAGTGATGACTGTATTACTTTGCATTCTTGTATTACACAAATCTTTTTTCAAGGCTTAGGCTTTTAAGGTTCATACTTCAACCATGAGACTTAGTCATGATATATGGTTAGCACTGGAAAGTTCATTTTCTTCCTGAGCCATGGGGGACTTATCGAACAAAAATATAGTCCAAAAATACGGTAACACATTATGTAGACTATGGGAACTTGAGGCTTCCGTCTCTTGGTAATTCTTATTTTCTGGGGACCTTCAAAACCATTACGCAACGGCCCCTACTGTTACTAAACTGAGTGTAAAAACCTTGTCCCCAACAATAATACTGACAAATAAGTCTTCGATATGTTGCTTAAGTGTCATGCACTTTCGTCTTGTACCACTCCCATTAGCATGTAATGTGCATTGATGTCCAGTGATGTACTATGTTACAAAGATTTCCCAGTTTAAGCTAAGTTGATTCTTCTGAGATAATACTGTTGCTGATAGATTTCATTTTCTTTCTTATTTGTAGTACCACTGGAACTCGAGATCCTGTAACATCAGCATTACATATTGTCCTTGGCAAAAGGGTGTGCCTTGATATAGCTCAAGTTGTAAGATGGAAAACAACATCAACATCGAAGGAAGAACCTTGTATACGCTATGCAGCTAATTTTTCTGGGTAATATATGTCATTTTACTTCAGGATATACTTAGAAAAGGCTTTGTTTGGTTTGGGTTTTGAGGGAGGTTTTGGGGTAATGAGTGGAGATAGATAGATAGATAGAGAAATGAGAGTAATAATTGCAGAGAAAACTTGTTTGGGACTGTGCACAGAGAGAGAGAGGTTGGTTCTACCTAACACAGGTTAATGTCTTACCAATTACGATATTAGTTGTTACCAGTTTTTGTTTTGAACTTTTGTTTTTTAAGTGTTGATGTGTGTGCATTTGTTCTGTATTTTAATTTGGCTGGGTCCTGGATGTGGCTGGACACAAGACATGTTTAGAGCCATGTCCCCAACGTGTACAGCAAAGAACTAAAGTAAAAAATAACATAAGCCACGTGGCATGTCCAAGGCGTGCTGCACACTGCTACGGTAACTAAACTGAAGTTTTCATAGCATAAGATGATGGTATAATTTTCCATTATGTCTGACCTCCACTTCATCTCTCTTTCTTATCATCTCATATACTGTAGTCTATTTGCTCTATGTGGTTCTGTGAAGGGTTCAAATTTAGCTGCAAACCTACTCTTCCGGTTCAGTCTAGTAATTTGTTAGTCTCGTCCTTAACCCTGCATAATTTTGAAAAAATGCACATAATAGAATTTACGGAAAGAACCAAATTTTATGTGCATTATATTTGTATGCATATACAAGGTTTTCATATTAAAAAAAACAACAGAAAGAACCAAATTACAACACAACATGATGAAGTTAAAAATAAAACTGTCCATTCAATACTTGTACTGTATTGCTGTCCATCCAACCTTGTTTCTTTGATCCTTAATAGTTTCTGACCCTTTGGTCAATGACTTCCGTATAACTTCATAATTTGACTGAAAAATGTCGCTGCACCTCTTCTTTATGTCCTTAGCCCTCCACCCAACCACCGGCTCTTTCATCTTTGTCTTTCTTTGTGCATCTGTTTGTGTTACATGGTTGGGTAGAACTCAACTCCAAAAGCAAGCTATTGAAGTGAGGGTGCGCTTATGCTTAGATACTTCATATTACTTTGGTACACAGGCGATGTGGGACTTCACTTCACACCCTTCCTCACACGCAGTGTGCTCATTTGGCAACACCTACCGTGTGCAGGCCAAAGACCCACGCCCTGCCCATCTCTGGTACCTAGTCTGATACCATGTTACGCGGTCTTGGGTAGAACTCAATCCCAAAAGCTAGCTATTGAAGTTATGGTCCCCTCATGCTTATGTACTTCATATCACTTTGGTACCTAGGCGATGTGGGACTTCACTTCACAGTTGGAGCCTGTTTGCATCATTGTATTATGCTTTTACTCATGTCATATGATATTTAATTTGACTTTGAACTGTGTAGAGAGTTATGTTCAATGCGGCTTAACTGGATCGTTCGATTCGACAACTAATGATAAATAAATACTCAAGGTTTTTTTCTGTCCTTGTCATGGAGAAGAAACGTTGCAGTTTTTTTCTTTCGTAGTTCTTTGGGTTAGTTTACCTTGATCATAGTTTTATGGTTTGTGTGCCCTACAGAGGTTGGTATATAGGGTAAATAAATAGGTCCTAGAGTTCTCGTGGAATTAGATTTACTGTACTCTTTTGGCTTAATTTCTTGTTATTAATCGATCTTCTCAATCTTATCAGGTACGGATTTTATGGAGATGTCATTAGGGAGAGTGAGAAGTATCGCTGGATGGGTCCAAAGAGATACGATTATGCAGGAACCATGGTGTTTTTGAGACATAGGTATCTCTCTATGTAGACCAAATTTTCTTATGGTTTAATGATGAGGGAACTACGACAGTCAATAATTCACATGTCATGTGTTGAAAATAAAATATTGGTATCATGCCATTGCTTTCAGCCTCAGGCTTATTGGATTAGTTCTATAAGGTGGAGTTTGTTTGTGCATAGATTTTAATTTGGTAATTCTGATGATAGAAACAGGTAATGAGATTGAATGAAGGTATGGTGTTCCGTTTCAATTGTTTTATACATATTAGTGTGTTGGGACATCAATGGCCAATTGATAATATGTGCATTCTTCTTCAATTTGGATCAATATTTCACCACCAAAGCAAAAGCATTCTCTTGCTGTGAAGAGCATTTATCCTAGTGTGTATAGACCACCCAACACTTACACCTCAAATTAATGATTTTTTCCCTTAAATAATGAAGTTATCACTCTCTCTAACAGCTTAATCTTTTGAATGAGTTGGTGGTTAACAATCTAAATGCTTGCATGTGTTGAACCTTACCTCTACCTGATGTAGGTACTAGAGCATGCGATAGATCCTGTGTTTGAATCTTATCGTCAACCTGATAATTAAATGCTTGCATGTGTTGGGCTCGCTTATGAAGGAGAGCGTGGCTACAAGTGAGGGGGCTTGCTAAGGATATAAAAAATGAAGTTCTCTCTCTAACAACTTAAGCTTTTGGATGAGTTGGTGGTTAACAATCTAATCTAATACTGATTGAATGTTGTGCATGTTAAAATAAGCGAATTGTTCCATCTTTTCATTTCACACCATTTCTTTTCCTGTTTCAGATCATATGAAGCGGAAATAGCCTACCTTGAAGTTAAATCAGAAGAAAGTAGTTCAGCTTCAGAGGAAGTTCTTCGCGGTAGTAGAAAAAGAGCTTTATGGGGCTTACCTAAAAAATCTGAAAGAAAACCTTGCCGTGTCAATTGTAATGTCTGCACATCAACAAGTCATCCCATGCCGGCACATAATGCAGAAGGATCAAGATGGTTGAAATCAAAAGGCCGTTTTCTTAGCATTGGTGCTGCTGTAATCTCATGCCGAAATGAAAGGGCACCTGATGGTTTGGTGGCTGATGCACACCTTTCAGATGGTTTCCTTCATCTTATATTGATTAAGGACTGCCCTCATGCCTTATACTTATGGTAATATAGATGTCTCTCTCTCTCTCTCTCCTTGTTGGCTGCCTCATTTAACTACATAGCTACTTAGATATCCGCGGTCATGTGATTTGATCACATTGAGGTGGGTATTTATTTCTTATTTTTTCCTTTTATTTCTCCCTGTGCCTCACAAGCCACCCTTCAGTCTATAAGGAAAATGTGCTTTAATCTGTGACTGGAAACAAATGGTGGTCCAGTTACCACTGATAGCTGGCTTCCTGATAAAAACAACTAATTAAATACCTAAATAGCCGAGCAATTTTCCCTGATAGACTAACGGAAAATTTTCTGTTGCACTAGGGAAAGGAATTTTTTAATAAGGTGCGTGTCTTAGTCTTCCGACTGCGTGAAGTCAGAACTGCTGTGGGCCTTTTTACATCTCTTCTGTTGGGAACTGTTAATATTCGGCCAAGTGTTCTTCTTGCAATTTGTGTCTACACTATCTAAGAATTCTTACTTGTCATTCAAGAGATCAAGATATCTACTTATCATTATTCCTTGGTTTATACAGGCACCTAACGCAGCTGGCAAAGAAGGGTGGGGACCCCCTGAATTTTGCGTTTGTAGAGCACCATAAAGTATGTTTTCCCTCTTTTTAATTCTTCTTGGTCTACATTCTTGTATTGTTGTGACATTTTCCCGATGTTTTGTGCGTAGACTACGGCTTTCACATTCACGTCCTCCGGCGAGGAGAGTGTCTGGAATGTAGATGGCGAGCTCTTCCAAGCACACAAACTCTCGGCACAAGTATTCCGAGGCCTTGTTAGCTTATTTGCAACTGGCCCAGAGGTGTAATGTAAAACTCACAAAACCGATGTCTAGCGTCCCTTACTTCTGTTCTAATTTATTGTTGTCTTGTATAATTAGTAAGTCCGATCGATATAAATTGGTGGAACCACACATCAAATGGTGGTTTATATTAGATAAGCTTCTTCTGAACCCCGTTTCATATGCGCTATATTTTTCTTTTCTTTTCTTACGCCGACAGTTGTTTCTTGTAATCAACCTTAGATATCAATGTGACTATTAGAGCATGTGCTTCATTTTTGTGTTTATGGAAATTCTTGGGTAAAAAAAGTGTGAAGGAAGTTATCTCTTTAACAATCCAGTTTCTCTCAATGGATGTATCGCTATGAATGGATGAGAAACTTAACTTTGCGCCAGGCGAAAAGAAGATAAGTAATGCCTTTTGGGTGGAACTGCCCGTCTGCTGAACCACACGATCTTGGTTCGTTCACAGAAGCTTGTTTGATTTCGTAGAACTGTATATACTGATCGAGTTCGAGCCTATATTTGAAATGTGTTTCCGCATTGTTGATGTAGTAATACGTGTCGTAATCTGTTTTCAATTTCCAAATACGAATTTCACCAGATGTTTGTTTTTGATGTTGCCCTGATGACTGATGAGTATTATGAGCTGAAATCACGCTCGGTAATCAAACAAGCAATGCTCGAGCACTGTTAGTCGGCTCGGCTCGATTTGTTTACACTTACAGCCTACTTATCCCACAGGTTTGTACTCACTGTGGTATTGCCCTTTGTTGCTTTTCTTCTTATTTTGTTGCCAATGATCCTGACGTGTATATTAAGATGACTTTTTTTTTATGACCGGAATCTTATGCGTATCTCGACTATTTTCGAGATCTTGAAGTTAACGACTCCGGAATGGACACACTAACATATTCTGCACGCAGGTGTCAAAGTGGCTTCATTACATTGATTTATTATTTCTTATACAAACGAGTCAAACGTGCCCTTCTTTTAATAAATAGCCTATCTCGTCGGACCATAAAAGATCCTTAACAAATCAAAATTCTCCAATCACGTCTTGCTTCTTTTTGGTTCTTCAAAAATTTATTAATTGAGTGATGCAATAATTCTAATCATAGCTGGCAGCTCAGAGCTAGCTTCAGTTGTATAAATGTGAATATCCTAAAATGTTTTGTTCACCAGTTTTATATAGATATTTGAAAAAGAGAATTGATTTTTACACTCTTTTTTTTTGGATTTTAGTGTTGAAAGTATATGTATTTTTTTGCTAAAAAACAAAAAAAGGGAGTGTGGACATCAAAAAAAGGAGTACAAAAATCAATTCCCATTGAAAAACTTGTTAATACATTTTAAGTACTTTGAACACCCTTAAGTTCAAAAAAATTATTCAATGCCATTGGGGCAACACCCATTTGGTGCCCCAAGGCTTCCTTCCACCAGACATTTTGGTGTGAGACCCTGAACAAGTGTGTAGGTCCCATTTAATGTGTGGTTGAAAAGGGCCTGGGACACTGTCATGTGGTACCCCAGGGCATGGAATAATCTCTCCTTAAGTTCCTATTTCACCCCCTTGTTGTTACTTATGAGCACTCAAACCATGATTTTTACCTAATTTGCGCGCTATTTGGGGCAGTTGGTTAGTTCTTTTTTTCTTTTTCATTCCATTTTGTAAATTGCCTATGTATTCTTTTATTATGTCTGTCACTATTATTAACATGGTAAAATTTCCTCTAATTTATAACTAAAAAGAAAAGTGGGGATCAATATCAGTAAGTGTGGTACTTTTATGAGGGTATTACTCCTAAGTTTTTATGACTGACTTGGAAAAAATTTATGTAGCCGCAACTATTCAGATATCATGCTCGTATCTTATCTATCAAATGAGAAGTCGGGAGAAAACAAGAAAGTTACTAAAACCGAAAAGGAATGATGTTTTCATGGATTATTCCCTACCCCATTAGTCTTTCTCATTTTCTTAATTGAAATCTAAAGTAAGCAAATCTCTTTCAGTTCATTTTCATTTCCTGTCTTGTTTCAGAAATGCAGACAAAGAGAGGGGGGGTAACTAAAATTCATGTTTGGGTCTAAGTCTAACCGCGTTACGTGAGCTATAGATAGTCCCCTGACTAGAAAAGAGAACCAAACTCTTGATAGTGACTTCTTTTAATACCGGGATTCAGGCTAATTTAGGCGCGTCTCGACTAATTTTAATACCGGGATGACTTTGATGTTTCAGTACTATGAACGGATGGAAAAACTTATTAGCTCTGTTCCAAAGGGAAAATCCTTCTGCTGGGTGCTGAGCCGCGTAAGCTTGGTTCATTCCCAGCAGCTCGTTTGATTTTCTTCTTTTGCATATACTGATCAAAGCTTGAGCCTATATTTGAAATCTGTTTCTCATTTCCAAATTAATACGAATTTCGTCCCGAGTTAAGCTCATTTATTTGTAGCCCTGATTAGCCCGATCCAGCTTGCCTGATAACGTATTCAAGCCAAGCTTGAGCTCAACTCAAGCAAACATTGACAGCCTAACTTGTTCCACGGGTTTATCTATAGTATTTGCTAGCTAATTTATTCACTTTGAATGACTTATTCCACACGTCCAATTAAGTACATGAGACGCCCAGAAAATTCAGACGCAATATTCAAAAAAAAAAATAATAATTAAGAAGAAGAAGGTCAATTGCTAGTGATAGTGATTCCCCCGCATTACGAAAAATTCAAAGTCTTTCTCTTCGGAATTTCCAATACCCTATCTACTATACTACAGCACCCTTTCCATTTTTTCCATATTCACCGGACAACGGCCGCGGTCGATCACCACACATCTAGCTACTATGTCTACTCCAGCGCAGTAAGTGCTCTCTCTCTCTCTGTGGTTGCATAGCATGGTGGCAAACTTATGTCTAACGGTAGTTCTAAGGGAATTTTTTTTTTTTTTTTACTTCAAATGCTTGGCTAGTTTTGTTTTTGTTTTCCATATTGATCACCATAATCTTTTCAGCGCGCGGGCGAGTAACAGAATTCGACCGTTAATAGCGTGTTGATCGCCGGTTTCAGAGATTTTCGTTGGCTGGATTACTAGTTTTTGAGTTCTTTCATGGAGGACTTTTATCTTGTTTTTTGCAAATCTGTTATTTGAAGTTGTAATTTCAAGAGAAACTTTATTTGCGTTCCGTAGTATATATGGAAGATCTTTAGCATTTTTTTCCAACGTCATGAATCCTTCTTTTTTGCTCTTTTGGAGACTTGAATTTATTATGTAAGAAGACAAACAATTTTTACGATGTTTTACAACATCGTATGTTGTTATTTTAGCTTCCTCTGCTTGCCTTGGTCCAGGGCCGGCTTAAGACTGTACGAGGCCTAAACCGACAATTTCAAGTTGATGTTTTTGCGTTTGCTAACGTTTGTTAAAAAATATGTTGGGTGAAAAAATTATAGCCATTCTACTCAGTCTTTAGAATATGAACGATGCTAAACTGAAATTATCATATTTTTAACTAACACTTCTTTTTTCCAGAATCAGTAGTTATAGTCTTAAACTGTGGCCGGAGATGGAAATGGGGAAGGGTTTGCACGGTTAACAAAGGAGAGAGAGTATGAGGTGGTTTAGATTTGAATTTTGGGGTCAAAGTTTTTGGGTGAGAGAGAGAGATCAGTGAGACAGGGATATTAACATTTTTCGTTCGAAATTTGACGGATTTAGATGGTGGGTCAAAGTTTAATTGAAATAAATTAAAATATAGGTGCTTATGGGACATTTAGGTGAAAGTTCAGGGGGCGAAATCAAAATTTTCCCAACTATTTTTGTAGGGTGTGTTTGTATAGATCCTCTTTTGCTATCTCTTTCGTGTTCGATCAGTTTGAGTTTTAATATTAGATTCTTATGATGATCATTTTCATGTTTGAGTCCTATTTTTAATTTGTGGGCGCCTTTGTCCATGTAAAATATACTCTCTTCGTCTCACACTGTTGGTCCTTTACGAAAACACGTGAAATTTCTGGATCAAAAAATTATGCACGAAAATATTTTGGAGTAGTTTCTTTATCCGAAAATTGCACTTTTATTTTTTTGCGTAGAGGACGAACAAGTACCAATATGGAACCGATCGGAGAGAGTATATGATACTCCTACGGACTTGGGGCCTAAAGCAAAGGATTTTACCACAAAATAATTTCCTAAGCTTCCAAATGCCAACAGAGATAAGTTGAATTGAAGGCACAAAGGAAGAAAATATATTGAAGGATTTCATTTCATGGGTATATCTACTGCTTCTTGAGCTTCTTGTTGCCTCTAATTCTGCATTATTCAGATACTATCAAGACTTACCACCTGTAGCCAAGGCGTATGGCGTTCTCTGTTTAATGACCTCAGGCGCCTACGAACTCGGTCTTTATAATCATCAAACTATAGCACTGTTCTATGGACCTGTTATAAAACGTTTTCAGGTAAAAATATGTTGTTCCGATGACCAGTCTGTTGTTTGACCATTGCAACACCTCAATTACTTAAACAAAAATTTGGAAAAACAGAACAAAATACCAGGATGGTTTCAGGTGACCTTTCAGAAGTAAACATTCCACTTGTTTGGTGATGCAGGTTTGGAGGCTCGTCACAAACTTCTTCTTCCTCGGGCCATTTTCGTTCACATTTGCATTTCGCCTTCTTTTAATGTAAACTTTAAACCCTCTGTTATGATGGATTCCAGCATGCTCACAAAGATGGGAAGGCTAAATTCCTACCTTGCCAAAGCATCGCTTAGAGGTTTTGTCTGGTTAATGGGTTTGAGTAGGCTGCCTCCTCAAACCCATTATCCAAACCAGCCTCAATGTCTGGATTATTTCGCAACATGAGTAGCTTCTAATAGCGCCTTTTGTCATTGTTTTGGTCAGAGCAAGGCATGGAGTCCAGTTAGAAAGGGGACCCTTTGACAAGAGGACAGCAGATTATCTGTGGATGTACATCTTTGGTGCATTCTCCCTGCTGGTACAATGGCAATAACCACCTCCTATTTCTGTAAAAATTTGACCATATTGTTGATATACCTTTAACCAGGAAGGACAGCTGAGAAGGTAAAAGTACTAACCGATACTTCTTGTTGGTTCGTAGGCGATGGCACTTATTCCGTTCCTATCCGTTCCCTTCATGGGAGCTTCTTTGGTCTTCATGATCGTCTATGTTTGGGGCCGTGAGTTCCCAAATGAGCGCATGAATATACACGGCCTCTTTCAGCTGAAGGTGTGCTATCCTTTTCCATTTCTCTGTTCTAAAAGCTTTTCATGATCAAGCAAGGATGTTACGGGAAATTATCTTTCAAGTTCTCTATACACAGAATTCGCAGTAACTCCTTACTAGTCTGCAGGGCCCTGACTGCTGCTGTTTTATTCTTACGGTTGATTTGTCCCTTCAACATATGCAACTCACCTGTGGCATCAATTTGTCAGTTTATGTAGTTTTTTTCAACCATTTTTTTTTCCCCTTCATTGATTATTTTGTAGCCATTTCTTTTTTCTTTGATTGTCTGCGGTGGGAGGAGCATAAATCCCTCTTTTAAGTTCTCCCACAAGGTTGTTTCATCTGTCAGTGTTTTAGGTTTTTGTCACTTTGAAATTTCCAAAACTGAAACAATGATAATTTGAAGATACGACTCTTTTCATTTTCTGAAATAAAATACCGTTACAATATTTTTTTCGGTCTAGAGGTGGGAGAATTTTAATAACGGGACACTACATCAACCACATGACGTTCGCAACAACTATAATCAATCCCATTCCAAAATAACCAAAGAACTAGCTCCATAGAGCTAGGAGTCTTGCCTCCGGCAAGATTTGACCCCTTTTGCCGACCAAAAAAGATTTGACCCCTTTCCCTCTTAATAGAGAGTGTACAAGGGTGGCCAATTAGGCTAGGCCTGTTTGGTTAAACTGCCGTTATAGCAACTGAGGAAAAGAAAACAAGTATGAGACCTAGCTGCAAATGTTGAGGCATTTGAATTCCCTCATTTTAGTCATCTCCTAGCCTCATTTTCTACTTTGTGAATAAGCTAACTTATTAGCTAGTCGAATTGTGGGCGGCTTTACAGGGTTTCTACCTCCCATGGTACATGCTCGGAATAGATTTGATCCTCGGAAATCCACTGAAGCCAGATCTACTTGGCATGGCTGCTGGACATCTCTATTACTTCTTGACTGTGCTTTATCCTCTTTCCGGCGGGAGATTTTCCTTGAAGACTCCCCACTGGGTGTATCCTTTATATAGCTTCTCTCAAATTGTTGATGAAGTACTTGTGTTCCCCATTTCTACCAATCCACATTTAGACTCGAAAGGATTTCGAAATCTCATACAAATCTTCCAGTTCACCTCCTGAAAGACTGAATGTTGCTTTACGCCCGAGAAAGTGTTGTACATAACTTGCTGTTTTATGTAATTTGTGGATGCCATTTTTATTTCCTTGACTCACACATACATTAGTCACAAGCTGGTTGCATATTGGGGCGTGGGGTTCCAACAAAATGCTCCGGTGACGAGGAATACTGCTGCCGACGTTGCTTTCCAGGGGAGAAGTCGCCGCCTGGGTGGGACCCGAACAAGCGCCTCAACGCAGGCACAACCAAGCAGTTCAGAACAGGAGCAACAAAATGCAGCGGCACAGCCAAATCAAGCCAATGACGGAGTGGCTTTCCGCGGGAGAAGTTATCGTCTTGATGGTCGCCGGTAGACAGTGGCTCTTTCCATTGATTAACGGCGTGATAAAGCTTCTTATTGGGCCGATGTAGTTCGGCAATGTAATGGCGAAAGTTTGGAACACAAAAGCTATAAGATGCACTGAATAATGTGTTGGGCAATATTTGAAGGAATTTTCTGCTTCTCTGTGAGGATTGGAAAATACAAATTAAATGAAGTAAATAAACTGAAAATATATACTCCATGTTAGGCCAGTCGAGACAAGTCTTGTCTTGACTTTAATTGGTCCTCCGCTAGTAGACGTCAAGATTGGTCTCCCAGAACCCAGATTAACCATTACTTTAGGTAAGAGATATGGGCCGAGGGTTCATCGTGCTGCGCTGAAGAAAGCTGAAATCCTACATAACCAAAATGGAGACACACAACAGGTGTAGCTCTAGTACCTAGCCCTGATCAAATCTCGGCTCACCGTCGTATATAAATTGTCGCTTGATGCCGTGGCATTGCTGCAATCTCCCAATGCACCGCGATAGTTTATGGCAGAGAAGAAAGTGAAACCGACGTATATATTAATGGAGGGCGGAAAAGTAAGGAAAAAAACAGTGCTGATTTTAATCTTTCGAAATAAATAGTTTTGTATCGATCAACCTCAAGTTTCTTCGTAAATAAAATTTTGACGAGCCACAAAATGGCTGAAATCGTCAGACAAACCAATGCCATGGTTACATACCATTGCATTTTTTTCCTCTTCGGTGTCTTGTCAACAATGTCATCGTGATCGAAAATAAAAAACCAAGTTGTTAACGAAGCCGTGAACCATGTAACACAAATTAGAGTTTTCTGGATCTCTTTGATGTAGTACAAGCAGGTTGTACTACTTATAATTGTTGGAAAATGCACGTGAGTCAGTTGTTCTATTGTCCTAGTCTTTAGGAAAGTCTATCTTTTACCTAGTCTTTAGGAGTAAGTTGGAGTTTGTTGCACGTACTATTTACTGAGTCTGTTAGCACTTTGTTAGGAATTAGCTGTTGGTTATTAGCTCTATAAATAGAGCATGTTATCATGAGTCAGTTATTGAGTTTTCAGCAATAAAATTCAGTCTCCTGTTTTCAATATATAACAATATTGGCTATCGTAATTAAAAACAAGATTGTGCTTACGATTAATTTCGAAATAAGGCGTCCACAGAAAGCAGTGGCGATGAGGGTGGCCCATCTCCAAGCTCGTAAGGAGGAGCAAAAGTTTTGGGTCCGGAAGTCGGGGATTGCCATGGTGACAACAAAGCCGACAGATGTGGCCACGAAAAGGGCACGCTCTATGACACTCCAGTTCAAAACGTTGCCGCACCTCCGTGCGCGGATGGTGAACATAACCTGCCTTCTGATCAGGTTTGCCCCACCTAGGAGCTTGAGAGAGACGAACTGATATTGCGCTGGAGAGGATCAGCACGCTTCCGTCACCGGCAGATATGGTAGAGCGGGCCTGCTTAGCCAAGACCGCTAAATTGTCCATATCAATTCTGAGTTCTCTCTGGTTCCTGCTAGTGCTATCACCCTCCATCGTTTCTACGTAATTGGAAATTTTCAAATCTCGGGCTCTGTGGGTTCGTTTTTTTTTGTTTTTGTAAAAAAAAACAGAAGAATTACAGTAATGGTTTTATTAATAACACTGTGGGTTCGTTTTGTGCATGGAGGCCTAAAGGCAGAACGTGATAGACCGTGCAAATAGGAGACATTCACGGGCTGCCAAGACTTGCGTGTATATATATATATATATATATATATATATATTCACGATTCTCGTCCGTTGAATTAGGTCGTCAACTGGCAACAGTCTGGCATGCATGAGTACTCTTTACCTAAATTAACTGTCGGTTGTTCAAGTTGGCTCGATCCTACCTGTTCTTACCCACAAAATGGGCAAAAACTAAACATGGTGCTATTTCCCAGCTGACTCGATCCTATATTTCTTCAAAAGTTTTTTTTGGAAATTACAATGGAATAAAACGAGGCAATTACAGAGCCAGGGTCATGATTAATTTTTTTCTCATTACAAAAAAAAGTATATTTGCTGACGAAATAACAAGATTTTCGTTACCAAAAGTTATTATAGGTGACGAAAAAAATAAGATTTTCGTCACCAAAAGTGACTTTCGGAGACAACCTATAGGTGACACACCTTTTGGTGACGAAAATCTTGTTTCATCACCTATAGTAAAAATTAAATTTCATCACCATTTTTTTCGTCAACAAATATATTTTTTCTTGTAGTGCCTATAGGACTCTTGTAATCAAGTATTTGTTCTACTGAATCCCAAATGAAGAGCATATACTTATTTATGAGAGTTCTAGAGACAAAAATTAATCACGACTCTTTAAAATTGGATAAAATTAAATAGACAAAAAATTATACTCCCTTCATCCCAAAAAGAATGACAAATTTTGAAATCCGTGTCATTTTTCATCGCTTTTATCTTTCAGTCTATAATATTTTTCATGAGTTTGAAAACTTTGTATAATAGAATTAATCAAGAACTATCAAACAAGATCCATATTGCATATTTTTTGAAATCCATATTGAAAGATATAAGGAGTTGAAATTGATACGGATATCAAAAATTGACATCCAATTTGGGATGGATGGAGTTTATTTTAATTGGTGTAAGATAAAATAGATAATATTGGTGTAGTTGTGAAGGAAAAAGTTGATAGCTAAACTAAAAATATGCAATATTCATGAGATATTTTACCTATTTATTGGTGTATATCCTCTCTTAAAAAAGGAGCTGTTAAAAAAGAAATAGAAAAAGAAGAAACTTGGGGTATATAAGAAATGTAAAATAAAGAAAATGGGTTAAAGGTATAATTCTTCGAAAGGTGCCCCGAATGCTCTGTTGTTTCTGTCCCATTTGTCAGAGGAAAGGTTGGTAATTGATTGCAAAACAGTACTTTTATCCGGTGCTATGTTGCACCGGTTAGCATTTCCGATCCTTATAAATCCAACCTTTTACCCTATTGACTTGGAGAGCTTTTTGACGGGAGTTCCTGGCGTGAAAAAAGAAAGAAAGTTACGCACAAGGTTATTTTATTCGGACGGAAAAACAAAGAAAGGGTCTGCCGTGATTTCTTCTTGGGATCACGTGACACAGTAGAAACGAAGAACGGGGCTGCCGAAGGATTCAATCTTGTTTAGTTTTCAAGTTTTGTTCAATTACTCGCATTTCGGTAACTTGTTTTAATTTCAGTTCTTTATAAAAGTTATTCGTTGGTTATTGTTTAACTTAGATCTTTTGTTTATTTTCTATCCCGTATTTAGAAGCATGTTTCAAATTAGAGTTTTTTTAGTTTCTTGTTCAATGATTAGTGAGTAGTCGTTCGGGTAGGGTCGCGAGGTGATTAACACGCCGTGACCAGTTCGGGTACTGCTCCTGTTTTCAAACAACGGAAAAAAGCAATTTTAGGTTAATTAAGAACATTCGTGAGACGAACCTGGGTATCGTCGGAGACCATGTGAACGGGGGAATGGGGGACCAAAACTCATTCTCCTATGCGCATGGGTATACGGCGACCATAGGGTCTCGCATCTTGCGGGGTATCTTTTCCAATCTGTAATTAAACGTTTTTAAGAACTTCAATCAGAGCAGGTTAATCCGGACTGGTTACGAGTGTTATGAACCCTACGATCGTACCTCCTTTTTAATTATCTGAAAAGTACAATCAATTTCTAGATTTTTAGTTAATCTCAACCAAATCAACAAGGGGTGGCTACCTAAGAGCCCATTAAATTAGTAAACCCGAGTTTTTAGTCAGCACACATCACTGTCTCTGTGGATTCGACTCCGGACTTGCCGGATATTATGCTACGTCAGTCTCCGCCCTACGCTTGGGGCAACCCATTATTTTAGGACTAGGAAATCGTCAAGCAAAAATATATGTATTTTTTTTGCTAAAAAACAAAAAAATGGAGTGTGGATATCAAAAAAGGAAGTGCAAATATCAATTCCCATTGAAAAACTTGTTAATACATTTTAAGTACTTTGAACACCCTTAAGGTTCGAAAAAATTATTCACTGCCCTTGGGGCACGCCCATTTGGTGCCCCAAGGCTTCCTTCCACCAGACATTTTGGTGTGAGACCCGGAACAAGTGTGTAGACCCCATTTAATATGTAGTTGAAAAGGGCCTAGGGCACCGCCACGTGATACCCCAGGGGCATGGAATAATCTCTCCAGTTCATTTTCATTTCCTGTCTTTTTTCCGAAATGCAAACAAAGAGAGTGGGGTAACTAAAATTCATGTTTGGGTGTAAGTCTAACCGCGTTAATTACGTGAGCTATAGATAGTCCCCTGACTAGAAAAGAGAACCAAACTCTTGATAGTGGCTTCTTTTAATACCGGGATTCAGGCTAATTTAGGCGCGTCTCGACTAATTGTAATACCGGGACGACTTTTGATGTTTCAGTACTATGAACGGATGAAAAACTTATTAGCTTTGTTCCAAAGGGAAAATCCTTCTGCTGGGTGCTGAGCCGCGTAAGCTTGGTTCATTCCCGGCAGCTCGTTTGATTTTCTTCAATTGCATATACTGATTAAGCTTGAGCCTATATTTGAAATCTGTTTGTGTAATCAGTGATTAATGTTTCTGGATAATGGATATAATCATATACTAGATCATAATCTGTTTCTCATTTCCAAATTAATAAGTACGAATTTCGTCTCTAAGTAAGCTCATTTAATTTATTTGTAGCCCTGATTAGCCCGATCCAGCTTGCCTGATTACGTATTCAAGCCAAGCTTGAGCTCAACTCGAGCAAACATTGCTACATCAGTATTGTTAATTAGCTCGGCTCGATTTGTTTACAGCCTAACTTGTTCCACGGGTTTATCTATAGTATTTGCTAGCTAATTTTATTCACTTTGACTGACTTATTCCACACGTCCAATTAAGTACATGAGACGCCCAGAAAATTCAGGCGCAATGATCAAAAAAAAAAAGAATTAAGAAGAAGAAGGTCAATTGCCAGTGATAGTGATGGTCCCCCGCATTACGAAAAATTCAAAGTCGTTTTTCCGCTTGACCGGAAAAAAAGAAAAATTCAAAGTCTTTCTCTTCGGAATTTCCAATACCCTCTCTACTAAACTACAACACCCTTTCCATTTTTTTCCATATTCACCGGACAACGGCCGCGGTCGATCACCACACATCTAGCTACTATGTCTACTCCAGCGCAGTAAGTGCTCTCTCTCTCTCTCTGGTTGCATAGCATGGTGGCAAACTTATGTCTAACGGTAGTTCTAAGGGGAATTTTTTTTTTAACTTCAAATGCTTGGCTAGTTTTGTTTTTGTTTTCCATATTGATCACCATAATCTTTTCAGCGCGCGGGCGAGTAAAAGAATTCGACCGTTGATCGCCGGTTTCAGAGATTTTTGTTGGCTGGATTACTAGTTTTTGAGTTCTTTCATGGAGGACTTTTATCTTGTGTTTTGCAAATCTGTTATTTGAAGTTGTAATTTCAAGAGAAACTTTATTTGTGTTCCGTAGTATATACATGGAAGATCTTTAGCATTTTTTTCCAACGTCATGAATCCTTCTTTTTTGCTCTTTTGGAGACTATAAACAATTTTTACGATGTTTTACAACATCGTACGTTGTTATTTTAGCTCCCTCCGCCTGCCTTGGTCCAGGGCCGGCTTAAGACTGTACGAGGCCTAAACCGACAATTTCAAGTTGATGTTTTTGCGTTTGCTAACGTTGTTAAAAAATATGTTGTGTAAAAAATTTATAGCCATTCTACTCAATCTTTCGAATATGAACGATGCTAGCTAAACTGAAATTATCATGGTTGTGTTTGTTTGGCATTTTAGTTTTGTTTTTCAATCATTACCCTATTTCTTTCTCCAATCATTATCCTATTTATCCAATTATTACTTTGTCATTTCTCTCTATCTCTCTCCACTCATTACCCCCCTCTCCAATCATTACCCTATTTCTCTCTCCACCCACTACCAAAACTAAACTAAAATATTTTTAACTAACACTTCTTTTTTCCAGAATCTGTAGTTATTAGAGGTGGCAATCTCAACCCATATTTTTCTAACCCGCCCAATCCGCTCACTTATAACCCAACCCAATCCGCCCATATTACATAATGGGTTTATATGGGTTGAATCCATATAAACCCATATTTACATGGGTTTAGATGGGTTAAATATGGGCTAAAACTAAAAGACCCATTCCATACACAAAAATGAACTGCTGTTACGTTGTCTCGCCTCCTATACCAGACGAAACCATTTTTTGGTTTCAAAAGTGAACTACTGTTACTACTACTCTCTCTCTCTCTCTCTCTCTCTCTCTCTCTCTCTCTCTCTCTCTCTAGTGTTTCTCTCTTTGACTATCGGTCCACCACATTTTGATTCCACATTTTGGCCTAAGGCTGCGTTCTCTTGAACTTAATTGAAATTTGTGAATTTTGTTCTTATTTAAATTTTTTTTCGTATTCGGACCGTCAAATTCATTCACACAAATTCTCTCTTTCTCTCTCTCTCTCTCTCTCTCCCTCTCACACACACACACACCAACCAGTCCCTTGAGCTCCTTTTGATTGTGATAAGATAATTACAAGACCAATCTCTTGAGCTCCTCTCTCTCTTTTGGGCTTTTTTTCGTTTTGTTCGTATTCAACTTTTTTCGTGTTTGTTGTTTTGCGACAAGTATTTTACGATTTTTGATTTGCTCCAATCGGAAAAGTAAAAAATTATGACTTTCACCCAAATATTTTTAAAAACATCCAAGATAAAGCCCAAAAACCGGATTTTTGGGATTTATCTTGAATATTACAAAAAAAAAAATTAGGGTAAAAGTAAAAAAAAAAAATTACTTTTTCGATTCTCTGATCGTGACGAACTAATAAAATATTTTTGAGCGTAAAATGATTTCCACTATAAGGCGTAAAATAACTTACGCCCCGAATTGCCATAAGTTGTTTTTGCAAACCCTTCCGAGTCCCGACAGAAAATTTCTGTCCCAGTTTGTGTCTCTACCATTCCTCCCCCTCTCTGTTTCTACTTCTCACTCTACATCTAGGAGTGGAAGTTCTATCTAAAATTTTGTCTCTTCCGTAAACATTTTACGTTAAAACAAACACTTTTAGACGGTCCGTCCATATCGGTTTTGAACGACTCGAATTTGGAGAGAGAAAAAGGAGAGAGAGTGGTGGAGTGAGAGGAGAGAGAAGGTTTCAATCTGGACCGTTCAACACACTTTTAGACTGTCCGGATGCATTACTCGGACACTACATGTGCACGGCCACGTGGTACCCACCCGGCACCCAAAAATCTCTCGAAACGAAACTATGTAAAAAGGTCATGTTGGCCGATTCAGCCACAAGTAGTACCTCCACAGTTGATGATAGTCCACCGCGGTGGCGGCTAGGAATCCCGACCTCAATAGCTAGTTGTTCCAAAAGATCTCTTTTTTGATGAAGTCTTAATTTGAAATATATTTAACATCATGAATTAGTAAAAAAAAGAAAAAAAGAAAAGAGGAAAACGGGTTGGGGCGGGTGGGTTTGGGTTTGGCTTGACCCATATTCGATCCAACCCGTTTACCTTTTGACCCATATTTGACCCGCGACCTGTTTCAACCAGCCCAAATCCGCCCAGACCCGCCCGTTTGCCACCTCTAGTAGTTATAGTCTTAAATTGTGGCCGGGGATGAAAATGGGGAAGGGTTTGCACGGTTAACAAAGGAGAGAGAGTATGAGGTGGTTTAGATTTGAATTTTGGGGTCAAAGTTTTTGGGTGAGAGAGAGAGATCAGTGAGACAGGGATATTAACATTTTTCGTTCGAAATTTGACGGATTTAGATGGTGGGTCAAAGTTTAATTGAAATAAATTGAAATATAGGTGCTTATGGGACATTTAGGTGAAATTTCAGGGGGCGAAATCAAAATTTTCCCAACTATTTTCGTAGGGTGTGTTTGTATAGATCTTCTTTTGCTATCTCTTTCGTGTTCGATCAGTTTGAGTTTTATTTTTAGATTCTTATATTGATCATTTTCGTGTTTGAGTCCTAATTTTAATTTGTGGGCGCCTTTCTCCATGTAAAATATACTCTCTTCGTCTCACACTGTTGGTCTGCAGGAAAATATTTTAGTTTCTCTATCCGAAAATTGCACTTTTTTTTTTTTTTTTTTGCGTAGAGGACTAACAAGTACCAATATGGAACCAACCGGAGAGAGTATATGATACTCCTACGGACTTGGGGCCTAAAGCGAAGGATTTTACCACAAAATCATTTCCTAAGCTTCCAAATGCCAACAGAGATAAGTTGAATTGAAGGCACAAAGGAAGAAAAAGATATTGAAGGATTTCATTACATGTGTATATCTACTGCTTCTTGTTGCCTCTAATTCTGCATTATTCAGATACTATCAAGACTTACCACCGGTTGCAAAGGCGTATGGCGTTCTCTGTTTAATGACCTCAGGCGCCTACTATCTCGGTCTTTATAATCTTCGAAATATAGCACTGTTCTATGGACCTGTTATAAAACGTTTTCAGGTAAAAATATGTTGTTCCGATGACCAATCTGTTGTTTGACCATTGCAACACCTCAATTACTTTAAAAAAAATTTGGAAAAAAAAAACAAAATACCAGGATGGTTTCAGGTGACCTTTCAGAAGTAAACATTCCACTTGTTTGGTGATGCAGGTTTGGAGGCTCGTCACAAACTTCTTCTTCCTCGGGCCATTTTCGTTCACATTTGCATTTCGTCTTCTTTTAATGTAAACTTTAAACCCTCTGTTATGATGGATTCCAGCATGCTCACAAAGATGGGAAGGCTAAATTCGTGCCTTGCCAAAGCATCGCTTAGAGGTTTTGTCTGGTTAATGGATTTGAGTAGGCTTGCCTCCTCAAACCCATGATCCAAACCAGCCTTAATGTCTGGATTATTTCGCAACATGAGTGGCTTCTAATAGCACGCCTTTTGTCATTGTTTTGGTCAGAGCAAGGCATGGAGTCCAGTTAGAAAGGGGACCCTTCGACAAGAGGACAGCAGATTATCTGTGGATGTACATCTTTGGTGCATTCTCCCTGCTGGTACAATGGCAATAACCACCTCCTATTTCTGTAAAAATTTGACCATATTGTTGATATACCTTTAACCAGGAAGGACAACTGAGAAGGTAAAAGTACTAACCGATACTTCTTGTTGGTTCGTAGGCGATGGCACTTATTCCGTTCCTATCCGTTCCCTTCATGGGAGCTTCTTTGGTCTTCATGATCGTCTATGTTTGGGGCCGTGAGTTCCCAAATGAGCGCATGAATATACACGGCCTCTTTCAGCTGAAGGTGTGCTATCCTTTTCCATTTCTCTGTTCTAAAAGCTTTTCATGATCAAGCAAGGATGTTACGGGAAATTATCTTTCAAGTTCTCTATACACAGAATTCGCAGTAACTCCTTGCTAGTCTGCAGGGCCCTGACTGCTACTGTTTTATTGTTACGGTTGATTTGTTCCTTCAACATATGCAACTTACCTGTGGCATCAATTCGTCAGTTTATGTAGTTTTTTTCAGCCATTTTTTTTTCCTTCATTGATTATTTTGTAGCCATTTCTTTTTCTTTGATTGTCTGCGGTGGGAGGAGCATAAATCCCTCTTTTAAAGTTCTCCCACAAGGTTGTTTCATCTGTAAGTGTTTTAGGTTTTTGTCACTTTGAAGTTTCCAAAACTGAAACAATGATAATTTGAAGATACGACTCTTTTCATTTACTGAATTAAAATACCGTTACAATATTTTTTTTGGTCTAGAGGTGGGAGAATTTTAATAATGGGACACTACATCAACCACATGATGTTCGCAACAACTATAATCAATCCCATTCCAAAATAACCAAAGAACTAGCTCCATAGAGGAGTCTTGCCTCCGGCAAGATTTGACCCCTTTTGCAGGCCAAAAAAGATTTGCCCCCTTTCCCTCTTAATAGAGAGTGTACAAGGGTGGCTAATTAGGCTAGGCCTGTTTGGTTAAACTGCCGTTATAGCAACTGAGGAAAAGAAAACAAGTATGAGACCTAGCTGCAAATGTTGAGGCATTTGAATTCCCTCATTTTAGTCATCTCTCCAAGCCTCATTTTCTACTTTGTGAACAAGCTAACTTATTAGCTAGTCAAAATGTGGGCGGCTTTACAGGGTTTCTACCTCCCATGGTACATGCTCGGAATAGATTTGATCCTCGGAAATCCACTGAAGCCAGATCTACTTGGCATGGCTGCTGGACATCTCTATTACTTCTTGACTGTGCTTTATCCTCTTTCTGGCGGGAGATTTTCCTTGAAGACTCCCCACTGGGTGTATCCTTTATATAGCTTCTCTCAAATTGTTGATGAAGTACTTGTGTTCCCCACTTCTGCCACTCCACATTTAGACTCGAAAGGATTTCAAAATCTCATCAAAATCTTCCAGTTCACCTCCTGAAATACTAAATGATGCTTTACACCTGAGAAAGTGTTGTATAACTTGCTGTTTTATGTAATTTGTGGTTGCCTTATTTTTATTTCCTTGACTCACACATGCATTAGTCACAAGCTGGTTGCATATTGGGGCGTGGGGTTCCAACAAAATGCTCCGGTGACGAGGAATACTGCTACTGACCTTGCTTTCCAGGGGAGAAGTCGCCGCCTGGGTGGGACCCGAACAAGCGCCTCAACGCAGGCACAACCAAGCAGTTCAGAACAGGAGCAACAAAATGCAGCGGCACAGCCAAATCAAGCCAATGACGGAGTGGCTTTCCGCGGGAGAAGTTATCGTCTTGATGGTCGCCGGTAGACAGTGGTTCTTTCCATTGATTAACGGCGTGATAAAGCTTCTTATTGGGCCGATGTAGTTCGGCAATGTAATGGCGAAAGTTTGGAACACAAAAGCTATAAGATGCACTGAATAATGTGTTGGGCAATATTTGAAGGAATTTTCTGCTTCTCTGTGAGGATTGGAAAGTACAAATGAAGCAAATAAACTGAAAATATATACTCCATGTTAGGCCAGTCGAGAAAAGTCTTGTCTTGACTTTAATTGGTCCTCCGCTAGTAGACGTCAAGATTGGTCTCCCAGAACCCAGATTAACCATTACTTTAGGTAAGAGATATGGGCCGAGGGTTCATCGTGCTGCGCTGAAGAAAGCTGAAATCCTACATAACCAAAATGGAGACACACAACAGGTGTAGCTCTAGTACCTAGCCCTGATCAAATCACGGCTCACCGTCGTATATAAATTGTCGCTTGATGCCGTGGCATTGCTGCAATCTCCCATTAATGCACCGCGATAGTTTATGGCAGAGAAGAAAGCGAAACCAACGTATGCACTATTAATGGAGGGCGGAAAAGTAAGGAAAAAAACAAGGGGGGGAATTTAGAGGCCGGCCCTTTTTTCTTGGTTCGAACTTCAAACAGTCCTGATCAAAATATTTTTTCTTTTCTTCAGTCCTTTTTCTTGACTTTTCATACAATTTTACTATTTTACCCATTCTTCTTAAGTTTTTGTGTACATGTCTATTTTTAATAAAATTTATATTTTTATAATTAATTTCTGACCCATATTATTTAGGACAAAAATACCCTTGGCTATGTGGGCTATGAGAACTGCCAATTCTCATAGTCAGTTCTATGAGAACTGCTCAGTTCTCATAGAATTAATTTCTGACCCATATTATTTAGGACAAAAATACCCTTGACTATGTGGGCTATGAGAACTGCCAATTCTCATAGTGCTCAGTTCTCATAGAAAACTGGCTATGTGATCCATATTATTTCGGACAAAAATACCCTTGGCTATGTGGGCTATGAGAACTGCCAATTCTCATAGTCAGTTCTATGAGAACTGCTCAGTTCTCATAGAAAACTGGCTATGTGACCCATATTATTTCGGACAAAAATACCCTTGGCTATGTGAGCTATGAGAACTGCCAATTCTCATAGTCTGTTCTATGAGAACCGTTCAGTTCTCATAGAAAATTGGCTATGTGAACTGAATTATGAGAGCTTGCTATGTGAATTGCCAATTCTCATATTTAATTCTAATGGTAAGTTTTATGAGAATTGACTATTCTCATAGACTGACTATGAGAATGGGCTATGTGAACTAAAAAATAAACAGTTCACATAGCCTCATCAGACACTAAAATACACAGTTCTCATAGAAAATAAACAGTCTAATAGATAGTCCTCATGGACCATACAAAGTTCTCATTAAAAAATATACAGTTCTCATAGAAAAAAATACAGTTCTTATAGACCGTTCTCATGTAAAATGGCTATGTGAACTGGAAAATACACCGTTCAAATAGTCCTACCACACACTAAAATACACAGTTTTCATAGAAAATACATAGTTCTCAAGAAAAATATACAGTTCTCATAGATAATCATCATGGACAATAACAGTTCTCATAGAAAAAAATACATTTTTTTATAGAAAAAACACAGTTCTCATAGACCGTTCTCATGTGAAATGGCTATGTGAACTGAAAATACAATTCTCATAGACCGTTCTCATTTGAAATGACTATGTGAACTAAAAAATACACTGTTCAAATAGTCTAACCACACTAAAATACAAAATTCTCATAGAAAATACATAATTCTCATAAAAAATACACAGTTCTCATAGAAAAATTTACAATTCTCATAGAAAATACACAGTTCTCATAGATAGTTCTCATAAAACAGTTCTCATGGACAATACACACGAACAAAAATTGAAAAAAACCAAAAAACGTATGAATTAGATTGTTAAGCTTTGTGCGTCTTTACTCTTACCTAAGAACAGAGCACAAAGGGGATCTCAATTTGTATTCATTTCTGATTGGTGAATAAAAACTCACCATTGAAGGCTCCATGTCCAATTTTTGTTAAATCTGCAAATTTTGCAGCTCCGGCCATACGGAGAAATATAAATGTATGACATCGATCACCACCGCTGCGTCAATCGATCACCACCGCCGTCGATCGGCCGGAGCCCATCATCTTGAGCATTCCATAGCCCATCATCACCACCCCCTTTTCTATCCGATTGATCAGCAGGAACCAATTCGAAGATACCTCTTTTCGTAGCAATCAATCCAGTCATTGATACCTCTTCATTTGCTTCAAAGATTTCATATTCCGTTTCAAGGAATGGCGGCGTGCAAGCGAGCGGTTCAATTGGGTGCGTATTTCGGAGGATGAAGAGCACAACGAGGAAAGTCGCAGAGATACGGTCGTTGCAAAGCAGCAACTGGATATGTTTTCAGATTACCTTCTCGATTCGCCCGTCCAAGAACGCAAATTCTCGTCGGAGAGGAGACGGCGGCAACTCTGCTGAAATTGTTGACTTATCCGACGGCGGCAAGAACGCGAATTCTAGTCGGAGAGGAGACGGCGGCCGTGGTCGGCGCTGCTCCATCGGTGGAGGGAGAGCGAGAGAGAGGTGTTGGTGACAGTGGTTTAGAGAGAGAGAGAGAGGGGGGGGGTTTCAGTTTTACGTTTGCTGTGGAATGGAACGGGGGACAAAAAAGTCCTAAAGTGACATAACCGAACCATCTAGCTTCGGTAGAAAATATTTAGGGTTGGGATCAAACCAAACCTAAAAAAGAGGACCGGCCTCTAATTTTCTAAAAAAACAAATGTCAAATCTTAAAGAGCCCGATTGGCAGTGACACAATGAAACAACAAGAAACTCTAATCAAAGGATTCTGAAAAAACGATGAACTCTCTATACTAGGAATCCATCAAGTCGCAGCTATATACACAAAGAAAAGACACTAACTGTGCAAATTAACATATACATATACAGGAAGAGTGGAAAATGATAGAATTGCCACAAAAGGTGGATCATAGGTTCCTTCAATCGACAGCTTTCGACGGAACCTGAAAGGGATTAATACCGAATTTACATGCTTGAACAGATATGCCCGAGAATGAATGAATTCTGATATAGCACAGAATAAGCCACTGCTCTATTCCCAACTCGAAATCCACAAAGGACTTCAAGGGAGAGAAAGTTAGGGGCTTGTAACATTCTGCTGCCTTGGGACGATAAAAAAGCACGTTACATGATAAAAGCATGAGGAAATGGAGGCAAAAACCCCTTGTATAGGTTGGTATAGATTGGGCGCTAGGGCTTTATACTAATAAATACTCCCTCCAAGGATGGGACCGAAGGGTCTAGTGGCGGCGACCGCCACGACAAGAATTTTAGAAAATGCAATTATTATATGTAAAAAAAAAAAATTATGCCCAACTTATATAGTCTCGCCACTACTAGATTTTTTTAGTATACATTT
Organism: Rhododendron griersonianum; assembly: GCA_018127125.1. Taxonomy (NCBI): domain Eukaryota; kingdom Viridiplantae; phylum Streptophyta; class Magnoliopsida; order Ericales; family Ericaceae; genus Rhododendron; species Rhododendron griersonianum. The sequence continues at coordinate 40,309,807 of CM030790.1, read as the reverse complement.
CGCCATTGCTAGGGTAAAATCTTGGTTCCGTCCTTGACTCCCTCCCTCCCAAATTCAAATGTCTTCTATGGTAAATCCAACTTTTAAGGAGTGAAAATTATTGCTTTAGATTTTCAAAATTAACCTTCAAAATTGTGCAGTTAAATAAATGTATTTAATTTGGTTATATCTTTTAATATGAAACTTAAAAACTATGCAATATGGATCTTGTGTGATAGACTTCAATTCGTTTTACTATATATCCAAAAAAATTAAAATCATGAAAACATTATAATTTAATACATACGGACAATTGAAAAATGACATAAATATCAACAATGGACAAACCAATTGGGAGGAAATAGTACTTTTTTAAGGGTAATATCGGAAGTTTGACATGTTTTCGTGGTTGTTTTTAGAAAGGGAACATTTATCTTAGAAATTTCAAACTAGAAACATGGACATTTAAAATGAGACAGATGAATATTAATTAAGTGAAGGGCTTTGCCTTATTAGTAAAGTTGCCCGAGGCAGCATCTGCGCTTTATATGGATGGATGGATTAGAGGTTGGGCACACGTCATGCGTGTGCAAATCCATCATGATTGCTGAAATGAAACATGTGAACAGAGCATGAATTCAACCTACTCATAAAATCATTTCACACGAAAACATTATAATCTGATTATGGATACAAAGATATACATTGTTCGTCAAAGGAAAAACAATATCAATGACTACCTCTTCTAGGAGTTGGTCAAGAATTTCCCACTTTTCAGTGTAATTAGATGGTCTCGTGTGTCGTGTCTACTCCATCCTTCTTCTGCAAACTGCAAAAAAGCCACCAGTAGTTCTATTGTGTGGTTTTGATAACCGTTTCTCTCCCATCAGCTTGGCATTCCAGCGTCTAGGGTCCGCCGTGGCAGTGGGGGCTTGCAACAAAGTGACGTTCGTGCTCGTGGCAGTGAAGGGTCAGGTCTGATTCTTACGCCAGGATCTTGCCGGCCTTAGCGCTTTTGGATAGTAGCTACCTGGATTGAACCGGATGGCCTCCGTTTGTGAGGTGTGATTGTACTACTGTCTTTTCGGCGTTAGCTACCTGGATTGAACCGGATGGACTCCGTGTGTGATGTGTGGTCGTATTGACTACCTTTTCGGTAGATGCTCCTAGAATGTTTGTTTTGGGGATTGTAAATTGGCAACGTGTCCGTAACGGTTTAGGAACATTCACCGCCGTGTAGACAGTAACACTTGTTGTTGAGTATGCTTCCGTGATTGCTTACGGAGTTATCAGTTTGTGCGCCCCTTTATTTTTTAGTATATTTTCTCTGTAACTCGATTATCGGATCTTCGATCTTTAATAACAATGACACTGATTTTCTTCTTAAAAATCGACTCCTCCCGTCGAGACGGATAATTAATTTAAAAAATTTGATGCGAATGTAACAAAAATTCATAAAGTACAAACAAAATATACCAAAACAAAAAAGACAAATTTTTTTTTTTTAAAGGAGAATGGAGCCTTAATCACGTTTTCTAATTAGTCTAGATTTCCTAGTTATATACATCACATTTCCTAATTAGATTAGGTTTCCTAGTTATACATATTTCCTTAATTTGTTTAGGTTTTCTAGTTGCAAAATTTTGTAGCCTATATAGAGGCATATATACTATAACAATTTTTTCATGTAAGGCACGAACAGGGGATCCTCGGTTCTTGGGCGGCAATTCTCACAATTCTTGGCCGGCAATTGATGACTCTTCACAATTCGGATCTGGGATTGGCTTGAAAACGCTTTTCTTTTGAATCCCACTGCCTTCATATATATAGATACAGATTACAGACAGGATAGGCACTCATAGGCCTAAAGTAACAACCAACCCCCATTACACATTTTCATTCCCCGCGTAGTTATTCACCAGATACCGGCCACGCTCGATCACCGCAATCTTATCTAAGATGACTACTCCAGGGCAGTAAGTTCTCTCTCTCTCTCTCTCTCTCTCTCTCTCTGTGGTTGCATAGCATGGGTGCTATGTGCTAACTCATGTCCAACAGTAGTTCTAAAGGAACTTTTTCTTTTTTTTTAAATTTCGAATGTTCGCGTAGTTTTATTTTCTGTTTTCCATTTTGACCTGAATGTTTTTAGTGGGCTTGAAATTGAATTCCACAGTTATAACTAGGGCTGCAAATGAACCAAGCCATTCGTGAACTGTTTGTTCGATGTTCAACTCGGTAAAGGCTCGTTCGCGTTCGATTCGGGTTGTAAACGAACCGATCTTGAGCCTAGATTTTGGGATCGTTTAATAAATGAGCCGGAGCTGAACCTAACAGTATTCGGCTTGATTAAGCTCTCGAACCTAAGAGTACATATATATCCCATAAGAATTATACATGTAAGCTTGAATACATGTAAACTTTTACGTTAACATAAAAATAAAAATTATAATTTATATGTGTATGTGTATGTATTTATTTATGTACAAAATAAAAATTATATTTACAGTTTTAGACCTATATGAGAGCATAAATATAAAATATCGTGAACAAGTTCAAGTTTGACTCAAACGTAAGCAAGTTTGGCTCGAGCCCAAATTTTTATTGAGCTCGAGCTCGGCTCGAATTCTCTTAAAAAGTAATGAACGAACCCTAACATTCTAAAGTTTGGCTTGTTTGCCACCCTTATAGCACATTGATCGGATGTCTTACAGCTTTTTGTTGTCTGGCTTTACTATTTGAGTTCTTCATGGAGGATTTTTATATTGTGCTTTGCAATTTCATCTGTTATTTGAAGTTGTAAATTCATGAATAACTCTATTTGTGTTCTGGACAGAGGAAAACTGGTTACGTATTCCTTTTCGCAGTCAATATATTTTCGTACTGCTCTTTGTTCTTTTGAGATGTGAATTTATTACGCAACAAGTCATAAACAATTCTTACGATATTTAACAAGTCTATTGTTAGACAGAGATATGTTGAATTCAAGGAACAAAGAAATAAAAGATATTGAAGGATTTTGTTTCATGTGTATTTCAACTGCTTTTTGAATCTATTGCCATGCGAGTTTTGTGCAGCATGTAGTACTTGAAATGCCCTAGCGTTTTTCCTTTACTTCGACTCCTCTCTTTCCCTCTTCGGGCTAATTAATTTTGATACAGCCAAAAATTAGAATAAAAAAGGCTTGCTTTTACCTCAAATTCTGCATTGTTCAGATGGTATCAAGATTTACCTCCTGTAGCCAAGACGTATGGCACTCTCTGTTTAATGACCACAGGCACCTACCATCTCGGTCTTTATAATCCTTGGGATTTAGCGCTGTCCTATGAAGCTGTTCTAAAACGTTTTGAGGTAAAAATCTTGTTTCAATGACCTGATATTTGACCATTGAAACACCTTGAGTTATTATCTCTCTATGTGGTTGCTCAAAAGATAGAAAAAAAACAAAACAAAGTACCAGGATGGTTTCCCCTAGGTGACATTTTAGAAGTGACATTCCATTTGTTTGGTGATGCAGGTTTGGAGGCTCGTTACAAACTTCTTCTTCCTTGGACCATTTTCATATACGTTTGTGTTTCACCTTCTTTTAATGTAAATATTAAACCCTCTGTTATGCTGGATTCCAACATGCTACAATATGGTTTCAGATAGATGGGAAGGCTAAGAATTGCCAATCCCCTTCCGGGGTAAATTGGTGCCTTGCCAAACCATCGCTAGGTTTTGTCTCGATAATGGATTTGAGTCGTCTGCCTTCTCAAATCCATGATCCAAACCAGCCTTAATGTCTGAATTATTTTGCAACATGACTGACTTCTGATAGGACCTTTTTTTCATTGTTTTGATTAGAGCAAGGAATGGAGTCCAATTAGAAAGGGGACCCTTTGACAGAAGAACAGCAGATTATCTAGGGATGCTCATCTTTGGTGCATTATCCCTGCTGGTACAATAGCAATAACCACTTAATATCTGAGTTAGTGAGTTCAATTAGAACATATTGTTGAAATATCCGATGCTTCTTGTTGGTACCTAGGTGATGGCACTCATTCCGTTCCTATCCTCTCCCTTCATGGCATCTTCTTTGGTTTTCATGATCATCTATGTTTGGGGCCGTGAGTTCCCGAATGAGCGCATTGATGTGCATGGCCTCTTTCAGGTGAAGGTATGCCATCCTTTTCCCTTTCTCTATTCTAAAAGTTTTTCACTCAAGCGAGGATTTTACTGTCCTCTGTACCATTGTTATGCTTGATTTGGTGCCTTAACATACGCGGCTAACTTGTGCATCACCGCATCACTTTATGTGGGTTTTTTGGCCATTTCTTTTTCTTCATTGATTCTGTTTTACCTGTTTGTTTTTCTTTCTTTTTCGGTGGAGTGAGGGGGCTGAACTTATAAATCCCCTCTTAAGTTCTCCCCAAGTTTGTTTTACTATTTTTCATTGTTTTAGTTTTTTCTTTTTCATGTTTTCAAAAGTGAAAACAACGATAATTTGAAAGAGACTCCTTCCACTTACGGAATTAAAATATCATTATAATCTTTTTTTTGATGTCCAGCGGTAGGAGAATTACAATAATGGGATACTATATCTATCATGCTAAGGTTCGTAACAACTAGATCAAGCTCAATACAGAAAAACCAACGAATTAGCTCCATATGGGCTATAAATGAATTAATAACGAAAGACTCTTATACAAGAGAATTAATAATCAATTCTTGCCTTCGGCAAGATCTGATACCTGTACCTTTCAATAGTACGGGGTAAAACTACCATTATGGTAATAGAGGAAAACGAAACAAATATGAGACCTCATTTTCCATACTGTGAAATAAGTTAATGTGGGTGGCTTACAGGGTTTCTACCTTCCGTGGTACATGCTTGGAATAGATTTGATTCTTGGGAATCCATTGAAGCCAATTCTACTTGGTATGGCTGCTGGACATCTCTATTACTTCTTGACAGTGCTTTATCCTCTTGCCGGTGGGAGTCACGCCTCAACAGAGGCACAACCAAGCAGTTCAGTACAGGCGCAACCAAATGCGGCAGCACAACCAAATCAAGCCAATGATGGATTAGCTTTCCGCGGGAGAAGTTATCGTCTCGATGATCACCAGTAGGCAGTGTCTTTTCCATTGATAAACAATGTGGTAAGGCTTTCTATCGAATCGATGTAGTTTGCCAAGAAAGTACACAAATGTACAAATGTGACAGTAGAAATGGCGAAAGTTTGGAACACAAAAGCTATAAGATGTTGTGAATAATAGTGTGGCGCAATATTTGAGGGAATTCTGTGCATCTCTGGCAATGAGGATTGGAAAGTAAAAATGTAAGTATATAAAGTGAAAATTTTCTATGTTAGACCAGTGCAGACGAGTTTTTTCTTGGCTTTAATGGGTTAAGACTGGTCTTCCAGATTAATCGGTCAAGTGAGCTGGATACCTAGTTATCAAAAAATTGAAAAATTCGACCCTTTTGCGCTTGATCAAGTAAATGCGCGATGCCATAAACCCAACTTCTACCCTGAATTGAGATGGATTGCCGTACAATAGTAATAAAACAGTAAAAGAACGAATTTAAGAAATGATAATGTCGGGGCTTATACGTATTATAGTTCCTAAATGAAAATTGGGTCAGTTTACACCAACAATTCCAAATTTCTCCAACTTAACTGCAATGGTTGATCGGTATTGTTGACCATATGATGATGTTCTACAGCTAGTCCATAAAACAAGGAACCACTTAGCAGATGAACTTAGGCGGAGGGCACTCTAATGCCTTGGTTAGACAATGGGAGAGAAGAGGATAAAGACAAGTACAATAGATCTCAGATCTAGTAATCTATTGTTCCTCTCTATGGTTCAGTAATGTACTTTATATATTGCATTGGCCTCGTGCTGAGATATGATGTCACGAGTAACTACTTCTTTGTCTAACGTTATGCATGACAATTGCCGAGTGCCACACTGGCGATGACATGTGGCCAAGCCACATGTGGCACATACGTCACCGCTGCCACGTGGCCGGACCGATCAACACGCTCCATGAGCAGCGCCTCAGCCCGCCCGTGATGACATGGGCCGAAGACCCGTATGGTCGCTTGGGAGCATTGGCCGCTGGGTACCTGGGCTTTTCCCAGGTTGGGCATATTCGGACAGTCTAGGTACAGGATCCAACGTCATTCGGCCCACTACGCAACCCAAACGAACGGGGGCTTCATCGATCACATTTGAGTTGCGTATTAGTATTATTGTTGAGTGCCTCTTCGGTCGTAAATTACACCCAATTGGTTTTGTGATGGTCTAAAATGTTTACAATTGGATATAGTATTAGTATCATATATTTTTCTGCAGATTAACTTCTTTACGGAGCTTTCCATAAACTGATTTTACGGAAGAACTGTGAATAAGTTATTCTTTTCTATTTAATGAAAGTAGAGAGTTGAGTTTTTTTTTTTGCTCGGCAAACGAAACTTTTATAACACTCGAAAGGATACATCGAGTAGGCTCGAACACAGTAAGATTACACACTTACTAGTTCAAACAAAAACAAGAAACAACAAAAACAATCCCCTCCTATAGTTTCAGCAACCTGACTCCATCCAGAAAAGTCCTAAAGTCCTCCACCAAATACACCTTTATGTTGAATTTTGCCTTTACCCACATTGCGACTCTAGTTTTAATCAAATCACCTACTTCCCCAGCACTTGTAGTTGCATTGTTGAACACATAAGAATTTCTTTTTTTTGATCCGCGCATAAGCATTTCTTACCAGCCACAAATACCACAAGGTTGCGAAGAACGTAGCTTCCCACAAATGTTTCTCCCACTTCCTGAATCTGTTGTCACCCCACCAAATAAAATGGTCTTCCACAGAGACATGGCACACCCATCTCACATGCCACCAATCCAAGATACGCGACCAAACCTCCCAAGAAAATTGACAATGCAAAAATAGGTGCTACGATGTTTCTAAGTGCAACAAGCAAAACGGGCAGAGAACAGTTTGACCCTCGGGAATCAGATTTCTGCCCAATAGCTCAGCTCTAGTGGCCACCTTGGATTGAATAGCCATCCAAGCGAAAATTTCCACCTTGGTGGGGCAGTGGTAGTATGGGGGACAACGGCTGTTGGAGGTTGGAATCACTCGACGGAGGCAATGGCGGAGCCACTCTAGGTCCACTGGGGGCATAGGCCCCACTGCAAATTTGTTTTTGTTTCAATTTTAGTTTTTTTTTTTTCAATTGGTAGTTTAAGTTTTATTTTAATCAAGCAATATTGCTTTTATATAGTTAAGTCAACTAGCTAACACAATTACGTGCATATCAAGGAATTTTGTCAATAACTAAAAATAGAGTGAACATTATTTATTTTATTTAGAATCCATACTAGGTCCCACTTCAATAGTCAAAGCTATTTTTTTAACATTTTAACCTTTTAATTGTTTATTAAAAATATACTACTCTCAATTCGACATTTCTAAGTGTTTAATCAAACTATCTAACTTTTAATTGCAAGACTATGTTATTCGATAAAATACTTATTAAAAATGAGAAGGGACTACTATACATTTTTTTTTTCTGAATGTTCTACAAGATTGTAAAAAACTCTATCATATGCTAGACTTGCGTGGAGAGTTCTGAAACATTTTCGAGATGTGAAGAAGGAAATATGTTTTTTAGAAGGATTCTAAAAGAAGAATGTGGGCTGTTAGATGAAAATAATCCTAGCCGTTCATTGAAGAGGTGAATGACTATAAAAAGAAAGTGTGTGCATTAGTGAGTGTTGCATTTGTATAAACTATTGTACAAATATTTGCCCACCTAATATTAATTGGGAGAATTTGCACCTACTTCGAATTCCCCCATTGATGCATATTGGAGGGAGAAGGAGCTGCGGTGGATGCCACTGTTGGGGCCAATGGGTGTAGGGTTGGAGTTAGGGTTTCGGAAGAAGTGCACTTTTCGGGTTGAATCCACTGTCCACTTCCCCCACCTTCCAACTTCATGAAGCCATTTTTTCACGGGAACCGAGGCAATCCGATCAACAACCAATGTAGGCTCTGGCTCATCAAGGGCGGCGCGTACTTTGGGAATGTTTGGGTGATCCAAATCATTCAAACGCTGCAACAAGTCGGAAAGACGGTCGAAATTGTCAAAGAAGAGGAAGGTGACATCTTTGTTGAGGCTGGCCCTCTGAGTGTTGGACATGGAACAAGACCTGTCCCTTCTCGGCATCGCACATTCCTCAATCCTGTCACTGGTGTACGAGCACAGTAGTTCGATTGGGAAGGAGGAAGAGGTGCAAACGGGTAAGGAGGAGGAGTCAATGTCGACGGGTAAGGAAGAGGAGGTGCCAGTGTCAACGGGTAAGGAGGAGGAGGTGTCATAGGTCTTAGATTTCTTAGATGGTTTTTTTTCTTTTTCTTTCCAACGGCAGCGGGTTCGATGGCAAAGGGTAAGGAGGAGGAGGTGTCTGTGCCAACGGGTTAGGAGGAGGCCGTGCCAACGGGTAAGGAGGAGGAGGTGCTGACGGGTAAAGAGGGTGAGGTGTCAGGGTTCTTACGTTTTCTCCTCTTCTTCTTCTTCTTTTCAAAAATAGGCTCCATGGCAAGGGAGTGTAGATTGAAGTGTCGGTGGTTGGGGGTGGGGTGGCCGAAGAAGAGGTGGTGGAGGCTGGGATACACGCGAAGGCGGTTGGGCTGTAGGGTTGGGGTTAGGGTTTAAGAAGGATGATTTTGGCTTGTTCTGGTGGTGGGGCGAGTTGAACTAGTGTTGAAGTGGTGGTGGGGCGGTGGTAGAATGGCGGGCTGTTGGAGGCTAGGATCACTCGACGGAGGGAGAAGGAGCTGCGGCAGTGGTTGCCACTGTTGGGGCCAGTGGCGGGAGTGATGGTGCTAGGGTTTCGAAAGAAGTGTGCACCTTTTGGGTTCTTCTTTACTTCAATCGATAACGATACAGACATGGATTAAATAATAATAATAATAATAGTATCAATTATCAAATGAAGCTTCTGTCCTGTAATTTTCTCTTTTTTAATTAATGGGAAATCAATTCGCTAATGAACTCGGAGGGAGGTCCAATCTTTTTCTGAACACAAAAAAAAGAAAGAAAAAAAGAAAGAAGGATTACAAAATATAGAAGAAACAAATTATACAAAATTATGAGGTTTGTTCTTCTTCCTTCTTTTTTTTTTTTTTTGATCTGTTTGAGGGTAGTTATTCAACATAAAATTCGTTGGCAAGTGAATCGCACCCAAAATGAATTTCGAAAGCCTGTTCATTTTTTTCTACTTTTTGTGATTTTTTTGTGTGTGTGTATGATTAGAACTAAATGTATTTTTTGTAGCTTTTGATGGGAACATACTCAATATTTTCTTGTATTTTTTTAAATTAGAGAAATCTAAAAGTTAAAGCAAACCAATAAATTCGCTACAAATTTCAGGTCCGAAAGCTGAAGTTCAAGAGGGGACACAATTTAATTAAGGAGTATTAGTGAGCAAAGCAGTAAACAATTAACGAGCATGCATAAGGAACAAAAGCACAAAACCAGATCAGTTTGACACGTAGGCCAAACTCGCGGCCATAACATCAATGATGGAACCGCGACTTCAACTATTTATTTAAGGTGCGAACGCATGCACAACACGTGGGCGCGTGTTGTATCGGATTGAAATATGTGGTGGTCTGATCAACACAAAAGAACGTGCAGCCGCCTCTCTAAATAGGTTTCCAGAAATTGTGTTATGAACATAACTAAAGTGAAAGAGTATCCGACATAACGTAGAGTTTCAAACAACATTAGCCAGTTTAATACTTTAATGCGATCATGTCCATGTTTCCATGGAGCTACATCAGGTTAGCAAGTTTTGAAACAAACGAAAAACATCTAAATAGCCAAGGCACTGCCGCCAAATAATAGTAACCGCGACCATGAGGAAAATTATTTTGCACATCCGAAGAAAGTTTAGAAGGGAGCACAACTTAATCAGAACCAAGATGACCAGGGTAGCATCAATGTGAAAAAGGGGAGAAGAAAAACACAATCATCAGTTCGCGCAGTTTTTTAGCTTCCTGCCCGAAATTCATTGATACCGGAAGATGATGTAAAACTATTACCAAAAAATAATCAATTTGGCGATGAAAAATTCCAAGCACGCGTATTCTTGGGAGACCATGCCTCTCACAGCAACAGCAACAGAATATGACATTAGCCACAAACTCCTCAACTACCATTTAATTAAGATCCCCTTTAAACATTATACCAAAAAAGACCGTAACATCATTCAATGAAAGTCCACCAAACAACAATTTAAAGCGCTACGTACATAGTATCATATACAGCCACCCATGCATCTAGCTTTTACTAGTGTGGAGCACACACCGCCAAATGAACAACCTGACAGGACCATAGGGCAGCAGGAGCAGATGCCGAACATTGATCAATGATGACTGCAAAGCGATACCAAAGAGTTAGAGAGTTCGCCAATACCAAATTGTATGCATGCACCAATTTTATCTTAGGCCCCATTTTCCTTGATAAATGCCAGAGGCCATAAACTTCAAACATACAAATGTAAAAAAGTAGTTCATGACTTAAGTGCAAAACCTATTACACTTGATCCTAAGGAAAAGAACGTGACCATGATTTGGGTAGACTGCCTCCACTCTGTAAAACTTGATCAATGTCGTTTATTTCTCGTCCAATCAAAATTCATCCAGAATGGTGCATACCTTAGGAAGACAACCTAAGGAAGCTATTGGGTTCAATTTCATGCGTCCGGCGTATTGTTTCTGTTCATACTGTAAACAATTGATATGGTGAAGCCTTCTCATTCACAAGGACGAAGCTAGAGGGGGGCAAGGGTTAACATATATGGTCACCCTCGAGTTTGTAGTAATTGTATCTATTATCCCAGTAATTTTGTATTTTTTGTTGAAGGGCTAAAGTCAGTCAGTCTGTCTCTCTCTCTCTCTCTCTCTCTCTCTCTCTCTCTCATCTTGCACATCTTATGACCTTTACACATATGGCCGCAAATATAGCTTTACCATATATTTGCTTACGACAATTTGTTTACAACATCATATGTCCACTTTTCTCGTCTGGTCAATTATTAAAGATGCAAAGAATGGAAATACTTAGTGAAAAAGAAGAAATATATACAACTTACAAGCCAATTCTTCAAGTCATTTTTGCTGATTTGGTCGCTATCCAAGGTATTTTGTTTCCCTCTCCGAGTAGCGGCCTCTTTGCTGATTTGGTCGCTATCGGGCTGTTTTGGCACCAGGTTGAATGTCGTTTTGGCCAATTCGGATGGCATGCTTTGTTCTATGTCGGATAGGGTAATCCCCCTGCCATAGAATTAAAACAGATGGAAATCACCATTTAGTATAAACTTGAAAATAGAAAAGAAGAGTGGATGAAATTAAGTTATGCGAGAAATAACTTACACCCCATTTCCCGATATTCGGTTGAATATCTCTTCTGACATGAGTTCTGCTGCTTGCTCGCACTGGCTTTCATCGGATGTGGACGTTTTGTGCTTGAGTATTTCTCCCAAGTATTCGTGGAGTGTGGTGTGTCGGATAACACGAATAAAATCCATCAGTGTCAGGGCGCTAACATTTTGAGCGTCTATGGCATCCCACTCAGCGAGTGTCAATGTCACGAACAACCCCTCTGTTCCTTCCTTTTTCGGGACTTTAGCCGCAAAGACCAGCTCTTTCGCCATCTTGTTGGCGGGTAAGAATATAAAAGTTTCAAGCACGTATTGAAAAAACAGTGCTGATTTTAATCTTTCGAAATAAATAGTTTTGTATCGATCAACCTCAAGTTTCTTCGTAAATAAAATTTTGACGAGCCACAAAATGGCTGAAATCGTCAGACAAACCAATGCCATGGTTACATACCATTGCATTTTTTTCCTCTTCGGTGTCTTGTCAACAATGTCATCGTGATCGAAAATAAAAAACCAAGTTGTTAACGAAGCCGTGAACCATGTAACACACCTCATATAGCACCATTCAATTTTTCGGTTTTACTAAGCTCCTGACTAACAGCCCTACTAGCCATGATATGAATTACTAGAGGAAATAGAGAATTAAGAAGGCTGACCGTGAAAGCACGCAAAAATATTACTGTGTACCGAATTCTTTTGTGATACTGATTTTTGCCGAAAACCTCCTTCTCGATTCTTCACCAGTAACTCCCCCTTTTATAAGCTTTGTTGAATAGCCTTCAATTGGTGGGTCAAATTGATGCAAGAATCTGGTGAAGCAAATTTTTGAGCAACGCCAAAATTGGAGTAGAGACAGAAACCCTTGAATGTTGATTTCTTGAAAATATGGACAGTGAATTGAGCCAAGGAAAAGCTATGCACGGAACAGAGGAATCTCGTCGCCTCGTCGCTCTGATACCAGTGTTGAACAATTGAGGCTCGAACTTCTCTTCGTAAATTCCGAAAGCTGCTGGATCTCCAAGCTTTCCTTCTCAAATAATATCTGTAAATATAAGTGTTTGCACAATAGAAAACAATGTAGAGATAGGGCAAAGTTTGTGCGTGGGTTGTGATAGGATTACCTCTCTTCTGGGTTTTCTTTTATAGGCATATACCCATGTAACGTTACAGGGAAAACTGCTCCCTATTATTTAGATAATGGGGGTTATCTCACTCACCCATATCTCTCTAACCACCCCTTTTATTTAGGGAGCACATCTCATGATATAACCATATCACCCCCATCCACATGCACATCTCTTATTAAGTGGGATACACCTAATAGTGGTTTGACCAAATCAAACTCTTAGCCAACTTGGCCAATCACACCCATTGTTTTCTCTTGTGTAAACACATAGAATAATTTCATGCTCAACCAAAAAGAAACGTTAGCCAATAATAAATAAGGCAAACATAATTAACAATGAGGTACGTAAAATATGGAGGGCTATTTGGCCACTCATTCCAACATCTCCCACTTAGGTTGAGAAATTAGCACCATTCAATTGTTAATGGAAAGGTTTACTGGCACTGATATGAAAGAAGATGAAAATGTCATTGATCATGTCAACAAGTTGTCTGTCATTGCTAAAGAATTGGCCACTTTAGATAACCCTCTTCCTGACCGATTGCAAGTGTCTACCATTTTGCAAAGTTTGCCAAGTTCTTGGGATTCTGCTGTTGTTGCTCTTAACTTTTCCTCTACCACTTTAACTGTGAAAAATTTACCTATTTTAGTGGGTATAGAGGTTGAAAGAAGAGCTAAAAAGAAAATTACAAAATCATTTTTGACCCTTGCTCCTGCTGCCACTTTTGAGCCACCACAGTTTGAAAACAAAAAATTTCATTCTTCTTCCGGATCGTCAAAGTCCGGACAGCAGAAAAATTATTCTAAGAATTTCAAAGGAAAAGGTAAACAGTTTAAGAATGGTGGAAATTTTAAAAAGAAAGGATCTTGCTTTAATTGTGGAAAATTTGGACATTTTCAAGCCGATTGTCGTGGGCCTAAAAACAATAGGAAACCTAATTTTGGAGGCTCCAAAGATATTGTCTGTGTGGTATCTGAATCTCTTTTGGCTGATACTGATGTTGGAGCATGGTGGGTAGATTCTGCTTCCTCTCGCCATGTGGCGAAGAATAAAGAATCTTTTGTGGAAATGAAAGAGGTTAAAGCCGGTGATCATCGCATATACATGGGAAATAACAGTTATTGCGATGTTGTTGGAATTGGCACTGTGAAGATTATGTTACTTGGCGATAAAAACCTCTACTTGACTGATGTTCTGTATTCACCCACCATGAGGTGCAACCTTATCTCAGTTCCTCGTTTGGATGAGAAGGATTTTGAGGTGCGCTTCCGTTCCGGAAAAGTCTCTGTTGGGAAACATGGTAGGATTATGATGTGGGGTAGTAAAGTTGATGGTCTGTACTGTTTGAACATTGTTTCTGATGTTAATAATAATGCATTAGCTGGTTGTTCTACTTATATCGTTGATTCTACTCATAGTTATGATTCTCTTTATGTTGATGATCCTTATATTTGGCATTTGAGATTAGGACACATAAACAAAGACAAAATGAAAAGAATGATGAATATGGAACTGATTCCTAAGATTGATATTGATTTTTCTATTTGTGAATCATGTTTGTCTGGAAAAATGTCTAGATTACCATTTCCTAAAGGTCAACGAGCAAATGAATTATTAGCTATAATACACTCAGATGTTTGTGGTCCATTAAATATTAAATCTCATAAAGGCATGGAATATTTTGTGACATTTATCGATGATTATTCTAGGTATGGTTATTTGTATTTGATGCGCAAGAAATCTGAAGTATTTGAAAATTTTCAAGAGTTTAAAAAAGTTGTTGAAAAACAACTAGGAAGAGATATTAAGATATTGAGATCCGATAGGGGTGGAGAATATATATCTGATTTGTTTAGTGATTTCCTCAAAGATAATGGTATTATTCACCAAGTTACAATGAGTTACACACCACAGCAAAATGGCGTTGCTGAACGTCGTAATAGAACATTATTAGACATGGTTAGATCTATGCATAGTCATTCCTCGCTTGGTTCACAATTTTGGAGTGAGGCTATTGTAACTGCTATGTACCTTCTCAACTTGGTTCCTAATAAAACGATTAATAGAACTCCTCACGAATTATGGACAGGTAGGAAATCTAGCCTAGACCACTTAAAGGTATGGGGTTCTTCTGCTCACATATTAGTTCCTGCTCAACAAAGAGGAAAATTAGATAGCAAAACTATCAAGGGAACATTTGTAGGATATCCTGAAAATTCTAAAGGTTACAGGTTTGTTGTTCATCATAGTAATGGTAGTATTAGTGTCATGGAAAGTAGAGATGCAAGATTTTTGGAAGAAGAAATTGACACTAGAAATCCTAGTAGCCTAGTTGAATTATTTGAGATCTCCAAAGAAAAAGGAAGTTTGAATGAGCCTAGAATTCCTAGTGTAGAAATAATTTCGGAACCTTCTGTTATACCACATGATACTGTTGGAAACATTCAAAGAGAAAGAAATCCATCCTCAAGGTTAAAAGACTATCTTACTTTTATGATAGAAGAAAATATTGATGACCCATCGACTATTCAAGAGGCCTTGTCGTCCCGAGATTCAAAGAAATGGGTAGAAGCAATTCAAGATGAATTAGATTCCATTACTAAAAATGATGTTTGGGAGTTAGTGCATTTACCTAAAGAAAGAAAAGCTATTGGGTGCAAATGGATTCTCAAAAAGAAATACAAGTCTGATGGAACTATCGATAAGTATAAGGCTAGATTAGTTGCCAAAGGCTTTACGCAAAAACCTGGAATAGATTATGAAGAAACATATTCTCCTGTTGCTAAATTCAATTCGATAAGGATTTTAATGGCTATTGTGGCATCGTTAGATTTGGAACTCATTCAAATGGATGTAAAAACTGCGTTTTTGAATGGAGAATTAAAAGAAGATATTTATATGCAACAACCTGAAGGGTATATTGTAGAAGGTCACGAAGATAAAGTTTACAAGCTAAAGAAGTCTTTATATGGGCTAAAGCAATCATTTAGACAGTGGTACTATACTTTTGATAAGGCTATAACTTCGTATGGATTTATTGCGAATGAATATGATCCTTGTGTATATCAGTGGAATAGTGGGAGTAGCTTTATGATTCTATCATTGTATGTAGATGATATTTTGATTGCTGGCAATGATATTGTGTCAATAGAAGAGATTAAAAATTATCTCAAAAGCCAATTTGAAATGAAAGATATGGGTGAAGCGTCTTATGTATTGGGCATACAAATAATTAGAGATAGAAGAACAAGGATATTAAAGTTATCTCAAGAACAATATTTTGAGAAAATTCTCAAAAGATTCAACATGGAAGGATCTAATCCATTAGATACACCTATTCATAAACAAACTGTTCTATCAAAAAGAATGTGCCCAGCTAATGAAGAAGAAAAGATGAAAATGGAAAACAAGCCTTATGCTCAAGCTGTTGGTAGTCTTATGTATGCAATGTTGTGTACTCGGCCTGATATTAGTTACGCTGTAAGTGTAGTAAGTAGATATCAAAGTAATCCTGGTGAGCCTCATTGGGCAGCTGTTAAAAGGATACTTAGATACATTCAAGGCATTAAAGACTACAAATTGACCTATCATTGTAATGGTGACAACTTAGAAGTTGTTGGATATTCAGATGCAGATTTTTCTGGCGATGTTGATGACGGTAAGTTTACTTCAGCCTATGTATTCCTTCTTGGTGGAGGTGCAATTTCATGGTCTAGTAAAAAACAATCATGTGTGGCTAAAAGTACCATGGAAGCTGAATATATATCATATAGCGGCGCAGCTTTTGAAGCTGTTTGGATTAAAAGGTTTCTTGAAGATTTGAAAATAAATGAAATAGCTAACAAGCCAATAGCTATTATGTGTGATAACCAAGCCACTATACAGACCATTAAAAATGGTGAGATTGGATCAAGGGGAAAACATATAGATCGGCAATATCACTATGTTGTTGATGTGCTACAAAGAAATGAGATTGCTATAGATTATCTCTCTTCTAAAGAGATGCTTGCTGATCCTCTTACAAAGCCTATTGCCTCTGTTGATTTTAGAAAACATGTACATCTCATGGGAGTGAAAAGTGATTGAAAATATCTCGGTCTATTGGCCAAGTGGGAGATGTTGGAATGAGTGGCCAAATAGCCCTCCATATTTTACATACCTCATTGTTAATTATGTTTGCCTTATTTATTATTGGCTAACGTTTCTTTTTGGTTGAGCATGAAATTATTCTATGTGTTTACACAAGAGAAAACAATGGGTGTGATTGGCCAAGTTGGCTAAGAGTTTGATTTGGTCAAACCACTATTAGGTGTATCCCACTTAATAAGAGATGTGCATGTGGATGGGGGTGATATGGTTATATCATGAGATGTGCTCCCTAAATAAAAGGGGTGGTTAGAGAGATATGGGTGAGTGAGATAACCCCCACTATCTAAATAATAGGGAGCAGTTTTCCCTGTAACGTTACATGGGTATATGCCTATAAAAAAGAAAACCCAGAAGAGGGGAAATCCTATCACAACCCACGCACAAACTTTGCCCTATCTCTACATTGTTTTCTATTGTGCAAACACTTATATTTACAGATATTATTTGAGAAGGAAAGCTTGGAGATCCAGCAGCTTTCGGAATTACGAAGAGAAGTTCGAGCCTCAATTGTTCAACAAATTAGAGTTTTCTGGATCTCTTTGATGTAGTACAAGCAGGTTGTACTACTTATATTGGCTATCGTAATTAAAAACAAGATTGTGCTTACGATTAATTTCGAAATAAGGCGTCCACAGAAAGCAGTGGCGATGAGGGTGGCCCATCTCCAAGCTCGTAAGGAGGAGCAAAAGTTTTGGGTCCGGAAGTCGGGGATTGCCATGGTGACAACAAAGCCGACAGATGTGGCCACGAAAAGGGCACGCTCTATGACACTCCAGTTCAAAACGTTGCCGCACCTCCGCGGATGGTGAACATATCCTGCCTTCTGATCAGGTTTGCCCCACCTAGGAGCTTGAGAGAGACGAACTGATATTGCGCTGGAGAGGATCGGCACGCTTCCGTCACCGGCAGATATGGTAGAGCGGGCCTGCTTAGCCAAGACCGCTAAATTATCCATATCAATTCTGAGTTCTCTCTGGTTCCTGCTAGTGCTATCACCCTCCATCATTTCTACGTAATTGGAAAATTTTCAAATCTCGGGCTCTGTGGGTTCGTTTTTTTTTTGTTTTTAAAAAAAAAACAGAAGAATTACAGTAATGGTTTTATTAATAACACTGTGGGTTCGTTTTGTGCATGGAGGCCTAAAGGCAGAACGTGATAGACCGTGCAAATAGGAGACATTCACGGGCTGCCAAGACTTGCGTGTGTGTGTATATATATATATATATATATATATATATATATATATACAATCCCGTTCACCTGCGGGATCCCGCAATTTTGCAAAATGCGGGACGTCAAAACGACGTCGTTTTGACGTTCGTTTCACCCGGTAAACTCTCGCGGGTTAAATGAGTCTGGGTCCGGGTAATTTGAACTCGCGGGTCGACTTCCGGGTTAGACAAAACCCACGGCCCCTTCTCTCTCTCTTCATTCTCCCCAAAATTTGAACTCGCGACCAGAGAGAGAGAGAGAGAGGCGATTTAGAGGAGACGATGACGACGATCGATGTACACGACGACGATCGATCTACAGGAGTTCCATCACAGGTATCTTCTCTCTCTCCCTCTGTCTCTCTTTGTCTCTGTCCGGTTGTACAGAAATAGCTAGGGTTTCTGTAACCCTAGGGTTCGAAATCGTTTGAGGGTTTTTTGTTTCCATTATTTCGATTTCAAAACACAGGAAGAAGAAGGAACGATGAATGAAGAAGAAGAAGTACGATCGATGACCGAAGAAGAAGGTATTGAACAGGCCAAACATCGTTACCAGTTTTGGAAAAAAATTACATTGAACATGCCAAACCCCATTTTAGAACCGTAACTTTGGATAAAAATTGTAAGCAGGCCAAACCCCATTTTCGAACCGTTACCAGTATTAGTTTTGGGAAAAAATCGTTACCAGTATTAGTTTTGTGTTTTTTTTGGATAAAAATTGTGTTTTCGCCCTTATTTGTAACAGATACAGAAATAGAGAGTGAAGAAATGGAAGAAGAAGTTGTAAGCAGGCCAGGGTATGGTTCTCTCTCTCTCTCTCTCTCTCTCTCTCTCTCTCTCTCTCTCTCTCTCTCTCTCTCATGACACAAGGTTAACCTGGTAGATTTAGTGATATTTGTCTGTTGGGTTGTTTTTAGTGTGCAGTCTTTGGATGCTATACAACTAGTCTCACCAGTACCATCTGAACCGTGTGAATCTGTTGGTTCTTCTGTACCGAAAATGGAACAACAGTTTGACAACTTAGACGATGTTTTTAAATTTTACAACAATTACGCTAAACAATTTGGATTCAGTGTCCGAATCCATTCTAGCAAGGTTAAGGATGGTCAAATAATTAGGAAGGAGTATGTTTGTTACAAGCAAGGGAAGAGCACACCAAAAAGTTCAGAAAATTCTGAGGCCCCCATAATACGGCGGCGTGGTATAATTAGAACTGGTTGTGGTGCAAAATTGACTGTCGTGAGAAACAATACAGGTGGAGGGTTTGTTGTCATCCAATATTTGGAGGCTCATAACCACGAGCTTACCTCGCCAAGGAGGGTGCATTTGTTACCTTCTCATCGTCGAATGTCAGCTGCAGCTAGATCTTTAACAAAAGATCTAGCAGCTGCAAATGTGCCACCCTGCCAACAAATGGCTATTTTAGAGGTGCAAGCCGGAGGTGTTGAAAACATTGGATTTACAAACCGAGATCTTCACAATAGTGACCGGGATAAAAGAAAAATGTATGCAGGTCATGACGCCAATATGTTGTATGAGAAGTTTGAGATTGAAAAAGAAAAGAATCCCAATTTTGTGTTTTCATTTATGCAAGATGATAAGGGGAGGTTGAGTCGTTGTTTTTGGGCCGATGCGATTTCTAGAAAATCATACTACTATTTTGGGGACGTGGTGGTGTTCGATACTACGTACAACACAAACCGATATTCTCTTGTCTTCGCACCTATATTAGGGGTCAATCACCATGGACAGACAACACTTTTTGGGTGTGCATTCTTGAATGAGGAAACAACCGAGTCTTTTGAGTGGTTGTTAAAGGAATGGTTGAAAGCAATGCCAGGAGGCCCACCCAAAATGATAATCACTGATCAAGATCCGGCAATGACAAAAGCAATCGGTAATGTTCTTCCAAATACGCTTCATAGGTATTGCATTTGGCACATCACGAAAAAGTTTTCTGAGAAACTAGGTGCAGTCATTTATAAAGAACATTATGATAAGTTTTCGAGTTGTATATGGGAATCCGAGAGACCTGAAGAGTTCGACGTAAGATGGGGTGATTTGCTACAACAAACAGATTTAACGGGGCATGGTTGGCTGAATGACTTGTTTGAAATTCGTGGTAGATGGATTCCTGCATATACCAGACACATATTTTCTGCAGGCATGACGAGTAGTCAAAGAGCTGAAAATAATCATGCATTCTTCAAGCGGTTTGTGTCTAAACATAATTCTTTGTTGGATTTTGTGACGCGTTTTGAGAGGGGAATTTCTCGTATACGTCATAATGAATTGGATTTCGATCATAAAGATGTAAATGAGAGGCCACAAATGAAAACCATGTTCTTGATGGAAAAGAGAATGAGCGAAGTATATACCTTGCCTATATTCCAAAAGTTCCAGGATGAAATCTTTCAAAATAGTGCTTATTTGCTTACGATGAAACATGAGGATGAACATTGCCGTTTGTGGGATGTCAAGAGGGAAGACAAGGTTGGTTCGAGAAGTCGTGAGGTTTCGGTAGATAAGACATCAAACCATGTGAGTTGCAGTTGTAAGATGTTTGAATGTGAAGGAATTCCATGTCGTCATATGTTGGCATACTTCTTTACAATGGGGATTAGGGAATTGCCTACTGAGTACATTTGCACGAGGTGGACTAAAACCGCGAAGGCTAGCAGAGTTAAGGATGACTTGCGCAACGGTGCGAATGAAATATGTGGCACTTCTCTTTTAGTGAGGCGCCAAGGTCTCTTTCAACTTGCATCTAATGTGATTGATGACGCTATATTGGATGAGGAAGGAACCAAAGTTTTGCAAGAAGGTTTGGAAGCATTACAAAAGCAGATTGCAGCCATGAGGATTTCTCGCCAAGATGGCGGACCAAGTGCTATCGATGTGCCCATTTCTCTTGGAAGTCAGCATAGATTTAAGGAACCAGAACAAGTTAGGGCAAAGGGTTGTGGTAAACGACTGCAGGGAGGAAAAGAGAGGGCCGTAAACAAGAAGAGTAGGAAATGCAATGGTTGTGGGTTAACGGGGCAGTCCCATGACAAAAGGAATTGTCCAAAACTTCTCAACATGTAGGTGAATTCAATTAAATATGTTCATTTCAATTTAATTGTTTAATTGTTCAACTTTTAATTGTTGCCTTCTTTTCTTAGCTCTTCGCAAGATGTTGATGACGAGGATGACATGGACTATGATGAGGATTAGACTGTCCAAGTTAAAAGTGGAGGATGCAAGGTTTACTTTACCCTATTAAATAAGCATGGCCACCTCATATCTTGTTATTTGTCATAAGGGCCTAATTACCTTTTGTTTTGTTTTTTTTTTTTTTTTTGTGTTTAGGTTTTTCATTTGGAAATTGGGTGATTCAAGCGAAGATGGTATAATTCGTGTTCTTTTGTGGGGTACAGATGGGTGTAAGTTTGGGTGGGAATTTGGGTAAGTGTCTTATGTTGAGGGTTACATAATAGGTTGGAGATATAGGAGGGTGATACAGATGTGTTACTCTATGGATGGTGGGTTACTCTGTGGTTTTGTGGGATTCAGGGGTGTGCTCTTGGATAATGGTGTGGTTTTGTGGGATTCAGGTGTGTGCTCTTGGATAATGCTGTGTCTTAGTCTGGGGGGAATTTGGATGTGTGTCTTATTCCTGAGGGTTGCATAATGGTGAGGGCCTTCTGTGCGTCTCTTGCTGTGGGTTACTATGATGGGAATTGGATTGCCTCTTGAAGGTGTGCTATATTTGAAGTTAAAAAACAGGTGTGTCATAACTCATGAGGCTATGTCATGGTGTTGGTGTGGCGTGGAGATGATTATGGCATGACTTTGCTGTGTGCCATATGACCTCTGCTGTGTTCTTGGTTCAAGTCTTGGCTTTGTTATGCTATGGTTCTTCTGTCAGCTGCTGTTATGCTGCTACTATCTGCTGCTGCAAATACCTTCTGCTGCTATTACATGATCATGTGCTTCAATCCATTCCAGTTTAGTCGTTGCTTGGCCAGATTGGTGTAGCTCCAGTCCAGTCCACATGCTTTTGATCCTTGGACTTCATATCAGTCATTGTTCAAACTTCTTGTATTAGGGCCAGTTGATAGATTTGGCCAGTATCTGTTTTTGTTCAGAATTTCTAGTTCTTGTACCCATTCTAGTTCAGAATTTCTAGTTCTTGTACCCATTACATGATCATGTGCTTCTCGTATTGCTGCATTCCCTTTTAATCTTTGTACCCATTACTATGCTGTTGAATGATAAGCATGAGCAACTTGAGCCGTAAGACACAGATATTTCCCCTTACTGATTAAAAAGAAAAGTGTGTGGTTTCAGACTTTTTGTTAAAAGAGTGTTCAAGTTTTAGATGAATCCAAACAATTTTCTGTGATCCTAAAGCCCCCAAGAACTTTCTCTGAGAAAGCCTCCATGAAAACACCTGAAATGACACCCACAAAAGGCAAGAAGGGATTGTCTCTTTGTCCCCGGCCCACAGAAATGAAATAGAACCATGAGCAAGAGAGACCTAATTTTATTGATTTGGGTACGATCTTATCGGGGTGTCGTCATCATATATTGCAGCTCCCACAGACAAGTCACATGAGATTGTGGAGAATTAATTGCAGCTCATTCAGTGTTCCAACGCCTAGCTACGGGGTGCGACTTAGGGGAGTTGAGTTGAGTTCTTTCAAAAATTAGTTTGATCAAATTTTAATTAGACAAAAGTCAAACATTGCTATGATTTGCAATTTAGGGGAGTTCTGGAGAAGCAGCAGAACTGATACTCCTTTTCCAAATTCTCTTTTCACTTAGAAGTGTTCATTTTTTCAGCAAAGGCATGGCCCTGAATGAAAAGCAGCATTGCGCAACCTAATACCTCGCTGGATTAACACCACAAAAAAACAATACAGTAATTCAACAAGATAAAACCTTATAGCATTCAACAAGTTGTACTCGTTCTGTATCTTAAATTTTGCCCAATAAATTGTTCAACCCCCACAAAAATGCAATACAGTAACAGAGAGGGGTGAAAGGGCATACAGTAACAATATAGCATTCCTCAACACAGTTGTTCGAGATTCACAATTTGTTGACATGTGGATGCATAATCTTTGTAATTCCAGGATTCAGACAAAAAATGGAACCAGATTTTTGAAATGAAGTAAAGGGTAGAAAGTGAGAATGAGGTGCAAGCGCGGGAGTCAAGATGAAAACTTAGGCAATAAGTAAAACCAATATTGGACACACATACTATCCATGTTTTTATCCCAAAATATGCCTCCAAATTTAAGGAAAGTTTGATATTACATTACATTCATTTGAGTACGCTAAAACAAAGCAAACATAACAGAACGGTGCCGAGGCACACGATCATCATCTTCATATTTGCTTGCTGCCCTTCCAGAACTTGTATCTTAGCAGCCATTACATTGTCATCCCCAATTCTTGCATTTTGAACCCTTTGTGTTGGATTATGGGTCTCATCTTCATGGAAGGCCTTTCTCTGGGTTGTGACACTTTGACCTCGGTTTTGACGTCTGTTAATTGGCCTGCACCATTCCCACATATCGCATTTCCTATTATTTGGACATGAGTAGTATATTTTGCCTCTGTTTGGTTCTGAATTAGTCACCCTTATGACAGCTTGGTCGTTGCAACCGCATAGCTTGACTGCATACCTTGGAAATGAGTCAGCATTTGTGCTTGTTGAAGATGAACAATCCATATGGAACCTGTAACAAAGAACCAGCGACACGTTCTCTAACAAAATGTATCCATTTCTACTCTACAATACATGGAAAGGGAGTAATCTTGAAAATGGGCTGGTTCCAACGGAGGTGATATATAACACAATTGTGAATGGATATTGTCGTGCTAAGGAAATGGATAAAGCCCTTTCAACCGTAGAGCAGATGGAAATTCATGGGTTGAAGCCAAGCTGCATCACCTTCAATACGCTGATCAGTAAGTTTTGTGATTCTGGCAATATGGTTGAGGCTACGGAGTGGGTTAAGAAGATGGCGGGGAGAGGGGTTGCCCCAGATTCGCAGACATACAACATCCTAATTGACGGTTATGGAAGGAGTTGCCAATTTGAGAGTTGTTTCCAGATTCTCGAGGAAATGGAAAGTAATGGGGTAAAGCCACATGAACACAACAACTAAAACAACAGCCTTGTGTCAATTAGGTTTTTGTTCAGTGGAAACTACCAGCATGTTTTGCATTCCTACTCTACCCATCAGTGTAGTATTTTACCTACCAGGGGAAAAAAGACTCGATTCTCAATTGTAGTTTTTTCCTATTACTTAAACGTATTTAAAGCAACATGATCAGGATCAGGTCAGCGAATTTCTCGTCAAGCATCAAAACTTCTAACTGTAACAAACTTCTAACTGTAACAAGCGAAAAGAAAGCTCCAGCTTCGAGGAATATTCAGAAATCAAAAAGAACAGCATTTGGTGCATGTATGGGGCAGGACTCGTTCAGAAATACTTTCAACCCTGTACTATCATCACAATAAACTAAAGAGTTTACACATTCAGTCTGATTTCCACAGGCTCGCAAAGAATCACACATACATTCAAATCAACAAAACCCAGCATTTTCGAATTTAGGGGTTTTTTTTCCCAAACCCTTCATTTATCGATCTAAGAAGAACCAGAGAGAGAAAGGACAGAGGGAGAGAGAAGATACCAGTGTATCGATCGTCGTCAAATCACTCCTGATCGTCGTCGTCGTCTCACGTTCCTATTTGCTTCGCCTGTGACGGTACGGGTTGTTCTTCTTCTTCGAACCCTAGGGTTACAAAAACCCTAGCTGTTACATATAAGAAGAACCAAGGACCAGAGAGAGAGGGAGAGAGAGAAGATACCTGTGTTCAAAAGCTAGGGTAGATCGTTCGTCGTCGTCGTCGTAGTTTCGAATCGCCTCTGTCTCTCTCTTCTGCTGCTGGAACGAACGATCGATTTGGGGGGGGAATGAAGAGAGAGAGAGAGAAGAACCGAGGACCAGAGAGAGAGAGGGAGAGAGAAGATAACCGTACAGGAAGATCGATCGTCGTCGTCGTAGTTTCGATTTCTTCGATTTTGAATTTCTCTCGCCTCTCTCTCTCTCTCTCTGGTCGCGAGTTCAAATTTTGGGGAGAATGAAGAGAGAGAGAAGGGGCCGTGGGTTTTGTCTAACCCGGAAGTCGACCCGCGAGTTCAAATTACCCGGACCCAGACTCATTTAACCCGCGAGAGTTTACCGGGTGAAACGAACGTCAAAACGACGTCGTTTTGACGTCCCGCATTTTGCAAAATTGCGGGATCCCGCAGGTGAACGGGATTGTATATATATATATATATATATATATCCCTACCAGTTTCCAATCTTTGAAGTTGATTCTTTCTTTGGCCAACTACAAGCTTTATATTCTTTCTTTAACTGGATAGTATATGCATGCAACACCAAGATGAAAACGTAAGCAAGGAGTCTCGACTTTATGAACTTTTGTCTCCGTCTTTATTAGTCTGTATTCTTTGTCTCTCTTTTTCAACAAGAAATCTCTGCATCAAAAAGGCCAATGGCAAATGTCATCCAAATTCATTGTAACACGTACCAACATGTCAAAAAACAATAAACTCGCATTACGAGGTTGAAATCACAGCAATGAGAGGCTATCCACGCCAAAAAGTGTGGACGAAACGTCTCAAGAAAAGGAAACAAGTGCAATTCAAGATTCCAAAATCATATATGCCTTGACAAAAAAAAAAGTCAAATTTAAAGGACAATAATGTGTCTAGGAGTAACCAATTAACCTTGATGGCATTCACATTTAGAAGAAAACCTCTCGCTAACGAAAAAATAGCAACCAAGATACGGAGACAAATTCACAAAAAAACAAAGTAAACAAATGGTAAACTGCAAAATACAACAAAAGAATTTTCTCGTAAGGAAAAGAAACTAAAAGTGAATACTTTTAACTAACTACATGCAACAGACAAACTATCCTGCCCAAACACCAAAGCCAAGTAAATCTGAAATTAGAAGAGGTTTTTTTTAAAAAAAAAGTACTCCCTCCGTCCCTTTATTACAGTCCAGTATTCCATTTTGGGCTGTCCCTTAATAAGTGTCCATTTTGTAAAGTTAGTGGGTAAAAGTTGGTGAATTGTCTATTTTGTCCCTAAAAGTAGATTCCATTTTGAAAAGTTAGTGAGTAAAAGTGTAATGATGATGGGTAAGTAGGGAAAGTGAAGGAAAAAATTGATGTGAAAGGTATAATGATGATGTCTTTTTAATAAGTTGGAGTTACGAAGCAGGACATTTAAAAAGGGACGGAGGGAGTAACAGATTGTAGAGGCACTAAATCAAGTGAACAAGACCACATCCACATTAAACATTGTGACGGGCAGATTGATTTGTATTGCCTAATTCCTTAAAAAAAAAATTGGCCCTTGAGAGTTGAGAGCAAGTTCTATTAAACGGAGGCTAAGTAGATTGGTGGAGAAATGTTCGGAAGTACAAAGGTGGAGTGTAAACCATTCTTGACTGGCCTATCAAAAAAAAAAAAACCACTGTTGTCATGGAAAAAAGCAATTTCACATGGAGAAAGTGGATTGTGAAAAGCTAGCAAGCCTTACCAGGCCCAGCCCACCTGGTGTTTTTAGTCATTTCATACCGGGGAGAATTGCAGGAAATCGTTCAAGGCCGAGCCCCGCCCCAGCAGTAAATCAGGGGCACTTTCAGTGTGCCCTGATTTACTTGGTCCGAACTGACTGACCATCTCAGCAGATGAGGCCCCGTTATGGTTTCTTACAAAAAGTACTTTTTGAAAAGAAATGTAATTTTAATCTCAAAAATAATGTGGTTATGCTAATAATTTTCCTATCAATTTGAATCTTGTTTGATAGATCTCATTGAGATCTTTTAAACGGTTCAAAAAAAAAATCAAAAAATTATTTTTTATTTTCGTTATATTTGAGCTTGAAATTACCTTGTTTTTGAAAAAGAAGGTTTAAAAAGAAAGCAAAACAGCACCTGAGCCGTTGCCGTTCGTGGCTCGTTCGAATTCGGATCATGTGTGAGTATCTAAAATGTCTCTATTTTTTTGTTTAAATTAAACCAGTTTACGGTTCAAGAAACAGTTTTACTACTAACTACTATCTTTTTTCTTTTCTTTTTTGCCTTTTGTGTTTTTGGTCGGGAACACAAAAATACAAAAAAAAAAAAAACAGAGTTAGAAATCATAGAAAAACAACCACCAAAAGGGAAAAAAAGGGATTATAATTGGTTATTTTTTGCAGGTGGGGTATTCAGCTCCTACTCAATCTGCTATTAGGGAAGATCTGCATCTATCCCTGGCAGAGGTTAGTTAATTTTAATTGTATTCTTATAACATTTTTCTCCTTGTTTCCAAAAATCATGGCCAAAAGTTTTTTTCTTAGATGCGAAAATTTGAGTTTCAGACTTGCAGTAACAAAATTTTCACCATTATTTTGCAGTACTCCATGTTTGGTTCCATTTTGACGATTGGTGCTATTACAAGTGGCCGAATTACCGACTCCATTGGTCGAAAAGGGGCAAGTAAGTTAACGGCCTCTGTAAGTTAGAAGGTGAAAACTCTCGTTTTTGACACATGTATGCCGAGCAAGGCGCGGATGCGTTTGCAGGCGTTGGTTGGTTGAGTGTTGGGAGTGCCAAGACTTGTAGCGCCTAACTTCGGATGACGATTGACGTGAATCGTGACTTCTAACTTGTAAGGCGATTGCGTGTGACCCAAAGGTTAATGATCACAAGAAGGTTCGTGGTTCGCTACACGGTTGTGGACTTATAACTTTCTAGTCGTATAGGAAATGCGTAAATCATAAAATGTAGACTTTATTACACCGGGATAAAAAAGTGATACAAAAAAAATAAATTTCAAACTACTTGAAGAAGTGAGTTCGAATGAGTTTGAGTATGAGGTCCTCGATAATCTACTTTGCTGAAAGTAGGAAAGTGTTTTTAAGCGCTGGACATTAATTGGTGTTGGACCTATTTTTCCTCTTTGATTATGCTATATATAGGCAACCAGCAAGCTGATTCAAACCTAAATTCGAATTTCTGCTTGCTTCATACACCTCCAAGTGTCCCATGATTGTTCCTCCTTTTGTGCATGTGAGATCATGGGTGGTTACTGGCAGTTGAAAGATCATGGGTGATGTGGCAAATAACTCCCCACTTCCTCCTTTTGTATGAGCTTGACACGTGGCCACTTGACCAAGTCAATTAGCCTTTGAATAGGAAGAATAACCGCCTCCAGCACATAACCAATTCCCCTAAAATCGTGGGCCTTGTTGCTTGATCCAGATCAACATCTTCTTCATGGGCTCCATCTTATACAGGCTGTGTTAGGTTATTGGGCCCAATCATAATAGAAAATCCATGGCCCAATAAATTTATCAACCAATAATTACATAATTTTGGCCTAATTTAATTAAAGAATTAATAAAATGGCCATTCACTGCTAGCCCGATCCGTGGTGTCAAAAACGAAACAATTTTTTTTTTTTTGATCCGAAACAAATATGAGACCTCATTTTCCATACCGTGAATAAGTTAATGTGGGTGGCTTGTAGGGTTTCTACCTTCCGTGGTACATGCTTGGAATAGATTTGATTCTTGGAAATCCATTGAAGCCAATTCTACTTGGTATGGCTGCTGGACATCTCTATTACTTCTTGACGGTGCTTTATCCTCTTGCCGGTGGGAGTCCCGCCTCAACAGAGGCACAACCAAGCAGTTCAGTACAGGCGCAACCAAATGCGGCGGCACAACCAAATCAAGCCAATGATGGATTAACTTTCCGCGGGAGAAGTTATCGTCTCGATGATCACCAGTAGGCAGGTTCTTTTCCATTGATAAACAATGTGGCAAGGCTTTCTATCGAATCGATGTAGTTTGCCAAGAAAGTACACAAATGTGGCAGTAGAAATGGCGAAAGTTTGGAACACAAAAGCTATGAGATGTGTTGTGAATAATTGTGTGGCGCAATATTCGAGGGAATTTTGTGCATCTCAAGCTATGAGGATTGGAAAGTAAAAATGTAAGTAAATAGACTGATCGTTCTTTTCCAAATTAACTGATCGTATAGTTCGTAAATGAAAATTGGGTCTGTTGTTTTACACCAAATATTCCAAATTTACTCAACTGCAATGGTTGTTCGGTATTGTTGACCATACGATGATGTTCTACAGCTAGTCCATAAAACAAGGAACCACTTAGCAGCTGAACTCGGGTGGAGGGCACTTCGATGCCTTAGTTAGACAATGGGAGAGAAGAGGATAAAGACAAGTACAATCACCGTGTTCGGAAGGGCATTTTGAAAGTTGTTTCAAAAAGTTGTTTTTGAAAGGCAAAAGATGTGGGGCCGAACCAAGGCCGGCAAAACTACTTGTTTTGACTTTAAATCTGACAAGCCACTGTGTGGTGTACAGTACAAGGGCCCCCCACCAAACAGATTTGAGGAGAGAGAGTCTGGAACGATGTGACCTAACTTGCCCTCTTTTATCGGTCCCTGAGTTTTTTTTTACTTTTTTGTTAAGTGGGTCCCACTTATTTTTCAAATAACTCATCCAATCACATATTTTTACATTTTAACTTAAAATTTTCAATCCAAAATTGTCATCCAAACACAGCGAATAGATCTCAGATCTAGTAATGTTGTACCTCTCTATGGTTCATTAATGTCTATATAATAAGATAGGACTGGTTTTGAATCCAAAAGACAATCAACGGTCCAGAATTATACTATGCATAAATCTACACTCTTCATTCTACAATGGCAGGCCCGTAAATACTTCACATTTTTTGAGCATCTCCCAAACACACCTTCCCGTGCCTAATTTGGAAATTTGATTTTCCCATCTCGCTCTCTCTCTAAAATAGGTTACATTTATTCGGAATGAATTTTTTTTTTTTTTGGATCAAAATTTGGTGCATGATTTCCGTAACGACAAAGCAAAATTTGGTAGATGATTTCCTCATATTCTACTGAGATTTGGTCTCTCTTCTTTCCTTCTCACCCCTAACAATTCAACGGCCAGGATTTCTTTTAGGATTTAAAATCTCACCCAAACACTAAATATGGATAGTTTGCTGCCATTTAACCATCAATTATGGACACAGCCAAAAAAGAAAAAACAAGAAGAAGAAGCGGTAGATCAGTTTTTGTTCTCTATTTTGATAGTTTGATTCACTTTGTTACCTATTAATTAATGGTTAGTTTCTGACAATTTAATTTGGCTTCTTTTTCATTGATAGTAGGGATGAGAGCTGTGTTTGTTGAAGACCATATTAAGTTCGACATTAGTTGTGTTTGTGGACAGACTTTCCTTAGGAGAAAATCTTAGTATGTTCTTTTTATATATCTACTCGAGACACGCATTTTTGTTGTTATGTATTATTTTTTATTTGAATTGGTGTTTGGATGATGTAAAAGTTGTATGCGTTTGAGTTGTGCATGCAGAAGTTAGGGATTGGAAAATTATTTGCTCTTTACTTGCCGATTGAAGTTAAACAGGTCAATAAATATATTTGGGTTATTGTTTTCCGCAAAATTGAATTCATTGGGCAGGGGTTGATATAGTATTAGGTTCAAAGTCCAGTATTTATTTGTGTGTACTGATCGTTGCGCCGTGCCTTCAGGCACGGGCATTCGCTAGTACTTATATATTGCATTGGCCTCGTGCTGAGAAATGATAGTCACGAGTAACTGCTTCTTCGTCTAACGTCCAACGTCAAGGGCGGAACTAAATACATGGTGGGGTGGGCTATAGCCCATGGCAAGTTTGAAAAAATAAAAACAAAAAATTTACATGTAAAACTTAGCCCAAATAATTTTATCCGAACCCATTCCACTCACCAACTCATTTTAGCTTATAACAAATTACATTCCTGGTTCCACCCTTGTCTAACGTTATGTATGACAATTGCCGAGTGCCACACTGGCGATGACATGTAGCCGAGCCACGTGTGGCACATACGTCACCGATGCCATGTGGCCGGACCGATCAACACGGCACAGTCGCTGGCCTACGTACTCCTAGTACACAACACGCTCCATGAGCCGACCGAGCGCCTCGGCCCGTCCGTGATGATAGGGGCCGAAGACCCGTACGGTTGCTTGGGAGCATTGGCCGCTGGGCTACCTGGGCTTTTCCCAAGTTGGGCATATTCGGACGGTCTAGGTATAGGATCCGACGTCATTCGGCCCACTACACAACCCAAACGACCTGGGGGTATGAAATATTAATGATATATTCCCCAAATTATACAAGTCACGTGCTGCCGCCTGCCAGTGGCATCATCGATCACATTTGGGTTGCGTATTAGTATTGTTGAGTGGCTCTTTGGTCCTACTAAGGTTCCGTTTTTGTGTAAAATATTTTTCGGTAAAATATTTTATTTAATTTTTAGTGTTTAGTTATGAAAAAAATGAAAAAAATTTATATTAATTGGATGAAAATGATTTATACTTAAATCTTTCGTAAGTTATTTTTCGAAATAAATCTGTTGTCTTCTATTGCAATTCTCACTGCTCAATTTTCTTAATCGTCAGTCCTGACCCACGTTCAACTCTAATATTCTCAGATCTTTCCACCGTTTAAGCCCCCCTCTCTCTACACTATTATGTCGATTTTTAAAAATATTTTTCAAGTGCCAACCAAATACCGGAAAATAAAAATTTGAAGTTTATTTTCTGAAAAAACATTTTACATCAAAACAAACGGAGCCTAAATTACACGCCAATTGGCTTCGTGATGGTCTAAAATGAGTTTACAATTGGATATATATATAGTATCATGTATTTTTCTAACATTATTTTATTTTATTTTATTTTAATTGTGCTTTGTTACGTTTGACGTTGTGGAATGGAAATATTATTTTATATTATGTAAAAGTACATGATGAAATTCTTAGTGGCTCTTGGAATTTGATGGGGTCACTTGACCTCATAAAATAAGATACACACTGACTTTTCCCACCAACACTAGAAATATTTGTTAGAGGATTTTGTTGGTCTTTTTACTACTATTATTTTTTTGCATTTCCTCTAAACCTTTCTTAAGAAATATTTGAAGCTCTGGAAGTTGGAAGATTAATCCCATGCCCCAGAGAGCAATTTAATGGTGTCTTTGGATTGGTAGATTTTGTACAATTACTTGATCGCCTACAAACTTAATTTACAACCAAAAAAAAAAAAAAAAAGTTTGCCGAGACGAATTAATAGCCTACAAAAAGGTTTATCGAGACCAAACAAATCAATAGGGGTAAAAAAAAAAGTGCAAATTACTAGTAGCACTAGACGAAATCATCTCTTCTTTTCTGATTCCTTTCATCGAGACAAATCAATAGGGGTAAAAAGTTTGTCGCAAAACGAACAAACACAAAAAAAAAAAATTTTGAATGAGGACAAAATGGAAAAAAGCCCAAAACGCCGTTCGCGAAACTTCGCTTAATATATGGCATTTGCAATTCCAGATTGGTTCTACGTACGGTTCTACCACGGCATATCAAAATGGATACAAACTAAAATATTTTACACATGCGTGCAAAAAAATGTCCTCCTTTTCCCTATCAGTGACATGAGATACTAATCACACGACAGATTAACTAAAAAATCCGATAATCATGTCTTTTCTTTCTTCTTTAAAAGTTAATCGATTATTGTAATGCAATTATGATCACGATATCGTACCCGTATCAAGTCTATCGAATGGGAAGTCGAGAAAAGGCACTCCATGGCGTCCTCTATGACAAGATATTCTTAGTTCGGTCAATTTCTAAGGCATATTCTCTGGTTTTTTCCCCGGTTCTAGGGCATATTCCATTTCATCGATTTTGTACGCTAAATATATTATTCTCGAATCTTGAATTTGTCATGAGAAAGTTTAAAAAATATAAACGGAAACATGAATACAATTGTATGTATTCACTGCAGTTAAATTTTTTTTTTTTGTGTGTACATATTCACTCTTCTAGAAAGATATACTCTCTTCTAGAAAGTTAAACCGAAAATGAGCGATGTTTTATGCGAGCGAAGAGAGAGGGCATTTGAACAGCGGAAAGCCCAATCAGTCGATAAAATTTCAATGCAATAGTTGTTTGTAACGCTCTTGTAACATGAGGTTGGATCTGCACACATATGAAACCCACTCCATATGAGATGACGTTACAAATAACTGTTGAATCGCAGAAAAAATTCCAATCAACGGGTCTTGAAAATTCATATTTGAGCCTAATCGCGTTTCATCAGATAGGGATGGTCCCCCAGAGAGGAGTACTGAACTCTAAATAGTGATTGATGATTATGAGGCAGTTGGTTTTTCCTTTCCATTTGGCTATTAATCGACAATACAGTGTGTTTGAGCAGGATTGCATTTATTATTATAATAAAAATGCGTTTAACTTTTGTTTGCCGATCTTCCCATCATTTTTGGACCTCGGGAGCCAGATATGAGCTTTGGCTCTTGAATCCGATTGGTCATGGCAACGGATTTTTGCACCTCCCGACGGCGACAGTGAAAGCATCTGCACCGGATCCAGCGATGATCCCTAGACCTGCAGCGGGAACGAGCATGTGTGGTGCAGACCATGATTTTTCCACCCGCCTTCCACCTTCATTAGCGGATTGATGGGTTCGACACCGGAGCTGATATCTTGCGGCTTTGACTTGGTTTTTTTGTTTTGTTTTGATTTTATTTTGCAGTAATCTGTTTTTGTTCTATACAAATGGGATGATTTCTATTTTCTACCGTCAAAAGAAAAAAAGAAAAGAAAAAGAGAGACCTATTTTCTCTTGGTTTGTACGGACTTAAAACTTCTAACTTGAGAGGAGTTCTTTTGTAGAGGCTGTTTGGCTTCAAATGAACAAAATCTTCTCCAAGATTTCCACATAGTATTACTATATACGTACCATGTTTTTATGGGCCAATGGGGTGCGTCCACATGGGCATAGAGTTTTTGGGTTATTATTATACTTAATTAATTACGTCCCTTATGACTAGGGGAGGATTAAGATCATAAACTTGTAGATTGTTATGATCTTCATAAGTAATTAATAGAGATATATTCAAGCTTTATCTCAGCTACTATAATACAATAAATACATATGAAAATAAAACATACTTATGCATTCACCTTAAACATATATATAAGATATTTTCCTCATAAATCCTATTTGGTTCGTTTCAGTATATGCTCGACTCTAATAGTCACTCTATTTCGGAAGAAGAGTTTCCCTTGTTCAATCCAAGTACTCTCCGCGTATTTGTATTTTGTAGAGCCGTGTGCGACTTTTGGTGCTCGCAAAAACAAGCACTTTGATTCAAGCATCGTGGCGATCTGCATGAGGTACTTTTTAAGTATTTTTTTTTTTTTTAATTTTCCTCCTACGATTGTCCAAAAGATTTGGTTCCATTTGATTCGGTCATGGATTCAGAGTTTTAAATTCTATCACGCTAAAGTACCTCCCCTCTATGTTTATAATACATAATTGGGTGGCGTGTTTAATTGTGGTGAATTAATTTTTACGAGAATAGAAGGTCGACAAAGTTAAATAAACAAATTAGTTCTTTGCTGCACATAGTACAAGCCTTTTTGTGTGCCGAAGTTTTGACACTAACAAAAACGATTTTGGCGTTATCACTGCCTCAGTAATAATCCACTATAATAAGCCAATGGCATAACGTTGGAAGATGTTGGTAATCTTTTGTTTTATGCTTCCTTTCGTGCATTCTCTTTTCTTTGTTGACTTGTGTAGTTGTGTGGGAATGTATTATCAACAGTATAAATGAATTCTTTTCTACTCTCTTTGAAAAAGAAAAGAAAAACACCCAGTAGATAAAAATAGAGTAGGCTTAAGCCTTAACTGTTGAAAATCGGAAGGTTCAATTAGAAACAGATTTGACCTGGTCTCGTTTTTTAATGCACTTTAGAGAGGATATCCTATAAAAAGATACCCAAACATGCCATAGAGCATCAGAGCAATTAATCCGCGAACACGTATTGTGTTGGCCGGAGGCATCATACAATGACAGTGTTCCAAGACCAACCAATAATTTAGATTCGAAAGTCTACATGTGCACGTCATCGCGATCATTGACTAAATTTTGGGAAATTCTACAACTATCCAATTTTTTATTCTGTTCTTCTCTTTGGTTTCACTCCTTTGCAATGTCGGGTTCCATGTAAGCAGACAAACCAAATTATACAAATCTCTACACTCCCTCGACTTGAGTAAAATTTAGAATATGAGTAAAAAGAGTGAAGTGGATTTTGAGAAGTTTTACTCAAATTTCGAGTTTGAGTAAAAAATAGTAATACTTTTAAGAGCTCAAATTATCTTGCCCGAGAAGAAAAAGATGTCCCCACACATTTATGTCTTTCCAAACCACCCTTATTATTATTTCTACCTAAAAGGTTGACCGTTGTAGGCATGTGAAAACCAACATACCTACCCAAAAAAGTTTAAAATAAGTCTTTATCTCAAAGTCATTATGGGCAACAGGGTAGGTTTCATTTTGGTGATTATATTTTCAAATATACCATTGCAAATAGCCATACTTGAATCTTAATTGTTTGGACTTGTCCTATTTTATTTAGCCTTTTAGGCATATTAGGAGTTTGGGCTTGTACCAGCGAGTTTTCTTTGGTTGCCATCTTTGCCGATTAAGAGATTGGGTCTCGGACTAGGACATATGATTGTTCTTAGGGATATGATGTCATTTTCCTTATCTTATTAGTCTTTGTAACTTGTTCAAAGATTAATAAAATCCTTTTTCGCCATTCAAAAAAAATAGCCATACTTGAATTATGTGTAGAAGTCATAACAAGGGGTTGTCATATTCATCTTCAACGAATTACATGAAGAAGTCTCACCTGAAATAATTATAATAAATCTACTATTGCAAATGTATAAAAAATAGTATCGAAAATAACTACTCCAGTATAAAACAATGTCACTTAACAAGCATTTTTTTGTTTTTTCATAGGGAAGTAAAGCAGCTGTAGCCTGTAGGGGAACTCCTTTTGGTGGATATACACTTGTTGACTGGAAAGGGAAAATCACAAATGAAACAAGAAAAAATTATCGGCTTTAGTGGTCTCAAGTTCTAAGATTTTCAAAGTACAGTAAAAGCTATAATAATGACCTTTTTGCTCTTATACCCCGGACTTTTTTGGAGTGTAATTTTAACAAAATAAGAAACGAGTACATGAAATTACAAGAGCAAGTACATTTTTTTTTGTTTGTCAGACTTTGACCCCAAAAGCATGCACATAAAATTCATGCACATATCTCTTAAAAAGTAATCGTTAAATGGGCTCACTTTGAGTGTCCATTTTTGTGTTAGGTTGACTTACTTTCGTGACTTAATGAACTTTTTATTTTATTTTATTTTATAAGACTTCACCCCAAAAGTCCTACACAAAGTAATCATTTCACATGCTCATTTTTGGACTTGTCTTTTGTATTAGATGAACTTGCTCTCATAATTTTATAAACTTGTATATTTTTTTTTTGTATGACTTGCACCAAAAAAGACATGCACATCTCTCTCTGATACACAGAGTAAGCTTTCTATGAGTTCATTTTGGGTGACCATCTTTAGACTTTTTCTGTGTATTATGGACTTACTTTCATAACTTCATGAAGTTGTTTTTTGTATTTATTGAATTTGCATCTCAAAATAAGAATAAAATGATCCGGGCAATTAATATTTTTTTTTATGGCTGATGATAACGCCGGAATAGTGTCTTTTAATACCACTATCGATTTTGGTAGTCTTACAATCTTACCCGTACTCTTCTCTCATTTCTCTTCCCTCTTTCTGCCTTCACTTTTCAAGAACTACTCTCTTTCTCTTGTGTCCATGATTTTAGTGATTGCTGCCATTAGCTTCGAATCGAGAAACCTGGCCCACTGTACCCATCTCACGAATTTCTTTACTCGTCTTGGAAATAGGGCGATCAATCCGAGTTTGCCAACATCAACAATAGGGGAAGAAAGAGAGATGGAAAAGTGGATACTGTTTTTACTTTTTCATATCCCTTACAATAAAAAAAAAATCTATGATCATTTGTCTAGCTGTCCGTACTAGAGACTGATGTGTAGGGAGAGATGCTCATGGGTTACAAATTGGCGAGGAATCATATAGGGGTTCATACAGATGAAAAAAGGGTCTTCTCTATCCAAGAAGGGGAGACAGACGGGGGAGGATAAAAGAAAAATGCTGCCTTGTTCTCTTTAGTTTTCAAAAAATTCCCCCTAGATTCTCTACTTCTAACATTTCTCTCTCTATCTCTCTCCACTTATTACCCCTACTATTTTTCAAAAAAAATTTCAAAAACCAAACCAAACACAGCAGAGTCATTTTCTTTATCAGTCGACGAACATGGTGATATGATCAGTGACGGCGTGCTCCTGGGCCCACGGATCGGCGCATCTCATTAGAGGGATTAAAGCCGGCACAACGCCCGACTCGTCTATTTTTTGTCTTTATTCAAAAAAAATTAGATTCCGATCGTAATTTTTTACTTTTCTAGATTCTTCTTGTCATGAAGAATCAATAATCCCCAAAAAATTGACAAAAAACTAACAAATGTGAAAAAAATTTGAATAAGACAAAAAAAATAAGCCAAAACAACCCCTGAAGCGGAGCAAGTGATTTTCCAAACCCTAATAGGTGCTGTGGAGAATAAAGAGGTTGGGGGAGGGGAAATGACAAACACGCCCTGATTTTGACGATTAGGGTAACGGCGTGAGGCTACATTGGTACACATTTAATAACGTTGGGGACTCAATTTCTCTAATGTATTTATTGGGGACCAAAATGAGATTTTTGTGATACTTTGGAGACCAAAAATGTTAATAAGCCTAAAATACCCCAACTGGCCCATTGATTTAACAGAAATAAGAAAAGTAAGACATTTATTTCTAGTTCATCATTGACTGAATTAAACTATTGGCTTCTGTTCGATATTGTGACAACGTAATTGACAAGGACAGAATTCCCCATTCTTAAAAAATGCTAACAGAGAAGAAAGAGAAGTCGTCTTCTCTTTTACATAAGATCATGTGATTCATGTTGTTGAATGAGAGGAGTTGATAGACCCAGGTAGGAAAAACGAGAATACAGGTAAATTGTGAGAGGTTCAGTGGTGAATTATGGCAGTCCTTGGCATCAAATTATCCCGTATTTTGCGAGGTTTCACACTTTGAGGCACATCTGACTCTTTCTCTGCTTAAAAATTGCCCAGCTTTTCGCTGAAAAACTCCAGTTTCGATTGATCAATCTTGGGTAATGGGCTGAAGCTGCTGCTGCTTGTGCGTTTTGGGAGATTTGAGATTTCTTGATTGCGGAATGTTGGTATGGTATATTCCGCGCTTTGCTTAATTTGGTGTCTTTCTCTGCAATTTCTGTTGGTATATCTTTTTGGGTTTATGAGTATTTTGCTTCTCTGGTAAGTTATTATTTTGCTTTTTGGTGTTGGGAAATCTCTCTCTCTCTCTCTCTCTCTCTCTCTCTCTCTCCTGTAATACGTACATACACACTTCGTGAACAACTGGACATGGTGTATTGTGTTCTGAATTTTGAGTAAGATTTCTTTCTGGGTCAATTGCCTCTCTCTCTCGCACACACAGACTCTCTTTTTGGTTACAGGATCCTCTTGATTTTGTCTTTTTCTTTACGGCCGCCTTGTATTTTGGATGGAGAAATTTCATGAGAACAAAGCCGGCACTGACTTTTCGTCACTGACTTTTCGGGTACGAAAAGCCAAGCGAAGATGAAAGATGGGAGTCTTTTTTTAAACAATTATAAGTAGTGTCAAAATAGGAGGGGGTCCTAAAATTTATAAATTTGAAGGCCTCAAGCGGCCGCCTCTCGAGCTTTATCTCGGGGTCGGTTCTGCATAAGAAAAGAAAAGACAGGGTCTCTCGAGCTTTATCTCGGGGTCGATTCTGCATAAGAAAAGAAAAGACAGGCACTTTGTTCACTTCCCATGGGTCTCTCGAGCTTTAGCTAGGGGTCGATTCTGCATAAGAAAAGAAAAGAGAGGGTTATGATTTCTAGCCAAATGAACTATTTTGGTAATAAAAGCCAAAAAAAAGAAATTTTTGAGTGACCCTTTCTCACTCAGTCTCACAAAAAATGATGAAATTGTTGTGTGAGTATCATTTGTGATTCCCTTTCTTATCTCATCATTTCTGAGGTTGTTAGGGCTTGAAGCATAACATTCCAAGGATTCAAACTAACTGAAGAATTTCACTGTTGGGGTTTGAAGCATAACATTCCAAGTGATTCCTTTTCTTATCTCACCCTTGAGGCTGTAAGGGTTTGAAGCATAACATTCCAAGGATTCAAACTAACTGAAGAATTTGATGTTTATTGATTGGTTACATAAATAGGCACTCACTCTCTCTCTCTCTCTCTCTCTCTCTCTAGGCTTTTAGTGTGTTGTTTTTTTCCCCGTATTTTGTCTCTAGTTTGGAAGAAATGGTTGTTTGTGTTCCCTTTTGATGGATTGTAAGGCCTTGTTTCACTGTGGCATACATCCAATCCAAGACATATACTTATGTGGAAGGAAAGTACTGATTTTGAGGGTTCAGAATATTCTGTTGAGGATTGTAAAATAGGCTTCCAAGTTGTAAAATCTGCTCAATTTGCTTCAACTTGTATCCAATTTTTTTGCTCAAACTAATACGCTAGGACTATCCGACTTCATCTGTTTTTTCTTCCAATTTACAGATGGTTAAGCTCTGAAGGAAACTAGTAGACTAATGGCCAGAACTCAAAAACCTGAAGTAGGAGGCTTACTTAGATTGCCTACTCCCCCATCTGTAACTGTCAACATAGCTATCAAAGGAAATAGCAAAAGCAAATATGTAGTCGATTGGGCGTTGGACAAGTTCATCCCAGAGAACATGTTTTTGTTCAAGTTGATATTTGTTCGCCCTACGATAACTGCAGTTCCAACACCTGGTAATTTACGCCTCTTCCAATCTTCCTCTCGAGGTTTATTTGTGTCGTAAAACGAATTCTCATTTCTCGATATCTAATTTTGAGTATGATCAGAAGAAAACGATTACTATGTTGCTAGTATTTGCCCTCTCTTGTTTGGTGCCTTCACACTCGTATACCTTTAGATTCTAGCCCAAAGTTATTTTGCTGCTTTGATATTCTGATATGTTCCATAGTTTTTTATACTTAGGAAAAAATTTATTGGGCTATTTTTCAGTTTCACTTTTCCGATACCCAGGAATATCTTTCTCCTTTCTCAATGTGACTTGTGTTTGTTGTCCCCTTTTCCACAGTTGGATCATTACGCCTTTCAGAAGTGAGAGAAGACCTAGTAACCGCTTATAGGAAAGAAATAGAATGGCAAACAAATCAAAAGCTTCTACCTTACAAAAAGATGTGTATTCGAAGAAAGGTTACTAGCTGTTCCTGCTTGAGCTTTTTACTCGGAGGAAGAATTAAATGGTTTAAGGGGCTAACTGTTAGGGACTCAAATGCAGGTAGACGCAGAAATTGTACAAATCGAATTAGATGATGTCGTAGAGGCCATATCAAGGGAAGTTGATGAGTCCTCTGTTAACAAGCTTGTTATAGGGGCTTCATCCCGTGGCATGTTTTCAAGGTACGAACATTGT
Organism: Rhododendron griersonianum; assembly: GCA_018127125.1. Classification (NCBI taxonomy): domain Eukaryota; kingdom Viridiplantae; phylum Streptophyta; class Magnoliopsida; order Ericales; family Ericaceae; genus Rhododendron; species Rhododendron griersonianum. The sequence goes on along the minus strand of CM030790.1, from coordinate 40,269,225 downwards.
AATTTTCTGGTAACCAGAAAAGGGTAAAAGAAGAACAAGAACTAGTGCTTCTATCATTGATGAGATACTATTTTATTACATGTGGTCTTTTTGTAAACTTGCCACATTCGATTTAAATTAAACGGGACATAGAGATTGATTCAGTTACCGAAAAGAAAAAAGAACATGTAGAGATTGACATTTATTTTCCAAGCCTAACAAAGTAATGTTTGTTGCAAACATAGACGCCGAAATGTGTCCTCGGAAATTGCAGAATCCATTCCAAAGTTTTGTACAGTCTATGCTGTTGCAAAGGGGAAGTTGTCAGCTTTGCGCCCCTCTGTTTCAGAAACACATGGAACCATTAAAGAAGACATTAGCGAAACAAGTAGCTCTACCAATGATTCGTCCATTCAAAATACCAGCTCACATCCAGGTACATCAGTAGATGATTTTGGCGATCATACTGTCATACAAATTTTTTTTTGAAGACACTGTCATCCAAATTGTGCTACTGTAAATATAGAATTTGAAATCTTTTGATCACAAACTTATAAAGTTAATACTTTTCTACATTTTGTGTCTCGACATCATGTATTGAGTTTTTTGTCCAAATCTTTGTCTGTGACCATGTTATATAGTCTAAATGTTTTGTTATCAAAGGAGTGTCTTTTTTCAAAAGAGAAAAGGTTTTGTTTTGATTCCAAATGATAGGAAAGCAACGCACTGCATCATTGGATGGCCATACTCGGTGTTATCCAACAATTAGTTAATAATCTAATTTTCCTTCTTGTTTCGCAGAATGGACCGAATCAACCATGGTTGCCTCATACACTCATTTCCGCTCTCCTTCACTTCCATTGCAGCGGTTTTACGCTCTTTCGAATGTAAATCAGACCCTTCTGCATAAGAAAACAAACTCAACTGAAACCATTGACCCGGATATTGATGGCGATGATGTTGTGAGCTCTTGTCCTGGAAACTCAGATATTGGTCATCCGAGTGGTGCATTGTCTAGTTGCCAAAATTTGGAAACAGACACCCATTCGTGGATATCTCATCAAGCTTCCATATCAGATGGTCTTCCAGAGTTTTCGTCTGAAAGCCAGGTAACTTTTTTCATTCTGCTGTGATTTTGTTTCTCGTGCATATCATTGTACTTAATACTGAGATTCCAACAAGGAAAATGCTAACCTCATCGGCTCATCCCTAAGGGCGGTGGATAATGTGTAAAAGGTGCATCAATATCCGAGAAAAGTGTATTGATATCTGGGAAAGTGTATTAATATCCGCAAGATATGTATTGAAATCCAGTCTTGTTTTGCATTATTTGCATATTATCCGTCGCCTACTAGGTGGAGGTTAGCAAGACCCTTCCAACGATAGAGCTGCCTTCTCTGCACCAAAGCAGTCTTTATATTTTATCAACTTATATCCTTAACACTACTAATTTTGTCATGTTGATTTGCAAACTTTGGTATCTGTATGTGAGGGTGATGCATAGACAAATCAATGGAGTTAAATGATTTTTTTTTTTTCACTTTTGTGCAGATGAATGTTGATTTTGAGCTAGAAAAACTGAGAATTGAACTCAGACATATTCGGGGAATGTATGCAATGGCTCAAAGTGAGGCAATTGATGCTTCTAGGAAGGTACCATTTTTTCCCACTCTCTAATAATGCATGGAACTTAAGGGTTTCTTCTTACTCGATGTAAATGTGATCACATTCCAATTTATATTGTTTACCTTTCCTTGCCTTTTTGAAAAAAAAAAAATCAAATTGTTGAATGTTTCGAAGTTCGGATTTGGTGCTTACATTAGTATCTGACTCTGTCCATTACTCTGGCTTCTCACTTCATCATAGCAGTAAAGCTCTACTATGATGTAAGCTCAAAATTCTCTCAGCCTTGACCAATTTGGACTTTGAAATTAGCAAATTGTCTCAATATTTGTGCACAACTAAGACATGATCTGCATAAGTTCTGAGATTTAGACCAATAATGGTTAGGTAGGTAGCTCCGTAGCTGTGCAACACTACTCAAACCGGTAACCTGAGTATCTATATGATACAGTTTTTTTGATGCACCAAAGCTCAATATACCTGGTATATCAACTGCCACAGCCCACGAATGACCCATTTCTTTGTTTGTTACCTAAAAGATTCCTTGCATTTTGTGGCAATGGCTAGTTGATGACTGACGTCCTTGCTTTCTATTAAGGTGAATGATCTTCAAAAGCGCCTAATGGAAGACGGTGTTAAGCTTGAGGAGATAAATGTTAAGGAGGTGGAAGCGAAAGAATTGGCAATACAAGAGAGAGTGAAATATGAAGCTGCGAAAAGAGAGGCCGAGTATGTGAAGGAATGTGCTGAGAGAGAAGCTGCAGAAAAGAACGAAGCGGAGAATAAAGCCCTCCAAGAGGCCAAAGAGAAAGAAAAACTAGAGAATGTGCTGGTGGGGCCTCTGCAGCAGTACCAGAAGTTTAAATGGGAAGACATTGTGTCAGCTACCTCATCCTTCTCTGACAATCTTAAAATTGGATGGGGGGCATATGGAACTGTGTATAAGTGCAGTTTGCATCACACAACTGCAGCTGTGAAGGTCCTCCATTCTAAAGAGGCTCACAAAAACAAGCAATTTCAGCAGGAGGTAAGAAAATCCTTCAAAAGAAAAGAGACTCAAGGCCCCGTTCCACTTTCCCTTCTTTTTCTAAAAGTTTTTTTTCTTTAATTTTCAAACTCAAATATAATGAAAATGATAAATAATTTTTTAATTTTTTTTGCACTGTATAAAAGATCTCGTTGAAATCTATCAAACAAGATCCATAGTGGTAGGAAAATTATTTACGTAAACACATGATTTTTGAGCTTGAAATTACCTTCTTTTTCCAAAAGTTACTTTTTTTAGAAACCGGAACGGCCTCTTGTTTGATCTCATTCCATTTTTGTTTATATTTTCTTTTTTTTTTTGGTCAATTGGAAATTTGTTTATATTTATGTATGTATGTACTATGTACATAGATTAGTGTGTTCATCACATTCTTCTTTGCAACTTTAAATTATCATATGCATTGGATATTCCAGGAGGCCATCATCTGAAGTCCAGCAGTTCAACTAATGGCAAGATTCTGATCTAAATTAAGCTTAATAATTAGTGCCTTTAAGATTATTTCTCAATGTCAAAGACTTTTTGAGTCACTGCAGGTATCTCTAGTGCACTCGCATTTCTCTTTTGAGCAGACATGCACATCTATTTAACATGGATAACTGACACTGTTTGGACACACACACACACACAAATATGCAACTACTGTTTTGAGTAAGCCAGAAAAATCAGACTGAATGTCACTGTTATATGGTCCTCAAAAGCCAAATATTGAGGTGAGTTTAGTAGATTACCCTCGATTACATACCTCACATTACTTTCATACGTAGCCAAGGTGGGACTCTACTTGCACTCCCTCATTCCCAACTTGCTCCATGTGCAAGCCAGGGACACGCACCCTTACCATCTCTGGTACTTCTGTTTGATATCATGTTATATGGTCTTGGGTAATACTGAACTACTTGTCAATACTTCAAACCTAGGCGATCTGGGGCTTTGGCTCGCAGTCATTGCTACTCAAAATGTAAGCACTGATTTTGGTTGTTTATTGGCTTTCAGCTTGAAGTCTTGAGCACAATTCGCCATCCACATTTGCTAATTCTTCTTGGTGCGTGTCCTGATCACGGTTGCCTAGTTTACGAGTACATGGAGAACGGTAGTCTGGAGGACAGGTTGTTCAGAAAAAACAACACCCCTCCAATTCCATGGTTCCAGAGGTACAGAATCGCTTGGGAAATAGCCTCTGCCCTAGTCTTCCTCCACAGCACAAGCCCACAACCCATAATCCACCGCGATCTCAAACCTGCAAACATTTTGCTCGATCACAACTTTGTGAGCAAGATTGGCGATGTTGGGCTTTCAAAAATGCTCGATTCCGACTCTTGTTCAGCTATATTATCCACCATGTGCAACGAGACAGGGCCCGTGGGGACACTTTGTTATATAGATCCGGAGTACCAGAGGACAGGATTGATTTCTGCAAAATCCGACGTTTATGCGTTTGGAATGGTGATTCTGCAGTTGGTGACTGGAAAATCGGCAAGAGCGTTAACCCATGTGGTGGAAACGGCAGTTGATGAGGGGGATTTGGCAGATGTGTTGGATCCTGAGGCTGGAAACTGGCCATATGAAGAGACAAAGGAATTAGCTCTGTTGGGATTGCAATGTGCTGAGCTTCGGCGCAAAGATAGGCCTAGTTTGAGAGACCAAGTACTTCCTGCATTGGAGAGATTGAAAGAGTTTGCAGATAGGACTAGACATGTTGAAATCAGTGCTCCACAGGCTCCTCCTAACCACTTCATTTGCCCAATCCTTCAGGTATAGTTGTGTCACATTTCACTGAATGTTTGGTGAAATTCTACTTGTTTCTAAACGGAAAGCAGATTTTGTCAATTTGCAAATGTTGCCATAGAATATTGCACCACTCTCATTTTTCTGTAGCTAACTTGTCCGTGATGAAGAGAATGGTTTATTCTATCCCACTCGTTTTAATCACTATTGGGAAGTCTGGGATACGTGATAGACTGATAGCCATAGAACCAAATAACGGAAACCCACTAGGCAAAAAAAACTGCTTTTTTTGCTGGCTTGTCTGTTGTTTCTTAGCTGTCTTTTGATAATGCAAGGGAAGGTTTCTCCTGTTTGTCGATTTCTTGCTCCTCTCTAGTATTGCAAATTAAGGCTCCGTTTGTTTGACCGTAAAATATTTTCCCGTGAAATGTTTTATCGATTTTTCAATGTTTGGTTATGCAAAATAGGAGTGAAATGTTCTACTTGTAAAATCTTTTCCTGAAATGGAGGTAAAATGACTTTTGGGCAGAACCTCCGTAAGTCATTTTACTAATTGGATCCCAATCCCAATCGCAAGTTGGTGCTAATCTCTTGGACAACAACGAGCCTCTTCTCTCTCTCTCTTTCTCTCTCCCTCCGTTCAATTTCTTCACCTGAAATAAATTTTTTTGCTTTCAAGAAATATATTCCACTACCAACCAAACATCCAAAATTGACAAAATTATCTTACATCAAAACTTTCCTGCATGAGATATTTTACGTTGAAACAAACGGAGCCTTAGAACCTGTCATTCAACAACTTGATTATTGACTCCCTTTTCAGTTCAGCATCCAACAGAGCCACTTTTGAACTTTTGCCGGTATGGAACTTCTGTATATATGGTTATGAATTCATATGTGCCTGTAGTCTGTAGAACCAATGGGTTCCAATTGGATACCAACTGGATACCAACAAATGGGGGCAAAAAAGGGAAATCAAACATGGCCATGTTGAATGGTTGGATTGGAAATGGGGTGGAGGAGGATACGTTCAGGAACTGGGCCACAATCTCAAGCTTTTAATCACATTCTTCTTGTGCAAATCAAACATGATATTTACTGTTCAATTATGTAATCCTTTTCTTAGTAGATGAAAAGATGAACTACGAAGCTTATGCTTACAACATCGATTTCTTGACTTGTACAATTGTGATTTTAAAGATTTGTGGGAACTACAAGTTTTCATCTGATAATGGGAATGGATCTGTTTCGTCTTTCAGGATGTAATGGAAGACCCTTGCGTCGCTGCTGATGGGTATACGTACGATCGCAAAGCTATAGAGATATGGCTCGAGGAGAATGATAATTCTCCAATGACGAATTTGCCGTTGCCGAATAAGATTTTGATACCAAATTATACACTTCTTTCTGCCATTATGGGGTGGAAATCAGGAAAACAATGAAATGATATCCTTTTTGTTGTTATAGAGCGTTGGTACTTGGTAGCTGCTGCTTTTTTTTGGGGGGGGTACTTGGACTTGGTAGCTGCTTCTTCATTTGTGAGAATCCTTTGAAGAAATTGTCTGCCCAGCATTTTACATGCTAAGCTCCTTTGTATCCAATTTGCCTTCTGCTTTAAACATGAATATTGATATTGTCAACATAAACTTGCTTTAAACATGAATGGCGGTTTCTCGCGGTCACAAGTGGGGTCCAGCCACTCGCAGTTCGCAGCGGCGTGGGCTACCTGTTGTTCATTCAGCTTTGCGGTTTGGGTCCTGGCGTTGTTCTTCGTTGGTTTGCCTGCAGGTTCTGTGGCGGTTGACGCGTGCGGTGGCGGCGGTTTGATGGGTTCTAGGGTTAGGTTCGAGGCTCTTGGGTTGGGCTTGGCTCATTCTATGTACAGGTTTTTTTTGGTGTTTCGCGCTTGGCCCGTGGGTGTTTTTTGGGCTTTGTCCCATTAGGAGTTTTTTTTTTATTACTCCCTCCGTCCCTTTATTACAGTCCAGTATTTTATTTTGGGCTGTCCCTTAATAAGTGTCCATTTTGTAAAGTTAATGGGTAAAAGTTGGTGAATTGTCTATTTTGTCCCTAAAAATAGATTCCATTTTGAAAAGTTAGTGAGTAAAAGTGTAATGATGATGGGTAAGTAGGGAAAGTGGAGAAAAAAGTTGATGTGAAAGGTATAATGATGATGTCTTTTTAATAAGTTGGAGTTACGAAGCAGGACACTTAAAAAGGGTCGGAGGGAGTATATATTTTCATCCAACCTTTGGTTGGATTTTCCTCCCCTCCCTCCAACTTGAAACCTTTGTCAAGTTTTCCTCAATAAATTTGTTGCCGATAGAAAAACATAAACTTGTATATTGTAAACTTGTGATGGATCAACCATGTTTGTGTAATACTACATGCGTTGCATTTTCATGTCAAAATTGCGACCTTCCTATCACATATCCCCCAGATTAACACGAAATATGTTACATTTACTTTTAGGAAAAATGAATTACATTGCGTTTTTTTATAACCGTGTCTCTGGAAGGATTAGCTTACATGCATTTTAATTGACCATGAGTTTTAAAGTTAATGAGTGGACAAACCGCCATTTTGTCTAAAGAACTTTTCACAAACAATGAAAGTCGAACTTATGAAATTTGGAGAATTAACCATTTATTTGTTGTCATGCTCTCACTTGACTAACTCCTACTAACATTTTGTGTTTGAATTATATTGCAGGTTAAGGAGAATTTAGGAAGCTTCATATATATATGGTGCTACAACAACATTAGATGCTTTGCAAGCAAAATAAGCACAGAAAAAATATTTTCCATTTAGTGGAATTTCGAATCATGACTTGATGGGAGATTTAATAGTAAGGTCAGAGGTATTCATGTGTGATTTTGGTGAAAGTTCAGGGGTCTACATGCAATTTTCCCAGAGAAAAGTTTATGACCAAAAAACATGCAATTTTGTTTACCCTCCTTAAAAGATACTGTAATGAATATTGGGTAAATTGAGTAGGAGGACATAGTCTAGGGGTTAATGCCACAATTAGTCCATCTACTTTTTTCCATATAGTCTCCAGGACAATTGGCAATCAGTTTCTCAAAAATACCCTCGGAAGTCACCGGACGTTGACCGGCGTATCTGTTCATTTTTTGTGTATCTGTTGACTTTTTAATTTTTTTTTATTTTGACCATTGACTGGCGTTGACCGGCGTTGACTGGTGTATCTATTCATTTTTGGTGTATCTGTTGATTTTTTATTTTTACCTCCATCACTCAACCACAACTTCTACCACCACCACCACGACGCCACCACCACCGCCATCATGCCGCCACAACCTCCACCTCCACTACTACTCCATCACCAACATGCCACCACCTCCACCTCCACCACCACCACTCAACCACCACTTCCACCACCACCACCACGATGCTACCACAACCTCCCCTTCCACCACCACCTCTACCACCACTCCATCACCACCACCTCCACCATTCAACCACCACTTCCATCACCACCACCACCACGCCGCCACCACCACAGCCACCATGCCGTCACAACCTCACCAACACGCCACCACCACCACTCAACCTTCACTTCCACCACCACCACCACCACCACCATGCCACCACAACCTCCACTTCCACCACCACTCCATCACCACCACGCCACCATGTCCACCTCCACCACCACGCCGCCACCACCACCGCCAACATGCCACCACAAACCTCCACTTCCATCACCACCATGCCACCGCCTCCACCTCCACCACCATGCCACCACAACCTCCACTTCCACCACTACCTCTACCACCACTCCATCACCACCACGCCACCACCACCACCATGCCGCCACCACCACCACCTTCACCACTCAACCACCACTTCCACCACCACGACGCCACCACCATGCCACCACAACCTCCACTTCCACCACTACCTCTACCACCACTCCACCACCACCACCACCATGCCACCACAACCTCTACTTCCACCACCACTCCATCACCACCACGCAACCACCTCCACCTCCACCACTTCCACCACCACCACTATGACGCCGCCGCCACCATCACCTCTACTTCCACCACTACCATGCCACCACTCTATCACCACCATGCCACCACCTCCACCACCAACTTCACCACGCCGCCACCACCATGCCACCACAACCTCCACTTCCACTTCCACCACCACTCCACCACCCCTATTAGCACTTCCATAACCACTCCACCACCACCACTCTAGTTCCACAATCATGTCCACTACTACCGCCACCGCCACCACCACCACAATACAAAACAGATACAGATATACCAGATACAAATACACCAAAACAGATACAATAGATATACCAACACAAAACAGATACAAATATATCAACAGCAGATGTACCAAAACAGATACAAATATACCAACAATATCTGCTGGAGTTTGCTTCGGCTTCTCTCTTGCAAAATTGGAGAGAGAAATAAGTTTTCTGTTTATTTTTGGACGAAAGTTGACAGTAGGAGTTTAATTGATGAGTGTTTTTAATACTTCAAGTGTTTATATGATATTTCGATAAGAGCATCCACAATGGGTGTGCTAACTAGTGTGTTAATCGTGTGTGCTAAGACTTAGCAAACAAAAATGTATTTTTTGTGCCACAATGCATGTGTGTTAGAGTGTGCTAAATCTAGTAGTGTGTTAGCATGGTTATCAAGTTTGGCAACCAAGCTAACAAACAATAAGTGGGTCCTATCTCCATAAATTCAACCTTGAACCATAAAACATAAATGCTCACAACACTTTCTTTTTTGAAAACTTACCGTGAGCTTGAACACCAAAGGGCAAAAACCCACCAAAGGGCAAAGTAACTTACCGTTACTTTCTTTTTCTATAGCCGTTGCCTTTCATTCAATACAGATATAGCCATTGTAAAAGTTATAGAATTAAAGAGTTAACACACTCCTAACACATTCCTAAGTTAACACACACTTGTGGGATCCATTTTTTATCCTAACACATACCTTAACAAATATTTTGATACACAAATATAACACACCCATTGCGGATGCTCTAAGGTCAGGTGTTTGTATGATTTGCGTGAAAAGTCAGGTGCTAATATGAAATTTTTTCATACAGATATATCAATAGCAGATGTACCAAAATAGATACAAATATATCAACAATGAATACACCAAAATAGATATAGATATACTAAAACAGATACTCCAACAAAAAAAAGATACAGATATATCAAGATATATACACCAAAACAAAACACTTATAGATATACTCGCAACAGATACACCAACGCAAAATAGATACACTTATATTAACAGCAGATGTACCAAAATAGATACAAATATACCAATAATAGATACACAAAATAGATATAAATATATCTAAACACATACACCAACACAACACAAAACAGATACAAATATACCAATACACCAAAACAGATACACCAACACAAAACAGATACAGATATATCAACAACAGATATACCAAAACAAATCACAACCTCCACTTCCACCACCACCTACACCACCACTCCATCACCACCATGCCACCACCTCTACATCCACCACCGCCTCTACCACTCAACCACCACCACCACGACGCCACCACCATGCCACCACAACCTCCACTACTACCACCACCTCTACCATCACTCCACCACCACCACCACCACCACCTCCATCACCACCATGCCATCACCTCCACCACACCACCATCACCACCACTCCACAGCCATCGCCACTGCCACAACCACAACAAAATCTTTTTTGTTAGCCAAACAGATACACTGGTCGACGTCAACACCGGTCAATGATCAAAAAAAAAAAAAATTAACAGATATACCAAAAATGAATACATACGTCAGTCAACGCCGGTCAACGGTCAAAAAAATAAAAAAATCAACAGATACAGCAAAAATGAACAGATACACCAGTCAACGCCGGTAGCACCGGTCAAAAAAAAAAGAAGACATTTTTATGTTAGCCAAACAAGGCCCTTGTCTCACTAAAGTCAATTTAAATGAAAAAAGATATTTTTTGTGTTAGCCAAACAAGGCCCTTGTCTCATTAAAGGCAATTTGGTCTTTTCACGGACCTTAAACTCTAAAATATTTTCATTAATGGACTTTACACATCATTGAAACTTAAGCTGGACTAAATCTGCTTTGTGACCTCTTCTTTTGGACTTTAGACCAATTTGTTGATGAATATTATCATCCATCTTATTGATTGAAATGGTGTAGATCTCACCCCTGCAACACACTTTTTGGTAACCATGACATTGGTGAGATCCACACCATTTCAACCTGTAGAAAATAGGATAATGTTATTCCTCTTAAGTGGAAGGTGAACGAAACTCAACTCAAAAAACAGTTATGATGTCCAGGCCCCAATAGCTACACTATCTTATCTTACAACACAAGAGCTCTCTCTTCTTGTTCATCAGGCCCAGATCCAGCCCAGCTCTTCTAATAAAATTAAATTGTTTTTTTCTCTTTCTCAAATCTTGAAGGGTGGATCTAATTCCATTCATGAAAATGGGGTAACTGCCCTAAATCTCAAGTCCTTTAGCTAATTATTACTACTTCCTCGGTCCTCATTCATTGGTTCCTCGTTCTATTGGTTATATTTTTCAATTGCTATTACAATGTTTATGCAATATGAATCTTATTTGATAGCTCTTAATTAGTTCTATAACAAAAGCATTTAAAGTCAAATAAAATATTATAAATTTATGTGATATAGTAAGCAACTGAAAAATAATACGAACTTCCAAGAAGGACCAAGGGAGTAATAACAATGGTAGACGGAAAGATTACATTTACCAGATAACTACATAAATTTGAAAGAGATCCAAGGAACAAAGAGCTTTCTTCTTTAAACCATATTTTCCCGTATTATTGGTAGGGAAATATCCTCTCTAGATCCAAGCAACCCTATTACGATATTTGTGGGCATTTTGGGGGTCTAATTTGATGATCAAAACTGTTTATTTTTAAGATCTCTTTTTGAGTACATCAACCATGGTGAAAATCATCTTGATCGGTTATCATCGATCAAATTTTAGAACACATTTATCTTTAAAAAAAAGATTGACATTATAAGAAAATTTATTTGTTTCAAGATAAATGTGTTTGCGATTTGGTGCTACTAGATATTTGATCAATACGAATTTTGGTGCTGATCGATATCTAATCAATACGTATTGGTTTTTGACGCTATTATTGTTTATTGAGGAGTTCTAAAATGATGTCATTTCCGAACATTAAAAGTGAGCCAAGAAAAAAGACCCACAAAAAATCCTAACAGGACCGTGGGATGGGACTCCTTTCCATTAGCTCTCCACCACGTGGTGTTCCACTTATTCAAAAAGTACTTTTTTTTCAAATTAAAGTAATTTCAAACTCAAATATAATGAAAATGAAAAATAATTTTTTAATTTTTTTTGTACCGTTTAAAAGATCTCGATGAGATCTATCAAACAAAATCCATATTGATAAAAAAATTATTTACATAAACACATAATTTTTGAACTTAAAAAACCTTTTTTTTTTTTTAAAAGTACTTTTTACTATTCATTTGGAATAAGTCCTACAATACCACATAGATAGTGCATTCTTACATAAAGACCACCACCAAACACTTGCCCATCCCAGCTACAGAACTAAAGATGAGGGAAAAAATTTCACTGCCGAGCGGGTACCACGTGGTGCCCGCTCGTGCATCTGAGCCATCCATTTCGTGTTTGGACGGCTCAGATTTTGAGAGAGAAAAAGGAGAGAGAAAGTGTTGGGATGAGAGGAGAGAGAGGGTTTCAATCCGAACCGTCCAAAAGTGAATCGGACAGCTGAGGTGCGCCGAATGGGTGTCACGTCGGCAATACCAGCTCGGCACCGAAAAACTTCTCAAAGATGAGAGAGAGAGAGAGATGTGGGAAAAGTGCTTGCAATATAGTACTTCGTTATCGTATCTACACAGTTGGATTTAGAATAAAAAAGACTACAAACTTGGAATTCAACGAAAAAGACAAAACTAAGAAGTTGCTTTGGGAAAACAAGAAAGAACCCAGCAGACCATCAAAAGGACAAATTGTTTTCTCGTGTCTCCAAGGGAAGAAGGCTAAAAAATGGACAAAACACCAAGCAACTGACCATCATACCATACTCTTGGAGAATTTTGGTAGTCTTTGGCTTACCTGAGTAGCATTCTAGGTTGTTGGAAATGAAAACCATCAGCAAAATTAAGATTGTGTTCCTAGGAATTTGTCAAGAAGTAGGAAAAACTTGGCTGTTTAACTTCATTACTTTGTCCGACATTTTTGTTCATTGCGAAAATCCCCCAACGAATCATGATCCAAACACAGCATAAGAGGCTCTTTTAGCTTCTTTCTCAGAATTGATGACCCCAATGGTATGAAGTTGAATAAAGTGAGGGGAAATAAACAAAGACATCCTGAATTCGAAACTTTAAACTTAGAAAGCTAGAGAGATTTGGCAAGACATCCTCTTGACTATGAAACTTGGCAACCTCGTGGGGCCAGGCCGCAATAGAGAAATTTCTTGTGAATCCCCTAGTCTCGGCGTGGGCCTGCCTTTGACGGACCGGGATAGGAGAATAGTCGAGGTGCACGTAAGCTGGCAAGGATGCCCCTGACCGTCAAACAAAAATGAAAAAACAATACCAAAGATGGGAACCAAACAGTCAAACTTCTTTCATGCTTCAACTAACAATTCCAAGGATCAAATTCCTGACACAACTCCTGCTGTTTGTATGGCCTTCTTCCTCTCTCACAGCATTATGGAAGTAGGAACCCAACTAATCAACAATCCTGTTACACTTCTTGTTTAATTAGCTTGTTGAAAACTCTTCAATCAATTCTGCCCCAAGGGACCACAACATAACAGACTTCTGCTTGGTGCCCATGACAGTATATCCAAACCCAGAATTGGATGGTTAAAATGTTGAATTCTTGCTTGATTTCTTCATCAAACCACATCATTGTTTTGGCACAACTACTGCATTCAGCTTCACATCAATTGCCTCAAATGACTTTCATCTGCATACCGTGTCTATTTTCTGAAAAACCCAGGTCCCTACTTTCCAATTTCTTCAAGCTTCCCGAGCACTTGCTTTATGTGGGGCCTAAGAGAAGGCGAAGGCGAGCAACAAGCCATTGCAAGCTGGAAGAAATTGAGGATCTGTTCTTCAATAATCGGGATTTGATCAATGCCTTGCCCTAGAAGAATGTCCGGATGGTATAAATCCGTAATCCGATGCTCAAGAATAGCATTTCTCATCGCGTTTGGCAAATAAAAATCCTCATCAGGGGTTGGATTCTCATTTATCGGTTCCTTTCCCGTAAGTAATTCTAGTAAGATCACTCCAAGGCTGTAAATATCAGTCTCTTCACTTGCGTCCCTCATTTTGATTAACTCAGGGGCTTTATATCCCTGACTTGCAGATACTTCGAGCATTTCTTGCCCTGATGTGGGATTCAAGAGGAGATGTATGCCAAAATCTGAAATATACGGATGGTAATTCCGATCCAAGAAGATGTTTTTTGACTTGAGGTTTCCGTGGATTATGGGCTTTTGCAATCCAGTGTGAAGATGATCTAACCCTCTGGAAATACCGATTGATATCTTACTTATGATGTCCCACCTGTGAGAATCACCATTTTCATCTGCCAATTGAAAACATTGTTGTTCAACTTAATGTGTTGCAATACTTCAAAATTGGGGATAAATTGACAAGTACTTAAAAGTTAAAACAGATGGACCAAACAAAGTGCAACACATCGACATGAACTACCACTAACTAGGTAAAGGAAAGGGAAATGAGTTCCGCGCTCTATATTCATATAAATGCACCTCAAAATTTATCTTTCGGTATGCTTTGAAAATTGTGTTGCAATACTTCAAAAGAGGGAATGGATAGACAAGTACTTGAAACAAATTTACAAGAGAAAGCGTAACACGTTGACATGAACTAACACAAACTAGGTAAAGGAAAGGGAAATGATTTTCGTGCTCTATATTTACTTAAATGCACCCTTAAATTTATCTTTTGGTATAACTTCGAAAATTGTGTTGTGAAATAAAAAATAAATTTTGGGGAGCATTTATTTATTAAAAAAAAAAGGTGGATCCCTAAAGAAAAGTGAAGAATTAAAGGGAACAATATTAGAAGTAGTTGCAATACACGTTGCACAGCAAATACATTATCTCACTTACAAAAGGGTGGAATTATTGTGCAGAGAAAGACAAAGTTCATTAAAAAACTCCAGCTAAGTGCTCACCAGGAATCCCCATTTTCCCATTAGCCCATAGGCTTAACTCCAGCTTAATTCAATTAATAAAGAGCAAAAAGTCTTAGCAAGTTAAATAATTCGCCAAAGCAATATCCAACTTTACTGCCATTGAGCAACTTGATTAGCTGTTTCAGGATTGATCTAAAATAAGAGATCCAACAAATAATTACAAACATGTCAACCCCCAGGGTTTTGGTTAAGAGGGCATGAGAAAGCGAATAAGTACTTGTCCTACATGAGGTCGCATATTCGAATCCAACGGCCGTTAACTTTAGGCCTTGGAACTAGTCGAGGTGCGCGAAAACTGGCACTGACATCCGGTGATAAAATAAAAAACTTAACATGTCACTGAAAGTTCATTCCAGACCAACTAACCAAACAAGAAACTTGAGAGAGAGTGTGTGTGTGTGTGTGTGTGTGTCCAGCAGAGTAAGACCAAGAGAGAGAGTCCAGCAGAGTAAAACCAAGATAAGAATGGATGAAGAATACACAACCTCAAAACAGGAAAGAAGATCCACCAAAGAAAGTGGGGCAAAGGGTAGCAATGAATATTTTTACAGCCAATTCCGGGTAAAGATAATTGACAGATCGAGAGCTAAATTCCAAGAACTAGGTTCTTTTTTGTTCTTTTGAACAGGAAGTCACTCAAGAACTAGGTAGAGGACCACAGAGACAAAGCAGACAAACAACGCGTGCTTTTAAACTGAGAACTCATATGAGGAAATTGACAGGGCTAATTTCTTCTCCACTTTTTCAACATCGCTGCAAAATTACTGGTACTTCAGCCACATATTGATGAAATCAAACTGTGAAAAATAGATAAAAACCCATAGAAAGAAATTGATTGCTTTGGCTATGTAATCCACAAGACCACAATCGTGGCTATTTCACCCAATATGATATGGGAAAAAAAAAAATCACAAGATCAAACTGAAAGAGCAAACCCAAGGGGTTGTCGCAGTAGTTAATCGACTTGCTTCGTGGGATTTACCACCTCAAGGTTGCAGGGTCGATTTCTCTCAAGAGCGAATGCAAAAGCATGGAAAGGACTATGAAAAAGTGTACCGACTAGCACCACATGCTAACTCTTAGGCTTATCACGTGACTCAAAAAGTTAACTTTGAGTTATACAGTCACTACTGCTCACGATTCATTATATATTGTTCCTTCTCAATTTTTCCCATCGATGTGGTACAACATGGGGTCTCAAATAAAGGCCGCAAGATTAGTTTGGTTATCGGAACACTCTTCATTACCAAAGAAAAAACTGGAAGAGTATTATTACCTCTAATGAATTGGGCCAAATTGCCACGGCCAAAGAAGGGATGAACAAGAAGCTTCTCACCCCTAGGCCCTCCATAAAACGCCATTAAAGGCACCAAATTGTCGTGCGTAATAGAACCCAGAACCTGAATTAGGTGCACCACTTCCTTCATCCCCCCAGTACAAGCCGGCCTCAAGAACCTGAGCACCACAACCGAGTTAACCCTTATCAAACTCGCCCTGTACAGCGTTCCATAGCTGGATTTCCCAATCACCTCACCGGGGGCGTCCAGTATGTCGTGTACCGTTAGATCTTCACCGCATTGAAACTTAATTAACTCTTCGTTCTCCGCATCACCTACATGTCTGGACTCAAACCCAGCTTCCATTTGAGCTGGTTCATTTTTTGTGGGTCTCTTTCGGCGCAAGAAGATGATGAAGAAGAGGATGAGTAGTAAGAGAGAGAAAGTGGCTGGGACTATTATTAGTATGAGCTTGTGTTGGGTTTCCATTTCGTGGGAGAAATTGTCTGTGGGTTCGGTTGATGAAGGAAAGTTGTGGGTATTTCTTGTAGGAGTCTGTGGAGGGAGAATTTTAGAAAGATTTTGTTTTGAAATGGAGTAAGAGCTCAAGATCTGGGTTGAATGTGGGGGATGCAAGTCAGAATGGGAACAAAATTGAGAGTGGAAAGTGGTGAGGAGTCGATATCAGTGTCACGGAGTTGAGAAACAGAGGAAATTAAAAGCCTCTGAGGTATGGGAGAAGGTCTGTAGATTTCTGGGCATGGCATTTTGGAGTTGAGCAGCAGAAGAGAGAGAGAGAGAGAGAGAGAGAGAGAGAGAGAGCGCGTGCTGGTGAGTGAAAATTTACTAATGGAACCATGTGATGTTATCTCCGACCATTGCGGTTGGGATTTTTTTTTGTTCCCTCCTCGATAAGTTAATTCGTCCACGCCGGGTAAGGGAGATTCACAAGAATTGTTTTTCTTACTGCCTAAGAGCATCCACAGTGGTATAATCAAAACAAAAAGGTTTACAAAGTTAGCAACATTTGCTCAAAAAGAGCTCACATTGGAATAACCAAATTTAGAAACATCTTAGCAACTCATCAAATTTTAGCTCTTGGATAATCAAAACTATAAACCTTTTGTTAATAATCAAATTTAATTGTTTTCACATTTCCTCAATAAAGTATACCATCATTACACAAAAACTTTCTTTCTTCTATTTTCAACATGTTTACAACAAAAATACTTTTAAAAACAGTTTTTATTTTTTTTGAAAAAACAGTTTTTTTACACTTTTTTTTATTAAAACTGTTTTCCCCCCTCTTTTGTAAAACAGTTTTATTTCAAAACAGGTTTTTTATTAAAACTTTTTTTCAAAAACTGTTTATTTTACTTTTCCCGAAAACTGTTTTTTTTTTTAAATCAAAGTTTTCAAAAAACCTTTTTCTCTTTTTCTAATAACCTATTTTTATTAGTTTGAAAACTATTTTAAAAAAATTATTTTCTATGTCACAATTTCTATATTTTTATAAGTTAAAAAAGTGATATGGCAAGCTTTGGTTATTCAATTTTGATTGTACCACTGTGGACCTCTACATTGCTAACCTTAGCAACCCCTTAAATGGATAACCAAAAGATGATATGGCACCTTTTGATTATCCACTTTTGATTATTCCACTGTGGATGCTCTAACACCAATAATCTATTTCTGATAAATTCTGTGAGAAACAAATCTGCAAATCATTTGGACTAATCTTGGGTCTATCAAAATTTAGTGAGTTTCAATTTTCTACTAAATTTTTTGTCTTTGCCTATTGACAATAGACAAGTTATTTGCACTAAATGGTATTTTAGTTGACGTATATGAGTATAATAACTTGTCTAAAAATTCATGAAGTTACGAGTTTTATTCAAATGTCAATTAAGTCAATAGAAAAAACTCACCCTTCGTAACATTTAGTTTTAGGGGCCGCTCCACGTTCTTTCTAAATCTTCTTTTTCAAAAAGAAGGTAATTTTAAGTTTAAAAATTATTTATTTACACAAATAATTTTTCTACTAATATAGATCTTGTTTGATAGATCTCATTGAGATCTTTTAAACAGTGCAAAAAAAAATTGAAAATTTAATTTTCATTTACGTTATATTTGAGCATGAAATTACCTTCTTTATGAAAAAAAATAAAAAAGGTTTAGTAAGAAAGCGAAACGGGGCTGTAGACACCCCAATTTGAACTCTTCGAGATTCCTTAATTTGTGGCCCGGAGGCTCCCCGATGATGAACTTGGATCGAAACAAGCCTAGTACCGATCGAGACTTTGCTCTTTGAAGGATTTGAAAAGGGAATAAAAATGGTCAAAATCATTTTCAAGCGCTTCAAACCATTTTCCAAAACCTTTGGCCTGGCTCACTCTCGAGCGCTCGAGTCTTCTAGGCTGCCCAATGGATGATGAGATCTCCCACTACCCATGCTATCCATCATTGCAGTCACCATGGGCCGGCTGAGACTTGAGTCAATACTCAACCTCAGAAGGAGTCAGAGCCAGCAGATTTTCCCCCAACCAAATGTTTTATTTCAAAATCAATTTCATTTCAAAACTATAGGTTATCTTGGCCTATATATACAACTGATTTCAGCTACGGCAGGGGGCGTTTTCTCTCTCTAACCCTCTGGATCTCTGGTAAAAACATTTCTGAAAATCTCTCAAGCAAAAAACCATCTTCTTCAACCTCAAATATTTTCCAAAAAATAAGGTTTTAAAAGAGCAAAAAGACCAGAAGAGACAGGGGGTGGAGAACAGACTTGATCTCTAATTCTCTGCAGTTTTCTTCCTTCTTTCCACCTTTCAAAGTGACTCAAAGAGCAAACTCTCTCAAAAGGTAGAAAAATATTTCTACTTTGATCTCAAAACAAGGGCTGTACTTCCTTTCTGAGGGAGGTCTCCCAGCCCACCTCAGTTCTTAATACTGAGTGTGAGGTTGGGAGATCTAGGTGTTAAGGCAAGAGCAAAGGGGCATGAAAGCATTTCCTGAACTAATTCACTGGAACCACTCCCGAGCGCTCGAGAGTGAATGCATGTTGTCCCGCCTCATTTCTTCCCCTTTTTAGCAACTTTCCTCACCTCCTATACACTGGCACATGCATGCACATCTATTTGCTCTTGTGAGATGGAAGATCTGACTTGGTAGGGGCAAGGATGCATGGTTTGGGAGATTGAAGTTCAGCTTTGGTCTGCTAGGCCCCCTGTTGAGCCTAAAATATGTTTAAAATAGTTCCAATTTGCAGTTTCAGTATTGTATCCTGCTCGTGGCTAACAAAGTTTGCAGGTTGAGTGTTAGAACTCCCAAGCACTCGGGACCACTCCCGAGCGCTCGAGAGTGAAGTCAGTGGCAGATTCTCAGTTTCTGCTATCATGCACCTTGTTACTCCACCATTTTATCACCCCCTGTACACATGCACATGCATGCACCTCTCATTTGGTATAACTGTGGATACTTGCTAGCTGGTTAAATGAAACAAAATCCCTTTTAAAAATCCCACAAACGTTTAGTAGAGACCGATTTCGAATCGGGCGAGGGGGGTGCCGTAAAACCCTTCCCCCCTCGTAACATGGCTTCCGGACCCTCAAAACGATCTCTGGTTTTCAATTTCAAATCAACCATTTTCAAAACAAAACGGTTTCTCGGGTGATATACCATAAATCCGGGTGGCGACTCTTCAAATCAAACTATTTTTCGAATCGATTTTATCCAAAACGGATCGAGGCGCGCGATTTTCCAAATTGGGCCGCCCCGATCTCAACCAGGGGCTGTGGTAGCCCACAGTGGCGACTCTGCTGGGGACGTTTAATTGATACTTGAGAAAAAGTTGGTATGTTGATAAAACGGCCCGCTTTCCTTGAATATCAATTAAATTTGTGAGCCAAGCTTGAAAAACGTTTGTGGAATTTTCAAAGGGATTTTGCTTCATTGTCTATTTCTTGTATATATGTTGTACAGCCTCGCTGTTGTATTTCGGCAATCCTACCCGGCTTGCCGGTGATGGGGAATCCCGGAATGCTCAGCAACCCTCGACCGTGATGAGTCATCCCTACCATTTGTACCATTATTGGGTGTACGCTCAATAGTGGGAGGTATACCTTGACTCTAGTCCGGGGAACCCTTTTCAAGCCAAAACCGGCCTTTGTACATGCTTAGCAAGCCATAGATCCTTCCAAACCAGGACAGGGACCCGCAGGGTAGGATTATATGTTATATCATGCCTACATGTTACTGCTTTCTGCATCTCACCATGCATCTCATCCATGTCATGCCGTCGTGCTGTCTGTTCGATCTCAAGTCATGTGCTCTTAATCTCGCTCGCACGGTCTATAGAAGGTTGCCGAGGCCCGATGATGAGTCGTGCACCCCGGTGTACGTTGTCTAAGCTACATGAGTTTTTAAAACAATGAGACTTCGGGAAATCAGAATATACTAAGTCCTTGACTAATGTCTAATCGAAAATTCAACGGAGAATAAGGAATAACAAGGAAACGACGCCGTGATGCCACTTTACTTACACCACTCTGGCTAATGGCACCATGTCACTGACACCACTCTGGTTGTGGTATCACTCGCCTATACTAAGTTATTCCAAGTTCAAAATTGAAACTTCGAATGAGAACTAGTTGAATACTTAATTCATTTTGACATCTCTTAGAATTTGTCGTTCCTAATCAAAGGATACACCCTAAAAGAAATTCTGAGGAATGAAGCAACCTTCGAGAGACCGTGATCTTACCCCGCTTGCACTTCGCACCTTGCATCTTACGCTTGCTTTCGTGTCTCATATAGAACTCTTAGACTCGCTCACGCGGCTTGTTTAGGATTGCCTGGATCGATGATGAGTCGTGCTTTTTAAAGGCACGTTGTTGAAATTAATTAGTCCTTGGAATGACGAGGTTTTAGGGATATCAGAATTCATTAAGTCTGCAATACAATTTTTAATCATGGATTCAATAAAAATTAACGAAACAATTAGGCTACAATGCCGTGATACCCACATCACTCAGGTTATAGTGCGAAGTCACTTTACACCGCTTAGGCTAATGGCCCCGTGCCACTTACGCCGCCCCGGTTACGGTATCATGTCATTTACGCTAAACGGTTTTTGAAACCAAAATAGAAACTTCAAGTGAAAAATGTTAAATACTTAATTTGTCTTGATATCTCTCAAATCTTGTCATTCCTAATCAAAGGATACACACTCAAAACAATCTCTGAGGACTAAGGCAATCCTTCATAGGATGTCATTTCTTGAGTCAGGGTCTAGGAGACCATAAATCCATGGAGTTTGGGATAACTCCGGTGTTCGCCGTGCCCGAACGGCTCCTTCTAGTTCAGTCTAGCCTTAAGTGCGTCTTCCAGCAGTCTCATTGCTCTGTCTCGGATGGTCTTAGATAAGGAAATTGGCTCTGATTCCCAACGTGCGGAATTAAACATGCCTGACAACGACCTACCCGTGACTGTTGGAACTATCTGTAAAGTTCAATCCCTTGAGTCGACGATGACAACACATCAATAACAATTCTTTTATTCAACATGCATTTTTCAATAAATCATAACAGGGGCACATTCTGAGCTCGCTTTTTGCTTTACTGTCAGCACTGGGCCATCCATCCTACAACAAAACCATACCCTCATAAACTCAGAATTTGTGGGAAGATATTGAACAGCCGGTGGAAAATTTGAATGGGGAACATCTGAACGGGGAACAGCCAGCAGGGATTCTGAACGAGTTGGATCAAATTCGAACCTCTATCTGACAGATGGGTGAACGAACAGACAACCAGATTACCCAGTTGATGCTTATGATAATCGGGGTTGCCAGACGATTTCCACCTCCACAAAACCCAGAAACACCCCTCGAAAATAATCGTGAACCACCCTCTGAATCAAACTCCCAAAGCCCAGAAATGGCCACCATCGAAGCCAAATTATCCCAACTTGAGCTGTCCTTAGCCAGAAGCGAAAGAATCACCTCAATTGGTTTCGACTTCGACGAACTCTGCCTTTTCCCGAATGCCAGACTACCCAGGAAATTCAAGCCAATCGACTTCGCTAAGTTTGACGGAACCGGTGATCCAAAAGCACACTTGACCAGTTACATTGGGGCACTTTCCATGTGGGGCGTGGAGAAAGACGCCATGGCCCAAATGTTTTCTCAAACACTGGTTGGACATGCCTTGCGCTGGTTCACTACCTTGGAAGTGACAAAGAAGAAATCTTGGGAAGACATCTGTGAGGCTTTCGTGGCCCAGTTTGATTATAACATCCAACTTGAGGTCACCACTCGAGAGTTGGAATCAATAAAGATGGAACCGAAGGAGTCTTTTATGGATTTTGTTCGAAGATGGAGAGCAAAGGCTGTTCAGATGAAGGACAAACCCTCGGAGAAAGATCAAATTCGGATGATTGTCCGAAATCTCCAGCCCGCACTTGCCAGGCACATGATCCTAGCTCAAGCCTCTTCCAACTTCAAGACATTCTTCGAAACAGGCCTGGCAGTCGAAGAAGCTGTTCAGTTGGGCATTCTCGAAAATGCTGATTCCTTCCCAGAGACGGAAAATGTAGACCCCGACAGCAGCAACATGTTGTATGGTTACACCGACTTGCCATCTGACCCTACACATACCGACCATGTCCGGACCGAGCCCGTTAGCCAGATCGTTGCTCAACCCACCAAGCCTAAACAACCTCGTGTCTTTTTCGAGTTTTTCGTACCACTATCCATGGTATTCGAAAGACTTGTCGAAAGCGGAACCGTCAAACCACTCCTGCCAACTCCCCTACCTCAAAAGCTCCCAGCCTACCACAACCCAAATGCCTTCTGCGCCTTCCATCAAATGCCCGGTCACGCTACCAATGACTGTCACCGTCTCCGTCACAAGATCCAAGACTTAATCAACGACAGAACCATCCCAGTGCCGGACTTCAGATCGGGAGGAGGATTTTGAGTGCAGCAAAGCATGAATGGAATTGCTCACGAGTTTGGGAAACTTTTGAGTTTCGAGTCGAGTCTTTTTCAAGTCAATTTCGAGTCAGTTTGTATCTCGAGTCTTTCATGCTTTTGTGTCTGTATGTTTTCAAGTTCAAGTTTGTAGTCAAAAAAGACAAAAAAAAAAAAACCAAAAAGAGAGTCAGTTTCGTATTCCCGAACTACGTTATGACCTGATTCCTTTGCAAGAAGGATACGTAGGCAGCCTCATCCTAAGGCCCGGTCATGTTCATTCGAGTCAAAATTTGGTCACAATCTTTCGAGTCAATCCTTCATCGGTCAGTCCCGTCCTTCGGAGTCAATCTCAAGCTTGTGTCGAAATTGTGATGATAAACTTGTGTTTTGTGATAATCCCTTAAACTTGGAATTGTTTTTCACCATCATTTGAGAAATCAAGACACAAGGTTTTTTGCCCTTGCAAGAAGAAGAATTTCATGGGACCACTCCCTGGTGCCGTCAAGAAGCAACACCTTGGCCCGAGAAAAAGCTTGCTAGATCAAAACCTCAAAATATGATCTAGGCAAAAGTTAGAGTACAAATATCTCTTAACTTGCATCTAGGATCCAGTTATCAAGTTGTGCAATTCAAAATGAAGAAAGGCATTCTTTTCTTTTATCAAACGCTTGAAGATATACATCCATTGATAACCCCTTTGAGCCTAAATCAATTTCTTTGAAAGAACCCAGCTAGGCAGCTATCCCCACACTGGGGTGAAATAAGGAGAACAAATGTGCCAAACACCTGGTTATCATCGGCGCATCAGAATTCAAAGCGTGAAAGTGCCAAGTACATGGGCGCAATGTTATGCAAAACATTGAACAAAAATCAGAGAAAGCTCAAGATCAATGAAAGTGCCAAACACATCGACACAACAAAAGGCGAAGCAAGTCAGGTGAAAGAAAGCGTCCATCAAAAGCAAAAAGGGCACAAAATTATTCAAGATGGCTGCTAGTTCTCGAAGCCCAAAGGAAAATGAAAATTTTTGAGCCTATTATCCCTTCTTTGCTAAGCCAAACCTTGGCCATGTAACAACCAGGATAAAGTCCTTTCGGATTGGAAAACACAGCTTGATAACAAAAATCCTAGACAATAGGAGAAAACAAGAAGGAGCGCCAAGGCATTTTGTGAATCTTGCAAAAATCCAACCTGGGGCATGATTCCTAATAAAAATCCTCGTGTTTTGATAAAACAAGATCAATTTCAAAGCCTCGAATGGGAAAATCATCGAAACTTGATTTTATCATCACAATTTCAAACATTCAAATCCTCAAGTAATCAAGCCACTCGTCCAGTCAAATCAAACTCCTCGTCAAGTCAGAGTCATTATTGAGAGTTAGTCCTCTGGTAAAAGGTCTTTCTTGTCTTTTGAGTTATCTGGGCCTTGTCCAAATTCACACAAGGTCATTGAGATCCCAACTCGTGAAGAGAAACTCTAATACGTGGAAGAATCCGCGCTTGCACTTATGATAAAACTGGTTGCCGAAACTATCAGAGGAATCAAAGAAAAGAATCAAAACTAAGGCCTGTCACTCACGGGGGCACATCAGCCCAATGTCATCAATCACGGCAAGCATATAGCCAACCTCAAGATTGGAGCATGAATGGTATAAACTCAAGCCCTGATCAAGACCAAACTCAAGCCAACCCCCGTTCAAGCCCTGGATCCAACTCGAACCCAATTTCCATCCAAAGACAAACTCCCAAAATCCTGACAATACCGGTCCGCTGGCCAAAAA
The DNA here is from genome assembly GCA_018127125.1 of Rhododendron griersonianum. Classification (NCBI taxonomy): domain Eukaryota; kingdom Viridiplantae; phylum Streptophyta; class Magnoliopsida; order Ericales; family Ericaceae; genus Rhododendron; species Rhododendron griersonianum. The sequence goes on along the minus strand of CM030790.1, from coordinate 40,244,508 downwards.
CAGTAAAGCTGAAAGGGCGCTCGGACATGTCCATTGTTGTTTTTCAAAACTTAAAATCATCAGTGTTGTCAAAAGTCGAAACACGGATCTCACTTTCTAACCTCGACCTCTCACGGTCGCCTTCTTCCTTCATATTCGTCAACATGACTGCTCATCTGCTACCATAGATTTGGCATTGTCCTGAAGGACACCATTCACTCATCCGCTGCCATAAATTTGGCACCGTCCTAAGGGACACCCCTCTAGGTTCTCCGCCGCCATAAATTTGGCACCGTCCTAAGGGACACCCCTCTAGGTTCTCCGCCGCCATAAATTTGGCACCGTCCTAAGGGACACCCCCTCCAGTTTCTCCGCCGCCATAAATTTGGCACCGTCTTAAGGGACGCCCCCCCAATTTCTCCAGTTTCTCCGCCGCCATAAATTTGGCACCGTCCTAAGGGACACCCCCCTCCAGTTTCTCCGCCGCCATAAATTTGGCACCGTCTTGTTGGACACCTTCCAGTCTCTTCCTGCCATAAATTTGGCGCCGTCTTGTTGGATACCTTCCAGTCTCTTCCTGCCATAAATTTGGCGCTGTCCTGAGAGACACCCTTTAATTTCAAATTCAAGCTTCCTTCAAAATTCAAGCTTCTTTCAAAATTCAAGCTTCCTTCAAAATTCAAGCTTTTTAAATTCAAGCCTCTTCGGCACCTTTTCTTTCCCGCCATAAATTTGGCACCGTCCTAAGGGACACCCCCCTCCAGTTCCTCCGCCGCCATAAATTTGGCGTTGTTCTAAGGGACACCTTTCTATCATTTGCTTGCATGTCTGCATGTTTGCATTTGCCCCAAAAGAACTACGCTGGTCTGATCCCTGCAGAAAAGGGTACGTAGGCAGTCCGAAAAGACGCGACCTCATGCATCAAATGTTGGTGTTTTCGCTTGCATTTGTGTTTTGAATTGAGGATTTGATTTGGCTCGAATTGGGCTGTCTCAATCTTTGGACGGCACTCGTATCCAGACATGATGCTGAGTGACGCCCAAAGATGGGCAACTGTAGACACCCCAATTTGAACTCTTCGAGATTCCTTAATTTGTGGCCCGGAGGCTCCCCGATGATGAACTTGGATCGAAACAAGCCTAGTACCGATCGAGACTTTGCTCTTTGAAGGATTTGAAAAGGGAATAAAAATGGTCAAAATCATTTTCAAGCGCTTCAAACCATTTTCCAAAACCTTTGGCCTGGCTCACTCTCGAGCGCTCGAGAGTGAAGTCCCAAGCACTCGAGACCATTCTCGAGCGCTCGAGTCTTCTAGGCTGCCCAATGGATGATGAGATCTCCCACTACCCATGCTATCCATCATTGCAGTCACCATGGGCCGGCTGAGGCTTGAGTCAACACTCAACCTCAGAAGGAGTCAGAGCCAGCAGATTTTCCCCCAACCAAATGTTTTATTTCAAAATCAATTTCATTTCAAAACTATAAGTTATCTTGGCCTATATATACAACTGATTTCAGCTAAGGCAGGGGGCTTTTTCTCTCTCTAACCCTCTGGATCTCTGGTAAAAACATTTCTGAAAATCTCTCAAGCAAAAAACCCTCTTCTTCAACCTCAAATATTTTCCAAAAAACAAGGTTTTAAAAGAGCAAAAAGACCAGAAGAGACAGGGGGTGGAGAACAGACTTGATCTCTAATTCTCTGCAGTTTTCTTCCTTCTTTCCACCTTTCAAAGTGACTCAAGGAGCAAACTCTCTCAAAAGGTAGAAAAATATTTCTACTTTGATCTCAAAACAAGGGCTGTACTTCCTTTCTGAGGGAGGTCTCCCAGCCCACCTCAGTTCTTAATACTGAGTGTGAGGTTGGGAGATCTAGGTGTTAAAGCAAGAGCAAAGGGGCATGAAAGCATTTCCTGAACTAATTCACTGGAACCACTCCCGAGCGCTCGGGAGTACTCTTGAGCGCTCGAGAGTGAATGCATGTTGTCCCGCCTCATTTCTTCCCCTTTTTAGCAACTTTCCTCACCTCCTATACACTGGCACATGCATGCACATCTATTTGCTCTTGTGAGATGGAAGATCTGACTTGGTAGGGGCAAGGATGCATGGTTTGGGAGATTGAAGTTCAGCTTTGGTCTGCCGGGCCCTCTGTTGAGCCTAAAATATGTTTAAAATAGTTCCAATTTGCAGTTTCAGTATTGTATCCTGCTCGTGGCTAACAAAGTTTGCAGGTTGAGTGTTAGAACTCCCAAGCGCTCGGGACCACTCCCGAGCGCTCGAGAGTGAAGTCAGTGGCAGATTCTCAGTTTCTGCTATCATGCGCCTTGTTACTCCACCATTTTATCACCCCCTGTACACATGCACATGCATGCACCTCTCATTTGGTATAACTGTGGATACTTGCTAGCTGGTTAAATGAAACAAAATCCCTTTTAAAAATCCCACAAACGTTTAGTAGAGACCGATTTCGAATCGGGCGAGGGGGTGCCGTAAAACCCTTCCCCCTTCGTAACATGGCTTCCGGACCCTCAAAACGATCTCTGGTTTTCAATTTCAAATCAACCATTTTCAAAACAAAACGGTTTCTCGGGTGATATACCATAAATCCGGGTGGCAACTCTTCAAATCAAACTATTTTTCGAATCGATTTTATCCAAAACGGATCGAGGCGCGCGATTTTCCCAATTGGGCCGCCCCGATCTCAACCCGGGGCTGTGGTAGCCCACAGAGGCCTTACCAGTTTATTTTTCATATAATTTCCAAACGTAAAAGGATACTATTAAGGCTGCTGATTTTGCCACTTTCTTTTTTGTTAACGCCACTCCCCTGCAAGTGTATTTTTGTACCCAGAAATACACTTGCAGGGGAGTGGCGTTAACAAAAAAGGGAATGAAAAAATCATTTCCCTACTATTAATTAGCCAGTTTTTTATTTATATTACTTTAGCTAGAAAGTTTTGTCAATTCTCTCAATAATACTAGCTATTTAATATTTCATCTTGTAAAATATCATAAATTTCTTTTTTCTTCTTTTACTCCATGTTCAATATAATTCATTTTCAAAGGAAAAAAAAATTGTAAAATACACTATACCCCATTAACAGTACCTCAACAAATTTAGCTAGGCATTGAAGGTGAAGACATTTTTAGCTAGTTTGTATTGAAGGTGTTGGAGGGTTAGTTTTATTTTTATTTTGGCAATCTAACATAAGTTAGCATGTACATTTATCTAGCCTCATGTACGTGATCTTTACCATAGGTCCATAGCCGAAAAATCTCAATTGTTGTCTCCATTCTTGGGGGAGGGGGTTTCCTATAGTGCAGGGTACAAGAATCCCGTGTCCCATTCTCGGACCCACCCCTCGCTGTCACGCCACGAAAATCTTAAATTCCCAAGGAGTGTGTACTTGCAAAGTTTGGCATAAAAATTGACTGCAAATAGCAGCTCCCAAAAATTGCCATTAAACATTATGGCAATGACAATTTTAGCCCCAAATGTGCTTGCCACAAATAGCATTTTCGTGCCGTGTTCGTCTAAAATCGTGTCTGTATCGTGTTGTGCCATATTTAAACATGTCGTGCCAACCCGGCCCGTTTGACACCTCTACTGAAAACTGTCATTGGACATTATGACAATGACAATGACAATTTTAGCCCCAAATGTGCTTGACCGAGAAAGTGATGGTTTGGTGCGTGATTAAGGGATTAGTCATCCAGCCTTTCAAAAAAAAAAAGGGATTAGTCATCCGGGTGTAATCAGCTGTAAACATGTCGGTTGGAATCGTGACAGATGATTTACAATGAAGGGCCCACAAGTGAGAAGGTCTCACACACATGAACCGTCCGATCTGAGTTTTAAGAGATTGGTAGTTTGAGTCTGTTACCAATGGACGGTTACGATTCGCGAGTTGTTAGTCGACCCGACTGAGAATTTTTAGAGGAGAGAGAGGGTTCTAATCTTGGTCGTCCAACACACTTTTTGACGGTCAGGATGAGCTGCTCGGACACCACATGGGCACGGCCACGTGGTACCCACTTGTACCCGAAAATTTCTCCGACCACACAGTAGAGCTGGTTGTCATGTCTTCTTAGTGGAGTATTTTTTTTTCCCAGCATGATCAAATGGGGCGGGCCCTTTCCAACTCGTGGGGATGATGGTATGTGAGAAAAGTGTGGACCGAAAAAAAAAATTAAAAATTTGTTGGCCATATAATTTATTTATTCCCTCGTTTAACAGGGAATGAAAGATTTATTCATGTTTGTGTGAAGCTACTCCCGAATCTAATTATAATTATTTGATTCTAGAGTTTAACTTCCAATGACTTATAGAAGAAATCAACTCAACTTGATAGTGACGATTAGATATATCTAAGTTGCGGGTGGTCGAAACTTAACGTTAATAAGAGTTTGCTTTCGATATATATGGGGCCGATTCCGCTCACAAAACATTTGACACAAGTTTTTTGTGGGATCCATTTTAGAGTCTTACGCAAATGATCGGAGCCGTTCAATTCGTTTAAAACATATTTGTAAGGGTTCCCGTAAAAAAATAACTCATTTGGATATCAGTAAATGCTTGATCGGTTCATTCAGTTGGTTCATGTCAAATTTGACAGCATAATTTTGAATAAGTTGATCAAGCCCTTACCGATATCCGAATGAGTTAATTTTTTTACGGGAAGCTTTAAAAATACGTTTTAAACAAATTAAACGGCTCTAATTATTCACGTGGGGCTCCGATTAGTGTTGTGTCAAATATTTTGTGAGCGGAATCGGCCCCTATATATGTATGTGTGTGTGTGTGTGTTTATATATATATACACTCCCTCCGTCCCATTTTGGTTATGAATCTCCAAAAGTATGCAATATGGATCTTGTTTGATAGTTCTCGATTAGATGTATAATACAAAGTTTTCAAAATTATGAAAAACATTATAGATTGAGAGATATAAGCGTTGAAAGAAGGGCACGAAAAATGAAAATGGACAACCAAAATGGGACGGAGGGAGTATATCATTTTTATCGGGCCGGATACCCAAAAAAAAACCATCATCGGGCCGGTTTATACGGGTCTTTGCCTCAACTTTACTCAACTCTGCGTTTGTGGACGACAAGATTGAATCTGCAGGAATTAGTAGGTGATGCAAGTTGGCCCGAACACATTGAGTTAAAAGATGTATAGTAATAATCTGGGCTCTCAACCCAACCCAAATTCTACCGGTTAATAATCTGAATTAGTGTGAAAGAATCAATTTTTCTCAGAAGTCACGAGTGATTAGTTAGTGCTCCTAGAGTACTGTCACGTGGTGCTCCATCAACCTTCTCCACGTGATGCTCCTAGAAGGTTAATGGAGCACCAGGTGGCAGTGCTCTTGGAGCAAAGAATAGTACTTGCAAAAGTCGTCTTTTCCTCTCTTTTCCTTTCTGTGTGTTTGAAATAATGGCCTAACTAATAACCTGGTCTTGATGGCCATTTCTTAATTAGGTTAGGTTATGGATACAAACTCGAACCCCAAATTTCTTCCTTCCTAAAGTAGGCATTGGTCTGCTATGTGTGTGTGTTAAATAAAAACTTAAAAGATTAGTATTTTGAAGGGGGGAAATATGAGCAGAGTGGGTCTCGGATTCATAAAGTAAGGTTGCATAGAATGGCTAAGGAAACCCCAAAAGGATTCCTCCAAAAAAAAAAAAAAAACAATAGGATTTGGGTAAGGTGAGACTTGTGGGGGGGATTTATACAAGAAAATGAATAATTGGGTAGTTGTGTGTGGGTGGAACTTTGGTAAGAGATATGATTAATATTCAATTAGGGAAAAAAAGTTGGTGGGAGATGGGAAAGCACATGCACTTATTGGAATGGACATCACATCACCAATTTAGGCTCTTCAATGAGATCATTTAACTTATACACATGTAAGTAATATTTTTTGTTTTTTCATTAAGCAGCAATGCAAGAATGCCACTTTTCTGATCTAATTCAATTTCGGAGACATCTTGGTATTGGTTGAGGTTCGATTCGTTCGAACAGCCAGAGGTACAATATTTAGTATGCATGTATGATGGCCCGAATACTTGTAACAAATGAACATGGAATTTATTTAAGGAAAAGCCATGATCATTAATTCCGAGTACTATGGAAAAACAGCAGAAATGTCCGGTTATAAAAATCTCAGAGGTAGTAACAGATGTTAGTAATTGTTATGTTAATTATACTCTGACTCTGCAAATTGACATAAAAATGGAATGGGGAATGGTGTTGTGCAGTGACGGCTCGGATCTCATCTCGGCAATGAACGACTCTCGATCGTTGATTGCATCCGAACAGTCAGATGCATGATCCAATGACTCAGAGGTGCGCAGCACGGTGCTGCACACTCCCACATCACCAACCCCAATTCCAATCAATTAATTCAAGCATTATTGAAAGTAGCTAGGGAATAATCACCAGCCAATATTCTTCCTTGACTTGGTTGAATATTCTACTGTTGATCTGTCTTGCTCCCATTATATATAAAACAACATCACACATTAAACTAGTAGATTCAGCCACTTAATTAACTAGATTTGATTAACACATGCAGAGGTTGACTCCAGTGGTCCAGTGGTCCCCGTTCCAGAACACCTTCTTAAAAAATAAGTACTTATTTCATATTTTCAAACTAAAAAATAATGTAAGTGAAAAATAACTTTTCAATTTTTTTAGCACCGTATTAAAGATCTCAATGAGATCTTTCAAACAAGATCCATAGTGCATATTTTTAGATTTTAATAAGCCCATCATTTTTAAGTTTGAAATTGTCTTCTTAAAAAATAAGTACTTATTTCACGTTCCGGAACGGAGCTAGGAGAAAGCTATGGTTCACCTAGGTTCATTATGGAAATGGTACTATGTATTTTTTTTAGTGTATTTTACACATATTTTGTATAAATGTAGTTATATACTCCCTCCGTCCCTATTTAAATGTCCATGTTACCATTCCGGACATTTTAAAAAATCATTTCTATCGTCTAAAGTACATTATTTTTTATATACTATATGGACCTTGTTTGATAGATCACAATTGGTTCTATTAGAAAAGTTTTGAAAATTATAAAAAAAAAAATGCTATAAATTGATAGATATAATTAGTTTAAAAATAATATAAAAAAGTGCAACTGGACATTTAATTGAAAGTGTATTGTACTCATAATTTTGGGGGATGATACACGTATTTTTTTGGTAAATGGTACGCATATTTATTGGCTCATCAGTTATGTATTTTTATGGTATTAGACTATTAGTTATGCATTTTTTTGTTGAAGCTACAAATAATTACTATTTTTGCGGTTGCTATCTATTTTTTTGGTACTAGATGCTCTTTTTTTTTTAACATTATTATTTATGCATGCATACACTGATAATCACCAAATTTTTAGGGCATGTACCATAGAAGACTCGCTATAGTTGTAAAGTGAATTTATGAAGGATAAAAAAAAAAAACACAACTCGGAATTTCTGAGGGCAAATTCCGAAGATATATATATTTTTACTTCATTTCACGACTAAACCCAGCCAATCAAATAGGCAATTGTGGAAAGAAAATCCACATTTTGGGCACAAAACCGCAAAATAAGTATACTATAGGACCCGTTCCGCTAAGTACTTAATTTTATTGCAAAATAAGTATAATATAGGCCTCGTTTCGCTAAGTATAAGTACTTAATTTTTGAATTAAATGTGATGCATTGTGAGATAATAACATGTCTCGTACACAGTGAAAAATAAATACTACTGTACTTAAAAAGTAAGAACTTCAACGAAATAGATCAAAAATAATTTTCCACTCCACCCCAGGTCAATCTTGAACGTAGCAAATTTTCTTGATGACCGAAGAGTCGAGTTTTCCAGTAATAAAATATCCAATACCTACATTGGTTTCATTTTCCTCAGTTCTGGAACACAAGAAATTAGCTTGGAGTACTAAATACGGCACCCTAATTCCCCAGAAAACAGAATAGTATAGTGACATTTCCGATACTGAAGTCACCAAATTGCTTCATCCATGCGCGCGCGTGCGCACACGCACAGAGAGAGAGAGAGAGTTCCAAGCAAGGGTATGTTAACGGCATTTCTACCAGTTCTGATCCGGGATTTTACATAGATGATTGAACTCGTTTATTTTTCTTAGATTGATTTTCTAACATGCTCTATAAAAGATCAGTTTAATGGGATAGGATAAGTACTTGATCAATTCGTCTCGTATCCAATTGAACTGATATTTTATAGTTCAATTTAAAAATTTGTTCTTTACAAAAATGAAAATGAGCAACTTGAATTATTTTAACATAGGACATGAGGCGGGACTCCACACACGGGATTCGTAGATTTTTTGCACCCAGGGACCGCACCCATAATTGCACTCGTATGGTAATCATACAAACTTCAAATTTAAGTATAGCAAAATAAATTATTGAGCATATCAATCTGTTGGGAAATGGACAAGAATATCAGATGAACATGAATTGATGAGAGGATTTGCACAGTTGGAGACATTTAAAAATTAGTCAAAAAGGCTGAATTCAATACCATCAAAGTACTACAAAGCAGGCAATTATGATGTTTAAATGTAGCAGACAGTATGATCAATTCGGACCCCAAAAGACAATGGGAAACACATTTTCTTTTCCATAACTTACGCATTCTAGCTAACTTACGCGCATCTTAACTAATTTTGATGGACTAATCTCACCATTCACTGGCGGGACAAAGTTTTGTATTGACTGGCTCTAAAAGAGTGGATAGCAAACCCCTAAGTTCCAGAGACAAAGACCTTGACTGCCAGGCGGCCAACCCCATGGGGATAATGGGAAACACATTAGACAAGATCACATGGAAAGATTAATGTTCCGATCACATTTATCGTAGTAGAGGAGACAGTACAGATTCAGACACTCTTTATCTTATATATGCAACTGCCCTGATCATTACCAAGGAGATATGTTAAGTGGGCAATTTCATATTTCCAATGGGCTAAAGCCCAATTTGGCCAATTTCTTAGGTGAGACTAACAAAGTTTTTAGGACCATGGTCCTAAGTTCCATGGCACAATTCCAATACAATTTACAATTGAAAATGCTTTGTGATACTTTTGCTGCAGGAGATGATTAAGCTGTCAAGAAATGGGCCTAACAATTCATATCAAGCTATTTAACACCCTCTCTCACGTGTGCAACCCCGTTTTGCACGTGGAAATGCAAATTTTTATAGACAGAACAAAACAGAATACGAAGGGGAGAAGCAGAATGCAAGCGGAGAACAAATGCAAACGGAGAGACTTGAACAAGACCTCTTGCAACCTGAGCTCTCTGATACCATGACACTTTTGCTAAAGGAGACAATCGTTTATTGCATAATGACTTGCTTACAATAATACAAGATGTAAACCAAGGATCCTGTTTTCCAGTACATTAGTTTTTCTTTGAATGGCTTTCCAGTACATTAGTTACGCCCATCCCATCAGAAATATGTGGGGTTGCTCAAGAGAGCTAGCATAGGCAAGTCAAGGTATTAGGCTTAGCCTTTCCTCTCCTGAGGAAGATTGGGGCAGTCAGGCTATACCTTACGCTTCCCAAAAACTGGTTATGCTTACCAGTAAAACTAGAATTTGCAAATGCTAGAAGCTAAATTACTATCATCATCAAAATGGTCTGCAAAAAAAGTGCATAAGATAGGTACAATATTCTCTTATTCCTAAGAAGCTCAATTTCCCACCAGAGACTATCACATTGTTAACAGCAAGTATTCGGAATCGCATCCCAAACATTTATTTTTCTTTTTAATCACACACATCGCACAAACGCACGAATGTACAAGATGCAAGTTGCTGTTAAGATTTCTTGTTCCATTTGGCATATCAAAGAAATGATTGGGAAGAGATTGTATTAGACAATGGCCATTTGAAAGTCGAATGATCAGCTAAAATGATTTCACCTTCTTTCTCTAGCCACACCCAGCTAGTCTCACAATCTTTACACTGCAAACTGCAGCAGAAGGCCTAAGCTCATTCAAGCTCCAAGTACTAGCTTGGAGGGAAACCATGTCAAAAACCCCTTTGATGCTAGCATCAGTTTAGCATAAAAAAAAAAATCAACTGCTGATCTCTTTACTTCATGTGTGCTGGTAAAGAAAAGCTTTAACAGATGGGAGAAAACCATTCACATCATTCCGGACATAGTCACTTTCAATCCATACAATGACCCGATCAAGAACAGTAGCAACATCAGCATCCATCAAAATGCTTAATATGTATAAGTTCTAAACTCAGCCACTCTCATTTGACTCTATAGTCTATATCCAAAAGTGGTATCTACACAAAAGGAAACAAGAAAAAAAATTACTCACTTGACAGTTTATTGTTGCAATTTCACCTTCGAAGAAATAGTACAATTGAGTTTCTTGTTGCTACATATAGCCTAGATTGTCGCCGTTTTTTTTCATTTACTTCTAACTTACCAAGATCAAGGAATGAAATTCTCAAAGGCTGGGTTCTGCTTATATCATCACATGATTCCTACTAAACCTTCCACTGGAATGGGTAATCCTAATTTCTATGAGATTTATGTTTTGCAACCCCAATCTAGTTACTCTATAATTTTCCGTTTCCATGTTCTCACAGCCTCTAGATGGGTTCCATCGTTCAGTTGTCTCAATTCAATTCGTCTGTAATGTCATCCAAGGCCGCACGTATTTTTTTTGACTTCGCTGTATGTATTTGGTTATCAGTATGTGTGTCTTTGTGTTTGTTTGGTGATTAGGAATTTAATAATTAGATTGGGTTCACACTCTGTTTGTTTACAGATTTATTTAGCAATTCTAAAACAAACAATGTAAAATGCTAGAGCGTGTTTGTTCGGTTTGCACTAAATTAAATCTACTCCATGCATAACACAGGCTCTATGCTAGTTTTAAGTTCAACTGTAAAGTCATTTTAACAAACCCAATTCCATTGCTAAATAATTTTTCCCATTCGTTGGAGAATTCGTCCAAAAAGGGGATCAAACTAGACCAGTTTTACCAAGCTATTGGAGAAATTTTTCAGTATCGGGGGGTCTATTACCGAATTAGATCACCTGGTACCCAAAAAATTCTCGAGCTGTTGGGTCTATTATTGCGAATATGGAGTCGAACACACTACACAGTGAGTGTTTTTCAGTTTCAGAGCATCCTCTCGCATGTAGCTAGGGATGTTGACCAAAAAATTACACGATGTGTGTGCTACTAAATAAAAATTGAGAAATTGTCAAAATCAAGGGTCAAAGCAGAGATGTCCTAAATATAATCAACTGTGTCATTGACATAAAATATTTTTATGCTAAAAGAGCATGCTTTTTCGCAAGCTAACATATGATATGACCAAAGAGAAGACATTGAGAGAAAACACCGGCGCGCTTTTGCTCTATGACATCCCAACTATTGGGCAGAGCCGGTTTTGTATTTTTGGAGGTCCTAGGCCATCTTGCAGAATGGGGCTTTGTCTATTTTTACTATTAAATTCAAAAGTAAGAATATATATATATATATTACTTATATACATTTAACATATGTTTTTATTGTTAATTTTAGCTCATTTGAGCTTATAAACAAACTTAAATAAAAGAACATAAGATAAAATATCAAAAAAAAAAAGGCGGATCAAAAAAAAAAGAAAAAAGAAAAAAAGGAAAGGAATAGCAAGTATATTGCGAAATTTATAGAAATAGTCCTCCTAATTTCACTCGGGTTTCATTTTTTCCTCTAAGTATCAATTGCAACTCTTTTGACCTTCAAGTTTGATTTTCGTATTAAGTTGGTCCAATTGATAATGTCTATCGGCCATACTAGACGGAAAAAATCAGATTGAGGGCAGACGTTATCAATTGGGCCAACTTGGTACAAATTGCAATGTCCAAATTGCCATCAATCTGATTTTTTTTGTCAAGTTTGTTTGACAGAAGAAGTTATCAATTGAACCAATTTGGTACAAAAATCAAACTTGTAGGTTAAAAAAGTTGTAATTGATACATAGAGGACAAAAATGAGACTCAAATAAAATTAGGAGAACCATTTAGATAAATTTTCCAAGTATATTTGTAGTCTCCGAGGATTGAATTCGATTCTTGATTGCCTACCCCCCATAATGGACGCATCCACAATGACGCCGCCGCCGCCTTCCAAACAGAGCTGCTCCGCCTCCCTCCCTCCGCCAGCGGACGCCGTTGCCGCCAGCACCGACGTCGTAATCCAAATCTTCTACCTCCTGCCTTTCAAGTCCCTCTGCCGATTCAAATCCGTCTCCAAGCACTGGCTATCCCTCATCTCCGACCTCAACTTCCCCCCCACTTCCCTCCTCCCTTCCGCCCTCTTCCTCGACCGCCGCACCCCCCACCACAACGACCTCCCCCTAGTCGAATTCCTCTCCCTCGCCGACCAAAACCCTACAAAACCCTCCCCCGACCAAAACCCTGGTAACTTCATCCCGGACACACTAGGCCTCCAGATCGCCTCGTCTTGCAACGGCCTGTTCTGCTGCATCACCTTCCTCTCCTGCCAATCCGACCGGACCTATTACATGTACAACCCCACCACCAAGCAATTCAAAAAGCTCCCCAAACCCGGCCGCGGCGGCGTCTCGGAGCCCTTCGTCTGTGGCACGGACCTGGCTTTCGATCCGTCGAAGTCGCGGCACTACAAGATTGTTTGTGTAAGGTATTTGGACAAGGATTTGGAGCCTCGTCCGAGCAAGCCCAAGTTAGGGTTTGAGTGGTACAGGGCGGAGGTGTACTCGTCGGAGTTAGGCGATTGGGTTTTGTCCGGTGAGCCTTTTGTGGCTAGTCTTAATACTTGTTTCAACGGGGGAGTGTTTTGGAAGGGGTGTATTCATTGGTCGAACAGCGATGATCGCGGGAAAGAGTCGTTGTGTTTCGATATCGATCAGGGGGTGGTACGAGAAGTGAAAATGCCTCTCGTCGGAGGGAAGGAGAGTTATGAGAAGAGGAATGTGAGCTATTTTGGGGAGTCTCAGGGGCATTTGCACCTTATTGAGATTTATGACCAGAAGCGCGCTAAGTTTGATGTGTACGAGATGGAAATGGATTGCTCGGGGTGGTTTGTGAAGTATCTGGTTGATCTTGATTCGATTCCCGTTGTGATTGAGGAGATGAATCTTGGGTATAATTTCGTTCCGCTTTTAGTTGTTCAGGGTGACATTGATGAGGAGTCGTTCTTGGTGCTGCTCATAAACGGCAAGGTCATACTGTATGATTTTGAGGGCAAGACTTTCAAGAAGCTCTGTGACTTCGGTCCGGGGAAGCAGTACAACGGCTATTATGTTGATGGCTTTCTAAGATATGGTGGGTGGTTAAGCGCTTTTCCCTTCATCGAGTCATTTTCATGGTTGTGATGGATTCACAAGCTAAGGAATATATTTTGGGCCTTAGTAGGATAATAATGGTGTAACATGAGGACATCTCTATGCACTGTTTTCCCAGGAAAATGATTAGTTGATCAGGAGCTTGGGAAATTTAATAGGTTATTTGTTTCTGTTAGTTAATATTTTCAAGTTGAATACTCCTATTTGATTTTGAAGTACTACTGTGTTCTTTGGTCCTTGTTTTAAAGGTCTACGTTTGCAATTTGCGTCAACTTGCTGCCTTATTTCTTGTATGGCGTCTGTTTGGGCTTGATATTGCTGGTTATTTCCTTTACACATTGCATGTTCTTTGGTTGTCTTGATTATTGAGCATGTAAATGAGGATGAATCGCTCTTGGTGCCCTAGCTATATGTAAATTGTAAGGTCATCTGGTATAATCTTTTGGGTACGACATTCAAGAAGGTTTTTGGGAGGTGGGATAGTGATTAGAGTAACGGATAATGATATAACCAGCTTTGGGTGGTCAATTTATCCACACATTGAGAGTGCCACTTCTGTTTGAAAATACGACTACTCAGAGCTACTGATGTCTTGCATATGCACATCTTCTTACTGGGTTCCCGTTACTCTCTGTGCTGGTCATTGCATAAGCATTGCGATAAGATTTCCGAATGATTATAAATGTGTCACATTGAGGTGATACCAACAAAATAATGCTGTTGCACAACTTTTAGATAATTTTGAAATCAACTTCAAACTTAGGAAGTAAAATCCTTGGGTAGTTTTCTGTACTAGGAAGTTCTGCCTTTGATTCAGTGTGATGTGTTTGTTTTCAAGATACTGTTTTAGCTTGGTTCTTATGTTCCTTAAAATGGCAACAGCCAATTGGTCACTTCAAGGTGAAATGATGTGTATGATGTAGTTACTTTAAAATATGCCCAAAATTTTGTTGATGGAATATGTCTAGGAAAACCTCACTGACACTGGGTCGAAATCGCGAATATAGTTAGCATATGGCCCTGTAACCCTGATAACATGGGGATCAAATCAATTTGGGCGTTTGCTCATCGCATGGATAAGATCTCTGGTGGGATTCTGAAATTATGCCTGATGGCCACCATATATTAACACAACTTGGGATGTTTATCTAAATTTCGACTGTAGGTTACTGGTATGATGACGAGGGATCATAGGCAACACTTGTAGTGTGAAGAAAAAAGGGCACTTCATTCTTGGGATCACAATATTCTGATTTCGAGTGCCATGAGGGTTGTTTAGTGCAGATAGAGAGGCCTTTAGTGTGGACTGCTACTGCAACGAATTTGGGTTAGAGACATCGTCACTTGAAGATTTGGTTCTTTTTTGGTGAGTAATGGTTTTCTTGTTTTCTTTCGTGTACATACCAATTGGTTTTGGATGTAGAGTCAAATGATAGCGGCTAATATTTCCGTTTGACCAAAAAAAAATATGATAGCAGCTGAGTTTTTGGCACACATCACGGAATCTATGGGATATTGAGTACTTTCGGGATGCCTATGCTACTGTCATTTATTGGGTCATCATATGGGTTAAAAGAGACGATTTTTCGGAATAATGGGAATGCTATTCCTACTTCTGTTTAGCTTTTCTTTTCCAGCAAGAGCACAGATTTACAGGTCCAAAAGTTTAGCCGAGACCGACAGGGATGTTACAAGTTGGTGTCAACGTCAGCCATTTTAAAACATGAGACATTTATTCATGCGTCTACACATCTCCTCAACTCCGCTCGTCTCCACGCATCTCCGCCCAAAAAACCCTGAGGTAACGAGTTCAACTTCCTTTCTGATGTATTTCCTTCGTATGGCTTAGGGGTTTACATGTAATTTCCTTGGAATGGGATCGTTTTTATCCTTTTAACTTCTATGTTTCGTTCTTCCGCCTTCTACTTCAAACCCAAAGGAACCATTGCGTTTCTATGTTAACTCAGGAACAAGAAAACAAGCGATAGATTAGCTTTATTGTCGTGTAACAAAAAATTAGACTATCGAAGAAAGAAGATAAGAACTGAACCAGTAAATTAATGGTTGTAAAAAAACACCCCTGTCAAATATAAGAGAGAGACTCGATGTATTCGTGAGAATTACACCAGTGGTAGTATAGCAAAGGATCGTCGCCATCGTTGTGCTGTGAAGCATCACATATGGTTTTGAAACTCCCGTCAACAAGTCTGTATTTGACAAACTTTCCACCTACGGAAATCACCATGTATGATTCTTCGTCGCTTTCTTCGCGTACAACATCAAGAATGCTACACCCGATGTACCAGTTATTAGGAATCTGCACCAGTTCAGGAAACGCAATTCCAACCGCGGCTATATCAACGTTGTACTTCACGAACCACCCGGAGTAGTCTCTCTCCATCTCATAAACCGTTAGCCTGGTCGTTTGATTGTACATCTCAGAGAGGTGCAAATGGCCGCGGGACTTCCCATAATACATGTGCACTCTGTCATACCACCACTTCCCGTGAGGAGGAGGAGGCATTGGTATGGTCCCCAGCCGTTCTTGGTCGATGTGGAAGTACAACGAATCCCCCGGCCCCAAATTCAACCAGTTAACCGCACCGTTCCAGTAAACCCCACCATGAAATGAGGTCTCAGGGAAATCAACCTCGTCAACCGTGTAAGAATCCCCGGAAGGCCTCCAAGAGCCAGTCTCAGACGAATATATCTCGATATGGTAGTAGGTCTCCCACTGCGAAATAGAAACCGATCTCCAGAGGCCGACGACTTTGTAGCGAGGTGATTCTGATGGGTCGTAAGCTAAGCATAGATCTTCAAGGCCATCTTGATGGGGCTGGGGAAGTGTTTTGAATTGTTTGGTGGTAGGATTTAGGATATGATGTCCGCCTTTACCCTCGACCTCGTTATAGCCTAAACAGAATAAGAGTCCATGACATGAATTTAAGACTATAACATCAGAGAGATTCGGAAAACGCGTGACAGATTTGATGTAGGCATCATGATCATCAGGTTCATGAGCTGGGGATTTCCCATTCTTGAGAGGGATGAATTCGAGTCCAAGGTTGAGGTGTTTTGTACGCTGGAGCGAGCGGAACAGACAAGTACCATGTTTGGTAGGGTGCGAGAATAGGCCAGAAACAGAACAAGGGTCGGGGTTCCGGAGGCGAGCGATGTGGGGACTGGAAATCAAAGAGTTCCAGTTTTTCGAGACGGATTTGAAGCGGAGGAGAGACTTAACCGGTAGACGGATCAGGATTTCGGTGAATACGTCACTGTTGGCAACAACTTTTTCTGCTGACGTGGGTGTGGGGCTGTCGGAGGGTTCGACTCTCGACTCGTTATTAGATCCAATCGAAATAATATCGATTGTTGCCTGGAGTTGGACAAAAGTGTGTTGATAACTTGTGTATAAATATAACAGAGACATGTACTGGAGTTGCCTGTTGTTTCCGTGTTCATAAGACCTTTCCATGATTCAAACATTGTGCGCTGTAAACTCTTGTCTTTGACTATGAAATTTCAAACTAACCAAGAAACAAAATAAGAAATTTCGAGCTTGTTTCAAGAAAATCACAAGGTCATGATGTTTCAGGACTTATTTCCCTGTATTCATTATTCTCAGTCAAAATTCCGTGTTCCATGAAACTTTTCTCCGAATGTGTAGTCGTCTTTGTAGGATCAAGTGCTTACCATCTTACCAAAACCCGCATGTAGTGGTAAATGCGCAACTCTATTTCCATATACCAAAGCATAGCAGCCCCAAGCGCCACGGTTCGACCCACGTGGGCAGGATGCTAGCCCGCGACCAACAATTCCCTCCCCCCTCCAGCACCTGCCCGCAAGTAGCATGCCATCCAGGGGAGTCGAACCTGTGACCTTGGCTCTGATACCACTTGTAGGATCAAGCGCTTACCATCTTACCAAAACCCATTAAGCGCTTATCATCTTACCAAAACTCACAGGTAGTGGTAAAGGTGCAACTCTATTTCCTTATATCAAAGTATAGCAGGCTTCAAGCGCCACGGTTCGACCCGTGTGGGCAGGATGCTGGCCCGCAACCAACAGTTTTCTTATCTTTGAGAATATTTCAATTTATTGGACAACTTAGAACTGTCCAAGATGATCATTGTTGTCCGCACACAGAATAAGAAGAGTTTCCTCTAGACTTTTCTGTTTGACAAGTGTTTTTTTTTTCTTTTTCGGCAAAGGAAAAATTTATTGAAAAAATGTTGGGGGAGACGAGAGGGGATAACCAAGGTTGGCTACATCCAAATGGGTCAAAGCCCAAACACCTAAAATCAGAGAATGGACCAAAAACAAGGGCCCAAGCTCATCATCTCTAGACCCAAAACCTCAACTACACCTGGAAAATCCTAAACCTCCCGCCGCCATCCCTCCACCGGCCGCCTTCATGTTTGACTAGTGTTATAGCACATTCGTTGCACGTTGTTTTCTTCATATCATTTCAGTCTTATACGATATCGAAAGAAGTAAAGAAAAGGGGATGTAGGAATTGCATCCGATGTATATAATTCGACCAAAACAAAAAATAAAAAATAAAAAAATCAGGTCATCACATTGCCTAGCCACTTTCAGTTCCTTTTAGAATTTTGTTTCGAAATTGGTAAACGAGGCCGGTTCTGTACAATCTGCAGCATACATTAGCATTTTCATCGGTGGAATGTTCATATTTGGAAATTTAAGTACCAAACACTGCATCATTATTAATCATTTAAACACTCTCATATATAGCAATGCCAACTACATAACTAACATAAGTGAAAAATAATGTTACATTTGTTTAAGAATTGCATTCAGATACAAGAGACCGTCTCAATGTATTGAAAAGCATGAAAAAAGAAATATCGTAATGCATCCTCTATCATGCCACTACTGTCACAATGCTCCGGGGCAACATCGCCTATCTTCTCAAAGCTTTTATCCACGAGATTGTAACGTACGATCTTTCCAGGTACGTGCAACACCAGAAACGATCGCTCATCTTCTTCTTCCCGTACAATGGCAAGTATAGCAAACGAGTAATACATCGGATCCCACGACAGCCTCTGCATCATCTCAGGAAATGCAATTCCAACTTCGTGAAGATCAACACTGTACTTAACAAACCACCCGGAATAGTCAGCTTCCATCTCGTATACACAAAACTGAGTCCTTGCATCATAGATCTCAACAAGATGCAAATGGCCACGAGACTCCCCGTAGTACCTAAACAGCCTCCCATTCCCTTCACCCTGAGGAATCGGAGGCATTGGCAAGATTCCAAGCCTCTCATCCTCGATGTCGAAATACAAGGAGTCCCCCCTAGTGTTAAACCAATGAATCGCGCCATGCCAATACACCCCGCCAAGGAAATTGGAATTGAGATCGCCGATAAAAGGTTCACCGGAAGGTCTCCAAGTGCCGGTCTCAGACGAGTATATCTCAATCTGATAACGCCACTCACTCTGATAAGGCTCTCTGGACAAAACTGAAACGGTGCCCAATACGCAAACTACTTTGTAGTGAGGTGATCTACATGGGTCAAAAAAAAAACTCAACCCTCTTACTTCCCCACGGGGTTTAGGAAGTGAAGTCAATTGCTTGGTAGTAGGATTGAGGATGTGGACTTGATGGTAGCCAGCACGGGAGAAGCTAGAACAGCATAATAAGCCGTGGCATGAACTTAAAATTTTCATTCCTAATGGAAAGGTTGTAAAATTTTCGTCGGTTGGATTGCCATCATTTTGAAGAGGGATGAAATTGAGTCTGGTGTTGAGGCGCCGACCGGACGAGTACAAGAATAGGCCAGATACAGAGCTAGGGTCAGGATTCCGGCAGCGTGCGAAATGGGGTGTGGCGATGAGAGAGAGCCAGTGCTTCGATGCGGACTTGAACCGGAGGAGTGATTTCACCGGTAGCCGTATGAGGATTTTGGTTAAGAGGTCATCGTCGGAGGCGATCGTATCGGCGGAAGATGGATACTCAGACATGATGGATTTCAAGAGTTCGAATGAATGGCTGGTCTTGTGTATCAATCTATTGCTTGTCTTGCTTCAACTCTTAACATGTGGTGTGCTTTAATTTGATGTTTTGTTGTAGTTTTCTTGGCATTGCTTTGTTGAATGTTGACAATAAGTTGCTTGTGGAAATTGGCTGTTGACGAGTTCTGTGGTCTTCGTTTCGCTACACACAATTTTCAACATCACTTTGAACCTGTCTTTTTTTTTTTTTTTCTTGTTTGGCACGTTTGAAAAAGTAGGATAGGAACTAGGAAGGAAAATACTAGGGAAGACTGGCCTAAAAGGAAGATTCCTAACTGCAGACTATAGAAATCATTTCCCTATCTCTTTCTTTCCTTTGGGTAATTTAAAAAGAAATTTATAGAAATGGTCCTCCTAGTTTCATTCGAATCTCCTCCAAGTATCAATTACAACTCTTTTGACCTTTAAGTTTGGTTTTCGTACCAAATTGGTCCAATCGATAACTGTTGTCAGCCAAACTGAACGGAAAAAATCAAATTGATGACAGTTTGGAAGTTGCAGTTCGTACCAAGTTGGTCCAATTGATGAGTCTGCTCTTAATTTGATTTTTTTCCTTCCAGTTTGACAAACAGACGTTATCAATTGGACCAACTTGGTACGAAAATCAAACTTGGAGGTCAAAAGAGTTGTAATTAATACTTGGAGGACGAAAATGAGACTCGGATGAAACTAGAAGGACCATTTTTATAAATTTCCCTAATTTAAAAGAAGATGGTATAAGGGAGACTAAAACATCAAGTTAATGGCAGGTTTTAGTTTTTTTTTTTTTTTTTCCGTTTAGAAGTTTCCTTTAAAACTTATTTTGGGGAAGGGATGCCTCTAGAAATTTATAAACTCAAAAGCAGGCAGCAGGCAGCAAGGCTCCTACATTTTTTAAAAAATATTGGAGGTAGGAGGGGAGCCCTACGAACCCAAACCCGGGTGCATAAGCTGGACGCCTGCATAGCACGTAATTGCTCAGCTTGTGCCACTGCTAGTACTATCATTTTTTGATGTACCCAAAATAAGATCACTACAAAGCAAAACGAAGACTACAAATGACAAGATAACAAGAAGAAAGATAGAGCATAACAAAATCATTACAATGAACGCGCGGCACCGATGTCAAACACGAGAGAGAGATTCGAAGTAAGGATAGCAATCAGACCAGAAATATGTAAGCACATCCTGTACCCCTCCCTCGTTGTCGAACCCCTCCGGGGCCGCCACGTCGCATATCTCCTTGAAATTCCCATCTGCAAAACCGTAGCCCAAGATTTTACCAGGTACGTGCAGGACCATAAACGACTCATCGTCTCTTTCTGTCCGTACCACACAAAGCACACTAATCGAACTACACCCCCGCGGGCGCGCACGATTCCGACGCCATCGAGATCATCAACCCGGTATTTCACCGACCACATAGAGTAATCCCTCGCCATCTCGTAAACATCAACCTGATTCGTCGGACCAAAACGGTAGGTCTCGACGAGATGTAAGTGGCCCCCAGATTCCCCATAATAACTAGACTCCGGACCAGAACAGCGGCCCCGAAATTCCCCAAAATGCATAGAATCCCGACCATAACAATTTCTAAGCTCTCGCGCCGGAGGCGCTGGAATGATTCCCATCCACTCTTCGTCGACATTGTAATACAGTGAATCCCTATTCCGCCAGCGGTTGAACCAATGAACTGCACCGTTCCAATACACCCCAGAGTTGTCATACTTGTAGAAATCTACTGCGAACAGCTCACCGGAGGCCTTCCATGATCCGGTCTCAGATGAGTACGTCGCGATATGATAGTAGGGCACCGCTGGACATATTAATGTGTCGTAACGAGTGCAAACGATTTTGTAGTGAGGGGATCTCGACGGATCGAAAGCTAGTGTTAGGCCTCTGAGTTCGGAGAGATGGCGGTTGGGGAGGATCTTGAATTGTTTGGTTGTGGGGTTGAGGATAAAGTAGTCGGGTTTACGGTAATTCAGTTCTGTGTAGAAACAACACAATAGTAATCCATGGCAGGAACTTATGATTCGTTTGTTACCTGATAAACACGGGAAGAAAGCGAGATCATTGAAATGAGGGTGGGGTTTGTGAGTAGGGGTACTGCCACCGGTGGTGTTGGTTAGGGGGATGAAATCAAGTTTGGGTACGGTGGTGGTGGACCTATAGGTGTCCACGGTTAATAGGTTGGAGACGGGGTGCACGAATAGGCCGGAGACGACAGCGGTGGAGTTGGGATTGCGACGTAGAGAAAACGAATCGCTGTTGATGAGAGAGAGCCAGCGGGTTATTGAGTATTGACTAAACAATTGCGCAGTTGCTTCTTGAAATTTTCAAACAAACATTGTCAAACATTGGAAGCAGATCCTATCTAGTCCATGGGATGGACGGAAGGGTGTTATCCTAGCCCAATATGGGCCCTTCTCGAGCCTAGCTATTCTGATGATCAATACTTTTTTACCTTTCAAACTTACCAAGAACATAGACCAAGCAAAAAATCACGGTCACATGACATCAATCGATATATTTTTAAAAACATTTATATAATAGTTAATAACGAGTTATATCTGAAATTACTAACCAAATAGTCAACATACAAATTGCTCCTCCACAAATTGCTCCCAAAGTTGTAGATTTCTTGGCTCTTGATGAACCTGTTGGTGATGAAGCTTGGTTCTATGACATATACAAAAACCTTGGTTAGAAGAACACCTCCCAATTTCGAAAATGAATTGTTTCAGATGCAAAGACAATGGAAGATTCCCTCAAAGAAGAACACCTCCTTCAGAGGTTCTATTTTTTGTTTTTTGGTTTATAATTTCTGTGCAATGTTCTTTTTGGTTTCGGATAGAATACAGGTAAAGAAAAGAACCCTGTTTTCATACTCAGTTTTGTTTAGCACTTGTCAGCAATTCTTTTCAATCATCATTTTCCAAAAGCACCAAAAAAAAAAACTCTTGATTCTCGATATAAAATCATTTCCGCAAAATGTTCATAAGAAAGTGTAACCAAACAGACGTAATTCAAAACCAATTCAGTGTATCCATTTACAAACTAAACCTACGAAATACTACAACTTGACACGCATCCTTCACACCAAAAATCAGATCAAGCCACACCCAATTCCCTCCGTAACTCCCAGTCGTCGAGCTCCCAACACGGACTCTGCACCGCCGCCGCATCGATCGGGTTGTTCGTCTCAAGTGACGCCGTCAAGACGCCGCCCGACTTCACCTCCTCAGGAGACGAAGACGAGACGATCGCCGACGCAGTCCTCCAATTAAAAGCAATTACCGTCAAACACCAATTAGTGACTCAATGTACTGGAAAGAACGACAATATGTCAATCGATTCTCAATGGGATTAATGCATCCCCCACTGTGGAACCTAGAAAGAATCGCCACGTCGCATATCTTGTTCAAAGTCCCATCGCCCAAAATAGTACAGCGCAAGATTTTACCAGGTACATGTAGCACCAGCAACGACTCTTCATCTCTTTCCATCCTCACAACGCAGAGTATACCAAAGGAATTAAACCGGGTGTCCCTCGGAACTCCAACCGCGTCGAGATCGAGGCTGAATTTCGAGAACCACCCGGAGTAATCTCTCTCCAGCTCATAAACATCGACCCGATGCGTTCGATCGTAGGCCTCGACGAGATGCAAGTGGCCCCGAGATTCCCCGTAATGCCTAAACTCCCGATTGTGCCAATCCTTACCCTCTGGGATCGGCGGCAGGGGAATATTTCCCAACTGCTCGTCGTCCACATTGTAATACATCGAATCCCCGATCCCCCAGCTACTGAACCAGTTAACTGCACCGTTCCAGTACACTCCAGCATCATAATGTGTTTTGTATTTTGCTGCCAACGGCACACCAGAAGCCTTCCATGAGCCGGTCTCGGATGAGTACGTCATGATATGTTGGTAGGGTCCAGCTGGATAAGTTGGAACAAAATCAGTGTAATGAACGCAAACAACTTTGTAATGAGGGGATTTTGACGGATCGAAAGCTAGGGTTAGGCATATGAGGTTGGAGATATGGCATCTTGGGAGGATTTTGAACTGTTTGGTTGTGGGATTGAGGATGAAATAGTTGGGTTTAGGGTTATCGTCATGGTTGTGGCCAAAACAACACAATAGTAACCCGTGACAGGCATTTATGATTCGTATATGAGCTCGTAAACCGGGAAAGGAAGCGAGATCTGTGAACTGGGGGTGGGGGTCATGGATGGTGTTGATAAGAGGGATGAAATTGAGTTCGGGGAAGGGGTTGGTACTATGGGGGTGCAGGAATAGGCCGGAGACGGTTGTTGAGTCGGGATTGCGGAGGAGAGTGAAGAAATGGCTGGTGATGATAGAGAGCCAGTGTTTGGACACGGACTTGAAAATCCTGACAGATCTTATGGGCAGGCGAATCAGGATTTCGATCAAGAGGTCGGAATTGGCAGCAACTTTTTCGGCAGCAGATGACGACGACGACGATGATGAAGAATACTCAGCCATGGAGGAGGTGTGTGATACTTCTCCTGTTTCAAGTCAACCTGGATATAGGCAGAGAGAGAGAGAGAGAGAGGATTGTATGGCATTGATAGATATGGGTATCAACTATCAAGTATACCATAATAGTAGTTGTGTTTTGTATTATGTTGTTAAAATCCTTGTACTCTTTCTTTTCATATATATATATATATATACCATAATAGTCAACTTTCTACCATTTACTCCAATATAGTACTATGATAAGTTGTATTTTTGCCCAAAAGAGATGAGCTGGTCATTGCTGGCGGGGCGTTGAGTACTCATTAAGTAAGAGACTTTTATATACCCCAGATAAAAGAGATGTTTTGGTATCCCCTTCGGTCACGGTTGGTTCTGGAGTTTCCCTATTGGAGTAGTACAGTAACACTTTTGAATTCTGCCACAAATGTTTGTCTTGTCCTTACGTTTATAAATAGCATTAGCCGTCGAGTATTGAGCCATGCGGTGAAAGCTTCAACTTTGAGCTACCAATCAAGGTTTTATTTTTAATTATCAAGGGATTTCGTGATCTGCTGTCATACGATTGATTCCTTGGGTTTTCGAAATAGTGAAGAAATAACTTAGCTAATTGTAGACACGGTCAAAATTATGACCGTTGACTTGCGAACAAGTTTGACCGACCACTAATGTGCCGACATGTGGGGCGGTCGGGATAATGACACGTGGCTAGCGACTACCACGCGGAGAGAGAATTGGTGCCACGCGGCACAAGATAGGACCCGTGAGCTGAACAAGCTCACTAGGGCAGATGGGCCACCCAGAGCCATCGTGAGGGTCCCGAGGTCGCGAGACCTCAGATTATGTAGAGTTTATCCAGCGAGACCCCTAGAGTGTGTAGAGTTTACCCCGTGAGCTGAACAAGCTCGCAAGAGCAGAGGGATCAGCGAGAGCCATCGCGAGGGTCCACGAGGTTGCGGGGCCCGAGTAAGGGACCAAAGACGCGAGAAGGGCCAAGATTGTGCAGAGTTCATTCAGATGTCTATCGCTCGCTCTAGTCATAAGGCAGGACCAGAGGGACCTTTCTAAGACGCAATCGTTGCAGGTCGCGACCTTGCTCCACCGGGAATTGAGGGTGATCTAGTGGTTTGGTTGCTTAAGGAGACGGACCGTTGCGAGGAGGGTGCACCCACGAGTAAGGGCTCGTGAGGGGTGATGTCACCCTCGTGACCTGGGGGTATGAAAGGTACACGTGTCAAGATTTTATTGGATCACTCTGGGCCTAACCCAAGGCCAAATGCCTATAAATATCAGACGTCCCCTCAAATTTCATGAACTATCACAACAGAGATTTTCCTAAAGAGAGAGTGGTGGCCACTGATTCTAAAGGAAGGAGAACATTCTTACAAAGAGTAAGCTCACCCAATCCATCTAGCGAAACCTGCCTATACCTCTCATAGAAAGACTAAAGGACACGCTGCCTTAGTCTCTTATGTCCCCATGCTTCTTCCTTCACCCCTCTAGATTAGCCATCTCTTCTCTTTCCTAATCATCAACCAATTGCACCTCTTCAGCTCACTTAAATTCACAGGTCAGCTACCTATTGCGAACTACGAACCTACATTAAAGACCCACTTAAAGTCCGGACAAAGTGCGTACAGATTAACTCCATGGGAGTTGATAACCCTTGCAAAGTTTTGAACGTGAAATCTAACCGGGAACAATTGGATTTACTTGGAGCAAATAACCAATGATAACCAATTGGAGTAATACCCGGCTTGTTTGTGGGGTGTTAAGAAGGGGATAAGAGAGGAGGGGGGATAAGGGAGGGAGAGGGATACAAGAGATGATGTTTGTTAGGGGGAGAAGGAAGGGGAATAAGGGAGAGGGGGAGAGCTTATGCCCTTGGAAGCCAATCCCACCCAAGCATATACGGGAGGGGAAAAAAGACCAAATTGACCCTCAAATCTTTTTTGGATTTTCAATGTAATATTTAATGAAAACAATTAAGTAAATTCATACATCATCCACTCTTATCCACCCGTATCAACTAGACAACTACTACTCAAACCAAGTATAAGCTAATCCTCCTTAGCTAATCCCCCCTCATAACATACACACTTCTTATCACCCTTGATTCTTATCCACCCAAAACCTTATCTGTCCAACAAACGGGTCCTTATGTGAGTGGTTCACATCCATTCGTAAAACAACGGTTCCCAATTGAATCTAATTGGAGCAAATCAAAAAGTTTAAAGACTAAATAGGTGCAATTAGTAGTTGAGGGACAAAGTAAACAAAACATGAATATTTTAAGGAATAAAAATGAAATTAACTCATTAAACTATCCTTTTTTCTTTTTTCTTTTTTGGGGTAAAACAAGTAGGCAAAGATAACTAAAGGATACCAAGTACCTGCATAGCAAGGTCTTCAACAAGCTGACAACTAGAAGTAACTAAAAGGGACAATGAGTAGTACTCAACAAATTACTTTCTTCAGCGAATATACAAGAAATAATAATACTAATAATAATAACAATAACAGCAATACTAATAACATAACAATAATAATAGTAATAGTAATAAGAACAACACTCCTAAGCGATTTAAAAAGTTCCCTTTCATACTCATTGGAGTACTTTCATGAGATCGGAAATACAAATTCACAAACAATCGCACAGATATTGCACTGTCAGAATACGAATTACAACACTAATAAAAATCCCGGTCTCTCTCCCCTACACGTACGAATACACGAATCAACCATATTTCAACCACACAACACAACTCTGAAATGAGGCGAACCTACAGTTTCCCAGAAAATAAAGCTTCTTCATCTGCCCATCAAAAATCACTTCTAAGACAAATGAGAAATGCTAGCATTCTTGATAGAAGTTCTTCCACATTACACAGCACTTACATTTAACTGGAAATTGAATAATGTCGTCCCAAAATGATATCGGAATCTATGAAAAGGTATTTGTACCTGTTAACGAGAGGCAAGTAGATTCCAGTTCAAAAAAAAAGAGAGAGGCAAGTAGATTCCCGCAGACATACCTTGACATAGCCTGCATATAAATCAAAAAGTGTTCAGTTTGCATTACCTCAACGATTTTTTTTCCCTTTCTTTTTTATTTTTCTTTTTGCTTTCCAGTTCAAGATGTATTTCCTTACAAGGAAAAAAGAGCGATTTCCATACGCGTACAGAGAAAATTCACAGGAATAAGAAAACACCATTGCTGTTTATACAACAACTTTCAAGGCTTGGCAAAGGTAGCTTCAAAAGTACCAAAATAAAGGAAGGATTAGAATACTACTACTAAGAATCAACTTGAGGGGTCCTCCATTTTTTACTTCAGCGAACCAAAAATCTCAAATCCTAAACTAATTTTGTAACACCTTTTCCGAGTAAAAGAAGCCTCCTATAACAGCAGTGAACAGGGGCTCTGGGGGTGGGAAAATGGAAGAAAGATGAAAGTGCTTTTACCCCCGACATTGCACTATTGCCACAATGTGGCATAGAGTTCATACCATCTAGATGCTAACGCGGCTAATACCAGTATTCCATGTATCAACGATAGACGCGATTCCGACTGAATTAAATGACAGTACTCGTCAGCTCAAAACAAAATGACAGTGCTCAGATATATAAGTTTTTCTGTATCTACATATTTTTAGGATATAGGTATATTTTACGATACAGATGCATGACATATATAGTTATAGAAACATACTTGATTAAAAGCAATTACCTTCAAACACCAGCGAGTGACTCAATGTACTGATACGAACGAAACCAGGAATATCTCAACGAACGAGACCTCTGTGGAACCACCACATCACATATCTTCTCCAAAGTCCCATCTCCAAAACTGTAGCGCAAGATTTTATCAGGTACGTGCAGCACCAGAAACGATTCCTCATCTCTTTCCATCCGTACGACACAAAGTATACAAAACAGACAATACAGAGGGTCCCGCGGAATTTCAAGAGCATAAAGACCAGCGCTAAGTTTCACAAACCACCCGGAGTAATCTCTCTCCATCTCGTAAACATCAACCCGATACATCCGACTGTTGATCTCAACGAGATGCAAGTGGCCTCGAGATTCCCAGTAATGCCTGAACTCTCGACTGTACCAATTATTACCCTCTGGGATCGGAGGCAGTGGAATAATTCCAAACCGCCCTTCATCCACATTGTAATACACTGAATCTCCCTTCCCCCAGTTGCTGAACCAGTTAACCGCACCATTACAATACACTCCAGAAGTATACTGTTCTCGGTCTTCTGCTCCGAATGACACACCGGACGCCTTCCATGAGCCAGTCTCAGATGAGTACGTCATGATCTCATGATAGTATTCCACTGCATAAGTAAACATAGATCTAGTGTAACGAAAGCAAATGCAAACGGAAACGACTTTGTAGTGAGGGGATTTTGACGGATCAAAAGCCAAGGTTAGGCCTCTGAGGCCGGAGAGATGGCATTTGGGGAGGATTTTGAATTGCTTGGTTGTGGGATTGAGGACAACGTAATTGGGGTCACGGTTTTGCTTTTGAACAGCATAATCGGGGTTACGGTTTTTCTGTCGGGTGTAGCGAAAACGGCATAATAGTAATCCGTGGCATGAATTTATGATTCGTATATTATCTGATAAACCCGGAAAGAAAGTGAGATCAGTGAATTGGGGGTGGGGGTGGGGGTGGGTTGGGTTTCTGATGGTGTTGATAAGGGGGATGATATCTATTTTGGGGTTGGTACCATAGGGATGCAGTAATAGGCCGGAGACGATTGTGGGGTCGGGATTGCGGCGGAGAGCGAAGAAATTGCTGGCGATGAGAGAGAGCCAGGATTTGGACACGGATTTGAGTCGCACCAGAGATCTTACGGGTAGGCGAATCAGGATTTCAGTCAAGAGGTCCGAATCGGCAGCAACTTTATCACAGCACATGATAATGATGATGCATACTCAGCCATGGAGGATGTGGGGGGTTAATTCCACCTTGAACATTTTCCTTCCTTCGTCCTGGGTTGAGAAGATGAGCAGAGAGCGCCTGAGTACCTGCAAACCGAAGGGGGGTGTTCCTCCGGGTAGAAGCTCCGACGACGTAGTCAATAGGTGGAGAAGAAGTAAAGGAGAAAGCTTTTTAGGAAAATATGTAGAGAGAGAGTTTTTCAGAGAGGAACCTGGTTGGGGGTAGCCCTCTATTTATAGGCAACCTGGGAGTGTAAAACAAATTAGACCGCCTCCACGTGTCGTGTTGTTCAGAGATATTTAGCGAGTCATCGCCCCACGAGGATGACAGAGCCGCACTAGTCAATGTCAGAGACGTCACATCGGACAGAAACGTCACTTTCGTTCTGACACCGTTGACCGTTGAATGACCGTAGACGAGCGTACTGACTGCTGAACAAAGCGGTTTCCGAAGAGAGACCGTCCCGAGTGTAATGCCCGCCAAGCGTAATGGCTCTGCCGAAGGAAAGACTTCCCGAACGTGAAGCTTGCCGAACGTAACGACGGATTATTGTTCCGGAGTAAACAGAATCACAAGAGTCGGCATACTGCATACGCTCGGTAGCCGAGCGCAATAGTGTCACGTTTCTTCGGCTAACGTACAGAATCAATTAGGTCCGTAGGCCACTGGACTATATCGCTTTGACCCTTTTGGCCCTTCGGTATTTTCGGCCCACTACAGAGGAGGTGTCTGATACTTCTCCTGCTTCAAGTCACCCTGAATATAGGCCATTTTCAGTAAGAGAGGATTTCGTAGTATTGATAGATGTGGATTTCAGGTAACATAATAATCAACTCTTTATCAGCTCATATAATATGATGTATTTCTGGTAAAAAAAAGTTGACGGGAACCCCAAGGGGTTTGGCCAAGTGGAATGAAAAAGTAACAAGTGTTTGTCCTCCATGAGATTGCATTTTCCAATCCCACGGAGGCCACACATTCCAAACATTTGGGCCACTGGAGGATTTGCCCGGTCGTTAATTTCAGGGCTCCAGATTAGTCGAGCTGCATGGAAGCTAACTTCAGGCTCTGGAATTTGCCTACATTTTATTACATTAGCAGGTTCAAAGCGAACATTTTAAATGAAGCCTCTATATTAAGTTGTACTTACGGAGTACAAAACTTCAAAAAAGAGAGTACGAATTAAAACAAATCAGTAAACAAACATAAATAAATAAATCAAAATAAACGTTCGTGAAAACTCATTGACAACTAGACAAGGCATTCTCAATCCCAGAAAAGCAACGATACCCAGATACATAATACCAAATTAACCAATTGTTTCAAGAATCAAAACCTAAACCAGTTGATTCATCACCCTCGATACGAAAAATCAAACCCTAACAAATCAAGCCGAAAACGAGACCCCGAAAAACATCAAACCCAAAGTAGTAGATTTTCAGCCAAAATACAAAAAAACTGAGTTCCTCATAGTTGATACTTGATGGACAGAAACCAAGTGTGAAGATAAAGAAATACTTACTTAGCGAAGAGCCGAAGATTGGGTTTAGAAGCAGCCTTGTTGACGGAGGCTGTGACCTCTTGGTCGCATTTCCGTCTTCCCCACACCGACAGGCGCCGGCTTCTTTTGTTGTTCAAAAATGAAGTACTAGTGGCCCCGTTTCAGTTTCAAAATAAAAGTACCTAAAACAAAAATGATACGCGCACAACCGTTGTGTTGGTTGTCTGCAAAATTCTGACCATCCAGATGTATTTGGACGGTTAAGATTTTAAAAAATGTATTGAGTTTAAAAATATTGAGTTCATCGTAATTTAAAAATATGCCATATGAATATTGTTTGATAGATTTCGATAAGATCTTTTGAACGATGTAAAAGAATTAAAAAACTATTTTTGTAAATACATTATTTTTAAGTTTAAAAATTAAAAATAAATACTTATTTTTTTAGAAGAGAAAGTGGAACGGGGCTTAGTAGCTTTTTCTTTTATCCTCGTTCTCTTGAACTTAACTTAAATTGGAGAGTTTTGTCATTATTTGAATTTTTTTCGCATTTATTAATTTTGCATCAAATTTTTGTGGGTTATTGATTGACATTTTTTTTTGGTAAAAAGTGGTTATTTCTCAAAATACTTGGGTAAAAGTTAAAAAAAATTATTTTTCCGATTCCTCTCGTCGAGACGAATCAATAACCCACAAAAGTTTGGCGCAAAACTAACAAATACAAAAAAAAATTCAAATAAAGACAATTATCATATTTAAGTTAAGTTCAAGAGAACGGTTAAAACAAAAAATTACTTCTAAGGATAGAAACAATGCACTTGATGCACTTAATTTCTATTAATGACTCAGTTTTTAATTACCTCCAAGTTGTACTCGGAGGTAATTAAAAACTGAGTTCATTTGGGAATTAAGTACACTGTTTCTATGCTGGCAATGTACTGATGTTTTAATTTTCTCTTTGGGGTTGCAGATTGTGGGATTGGGGAAAAAGGCGAGGATCTCTCTCTCTCCACACACACACAAACATAATCGTATACCTTATAATCTCTTCAACTCCAACAGTATTTCTTTCTCGGTTCCGCTAACGTGTGCCCAAAAGGCACATTTTAAGAAAAGGAAAGTACAATATTTAAATATATTAAATTCCTCCCTTAGTTGTCCTTTCTCTGCACCTTCCTATGTGTTTCTTACTTTTATCGTAAAAGACAATTTTACCCTTAAACCATTTGTTATTGTTTTGCTTCCTCTAACTAAAAAATGACGCCAGTTATTATTTTTATTTTTTAACACCACATTTACTTCTCAGTTCACATTAATATAGACTCATTGATGTTGCCACTCCATTTTTTATAACTCAGGTGTCCAAGCCAGGTTATATGCACTTCGACTAATTTTTGAGAATCAATCTCACCGTTGATTTGTGGGAGTCCAAATTAAAGTCAGAGCAAATTTCTGTATAGACTGGCCCTATAGGAGTTGATAATATGTGAGAGGCTTCGAACCCGAGACTCAAATAAAAATATTTTATTATACACGTACAAAAGAAACACTAAACAATGTCCATTTAGCTTGAACCCAAAAGATATAAATAGTAAGCCAAAAGGATATAAACATTTCTTGCTCAGTCAAGACTTCCACGCCAAAAGAAATACTAAAAATAAACAAAGAGGTGAACATGTACATACAAAACGCTGTCCATCTTACTTATACCAAATACAATACATTTACACTTACAAAAAACAAATGTCCACCTTCTTTGAGTGCCTACCAGAGATTTCGTGTAGCAAAATAACTACAAGCTAAACTCTGTAGTCTCCAAAATAATTCAACCATAACCAAGTTGAAGACAAAAGAACTCCACCAGTGGTCCAGTAGATGTTCCAAGAGCAAAAGGCAAAATAACTCCACCAACTTCCTTGTTTACCACTGTGACAAATAAGAAGGCAAAAGAATAAGCACATTCATCTCACCAATGCAACCTAAAGTATGAAAAAGATAAAGTAAATATAGTTATTACCTAGTATTTCAACGAAAACACAGGATTCAGGCCCACATCACTTGAGGTTATCTTCTTTTTTTTCCTTTGTGAATCAGTGGCATGTTCAATATTTTCCTTTTCCGGGCATGTGGTGATATTATGGCCAACCTTCTTGCACCATCCACAACTCCTAGCTACTTTTTTTGTTTCTCTTCCGGTTTGCAATCGCTTTGTCTTGGGACACCCTTTGGTTATCGAAATCGGAGGACAGTGGACATCACCGATTGGTTTATCCACTAAAATTTCCTCGTCCAACCTTTGTGATCCTTCCCCACTTTGTGTTACTTCATCACTTTGGGATACTTCACGACACCAACGTGAAGGTAAATAGAGAGATGGAATTCTATAGCAATCCTTGTGAAGAAATACACTTAGTATGTGACGACAAAGTATGCCCCAAAATTCAAAATGCTTACAACTACATGTACTCATCTCACCATCCCAAAACACGATGCGAATTTTCCCCTTTGTATCTTCGTGATGCTTGATAACAAATTCACAACCATGGTTGTGTACTAATGAATATAAAGCTGCTCTCCCAAATTGCTCTTGAAATTTCTCAAAACAAAACGGTGTAAGAACACCACAAGCTTGCTCTTCCAACGGCGACATTGTTCTTAAAGTAGAACCTCTATACTTTTGCAACATTGTGTTATGCAATTGCCGTTGTTGGATATTTTCAATGGCAAGATCAACCTAAACAAGGGAGCATAATCATTATTGAAAGTATCACAAAAATTAAAAAGAACCTCAAGAAACTAATGATACTAACCTGCCTGACAAATTGGTCCAAATTTGTATGAGAGCTAATGAATCTCTTTACATACGCATTTATACTCTCTGATCTTCCAGTGGTAGTCATTCCTCCAAAGAAATAATTGCGAAGGTAAGCTGGCACCCAATAATGCTTAATTTCATACAACCCGACGATATGCTTGTTGTTTTGCAAATCATACTTTGCAACCACGTGGGGCCACTGATGCTCAAACTCTTCAGGTGTGTCTACATGATATAACTTGTAAAAATCAGCACACCAATCTTGATATTGACCTCGAAGAATAGCTGTAAACCAACCACTAAACTTGCTAGTAATGTGCCAAAAATATGCTCTAGAAGATCTTCCGCATCATTGGCCCCGTGCTTCTTTCCGATTTTAGTAAAAAGGTTTCGCACGTCTTTCTCAAAGAAGGGAAGATAACCGTGATCGATACCCTTTTCAAGTTCCATAATACGCATTATCGATCTGTCTAACTGAAAGACCACCTTCTTTTAATAAAAGAATACGATCTTCATCCTTCTTAACAATTTTTCTATTAGCCGGAAGAAACCGAACTTCCAATGGAGTCAACAACTCATGATTGTGTTCTTTAACAAATTCAGTGACTTGCCATTCTTGAGGGAAGATATCAAAAGATTTTCTTAAAGTGATACGCATCCGAGCTTTGCATCCACATCTAACGGATTTTCTGTTTCGTTGCTCCTTGGATGGATCACAAAGTTTCAAAGGCGCTTTCCCTTCGCATTGACAACAAAAATCACGCCTTTGTATTTCTCCATTTTTCTTCTCCGTGCGATCTTTTCGAATCGAAAATCCTTTTGCACACGCATATTTCTTATAGAAAATGAAAGCTTCTTCTTCACTAAGAAAACATTGACCAATGAAAGGATGGAAATTATTTGCTCGTACATCATTTTTCTTTTTCCCAGATTCAGTAAGCTCAATATATTCATGAAAGTGCACCTGACCACCAATTTCTTTTGGGTACTCATCAAGTTCTATCACCCATTCTTCATCAATCGGAAGCTGATTTAAATCAATGCCCAATAATGGTTCATCCATTGTCCTACAATTAAAGACACAATGTCACCAAAAAAATTAAAAAATGCATCAAACATTTAGCAACCAAAAATAAGGATTTAGGTTCAGAACATGTTTACAAGAATACATTACGGAATTGGACTTTACTGAAATGAAATTAGAAAAAGGGATATACATTTTAAGCACAGCATGAATCAAATCACATTTAAGTTGCCTCCAAGTTTAAATCAATAAAAAAACTGCACAAATAAGAAACTATTGCTCAGAATTGAAAGAAGTATGCTCAAAAGAAGTAAACATCGAGAAGGTAAAAAAAAAAAGGTGCATAATGCCAAAATTCATTTTGTTGGTGCCAAACTCATACGGTTAAATGACTTCTTTATCCTCCCAATCCATCTGCCAACACCGCCTCTTCTTCTTTTTCTACACTTTGATCAAACCCTGAAACCGGAGCAAAACGATTCCAAACCCTCACACGCTGCCAATTTCACTTCAACTTCCACTTCTTCTTTTTCTACACTTTAATCTTCCATTTTCTCTATTTTCTTCATCTTCCAAGCAAAACGATTTGGGTTTGATTTGTTTAAAGAAATGGGGCAAAACAGAGGGTTTTTGACCCATCGGCATGGGCGGCGGCGGGGAGGTCGAGGTTTGGAGGAAGCTGATCGGTGGGCTGGGACCTGGCCGATGGAAATGACTTTAGGGGAGGACGGTTCGTGGTGCTCTTCTGGAGCGCAGCCATAGTAGATCAGGAGCTCGGTGCTCTCCTGGTACTTCTTGATCTCTCTCATTGCCACCCTCCCCACCCCGTACCTCTGCGGCTTCTTCACCTCTACCATCGCCGGCGCCGACTTCCTCACCGCCCTTAATTGCTGAGAGAGAGGGAGGGAGGGAGAGAGAGAGTAATAAAAGTTTCTAGAGAGAGAATGGTTGAATTGTTGTCCCAATTTTCTGAGGTTGAAATATGGCAGCAACAAAATGTTTTTCGACATAATAAATTTCCCAAAAGAAATGTAAAATAGAGACAAAACTGTAGATCAAAAAAAGAGAGATAAAACTCACCTTCAAATCTCACCAGGTCTTCTTCAAGGGAAAAATGGGAGGTGAGTTAAAATGGCAAGGAGTGAAAAGTAAAGAAGAAAAGTAGAAAGAGAATGGTTGTACGTATCATATCCTAAAAGCAAAAGGACAAATTGGATGGAAAATGCCCGCCACATCTAAAATTGGTACCTTATTTGTTATTAGCTAAAACAGTTAGGGTTAAAATTGTCTATTTAACTAGGCATTTTTTTCTCTAAATCAGTCAGGAAACGTTTTCAACAAAGCTGGTCAAATGGGCCCACTAATCCTCCGCGGCTCAGCGGAGACTAGCATTTGCCTTTCTCGAATGTATTCCTGAACAATATTTGGCGCTTAAGTCTTGTTTGGAGTCGGAATCTGCAATGTTCAACTGGGTTTCTTTGAATGGATTTGAAAGGGGCATTGGACCATCTTGAAGGGGATGCTAAATATAAAGCCAGTTTTGGCCCTCACGGTGGTGCTCGTGGCTGTGATCTTATCATTCACCCAATTACCCAAAAGCCAAGCGTGGAGGGAAGAGTGAACAAAATTATTCTCGGGAACTCCCGGGGGAGTGGCATTTTCAATCCGCAGGACTTTTATTCAGCTCTGTGACATTGGATTTGACATTTCATACGAGTACTATATTTTTACTGAGGAAAATACTACTCCTACTGAGTCCTAGTCCTACCTGGATTCTCCCTCCTTTTTCTTTTCATAGTATGGTTTCTCTGTGTTTGGTTTACGGGGGAATTGTAAAATTGATCCCTAATCCTTGTTTTGTAGATAAAAATAAGCAGACAAGTTTTCTTACTCTCACACGGATAATAATACGTGAATGAAAACATAAAACAAATTTCACCGACTAGCTAAATAAAGCAAATAAGTAATACTATATGCAAATGAACTGTCAAATAAATATCTTTGTTTGTGTCTTGCTTATTTGCTAGGGGGCATTTTCGCTAAATTAAATGGACTACAGCACATGTTTTCACGGATTTCTAGACATTTCGTTCTTCTCGCATACGTCAACTAAAATACCATTCAGTGAAAACAACGTGACTATTGCCATTAACCAGTAGTTCAATAATATAGCGGAAACGCAGACTAAGAAAGGTAACCAAAGGAGCCCTTAACAATATACGTACATTACATCTCTGCAGAACAAAAGGACCAAGTAGCTGCAGCTGGATCCATCCACACAAAGGCACGGAGAGAACAAAGGGTAGCCCTGTGCTCCCTTGCTCAATTCTCACCGTA
This sequence comes from Rhododendron griersonianum, assembly GCA_018127125.1. Classification (NCBI taxonomy): domain Eukaryota; kingdom Viridiplantae; phylum Streptophyta; class Magnoliopsida; order Ericales; family Ericaceae; genus Rhododendron; species Rhododendron griersonianum. The sequence continues at coordinate 40,207,983 of CM030790.1, read as the reverse complement.
GGGTCTTATTCCCTACCCCTTAGATTAGGACAAAGTAAGTTTCTTGCATGCACCAAAGAAGAAGAAGGGTCTCATCATCATACAAGGTCTCATTATTCAACCAGCTGACATTGAGTAACCGAAAGTTAAGTACCCAACAAATCACTTTCTTCACCAAACATACAAATATATCCATGGTGAACAAAGAGATCCCTTCTCTTAAAAAAGAAAGAATAAAAAGATGCCTTCATATTCATTACTCTCCTGTGCGATCCGAAATCCTGCCTACTTATATATCCCATGAACCACCATAGGATCACCCTAATTGTGTCAACATGTTGCCATAATCTCGTCTCAGACTGTTCTATGCTGTCCTCTTTGGCGTATGGCTCGACGAATTCTCCAATGACGTGAACATAAAGTTCCCAGAAAATAAAGCTTCTTTTTCTGCCGATCAAAAATCAATGGTAAGACAGATGGGAAATGCTATCATTCTGATTGAAGTTCTTCCACGCAGCACAGAACTTAATATTCACCCTCAAAGTAGTTATGTTGTCCCAAAGCAACATTAGACTCTATGTAAAGGTATATGTACCTGTTAACGAGAGGCAAGTAGATTCCCTGCGAACATACCTTGACATAGCCTGCATATAAACCAAGAAGAGTCCATTAAGCTTTCCCTCAACTTCTTTTTCTCCCTTTCTTTTCGCTTTTCAATCCAAGATGTATTTCCTTACAAGGACAGTAGAGAGATTTTTCAAATGAATACAGGGAAAATTTAGAAAGAAAAAACAAAATCGATGTTTATACAACCCTCTTGAACTCAACTATTACATGTGGTCAAGTTATGAAGTTGTTACATTCCTTGTGTTAGTTGTGTGTCATAAGACCCCACTTAACCAATAAGCTAAGAAACTTGATGGTCCTCCAATTTTAACTTCAGTGAACACAAAAACTCAATCTTAAACTAATTGCTAACACCTTTTCTGGGTGCCCAGTAATTTTGAGAAATGCATCCTCCAGCTACATGACTGATTTTTGTTACACCCACCAGAAATAGATATGCGATTAACTGCCAATGTCATTTCTTTTGAGCACCCAACACCAATGTCATTTCTTTGGAGCTACATGTTGGTGTGCTCCTATATGCATACCAACATAGATGCTATGGTCATATTTCTCATCTTATGTATCAGGACACGAGATTATCTAGTTTCACGGATTTATATTTCCCTTCAAGCGTAAGGAAATAAAACAGAGGTGAGAAGTTTGCCTGAACTGCACGTAAACCAGAATCATCTGGTATTGATGAGCCATCATCGGAGAACACATTCCTGCAGCATATACAAACATTAAAGCAGAGAGTTAAGAACCATCATGACAAAACATGGGCCAATCAAACTCAAGCGAATGCCTCACCTCCACAGCACATTTTCCAACTCCTCTTGTTTAGCTTCTGGTAGCAGGGCAGCATCATAAGCAACAATATTTCCATAAAATATCTTCTCCAAATCCTTCATCCATCTAGTCAATAGTAAGTTAACCTGCAAAAACACGAGCAATAAATGATCTCCCTACTTTGATATGGCTATTCAACCAAAATCACTGATTTAACCATCAATCTACAAAATACATTCCAGTGTGATTCCCTCATTTTGTCAGCCAGTCTACCCTTTTTATAGGCAATATTCTAAAAGTCAATTGATTCAATTTCCTAAATTTCATCCTGCCGCAACTCATAGCTCATTTCTGATAGGCAATACTAAATAGAGAAGTGTTAAAGTCACCAAATGGAAACAAATCACGAACCCCAGCCTTAGATACTCGCATCTCTACATCATGATTGTATAACTCGTACAAGTACTGCCCAAACTCAACACCTTCATTTCCCTCTTGTTTCAACCGGCGTAAGCAAAGCCACATGTGAAGCACGAGCAAAGAGAATGTCATTTTGAAGGTCTTCTCCAGGCTAAATACTGCAAACAAAGAGAGTGTCATTTTGAAGGTCTTCTCAATATAGTTATTGCAGACATTTTACAAAAACACGCACTCGATGCCTAGGCTCATGATTCCAGTTTCAAAGCCACATAAAATGCTGAGGTTGCTTCTGAATTCTCGGTGAGAAACCTTACCTGCCACCCCTAAAAATGTTTAGTTTTCAGTAAGGAGTGACACCCGCTACTTTGACACAAAATCCAGGAGGAAGCATCAGTCAAGTTAGTAGCTTAAGTTTGAAGTACAATGCAGCACAGATGAGGTCTAGACCTGCATACGTCAGCATCTTTTCTACCATACTGGCCTTATAGAGAGGAAATGGTTGATTTTCACTTATTCTCAGTCAGAATGCTCACCTCAGTTTACGAAACTTTTTAGAAAAATGGTATGGACCTCAATATTGGCTTTTATAGATGTAAATATTGAGGACACACTAGAGCAAACCCAACCTCATATGGTATATAGCCTGCAAATTGTTTCTATTCTGTTTTTTATTGGAAAATTTTGCATAACAACACAAGAATATAAAACTCAACCATCAAACTTCTTTAGGGTAGCTTTTTCTGAGTTGTTTTATTCTCATCCAACATTTTCACCAAAATCAGGTGAATGTTTAAAAAGGGGAAATGACTACAATTCCTTTGTGTAGTGAAAAAATTACAACAGAAATAGAGAAACTTGCAGGAAAGCTAGAGTTCACCACATTAATGAGAAGAAAGATTTACTAATTGGTGAAACAAAACATGGAAAGACCAACCATTATAGATGGCAGGTTTATCAACTTGTGAAACGATGCGGCGGTAAACAACATTTGCCCCTCGAATGGACTTGCTTTGTTTACTATAAAATAGCAGCAGCTTGAAAATTATATGCCGGATGCCCTCATACTTTGGCTCTTCAACTCTTAATGGGGAATCAGTGGCCAAAGCCAATGAACAGGGTTTAGCCCAAAACATCTTATTCAAGTTTACCTGTTCCAAGAGTATAGTGTGTTAGTCAGCACAAGAAAATTTCACTAGTCAACAGCGTATTACCATCGAATAATGTACAAGAGCTTTATTTATTTGTTTGACATCTACTTGGTAATAAAGCACTATCTGAGAACATTGCATGACCTCAAAAACAAAACCTTCAATAAACTCATTACCAGACTATACACATCTTATTAGTAAGGTTCAAAGCAGATTATACTCATCAGAATAGAAACAGAAACAGAGACCGCCTGAGCTAATTTGTTTGTTTAACTTTACCAATTTTACAGTAACTATCTGTTGAGACCAAAGATAATGATACAAATAACAACAGAAAAATAGCAGAGTATTCTTGGCTCGATAGAAAAACAGATGATGGATACATCTGCCACTCTACATGCCATCTTCTAGTGACCAAAATTTGATTTTAAACTTAACATACCACTATCAAACGAGGAAAGGAGAAGAAACCATAACAGTTCAAAGGAACTACAACAATTTGTTTTTCTTTTATTTTAATTTTTTTCTCATGATATCAATTCATCTTGCTGAACAAGACCAACATTTGAAATCCAAAAACAATACTGCAAGCTGGAGTAAATTACCAAAGTGTATTCAGGGATGGCTGATCCCAGTGATATCCCTGAAATCTACATTTTTTGTAGTTCAGAACATTAGACATCAACATGAGAGGTGTGTGTGTTGTCATCCATCCTTCTGTTCCAAACTCCACCAATATCCATTTTACATCCTCACTCCCAGGGGAGGAGGTATCAAGAGGCCCGTGCCACCCCCCACCCACACACGCGTGTATATGAATGTATGGATGTAAATTTCAAGTTTCACTTCTCAATTTCGTAACAGTGTTGCTAATGCCAAAAATTATAGCGCATAAAAGACTTGTTAGACACTATCCCACATCGCTTATCTAAGCCACCCAAGTTTGGTTAATATAATTTAGAGGCTACTCCACCTATTGTCAATTGATTTTGCGTAACCCTCCAAGAAATTCTAACATGGTATTAGAGCTAGGTCTTAGGTGGCCTCACCTCACCTGGCTAAGTCTCCGTCACCTGAGTCAAATCTCCGGTCTCCTCAATTCGTGCCTCCAAGTGCATCCGAGCTGCACGTAAGGGTGAGTGTTAGACTTTATCCCACATCGCTCATCTAAGCCACCCAAGTTTGGTTAATATAATCTAGAGACTACTTCACCTATTGCCAATTGGTTTTAGGTTGGAACCCTCCAAGAAATTTAACAGGGTGGAGTACAAGGCTATTGTGCGCTAAGATTTTGGCATTAGCAAAAACAGTTCTCCCATTATCATTTTCCTTGTGTAATGTACCTAGAGAAAAGAAATAGAATTCTACCCATAACTATGATATAAGGATCAAATCTACTATCACCTTACGCGTACCAAACTTTTCAATTCAGTAAGTTCACTAAACAGAACACCCCAAAGTTGAATTTCTCTATCCACAGATTCTCCCCCCCCCCAAAAAAAAAAATTTGCTGGTTCTGAATGCATACCTCCGGCGTATTCGCATGCCCTTTCTCACCAGAATCCACCGCGACCGGCACCTCAGCAGTGGCAGCCACTTTCGAATACCCTCGGCCAGAGAGAGAACAGAAATCTCTCCTGATTACCACGTCCTTCTGTGGTCCAACCCTATAGAGATACGTCGCGGCTCTGCTCCATCTCGAAAACATCGCGGCCTTCAACCTGCCAAATTCAAAACAACATTTCCCAAACCTCTACCACAATTAGAACTAAGCTTTATTATGTATATGTATATTTTTACATATATTTATACATATATATGGGGGTGTAAGTCCAACGTAAACAGAACCTGATTCGTGCTGGAGTCGGGTTGTGATTTTCCAAAGTGCGTTGTTCGTAATTTTTTTTTTTTTATGATTGGTTGATTAGAAGGCTAAACCCTAGAACGTAATGGTGAAGGGCGAGAGGGATGAAGAGCAGAAAAAGAGATCTAGGGGCAGAAAGTTAGGAGAGAGAAATGAATGGCAGAGGAGGAGGGTCTCGTTCATTGAAGTGAGAAGAGGGAGAGGGGGGCTCGAGACAGCTGAGTTCATGGTAGGCTTTGGGGGGAATTTTATGTAGTGGTTCCTGCTTATTGGAGTATGGATACGTAGCTCTTTTAGGAATGTTAAAACCCTAGTGCCTAGTTTTACACTTAAATAGGGGTGCAAACGATCCAAGCCGAGTTTCGTAGTGTTTGAGCTCGGTAAACGAGTCTAAAACTCGATCCGAGCCTAGCGATTTTACTTAACAAGCCTCTTTAAATGAGCCGAGTCAATAAACGAGCCGAGCCGAGCCAAGCTTTTGAATGTCAAGCCGAGCTCGGCTCGTTTACCTAAAACTCGAGCTCGAGCTCAATTACTAAACAAGCCAAGCCGCAAGCAACTCAGTTTGTTTGCAGCACTGCACATAATCCTTCTCTTAGCTTCCGATATCAATCCACGCTTTTTCTCACGAGTCTCTTTACTAGTTTGAAACGCTTTCACTTTCTCATTTTGGCTCTAGACAAACGCGTTTTACGCTCACTTTCAATTTTCGTTCTCACGAACTTCCAGTAGTTAAAGCGCTTTCACTTTCTCATTTTTACTTCATCACATACACAAGTGACTAAGAATGGAACATCGGCCACATAGTTGATTCTGTCCCTTGATTCTGTGGAGTATTTTATTTCTAATCTTTCTTGTTTCAAAAAAATTTGTCCATTCTGATTCTTTTCAATTTTGTTGATTTTTTGTTCACTCCGTTGTATTTAGTTCTTTATATACATTTTTTTTTAATCCTCTTGCATGTGATATTATAATCTATGTAAAGCAGTTCCACCAAAGATCGAAATAGAGAGAAAAACAAGTGCAATAGACAGAAGCACTTACATACTCTATGCATGAGAGAACAGGAGGAAGGAACCAGCCAATGCTATGGAAAGCACTTCTAAAATGTTGAAAAGAAGTAAATGTCAGAAAGCCCGAGTAAAAACGTGCAAAATGAAGTGAAATGAAAGCGCTTTTTTTTTTTGGTAAGTACAACATGCTCGACCGAACAAGAACCGCATCCCAAAGACCCCTGACCATCGGACGATGAATAACAAATACGCCCCTTATTCACCATCAGTCAAACAAATGCAATACTGATTCACGATTAACATCCTACGCCTTATAGTTTATCGTAAGGAGCATTCCAATCATTCAGCAAATCCAGAAACTTGAGCAGAACGTGACTGATTACCATCTTTAGCATAAACAAGAATACATACATGATGTATCAACCCGGGCACATCAGAAACTACAAAATTTGCCCCCTAAAATCTAAAGCCAACTGAAATAAAAAGGAGCATTCATGTCAAAACTTCTTTGAGTTCATGTACACTGACCATGAAGAACATGTTACATTACATTTATGTACATGCGATAAAGAGGCACATCAGGCATCAGCTCCACAGAAAGCACAGTTCGTTCTATCGAGTTTCACCACCATGTTGCCATTTCTCAAGTATACCACCGCTTGCAGCGTGCTACAAAGGAATTCGATAGCTAATCAACGACATCAGAGGTATTGTCGGAGGCTTTCACCACTCATGAACTCCATTTCTTTCAGTATCTCTTGTGCAAGAGACTTGACCGGTAGCTCAACATCTTCCAGCAATTCACCGAGGAAAGGGATGGTTTCAGGTAATAATACCAAATATTCTTCTTTAAGACTCTCCACAAGGTACTTCACAATTCTCAGCCCCAAAATGCGGGATCGAACCTTCTCGCTGCGAGTTTGCATCAACACCTGCAATATCGAAAACAGAATGTAATGCCCCAAAGGAAAAAATAACCGCATCCTTGGTAGCCAATAAGTATGGCCTTTGATATCAAAGACGCATGCTTTGAAAATGCACAAAGTAACTAAAATGACAAACCCCCTATAATAGCAGTGGTAAAAGCCAGATGCGCCACCATGTTATTGACACATATTGTAAACAGTCAGAACATTGATTTGGAGAACCCAAACTTGCAAAATTTTGGAGTATTGTCACAAAAGTATAACAAGACAGGTAGTCAAATAATGCACAGAAAATAGAGCACAATAAAAAAATTGCGTGCAGGCCCTGGTTTGGCAGAGTGGCACCCGACAGGGGTTACTTAAAACACCATTGATGCTTACGACTAATTTCAAAGCTCGTCAAATAAGCAAAAATCTTGGCGCACTAAAATCTTGGGCAGACAGTATTTAAAGGGCCACAGATGCACGTCATGAAGAAAGCTCAAGCAATTCCGCTGCAAGAGTCTTCTTTTCCCTTTATTTTTTCTTTTTGTTGTGGTGGTGGCAAGGCGATTTTTTATTTTTTATTTTGTCCAAATCATCTTTTTATGGCATAAGCTGTAGGAGCTATCAAATAAACACCAAAAGTTGAGGCCCACAGCTAAGAGCATCAACAGCATCTTCAGTCAATTCAGAGGAGATCTGCACTCACCTCATGATTCAGGGGCTTCCAGAGAAGGTCGGTGCCAGCTGTAACAGCCATTTGACCAACACAAGTAACCAACAAATCATCAACTTCTTTTAATGAAGGTATGCATGCATATTCTTCTAAAGAAGCAGGTGGTTCTACGACCAGCTGTGATACAATAGGTTTTAACAGAACCTGAAGAAACAAGTAAATTAACGTCAATCAAAAGGAAACGGCAGACATGGATGGAGATGAAAGAATGAAGGTATGCTTGCATATTCTTCTAAAGAAGCAGGTGGTTCTACGACCAGCTGTGATACAATAGGTTTTAACAGAACCTGAAGAAACAAGCAAATTAACGTCAATCAAAAGGAAACGGCAGACATGGATGGAGATGAAGGAATGCCACATATTACTGGTTCATAATGGTGATAGAAGCTTGTAAAAGAGGATACTGTCAAACTTATTCTAAATTGCATCACGGGTAAATGGAGATCCAATAAGCCCAAGAGCTCCATGATTTAGAGTTAGTACCAATGACAGTCAAACCCAACTACCTACTTTCAAGATACTTCCAAATGAGAACACAACCAATGAGCTAACAAAAGCTCATATGAAGCTAAAGCCGCAGTGCATCGAAAGTTGGATCTACATTGGATCTCACCTTACTCGCCCCATGTATCCTCTTGAGGAGTAGTTTGGTTTCAAACCCTGGTTCGCATAGGAGGAGTACACCATGTTAATGTGCCTTGGATGATCCACATCTAAAGGTCAAGTGCCGAACACAGCCCAGGCACAACGACGCAATTATTAGGGGCACACTCTACCACTGAGGCCTAAGCTAATAGCCCGTCGTGCGAGCCTCTCACCGCGGGCCCACTATGCCAAAAGCAAGAGAAACCCCATCCCTCTCTTTCAGTTTACCGCCTGCTAGAAAACATAATTGACGTGTGATAAAGAATCCACACGTCCAAAGCTTTGCCAACCCATACGTTTACGAAGTTTTCAAGGTAGAATGTCCAAATAGTTCACCCTACAGAAATTTGATACTTCTCAGTTCTCAGTCACGTAATGATCGCATTTGATAATTCAAGTATATCACATTTGTACCATTTTGGATACATCATTCAACATCAATCAGACAAATTATTTATCCGATCATGTTCGACATTTAAAGTCTTCATCAAAGTGAATGATCGGAGTTTCTTAAAACTCGCCGACTTTAGTAATACTTGGCCATTAAAAGGAACCAAATTGACAATCAGTCCTAACCGTACCTTTTCTCAACTAAGCTAATTTTATTGGGAGAGGAACCTACACAACATCAACACAAACTAACAGAAGTACCAACTTTTGAAAGGAAATGGCAAAATTTGGTTAACTAATTACCCTTCTTTAGCCCTTCTTCTCCCTACAGGTTTGCATCTTCCGCTCTCATGGTTACATTCTAGTTTGGGTCTTAAGTTGAACAAAAGCATCCAAAGTGGTTTTACATGATAACCACTAACAACAAAAAAAAGCTGCATCGACCATCAATCAGGAAAATGATAAGGTTGGACATCTTGTAGACCAGAAACTGGAGGGGGCAACCAAACCAATGGACAGACTAAATGGTGAAACACAAGTATGGAGAAGCAACTAAATCTATAACTTAGTTTCTTGAGCCAATGCCCTAACAGAAAATTACAAAAGAATTAATTGCTCAAACAAAAAGTCCAGCAAACGGGCAAAAAAGAATGAAACGATCAGACTTGAGTCACATATACCACAGGAATTCATTCATCTAGCAAAACCACTCCTTGCAGGCACCATGGATATAAGACAGTCAAAGAAATAGGTTACATAGAAAAAATAGCCAGGTTTACAACAGCAAATTCAAAAGCATAAAAGGTGAACAAGGTGTTTTGACTAACCTGAAAATTTGACGAGTCAAGAAACTTCAGGTTTCCAGTATCATAAAGGAAACATCTGTGTAAGGAAGATAGAACCAACGTCCGAAGATGCCATACTTGATGCATCACTGTACCATTTTCCTCATCTACATTACTATACCCTTCTTGATGTTTGGCCTTCTTCTTTTTCCGTGGCACAGCAACATTTGCATCTTCAGCGCCCGTCAGATGTCGTATACAACTATCAAGCAAGTACTTGAAGTAAGGGACAAACAAAGATCTGCACTCGGAAAACAATAGTATCAACCACCAAGGGAAGTGTAGGGTACAAGGATATGACTGAAAGCAAACTGAAATGCTACTTAACCAAAAAAGATAACTGAAAAACCAAAAGCATGTCCTTGAGAGTAATGTCTTCATAAGAACTATGAATTTTTTTACTTCTCAGCTACCATAAATCTACTGTTAGCCTTGAAGCTTTTGTTTGTACACTCACAGCCCTCCCCTCCAAGAGGTCTTCTCATCAACCATGAGAAAACACTCGAATATAAACTCCACAGAAGAACTTGGAAAAGTGCATGACCAAAAGACAATTCACCCCCTCAATCAAAGCAACCCAAGGTCATAAAGATGAGCTCGGGATTGGCTTTTCAGAGACAGTTTACGAAATTGTCTGATGAGAAATGCAATAATCTAAATATAAAGACTAGAATACAAATTATTGAGCCTCTACCGAATTTCCATACCACAAGATCTAGCTATCTGCCAAAACAGAATTTCATTTGACATCAGGAATATAAACTGCAGAGAAAGGGAAATATAGTCCACCTGTGGCTTTCAGCTAGTCTATGTACCAATCCATAGAAAGAAATTGCCCTATCAAGATTTGTGCTTCCCACACCTCCACTTTCATACAAATCTGAGTCGGCCCACTCGATACACCTAATGAATAGAGGCTTGAACATTGTCTCCGTAAGCTTCATGGTAAGAAAGATCGTTGTGTTGATGACATATTTCTCAACATCCTCAATGTTCCTAATTGAAACAGGATGTTGACGGCGAAGATCAAGTGCTACCAAACATAAGTCGAATATTTTTGCATGATAAGCAACAATTGATGATTTATCCATTGTTCGAACCAAATTTCCCAACATTTCAAAAGCGATTGATAAACTTGAATCACCAGATTTAATAGCTTCAGAGTATAAGCTCAGCAACGGTGGAAGCAAAAGTCGGACCTGGCACGCAAAATATAGGTCAGTAAAACGATGACGGCTGAGGTTCACTCATGCTCCACAACATAGTGAAAAGAAAGAGAGATGAATTTGACTCAATTCAACCAAAAGCTCCAAAAAACTCATCGAATTTGACAAAGATACTCACAGTTATTTTCTCAGTTATAAGCTTTCGAACTACATCAGCTTTCGATTTTAATTTTGGATCTGATCCAGGCAAAAACTTGGGATGCAACACCATGAGTTTTAGAATGTCTCCAAGATATGGGTTTAAAAACCCACCAAGCTTGTCAATAACTGCCTCGAATGCGAGAAGAATAGACGTGAAGAGAGGTTCCTTGGAGGATGTCGACAACGTAGAAGTGCTATCTTCGCCATAATTGGTTATTGCAGACACAGATGAGGAGACAACGCGAGACCTACTCGTCAAATTCTCCATGATAGAAGGAAGCTCGGGAAGGGCCCTTGAACCAAGCACATTGATCAAAGCACCAGTCGTTCGAATGCAAGAAGAAGAGAAAGCCACATCGTCTGACTGGATATGTCTGGTTACAGATGAGAGGCACATGCTGAATATCGAATAATAGGAAGGAAACTTGTACACCAAAACTTCCATCGCTGAAACAGCTGCCACTTTTAACGAAGTACTAGAATCATCAAGAGAATCATCAACCAACTTGACAATTTCCAAACACATCTCCCCAAATGACTCCACAGCACTGTCATCTAGATGAACCCAAGAACTTGACTTCGAAGTCAAACCCCTTCTCCCATGCTTCAGTTTCGTAGTGTCAGAGTCTTTGACAGTTTCCGAAAGAAGCCCAAGAGCCTGCTTCAATGAAAGGTATTGATTTAGTTGTGCCTAGATTACAAATCCATATCAAGCAGATAACAAGAAACACAAAGATGAACCATTAGAGAAACAGTAGAACTTAAGCCGTGGATCCGTTAAGTAAAAAGTTCCATCTGTTCCAAGCAGCAGGAAGTTTTTAATTGCGCTTAACTAGAGATCATCAATTTACAGACAGTAAAGGAATCAACAGGAATTAAAAGGAATGTATACGACGGTTTCCAACTGCAGTACGTGAAAAACCTTACACAAAATCACCACCTAATCCAACCTTGCCACATAGGATAGAACAGTCCAACAAAATGCGACAAAAAGACATCTGTTTAATATTCTCTCTACACATGATTCATGATAATAAGTTATCCATTACTTACTTTCCTCCTCACACTTCTATCTGCATGTTTCAGCAATTTAATAATCCCATTGAAGTATGTTGACGGCATGAGCCCCTTCGTAATATTTTTCAAGACAGTACGCATTAACTCCTTCAGTTCTTTCCTGACAACTGTGGAAAAATTTACATGCTTTCTGCTCGAGTCAACCAGTTGTAAATGAGAAACAACACATTCCATAAGTGCTCCAAGTGTTCTCTGCAAAAGTATCGTAATTCATAAACATGATTTTAAATCAAGTAGCTAAGGATATGAAGAACAGCTATACGTAGATGTGGGAAAGTATGAACAGATTGCATTATACAAAGCAGCCGCCCATACAACTTTAAACCCACTGAAAGTTCAACGGTACAAAGACATGATGAATTATCCCCATCAAGCACATGGCCCCACAAATTTGTTGGAAAGAAGCATATGTTGCAGTACATTTGCTGTATATTATTCCCTCCGTCCCAAATTGCCGGACCTTCTTTCCTTTTTTGGAAGTCCCAAAATTTTAGTCCCTTTAAAAGTCAAACAAAAAAGCTTTTAGTTTTCCAAAATTGTCCCTAAAAGGTAGTTAACATGTTTTAAAAAGATAGGATTCAAGGGCAATGTAAGAAAGTTATGCCTCACAGATTGAATTTGATGCAATCATCACTTGTCCTTTTAATATTTAGCTTCCCCAAAAAGGGAAAGTAATTTGGGACGGGGGGAGTAATTGTTTCTAGCCCTTAAACAAAACCCCTCGACTTGAATCAGCACTTCCAATTTTGATGCAGGGTGTGTTTGATGAGGGGTTGACTACATGTTTGATGCGGAGATGGATGGCGGGCTGGGCGGCTGGGTTAACACTTCTCTCCAATTAGGACACCAAACAGAAAATGATGTGTTGACCGCAGGATAGCCACAGCTTCCCACCACTGCGGCATAATGTTCTTCAGGCAGTCACTGATTGAATGGATCACTTTTCTTTCATAATGAAGAAAAATGGGTGAGGCTTATTTCAGTCATAAGTCTTCTCTCTTTTTTGTCTTTTAAAATGCCTCAATTCGAAGTTTCGTTTCTGGCGTCTGGGGGGCCAAGGTCTTGATGATGCCACGTCCAAGCTCTAGATTTGTTAGTCATCCATAACTCATCAAGGAAATGAAACAAACAAACATAATTTATACAAACCTGAATGTCATCTGATTCTTCACCAGAACTGAGCTTAAATGTAATTTCAGGATCTAGCAGTTTGTCTGAAATGAACTGCATAGCAACTAGCAGTTCCTTAAAACTTTGTACACCACAAGTACCAATTTCTATTTGTTGAAGCAGCTTAACAAGTGAAGGAAGCCATATCATGCATGAATACTGCTCAGATATTCTCATTGCAAATACAAACTCCCATTCTATACGAGTAAGAGAAGTTAAGTGATCCCACGAGTGTAGACTATTATCAGGGGCAGACAATAGTTTCCTTGAAACCAATGAACCGAAAAGGAGAAAAAGTAATGAACCCAAGCTAGCACTCTCTCCAAGAGTCCTGGAAGGAAAAAGCTTGTCAATCAGGGCAAAAGCAAAGATACCTACACTGAAGGAAGTTCTCTAATACCTCAAAAGATGTAAGATAATTGGCAGCCTTCTATGCTCAGCAACTTCAGGCATTACATTCACAAAAATCTGAAAGACAAACATAACCCAATGAAAACCTGAGATAAGAAACCATTTATGTAGCACTGGAGAAGGAAGGGTTTGGCAATTGTAGTAGTATCATATTACCTGAAGCAATGTGTCTATGCTGCCATTCTTAGATAACCAGCATGGAACTATTGCTGATATGAGGACTTCAAACACTCTTTGTGAATGACTGTTCCACTGCAACAAAAGAGTTCATAAACACTTGTATTCATAGGTATACGACTACAATAGGTTTAAGTGGGGAAAAAAACTCAATAACCAAACAGTTCTTTTGAAGCATGTTCAATGTAGAGAACAGCACATTCGAACCAAAAGGCAAGAAACAAATACCAACAGACCTGTGTGACAGCTGATTCCCCAATAAGAGTACAAATATCCACTATATGGGCCAAAACTTTGTCTGGAGCAACCTTTGCAACAGTAGATAATAATGAAAAGACTTGATTGCGAGTGATTTCATCCTTCGTAGATCGGGCGCAATTAATCAAAAGCTTCAAGTCAAAGTTATTAATTGTATCATCCTGACATCAAATTCGTTATACCCAGAGTTTAGAAACAAATGGGAATAAATAGAGGAAATAAAGGCCTATTAGAAGTTTTCTATTCCTAGAAAAATGGGAAGCAACCTTTGAAGGAACAATAGTCGAAAGTGAGGCACTTATATCTTCCAGAATCAACAGTAGCGTCTGTTGATTGTAGCATATCATACTGGAAACGGTTTGAGAGACGCCCGATGAAGCTTGCATATTTTGCACATCCTGGTCAACATCATTGTGAACCGGCTCATCCATGAACATTTTGTGGAGAAGCTTAAATAAGGGCCCTATCAGGGAAGTCCTACAAACCAAGGGAATAATATTGTTAGCCCCAGTATGAGAACATATATGAAGGTAACTCAACAATGGCATCATGGTAAACAGAACAGCGACCACAACATAATAATCTAGTAATACAGATAATCAAAGAGCAGATATAATCATTATAGCAAACCTGTTCTTTAAATCTTTCTTCAGCAGCAAAAAATCTAGGAGAGAGCTCAGGAAAGAAAGTTCATTTTTGCCAGTTCTTCCACTATTTTGGTTAAGATGAGACATATGTTTCTTTTTCTTCTTCCCATATGGAGAACCAATTGTGCAAACTTCTTGCTCGAAAACAGAATCAAGTATCCTAACGACCGTGGAGCAAGAAAACTGCAAAATTTAGAGGAGTGCTAGTAAGTCATCCATAGATTGCTCAATTTAAGGCAATGTAAATGATGATTATACTTGTTAGCATGTCCAGAAGGACTTAATTTAGAAATTTTTGATCCAGACATCATAGCAGCCACATGATGATAGTGTCGATCAAAGAATCCAAAGACAAAAGAATAGCAACGCAAGATGGACGCCTTGATAGATGAATAATATCTTAATAAGAGGTAGAAAGTAAATCTATAGCTGCTTTTTATAGATGAATGGTAACAAATCATTAGATCAACAGATTTGGGCCATCTCAAATGCCTCAGGTGGAGCTCATAAAGTTGATCCCTGTGATCTCGAACTCAACTCCTCATGCTTTTAGTAAGTAGTAACTATTAAGTATTTGGCATCGACATTGGGAAAACTTTAAATAAACATACAGCAGGAAAAATCAACTCACAAATCTGTCAGTTTAATCAGAATGAGCTTCATAACAAGCTGGTGACATTGTAATACTTGTTTTTTAATGGACAAAAAAAGGGAAATAGTTCAAGACAAACTCTTTTTTTTTTAACATCAAGTTAAACTCAATTGTACCAAATTTGAATCATGAATAAAGCTGAGAGACAAGAAGCTAACTTTTATACGCAGTAATGCCTCCCTAGAGGCATTTTGTATGTCACCGTTAGCAGACCGAAACAGAAGCACCAGGTCTCGGAAAAGTTGATCCTGTCAAAGCAAGAAACAGGACAGAAATTAGGGAAAAAACATAGGATAAAAATCTCTAAGTTTTGAGAACACATCTATAATCACAGAAGCATAGATCAACAAAACTATTCAATCATGACACAACTCTAAATTTTGTAGTTGCAGCACTTCAATAATACTTTGTTAATGAGAGAACAAAAAACTATGCACCAAAAAGTTAAATGTAATCGCTAGAACAGCAGCTAATGCACAACTAACTGGATCAAATACTAGAGATTAGAGAGGCATCCAGTGTCTTCAGAGAATGCTATCAAAACTAGGATGAGGAAAGGGGAAGTTAATAATTCAACCCCATAGGAAAACTTCAATTCTTTGGAGAAACTTCAATGCACCTTACAGCTCATTCTCATGAGCTTAATTGACAATATTTGCCGACAACAATGTCCTTTATAAGGAAATCAAACAAAGGAAACGATGATTAAAGCTCACTTTTCTATACAAAAACAATAACAGATATCTCAAAGTGTCCAAAAATAGAGCAACGATGACAGGGAAGTGTACATCGCAAACCACCTTCCATTTGGATCAAGCTCCTGCTTTTTTATCATGATTTTTTTTTTCTTTCCAAAAATGCGAAAGCTTTATAAAAAAAAAGGCTCTCCCTGCCCATTTTACTGACAAATTAAAGCAAAATATATCTGGGAAAGGCTTCCCCCTCCCCCCACCAACACACACACAGAGGCTGAAGAGGACCGTTGTCAAAATTGATACCATGAGCGGGCGAGGGAACATCCGCAGGCGCTGGAAACACAATGCATTGGTGACAGATTTAGGAGTACATACATAAACAAAATACCAATGCATCAATTAAATCTCAGTTCACAGCCCAACATTTTATCAACATGCCATTTAGATTCCATTATAAAGAAAGCAAGTATATTATGAAATTCCAGCAAAACTATTTTTAGCAATATGTCCCGTATATCCATCCAACGCAGAACAACCCAAGCCTTAATAAGTGGTATCCAGAAGTTAAGAATGCTGATTAGCGACGAGGCTAGAAAAGAATGAGGATAACCTGTTTCTCAGTTTTCAAACTTCTGTAAAAGGAAGTATTGAGATTCCTCAACACAGTTATACAAGGCTGCACAATGGCAGAATCTTCAGAGGTCACTCCACCAAACTGGAAGAGAAACCAGTATCAAACAAGACATAAGTGCATGGAATTGAAGTCTTTCACAGCTAAGAGCAAACACAAACAAATAAATCAGGATAGATATAGATAATTACCTGCAGAGCCTCCAATAGTTGATCTTCAAAAACAGGGTCATCAAATGAAGAGGTGGGCACAGCGCAGCTCTAGCACGGAGAGAGCATTCTTGTAAAATTAGAAGAATGGGATAGAAAATGAAATTGCAAGGAAAACAAATTATGTAGAACATCTTTAACCACCTCCAATAGTAGGCAGAGGGTTTCAACTTCAACTTTTGACAATTTTTTGAATGTCTTTTCTTTCCCAAAATGATACCGACGACATCTTTCCAAAAGTTCAGAGAGCAATGACTCAACATCCTCAACACGCATAACTCCTCTTCCTAGTCCTTTGAGCAAGGACAAAATGACTAGCTGTCAAAGGAACATCTATAGTCAAACACTGTTGAGAATATAAATAAGATAGTTGAGAAATAAAAAAAAGTTCACAACCAGAAGTTAGAATAACAAATAAATCAGAGATACATGCATAACTTCCAAAGACAACTGCACTAACTGTATCTGAAAAATAGTCAATCCCATTCCGAAATACTAACCTTTGCGTATGTAGAAAGTTTTAGGGCAGAGCGTAGAATGAAAATCAGTATCTCATTCTTTATAGATTGATTGAATCTGAAAAAGAGTGTTGAAAATGTTACTACAGACAGAGTTAATATAAGTAACCAATCCAAAGCACTGCTAATTGTTGCATTCATTCAGGCAGAAAATGGCAAAAGAAATTGCAAAGTCAAATAAATCATACATAAGGAAAAATAGAATAGATATAGAGGCCCAGACGAGCATAATGCATATACTCAACACCAAAAGAACAAAGGCTAAGATGTGTTCCTCATTATGACTAAAATAAAGTGTAGTAACAAGTGGTCATGTGCCATCCTGGAGCCTTTGAATTGCCAAAAAGCCAATGGCATCTCTGTTGAGTATGTTTCGGGAGCAAACATCAAACTGCCTAAAAATTTATTTGTGAGTATGTTTCGGGAGCAAACATCAAATAGCCTAAAAATTGATTTGCGAATTGGCATAAGCAGCTGTTCACGGAAAGCCGATTACAATCTTCATAGAAAAGGCAGTCTTCGCCTATAGACTAGATCTTGTTCGGGCCCCAAAAGGCCATCTTGGTACCCTACTCCTAGTTTCTAGATGACATTTCCCTCAATTTTTCAGAATGCATGTTTCACTCTAGATCCCATCATAGATCTCTAAGAGACATTTAGAATGTATAATTCTTCTCATTTCAGCAAGTTTATCTACTCTACATGATTCTAAATTAATTAACTAAAACTTGCTTTTTCAATTTCTTGTGGTTTCTTATTTATTAACACTAAAGAAATTTGCTATAATACATGGGACCATTTGGAACAACTAACAAAGTTATGTATCCCAAGTAAAATACAACATCAGGCAGGGTGTAAAATCTTCTATCAAAAAGAGACAGAGCAGAGATGACAGAGGAAGGTAATAAGGTATTCGGTTAAAAAATATACATCAGTCACAACATGTTCTGCCCAAAATTCACTAGGGACAGAACAAAGCTAAAAGTTTAGCAACTGCTTTAGTTAAACCGTATGTCAAAAAGAAAGATCAGCAAAAGTTTCTTAGTTTTACGAGTAATAGCATTTCAGGTTGAAAGCTTTGACTTTCCGCTCTTTATGATTCTGCGTCAAAATATTTCAATGCATGAAAATGCCCCAACCATGAACTGTCACTTTTCAGAGCTAAATGCAACAAATCCAGCAACATTTAAACACTTAATGTGCATGGGACATCCTTAATTCATAGGGCATATGACAAAAGTGCATGTTGATCACCCAGCTACAGGTACGATCCATCAATGAATTTGACCTGCGACAATGCTTGTAGAATACACTTAAAGGACCGGACCGGAAGCAACTGTCTTTTCTTATTATCGAAAATGGTTGCAACTTGGAACTCTCAACCTCTACTATAAACTTCAGAAACTTCCCATTCTTTGAATATTGATAAGTGGCCCAAATGGAAGGACAAAGATGGTGAGAGAGAAGATGGAACTGTCAATTATAAGGATAACATGATGGAAAGTAACTACAATAGATGATGAAAACCTCTGTCCAATTGTCTCTGGTACTAAAAGGCTATGGCAGGAAGAACTCAGCAAAGTCGTTAAAAATGAAGGCAAAACATCTCTGTCTGATAGTATCAGCCTCTTTTGTTGAACCATCAGGCTCAGAAGTTCATCAAGAAAATGTGGACACGTTGCACTTTGTCCTGTCAATTTTAAGAATTAGAAAACCCAAGATTGAAGTATTGATGCAGGAGCCAATAAGATACTGAAATTGGTACCCTCACTAAGGAGGAAAGGCATTGTGTTAATACCAGATTTCCATTTGGAGATATCAACATGAGGCGACAGTGTGCACAACCCTTCAATGCAGCTCATGGCAGCCACCCGTAAATCCTGAAATGATAAAGAAAATAAATCCTACCCAAGAAATACGTAATGTAACTAAAGCAAAAAAAAAATTCACAGAAGGATTGCCAAAATATAGATAAGCTTCAAGAAAATGGTTCGGAACCTTGTTATCACTTGACAGTGGAACAAGAATCGAAGGAAATTCACCAAGAAGTTCAAAATGTAAGCTTTCATCTAACTGAGAACAAAGAAACACAAAACAATGAAGACTCTCGACTTGAACGGCAACAGAAACACCTGCAAAATTGAAACAGACATTATGGAAAAATAATCTCTACATGTCAAAACCATCACAAAACAAAGCCAGCTAGATGTTTGCAAAAAAGAAAAAGGAAAAGGAATTTCCAAAGAAAAAACTGGTAAAGATTATACCCAATGATGTTAGACCCACATGTACTGAATTTGATGTCCCTACATCCCTAAATGAGACCAAGAGCATCCGCATCACAGCTCCAGATGGGGACCAAGTACTAATATATAATATTAGTAAGGGAAAACTATTTTCAAGGTTAACTGTTAACGGTGGTCAACTGGTCAGTATCAAAAATTCAGATTATTTTCAAAAATTAAAATTTCAAGGTTTTCCGTTTCCCCACACCATTCCCATTCCACCCTGGCATTATATTTCAGCAATGGAAATACTTGTGATAAGCTATTCAAACATATCTCCAGAGGTTTTAAAGCACTCTATAGAATCCAGTAACAATATAGTCCTCATATCTAGCAAAAAAAGTGTGAATAACAAACTTGAAAACATACATTAATTACTACTATTCAAGCCAAGAGATACAAACGGAAGACGAGTATGGTTAAAATTATTTTCACATTTACCAGAAACGTGAAAGTAGCAGTTGGCCAAAAGCGAAGAATGACTAATTTACCAAATCCAAGAATTTTCCAAAAAAAGAAAGGAAATAAAACATTGAAATAGGATCCTATGATAAAAACCTTCTTCAGTGACAAGCTTTAATAAAAATCGGACTGGAGAGATCTTGCATTTTGTAACTAGGAAGTGAAGATGCTTCTGGAAAACATTCTTCCGGTCTGAGTCAGCAAAGAACACAAATAGATCCTGAAATGTGGACATCCACTTTCCACTATCATCCTGAAAGAAATACAAGCTCGCTTATGTTACAGCAACAATAGTGACAATATTTTCCACACAGTGGGAAATAAAAATGTGTAAAAAAAAATGCATCACAAACCAACGAGACATCTGCCGGCATTGTTGAGACAAACACCTCTAGTATCCTCCAAAATAAGCAAACTAGTATCTTCGAATTCAGTTGCCTAAAATTGGTGTTAAAGTTGGCCTCAAACAGCTGATCCAGAAAGCCTTTGCAATCACCATCCACCATTCTTGTCTTGGACTGGAAATTACATAGCAGAACCATATGATATGCAACTTAACAAGCCCACTCTTCCTCAGATGATCAATAAAACATTTGCAAGTACAAGTCCAAACGGAGAAATAATAAAATATGGAATGCAGAAATCATTTCTGTACCTCTTCTGCAGATACAAGTCCCACAGACTTCAACACATTCCACTCAGTTACTAGAACTTGATAGCAAGCATCATACAATGCATTAAACCGACTAACATCTAACAATAAAGAAAAAACAAAAATCAGCATGGGACCTTCATCATTTCAAGGCAATTCCATCGCAATATAGACGTAATATTGTAATAATATTCCAGAAAATACTTATATGCAGCTAAAAAGGCATACCATGAGTCGCATAAAGCATGAATTCAGGTCCAGTAGCCACATAAAGGTTTACATTACATGTCGCCTGATTAAATTACAGGAATGGATTGAAAAGATACAATCAAACCCAGTGAAAACAGATTTACTAAAGTGAATTGACCTCTTTTTTTGTATCTAAACCTGGATATAGTCACATAAATTGACACCTTGTTATAGACATCGACTTTGTTCTGTCAAGTATATGCTTCAGACAACTGCCTATGGAGCATAAACTTTAGGAGCGAAAATGTTTAGTGGTGGTGGGGGCAATGGTTTCCTAAATGACAAACAAAACTCGTGCATAGAGATAGACTCATAGGGGAAGTTGCCAATGAAATCAACAGGTCTTGTACACCTGCCTGTAGTGCTTGAAAGATAAAAGGTGTTAGAAATGTGGCTCATATGTTTAATATGAAGAGATACGAAGAAGTTCTAGAAAGAAGGCCAGATGCCGGAGCGGAGCGGAACGAGTGGAGCGGAGCAAAGCGACAGCATTTGGCCCATCACCGATAATCTAGTAAAAGTAGACTGGGCCGAAGGCCCAGAAGTTCCGTAAGTTGGGGGGTGCGGGGGGCTACCCTTCCCGCAGTATGGTATGGTATCGTACAAGGGTATTTTTGGGATTCAGACCAAATATCATATTAGGATTAGAATAGAGACGCTATAAATACTCTATGTTGTAAACCCTAGTTGATAACTGTGATAATAAAAAACAGTAGCAGCTCTCGCTCCCGTGGACATACCCGGTTTTGGTGAACCACGTATATTGTTGTGTTGATTTCTTTACTGTTCTTATACTCGTAAATCGTGTGCGTGTGTGACGATCCTAACAAGTGGTAACAGAGCTTCGGGCTGTTTTTTATCACACGAAGAACGATGTCATCGAGTTCGTCTGTTACGAAGTTCGACGTTATGAAGTTCGATGGAATTTCGAATTTCGGATTGTGGCAACAGAGGGTAAAGGATCTGTTAGTGCAGCAGGGTTTGTACAAAGGGTTGAAGGCGAAACCAGAGGCAATGTCAGAAGACGATTGGGAAGAACACCAGACGAAGGCGATGAGTACGATTCGTCTGTGTCTTGTAGACGAAGACATGTATCACGTGTTGGGTGATGAATCACCAGTTGGGGTCTGGACTAAACTGGAAAGCAGGTATATGTCAAAGTCGTTGACGAACAAATTGTTTCTGAGGCAGAAACTGTTTGGGTTGAAGATGGCTGAGGGTACTGATCTGGTTCAACATATCAATATGTTTAATCAAATTGTGAGCGACCTGTGACGGATCGACGTAAAGTTTGAGGAAGACCAAGCGCTGATGTTACTGTGTTCACTACCGATTTCTCTCGAAACTCTTGTTACAACCTTACTCTGGGGAAAGAAACCCTAGAACTGGAGGAAGTCACTGCAGCCCTTCTGGCGTATAATCAACGCAAGCAACAAACAAAATCGCTGCAGGGTGAAGGTCTGGTGGTTAAGGGGTACGAGGAGAAGAAGGAAAGGGGTAAATCAGTTTCGGGGCGTGGGAGGTCTCAGTCCAAGAACAGGTCGGAGGGCACATTTGAGTTCAAGTGTTACAAGTGTCACGAACCGGAGCACATGAAGAAACACTGTCCGCAGAAGGGAAAGGGAACTGATTGGAAGAAGAAGGGAAAGGCAGGGGAGAGGAAAGATGGGTCATCAAATTCGGCGAATCTTGTAGAGCAGGAATCAGATGACGGTGATATGCTTTCGGTTTCAGCGACTTCGGATCACCTAGCAGACTCATGGATTCTGGATTCAGCATGCTCGTTTCATGTGACGCCTAACAGGGAATGGTTTGACACCTACAAGTCAGTGAATTGTGGTAATGTTCGAATGGGTAATGATGCATCATGTCAAGTCATTGGAATAGGCACAATTAAGATCAGAATGTTCGATGGTGTTGTAAGAACCTTAGGCGATGTTAGGCATGTTCCAGATTTGAGGAAAAATTTAATTTCGTTGGGAACCTTAGACTCTAATGGCTGTGAGTATAAAACATGAGGTGGAGTCATGAAGGTAACGAAGGGTGCTTTGGTGATTATGAAGGATATTAAGATTGCTGGTAATATCTATCATTTGATAGGAACTACAGTTGTAGGTGGAGTTGCTGCTGCTACCACAACTGATGATACTTTCTTGTGGCATATGCGGTTGGGCATATGGGGGAACGTGGGATGCTAGAGTTATATAAGAGGGACTTGCTAAAGGGAGTGAAATCGTGTAAGTTAGATTTCTGCAAGTTTTGTGTACTGGGAAGCAGTGTAAAGTGCAGTTTAGGGATGCAACTCACCGAACGAAGGGAATTCTTGACTACATACATTCAGATGTTTGGGGGCCAGTGAGGGTAGCTTCGAAAGGAGGATCCCTGTACTTCGTGACCTTTATCGATGATTTTTCGAGAAAAGTTTGGGTGTACTTCATGAGACACAAGTCTGAAGTTTTTGAGAAATTCAGGGTGTGGAAAGCTGAAGTGGAAAACCAAACAGGGAAACGGATAAAGTGCCTCAGAACAAATAATGGGAAAGAGTTTAAGAATGGGCTTTTCTGAAGTTTTGTGAGGAACATGGGATTCTGCGACACTTTACAATTCGAAAGACACCTCAGCAGAATGGGGTGGCAGAAAGGATGAACAGAACCATTGCAGAAAGAGCACGGTGTATCAGATTGAATGCAAGACTTCCGAAGGTTTTTTGGGCAAAGGCAGTATGGCATGTTTCATCATCAACAGGGGGCCGAGTACTGCTCTGGGTGGAAAGGCAGCAGAAGAGGTGTGGACAGAAAAGGAGGTAAACTATTCAGTCCTGAAGATCTTTGGGTGTCCAGCCTATGTTCATGTTCCCAGTGATGAGAGGTCAAAGCTTGATGCAAAGTCCAAACAATGTATCTTTCTTGGGTATGAGAAAGGGGTTAAGGGATACAAGCTTTGGGATCCAGAATCAAAGAAAGTAGTGTTCAGTAGGGATGTGGTATTTGATGAGGCTTCTATGGTCAAGGCACATCAGGATGTTCAAAAAACTAAGACAGGGGAAAACAGCAGTAAGTAGCAGAACGTACAGATTGAGCTGGAAAGTGTTGACACAGGCTTGCAGCTAGTGGAACAGCTTGATCAGCAGCAGCAGGAAAGTATAGCCACAGGGAGACCCAGGCGCACTATCAAACCACCGGTAAGGTATGGGTTTGAGGATACGGTTTCTTATGCACAGTCGACCACCAGTGGAGATCCGTCTACTTTTCAGAATGCTATCACTAGTCCTGAAAGGGACAGATGGATGGAAGCCATGGTGGAAGAGATGGAGTTATTGCACAAGAACAAGACTTGGAAGTTGAAGGAACTGCCCGAGGGAAAGAAGACAGTGGGTTGCAAGTGGGTATACAAGAAGAAAGAGGCTGTGTCAGAAAAGGGAAGGGAGAGGTTCAAGGCTCGATTGGTAGCAAAGGGATACTCGCAAAGGAAGGGAATTGATTATGATGAAGTCTTTTCTCCAATGGTGAGGCATACTTCAATCAGGATGATCTTGGCATTGGTGGCTAGCTATGATCTGGAGTTAAGAGCAGCTGGATGTGAAAACAGCCTTCCTCCATGGTGATTTGGAGGAAGTCATTTACATGGAGCAGCCTGAGGGATTCAAGCAGCCAGAGACTTAGCACCTTGTTTGTAGGTTGTATAAGTTGCTTTATGGACTTATACAAGAGGTTTGACTCGTTCATGATCCGGATTGGGTTCACACGCTGTGAATATGATTGTTGTGTATATGTTCAGAGTCTTGATGATGGTTCCTATATTTTTATGTTACTTTATGTTGATGATATGCTTATTGCTGCGAAGAGTATAGTTGAAATCAACAGGTTGAAGGCTTTGTTGGGTAAGGAGTTTGATATGAAGGATTTGGGTGCTGCTAGGAAAATACTTGGGATGGAGATACATAGGGATAGGTCAGATGGAAAGCTGTGGTTGTCCCAGAAGGGCTATTTGATGAAAGTGTTGGAGAGGTTTAGTATGGCTAATGCTAAACCGGTCAGCACTCCTTTGGCTAGTCATTTCAGGTTGTCTACAGCACAGTGTCCAGAGTCTGCTGAAGAAATTCAGGACATGTCAAACGTGCCTTATGCGAGTGCAGTTGGTTGCTTGATGTATGCGATGGTGTGTACGAGACCTGATTTGGCACATGCAATCAACACAGTCAGTAAGTACATGGCAAATCCAGGCAGAGAGCATTGGAAGGTGATCAAGTGGATTTTCAGATACTTGAGAGGTACTTCAGACCATGGGATTTTGTTTGCTAGGCAACAGGGTCAGATTTCAGTTATGGGGTATGTGGATGCGGATTATGCTGGGGGAGTGGATGACAGGAGGTCTACGACAGGGTATGTGTTTACACTGGCAAGTGGGCCGATTTGTTGGAGATCCATGGTACAACCTCTAGTGGCGCTACCTACTACTGAGTTTGAATACATGGCAGTGACTAAGGCTGGTAAGGAAGCATTGTGGTTAAAGGGGTTCGTGAAAGAGCTGGGCATCGATCAAGGTGGAGTTCAGTTGTATTGTGATAGTCAGAGTGCCATTTATTTGGCAAAGCATCAGGTGTACCATGCAAAGACCAAGCATATTGACGTGAGATTTCACAAAGTGAGAGAGTTAATTGTTATGGGTGATGTGATTTTGGAAAAGGTGCATACTTCTGAGAATGCAGCTGATATGTTGACAAAGACTGTGACCGCGGACAAGTTCAAGTATTGCTTGGACTTGGTTAATGTCTCCAGGTGCTAGAAAAAGGGAGGCATCCCCCCAACCCATTGGATGGTGATGGTTATCTTCTGAAGGGGCGAAAGTATATTTCGCCAAGGTGGAGATTGTTGGAATTGTGGCTCATATGTTTAATATGAAGAAAAACGAAGAAGTTCTAGAAAGAAGGCCAGATGCCGGAGCGGAGCAGAACGAGTGGAGCGGAGCGGAGCGACGGCATTAGGCCCTTCACCAATAATCCAGTAAAAGTAGATTGGGCCGAAGGCCCAGGAGTTCTGTAAGTTGGGGGGTGCTGAGGGCTACGCCCCCGCGGTATGGTACGGTATCGTACAAGGGTATTTTTGGGATTCAGACCAAATACCAGGTTAGGGTTAGAATAGAGTCGCTATAAATACTCTATGTTGTAAACCCTAGTTGATAACTGTGATAATAAAGAAAAGTAACCACGTATATTGCTGTGTTGATTTCTTTACTGTTCTTATACTCGTAAATCGTGTGCGTGTGTGTGACGATCCTAACAAAAGGCCGCAAAGTGGATGGCAACATTACCACAATCACATCTGATAAATACCCAACTTGCTAACCTCTATCAAATCACCCACCTACGGCATTATATGCAATCGTTTAAATTGAAATAATTTCACTGCCATCAATAACAGCGTCAAAAGGGCCTACCTCAATAATATGGACTGATTTGCTAATCAACCTAATGCATACCATCTCTAACTCAACTTAAAAGTTGACAACATGGAATGATCTTAAAAGGCTAGGTACATCTTAATGAGGGGTAGATGACAACTGAGAAGGTGCCAGGGAGATTGTAACTTTCAAGATTCATGTTAATTCAGATCACAAGAAGTTCAGATACGAATAACCATTTTGCAAACTTGCTCATACACCACCCTTGCTTATCCTTCCAAATACAGACGAAAGCAAGCATCTTGAAAGTGAATCGCATTCCATGTGAATGGTAACTATCCATTGTTATGCAAGGAAGTATGTTGAGATTGGTGCTTCTTAAAAGTACAAAATGAAATAGATTATTTCATATTTTCTATAGCCTATAGTTTCTTCAAGAGTTAGGGATTCAGGGTTTGAATTGGGCCCATCCCTATACACCAACAAAATGCACAAGATGAAACATATCATGATTTGAGTTCATAATCTGCCACATACATTTATAAGGAGCATCTTAACTAGTGCTCTATAGATCAAAAGTTCACAACCAGACGTGCTAAAGTAACAGTGACAAGAAAATCCTTCACCAATAATTGTCTAGTCGATAACTATTTTGCATTGCAAGAGAACCCATGGAAGCAGTCAAATCAAAACCCAACATGTACATTATAAGATGGGTGTCAATAAACACGAGCATAAAAAGACTACTACGAAGAATTTAAAAAGAAGCAGCGTAGCCAGTCAGTATACCAATCTTAGGCATCGTGAATGACTGCAACAAAACCAAGAAGAAAAATGTCTTTGACAGCTCCGAAAACTTGCAGCATTCTACAAGCCAAGGCATATACTCTTCAGGGTGCCTTGACAATGTTTCTGTCATCCCTCTTATCGTATCCATATTAGTAGAAGAAATATGCTCATGATCCAACATCTGCAAGCATAAATCATAATTCAAAGTCATGATCGATTTGCAACACACCCGCCAAAACTAAGAGGGCAAATAAGAAGCAAACAAGAAAATCACATATATAGAGTAACAACAGGGTTCAACAACCCACACCCTTGACATTTCAGCTGATAAAATAGGGCCTACAAACTTTTATGCCGTTATGCACAATGTCCTCTCACATATAAATATATAATCGACAAAGTATGACAGTTTCTGACAGACAAATAGAAAAGACGACAGAGTGTACATGGAGACCCTTTATCAACAAACAAAATATCATTTTGAAAACCAAAACCTCTGCACACATAAAAACAAAGCTCTAATAACATGTAAGACAACCTGCCATCCCAAAGCTAAAGCTAATGGGGAATGGAACAAAATCTCAAAAAGCTTTCAAATCTTAGTTGCACGAAGCGGGAGCAGGTGCAGGAACGGAAGCGGGAGCGGGGGAGCGAGGAATATAGAAGCTCCCAAGGTTGGGTGCGTGAGAGGAGCGTGTACATATATTATGAAAATAATGTAGCATAGAGTATTCACTGTGAAAGTACAATAATTTAGGAAGTAAAAATATGGGCCAAGTCCTCCATAAGTGTAAGAAATGGGCTAGTGGTACAATATATGATTTTCTTTTTAAGATCACATGACTTAGGCTAGACATATGAGTTCATAAAAGACCAATTAATAAAGCCAAGAGATAAATCCCTACAGATATCATACAAAAGCTCTCATATTCATAAGGAGCGGGCTCCCGTCAAGCTCCTTAGTTGGGAGTGCAAAAGCAGGCTCCCAAGGTGGGAGCAACACCACTTTAGGAGCTCCCTGCAACTAAGTTTCAAATGTCAAAAATACATCTACCGTCGTCTCCTTCGAGCAAATAAAAATCACTTAGCAAAAGAACATTTCATTCCCAACTTGGATCTGTTTGAAACAAAATAACTGGAATGCAGACAAGACACCACCCTTTATAAGTTCATGTCAACTTGGTTCAGTGTGGCCTCTTTTGGCTTCTATAACACAAGGTAAAAAACACCTTAAACTAGAAAGCAGTGAATCATGATTCAAGAGCATACCACTAGCATTTGCGACATCTAGGTATACCAAAATATCAAAAAAGTGAGACAGCAGAACTGATAAAAGGCATACAAATTCAAGGGTAACAAACTGGTTGATTATAACACCTTGTTCAGGATTAGCATACAACAGCATTCACATGCAACACAAAGTGGGAAGGCAAGTCAGTAGCTCAAGAACAAAAAGTCTCATATCTAATGTCTATGCTCAGGAGCTTCAGTTCAACATCAGTATATAGAGATATAACCTTTGTCAGTTGCCATAGCGCCTAGTTATACCACGGGCGCCACTCTTAGGTAAAGAAACAACACCCTGAAGAGGGCCTAATAGAAGTAGGAACATAAGGGACTATGACCTACCACCCACGTACAACTGACCCCATGGAGAAGTGGCGAGCAGAAGGAAGGAATACATAAAAACATACTTTGAGCTCGAATTCGGATCTTGCATTTGCAGCGAGATTTGTGAATGGAAAAGAAAAGATAAAGGAAGCATAGATTGGATTGGCAAAGCAAAATCCTTTGCCTTCTCTGTCATCCAAGAAATCAAAGATACACAAACCATGAAGGAATTTGATCGGTTGAATTCAAGGATAGAAGGATTCCAATTTTATGCAACCTTGATCCATAAGTTCCCATACACATCTCAAGCTGTCATGCATAAATTCAGTTGTTTCTTTCGCCTTAGGACAAGCAAAATTCAAAGATGTTAACTCCCACATAGAAGCTTTTAAATCCATACTTTACCTTCTCCAGGCTGCTGGGAATGATAATATTCTGGTAGAATGGCCACTTTAATCCCTTGGCCAATTCTAAAGCCTTCAAATTTAACCTTTGACTCTGCACTCAGGAATAGGAACATTACATCAATAAGGAAATGACAATGAATGGAAATCTATCACCAAATGATGCATCATTAACTTTAAGTTGGACGACAACTTAGAGATCAAGGAACCTTTGGTACGATTAGCAGCAAGGGAAACGTCATCGTTGCAAGTTGTTTCGCAAACTCTTTCTGATCTTGGAAGTTTGAAATAGCCCGTTCGAGACACAAAAAAGCAACATCGCTAGGTAGAGATGTGTCACCCGATGCAACTGCAACACAAGTATAGAATGAGAGAGAGCTGCTCAAAAATGTTTCATCTGCCTAGCATGTAATTTATCAAGTACAATAAAGTAAGCCTCCTATGTCCAATATGTTGAAACTCCAATGCAACAACTGTGAAAATTCTATCTTGTTTATAAGCTTTAATAACATAACCCAAAACCGTGGCACAAATTCTCTGATTTCATACACCTAATTGTTTTGGGTGGACCATCATTTGTTAGCTTCTTTAGGCTCCAACTGTCTAAATAACAAGGCCAAATTCAGTTCTTTCTGGAGATCAATATCAAGATGACATGCCTATCACACCCACCATTGTCATAGTGAAATTTACCATCCCGAATTAAGTAAACATTTTAAACTAGTGGATACACCTTAGTAAGCTCATAAGATATGCATGCAGATCTCACAATGCAAAAACTATGAATGATCCGACCTCACCATTTCTATAGCGAAGGTCACTTAACTAACATCACATCACAAAATATAACATTCATCTACAATTATATTCTTCAATTCCGCTTGAATAAACAAGTCCTAAATAGAGAGCCATCTGATCAGCTCCCACTCACCAAAAAAGTTCCTTGGAAACTTATCCATACAACAGATGAAGAAGACATTCCTTCGTTTGCCATCCAGTCAGCAGCCTTAAACCATTCCCAGTAACATGGGTTACTTGGTTTTATTAAGGACCCGAATTCGGATTGGTTTTTCAAATTATCTTCATCCTTCGCATCCTGACTTAAAGTTTACATACAATTTGCCCAATCATGCATTAACCCAAAAAAAAAAATTAGACATCAGAATTAAGTTTCAGGAAAACCAAATTTACCAAGGAAGAAATTTTTGGCATTTTTTCTGTACCATGACAACTGTATTTTCCCTATCACAGCCTCAATCCATGCCCTTATGTCAAGATTTATACTAATGGCATCTGTAAATCCAATCAACAACTCCATCTCATTTGTCTATATTAATAGGTTAACTATCCTCTTTGTCACATTGGGCCATATTGAACTTCTTTACCCTCAAATTGAATCTTCCCTCGTACTCCTACTCCTCAATTCAGCGATTAATTAAAGGAATATTTTGCTGAATCAAACATTGTGTAAACAAAGACAAGCAATAAAATAGATTGTTCCAAAATCTATATATAAATTTGAAGAAACTCACTTGACATTACAATGCCGAGACATCTCTGAAGCACATTCTCAAGTGCATCAATAAGAGCCGGAGGACATATGCAGACATCCAATCTATTTACAGTTAAAGCTGCATGCACCACAGTAAGATCATCATCTCGAAGCCGACGTAATACTGCATCTTGAATAGCTACAAGTCTCTGCACAGAAGCAGGGAGTCATCATCAGAAATGCAGGAAGGAAAGAACCACTGATAACTGAAAGAACATGACTTTTTCCCTTTTGATCAATAAAGTGTTGCAGAACATGAATTTCATTATATGCAATATACGGGAGAACATGATCAACTCCAGCCTCCAGGTATATTTCAAACCTTTAGAATTACAAATGCAGCCTCGAGTAAGGCTAAAATCATTTCATTCTAACATAAATCACATGGTAGACCAAATATGTTTTTAAAGAAAAACACTAACAATACTCGCAAAAAAAATAATATGTAGGCAAATTTCTGCTAAACATTGTAAAGAAACTGATGCATATGGCCTGCTGCCGGTAAAAACTGTCATTCTCCATCCGTCAATTTCCCCCCAAATAACACCGAACAAACAACACAGCATTCCAGGTATTCTGACTTTAATTTCCCTTTCATTTCTACCTTCCTTATTCTATCCACAAACCCCACTCTACCAGATTAAGAACTGTCCATCTTTTCCCTCATTACTTGAGTCCCGCCTTGGATGTTAAGCTCTCTCACAGACCACTGGTGTCAACACTAATCAATTCACGGACTTCAGTCTTACATAGTTCATATGTGGAACTTTCTCTCACATTTTGATAAATAAAGAACCTTAATAGGTTTGCTATATCATTTCAGTTTCCATTTACTAGCTAAGGGATCAACATGCATTGTAATTTAATAAAAGCAAAGACTAACTAAAAAATCCCTGCATGGTCAAAAAATTTCTGCCTAGCATCTTTGCCTTATGAATATACTGCTGCTCTGTTGTATATGGATGCTTTGTCACAAACCAGCCTTTACAACTTCATGACAAACGTTCAGTCCCCCAAAGAAGTAAAAGAGCATCTTCCATTTGACGAACAACTTTTCCAGGAAGACAAAAATAAAGTGAACAATCTTACCCCGAACACAACTTGAGCAACTTACAAACCACACCCAGCTCAAATTCAAATTCAAAGCAAAAACATGAATAAGCTGGTGAAGCATATGTTTAGATGAGTTCTAACGTAACATGCAGATTGACTGGTACTGCAGCATCACATAACAAATTTTTCCCTGCAACGCAGGAAGAGGAAATAAAAAAACATCACCTCCGAACCAACAGACTTCTCTTTGAGAACGCCAAATGCATTTAACCCAGAAAGTGCAGAGCGTCGAACCTCAGCCTACATACATTATGCAACTAAAACCATGAGGACCAGAAGATGCCTGGATATGAATACCACATAAGGTAGAAGTAAAATGCCAACAAAATAAAGTTTGTAGAACACAACACAAGAAATAGACAAACAAATCAACCTATCAGCTACCTTCGGATGTTCCAGTGCAAACCAAATTTTAGAATCAGAGACGTCAATGGACAAATCCAAATTCCCATCTAATATTCTGCACATGATCTCATCTATGGAACCATCATTCTTGGATTGTACTTTAGCATCCTGCAGGTGTAGGGAAATGGATATTAAGAACACTATGCATAGAATAAAACAGGAAAGTAACAAGAAAGAAAATAAGGGCGGGAGAACAGAGACGCAGTGAGCCAACACACCTCCAGAAAACTGTGAACTGCTCCGAGAAATTCAGATGGGTACATCTTATTAATGGAGATTAAAATTTGCTTGGCCCAGCTTCCTGACAATTGTCGAGAGCCACACAAAGAGAAAAAACTAGTTTAGAGCCAAGCAAAAGAAAAGAGCCAAGATAACAGCATAGCAGAAAATGCAAAATGATGGATTGCTCTAGCATTTAAATGTGGATAACACGCATGCCAGTTGCTGAAAAATCTAGAAAACGAAAACAACAAAAAGATTTCATGACCAACGAAACCTGATTCTGATGATATGGGCTCATTCTTCTTCTGTGATGACCTCATGCAAGAGTAAAGGAGCTTAGACACTATACGATTAACAAATTGCTTCACAGGAACTGCCTCTATGATTGATACTAGAGTAAAATGGCAAAGATCATCAGAAGAACTGCAAACAAAAGTTATTTAGTTTGGCAGTGCCATTAAGAGAAAATGAGAACACCCAAGGGTAGAACTGAAAAACATGTGCCGTCGCACCTGTACTCCAGGAGAGATTCCAGAAACACAGCCAAGAATTTGTCGATATTGAACTCCTTGGTCAGTCCAGCAAGAATCCCCGAAACATCCCTATAAATCGATGATAATACTTCACAAAAAATAAGTTTTTGAACAGCATAACGGAAAGTATCACCAGGAAGCTGCTTCTTTTTTCCTACGTTTCCAGTAGCAGTTCAGGATTTAAGAATTACCTGATCTCTTTCAGACTATCCACTGCCTTCTTGGGGAAGATTACAACAGATTGCAACTAGCCAAAAAAAATCCAAACCAAAGTGAGGACGTGAACAAGCAACATTTTTCCCAGCAACAAACTAGTAAGTAGTAACACACAAAAACAAAGAAAAAAAACACCAAACGGCTCCAGCATTACTCTCAGATACACAACCCTAGAAACTTCCTTTTTCAATCTCATTAAAACCACAACAAAGCCAGATTTTCGTTAACTTTTTAACTACAAAAAACGTTATTATCAAGACCTCCGTAAAGCTTCCGCCACTTCCCTTTACTAATCCTGCTATCGAAGCTCATAGGAGACTAGGAGAGTGTCTTCATATTCGCCCTAAATCATGAACTTAATGCAACAAGTTCAAATATCCAAGTTCATTTCTAAACCAAAGCCTGCAGCAATATTCCGCATATCCATCTATGTAAAAGCTAGCTTGCGGACAAAAAAGCTAGAATCGACAAGGGAAAGCACAGCTTTTTGGGATCTGTTTTCATGGTAGGGAAGCAAACACAAGAGTCCACTAACTCAAGGTCAAGGAGATCGATGACACTTAATCTACAGAACTCCACAACTAAGGAAAAGAATAAAGTACTCATGGGAGTAAAGCTACTAAAATTGAAGACAATTCAAAACATTACCTGAACTAGATTGACCAAGGCCATAAATGAAGTGCGAAACCACTGCAAATCAGTAGATTCTTTAGCATCCTCTCTAGCTACCTCAGCAATTGACCTTATTAAGCTGTTGACAAGTTTCGGGGATAATGCTACCCTGCTCGCTAGCAAACCGACAGTCATCAAAGCACCAGCCTAAACATGTAAAAGTTAATGAGAGAAAAAAATGCCATAAGTCAAGCTACCAGCTTCAATGAGAGGATAAAAGTTAATTCAAAGTCGAGTTCATATTGGAAGAGAAATTGTGGTTCAAACCAACCGAATTTCAGGTCACAAACTTGAATGAAGTAAGACTCGGTTAGTGCTTAGCAGTACTACTAAAAAGTACACAAGGTAAAGAACATACCCATGTCAACTGAGAGATAACAAGGATTACAAGTCTTTAATCTCGATCAATGCAAAATTTTCTGACAAAATATAATTAATTCTAGTTCAAGAAACATGAAAACCTATAAAACCTAGACAACAGACATGTCATTGTTTTGAATCTCATAAAGGCATTTCAGGGCACTGTCAATTATAATTAACAAACACTTCTAGAAGCAAGTAAGCAACTTATACATGTAGCAGTTCAGAAATGTAGCCAACCGCTGCTAGCCTGCTACCATTACTTATCGCATTCTAGAGCCACCATGAGCCCACCTTAGCTGTGTGTACCCCATTCAAAAAATAAATCAGCATTCACCTTGGAACACATCTACCCTCGAAGAAGGCCGTCTTATATTGCTTTCTTATGTTTAATTTCGTGTACAAAAGAAGCTGCCACAAATACAAGCGCATAGATATCCACATCTATATCAAGCCACCTGGCACTTCTGGACTGTTAACTTCAGAAACTATGCAACTACAACTGATCACAAGTTTATGATGGCACAAACCGTTAAAAAATTAAAGCTGTACGAGTGATTGTTGATAAAAATTTGCCAAGGGCACAGGAAATAGAAGACGCAAACCAGTGAAGAGAAGATTTCCTACAACCCACATTTCCAGGATAATATCTTCAAACCTTACCTTGAGATCTAGACCACCTTTGGCATCAAGCTGCAATCCGGAGAGTACATATGGAAGGACTCTCTTCACAACGTCATCATCAAGAGTTGTAAGAGAACCCAAAACCTCAACAACAACTGCTGTGCAGAAGCTAATCACGGCTTTAGAAGGATGAAACTTCTTCGTAGGTGAGGCCTACAAATTTTGTAAACAATAATGAATCCGTGTAGTATGTCCACGGCAATTTAGCAATCAAACAACATTTTATGCAGAACACAAGCTTACATAGTTGCATAAAGCCTCCAAAACTCCCCGATCACGAATACATTGTTGCACTATAACTTGCCTAGGTGGCGGTGCACCTGATGCTTTAACACCGTCAAGAAATTTCCACTTACTATTCCTACACCATCAGAACTTAAGAATCAAAATCTGTCTCAAAAAAAACGCATATAATCAAGTCGAAAAATATGTGAATCTCCTTACCCCGTATCAAGCAACTGCACGATTCGAACAAAAACATGGGTGTCATGGTAAGGCAGAGCACATAGAATCAGTTCCTCCGTGTTGTATACATGAACCCTAAAAATTCCACCAACACTCATAATCCCCCACAACTATATAACTCACAATATCCATCATGTATTTTATAACAACCAATTGAACTTTTGTAATACTTACTTGAACCTACGTATCAAGTACTCGAGCGTCTTTAATGCCGAAGGGAGCTGAAAATAACCCGATAACAACCGCAAATAAGAACTAATGGCTATATTGATTTGGTTATTTTCCTCAATGCCCATCAGCTCCCTATCCAACTCTCTACTCTTGTGACTAAACAAATCATTCTTGTAATTCCTAAACCTCTCGTCCGCGCTTACAAGAACCTCCAAACCTGCCAAATCACCGACAATGCAAAACAACAAATATAACAATACTTCGAGAAAGATAAAAAGATTCTGGATTTTCTTTCGTATTATGACTAATGGTTGAGGAAGCGGCGGCCGAGGGTACCTGAGATGGCGATGGAGAGTAAGGTGTCGAGGTCGAGGTCGGCGGCTTCTTTGGGGTTGAAGAGGATGGAGGGGCGAGTGAAGGGGCGCTTGCGGGGGTCTGAATCGGAGGTTTTGATGAGAGACTTGATGGCCTGTAACTGGGAGGCGATTGAGGTCGCCATTGGAGGTGTGGAGTGAGGGTTTTGTGGCAAAACCCTACAACCCTTGAACGTTACTGCGGGTGTGTTTGGTGGGAGGAAAACGGCTCGAATGATGGGGGGGTTAGGGTTTTTGTTATTGGGATGGTTATAAGGGTGGGTCCTGTTGAGTTAGGTGAGGAAATGGGCTCGAATGATGGGGGTTTTAGCCGGTTAGGCGGTTAGGGCTTTCAGTTTTGTCTTGGTTTGAGAACTTGTTCCACTTTCTTTTCAAACATTCTTTTTAAAAATAATAATAATTTTAAGCTCAAAAATCATGTATTTACGCAAATAATTTTCCTACCAGTATGGATCCTATTTGATAGATCTCATTGAGATATTTTAAACGGTGCAAAAAAAATCAAAATATTATTTTTCATTTTCGTTATATTTAAGTTTGAAATGACCTTTTTTTTTAAAAAAGAAGGTTTAGAAATAAAGCGTAACAAGGCCCGGGTGCTTTGGTAAAAAAAAATTAAAGAGACATAAAACTAAGGGGCGTGTTCCACTTTATAAAAAAAAATGAACTTTTAAAAAATAAAGGTAATTTCAAGCTCAAAAATCATGTGTTTACGCAAATAATTTTCTTACTAATATGAATCTTATTTGATAGATCTCATTGA
The DNA here is from genome assembly GCA_018127125.1 of Rhododendron griersonianum. Taxonomy (NCBI): domain Eukaryota; kingdom Viridiplantae; phylum Streptophyta; class Magnoliopsida; order Ericales; family Ericaceae; genus Rhododendron; species Rhododendron griersonianum. The sequence goes on along the minus strand of CM030790.1, from coordinate 40,171,443 downwards.
GATTTTTTAAACAATGCAAAAAAAATTGGAAAATGATATTGGCACTCAAAAAATTGATGCAGACACTCCAAAATAATGTAATTCCAAAGCCACTTTCCTTTATTTTTTGGAGTGCCTCCATCAATTTTTTGAGTGCCAATATCATTTTCCAAAAAATTAAAAAATTATTTTTCATTTTCATTATATTTGAGCTTGAAATTACCGTTTTTTTTGAAAAAGAAAGCAGAATGGCACCTTAGCTCAAGAAGTTACTTTGAATAAACAGTTGAAATTTTCAGTTAAAGTAATACTTATGTAATGCTTTCTCGTGTCAAATTAATTGGAGTAAAGTCACGAAAACCCTTGTCGATCGGCCAAAATAAGAGATAGAAATAACAAAAATTCATCTTTTGAGATTTGAAAAGCAATTTGCGTCGTTGTATCCCAATTCCCAACCATAGCCGCACATTGATGATTAGAATCATATTTCACCTTATTAGCAGTATTTTTATGTTCACTTTATTTGGTTAGGAAAAAAAATGCTAAACTTAAACATAAGAAGGTAAAGGAAAGGAAAGTACAAGAAAGAAAATTAAAAAAGGAACTTAATTTTTCTACCCACCATTCAAGTAGTTTCAAAGAATCAAAATGTAAGGCTAATAAGCTCCTATAAAATTTTTGGGCTTCTTCGGTTTTTTTTGGGCTTTATTTTAGATATTTATAAATATATTTTGGTAAAAGTCATAGTTTTATTTTTGTGAATCAATATCTCACAACAGTAAGCGCAAAATTGCCAAACGCGAAAAAATTTTGAATAAAAAATCTAAAAAATTGAAAGCGGAACTTAGCCTAAATATATACGTAAAAAAGGAAATATACTTAAGAATGAAGTAAAAATTTGAAAGTCCAAATTTTACCTGGTAAAAATTTCTTCCATTTCCATTTTATGTTTTTCGCAAATCTAATATACTAGTAAGTGGTCGTGAAAAAGCAATAAATGTCCCTTCATGAGGTCACCAGTTAGCCCGGATATGCAGTTATAATAAAAAAAAATCGTATGAAAAAAAAAGAAGTAAAATTCCTTCCACTTTTCACCATGTTCCTCTCCTACTTGATCTTTCCATCATTTTTCACCCCATTCCCCAGCAATCACATTTTACAGCAACCTTGCTACTGGTACAGCAATCTATGCACAGATTGTGCACAGTTTTTTTGTGGGGCCCATTAAAGATCCCATACAAGTAATCCAAACCGTTAATTATGTTTAAAGTATTTTTTCAAGGGCCTCCGCGAAAAATTAGCTCAATTAAATACCTAAAAGTACTTAATCTAATCATCTAACTTTTCATTTGGGTTTTTAGAGAATGAAAAGTTAGACGATTAGATCAAATATTTATAGGTATTGGATTAAGCTGATTTTTCGCGGAAACACTTGAAAAAATATTTTAAACATAATAAACGGTTTGGATCACTTGTGTGGGACCCGTAGTGGTCCCACAAAAAAACTGTGCACAATCTGTGCACAGATTGCTGTACCAGTAGACTTTCTGATTTTACAGTAGTAACATTTTCCACAGCGCCGGCGAAAAACAACCACCCTGTTTCAAATTTTGATCTGCGTATATACATCCGTATATACCTTTATCTTTTCACCGCGCCGGCCATCTTCATCGCGGATCCAACAATCTCCGCCCCAATCTGGGCCACATGGTACCGCATTGTGTCACCGTTGAAGCTTAGCTCCGAATCTAACTCAGATACGGCTCAGTCGCGGGGGACTGATTCGCTACTGAAGTCTGCTTCTATTTTGTTTCCCATGAAAACACTGCGCCGCTGATGGAATTCACGGAAACTTACAAGCAGTCCGGTCCCTGCGCTTTCTCGCCCAACGCTCAGTTTCTCGCCGTCGCCGTCGACTACCGCCTCGTGGTCCGTGATGTGCTTTCGCTCAAGGTACTTTGTTCAGTTCCTTTTTTAACTCTTCAATTTTCGTAATCCAATTTCAAATTGGAAGTTCATTTTGCAATGTCCATGTGGGCATCGATTTTCGGCCCTTGTGGCCGAACTCTGTTACGAATTTCCGGCCGCATTGTTGGTAAGTCCGTCTTGTTTCTTTCTTCTTCGAGCTCAGGTTATGGGAGACTAAGACAGTGCAATTTTACAGGACTGGTTATTACCATTACACATCGGAAATATTTGATATTTACTTGGCATTGCCGAGCAACATCAAGTACCAATTACTAGTTAGTGGTACTAAAGGAAGGAGAGAAAAAAAAAGGATCTCGTAGCCTTGTAGGATTGCAATGTTTCTTCTTTATAACTCCAGGCATATGTGGTTTGGGTCAGCTTACGTTCACCTCAATTACCATCACAGCCCTCACTAACAGGGGCCTTATCAAAGCCGGAGCATTGCAATGTTTCTTCTGTATAACTCAAGGTTTTGGGTGTCTGGGCCAGCTTACGTGCACCTCAACTACCATCCCACCCCCCAATGACAAGGGTCCTATTAAAGCCAGAGCAAAGTCCTGACCCCATATGGGTTGATAGCCCTTGGGAATGTTTTGAATCTGAGACATAGAGGGGCATTGCAATGTTGAAGAATGTCCGTAGTCGTAAAAATGTTCGTCTCATGGATGATGTTCCAAAAAATTCGTTTTTTTCTCAGAATCTAATTCGTAACTCTGTGGGATCCGAGGAATTCCAAACTATCGAACTAATCACCTTCGAGCTTTATTTTATGGCAAAGAATGAGAGATTTTAAAACAAAGATCAATGATGGATTGATGGGAGATTGTTAGTGAGGCTAAATGGGTAGAATTGTAGAATTTGTAGTCTATCTTTGATTCTAGTAAAAGAAATGAATGCTGTATGTTTGGAGTCTGATGTCATTGTTTGTTTGACCACTAGTTCATCTGAAAATGTAACTTTGGAAGTTACCAGTTTTGAATTAACGACTGGTATGCTAATACAGGTTGTGCAGCTGTTCTCGTGTTTGGATAAGATAAGTTATATTGAATGGGCACAAGATTCTGAATACATATTATGTGGCCTTTTCAAGAGGCCAATGATTCAGGCATGGTCATTGACACAGCCTGAGTGGACGTGCAAAATAGACGAGGGTCCTGCAGGTATTGCTTATGCAAGGTGGAGCCCTGACAGCCGCCACATACTTACCACGTCCGACTTCCAGCTGCGATTAACAGTTTGGTCCTTGCTTAACACGGCATGTGTGCATGTACAATGGCCAAAGCATGCTTCTAAGGGGATTTCTTTCACTAAAGACGGTAAATTCGCTGCGATTTGCACGAGGCGTGATTGCAAGGATTATATTAATCTTCTGTCTTGTTACACATGGGAAATAATGGGTGTGTTTGCTGTCGATACACTGGATTTGGCTGATATTGAATGGTCACCAGATGATAGTGCTATAGTGATATGGGATTCACCTCTTGAATATAAGGTACGCTGTTTCACGTTTGTAATTGCTTTAACAGTATGATTCTTCTACTTCTAGGTGCTGTTCTATTTTTCTGCATAAGGGTTTATTAGAGGTGTTATCTTCTTGAATTTTGAAGTTTACGCACTTACAACTCATTTCAGTGGTCGATATTTTTGTCATACCATGCTTGTGAAGCTTCCAAGTCCTGAGACTAATTGATTAATCCATATGACTCTGACCATCTTGATGAGTGATAAGGAATTCCACAGTTAATTGCCTTAAACATAATGGTACGCCATCGTGTCCACAAAACATGCAACGTTCCTGTAGAAACATAGGTTTTTGTTGGTCTTTGGTTTGTGGCCAAAAGGTTGTTTTTTTATGGATGATACTGTCACTATGTTCTAAGTGATTGTGGAAGTCCTCTAAATTCATTAATTTGGTTGCAGAATACATTTCCTGTTGGAATTGAAAATTGGTTAATCTGAACAGTATCAACAGTAATAAGTAGCGCTTTGCCAACAAGTATTGACTAAAAATTGTCTCGTGTTGTGTGATCAAAGTTCTATTTTCTGTTTCTAAATACGCATTAAGATGCATGTGAGTCATGGTTGTGGTGCATTTTAGTTGCAAACGGTTGAATCCTGGTACATGATGCTAGTTGTCATATGGTTTCTGTAGGTTCTGATTTACTCTCCAGATGGGAGGTGTTTATTCAAATATCTAGCATATGAAAGTGGACTTGGGGTGAAAAGTGTGTCATGGTCTCCTTGTGGCCAATTTCTTGCAGTGGGAAGTTATGATCAGATGTTACGGGTTTTAAATCAGTTGACTTGGAAAGTGTTTGCTGAATTCATGCACTTGAATACTGTCCGTGCTCCTTGTTGTGCCGCTACCTTCAAGGTATTTAAGCATCTAATATGTCACAAACTTTAACAATGAATATAGCTTTTTGATATTTTTGTTCCTTTGCATACGTTTAATCTCAGGAGGTAGACGAGCCATTGCAACTTGATATGTCTGAATTGTGTTTGAGCGATGATTTCATACACGGCAATTCTGGTAAGTCTATTGTCGTAAATGACACTCAGAAGTTTGTCCATCTGTTTCCTTATGTATTAGGCTCACAGTCTTTCTGTTGTAGAATTTACTCAGTTGAACGACTTCCTATACTTGTCACCATTTTCTTTTGAATGACGTTACTGTTATAACGCTAACTCTTTTTTTTCAACGGTTAGATTTTTCAAATGGGTTGATTTTTCTAGCAGACACATTCTAAGTTCATGTGGATAAATGTACAAAAGAGCATTTATAGAACTTGTTGAAATTCACTCTGTAGTGATGCTACGAGGGCACAAGATATGTAACTGAGATATGTAACTGAAATATATAAGTACAGTAAAACTTTTTATCAGCGCTTTTCTTGTGAAATCCTAGTCATCCTTTTTATCAGCGCTTTTCTTGTGAAATCCGAATCCGATCCGATTTGACTTTTTATCAGCCGGAGCTTCTCCAGTGGAACTTCCTCGACTATGACTCGATAACAACAGAGAACGACGTTGTCTTGTTTGTCAAGGGCCTCAATCGCCAAGGCTCGAGCCGCTTGCGTTTTCGGCGACAACGTAATTAAAGGCGTTAAAACTGCCGTCACCTCCTCCATCCAAGAAATATTCCGTTGTTATATCCCTAAACTGACGGCCTGGTGGGGAATGGGGAGGCGGAGGTGGAGGTTGAAACAAGAGAGAGAGTGGCTTTGAGGTGGAGATAGAGTGGCTTCGATTGAGAAGGGAAATAGGGTTTTGTAAAATAAATTTCGGATCGGATTGATAACGGATTTAATCCGTTACAATCCGAATCCGATCCGATCCGTATTTTGATTAACGGATTCGGATTATCGGATTACGGATCGACGTTTCCGAATTCGGATTCGGATCGGATTTTTCGGATCGGATCCGATCCATTGCCAAGCCTAGCTCTGTGGTTATTGTCCCTAGAGCCTGAAGAAATAGTGCGAGGCTGCATACATCTTGCCCTCCCCAGATCGCACCCTCACTGGAGTCTTATGCACTGGGTCACCCTTCATTTTGTTTATGATGACTGGTAATTAGAGCTTTTGTTGGCATCTACAACAACTTGATGTTCACGGTGGCCTTTTATTTGTGTAAAGCTTCCTTGATGGATTAATACTTGGTGTTTATCAATTAATGTGCCTTTTAAGAGGTGGTTGTATTTTCTTTGAATTTCCTGTAGCTACTTTATTTTCCTATTTCAGCACGACTTTAGTTTAATTATACACAGTACTTGTATTTTGAAATTTTCATTCATATGCTGTATGCCATCTTACTTCTGAATAAGCACATACTAGCTTTTTAATTTTTCAGATTAATTGCTATCTCACCGTTTTATCTCTCCCTGCAGAAAATCTCTCTGAAGGACACATCCAAGTTAGGTATGATGTCATGGAATTGCCCATTACCTTGCCTTTTCAGAAGCCTCCTGCTGACAAACCCAATCCAAAACAAGGGATTGGTAAGCTGAGCTTTTCTTTAGTTTTCATTGCTTTCTTATTTGCTTTCTTTTTCCCGTATAGTATATTTGGAATTGGAAATACACACAGATAGTAAGCACGTTTTCCCCATTTTCTGAACATCATGTTAGAACCATTTATGTTGGAAAAAGAATGCACTGATAGTATTGTAGGTAAACATCCACATCTGGGAGTTTTGTGCTATATGTAGTATGTGACGATTAATTCCTCATGATACTGCATATGGTGTACCAGTGTGGGTTGTACGTTTACGGAGAATATACCTAGTTCTGAAGATACTTAAGTTTCCTAATTGAAAATTTTCATATCAATGAAGAGTGTTGCAAAGCGAAGATTCCTTAGCCGATGAACCTAGTATTTCTTGCATCTCCATGTCCCTTTTCTAGTTCCATTTAAATGTTGAATGCGTATTTTTACAAACTCGAAAGAGCCTATTCGAGGACTCCACATAGTCAGAACTTTTCACCAAGGTCTTCAAAAGTCTTCGATCTGAAATACTCCCAAACAGGTTTGATTGAAAATTAATTGATTTTCTCTCAGTTAAGCTATAGGCAGCCTTGCATGAAAGTACTGTGAAATATGATGTAACAACAAAACTCTCAAATTCCCAGAAATTATTGTTCTGGCTGATTATCTCATGAATCATTGATATTTGAACTGGCCAAACTCAAATGATTTCAGGTCTGATGGCATGGAGCCACGACAGTCGGTATATCTGTACTCGCAATGATAGCATGCCCACTGTTCTGTGGATATGGGACGTACACCATCTTGAGCCGGCTGCCATCTTGGTCCAAAAAGATCCCATCCGAGCAGCAGCCTGGGACCCCACGTGCACACGACTCCTGTTGTGCACTGGAAGCCCTCACTTATACATGTGGACCCCTTCGGGTGCTTACTGTGTGAACGTACCTCTGCCGCAGTTTATGATAACTGATCTGAAATGGAATTCAGATGGGAGCTGTCTTTTGCTCAAGGACAAGGAATCATTCTGTTGTGCCGCTGTGCCTCTGCTTTCAGAATCCACTGACTATAGCTCAGATGATTGAAAAGGGGTATGTAACTTGATATTTAGCTAGCTATTTGGTAGAAATGTGGAAGCTGTCTTTCTCTCTGGTTGTTTGTTGTAATATTGATGCATTGCTGAGAATCTAACTGTAGTCCTGATTTAGAAGCCATAACCAAATATTTGTTAGTCTATTTTGTCATGGTACCACATCTTATTAGATAATCATGCTAGTATTTATTTTATTTTAAGTGGCTACGATTCCTATGTTAGAACCCGAAGCATACTAGGAGCATTGTGGTAGTGCTACTAATTACCGTCATTATAAGTTGTTAGAGATTGTCCAACATTGGTTAATTATCACCTCGAAAATTAGTGCATGAGCCTGTGTGGCCTCTCCATTCATTATTGATTGGCTTTCGTTTCGTTATCCTTTGTTTGCCTCTCCACGTACGATTCATGTGTGGAATGTGCAAGAGAGTGTTAGAGGATGTCCCGCCTTGGTTATTATCCCCTCCAAAACTAGTACGTGTTGTCAATTGATTTTGCGTGGAATGCCTAATGTTTTGAAAGGCGTGAACCGGTTCCTGTGCCTAGAAAACTGTGAAAATGTTTGCTTATTGTGCGCAGTTGAACTTAGATTATGAGAGCGGGCCGATAAGTGCCAACTATTTGTGAGGCCAAGGCCAAGGAAACTACCTATTGAGTAAATTAACCCAAACCTTGTGACACTACGAGATTTATATGATATTGCATATGCTGTCAGACTATAGGTCGCTGATATTAGTTTTAGTCCATGGATGTGTGGAGCGAAGTCCCACATCATCTAAGTATCAAAATAATATATACTCCATCCGCCCAATTTATTTGTCCAATTTGAAAATTCAACTTTCTTAGGTAACACAATAATTGCACCTAGAAAGATTCAACTTTCTAAACATTTACTCCTCAACTTTATGAGAAGTTACTTTATTTCAAACAAGAAAGGGCGAAAAAGAAATTTGATTCATCCAAAATACAAGTGGACAAAAAATTTGGGACATCTAAAAATTAACTAAAGTGGACAAATAAATTTGGATAGAGTGAGTAATATATAAGCATGAGTGCACCCCACGGCTGGTTTCTGGGATTGTATTCAACCCAAGATCATATAACTCGGAATCAGAGTTAAGGTAGTAGAAATGGGTACGGTCAACGGTGCATGTCTCTCGCTTGTATGCGGCAATTGTTGCCGGGTAATTTTGTATCAGGGTTAGGTATCATGTAACATGTCTCTGGCTTGCCGAGTAATTATGTGGCATGTCTCTGCCCATGATCATGTAAAACATGGTACAGAGAGAGAGAGAGAGATTTTTAATTCTTTATTCTTTGAGGCCTGAATTAGACCAGTATCTTGGTTTAAGTCCCACCTAGAAATTCATGGGGTATTACCAAAGGGACCAGACGAAATGTTTGGTATAATCATATAATGACATGTATGGCCCCCAAATCATCTTGGTTTGACATGTTACGGTGTGAATTTTTTTAAAAAAAACACCCTCCAACTATGCCAACTGCTGGCCCACTATTTAAAAATGTGCCCCAATTGTTTCTCTTGAGTACTTTTAAGTGGAGCAACAATTAAAAGAACAAGAGGAACAACAAGAGTACTTTGTTTTATTTTGGGTGTTCATTTTATATGAGTATGCGAGAATTGTTCATTATCGTACCAAGAGTTGTTTCTTTAATTGTTATAGTAAAGTTTGAATCCAGTTGGAACTTTTTATAGTTAAAAATTTTTAGGCTGGAATTTATATATTCAAGATGGATGCGGTGTATGGTGGAGACATAGACGAACAAAGAATTAAAGCCAAAATGGCTCGACTCATGCGCAGGAGAAGATTAATGAATCAACGTTTCTTAGAAATTGAAAGAGAGGCGCGACGTTTGGGAAGTGCATACTTGCGTAGTAAACTATTGTTCAAAATGGATGTTCTCCGTGAGAGAGCTAACACAATTGATTTACGAAATCTTACTGAAGAGTACTTAGGTATTAGATCGTGGCAAAATCGGTGGCGGCAGCGACGTTAACAAAACAATGGCGATTAGTTTGTAAATAGTTTTTTAAAACACTTTTTAAGTTGCAAGGACATTATCTATTAGCTTTATCATTTTATGCATGATTGCTAGCAGTAATTGTGTTTAATGTTCACATACTACCATTATATTTTTTCATAAACTAGCGTTCAACCTGTTCTATGCACGGGTTGAACGCTAGTAATCATATAATGACATGTATGGCCCCCAAATCTCCATTCACAAAGTTTTGGGGCCTCCTAAAGGTTCTCTTTTCTCCTGGCTGTTAGTAGTTAATAACTGCAGCTTCTGTGGCCTTTACTTACTAGTATTTATACAATCATAATGCTCTACTTCAGTTATGCAGGATTAGTTGCCATGGATTGACTCTAGGGACCCAATTCTGCTGCCAAAGAAGGCACAAACTAGTGTTTGCAGATGACTCAGCCATGTGCAAAGCCCCTGTCCTACATGTTTATCGATAGGCCTGTCAATGGGCCGAATCCGATCCAGATCCGAATCCGATAGTGGTAATCCGAACAGAAAATTCGGATCCGATCCGAAAACTTTTGTACTTCAAAAATTTTAGCTAATTTTTTTTTTTCAAAAAAAAAAGATTTTCCAAAAAAAATTTGAAAAAAAAACTTCTTAAACATTTAAATTTTAAAAAATGAAGTGCAGATTCGGATTAATAACGGATTTAATCCGATCCGTATTTAGATTACCGGATTCGGATTATCGGATCGACGTTATCATATTCGGATCGGATCTGGTCTGTTGACAGGCCTATTTATCGATCCATCCTTTGAAGGCAAATACATAAGTTGGACCGGGTTTCTGATCTTTATCCAAGTTTTCATTATTTGAGGTAACGAACAAGCTGGTGTTTGTGATAAGATTAGTCCCTTGATCGAGGCGCTCGTAAGTTGGCTCAGACATCTAAATTAGTGAGAAAAAACCTATCCCGGACACCTGAATTAGCGATAGTAAAATCATGCTGGTGATTGGATGTTTTCTATTTATCTTCTCTCTTTCTTTCCTTTTGGTAGTGTAGGGGTTGTTGGTGATAACTCTGATGGACGTGGTGTATCGTGGCACTGAATGGAAATCTGATCAAGGATACGTTTGGTACTGCCAAATCGAATTATTGGGCCAAAAGTCCACAAAAATGGAGACCATGCTTTCACATGAATCGCTTATGCCTGCCTGTCATCCATCATCTTTTGTAGATTGCTTGTCCCAAAATCACACACCACCGCATGGATTTCGCGGTGGACGAGTGCACACCTATTGGAGCCCACTCCGAGCCCCACCGCACACTTTTTTAGGTCTCTGTATTTTTTTGGGGTCCGGAGTAGGTCCCAATAGAAGTGCGGTGGACGGTCACCGTATTTCCGTGCAGTGTACCTAGACTTTCTGTTTGAGAATTCGTCCGGAGGAGCTTTTACACTCTCATTTTCGATTTTGATATTCCCCTACTTTCGAAAACACCGAAATACCCATGCCTTTTTATGATATGGCCATGCTTACATGATCAAATTTATGCTAAAGACTCAACTTATCCCGTTGCTATGGCACCATTGAACAAACAATAGCGTTACCTACGCTAGCGGCAGCTACAAGATTTTAACTCAGCGGTGACAAAAATTTATACAAAAAATTTTGCAGACCAAATACTATATTTTACTTTGCTTAAAGACTTATCGAGCCTAATTTATTTTATTTTATTGAGCTACATCAGATCATTTACTCACAAATTTCAGTAAATTTTTATTTACTCTGCTTCACACCACTCATTCGGTGTCGACGATAGGAGAGAAATATCAAATTATATACAAAATTATAGTACATTTTTTAATCCGGGGGGTCAAGTGAACCCTAGTGGAGCCGCCCCAGAGGTCCTACGCAGTTTAGCTGTATCTGATTGGTAATTTTGATAACTCGACTATTCAGATGTTATGTTTGACTCTCTTGAGCATGACAAATGATGTGTTGTTTTTCTATCATTGTTACGCTCGTGACGGATATGCAATTGTTGCTGGAATTCTTTATAAAGGTAAATGTCATGATTTGACATACTTCAAAATAATGAATTTAGTGAAGTATCATTGATGCTAGGTACCAAAAAAAAACTTAAAGTATTTCGGAAAGGAAAATCAAGGATCCAGATCATCTTTTGGGTGAATCTAGACCCTTAATTTTCCTTTTCGGGATACTTTCTGAGTAAATTGTTTTTGGTACCTAGCATTGCTCGTGAAGTATCTCCTATACCTTGACAAAGCTGAGATTAATAAGTACATGGAATTCTAGGTTTTCAATGTAAGGATTGAGGCAATCAAAAAATAAAAAATAAAAAATGTAAGGATTGAAGCTAATTGGGTTCTTTAAATGTTTTACTTCTTTACAATTTATCACAAATTCCAAATACAAGAAAGTTGGTTTGTTTTATTTCGTTGGGTTATGTTGTGTTTTGGTTGCTGTATGAGGCTGTTTTATGGTTTGTAATCGACTGATTGTACTGTTTATTTGTTATCTACTATAATATATCTGAGATGATTTTGTTTGTCAAAAAAGAAAGTTGGTTTGTTTCAAGATTCATTCGATCTGATCTCTCTTTGTCGTCCTAAAGTTTGGTTACAACTTGAGTGGACCAACTATGAACATTTGCTCCTAAAGTGCTCAAAATGTTTATTCCCAATCAAAAAGTTGTCAAACTAAATTCTCGAAAATCTGCGAAACGAAATTTTTTTCTGCATTTGTTTTCAGTGGGAAAGTTTTTTTTTTGTCCTCATTGGAAAGTTTTTTTTTGTCCTCATTAAGTGAAAACTCAAAAAATAAATTAGAATTATTTTACTACTCTTTGATGCATTATTTAACAAAAAAACACTGATTTATGTTAATTTGCGGTGAAAAACCAAACAAAACACCAACAAAAGAATATGTAAGTGTAAATCAACACAAAAGAGCAAGGTTGATTATCAATTTTTTCCCTATTCGTAAAGTGCAAGACTACCCCCACTGCTCAACATTAACCACGCAACATTCACCGTTCAATATCTCACTGTCCGTCTCGACAAATGACAATCAATAGTCAAAGTTTTTTTAAAATCCAGACCGTTCAAAACACTTTCGAACGGTGAGATGGAGAGCGGTGAGAGGAGCGTGAATGTTGAGCGGTGGGAATAGACTTAATGATTCGTTAATCACTCGATACACCGTTTCAACCACGTTGCTTCCAACTCGAGGAAAAACAAAAAGAACTGAATAAACTTGGGAACCAACATTTTTTTATATGTGGAGATTAAGAGGAATCAACAAAGAAATGTCCAATTATTGTTTTTTTTTTTTAATAATTAGTGTTGTCGGCGTATCAATTAGTTAAGATAAGGTTGTTAATATGGCCTTCTCCCTGCCAAAAACAATACTGTACTAGTCTCCGTCAATACTGGCAGCCGTCCCCTTCAGTTACTTTCACAGGTTCATTACCGCCTAATAATAAATTACTTCCACCGTTCCGATTTGTTTGTCATCAATTATAAAAAATTCAATTTATTAAGGGAGCATAATCATTACACTTTTTGAAATTGAACTTGCCACATTAATTCAAAAAGTAAGGGCAAAGTAGGAATTTCATAAGATTTTTTCAATTGATTTTTTTGTGTATTCAGCTACCAAAAATTTTGTGAGACTCACAATTACAATTTTTTCACTGAGAAACACTTTCTTGCAAAAAAAAAGGTAACCCGTCAAAAGGAAGGATTTTTTTTTTTTTTTAGCAAAATTCATTGTCAAGAGAACACGTGTAGAAAAAATAAATGGTACTTTATTCTTTTTTACTTCACCCCACTTTACTCTTTCTAATTAACATTTCCGAAACGTTAAGGCTACGTTCCGGAAACCTTCTTAAAAAATAAGTACTTATTTCACCTACTTCTTTTTCGAAAATAAGGACCACCTTCTTATTTTTCCCAACCAAAAAGTTTCTTTCACATTTTCAAACTCAAATATAACATAAATGAAAAAAAAAATTTTTTTTTTTGCACCGTATTAAAGATCTCAATGAGATCTATCAAATAAGATCCATAGCGATAGGAAAATTATTTGCGTAAACACATGATTTTTGAGCTTGAAGTTGCCTTATACAAAAAAATGAGACTGTTGATATGGTAATTGGCGCCGGCGGACGGAAATCGTACCGGCGGCAGCGCCGGGCCATCTCCGGCCACCGGACAATCGATCCGAGCCGTCAAAAAATTCTAAAAAAAAAAAACAAGGGGGCTAAGGCGGGAATCAACGGCATCCGACGTGTGTAGGGTGCTTGATCCGAGCACCCCTTTTCGGTGTACATATGATATTTGATAAGTACACGGAAAAGGAGTGCTCGGATCAAGCACCCTACAAACCTCGGATGCCGTTGATTCTCGCGTAAGCCCCCATGATTTTTTTTTATAGAATTTTTGGACGGCTCGGATCGGCCGTCCGATGGCCGGAGACGGCCCGGCGCGGCTGCCGGTACGATTTCCCTCCGCCGGCCGGTATTTACCTATACAAATTCTACCAAAATAAGTACTCAGCTTCTTATTTTCAGGAACACCCCTTATTATTCAACAAAAAAGAAGCTCTTATTCTCGTTCTGGAACGGAGCCTAAGACTGCTAGAAAAATACTCAATTTAGATGCTTCTTTTTATGCCTAGAAGTTATTGAGTTAGGGTTAGCTATTCCTAATACGAAAAATGAATATGACAGGACACGATAACACGAAAAGCTAAACAAGTCGGATTAATGTTGAGAGAATTCTGACATGAACAAGAGATGACACAATACGAGAATTTATGAAAGAACACAATAACACGACACGAACCCGACACAAAGTTAGCGGGCTAGAGTTGGCTATTTCTGACACGAAACACGAATATGACATGATATGTTAACATGAAAAACTAAACAGGTAGGGTTAAAGGTTGAAAAAATTCTGATACGAATACAAGATGACATGACACAAATACGACATGATGCCCGCTCCTACTCTTTTTTCCCTTTTTTCTTTTTTTTTTGACAAAAGTGAGAGGTATTGCATTGATAAAGCCCAACATCATTTACACAACGAAATTCATTACATATAATCTGGACAAAGCTAAACTAATCATCTAACTGATACAAAATGAGAAAGAACGAGGCGATTGATGGCTTTCATCCCCAGCCCAAGCATGGCCTGACGCACCTTCTGGAAAATTCATATATCCTATAGCAGTCTCAAAAAGAGATACTCCTACATTGCTAGCCAAGAAAAAAAGACAACAAGAACCCAGACGATCAGATGAACTTCAACCAGAAATGAGCACACTAATGAATTTCTAGCAAATCACCAATAGATGCATATTAATCTTTTTAAGCCCGAACAGTAAACAAATCGCCCAAAGGTGAACTTTATTACTCTCACAAGGAGAGACAAAACTCCCCCAAATCTTGCTCTAAATCCAGCCGCCCAAAAACCGCTGAACGGATCCCAACCCTCACTACCACAAGGTCTCCGGCGATGGATTACATGCGGACAAACAAATGGCCTCATTCTTCTAAACTTATTAAAAAAGAAGAAGAAGTTGTTTTGTTCGTATTTGATTTATTTTTTTTGCATTTGTTAGTTTTGCGTCAAATTTTTCTGAATTATTGATTTGTCTAAAAAATGGATTATATAGTGCTAAAGGGTTTTGTTAATGTATGCCATAGGGGCATATGACATTAATTGCTCCACATTACTCCACTCCCACGGGAAAAGTAACACTAACAATGGTAGAGTAATAAATTGCATTTTGGAAAGAGAAACCTTTTTTTATTTGACAAAATTGCCCCTAGCTACCTAACGAACAAAAACCTAAGATTTAAGAATCAACCAAATAAACATGAAACTTATTTGAAAAAATGTTTTCTCGTGTTCTCTCGTGAATTTTTGGAATATAATTTTAGCAAACTTAATTATCACATATAAACTAGAAAAAAGTGAGAGGCTTTTAAATCAAACCTAACCACTTTTTCCCTTACAAAGTTCCAATCGTAACATTTCTCTTTTTAAAAATTATTGGTATGCTAATTAAGAGTCCGTTTGGACTTTCTTGACTAATAATTTATCTATTCTTTGGCTTTTGTGATTTTTTTAAACTTCAGATCAAGAGAATTTACTTCGCTAATTTGTTTTGATGAGAGAAAACATAAAAATAAAAAAAGACGAAATATAAAAAAGGTTCAAAAAATATAACATCAGCCCAAAGAATAAGCCAAAAGTTTGAGGTTCAAAGAAAAAAAGAATAAGCCAACAAGTATAAACTTTTTGGCTCGGGGGACTTTTTTCATAAAAATCTGGTTAAGGGAAAAAATTACTCCGTAATACTAAACTTGTTTCTTGAATGTATTAGTATTTATAGTTATTAAAAGAAGCACTACAATACTCTTTCATTTGTTTTTCCAAGCTTCAGAGAATCAGAGGTTTACCCCTCTTGCTTTTCTTTTTTTTGCTTCGAGTTCAAGTGTTCATCGGAATAAACAATTACTTGCATTTAGTAAACCATTTCGGTGACTAATATGGATTACCCAAAGGAAATTTTTTTTTTTCTTAAACCCG
Organism: Rhododendron griersonianum; assembly: GCA_018127125.1. NCBI lineage: Eukaryota > Viridiplantae > Streptophyta > Magnoliopsida > Ericales > Ericaceae > Rhododendron > Rhododendron griersonianum. Next base: position 40,155,799 of record CM030790.1, on the reverse strand, counting down.
CTCGAGTTGAAAGACTAGAAAAATAAAAGGAGGAAAAAATAAAAAAGGGGGTAATTTGGTCTCACCTATGTAGTGGGCATCATTAATTAATGTTGTGTTTGGATGAGTTTTTGAGAAATTTTTTTATAAGAGTAATGATTGTAAGTAGAGATAATGAATAATGAGAGATAGATGGAGAAATGAGAATAATGATTGGAGATATGGGTAATGAGTGAAGAGTAATGATTGGAAGTAGGAATAATGATCGAAGATATTGGTAATAAGTGAAGAGTAAATGATTGAAAGTAGAGGTAATGAGTATTTTTTGAGTTAAATTTTTTTTTTCAAAAAAAAAAAACGAAGGCATAAATGAATATTAACATCTGCCCTTAAGGCTCCGTTCCGGAAACCTTCTTAAAAAATAAGTACTTATTTCCTTCACTTCTCATTCAAAAATAATCCACCCTTCTTATTTTTCCCAAACAAAAAGTTTCTTTCACATTTTCAAACTCAAAAATAATGTAAATGAAAATTTTTTTTCACCGTATTAAAGATCTCAATGAGATCTATCAAATAAGATCCATTGTGATAGGAAAATTATTTGCGTAAACACATGATTTTTGAGCTTGAAGTTGCCTTTACAAAAAGAAGACTGTTTTTACCAATATGGGGGCCGGCGGAGGGAAATCGGTCCGGCGGCCGCGCCGGGCCGTCTCCGGCCACCGGACGGCCGATCCGAGCCGTCCAAAAATTCTAAAAAAAAAAACCAAGGGGGCTTACGCGGGAATCAACGGCATCCGAGGTGTGTAGGGTGCTTGATCCGAGCACTCCTTTTCCGTTAACATATGAAACTCGCGTTGGCCCCCTTGATTTTTTTTTTAGAATTTTTGGACGGCTCGGATCGGCCGTCCGGTGGCCGGAGACGGCCCTGCGCGGCCGCCGGACCGATTTTCCTCCGCCGGATCTCATGGAATCTATATAAATTCTTCCAAGCCTTCTTATTTTTCAGGAACTCCCCTTCTTATTGGACAAAAATTCTTATTGGACAAAAAAGAAGAGCTTATTCCGTTTCTGGAACGGAGCCTAAGACATACATTAACAAAAAAAAGTCCGGCTAACGGGCACTAATATGCGTTTCCTAAGAAAATAAAAAATTACTTTTTCGTCTCTCACGCGCGAGCATGTTACTCCACTTCCTTTCGACAATAACTCCAATGTCAGACTCGTGTCTTTGTTTATCCAAATGACAGTTTTTAATAACCTTTCTATCTTCCCAATTTTAATAAAAAAAATCTCCACTCACATCCTCTCTCCTCTTACCCATCGACTTCAATTAGCCAATGGCACTCCAGTTGATGATTTTTTACGGAGTGATTTTTTTCGGGTCTTAAAAAAATGTTTCAAATCGCAAGTTATTCTTAGACTCCGTTCCGGAAACCTTCTTAAAAAATAAGTACTTATTTTGCAAAAATTCATTCAAAAATAATAAGGGTCATTTCACAAAACCTAAATAAAAAGTTCATTTCACATTTTTAAACTCAAAAATAATTATAAATGAAAAAAAAATTAATATTTTTTGCACCGTATTAAAGATCTTAATGAGATCTATCAAACAAGATCCATAGTGATAGGAAAATTATTTACATAAACACATGATTTTTGAGCTTGAAGTTGCCGTATACAAAAAATAAGACTGTTGCTATGAGAATGGGCGCCGGCGGAGGGAAATCGTACCGACGGCCGCGCCGGGCCGTCTCCGGCCACCGGACGGCCGATCCGAGCCGTCCAAAAATTCTATAAAAAAAATCAAGGGAGCCAACGCGAGAATCAACGGCATTCGAGATGTGTAGGGTGCTTGATCCGAGCACCCCTTTTCCGTGTATATATGAGTCCGGTGGCAGAAGACGGCCCGGCGGGGCTGCCGGTACGATTTTCCTCCCCGGCCGGACGGTACCTATATAAATTCTTTCAAAATAAGTACCAACCTTCTTATTTTCCGGAACAAGCCTTCTTATTACACAAAAAATAAGTTCTTATTGTGTTTCTGGAACACAACCTTAATTTTTTTTATGGGTTTTCGAAAAAAGTAGCCCAATCCGATATCGATAAGAGCTCTTTCAGATTTAGTAAGGCTTCCTACGAATTCTGAAATAATTCTGAAATAATCCTTACCGATATGAGATTGAGCTAATCTTTTTCAGAAACCCATAAAAAATTATCTTAAGAATAACTTGGTATTTGAATCACATTTGTATGACCCGTAAATGGGCCCTGCAAAAATCAAGAAATTGTTGTGGCAAGGGCCCCGTTTGGTGCATCATTATGTGCCCTATAAAGATGATTCTAATTTCTAACCATAAGTTGTTCTTAAGATTTTTTTTTATGAGTTCTCGAAAAAAAAAAAATCATCAACAGGAGAAGGATTTATCGAGTCCGAGAGGGAGATGGGTTTATCAAGAAAATGAAGAGCCGAATTTGGAGAAAAGTTAAAGGACAGTATTGGTTTTGTTCGGTTAGAAGTTTAGCATTTTTCAAAAACTTAAACTAGCGTTCGGTTCCCAACTTGGAGAAAATAATCTCTTACACTCACCTATCCTCGTTTACTCCCCTTATTAACGTAAAAGGCTACTGTGCAACTACCCTAATCGGACGCACCATGGCAGTGTTTAGCTTTTTCCCTTAAAGGCTTAAACCCACTCTTTTCGCCCTATTTGATAGCAAGTTTTGAGCTTGGGATAGGATTGTGAGTCCTATGGAAGCTTTAAAATTCTTGTTTGGTGTTGGCAACAACCTAAGGATTGGCAAAACCAAGGGATTACGAATCCCACAAGTCCATAGGATTACTCATCCCGTGAGGGGGGTGGTATTAACAATCCTATCCCATGGGATTAGGATTGGAAAGCCAATTTTATTCACAATCCTATCCTATCCAAAACAAACATGTTATTCACAATCTTACAATCTAATCCTGTCCAAAACAAACATAAATATAAGATTCACCTCCTCATTAATAGTCCCACCTCATTACCAATCCTCCCAAAACGAAATCTGTTATCAAACACGCCCTTTATATTTTGAAATTTCGTCTTCTCTCTGCTGTTGATTTGAATGCGATCCCAGAGGAAGGGAGTAAGGAGTAAATGCGTCGTAGAGGAAAAAAAAAAAAGCTTGTTGTAAAGCTGCTTTAGGAGGCGTTCCACTTTATCTCTAAAAATACTTTTTGAAAAAGAATGATAATTTCAAGTTCAAAAATTATGTGTTTACTTAAATAATTTTTCTACCGATATAGATTTTATTTGATAGATCTCATTGAGATCTTTTAAACGGTGCAAAAAAAATTAAAAAATTATTTTTTCATTTTCATAATATGTAAGTTTGAAATTACCTTTTTTTTTTTTTTTGGTTGAAAATGAAGGTTTAGAAAGCAAGTGGAACGGGCTGTGCTTCTAGTTAGAGCCCATAATGGGTGTGCTAACTAGTGCTTTAATTGTGTGTGTTAAGATTTAACAAATAAAAATATATTTTTTGTGCCACAATGCTTGTGTTAGTTTGTGTGCTAGAATATGTTAAATCTTATAGTATGCTAGTATGTGTGCCAAATTTGACAATTATGTTAGCAAATAATAAGTGGGTCTCACCTCTATAATTTAAACTCCAACTATAAAATATAAATATCCACTACTCTTAATACATACTTGTGGGACCTATTGTTATCCTAACAAATATTTTAACACACAAATTTATCAAGCTCATTGTGGATATCTAAACACACTTCTATGTTATCAATATCTAAACACATATTTGTGGGATCCATTTTTTACTTAATACACATTTAAACACACAGATATACCAAACTCCGTTGCGGATGCTCTTTTTAGTTGGGGCGATGATACTTTGGGTCCCATCCCTTAGCATCACGACGCGTAGCATCACACCGACCGGCCACTGGTCCCGAGGAGGAGGAACGACGATTACTACTCTATTTGTAAGAGTTGAAAAATCCAACCCTCCAAGCTATATTTGGATTTCCGCAACGCGGCCTGTCGCTCTACCTATCTACGGAGTACTTTTCTTTTCCTTCGCTCCCAGGACACCACCTCTCTTTCTCTCTCTCTCTCTCTCTCTCTCTCTCATCGCAACCACCTTCCACATTCCCCTCGTGTATACACACACGCCCTCTCTCTCATACGACTTGTCTCGACCGTTTGAATTCTTAACTCGAAGAAGATCGATCAGTTTCTCTACTTTCACAATCTAGTTTTCGATTAATAGCGGGCCGATGCGGGGTGGGTGACCTGAGAATGAGCGAAGCCAGAGGGATGGGAAACGGCAGTGTGAAGAACGGGGTTTGCTCCTCGGAATCGGTGAATGGCGGGCAAGATATGTGGAGTTGTGACAAATCTGCTGCTGCTTCAGCTGATCATCTTGTCGTCATGGTCCACGGAATTCTCGGAAGGTCAAATCCTCTCTCTCTCTCTCACACACACACACACACGCACACACACACACATTCGATATGCATATCTAGATATTTGGGCGTACAAGTTCGTAAATTTCGTTTTTGTGGTGGATTATTCTTTTTGATGTTAGATTTGATGAATTTTTTGCTTGAAATGAATTAATTTGGAAGACAAAGTTGAAGTACTGTAGTAGCTAATTTGCATTTTGCGCTGTAGAGATGAAAGTTCAGTCATTCTTTTCTTATGTAGGTTTCAGTTTGGTTTTTTCCCCCCTTTGTCAAAAGGTTTTGTGATGTTTATTGCAAAATGGGAATTTTGATGTCGGTCGATGATTTTTTGCCTTTAAACCGTGAAAATATATGTGGAAGTTGAAACTCTTGTCGTCTGGATATATATTCAGGAGTTTGTCAGCTTGAAACCGTGGTTGTTTTTTATTCTTTAAGGCCGTTTTTTTTGGATTTGAGCAATTCTAGGAACAAAAAGTTAAAACACAACTCCGGGCATACCTGTGTCTGCAGCCGTTTGACACGCGTGCATCCACATACATCAAATGGGTTGGAAACAAGCCGTTTGATGCACGTGCATCCATATATATCAAACGGCTCCGAACATAGTTGTTTCCGACGTTTTGTAACTAGGCTTTTTAGTTTGGATTTTTATCCTATGGATGCCATTGTTTTTCTTATCGCAATCATCATTCAGACAGAACACTGGTTATCTTTCCCCTATTTCCCTCAGTCAATCAGACCTCTGTCTTCCATGGACACTTTCTCATTCTTACTTACCTTCAGGGTGGTGGTAGTTGTCGTGTCATCTACCTCTGGATTCAGAATTATAGGCTTGAAGATCATGTACTAAAGGCAAAAATGTGGCAATTACCACACCAGGGTAGTCCAACGGTTTAAGTTTGTCACCAGGGATCCAGGACCAACCGTAATTCGGAGGTCCTGTGTACATCTCCCGCTGTCGATGCCTTGACTTACAGATACACGTGGTTTGTAGATGGTTGCGTGTAGTTGAGATTAGCCCGTGGGGTGAGTCCGAGTGACCTTGCGTTGGTTTCCTCGTTACCCAAGAAAACTAGTGGTGGCAGTTAACTGTTACATTGATAATCCCCGAATATTGGCTTTTATGTATTGTAATGGAAATATCTCCACTGAGAAAATTTTGCTAGAGAGAGAGAAAGAGGATAATGTTCAAGTTTTTTGGAGACTTTCTTCCATCTGATCAAATGCTTATGAAGTTATTGGCGACTTGAATGCTCATGCTCTGTGGAGCTTCTCTTGCTCCTGATGATTGGAAAGTCTGTTGTTTGCACTTTTGCAGTATGGATGTTCACCCTGGTGCTATATTGTTTTTGCAGTTCTAAAGATTGGAAGTTTGCAGCTGAGCAGTTTGTTAGAATGATACCTGATAAAGTATTTGTTCATCGTAAGTAGTATTTCAACAATTAAACTTGCATTACAACTTGTTTTCTCATTCTTCCCTTCCTTCTGGAACATTGATATCAAGCCTTTGACTGCATAAAAGTAGAGGAGTATTCTTTTTCCTGTTTTAGTTTCCCTTTTTTTTTTTTTTGCATCCTTTTCAGATATTCTCGTTCATCTTATATGAGTATATTGATTCAAATGCTGGTCTTTTCTGCATGGGTGGAGCCATACAGGAATATAGAATTCTCATCCAAAAGTATGAATAAGTGATAGATTTTCTGGTTTGACCTCCATAATGAATAGTATTGTCTGTATGAATTGAATCGGTGTAGCTCTCTTATGGGGGTTGTCAATGTTGACCAACTGATTCAGGTGTAAAAGTTGTTCGCCTTGGCTAGTTAAACTGGTGAAATTATTTCCGTTGTTGTTCGTAGATAATCTTGTTCTCCAAATGACGTCTGCATTATTGTAAGTTGTAGACGTTCTCCGGGAAAAAAAAGGAAAGAGGTTTTAAACAACAGGAATTTCTAGGGGTAGCTGCTCTAATTTGTATTCCCACCCGGAAAAAAGTGATGATCATAAGCAGAAGAGATGGAAAAAGTCTTTTATGTACCCTGAATGCAGGCATCAATTCAATTATTTTGACCGCTTGGTCAAAACTCATGTTTGTTGACTTGCTTTGCAGGTAGTGAACGAAATACGGCCAGCCTGACATTAGATGGAGTGGATGTAATGGGTGACCGATTGGCAGAGGAGGTTAGTTGTTCCTTTTGTGCTGCAGATTTGCAGTATTGTTAGCAGTGGATGATCTATAACGTCTGCTTATTTTTGTACATCTGGACCTCTGGTATGTGGTTTGTACTAATATGTTGTATATTCCAGATTCTTGAGTTGATTAAACAAAAACCAAGTTTACGCAAGATCTCCTTCGTTGCACATTCAGTTGGAGGACTTGTGGCAAGATATGTGATCGGGAGATTATTTCGACCTCCTAGAAGCAACAATACGGAGGATTCATTGCCTAAATCCTGTGAAGAGCTGTCCAAGGGTACAATAGGTGGTTTGGAGCCTATGAACTTCATTACTGCTGCTACACCTCATCTTGGTTCTAGGGGTAATAAACAGGTATGTTTCTTTCTTGTAATCGCACTTTCCAATCATGCTGACATTGGATGATGCTGCCAGTATTAGGAAGAGCTTTTTTTGAATTATCCAAATAGATAGTTTATGTTCACCTTGCATGATGGTTCTGCTGGGTTGGGTCAGGAGGGTGATGCGATGCAATCTGAAAAAGTACACGGTTAGGTTGTGAGAGGATTTGGCGACTTTGTTTAAGCTGTGATAGTATTTTTTGTGAGATGTTTGATAGCATGTATAGTCATTGGTCTGCTTGATTGTTAGAGTTAATTAAAGGATTAGCCAAGAACCTCTTAGGGTCTGTTTGGAAAAGTTTTTATTTCCAGTTCTTTGTTTTTGTTTATGGTAAATTTTGAAACAGGCACCATAAACTTGTTTGTGTTTCTGTTTTTGTTTACAAAATACAAAAGCAATTCCACTTGTTTATGGGAAATTTTGGAAACTCAAAAGCTGCATTTCCATTTGTTTTTGAAACACTTTCGGCAGCCAAAAAAAAACACGGACCTACAGTACTGCCACCTAACACGCAGTAGGTGCAAGTTCCAATCCTACTAAGAGCATTTTAGAAGATGTGTTTATGGGAATTTTTGGAAACTCAAAAGCTGCATTTCCATTTGTTTTTGAAACACTTTTGGCAGCCAATAAAAACACGGACCTACAGTACTGGCACCTAACACGCAGTAGGTGCAAGTTCCAATCCTACTAAGAGCATTTTAGAAGATGTCCATTCATCTTCCCTCAATTCACAGACCAGTAGATCTCTGGCGTTGATGTAGCCATGGCTGACTAGATTTGCAAATCTGACTACACCGCAGCTTGTACTCCCGAAAATATCCACTGTATTTCTTCCAGTGCTGACCATGACCCCTCTCTCTCTCTCTCTCTCTCTCCAACGATGATCGATGTTCTACCCAACCAACTGCCGTCAGCAATCATCCCACTCCATGATTGAGGACGACGTTCGTCGGAGGAGAATCGTCTGCCTTAATTGCTCCTTGACTTCATGGCTCCCTTGGATCTTACACTCACTAATCGAAGAAGAGGAGTCTTTGGCACCCAGGATTGAAGGTGAAATTGACTTAGACCCATCAATCTGCAAATTTTCCCCAAGTTCAAAATTAATTCTATCTTTGTGTGCTGGTAATGGCTGGTTGCTGTTCAATGTTCTTATACATTATTGGGTTAGAATTATGCTTGTTCTTTGTTTTTGTTTTGGTTTATTATCCAACTATTACGGACAACAAACATGCTTTTTGTTTTTGTTTTTTACAGAATAAACAGAAACTCAGTTCTTGTTTTTCATAAACACACAAACAAAAAACTTGCAATTTCTCCAAACAGAGCCTTAAAGTTCAAGGGTTCTTACTTCTTTTGGCCATCTGGCAAACTACATGGTTTAACCTTTACCTCATTCTCTACAACTACTATTCAAGAGTTGGAGTCCGGTGATTCAGACTAACTTAACTAAACCAACACTGAGTAACTTCATTTGTGCAGTATTCACAATGTGTGTCCGAGTAACTTGAGAGAAAGTAAACGAGCCTTTAGCTGATCTTTAGATAATGTGGTGATGAGGTGTTCATGGTTCTATGTGGATTACACGGGATGCGTGCATTTTATCCCATGCAGAAGATGAAAGTTGTGCTTCAGATAAATTCAGCGCTCAAGGATCCTAAAGTTGTGCTTCACATAACCCCTCCTTTCTTTTAATCCTAGACTGGAAACACTACCACCATGCTCTGCCAGTCCATACAACTCAATTTCTCTTCGGCATATATAAGTAGAATATAACCTGGTATTACATTGATTCGCCATGTCGGGTGCGGTTGCGTTTTGATTGATCTTCATTAATTTGCTTCCTTATGCAGGTACCCTTTCTTTTCGGTTCACCTGCCCTTGAAACAACTGCTAGAGTTGTTATTCATTTGATATTTAGAAGAACAGGCCGACATCTTTTTCTCGTGGACAATGACGATGGAAAGCCTCCATTACTTAAACGGATGATAGAAGATTACGGTGAATGTTGCTACATGTATGTTGCTTTAGCCTATTTCTTTGTTAAGTGAATTGCTTTTCCAAATTCCAAATGTCTGCAGATGTCAACATCTATCAATATCCTAGTACTAAATTGTTGATATACCAACCGATTCGTTGATGCAGGTCTGCATTAGGTTCATTCAAACGCCGTGTGGCATATTCCAATGTTCGACATGACCGTATCCTGTTGACACTCTAGATGCAGCCCTTATATCTATTAGTGGTTTCGAAATTATACCCTCCTTGTTTTTTGTGGTAAATTTTCTCCTTGTTTCCTTTTACCAAATGTTGCTCAGATATAGTGGGCTGGAGAACCTCATCAATTAGACGCAATAGTGAGCTTCCCAAGGTACCATGTTTTCTGTGTGTGTTTTTATTAAACTATATGTGAGTTGTGGTTGCAGTTGAATGACCAAACAATATATTGTTCATCAGTGGGAGGATTCTTTAAACGAAAAATATCCACATATCGTATTTGAAGAACACTGTAAGGCGTGTGACATGGAGCAGTGTGAACCCACTGCACTAGCAAATGATTGTTCAGATAAGCTGGAAGGTTTGTATCTTCAGTAACTTGTAATTAGAGTATTCAACAGATTGCTTTTATTGTATATTAGACTTGTTTTGGGCCGAGTGCTGGGGCTCCATTAATTCATCTTATTGCTCGAAGAGGCATTGCATTATCTTTCAGTGGTGTTGGTTTTGTTTTTTCTTGCACTTGGTATTCCAGATACTATTTGCTGAATTTTTTGTTTGGACTGTACTACTCAGAGGAACTTGTGACTGGCCTATCGCGTGTATCGTGGGAAAAAGTAGATGTCAGTTTTCATAGTTGCAAACAGAGGTCTGCTGCTCATAGTCTGATTCAGGTCTCTCTCTCTCTCCCCGTGGTTATGACAAATACATATTTACGTGAACCTTCTTAGCAGTGTGGCTGTCTTTGCAAATTTTCCCAGGAAACATGGTTAATATCTATTTAATGTTTGGCGAGCTCTTTTGGTAATAGTAAAAATCTTGTCTAAGAGAAACTACAGCCATAATCCTGCAGATGGATTAGAGCATTTTTTCTAGTTTGTAAATCTTAACGTTTCATCTATCTTGCTGCTTTTGGTTGGATATTTCTCCATACAATTAGGAGAAAAAACTCTTGATTTGTTGACCAGCACAAGTTTTCTAGTTCAGATCTGCATCTTCAATACCTCAGTACGTGCTGATTTTCAGTTGGGCAATATATGACAGGTCAAAGACCATGCTCTGCATTCAGACGGCGCAGATGTCATACAACATATGATTGATCATTTGATCCTTTAGATGGTCATCAGCTCGAGTTTCACTGACCAAAAATGCATGGTGTATCGGTAAAGCTACGATGGGCTGGGTGCCAAAATCCCTCCTTTTTTTTTGGGAGGATGAGAGTTTGTCAATGGCTTCCCGGCGTTGTAAGCAGCAAAGTTACCAGGTTATCGGCAATGACAAACTGTACGAAAACTATTGCTAAAGTATAAAGCAACTATAAGAAATTTTGTTTATCCATTACCTCTTCCAATGTACATGAACACAAACTATCTATCAATAAAATGGAATTCGAGCTTTCAAGTATATCGTCAATCTTTGTGTATCTGATTAGGCTGAAGATTTTAGGTTTATATGATACGTTGAAGATTCCCGGGTGAACTGTTCTTAAAGTCTATGGAAGACAAGGTAAAAATCTAAAGACGGGGGGTTAATGTGGTGTCTTTTCTGCATAAAGACAATTGTTTTCATAAATTTCCACCTTCTAATGGAGCCTGAGGCCTTGAATTTTTTTGCCAATGGATTTCCTCCTCCGTTTTTAGTAACAAAATGAACCAGAAGTAGGACCAAACTGAGAGTGAGTAGCATAAACAAAGATGGATTTGTGAATGAGAAAAACAAGTCTCTTATTTTCATGGGAATCAGTGGGATTATTTCAATTTGCTCTAGTGGACTATGGGGCGAAGGTCATAATTTGAAAGAGCATTCTATGGTCTTAATAAGAGGAGGTAAGAGTGAAAGATTTGCCAGGTGCGAAATTCTATTGTATTCGAGGAGTCAAGGATTTGCTTCCAACTCTTCTCTAGCTGGCTGGCGAAGCATGAATGAAGCGACGGGAGGAACATACCAACGAGCGAACTGATTTGTCAAAGCAAGGAAATGCAGGAATGTTCAGAGCACTGTAGGTTTGTGGAAGCATTGGAATGGAACTGCAGCACATACACACATTACATCTGGGCATGTTCAATGTTTTCCTGCAGATCGGAAGAACTTTTACAGGGGTGAATGTAGACTAAGTTTCTAAGTTCAGAGTTGTGACAGTATAGATTAGATGCATGCAGTATAACTCAAGATTAATGTGTGCTGCTTCTGTGTTGGAGTATTTTGTATGTGCCTCCCATAGTTTCGTGTTCATACACTGTCAATGATGATTAAAAAAAAAAGGGAAATACACCACCTTTATCCATGATGCTTCAGATTGCCCTTCATACGAAAAAAGAAACTCAAGAGGTAAGGGTAATTTAGTAATTTCAAATGAATAAAATACAAAAAAGAGAAGAGCGTGCCAATAGATAAAAAGAGAGGGTGGAAGACATTGGTCCGGAATTTTTTTGACTTTTTGATTCGTCTCGTCGAGATGAATCGGGAAAAGTAAATTTTTTTTTTTCTTTCTACCCAAATATTTTGAATAAGGACTACTTTTAAGTTAAAAAAAAGTCTCTTTTTTTTTAATACTTAAAAGTGGTCATTGTTCAAAATATTTGGGTAAAAGTAAATTTTTTTTACTTTTCAGATTCGCCTCGTCGAGACGAAACAAAAAGTCAATTTTTTGGCGCAAAACAAACAAACGCAAAAAAAATTCAAATAAGGACAAAATCAGATTTTTTCTAAAAGTCTTATGTGGAACAGTGGAACACCACCTCAACCCATCTTTGGTTATTCAACTTGGGAACCAATCAACCATCGATAAGACGGATGGGCATTGGTGCATAGATTGGCTCGCTGGACCCATTTTTTCATTCCTACACAAATGATCTAAACCGTTAGTTAATTTCAAAGTATTTTCCCGAGTGGCTATGTGAAAAATCAACTCAATCAGATAGTTGCAAATGCTCGATCGATTGTACTAATTTTTTATTCAAAATCCAACATCCTATATTAGATTGAACACTTTCAGTTATTCGATTGAGTTGATTTTTTTCACAGCCACTCGAAAAAATATTTTACGCAAATTGCTCGAATCTTTTTTTGGAATCCGAAAGTAAATTCCGTTTGCCGATCTGTGCATCATCGGTCCTTCCCTAGTCAGTTCATATACATTAGTAGTTTTTTCCAGAAAGTCTGCTTGCACATACAACCTGTGCACAGATTTTGTTGTGGGGCCCACCACGGGTCCCACACAAATCATCCGAGCCGTTTATTAAATGTAAAATATTTTTTCAAGGGTACCCGTAAGAAATAAGCTCAATTCGATACCTATAGGTGCTCGATCCAACCATATAACTTTTCATTATCCGGAAATCTGAATGAAAAGTTAGATTGTTGGATGAAACACTTATAGGTATCGGATTGAGCTTATTTTTTACGGGGACCCTCAAAATTTTTTTTTACATTTAATGAACGGCTCGAATAATTTGTGTCGGACCCATAGTAGGTCCCACAAAGAAATCTGTGCACAGAAATCTGTGCACAGAAATCTGTGTGTAGCAGGACTCAGTTTTTTCGGAGGGGATTGGTGGCGTAACAACAAAGGAAAATTCTAACAACAAAAGGGGTTCGCATGATCCGGTCTGTGTTGGGCGTTATTCGCAAGAAAGATTCGTAGAGAATCACGGAAAGAAAAACAAGTATGGATTCATTTCGGGTCTCATAAAAATCTAGAAAAATATCAATAAATTTTTAAATATTATTTTATGGGACCCTATAAAAATAAGTTCCAGCGAACATCATCAGTAATAGATGAACTGAGCAATTTCGCCCTACAAATCTAAAAATAATACTTATCAATGTCCGTTGGAACTGATTTTTTGGCAGAATTCCATAAATTAATATTCAAAAATTTATGAATATCTTTCTAAATTTTTATGGGACCCGAATGTGCTCGAACGCATTTTTTTCTTGCGTGGTTGCATTAGAATTTCCGGTGTTGGCCCCGCCGAAGTCCAAATGTTATTTTCGAGGTAGCCCAGAAAAGTCTCGTCTTTTTTAACAGCTTTACTGGTTCACGTCCAATCAAACGTTCCTTGTGTTTGACTGTCGAGGCCGGACGTAAGATCGATCACCCGTGTAGGTTCCAGCTTAAGCTTCCACCATTCCTACCGTTCAGTTTCGATCACGCACAGTTCGTCAACTTTCCAATGGATCTCTCTCTCTCTAGAATTCCTCCTTCGCTTTCTCTCTCCGAAAATTCATCCATTCTTTGTTCTCGGTACTCAATAAGGCCGATTTCCACTCTCCCCAATCTGAATTTCAAACCCAAGACCTCCATAAGAAAGCCATTGCTTTGGCGCCATGTTCAACCGATAAGAGCTCAAAATCAGGATCAGACAATCAATGACGGATTTGTCCTCGAGGACGTTCCTCACTTGACGACCTTTCTCCCCAATTTACCGGTAATTCTTTCTTCAATTAAATCCTTCTTTTTTTTTTTTTTTTTTAACGTAAGACATGCATACGTGCAACATTCCGCATAAGTATAATTAGGTTAAACGTGTAAGTTATAATTTGGTTAAGCTGTAGTTTTTTATTTTGTCAATAGATAGAAGATATCATTTACATCATATATGGAGTACTAAGTACAAATCCGAGGGACACTACATCAATTTTGAGAGTCAACGAGATAATCAAGCCCAACAACTCAACCAATACAGGAATAAGCCCATCATATGGAAGAAACAAAGAAACAAAAGAAAAGTCCCTCTAAGGGAAAAACACCCACACGCAGGTGGGAAGATTCGAACTCCCGACCTCCGAGTGAGATGCAAGAGTCGTGGCCAACTGGGCTAGCCCCAATTGGTTGGTTAAGCCGTAGTTAAAGACTTAAAGTTGTAGCGCGTATCCAATCCTAAATCAGATCCAAATTTGAAGAGACTATGAAAAAGGCAAAAGACTAGCAGTAATTCTTCCAGGGAGGGGAATTTTATTTAGGAAACATTTTTATAACTATCAAACGTGATGCAGAGCAGGTTGCCGAAGAATTTCTCAAGAAGTTGGACCGTTGCAAGTCAAAGTAGTCTAATAGTTGCTTATTAACACTATGGGAATTCTAAATAAGTGTCTTTCAAAGTTCCTAGGTTGGTTCTTTGGATTAACTAGTCTTTTGCATCAAGTGTAGGAGTCTAAGGGTTCTTTGTATTTCACACAAGAGTCGAAGGGTCAGTCCTATCTAGTAGTAATTGTTAGGCTTATCTAGTTATCTTTTATCTAGTATAAATATGGGTTGTAATCCTAAGGGAAAGGCATTCAATCAAAACTTTTAAATTAAGAGATTTATCTACTCCTTGTGTTCAAGGTGTTTATCTTACACTTGTGGATTCAAGAAGACCGTCTATTACAATGTGGTCTAACCAACTTGTCTACTAGAACGATATCTAGTCATTACTTCCGCTACAACGCTGCGTCAAAAAAACGCTAATGTTTCCAAAGGATTATAATTGATAAGTTTGTATTAAACTGAAGTAAAGAAGTAGGAGATTTTTCACATGCAACTATGCAAGTGTGGGCATGTATTCTTAAAATGGAGAAAATGAATATGTTGCTGAGGTTGTAAGTCTTGTGAGTGATGCTAGTGCAATAAGTAAATGTAAATATTTCTATTGGATTATTCATGAGAATCGATACTGCATACGTACATTCAACTCATCTATCTGTGATACCAAATCGTCATCAACAAGGAACCATCTTTGTTTTGTGTTAAATTAGCAATATCTTGATTGTACAGTGGGTAACGTTTCGTGTTATATTGTTTTACTTTACTCGTTTTTCTAGCTATATGGTTATGCCTTAGTGAAATATAGTGGGTAAACAGTTATTGCGGAATCATGAGTTGGAAGTTGGCTAATCTAATATATAAAGGGAGAGCACCAGTTTGGGTGTCTCCCCTTTTTGAAGCCCTGTCACAAAAGTGATTTCCATCATTGTCCTTATGAAAGGAAAAATTTGCAATTAATTTATAACACAAATTAACTGTTAGGGGCAGCGTGGTAAAATCACTCATGCTCAACTACCCCACTCTCCCATCCCACTCCCCTATCCCACGTTTCAATTTCAACATACATGCACACACATCTGTGTGTGCCTAAACTGCTAGTATGTATTAAGTTGTTTAAATTTGAGACCTTAATATGTAGCTTGGGATGCGAATTTAATAGATTTACTCCCTCTGTTTGGTAATCTTAAGGAATTCTGATTTCAATCTTCGGATGATTAGTTGAGATTTAAATTTTCTTTTTTGTTGTTTTTTCCAGTCCTACCCAAATCCTTTACAAAGGAGCCAAGCTTATGCCATAGTCAAGTAAGTTCACATTTCCTTTACATTTTTTCGTCTATTAGGTATTTCCATTTTGAAGCACATACCAACTTGAAGTTTCTTTGCATGGTAATTCGATGTGATTACTAGGCAAACTTTTGTCAGCCCAAAAGATGTGGTCGCAGAAGAAGTATGTGACCTCTCTTTCTCTTGTAATGTTTTTGTTCCAAAATTTTCTGTTTGTATCTTAATCTATTTGTCATTTTTGTCCTTCAGATTGTCATTCAAAAGAACAGTCCTAGAGGAGTACACTTTCGGCGTGCAGGGCCTCGGGAAAGGGTAGGTCATCAGTATACTTTGTCAAGGTTGGCACTGGGTTAATCAGATGCTGTTGCAACTTTGAACAGCTTTTACCTATGTTTTTTCCCGTATCAGGTTTATTTCAAGTCTGAGGAGGTGCGTGCTTGTATTGTCACTTGCGGGGGTTTGTGCCCAGGGATCAATACAGTGATCAGGGAGATAGTTTGTGGCTTGAATTATATGTATGGTATTGATAACATACTCGGAATTGAGGTGAGTTTGCCTCGGACCGATATGCTTAATGCTGAAGCATTGGCAGTGAAATGTTATCGGCTGTCTATTTAGTACTCTTTCCTAAAAGTTTCCCACCATATAATTGTTTCCGTTATATAACATCATCTAATTAAACAGTTAGTCTTTTAGTTTACACAAAATTGTGTTGTATTCTAGTAGTTGTCTGCTGATCAGTGTTATTTTTACGGCTGCTTTGGCCCTTCATGCGATCACAGCGAATAGTGCACAAATCTGAAAGCTTGAAATATTATAAAAGATTGAAGCTTCTATATGAATCTTTTTCTCCATTTCAGTCTATCATGTGCTATATGCTCAGTTACGTCCTATCTCCTTACTTGCATAATACTTGGATTCATGTTCACGTCATGACGCTATTGGAAATTCCCAGGGGGGATACAGGGGCTTTTACTCTAAAAATACGATGCAGTTGACGCCTAAAGTTGTCAATGATATCCATAAACGTGGCGGCACCTTTCTTCAAACTTCAAGAGGCGGTCATGATACAAACAAGATTGTTGATAACATCCATGACCGGGGGATAAACCAGGTGACTTGCTTTTTCCCTTTGGCTTCCATTTGGATGAAGGTTTTATTAGTTTTCTTTTTGATTTATAGGTTTATATAATTGGAGGTGATGGGACTCAAAAAGGGGCAGCTGCTATTTACAAGGTATTGAATTCCATAAATATGATCTTGTTTCTCTCTTATTCACTCTTCGCTAGGAGTGTGCCCTGCAAGATGCTAAACGTGCATACTTTTGTCAAGGAAGTTGCGAAACGTGGTCTTCAAGTGGCAGTGGCAGGAATTCCCAAGACAATCGATAATGATATTGCAGTTAAGTCTTACCAACCATTCCCATACTTTGTTGTTGTGCGAAGCATGCATGCTTCGAATGTAAATCTGAAGGCTGAGCTACAGAATTTTGACAAGTATGGTAGGACACAAAATCAGTTGACGAATATGTATATTTGTGTGATTTTTCCGTCACGTAGTTTGGTATCTTTACTTGGGATAACCTATGCCTACAAATAACTGTAGCTCTAATATATGGGTGACTATGTTACGTTTTAACATACTCTCATAAATGTAGTGACTATTTCTTCATCTCGGTCCTGGTTTTATTGAATTGAGTTTTGGCAGACAATTTCTTTAAGTGGTATTTTGATGTGCATTTAATTCGTTTTAGATTAGTTTTTTGCAGCATACAAAGCCTGAAAGCAGGATCCATTCTGATCCGTTCTATAGCAGATATGTTGTTGCAAGAAGACTCTGTGTCTTTAGAAATACAGTGAAGTTACAGTAGAAAATCATGACCATACATATATATTTTTTTTGGTCAAACGGAAATTCTACCATACGTATATATGTTCTCCAAGAACCATCTATTCGGGAGACCAGTGATGGGAAATGGCATATAGGGACCATGTCAGCAAACTTGAATGTATTTGATAAGAGAACTTAGTTGACAGCCAAGCACTAGTCTGGAACTTCTAAAAGCATGTTGGTTGGGGACCAAACACTTTCTTTGTTTAAGTCTCTTCTTTGCTTCTACACAGTCTAAATGGGATGAAGAAACATAGTGAGATTTATGGCTTCATGGTGTCCCTAGCACTTACCTTCCTGAAGGAGGATAAATAAGCATATGTGTTCATTAGGATAATGATGTGCTTCCTGGTCTCTCTCAAGTTGAGGCCCTAAAGTTTCAGTAACCAAGCTAAACCGTGCCTTAAGTCCCAATCAATTGGGGCCCTAAAGTTTCAGTAAATAACGTAGATGATACCATTCACCGCAGATGCAGATTGAAGGTGCTGAAGTTGAACACAATCATTAGTTGAATATGAAGTTGTAGCATTGTCTTAATTTCAAAACTTACTCTTTTACTTTCAATTTGATTGATCCAGTGGAGGGGATTCGTAGAAAAGGGGCATAAAAAGAAACTCATTTTTGCTTAATCGAGCTATTTTGGTCGTGCAATTTACTTTGCAAGTGCCATTTTTCTGTTTTGGTCCAACCCACGTGGATTGCTAAGAGCCTGGGTTGATACGTTGTGCGAATTTCATCTTCCATTCTCATGCAGCCTGAAATTTTACCACTGCACCAAGCTAATATAACTTAATTTTCGTATGCATGCAGTTTATGTTCATTGAAATTTGGATGTGAATTTATGGGTATTTTCATCACAATTGGGTCTAATATACTTAACTTGTTTCAGGTGATAGACAAATCTTTCGGTTTTGACACAGCTGTTGAAGAAGCTCAGAGGGCCATTAATGCTGCACATGTGGAGGTTGAGAGTGTGGAAAATGGAGTTGGAATAGTGAAGCTTATGGGTCGATACAGCGGTGAGTTGAGCACGTGCAATGCATTGATTACCAGATAGATATTTAGTGATGGATTTCTTATTTCTGCTTCCATTTTCCGACTTTTCTGCTGCAGGCTTCATTGCTATGTTCGCAACTCTGGCTAGCCGAGATGTGGTGAGATGACCCGATTATGATGGTTTATACAGTAAACTACTCATGTATTCTCTATTGTTTAGATGATTGTGAATGGTTCTCAGTCCATTTTGGTTCCAGTTAGAGTTTATTACATAACTACCTCTTTTATCTCCAGCTTTCTTGATCTGGCCATAGTGTAGTTAGAGGGCACTGTTTTATGCATAGATGAGGAACTGTATCTGTAGATATACGGTGCAGAACACCAGGTTCAGAACTTCAGACCCAGTTCATCTTGTTTAGTAGTTTGCGTAAATTAGTGATCATAATTATAACCAGTTGTGCAAATAATACAGTTTACGAGAGTAGCCACCTTTTTGCAAACAATGCCAAAGGTTAGGCCTATCTCGTGTCTCTAAGCATCCTCGATTAACGGGGACCAGCACCAAGTAATTCCTTTTGACATCCTAGTTGTATTGACGTATCTATAGGGTGCCTGTCCAGAAGTTTCCACTGGCGAATTTCAATTGCCTAAATTTCTTGCTGACATATCCCAGTTGAAATTTCTAGTTTGGCCTGTATTGACATAACATAGCAGTTCTTCCTTTTTTTCCGTCGGTGTATACTATACAGTGGTATGCCTACACGTCGGATTAATATCTAGAAAAATTATGTCTATACAAGCTTCAGTTTTGTGACAGACAATACATCTGTGTCTATCTGTTATCATAAAAGACATTTTCACCTGTCACGCATGTGACCTGTTAATTCCCTACCCATCATATTGATTTGGTGAGATAACTGACAAAGCCAATAGTTGCTTAATCTGGAAGGACATAGGCGCTCAAGCAGACTTAAGATCATTTGTTGGTTACTGTTTCTCCTTAATCTCAACACCGTGCATGAAAATCTGTATCCAAACTTGTATTTAGTGCTGGAGTTGTATGCTTATTGGAATTTTCGTTTGGTGAATGTATAGGATAAAGTTTTTACTTCATACTCCCTTCGTCCCACTTTGTTTGTCCCCTTTTTGACTTTTTGACTTTGTAATGTCCCAAATTGTTTGTCCAATTTGAATTGACTCATGTAAGTTCCATTAATGCCCCTTCTCTTTTAAAAATATTGCGCATGGGAAAGTGTGCACTCTCATTTAATGCTAAAAAGTGGGGTATTTTTGGAAAAGTCAAGCTTTTCAAGAGTAATCATTGTGTCCCCTAAAAAAGTTAGAATATCAAAAATGGACAAATAAATTGGGACGGAGGGGGGAGTAGTAAAACCTAGTAAGTGCCTGCTATCATCGGTCAATAGACTATATTTACAACTCAAAAGTAGAAACAGGACTGGGGGATTTGAAACATTTTTCACATTTGTTATTACGTCACTGGTCTTATTAACAACATGATTGTTACGAGATTGGTTGATATGTTTCCGATTGCAACAGGATTGTTGCTTGATTCCAGAGTCTCATTTCTATCTAGAAGGCCAAGGTGGGCTTTTTGAATTTATTGAACAGCGGGTGAAAGAAAATGGGCATATGGTTATTGTGTTGGCAGAAGGAGCAGGACAGGAATATCTTTCTCAGAGCATGCATCCAGTTGATGAGAAAGATGCATCCGGAAATAGGCTACTTCTAGATGTTGGTCTATGGCTAACTCAAAAGATTAAGGTGTTGTACCATTTCCTTTACAAGTTGATTTTTTTATTTTTTATTTCCTTCGGTAAGAGTACATTTCACTAAAAGACCAAACAAGGACACAAACACCAGTCCAAGCAAAAGATCTACGCTCTTCTGATGGTCATGCAAAGATCAAAACTAGAAACATGGACATGCCATAGCAGAACCATGCCCAAACTAAACCTAAAAACAAATGGAAACTATCCAAAATAGACTACAGAGGGGCAGCCTGAAGAATCCAATGAGGCACACTCCAAATTCTGCATATATCTCTAATCTCCTGACTAGGCTTCATATTCCTCCAAGACATCGTAGAATCTCTTATGGCATTGCAGACCAAAAGGTGGATTGCTTCTGTGTGACTTATTGTGATTCATTAGCTTTTTCAGTTAGCTTTTGGCTCTTGATCACGCCCCAAAACATGAAAATTGTCATTTCCTATATATTTTCTTCTGTCAACCATGCACTGTCCATGACAGTGGAGATTCTGCCGGCATCTAGTTGTATTTAGGAATCTCTCAAGTGGTATTTATGTCGTGGTGTAGAACTATGACTTTTATCCTTTCAATTGTAAAATCTATCCCATAGGGTTGACTTGAGAAAGCAATTTTATCCATCAAATACTTTTTCTTCAATGTTGATCTCATCAATTATAGAAACCTCTATTTCTGGTCTTGGCATCCCAAAGCATGAATGGTTTTGTGACTTTTGTCCATAAGAAAGAAAAGGTGAAAATGTTTGCAGCTTAAGGTGTTTGACTACTCTTATTTCCATATTTTATGATGTTCTAGCTCCAGTACCATTCTCAATCTTTCTTCACAATCTGGCCCTTTCCTGTTGTTTAGTGTTTTAAAATTGCCAGTAGCCCAAAAAAGGAGAGGGAGGGGAAATAAAAGAGTCAAGACCATGGATTACGTGTTACTAATATTCATCCTGATGGGTTGTTTCTTACTTTGTCCAGTGTCCACTATTTCATTTCTTCTCCTCATTATTATACTGGATTTGTTAATTTGGTGTATATGTGCCCCATCACAGGATCATTTTACAAACGTCCGGAAGATGGCAATAAACCTGAAATATATAGGTACTTCCCATTTTTCTATATGGTAACTTCTTTGTTGCAGTTTGGGAACCATGTACCTCCAAGTGACATTTATTCTTTTCACCCCCACTCCCTCCCCAACACCACCACCACAAATTTTTGTTATACGTCCCTATTTGTTCCTTTCTTTAAAATTATGGGTCAGAATGGTGAGAAAAAGGAGTTAATTGACTTAATATTCATCATTCATTTAACTACTCTGATGTAGAAATCTGTTTTCTATCTAAATGCTGTTTGTTTGTGAAAGGAATTGTTGGGAGAATAATGGGCTCAACTGTCTGAAATAAATATCAGAATATTTAGATCACGGTTTGGTTATTTTGGTCAGTATGAACAACCAATGCGGGTGCTATATATAGCAAGGGCTTTTGGATTGCATGCAATACCGAGTCATCGACTCTTACGCGATCATCTGAACTCATCATATGCTTCACAGTTTTGAGGGGTAGTTGCAGGCGTCATAGCTGATATTTCTGTAAAAGAGGACCATAATATAGGAATGGACAGTTGTTTAGCAGTGTGACATTGCTTATGTCATTCTCGCGGATAGAATTCTTTGGAGGGTGAGAACAAATTTTACTCTGGGCTTTGAGAGGTAGTCATGTAATCAACCAGAGTAATTTTGTTCACATGTTTATGTATAGACCCAGTTTAGATTAAACACTTGCAATGGAAGTGATTGTGGAGAGTCTTCATTTAAGCATCCTTTGGAAGCTTCATTACCACTATCATTAGTGGTAACCGTGCTCTAGTAGTCCAGTGTCATGAAAATGATAGTTTTATACATATATCTATACAAGAGTATCAAAATCTGCTAAATGAACATGTATAGTTTCACAGATAGAAGAAGGTTTCCTCTTAATGTGTCTAGCAACATGTACAAGTCAGAGCATTCAACATACAATCTTCTCCTGCACTTTCTTTGCTGAATCTAGTTACAGTAGATAATGTTGCTTAAACAGCTTTCATTGTTCTGAGATTCCTTTATAAATTTTCTTCAGATCCTACATACATGATCCGAGCTATTCCAAGTAATGCATCCGATAATATTTACTGCACACTGCTTGCTCAGAGTGCCGTGCATGGAGCAATGGCAGGGTACACAGGCTTCACAGTTGGTCCTGTGAACAGCAGACATGCGTATATCCCAATTTCTGTAAGCACTTCTGTCGTTTATTTGGGTTTATGCTTGAAGCTGTCTGTAAATTACAGTTCACTGCCCTGTAGTTGGGAGAAGTTTTACTTTGATCAGTGTAGTTGGTCAGTTGTTCACTCTCGTCAAGGATTTGGATGAAATAACCACGTGTTGACATCATGACTTTCTTGACCATGTCGGAATAAGCGTGACGCTGTATGACTTTCTTGACCATGTGGATCTCATATGGATCCCTCATGGAGGTCGTGCCAATGTCCTGTGGAACATGTGAAGCTCATGTTTTATTTATCCCCCTTCAAATCCCGAACTGGAGTCGATGGCTACTGGCTAGACCCAATTGAAACTGATAGAAAGTATTATACTTGGTGGCAAGAAAAATATAATTGACCTTCCTTTCATACTGGTAGTTTAGCTCATAATCGAGACTTAAATGAGTGGTAATGGCTCTGTCACCGTTAAATAAGTTAAAAGTAACTAGGATGAAAGCCAACCTTGGGCTTTTGCTAGTCTGTTATGGTGAAAATGGTGACAAAAGGACTCATTTTTTTCTACATGGGATATAAGAAGTATTATCATTCTTGAGGATATGAAGGTTCTAGACTTTGAATTATTTTCTTGTACTTGATTGACGTAATTGCTGGATCCAAAAGAGGACAGCATAATTTTCACTTGTTACCTGGTGTGAAGTGTGCTTGCAGAACCAATGATGTTTTTGAAACCAAATATTGTTGACAAATAGTACTATTTGACATTTTGACATTTTAATCCGATTTTGGGTGCTGGGGGCCACTCTAGTTTCTATAGTTACTGAACATGAAAGAAAGAAGCAAAAAAATTTCAAGATTATAGATGGAGCAAATCCCCTTACAGAAAATTTTATTCGTTCTTGTGATCTAACAACATGATCTTGTTGAAGTCTAATACTGAGTGCCATTGGCATGGCAGCGCGTAACGGAAACCCATAACGTTGTCAAGGTAACAGACAGGATGTGGGCTAGACTTCTCGCGTCGACAAATCAACCCAGTTTCTTACAGAACGAAGAAGGGACGGAAAGCTTTGACAAAAAGACTCTAGATGTGATCAACTAAATATAGATTACTTCTATTTAATCCTCAAGGATTGCAACTGGAGAAACTGAAAATGAGGACTTTTTAAGAGCCACCCTCTTTTTTTGGCATTATACACTGAAAGCCTATCAAGCAGCTCTTAAAGGTGACTTCATTATTGTCTTTTTACAGTATTCTTGCTGTGCAGTCAAGTACAGATTAGCTTTAAGGATATATTTTTTTACTAGATTTCCAGGGAGGTGTTACTGTGGCTGTTTATATTTGTTCTCAATATATTGGTTTCTTAGAAAATATTTTGAATTATTTTAGGTGACGTCAAGTAAATATTTTTTGGTAAAAGTTCCAACATGTATTATTTGTGGTTATTGGTTGATGGCAGTCAACAATGTCAGTATATTGATTATTGAGCATGAGCATTTCAGCTCTTGTTTGCACGTGTATTGCGAAGTTAGTTAGTCCCTTTTGTCTTATTGCTTGCAAAGTTGCAATACTGGCAATTGGGACCTGAATATCGCCTATGGACAACTGCTTGGAAGTAAAAAAATCTATCTTCAGAGCTCATATTTCTCGCATCAGGGAAGGGAAATGATTTGAAAAAGATCGCAAAACAATCATTGAGAGGTGTCGCACCTTTGTATCTCAAAAGGGGGGTCCTTCTGGTGCGAGACTAATAGAAACTCAAACATGGTACATCACACGCCCTAAATTGTGTTAGAACTGCAGTAGGGTAACAATCGTAACGTTATTTGCACTTACTCTTTTGAGTGATCAACATCTAACAAGGCTGAGTAGTATTTCTTACAATACATGTAGAATCCACTTTTTAGGAGCATTTTAACCTAGTTTTTCCATCGCGTTTTGCCCAAGTTCAACTTGTCTAGAGTTTTAGCCTATAAAACACAGATATGGATACGATATGACACGGTTATGGTGGTACGTTAAAACTTAACAAAATAGGATATAGATATATGTCAGGGATACGTTTGTGTAAATTGTGTACTTTTATAATTATAAGTCTTGTATACTAGGCAAAAAAATGAAGCCAAAAGAAATAAGAGTAGTTGATAGGCAAATGCTAAAAGTCATTAAAACAATAGTATAGGTATATAGAAGAGGTATATATGTACTTTATGTACATCAGTTCTTCATGTACATAATTTTGATAGGTAAATATAGTAAAATATAGTTAAAGGCGAAGTGTATGGAGTGTATATAACACACATACAGCGTGTATAATCAATGTATAAAAAGAGTATATAGATACACACACGCACAAATAGAGTGTAAGAACACTATATACTAATGTATATTGTATCACAAAGGATATGAATATATAGTGGGGGTGTGCGACTATGTATGAGTGCGACAGAGAGAACCTGTGAATCTTTACTTGATTCTTTAATTCTTACTTGTGCATGTACTATTATTACAGTTTTCCCCTTAATAGTTTTTCTTGATTCTTTCAAATATTTCATTTTTCTCCCAGCCGTATCCCCCGCGTATCCTTCATGTATCCAAAACGTATCTGATTTTAAAATTAAATAATTTTAATATAGGATACTTATTTTCCGTATCCGATACCCATACTCGAATAGTTTCGGAGTATCTGTGTTTCATAGGTTTTAGCTCATTACATTTGATTTTAGATTTAACTTCGTCATGCTAAATTGCTGTTTTGGAACGAACGTGTGTCATGTTTCAGACCCTGCATGTCAAAACATAATCCGGTGAGGTACTAGTAAGCATTTTCCAGTGAAAATACCTTCGCAAGGATGCCACTCCAAGTGACGCGCGCCAGAGGGCAGAGGTAATAAGGTAGGCACTCTTACCCTCTAAATTTTGTGGGGATGCTTATTATTGTCGGTACAAAACTACAAGGCCAATAGTATTTGTCACTTTGCCGGGTTGGCGTTTCAATCTGAGTGGACCGAAAATCATCTGTTACAGGATCTGAGACAATCCCTATAGCAACAAATTAGTCCCAGAATAGCCCTGGATATGATGAATAGAGCGACCTTAGATATTTTGTGGAGGAAAAAAGCCTGGGTGATGAAGACAAAATAGGCTTCCTAGGATAAATATCTTACCCTTGGAATTCAGTGTTCACTTGCAGCTGTTGGGTCCGATGGGAACGTTTGTACAGACACATGGAAGGGGATTTTGGAGACAAAACTTGTGCCAAATGGAGGGTCCTGAATGCAAGTAGATGAAACAAGCCTTTTGTCACTTTCTCTGTGAATTGTGAATTAGTAATTTATTGCAGAAATGGCGTTATAGGACTGATGTCGAGATGACTGAGCTGCCATTTGGGTCCCCCTTATTTAAACCCTATCCTCAACTTGTGGGCTGCGGCCGACTTGCCCATGGATGAAGTACCTGCATGAATGTGGTGGGGTAGGCCTGTCAACGGGCCGGATCCGATCCAGATCCGATAAGATTTAGATCCGATCCGAAAAATTTGGATCCGACCCGAAAATATTTTTACTTCAAAAATTTTAGCAAAAAAAAATTATTTTCCAAAAAAAATAAAAATAAAAATACAACTTCTTAAACATTTTTTTTTCAAAATAAAAAATTTAATGTTTTTTTAATAAAATTTAAAAAATTTATAAAAAGTTTTAAAAAAATAAAGTTCGGATTGATAACGGATTTAATCCGATCCGATCCGAATCCGGTTATCGGATTCGGATCGAATTTTTCGGATCGGATCCGGTCCATTGACAGGCCTATACTGGGGTAGAGGTTTTGACATCTGGAAGGGTATAAAATTTGGTGTATATGTTAATTGTTACCTCCCAGGTGTTATCAACAACTTTGCTCCGATTTTAATTGGGCTCTTCTTAGGTAGACGGTGAGATAATTGGACTCCCAGAATCAATCGACATGCGTGTAATAAGTTGGCCCGGACACATGAGTTATCGAAAAATTTGGTGTATGTGTTACTTCTATTTGCAATTTTTTTGCCAAGTTATGTGTAAGGGCACGGGAAAAAGTCAAATCCAAGCACAACCTCTAGTAGCATCAAACTTTTTTAGAGACCCAAAATAGAGATAGGTTGGAGTGGTCTCATTCTCCAAAAGCTGAACTGCTAATCGATCTACGAGATCAACTTCTGCCTGCATGGTTGTCGTCAGCTCATGTCGCGAGCCCTTAACGCATTCCATAACTGAATAATCTTGGAAAGGGGTTAAGTTATCTGTTTTATCCCGCCTCATAAATGGAGTTTTGAATAGTTGGGTTGGAGATGCTCTGAAAACAGTAATGACAAGAAATGAGTGGACAGAGATAGGTAGAGAAATGAGGTTAAACTTGGAGTAAAAATTTACTAGAGACCATGCCGAGTGTACTGAAAAAGCAAAGAGCACAAAGTCTATTTGTTTGCTTATTAATTTGTTCTCCTTCATTAGTTTGCCACACTAGTAGCAATGTGAAACTGTGATGATCACACGAAGTAGGTAATTTCTCTCTTATTCTTGACAGTGAGTTGAATGGTTGAGGTTTTAGTCTTTTGCTTGAGTGTCAACAAAGAGAGCAGAAACACAAAAACCAAGAAAAAAGAGAGCCTAGTATTTGAGTGCGTCCAAGTTTTCTCTTGCCACTTGTTACTTCTTGATTGATTTGGACAAATGAGCTATTGAGAATGCAAAAATTAAGGTGTTGATCATATTCCTTGTACCATCCCATGCATGGATTTTGTCATATTTCCAGTTCACTAGGTGACCATAGAAAGAGAGAACTATACAAATTTAGTAAGAAAATTAAAGTCAACTGGAAATATCTTCCTCCATGGCAATAGGTTATTTTCCCTCTTTCTCATTGTGATAAAGCAAACTCATGTGATGTCACTTGCGTTAATGCAATTGACAAACTTTTAGGTCGAGAAAATGAAGGCAATTGATTAATTTTATCTTGGCATCCTTTACGTAGGCTGATGTCAGAGAAATGGATAATCATCAAATTTTCTTGGAAAATGCTAAAAACGGCCCACTAGTTAGTTGTTAAGGTCGAAAAATTGTACGGAAATATACTGTATTAAACAGTGGAAAGTTTATTTATTTATTTTTGATCGGTAGTGGAAAGTTTATTTGAGTTTGTGTTTTCCTGTCATTTTCTTTAAAACCACCTCTCCTCTCTCTCTTGTTGATTCATAAAAAGAAAATTGGTTTCCTCACATGATTATTCTATGATTAGGCTTTTGTTTGCTAGATTTTCATGTTGACTCTATTCGATTGATTTTTGTCGTGTCGTGTTTTATTTGATTCTTGAATTAATCAGGACGGTTCATGTTCGTTAAAAATTAAGCCTTTTAAATTTGAGTACCAATCATTTTCAGGACTTGATCAAAAAAAAAAAAAATCATTTTCAGGACTTTGAAACATGGATCCAAAATAAGGTTCCGTTCCGCTTTCTCCCAAAACCTTCTTTTTCAAAAAGAAGGTAATTTCAAACTCAAATATAACGAAAATGAAAAATAATGTTTCAATTTTTTTTTTGCACCGTTTAAAAGATCTCAATGAGATCTATCAAACAAAATCCATATTGATAGGAAAATTATTTACGTAAACACATGATTTTTGACCTTGAAATTACCTTCTTTTTCAAAAACCCACTTACCCATTTTTTCCAAAAAGTGGAACGGCCTCTAACATTAGGCTAAAAAAAAGTTTTGAGGTCATGATTAATAATTGTCTCTCGGGATAGTTGTGATGATCGAATAGTATGCGTGGAGACGTGGTTTAACCGTAAAGAAGATATATATCTCATGCAACTCTACGAGAGCTTCAAAAAAAAGGTGGAATTTGGCCATGTAATCCATTGCAGGATGTAATAATTCGGTTAAGTTCAGGGTGTTTGATGGCTTGTCATTCTTTTTTGTCCCCCGATAAGAGTGTCCGGGTCTCTTGTGCTTTGAAGCACAACTAGTTGCTTAGTTGAAAATGAGTTTGGTTTCGAGCTCAAAATTTTCTTTCAAATTGTTCATAGTTGTAGATGCACATTTTTTTTTAATCAATTTTTAAGGCTCACGATCGAGGAAAGGTTTTGGTGGCACTTGGTTGTCCTTGTTTGATACCAACTTTCATGTAGGCCATGTTCCATTAAGGAAAATAGTAATAAACTCCATCATTCCATTTTTTAGAGTCCAGTATTTCATTTTGGACTGTCTTTTAATAAGTGTATATTTTGTAAAGTTGGTGGGTAAAAAATGGTACGTGATGAGTATGGGCTGACCTGGACGCGCCATCAACCGATTCATCAGTACACTTTCTATTTTGTCTCTAAAAGTAGATTTCATTTTGAAAAGTTAGTAAATAAAAGTGTAATGATGATGTCTCCTTAATAAGTTGGAGTTACGAAGCTGGACACTTAAAAAGAGACGAAGAGAGTACTTGTTTTTTCAAATAAGTATTTATTTTTTGAATTAAAAGGTGATGTCTTGTGAGATAATGATCCGTCTCATAAAGTAGAAAATAAGTACTTACAAAAAAAAACCCTAACAGAACGGGTAAGTAACCTTTTTAAGTGCATTGAGAACATTGTATTTGTAAGCACGTAAAATTTTGCATCATGCATTTTGTTAAGACAATATTTTAACATTTCGATTATTGGCACATATTTTCTGTGTACAGATCGTACACGGATTTGTGTGTGGGGCCCACTCTGGGTCTCACTCTCACAAAAACAATCCGAGCTGTTCACTAAATTTAAAATTATTTTCACTGGTCCTATAAAAAATTAGCTCGATCGGATAAGTTAGTACTCGATCCAATTTTCTAACTTTTTATTCATATTTTAAGACAAAAAATCTAAATGAAAAGTTCAAAGATTGGATCGAGTATCTGATTGAGCTGATTTTTTACGAACACATTCGAAACAATATTTTAAACTTAATGAATGGCTCGGATTATTTTTGTGGAACCTGAAATGCACAATCTGTGCACAGAAAAATCAGTGCCGACGAACTTTCTGATATTTTAAGCTTTACATTATTCCAAATATTTCACCATCATAAGTATGTACAGTTCTTACACTGGAATAGGATCAAGTCCACATGACTAATCGACACTAGCTAGCACCACTTGATTGCTGCTTCGGATTTAAGACGCCGTCGTTTAAGCCGAGAAATTATTCAGTGGACTTGGGACACTGGCACCGTTCCCCGCCCCAAATTCATATGATTCGCACTTAACTAAGTGTACGAATTCCGTATGAACGAGGAAGGTTATTGGGGCACCATATTGCGGTGTCCAAAACCAATGAATAATTACTCTGTTTTTAACACATGCCACGAGGCCCCCACAACAGCCCCTGAGGTGTCGGTGGTACGTTAAACTCACCGTTAACCGACACCAATCCTATTCCTCTCCCTCACCACGTAAAAACCACCTAATTTAACAGCGCTCCGCCGCCTCTCCTCCTCTTACGGCCGGTGCTCACCGGCGGTTCGGATTTCCCGGCGGCCAGCGGGAAGTTCAAGATGGCCTTGGTTCCCCTCATCTTGAAAGCCGCGCAATCGTAAGCTCTGGCGGCATCAACCGCCTCATCGTACGTCCCGAGCCAGACCCGGGACCCTTTCCGGGCCGGGTCCCGGATCTCCGCCGCGTACTTGCCCCACGGACGCCTCCTCACCCCTCTGTAATGGCTCCTGACGTAGTTGATACCCGAAGAATCCCTCGGGCCCGACCCGGTCGTGATGGGGTCCGGACCCGTTACCGGACTCTTCGGGCCGGGCTTGTTGGCTTCCGGTGGGAGTGAAATTAGGATTTGGGGCTTGGATTCGTAGTCGGAGAAGTCGAGGTCGGAGTTCAAGTAGTCGAGGACGGATGCGGGTGAAAGGTCGGATTTATCGGAGGAGAAAAAGGTGTTGCATGCATCGGAGGCGGCGGAGGAGGAGGGAGAGAAATTGAGGGTGCTGGCGATGAAGGACTCCATGGAGGTGAAGTCTTCGAGGAGATGTTGGCTTATGAGCTCTAGAGTTAAGAACTCGTCGGTCGTCATCACACTTCAAGTAGAGAGAGAGAGAGAGAGAGAGAGAGAGAGAGAGAGAGTGTATGTTAGAATTGGGAGGGAGTTTTGGAAATGAGGAGGGTGGTGGTGGTGGTGGTGGTGGTATGGTTATGATTAAAGGAATGAGGGTCGTGAGGATATATAGGGAGGGGGAAGGGGTTTTTTTTTTTTTTTTTTTTTAACGTAGTGTCTGGACCAGCTTATGCACATCAAGATTATTGTCTTATTCAGTCCAATCAAAAATTGGTCATTCATACTGGGATTAAGAAGTCAAATGAGATTAATTTCTCTCTTCTGACTTGGCCCCAAGAAGTTGCACTTATGTTTGGGTTTTTAATTAATCTATGTTGCCACGTGAATTTTTTTTGGATACAACGATTATTTTAACGCCTTTTCACATGAGGTGAGTGTTCGTATATGTATATGTATATGTACAAATACTTGTACTTGTACATGATGTGAGAGGAGCATTCCTAGTCACCGTTCTATTAGAAACGGTTTACACGGTGAGCTAATCATAGATATTTGTTTATGTTGTCCATGACGAGATCATAACAGCTGTTCAAAAGGCTTTATGAAATACTTACTATATGAGAATTTTTTCGGTGCTCAGTGGGTATATCCCAAGTGCTATCTGCTCATAATATTCGGGTCATTCAATACACTTTTGGACGGTTCGGATTGAAACACTCTCTCTTTATTTTTTTCCTCTTCAAATCCGAGCCGTCCAAAAACGCAATAGATAGCTCGAATGCGCCGAATGGGTACCACGTGGTACCCACCCGGCACTGATTTTTTTTTCGTGCATGTATGGTATGGTCTTCCGTCCCACTAGCGTAAAATTCTAAATTACTAGTGATTAGTGACTCGTTGAAAGAGAGAGTAGACTAAGAGCCCAAAAGTATTGGTCCACTTTAGGTAAATTCTACTGCAGCTCAATGGTCGTGTTTTAAGAGGCCAAATGACAGATAATGATCCCATTTCTCTGTTGGGGGTTTTGTGGTGTGAATTGGGTGGGACAATGCACCTAGACGTCCAAACTTCTCCCCCAATAGTGGCGTGTGATAATTGAATTAATTGAGCCGAGCCGAGTTCTGTAGCGTTTCAGCCAGGCTCATTTATTTAATGATAAAACAACTTTCTTTTACGAAGCTATTTGCAGTAAGCAACAAAAACAATGTTTGAGCCAGAGGTACTCTTTGTTTGAACAAACGAATTTGAGAAATAATCTTGATTATTTCATTAATAAAAAATAACCATCTTGCCCTAAATCTTATTTCCTTATTTATAATGATAGCATTCTACCCTAAAAACTAAAAAAGAAACTAAAATAATGAAAAGTTTAATATAAGTCTTGGAGAACAAATAAAAATAATAATAAAAAAGAAACAGAATCAACTTAAATGAGAAAATTTAATATTCTAGGTAATTTATGCTAAAACAAAAAAATTCTTAATTAAATACTAATTTAGAGAATATTAATAAAATAGAATTCATATATTTTAGAATATTGGCCTGCATCACTTAACATGCTAGTGTTTGAGCTCGGCTCATTTGCTTAACGTGCCCAAAAGCCGAGCTCAAGCTCAGCTCCTTTGTAAACGAGCCAAGCTCGGATAATTTTCATAATGAGCCTCTGTAAATGAGCCGAATTCCACACGAACGAGCAGAGCTTTTTCGAGTTGGGTTGATCAGTTTTATAGTGTTGAGCTTGGCTTGTTTACTGCACGAGCCTAAGACTC
Organism: Rhododendron griersonianum; assembly: GCA_018127125.1. Taxonomy (NCBI): domain Eukaryota; kingdom Viridiplantae; phylum Streptophyta; class Magnoliopsida; order Ericales; family Ericaceae; genus Rhododendron; species Rhododendron griersonianum. The sequence goes on along the minus strand of CM030790.1, from coordinate 40,123,498 downwards.
GAGCTCGAGCATGACTCGATTACTAAACGAATTGAGCCGATTCTCGAACTGCTCACGAACAACTCTCTGTTCGTTTGCAGCCCTGGTTATGGAGTAGAGGTACGTCTCTAGCTGACACCCAACCCAAACTGACCCGACCTTATCCTTTGTGCAATGAATTTTGAGGGACAAGGCACACAACTTGGTACTGTAATCCGTTACCAAATGATAGCAGCTCTGATATTATCATTTGGCAATCAATTGGGTAGGGACGTATTTGATGGGGAGAGATCTCTCGTATACGTTTACATGAACCATATTATCGTTTGTTATGTAGTAATTTTTTTTTTTTTGTGGCTTTGTTGGTTAGTTGCGGTTGGATAATATAAAGTTAGTTTTAGTTCCCCCTTCTTTATCTATCAAATCCGTCTTTGTCTCCATCTCTGATCACAAATGAGAAAATTCACTTTTTATCCTACACGAAACGGGTATCTGCACAGAAGTATGCATTTCCGAACATCGCGTTTGCATCCATATGTTTTTTTTTTTGATAACTTAAGATCCAACTGAGTAGATCGACTGATTAAGAGCATGTGCAACAACTTAGCTGAAAGATAGTATTTTTTTATAGCTATTTTTGAATTGACAATACGTAAAAATATCTATCAAATCCGTCTCCGTCTCCATCTCTGATCACAAATAAGAAAATTCACTTTTTATCCTACACGAAACGGGTGTCTGCACAGTAGTATGCATTTCCGAACATCGCGTTTGCATCCATATGTTTTTTTTTTTTTTTATAACTTGAGATCCAACTGAGTAGACCGATTAAGAGCACGTGCAACAACTTAGCTGAAAGTTTTTTTTTATAGCTATTTTTGAATTGACAATACGTAAAAATAAAGTTCCAACAACAGCCTCAACAAATTAAATAAAAATCGACAATAGAGAGAAATAAAGTTCCAACATCCCTCATCCGTAGGGAGGGTATAGCAAATAAGCAGCTTTCAGTTTCAGCCGCCCCACTTGCCATAGTTTGAAATCTCTACTAAAAATACAAATAAATAAAATACTTATTCTCTGTCATTACTTTACTGCTACAAAATCAGTGTATACTAAATTTTTGTCCCTTACAAAATTATGAATGAGATTTATTCTAATGACTATGCCTTAATATTACTAGGCATAAATGAGATGTAAATCCAATACATTTGCAAAGGAGTATTTTGTCAACAATAATGTTACGGACACGCCTGCCAGCTAGAATCAAGAGGTGATGTCGAGTGCCACGAAGGGTGTGAGTAGTATGGGAAAAGAGGAAAAGATATATATGTGTATATATATATATATATGTGGTATACTTGATTACTGATTAGTGATAAGTTCTATGTCTATTCCCTATAGTGTTAGACACTTAGTTCGCGACTCGTTCAAATCATTCTGTTGGTCGCAAACATCAAATACTCGAATGAGGGAAAGCCTAATTGTGAGTGCTTGGATTGAACCTTGGGATTAGTACACTCTTATTGAACCTTCACACGAGAGGAGAAATATTAACCATTAAAACAGTGCTCTTAGCACGCCTATCATTATCAGAAGCTAGCTCTTCCGTACTTTCACTATTTCCAAATCATTCAATTTTACTTGAGTACTGTATTTTCATGCATGTTGATGTGTTTTATTAATAATTTTCGTGCTAAAATGATACTTTCATTAATACTAGTTCTAACGGCCATAAAGTTGTCCTTTGAATGCAGAGTAGAATATTGTGCTAGATGACGAAGGAGAGAGAGAGAGAGAGAGAGAGAGAGAGAAAAGGGGTGATGAATCTGGAGTCGAGCCATAATGTTGGACTTGTGAATTTTGGGATTTGGCGATTGGGATCTGTTGGGAGGGGGATACCTTAATTTCAAAGTCAGAGAGATCATGTCATGAAATGAAATCATATCATCATATTGAAATTTACTCCGCCATGGGATTTGGGATCTGTTGGGAGGGGGCATAAAGAAATTATTATACAGTACCTACTACCTAGCTTACAATTAGTCAACAGTCATGTCCGCAGGAAGAAATTAAAGACTCTGTTTTGAATTGGCTCGATCCTACACTAGAATTTGTGCTATCGATATAAGCTAGTGCTGTCTGTTTAAACACATAATAATAGGAGCCCAACCCAACATTAATCAATAGACCAGACCAGCAGATAAACTGTCTTTACCCTTAAGCCACCAGTACAGATCGAGACGGCGAGGTGGTTGCAGGCAGCATTTGCTTACAGTTAAGTTACGGCAGCGATGGTGGCGGCCGAGGCCGGGACACAATAAAATTCCAAGTTTTACTCATATCGTTGGCTGGTTTTTCTGTTAAATAGTTTATTGTAAGTATCTAGTTTGCAATCGATCGTCTTAACTGTAATAATCCTCTATACAACAATCATACAGATAGGATAAAATCAGACAACAGATGAGTTGTAGAAGTGAGGAAATAAACATATTTTTTCAAGGATGGAGTCAGGGGGTCTAGTAAGGACGGTCGCCACGGCAAGAATTTTAGAAAATGCAATTATTATATGTAAAAAAAAAAATTATCTCTAAGCTTATATGGACTTCGCTACTACTAGATTTTTTTTCTTTATTTTTTGCTATATACAAGTCCTAAAAACCTCTATTTTATTTCAAGAAAGGAGACCCAAAATAGTATTCCAAAACTAAATTCAATGAGTCAAAGTGAAATAAATATAAATGATCAGGTCTAATTAAGAAAAAAAACTCCACTCTTTAACCTAAAAAATTAAACAAGTTAACCAAAACAATTGGCACTGTGCACGACTCGGCAGTAGTGGATTTCTCATTTAGTGGACTCCCAGATTTTCAAATTTCCAATGCCGACACTGTGCAGTAGTGGAATTTTGAAAAATTAAAATATTATTTATCGTTGGGCGTTTTGTGTGAATTTCTCAAACTCCATTGAAAAAAGGTTGGTCTTTTTCAATATTCAATTATAGTTCGAGAAATTATTCGAATGTTTTGAATTCCTTATTGAGTTTGTATTGATGGTATTTGCACTCTATGAAAGAAATATAGAAGCTTATTGATTTGTGTAAACTAATGTGGTAGGTAATCATGGTCAAGAAAATAATTGACTCGTTCTTTAAGAAAAGAGAAGTATTGAACAAAGTGTAGAACACATATCACAATGCATCGTTTTTTTTAGCATACATTTCGTCACTGGTAAGGTAAAATCCTGGCTCCGTCCCTATTGGTACTGTTTCCACTTCATGCCAACATACTAAAAGAATTTAACTAGCTAGGTGCATATATACACAGTTGTTTTCAGGTTCGGACGTCTTACGGTCCGGACCGTCCGGACCTCCCATTTCCCGATCGAATTTCGATGATCCGAGCCGGTCAATGTGATCAGAATGTGATTTTAAGGGTACCCGCGAGAAATCAACAAAAAAAATGACCGGGAATAAAAAAAAATTGCTCGGATCAAGCCCTTCCCGGTCATTTTTTTTGCTGATTTCTCGTGAAAACCCTTAAAATCACGTTCTGAACACATTGAGCGGCTCGGATCATCGTAAATCGATCGGGAAATGGGAGCTAAGACACAAATCCGGACCATAAGAAAATCCGGGCGACTGGACCTAAAAAGGACTGATATATATATATATATATATAGGTCGGTTGCTTGAAAAAAATGGAGGTTTTCCTAATTTTTTTTTTGGTAATGCAAAGTGTCCCGGGCTAGATTGGGCCCACCTCTGACTAATTCCTACTGCATCTTCCAGAGCTTTTTCATATGCTTATGCGTGGGGTGAGGCGGTTTCAAAAATTGCTGGCAAGGAAAATAAAAAAGAGACTTTTAGGATGGAGCAAATCTCGAAATTGCAGGCCAAGACCGGCGGACCAAATTCCTTGGGTTATGTTTTGTCAAACAGAAGCAAAGCAAGAACACAATGGAGTTTGGCCAAACTACTCCAAAAAAGTCAATGAACGTGAATATCTGTACTACTACTAATTTATCTATGTATCTTAGGAAATGATTGCCCTATTCCTACGATGCAGCCTTGGAAATAGTTGTTCACCTTGACGAATAATAAGTAGAATTTGTTTGAGTAATTGTTGAATAACGAGTTCGAAACCCTCTTTCTATGCAGACCAAAAGAAAAATCCTATATTCACTAATGATGCCAAAGTTCGGATGTCACTTATCGGGTCTGCGTACTACGGCGGACTCCTTCAAAGCAAGTTCAAGGACTAATGGTGTTTTGATGTTCAAAAATTGGTCAGGAGATATAGAAGTATATAAACGCTCTTCGTTATTGGAGAATGTGATGGTGTGTATATATCTTTGGAGGCGTGAAACACCATCAGTCTAGTCGAGCTCCGAGGGCGCTGACAATGTTGGTTAGTTGAGAAATTTTTGGGTATAAATAGGGTACGGTTGACGTGGTGCCCGTGCAGCCAGTGCTGGTCTCGACATTTGAATTGCCCAAACCCGACCTCACGCTTGGTTGTCCATTTAGTATTAATTCATAAAAAAAAACAAACAAGTAAAAAAAATAAAAAGAAAAACAAGGCTATATTGTGCTTTTAGCTTGAATTACATCAAAAATTCAAAGTCAAAATGCAATTCCGTTTATGGTGCTTTATAATTTGTTTTTGTTTTAACTTTTCGTTGTCATTTTTGAAAATTAATTATGGATCTCGATGAAAGGAACAAGAAATATATAAAGAGTGTTGCCAATGCCAAAACTTATCCTTGTGACTTCAACTAAGGAAGATTACTCTCTGAAGATAAATTAAGTTATTGTATTTTAACTTATTCATGTACTTATTTTAAATTGAGATCATAACCGATATATCCAGTTAATCTCTCGTGTGACATAGTTGTCCAAAGATAGATTTCTATGTGATTTCAACTAAGAAAAACTACTCTCCGCCGAAGCAACTATTTTTACAAATTCTTTTTGGCAAAAAAAGTCTGCTATATAACGTTAAAATTAAGCGAGTAGTAATAGTTACAAATATAGACTTCTTAATGTCTATATCAATTATTGTAATGAAAAGGTATACGAAAGTAAAATAGTTCGACCAAAAAAAAAGGGTATAAATTTCGCACACTGTCGTAGGCAGGGACTCAAACCGCGAGTGCTGTGGAAAGATACAGCCTTTCCACCTGGCCAAAGCAGCTAACAGTATATATGACACTATATTAAATATTTAATACATACTTCATGGTTAATTTTTTTTTGGTTGCTCAAGCCCGGAGGCTTGTTGGGCTCATCCCGAGGCCGGCCCTGCGTGCAGCACATACAAGTCGTCCAAAAATACAATCGATGGTTTGGATTGAAAGGTACCAAACGGATTTATAAAAAAAAGGAAAAAGAAAAGGAAAAGAGTGTTTCAATCTGAGCCGTTGGTTGCATTGTTTAGATGGCTTGGATATGCTGCACGTGGTATTTGCAACAAAAAATATCTCTGGTTAGTTTGAGAGTCAGATTATGACTCATCATCCACTATGGGACTTGTACCTTTGTTAGATAGGAGTACTTAATTATAATCATTCATAAAGAAGAGATTAAAAATTAGTTTTTGGGATTTCATAGTTTATGCACACCATTTACTTGTTGTTCCTTCCCAAACCCAAGTTCTACAATTGTTGGGCTTTGGAAGACTCGAACCGTAAACCCAAATCAAACAACTATGACCACCTTAGGCCCTAGCCTCCTCGTTACAACGGAATGGGGCTGTAGCGCACCCGCCGCACTATACCATTTAGTGCGATCGAAGTGAAACAAAAAATTTATTTATTTACTTAATACTTATGGGACTAAATTAAAATTCAGTGTCATTGATAAGACCGTGCTTGGTAATTTCTTTATCACTGAAATTATGAGTTCTCCATATTCACTATTCATGCATCCATGTTGCATTGTATAACTCAAGTACGACAAACAAACAAATTAATCCAAATCCAAATCCAAATCCAAATCCAAATCCATATTTCTATTGTTCCGATACAGATTCGAACATAGATGTATTTGTGACCGTCCGATGTGTTTTAGGTACACAATGAATGATCCACGTGAATCAAATAACTCCAAACATAGACAGACAAAAAAATTCCACACTAGCTCTCTTATATAATATGTACACAAGCTCCATAGTGGTTTCGCTCCTCCACTCTCTCTCTCCTCTCTTTTCTCATTAATTCTTTTTGTTGTGTTTACTTAGTATAGTCTCACCTTAGACCATTTGGCGTCAGGTGGTCCTAAACTTAGTAAACGCCGTCAACGCAACAACCACCTCCCGTTTTCTTAAATTAGTAAACACCGTTTATTATCACCTTGTTCGTTTTGGTATTATATGACCACAAGCTGCGAGTATCCCAGTGTAGGGTGAGGCGATAACGGAGATAACGGAGGAACATCGAAAATACCCTTCAAATCACTCCACTCCCCCCAAACATCCATCCAACTCGACGGCGTTAACGGCGTAACTTCCGCCGCCGCCGCCGCCGTGTCGTCACTCTCCCCCACCTTCTCCCTCTTTACTTCCGCCCTCTCCCCCTCTCCTCCTCTGCACCTCTTCCGTCGTTTCTCCACTGCCGACGTCGGATAACTCTCGACCGTACTCCCAATCTCGTGAGGGAAGTTCAGTATCGCCTTGCTCCCCCTCAGCTTAAACGCCGCCCTGTCGTACGCCTTCGCCGCCTCCACCGCCGTGTCGAACGTCCCGAGCCAGACCCTGGCCCCTCTCCGGTTCGGGTCCCGAATCTCCGCCGCGAACTTCCCCCACGGCCGCCGCCTCACACCCCTGTGGTGCTGCTGCCTCCTCTCTCCGCCGCCTTCCGCCGGCGGCGGCGGCTGAGACCCCTGGATTTTCTTGAGGCCCGCCACCGGAATCGATATGTTTATCAAAGGGCGGCGTTCGCTTAATTTAGACGTCTTTGGGCTTGTGAGTTGAGGCTTTGTTTCGAATTCGAAGTGATCAATTCCGTTTTTGGTGGAATCGAACGAGAAGTCTTCTTTGAAATCTTGTTCAGCAGGAGTAGGATTCAGCTCAAAAGGAGGGGATTGGAAATTCGGAGTTTGTGGGAAGTACTGGGTATCGGGCGAATTTGAGGAATTGGAGAGATCGAAGGAAGTAGTAATGAAGGTTTCTGCAAATGAAGAATCTTCTAGAAGGTGTTGGCGGATGAGATCTAGAGCAGAGGATTCATAAGGTGAGGCCATTAGAGTGAGTATTAAGAGTGTGTTGTTAAAACTTCAAAAAAAAATTCTGCTTCGAAGTGAGACAATAATTACAGAGAGAAAGAGGAGAGAGAGAAAAAGGAGGGGGTGGTTGGTGTTGAAATTCAAAGGTGGGTTGGGGGATGAGTGGAAAGATGGGAGTGAGGCAGGGGATTTATAAAGGTGTGGAATTTTATGGTTTTAGAGAGAGAGAGAGAGAGGTGGTTTCTGATGAGGTTTCTGACGGGGAGGGTAGGAAGCATCGGTGATGGATGATGGTTGCTTTTGTGTCGTTTATGTATGGTGATGGGGTTAAAGGTGGTTCTATTCAATGGGTCTATGCTTTTTTCCTATTTCCACCCAAGCTCTGCTTCCAGGGTACTTCGTTCGGAAGTTAAAACAGCATTTCTATTTTGGGATTGTGACACTGGGGAAGGGGAAGGGGAAGGGGAAAAAGGAACAGAGAAAGAAGATGCGCAGCCTCTTCTCTTCTTTTACACCAACACGGCTCAATTATTGTAAATTTATTTTTTTCCTTTTGTTTTGTGTGTTTTGTTCGATTTTTCTTAATTTTTTATTAGATTCGCGTCATATTATTTAGATTAATCATCCGTCTCGAGGAGAGGAGTCTAAGAAATAAAAAATTGTGACGGAAAGTAAAAAAAAGTTCACTAAAGACGAAAAAAGTATCAAGCAGCTGTCTTATTTGTCTAAAGTGCCGTCAAATTTGAATTTTTTCAATATCGATCTATATTTTTATATTTTTTATTCATTTTGTTGAGATGAATGATCAGCCCAAAAAATTACTCCTACGATGAAAAGCTACACAAAAAATTACGAAAAATAAAAAATATTGAAATAAGTTTCAGGCATATAGTTTACAAGAACGCAACCTAAGAACAAGTTCACCCGTTGATGCTGAAATGTAATTGTTAAAATTATCTTAATATACTGTAGTTATTAATTTTGACACTCAACTTTTTTATAATAACACTCTATTATTTGTCTTTTAGTGTTCAAAATACATATAAGATGAAAACTAGAAGACAAATTTGTAGTGCAGTTATCAAAATATGAAGTGCCAAAACCATTTCTCTTTCAATATACTATATGGCTTGTTATTATAGTGTCTAAAAGCTAAAATATAGCATTGCCACTGCACAAGTTTGGTATCATTTTAGCACAATTTCTAATCCAAACCGTTGAATTAAATCCATCTTGCTTTTGATATATTAAATGATTTGGATGATGCGCCAAATTTTTTCAGTTGCCAGATTGGATGTCAAATTTGGCACTAAACAAGGATGATTGCGACTTGCATGCTACAGTGTTAAAAAGTCAAAATGTTCCGATTTGGTACGGTTTTGCCGGCACAAGGTTAGAGTAGGTTTTGCCATTCTTTTTTTTTTTTTTTGATATTCAAGAAGGGTGGGAGGGGGCGACCAGCGTAGCGACTCCCCTTGGGCGTGACCATAGGGGCTTCCTACCCGCTGTGGAATGTCCGGGCCCTCCATGCAAATCTACACAAAGACCCAGCAGTGGCATGCGTGGGATACGAACCGAGGTCCATGCACATGGAAGGAGGGGACTTATCCCACTCACTTTGGCCAACTAGGCTACCACCCTTGTGGTATGCAGTGCCATTCTTGATGCCAAATTTGAACTTTGGCGTGGGGTTTGGCATATTGGTGAACTAGCTCTCACAAATAGATGTTTTTGTAGTTGTCTTATGTATATGTGAATTTCACAAGTTGCATATGAAAGTTGTATAAATCGATCATTTTCAAAATTTGTGATGGATTATAGGGGTGCGTGTGTCAATTCATTTTCCTAAAAGATATAAATCTTCTTTGGAGAGAGGTTGGACATTAGAATTGTTTCTTCAGATTACTCACTTGTTCTTTACCTTAAAACCGCGATGGCAATGCTTTGACTCATATCTATATTATAAAACAGAGCGGTATCTTAAAGGAATATTCCAAAATTTATGTACACATATAAACAAAAACACCTTTTTAGCCGTTGGATTGAATTTTCAATACCTTACGGCTGTTGGATCTTACAACATGATATTTTGGTAAAAACATTACATTTGAATGGCATTTTAGTGTGAGAGGAAGGAATTTCAAATAAAATTCCAAATTTTGGTGTAAATTGGGGAATTAATTATAGATGGAGCCCGTGCCTAAATTAGGAAATTTATGTGATTTTTCCAATTGCCCGTGCCTAGATGAAGCCCCAAAGGCAGGAATCATAGACACCAATTTACTTTCTTTAATTAATTCCCCCCTTTCCATGTAGGTTTCGTCTCTCTCCATGCAGGCAGTAGAAATGGGTTGGGTGTGGTCCGACGAAGCAGACGACGGTCATGACGTCACTGCAAAATCATTGAGACCACTCTGTTTAAACCCGTGGTTCCCATCTCTAGCTTCCTTCCTTCTCATGTACTCGCTACCTTTTTCATGTAGCCAATAAGGTGTTTGATGGAATGCCCAACACATGTTCGGTGAATCTGTAGTAGTGAATTGGTTTTTATATGTGTTTTGGAAAATCTTTGGAAGCAGGTAATAGTTATTGGCCATCCATTTAAATTAGAAAATGTGTAAGTGCATGCACTGTGTGAACAAGAGTTCATGAATGAGTGTTTCATCCTTTTTTTTCTCAGGTATAAGGTTGCATAAATAAAAAACACCAAATTAAAAAGGTGGTAATTTCCGTCTCCTACTCTTATAGCTTTCTCATTTTTATTAAACTAAAAGGCCAAAACAAGTACCAAAAAGAGTTTTCATTTTTATTTTCCGTCCCCTACTGATTTAGTTGATCCAGAGCATTTGTTGGTATGCTTAAATTTTAAAATGTTGGTTTTTATAATCTTAATCTTGGACATGGGTTGATATATTGGGTTCAATATCCAGTATTTATTTGCAGTGTGCTAATCGTTAAAGTCGTGCCTTTAGGCACGGGCATGCACTAGCAATGTGCTTTTAGTTACGTTGCGCCGTGCCTTTAGGCACGGGCATGCACTAGTATATATATATGGAGTGGAATGACAAATTCTTTATGCATGCAGCCCAAGGGCAGAACTAGGAATTGGTTCTGCTTTGGGCTAACCCAAAAAAAAATTCGGTAGGCAAAATAGTGCATATAACAATACCTCGGATATCGCTAGCACCATCATACTGTTGACCTCGCATATTGTGAATGTCCAAATTGTAACGAGTGAGAACATCGGATATCTATTTCTTAAGAGTTAATGCAATGGTGTCTTTAACATGCACAATATTAGAAACGCTTCCGTAAAAACCCTTAGACATCAACAAATCTCAAAAAATGTTCCAGATTTTGTTGTTGTTGCTATTCCATTATAATTTAAACAAAAAAGAGTAGGATTGAAAGAACCAATATTTTAAACCAATTTAAGTACATCAGTCAATGTTTTGCATCAACTAAATCAGTAAAATCTAAGCACAACAGCCAATGCTCCGCATTTATCAACATAAGAGCAAATCTAAACACACTAGTCAGTAGACTCAGTACTCTATATTTAATAAGTACAAACCTAAGCACATCAGGCAGTGCTCTGCATAATAAGGGATTTTTTTTTGAACGGCTGCATAATAAGGAAATACTTACGGATCTAAAGCCTCGTGATTTGAGGTGCTACCGGCTGAAATCATTTGGATGGTGAATTGGGCTAAATGAGACGATGGGTTAGACTAAAATTATTTGGGCACAAATTTTACATATAATTTTTATTTTATTTTTTGTTTTTGTGGTTGACATGGGCTACAGTTCATGGGAGCCCAAGGCTATTTCTGCCCTTGATTATTGCAGCCTAATCATAGGCAGTACACATGCACCCAGTATAACTAAAAATGTTAGTTTCTCAAGAGTTAAGGTTATGCCATCTCAATGGTTAAGGAATGCATAGTTACGTTTATGTTACGTCTTTCAATGGTTTTGGTTACACCTAAAATGTTATGCCTATGGTACGTCTCTCAATGGTTTGATTACGCCTCTCAATGGTTTAATTATATGCGCGTATATGGTACATACTTGTGTACGCAGTTTTTTCCTTAAATTAGATAATTACCCCTCAAGCTTAGTTATAGTCATTAATTTTTGTAACCCAATCATGATTTCCAATTGATTAGGTTGAAATGAAACAAAAGAAAACGTAGAGAAAATAACCTCTCGTTGACCTTCTTCGTCTTCGATGATGGCAGAGAAAACACAACAATCACAAGGCCATGTTTTCCCTTCGATCGTAATGAAGCTAACCAAGGTTAAGTGGTACCTATCTGATTTAAACCTTGGTTTAACAGTTGGTTGATTTCTTAAATTTCTCAATCCATAATGACGTGTCATTTTTATTTTTTTTTCAATCGTCATACATCAGCGGGGTTAGTGGAGGGTGTTAGGATTAGCACGGGATCCAGAAACTATCCATAGCTTGGGACCCCAAGGGTATTGTTTCAGTAGGAGTCGAACCCTGGACCTCCCTCATAGGGGAGAGATGACATACCAACTGCACTGGGCAGTGGTTGTCTAATGACGTGTCATTTGCTAATTGGGTACGTATGCGTAAACTCCTATATACTCCGTATGTTTAGATTTCTCTTCTTATATATGGCGTGGAAGGTCAAATATATTTGGAATTTTCGACTTTTGGATGGGTTATTCCATTTACTCCTATTTTTTGCGTTATTATATTTTACGCTCCATGTACCCAAAGACTGACAAAACATAAAAAGGGGTCATCTTTGTAATGTGGGTTATTAAGTTCAAAAATGTTAGGATACATGGTGCTGTGAATCTGAACCGTTCTTTTCTTTTTATGGACATTTTCGTAATTAGAATGTCATGTATTGTATTACTCTTCGGTAAGTTTCCCATAACAAACGGATGACACCTTTCAATTCATTAACTCGAATCCGAGTCTTCTTTAAAAACATGAAAGGGCACTAGGATTTTAATTACACGCAACGCAATTATAACTTGCACGTTCTTCAACTTCCTTCCATTTCAAAAAAAAAAATGATTGGGGGCGTACCAAGTCCTTATCATTTAGTGTCACAAGGGAAAAAGACGAAGAAATGAGTTCTTTTTTTTGGAAATCTGGATCTTCAAGTGAGTTCTTTTTTGAAAATCAGGATCTTCAAGTAATCCAATAGGAGGACTCAAAACACGTTGGTGAAAAAACACCGGTGCGCGTCTCTCTCCAACCCTACAGAAGCCGCCACCCCCCATCTCTCTCCTTCCCCTCCCCCTAGGGTTTTATGCCCTAATGGGTGACGGGAGGGGAGGGATTTCTCCCCCTCGTGGGATTTTTCAATCTCTGGATTCTAGATTCAGAGGTTTTCTTTCTTTCCCCCTTCACTCTCATTCTCCTCCTCTCCAAACCACCATCTGCCGCCCCTCCTCTGCCTCTTCCGCCGTGCAGTCCGACGGCTTTTGGATGTAGTGCCTTGCAGATCATGGTTGCCGGAGGCGTCCTCCTCCCGCCGGAGTGGGAGATCCAGGTGGGTGGATAAAGTCTGCTCCGGTACGGCAGACTCCGTCCGGTTCCATTATCGGTTTTTCTCTTTTTTTTTCTGGTTCTTTTCTTTGGTGTCTCTTGTGTGGAATTTCTCCCTGTTTGTGAGGCTTTTATCACCCCTGTGTGGGTGTTTTTAGTTGTTTTCTGTAGTGCTCTGTCTGTTTGGAGCAATGGGTTTAGTTGGAGTTGGGTGTAGTATTTGAACTTGAGTCTCCTCCTATTTGGTTTCTTGATCCCTTGTTTAGGGTAGAGTTTCCACATGTTTCTACTTTCTTGGATATATAATATTACCTGTTAGAGAAAAAGAAGAAGAAGTAATCCAATAGGAGAGAGTAAAAAATTTCAGGTCTCCTCGCGTCTTCTTTTTTCTTCTCGTTGGAATTCTTTCACAAAGACTTATCATGGTAAGAAAGAAGAGGGGAACAACGGGAACACAAAAAATCAAAATATCTTAGCCCTCTCTTCTGAGATGCATTTTTAAAGATTTTAAACAACTGTTTTGGATGTTTTTTTCGTTGATCAATATATGGTACTCTTATAAAATGTAATAAAATATAATTAATTGGGGTAAGGGAGGTCAGAGGTCAATTTTTGACAAATTGAAAGATTTAATTATTTTGTTGTTCTTGTTGTGGGCAAATATATGCTCACAGATAGGCCTGTTAATGGGCCAGATCCGGATACAAATTCAAATCCGATAGTGGTAATCTGGATTCGAAAACTTTTTTACTTCAAAAATTTTAGCAAAAAAAACAGAAATTTTTTTCAAAAAACAATTTAAATACAACTTCTTAAACATTTTTTTTTCAAAATAAAAAATTTACAGTTTTTTTAAAAAAATAAAAAAATAAAGTTCGGATTCGGATTGATAACGGATTTAATCCGATCCGATCTGTATTTGGATTACCGGATTCAGCTTATCGGATTATCTGATCGACGTTATCGGATTCGGATCGGATCCGGTTCATTGACAGGCCTACTCACAGACAATATTACCATTGGTTTTGCTTAACCATATTGTAATATTCACCCTAATTAATACTCCCTCCGTTCTGAAATGTTGATGGAGGGAATTCAACTTTCTAAGAGAACACAAATGTTACTCTTCCAAATAAAGGAATTTTCAAAATTATACCCTTCTCTTGAAAATGCAATGAAAACTTTTTATGCTCCCATCCAATTCATTTTTTTCTCTACTTTTGTGTCTGAATTCGAATACAATCATTCAAAATGGACAAGAATTTGAAGACATTTCTAAAAAGAAAGATGAGCGAATATTTTGGGACGGAGGCAGTATCATGCCTTTAAAGACAAGCGCAACCCCGGCCCCTTGTGGAAAAAAAGAAAAAGAAAAAAGAAAGCACGGGCAACGACCGAGAGGAAATTTGGCTTGACTTGGGAAAGCTCTATTTGACGAAATTGCCCGTCAAATGACGCCAGATTTTGGCCAACGCCGCACCAACTCGACAAGAGTCACTTTCATCAACTTGGAAAATTTAAGGCCGTTGCTTGACGGGACCGCCTTGTGAAAGTGGTACGTATCTGGCCAACTTTTTGTTGGGAGGTGAGGCCAACTATGGGTACACAAGATACACACCATCTTATGGTTAAGTCATCTCGGGATCACACAAGTGATCGAAGCCGTTTAATTTTTTAAAATATATATTCAAGGATTTTTGTAAAAAATCAAAAAATTAAGCGTAGAAATGAACAAGTCCTTACCGATATTCGACTGAGCTGATTTTTTTACCTAAATCCTTAAAAATCTATTTTATACAAATTGAGCGATTGCGATCATTTGTGTAGAATCCTGAGGAAGGTCCCACGCAACCGGTATGTATTTGGTGTACACCAAATGTTGTACCCGTAGTTTTTTTGATGTATGGGAACCCATAACCCCAAAAAATTATGGCTACACCATTCTGTGTACACCAAATACACACCACATTGTATGGGATCCTCTTTGGTGTACCATATTAATGATCAGGCCGCTTAATGTGTTCAAAACATGTTTTTAAGAGTCTCTGTAAAAATTCAGCTCATTCGGATATTAGAAAGAGCTTGATCGATTTTTGTTCTTGAATATCCTCCTGGAAGACCTAAAAGAATAGATCGAGCCCCTTACCGATATCTAAATGATCTCATATTCTCTAGGGATTCTTCAAATAATGTTTTAAACAAATTGAACGGCTCCGATCATTAGTGTGAGACCTCGCAATGAGTCTCACGCAATGTGGTGCAAATTTAGTGTACACTAAATGGTGTACTCAAAGTTCGGCGAATGCTACCATCACACACAAATACACAATGTGGTGCAAATTCAGTGTTTGTGTATTTGTGTGTGGTTACATACTTATTGTTCCCCAGAAAGTCTGTGGACACAACAAATCTGTGCACAGATTTTTATGTGGGGCCTACTACGGGTCCCACACAAGTGATTCGAGCCGTTCATTATGTTTAAAACATTTTTTCAAGGGCCATTGGCGAAAAATCAACTCAATCCGACACTTATAAGTACTTGATCTAATCGTCTAATTTTTCATTCTCTAAAAACCCGAATGAAAAGTTAGATGATTAGATCAAGCACTTATAGGAATCGGATTGAGCTAATTTTTTGCGGAGGCCCTTGAAAAAATGTTTTAAATATAATTAACGGATCGGATTATTTGTATGGGACCCTTAGTGGACCCCACAATGTAATCTATGCATAGATTTGCTGTGCCAGTAGCAAGGTTCTTGTTCCCCATTGCCTATGATTGAACACGATTATGGGTATAGATTTTTAAGCACATATTGTGCAAAGATAGCTTTGTGAGGCCCACTTCGAGCCCCCACACAAATGATCTGAGTTGTTCATAAATTTTAAAAAATTAGCTTAATTAGATATTTGTAAGTGTTTGATCCTATTGTTTAACTTTTCATTGAGAATTTAGGATTTTAAATGACAAGTTAAAAAATTGAATCAAAACACTTATAATTATAATTATTTGATTGAGTTCATCTTTGTTTTTTTACTCAAAAATTAATATTTTAAAATTAGTGAAGGACTTGAATCACAGAAAGTCTACTGGCACAGCAAATCTGTGCAAAGATTTTTATGTGGGGCATACTACGGGTCCCACACAAGTGATCCGAACCGTTCATTATGTTTAAAACATTTTTTCAAAGGCTCCTGCAAAAAATCAACTCAATCCGACACCTATAAGTACTTGATATAATCGTCTAACTTTTTATTATCTAAAAACTAGAATGAAAAGTTAGATGATTAGATCAAGCACTTATAGGTATCGGATTGAGCTAATTTTTCGCGTAGGCTCTTGAAAAAATATTTTAAACATAATTAACGGATTGGATTATTTTTATGGGACCCTTAGTGGGCCCTACAATACAATCTGTGTACAATCTGTGCATAGATCTACTGTGCCAGTAGCAAGCTTTCTTGAATCATTTGTGTTTTGACCCACAAAAGTGTGCCCACAAAGTCAACTGTCCACAATCTCTGCACAAGGATCTGTACCCATAGAAACTCGCTTTGCTTCAAAAAAGAGTTTCGTCCTATATATTTTCACAAGTTGATAACTTTATTTATGTAAGGGAGTACTCACTTTTGAGTGTTGGGCAATCAATTGGTTCCGCTTCACTGTACGGAGGCAGACTAGAAGGTCGTTGTTTCTTTAGGGAAAGGACACCAATATTGATCAAATCCGGTGAAGAAGGTGGTGTATTGATCCTAATAATAGTGCGGCTTCACTTGCTTCGACCACTCCATAGGCTTTTCTAATTTTTTCTCTATAGATATTTGAGTTGATTATTTTATTCAATCATCAATATTTTTGATTGATTCACTTGTTCGTTTTGGGTCTCAAAACTTCTGTACATAGTCTCCAATAAATTTCGGTTTGGATTTTGATGGAGGTTTTTGAGAGTAGTGAGTCTTCGTGTTGAGCTTCTAATTCTAGCGGAAAATCCTATACCACCTATTATATTTTTCCAACATATATGGTACCCCAATTTCACTACAATTGAGACCCGCGATGAGTTCATGTTAATGATTTGAACCATTCATTGTGCATGCTTTAATGTGTAAATTATACATTCAAAGAGTCAGGTTGATCGGATCTTGATTGGCAAATGAACAAAGCATAGGTTTCTTGGGAAAAACAAACTGTAATCTTTTAAACATCCATTTGTCTGAAGACAAAATTAATTTACTCATGAATTTATCGGTATCCGATCAATATTAATTTTACAAGCTTGTTGGGCCTTAATCAGTTCCTCCGTGTGGTTTGGAGAAGAGGGTTTTGGGTGTTCAGGCCGGTGTACCTATTATCCTTTTAGCTCTGCACTTTGTGTTTTGAGTTAATAAAATTTATTTTCACCTATCAAAAAAAAAAATTAATTTTACAAGCAGAATAAACAAATTGTAGTCTAGATAGTACTCCATTTTACATTATAGAAGGATTAAGATGGAAATTATTAGAATATACTACAGAGAGCAACCTTTTCCGACTGGGGAATTTGTAAGGAATGATCATGGTTTGGCCCAACTCATGTCTCAGACAGTGACCAACCTCAGCACCTCAACCTAATTTTGGTGACCCTAATATACTTCTTTGACTTATGAGCCTTAAAACGTTAGTGGTTCTCTCTCTCTCCAACCCTAAAGAAGTCGTCGCCTTGCATCTCCTCTTTTCCCTCCTCCTAGGATTTTATGCCCTAATGGTTGACGGGAGGCGAGGGATGTTTTTCCATCTCCCGATCTTAGATCTCGGAGGTTTTCTCTCATTCCCCCTTCACCCCCATCCTCCTTCTCCCCAAACCACCATTTGCCGCCCCTCCTCCACCATCTCCGCTATGTAGTCCGACGGCTTTTGGAGGTAGTGCCTTGCAGATCGTAGTCGCCAGAGGCATCCTCCCCCGCCGGAGTAGGAGATCTAGGTTGGTGGATGAAGTTTGCTTCGGTACGGCGGACTCCGTCCAGTTCCGTTACTGATTTTTCTCTTTTTTATTCCCTTCTTTGGTGCCCCCTGTGTGGGAATATTTCTCCGCATTTCTGCAGTGCTCCGATTGTTTGGAGCGATGGGTTTAGTTGGACTTGGGTGTAGTTTTTGGACGGAGTACATGGTCCCCTCCTGTGGTTTCTTGATCCCTTGTTTAGGGATGGAACTTCTTCATGATGTACTATTTCTTGAATCTATAATATCATCTGTTATCGTTTTGGCAAAAAAAAAAAAAAAACCTAATTTTGGTGTATGTGTTCAATGTTCTCTCACATTGAACCAAATAAGATGACTAACTATTTGAAGCTCACCCCTAATATGAGCAATTTGTTTGGGGAGTGATTTTCGCACTTTCCAAATTATTAACCGTGCCCCACCCCCCACCCTCCCTCTGGCGAAATATGAATAAGTAATTATTTTTTTTATATAAAATAGTACTCATGGTTAGCGGTATCGAATTTGGTCGTGGTTAGAATGAGTGATAATGGAATATAATGATATTTTCAGTTAAGTTGCTTGTCATATTCTCAGTGTTAGTCATAGAGTGATGCGATTTCTCTTAAAGCTAGTACCTAGCTTACTTCAAGGATTCAAGGTGGTCATGGTTAGACTCTTTTTTTTTTTTTTAGTAATGTAGGGTATTTCGGATCAGCTTGCAGGCACTTCGGACTAATCACTTCAGCCCATCCCAAAGTCATTTCACACGCTTAACGCATGGTGGCGAGGTGGCCCGAAAATTTCTAGCGAAGAGAATCGAACCTCAGATCTTAGTCATGATTAGACTTGTTTACCTAAAATAAAAATAATATTAAGCGAAGTCGTTATCATTATTGGGTCATAAATATCTGCAAGAAAAATACAATGTCTACAAAGAAATTCAAATATGTAGGCCGACAGTCGAATTTTGTGGATTCGCAATCAATATAAAGTGCCATTTTTGTTCTACTTATAACTTTTTGCCGTTTACTATATATATTTTATTTTATAAAAAGACACGTTTGTTTTACATCAAAAAGATTTGACATTATTTTATTCTAACTTTATATCAAATCACAGCGAAGTACCATAAAAAATCACAGTGAAGTATAATTGTCTAACTTTTGGGGTAGATAGGTTTAAAAAGTAGGTTGAAATTGAGTTTCTCCACTCAATTTAACACATGTTGGAAACCAATTTTGTTTTTTAACTTATCAAGTAGGTGAACCAATTGAAGTCTTTTGCCTTTGCTGTCAAGCAAATTGGGAAATATTCAAAGAGGATGTTAAGTTATGATTGTCAATCGATATCTTGCTGTGTTTCTCCGACTTCTAACCATCTGATAAATTTATCGTTGGTGTATATCCTTCATTTGATATAGACTTTTTATTTGTCTCATTTGTGTACAATAAGTCTTTTTTTAATTTTATTAGATGCACACGATGAGATGTAATTTCGTTGTTATTAATATATTTCCTGCCTTTCCAAATAAAGCCAGAGATCAATTTTGGTTGCTTTACACAGCTAGCTTGTAGGAGTATGTAAAAGAAGATGGCTGGTCCGCCGTTTTGGGGCTGGATTGCACCCGCGCAGTTTGGCCAGTTGTGTTCTTATTTCGGGTCAATTCGATGATCGGATTCATTGACATTACAGAGCTTGTTGAGTATAACAAACACATGAAAAATCAAGTCAATCACATATATACCATGTACTAGTATATAATTGGAGCACATTTATATGGAAACCAAATGAATTTGGCACAGCTTGAAGGGCATATTTTTTTCAATCTAAATGTTCTCTGATTAGTTATTATTTGGTATTCGATTGACTTAATTTTTTATGTGACTGTTGTACTCAACGAGCTCTGCAATGTCAATCAATCCGCTCATCGAATTGACCCGAAATAAGAACACAACTGACCAAACTGTGCGGGTGCAGTCTAACCCCAAAACAGCAGACAAGCCGTGTCCTACTTGTACTAGCAGACTATCTTTGTACATTTTCAACTTATAAGACGTTAAAGGGTTCAAATCCGAAGACAATAGTAATTACTCGCCGTGTCCAACTTTTACTAGCAGACTATCTTTGTACATTTTCAACTTATAAGTTAAAGGGTTCAAATCCGAAGACAATAGTAATTACTCTCTTCTTTATGAGAATCTTTTTTCTTTCGTGCCCGTATGAGACTATTACACGGGCACTATTAGTTGCCTTATTGTCTATTAGGCTTTTTCTTTTTCCCGTCAAACAATAGAACTAGATTTTATAAATGATAACAAAGAAACCGTAAACATCAGAGCGGGCATCAACCCCTGGAGGGGAGACAGAAGCCACAATGAAGGGCTAAACTCTCCAGTACAGCAGCACCTATCATGCACGTATAGACAAGGGCAGAGCTTCGGGGGGGAGGGGGGTTCGCGGCCGCGATCTCCAGAGTGTCTGAGTTTTTAAAATTTTATTTTATATATACCTGATTTTGAATATTATTCGCGTATTGCTATTTATATTCTTAATAATTTTGGCTTGATTTGATAAAAAACTGGTTATTCTATATTCTCAATTTCTTTCACAAATAAAAAATAAGCACGTGACGGTTGAAATAGCCTAAAGAAAAAAACAAAATGATTGGTATACTTTAACATCATTAGGCTAGAATCATTTCAATGCAGAAATGTAATGTATTTGAAATAAAAAACCTTATGATATATAATAAGTTTGTTCCGATCAAAAGTATATATCTATTAAGCCGGCTCCCCAGAGTCCTAATCCTGACTCTGCCACTATGTATAGGTGTACAGCTTGTTGGGCTACACTATGAGCCACCCTATTGGCCCACTCCTCACAAAATTCACTTCAACTTTCTCAAGATCATCAAAAGACCGTAGAATATCTGTCGCGATAACGCCAACAGTCCGATGCTCCGCCTTGCACCGGTGACGCATATGAATTAACTGTTGACGATCACCCTCAACCGTGATTCTTAATTTCTATTCCCAATTCCATTGCCAGGTGTGAATATAATATATATACCTTCCCTTGCTGGCAATAATTAAATGAGAGATGAAATTCATAACCAAATTTAGCAACATCTCAATCAATAATTAAATTTTAACCTTCGGAATAACCGAAACTCGCAAACCTTTTCTCTTTAGATAATCAAATTTAATAATGGGGACCACACACTCCCTCTTTCTTTTCTCTCTCCTCTCATCGCTATCAATGGATCCACTTACTTACATTTATTTCCAACTCTCTCTATATCTTTCTACTGGAGTAAAAAAGTGTTTTTGATTATGAACCATTGTAAGACTTTACATTATAATTAAGCTTTGCAACAGTTTAAAATGGATGCTATGAACTTCCTTCTAATATTAATCCCCGCCATTAAGTTTTAAAATGGTTTTTTTTACTAGCAATCTATAATTACTCTTTTGCGCTATTTTTATTGAGTACTACCTTGAATCTTCTTTTATCAGTATCACTCCATTCTACCATATTTCTAATATAAAGTGGGAGTTGCATTTTTCTTGCAACTTAATTTTTTTTATGCCTTCAATCCTTCTTTGATATCTGTTCTTTTGTCTATTATTTTGTGGGATCCACAACAATACAACATCAAACTTATATTTCAAAAACGGAACCCGCTACATTTAATAAGTAGGAGTTTGTGGGCCCCACTTAGTATCGATTTGTTTCTTCTACAACTTGTGAAAAGACGTTTATGCCCTCAATCATTCTTTAGCCTTTGTTCTTCTGTTCTTATTATTTTGTGGGACCCAAAACATTTAATAAGCGGGAGCTTGTGAGCTCTACTCTTTATGGGACGTAATATTCAACGTGGATTTGTAAATGACAATAATGGTACTCTCCCAAAATTTTTAATAATTTTCATTAATAGAATAATTGATTCAAAACCTTTAATAATTACCATCAACATTTTTGATAGGCGAGTCGTTGATGGAGGCAATTGATATTAATGATGAAACAACTTGTGCCAGCTAAAATAATTTGTTAATCAGAAATTAATTAAATCACGATCCTAATTATGGGTACGACGTAAGGTTTCATCCTGGTCACTTTGGCGGATTAGGTTTTCATCGTTTAAAACGTGTGATTTCTCATTTTAAAACAATAAGAGAATATCGTACTGTATCATTTTCCAAAATTAACGGCAGTCAATATTGTGATCCACGCCCAAAAAAATCTTCAGCCTATTGGTGGTCACAGTCTCCTCCTCGTTTTCAAATTTAAGGTTTTTTGATTTCGCCACACGATAACGTACCTACTTGTTTTCGTTTCAGTAGTATACAGTATGTGTTTCCAATATTGTTCACATCGCCTTGAGCTTTAAGAACTTTGTGAGTTTCGTTTTTTTTCAATTTTTTTTTTCGTGTTTGCTAGTTTTGCGCCAAACTTTTATGGATTGTTGTTTCGTCTTGTTGAGACGAATTGAAAAAGTAACAAATTATGACTCTTAGAGGAACAAGTCGCTTAAAAAATGCAATTATTATTTTTGAATAAAGACAACAGTCATAAAGCCCAAAGGCTGCTAATTAAGCTCTTAGCATCTCCAATGGGAGATGTCAATTCTTATGTGGACATTTTAACGGTAAAAATTGACACCAAAATTCAATTCAACCTAGCAGTCTTCTTTGATGCCAAAATCTACGTGGCTTTGAAGGGAATGGCAAACCTGCCAACTTTGACAGCCACACTCCTCCATGCCAAATTTCAAAAAATGACCGTTTGGATTTTGAACATTTGCCATAAGGATTGACATTAAGGGTTGGAGAGGGATAATTTGATGTCAAATAAATAGAATTTGGCAAAGGGTTGAAAATGAAGGCTTTGATGTCAAATTGGAGATGCCAAAATGCCACGTAAGCCTTCAAAAAAAGTTTGGAATCTCCAATATGAAGTCAAGGGTTGGAGATGCTAAGAGCATCTCCAACGGGAGATATCAAAGCTGAGGTGGCATATCCAACGGTCACTTTTGGCATAAATGGACAATCCAACAGATATGCCTTCACTCATGTCAAAGTTGAGCTGGCTTTAACATCTCTCACTCTCATGCCAATTTTGACATCTACCTCTCCACTTGCCAATTTTCAAAAACTTACCATTGAAGTTAAAAAAGGAATTCTTCCGTTTGAGTTTTTTTTTCCCAAGTTTAAGCTCTATTTTTTTGACATAAGGATTGAAGAGGGAGAGCTTGATGTCAAAGTGTCACATAAGCCTTCAAAAAAAATTTGACATCTCCTGTTGGAGATGCTCTTAGAGGAACAAGGCGGCCTATTGATCACTATACCTCATTCTAGTACTCCCTCCATCCGGATTTAAAAGTCTTTTTTTTGAAGTTCGTGCCATTTTTCAATCGATTATATCTTTCAATTTATATTGTTTTACGTGATTTCGAAAACATTATATTATAGAACTAATCGAGATCTATCAAACAAGATCTATATTCAATATGAAATTCATTACGGATTCAAAGATATAACCCAATTTTTAGCTAGTTAGAATAGAATTAGGGACAATTAAATCCGGATGGAGGGAGTATTAATTAGCTTCAAAATGTATTTTCCCACGGAGATTAAATTTTTTCCAACGGCAGTGGAAAAGGTGGGTTTTCCACCACCACTGTTGTGGGCCGCGCCATGTGTTTATTGTTATAATTGAAACTGTTCATCTTATGAGGCTCATAGAATAGTATATTCACGCAAAAAAATCAACTTGATTGGACATTAGGTTATAAAATGAACGGTCTAATTTTGTCAATAATTTTAAGGTTACATTGTCCATGGCCATTCATTTTATAAACCAAAATTTAAATTTTGATACACCTATCGATGTCTGATCAAGGTAGTTTTTTCAAAGAATGTATCATTCTGCGGGCCATATAAAATGAACGATTCCCAAATCCCTAATAAACGCACGGTGGGCCCACGATAAGGTGGTGGAAAACTCATGGTTTGCATTGCCGGCAGAAGGGATTTGATCTCTTTCCCATGACTTCTCCAAAACATATGTGCATTTCACTCCAACGTTATGATAAATTTTTCACATTCGCATATGTCCGCACATTTAACCAGTACGACAAATTTGTCATATCCGACCGGACCAGATTAATAAATTCATCACAATATCGCGTGTGCGTAAATCGATTCGGACACTTGAGTCACCAAAAAAAAAAAAAACTTTATCATAATGTCCTTTTTTTTCCCCTTATCATAATAGTGTCCATTGTTGCACGATATGCACAAGTTACATATTTCCCTCGGTAGCGTCGTTTAGTAGCCTACTCTTGAGGGGGGTAGTTGGAGGTTCATCTGCTCTTGGCCATTCTTGCACTGGCACGCTATCCGTGCATGAATAATTGCTTTTACCAAATAATAATTCGAACGAAAAAGTACTACTAGTACACATTTTAATAGTCACACTTTATGACCACATGGGAAATTTCGGATGTCAATCTTTCAAAATGTTGAAATGTTTTTGTTTTTTTAAGCAAGTTGGTTGGATGTTTTGTATAGAAAATTGTAAGACCGTTGAACCCTTTGTGAAAACAAACTAGACCACGGCATTGTTTATGTGGTACTTTCGTTTGAAAGTTGTGTCCCAATTATGAAGGACAATTGGATACTAGCAAAATGGGTGTCAGGTGCTTTGCATTGTTTACATATAGTTGTTCTAATTCAAGACTTTTGTGTAGATTGAAAGTTTTATCAGTATGGTGAATCACGTGGCTAGATCTTCTCGTTTATAATTTGTAGCTTTTCATTCAATTTGTTTAGTCTGCTTAACTAATTATTAACGGATATTACTTGCGCCGCATTAGCGGCATTCGAGCGTGCTTACCCGCACCTCGACTAATCTTGGGAAGCCAATCTCACCGTTCGTTAGCGGAGGTACCATTTCAAGTCAGAGCACAATTATGTATGGCTGGCCCTAAAGAGTTGATAGAAACTGAGGCTACGTTCTCTTCAACTTAATTTAAACTTAATTTAAATCTGAAAGTTTTGTCCTTATTTGAATTTTTTTTCAATTTGATTGTTTTGCACCAAACTTTTGTGGGTTATTGATTCGTCTCGACGAGAGGAATCGGAAAAATAATTTTTTTTACTTTTATCCAATTATTTTGAGAAATAACTACTTTTTAGCAAAACCAAACAATTTTTTTTTGTGTGCTAAAAAGCGGTTATTTCTCAAAATGCTTGGGTAAAAGTAAAAAAAATAAAATACTTTTCCGATTTCTCTCGTCGAGATGAATCAATAACCTACAAAAGTTTGGCGCAAAACTAACAAATGCAAAAAAAATTCAAATAAGGACAAAACTCACAGATTTAAATTAAGTTTAAGTTAAGTTCAAGAGAACGCAATGCTTCATTCGTCGATATATCAAATAAGATCATCCCAAGTGTAGGGTATAAGCATCCAATTGAAGCATAATAATCCGGAAGATCGGGATCGTACCCACGGGAATAATTAGTACGGCTTTGTTGGATTTGTAGAAGTAAGCAAGGTTTTCGGCTTTTAGGCAACCAACTTTGTTTTACGTATGCGGTGGAAAGTAAAAAGGCTAAATTAAATGAGAATAAACTAGGATAAAAAGGCAGGTTGGTTGTTCTTCTAAATAAGCCAAAGTGGCTTATTTTTGTCCTTATTCAAATTTTTTTCGTATCACTTGACTTATCATCATTTTTTTGGGGATTATTGCATCCTCATAACAAGAGGAATCTAAAAAAAAAAAAATATTTGAAATCAATTTTTTTTTGAATAAAGACGAATTTTAAAAATTTTTGATTTCGACGAATTTTTTTTACTTTTTAGATTCATCTTATCATGAGGATGCAATAATCCCCAAAAAAAAATGATAATAAGCCAAATGATATGAAAAAAATTTAAATAAGGACAAAAAATAAACCACTTTGGCTTATTTAGAAGAACAACCTTAAGTCTAGGAATCACTAACACTCACGACTCAAGTAAAACTACATTTTTCATCCAAATACGTGGGTTAAGACACTCAACTAAGGTTCTTAATCCGGAAGATAGGATGGTTCGATTACTAAGGTAACTCTAGAATTTATTTAGCAAACGCCTCGAGCGACAGAGCTCCAAGTATCATGTGTGGTAAGTAGGCGATACTCTTACCTACACATGATCAAGGGGGTTAATACCTTAGCAATTTGACAAACAAACCCGAACTACACATCGATTTTCGAACCAAAGATTCAAACTTTTTGGTGAAAAATGTAATTTTTACTCAAGCCATGAGGTGCTAGTCATCCCATGACCCAACCTTAAAAGCTACTCACTCATATCTAAAAAGATAAAAGAAAGTGAAAATCTAGCTAGCATATTTGTAAACACAATATTAGAAGAAAATTAGATAGGAAGATAGATCGAGAGATAATAAACAACTTTAATAAAGGCTAGAGTACCAAAAGCTAACTAATAAGAGCAGAAAATGAAAAAAGCAAGAGCTGGAAATGAAGAACACTCAAGAACAATTTGAAATCTTAGATCTAGATCTAAAAACGCAATACAAAAATTATTCTACTTGTTTGGTACAATGACATCACGGGCTTTTATATTCTCCATGGTACGCGCACAGAATATCCCAAAAAGATGCTCCAAAGATCTGCTACGTGGGCACTTGGTATCGATAAAAGGAAATGGAGTATCGATACCGGATCACTTTCGTTCATCATTACTGGGTCGCAGAAAACAAATCAGTATCGATACAACAAAACGGCGTATCGATACCCAATCACAATTCCAGTTCCCAATCTTTCTGTCTTTAAATGGTATTGATACAGGGTTTCTGAGTATCGATACCGCCTTCAAATGCTTGGGCTTTTCAGCTTCCGGCCTCCGACTTGGCTTCCAACGTCCTTGGCCACCCGTCGGGTCTTCAATGCTTGATTCTTTGGCTCCGATGGCTTCTTTGCTTTGTCACCTTTGAGTTTTGGATGCCTTCGGCTTGCTTTAGGCTTTAAGACTCCCTTATTAAGCGGTTTACCTACAAAATAAGGTAAACATACCCTACGTGCAAAAGTAATTAAGAATAACTAAATAGGCGATAAAATTAACTAAAACTAGATAATTAGCGCACCCTTCATTGCATTATCGGGTGCTTATCACGCAACCTGAGGCACTATAAGAAATTTGGTCGTTGGAGATGAATGAAAATCGTCACAGATTACATTACTTTATTCATACTTTACTTTTTGGAAGAATTTTGAAGGAATCCATCGTCTTGTTTAGGGATTTCTCTAAACTTACTTTTGGGTCTCCAAACATGGAGACCACACTTTCATTTTGGAGAGTAAATCTCTAAAATGGACAATGAGTCTCTCCAAGATTTTCCTAAAAAGTACAAAAAGTATTAAAAAATGAGACGATGTAAAATATTTGGGGCCCACCACGGGTTTCACACAAACGATCCGAGTCATTCATTAAATGTACAATATTTTTTAAAGGGTCTCCTCAAAAAAATTAACTCAATCCGATACCTATAGGTGTTTGATCCAATCATCTAACTTGTCGTGAACCAGAAATCTGAATGAAAAGTTAGATAATTATATCGAACACCTATAGGTATTGGATTGAGCTGATTTTTTGCAGAGACCCTTGAAAAAAGTTTTACATTTAATGAACAGCTCGGATCATTTGTGTGGGCCCCACAAAAAAAATCTGTGCACTATTATCTGTGTGGTTAGCAGCGTTCTTACACAATCTCTCTTCAATATGTCACATTCATTATCTATTTTGAAGAAATGAAGATGGGTTGGAGTAGGGGTGAGTATGGTCCAGATTGGTTCGGTTTTATAGTAAATCAAGAACCAAATTAATACTTACAGATTATGAATTTAGAGAACCAAACCAACCCACAAAAGGCATAGAACCAAACCAATCCAAATCATTAAAGTACGGTTTGGTTTCGGTTTTAAACCATGGTTTGCTTTGAATTAAACTATTATTTTCAAAAAATATTTAAAGTACTTAAAGTTGAAAAGATAAATTAAAAGAAAACTTATATTAAAATCAATTTCATTCAAATTATCAAAACACATTAACATCAACCAACTAATTAAGAATGGAATACCACAATTGCCTCAAGTCTTGGTAGTGAAGGAATTATAGGAATTGAATTTAGAGAAATTTAGGAATTGGGCAGTGTAAGTTGACTGATCTGGTGATCCCATGTGCTTTTTGTGTATGATAAATTAATACTCATAGGAATTAGGAATGAGTTGTGATATATAAAAGTTTAGTCTAAATTATCTTGACAAAGAAGGAAAACTAAATATTGCGGTGAATTTAATAGGATCAATAAATTAGAAAAGTAGTTGTCTAAGGCTCCCATATGTATTATATGGTTCGGATCGGTTTGGAACCATAACCTTGAATGTGAATCCACAAACCAAACCATATAACGCTGTTCCTAATTTTTTTTAAACCATGACCAAACCATATTACTAAAAACCCGAACCAAATCTTTCGGTTTGAATTGGTTTGGACTGGATTATCGGTTTGACGGATTTTTTTCTCACCCCTAGGCTGGAGAGAAGAATACTCTTTAAACGTAAGATGATTCGTGTCTCAAAATTTTTTTTAAAAAAAACTTTGTGGATGATTACGACAACTATTAATTTCTGGAACAAAATTGATTTTTAGCTAAAGTGGCTAGACCCAACACCAAAAAGTATGACCCAGCAGACTAGCTTCAAACTCGGCAATTTAAGGTATTGCTACATTAACTCGCTGGGTCAGGTGAGTTTTGATGCTGAGATGTGCATTCTGTCGAGTTTAGGGTTAAACAGCCTCTGATTGAATCACGTGCAGAGGGTTAGGTTTGGGCAGAAATATTCAACGTTGGAGAAAGAAACCATGAATGGGGGGCTCATAACGCTAGGTGTAATGACTTACGCCAACTGACTTGCTTAACTCTTAGCCTAATTACGTAACTCAAAAAGTTAACCCCTAATTATACAGTAGCTCGTCGCGTTTCCTTATATCCCACATCAATTTCCTATAATCCACCGATGTGGGATTCTACCAAGTGGGTTCTCACACTAGGGTTCTTGAATTTAAAATAAAAATGCTATTCGGACTTGATCGAATGGCTAAAATCATTAGGCTCCGTTCCAGAAACCTTCTTAAAAAATAAGCAGCTTATTTCACATTTTCAAACTAAAAAATAATGTAAATGGAAAATTATTTTTTTATTTTTTTTACACCGTATTAAAGATCTTGATGAGATCTATCAAACAAGATCCATAGTGGTATGAAAATTATTTGTATAAACACATTATTTTTTAGGCTGTTGCGCACGGAATTCATATATTAGGCGGCTAGCTAAACCGGATAATATCTCTCCGCTTCAACGAATGCGTGGAATGAAATATACCAATGAATTGGTTAGGTGCGTGTCTAATCTCATACTTACTTAAGAGTAGTACGTAATTAAGAAGCTCGCAAGCTTTTTCCTAATTAATTATCCTCGTGTTATGATGGCAACGTACCCGGCCCCCATGTACGCATGGCTATGAGTTTTCCATCGAGACCAAAAAAACAGATCGAAATGGACAAGTTTCTTATGGCTATAAAAGTCGCGTCGTTATGAGCATTTCTATTGTAATAAGTAAATGAATGTGGATAAGCAAATTTAATAACAATGTTTAAAAAAAAAACCCCACATTGTATAAGCAAAGTTACAAGTCTTTTAGCAAATAATCAAATTCCACCAATTTCATAACCAAACTTAACAACTTTTACCAATAACCAAAACTATAACTCAAAAACACCCCACATTGGAATTGTCTTATCGAGACGAATAATTTGGTGTGGTCGGGTGCGTGATTGGAACTCGTTTGCGATTGGATAAATGTGTATTGTGTATTGTGGAGGTTTTTTTGGTTAGGGATTGAAAAAAAACCAATGTGAAGGTAGAGGTTGTTAAACTTGATTATGAACTAAATAGATAATCAAATAATGATGTGACACATTTAAATTATTGATTTTAATTATTAACATTGCGGATGCTCTAAGTCTAAAGGAGTAGTACTATAAGTGGTGTAACCCTTGTACTTATTACGACATGTTGTGCTTCGCCACATTCATCCTCTCTGCCATATAAATCTACGAGTAGTAGTACTTGGACTTTGGAATTTCAGAACACATGAATCTCGTGGGAGGTCAGGATCTGAACACTTTCGGGAGCGTTTGTGTTTTGGGATTATGGACAATCTTTGATCCCCGGTGAATAAATTAATTAATTATCCGTTGACTTCCGTTAATGTATACAGTATGTCATTTGAAAAAAAAAAAACAAAAAAAATGATCTAGTCGAGCACCAAAATTTCGCCGATGCAGGTCAATATCAGACGTCAAGTTATGACTAATCAAAAGGGGACATTTAATAATTGAGGAAATTGACTTCTACATTCCCATTTTTACCACGTACATTCCCTTTTTTGTCTTTATTCTTGTGAATTTACCTTTTTATTTTTTCATAAGTTCACTTTTTCACACATTAAAGGGCAATAGAATAAATTCACACCAAATAAAGAAAAAAAAGAGGAGTGTATGTGGTAAAAAGGGGAGTGTAGAAGTCAATTTCCATTGAGATCTTATATTTTAAGGTGAAAAAGTTGCGAAATTTCGTTAAATTTTTTTTACTACTTCGGTAGTGTTTGTTAGTGTTTACCCGTCAACGACTATTACTATAGTGTTCTTTTTTTTAGACAGAGACTATGGAGTACTATAGCTATGCAAACAGAAAATTAAATTAAAATAACTTTCGGTTTTTTTACAATCGGATTATTTTTGGCATTTAGTAAATATTTTGAATTTTATTACTGTTTAGATTCCTCTTAGCGATGCAAAAACTTAATCTATGGGGAAAAAAATTAACACAAAGTTAACGAAAGCTAATACTCCGTACAAGACATGCTTGCACTTGCACGCTATATATGCATGGATAATTTGCTTTTACCCAACAATTTGAACCAAAAAGTACTACTAGTACACATTTTAATAGTCACACACATGGGAAATTAAGACGTGGGGGATCGATCAACGTCAATTTTTCAAAATGTTGAAATGTTTTCTTTGGATTTTTTGAGGTTTTTTTTTTAAACAAGTTGATTAGATGTTTTGTATAGAAAATTTTAAGACCGTTGAACCCTTTGTGAAAACAAACTAGACCACGGCATTGTTTATTGGTAATACTTTCGTTTGAAAGTTGTGTGCCAATTATGAAGAACAATTGGATACTAGCAAAATGGGTGTCTGGTGCGTTGCATTGTTTACATGTAGTTGTTTTAATTCAAGACTTTTGTGTAGATTGAAAGTTTAATCAGTATGGTGAATCACATGGCTAGATCTTCTCATTTAATTTGTAGCTTTTCATTCAATTTATTTAGTCTGCTTAACTAATGTTTGAATTGGATTTGACTATGGTAAGTATTGAATTTGGCTTTTCATGTGTTTTTTATTTCATTTGCTTAAGTTTGGTTTTGTAATGATTGCTGTTTTATACTATGTCGGTCACATATACAATCACATTATTTTTGGACAAAGATGAGTGTCTGTAGTATTAATCGATGAAGTCAATAGCATAACGAGTAATTGATTTTTGGTGGTGATAAAATTGTATTGGTATGTGTCTTTAGGCACAATCAGTTTGCTCACACCTAGCTAAGGTCACTTGAAATCATATTGAATAACGAATTTCGATGAAGGCACGGGCAATGATTCAGTAGAAGTGGAATTACATTTTTATAGTAGATGATTTTAAATCGAATTGCGGTCTCTATTTAGGATGAACCACGTAAAAATCAGTATGTCATGGTTTGCCGTTGTTTACTTCTTTTTTTGACAAGTCATATGACATCAAATTTCTTACTAGATAATTGAAATGGTATATGAACTATAGCGCCATCTGTTTTTTTGTTTTTTGTTTTTTTTGACAGGTTGCATTGGTTAACCAGTAACAGATCGATATCGAGTTGGTTGGAGCTTGAAGCTTAGAAAGTCGACAACTTTGTTACCAATAATGATTTAGTAGAAGTGGAATTACATTTTTATAATCAATTGAAGGGTTGATTATGTTTTGTCTTTTCTTCTTAATTTTAGAAAACTTGATGAATAAAAACTAGATGTTGCTATATTATCATTAGTTTAATTACTGATTTTGTATTCTATAGTCCGAAGCTTGATTTTTTTAAGCGCATAAAGTGCATTTTGTGATTACAGTTGGGTTTTGCCAGTTGTGATCCGTAGTTTGTAGTGTGGTCGAACTGGTTGTGAATTTAAATGGCTGGCGATAAGTGCCTTCAGGTACGGGCGCTACAACTATTAGTTTGTTTATGTGCTGATTCAAGTTAATCGGTGGATATACTTGAGCTGTTGTTTTTTGTTTTTTGCGTAGTTAGAATTTTGCGAATGGGACCTTGGCCTTCAAAATTGGATATAAATTGAATGCCGATTTCGAACCGTGTCTTCAGGTACGGGCAATTTCTAGTGTCATTATGTTTTACGTAATTATAGTTTCCTAATTAAATGGGATTTGATTGATGATTTGAAAATGAAGGGGGATAATTCAAATCTTTGTTATCCTTTTTTCAAAACTAACTGAAATAATATATTTGGCGGCCAGCTAAACCGGATAATATCTCTCCGCTTCAACGAATGCGTGGAATGAAATATACCAATGAATTGGGTAGGTGCGTGTCTAATCTCATACTCCCTCCGTTCCAAATTGAGAGTTCATTATTCAATTTTGGATTGTTCCAAAATGATGGCCCTTTTTTAAAAAATGGAAGGAAAAATTTGGTGATTTTCCAAAAGTGTCCCTCACAATTGAATATAAGTGTTATAAAGTAGGTAAAATATAGAAGTAATGGTGAAAATAATAGACAATATATGTGTAATCATTGCATGTCTCCTAAAATAGTTGGAATCTCCAAGAGGGACTCTTAATTTGGAACGAAGGGAGTACTAACTAACTTAAGAGTAGTACGTAATTAAGAAGCTCGCAAGCTTTTTCCTAATTAATTATCCTCGTCACAGTTATGATGGCAACGTACCCGGCCCCCCATGTACGCATGGCTATGAGTTTTCCATTGAGACCAAAATAACAACAGATCGAGATGGATAAAGTCTCTGTCTTGTCCGCAAAAGACGTGTCGCTAAGGCTAAAGGAGTGGAGTCATGTAACCCCAACACTACTTATTACGATATGTTGTTCTTCGCCACATACATATATCCTCTATCTCTGCCATATAAATCTAGGTTGTTGATTTTGTCGCTTCCTTTTTTGTTAACGTCACTCTCCGGTAAGTGTATTTTTGGTGCAAAAATACACTTGCAGGGGAGTAGCATTAACAAAAAAGGAAGTGACAAAATCATTTCCCTAAATCTACTACTACTTTCTTTTCTTTTTTTATCCGCAATCTACTAGTACTTGGACTTGGAATTTCACAACACATGAATCTCGTGGGAGGCCAGGGTTCGAGCATCACCGTCAAGGGCGTTTGTGATTTAGGATCATAGACAACCTTTGGATCCCCTGTGGACTAATTAACTAACAATCGAAGGCCGGCCCAAAATATTTGGATGCCCGAGGCCAAGTGGTAGAATAGTGTCCTACATAAATTTCATAATTTAAAAACAATAAACAGAAATACTTATCTATATATCATTTTTATTCATACTATTCAACATGGTAAATATTTCTGCCTTAATGGCTTGTGCGGTTGCAATAATATTCAGTGAACTCAGGTTTGAATCACAACAGCTCCAACTTGTGTGATAGGAGAATTTTTTTTTTTTTTGGCAAAAAGACACTTCAAAAAATACCCTACCAAAATTTGAACCTAAGCATCTTATGTGAAAAAACAAACACTATACCACTAAACCACCAAAGAAATTTGTATTATAGTTGCATACAGAAAATATATATACTTATCTAGGAAGGGATACCCCATTTTTGACCCAAAATGTGGAGGCCCAAGGCGGCGGCCTCTTGGCCCTTCTCATTGGGCCAACCCTGTAAATATCCGTTAATTAACTTTTGTTAATGTATACAGTATACTATTTGGGGAAAACAAAAAAATGATCTAGTTTTTTTTTTTTTTTTTTTGATCCGCAAAAAAATGATCTAGTCGAGCACCAAAATTTCGCCGATGCAGGTCAATATCAGACGTCTGATTATGACTAATCAGTTATGAAGGGGACATTTAATACTCCAATTGAGATCTTATATTTTGAGGTGAAAAAGTTGCAAAATTTCGTTATAAATTTTTTACTACTTCGGTAGCATTTGTTAGTGTCTACCCATCAACGACTATTACAATAGT
Source organism: Rhododendron griersonianum (assembly GCA_018127125.1). NCBI lineage: Eukaryota > Viridiplantae > Streptophyta > Magnoliopsida > Ericales > Ericaceae > Rhododendron > Rhododendron griersonianum. The sequence continues at coordinate 40,089,397 of CM030790.1, read as the reverse complement.
GTTTTTTTTTTAGACAGTACTATAGCTATGCAAACAGAAAAATAAATTAAAATAACTTCCGGTTTTTATACAATCGGATTATTTTTGGCATTTAGTAAATATTTTGAATTTTATTACTGTTTAGATTCCTCTTAGCGATGCAAAAACTTAATCTATGGGAAAAAAATTAACACAAAGTTAACGAAAGCTGATACAAGACATGCTTGCACTTGCACGCTATACATGCATGGATAATTTGCTTTTACCAAATAATAATTTGAACCAAAAAGTACTACTAGTACACATTTTAATAGTCACACACATGGGAAATTAGGACATGGGGGATCGATCAACGTCAAATTTTCAAAATGTTGAAATGTTTTCTTTGGATTTTTTTGAGGTTTTTTTTTTTTTAAACAAGTTGATTAGATGTTTTAATTTTATAGAAAATTTTAAGACCGTTGAGCCCTTTGTGAAAACAAACTAGACCACGGCATTGTTTATTGGTAGTACTTTCGTTTGAAAGTTGTGTGCCAATTATGAAGAACAATTGGATATATACTAGCAAAATGGGATCGGGAGATCCTGCCAAGCAAGGGTGCTTGGCAGGGGTGCTGAGCGCATCTCGGCCGTCCAAAGTGTTTTGGACGGTTCGGATGCAAAAGTACCGAATGGATTTAAAAAAAAGAAAAGGAAAAGGAAAAAGATGTTTCGATCCGGACCGTTGATTCCGAGATGGACGGCCGGATTGGCCGCTCGGCAAGGGTGCCGAACGGGTGCCGCTCGGCAAGCACCCCGGGTCCAGCAAAATGGGTGTCAGGTGCTTTGCATTGTTTACGTAGTTGTTTTTGTGTAGATTGAAAGTTTTATCAGTATGGTGATCAATCACGTGGCTAGATCTTCTCATTTGTAGTTTTTCATTCAATTTATTTAGTCTGCTTAATTAACTAATTAACGGATATTACTTGCGCGGGAATAGCAGCATTCGAACCGGCTTACGCGCACCTCGACTAATTTTGGGAAGCCAATCTCACCGTTCATTAGCGGAGGTCCCATTTAAAGTCAGAGCAAAATTATGTGTGGCTGGCCCTAACGAGTTGATAGCACCTTAGGCACTACAAGAAATTTGGTTTTTGGAGATGAATGAAAATCACCACAGACAACATTACTTTATCCCATCTTTATTTTACTTTTTTGTACTTTTTGGAAGTACTTTGGAGGAACCCATCGTCTTGTTTAGGGATTTGGTCTTGAAATTTACTTTTGGGTCTCCATATCCAAATATGGAGACAGCACTTTCATTTTACAGATCAAATCTCTAAAAAGGACAATGCATGAATCCCTTTAAAATTCTCCCGAAAAGTAGTACAAGAAGTGAAAAATAGAGAAAATAAATTACACAATCTCCCATCAATATTTCACATTCAATATTAAACGTTAAAGATGATTCGTGTCAAAAAACAAAAAACTTTGTAGATGATTACGACAACTATTAATTAATTTCTGGAATAAACTTTGGGGATTTTTAGCTAAAGTGCCTAACCCCAACACTAAAAAGCATGACTCAGCAGACTAGCTTCAAACTCAGCAATTTGAGGTATTGCTTCGTTAACTCGCCGGTTCTGGCGAATTGCTATAGCACTCGACACAAGCCGAATAGTTCACTTCTTCTTCTTCTTCTCTCTCTCAACTCAGCATTTTCTCAAATTCAAAATCGATTGATTTTGGCAGTGGATTTTGATGCTGAGATATGCGTTTTGTCGTGTTTACGGTCAAAACCTCTAATTGAATCACGTGCAGAGGGTTAGGATTCTTGAATAGTAAAAAAAAAAAATCCTGTTGGGACTTGAATAGCTAAAATAATTGGGCTGTTCTAAGAATTTTGCATAGCTAGGAACGGCTAGAGATGCTCGGACCGACCCAAAATCAATTTTTTAACAACTATCTCAGCTACAACGAATGCGTGGAATGAAATATACCAACAAATTCGTATCATCATCAAAAAAAATTAAACGGTGGGTGCGTGTCTTAATTAATTCGTATCTAATCTCGATCAGTACTTTATTAGGAGAGTAGTAAAGCTCATAATTAAGCGGCCTTTTTTCCTAATTATCCTGGATCGTGGACGCACGGCTATGAGTTTTCCATTGAAACCTAGAAAAACAGATCGATGGTGGGGGCCAACAAGCTTCTTATGTCTATCGTGTTTTCAAAGTCGTGTCGCTATGGCTAAAGGGGATCGGGAGATCCTGCCAAGCAAGGGTGCTTGGCAGGGGTGCCGAGCGCATCTCGGCCGTCCAAAAGTGTTTTGGACGGCCCGGATGCAAAAGTACCGAATGTTGATTCCGAGATGGACGGCCGGATTGGCCGCTCGGCAGGGGTGCCGAGCGGGTGCCGCTCGGCAGGCACCACGGGTCCGGCTAAAGGAGTGATGTAACCCTTGTGCTACTTTTGCGATATGTTCGTTGTTCTTCGCCACATACATCCTCTCTCTGCCAAATAATATCTAGTACTTTGGACTTGGAATTTCACAACACATGAATTTTTCACATTAAAAATCATTAGCATCTCTTACCCCCTCAGCCTCGACTCCTCGAGGGGCTGAGGGGGTAAGTTAAGTTGTGTGAATTGCAACATCAAGAGAGTATTTTACTTTTCGAAGCTCTCTCAATGCATTTGTTTTCGTTATTGTAATGGTTTAATTTCATTTTTTTAACTTTACAATGATGAGATTTTCTTTGTCATTCGAAAAAAATAATCTCTTATCCCTGGCAAGTTTGTGAACAGGACGATGGCTGATTTATCATAGGCCTAAAACGACAAATTAAAGATGAGACTTTTTTGTCGTTACAAAGGGTATCAAAGTAGGATGCGCTCTTTCTAGTTATATGTAGATGTCAAGGATTTGATATGTTATCCCAACACAATTTATCTGAGACGTTTTCTTATTTACCCTTTCTCTTAGCTTGGTATGGCCAAACAATACACACATCAATCTAGTCAACCACCAGCCAAAAGAGTTGTAACCCAATGGTATTTTTTTGGTCCTCCTCTCGTGGAAGGGCCAAAGTTTGACCCCCATCAGTAGCGTTTGTGCTTCAGAGCTATAGACAACCTTTGAATTTCCTGTGGACTAACTTACTAATTACCCTATAACCTCTGCTAATGTATATTGTGTGGTAAAGAAAAAAAGTTATCCAGTCACGCACCAAAATTTTGCAAGATGCAGGTCAATATCAGATGTCAGTTATGTCTAATCAGCTATGAAGGGGACATTTAATTGAGATCTTATTTTGTGGTGAAAAAAGTTGCAAAATTTTGTTAGATAAATTTATTACTACTACTTTGGTAGTGTTTGTTAGTGTCAACCCATTGACGATAATTACTATAGTGTTCTTTTTCTAGACAGAGAACATTAATATAGCTATGCAAACAAAAAAAAAATCACTAAATTTAAATTATTATTATTATTTTTTACAATCGGATTATTTTGGCCATTAGTAATTTTTTTAAAGTTTTATTACTCTTTAGATTCCTCTCCACGATGCGAACTCCTAATTTGTTAAACAAAAAATTGACGCAAAGTTAACGAAAGCTAATACAAGGCAGCAAATTTGTGAAAACAATTTCAGGTAATTAAGTCCAAACTCCCCCATAAAAAACTTTTCTCCGAAGGGGCACAATGGAGAATATATATTGTACAGCATTTATAAGCCTAGGCCCCTTGGTGTTGATGCCCTGGACAAGCACTATAGGAAAAGATAAATCCCAAAATTATAATAATATCACACTATACTAATTAAATGTGAGCATGTGAGGGAAAAACTTTAAATGGAACCTTAGCAGCTTAGCTCAGCTAAAAGATAGACATGAGGGGGAGGGAGGCTTCCCACCAACCGCATGTGGATGGAGTCTTTATCATCCCTTCATATTTCCCCAATTTTATAAGGGAATTCATTATTATTTTTTATAACTGGATGTTCAGGCTAGTTTTCACGTGTCTTGACTAATTTCTGAGCTGTAAAGTTGGCAACCGGGCAAACCCTCCGGCTACCTCAAGGTTTTAGAATATTTAGTCTCTGTGAAATTCGAACACGCGATCTCAAGAAAAACAAGCACTTACGCTTGTCTCATTCTTACTCGACAAAACCCCTTGGATTTCTTTATGCAAAAAGTCTACGGTTCCCAACCGAAGGAATACCGATCGGTTCTCGATGGCACGCCGGGCCCACTCCGGCCACCGGACGGCCGATCTGAGCTGTCCAAAAATTCAAAAAAAAAAAAAACGAGTGGGCCCACGTGAGAATTGACGGCATCCGACGTGTAGAGTGTTTGGATCAAACACCTACACACATCGGATGGCGTCGATTCTCACATGGCCCACTCAGTTTTTTTTTTTTTTTTGAATTTTTGGACGGCTCGAATCGACCGTCCAGTGGTCGGAGTAGGCCCTACGCGCCGTCGGGAACCGATCGGTATCCTTTTCCGGTCGGGAACCGTAGCTAGACTCTTCTTTATGCTTCTTCCCAATAGCATAGTATTTGGGTGCATGTGGTGCAATCTTTATTTGGATTCTCTACATGCACCTATGCACAATTTTTATGCAGAATGTTCCAAAAAGTGTGTAGTCCCTATGGATAAAATTTTACCATTTTTGTAATAGCACGTTTTTGTGTGTGAAGAAAACGACAAAAGTAATTGTATGCGGATAGAATATTACTCCACTTAAAATACTACTACTAGCATAAGTTGAGTTTTATATTTTCCTAAATCTTTCAAGATTCTTTGCCATCTGTTATCGCCTAGTAAAATATCTTACAAAACTCTAAAATCTTAGACTTAAAAAATAATCTTGTGAAATTAGGCCCATCAGTTGTATTTCGATCGTTCATCTTGAATATCAAATTTTAGAGATCATATTTTTTAAAAATCCTCTTTTGTAATCTTTTTGAAAAAATTCTTGGGCAGTGATTTTGGCACTCTTTTCAAAATCACTCAGTTTTTCTCTAACGACACTTTCTTTTGTATCTCTATTAGATGATGGAAATGAAAAAAAAAGAAGGGTGCCATTAAAAAAAAATTGCCAAAATCACTTCCCAAATTCTTTCTTTCTTTTTTTTTTTTTTATAATAAAAAACGCCCTCAGGGCTTACACAAGAAGAAGAGAATCTCTAGCTAAAACAGAGGAAACAAAAATTTGGGGGAAACACCACCCAATCTATGGGGAGCAAACCCTTCAAAGTCTTCTTAGCCGCCGCATGAACGAGCCTGTTAGCCGCCCTCTTTATCCATCCAAATCTGATGTTCAAATTCTCTCTCATCCTCCTAATGTCCCAAACCACTGCAGAGACTTCCCAATGAGGAACCAATTCGGATACACTCAACTTGATGGTTACCTGTGAGTCCGACTCAACTATCGCATTTTGACATCCCAAATTCGTTAAAATCTGCAAATTCTTTCTCTAACAAAAAGTGTGGCCGATCGTGGGGCATGGTTAGTGACGCCAGAGGGCAGTGTATGATGTAAGCACCCCAATTGTTTATCAAATTACGTTTAAGACACGTGATTTAATCTACACCTCCAATTTGGCCACTTGCAAACCAAGACATTTCAACGAACCACCGAAATTTTCAATAAAACCCACAAGTAATTGCAACCACGCACCCACAAGTTCATGCACCTCTTTCTCTCTCATCACTCATCCACTATAAAGATTTCCCTCCAAACCCATTTCTCCCAAATCTCTCTCTCTCTCTCTCTCTCTCTCTCTCAACACAACGCAAAACCCATCTCTGCAAACCACAAAAATTGGACAGACATGAACGGGTGCGAGTGTGCGCCGGTGATTCTCCCGGCAAATAATACCGTCGAGTTTCCGGCGTATCGCCGGAGCTCAAGCTTCAGTAGCCTCATCCCATGCTTGTCAGAGACATGGGGTGACTTGCCGTTAAAATTTGACGACTCAGAAGACATGGTCGTATACGGGTTTCTACGTGACGCGGTTAGTGTGGGCTGGACGCCGTTTAATATAACGGCCACAAACGTTAAGATTGAGCCGACAGATGAAATGGAGCCGGCTACGACGATGGCTCAATTGGTGGCGCCGCATGTGAAGGAGGAGCCGGTGGTATCGCCGCCGAAGGGAAGGCATTACAGGGGAGTGAGGCAGCGGCCGTGGGGGAAGTTCGCGGCGGAGATAAGGGATCCGGCGAAGAACGGCGCGAGAGTATGGCTCGGGACTTACGAGACCGCCGAGGAAGCCGCCCTGGCCTACGACCGAGCGGCTTACCGGATGCGCGGCTCGCGGGCTCTGCTTAATTTCCCGCACCGCATCGGCTCCAACGAGCCGGAGCCGGTTCGGATAACGGCCAAGAGGAGGTCGCCGGAGCCGTCCACGTCGGTTTCGGAGAGCGGCTCGCCGAAGAGGAGAAAAAGAGGAGCGACGGCGGCCGAGGTGGAAATAGAGAGCCAATCAAATGCGTTCCATGTGGAGTGCCAGATGAGACAATTGCCAGTTGGCGAGCAACTATTGGTTAGCTAGATTTGAGCTGGCGATGAGGTGGGCATTTTTTGTGTGGGTCGGGTGGCGGGTTAGGAAATTTGGTGCGGTGGGGACTAGTTTGGGTGTTTGGGCAAAATGTCAAATGTGTAAATGGATACTCCTATTCCTACATGGAGTATTTGTTTTATTTACAGGATTAAAGTCCAACCAAATGTGTGATATTTGAGAGCCAACCCTTTTTCTTTTTCTTTTTTGGTTTTTTTTGGTTTTTGATTGTTATGTATGTCTTGTTTTGCTTTTGGGGGATAAGAAGAGAAAGAGCTTTGTGGAACATATTAAGTCCCATTTTTTGACGGCAAAGAAAGTAATATTTCATTGATAATAACAAAACATTAGGAGAGAGAGAGAGAGAGAGAGAGAGAGGGGAAAGAACAAGAGAAAGGAAAGAACAAGACAGTGCAAGAGAAAGAAGAAATGCAAAGCTACCGACACTAAAGATTAAAGGGCAAATTTCACTCAGACCTCCTGAGGTATCTGACAATGACAGACAGTACCTCACAATTTTGAAAAATGACAGAGACCTCCCTTGTTTCACACTTTGGGTTTCCTCCGTTAGTGAGAGGGATGGAAAAGGCATGAGAGGGACGGAAAAGGACGCGAGCTGCTTCTACGGCTCTCTTAGGACTCTTATTGAAAGCCCTAAAGCCATAAATTGATTATGACCTTTTAGAATAAAATGATAAAAATATCTTCGACCAAATGGATTGAAAAGTGGAACACTTTTGTATCTGCTCTTCATTTGGTTTTACGGCTCTCTTAGGGCTTCTATTGAAATCTCTAAAGCAAAAAATTAATTAAGATTTAAGATAAAATAATCAGAAAAATAAGATTTTCCCACCGATTCAAACGGATTAAAAATTGTAGTACTTAAGTATCTGCTTTTCATATGGGTCTACGGCTCTCCTATGGCTTTTATTGAAAGACTTAGAGCCAAAAGTTAATTATGATCCTTTATGATAAAATGATCAGAAAAATAAGATATTCGCATCGATTCAAACAGATTAAAAATTGGAACATTTAAATATCTGCTTATCATTTGTAAAGGCTGCCATAGAACCAAATGAAAAGCAAGGGTCATAATTAACTTTTGGCTTTAGGGCTTTCAATGAGAGCCCTAAGAGAGCCGTAGAACCAATTGAAGTGTATATACTTAAGTGCTCCAATTTTGAATCCGTTTGAATTAGTGCGAAAATCTCATTTTTTTGATCATTTTATCATAGAGGATCGTAATTAATTTTTGGCATTGAAAGTCCTAAGAGAGTCCTAGAACTAAATGGAATTTAAGATGCTCTTTTTTTTTTTTTTTTATCATCATGAAATTTAAGATGTTGCTCACTCACTAACGGAGGAAACGCAAAGTGTGAAACAAGGGAGGTCTCATTCATTTTTCAAAACAGAGGGGTATTGTCTGTCATTGTCAGATACCTCAGGGGTTTGAGTGAAATTTTCCCAAGAGTAAACTATAGCTAGGAGGAAAGCATGAACATATTAATTAAAAAGCATGCAGTAAGACAATGCACCCTCACTTCTTTCTCTAAAATCCTCCTCCTTCTCTCTTCAACAAGACTTGTCATAGAACCAAAGGAAGTGCATATACTTAAGTGCTCCAATTTTGAATCTGTTTGAATCAGTGCGAAGATTTTATTTTTCTGATCATTTTATTCCAGAGGGTCGTAATTAATTTTTGGCTCTAGGGCTTTCAATAAATGTCCTAAGAGAGTCCTAGAACTAAATGGAATTTAAGATGCTCTCTTTTTTTATTTTTTATCATCATGAAATTTAAGATGTTGCTCACTCACTAACGGAGGAAAACCAAAGTGTGAAACAAGGGAGGTCTCGTTCATTTTTCAAAACAGAAGGGTATTGTCTGTCATTGTCAGATACCTCAGGGGTCTGAGTGAAATTTGCCCAAGAGTAAACTATAGCTAGGAGGAAAGCATGAACATATTAAAAAAAGCATGCATCAAGACTTGCCATAGAACCAAAGGAAGTGCATATACTTAAGTGCTCCAATTTTGAATCTGTTTGAATCAGTGCGAATATTTTATTTTTCTGATCATTTTATTCTAGAGGGTCGTAATTAATTTTTGGCTCTAGGGCTTTCAATGAAAGTCCGAGAACTAAATGGAATTTAAGATGCCCTTTTCTTTTCTTTTTTTTATCATCATGAAATTTAAGATGTTGTTCACATACTTTTCCGTCCCTCTCACTAACGGAGGAAACCCAAAGTGTGAAATAAAGGAGGTCTCTGTCATTTTTCAAAATTGAGGGGTACATTCTGTCATTGTCAGATACCTCAGGGGTCTGATTGAAATTTGCCAAGAGTAAACAATAGCTAGGGAGGAAAGCATGAACAAATTAAAAAACATGCAGCAAGACAATGTACCCTCACTTCTCTCTCTCGATCTCTCTGAAATCCTCCTCCTTCTCTCTTCAACAAGACTTGCTCAGTTCGGTTTAAATTTTGAGGGACGTTTTTTAGAGTTTTGAGTAGATAGAGAAAATTTATCGGAGACCTTGTCCTGGGGTTTTGACAGGAAACAACGTCAACAGCAACACCTACAATCCTACTTTAGACTGGAAAAAAAAAATAAAAAATTCAGGTGATAAAGTTCCATAAGGAACGTACAGTTTGCGATTTGTAGCACTGCGATCTTGACCTTCCTCCGAGAGCTCAAGTATCCTCTAAGGTCAGCCACCACTACACCAAGAACCGGACCTTGTTCATTTTGGGATCTCAAAATCCCCGAGCACGGTCTCAAAACCAATGTTTAATAGTACTAGTATCTGTTTGTTGAATGTGAAAAGCATCTTTTAATTCTCAGCGTTTGAACTACTCCACTTGTAATAATTATTGCTTTTTCTGGTGGAGGTACATAACTGTACGGTGAAGACTCGTGCCCACTTGTTAGGTTTTGTCAATACCCGAACGAGTTTTTTCTTGGTCAAGCTTTAGATGGAGTATATAGCATTTTTATTTTGGTTTCTATCCAGGTCAAGCTTTTAGAGATGGTCCTCCAATTCATATGAATCTGAGGAGGTTAAATTAGATATATATTTTTTCAATTTCAAAAATAAATAAATAAATTAGTGTACCAGATCAAACTTCAGATGGAGTTTTCTCTTATTGAGGGAGATAATTAAATTCTAACTTGAATTTGAGTTTAGCCGTAACGACGAGTGTTAATCATAGTAATGAATATGTGAAGAGCAATAAAGAAATTTTTTTGATCCGCTCGAAAGTCATTCATAATTAAAAACGCCATACGGCATCTACAGATTTCAATCAAAACCACGAAAGGGTACAACAAGAATAACCAGAAGGACTAATTGAAGCCTGAGAGCAGGGACATCTTCACACCGCCACATACTCGAAGGCAGGGTCGGGACACGTGGAGTATGCATCCAGACAAACAATTCCCTTCTAAAAACAAACCCTAAACGAAGTGATCAAAGCAGCACAGAGAAATCTGTCTTCCCCAAAACAGTAATCCATAGCCAAAACGCCGGCAAAACCACGAAGCAAAAACACAAAGTGAAATTCCTTCGTCGGTGTGGACACCACTCCAACAGAGCAAACTCCCGCTGGCACGCGGAGTTTTGGCCACGGAAGGGCAACCGTTGACAGTCCAACGCAACTCCGAAGCCACAGCGGGCAGACCACTGGATCAGAGGCACCAACCAAACCAAACCAAACACAGGAAAAACTGGACGCAAAGTTATTAGCCCACCACCGCACCCTCCGGATCTGGGGGAAACCCAGACCGGAAAACAAGAAACCGGACTGAAAAAACAGCCGGAGAAAAGGCCGAAAATAGCCAGAGAAAAAACAAACAAAAACAAAACACTCCAACCCAACCGCGCACCTTATTACTCACCGCCGCCCCTCGAGAACTTCAGATCTGGGAACTCCGGCTGAGAAGACGAGCAGGGGAGCCCCAAAACGCCGCCAAAGCCAGCGTTAAAACAGCTCCTCGCCGGCTGCTACAACACCGTCGCCCCAAACTGGGGATCTCCTAAAGAGAGCAGAACGTGATAGAGAAGAGAGGAGAGGCGAGGAGGGAGGAGGAGGGGAGGAGGAGGCGTGGCGGCGCCCCCCCCGCCCAAAACCAGCAGCTATCGGAAACCAGGGGCGAGAGGAAAGTAAGAGAGAGAAAGTCTCGACGAAAAGGTTTTGATAACTATAGTTGTTTTGCAATAAAGAAAATTGATTAGTGTATATAGAACGCGAACGTTAAATCGAAGAGAAATAACTTGATTTCATTACATGTAGCTGATTCGAATGATTGTACTATGAATGTTTTTTTTCGATATTATAAACTACTGTAGAAAATAGTATTGAATTACGCATTTTAACAGCTTAGGGATATTGAGGACTGGAGATCACTAGAGAGCTGCTGCTGCTGCTGCTTCTTCTTCTTTTTTTCCCTCCATGCTTAGAATAGTATGTCTTCGATGCGACTTAAGTGATGTGATTTGAATACGATATCTTTTACATGAATAACTTATACCAATTTGTTTGTCCGAACATTTGCTAGCAACTTATAATCGAGCATTTTAAACTCCACAGTTACCGTCTCTAAAATGGAATGTACGGATTTTCGTATTTCAAGCCACAAAAGTTTGTGAACAAACACAAAATTTTGTTATTTATAAACACCACAAAAATGTATCTCGGACCAGAAAAATTTATATCTACCACCAAAAAAATTCATTACCAATACCAAAAAAATTCATAACCAACATCAGAAATATTCATAACTTTTCGCCGTCTTTTTTGGACCATTAAGTTCATAAATTGGACCACAAAAATCCATATGTTTTATTACAAAAATCATAAAAATAACCAAATTTTTTTTGCAAAAGTATCCACAAAATTCGTTAAATGATCCACCACAAAATTCAAGTCTTGGGCCACACACATTCATAAATTGGGTCACAAAAATTTGTAAGGAGTGTACGATACACCCCAAACCCCAAACAATAGGTGTGTATATATTGAAGCATTTCCCACTTTTAAAATACTGATATTTGGGAGTTCTATTTCTTTAATTTTTTGTAATTATCATTATTTATCTTTCGTCATAAGTTGAACTGCTACAAATACTCACCTTGTTAGGAGACACTCTCCTAATGACAAGGTGAGAAAGAATGTGACCCATATAACTATTGGTACCCCTACGTAAATTCACCCTTCTCAAAATTACATTTCCTTCACTATTTTAAATAAAGAAAATTTATTGGGTGGTCTTGGGGTACCGCCACGTGATATCCCAACAGCCTTCTCCTCCGCGCATTTTTGTGGGACCCAATACTAAGTCTATGGACCCAGAAAAATGTATGGTGGAGATTATGTTGGAGCACCATATAGCCGTGTCCCAAGATCACTAAATAATTATAACTCTTTAGTTAATACTACCGCCGTCCGAAATTATTGTGTCTGTTTCCTTTTTGTGACCTCAAAACAAAATATCTATATCCCACAATCTTTAATGTTTTTATGATTTCAATTTTTTTTTTAAATTAATTGAGATTTGCCATATAAGATCCATATTGAATATATAAAATAGTATAAATTAAAAGATATGGACAATTTTTTGAGAAAAGAACATAAGAGAAAGGGGCCTTGTAAAGGGCAATCCTTTTTTTTTTTTTTATCGGAAAAAAAGATTTGTTTAATCTTTGAAAATGATAACAAAGATTAAACGGGCAATCGCCACCCGAGACCTTACAATCAAAGAAGGCAAGGCGCCAAACAAAATCCCCAGGATCAAATGAGAAAAAAAAAAAAAAACCAGCAAACATATTAAACTCAAAATACTAATGATGTAGTCATAACATGCAAGACATATTTTTCCTTCTGTTATTTTCCTTCTTTTCTCTCTTTGTCAAATTATTTACAATCCATTGTATTGTCCAATGTGAAAAGGATCTTTCTAAAGTCCATTCCTTTTTTCTTATTGGAAGTACATAATTAACTGTACGGTTAGACTTGTGCGTTCTTGTTAGATTTTGTCAACCCCTGAACGAGTTTTTCCTGGTCAATTGTGAGGTGGTTAATTTAGTTTAATGTAGAGATGTTGATTATAGTTCTATCATAATTTTCCGATCGATCGAGTGTTTCTTATTGAGGGAGAGCCGATAAATTTTAACCTAAAACCGAGTATAGCCAAGTTTTCGTATAATTAGGAAACCTGTAAGGAAAGCGTTAAATCATATAATAGATACAGAAAATCTGTCCACACAGATAATCTGTGCACAATCACAGATTGTGCACAGATTTTGTTGTAGGGGCCGCCACGGGTTCCACACAAACGATCTGAGGCGTTCATTAAATGTAAAATATTTTTTCAAGGGTTCGTGTAAAAAATCAGCTCAATCCAATACCTATATGTGCTTGATTTAATCATCTAATTTTTCATTACCCGAAAATCTGAATGAAAATTTAGAAATTTGACACATGAGATGCATGTAATCATTTACCCGATGATATTGTTAAGGACGGACATTTCTTGATTGGACCAAATTAATAACAATAAATTGATTCATGAATTAAAGGTCAATATATACCTAATGGCAAGAGAAGAATTGACATGATTGTAATATGCGCTTCTAATCAAATTTAATTAATTAGGGCTAGGACTTGAATTATAAAGGTTAAACATATGAACGGAAAGATGCTTCAAATTAGAGTTCACACACAAAGTTTACGCAACTTTCTAAGAAAATAAATAGAGAAAATCTTTTCAAAGGTGGAGCCATGAAGAGTTATTTACGGAGACAATCGCAACTGTTCAAAAGTGATGTAAATGAATTTTTTTCGGGAAAAAAATGAACTTTTTCGGGAAAGAGTGAAATTTTTCCCCAAAAAAGTTTTATTAAAATTCGGACCGTCCAGAACATTTTTAAACGATCAAAATTAGTTACTGTTGTAAACAACTTGTTCACGGCTGATCCGTGAATAAATTTCTCAAAAATATCCTTTCTACAAGTGAACAGTCAGTCAGTCTACCGACGTTGGCACGTGGTTGACATCTTTTTAAGTCTTTCACTTGGAAAAAAAGTAGGTAGGAGTAAATTATTGAGATAAAGCAAAGGAAAAGTATTTAGGAAATATCTTAAAAGTTATTGCAACTTTTCTGTCCACGAGCTTCTTTTGGTCAATTCTATAATGAATGAAATGAAGCACTCCCTCTCGGAAGTACTCCCTCCGTCCAATTTAATTGTTCCTAGTTCTGTTTTAATCGGATAAAAAATTAATTCTATTTTAAAATCGGTAATGAATTTTTTATCCAATATGGATATAAATCTTGATTAGTTCTATAATATAATATTTTTCAAATCACATAAAACATTATAAATTACGATATATAATCAATTGAAAAGTGACGCGAACTACAAAAAAAATTACATTCGAACAGTTGGCATGGACGTTTAAGGACTAAATCGCATTCCTTTTTGATTTAGACATGGGCCTTGATCTGACTTCTACTTCAAAATTAATAAATTGTAAGTTGTTAGCGTTTGATTCTTTGCCCCAATGAAGAGGACTTCAAATTAAATGCTCAAGGATGATATCGGAAGTTAAACTTAATTAACCAAAGAAGAAATTTCATTACTCGTCCAAATAACAAAGTTAGAGCATCCTCACGTGGCTCGTTAAACCATTGTTTTGGGTAAACTAGCAAGTGGAAGGGCAAAATATGCACTGCACGTGGCTCGTTTCATTATCACGGCAAAGTATAATTGCTACAGTGGCTCGGGTTTTTTGCCTTCCCATTTACACGCTACTACATAGTATATTATTATTATTATTATACTCCATCCGTCCCCAATTTTTAGTTCCTTTAGAGATTCCAACCATATAAGGGAATACAATCTTTGCTTTTTAAAATTGTATTAGTACTATTGATTTAAAACTAGAAGGGTAAAATAAAACTTTCATTAACCATAATCCTCTTGTTTTGGAAGTGGGACAATATTTTTGGAATAGCAAAAAGTGCTAACATTGACTAAAAAACGGAGATGGAGGGAGTAATACAATGATTGTTTTCTGCGGCCTTTTCGTTTTAATTTTATTCTTTTTTGGAAGTAGAAAAAAAGGAATAGTTTAATACAGTAGAGTTAGAATAGAGAGCCTGATTCTGTGTAATTATAAAAAAATGACTAGTTAATTCCCGAAAATAGTTTTTGAGGATTAATTTAGTCCAAAATTTGACTAGCCTGGTAAGGATGCTCTTTAATTTAGAAACGAAGATGAAAATGGACATGGAAAGGAAAAGGAAAAGGGAAAATGAAAATGTGCTAGCTACTAGACTAGACCAGGCTTTAGGAAAAGGAAATATAGCTGAACGGTTGAGCAACAACAAATTGGAAAAAAGTAAAGTAAAGTAAAGAGTGCTGGGCTCAAGATAAGAATTGAAGTGCTTGAGTACTCTTGGGCTCCGTTCAGTTGTCGAGAATATTGTGTGAAAAATTGGTACTCAAAAAAAGTGAAGTGAGGTGAAAGAAAGGAAAATGAAATTTATTTTCCTGTTTGTGTTCTGTTGACAAGAAATCTTACAGAAAAACAAAAATTCTTCCTAACCTATTTTGCAGGAAAGTGTTTTTTCAATGGCGAAGTCGAAGCTGTGGATCTTACAACTGAATGGGGCCTTGGTGTTGGAATTCTTTTTCATCTTCGGTTCTTGTATTTATAGACGCTGTTAAAGGCCTGGAATTCACAACGTACAAAAGCTTTTCATAATCTCACACCCGGAAAGAAAGGTTTATGCTCGAGATACATTTTGGTGTAACCATACCAAACGGCAATTGAGCTACACTGTAAGAATTGTAATTACTTACAAGGAAACCAATCACGCGTATTTAAGTTAGCGGCGATATTCCAATGATGATAAAAAAAAAAGATAGTAACGTACGTCTTTTGTCGTTTAAATTAAAACCGACAGTCTTGTTATATATAGCTATACTTCATCATTGTACAAACAAAATTAGCAAAACTCAGTGATGAGGGTGATCCCTTCCTCTTACGTTCCAGTGTTTGCTCGCACGTGAGAGATTTCTAAAATTTGGTTTCCCAAAACTCGGACAAATAGGTCGTATGTGAGATATTTCTATTTTTGGTCATGAGTGCACTCTGCACATACCCCTGCGTACGGTTCCCAACAAATTTTCACAATCTATCTATCTATCTTCGTTTATTACTCTCAAAAATCTCCCTGAAAACACAAACCGAACAGGGTCTAGCTAGAGACCTCGGTAAAGTGTCAATTTGGGTTTCAAATGGGCTGATCAATATAAACAAGTGTATGTGTGTATATTATCGGCCTAATCCTACGTAAAGCCCAAACTATGGACGGCAGCCCAACCTCTTTGTGAGCTCAACTTTGGGCCGGCATTTAGCCCTCGTTCAAAATTTTCTTTTCTGTTTTTTTTTTGGTGAACCAAACGATAACATTAAAACTTAAACATAAAATAGTCTTGGTTTGGGAAAATTATTACCTGCGGCTTGTGCACCTCGTGGTGCCTCATAACCACAAATGTTAAATTTGGAGTCCAGAACCAAATGCACAAACATTACATGAATATCACAATAAATATTTTGGGACATATGTAACGTGACAGTGTCATAAGACCATTAAGTAATAATCCACCTACTAATGCAAAAGAATTCTCTTTCTTGTCCCGTGCAGTGGTAACCACTGCGGAATTGTTTGAAATTATTCAGATTGTATTTTCTCTCTAATTTCCACCCCAAAATGCATTTGACAAGATTATGTCACATATCCTACTAGTCCTCAAATCAGAGTAATCTTCTATTATATAATCACCACCAAATAGAATGGTTCCCCAAGTTAATTCACCAATACTACTACAGTGATGGTGTATATATTGAGTACATTGAAATTTTTTTTTGGCCCCACTAGTGCATATATAGTTTATCATTTCGCACATGTAGCAAAGATAATCACCTTCTCATTTTCATCATCCTCTCTAAAGCAGGTGTCTACTCCGAGAACTCGGTCCCGTCGCTGCAATACACTTTTAGAGAAAACAACAAGTGCGCTGACACGTCTTTGGCAGAAAGGTCAAAAAATCCCCTCTCTCTCTCTCTAGAATCCTCAGCCCCCCAGTCTTCCCCCTCTCCTCTTTCTCCTCCAGCTCCCCTCTCTCTCCACCCTTTCTTCCTGCCCTTCTTAGCCCTTGTTCTCGCCCTCTGATTTGGGGATTTTTGTGGTGTGCGATCGGCTTGGAGGACTAGGCGTTGGCCATAGTTCCTCCTTCAGCTCGGCTCCCTCTGAGCCTTTCAGATCGGTTGGTGGCGATGGTGGTGGTGCCGGGGTGCGGGATGTGGGGTGTTTAGGGTTTGGGGTTAATAATGGAGGAGGAGGTGAAGGGATTTGGTTTTTTTTTTTTTTGCTATTTTTTTCTATTTTGCTTCTCCGGATTCTCCGGATTTCTCCGACTGGTGTTCCCAGTTTGGCTTGTTACCAGTCCGGGGTTCCCCCGGATCTGGTGGGTTGAGGCGGTTGGCGAATAACTCTCGCGGGGCTTGACTTTAGAGCAGATGGTATAAGGGCTGGGGCTGGGGCTTGGCCTTGGAGCCTAGGTTCTACAAGTTTTCAGCCGTGGGTTTTACCTTGGGGATTTGAAGAGGCCGAAGAGGTTTTGCAGTCGTCAGACGCCGTGAAGTCGTGGTTTGATCGGAGTTTTAGCCCAGGAGGATTTCTACCTCGATTTCCATGCTCGGAGCCTCACGTGTTAGCGGAGGCTTGCCGGAGATGTCATCTCCTTTGTTTTGGTTCGCAATCCCGTTTGTGCCTCAATATTCGGCGACGTGCGGGGTTCGGCCGAAGCAGGCCGGTGTGCTTAGTGGTTTCGTCCATGGTGCTGCATTTTCTATTTTACTAATTCTTATCTGTTTCCATCGGTTTTGTAGTGCTTGTCTCTGGTTTGGATTCTTCGCCATCCCGAGGCGACTGTTGGATAGATTGCTAACTCCTCGTGTCCCGGCCCTTAGTGGCGGTGAGAAGAGAGCCTTTGGCTCGCGCTTAAGATCTGGACACTTTGCATCTCTTTGTCCCTGTATTTCTTGTGTATTTCAGTGATGGGTTGGTTGTAGACCCTTTTATTGTATTCGGATGAATTTACTTTAAGTGCCGCTTGACATTTTAATAAAATGTGTTTTCGGATTAAAAAAAAACAAGTGCGCTTACATCCTAACGCGTGAAGCTCGGTTCACGCAAGATGCTTTCATTTCTTTTGTTTCAATCCCTAGTTGTAGTAAACACTGCCTCTACTTCGAATCATGACCATATGGCACCGACCGCCAATTATTCAATTCCCGCACCTTCACAATAAACTCCATGCGCGCCCTCGCACATGATCCCTGCCACTAGCTTTAAATATAATTAATCTCCACCATCCTTCTTATTATCCCAACGGCACTTTCCCACTGCTTTCACATTGACGCAGCGGAATTCACGCGTCGCAACGAGCAAATCTTGCGCACAAGAAAGAAAGACAAAAGTCTGAATATTATTGATGTCAAAAGTTTTAAAGTTTTCATAATTGAATAGGTTACAGTCCTTTTTATAAGACCTTACCCTAGAAATCCTACTGAAAAAGAAATTCTAAAACATGCCAAAACAAGCGGCATTAAATAAAAGATATTTCCTAATTAATTAAAATAAAAGCCTAATTCTTGTAGACCAAGAATCCTAATAAAGGTAGAAATCAAAATCAAACTGAATACGGAAAGTTAATAATTCTAACCTAAACGAAAATATTCCTACCCAAAATCTTATTCCAAAACAATAAAAATAAAATACAAAAACTCTCCATTTTTGTCCTACATCAAAACCATTGAACTTCAAAAGAACTCGCCCTCGAGTTCTCATTAGAAACTTGCCACCTTCCCTTCCAAAGAAATAGATATTTAGAATACTTAAACTTGCTTGGAACGCTTGTCTTCCAAAAATCATTCAATGAAAAGTATTCATGCAATGATCTTTTCTCTTCATGCTTCAATTTGTTAACAAGATGTACTAGACGAATGCTGGGAACCCAATCAAATTGTTGCACTCCAAGAAAATCGATAAAGTGAGCTTTATGTTTATATTGCAGATTGTCTTGACCTTTAACTAGTTCTGGTCCCTCAAATTTCCATAAAATATGTGGAACTTCATCTCTGCAGTCGGTTTTATAGTCATGAGGGTCAGAACATGCTAGATCAACAATAGGTAATTCATGTTCCTTCAATTCTAAAGCTTCCCCATTATCTTTACCATCTCCATCATCACTAGTCCTTTCTTGACTGACTTCGGTTCTTAGTTCTGTATCAGACTTATTCTCCTCTACCTCATCAACTTGTAGTTGGTCTCCATGTTTTGAAACCCCAAATCCATTGTGAAACAACTGACTAGAACTTGAAAGAACTTTACTCATGTTTTGACCTTCGAAGCTTAACTGAGTCATCAAACTCATTGGCTTGTTTCTTGAACAATTTGTATCAACAGTAACATGGCTATATTGCAAATCAAAATTATCTTGGAACATTTGTTTTGACTCAAACTTCCTCCGATACTCTTCATACAACATCTTTCCATGATTTGTCTGAAGAAATCTCGTGCTCATCAAATTTCTCATCCTGAGCCACGTCCTAATAGGTTGTTTAAATTCTCGTCTTCGGTTGGCTTGCAATTTCTCCCACCATGTGGAAGCGTAGCCATATAATTTACGCGCCACATATCTGACCTCCTTTTCTTCCGGAATACCAGTGTAAAACTCAAAAAAATTGTCGACTTTGCGAAACCAATAAATAAAACTTTCGGCATGGCAGTAACCGTCAAAATAAGGAATATTTTGTTGTACCTCAAAATTTGAATAGTCATGTTTCATGCTATTACGCTCATTGAACTTCAAACGTCGCCGCATGGACCCATATTCATTATAACCATCGACGCCTTCATATTCATCTTCCATTCCAGATTGATGATAAGAATATCCTTCGGAGACGTTTTGGTGAATAGGTTGGTTGCGGGCAAATCCCTCAACGCGGTTCCTATTCTGGTTAGGAGGTTGGCGATGGGCAAATCCCAACGCGCGATCCTTCTCAACCCTTTCTGGCCTTTGGCGATTTTGTAGAGTCAATCCCTGCAACAACTCACGGATCTCTGCGAACTGAGTATCCTGACGGAACTCGGCTAACTGGGTGCTTCGATTCTGCAACTGTATTCGGTTATCCTCCATCATCTTCCTTAGGTCAGCAAGCCCACGACCAACGTCAATGGGTGTGTCTTCTTCTGTGTTTGGTGTCATCGAACCAGGAAAAGCGTGGCTCTGATACCACTTGACGCAGCGGAATTCACGAGAGACTAGTTAGCGTACTAGTCCAAACGAGATAAACAACTCGTCGCAACGAGCAAATCTTGCGCACAAGAAAGAAAGACAAAAGTCTGAATATTATTGATGTCAAAAGTTTTAAAGTTTTAATAATTGAATAGGTTACAGTCCTTTTTATAAGACCTTACCCTAGAAATCCTACTGAAAAAGAAATTCTAAAACATGCCAAAACAAGCGGCATTAAATAAAAGATATTTCCTAATTAATTAAAATAAAAGCCTAATTCTTGTAGACCAAGAATCCTAATAAAGGTAGAAATCAAAATCAAACTGAATACGGAAAGTTAATAATTCTAACCTAAACGAAAATATTCCTACCCAAAATCTTATTCCAAAACAATAAAAATAAAATACAAAAACTCTCCATTTTTGTCCTACATCACACATGATAAAATGTGAGGGTTCGGTTTTTGTCAGGAGCGCAAGTGTTTGGTATTCTTTAGACTTGTCCCACTTGTACATGCCGCTGGCGGTATCTTTTTTCCTCTCTTAAAAAGTAGGCTAGACAGGGAATGACTTCGGTGTCCCCGGTTATTTTGGGGACACCGTAACTTTTGGCATAACAAAATCATTATGAGTATAACCAAAACCCATTGCAAGTATAACAGAACCATAGCAAGGCATAACTTGTTTGTTATGCCTTGGTTGGGTTTGGTTATACTTTGGTTGGTTTTTTGGATATTCTTTGGTTATGCCTTATTTGGGTTTTGTTATGCTTGTATTAGGTTTTTGTTATGCTTATAATGGTTTTGTTATGCCAAAAATTACGGTGTCCCCAAAATGACCGGGGACACCATAGCATCATCCGGCTAGACATCTATCGAGTCGGGAAAAAAAAAACCCTTCGTATCTCCTCTCTCTCTCTC
The DNA here is from genome assembly GCA_018127125.1 of Rhododendron griersonianum. Taxonomy (NCBI): domain Eukaryota; kingdom Viridiplantae; phylum Streptophyta; class Magnoliopsida; order Ericales; family Ericaceae; genus Rhododendron; species Rhododendron griersonianum. The sequence goes on along the minus strand of CM030790.1, from coordinate 40,068,586 downwards.
TCTCAACAGTTTCAAATTCGACAAAAACCCAACGCGTCAAAACCCCGAGCCACATCGTTGCATGCAACCTATGCATGAGAAGCAAAGGAACACGTGACACATCACTCCCAACACGTCCCCACCCCTGCCTCTCTCTCTCTCTCTCTCTCTCTCTCTCTCTCCACCTTTATATACCCCCCATACCCCACCCCCCTTTCTCTCAGAACGCTCCAATTTCCTCATATGTTAATCATCCCAATACCAATATACCAATAAATATTTTAACACCTAGTCCCATACTATCTAAACTGATTCACGACCAAAATGGCTGATCAACGTCAGCAGTACCAGCTGCACGGCCAGCAGCACCAGCAACCGCAGCAGCGGACCAAGCAGGTGGTGAAGGCGGCGACGGTGGTCACCGCGGGCGGATCCCTCCTGGTCCTCTCGGCCCTGACCCTGGCGGGAACGGTGATAATCCTGACCCTGGCGACCCCACCGCTGGTGTTGTGCAGCCCGGTCCTGGTCCCGGCCGCGATAACCATCTGCCTGATCCTGACGGGGTTTGTGGCGTCGGGAGGGTTCGGGGTGGCGGCGGTGACGGTGTTCAGCTGGATGTACAGGTACCTGACTGGGAAGCACCCGCCGGGGGCGGACCAGCTGGATCAGGCGCGGCGGAAGCTGGCGAGCACGGCGAGGGACATGAAGGACAGGGCTGAGCAGTTTGGGCAGCAGCATATCACGGGTTCGCAGCAGTCTTCTTGAAGGAGGAGCGTGTTGTTCAACGCGCTTGGTATGTGCATCGTAACGGACGGATGGTGATCAATAATGGGGGCGGTGAATCGAACGGATATTTAGTTTCAAGTGTTGTTGAGGGTTCATTCGGAATGTGTGTGTGTGTGTTTGTTTGTTTGTTTGTTAGTATGTTTGTTTCCTGTCTCTTGTTTTTGTGTCTGCAATAATAAGCTGGTTTGGGTTCTGCAAATTGCAAACGTAAAAGGAGCTGGGAAAAAAAAAGGTGGTTTCAAATTATGGTGAGTGATGTTTAGTTAGAAGCAGTTATTCATTCAGTGATTTTGGGCACCGCCGTGTAGTGCCACACAATCTGGAGTGCCACAGAGCACTCCCTATAGGCTGGTAGTATGCGCCATTCGTAGTCATAATCTTGTGCACTCCCTGTTCAAATCTTGTGCACTCCCTACAAGCTGGTAGTACGCGCCATTCTTTCGATCATAATCATACTGTCTTCAATAGAATCCCTTTTCTTCTAGGAAGTTAATTCAATAATTGGATTCACTCTCACATGATGGTACGTACCGGCTATTACGGACCAGATCGAGTTTTTAGAATTCAAATACAAGTCTTCAGAAGTTGATTCAAGCAAACATGTATTGAAACGTACGTTTGATGCTACGCTTAGTTATATGAATGATGGTTCTCTAGCTGTAGAGAATTTTTGGGCCTTTTTAGTGGAGTACTAAATTTTCCTATTTCACGAAGTTGGAATGTTAATTCCTACCTCATCGCCATTACTCCATCATTTCATTCCTGATCCAGCCATGCGACCGCAGTAGTGCATATTTTTATTCCTGCATTTTATTATTCGATAAAAATGGGCATGCAACGGTAAGGCATCTTGACATTTTTGGAAGACTGAATCTTAAGATTTTCGGTATTTTTATTCCTGCATTTTATTATTCGATAAAAATGGGCATGCAACGGTAAGGCATCTTGACATTTTTGGAAGACTGAATCTTAAGATTTTCGGTTTGACGTATATTATCTGTAGGATATCTCGATCATTTAGCTCCATAATTAATGGTCTAGAAAGTATTTATCTTATATGTAGGACTAGCGGTGCACTTCTATCTCGACAATTACTTGATAATTAAATCTCGACCATTTAGCTCGACAATTAATGATCTAGAAAGTACATCTCAACCATTTATCTCAATAATTAATGGTCTCAACCATTTAGCTCAATAATTAATGGTTTAGAAAGTACTTATATGTAGGACATGCCGGTGCAATTCTGTGAGACCCCAAGTCTGGGCATGAGTCCCACCTTGGTAGTGTATGGAAAGTTGATTCCGTATATTGTGAAACGCGACGAGCTACTGTATAACTTGAGGTTAACCTTTTGAGCCACGTGGTTAGACTAAAAGTTAAGCAGCAGGTCAGCTGGCATGGGTCGTGACAGGTGGTATCACAGTTTGCACCAACCGAAAGTGCAGGGCGGGTCCTGCGAGGAGATGTGCTTGGGTGGGCCCGACAAATGAGGAGCTTGTCGTGTTTGGGCGGGTCCCACATGAGACGAGCTTGAGGTGCTTGTCGTGCTTAAGCGGAGACTAGTCCTACATCGCTTGGTGGGTGGAAGTGATGGATCTTGGGGCGCAACGGGGACGTTGCGGTCCAAGTGGAGGAGATTGTGAGACCCCAAGTCTGGGCATGAGGTCCAAGTGGAGGAGATTGTGAGACCCCAAGTCTGGGCATGAGTCCCACATCAGTAGTGTACGGAAAATTTATTCCGTATATTATGAAACGCGACGAGCTACTGTATAACTTGAGGTTAACCTTTTGAGCCACGTGATTAGGCTAAGAGTTAAGCAGGTCAGCTGGCGCGGGTCGTGACAAATTCAATCTCGACCATTTAGCGCGATAATTAATGGTCTAGAAAATACTTAGCTAGCTTATCTGTAGGACATGCTAGTGCAGTTCAATCTCGACTATTTTGCTCGATAATTAAATCTCGACCATTTAGCTTGATAATTAATGGTCTCTACTTATCGTATATGTATGACATGCCGGTGCAGTTCAATCTCGACCATTTAGCTCGATAATCAATGGTCTAGAAAGCTTATATCTCAACCATTTAGCTCGATAATTAATGGTTACTTATCTTATATGGAAGATATTTCGACCATTTAGCTCGATAATTAATGGTCCAGCAAGATAGAAACCAAAGTATAATTACCTTTGAGGTCCGATTCCTCAATTTCCAACATCCAAATCTACCAAATGAAGACCTGGATTTTGAAATTTACCTTGGCTATGTGGTCCTGAGTTAATATATTTCCATTCCCCGAATTAGTATACCTTAAATCCATATAACGCCTAATTCAATACAATTTATTATGAGATAAAATAGAATATTTGCATTTCGTTACATGCCAAAAAAACTGCTTGTCATATCTTTCTTTGGTCCTGGTGAGTTGGCTATATAAGGACCCTTCAGCAAAAGCCCAATGACCACCCACCTATCCCTTTCTTGGGAAAAAAGAAAAAGAAAATACAAATTACTTCAATCTGGTCGTGTTCATGGCATCTCACCAATTCAAATATATGATGTTGGTGATATGCCATGAACAACGATCAATTTGTAGGAAATTTTGTTCGAAGAAGTGGAATTCAGGTGAATACAAATTACTTCAATCTGATCGTGTTCATGGCATTTCACCAATTCAGATATACGATGTTGGTGATATGTCGTGAACAACGATCAGTTCGTAGGAAATTTTGTTCGAAGAAGAGGAATTCAGTCGAATACAAATTACTTCAATTTGGTCGTGTTCATGGCATCTCACCAATTCAAATATACGATGTTGGTGATATGCCATGAACAATGACCAGTTTGTAGGAAATTTTGTTTGAAGAAGAGGAATTCAGGTGAATACAAATTACTTCAATATGATCGTGTTCACGGCATCTCACCAATTCAGATATATGATTTTGGTGATATGTCATGAACAACGACTAGTTTGTAGGAAATTTTGTTCGTAGAAGAGGAATTCAATCAATATCGATTGGGTTCTTTAACGTTCAGTTACCACACAATTCCAAAGTGAAATACAAATGAATTACTATAATCTGATTGTGTTCATGGCATCTCACCATTTCGAACATGTGTACATGATATGGTGGGGGTGATATGCCATGAACAACAACCAGTTTGTAGAAAAATTTATGTGTATGTATCTGTACATATGTACGTCTGTTGATAGCCCTAACTTATGTGTAGTTTTTTTTTCAGATCACTGTTTGCCCTAACTTGTGGTTGTTTGGACTTGTAAATCAATTGCTTTGCTGCTTGTATTCCGTTACTAAAAAGGGATCAATTGGTTGCTTCCCCTTTCCATTTGCTAATGGCCCTTTCTGTTTTTTCATGTCTCCCACATTCTAACGGGCTCTTTATATTTATTTGATGCAGAACATATGCAAGATTGATGCAAGCTTTTTTGGCCAGAGAAGTAGCTGTCCTTGAGCTTAATTGAGCAAGAGTTGTTACATAAACTAGGATGATTTTGGTTGTATCATGTTTTCAAAGATTGATTGATTTAATAATATATGTCTTTATTGTTTTTGTGGTGTGATGGGGATAAATTCTTTTAGTTTCATGATTCAACTGGTATAAAAATCCGATAAAAAAAAAGCTGGTATAAAAATTATATGGAGAATGGATATGCCAGGATTATAAAAGCGTGTTATTTTACCTAAGAAACAATCACGGTTTTGCATTGAAGACGTGATCTTTTTACTATATATATAATGACCTCCGTGATCTTATTATGATATTTAATCACGGTTTCTATTCAAATCGTAATCTATCTTTACTTTTAATTACGGTTGTAAACCCCAACCGTGATCGTATAGTATTATTTATCACGGTTCTTAGCCCATAGCGTGATCTTATTTCCTATATAAGCATACCTTTTTCTTTTTAATATCAGTTTAAAGAGAGATTTAATCATAGTCAAAAACCGTAATGAATTCTTATGACTTTTAATAACGGTTCAATCAACCACGGTTTTAAAACCGTGATTGTTATAATTCAATCACGGATAAAAACCGTGATGTTTTAAGGTTATTGTAGTAGTGAACACACGATTTCTGGACCCACTTTTAACACTTTTTGTCCCATAACAAGAATTTTTCCAAGAGTCAAATGTGGATGCTCTAATACTTCAACGTTTGCGCTAATGAAAAGTTTCCTTTGTCATCAGAAATGCTGTAGGCAATAGCTATGGGCTTCAGATTATAAAATAAAAGGGGAAAATGACGGGTCAGTACGTATTTTGATAATTAATATCCGTCAAAGACATTTTCAGCATTAACAAATGTTCTCAGTATGTCTTTGGCGGGTATTAATTATCAAAACACGTCATGGGCCGTCATTTTCTCTTATAAAAGTGGAAAAAAACAAATCTTCTGTGGTGCACTTGGTCTCACAGTTTTCATTTGATCTTTCGGCTAAAAAACAGAGAGAAAGAAACAACATTGGCATCGGGTGAAATTGGTTCAGTCCGGTCGGGAATTTCAGACATGGCTGACCAAAAAAATTGGTTCGGTCTAAAAATGATAGAACCCGATATCCCGACACAAATCGGTTCGGGGTGATCTGGTTAATCAACTTGATTGAAAATATCGATAGATCAATCAAAAGTTGAATTTATAAAATGGACGGTCTGATCCTATCAATTTAAACAATTCATGACCATCCGTTTTTATAAACCAAAATTTAAATTTTGATACACCTATCGATGTCTGGTAAAACTAATTTTTTGAATTAGAAATACTATTTTGTGGGTCCTACAAAATGAACGGTTCAGATTGGCAATTAACGCACCGTGAGGGCCCAAAATGATGGTGGTGAAAAACCCACAGTTTCCTCCGCCGGCGAAAAGAATTTAATCTCCTACTTGAATATCACCCCTATCTTCGGCTTGATAACAAAAAACAAAGTACACAGCCACCCTTAAAATTAGTAACAAAAAGACACCACCAGGCCCAAAGCACAAAACTGGACATGAACAGAATTCTTGGACTTCTAACCACATCCATTGCAGCAGTAGCTGCAGGGAGTAGCAACTACTCCATAACTTTGGCACTTGAAAAACGGAGCAATAGAAATAGAAAAACTTGAGGAACTTGCAGGAGAAAAACAGACCCAAGGCACCAAACTGGACATGAACAAATTCATGGGACTTGAAATCGAACCCACCTCCATTGGGGCATCAGGAGTAGAGAACATTCAGTACCCCATCATAGGCTGCACCACAAATGGTCATCCAGGCCATAACAAAAACCAGCAGACAGCTTGACTTAAGTGAATCTATATAAGTGCACCGGCAGGATTTTTACAGCAGCTGCTGCAGTAGAACAAACACCTTAGGACCAGAGAAGCAGCAGCAGTAAGATAAGAACGGGAGAGAGGGTACTTGGCAAAAGTTGTAAATGGGTACTTAGCAGAGAAGTTGTAAACACAGAACCAAATCATGCGCTTGGTACGCGCATCGAACGGGTGGTGATAGAGTAGGGGGCGGTGAATCGAGCGGCTTTAGTTTCAAGTGTTGTTGAGGGTAATTCATTGGGAATGTATGTGTCTGTTTGTTTGTTAGTATGTTTGTTTCCTGTCTCTTTGGTTTTGTGCATGTCTGCAATAATAAGCTGGTTTGGGTTCTGCAAATTGCAAACGTAAAAGGAAGAAGAAAAAAATGTGGTCTCAAATTATGGTGAGTGATGTTTAGTTGGAAGCAACAACTATTCAATGGATTTTGGGCACCACCATGTAGTGCCACACAATTCTTATCCACCACACGTATATGTGGTGTCTATACACGGAGTCTAATTGGACTCACAGAAATGGGATTCAAATGTGTGGTGGATAAGGGTGTTAGGGCATCATCACATGGTGGTTTCCCAAGATCATCAAATAATTTTCCGTAGTTAGAGACTGCATGGGGTGCTACCGGCTGTTACGGTCCGGGGTTTTCGAAACAAAGATTCAAATACAAGTCTTCAAATGCTGATTCAAGCAAACATGTATTGAAACCGTTCGATGCTACTCTTATAGTTATATGATGGTTCTCAAGCTGTAGAGAATTTTTGGACCTTTTTAATAAATTTCTCTGCAGTTTTACTTGTCACGAAGTTGGAATCCCACCGCCATTACTCCATCCAGCCATGCATGCGGCCTGCCATGCCATTATATATTCCAGCATTTTATTAGATATAATAAAATGTGGGAACGCTAAGGCATATTGACATTTTTGGAAGAAAAGAATGGATCTTAAGATTTTCGGTTTGACGTACATGCAAAAACATTTGAACAGAATCATATATCTCCTGGCTCTCTATCTCAATACCCGTTCCCTTTCCTTGGCTCTCTATCTCAATACCCGTTCCCTTTCCTAGTCATTCGTCTACCCATTTCCATAGGATTCGGCTTCTTAATTACTAGTAGTTGGACTCTAGAAAAGAGTTGGTGCACTTCAATCTCGACCGACCTTCCATAGGATCCGGCTTCTTAGTAGTTGGATTGTAGAAAAGAGTCAAAGAAGAGTCGGATTGTGGAGATGGATTCAATCTCGACCGACTTTCCATCGGATCCGGCTTCTTAGTAGTTGGACTGTAGAGAAGAGTCGGTGCACTTCAATCTCGACCAACCACTGTTGCATTGTATTGTATTGTAGAGAAGAGTCGGCCTGTGGAGATGGATTGTTGAGAAGAGTCGGACAGACCATTTTGCTCCATAATTGTAGGATATCTCGACCATTTAGCTAGCTCGATAATTAATGGTCTAGAAAGTACTTATCTTATATGTAGGACATGTCGGTGCAGTTCAATCTCAACCATTTTGCTCGATAATTAAATCTTGACCATTTAGCTCGATATTTAATGGTCTAGAAAGTACTTCAATCTCGACCGTTTTGCTTGATAACTAAATCTCAATCATTTAGCTCGGTAATTAATGGTCTAGAAAGTACTTATCTGAAGGATATATATCAAGAGACCATTTAGCTCGATAATTAACTGTCTACAAAGTAATTTACAGTTCAATCTCGACCATTTAACTCGATAATTAATGACAGTACTTACCTTATCTGTAGGATATCTCAACCATTTAGCTCAATAATTAATGGTCTAGAAAGTATTAATCTTATTTGTATACGTAGGACATCGGCTGGAGGTTGCGATTACGTGAACCGTCATCTGGCCGATTCTTTGCCAAAGTGGGGAAGTTTTCTGTCATCTTCCAAATGAAGACCTGAATTTTGAAATTTACCTAGGCTCTGTGTTTTTCTCAATTAATATTTTTCCATTCACGAATTAGTATACCTTTAATCCGCATAAAGCCTAATTCAATACAATTTATTAGGAGATAAAATCGAAGATTTGCATTTCTTTACATGCCAAAAAAACTGCTTGTCATATCTTTCTTTGGTCCTGGTGATCGAGTTGCCTATATAAGGACCCTTCAGCAACAGCCCAATGACCACCCACTTATCTCTTTCTTTGGGGAAAAAAAAAAAAGAAAATACAATCCGACATTGGCATGTCTCTCTCGTTCAATGAGTGAATTCCAAGGTGAAATACAAATTACTTCAATCTGGTCGTGTTCATGGCATCTCACCAATTCAGATATACAATGTAGGCGATATGCCATGAACAACGATTAGTTTGTAGGAAATTTTGTTCAAAGAAGAGGAATTCAATCAATAACAGTTAAAGATCGTTCAATGAGGGAATCCCAAGGTGAAATACAAATTACTTCAATCTGGTCGTGTTCATGGCATCTCACCAATTCAGATATACGATGTTGGTGATATGCCATGAACAACGACCAGTTTGTAGAAAATTTTGTTCGAAGAAGAGGAATTCAATCAATACCAGTTAAAGATCGTTCAATGAGGGAATCCCAAAGGTGAAATACAAATTACTTCAATCTGGTCGTGTTCATGACATCTCACCAATTCAGATATACAATGTTGGTGATATGCCATGAACAACGACCAGTTTGTAGGAAATTTTGTTCAAAGAAGAGGAATTCAATCAATACCAGTTAAAGATCGTTCAATGAGGGAATCCCAAAGGTGAAATACAAATTACTTCAATCTGGTCGTGTTCATGGCATCTCACCAATTCAGATATACAATGTTGGTGATATGCCATAAACAACGACCAGTTTGTAGGAAATTTTGTTCGAAGAAGAGGAATTCAATCAATATCAATCGGGTTCTTTAATGCTTAGTTACCACATGTTAGTCCAAAGGTTTCTATGGAATGCCTTATTGATTTTGATGATAACAAAATATATTTTATTGAAAAGAAATATAATTAATATTGTGATATTCGAAATACCTTAATGTTTATTTTGTAGGATTTGGTTGAAGTGCACATGGAAAGATTGCTACACCCAAATCACTATCTTCAATGGTCAACATAAATTGAAAGGAGGAAGATTAAGGACAAATTTTCACCGAGTTTTTAATTGACTACAAGGGATTTTATGGAAAGCAAATGCTAATCAAGGAAAAGGATTGAAGATTACTTGGGAGTTTAATTATCTCTAACGGCTACTGCAGAAAAGAAATGGAAACAAGAGGCTACATTTTTGTTGACTAGAAGATTGTCCTAACGGCTAGTGGAATTTGGATGGAAGCATTGATGTGCTGGTTGCATTCTTGGAGTATATAAAGGGAAGTCAGGATTACGCAACAGAGCTTCGGGGAAATACTTCAAAGAATACATCATTCTCTTTCATACTCTATTCTTCAACTTGATAATTTTACACTTGTGTGAGACAGCTCTTATTTTGATCTTTATTGTAAAAGAGATTGTACACTCTTATTCATACTTTTGTGAGTAATTTTGGAGAGAAAATCACTTGGTGGTTAGGTGTTACTGGTATCAGAGTCAAAACTAGTTGGGTTAGGTGTGATTAACACCGGAGTCAAAATTAGTCGGAGCGATTGGGGATAAATTGCTCGTTGTAAAGGTTGTCTAGCACCCGCGAAGCTAGAAGACTGTAACTATTGGAGATAGTGCAGCAAATCCCGGAGTTAGACAATTGGGAAGTGAATTAGGCCGTGAAGTTGCGGACCGAACCACTATAAATCATTGCGTTCGATTCTCTCTTCCCTACCCACTTTACTTTCAGTTTTGCACATCTATATTGCATGTATGAACTGATATTGGTTTGAAAACAGGACCGTGGTATATCTTGCATAATTAAAGTGCATGTATTAGCTAATTAGTTTCACTTATTAAAGTCCATAAATCTATTCTTTAATTCTCTGCATTTGCTGTCTTTTATATTTTGAGCTTGCTCCGTTACTGTGTGAATTGCTGTTACGAGTCAGCTCAATTTTACTGCAGCAATTCGTTTTTAAATTCCGCATTATATGTGAGATACCCAATTCAACCTTCTCTTGAGTTGCTATTTGGACCAAAACCACACGTACAATTCCAAGGTGAAATACAAATGAATTACTACAATCTAATTGTGTTCATGGCATCTCACCATTTCGAACATGTGTACATGATATGGTGGTGGTGATGTGCCATGAACAACAACCAATTTGTAGGAAATTTTTCGGATGGTGCGTGTTGATGCATTCAACTTTTTTTTTTTTATCAGTTAGAAAATGCAGATATTATATATAAGGAAACAGTATAATAAAAGGGGACACTACCGGTCCGAAAATACAAAAATAGCAACTAAAAACAACAAAAACAAAAACGAAAAGCCGCCTGGAACCATGACGCTGGAGCCGGACCTATCGAACACACTCGTGAAGAGGGGTTGGAGAGGCCGAAGTTGGGAGGCCAGATATGAACACAGAGCAGACCCTTCTGGATGACCCGCCGCACCAACTCGAACTCGTCCCGCCACAGATGCCGTCTTCGTCGCCGGTAAACTAGTTCCAAGAAACCAGACCTAGAACCCTTGATCTGGCTCCTGAGTCCAAAAATGATGGGGAGAGTGGGAGGTCTCAGCTCCCGAAGGAGAGAGTCTCAACCACCTCACAACCATAGGCATAGAAAGAAACAGGAAGAAAGGAGAAGTCTGAAGATGGGAGATTGAGAGGAGAAGAGGAAGGAAGGTGGAGAAAAATGGGGAAAAAAGAGGCGCTTGGAGGTGGGTCACCGCCCTACTACCGCCGAGCGCCATTTAGAACATTGCTGATCACCACTTCAAATTTGTCAAATGACATGGTGTTGATGATATGCCATGAGCAAAAGACTAATTTGAAGAATAATTTGCTAGAAGTTTTTTTTTTTTCAATCGATAACAGATGATATTAGAACTTCAACCAAAGATTACATCAAAATGAAAACTTGTTCTTAGACAAATAATCAAGTAACCAAGACGGCGGGGATTCATCCCACAGACTATACCCCAAACCAGCTAAACTTTTTCCTACAGAAACAAACCAAAACAATCCAACCTAGAGAATCCAATTGGGAGAAAGACTCACGGCAAGAAAATGGAGAGAAAACCTCCACCGACATAGATCTCCAACTCCGACGATCCAATCATGCGCAAAAGCTCCGCACCCACAGCTACAAATTTGAACCGCACCATCAGAGATGAGCCACTGACGAACGACAAATACGATGGAGGAGGTTTGGTGGTAGAGGAACCGGGGAGGCCAAGGCATCGGGAGGCGTGAGGAGAGGATGAAGGTGGAGAGTGATGAAAGTAAGGGAAAAGAGATTCCGATGAGGCCGATGGAGAAACAAAGACGTGCGACGGCTAGAAAGGGAAAGGGAGAAACAAAGAGGTGCGACGGCTAGGGTTAGAGAGCTTTAGGGCCAGTTTTTTTGCTAGAAGTTAGTAATGAAATTTTTGCTAGAAGTCGTGGCTCCAAAACAAAACTCTCTCCGTTCCAAAGTTTTGATCCACCTTTTAGGAATTCAACATTTTGAGAGACACCATCACTACTCCTCAAATTAAATGGATTTTGAAAAGTTACCCATGTGGTGGAAATTTTGAAGTTCAACGTACTTTTTTATATCGCTTTTGAAGTTTGACTATGGGGAGGAAGGAAGAACTAAAAGTGAAATGTTTCTTCATTTTTTCATTGACTATTCAAAAATAAACAAAAAAATGTCCGGCATCTAAAAAAGAAATAAAAAAAACCAAATTTTGGAAGGAGTACTGATTTTGCATCTGTTTAAAAGGACAGAAATGCAAGCCAATTTTTATAAGAGCATCCTCATTTGACTCTTGAAGGCCACACGTCAAATTGGAGAGCCCGAATTGAAAAGCCACCTCCATTTGATCACTCTCTAATTGTATTGCTAACTACCTAAAAATGTTATCGAGGTGAGAGCTATATTTAACTGGAGCGAGAGAGAGAGAGAGAGAGAGAGAGAGAGCTGTATTTAACTACCTAAAAATGCAAGCCTAGCGAGTTGTTTGCCGATTAGTGCAAGTATTTAACCATCTCACAGAAGGTGTTGAATAATAAATTAGCGAGTGAAGGTTCGACTTGGGGGTGATGTCGTAAACCAACTCAGAACTTCAATATTGCTAACTTAATTATATTGATATGAAGAGGTTATTTTTGTATTTCATTATGTAGCTATTAGTAGTTAAATTGTTTGAAGACTAGTATAAACTGATCACGCACTATCAATATTCAATCCGTGTTTATTTGTTATATGAGTGGTCAAATGAGTAAGTCCCAAAATAAATATACTATACTACTCCCTCCGTCCCGCAAAGTTTGTCGCTTTTGGGAATTTCCCCTTTTAAGAGAAAAAATTTGATGTATAATTGATGAGCTAACTTTCCAATTTTACCCTTATGTAATTTCAACACTATTTGAATTTTTTCAAATTTGGGCCGGATACCAAAAAGTTTTGGCGCTAATTGTGGCTACTGGCTCCCAAATTGAAATTGAAAAATTGAATTGAGCCACGCTTTTGCCGCTTCATACGGCTGACAACTACCCATTGTATTTTCAATTTCCTTCTCAAAGTTTCTCTCTCTCTCTCCACTTCCCTGTTCCCACGTTTCTCTCCTTCTATCTTTTCCTTAATTTTTTGCTCCAATCACAAGTATTCCCCTTCTTCAAGTATCCAGTTTTTTTCTACTGGGATAATTTCCTACTCTAAATACTCCACTTTTCTCCTCCAAAATCAATCATGAATCATGCACTTGAAATTGCCTCTCTTCATCCAAGAACAAAAAGAAATCTAACCAATCAACAAAGATAAGCAATTTTTGAAGCTGTGTTGCTACAAACTGTGGATGGAAAATTAAAAAGAAGTTCTGTAAGAGAGGTTGCTGAATTGTTCTCGACTAGTTTCAACACGGTGCGCCGAATTTGGAATCGAGGGATGGCTTGTATTGCTAATGGAGTTCAATGTTTCCAGCAAAATGCCTTAAAGCGGTTGCAAATGAGTACCGATCGACTTCACCAAAATGAGAGATATTGATCGTGCCCGACAAACAAACATCCGGTCATTGGCAGCGGCAATGAAAGTCTCAAAAACAACCATTCACAGGCGAATTAAAGAAGGTAAAATTCGGCCTCATTCCAACGCATTGAAACCATATTTATCGGAACAAGCTAAGAAGGCAAGACTCCAGTTTTGCCTTTCAATGCTCGAGCCCAGTGATGGTGAAAATCAGCCAAGAAAATTCAAGAGCATGTACAACTATGTTCACATTGATGAAAAATGGTTCTACATGACAAAAGCAGCGGAGAGGTATTATCTACTATTAGCGGAAAGGAAATCAAATCGGCAACAATCAAAGGCTGGCATGCTATGTTCGGAAACAATATAATTAGGGATCATCACCAGAATAATTATAGGATCATTATTCTCTTTCCATGTTAATCTTTTCCTATATGTATGGTTGTATTCCTCCTTTATTTTCAATGAGATACAATAGAATTTATCATGGTATCAAAGCATGGTTCACGTTCTTGTTCTTCTTCCTTCTCATAAAACAACATCCACGCTAAGCTGGAAGAACTCAGCAGCCTTAACCTTCTGTCCATATTTCCCGATATGGCTGACGCCCAAGAAAAGGTCCAGAAGTTAATCTCCGATCTTTCTTCCCCTTATTTTTGCACTCTGCCGACCACCCTCGTAATCCCCTTGTTGATATCGTCTTGAACCACACCAACTATGCCTCCTGGAGTCGCGCCATTACCATGGCCCTTTGCGCGAAAAATAAGTTGTGCTTCATCGACAACTCCTTGCCGTGCCCAGAAGATCCAGATATTCAGCCCCTTTGGAAACGAGTATCAACGATGGTTCTCTCATGGATGCTTAATAGCATAAGCAACACGATCACGCCAAGCCTAGCCAGTTGCCACACTCCATATGAATTATGGTGTGACCTTGAGTCAAGATTCACTCAAGGCAACAACGCCACCATCTTCAAAATTCAAAGGGATGTCACCAATCTTGAACAAGGTAATCTTGATATCACCAATTATTATAACGCCTTCAAAACTCTTTGGGATAAACTTGATGGTATTGAACCTCTTCCGGAATGTACGTGTGGCACCACTAAAGCATGGCATAAAAAAGAGTCTAATAAACGTGTGTATCAACTTTTGATGGGCCTCGATGAACCATACCACGTTCTTCGCACTCAGATTCTTGCCATGGACCCGATTCCCGATCTTGGGAAGGTCCATGGCTTATTAATCTCGGAAGAACAAACCAAAATTCCAAAATCCATCTCCATTGTTCAGCCCATACAAGAAGACTCTGCAATGATAATTCACAAACCCCACATCCAGCACAATCGGCCCAAAGCAAACAATGGACAGCAGCGAAACCTGCAAGGTCCACGTTTTTCTCCACAGAATCAATCAAGGGCTCAGCATTTAGGCCAATCTCAACAACCTATCCATGTTGCACCTCAACCCCGTCAACAACAATCCATTCGGCAGTCACCTCTTTTACGCACCAACCCGTCGCGTCAACTACAGCAAGTTCAACAGCCCAACCAACAACTTCGGCTCAACAAAGACCCGAACGCTTTATGCACACATTGCAACAAACCGGGTCATTACAAGTCGGGCTGTTTCGAGCTCAATGGATACCCCGATTGGTTCTTCAATCGCCTTTCAAATCAGCCACCTAGCCGGTCTTATTATGCAGCGCAACCTTCGGTCATGGATTTCAACTCTCACTCGAGTCTCGCCGAGGCAACCCAAGCATCTGATTTCTATGATAATCCATCTGCTTTTTTTACTGGTAACACCGATTTAATTTCAAACGAATGGATTATTGATTGTGGGGCGTCCTCTCACATGACACCTCACCTCTCTCTTTTTAACTCATATGCAGCTACTAATGATTTTTTGCCAATTCGGTCTGCTTCTGGCTCCACCCACATTGTTACCCACACAGGAGATATAAATGTCACCCCCACTATCACTCTTTTTGGTGTCTCACATGTCCCTAGTTTTCGTTTCAATCTGTTATCTGTTCAGAAATTAACTCGTGATCTCAAGTGCATTGTTTTTTTCTTCCCTAATTTCTGTCTCTTTCAGGACCTCAAATCGAAGACTGTGATTGGAGCGGGTGAGGCACGCCATGGCTTATACTACCTCCGCACCTCATCATCCATCGCTCTACTCCCAGAAGAAGAAGAACCTCACCGCACTTGCAAAAGTAAAAGGTTCATCCCAAAGGTCATGTTCTTGGCCGCGGTAGCTCGGCCTCGATTTGATGCTAACCAAAATGAGGAATTCTCGGGTAAGATTGGTATTTTTCCTTTTGTATTCAAAGAACCAGCCCGACGATCCAGTAAAAATCGACCGGCGGGTACATTGGAGACAAAGGCAATAATATCGGTAACCAAAGATATTATTCGCTCTTGCTTGATTAATCAACTGTTGCCTGCAATCCAGTCTAAATGGCCACGTTCTAGTGCACATGAAACCATATTTATTCAACAAGACAATGCAAAACCACATATCCAACCATTTGATCTTCAATTTCTTGAAGCGGCAACGAAAGATGGATTTGATATCCGTTTATCGAATCAACCTCCAAGTAGTCCGGACATGAATGTTTTGGATCTTGGTTATTTTAGAGCGATTCAATCATTGCTACATCAAGAGGCGCCTAAGACAATTGATGCGCTTGTCAATGCGGTGGAAAAATCTTTTGAAGAATTGTCAACGGATAGTCTTAATCGTGTGTTTGTATCATTGCAAGCGTGTATGGTTGAAGTGATGAAAGTTCATGGGGAAACAATTACAAGTTGCCTCACATTGGAAAAAACCAATTGATTCGAAGTGCGATGCTTCCTTCTCAACTCGAATGTGAAAGTGGTATCGTGGAGAGTGCATTGGCTCATTTACAGAGTTTAAATCAAGGTACACCATGTTTCTTTTTTCTTCTTTTTGTTTAGTGTTACATTCTGTTCATTGCCGAATTTTTTCAATCTTTTTTCCTTTTCTTTGTTTTATGCATTGGTGATGCTTTCTCCTGGGTTTTTTTCCAGGTTAACTCCAGAAGGAGTTGCTGAATTTTTGTGGCCAAGTTCTTCATTCAACTATGGTGTTTTTTTGTAAAGTCAAGTTGAAGTGAAGCATTTCCAGTTTTTTTTGTTATTGAAAAGAAAGAACATGGAGTTTTTGTTGGCCAAGTTCTTCAATCCAGTTGTTAATTTCAATTACAAAAGTTGAAAGGGCCGTATGTAAATTGGTAGCGCATGGGGTAATGAAAAGTGTACTTTTGTTTCTTTGAATAGATTGTTGTTTAGTGTGCAAAAGAAAATGGTTTAGTGTGCAAATGAAAAGGGTAAAATGGGAAGTTCACCTAATTTTTCTATTGACTTTTCAAACTAGCCAAATATTATGGGATAAGTAAAAGCACAAAAGTGTCAAACTTTGCGAGACGGAGGGAGTAATGTTTTAATACATATGTCTCTTAATATTCAATAGTGTTTTATTGCTTAATGAAATAAAATTAAATACTACTAAACAACTTTTTCTTTTTAATTGCATGACAAAGAAAATTACGAGATTTAAAATCCAGAAGAAAAAAATAATGATTCCAAGACATTTAATATAAGGGTTGCTTTTCAAATTTCCTCATATTTTTGGGAAATGAAATATTATAAAATCCTTAAAAAATTTCAACATATTTTGATTATTTAATAAAAAAAAATGAGATGAGAAATATATTACGTATTGTATCTTTTAATTTTATTTGCAAAAACAAAAGAAAAAAGAAAATTTTTAAAAATAGTCTCTCTAGTTTGCATGATATCTCAATTTAGTCCTTCTATGAGGAGAAATGATAATTTTGCCCTCCATTCCATTAGTTTCATTGATGTCGTAAGCAAAAGGGACGGAATTGAGAGGGAATGTAAACTATAGGGCTAAAATTAACACAATTTGTACTGGAGGGACGAAAATGAGAATTCATGTAAATTAGAGCTGACTATTTATAAAATTTACCCAACTTATTATACAGGAAAAGGAAGTTGCGTCAGTTTTTCTCTTGTGAATATTAATTTGGCATGGAGAGTTTAACCAAAAGTATATCCAAAAATCTACTTTGATTTTGTCAATTAAATTCCAATTTTAGGGAAACGAAACCGCCATATATATTTCACCCATCTGATCTCAAACTAAAACAAATATGCTTATTTGAACAAGATGATCAATTTATTCATAATAAAGTGCTTAAGCACTGCTTTATTTATATTCATGAAATAGCGAAAGAAATTACATAAGCATATTATTGCATGGAGCTACATTTGCAATACATGCAATTAGTACAACATTGCAGATAAACTTAGACGTAGGCACGTTAACACATAGGCAAAATACAAATTACACAGACATCGACACGACACTTAGACGTAGGTACGTACGTTAACACGAAGGCAAAATACAAACACAAACGCAGACATCGACACGACCCAGACCCATATATATATGAGGGATGCTTTTGCCCATCTCCCCATTACTGATACATTACGAACTTAATTACCATAGAATAGTACTTTAGTTTCATAAACGGCCACTTATATTAATCTCCCATACTTAATTGTAGAGAGATAGGACTTAGGAGTACTTAATAGTTGATTCCCTCATCTCTTTATCACCTTTGATCACACCCTTGCATGCATGCATTTACTCCATGATATCCGTTATCCACTCGATATCCGGCCCCTCCGCCTCCGCCGCTGCCGCTGCCGCGGTCTCCGCCGGCTCCCACCCTCCCCACCGGAAAATCCCACTCCCATTCCCCTCCCCTTCCCTTATGGTCAACCCACTCAAACTCGCCAGAAAATCCGGACTCCCGCCGCCGCCACCACCACTTCTGCGGCCACGACCACCACCACCACCCACCGCAGTCCTCACCACCGGCAGAAAGGGTATCGCCGCGGCCGACGGCACGGCTCCCACCGTCGGAACTCCGCCTTCGGGCCCCAAGTCGCAAAAGCAATGGTACTTGTCGTCGTCACGCAACTCGTGGGGCGAGTGGGCGAAGAAACACACCCTGCGCTGGCAGAGCCCGCCAGCATTGCACGCGCGCGTGCGGTACTTGGTGGGGTGGAGCCAATACTCGAAGACCCCGTGGGCGTAGGGGCACAAGTCCCCTCGGCGGCACACGTTGTTGCGGAAGTCCGGGCAGGCCACCGCATCGTAGTGGTACCGCCGCGGGTCCCTGCGGCGGGCCTTCTCGCCGCGGTGCCCGAACGGACACTGGGTCCAGTCGTGGCTCCGCAACCTGGGGCACCGCTTGACCTTGAACCCGTACATCCGGAACTCGTCCGACGAGTATATCGGCTTGTCGAACAGGTCCGGGTAGTAGTGGGTCGGGGCGATCAGGGCCAGCTCCTGCTCAGACAACTCGTAGTAGGCCTGATTGTTTGAGTTCAACATTCTGCTTATCATATCGAAATCTCTTCTCTTTTTTTTTTTCCCTCCTTGAATTTCGAACAAATAAATCATGCAGGAAAATTTCACAGTTTTCTATGAAAATGTCGGGCTTAATAGAGTATGTTTAGGAGGAGTGAGAGTGAATTAGGAGAGAGAGAGAACCCATGACTGTTGAGTGACAGAAACAGGGAATTATTGTTGTTTTGGGAGGGGAGTGTGAGGAAAGCTAATGGAGGGGCATGGGAATTTATAGTTTGGGGAATTAACTCGACTAGGGTTAAAAGCTAACGTGGGTTTGTTTATTATTCTGGGGAGAGAGAAAACATTGACCTTTCAGTTGATAGTAACGGACGTCTAGTGGGGTTTCCCTGAGGCCACATAACTTGTGGTGTGGTCGGGAAGGATAGAATCACATGCATGCAGATTGAAAATACATGCAAGCAATGCTACACTGCCTACGCATATAACTCCAGACACGACTGTACCTAGAACCATTCAATACAAACGTGTCCATATGTATCGAACAATTTTGGATACAGTTGTATCTTAAGTTTGTATTTTTAAAGTTGTGCGTGTAGACTTTCATTCTAATGCCCCTCCTTTTGGGAATAATTGCCTACCCTTTCCGTAATTGTGCATGTGGAATTTCTTTCCATTTGTGAGGCTTCTATAACTCTTGTGTGGGTGTTTTTTGTTGTTTTCTGCAATGCTCCATCTGTTTGGAGCGTTGGGTCTAGTTGGAGTTGGGTGTGTAGTCTTTGAACTGCGTGCCCTCTTGTTTGGTTTCTTGATCTCTTGTTTAGGAATGTAATTTCCTCTTAATGTACTGTTTCCTTGGATCTATAATATCATCTGTTATCATTTTGGCGAAAATAAAACTGTAGACAAATGATCACTTATTAGCAATTTGATAGTGCGATAACACCAAATTATAGAGAAGCAAAATACGGGTAAAGAAAGGAATTCGATCGTTTACTCTGAAGTCTGGATTTGATCTGCAATAAGCAGTTTGTGCAATCTCAGTCATACATGCATAGAGTTTTTAACTGTTTAGATTTGTTCGAAGACTCTCTTTCTGATAAGAATTTATTCTTGTCGGAAAAAGTACTCTTTAATAAATTTAGAACCATTAATTGCTAAGATAAGAGAGTAGTTTTTGCAATTCGAATTTAGACCATAGAGAAGTTGGGTCCTTAAGAAAGTTATTCAAAAGTGAGTTATGGAAAGTGGTACGAAACACTAACTCACAAAGTGTGAGGATTCTTTACCAATTTCTATTTCTGCAAATCTATGTCCCCAGCATTGCTCGGTGCAAAAATATATATTTATATGTGCTTAATTCTATTGGTTTGCAGCAGACGGTTAATTAATGAAGTTACCTATTCTCATTAATGTCATTTAACTAAGCCAAACCTCAATTTAGTACTTAATTAAATGGTATGATCTTATATGGAACATGTTGTATATAGAGATCTTCATAAATGTTCTTCAAAAAAAAAAAGAAAATCCAGATTGGCGCCATATATATGGTAAGTGGTAATGGTCGTCCACACGGTGCCCTCCCCTACGTGTTGTTCGGCGCGCAATCGTCATGCATGCAGGTTATTCCAACAAATTAATGGTTACGATCGAGTGTTGTCAAGCAGCACGAGCTCAACATAGGCTTACTTGGAGCTCACATACGGTACGTCTATGTACAAAAGGTACAATATAAATCGCGAAAAGGTATGTCGTTACTAGTTATATGAGTCTTGTATGCTTTTTACCATCTTGAGTAGGACTGACTTTGGCATTGGAAGACCTTCCGGCTGGAATATGGCCCAACAACACAAATTAATAGTTTGCTCATCTTACAATTTTACTCTTGAGAAGGACTCCTATATATATATTGAGGCAAGATCCATATTCATAAGAGAAACAAATGATATTATTAAACCCCACAGATATTGTGGTAGTGGGTCACTTGGCCCACCCATCTTAATTTCTCATGAGGACATTTTACATGTTGAAACTAAATTTTGTTATTTTGATCCCAAAAAAAACTCTTAGATTGCCCCAATTTGCTTCGGACATCAAATAATACAGTACGAAGTATAAGTTTTCAAGAATTCTCTTCTCATTGTGAGTTGATAGCATTACAAATAAGACTATGATATATCGTTTCCAATATATTGAAAGTTCTCATGGCCAATTATAAAACCAAAGCAGCAGAAACTATTAGTACCACTCCACTTAGGCTCCGTTCTGCTAAGGGAAATAAGTAATTAAGTACTTATTTTTTGAATTAAATGTGATGTATTATGAGAGAATGACTTATCTCGTAGAAGAAATAAGTATTTAAAAAATAAGAACTTTAATGGAACAGGGCCTCACTAAAAATTTTAACTCGGATACAGATATATCTAGAAGTGTCTGATGCACGTAAGTCCCTTATAATCTTGTGGAAATTGAGCGCATTGAACGATTCCGAACACATCGGCGTCCAGATATATGCACGCAAATCTGTGCACATGGACTCTCTCCGAGAATAAACCTTCCCTTAAACTGATGTACAACTTCTAAAGCAGTGCGTACAGATGTACAAAGCAGCACGTTGCGTTGGAACTAGCCGGAACCATTCTTGCACTTATCAATTTTGGATCACATGAATCTCATCCCACCATTACCGTAATCCCTCCGGCTAGCTACAACACCTCGCAGATACGCCCGGCCGCAGAGGATAATCGCCCCACTCCCTCGACCACCTGACGGCCGTTATCTCCGCCGTTACAAAACCGACGGCGGCCCCGGTAAAAAAGAAGTAACGTAAACATTATCCACCCCTGAAATTTGGTAAAATCTGCATGCGACCCCACAGGTGTTGAGCTGATTAGCAAAGTTTCTCATAAAACCGACAAATAAATGCGAAACTTTTTTCCTTCTTTCCTTACACGTGTGAGAGACCATGCAAAGGTGGGGTGACTCACTTTGGGTTTATTTTATTTATTTATATATTTATTTTTGGGTTTATTTGTTTAGAAAATGGGGTTTTTATTTCAAACGGGGCGAGCGTTTTCTGAAGGAGTAGGTGAGGTGAGGACAATTTAGTGAAACAAACTTGTCCTTTACTATTCCACTTTAGAAAAATAGAAAAAAAATTAGAAAGGAAAATTTAAAAAAAATAAAAAGCTTGTCTTTTACTACATGGAGGTTAATTGGCACGTGTGAGCAATGCTTACGCAATAAGTTGGAAATCCCTCAAAAACTGACAAAAAAAAAGCTACGCAAAGTCGCAAACCACAGCCGTTGGTTTCTCTGAAAGAAAAGAAATTTGTTTTCCCCACTATCTTTGTGCTGGAAAACTGTAAGAAAAAATATCGAGAAAGGTACCCTAAGACAAAAAAAAAAAATTTCAAGCATTTTTTGAACTGCATTTTTTTTTTTTAGAATCTTTTAAAAATACGATTTGTAATGTTTTATTTTCCTTACTCTTCTCCGAGAGAGGAATCGACTGAAAACAGAAAAAAATTTTGAAGGAGGTTGATATTTTAGACATTACAAATTAATAGGACTTTAGAGTAACGCTAAGAGAATACGGATTTATATTTTTCTTTAATTTGAATGGTGATTTATTTTTCTAATTTTTGTGCGCGATTATGTTCACCGTAATATTACCTACTGAACAAAAACACCAGCCCCAGCAGTTATATATAATGAGATATTGGATAGATTTGAAGTCATTATCTACTTAATTTCTCATTAATTACTAATTAATACAGTAGTACCATAATTTATTGCATGTACTTGTTATGTGAACTAGCATGGACCATGCAATGATCAATTGAAGGAATCTTTCTACATAATTCTTTACTTTAATTGTTAATCAGCCCAATGGTGGTTAATTTCCATGTATTGTAGTATCATTTTCAATAAATTGGAAGCTAAAAAATTTCAGAAGCAAATTTTAGGGAAATATGCAACTAGGGTAATGTTGTGTGTGTGAGAGAGCTCTCCTCTACCACTAGAGTTTTATAGTTGTTCAAAAAGCAAATAAATACTAGAAATAGCAAGTGTACAGAACCATTAAACAAAATATATAAATAAGATGGTTTAATTTATAGGATCTAGATCGATATATATATTCTTTCATAATTATTCAAAGAATGCATGGCAATCTCCTATCTCAACATATGAATTGAAGGCAGAAACACTCCTTTCGATCAATTCTTTCGAATTTATCAAAGACGGGCAGAACGATCGATATATAGGATTTAGATTCTAGTATTCATCTGCAGTTTTTGGAAAAAAAATGTCAAAAACTATCGTCGATTAATTCCTTTTTTGGATTTGCTGCATATTTTGTTCTTTTAAATGTAATTGAAAATAAATTGAGGCATACCTTCTCTCACTCTGAAATTTAGGAGGGCCATAGTTTTGCCTTTGCTTTCTATATTCGCTTCAGTGAGATTGTTCAATCGATCGAGTAGATTTGGTGAAAGCTAGCTTAAACGGGTATTAAAGGTGACAACGTAGAGGCGTGGTAAAAGTTTTGATGCGCGCGGAAGTTGCGAGTGATTTACTAGGGTTACGAGAGATTGAGAAGCTTTATATCGATCGTACATTTGCATGAGAGTTAGGGTATCAACGTGTCAAACTAACAGTTGATACGTACCAACCCGGTTAAGCTCTTATCATGCATGGAATAGGAAATCTTGTATGCATTTAAAGAATAGATGGAAAATCAAGCTACTCGAACTCAAAGGTGACAACGCATGCAGAGGCATGGTAAAGTTTTTGACGCGTCAGTTGCGAGTGGTAAATTACTAGGGTTACGAAAGATTGAGAAGCTTTGTATCGTACATTTACACGAGAGTCAAGGTATCAACGTGTCAAACTAGCAGTTGATCATATCAAGCCGGTTAAGCTCTTATTATGGAATAGGATATATCTTTTATTTATGCATTTAACAAATAGATGGAAAATCAAGCTACTCGATAACTCAAATCAAGATGTCCAAAATAAAGCTCACTCGGAATAGTGTGCCAAATGAAGGAAAGAACATATCTCAGTGATCTCTTTGGAGTACTTTGTGATTGTTTCGAGGGGAACATGTGCAATTCACTAACATAAAAGTTGGACTCCTTACCTAAGACCCTGCCCATGCCTATCCATGAATAGAAACACGAGCCCGGCTAGGCCACTCTTGGAACAATGTTTAGCTGGCTGGCTCCACTAACTTATCAGTACTTAAGAAAATACTGTGATAGTATGGTACTCAACTATACTATCGTATAGATTGTACGGTAAGCCTTATTGACATTCATCATATTGTATAGTTTTCCTTTTAATCACTTCACTCACCTATCAATATAATGATGCTATTACTATCCTCACTGAGAGAACTTGAGATATTTCAAAATTTCTCCCGAATTTTGACCTCAGTTTCTAATAGATCCAAATTTTAGTAAATTTCAATTAGACATCTAAACTATTAAGGCGTTATTCAATTACCCCAATTCAATTTAAGGAATTATTCAATTACCTCGGTTCAATTTGTTGACGAATTATGCTAATTTCGACTAACGGCTCCTTTCAGTCAAACAAATGGCTCCTTATTTTTAACACATGATACCTCATGTACAGTATAGATTTGGAATAATCAATACTCGATTTATAAACTAACTCACCTATGCCCCAAAACGCAAATCCATATAATGCACTACTCATAAGGCCATGACTCAAATGTGGAATGACCCGAATAGCCCTACATAGTCCAGCCTATGAACTTATAGGTTGCCCTACCCCTAGATGGTCCAACCGGGCATAGGCAGCTAACAACTGCATTCTGTTTCCAGTGCGAAGATTGCACGACAAATTGAAGTACAATCTCACCACAACGCGGAGATCACGATCAATTAAAATTTTAACTCCCCTTTAAAGATGCAGGGAAAATACTTGTACTAATATCATCAAACAAAACAAAAGAGAAGCCTTTTCCTTTCTTTTTCTTCTTTGAAACTGTAAGGTGGGTTACATATGAATCTTGTACATAGAATAGCATATACGTGCAGGGCAGCAACTTACAAGAAGATGGGCGTCAGCCCAAATAAAGTTAAATAAACTGAACAAATACACCCGAAAATAAATTGATAGAAATGTGATGATGGGCGGATCATCAGTAAACTAGAGCGGGAACCCCATCCCCGTTAGAATCAACTATGGCCTTCACCGATGCAAATAAATTTAGCTTTGCATGAGATCTGCATCTTGGCTTTGGCAATGTTCAAGTATCATGTTACAATTGTTCATTGACCGTGCATCAAGCAAACCATGATTCCACAGTTTGATCATAAATAGTTTCCAACACCTGCCCAAACCCACAAACATAGCAAGGAAGGTCAGAAGCACAAGGAAGAACAAATGTTACTGGCCTCAATAAAGAGTCGACCATGTTCGTTTTGGGATTTTGAGTAATGTGAGAGAGAGAGAGAGAGAGAGAGAGAGAGAAATGAGAGTAATAATTGAGAGAAAATTTATTGGGGACCACGCGCAGAGAGAATCCCAAATCCAAAATCCCAAAACAAACATGGTCACATATGACCCGCATTAGATTCCTGTCAGTATTATCTACAATAAAATCGGCCTGATGTTTAACAGGATAATATCTAATCCCCAAAGACCAGTGGAGAAAATATACAATTTTACACCATTCAATAATTTTTAAAAAAAATAAAAAAAAGATGCCCTCCTCTGCAATAGGAAGTGAAAGAACTGCCTAACAAATCTTAGGTTAGGCTGCTGTGTACTACTTCCTAAATTTTAATGCAATTGGATGCCAAAATTGCTAGCCACTTGTAGGAAATAGGAATTCCATAATTTGGAACTCACCAATTGCCCAAAATAACATTCCTCTAAGAACCAATATAAGCCAACTGGCCCAACTCTAAGATATCCGATTAGTCAATATTAACCACGAGGTTCTTTGGTAGAAGTAATTCAATGATCTGGGCACCTTGGCCGGTGGAGGGCTCCTTTTTGAAGCACGGAAGTCACTGAGATAGCGCTAGGTCACCAATGCAGGGTTGGACTGAGCAGATTTTGTTGCATAGAGAGAAGGGCAGGGACAGAGCAACGACAGTGCAGACAACCATCCAGAGAGATGAATTATTCGTCCATATGTACGGATGCAGCTATGTTTAGAGGGGAATCTGGCCTTGGCTCAACTAGTCAAATCATTTGTGGTGGGTGGGAAAAAAAGGGTACGGGGAAATGTGATAGTTTAAGATACCCTAGTTCATGGATGCCTAAAGAATGAGTAGGGTCCTCGTAGAAACAAAGTTCATCATCCAACTCATTCCACACACACACACAGGGGGTACTTCCCATGTAATGAACAGTGTGGGCAAAAAGAAGGAAATGGAAGGCCATGTGCAATAACAAAATCCAGTAAGTCTACGGTACAGACTACAGACCATAAAGAATACCCTAGAAAGCCAAAGGAGTGTTGACTAACACTTCCATTCCAGAAGGGTGAGGACAAAGTTGAATATGTGAGCAGCTTTAAGTTGAAGAAGAGCAGGGGTAGAAGATATCATTTAGACAAAGCGAGGACAATTAGATTCTGATTAACTTGATTGTGAGTAAATGCTGATTAACGTGATAGTGAGCACCCTATTAACGGTTATAAGTATTCCATTCTACAAGAAACAGTGATACATGCAGATTGAAGTCATGTTGGTAAGTACGACAGCTGTTTAAGTTGTGTAATCTGCCAGTTTGAAAGGACAACCATCGTTATGAGGTCTTCTTATGGACAGATAGAATACACAATGTACCATGTAATGATGTAAGGACATCTTGAGAATGTTTATAGCGGAAATGTGCACAGTAATGATACATGTGATGCAAAGACAAGTGTGTCTAATTAGCAACAAATGCAGGAGTCCCATGTCGCAGCAAGATTCCCAAATCTGAAACTTCATGCTTAGAGACTAGTAATGCCCCTAATAGAGGATTAGTATACCAAATTTACCATGTGACGATATGCAGTTTTAAGCCCACATGAAAGTAGTAAAGGTAATAACCAAGTGTAGAGTTGAAGCATGCATTGCCACAACATAAAAATGAGATTAGGAGAGAGAAGGTACCAAAGCAGTGCGGGTGCCTGGACAAGGTCTTGACCATGCAATTTTGAAAATGCCTCACATGCCCACGGAATATGACCATCAGCCAGCACCCTGTCATGGTGTCAAATAAAAGAAATTGAAGTTCAGAAAAACTCAACCAGCTAAAAAAAAAAAATTAATTGTTGGAGACATTTTGCTCAATCCCAGAACTTAAACTACAAGCTGAGGCCCTATCAATTTTCTGAAGTGGGTCGGATACTTGGATGGCCTTCTGACAGCAGACAGCCACATATGCCAAGTGGCTTGAAATGTGAACAGCATGAGCAATGCTGTCAAGAATGTAATCATGTGGCACATATCCAGATATGCACAAGGGCACTGAAAGCAATGCCATGAGGAAAAAAAACCTAGCGGAACTAGAGAGTGAAGATTACCGTTGCTTCCTCACAAATGAGTTCCAGAGATGCATCATTTGCTTCTCATCTTTGGTAACATCCACAAAATCATCAAGCATCTGCAACATATCAGCGTGCAACAACATTACAATAAAGCTCCACATATTAAAGTAACTACGTGTCATAAACTCATACGAGCAACAATACAAGGACTATACGGATGTCAGATTGGGCCTTTTCCCATGCTCTACTTGGGGGCTACCACTATGATGTTATTTAAAGCCTTTTCCAAATGAGACTGTCAAGGAATATTTCAAGAAGCAATGGGCAAGGGGAAACTTTGCAAGCACCCAATCAAATATTCTAATATTCTTCATAAAAATCGTTCAATCTAACTTCATCCATGTTATCCTATCCTTAATTCTATTCAAATGGGTAAAAATAGTTCCAGGGACTCCTCATGTTTCAGGGACAGCTTGGAGACAAGTATTAAGTAGTAGTCAGTGGAATAGCACATGGTTTTACAGCTAAAGATTAAATTGTCATTGCGTCTGACGAAGGTAATAAGATGCACATTCCACAGATTGAACAAGTTTCACCACACTAACAGAAGATACACCAAATACAAATTCACAAGCACACATGCACATTATTACACATTAGCATACCACATGATGCCAAGCGATTACACCTTGCCCAACAAGAACAATTGATTAGCAGATTTCGGAAGACGATGGGCTGTGTCGTGAGAAGCCATATCAGTATCAGAAGCATATTAACTTTCAATTTCCGCAACATGATTGACCTAATAAGGGTATTGGAACTGAAAAGCACTCCAAGACAGGAGCGTTGAAACGCCCCGAAAATTCGGAGACATTAAAAAAAAAAATTTGAAAAGAGATTTCCAATTAGTTTTTCATTTCGAAGCATTTAAAATTTCAAAAGTCTTGTCAATTCCAATCAAATCACAATGTATCAACCTTAAAGTATTTTGCCAGCTTCTCTTACTGTACAATATTAAAATAATTAATTGAAATTGCAGAGCAACTAAGGGTGTAACCAGAGTTCGATAATATCTTCTTCAGTCAATGTCAAATCATTCTTTGTCTACGCCCCTTCTGTTCTGTCTTCAATACCTGGCGTTCGAGTTACCAGGGCAACATAGTACCGTGAGCGATGGCGCTCAGTAGCCAAAACCCACCCAAAACCCATAACTTACACATAACAAGATAAGGAAAGCAATGCAAATAATTAACGGCGCTTGATTTCAGTTACTACTCCTTAACTTATGTGAAATCTAGGATCTCACTTTGAGATCCGTCCTACCCTTAACCTCCAGCGAAAGGCAACCCAGTGTGATTCAAACTGCTCCTTGTTGTGTCTCGCTGATAGCTACCAAATTATTTACTCGGATCTACAGTCGACGCAACCACGCAAGGAAGGAACCAAACCTGTTCTCGCAGCCAATCACCACTGTGCCCTACCTAGGGTTGCGTTTCTCAAACAACCTGGGCCCCTGTTAGCACCCATTAACATAATACTGGGCCCCATTAGCACCCATCTTAAAACCACAACTCAATCACTTTCCGATTTATCCCCTACTTATCAACGTCTATGTGATCCTCTAATCGTATACTAGCCCGGGAACCTATTTGTCCAATCTACCAGTACAACAACATTTTACACAGTTCAACATTTTCATGAAACATGCTAACAACAGTTACTCGTGCGATAAAAGCAAACCACGTGATAAAATTTATCATGTGATAACATTACTCCTGCGATAAAATGAGTCATGCGATAAAGTTAATCATACGATAGGATTAATCATGCGCTAAAATTTATCATGCCACAAAATTAATCATGCGATTAAACTAAGATTGAACCGAAACTAATTAACTTTGGGGCTTATAAAATCATTTTCTTATTCACTAGGGTGGATTTATGAGCTACTCAAACATGAAGGACTAAACCATAGTTATACCAAACAAAATGTTCAAATTCCAGTGGCTTAAGTTTTCGGGAAAAACAGTGGGTTTTCAGCCCGGGACCGACCGGCGACGTCGGGCCCGAAAATCGACCCACCGAACACTAAAATCATCATATATACACGATAAATATACGTAGGGAGGTGAGTTCCGAACTACCTTGAGTTCGGTGAACGGTTATGGAGAGGTTCGGTGGCAGGTCGGAGCGGCGACGGAGCTTGGTCGAAAGGTGGTGAGCACGGCAGCGGGGTGTTCGGGTGGTGGTGGGAGGTACTGATCGGTGGTGGTGGTGGTGATGGTGGTGACGAGGAGGTAGTGGTGGCGGGAGGTGGCCCGACTGCTCTCTCTCCGAATTGGTTTTGCTGGGAAAAATACAGAGAAATGAAAATGGGGGAAGGGTTATTATAAAATGGGTTGGATTTGCCCAAGGGGTCTTATCCTATGGCTAAATATGTGTTGTCTAAATGGGAGCAAATTAAGGAGGGAATTAAGGGATATGGTTTCCTCAATTTCTCAGCCGAATTTTGAACAATTGGGAAGAGGTTGGGTTGCAAGAAAATGCTCCGGTGCAACAAGTACACACACTAGGAAAATTACTCGCCGAACACGCGCGCACACAACCGATTACAGAATAAAATTTGGTGTGACACATAATTTTTCGAACAAAAATAATATTTTTGTTTTGATAATAATTATTATTTATTAAAAAAATACCGGGTCTTTACAAGCGCCTTGTGGATCCCGGAAGGTGGAGAAGGCATGGAACAGAAAGTAAATTGCCTAATCTTACGATAGTAATCGAAGTTTGCATCTTTCCAGCAAACCACCTCATCATGACTTCAACTAGCACGTGACAATCAAGAAAAATTATACAATCTTTATAAACTACGACTATCCTTTCTAATTAGCTATTGAAGATGAATACTGTAGAAACAAAAGATCACCAAAAAGAATACCAAGAAGCCATAATCATAACTCTTCTTCAAAGCAACTTTCAAGACACCAATTAGCTGTCTCACTGGTCCAATGTGACAAATAGGCTAACACTTCTGATAGAAGCTGGAGTATTGCTGTTGATGTACAGGATATGCTAAGTACACGCTGAGTCGTCCATGCTAATAAGCAGAGTTGAAAAAATAGGAAGAGAAGTAACTGCCAAGTAAGGGTTATACGATGACCAAACATACCCTTCTATCTTCGAAATCTGCAACATCGTCATCAACTTCATCCTCACTGTCCCGATCTGACAAAACTTGCTCCAATGCCATAGGCTACAATCACAAAAGCAGTACAATTCAGATATATCCATGGAATTCCAAAGGCATTAGTTTTAAGTAACTAGAAAAGAGAAAAGAAAGGTCGATGGAGATGGTATGGTCAAGTGCATCATAGTCATTTGATCCACCCGGGGTATGGAAAAGAAAGAGGGGAAGACCTATGAACATGGTTGAGGAGACAGAACAACGTACATGTCTAAACTTAGAGATGGAGAAGAAACAAACACAAAAAGATGTCAATGGTAGTACAAGTAGATCCAAACCCATTTAAGTGTCAAGGAAATATGTCCTTCATCATCTTTTTGTCAGCACCCACAAAGTTGCACCTCTAAAATTCTATTGATATCAATGTTTAGTTCAATTTCCTTGTAACTTTTAACAGAAAAAATGGCTTTTGTACAATTAACGAATGCAGAGATCGTAAAGCTCATAAGGAAACGAAGTCATAAATCAGCATAAATGTGACTAGTCACCTGTGCTCTATGTGAGTGAAAGAACTGTCGCTTCTGCAGGAGGGCCCGGCTGAAACGAAAGAAAGAATAACAAAAGATCAGCCACTAAAGGTAAAAAGTGTAGAATCTGCCCTCAAGCAGATTCAGAACTGACATCTGAACCAAAATTCAGAACAAAAAGATGGCTAATAAACAACATATGGCATAAAATCACTTAGAAAACCAATTTAAT
This sequence comes from Rhododendron griersonianum, assembly GCA_018127125.1. NCBI lineage: Eukaryota > Viridiplantae > Streptophyta > Magnoliopsida > Ericales > Ericaceae > Rhododendron > Rhododendron griersonianum. The sequence continues at coordinate 40,037,496 of CM030790.1, read as the reverse complement.
GAAGATTATGTTATTCACTAATCCTTTGACTCCCTCTAAAATGATACAGATGTAAATTGATGAAACTTCGAAAAACTCTTACCACCTTAATAGTATTAGTAAGCATTTTAGAGAACTCTTAAGACATCTTAGCCCTCGTTTTCTGATATACTTTTCTGACCCAAATGCATAGGTGTGTGTACTTGCTTTGATAAAAAATGGTTTTTATTGGCCCTCACGAAGTAAGGGTTTAAGCAAGACCCATTTAGATTCAGCACATGCCAGCAATTTAAAGTACTGGTGACAAAACACAATAAATTTTCGCTTCCACATATCACGTTAACTTGTGTTCACGGCACCATCTGTTGGGACTTGGGAGGCTTCAAAATAGTGATCAACAAGCTCTCATGCTATGTTTAATAGGAGCAGGAAGAAGGCAAGCAGGGGCAAAACCAAAACATTTTACCATGTCAACTTTGAAAAAAATCCTTCCATTAGTTTTTTCACGTCTCTCATCCTCCGACCTACGTCAACCAAAACAAAAGTCAACAAAACCTCTAAAAATTTCCTTTCATTTCACTTCTACCAAACAAACCCCCAAAGTCAAATGATAAAAGTCATCTAAGGTAGCTGGTTCTGGCGGATATGGCCGTTGCTCTGCAAAAGCACTGCAGAGATCCAAAAACACTACCCCAGAACCTATGGCCCAAAGATGAGTCACAGTTTAGTGAAGGTGACAGTCAGTAACCCCACCTATATGATGCTTTGACTATGATTGACTAGTTTCAACTTTCAACTGGTCTAAGCATGAATTCCGCATACGATCAGTGCAAGAATTAGAAGAGACAGTGAAAAATAAGACCAACAAACGTACTTTCTAGGGTCAGAACGTTCAACAGATAGCTTTCTTGTCTTTGCAAATTGTAGCATAGCAGGAGGTCCAAGGTTGCTTCCGGGTAGGGATTGGACACATTCTGGATCTGCATATGAGTGAGCTGTAGCACTTGAAACCCCAGTGGCATTGGGGCTCGATGTATCACGTTCCAAGTACTCAGCAAGACCTAAATAATTATCATACAAATTGTTTGATCTAGAAATAGAAACTATTATAATTTCTTTTTTGCTAGTACAAAAATAAATGAACCCATTATTATTAAGGAAATACAATCCGAGATGAGGCTGATTGTTCAAGCTCAAACGGAGCACCAAGAAAAAAACTTATATCACATTGATTATCTAGTTTCGCATTCTTTTCTTTTGAGTAGGTGAAGAGGAAAAAGGTTTGTTAAATCCAAACAGCTGCCAGAAGTGATGAGAATTAGTTTCCAGCTCATGACAGCAGTCACATTTCTCACTATCTTTTACGACCATGTTAAGTGGACTCTTCTAAATGTATATTAAGAACCTGTGTTGGACTTTAATCTCTCAGTACGGATGAAGTTACACGCCCCACATATGTTTTGGAATTCACTTAAGAAATATATTAATTCATTCAAGTTTACCTGACAGCTACGCAGAAAACCCCAATAAAATGCAAGAAATACTCTATAGCACCTTGTAAATCAGCAAGCAAACGGTTATAGGAGAATTAGATGAATCCAACACTTAGACGTTTATCCACACACAAGTCCATGACACTTATAAATGAATTTATTTGACATAGCTTGAGGATCGGCATCGTGATTGTAAGAATATGAAACACGTCATACATATTTGCCTCCACAAGGAGGCCAGTTCTATACAAAACAAATCAAAATCGAGTGAGCATGACCTATGCAATGGGAATATTTAAATGTAAATTTGGGGATAAAATTAATAATTTACTACAAGTTACAACTACTTAGACGTGTCCACGGCGACACAAATGAACAACTTGTTCATCATGTGACGTATACTCAAGAAACCATTCTCCAGTTTAGGAGAAATTGTTCAAAGCTTGTCAGTAAACAAAAATAACTACATAGCCATAAGAAAGCACATGTACCATCAGTATTGCTTCGTAGCTCATTGATTGCTGCAGGAAAGTTTGAGTCCAGGACCAGTGGACGCACATGCTTTGCCTTTTGAAATATGTTTTTGGGTTTCCTGCGTCTCAGTGGCTTTGAACTGTTCATCCATTGTGCTCACCAAATTTAAGTCATTGGCATCCATAGAAATAAAACCAGTAACCAAGCAACTTAACAATTCTACACCAAAGCAACCTAAACTGGCATTCCTAGAACTTACCAATGGACGAAGGTTTGTTGCTTAGGATCGACACCGTCTGCAACAACCTGAATGGACAAAATGGAAACAACGATTAACGGGTAGGAATGCCTTCCTAGTTCATACCTCCTTAGGAAATTTATCTGATATTTTCCCTAGCCGTGTAAACAAATTAAGGCCAGGTAGTTGAGGTATCAAAGTAGTTGAAAGAAAAGAGAAGGGAAAATTGTAGTCACCATCCCCTACTACGCTTCCCGAAAATCTATCTTTCAGGGTTGAGCTACCCTGTCAAGCTGTAAAAAAAAATGGCGAAAGAGAGATTTCCACAGGAAGTGCTGTATGACGGTGCAACTGCGGGTTTTCACCTGCTTAACTTTCCATCAAGAAAATACTAACTCTAGAAGGAACATGGGTTTGAAAAGAAACCTATGTCCACACGCAGGTCTACATGATTTATGCATTTAAACAAGTATGTAGATGTCACCAGTTGATCACGTAACTATCATCAATCTTGGAAAGGTATTTCACAGGAAATAGTATCTAACCTCAGGTTTCCATATCTCTGTTTTTACAGAAACATTTACAGCTTGATACTCTTCGGTGACCTACAGAAAATGAATGGTGTTAGTTGTAATGGTTTGAAAGTCAAATACTCAAATGCCATTTCCGATTACTGAAGTCTACTAACCCAAAACTCAAAATTGAAGAGATCATGCGAAGAGGACAAGTGAAATCTCAGACCCTATGTAGAAGTTGAAGGAAAATGTTAGAATGAACTCCTAAAAGCAGATAATATTCGTTTAGTTTCATTCAAAAGAGTAGAAAACGAAGATGAAAACCAGCTTTACCTTAAAGCTAGCACATTTTACCAAGCAGAATGGGCAGGAGAAGTCTTCTGTCACTACATATTCGGAAAATATATCAGATGACCAACAGGAACTCAAATCCTAAGTACAACAGTTTCTGTACTACAAAAAAAGGCTTAAAATAAAGAAACAAATCCATGCATTTACCAAACAAAAAATAGACAATACCTTCAGTCCTCTGCAACTTATTATTGTAGTATCTGTAGTTGAAAATGACATTTCCAGTTCTCAACCTAGACAAATACAAGCAGCCAAAATCAGAAATTTGTAAACAATGTTTAAAAAGAAGAAAATAATACTGAATAGCACAAAAATAAGTATAGTTCATCATATAGCAGACAAAGGGTGGAACAAGAAAGAAAAAGTGCCTGTATGGCATTTTTGATGGTCAAAAAATAAATAAAAAAGCAGCAGCACATCAAATGAAAATAAAGTAAGAAAATCCACTTCAGTATGGAGATTTGAGGACTGCCATGAGTTTTAATTTCTAAATATTAACATGAAATCAAAAAACACTCTTTTAGTTAACTTCAGGGCCTGATGCCGACACCTTAACAACTTTCAAAAAGAAGTTACTAATCAATGAAATTTTTTGCCGCTAAAAAAAAAAGGAAGAAACCAATAAGCACTAAAAGAGTCACCACAGCTTCATCATGTACCTCTTAAAAAATTGCAAAGTTGGATTCTCCACCTAATGTAAAACTTATTGTAGATCGTGTTCCCACTACAATGTTGTTTTAGGAGGCCCCGAAATGAAAAATCTCAGGAAAAAACACTGGAAGTACTTCAAAACCCAAAAGATATTATTGAAGGGAACTAAGGCTGTTAGCTTAGTTTAGATGTAACGACCCGCACCAGTTGACCTGCTTAACCCTTAGCCTTAACCACGTGGCTCAAAAAGTTAACCTCAAGTTAATAGTAACTGGTGGGCCTTCCCTTATATACCACATAACTTTCCTCTAAGTTCCCGATGTGGGACATTACTATCTCCCCACCTTGGCTGCAACGTCCCCGTTGCACCACATGTTCCAACAACTTCCACTCTCACCCAGCGATGTAGGACAAGTACCCGCTTTAAGCACATCAAGCTCGTCTCATGTGGGACCCGCCCAAGCACGACAAGTACCTCAAGCTCCTCACTTATCGGGCCCACCCAAGCACGTCTCCTTGCGGGACCCGCCCCACACTTCCAATCGATGTAAGCTCTAATACCACCTGTACCGACCCGCACCAGCTACGTGCTTAACCCTTAGCCTAACCACGTAGCTCAAAAGGTTAACCTCAAAGTTAGGCAAGGACTCTGGCGGCATCTCAGGGATTTCGTTGTTGACCTCCTTAGGGTGTCTCATCCTAGCTTAGTGTTTTATTTCATCGCTTCCGCATTGAAACATTTTGTCAGACATCCGGATTCTTTTATTACTGTTGGATCACTGGATATTATTTGGTTCATGGGATGTTTGTGCCCCATTCTTTTTGTGGAATTTATTGATTATGGATGTTCTGAATAAATAAATAATAATGGTTGACTGTTTGGTGGATTAATAATAGCTGGTGGGCCTTTCCTTGTATACCACGTAACTTTCCTCTAAGTTCCCAATGTGGGACACTACGTTAGATGTCCATCTTTTTCCTTAAACCATAGGGTTTTACCTCAAATAAGTGGAAATACATTGGAAGATAAATGCCCCTAGTTCAGTAGCAATCAATAAACAACTAAATCAAGCAAGCAGTCCATCAAGCAATAAATCCAATTGATGGCGGCACAGAAGAACTCCTGAATACACCTTTTGACGATAGAAGTAAAGCGTATCTGATCAATTCAACCCTTGTTAACCAGAGAAGCAAGATGAACATTATTGAAAAGTTGTTGCTATAGTCTCTCCTTTACGAATACCATTATATACTTGTAGTCAAGAAAATAACAACATAAACAGTTTCAAAGCATCTAATGAAGATGTAAACTACAGGTTGAAAATTGAAAACCAAAAAGAAAAATAAAATGCAGGAGAAGAAGAGACCAACCGCATAATATGGGACAACGACGCAGGCATGTCATTGTATGAGTATGAATTATATGGAGACTTTTCTTTAGCCCCAATCTCCTCTGCAGAGATGATGACTTCCAACTGCTGTGGAGTATTCTATTGAAACCCAAACATTATAAATATATATTTTTTTTTTAAAAGACAACACTAATGAACAATACGACAATGGTTACCCAGAGTTCAAATATAAAAGATTTACTTCTCCAAAAAAAGTATCAAAGCGCAATTAGTCAAAGATTAAGAATAGAACAAACCGCAGTTCCGAAACTATGGGGCGTTTGGAAAGCAATATATTTCTCCTCATCCGTACAACTCAACTGCAAAAGGAAACACAAAATCCCAACAATGAGTAGAAAGTAATGGATAAAAACAATGAGAGAAATGACTAGCATCCTGTACAACCAAAGGTCAAACACTAGGGGAAAAATAGGTTTTCTGCTCTGCTATAGGATTGATATAGACCAAGGTTACCCAGATTGCAGACCGCGATCGTGGTACATCGTACCCTTTGTAACACGGTAAGGTGGCGGTAGGTTTCTTAGGATCATTTGTTTGGAACGAAATTAGTTCGTTCCGAACGCAGACCAATTTTTCAGATTAGTTTAGTACTAGTAGCATCTATATATGATGTTGTACTTATCAAATCAGTAATGGGATAAACTTATGATGTCCTTTTTATAATATGACAATCTCCTTATCATCTGTGTGCCATTTTCATAATCAGATCGCCGGAATCTCCATTTCAGTTTGCTACCGATTCCTGTCCCCTGATTGAAATTGTTCGATCTCGATCGCAGTTTGTAACCCCTATAGCAAATTGTGGTAAGTTGGTAACCCTGATACTGTCAGAAAGAACAGTTCAGGAAGTATATTTGCATTATGTATTCCTAGATGTTATGCTAAGAACATAAATCAAGTCATACAACCTTCTGAAAGAAAATTGACAACAAATGTACTTAGAAGACCCACAATTGCCTCAACTTTAGCTAATAGATTTAACTTCACTACCTGAGAACAACCTTACTAACTGGTGTCAATTTCATTTATCAAATTTTGATTTTCATCCCAAAGTTTGGAAAGACAATCTTTTAATGGATCCAGTTTCCTTAAGAACTTAGAGAACAGCTCTTTCTAAAAGAGCATCAGGGAGAAGTTTTTCCAAACACAATTTCTGTGTTCCCTCATTGTCTTCTTTCAAGAACAGAAAACAACTGTCAAAAAGAACATGTGACTTGCCCTACAATATTGACTCCATATGCATTTGTTAAATTCAAGTAACGTATTAACTCAACAGAATTTTGATCCAGATGCTTCTGCAACATCACTTAAACTACAACACAATGCAATGCAATGTACATTCTCTTAATCAAATCAGATGACAATAACGGTAACAGAAGTGCTTCAATCGAGATATAACGGTAACAGAAGTGCTTCAATCGAGATATAACGGTAACAGAAGTACTTCAATCGAGATATATGTATATATTTTCATGTGCTTGTTGTATACAAGGAAGCATATGATGTCTCCAGCTAAGAAAGATCTCGTGTAACTGAGAATATGCATGATGAAACTACACCAACATGAAAACTACTTAGGCTGCCACAATCCTGTTGGACAGTCAAGCCTCCCAATTTTCTGGATATTTCTGCTACCAAGCCAGTGGAATTGGATGAATGCAGCATTTAACGCATGCACCCTTCGAAAGTTGGACTACTAAAATGGACTAGCAAAAGGGATGGACCGAGTAGCTAGTCAGCACTAGCCTAACAGCCAGGGCACAGGCCTATCAACTCGTGTCACCAGGGTGTTCTTGGATAGTTGAGGCAACAGAATGAGTCTCACAATTCCCAAGTAAGAACTCCTCCTTCGCACAAGAAGGAATTCAAAGAACTCCTTCTCCGCACAAGAAAGAACTCCTCAAACCATTGCTAACTGGGCAAATAGCATGAGTCACACATTCTAGTAAATATGAAAACCAAGCTCTTTGGGCTTTATTAACTCAGCAGTCATGTTTGCCAGAATTGGAGTTGGTACTAATATTTTTTCACCTACAAGGCAAACACTCTTTACTGGCACCAAAAGCAATAATACAACTATAAAATGAGAATAGCAAAAAAAGCATGAAACCAGATTTCTGATATCAAATGACCCATGTTTCTTTCGTTTAACAGTGGAGAGGATAATGCCTCCTTATGTTATGCACTAATGTCCGCTTACACAATGGCAGTATTCCTAGTGATGTGATGTGTGCAAAGTTTTAAAAAGAGGGCATACCTTCACAAAACAAGAGTGCATGTCAAAATTTGACATAATCTCAGCTCTCTCCCCTAACTTCAAGTTTGGAGACTTCTCCCAGGACAAATATAGTAATTCCATCGGCATCTTGCCCAATAAACACAATCCTTCAAAATTTGCTGCTGCGCACATATAGGGCCCAATGAGGTGGCGAAAAAACAGGTTCATGTAAAGAAAAGGTGAACTACAAGCTCACAAAGCAAGAATACGCCGAACTAAGAGGTGAAATTACAGCTAACAGGAAAAGATAAGATAATTCATAATGCTGCAACATATCCTTGAATAATACAAAAAGCATGGCTGCGAATAGAGAAAGACGAAGGTAAAGGAATATAAAAGTAGCTCATTTCCTACCATCTATAATTACTACGGCTCACTGCAATACTGCATTATCCAAATCAACCATAATGTTACAGGCCATGTCAACTTAAACACCTAGGAGGTGTAACAAAACTATTCAATGAAAAGGCATAAGTACAAGGGGATCTCTATGTTTCCTCCTTTTGGTTACATGTTTTCACTGGGAGACAATAAATGGTGAAGCTCAACTGCTCAATATTCAAGCCCATTAAACTGTGTTTGTTCAAGGACAGTGACGGGGAAAGGAAGCTATTTGTGTTTGATCCTGAAGGATATTATGCTAATGTAATTCTCATTTAGTTAAGAATTCCCATTAAATCTAGTAGTTTAATTTATTCATGTACTCGTCCTTTATGGTAATTTTAGTATTTAAGTGTTGACCTATAGATAGGTTGATTGTACTAGAATCATTGGTTTTGATCTAGAGAAGTTAACTACCCTATTGATGTGGACGCCTATACTCTCTTCAGGTGCGAATCCCTAGGTTTTCCTTTCCTTTAACGTTAACTGATGTCAAAGATTAGCTATTAACCACGCTAGAGGAAACGATAACATTCAAACTAAACAAGCTAGCATTGCACAGATGACGCTATTACACAACAATGTTACGAGCTTATGCTATGAAATCCATCTAAAGACAAATCGATGTACTGTGTTTGCGTGATTGGTATGTTGACAGGATTAAGGATAGTTTGATACTTGATATGTTTACACATTGTATCCTGATCGTCCAGAACTCCAGAGTTTGGTTGGCATAAGGTGAGGCGCCTAGGACTTCAACCATTGGATAATGGATACAGAGCCAAGCCTTAATCCACCATCCACCAAATTCTTAGTCATTATACCAGATTCTTCATAATGAGATGTAAGAGTTTCTTTCCTTACCAGAGAGTGGGGGCCTGACCAAAAAAGAACACAGATACAAAAAAAAGGGGAAAAACAATGCTTATATCTTAAACCCCATAGTAGCGACCCAAATAAACGGGGCAATTATTAAGAGCCACACAGACGAATGAAGCAAAGATGGTTTACATCTAAGGCACATCTTACATGGAAAAGATGTCATGCCAATATGGTTCTTGTCTGAATCAATAGCACAACCAGAATTTGTGACTTCAGCTGCAAAAATATATAACATTAAATATTGCAGGAGCCAGCAAACTGATAAAAACAATAAAAATCCCGGCATACCGCAGCTGACAAACAAGATGGCAAGAGAGCTAGACTTGACCTCTGCTCCCAGCTTATTAATCTCAGGAAGAATAAAATTTGCTTGAGCTCGGTTTATCCCCTCAGCTCCATTGGTCAACAAACATGCCCGACTGAAGCGGTATATTGCAGAATACTGTCCCCAAGTGACATCAGGGGAAGCAGAACATTAACTTGAGTAACTGAAGGAAAAGATTGACTTAGCTAGAAGACATTACTACCTCTGCAACTGCAACACTGGAAACTGGCCTTGCCAAAATTATATACAAAGGGAAAAGACTTTGTGCTGGCATCCCATAATTTGGAGTTCCTGACAATGAAATTGTCATTTGAATCCTACAATTTTAAAGAGAAGAAACCAATTAGTATCGTAAAATAGTGGGAAAAGATCCAAATCATGTCGTAGACTCGTATATGATGCTAAAAACACGACTTGTATCTTCGAAATTAAAATCATCACAATAAGCATGTTTTAGAAGACCTCTGTCCTTTACCTAAAGACCTTTTAAAATTCCTTCAAAGCCCTAATAGCATGTTTTCTGAAAGAACAAGATGCTTAATTTTCGTACAATGCTGAACATCACATAACAGCTATAACTCCGCCTGTGACATGCTTTGAGTCATATCTAATACACAGCCAAACCCAAGCTTGGATAAAGGAGGAGGGTTGTGTGGTAGGTAGCCAGAACGTGACCCCATTAGATCCTTTATGACATGAATCCAACATCAAAACTGATTCATTTAGCCGACCCCAACTTATTGGTATCTAAGGCTCGGTTTGGTTTGTTGAATGTCGCATCAACCAACAATTTATCTGTTATGTTTACAATTTTGACTAATGACACTCGCCTTCAATGTAAAAAATTCAATTATTTGCTTCAACTCCCAATAGTTCTTTAAACATTTACCTATCAATATATTCACGTATTCTTGTTAGGTAATACCTCCTAAGAAGGTTGCAAATGAACCAAGTTGCACCGTATGTGAATCTATGGACAATAAACTACTAGATGGGTTGCACTTTCTCACAACTACTAGAAGTCGTCAATCAATTTGTTTTTCATACAGAAGGTGTCGTATGTTTGGAGATATGATGTTTGACAATCTGGGATAATTGTTATCAGTAAAAGTGTCATATAAGGTTTAAGAACTTTAACCTTTTTTTGTGCTTTGCCTGTATTTTGTACTGCAGGCATCTTTGAAGAAATGATGGCTGCATAATAATGTACATTCAGTCAGAACCATTAAATACAAAGAAAAAAATAGATGAAAGATCTATCTAATGCTCCATCAAGAATGAAGTCATTGAAAGGAAAATGCAGCCCAGCAACTAAGGATGAGATGAACGAAATTTGTGTGCCCAGACAATGTAGTAGCTTAAATTGTGAAGGCCTCCGTCACCTCCAACCTCTGCACACAATTATGGGATACGAAACACTCTTGTACTCCAGACAAGTGCCAAGCACCAACAAGATGACCATAGCTAGTGGGAAAATTCACCAGAGCAACCATATCAAACCAACAACACCAAAAAAGAGAGGAAATTTAGCTGGTGAAGCACATTACACTCCTAATAGCACGCCGTTGAAGAATGTTGTAAAGTTCAACAGGCTTGCAGTATATTGAAAGGCTCTCCTCAGCTGCGATTTCCTCTTCCGCAGACAAATGGACACGAGATTCTTGGCGGCACATCTGATCTGCACTTCTAGAGTAACTGCAATTGCAAAGAGAATTCCTGTTCCATGAACTGGAATAAATGAAGTGTTCTATGCTTACAGCAATCCATATAACGCAAGTAACAATAACGCTGTCATATCTTACAAAAACACGGGAAATTTTCTTTTCCCATGAACATTTAAGAAATCTTTCTTCTGAAATGATTTACTCTATATCGAATTCCATAAGACAGAGCAAATTGTCATTTTAAAAAAAAAAAATAGTTGAAGAACCACTCCAAGTGCAAAACCTTCAAAAGTGGATTATTAACTCACTTTGGCGCTACTAGGAACCAATGTTTCAAAAAACCGGACCGGACCAGCAGGTCCAACCGGTTGGCTCGTCAACCAGAGCCTTTAGGTTTGGTTCAAAAAAAAAACAGGTATAATAAAGAACCGGGCTATTTCATCAAAACCGCCTTCAAAACGCAGTTCAACCAGTGAACCGGCTGAACCGCTATGGTTCCAATGAACCGGCCCACTAAAGACATAATAGTGTGTGGGGCTAATGGCTCGTGGCTCTTGCATGGATTCAAAAGAAGTCCAGGGGAGTGTTTATAACAGATGATGAAGCTTCTACTTTTCCTCCCACCCGAAGTGATACCAAGTTGAACAAACACAAATAATTTAGAAGATGCATCAGCATCTTCCACTGAGTCTTTCCCTTCTTCAAAGTGCAGCCATACACATTACAATTACATTTTGAAACTTTGAACTATATCAGTAATACACTTGTCCAAGATTCTACCTATTGGATTATTAGGAAAATTTAAATGCTCATTGCAACTCTCTATAGAGAAAATTTGCAAAGAACTGTAGATTTTACAGAACTTAACTTATACTGCATAATATTATTAAAAAACACTTTGAGAGCTACAATGTGGGGAAAAAATTAGAATGAAGTGTAGGTATGTTTATATTCAATATATATATATACACACACTTACATTTACAAAAGTTATAATCTATGAAGCACCCATGTTTATAATTAAGAAATTCCCCTTGATGCCTTTTCAATAAACTTAATACTAAACAATAAAAAAACTTATGTACACGTAGGTTTCAAAAAATTGGAAGGCACAACACGTTATATATGTATTTTACTTTTCGAATAGAAACTAAAAAAGAAGGCTGAATTGTAAATATTGTAGGGAGGTATTCCCGAACAGGCTCAAAGAAGGCCCGAACACGCAGTACGTGGGACCGTGGTATAAATACGAAAAGGGCGGTCGCCGTGCAAGACGGTGGTCGGCGATAAGGACCAACGACATGAGAAGTCATTGGTCTAGGAAGGCTGTACGGGGTCAAAGTCCAGTGAACATGAGAAGTTATTGGACCAAGAGATTGATAAAAGAACAGTGACATGTGGAGTCACTGGTCCAAGTAATCTGTTCGGCAACGAGAGGGCCGAACAGGAAGAGAATTCTGGGTGAAGCAGCCTCAGATGCAAGGAACACTCTGGAAGGTTCCAGAACAGTGGAATTCCATAAAGGAATAGGAACCCGAGAATAAAGGATCAAGGAAAGATACCCAACGGGAATGGGATGTTCAGCCAACTATGGAAAAGAGTCCTGAAAGGACTAAGGTAATGGATTGATAAGGGAACGAGAATCCAAGTTATTCTGGGTTTCCTATACGAGGTAGGAAACCTAGGGCAACAAGCATCCATAAATCTATAAATATGAGGTAAACCTACAGGCTAAAGGTACGCAATAAGTTGCATTCATTCCATACTTCCCTATCGATAATTAGGGTTTCACACAGTACGAGAGACTAACTTAGGCATCGGAGGGCCTTTGCCACGAGAGGCAAAGGTGCGCTCACCCCTTGTCTATTTTGCAGATTAGGGTTCCGGCGAAGGCATTAGGGTTCCGATCGAACAGCACGTGAGCCGTTGCAGTCCAGTGCTGTTCTAGGTATTGTTTGTTTTTTCCCACCTACAATTGGCGCCGTCTGTGGGAAACGAAAAAGTTCCCTTAGAAAAACGACCATGGTGGAAGTAGATCCAATCACAGCACAATCCGAAGGACCAGTTGGATGGGGGAGGAGATAAGTCCCCACTAGGTGCTCCGAAAAAGCCTACTGGCGAGCATGGTAGGAGGACAGCAAGCAGAGATGATCCCCTGACCATCCAAGATGACTCCAAGAATAAGGAGGGCAGAATGGCTACAGGCTCCACGCGAAGGAGCAAATCCCACCGTAGAGGAGAGTCAGTTGCACATTCTAGGAGAGTGCACAACAATGAAGACATCCTCGATAAAAAGAGGCAGGAAATCGAGGAATTTGCTCGGTAAATCAAGAGACGAGAACATGAGATCCGGGAATTAGAACAGATTCGAGACCACCCTGAGGATTCTGGACTTTCACGAAGAAATTCCAGAGGAGACCAAGGGGTTGTGGTGAAATACAAAGAGGCTCCTTCACATAGAAGGAGCAAGAGTAGGAGTCCTACCCCAAAACGGAAGACAACTTCTTCACGAAAAAGGAGGAGCAGGAGTCCAAGCAGGCGAAGGGCTTCTCCACGAAAAAGCAGAAGCAGGAGCCGAAGCTCCTCATTCGAGAAAGATACTAGGAAACACCATAGGGACAGGTACAAGAGACCTGATACCGACTGGAGCAGGGCTGGGGCCCATAGAACTAAGGAAAGCGAAAAGGGGACCATGACTGCACGAGAAGCAGCAAGGAAAGCCCTAAGTAACATAGCAGCTTCCCCGTTTGCGAGGAAGTTACAGGACGCACGATTGCCGAGCAGAGTGAAGCACAGTGCATTCGTTCTTTACGAGACAAATGCGGATCCCATTGCTCACATACAACATTATCAGCAGGCTATGTTCATGCATGTTGGGGATGATGCCATTATGTGCAAAATGTTCCCATCACGTCTCGAGAAGGTAGCCATAGTTGTCAAAAGCGCGCCTAGGCGCGCGCCTAGGCCCCAGGCGAGGCGAGGCGCACCCTAAGCGCCTTGCCGCCTCAGGCGAGGCGACTTGAACAAGGCGCAGGGTAGGCGCACAAAGCGAGAAAAAGCGACCAGGCGAGGGGCGAGAAAAAAGCGCGCTTCTTTTAACTTTGATTTACAACCGTTGGATCCAAGATTTAGGTTAACCATATACCTCAGTTGTTCGAAGGAGCAGTGAACTGATCGACTTCTCTAGGTCTCTCTCTCTCTATATCGAACAGCAGCAGCAGGTGATCAATTTCTTTGGGTCTCTCACTCCCAATCGTTCGATCTCCCTCTCTGAATCAACAGTTCTCTCCATCGACACTCTCTCTAGTCTCTCCAACGACACTCTCTCTATGAATCAACAGCTCTCTCTCAGTCTCTCACCACTCTCTTCTCCCCTATCTCTCTCTCTCCATACGTATATACTGGTACTCTCCTCTCTTGTACATAACACAACACACTGAAAACAAGTTGATCTTGTTTGTTTAAATTGAACTTGTTTGTTTAATTATTTTCAGAAATAGGAGTAATTATTTTTGAAAGTAATTTATCTAAATATATAGAAACAAGTTCGAATTTTCTGAAAATAATTTCTTTATATAAAAATATGTTCTTTAAATTCAAAGAGTGTATTATTACTTGAAATATTAGTGTGTGCTATTTTTCCTATTTTTTTCCGCATAGGTGCGCCTCGCTTCAAAAAGGCGCGCGCCTCGCCTTGCGCCTCTCGCCTCAGGCCCAACAAGACTTTGTGCCTCGGTGCGCTTTTCGCCCGTGACAACTATAGCCTTATCTTGGTTCCATAAGTTGGGACCACGTTAAATACGAGGATGGACGCAGTTGGCTAAAGAGTTTACTGCTCGGTTTTTAACAAGTAGAAAAGCCCCCAAGACATTCGAAAGCCTCTCCACGATGAAACAGGGGGGAAGCGAGCCGATCAGAGACTACGCCAAAAAATATTGGGAAACTTTCAATGAGATTGACAGTTGCAGTGAAGAATATGCCATTGCCACGTTCAAAACTGGCCTGCCTGTTCGGGGAGAGCTACGTCGATCATTGAACAAGCATCTGGTAGCAACACTGGCTAGGCTAATGGAGCGGATTGAGCAACATGCCAGAATGGAGGATGACATACTCCGAGAGGATGGCAAGGTTGTTGTAGAACAGCCCAAGACACCAGCAAAGAAAGTGGATAAACCGGAGCCCAAGACTTATAGGGAGAGGAAAGAGTACGGGCAGTCTAAGAAAGAGCTGTATAAAGAAAAGCAGGCACCTGATCCCAAGTCTTTCTTTTCAATTACTACGGTTTGGAAGGAACCCATCTATAGGATTCTTTATCGAATAAAGAATCAGCCTTACTTCAAGTGGCCCCCAAGTCTAGGAGGGGATAAGGATGCAAAATGTGCTACGGGTCAGCACTGTAGCTACCATAAGGATTGGGGGCACATAACTGAAGATTGTGAGATGTTCAAGAGGCACCTTGATGATCTAGTCTCTCGAGGCTACCTCAAAGATTCATTCAGGAAGACCTCAAAGATAAAGGGAAAGCCATGGAGATGGATTACGAACAGAATCCTAAAGGGGTATTCCATATGATACATGGAAGGGCTGTACAAGAAAAACCGAGAACCGTGAAACCGGTCCGGACCGAATCGATTCGTGCCTTTTGGATTTTGTCTGTGGATTAATGGTCAGGACACGGATTTGAAAATTAAAAAACCGTGAGATACGGATTAGGATTGGATTTTTATTTCAAATCCGTGGATTAACCGAACCGAACCGAACCGTGAGATATTTAAAAAATTAAAATATATATATATATGTGTGTGTGTAATATTTATAAATAATTATAATTCTACTACTTGTTATGAATTTTTTTTAACAATTTTAAGTTCATAACAATGACCGAAAGAAATCTGCTCCTTATATGAAATTTCTTACTTTTACTTCACCTGCCTTCCCCCTCTGATTTATAACTTGTAGTCAGTTACTACCACTGTGTAAATAGAACCTCCTGCTGCTCCGTGGATGTAACAATGGCTGATGAAACCTAGACTGAATTTTGGACCAGAAATTTGGAATGATATGTAATACAGTAGTTGAAGTAATTTTGCGTTTTTTAGAGTTTAATGTTTATGGAAGGAAATCCGTGGATAAAACCGGGACCGAACCGTAAGACTTTTGGATTAGGATTGGATTGTATTTTCTAAAAACCGTGAGATATGGATTAGGATTGGATTTATACGAATCCGATCCGGACCGTGGACACCCCTAATACATGGATTGGCCACACCTTATATGAGGAATGAGGTTAGGTTGCTCCAAAGGCAAGTCAGGCATGACCAGCACGTTACGCGGTTAGGAAATAAGAGAGGGCGAGAAAATGACATATGCAACAAGGGCATAGTTTTTACAGATGAGGACTTAGGAGAAATCCAAGTGCCCCATAATGATGCTTTGGTCATAACCCTACGAATTGGGGAATATGACATTGAGAGAATCCTGGTAGACTCAGGGAGTTGTACAGAGGTAATGTACTACGATGCATTTAAGAAGTTGGGATTGGCCCAGGCGGATTTAGAACAGTCAATGACACCCATGGTTGGGTTTGGTGCAAGGGCAGTTTGGCCCCTTCGTAAAGTGACACTGCCCGTTCGGGCGGGATCAGTAGTTTTAAGGACTGATTTCCTGGTTGTGGATGTTCCATCCTCCTATAATGCGATTATAGGGAGGACATGGTTGCATAAGATGAGAGCTCTTTCCTCTACTTATCACCAGATGGTGAAATTCCCAGGATCCAATGGGATCGAACAGATCAAGGGAAATCAAAGGGTAGCACAGCAGTGCTTGATTTCCATTATAAAGAAAGTCCCAAAGGCCCATCAGGTTCACACGGTAGAAGTACCAGATCAACCGACTATCGAAAACGTCGGAAGAAATCCAGCAGAAAAAGTGGTTGAAGGCCTAAAGAAAATACAGATTAACGAGACTAATCCTGAAAGGTATTTTCTAATTGGGGAATCTCTGCCAGCAAAGGAAGAGGCCGAATTGGTGGGTTTCTTAAAGGAACATGTTGACGTGTTCGCCTGGGTACCAGAGGAGATGCCACGAGTAGATGCAGATGTGATCTGCCACCACCTAAACTTAGATCCTCAGCATAAGCCTGTCATCCAGAAGAAAAGAAGGGCAGCCGTGCAACATGTTGATGCTGTTATCGAAGAAGTAGATCGTCTGTTGGAAGCCAAAGCAATACGAGAGGTTTACTATTCGGAATGGATGTCCAACACAGTGGTTGTCAAAAAGAAGAACAGAAAGTGGCGTGTTTGTGTAGATTTCACAGACTTGAACAAGGCATGTCCAAAGGCAGCTTCCCTCTTCCTAGGATTGACCAGTTGGTTGATGCAACTGCTGGATACGAACGGATGAGTTTCCTCGACGCATATCGAGGGTATCATCATATTGCCATGTTTGGGCCTGATCAAGAGAAGACTTCTTTCATTACACCACGAGGGTTGTACTGTTATAGTGTCATGCCCTTTGGGCTAAGGAATGCAGGGGCAACGTACCAGAGACTCGCAACCATCATGTTCAAAAAGCTGCTTGGCAAAACTATGGAGGTTTACATAAACGACATGGTGGTGAAGAGTAAAACCAGTCAAGGACACATCGCGGATTTGAAGGAGGCCTTCGAGATCTTGAGAAAAAACAAACTAAAACTCAACGCCTCGAAGTGTGCGTTCGGGGTTGGGTTTTAGGAAGTTCCTAGGCCATCTTGTGACCATAAGAGGGATTGAGGCAAATCCTGATCAGATGACAGCCTTGCAAAGGCTACAAAGCCCTAGGACAACGAAGGAGGTCCAGAGGTTAACTGGGATGGCAGCAGCACTCAATAGATTCATCAGCCGGTCAAGTGATAAGGGTCAAGTGATAAGTGTAGGCCCTTTTTCCAGTTGTTAAAAAAAAAAAAAAAAGGATATGAATGGGGAGCAGAATGCGAACAGGCTTTCCAGGATTTGAAGAAGTATTTGGCAGAAGCCCCACTTCTGTCAACTCCAGAGCCAGGTGAGTCTTTGGTTTTGTACTTGGCAGTTTCTGAACATGCTGTGAGTGCGGTTCTATTAAGGGATACAGGATCCGAACAAATCCCAGTATATTATGTAAGTAAAACGTTGCTAAGTGCAGAGACGAGGTATCTGCCCCTTAAGAAGCTGGTCCTTGCATTAAGGACATCTAAAGGAAGTTACCTCATTATTTTCAAAGCCATAAGGTTGTGGTCTATACTGAATTCCCATTGAAGTCACTGCTACGAAAAGCAGACTTCTCAGGGCGGATCTCAACTTGGTTCGTTGAGTTAAGTCAGTACGATATTGACTTTCAACCGCGCACTACGATAAAGGGCCAAGTGTTGGCTGATTTTGTGGCGGAGTTTTCACCAGCAGTAGCACCCCAGCCCCCCATGAGAAGGGAAGGGGTACCTGGGCTACCCGTGAAACCAAACAAGCAACCAGCCGAACAGGACCCACAGGAATGGAAGTTATTTGTTGACGGTTCGGCTTGTAACACTGGTTCAGGGGTTGGGATCGTACTTTTCCCCCTGAAGGAGTAATGATTAACTTGTCTATTCGGCTGGGCTTCAGCGCATCGAATAACGTGGCAAAATATGAGGCTCTCCTGATTGGCCTCAAAAGTGCAAAGACTTTGAAGGTGAAAAGAAACAAGGTGTACTGTGATTCATAGCATGTGGTGAATCAGCTGTTCGGGGAGTACGAAGCCCGGAGTGAGAAAATGGCGGCCTATATGAAGGCAACCAAAGACTTGCTCGATACTTTCGAAAAAGTACATATCGAGCAGATAAGTTCTGGAAAGAATTCTCATGCAGATTCTTTGGCTTGGTTGGCTGCAGCTGTTCCAACTGAGTTCAAACGGAAGGTAGCAGTCGACTATCTTAGTGAGCCGAGCATTGGAAGAAGTGTGGAGTTGGTCTTGGACGTGAACTAGGGACCAAGTTGGATGGATCCGATTGTAGAGTTTTTACGAGATGAAACTCTCCCTTCTGACAAAAAAGAAGCTCATAAGATCAAGACCAAATCTGCAAGGTTTTGGTTGTCCCCAGAAGGGAAGTTGTATAGGAAATCCTTTACTGGACCCTATTTGCTTTGTGTGCACCCGGAGATGGTGCAAAAATTCCTTCACGAGATTCATGAAGGGACCTGTGGGAGCCATGCAGAGGCAGATCCATAGCTCACTGAGCTATAACCCAAGGGTATTAGTGGCCACATATGCAAGAGAACGCCAAGGTCTACGTGAAAATTTGTGAGAAATGCCAGAAGTTTTCAGCTATTATTAGCCCACCAGCCGAGGATCTGGTGCCCTTGACTAGCCCTTGGCCGTTTGCCTAATGGGGGATGGACATCGTGGGTCCACTTCACAAAGCAATTGGGAATAGGAAATTTCTGTTGGTAGCAACGAATTATTTCACTAAGTGGATTGAGGCAGAACCATTGGCAAAGATCACTGAACCTATGATAGAGAGGTTCGTGTGGAAAAGCATCATTACTCGGTTTGGGGTCCCTCCGTCCCTTATTCGTTGATTACGGATAATGGGTCACAATTTCAGAAGAAGTTCAAAGCATTTTGTGCCCAGTACAGAATAAGGAACTACTACTCAACCCCAGCCTACCCTCAAAGTAATGGGCAGGCAAAGGCGTCCAACAAAACTATACTTGACGGGATCAAGAAGAGGTTGGACAAGGCAAAGGGAAAGTGGCCCAACGAATTGCCATTGGTCCTATGGGCGCACCGAACAACTCCTAGGAGGTCTACGGGAGAGACCCCCTATTCATTAGCATATGGAACAGAGGCTGTTATTCCATTAGAGGTGGGTTTGCCGACCAACAGGACCACTTTGGTTGAAAGTGGGGGCAATGACAGAGCCTTGGAGATCGAATTGGATCTTGCTGAGGAACGGAGAGAGAGGGCTCTGGTGCATTTGGCCACATATCAGGAGCAACTGATGAAAAGCTACACCAAGCATGTCCACCCACGAGAATTTGGTGTTGGAGACCTTGTGCTTCGTAAGGTGCTCGGCAATACCAAGGTGGCCAATGAGGGCAAGCTGGGGGCCAATTGGGAAGGCCCATATCTAGTAACAGAGGTAGTGGGCATTGGGGCTTATCGGTTGGCAGACCTGGACGGGAACCCAATGCCAAGGCCCTGGAATGTCCATAATCTGAGGAAGTTCTTTGTTTAAAAGACTTCAATTTATTTTCATTCTGTTTTAAGATGCACATCGTGATTGTGTGGGAATTACAAATAAAATTCCCTTGTTTTTTATTCTTTGTTAGTTGCAAGGGGTACGCGTAACGCCCCCTTGAGTTATGAATTATGAATAAAATTATATTTCTGAGAAGCATTCTGTTTTTGCAATTTTTCATTTTACCTCTTTCTGGGTGCTTAAAATACGAAGCCAGGCACTTGTTCTTTGTCCTCCCTTCGTATTGGGGAGCAGAGAGTGGGTCCATACAAATGTACGAGTTACGAAATTTTTCCGAGTACGAAACACTTGGGTAGCATACGAGAACATGCAGATTTATCTAAGTATGAATACACTTAGGAGTTTGTCTAAGTACGAAGCACTTGGACTACATACGCGAACATGCACAATACTGCCAAATATGAATACATTTGGGCACTTGTCTAAGTATGAGAAACTTAAGAATATAACCTAAGTACGAATACACTTAGGAATAATTCCAAGTACGTGAACACTTGGGGTGCATACGACAACATGCACGATCAGTCTAAATACGAGTACACTTAGGATTTTAACCAAGTATGAACAAACTTGGAAAGCGTATGAGAACGTGCAACGAACAAGTTAAGTACGAAATACTTAAACGCACATGAGAACATGCAGAATCACCTAAGTATGAAAAACTTAGCAAAAAAGTTTGGCCACAAGGGGCCACCAAAAGAAGTCAAAGGCCACGAAGGGCCAAACCAACTACGTCCAAGCCTCGCAGAGCCAAGCATGCAAAACCAGAGTTATGCCTCGAAAGGCCAAATACTAAGAGTTTTCAAATGTACCTGTGCCACGCAGGGCAAGATTTACGGCCACACAAGGCCACTAAACTGCTGTGAGATATTAAAATTGTTCACAAGGGATGAAATCATACTTACTCTTCTGCAGTAAGGACTTGAATTGTGGGAGGAGGACCCTGCGCAGTTGTGTTCTCTACAACCGTGCCATCTTCAGTAGGACCACCGCTGGCTTCCTTTTGGCCAGGGTAGGTCACTTCTTCGGTTTGATCGGCACCAGTATCGGCTTGCTCGAAGACTTGAGCATTGAGCTCCCTGTTAAGGTCGTCCTCTTCCACGGTAGCATCTTCATCAGGCACAGCAACGGAGCTTGGGAGGTCGTTGTCGGTCCAGAGAGGGGATGATTCAGGCGCGCCACCCTTTGTAAGGCATGCAGTCCAACCAGCAGCCCAGATCTGGTCCTGAATAGTTGGCATCTGAGTTTTGTAGCTCTCAGTGGCTACGTTGATCCCCTCATTATAGCCCTGCTGGTAAGACGCCTTGGCCTCATTTTTGCTCAATTCCAGCTCCGTAAGGGTCTGGTGCAAGCTGTCTTCGGCGCCGTCCAACTTTCCCTTCAACTCGTCCACCGTCCCACGGGCTTGGTCCCTCTCCCTCTCGAGTCTGATTATTGTACGCTGCAACTTGGTATTCTCGCTAGCTAGCTTTGCACGCTGGGGCTCGGACTGGCCCAACTTTTGGGCCATGGCAACCATTTTTTGCATCGCCTAGCAAACCATTGGGAATCAGTGACACTGATGATAGGGATGAAATACATATTTGTATTTAAAGACAAAATTAAAGGAAAGTGTACCTTGGCACTGTGAACCATAAACGACCCGAGGAGGTTGTCTGAGGAGTTGGCCACCTCTTTTTGCATGTCCCCAGGTAGCATGAAGGCCTGGGACAGGGCCATAGCAGTTCCTTCGGATTCTGCGCTATCTTTTACACTCACAAGCCAGTTTCCGTGAGAGAATTGGGGAGCCCAAACAAGGGATGCAGTTGTTGGGTTTTGAGGTGGTAAGTTCTGTTCTGGAGTCGAGTCCAGGCGTTGACGTTTGTCCCGGTGACTGGCCTCGATTTCCTCGGGTGAAAAGCCAAGAGGGGTGTCCAGTTGAGCAGGTCCACGGCGACCATGAGATGGCAAAGGACTCTGAGAACGTCCATGGCCATGAACAACGCCGCGGCCTCTACCACAGCCGGCTCTAAGAATGGTAAGAAGATTGCTGAGGTTGATTGGTTGGTCCATCTCTTGAGGAGGAGGAGAAGGGGAATAGCCACTGGAGGTAGAAGTGGAGGCTTCCTCGGCGAGTTCAATAGGTTCGTCGGGGATTGGAGGAGTTTGAGAATGCCTATCTCTTCCTTGATCGGGAATCGAGGAAGAGGTAGCAAGAAGCTCTGGGTTATCAGCTACTCGGGTGCGCCGATCAATGAAACCCCCGTACGACGCCCTGTAACTGAGAAGCACTTGGGCCGTCCTTACTCGGCCTGCAAGGTGAGTACCTTGTCCGTTAAAGGCCAATGCTCAGTTGATATCATCTACATGGACTTGTGGGGTAATGATGTCATGTCCCTGGTTAACGTTTGTGGCTGCAATGAATAATGCAACAGAATTTATAAATTAGGTACGAGTAAACCTTTTTAGTGTAAAACAAAATGAAAGATACAGCAAGTGAAAGAAACTGACGTGGATGCCCAAATCTGTGAGGGGCATGAAAACTTATCACTCGGCCATCCTCATCTCTGGGCTCGAAGTTCCCCGTAACAATAAGAAAATCATCGTCATCCCCCCGAGTTGAATCAGGAAGTTTGAGGACAAGTTTCTTCCTAGAGTTCCTACTCTTCAGGTAATATGTAAGGGCATCCATCGTTCTGGAGATGCTATACAGATGGTGAATATCGTGTAAACCTAAGGATGTACCAAGCATCTGGTTGATGGCATTTATGCCCATAACGACTCGAAAGAAGTTGGCTAAGACCTGCATTGGGGAAAGCCTATAGTGGGCCAGAACTTGGCAGAGCAGTGGTGCTAATGGAAACCTAACGCCGCCTTCGACGACGGCGACTACTGGAATGTGGAGGGTGTCATTGACAGGGCTCTGGCGAATGGCATCCTCAGGGGCCAATGTGGTGGCTACGTTGTCCGGGATCTCACAGCGAAATCTAAAATTAGCCATAGCCTGAAGGGTGTTACAATGCCGTCTAAACCTCCCCATTGTTGGCAGATGTGCTTTACAGACAAGAGAAGGGGTATTGAAGAAACCCTAGAAGTGTGAAAAACCCTAAATTGAAGAAAAATAGGGTAGAGTGGGGAGCAGAGACTTACAATGTAAACAATCGGAACTCCTAAAGTGCGGAAAGGAAGGGACCTCGAGATGGTGCTCAGTGCTCCAATGGTGGGTGAGAACGAATCTTCTTTGCAATGGGAGTCTGGAGAGAGAATGGGGGTTCAAAATGGGACAAAATCCCAAATCTACCCTAAAGAGTGGGGTGACGTATGTGAAACGTCACCCAAGACGCCGTTTGGAAGTTCTGTTCCCCAAAGGCGCCCGTACACATTAAATGAGAACAAAATGGGGCTTGCCACGTGTAAAGGTTGAGACTAGAAAAGCCTGTCCAGCTCAAACGATTAGACGTTTTGCCTGGGCTAATGATGAACGTTGCACCAATTTTATGAAACGAGGTGCAGGAGCAAAATAAACTTGCTCGGCGTTTGATAGCTTTGCTCGTCATTTGAGTAAAAAATAACGAGTAAAGCTGGGGAGCAATTGTAGGAAGGTATTCCCGAACAAGCTCAAAGAAGGCCCGAACACGCGGTACGTGGGACCGTGGTATAAATACGAAAAGGGCGGTCGCCGTGCAAGACGGTGGTCGGCAATAAGGACCAACAACATGAGAAGTTATTGGTCCAGGAAGGCTGTACGGGGTCAAAGTCCAGTGAACATGAGAAGTTATTGGACCAAGAGATTGATAAAAGAACAGTGACATGTGGAGTCACTGGTCCAAGTAGTCTGTTCGGCAACGAGAGGGCCGAATAGAAAGAGAATTCTGGGTGAAGCAGCCTCAGATGCAAGGAACACTCTGGAAGGTTGCAGAACAGTGGAATTCCATAAAGGAATAGGAACCCGAGAATAAAGGATCGAGGAAAGATACCCAACGGGAATGGAATGTTCAGCCAACTATGGAAAAGAGTCCTGAAAGGACTAAGGTAATTGAGTGATAAGGGAACGAGAATCCAAGATATTCTGGGTTTCCTATACGAGGTAGGAAACCTAGGGCAAGGATACTTGGGCAGCAAGCATCCGTAAATCTATAAATATGAGGTAAACCTACAGGCTAAAGGTAGGCAATAAGTTGCATTCATTCCATACTTTCCTATCGATAATTAGGGTTTCACACAATACGAGAGACTAACTTAGGCATCGGAGGGCCTTTGCCACGAGAGGCAAAGGTGCGCTCACCCCTTGTCTGTTTTGCAGATTAGGGTTCCGGCGAAGGCATTAGGGTTCCGATCGAACAACACGTGAGCCGTTGCAGTCCAGTGCTGTTCTAGGTTTCTAGGTACTGTTTGTTTTTTCCCACCTACAAATATGCAACCACCACATATACCTTAAATTTTATTCATCATTATGCCATTCACAAAAGTATTTCAACAAAAACCATTTCCTCATGTGTGTCTTTCTAACCAATGAACCATCATCCGTCACACAAAAAATAAGACTTCCGTAAGTTTTCATTAGATCCTTCTATTTCGTTTATCACCCCTGACTTGTTAATTGATTGTCCGGAGCATTTTTTAAAGTGTGCCCGGAGAGTCCAAACAAAAAACGGTGAGAAAAAAAGGGACACTTTGAATTCAAGTGTCGGACACGTGTCCGGAGAGTGGCGGTGTCCAACTAGTGTCTAACACTGGTACTTAACCTCCGACAAAAGTGTCTGTGCTACATAGGTTATAATTGTATACATGACCGTCACAGATCAATTCCGGTTCAACTGGGGTCCCGTCTGCCCAGTCCCTTCTCCGGTCCGCTCACCGGCCCAGTTTAAAAACATTGCTAGGAACGTAAATAATCTAGAACAAAGGAGAACGTACGTGGTTTCACGAGCAACTAAAGGTATGCCCGGCATTCTGGTTAGACAATGATAAATTGAAAATTCATGGCTATCTCCACTTCAAAAGACCGTAACTAGTAGCTGCCAAACCTGAAAGAAGCGGTCAACAGGGAATAACTTCAATTACCAACGGAAAATAACAAAAAAATGAAACAGCACCAGAATTTGAAACATTCTTCCAAGTTGACGGAAAATCGTGTTCAAGGGCTGGCCCTAAAAGTTTATCAATTTTATTTGCTAAGAGAGAGAAGTAGACGGAGAGGGAGAGGGAGGGGGAAGAGAGAGAGAGAGAGAGAGAGAGAGAGAGGTACCTGTTGTCATCGTCGCCGGCCTTGAGGATCATCGCCGGAGGAGCTGAACCTGTTAGATTTTGGAATAGATTTTGACTCTGATCGATTAGTATGACTTTAGGGCTGACAGGCGACAGCCTGACACAATATACTATGTATTTTCAGGTTTACCAATTTCAACCTTCAACTATTTTAACATAGCAGTTTTACCCCCAAAACAAAAAGAACTTCTGACCCGTTTTGGCTTAATAATCCCGCATAATTCTTTTTTATCGTTATTCGAAAAAACCATGATCAAAACCTTCAAAAAGTTCTGTAATTTTTAATTATTTTTGTCTTTATCAAATAATTTTTACCTTCGATCATATTTTTTATTTTTTATTATTTTTTCAGAAAGAACAAATAATTCAAAAAAATAACACAAATTAACCCAAAAAAATTTTGAACACCGACAAAAAAAAAACCGACTTAGTTATTAAGTCAAAACACCTCTAAAGATTGTTATTTATAGGTTTATCTGATCGTACAGATGATATAGACGCATTGTTCAACAGATGTCCCAATTGTGTCCTAATGTGCAAACGTGCTTTTATAGGTGCTTAATTTGAAAATGTAGAGACTCGCAAAATTATTTTAGTTTCGGAAATTGTTTATTGCGTAAAATAGTCGTATTATACTATTATTAGTAAAGTTGTGCGTATGTTTTATGGGGTGTACGGATATACATATTCGGTTGCGTATTGGACTCTCAGAGAATAGTAAAATGTAAGTTTTGATGTTGTAATGTTGTTTGGAGGTGTTGGGTTCGTTCCGGAGTCCGTTGGAAATTTTCATTTTTCTACCTAGCCGGTACCGATACTGGGCACTACTGGTTGTTGCCCAGTACCGATACCCACTGTCCAAGCCTTCATCAAATTGACATTTTGAAGGCTCCAGTACCGATACTGGGAGTCGCCCAGTAGTACCCGCTGCATTTTTCTGCATTTTTCAGCACGCTTTTTGGACTTCTATAAATACCCCATTTTGTCATTTCTCACTCCCAAACCCACGAAACACACCTGGAAAATACCCCATTTCACTCACCTCACTCCAATCTCACCCAAAACCCTTGATTTCAACCTCAAATCTCCAAGATCCAAGGGTTTTCTTCCTCAAAATCACAAGATTCTTGCATTTGGTGAACCAAGGGTGAGTTTTGTGTTCTTGTTTTCACTCCTTGAAGCTCTATCACGTTTTTCTCTCTCTCCTCTCGATTATTTGTTGATCTTTGCTTGTTATTCATGTTTTTTGGCTTTATTTGCTCTAGATCTTGTATCCAAGCTTGGGTGAGACTTGTCTTTGAAGGATTCAAGCTTATTGTTCTTGGTAGACCTAGGGTTTTGCTCAAAACCCACTTAGGTAGGGATTTCTCTCTTTATCTACATGTTTTGTGATGAATTCATGTAGAGACCCGAATAATTTTAATCCTTGAAATATTGATTAAATGCCTAATTGAGAGATTATGGATTAATTGGTGAATGATGGAATTAAGGACCAAAGTGAAAGAATAGAAGTTTGAAGGGAGAATGTGTGATTTAATGATTTGTGAGTATAAATAGAGGATGTGAGTTGTAGGGGATAATTGTATCTCCCCTTTTCTCTCATTCTCATCCGGCCTCCCATCTCTCTCTCCACCGGCTCTCTTTCTCTCTCTTCTCCTCTCACTCAAAGCTCCACTCCTCCACCTAAAATCTTCAAGGAATAACCTCATTCAAGCCTTCCATTCGCGTTCATAAGCTCGGAAATCCTTGGGTGGAGTTCGAATCGACGTGTCGGAGTTCGTAAGGCTAGGGCTCACCCAATAACGCGTGGATCTCGGCCATTGTTTCGAGGTAGGAACTTCTTGACCTCTTTTATATGTTTCCTTGTTGATTTGGTGTAGAATCGAGTTGTTGATTTTTGGATTTTGGTTGTGATTCGCGTTTTGAAAATCTGCTGAAATCGCTACCCGAAGCCCTGTGGTATCGATACGGATTTTTGGCGTATCGATACAGTAAGCTTATCTTTTGGACAGCCTGTTCCGTATCGATACGGATTTTTCCCGTATCGATACGGGGAGCTTATCTCCAGGTTTTGCTTTTGTTGATCCTTTGTTGATTGTTTTGGCTCCCGACTACTTCTAAACCCCTTGAAACACCTCATAATCGATCTCAAGCTCTTTCATTTGGCTTCCTCCAACTTTTCGATGCTATCCTTGTCCGTTGGCCTTCCGTTGGTATAAATTGAATATGGAATTACGTGGTTAAACGTCGTTAAATGCTTATTGGTTGATTATTGGAACATGTAACCATTTGTGATACGTTTGTGATAGCGTTGGCACATCATGTGATGTTGCGTCGATGAATGTGATCTAGGGAAAGTCTTAGCTTGCTTGTGGTTTGTGAATTGGGTCGTTTGGGATCGGGATGTGGTTTTGGAAGTCCCGTAACGCAAGGGGTGGCAACACGGAGACTTAGTAGGGTTCTGTAACGCAAGGGGTGGTAATACGGCAACCCGGGAATTATAGGGATCACTGTGACGCAAGGGGTGGTAACACGGTAATCCTCGTAGTGGTGTACGGTAACGCAAGGGGTGGAAATACCAATGGTGGGAGTTTGGATTGGTGGGCTGAGTTGAGATATTTGAATTGTTGAGTCATGCATCTAGTGTACATGGTCGGACTCGAGGTTTAGGCTGAAAATCGATTGATCCTGAGTACTGAGCTTTGCTTTCTGATATATCTTTCTTTCCGTTGCACAAATCGACATGTTTGCATATAATATTGGTTAAGATTTTCCTACTGGGCTTTGTAGCTCAACAAAATCTTTCTTTTCAGGTTCGAACACCGGACAGTAGCATCATGTGTTGCATGCTTGGATTGTGGACAGATTTTTGGAAGCTCTTCTTACTTAGTTGCCTTCTCATCTTGTACTAGTCTCACTTTTGGGTCAAGATGGCCCAGTAACTAATGTTTCATGAAATTCTTTTGACAAGAAAGTTTGTAACTCTCCGTACATGTTGTAACTATACTTAAGCAAATTCGGGCCGTGGTGCCAAAGTCGTATTCTCTTTTGATTTGGGGACTTGGTCTGTATTTTTTAAACAGGTGGGATACTATTTTAGGAATGCGATGGCAAGCGAAGTTCTTTTATTTTAAATATGGTATTTAATTTATGTTAAAAATCCAGGTCGTGACAATTCTTGTGATATTAGTGTTTGAATGCTACGTATTGTCCGGGTGGGACACTTTATAGCTTGTGGATTGCATATGCTTATGAATACTATATTTTTGCCTTAATTGTTATGATTCTTGAGACATTTGTGACGTGTTTGATAGTGTTGGTAATGTGGTTGTTGTTGTGAAGTGGAGTGTGGAGTTTATTGTGACGCAAGGGGTGGAAACACAAAATCGCAAGGGGTGGAAACACAAAGTCGCAAGGGGTTGAAATTTGTTGGAAGAAGTGTGTGTATGTCCGTGTGTGAGAATGTTTCGATATTAGTAAATGGTGTTGATATATGTTGTCATTGAATTCGCCATCTAGCTTGATTCACCATATCCTTGGATAACATCTCATTTCATATAGATTTTGTAGAGAATTTTCTACCAGGCTAGTGTAGCTCAGCAAAATCCTTCTTTTTAGATTCGAACGCAAGGCAATAGGCTGCATGACATGGTGTATTTGGAAACGAAGACTTTTGGAAGCTAACATAACTTAGTTACTCATCCATCTTTGTATTAGTCTACTTTTGGATAGAAATGGTATTGTAACTAATTAACTTTGTTTGATCTTTTGACATAAGATTGTAATATTCTAAATACTTTGTACGTGTATTTAACTTACTTTGGACCACGGCACCAAGGATGTATTTCTTTTAAACTTAGGGACTTGATTTGTAATTAAACAGGTGGGAACTCATTTTGGGTAATATTTACTTTATGCGAGGATCTTTTGTCGAAATAGTTTATTTATTTGTGTTGAAAATCGAGGGCGTGACAGAAAAAATATAGTAATAACATAGCATAAAATGAGGAGTTAAAACATCTCCACCCCTTACTCAATTTTTTACTAAAATTTGAGTAAAAATTGGAGTAAAAGCTTCATTTGGTATGAAGCAATCCAATAGGCAAATGCAAATTTAGGTATAAATTTGAGTAAAGGTTTTATTAATGACATAGTTGTAAATTTGAGGGGTAGAAAATAGCCTTCAAAATTTGAGTAAGGATTTTGTTCAAATCAAATTTGGTGAAAATTTTGAGTAAAACTCAAATTTGGAGTGTTTTGGGTGATTTTTACTCAATTTTGAGTTTGAGTTCAAATTTGAGTAAGGGGTGAAGATTATACAATTATATTCTACTAACAAATGAACAATTCTCACATTAGAGTTGCTAAATTACCATGTACTTTACTTTAGTAAGCAAAATGAAAGAAACGGCCTCGTATCAACCTCATTAATGTGGGACCATTTGCCAAAGTTTTAGTTTTGCAATAGTCCCTTTTTACCTTATCTTTAGAAGCATTGTTCATTAGTTAAGGTTTTTATATTAATTTCTAATCTGTACTTTGTCCCACCCACTCATTTTATTTGTCTCCAATTCGGCACTATTCATCAGTGGGGACTAATTAATAATATTTAAGAAGATAGTGAGAGTAAAGAGCCTTAATACAGTGGACATTTTAAAACTAGATAACTAAAGTAATAAATTAGTAACTTTTTAAGATGTAAATTAGTCCAAAATAGAGACTCTGATGCAAATGTTCTAAGTTTTTACTTAGTCCATGATTTGTTTTACTCTAAAATTGTATAGAGTAGCGGTAGACCTTTGTGACGTAAAAACTAAAGAAACCAATGTTATCAATTCTGTATCGACAAGCGTACCGTTTTTTCTATTGAGATAGTACATACCGGTACCAGTGTATATTTCGGTACCTTTTCGGATTGACCGTAACAATATTTTATATGGAGTAGTTTTAATGTATGTACAAAAATTTTAAAATACTTAAATTAGAGGTATAAAATAAGTTCTAACACTTTAATATACCTTAAAATTAGTTTTAATAAAAAATTAACATGATTAACATATAATAGATTCCAAATTTTGTTGATTATCTAAAAATTCGAGCATTTTTTAAGCAAAAGAATAAATACACAATTTTTTTTTTTTGTCTCGACCGAGATTCTGGTATAAGTCCGGTATTGTCCATTACAAGCCAATATGTGTGGTATCGATCAGTATAGGCCAGTATTTGAGGTGGTACAGATGACCTACTTATGCATCCGGCTTTATGTCTAGTACGAAACTTACTGGCCGGTACAAAACGAAATTAACAACATTGGTAAAGTGACACATTTGTTGCATTATTATCAGTTTCTTTTGATAGGACCATGGGAACAGAGCCAATTCAACAATTTCATTTTCAACGACAAGATCACTCTCTTACCACTCTCTCTCTCTCACTGGATTATTCTCGAACCCTTCTTTCTCATTGTGAACAACAATCAGAAATCACTGTGTTCAAACCCCTCTCTCTCTCTCTCTAACGGCGATCTCTCTCTCTTTCTCTCACCTTTATTTCTCTATCACTAGATTCTGGCGTGTTTAGGTTACTCCGGCAACAGATTTGCAGATTTCGGCCATCTTTCCGGCGAATTATGTAGAGACCAGTGTCTAATTTTAATTTATTTTATTTATTGATGTTGATCGAACTTGAGTTTGTGCGTTATGGGACAAGAGTGTTGGGGGACCCACGTCGCGTAACTTTTAAAATTGGTTACTAATTAGTACTGTATTTTATAGCACATGGGGTGTTAGTGTAGCTACATATTAAATTTTAGAACTTGAAAAAGTACCTATGGTAGTTGAGGGGGTGTAGTGTAATAACTACACTTAAAAATTTGAGAATGAGATCAGAGAGACCCGATTCCTCATTTCTTTTTCTTTTTTTCTTTTTTCTTTTTTCTTTTCCTGCGTCTTCTCCGTCTGTTCTCTCTCTCGAACCCTAACACTTCAACACCACAATCGGAAGCCAAAGTTCGAGAATTTCGCAAAAAGGAAAGAATAAAATGTGATCTACGGACAGAGGGCTATGCATCTATCGAAAAAAATCTCGATCGGTCAAAATTCGAGATTCTTGCATTTTGGGGATTTCACTCTTTGAGGTAGGATTTATGCTAAATGATTAAATATGGGTGTGTATATGCCTTGGTGTGCACTTAATTTGAGCTTTGGTTGGAGTTAATCCAATGATAGAGTGAGCCCTAATTGATTTGTTTGGATATGCTTGGTACGCATGAGTTTTGGCGTGAAGATTTGTATAGTTATTCATGATTGTGATAGAGGTTATACAGTTTTGATGTTCTTGATCTTCATTGTGTGGCTTTTCTTACAATGTGAAAATTAGGAATTTAAGTTATATTAGATCATGAACTAGTTACTATTTTGCTCACCATGTGTTTGAGGAAATGCAAGTAACTTAGATGGGCATTTTAGAATACCTGGTATAATATATATTTTTTCCTTGTGCATTGAGAAAGTCGGTGGAAAGAAGTTCTTGATTTGTGACTTCAGATACTTGCTATGTATACGCTAGTGTTTTTGAATATTCTTTTGTTTGGAGACTAGATTGAGTATACTTTACATTAGTTGAGTTTGATGGTCTTGGTTGGTTTTATACGATTCGGGCTTAAGGCCAAGTATTGAGACATTCGAGATTGTTATTTTTTGTGATTTTGAGTTGGGTCACCAGGAAACTCGGGTCAATTATGACGCCGTCGGTGAAATTCTGTAAACCTACTCGGGTCAATTGTGACGCTGTCGGTGAAAGTCCGTAAACCTACTCGAGTCAATTGTGACGCTGTCGGTGAAAGTCCGTAAACCTACTAGGTCAATTGTGACACCGTCGGTGAAAGTCCGTAAACCCGCACGGGGTAGGTTGCTTTGTCCTTCGGGTTTGTAGCCCATAAAGTGCATATGTGCCGAAGACGTTTAGCACGGTTGGTTGGTGATCGTATCGGTGAGCAACTCATATAATTTTTTGTCTCGGTGTTGAGTAAATTTGATATTCGATTCGGTTGGCTATTCTATTATGAGTTTTGTTATTTTCCGTATCGGCTTTTATGGGTAATTTCCTTTATTCGGGACTTGATTTGAGTTCGTGATTTAATAGCATTCTTTTGAGCATTTGAAGGGAAGGAAAAAATTAGAAACACTCAATATAATGCATGGATTATTTTTGTTGTGTTGGCTTGACTTTGAATTGGGGTTTAATAACTTCTTTGTTAATATTGAAGGAGAAGAAAGCAAGAAAACTTTTCAATACTAATATATACAGAAAAAGAAAAGAAAGAGTATAGAGTATTTTGTATATCAAGCTTTGCATGTTCATATCTTTTCATTTAGCGTATTTCCTATACGAGTTGTGGCTCATGTTGTTGTTAACTCAAAATTTTCAGGTTTTGAGTTGGATCCGAAGGCTTACGAATCATGGATATGTTCCAGTTCAATTTTTTTTAGAACTTAATCTGATACTTGTTTGTAAGGAGGCATGAGGCATGTAAACTTTAATTTTATTTTGGGAATGTAAAATTGTACTTTGAGAGAACGGGGCCTGGATGTGTATAAAAAATATTTTGGAGTTTATTTGTAATAAAAGGCGGGTCGTGACAAATTAACTCCGGTTGCCCATTTTCTGGTAGAATTAGTTGGGTTGATGAGGCTTATCCATCTAATGCATTTTCCTTCCCCATTTCCATTCCCATTGGAGCCCTGATTTGTATGACTATCCATCCCCCACTGGACTACTATTCCGGCTGCAGCTTCTATAAATAAGAACCCATTTAATTTGTGCATTTGTGGCCAATCCATTTTTTATCCCAACCCAAACTGCCTATTTTGAAACTATAACTTGTTTTTGGTTTTGGCTTTCCACATGGAGGGTGGTGAGAGCTCGAGCTCTTTTCCAATGGGAGAAAGCGCACAAGAGAGGGGGTTGTCGCACGTCCCAGAATACTATGCGATTCCGACTTCCCACAGGCCTAGTTTGAATCCGGAAACCGCAGATGTACCGGTTATTGACTTGGTTGGGTTTCGAGATAGCTCCTCGCGGCGGTCTGTAACCGTCAATGACATAGGAAATGCTTGTCGCCGTTATGGATTTTTTCAAGTAAGTGCTAGATAAGTATGAGCAAACACTTTCCGCTTCTATATTGCTCTTCTTCTTCTTCTTTTATCCAATACAGAGATGGCATCAAGTGGAGGTAACAGTTCCCCAGCTTTTACTACTTTTTACTTGCAGATTGTAAACCATGGAATAGACCAATTTGTGCTGGATGGAGCTCTTTCTTCGGCCTTTGATTTTTTCAGCTTGCCCACAGAGGAGAAGTCAAAGCTCATGTCAAATGACGTGCATAATCCGGTTAGGTATGCGACAAGCTTGAAGGATGGAGTCGATAAGATTCAGTTTTCGCGAGCATTTCTTAAACATTATGCATATCCCTTGGAAGACTGGGTTAAGTCATGGCCTGAGAACCCACCAGCTTATAGGTACATATTTCGGTTCCAGTCATTTTATAGAAATCCCGTTTAAAACACTCGTGTCCTTTATTCTAGGCCTTCCTCAGAAGCAGTACCATGTAGTTAAGAAAGACATGAAATAGGAGGACTATGGCATTTCGAGATGGGGAATCCCAGTGCCCGTTATTTAAAATACGATTCTGCTTTGCTATTATTGAGGTTATCTTACGGGCGATTCAAACAAAATCAAGTTTCTTGTTTTCTTCCTAATAAATAGGAGTACTAAGTAGAATACATGCTGACTGCTTGAACTCTTACATAAAGTAAATTATAGGGAAAATGACGGCCCATGACATGTTTTGATAATTAATACCCGCCAAGGACATGCTGAGTACATTTGTTAATACTGAAAATGTCCTTAGCGGGTATTAATTATCAAACCACGTCCTTGGTCGTCATTTTCCCTAAATCGTATAGCAAAAGAAACTGGTCAACGTTAGGTAAGTTTCAAAGGATACAGTTGGCTGCTGCTTGTTTTCGGTTGAAACATTATGTTTTTCCCAAAAAGACAGCACTCCACTGCTGTTTGTTTTCGGTTGAAATATTTTAATTCGTGTGTTTTACGAAAATTCTGTTATTTTCAGAAAATTCTTGAACACCGAATTTGGAAAACAGTATGTTACGAACTTTTTCGTAACAAATGATCGCTAGGCAAGAAAGTGTATGTATTTTTCCTTCCTTGATCTCCAAATCATATTGAAACAGATTGACTCAGTGGCCTCGTATAGTAGTCATAGATCTTTAACACAATTATTATATGTAATGCTACGATTGCCAGGGAACATATGGGAAGATATGCTGCAGAAGTGAGAAAATTAGCCTTGGAAATTATGGAAGCCATTACAGAGAGCCTTGGAATTGGAGCCAAATACCTCAGCAACAAAATGGAGAAAGGAATGCAAGTCATGGCCCTCAACTGCTACCCACCGTTTCCCCAACCAGGCCTTGCACTAGGAGTTCCGCCTCACTCGGACCACAGTTGCTTAACCATCCTTCTTCAGAGCACAACCGGCCTCGAAATCTTGGACACCGAGGATGGAAAATGGAGGGCAGTGCCAGAACTTAAGGGTACCCTCCAAGTCCTTGTGGGAGACCATGTTGAGGTGCTAAGCAATGGGAGGTACAAAAGTGTGGTACATAGGGCTACCCTTCATAAAGAGAGGACTAGAATTTCTATTGCCAGTCTCCATAGCTTGGGCATGGATGAGAAAATGGAGACTGCGAAAGAGCTTGTGGATGAAGAGCATCCGAAGGGATATAAAGAAAGCAGCTTCAGAGATTTTCTGAATTTGCTCGCGAAAAATGATATTGCTGAGGGGAAGGGCTTCATAGAGACACTGAAAATCCAATACTAGGTGTGCTTGTTTTTTCTTTTTGTACTCTGGTGCGGTGTATTTTTTTTTTCCCCTTCAGTTGTTTGGAACATATATGTGTTTCTCACAATCCTAAATTAAAATCAAAATTCATTTGCTTTAGGCAGAGCTGGCTTTATATTTTTTGAGGCCCTAGGCTTGGGCCCCTATCCATATGAGTCGTGATATCTCCACTGCTCTGTTTCACCATTCTCCCACCGCAACGCAAAACTTTTGGACGGCGAAATTGAGTTGAGAGCGGTAGGGAGAGTGGTGAAACAGAGCGGTGGAAGTACGGTGTGGGTAGACTTTCTATATCCAAAGAAAACGGTAGGGATTCTAGGGAAAAAACTGAAAACTAAGGATGTGTTTCACACACCAAGCGATATGAGACAAGTACCGTAACAATCCGCATCTTTGCCTAACCACGTGGCTCAAGAGGTTAATCCTTTCACACACTAAGGATGTGTTTCACTAAGCTCTTTTTTAGCTTTTTGGGCTTTTTGAGTTTTGTCCTTATTCAAATTTTTTTCGCATTTGTTAGTTTTGCGCCAAATCTCTGTGAATTATTGATTTGTCTTGATGATACGAATCGGAAAAGTAAAAAAAAATTTACTTTTATCCAAATATATTGGAAAATATCCACTTTCTAAGCTAAAAAGTGCCACTTTTTGCAAGTAGTGGTAGACCTTCATGACGTAAAAACTAAAGAAGGCGGTAGGAACCAAAGTTATCAATCCCTACCAACAAGCGTACCATTATTGTTACTGGGACGGTACGTACCGGTACCGGTGTATATCTCAGTACCGTTCCGGATTGACCGTAATATATATTTTATATAGTTTTAATATATGTACAAAAAAAAAAAAAACTCAAAGTAGAGGTATAAAATAAATTCTAACACTTTGATATACCTTAAAATTAGTCCTAATAACAAATTAAGTTGATTAACATATTATAGAATCTCCAGTTCAAAAACATATTATAGAATCTAAGTTTTGTTAAATTATCTTAAAATTAAAGCATTTTTTAAGCAAAAGAAAAAATACATATTTTTTTTTTGTCTCGGCCGAGATTCCGGTACAAGCCCGGTATCGTCCGATACAGGCTAGTATTTGGGACGGTATGAAGCACCTACTTATGTGTACCGCTTTATGTCCGATATGGTATGTACCGACCAATACGGAACGGAATTGATAACATTGGTAGGTAATGAGGCGGTAATGTTTCTCCATTTTTAGGTAATGAACACAGTTGGACTAATGTAGATAGTAACTTAGGTTCTGTTCCGCTTAGGTTTTTGAGTACTAATTTTTTGCTTTACGAGACAAGTAATTCTCTCACAATAAATCACCTTTAATTCAAAAAATAAGTATTTATTTTTAGTTAGCAGAGCGGGGCCTAAGTAAACCCAAATCCTAAGGGTACCAACCAATAGTGTACATGGGTCATGTGGGGCTCACACGAATGATCCGATCCGTTTATAAATTTGAAAATATTTTTTCCAAATGGACCCGTGATAAATCAACTCCATTAAATTGGTGTAAGTACATGATCCAACTTTTAGTTTTTCATTCAGAAAGTTGCACATATTGAGGATCCGTATCTACCGTCATTAGGAGAGAGAAAATCTATCCCGTATCTTTCCTGTTAAAAGTGTTAATAATTCCTTGGCGCACAAGTAAAAATAGGTTGGCAAATCTAAAACTAACGCATATTTAGGAAGTTACAGTAGCAAATTCTAAAGGATTCTAGTCTATTTTAAGGCAACTGCAGTCAAATCCTACGTGTTCCTTAAAATTACAAAAACGATCATGCACAATAAATGTTTTAATACCTTCTTCTTCTTTTTTGGTAATGTAGGGTGACCCGGTCAGCTTGCACATATCTCGGACTAATTCCTACAGCCCCTCCCATAGCCATTTCACACGCTTACGACTTACGTGTTGGGGGTTAGCAAGATTTTCTATTCATTTTACCCTTTTTTATGAAATGTTTCAACTAACATTCTGAGTTCTTATTTTTAGGGCAAAGTCCACTTTCATCCATGTGGTTATCGTCATGTGCGGATACCCCCCTCATGGTTCAAAACTGACCATATAATTTACATGTGGTTTTGAAAATGTACGGATAGACTCACTGCCGTCATGTTTTCCGTCCATATTAACGGAGGTTTATCTCACACGCCTTTAGAATGTAATATGAATCGTTGATAATGTATTAAATAAAAAATAGAGTATCTCTGTAAAAAATCATCTCGATCAGGCATCAATAACCCAGTGATCTAATTTTTAGTAAATTCAAATTTGAAATTTTAATTTCATAACAAAATCGATTCGACCATGAGTTTTTCATTTTTTGATTGACTTGAATTTTGGCATAGATATCGTACTCGTCAAAATTTACAATATCAACGGTGTGGATTCAATTTTTGGTATAGGGGATGGTGTGGTTAGATTTAAAAAAGAAGAAGGATCAAGGGACATGATAATGGTATATCGGTCTTTTAATATTGTGTCTGTTAATATGGATAGAAAACATGACGACACATATTTTCAAAACCACAGGTAGATTATGTGGTCAGTTTTGAATAATGAGAGGGGTATCCACACATGACAATAACCACAGGGGATGAAAGTGGACTTTGCCCTTATTTTTACCTGTTTATACTTTATAGTGCTTGGCGTCCCCCCCCCCCCGGTTTTATGTAAGGTGAGTCAACATTTTCATTTATCATGCAAATCTGAACAAACCAGCAAGACATAAATGGCCCATTGCTTTAAACCCACAGAATTGTCTATCTGCATAAGCTTTTTTCTTTTCTTGCTTGGCAAGGGAAATTAAAGTTTATTTTTTGAAGGCTGCTGATTTTGCCACTCCTTTTTTTGTTAACGTTAACAAAAAAGAAATACACTTGCAGGGGAGTAGCGTTAACAAAAAATGGAGTGGCAAATTAATCATTTCCCTTTTTGAACTCCACTTTCTCGTAAATACACTCCAAAATTTGTCATTTAGTACTTTAAGTTACAGACAACACAACTACTTAAATACAAAATTCAGAGTGCATTTATACCAAAATGGAGAGCAAAAATTCATTTTCGAAAACTTTGTTGGTAGCTCGACAAGGGTACATCCACAAAATAATAGAAAATGATGAAACCGTTGCATCATAGCTAAGAATACACACATCTCAACTATGTTTTTTTTTTAAAAAAATTGACACATCCCAACTATGTTGACACCCGTATTTTAGTGTGCAACCGAGACACCGCAAAACAATGACTCCATCCATCAAAATATTGAATGAAGCTGAAACACCCAAAACCATACGGGGAAGTATATACAAAGGATTAGTTTGGTCTATCTACAGAACTTTGTTCCACTGGATCATCATAATTCCTGGTTTAATTAATTACTACCTCTTTTAATTGGATATCAGAATCTGTTTAGCTACCAAGCTGGATTATGCAAATCGGATTACAACCAAATTTTTAGAACTTTAGATAAAAAAAAAAACTGTGAAACCTGTGGCAAAATGGGTATTGACAACTATTTTATTTTTCTAATTATGGGTTCGGACTGATTAATTATTGTCATAGAGTTCTAAAGTTAGCGATCGATAAACATTTGATCACATTAAATTTTTTGTGGTTGGGACCACTACTACTTTTAGCCCCTAAAATGAAGTTAATTGAATTATGGAAAGGATGGGTGATTTCTCTGAGCCCCATAACCTTGATTGCTTGTACAGTTGCAAGATATGATAGATTTATCGTAGGTTAATTTCACATTAGTCATGATCTGTAACATTCATTTCTTGAGCCCATTTAAAACTTGTGTATGTAAATAATTAGGCCAATCGAAATAACTAATAAATGCTATTTCCATTGCACCCCTCAAAAAAAAAAAACTTGTAAATGCATTGTATTTTTTTTTTCTTTGAAAAAAAGAAGAGTAAATATGTCGAACCATCCTTTTGTCAACGGAAAAAAATATTCCAACGAAGCGTCTATTGATATCCGATCGAGTTGATATTTTGCATGCATACAATTATCATTACCATCCAATATCCATAATATGAATGGCTTGAATTGTCAAGATAGTATTATGGTAAGAGATTAAATTCTTTATACCGCCGGTGTAAAGTTTTGTTTCTTCCAAATCAATTATATAGCGCCACGTCGTCATGTTTTATTGACTGGGAGTTTTGCAACGTGGCGCAATGTAATTGATTTGGAGAAAATAAATCTTTACACTGGCGGTGTAAAGAATTTATTCTCTTATGGTAATGGACAACTGAATTAGTTCCAAAAAAGTAAGATGAGTGTAAAATGGCAATAAGAAATAACACATAGGATCATAATACGCTTAGAGAATCAACCGTCCCAAAGTGTTTTTAATGGTCCAAACTAGTCAGCATCTTACATGCAAGATATTCACAATTCCAATAGTAAGATACTGTCAAATCTAAACCATTGATTATCTCTCAACCAACATTCTCTGCAATAATCCAACTATACACTATTCCAGCCATAAATAATTACACTCAAATCTGTGTGCCCCAGCAATATATACTTTCCAAGATCAGACGGTTAAATGCTAAGATTTAAATGGGCTCACATTAGGAAAGCTAATTGCTTTTTGGGTAGTTTTGAAAAATAATTAATAAGTACAGATAAGTAAATAATCCCCCGATCTCGGTTTTCAAAAATGCCTGACACATACCTTCGGAGGAATTGTGGTCGCGAAAAACATTCGGGTTGTTTCTCTCTCTCTCTCTCGAGAGAAGTTTTTCAGTGCCGAGCGGGTATTGCCGACGTGGCGTCCGCTCGGCGCAACTGAACCGTTCGATTCATTTTTGGACGGTTCGGATTGAAACCCTTTCTCTCTTCTCACTCCAACACTTCATCTCTCATTTTTCTCAATCTAAATCTGAACCGTTCAAACACGAAATAAACGGCTCGGATGCACGAGCAAGCACCACGTGGTACCCGCTTGGCACTGAAAAATTTTCCCTCTCTCCGTCTATATAAATAGGGATAATGCTATTCGAGATTCCTTTACATACATACAAAAAAACTCTCATCAGAGAGGCGGTGTACTAGTAATTGTTGTAATCCGTGGTTCCGCATATATATAGAGGGGGAGAGAGAGAGAGAGAGAGAGAGAGAGAGAGAGAGGCAGACAGGAGAGAGAGGCAAGAAGATGGTGAAGGAATCGGCGAGAAAGTGTTCTCATTGTGGGAACAACGGGCATAACTCGAGGACATGTTGCAATGGAAAAGGTGGGGTGTGCGTGAAGCTTTTCGGTGTCAACATTTTGGCCGAGAAAAAAGGAGAGGATTCCATGAGGAAGTGCAAGAGCATGGGGAATATTGTTGCATGTCATGGAGAAATCGTCGCCGCCGATGATGATGGGTATTCGTCCGATGGCCCCGTTCATTCCAGGAGAGCCCATGAAAGGAAGAAGGGTAAGAAAACCATCGATTTCGTGTTTACGTTTTTCTGGGTTCTTTTTGTTTCTTCTGTATATGCATCTGAATCGATGGTTTTGGGTCTTGTTATGATCTAGGTTTCTCTGATTTCACCTTTTGGATTTTAGTTGTAAGATTTTTCTTGCTATCTGTTCTATGTGACGTTGATTTCCTTCAATTTGGTGTTTCTCCAGATTGCTTCTGATTTTTGTTGTATTCTTGTTAACTTTTTCTTTATTCTATCTAATTCAGTTGATAATTGGAAGGACAAAGGGATGATTGTTTATGATTAATGCAGATCATATCTGTTGACGATGTGTTTTGTAATTGATATTCAATTTTTTTTTCTATGCCTCTTGCTTTTTGCCCTTTCTTGCAAACTTAACATGTTCATAGTTATTCTGCTGATTATTGTATGCTACCCAATGTCCTACCAAAAAATTGCTTCCCAAATACGTATATATTCTTCAAAAGAATGAAAAGTGGAGGCTGTTGTGGAAGAATTTAAGGAAAAGGAAAGAAAAATAAGGTGATCAAAGAAGAAGCTGAATTTGGTATTTAGATTCCTCCTTTTCCCTCTATCTTAGTATACCCTACACAATCGTGATCCAAACACGCCCTAAAGCTCATCAAACTCTGGAGGGTGAATTCCTACTGATGACTTTCGCTTGTTCAATGCAAGACTTTATATGGGTTGTGGAAAATCCTTGAATTAATTATGTGCTCTTCTTTTCTTTCATCAGGGGTGCCATGGACTGAGGATGAGCACCGAGCATTCCTTGCTGGATTGGAGAGGCTCGGGAAAGGAGATTGGAGGGGAATTTCAAAGAATCATGTGCGGTCAAGGACTCCAACTCAGGTGGCTAGCCATGCCCAGAAGTATTTTATCCGGCTGACTTCAGGTGACAAGAAGAAACGCCGAACAAGCCTCTTTGACATGTCTGTCAAAAAGCCTGGAACTCACGACTCTCCTCCTCCCCAAGTACCCCCTGACAGAACTGCTGAAATCCTGCCTCAGGTGATTTAGTTGCACAACTTGCACCAAACAAATCAAACTCGTTTCTTTTCTTTTTCGCTGATGATGTGAGAATTGGTTGTAATGATGATATCTTGTGCTCTGTATTAGGGTGATGATTCTCCTGTTGCTGCTAATTTGAACCACCTTGGCCACAGCAAAACACAGGTGGTTGCAAATTAGAACTTCCAATGCACTTAAAATTGTATGGAATTGATAATGGATGACTAGTTAGTGACTAACTGGCCCATTATTTTTACAGGCAATTGGTACCTCCGCAGAGGTTGCAAGACCATTGGAAGTGACCCCGGTTGTACCCATAGCTGCGAGTTATGGTGTTCCTGATTTCCGTCAAATGCCATACATGCCCATGGTAAGATCGTCCATATGACTGCCTGATTACATGGAAGTACAAGTTTTAGGGGTGGACATGTGTTTGGGCGTGTCATCTGAGGGTGTCGGAAAATCCTTAACCCTATCACGACTTGTGTTTACTAGTAGTATCATATGTTTACACAGTAACAGAACCTGTCAACAACGTCGTCAATCCTAGTATGACACTGTTGACACGATTAATAAAATATTTATCCAATTCAACAGCACATAAGGATTAGTTATCCTTTATCCAATGACGAAGTAATTTTTACAGATAATATAGGAATATACAAAACGTGTGTTACATATGAGCCAGGATTAATGTTAAACGGGAACATATTATTGATTAGTGTTGTGTCCACTTCAGGATACACGATTCGAAAATAGCCAACATGCGTCATTTTCATTTTCATGTACTTTGAAACTACACCCTAATTCGTATATGGTTTGGCACTTTGAGTCATGTCAAGAATCCCCACCCAAAATTAGTTCAGCCTATATTGAATTTTTGACATTCAACATTCTTTATGCATTTTAAGGTCGTTAAACAACCAATAACAGAAAAAACCCAAGTACATAAGTCAATACATATTCTTCCATTGCATAGCCAGAATTAGTACAATGATTCTCTCTTATTTATGCAGGTGGGAGTCCCGAGCATCGGGCAGAATTTCACCGGAGCCACTGATATTCCAACCGTGTCCTTCGTTCCCGTTATGAATATCCCTAACCATGGCTATTTCTACATGCCTAATAGCTATGGAAACTATGCTACTTGTGCACCTTATATGTCTCAGTCACCAAGGGGTCTCTTACCTCAGCAGCTCTTACATGGACCATCTCAAGCTGGACCCCTGAACTTCAGTGGCTAAGATAGGCAGTCTGGAGTGTCACATTTGGAGTGGTTTGAATCTCAATCTGTTATAATTAGCTATCTATGACCTCCTCATATTAATATGGGAAGGTAGATATTGAAATTGGATTGAGGAAATTTCATTTTTGCCGAATAAAATCACCCCGGCCATTCTTTTGCTTGTTTTATTTCAGTTTTGACTTGCTGTATTGGCTCATGAACTCCATTTAGTTATAAAGTTCTATCTTTTTCTTTTTTGAGTTCCATCCTTATTTTATACTACTACTATATCACCGTACAGTTTGGCCAGTTTTTTTGCCGGACAACCAAATCTGTAGTAACAGATTGACAACAAAGTACATCTAACATGTTCATCTCGTCGTGACCTATCTTGTTGTCTGTCTAAATGGTGACAGATTGACAACAAAGTACTAGGAGTTGCGTTCCTAGTACTGCTCGGTTAGAAATCATCACATGCCAACCCCTTGTTTTCAGTTTTATCTTTTTGTTTGGCACATTGCTTACGGTCACTACACACAATTAGGAGCATATTTCCAAGTGATAGCCAAGTCTGGAATAAATGGGAATAATGCATGGAATGATCATTCTCATGTTTGTTTGGCTCAGTAAACAAATGAAAGAACGTACAGTACCAATGGGATAATCGTTCACCAACTTTGGTATGGTCAGTCCATTGCGACCGAGAAATTGACCATTTTCATTCCTTCCCAAAATCATTCCTGCAAATCAACTTCTTACGAGAGCACTACCAGAGGAATTGGGGATTCAGCACGATTATAATTAATCATTGACTTAATCCATGTTACTAAAAGTATTCACAACCAAAAGTATTCACAACTTTTCCTCCAGAATCCAGATATTTCCCTCCAAACAGACTCAGTTACTAAAAAGCTTCGCCCCTTCTAGACAATCAACATGAGGATAGAAGCAAAAAATAAGGTACCGATGGGTAAAGCAACTGTCATGTACAGAGCTGTTCAAAGATGAAATAGACACAGAGAATTGGAATTCTGTGATATTTTACAAACAAAACAGAGAAACAGAAAAAAACAACAGCATTTTTTGGAGGGTTGGTCTTCATGATAAAAGTTGAGCAATGAAGAGGGAGATTGGTCTTCTACGATAAAAGTGAGCAATGAAGAAATGATTTGCATGTCCTTGACGACCAACCGACTAAGAAGAGCAGCAACCTGACTTCTGGCCAACAGGTTGCCCTCGTATCTGCACCGTAGGTGGCCTTGCATTGTTCATAGCTGGTTGACTTGCCATCCTACGAGAAGTTGAAGGAATAATTAAGACCACAATTGTAACATATATCATTGACAAGAGAACTTAAGGGTTTTAAGATAATCAACTACGATGTCAAATGATTTTGGAGGTTTGTCTTAGCTAGAAATTCCTCCGAATGAACAATGAAAAAAGGAAGAACAAAAGTTCTCTCCATGAAGGGGGAGAT
Organism: Rhododendron griersonianum; assembly: GCA_018127125.1. Lineage (NCBI taxonomy): Eukaryota > Viridiplantae > Streptophyta > Magnoliopsida > Ericales > Ericaceae > Rhododendron > Rhododendron griersonianum. The sequence goes on along the minus strand of CM030790.1, from coordinate 39,993,262 downwards.
TTTAGGCAAATACTGCAAATTCAACAATTGTGGCAAATACTTCAAGAAGTTTGGGCCTTCTTGTGAATATGATCGCATATACCATTTTAGTTCTAGACCAATAGCTCGTATTCGGCCCTGTTTGGTAACACAATTGTCAGAATCTTTTCTTGGTGCCCATTCTTGGGAACATAGAAAACTTGTGTTTGGAATTTTTGGAAAACACAAAAAGTTGTTTTCTTCACCTTATTTAGTAAGTAGCCTAAGTTTGACATAACATCAAAAAACATGTTTTCATATTCTGGAAAACCATTTCTGCATCAAAATGGGTATGATATGAAAAAAGATCTGTGTTTCTGTCGTCAAAATCAGTTTTTGAGCAGTGTTCTGCAAGAGTGATTCTGAAAACTGCAATAAACAAGGTACTTGGGCAACCAAGTACAAGTAACCATAAAATGGACATGAATATGGAGGGGAGCTTAAATCCAGATAATGAAGAAAGTACTTGTTCTTAATGTCAGCAGCCATGGCCATGAATGCCTGTTCCACATTAGTAGAATCTTTTGCACTTGTTTCCATGAATGGAATGCCAATTTCATCTGCAAATGCCTGTCAACAACAGAGAAGCACAACCCTGATTTGATTAAGGAATGTGTTTATTTGCCAGAAATTACGAAGTAGTAAAAAGAAAAGCAAGGATATCGGGTTTGTACCTTGGCTTCTTCATAGGACACAGCTCTTTTAGCAGTGAGGTCACATTTATTTCCAACTAGAACTTTGTTCACATTCTCGCTGGCATATCGATCAATTTCACTCAACCATTGTTTAACATTGTTGAAACTCTCCTGGTCTGTTATATCGTAAACTATCTGCACGAAATGCCAAATTACATAACAAAAGGAAGTGCAAAAAAATACAGGAAGAAAGAAAATCAATAGGGGGAAGTCAAAAAATAACTTACTATAATGCCATGTGCCCCACGGTAGTAACTGCTAGTAATTGTCCTGAAGCGCTCCTGCCCAGCAGTATCCCACTGCATGCCCGAAAAAAAGAAAAGGAGAATAGGAGGGGATTATGTACAAATCCAAGAACCAAAACGAACATGATATAACGGGCTAAGTAAATACTAGGGACTATGGCACAGAATCATCTCGTCATCCAATAAAAATACTGCTAGCGCGAATAACACCCAATACACTTTGTACATACTCATTTCCCATCTGCTCAGAGATGTTTGGAGTGAAAGGCTTAGAATGATGTAACTGTCGCTACTACGGAATAACAGGATCCAAAGTATTGGAATAACCATATAAACTACTGAGTAATGAAATTCCTACTCTGAGTAAGGTGAAAGAATCTTGGCCAGTTAACCATTACCTTTTAAGATCTTGAACCAAAAGTATTTGCTCACTGCATCATACAGTTCCAAACTTCCAATACAATGGCAAAAGTATATTTTAGAGGAGATTAAATATCTTACAATTTGAAGTTTAATGGTCTTTCCATCTTGCTCCACAGTGCGTATTTTCTATGATGGGAAAATAAACATCGTTAGAGCTATTCATTATGTCTAGTTGACACTCACACAAATAAACCCATTGATAACAGATGCTTACAAAGTCGACACCAATCGTGCTAATGTAACTGTCCACGTAAGAATCATCCTGCACCAAAGACATAAAGGCAGCAGTCAGTCTACACAGGATTCAACTCCCATGAACCAAGAAAGATACAAACAACTTCAGTATCTAGTGCACAATCAGAATTCATATTCAGCCACGGCTCCTGCTTCTTCAGATGGAACTCCCAATACCTCATTCATTAATCAAAAAATCCAGCACACTGCATTACCAACTGCCCAATAGGCAATAACCCACTCATCCAAAACAAAATGCAAGAATTTTCCATGTCGACATAAATGGTTCAATATACTGTGTTGGAGTGAGAGGTAATCACATTGTATTTAAAGGCAGCAAGGTTGTCAAATCGTGAGTCGAATCGAGAATCAATAAGGTTCTTTTCCGAATTGTGAATTGAATCAAATCATGAATCGCTCCGATTCGGTCATGATCTCTATAATGCATGGAAACCTATGTTTATAGATTCGGGTAACCAAAATATATACTACAAATGCAAGTTTTAGGCCTAAATCAATAAAAATTTCTTCTAAATGGTGATTTGATGATAATGGGGAGTATTAGGTAAGTTGCTTCTATTGCAACTACCAAGAAGTGATGATTCGTACTTGTGGTTGTTTTTGTAAAAAAGAGTTAAAAGTACAAACAAACCCTTAGAAGGTCTATTGGGTAGTTGTATTCCCTTTATCTTTCTCATTTTTGATTCACTCTTGTAATAAATCTCCCTTTCTTATTACCTATAATACACAAGGAGAAACATAGACAAAAGATGGCAAATAACAATACGAAAGACCTTAAAAATAAAAACTAGTTTGAACCCCTTTCCAACAACAAAAAAGTAGCGGATCAAAAAAAAAAAAAAAAAAACAACAAAAAAGTAAAACTAGAGTAAAAAATGAGTTTCGAAAATTCTAAGTGAATCAAACGATTCACTGATTTGATTCACCGAGTCTCCAATTCGGATCACAGATTCACTTACGATTCGCAGCTATTTCCGATTCAGGCAGCCTATTTGTATTGATTACCTACCGAATCGTATGAGACGAATCATGAATCGTACAATTCTAACAACCATGAAAACCAGGGTATTGAACAGATAAACTTGTTCCATGATTTAGTTATATACATCCACATTTCTCACATATGAAGAAGCTAGTATACCGTAAGCATATACACAACCAACGGAACTTCCTACACCATGTAGTTAATCTCACTAAGAAAAATTCTACAAACTCAATGTATATAACTTTATAAGTGACAACGGCCAACTCACAACTTAATGCAGTACATAACCCTTGTACTCTTTTCATCTAATGACGCAAAAGCAATAAAGAAATGAGAAGTTAACAATGATATGGTGCCAACCGGATGTAATAGCAAAGTCCCACTGATGGTATAATTTCGAATTTTTCTCTTACTGGCAATGCGACCGGACTAGATATAAGAAAAACAAAGAAACAAGCAATCATGCATGCACAGATTTTACAATCGGCGTTCAAAGATTCATCCTGGTGATCACACACAGTGTCATCAAAGGAATTGTTGAGTTTACAATTTTATTATGGCAATCAGATTCTTAAGATGGGTTTTGATAGGAATGTTTCCAACAGTTAAGAGCATCTCCAAGGTAAGAAGCAAAATTTTATATCAAATACATACTTCGATGACCCATGTGGCAAGTTAAAGAGTTATGCACTTCAAGGGACTCTTAGAATTTAATTTTTTATCACTTTTTTTTACACTAAAGGACTCACTTTGCTTAAGAAATCGACAATTCATCAATGATAAGCATTATAAATCTGGTGAGATGGCGATTTGAAGAGTGCTTTCTCTCTCTTCCATGTTGAAGAGAAAGGGAGCTACACCAAAATAATATGGCAAGTTTGCTAACTCCCTTGGAGAGAGTTTTGCTTATGTGGCTCTTCAGATGTAGTTTGGTTTTGGTTTAGCTACCACCCTTGGAGATGCTCCTAAGTAATTAACAGCAAAAGAAAAAGGTAAAAAGCCAAAAGGAGGAGGGTAAATATAACTAGTGAATGCTGCTTAACATGTTGGACTGTTCATTTGCTAAACCTAACCCAAACATAATCAGTTTACAAAGCAGGGACCACAAAATGCAGAAGCAGGTATGCAGATGCACAAGAGAGGAAGAGAGCAGCAAAAGGAACATATCCAGCTAAATTGAGAGGGGATATCTAAGTAATGGGGCTTCCCCCAACTGGTGCAGCAATCCAATGAGATGCTGTAACTTAGAAAAATAGAAAACATTTAACAAGCATGCAATGGAGACCGTAAATATTCTACTTCATCAAAATGAAGCAGGAGAAGTTAAAGGCAATCCAATGCCCTTACAGCAAATCTCAGAAGAAGACATGATTTTCCAACTCCAGAATCTCCAATCAGCAAGAGTTTGAACAAGTAGTCACTGCAAAAGACAATGTATAACAATACTCAGCTGAAAAATTAGAAATATTTGGCAAGGAAAATACAACTTCTACCTTCCAAGGAATAAAATAAAATTGCTGCCTATTTAAGAGTATATCAAACATCAAACTATTCTTCCCCTTGAACACCTTTGTCGTTGGAATCATATCTTGTAGGTAAAATCTAGTCGTGATACTTAACTCAAAAATACAACAAAGTCTGATAAACCTGTCAAATGCTGCAAGTGAACTACCCCATAACATTTTTTTTTTATTTTTATAATGCCTTCAAACACCACTCCATTCACAATCATTTTTTATTTTTTTGATAACTCAGATGTCCGGGCAAGCATATGCGCACCTCAACTAATTAGGAGGATCAATCCCACGATTCCCACTGTCCACTAGGTTGGGGGGGGGGGGGGCAACTCCCTTTACCATCATTTACTTAACCACCAGTTGATTTCCTTCTTTAATCCTGTTCCTTTTGTTGGGCATGGCATTATATTGGGTAGCCATTAGTTAAACATGCATCGAAAGCAGTTCACCACAAAAATTGCAGCTTTACTGGCATTTCTCTCCTCTCATAACATCGCGGTACACACTGAAGAATGCCATCATAGCAACAATTCATCACGATCCTCCACAAATTCCACAAACCCCATTTCGGCAGAATGATGATTCATGATTTACAACACTTGAAAATCCTCTCTTGCAATAGACAAATACAGTTTCTTCTTTTCCCAAATATCCAGGGAGAGGATAACTCGCAGTGAACAAGAATAACAATACATTTAGCAGTGTCCTAAAACAAGGAAATAATCGGCGATTAATCACGGGCTGGGCCCATCCGATTAGGTCCGACTAACGATTAATCGCCGATTACTAATTTATATGCACCGATAAATCGCCGATTCGCTCGAAGGTGGCCGGAGGCTCAACTAGCGCTCAGCGACTTTTAGAACATTGACATTTAGTCATTGATGATTTCAACTACCACCATCACGTAAAACACATTTAATCACTTCCCTTAGCTCTTTACCTATCATCTAAATTCCGGGTACAGTTTTATGACAGGTGAAAACTATTCCGCATATTCCAACTGGGAAAAAAGATTTAACCTCAAGACCAAAATCAAATATACAATCAATATGAACAACGTCATAAAAGTCTATGTAAAACCAATCAGGTCAACAACTCAGATATTCACAGCGTAAAACGCATTTACGATCAACTAGAGCAAAAACAAAAAAACCCAGATCTAATATAATCTGAACCTGAACTAGCCCTAAACTAACCGAGAGGAACAAAAGAAAAATCGACCGATTGAGTGCAAGAATTTTTCGAACAAAAAGGCATCGATCGGATACTCACTATTCGGGATTCATGACTGGTTTGATGGGGACGGATTGTAGACTGGGTATCCGGAATTTGAACGGATAATAATCTTGATCGATACCGACTAAGCGGGGATAGCCGAGCAGAGAAAGGGAGGGCTTATTCGGATTCCTTGAAGCAATAGATCGATCGCATTATTCGGCACGTTATAATAGTTCAATTCAATGCTGCCGACAGGACAGCAAGATTATTTTGTTCACACGTTGAGTGAACATTCCAATAGAACCAAAGAAAAAATAAATAAATGTTAGGGAACTTAAATAGGGGTCCTATCCTACATTTGAAAATTTATGTTTTCATTCGGAAGTTTAAATAAAGGAAATAATTTTGTCACACCCTTTTTTGTTAATGTCACATCCTGTAAGTGTATTTCTGCACCAAAAAATACACTTGCAGGGTGTTGCATTAACAAATAAGGGTGTGGCAAAATCACTAGCCTTAAATAATACTCATTTAGCCTTTTAATAATTTTTTATATTTTAATAGAGCAATCAAGACAAAATCGTTCGGGATGTAAAACTAACATAAAAAATTAGTTTAAGGTCCTAAAATTCTTCACTATATATGTAAAGAAATTCAGGATGTAAAACTAACTTTTAAGTTAGTTTAAGGTCTTAAAATTATTTACTTTATAGGTAAAGAAATTTGGGATGTAAAACTAACATAAAAAGTTAGTTTAAGGTCCTAAAATTCTTTACTATATAGGTGAAGAAATTCAGGATGCAAAACTAACTTAAGGTCCTAAATTTTTTTACTATATAGGTAAAGAAATTCGGGATGTAAAACTAACATAAAGACAATTGAACATACAATAGTAAAGATAGGTAGTTTTACATTTCGAATTTCTTTACATATAGGAAAGATTTTTAGAATCTTAAACTAACTTTTTATGTTTGTTTTACATCCCGGATGATTTTGTCATGATTCTGGATGACTTTGCCATAATTCCTGTATTTGTCATGATTTTGTCATAATTTCTGTATTTGTCATGATTAAGGGTGTTTTAAGTATTATTTAAATTTTAGGACGTCGACTTAAGTATTCAAACCTAATAGAATGGACACCTAAATAAGTTTACGAAACAGGATGGCTATTTAATTTCTTCAAAAATGTTTAGTATTTTTTTTTTTTTGATAAAAAAAATGTTAATTGAAGATGTGTGGCCTCTGATTTGTTTAAAATTCTGTAATAAAAAAAAATCACCAATCAAAATGGTAGGTAATATTTTTTGTACTTTTTAGAGTAATGGTAGGAACACAACTTTAAAACATAATTCAAAATACAACTGAATTCAAGGCTGTTTGATGTATATGAGTTCACATACATCTAATGCGATTATGGACACAATTGTGTTCGAAATTGTGGCAGGAGGGTGCGTTCCTAGATTTTCCCTTTTTGGTTATTGACAATGGAGAAAAGGTGGGTATTGTCTCGTTATTTATGGACCCATAGATGGGTACGGTTCAAAATCACGAAAAAAATGGATGAGAAAAGTCAACTCATGACCGTAGTGACACGTTGATCTAAATTAAATGTATAGTCCAAAAAGTTTCAGTTACTATTTTGATATATTTTTCTATTTGAGGCAATATTATTTTACATAGAGATACACTACCTTAGATTTCTTATATGCAATATGAATATTATCTAGTAGATCTTAATTATTTTTATCAAACAATGTTTTCAAAATTATAAAATTTATATATAGAAAAATATAAGTAACTTACAAATGACACGCACAAAAATTTTGGAACGGAGGGTGTAACATTTATATTTTCAATCTCATTACTACAATATCGATATTATTAAGAAAATATTTACGGGACCTTTAGAATGAGATCCATATTTCATATATGATTATATTGTTGACTTTTCCTGATTTCTCCACATGGGCTGCTGGATTTGCTGGGACTGCCGACTGCAGAAGATTTGCAGCATGCAAATCTTGACTTTCTCTCTCACGCATGAAAAGAGCATTCAATGCTCTTTGTACTAATTCTCCCTCCCTTTGCCTATATAATGTTGTGTAATGCTCAGTGTAAGAGTGTGGGTTGAGTGGGGAGCCGGTGTGGCTCCCGGCGGTGAGCCGGAATGTGGCTCCCCGAGAGTTTTTCATCTTGTATATGTTCGTGTATATATATACGAGGGAGTTTTCTCTAAAATCAATGTGTGTTGTGTGTGTGAGTAACCCATGGGACGCAACATATATTACTAATTAGAATTTCATGATTCGATCATTGGAGGAAAGTGAAATTATGATTGTATTTTTTTGTTAAAAAAAGAGAGATGAAGATATGGATTTGGATTGGAGTTGCAATGAACAGTATATCACTATACATGCACTTTTTGAGTTAATAATTATTGGTTTTTTTTTTGTTGAACTGTGTTAATAATTATTGTTCGAGCATATATTTGATGCATATCTCATAGCCAACCGGTTCTTGGACCGATTTGAGCCAAGAAAAATATCGGAGTCACGGCCTAACATTTTAAGATGTTCCAATTCTAGTCAAGTCCAAATCAATTTAAGTTTAGTCTAAGTGTTTATTTAATTTTTGGTCGAAGTCTTTGAAGTCAGTTTGTCAATCAAAAAGAGTTATTGAGTCAATCGAAGAAACATTTAGTTTTTCTATGTGTAGGAGTATTAGCAAAAGGAATCTGAAGGTTAGTTCTAGATTATTAACTTATATATGATGTATTGGGAAGATTAAGAGTCAAGTCTAGTGTAGTATAAGGGAGTATAATTGAATACTCCTAATATAAAATTTTGTAGAGAGAGTATCTCTCTATCGGGAAGTGCTACAATACACACCCCTTATTTGGGTGTGTATCATATGCACCCTCATTGAAACACACCAAAATGTTATGAATCTTTATTGCTAAAAAGTTTCGAATCATATTGATGAAAAGTTACGAATTTTTAGTATAAAAGTTATGATACGAAATAAAATGTTATGAATGACCGGTCCTATAAGTAATTTTTTATAAGGTGGCACAATATAAACCACACAATAGGTGCATATGATACACACCTTAAATGGGTGTGTATTGAAGTCTTTCCCATCTCTTTATCTTCCAAAATCTTTGCCATTCTGCAGAACAGCAATGCTAGGTATATAACCCAAAAATGCCCCCGAAAGAGAAGTCAGTGATTTAGAGTCGCTTTGATGTTTGAGTCCCACACATCAAAAAGTGAATCTCAATCATTAATTTCACTTTCAGGGTACATAGGATAAATTATTATTCTACAGAATCAACGAAGTGTTGGATTTATTCCCGGGTATTCTTAGGCCATCCACAGTGGTATAATCAAAAAAGGATAATCAAAAGTTGACACATCAGCTTTTGATTATTCACTTAAGAAATTGCTAAGCTTAATAATGTTGAGCTTCACAAGTACAATCTCTCTCTCTCTCTCTCTCTCTCTCTCTCTCTCTCGCCATTCACTTCCCTTCATTTACATTTTTTTTGGGCAAAATATATCTTTTAATTTTGGAAAAAAATCGGTGACTTCTTTCCCTCCTATTATGAATTTTTTTTTTGGGGGGGAATAAAAATGGGAAAGAATAGTGAAATACCTTAATCCGGCGACGATGAGTTGAATTATAGTTGATCGAGAGATATGAGTTTCACTTTTGGAGGGAAAAAAAGATAAATAATTTGTGAGTGAAGTGAAGAAGATATAGAGTAGGCGAAGAAGAAAATACTAGTTGAAACACGCGTGTATACAAATTTTGAAACTAGTTAACTTATGTGGTGTGGGGTCCACAAATTTTGATTATTGAAAAAGGTTGCTAGTTTTGGTTATCCAAAGTCCAAAATTTGATTATTTCTAAGGATGTTGTTAAGTTTGATTATACCATTGTGAGCTATTTTTTGCACCAATATTGTTAACTTTAAAAACAATTGGCTTTTAATTATACCACTGTGGATGACCTTAGAATCAGTAGATTTAGAGACGGATTTGATTTCTGCATATTCGTGCGTGAAGTCGCGAATCAACGTTTCTTTTAACTCATGCTAATTTTGTGTTTCTGCTTGTGCTGCATCAATATTTGTGAGACTTGGGTTGAAAAATACTCTAAAGCAGACAAGCGGGTGTACGAGACAATTTGTAAGTGCAAAACCCGGCCCTTAAACTTAAAGTTTTTTTTTTTTTTTTTAAAAGTTGAAAAAACTGAAAGAGTAAAGTTTTTTAACCATGCACTTGTTTATTTTTTTTATTTTTACGAAATATGCAAAATTTTCCATTTTCTAAAACACTTTAACAAGAGCCTTCGAAAAAGTCATTTGATTTCGTGTTTCACTGGCACGCAATTTCTCAAACTAGTTAGAGTAGTTATTTTATGACGACTACGACTAGAGACAATTGATACAACTAAAAAGATCCCATGATTTAATAGACCGCAAAAATGTTGCATCCAATATTTGTTGTGGCTGAATTTGAGCAAACAAGGTGATCAAAATTTCAGACATTTAGGTGATCCAAATTCATTTATTTCCTTCTTCTCAAGATCCCTAAAGCAAAATGGATATTGACATTAATTTAGGCTTGTGAGAATCGCGTATACGTTCCAAAAAACTGAAGAAGAAAAAAACAACTACGCCGCGCCAGAGTACAAAAAGAAAATACAAGCACACCTAATATTGGATTCTCAGTGTCTCTATGAAGCCCTTCCCCTCAGCAATATCATTTTTCGCGAGGAAATTCAGAAAATCTCTGAAGCTGCTCTCTTTATAACCCTTCGGATGCTCTTCATCCACAAGCTCTTCAGCAGTCTCCATTTTCTCATCCATGCCCAAGCTATGGAGACTGGCAATAGAAATTCTAGTCCTCTCTTTATGAAGGGTAGCCCTGTGTACCACACTTTTGTACCTCCCATTGCTTAGCACCTCAACATGGTCACCCACATGGACTTGTAGGGTACCCTTAAGCTCTGGGGCTGCCCTCCATTTTCCATCTTCGGTGTCCAAGATTTCAAGGCCGGTTGTGCTCTGAAGGAGGATTGTAAAGCAACTGTAGTCCGAGTGAGACGGAAGTCCTAGCACAAGGCCCGGTTGGGGGCACGGTGGGTAGCAGTTGACGGCCATGACTTGCATGCCTTCCTCCATTTTGTTGCTGAGGTATTTGGCACCAATTCCAAGGCTCTCTGTAATGGCTCCCATAATTTCCAATGCTAATTTTCTCACTTCCACAGCATATCTTCCCATATGTTCCCTGGCAATCGTAACATTATAAATAATTGTAATAAAGATCTATGACTATCATACAAGGCCGCTGAGTCAGTCTGTTTCGATATCTTTTGGAGAGCAAGGAAGGAAAAAGACATACGCTTTCTTGCCTAACGATCACTTGTTACGAAAAAGTTTGTAACATTCTGTTTTTAGGAACTTTCTGAAAACAACAGAATTTTCGTAAAACACACAAAGTATAAAGTATTTCAATCGAAAAACAAACAGCAGAGGAGTGTTGGCCATGACTTAACCCAAAAATGACTGGAACTGAAATATGTACCTATAAGCTGGTGGGTTCTCGGGCCATGACATAACCCAGTCTTCCAAGGGATACGCGTAATGTTTAAGAAACACTCGCCAGAACTGAATCTTATCGACTCCATCCTTCAAGCTTGTCCCGTACCTAACCGGCTTATGCACGTCATTCGACATGAACTTCGACTTCTCCTCCGTGGGCAAGCGGAAAAAATCGAAGGCCGAAGAAAGAGCTCCATCCAGCACAAATTGATCTATTCCATGATTTGTAATCTGTAAGTCAAAAGTAAAAGCTAGTAGTAAAACTGTTACCTCCACTTGATGCCATCACTGTATTGGATTTAAAAAAGAAAGAAAGAACAATATAGAAGCGGAAAGTGTTTGCTCATTCTTATCTAGCACGCACTTGAAAAAATCCATAGCGGCGACAAGCATTTCCTATGTCATCAACGGTTATGGACCGCCGCGAGGAGCTATCTTGAAACCCAACTAAGTCTATAACCGGTACGTCCGCAGTTTCCGGATTCAAACTAGGCCTATGGGAAGTCGGAATCACATAGCATTCCGGGACCTGCGACAACCCCCTCTCTTGTGCGGTATCTCCCATTGGAAAAGAGCTCGAGGTCTCATCACCCTCCATTTGAAAAACCAAAACCAAAACACAAAACCAAAAACGAGTTGTAGTTTCAAAGTAGGCAGTTTTGGGTACTTATATAAAGAAGCTGCGGCCGGAATAGTGTTAGCTAGTGGTCAGAAGTATCATGGGTATGAAGACCATATTAATTTTGGGCATGCGAAGCTTTGAAAATGGAAATTGTCGGATTTGGCTCTGTTCCCGTGGCCCTATCAAAAGGAACTGATAATGCAACAAATGCGTCACTTGTGGGCTAAAGTGTGCCCAATTCGAAACTGCACATAATACATGAAGTGGACCCAATGGCGGAGTCAGGATTTTAATTCCGGGGGTCGGCTTAGACACTTAGTAAACACATATTTTTCATCGGAACGTATACCTATTATATCATTAGGTTTTGGGAAAATGACGGCCCAGGATGTGTTTTGATAATTAATAACCGCTAAAGGCATGTCCTTGACGGGTATTAATTATCAAAACACGTCTGTAGGGGTTCGATTTGACGGGATCTTGACCATGGTTCTGGCTAGGTTCATTCCTCCGCAGCTCTGCGCTCCTGCCGCTGGACTTGCAATAAGTCACTAGGGCTTGTGAAACCCAGTGATCCTCCGACGATCAATTTAGATCTCAGAGGAATTGCGTAGGTCTAAGGTTATGATAGAATGACATACCTCCTCCAGGTGAGTATCTTTTTGTATTTATAAACCTAGGTTTACTTGGCCTCCAAGCCAGCGCGTTATGGATAAGTTCGGGTAACCGCTTCGGGTGACGTCATATATGACGAAAGGGACGAAGCGGTTATGGAGCACATGGCCAGATTTGATCCCAATGATTACGCTTGCTACACAACCCTCATGGGCCCCATCTGGTGTAACTACTTCTCCCAGGCGGCTTTGGGACCACCAAAACAGAAGCACTCCGTGCTGTAGATATCTACCAAAGCAACCACAGAGGTCTTTTTACCGAGCGTTCAACCGAACAGTATGTCGGGACCATCAGGCTTATACCAAGTTGCGGAACGGACCTTCATGAGACATTGGTTCATACCACTCGGCCAGGTTACCGAGGCCACCACAACTTCCTTGGCCGTCATTTTCCCTAAGGTTTTTGCTTTCCAATTCCTTACATTTGTACATTAAAATGACTCTTTAGGTTATGTCAACTATCATTTGCTTATTTTTTTTATTTATAAAAGAAATTGAGAAATGAGAATGTAAAATAACTGATTTTCTATCAAATCGAACCAAAATTATTGAGATTATAAGTAGCTATACATGAATAATTATGTTCATAGGTGTATTATGGAGTTAGACCAAAAAAGACAAATAATATTCAAAATCAAGTATATACAAAAAGAAAAAAATTAAAATTCGAACACTCAAGAGAGCTGGAACCGGAGGGGCCAGGGTCTCCGGCCTCAACATAGCTCCGCCCCTTGACCTGATAAGAAAAAGTAGTTACTTTTCGGGACTTGCAACCAAAAACCGGAGTCTACCTTCCAAGGGCTTCCAGTGGTTTCACCATTCACTGCCACTTGTGTGGTATGACGAAATCTCATACCATAAAGTGGCCACTTGTTCACCCAGCATGCCACAATGATGAATGTATTGTCTTTAATCCTTATCAATCCCAAAAGGGGATTGCGTGGTCCAGTCACCCAGGGGATTGCTACTACTCGGTCTGAGCCTCGCCTAGCGGCGAATCCAGGATTTTAGTTCAGCGTTAACAAAATCGTGAATGAAATTTTTGCAATGCAAAACTCTATCTTAAATACAGATTTTCACTTGATTGATTAAAAATAAATTGAGCTTGATTTGTTTTGTTTTGTTGTCATAGTACTATCTATTTACTCATAGTTATAAGTAGATTTTCACTTATTTAATGCTTTGTTTGGTTTAGTTTTTGAGTTGTGTTTTTGGAAAAAGATATAGAGAGAAATGAGAGTATTGATTGTGGAGAGAGAAAAAAAGGTAGAGAGAGATAGAGTGAGAAATGAGAGTAATAATTGAAAATTAGAGAGAGAAAAAGTGGAGAGATAACTATTTCCGGAAATTTTGTTTCCGAAAACTGATCCGAACCAGGCATTAATACATTGGCTATACACGAATGACCCAGTGCAACAATAACAAAGGAAAATTAAATTATATTTAAAGAATACTAAATTTTAGTGTAATTTTTTTGAACCCCTAAAACTAGTAAAGCCGCCCATGTTTACGTTATATGATTGGAGCAAAGATTTAGATGTATTCGTCGTAAAAATATGGGAAAAAAGATAGTATTTGTTATTCACGTGAAAGAATAATAGTACTTCACCTATTACTTTTGTTTTTTTTCACCGCTTTAAGTTTTAGGTTCTTAAATAGTCAAATTTATTTGGACTGAGCTTATTTTGTTTTGTTGGGCTATAACATTTCGTGTAGTGTAGCCGCCCCTTGGTCTGAGCAGTACCTAGTGGGTCCAAATGACAAGTTTATCCACATTGCTAACAAAGAGTGTAGGAAGTGGATCTTCTCCGATACAAGTTTTGGATTGGAGCAGACAGTTAAAATCTGGATCATTTAATGCTGCAATCAGTGGTTCTAATCTGCTCAGAGACTATTCGCGTCGCGAAGAATTTGTGAGAAGATCTGAACCATTGATTTTTCCAATGTGCGGTCTAGATTAGAATTGTTTCCTCCGATCCTTAACTTGGGCCGAAAAAGATTTGATCCCAAGAGTGTATTTCATGAGTATATATTACTACTTGATAAGAACTACAAAATAACAAGATATAGTTCTTTCTCTCCTACAAGATGCCAGACTTTGCAATAACGTAATCGATACTTTCTTCTCTCCTTTTTTTAATGGGACAGGGCAAGGCTATACATCCCATCCAAAGGAACAATATCAATAAGTTGTCGATTTTAGATTAATAACTCAACAACATAAAATGCTTAAAAAAAACCCTAAACAAGTTCTTTGTTGAACAAAAGTAGAACACAATTTAACTAAACTAGCGTCGGGCAAGTGCTTTTGCACGTGCTACCTGTAGGGCACCCTGCCCTACAGGATCCCTCGATCCTCAATATTGATCGTCATATTAGTTAAAATCAATGGTCAATAACTTTTGATAAAAAGTATCACACATACATGATTATGCTATCGGATTATGATTATAATAATGTGATCACAATTAAAACTTTAGTCGCCAATATTATGTTGATATGGAGTATTTTCTTTGTACATCAAAATTGCTAACGTCATTAACTACCCTCGTCAGTCGCCGCCATCACATTTTGAAATGTGTGGTGGCAAGCTTTCTCCGGTTGGACCTTGTGGCTTGGATGGTTGAGGTTTGGACGAAGATGGGTCAGACCTGCACACGAAACAACCGCGTTAGTGCCCAAACCCGGAACGTGGTGTCCGGGGCAGGCACTCCGACTCTCTAGTCAGTAAACAGGAGATATCGAGGTATTGTTTTGGGTTTCAGAGAGTGTTCTCAACGTACCTCATTCTAGAGGGGAATACCTCCTTTTATAGCCAAAAGGAGTGCAGAGTCCAACTCCCATTAGAATACTTATTTGTTACATGATGAGCCCGCCTACCTCGGACCCAGATAGACATCCTAATCCTGAACCTATCCAATCTCCTATATTCCATTCCTGAATATAAGGGATGGGATAAGACGCGAGGTTTCCTCCTCCTGCCCAACTCTTCCTAACTTCCTCTTCAAGTTAGGGGACAGGAGGCTCGGTGAGCACAGGTTCTGCCGGATTGCTGGTACGGCGCTGATTACTTCAACAGGGGTAATCTCCAACCCGTTCGGTGGGGAACCACCGAACTAGACCACACCGACTAATATATACGCCGAACCAAACCGTTCCCTCCCATGGATCGACACCTTGGTTAACTTAACCAGGCCCGGCTGGACTCGGATCGGCTACCGACCCTGACCGCCGACCCATGGGAAGTAGGTTCACTGGTCCGGCTAACTGGTGCAGTGTGTCCACCGTCCTGGTCCTTCCGCTGAACCACGCCCTCCACAATAGCCCCTCAATCCCTTCCTCCCTTGCAAAAGGTGGGAGGGGTTGACCACACAAGGAAAACTTGCTACTGAGGGCGTCCTGAGGCAAACGTACCGAGCACACGCCGCCGGCCCAGTGAGGGTCAGTAAAAGTGCCTTCTCGAAACTTAGGGTAATGATGCATTTGCAGCAAACGGGGGCTGATGGGACCGTTGGGAGCCAGAGATCGAACGGCCCATCAGGAAACCCAAA
Source organism: Rhododendron griersonianum (assembly GCA_018127125.1). NCBI lineage: Eukaryota > Viridiplantae > Streptophyta > Magnoliopsida > Ericales > Ericaceae > Rhododendron > Rhododendron griersonianum. Next base: position 39,977,446 of record CM030790.1, on the reverse strand, counting down.
CGGCGTGGGGTGCCACGTGGTGAAAGGGGAAGAGACGCCGGTACGAAACGGTGCAGGCTTTCCACGTGGCATGACGAGAGTGGGCGGAGCGGCGACGCTTCGGTTCTCGCGTTCGACGCTTAGGGTTCCAGCCGTTCAATCTATCCGCTATATAAGCGGAGAGGCGGGACAGAATATCACTTTCTGCTCTCGCCTCTTTTGCTCTGCAACTCCAACCACTGCTGCCATTTCAAGCGCCTCTGTTGCTCCGCCACTCGCCGCCATCCAGTCCCAGCGTTCTCAGGTAACCCCGCTACCCCTTCTGATTCTTTCTGAGCATTTCAAAGTACAATACCCCACATTTGCACAGAAAACACTCTTCACTTGAACAGTGTCGATCTCCCATGGCCGCATGCGGCCGTGGGCCGCCGTCTGGACCGCCAACAACGGCGGTCCTCCACCGTGCCAATCACAACACTTGATAAGAAACCACAACTTCCGCCGAGGAGGACCCCAGAGGACCCCCCTCGGCAGGGATTTAGATGCATATGAGCTAGCCATGCTGAAGTAGGAATTCTCATCATCCCTTCTATTTCTTATTCTGTTTAGGTCTTCAGCATGGTGGATCCCAACTCATTCCTGCCGAGCATCGATCCCGAAGATTACCCAGAACTCCAAGAGACCATCCAGGCGCTCGGCCGAGGGTATAGGAGCTTTAATGAAAGCTCCAGCAACTTTGCCCAGCAGTCCGGGGGTCCAATCATCCCCGGCATCCACATTCCCCTCCAAGTTGACGACAGGTCCTCCAGGGACATCCTCTACGGGCGGAGTGACTCCCCCGGCGAATCCGCCGAGGAAGACACACATGGCTCCGTCCAGGAAGAGGCCAACTGGGAACGAACAGCCACCGGGGCCCAGGCCAGCACATCAACGTCAGCTGGTGCGCCGCCGAGCACCTCTGATACAGCAGGAGGTGCCGAACCACCTCCGCCGAGGGACGTTGACCTCATCCCTCCGCTACCAACGAGTCTTGGGCCCATGCCGTATAGTCATTTCTACGGCGACGGTCCAGGTGGCTTCACACAGGCCTTCCGGACCAAATACGCGATCCCAGATGATGTTCTTGTCTAAAGGGTAAGCACCGAAAGGATTCCCTTCGGCGAAGACTTCATCGTTCTTCCTCTATACGCTATCATTGAGGGAGGGGTAAGGTTCCCAATGAACCCCTTCCTCCGCTACTTCCTGGCGGATTACAATCTTGCACCGATCCAAGTTGCAGTCAACAGCTGGCGCATCCTGAGTTCGGCGATAAGGTTGGCAGAGATCAACAACCTGCTGTTCACCCTTGGGGACCTGATGCTAATGTACGTGGTATCAAGGATCCCCAAGTACGACAAGTACTACCTCACCACCCGCCAACATTTCGACCACCTGGTGGACCGCCTCTACGATACTGAAAAGTGGTGGATGGTCCTGGTCAAGGTGTCCGGCAATTTCGAGTGGGGTCCCATTAACCCCCAACTCGACTACCCCTTTCCAACTAGGAGAGGGACGGAGATCGAGAGGCCTTACAAAATCCCTCGAGTGCGAGGGTTCCCCGGCCACGGGGACAAGCCCGGTATATATTTCTCTCTGTGCATTGTCTTCTACATCGACTTTTATTCTTTATACTGATCTTCTTCTACTTGCAGATTGCTCCGCACCGAACAAGGGACTCCTCATCTCGGGCAAGTGGACGAACCTGATCGCCCTGCTACAGTGCCCTAATCGAGACGCGCCGACCCTCCTCGGTTATACCCCCTTCTACCACGGGTACGTTAACCGAAAAAACAAGGAAAACATGGTGAGGAAGACCGTTGATCTTGCTTCCTTCGCCGGGCAAGCACTGCAGTCGCAGTACTTGGCCCAAGACCTCTCATCCTCCGGGCTGCCAAAGAGGGAGGAGAAGGCCCCCTCTGACAAGGCGGAGCCCCAGGAGAAGCCCACCGAAGCCGCTGCCGTGGTACCCCGCCCCTCTCGCCGAAAAGAGAAAAGCACAACCGCCGAGGGGGAGGGCCCCAAGATTACTAAGAAGGCCCGAATCTCCAAAGAGGATGCGCAGGTCCTCAACACCAGCCTCGCCGGGGGTGAGCTCTTTGCACCGGAATTCCAATGCCCAGATGGGCATATGATCACGACCGGCGACAGCCTGGAAGTGAATCCCCATCTGGCCATGACCCTTCTAAAGGGCCTGGCCCTCCCCCAGGACATGGAGAAGCTGCCATCAACCAAGGCCGAGAATATGACCGAACTGTGCCTCTTCCTTGCCAAAGTACGGATTTCCAACCCAATATGTCAAAGTTGAATGTCCCTTTAAGGTTTACTGCCTTTTTCAGATGCTAATTCTTTCCTCTCTTTTGGCAGGCCGGGCAATGCGCCAGTAAAGCCTTTAATGACATGGAGATCCTTCTTGAAACTAAGAAGACCCAACGGGGGGACCTTCAGGCAATGAGGAAGGAGGTGAAGGAGGCCAACGACCAGACCGAGGCGTTGGAGGCCTAAGTTGCCGAAGCCAAGACTGGCTTGGAGGAGAGGGACCGCCTGCTGCTGAAGCTCAAAGAAGTCGAAGCCGAGCGGAACAAACTGAAGGAGGGGATGCAGCAGATGGCAGATGAGCTGCCGGCCAAGCTGGAGGAGGCCAGCGATGCTGGCTTCAACGAGGCCGGCGATTACTACCGGGAGCAGGTGGAGAGCCTCGTTACAAAGGCTTTCAAGGATGGGGTGTTGAAAGGAATCAACGATACTCACGCCCCCTCCTTTCTCCGAGGATACCAGGTTGGCCTTGACTACGCCGAGATCCCCGAGGCTGATCACCGAAGGGAACCTCCAGTAGTGCCGCCTGTGGATCTGCCGGGGCACCTGCAACCATCAGAGCAACCCAACATAACTGCTGACGCGCTGCCGAACCCTGCTGAGAACCCAGATTCCACCATAGCCAAGCCCGTCACCCCCACCGAGCAGTCCAACCCAAGTACTGTGGAGCCGCCGAAGCCTACCGACGCCCCCACCGTAGCTTAGATTTTCTTTTGTATGTCGTAGAATCTAGGGTCGGCAGAAAGTATGTCAGCCGAGCCCCAGCTTTTGTTTTGTAATGAACCAAATTTTCTATGTCAGTATCAAGTTTTATGCTTCATTTATGTTTCATATTTTCTGCACTTCATGCGTGTTAAGACCATGTATTGCACTTCATGCACATAGTTTAACAATAATCTCTCTAATAATTATCCGTCCCAGCTCACCGTACCCAGCCCCTGATCCGGAGAAAACGCACCACCGAGGTTGGTTCCGCCGGATCAAAAGGAACGGCCGAAGCTGGGAATGCCCCCTTCAGGATATGGCATGCAAAGTCTTGGCCGAACAGAATTTGAAAAGGCGTGCCTCGGCAAACCGAGCATAATAATACCACCGAGGCGAACAAAACATAAATTAGGCTTTATTGAAACAAATCTCTTGTAAACAACTGAAGGCTTAACACATAGCCGAGGCGAAAAGCCAAAAGAAAATTAAGCGTAAAACTTTCGAAGTAGCTGTGCGTTCCAGTGGTTCGGTATCGCCGTTCCATTCATCTCGGCGAGTTCATACGAACCGTAGCCAACCTTTTTAACCACCCGGAAAGGACCTTCCCACTTCGGCATGAACTTCTTCAAATGCTTCTTCTGGACTATCTGCCGAAGGACAAGATCATCCACATTGAAAGGACGGCTCCGCACATTCTTGTTATAACTCCGAGCCAACTGCTGCTGATAAGCTGCGTATTTGATGTGGGCATTGTCTCGAAGTTCATCTGCTCGATCTGCTTCGGCGGCTAGCATTGCATCGTTCGTTGGAACGTCAAACGCTGCAGTTCGAGACGTGGGTCGAGTAACAGACACAGGGAGCACGGCCTCGACGCCGAACGCCATGGAGTAAGGAGTATGACCAGTGCCGCGCCGTGGAGTGGTTCGGTAGCCCCATAAAACATCAGGCAACTCTTCCGCCCACTTGCCGCGCTTGTTTTTGAGTCGGCGTTTCAGGCCGGCAGAGATAGCCTTGTTGGCAGCTTCGGCCTGTCCGTTTCCCTGAGGATAGGAGACGGAAGCTGTCTTCATCTGTATGCCGCGCCTTTTGTATATGGCCTTAATTGCGTCGGCGACAAACTGGGTACCGTTGTCTGACACAATGGCATATGGTACGCCGAACCTGGTAAAAATATGCTTCCAAAGGAAACTCTCCACATCGGCGGCCGTGATTGTTATGAGTGCTTTGGCTTCCACCCATTTGGTATAATAGTCCGTAGCAGTAATGATGTGGGTAAAGCCGCCAGTAGCCTTTGGCAGCTTGCCAATAATGTCCACCCCCATTGAGCAAATGGCCAAGGACTAGAAACTTGTTGCAAAGGTAGGGTCGACTGGTTGAGAAGGGGAGAATGCTTTTGACAAGACTTGCATTGCTTGGCAAACTCTGTAGCCGTATGTACCATTCTTTTCCACCAATAACCCTGGGAAAGGGCACGGTCAGCTAAGGACCGGCCACCGGTGTGACAACCAGCACTTCCTCCATGCAACTCTTCGAGGATGCCGGGCACCTCCTGCTCGCGCACCACGTGGAGGTCGGGACCAGTGTATGATCGGCGGTATAGTGTGCCGGAGGGATCGAGAAAATAGGAAGCAGATTGACAACGGATCTTATGGGCTTCCTTGCGGTCGGCTGGAAGCACGGCATGTTTCAAATAGGAGACGAGGGGGTCCATCCAGCTGGGTACCTGATGGATGTCCATCACTTCCTGTGGCTCCGGCTCTAAGCTCGGTGATGGGACTTCGCCGAGGACTATCGTTCTTTCTCCTCCCTGATCGGCACATACGGCTCCCAGTCCGGCAAGAGCATCGGCATGAGAATTGAGATCACGCCCAACATGGTCAAAAAATATATTTTTGAACGAACCAGCCAGGGCAACAACTTGGCTCACGTACTTGTTCATGCGTGCATCCTTGGCCTCGTAATCATCATTGAGCTGATTAACAACGAGCTGGGAATCGCTGTAAACCTGAACTTCTTCGGCACCCATATGTCGAGCTAATTTGAGCCCGGCAATGAGGGCCTCATACTCCGCCTCGTTATTGGTTGCTGGAAACCCAATGCTTAACGAATGCTCGTGTAAGGTCCCGCTTGGTGATACTAGAACAATCCCGGCACCAGCCCCTCGGTTATTAGACGCTCCGTCGACGTGGAGTCTCCAGGCGTGCCCGGTGAACAAGCTCGCTCGGCGGGAAGGGATGGGCCGCTTCGTTATATATTCTTCGTGAGTCGGATGGCTCGATCGAGGTCCAGGGACTGGCCCGGAGGACTCTTTGGACAGGTCCTCTTCGCTGCCTCTGCCGTCTTCCACCCCAGGGGAGAACTCGGCGACAAAATCAGCCAACACTTGACCTTTGATTGCCGTCCTGGCCTGGTAACGGATATCAAAGTTTGCCAACTCTAGGGACCACTTGCACAATCTGTTAGAGAGATCTGCCTTTCGTAACACCGCTCTTAAAAGGGTACTCGGTAACGACCACAATGGTGAAGCTCTGGAAGTACGGCAGGAGTTTCCTCTTCGCCATCACCAACGCCAGAGCCAGCTTTTCTATTGGGAGGTAGCGGGTTTCGGCGGGCAGAAGCGACTTGCTAATGTAGTAGACTGGCTTCTGGTCCGAGCCCGTCACACTCTTTGAGGTCTCCTGCCGAACCAGGACAGCACTAATAGCATGCTCGGAAACTGCAAGGTAGAGGTGAAGCTCATCCCCTTCCTTGGGCACAACCAGCAAAGGAGCTTGAGATAGACACTTCTTCAGTTCGGTGAGCGCGTCATCACAGTCCGGCGTCCATACGAAGCTTCTTCGGCTGTTGCCTTTAATCGATTGAAAGAACGGTCGGCAGATATCCGAAGACTTGCTGATGAAGCGATTAAGGGCGGCAGCCATGCCGGCGAGGCGCTGAACCTCCCTCACCGTGGCCGGAGCCCTGATTTCTTGTATGGCCTTGATCTGACTTAGGTCGGCCTCAATTCCTTGGCGAGTAACTAAATGTCCGAGGAATTTGCCAGAACCAACGCCGAATGCACATTTTTCAGCATTCAGCTTCAAGCCGAACCTCTTTAGAACACAAAAATTTCACCGAGGTGGAGAAGATGATCGGCTGCTTCCTTACTTTTGGCGACCATATCGTTAATGTATGCCTCCATTATTCTGCCGAGGATCCCCTTGAACAACAAAGCTACCATACGCTGGAACGTAGCACCGGCGTTCTTTAAGCCGAACGGCATCACCAGGTAACAGTAAGTGCCACTGGGAGTGATGAACGCCGTCTTCTCCTGATCCTGCTCATCCATAGCAATTTGGTGGTATCCCCTGTATGCGTCCATAAAACTCAGCCGAACGTATCCAGCGGTAGCATCCACCAACTGATTGATCCATGGGCAAGGGAAACAGTCCTTTGGGCACGCGTCGTTCAGATCGGTGAAGTCGACACAGACGCGCCATTTGCCGTTCTTCTTCCGGACCACCACTGGATTTGCTAACCATGTGGGATACTGGACCTCCCGAATAGCTCCGGCGTCAAGGAGGCGTTCTACCTCTTCATTAACAGCGTCGGCATGTAGGGCCGAGGATCGCCGAGGCTTCTGCACAATGGGCCTCCTAGCCGGATCAACGTTCAAAGAATGTTTTATCACGTCGGGACTAACACCCGGCATTTCATATGGAGTCCAAGCAAAGACTTCCATGTTCTCTTTGAGGAACTCGACCATCTGTGTTTTCTCGACCTCATCAAGAGCCGAGCCAATGAGGAAGAAACGGGTCCCATCTTCATTGATCGCAATCCGAACCAAATCTTCCACGGCCCTGTCGCTTGCCGGTCTTCCAACTTCTCCAGGCCCTTGCAGCGCCTCTCTCGTTTCCTCTTCGGGGGTGGTCTCATCTAGCAATTCAGGTACCTCTATACTCTGTACCTCCCTTACTTTGCCCTTCCCGCGGACAGAGTTGACGAAACACTTTTTGGAGCCCACCTGGTCCCCCTTGATGGTCTCCTGTCTCCCAGACTCTCCAATGAATCGAACACATTGATGAAGCGTGGATGCCACAGCCCTCATGCCGTGCAACCAGTTTCTTCCCAGGATTGCGTCGTATGGGCTCGGCGAACTGACCACTATGAATTCCATATCCAATTTCACCAAACCAGCATATACTGGGAGTACGACTTTGCCGAGCGGGTAGACCGGAATCCCAGTAAAGCCGACTAAAGGAGCTTCCACCGGGGTCAATTGGTCTTTTGAGAGGCCTAGAGCTTTGAACGCCGAGTAGAATAGGATCTCTGCCGAGCTACCCTTGTCGACCAATACCCTCCGGACAAGTTTCCGCTGGAAGGGTAAAGAGAGGACCAAAGCATCATTGTGGGGTAAGGATAACCCCTCCAAATCTTGCTCGGTGAACGTGATCTCCCACGTGCTACGAGCGTCCATCTTCCGCTTCGAGGAATTATGAACCACCATCACTCCTGGCGGGGAAGAGTGGTACAGTTTCTCGTGGAGCTCGTTGGCCTGGGCTTTGCTCATTGGCCCATGAATGCAATGCACCACGCCGTCGAGAACTTGGGCTCTCGGCTGGATCCCTGCATTCGGTGACTTGGTTCGGTCGATCCACCGATCCATCCTTCCCTGCTGGACTAGCTCTTCGAGGTAGACTTTGTATGGCTGGCATGCTGTCGTATAGTGCCCTTGTTCGTTGTGGAATGAGCAGTACACCCTCTGGTTCGGTTCCCGGCCATCAGCAGTTCCCAATTTCTCCGCCGCCCCTGTTGGCCATTGGAAACCAGGAAGCCGTCCACATTCTCGGAGCATACGGAAAATTGGCTCTTTGAAGTAGGTGGTGATGGCAAGATGGTCCCGCCCATCGCTCGGCGGGCGGTCCCATGCCTTTCCGCTTCCTTTGTCTCCGCCGAACCCTGCGCCCTCTTTCTTGGACACTACGTTAACCTGCTTCTTTACTTCCTTGGCCGCCGTTTTATCCTGCTCGGCAACCGATGCTACATCGGATCCACCGATGTACTCCTCAAGCTCTATGTACCGGGCAACGGTATGCATGAGCTCTATCATATTGTTCGGCGGCCGAAGCATCAATTCCTTGGATAGGTCAGAATTCCTATCCAGTCCACGTTTGAACGACGTAGCCGCAGTCTTTTGGTCACAACTCTCAACCATGTTGTATACATTGTAGAAGCGCTCAGAATAATCTTTTAAGGACTCGCCGGTCTTCCGCCGAAGGTCCGTTAAGGCTTCTATTGTTTTTGGCCTCCGGTTACTTGCCACAAACCGTGCCGTAAACGAACGCTCCAGTTCGCCGAAGCTGCTTATTGAACCTGGTTTTAGCTGCGTATACCACAGCATGGCAGTGTCCGGGAGGCTCAGCGAGAACGTTCGGCACATCATTGCCTTGCTCAATCCGCAGAGCGCAGTCATGGACTTAAATTGCTGCACATGGGTCGGCGCATCCGACTTCGCGTCGTATACGGTGAATTTGGGGACCTTGAAGTGGGGAGGGAGAGACTCATCCGCTATAGCCTTGGAAAAGGGGGAGACACCTTTCGCCGAGGTTGCTGTAACCCCTCCCTTCGGTGGGACTACTGCCGGAGGCGCGAAGCTTTTCTCTCGAGCGTCATCCCTTGTCCTTTTATTGATTGGTGGGGTCTGAGCCCTCCGACCGTCGATACTTGGCTCTGGGGTTCGGCGCTTCGACCCCGAGGCCCTCCTGTTTCCCACTACCGGAGGTTCTTCCTGATGCCGAACGGGCCGGTAAGTAGTTCTCTCGCCGGTGCGAGTATTTATCACCATTAAAGCCCCGCCGCCGGCGCTGATCTCGCACCTCTCCTCCGGTAGCAGCCCCTGGCTGTTCTCTTCCTGAAGTCTGGATTGTCCGGCAGATCGACCCGGCAATCGCCGGTGGTGTCCCTGGTCAGACTGCCGGTGGTGGGAGCGACTGGTAGAATGGGCCAGCGACCGCTGGCGGAGCCGAGTGCTCGTTTCCCTTTCCTCCTCTTCATATCGCCACCCCTCAGATCTGTCCGCTCGCTGGTTATCCTGGTGACCTTGCGACCCAAAAGGGTGATCTTGAGGATCTCCCGCGTTACCTCTTGCGTTGCCGAGCCGAGGAAGTCCTTGAGTCTGGTCCGGCCTTCCCCTTGACTTCGAACGAGCGCTTGATGCCGTGGCGCTTGTTGCTGGAAATAATGCTCGGCGAACGTTATCGTTTCCGGAGGCATCGGTTCGGTGTCCGGGTTCCAGGTGGACAATGCCACTAGCATTAATGCGACACAGTGGGCCGAGCCTTGCTAAGGCAGAGGCCCTAACAGTGTCAGCCGTTTGGAGAGCATTCCTCTTGCGTCGCCGTTCCCGCGACCTGGAAACGGGTGGGGGGCTCTGAAGTGCCTGGATCTCTTGTACTTGTGTTCTTAGTCGCATTAACTCCTCTGCCATGCTCACCGGGAGCACTGGTGGAGGGGGAGGAGGAACCGTGAGGCTTGTTGCAGAGCGGTGCACACCATCTATGTGGAACGCCGCTGCTCCTAAATCCTGGTTGTTAAGGTCAGGAACGCTTGAACCCGCCACCCTGGGGTCGCCGGGACCCCCAGCGGGGATGCCATCCCGCCCTACCACCGTCCGCTGAGAGGAGTGGTGACCCAGGTTTGGATTGAAGTTAGTAAGGCCGAGAGGTCGTCCGTCCGTGCCTGTCATCCTGAACTGGAAAAGAGAAGAACGGAGGGAAAGCTTCACCACAAGATGTGTTTGTTAATCCTTTTCCCCAGCAGAGTCGCCAATTGTGGTGGCAAGCTTTCTCCGGTTAGACCTTGTGGCTTGGATGGCTGGGACTTGGACGTGGACGGGCTAGACCTGCACACGAAACAACCGCGTTAGTGCCCAAACCCGGAACGTGGTGTCCGGGGCAGGCACTCTGACGCTCTAGTCAGTAAACAGGAGATATCGAGGTATTGTTTTGGGTTTCAGAGAGTGTTCTCAACGTACCTCATTCTAGAGGGGAATACCTCCTTTTTATAGCCAAAAGGAGTGCATAGTCCAACTCCCATTAGAATACTTATTTGTTACATGATGAGCCCGCCTACCTTGGACCCAGATAGACATCCTAATCCTGAACCTATCCAATCTCCTATATTCCATTCCTGAATATAAGGGATGGGATAAGACGCGAGGTTTCCTCCTCCTGCCCAACTCTTCCTAACTTCCTCTTCAAGTTAGGGAACAGGAGGCTCGGTGAGCACAGGTTCTGCCGGATTGCTGGTACGGCGCTGATTACTTCAACAGGGGTAATCTCCAACCCGTTCGGTGGGGAACCACCGAACTAGACCACACCGACTAATATATACGCCGAACCAAACCGTTCCCTCCCATGGATCGACACCTTGGTTAACTTAACCAGGCCCGGCTGGACTCGGATCGGTTACCGACCCTGACCGCCGACCCATGGGAAGTAGGTTCACTGGTCCGGCTAATTGGTGCAGTGTGTCCACCGTCCTGGTCCTTCCGCCGAACCACGCCCTCCACAAAATGTTTTTTTTTTTTGCCTCATAGTCCATTATTTTTTGCACTATTTCTATTGAGAACCACTTTAAATCTTCTCTTATCCGTCTCACTTGCTTCTACCATATTTGTCATATTCCTTCTTTAATTTTATCAAATACTATGAATTGGTTGGCACAAGTTGTTCCTTAAATAATATTTATTGCCGCCATCATCTCGGCTATCAATTTTTTTGGGGAACACTAGGTATTTAATTGTAGTTTAGATTAGAAGAAAACAACGGTAACTAACCGAAGGAAAGAGACTGAGTCCCCCCTATAAGCCGGAGGGGGGGGGGGGGGGGGGTTTTCCTTCTTAGAGCTCTGAGTTACTGAGCTAGCCGTCTTTTCGGGTGTAACTACTGTATGGTTGTGAGTCGTGAGAGTTGAGCATCACGCCATTCCTGACATGAGAAAGGAATGAGAATAAGGGATGACCTTCTCTTATAGAAGGAAGTGGTACCGTTATAGGAGTGAGCGAAGCGGTATAGTTACGATATGTCTCTACGAGGTAAACTCATTATATGACTATCTTTTAAGTACAGAGAATCCTTGTTTAAAGTCTATGATAACATAACACACTTGAGTTAGTATAACTCTTGATATAGCCTCTTCTAGAGGCCTTATATGAGGTTATATAGATTAAGCTTTTAATGATTTTGTATCATTTATCATTCAATAGTTGCTACTCCCTTGGAGCCCGTTTTTGTAATATAAAAGTGGCCGTTGAATATTAGTTTCTTAAAGGGCGGGGCCCATAAGCTCCTGCTTATTAAATGTTGTGAGTTCCATTTCTAAAATTTTAAGTTTCGTATTTATTATTGTGTGTCTCTCAATATAATAAGTACAAAGCTCCTACTTCTGAAATGTTGGGAGTCCCACTTTAAAATTTTAAGTCTATTATTGAACCCAATTCTATGAAAATGCCGTAAAAGAGGAATGGATCTTTTGAATTCCTAACAATCTAATAAAGCATGATCCAACGTACTATATAAACTGATACTACCTCACAGAAGTTGAACGATGGCTTCATTACCCTTTGAGACAAGATCATTTTGGTAATTTAGGATGGATCCAATTATGGAGGAAATAATTTGTTAGTAAGAAGGAGAATAATCCAACCACCTATATTAAATTAGCTCAACATTGTACTCTATTTATTTTTAGAAGGTCTAATATTTCAATAAGCCAGTAATCCAATTAAAAACCTAAGCCCAACAAGATCTTACTTAAACTGGGCCGGTCCGGTCCGGACTACAAGTGGATTTCGAGAAGGGTGGATGGAATTACTAAACTACCCTTCTATTCCGCCGACTCATCTGCCCCAAGCAGCAGCCCTTTTATACGGAGAGAGACATCGCAGCATCAGAAGAATCCGGTAAATCCTAGAGAGAGAGAGAGATGGCAGGAGCAATGGAGGAAGACAACGGTGGCGGGGAGTTTTACCTCCGGTACTACGTAGGGCACAAGGGGAAGTTCGGTCACGAGTTCCTGGAGTTCGAGTTCCGTCCAGACGGAAAGCTCCGATACGCAAACAACTCCAACTACAAGAACGACACCATGATCCGCAAGGAGGTCTTCCTCACCCCCGCCGCCATCCGCGAGTGCCGCCGCATCGTCTCCGACAGCGAGGTACAACAATGCGAAACCCTAATTTATTGCTCTCGCCTAGAAATATTGGAAACCCTAATGACTCGTTTCTGTTTCAAGAAAAATCGTGTTGGCTATTAGGTTTGTATTTGTAATCTTGGGTTAACAATATCTGCAGTTTGCAAGTTTATTTGGTTGTTTCATGTTTGTGCTGTGGGGTGTTTTGTCTAGTATATTTCATTCCCCAAAAGATTGAATCAAAATCCACTACCTGTTTACATGGAGTGGCTTCCGAGTTAGCTGGAGCTCCTCTGGCAAATCATGATGGGTGAATGCCGGATTGAACTCATTAAAACGAAAACTACATAGGTTTAAATACAGACAGAGAGTTCAAAGCAACCCTGTAAGAGGGCTCCTCCTCGAACGGTTTTTGGGGGAATAGGTCAGACCGTCAGAGAGCCTTAGCCTGAACACAACCCTGTAAGAGGTGTGTTATGTCTTCTGGACTGGAGTTGCAGCAATGCCTCTAATGCCATGCATAGGATTAGTAGGAAGTCTATCATGCAGGAGAAGCCACACAAAAGTCGTGAGTTTTTGGGGAATTTTCAGTTTCCAATTCCACATCCATCCAGTGATATTGTTATCCTCGTGATTGTAGAGCTCATACGCAACCGCAACAGAGAAGTTACCATTGTGGGAACCAACCCAATGAAGACTGCCAGGAATATTGCAGTATCTAGGGATATGAATTTGTAAAATTGTAAAATCTCATCCAAGGCCTGATTAGAGACAATGTGGGAGATGTTTGAAAGGTCCCAGTTAGTGCGTTAAGTAGTAGTGAATCATGGATTTCTTTGTCCATGTTCTTGTGATGTTCTTCGTGTATGGTTTCGTTTTCTTTATTGTTTGTGTAGATTGATTTGTGTTGTTCGGAGATGAGATAATATTGATTCAGCTACTGAATAGAGTATTACGATTGTTGCATTTTGTTTTCTTGTTGTTGCATTGGAAGTGAGTTATTTCTGGTGTAGCAAGGGTGTTTAGTACATGGGTATTTGCCTTTGCGAAACTGTAATTGAATTTTTGGCGTTTTATTTGGTGTAGATAATGAAGGAAGATGATAACAACTGGCCAGAACCAGATCGTGTCGGGAGACAAGAGCTGGAGATTGTTATGGGGAATGAACACATATCATTTACGACATCGAAGATTGGGTCACTTGTTGATGTCCAATCCAGTAAAGATCCAGAAGGCCTCCGCATCTTCTACTATCTTGTTCAGGTCACGAAAATATTTCCTTCAACTCCTACAGCTAATCTATAAAGCACTCTCTCACACACACACACACACATGCACGCACGCACATGGGGTAAAATCTTTCTACGTCTTCCCTGTATAAAGGGAGGGGCCTTTAATAAACAGTGTATTCGCTCTGGAATTGAAAAGTATATATCCACTCAAGAAAGAGTTACAACTGGACAATAGCCTAATTCATTTACCATTCTACCCTTCAGAAACCTTTTTTGCTTTGGACATAATAAGTAAATACATTATGCCCGTGGATACTCTTGAAAACAAGAGAGCTCTTTTTTTTTTTCTTCCACCACTTCTTCTTCTTCAAAACAATTCAATAGGCACTCTCCTTTCCATTCCATCATTCTATGGAAACTTAGGGCTTCAAAAACAGAATTTTGCAGTCAGGTTTTTTATCCTCTTTCAAATTGTTCAATCTTTTCTATTCAGGTGAAAAATTGGTGATGGGGCTCTGAATTGTTCTTTCTTCATATTCTTTTCCTCTAACTCCATGTCTCTACCTAAAATTAGGAATCTTACTTCTTTTTTTTTCCTGAAATGAAAATGAAATTTGGGCCTTCCACTATTATGAACCAGGTTTTTTTAAATCCTGTTTCAGTTTTTTTGGGGCTTGAGTTTCAGGCACGCCTTGTGACGATTTCTAGACCTCAATACACTGTGAACTATCATTTTGATTGGTAGAGAGACCAATGATTTCAACGACTCACTTCAAACCTAGATACCTTGGATGAATTGTTATTATTAACTCTTTGCTTTTTTCAGAGATATTACTCGAACTTTTACAGATTGTTCTATTCATTTTCAGTAGAATGAAGTGGTTGAAATCTTTTGTATTGTTTGATGGATTGCACCTTTTTTGATGGATGAACCATTTCCATAAAGTGCTTCAGTCCCCATTTTGAAAATTAGATTCCATGATCAACATATAAATTTCTAAAGATGTCCAAATTTGGTATTTATAAAGAAGTTAATTGCAGATAACTATGGCATGAAACAAGTAAAGCTTTAAAATTGTTATCCTGCCGCTTTCATAGTGGTTGGGATCTTTTCTCCGCTTGTTACTTGGTGGATATTTGCTTTGACTGCAGCAGTTTCCCCCGTTGAGTTGCCTTGGCTGAAATGCACAATACTTTAAGCAATAAAATGGTCTTCTCAAGCCAGTTTAGCATTATTGTTGGTTGGAGAATTGGAGTAATTTGATGCCATTTGATTACTCTAGTTATTCCTGTGTGATGGGAAAACCCTGCATATATCCTCTCCTTAATGGGTCCTTTTTAACTCTCATCATGCGATGTATTTTTTTCCCCCCTCCTGAAAAAAAAAACAAGGCTATTGCAATTCTTCATGGGCTCGCCTTTAAATGCGATTGTGGCTGTTTGGATTTCTCACCTTTATAAATATTCAACAAGGGTTATCTAGAAAGGGAACATGTGTATGCATATTGCTCTGAATGGCCGGGATTCCCTGGAATTGTAATTTTTTTACCTTCTCATTCGTCTAGATATGTTTCTTTAATTCTTTTACACGCCTACTAGTTGATCTCTTGCCCGTTGCCATCGTGCACGGATGGTTTAAAAGAGACGACTTAACTACCTATAGCGCTCAGAATTCAGAATTCAAAATTAAGTCCTACGGTCTCTGGAGATGAAACTTCTCTTCTCTGCTTGCAGTGTGTGTGGAATTCATCGATGGCACCTAGCTGCACATAACATAGATGTGCTGAAAAAGATTACCTATCTGTGTTGATAAAAGTACTTCACCAACACATATGCTTATACTTGACGCGGCCATGATAGGGTTTGTAGAAATGTCCTATAGATGCAAATGAAATTATTTTAGTTCCTCTTAAATTGCGTAATATTTAGGATTTATTCCCGGTGTTCAGCACTACATGGTCTTTCTTTTAGATGATGATGACTATTTCTTTTTTCGTTGCTGATGAAGGTGTATCCATTTTCCTTTTCTTGTGGTTGCAGGATTTGAAGTGTTTCGTGTTCTCTCTTATCTCACTCCACTTCAAGATCAAACCAATATAATGGCAGGTGGTGATATCGCTGAAAGAGGTGATTCAATGAGCGTTTGAGAGCGTCTTCCAATCACCGATGCGGTTTTATTCTGTTTTAGAGTAACTGGGCTTTCTTAGGTTTTGGGTTGTATGACTATGCAGTTTGAATGGGAGTATGATTAGAAACGTTGATGAAATGAACTATGCGTAAATGAGTTTTATTTGTAGTGGAACATGTCATATATCCATTTTAATCTACTTCTGCTGATTAGTTTCATGAGTGTGTTTGTGTGTATCTTTTTATAACTCTGCGGACCAACTACTTTGTGAGACCGGCTTTAGCGGAGCTCATTTAAAGACGAGGCAAAGTCGTGTACTGTATGGGCTGGATTAACACGGCTGCTCAACATATAAGGTTGATAACATGCAGGTGGGAGTGAAACTTCTCATTTCCCTGCTTTTCGAGGACTTTCCAGACAGATTCTGGAAAGTGGAGGAAAGAAATTCTGGTGATACGTGAAAGCGGCATATCATTCTGCCCACATAATGTGCCGCTATAAAAGTATGGTAGGCAGGTATATATTCTGGTGGAGCATTTGGACAAATTTTGTAGGGTCACAGGCATTTACAATGCCTTTTTCGTAATTTATTGTTTGTTTTCATGGTGCTTTAATTTCTCCTCAAATTATGTGAACTTAGCCTTTCAACTTGAGAAAAGTAAAATTTAAAAGGGTAAATTTCACTTACCTCCCCTGAGGTTTCTGACAATTACAGACACCTCCCCTCACGTTTCTGAAATTGCACTTACCTCCCATGTCAGTCTTGTCGGCTAACTTCTGTTAACAGAAAGTGTGAATTTTCATTTCTACCCCTTTATATACCTCCCCTGAGGTTTATAATAATATTAAATACCTCCCCGAAAAAAATAGTTATTTTTTTTTTGTAATTACTTTCACTTCTATTTTTTCCTTTCTAGTACAACACAAAGAAAATTGATTGAATATTGAACTAAAGTGTTGTAACCCAAATTAATTATAATGTGCGTAAAGTAATCCAAAACACCCTGAATTTTAAAAAATACGTTGAACATATACATAACTTAATTGATAAGTGTAATTTCAAAAACTTGATAGTAAAGTCTTTCATCTATAAAGCATGGTTTGTTTTCGAAAATGTAACAACCCAAATTTTCCAAAATTTTTTTTATTAGATTTACAAATTTTATTCCGGTAAGATTATTTTTAGTAAATTAGTTATAAAGATTTCTTTTTAGTATAGGTTCCATGTGTGCCACATACACCATAGAATTTTTCCAAACCAATTTTTTTTCCCAGCCGTGTATAGATCTTTCTCTCTCCCCACAACATTAATTCTCTTCCATCTCTCCTACTCCTACTCCATCTCTACTTCTTCCCTATCGTATTTTCGTCATCATCTCGTCCATCTCAAAGCTCAAGAGATAGAAACCTTTTTGAATACAATCTTATCACCCTCATCAAAATTCTTCTATAAATATCCCATTACTTCGACCCTAGGGCACACCATGCTACTCCTTGTCCATTACAAAAACCAAAAACCAACTCCATTCTCGTCCATATCAGGTACCACTGTTCACGGCCTGTTTCTTCCTAGCTAATGTTGTTTTTAGGCCAGAGTTCCTTCACGAATGTTGTAGAGGGCGTCGAGGGCTTCGATTTCAACTCAAGAATCGCCCAAAAAGATCAAGTATTGATAGAGTTATCGCCGTCCAAAGTTCAGTGAAATTTTCGGATTTCTGTTCTAGACAGCACACAGGACTTATGAAAATCCCCACTTTTCTCCTAGTTCGAATGGTTTTCGGGCTTAGACTTCTTCACGAAAGTTGTAGAGCGTTTCAAGATCTTCACGTTAGACACAAGAATCATCCAAAACGGCAGAGGTTTGGTCAAGTTATTCCAGTCTAAAGTTACTGCTAGAATATCGATCTTTCGTCGCCAAACGAAAATCCACCGGACTCCACCGAATCGTTTTGTCCGGATTAAAGGTAGATTAATTGCTATCCCTATCTCCCCCTAAGTATATTAACGTGCTAAGATGTTAGTTTTTATGATTAAAAAGAAAAAGAATCGAAATTAGAATCGAATGAACGAAATCCAGTTTTTTCCGAAATCATTCACTGTTCACTGTTCATAAGCATGGTTACTGTTCATGCTTTTTGTTGGTACTGCTCATGCTGGTTGGTTTTTAAAAAAAAATGAAACCTAAATTACAGTTTTCCCCTTTATCTATTAAAGTGATGTGTTTCAGCCCTCATGCATTGTTAACCTATTAAAATTTGCCCCTGAAGTTTATTAAGTTTATGTTTCGGCCCATTCATAAAAGGTTACGTGATTTTTATGCTTATTGTTTATTTCAATTATTATTCTGATTGCTTATCTATTATTCCAACCTCTGATTGATATGTTAAATTGGACCCTAGAGACATGGGGTGGTATGCGAATAGATTTCACATAGACGATGCTGAGTTAATGGAAAAATGGTGAAGTGTTGGAGTTATGAAATTGTGGAATTGTGATTTGGGCCATAGCTATGGCAAGGGTGACCTGTTGGGCCCTGGATTGATGACATTGTGGTGACCCTAACGTATGGTACGCCATGGGAAGTTCCAAAGGGTAATCGTGCCTTGCAAGGCCAGCAAGGGGGATTGTCCCATGACACGGTCATAGTTAGTGGCTTAGGAATGGTGCGACCCTAATGTATGGTACGCCATGGGAAGTTCCAAAGGGTAATCGTGCCCCCTGCTATGGTTGTAATTGAATTCATGCGAAGTACATAACTTAGATGAACTCGTTTAGAATCCCGTGTGCAGGACAAGCAAGGGGGGGATTTTCCATGACACAGTCATAGTTAGTGGTTATGGGAGGAAAGGATCTCGTGGATGAGATCTTAGATTTCACGTAGGGTTAATGGATAGTAATAAACTGATTTGTGTGAAAACTCTCTGTTTTACTTCCTTATTATATTGTTTGCTTGCTAGTTGTAAAATAAGGGGGGTGGTTGGGTTGGATTATTCTACTGGGTGATTTATCGCTCACGGATACATCTGTATCCTGGTAAATCGATTGCTTCGGCAATCAATTTGCCAGAAGGCGCAGGATTCAATGAAGGTGATTCAATGGTGGTGCAGCTCGACACGAAAGGATATCAGGAATGAAGATCAAGTATGCTTGGAATCCGTATCCAGCCTAGAGTCGGCTTTGAAGTTAATGTATTTTGGATCAGTAATTTATCTTGAGATTGTAATAGCAAAACCTTTATTTTGGAAAATTATGTTTATTTAGCAAATTTTCTTAAGAAATTATTTTATTTTGCTTCCGAAAAAGCGGGGCGTTACAGAAAATGATATTGGTACCGACGGCCAATCCGAGCAGTCCAAAAATTCTATAAAAAAAAAACGAGGGGGCCTACGCGAGAATCAACGGCATCCAAGGTGTGTAGGGTGCTCGGATCAAGCACCCTACACACCTCGGATGCCTTTAATTCTCGCGTAGGCCCCCTCGTTTTTTTTTATAGAATTTTTGGACTGCTCGGATTGGCCGTCCCTACGATTTCGGTACCGACCCCATCGGTACCAATAGTAGTACTCATTTGTTTTAGCCAATATGCAAAAGAAAAAAAATTTAATTATTTTAATATGAAGCTATATATTTGAGATTTTTTTATTTTTTGCCAAAAAAAAAATGTGAAGTATCATAAAAAGTAAAGGGACTCTAATTCCTTTGTGTTTATGCCTCGTATGTATGTGGCTTAATAAAAATTCAGAATTTTTTTGAAGCTTTAAAAAAATATATTTATACATGCATGTTTAAAACCAAATGTCAATATGTGTTTAATTTAACATACAAATGTATTTATGGATATGTAGCATGGAAGATAACATTATAACTAATTTTTTCAATATTTATTAGCTAGACAATTGATTTAGTTTAGAGGAGTAATTAATTATTTATAACATGTATTCACTAGCTAAACATTAAATTAGCATATAAGAAAAAAATATTTAGGACAAGAATTTCAATTAACACACACACACACACACACACACATATATATATATATATATATGTCATGATATTTATAAGTAAATACAAATAAAGATATGGGTATTTACAAAAATCTTGAAGTTTCATTAAAGAGAAAGGGAAACTAATTCTTTTTTACATTATACAAATGTAATGGCTTAAAAAAAAAAGTTTAAAATTTTTCCTAAAACTTCATCAAAACCTAGTATTGGTTAGTTTGAAGATAAAAGTAATTTTATATTAAATTATATTTTGAAATGGCTTAAGCAAAATTGTTGACTCAAGGGTAAAATGGGTAGTATCATAGATGTAATGGATGATGTCAGCAATTTCCGTTATACTTAGTGACGGTCAACTAACGGATGGGGGAATCTGCAGCCGACAACTAAAGCAGAGGGGAGGTAAGTGCAATTTTAGAAACCTGAGGGGAGGTGTCTGTAATTGTCAGAAACCTCAGGGGAGGTAAGTGAAATTTACCCAATTTAAAAGGGTTGATAGTGTTGAGAATTGATAACCACTTGATTTTATGTTTATCTTGTTGTCTACGCATTGAAATCCAGAGACCGGGTGAAAGTCTCCTGTGTATCGGGTATATATCTCCGTCCTCATAATTCTGAGGGGACACGTGGTGCTTCAAGGGTCTTTTTCATCACATAATTATGTGGTAGCAACCCACTTGGTAAACTTACACAAGACACCACTGAATAATCACTCGAGAGGGAGGGGATATATATATCCCTCCTCTTGAGCACTGAATATAGATCCGTCACATAGGGGTGGGCCTTCACCTGTTTATACAGATATATCAACTCCTGCCCATTCTAGACTCTTCCAACTTAATACTCCACCAGACTGCTACAAACTACTCAGAACTTGGCAAGGTTAATCAACTGGACAGAAATTCTACATTCTATAAACACGTTTTTTTAAAGTGTGATCCGCTTAAACACGTTTTTTGTATTCACACTTTCTGGGATGATATTAGAAGATCAGGAGAAAAACAAGTGGCAGAGTACGAACCATCACAATTTTTTTTTGGAAGCCATCAGAAATTAAGGCTCCGTTTGTTTCGATGTAAAATGTTTTTTCAGAAAACAAACTTCAAACTTTTTATTTTCTTGTGTTTGGTTGACACTTAAAAATATTTTCAAAAATCAACAAAATAGTGTAGAGAGAGAGAGATGGAGAGCTTAAACGGTGGAGAGATATGAGATTATTGGAATTGAACATGGATCAGGACTGACGATCGAGGAAACTGAACAGTGAGAATTATAGTAAAAGGCAGCGGGTTCATTTCGGAAAATAACTTACGGAAGATTTAAGGGTAAGTCATTTTCATCCAATTGATGGAAAATATTTTACATGTAAAATGTTTTCCTCATTTTTTACACAACCAAATACCGAAAAATAGGTAAAACATTTTACGTCCAAACAAACGGAGCCTAAAAGCAACTATTATTTTTTGTATTGATATGTCAAAAACTGGCAAAGCCATGTATATGATTTTTAGAGTATCGAAGTTAGGGTATTTCCAATGGCATAACTAAAATTGGATATCCAAAATTTGTCATTTTTTGGTTATCCATCCATATCATATCTTTTGGTTATCCATTTAAGAGATTGCTAAGATTAACAATGTGAAATCCCACAATGATCCATAATCGAAAACCCATTTTTAACAGACAGAGTTGGAAATAAAAGTAAGTGGACGGGCCCATTGATATTTATCTGAGGTTGAGTTCCGTCAAGATTTATGAACATTTTCTTGTTTTGTCATTATTGAAATTTTGTTCGCATTTGTGCTCCTAACTTTTGTGGTTTTTTGAAAAAGTAAAAAATTGTAACTTTTACTCAAATATTTTTTAAAATATCCAAAATAAATCCCAAAAAAACTCTTAGCGGAACTTAGCCGTACATTGTTATAAATTCGGTTTTCATTCGATTGTGTTTTCAATCACATCGAGGAGTCATCAAACGTACTTGCACAGACCACAAAAATTCTCCCGTCATTATCAACTCGACTTTTTATATTTGCAAGATCTCTTGCATTGCCAAAAAGAAGAAGAGGAAGTAATCGGAGAAAACAATGGGAAAATAACAAGGAATAGTCTAGGAACGCAACTTTTAAACAATATTTCGGACACAATTGTATCTCGAAACCTCAGACGTATGTGGGGTCAAAGTACATCTAACGACTCAAAATTCCACTTGTGTTTTTAAAGTTGTTTTCCTATCATTATCCGCGTATATTTTTGGAGGAGTGATTTTGTCACTTTTTTTTTTGTTAATGTCACTGTCTTTGGTGTCTTTATTAGATGATTTATTTTGTGAAAAAAGAGGGTGACATTAACAAAAACGAAATGGCAAAATCAATTCCCTATTTTTGGAGTCCGAATAAATAAATACTACTGTAGTAAAAATAAAAATGGGAGAAAAAAATGAAACGCAAAAATCATCTCCAACCAACCCCCACTTCGGTTCTTCCCAGATAACTAAACTTAACACGTCACCCTCCAACAAATCACAATGCTCCTCCTCCACCCCACCACCATCACCACCTTCACCACCACGTCCTCCTCCTCCCCACTCTCTCTCTCCAAATTCCCCACCCGCACCAACCTCCCCACCATACACTCCTCTCTCTCTTCCCCCCAAAAAATGAGCAGCTGGCTAGGCAAGCTCGGCTTCGGTGCCCGCCTCCCCACAGAATCCCCCACAGACCCCTCCTCCTCCTCCATCGCCCAGTCCCCCGACGACGACTCCCCCGCGGCGGGCCAGGCGTTCGCCCAATTCGGCGCCGGGTGCTTCTGGGGCGCAGAACTGGCGTTCCAGAGGATCCCCGGGGTGACCAAATCGGAGGTGGGGTACAGCCAGGGGTACGTGGACAAGCCCACGTACAACGACGTGTGCTCGGGGACCACAGGGCACTCGGAGGTGGTCAGGGTTCAGTATGATCCCAAGGAGTGCAGCTACGAGGCCTTGCTCGATGCGTTCTGGGCCAGGCACGACCCCACCACGCTTAATCGCCAGGTGGGTTTTGTTGGATTTTTATGGTTCTTGTTGCTGGATTCCGTGGCTTTTGTTGATGAATTTTGGTTTTGAATTGAAATAGATAATTGAGTTGGTGTTTTGTGGTTTTTGGGAACTTGTAAACAAAAGCACGTACAGGGTTTCTTTTGTTTGGTTTGAGTTTTGAGGGATGTTTTTTAGGTAATTAGTAGAGAGAGATAGATAGAGAAATGAGAATAATAATTTGAGAGAAAAGTTATTTGGGAACGTGCACAGAGGGAGGGGTTGGTTCTAGTTGCTGGACTTTGTGGATTTTGTTGTTGAATTTTTGATGAGTTTTGATTGAATTGCAATAGATAATTGAGTTGGTATTTGTGGTTTTTTGGGGCTTATAAACAAAAGCTCATACAGGGTTTCTTACTGGGCTTATTGGGTATCTTAGTATTTGCTCAATTGTCAGGTGGGTTTGTTGTATTTACTCAGTTTAGGGTTATAGTGGCTATATTCTGTGGGTTTGGGTGTTTAATTTTGATGGGTTTTTGTTGGATTGATAGATAATTGAGTTGGTAGTTGCCTCTAGTCTTTGTGGTTTTAACTGCTGCTTTTTTCCCCTTGTAGGGCTTATTGGGTATCTTATTTTTTTTCCTCTTGTTTGACACGACTTTGAACTTTGAGGTGCCTTCCGAGATCTGATAGGCTGTGGTTTTTCTTTTCCTTTTTTGGGTGGATGGGTGCAAGTTTATAGGAGTACAAGGAAAGAAGTAGATAATCAAGGATGGTATACGCCTCCGTAAAAGAAAACATCAAACTATCCTTAGGAGACTATAGGAAAAAGTAGGGGACTAATGCTGCTTGAAAATGAAATGAGGAATTGCCCAATTGATTCAAAGGACACTGATTTGGCTGACTCTAACAAAACTCATTCTTATTTTGCTTATACCTGTTGTAGACTGAAGTGGCTTCAAATCTAGTACTTCTGCGGATCCAGATCTAGTACTTCTAGGTTACTCTGACATGGGCTTTCTGCTTAGCAGTTACCATCACATGACTAATGCTGAAAGTCGAACTCCATTGGCGGACTAGCATGTACATTTTCACACCCAAATGACACATTTTTTGGCAACCGTTGTGGCGTCCAATTAAATACCTATGTTGCCTTGGCTCAGACTTTCTGCTTGCAAATGCTTACCACCACTTAAGCAATTTCGCAAGTTTAACTCAATCGGGGATTGGTATGTACAAGAGAGAGTACCCAACATCGTGGAGGAGTTATTTTTCCTACGTCAAGACTACAGACTGGGTCAGGGTCACTGTAGCCTCTAGGACATTATGTACTAGGGGAAAATGGCTAGGGATGGCCCAAGGTATTTGGGGGCCCTAGCCAAATCGTCAAGTGGGGCCTTAAATTTTTTAGACCACATTGAACATAGAACACGCTTTGGTTCAGTGGTCTGGGTGTTTCCTTGTGTTCTCTTTGATGCAAGATCAAAACCCAGTAGCGTCAGATTTCCACAAGGCTATCATTTTTTGACAAATAAAAACTTAAAAGAAGTGTTTAGAGCGGGAATCGAAACCAATCACACTACGTGGTATGAAAATCATCTTACCACTGCGCCAAGGGGGGACTTGCATAGTTTATGTTGCGAAGTACTAACATATATATCTACTTCTAACAGGGGTCCCTCTTTTTGGGCCAAAATTTGGGGCCCAAGGCCTAGGCTCTCAGGCCTTGCCCTTGGGCCGGGCCTGAAAATGGCCCATTGGTTTAATTTCTTTGGCTTCAGCTTCAGAAGGCCATGAGAGTAGCTCTTACCAGTATTAATACATAGCAGCTATGTTGCATGGACGTTGGGTGCTGCTGCTTGTCGAATTATCAAATTCATCTTTAATTTTCATGTCAAGGATAATACGAAGCGCTGGAATAGTAAAAATCCTGATTATATAATTTCTGGTTTCCAGCTTAAATGGTGTTTACTAGTTGTTTAAGACCTTTTCATGCATAATATAGGAGTTCTATGCATGCTCCTGAGAAATTTGAGTTATTGTCTAACTAAATATGTCTGACACGGATCCCATACCCATATGGGTGCTATGTGTCCGCATGGGTCTGCCATTTTTTTATTGTCCACCACAACTTGGGGATATAGAGTCTATTTTGCCTCATTAGCTTCCTTGTATTTGTCCTTCTCTAACAAAACCATGGACGTGGTGGAAACTTTTCTTTTTGAAGAAGTTATTTGGGCGAAAGTGGAGCATCAGAATGGAACTAGTTTTGGGCTGATGCTGTTCCTTGACAGGTTAAGTTCTTAGCGTGCTGTGCCTACGGATGGGTAAATGCACGTCCTTAGCATGCTGTGTCTATGGATGGGTAAATACTCGAACAATGTTAAAAACTTTCCTCTGTTTTCTCATTCCTCCTTTTTTAATAGAGAAGTTTTTTTTTTGTCAGGAATGTTATTCTACGGTAATGAATGCCTAGAAAATGTTTAAGTTTATGCATTATGGAGTCTGCAATGGTTATTCGTTATTTTTGTATTCACCAACTTAAACTTCTATTATTGCCTTCTCATAGTACTGTAGTAACCTCTGATTTGCACTTTGTTTTCATCCTTCCTTTTCCTAATTAATAACAGATCAATCTTGTATTCCTCTAAGGGGACTGTGAAATCGCATGAGATAGAAAGGAATGTGTCGTGTTTGAAGTGTTGGTCTGTCTGTCTGAAGGCCCTTAGCCCCACACTAGAAGTCTCTATCGCGTAGCTAAATCAAAAGATAGACAACCCTTTCACTTCATCTATATATTTTTTTTCTTGTAGTTGTCCAAACTATAATGCTTTTCCAGTAAGGTAAGAGGGTTGGCACACCCATGACTGACCCCATCTTAAACGACTTTTACTTCTCACCCTAACAGCTCACCTTCATTTGGACAGGGGAACGATGTTGGAACCCAATACAGATCTGGAATATACTTCTACACACCCGAGCAAGAAAAGGCTGCATTGGAGTCAAAAGAGAGACAGCAGCAGATCTTAAACAGGGAGATTGTTACAGAGATTATGCCTGCAAAAAAGTTCTATCGAGCTGAGGAGTACCACCAGCAATACCTTGCAAAGGGTGGTCGATTTGGCTTCAAGCAATCTACTGAGAAAGGTTGCAATGATCCAATTCGATGCTACGGCTAGGTTATCACCACCAGTGGCATTGCTCTGGTATTGAGATATATGTTTGTTAATAGGCTCGTGATTGTACTTTCTTGGTACGGCTGATGTATCTTAGCAAGTGTTTTGGATTGGTGCTTCATAGGAACAACTTAAGTATGCCCCTGCTAATACAGACTTGATATTGATTCTAGTAATTTTGTGTTTCAGCTTCAGCTTTGTGCTCATTTGTCGAGTTAGTTAGGGTTGGCGCACTCATGCACTTTTTGCGTAACTGTCTTCATGGGATATTATGTAGCTGTATTGTCATTTTAATGAAGTCGATGCAGTTTCCCTTCTACGATGTCATTGTAATTGGTTGAGAGTGTTCGATATGTAGGTTGAGAGTGTTCGATATGTAGGTTGAGATAGATCTGTTGACTAGGGTCGAAGACTCTCATATTTCTCTAGTTTGGATCTCATAAAGTTACAGAAAGTTGAATCCATACGTGCCATCACACTCGTTCTGAATTTACACTTCAAATAGGTCAATTGCCCCAGCCTAAAACTCAACTCATCCAACTTGAGCTACAAAAGCTCCTGGTCATTTACTCGCCAAGCGAAATAGCTTGTTGGGAGACCAACCAAAGCTCAAGTTTTCATTAAAGACATCTACACGGGTAGGACATCATATGATAATACATGGTTTTCATGAGGCTGATCTTGGGATGCCATCCAAGCACGAATAAATTTGTTGTAAGAGACTATTATGGTATACCCGAAATGAGGATCCCGCGTAAATCACTGCAAACAGCAGCCCCCCAAAACGACGTCGTTTTGGGGGTATTTTGGATTGCTCTTCTAGCACGTGAATCCCAGCACGTGAATCCCCCACAGACCAAAACACTCTCTCTCTCTCTTGAATCCCCCACAGACCAACTCTCTCTCTCTGGATTCCCACAGACCAAAACTCACTCTCTCTCTCTTCTCTGTTTTCTTCTTAAATACGTTTTCTTCTTCAAGTTTCTTCCTCCACAACAATAATCAAAGAGGGACTCAAGCAATTAGTAAACCTTTGATAAAGTATCATAAGAAGATAATTTCGGTAAAAGAAAAAACTAAGATACGAATTTGATTAAAGACTTGTTTTTCTCTCTTCTTGTCTTGGACTTGAATTTTGATTGGATTTATATGGGTTCTTGTGATTCAGTCTAATTTACTGGAGTAGTAATTGATTGGTCAAGTAGAGATTTTCTGGATTCGATTAAGTAAAAAAGGACCTGTTTTCTACTCAGATTTCTATACTAGTGAACCCAAAATTAATTCAAATCTCCATGAACACAGGGTTGATTCTCTCTCTTCTTTAAGAAATACTACTTGATTACTAATTGTTTCCTTCTCAAATGAAATTCGCAGTTAGAAACTATTTTCCCATGTTCGATCTAATCTAGAAATTAAGTTTTGCTTGATGACCATAAGAGATGGGGATTATTAGGGGAACAAATTTTCAGTATGGGGCAGTCCTTCAGTGTACTTTAGCACTTGGAGAAGAAAACTGTAGCACTAGCGAAGAATAGAATAGAGAGAGATTTGGTCAGAGTCGTCAGACGGGGATCACGTGACTACAATACAAAAGCAATCCAAAATACCCCCAAAACGACGTCGTTTTGGGGGGCTGCTGTTTGCAGTGAGTAAAACTCACTGCAGGGACGAGGGATCCATAGAAAATCTCAAAACTCAAGATGCTTCACTGCGCAAAAGTTGCTGAGAAATGTAGTCATAGGCATGTAGGTTCAGGGATGGACTTGACTACATTTCAGTACAATATAGACTGGTTGCGCTTTGAATACTTCCAGAGTCTAAAAGAACTAGTGCATCAGGCTCCTGCTAGGCTTGAGACTCCATTTCGTTAAGGTTCTTATTTTTTTATGTATTTACTTCACGCTTTACGAAACGGGTCATTCTCTCATAATATGTCACATTTAATTCAAAAAATAAATACTTATTTGAAAAATATGTACTTATTTCCTCTTAGTGGAACGGGGCCGAATGTACACAATCCCACTAAGGCGCATACAATTTGCATGGACATCTATCTCCCTGCACTACTTGATCGAACTCCCCATAAAAGCAGCACTTCAATTGGTGGTCCATTGAACCTCCTTGTGTTTTGTACTCTCTCAAAATGAATGACTTCGACTCGATGGAAATACGGACATGAACATTTTTTTGAAAACAATGTAGAATGAAAGGGGGAATATCCTATTTATTGACCAACTGGAATAGTCACCAAAAGAGGAGACACATCTATTTATATAAAACGCATCTGTCCACGACAAATAGGTGTCACTGAAAAAGGCATGACTCTAAATCAAGTCAATTCACATTCAAACTAAATTAAAATATTATATTCCACTAATATTTTCCAACATACGGAAGGCACATAGAAGTATAGAACAACATACAAACTGACGAATATATTACAGCAAATGGAAATTTTAACTCCTAGGAAAACATCAAAAGAAAAATAGTGGAGAGGTGAGATAGTTTTGCAATTTTTTTCCTAAGCAAAAAGATTTTATTAATCTTTGGAAAGGATACAAAGATTAAGCGAATCTCGGGTACATCGGCAAAAAGCCACCCTAAAACCGATCCCAAAGGAAGGTAAGATGCCAACCAAAATCCCAAAAACAAGACCAAAAGCTGCAAACCCTAAGCACACCAACACCTACAACTGAGAACAAAAGGCCAAGCCCGAAACCAAAACCTAGATTCAAAGAAAAAACTAGCCGCACTGAAACGAGACCCAAGCCAGGCCCCCTTGAAAAGGACCAAGCAAATCCTTCCTTAGTACAACCTCCCACTACACGAGCGAGAGCCACAATAACAATCCTTCCTCTTAATGTTGCCATTACCATCACGAACTCGATCCACCTTATAGTTGTAATCATAAGTCAACTCTCTTAAAGGAGGTATGTTTTTGGTAGCAAAGAACATTATGTGTGACATTCTCTTGTCATCATGATCATAAAGGACATTTTGGGCATAGAGGTTTGGAGAGCAACTATGGTTTATGAACCTCCCCACATTCCCAAATTTAGCTGCATCAATAGTGAAGCCACTACCATTCTTCCCGATATCGAATAGATACTCATCGTTACCGATTCTTTCCTCTGCTTCCTGTTCTTGAAGCAACTCTCCCATGTACTCGCAAACAAAGCCGCCGGATTGAATGAAGTCCCGCGATCTAACCCCCCACCCCATTTTCTCGGTCTTAAAAATCTCCAAATGGTACCGAATTCCGTTTTGGCTAACCCTATTTTGGCAAGAAGGCGGGCATTTGCAAGATGGGCCACACTCGTAAATGAGAGGCTTTCTCCTAACGATAGTGTCTTCCGAAGTGAATGGAATGTCGCCCCCATATGCAACGGTGCATGGACATTTCTCGAAACCTAAGCATCCATTAATGCAATTGCAACCCCTAGGGACAGAGTGGGTAGACTCGTACCACTCAGGGTAGATCACATTGGTAACATAATGAAAAGGTGGAAGCTTCTCATTGTCCACGATGTTGACTGCGCGAACAGGCTTCTCCTCTTTTCCTTGAGAAACATCATCAGCAACCACACTAGGTAACTTCAAAACTTTAGACTTCTTTGGCATGCCAACATGTGCTCCATTGACTTCCGGTTGCCCAGCCAATCGATGCAAAACAAACTTATAAACCAATTTTCCGTAATTCCCCCTTTCTTGCCTACATTGGGTCACCGTATACAACCCATTGTACGTATACGTTGTCTGCGACCTCCTTGTAGTCTTCAAAATAACCCTGACAGGGAACTCAGCATCCATGCTGTTTTTCAAGGCAAGATTTCCTCGTGTAAGCTTTTGATCTTCAGGGGGCTTATCGACAATATTTGGATTTCCACCTTGACCAGAATATATCAGAACATTAGGACATTCTCCTGCATCATTGCCATAGCGACCGGACTGAACAATGCTCGTGGCAAACTTTGTCCCATTTTCCTCCATGTAATCAATTCCACCTTGAAACAGACGACGGAGGCCTATAACAACGAGTTCAGCCCGAAATTGGAATTTGTCACCAATTTCTACCCCCGGGACAGGTCCTGATAACTTTTCGGTATTTACCCATTTTTGTTGCTCTTCAAGAAGCCTCGCTGCTTCCAAAGAAAACTGCCAGGAAGTCTTTCTTTTTTCCTTCGCCTGTGCCCTGTCGTCATTTGAAAGCATCTTAAACGTTTTTTGGAACAGATTCAAAACTTCCCTCACTTTACTAGGAGTCACATCTTCGTTGATTTTCACAAAAGGAACAACGCTAAGATCATTTGGTTTTTCGCCGGCAAGAATAGGGTTCTCTCCTTCTTTGTCCTCAACTTGTGTGTCCTCACATGAAATATCCAATGTAGTGACTGGTTCAGCCTCGGTTATGTTTTCCGGTACGTCAATCGGTTTATGCTGAGCTGGGGCTTCTACCACCACTTTGACGTCATTGTCCACTGTCATCGATTGCCAAGGAGCTTCAACATTGGCATTTGACAGCACTGGCTTGGTAGTTCCACATTCCACTTCACTTGGTTCCGAATTTACGACCGCTACGATATTCCCCTCTTCACCAACTTCTGAATTTCCGGTTGATCTAGCATCGACCCGAGGGGCATGGTCACCCCAGTATGGCGGGAACTGGCGGATGGCGGTAACCTTTCGACACTTGTTGTTGGGGGGACAGGTGTTGAACTTTGGAGGAGGGGGTTTTCCAGAAGAAGTCATTCTTGGCAGTCCAGCTTCCCCTTCAAGATTGATAACTGATCCTATAGCAACATAATTAACAAAATATCAATTGCATATTCGTAAATTGAAATTCATCAGAGACCGGAAAATCCTGGCAGGAGGCGATTCTTTAGTGGCGAGAAACTGAGAAATACCAAAGAAATTTATCTTTACAACACAATTAATATTTATAACCACAATGACTGTCACCGTAATCGTACAAGTTCTGATCGTCGGCAATTGAAAAACAAACAAAATATTTCTATACTTTAACTACAACGTCTCGGCCACACCCCACGATCACAGAAAACCACGTGCCTGAGGTTTTAAACCCTAGAGCAATGATATGACTTTGAGATACAATCAGGTTTCGAGAAAATAAATGGATCGCTTACAATATCCAACAACCACCAAAGTCCGTGAACACATAAGCGATACTGTTCTTGAATGGAAGTTATCGAGCCCTAAAATCAAAACTCAATAAAACTACAGTGTACGGATACAGTTTTCTTGAAACATAACATTCAGAATTTCAATTGTAGAACTCGAAAAAACATCAAATGCAACACCCCTTCAAGACTATTTGAATTTAGTAGACAAGCCCCAAGGGCGTGTGCTATGCGTGTCCTTTGTTCTCATTTGAACGCAAAGAATCAATAGAAAACCAGGCAAAACAAACCCAAAACCCATTAAATTAGGTAACATTTTCAAATGTAAACGAGAAAGACGCACAGAAAAAAATGGAGGGAAAACGGGAGAAATAGAACAGAAGCGACAGATGGTAGTGTGGGAACAAAGTGGTAGAAAAGCAGAGAGTGGAAATCAAGGCTGTTCATTCAAGACAGAACACTACTTCACGGTTATTCATTTTCATTCAAGAGAGAGAGAGAGAGAGAGAGAGAAGTACTATTTCAATATTCAAGCAAGATTAATCATACTAAATATGAACAAACTACTGACGAAAATAGTAACAAGATTCAAGATTAATCATACTAAATGACAGCAAATTACTACTGTAATTCAAGATTCAAGCAAGGATGTGAACAAAATTGGCTTACTGCAGATGGGTCTTTATGTGTTTGGAAGCAAGAATAAAAAACTAACTAGGGCTTTTAGTAGAAGTGTTCCTATTTCGTGCTTATCCTTGTTTCTCGGGGGGAGTGAGAACCGCCTTTGACTGGAGTCGTGGGGCTGCTGCCCTTGGACACAGCAGTGCCCCCATATTATACACCGTTTTGGTTCCAAAATTTATACCATAGGTTCAAAAATCACTTATTCGGTTGGAAATGAATCTTAGAGCATATACACAAAGGATAGCAAAAATACCTATTCAAAAAGTAAAATTTGTGTTTTACCTAGCAACTTTTTCCTCTCACCCTCCACCAGTCTCTTTATCATCTTCACTCTATCCACCAAAAATTCATAAAATATTATACACATGTATGTATATACACACATATACTCCCTCCGTTCCAAATTAACAGTCCGGTTCGGTCTTCAATGTATTTTTTAAAATGTTAATATCTTTCAATCTATAATAAATTTTATGTGCAATATGGATCTCATATGATAGATCTCAATTAATTCTTTTATACAAAGTTTTTAAAATCTTTTAAGACATTATAGATTGAAAGATATTAACAATTTAAAAGTTGCGTTGGAGACCGAACCGGACTATTAATTTGGAACGGAGGGAGTATATATAGCTGTTCGAAATATATACTCCACCTATAGATACATATACTTCTATACACACACCCCTACAACTACGGATATGCTTCGTTCAGCCCATCTATGCCGCTACCGTCGCGGTGGAGGTCGCCGGAGCAAGCCAGGCGAGATTGAGGTCACCGGATCGCGAGAGATTGAGGTCGTCGGACCTCGCTGTTGATGATCGACGCCGATCATCACTTCAAACCCACATCCCAGACTTATCTTCTTCGCCGATCGTCGGCATACTGTGTGGCAGAGAGGAAGAATGAAAGAAAGCGAAAGAGTGGTAGGGAGGAGAGAGAAAAGAAAACAATATTTTAGTGGATACCTCGTGAACAGTCTCTCGGTAAACCTGGAGAGCTACAGTGCACAAAGGGAAAATGCCTCCCTGTTTGCCGAAGCTGCTGTATCCTTGTTCTATGTCTGTCATCGGTAAAATAGCTACAAAATGGGATTTTGCTAGGCTGGTGTACTTGCTCTTACAATGAAAAGTTGGCCCGGAAAAAGTCAACCCAAGCCCGGAAAAGTCAATTGAGGCCGGAAAGGATAAAAAGGATATTTTTTGGTGATAAAAAGGACTTTGTGAGATTGAAACATTGGTTTGGAGAAGTTTTGGTAGTAAAAAGTCAACAAGGACCCGAAAAAAGCCAACCGGGCTTAGAGGGGAAAAAGGTAACCTGATGACGAAAATGGTTTTACCGGATTGAAACATTGTTTGGGGTAAAAATTTGGAAAAAAAGTCAACTAATATTTTAATCTAACACTAGTATTTTCTAACTTGTAAATGAGTTTAAATAAATGCGTACTTATACACATTGTAATCACATTAACATTGATCAAAGGTAAATTAGTCACGACATATATTTAGCATATTAAACATTAAAATGTACTCAACATGTAGGGTTAAAATGAGACAAGTCATAGCATAGGGTGGAATGTGGTAAAGCACAGGGGGCTGAGTGTAATATTAGTATAAACTTTGGGTGCGGCTATTCGTAGTCCCGTATTTTCTTCCTTAGCCAATTAAAAATTTTCAGCATCCAATTATTCGACAGTTAGTTATCGAAATTGAGATACATTTTCAGCATCCAATTACCGAAATAGTATATATTTTTTGTGCATTTCCGACATGTAATTACCGAAATATAATATTATTTTCAACAACTATTTACCGAAATGTATGTTCGGCAGTTGTTTACCGAAGGTTGAACATATTTTCGACATACAGTTACCGAAATATAATTTTCAAAAATTTTTAACGGGTTATGGAAGAAAATACGGGGCTGCGAATAATCGCCCCCTAAAATTTTCGACCTTAGCCCATTAAAAATTTCCAACTACCGAAATATGTTTCGACAGTTAGTTACCGAAATTGAGATATATTTTCAGCATCCAATTACCGAAATATATGTTTCTTGTGCATTTCCGACATGTAGTTACCGAAATATAATCTTATTTTCAACAGTTATTTACCGAAATGTATGTTCGACAGTTGTTTACCGAAGGTTGAACATATTTTCGACATGTAGTTACCAAAATATAATCTTCGGAAATTTTTAACGGACTATGAAAAAAAATACGGGACTGCGAATAATCGGCCCCTAAAATTTTCGAAAACCAACGCCCATGTACAGTGGGCTATTGTTTCGGAAAACAGAGTAAAAATTCGGATCACTGGGTTTTGATCCGCGGGGTGATTTCTTCCATTTTAACTCATTAAAATCATCACTTAGGGGCTAAATATACTTAGGGGAAGTAGAGAAGAGACTGTTCTACCTCGGTTCTGGCCGAAAAAGCGGATAACGGATTTGGACGGTTTTTCGTACAAACGGGAAAGACGACGGAGAAACGAAACGTGGGGCTGACTTCGGTTGACTGGGACTTGGTTCGGAGAAGCTCGGGGATGTTCCAGAAGATGGGGTAGCCCGAATTGGTGTTTAGCTAAGTGTGGAACAGAACCCCACCTAGGTTTCTCTCTCTAAACCTCCATTGATGGAGTGAAGCGCTCTCTCTCTCTCTCTTTCCTTATTCTCTTCCACTGAGATTGCAGTGAGTGGAGTGAGGCTGTTTTTGTGTGATTTTCGGAAAGGTGGGTTTATATAGGCTTTGAACCGGGCCTTGAATCTGGGATAGTCTTTTTCACGGAGGGTGTTACTATTGAGATAGTCTTTTTCACTAGGCTTCATGAATCTGTTTGCATAGCGGTGCAATTTTAATCATCTATTCGTGCAATTATTGATTGAAATTTATCTTTAATTATTACCGGTCAAAATTAATTCTTTCCGAAATTTTTTTATTAACATCTTAACCGTCTAAAATACTTTTTTTGATCACGATTGAGTGCACCTCCATAAAGAAGATTTTCTGAAGAGTAGTTATAGCCATTTGAAAATTTATTGGAGAGAGAGTAGGGGATAGACGATTATTTCCCCTATTTGTCTTTCTTTCCCTTGTCCTACCCAATCCTATCCCATAGCCATAAAAGAACCTAGGTTGAGTAAAAGCACCTAGGTTTAGTTTATCAAAAAAAAAGTAAAGAGCAAGAAAGCAACTTGGAAAACAAGAGAGAAGATTCGGAGAGAGAAATCCGAGAGAGGAGAGAGAAGGGGATTGTTCCCTATATACCCCTCAGGCCCTCACCTCATTTTTGTACCAATTATTCGACTTTCACACTTAAACAAATACTGTACTTAATTACACATTCACATTCATAATAGGGATGGAGCACACATACATTATATACCCAGTATATATGGGACCCACCTTCATTATAAGTATGGGTGTACAAGTGTGTAAGTGGGTGTGACCTGTGGAGTTAAAATTTTCGTTTTTCTACATACTCTCCTTTCCTCATTTGAAAAAAAAGGGGCATATGTTATGCTATATGGCGTTAAATATGTGGGCTCTTTGTGCAGATTTATGCTTCTTCCCAATGCAAAAAGCTGCACGCTGACATCACGAAAGCAATTTTAGGTGATTTTACAAGTTTGTCCTCAATTTTGTAAACTACTCCTAAAACAATTGGCGGGTCCTTTTTCCTCCACTGAGGCACCATTTCCCCTCCACCTTTTCACGATTCAGATGAACTCACTCTTCTTTAAGGATGAATTTGGCTTTAAAAGTTAAATAGTAATTTATTTTTTTATTTTTTATTAAAAAAATTTGTAGTTTTTATTTTTTTATTCATTCGTCTTGGACTCTCGGTAAAAGGAATCGAAAAAATATGAATTTTTTTTATTGAAATTCATAATTTTTTGAATAAAGATAAAATAAGAAACAAATTTATTTATTTTTATCTTTATTCAAAAATATATGAGTTTCGATCAAAAATTTTACTTTTTCGATTCCTCTCGTCAAGACGAATCAATAAGTCACAAAAATTTGACGCAAAACAAAAAAATGTAAAAAAAATTCAAATAAAGACCAAAAAAAATATTAACACTTGCATGTTTGTCTTTATTGAAATTGTTCTCATATTTGTTAGTTTTGCGTTAAACTTTTATAGATTATTAATTTATCTCGACCAGACGAATCGGGAAAAGTAATTTTTTTTCTTTTACCTAAATATTTTGAGAAATACTCCCTCCGTTCCAAATTGAGAGTCCATTATTCTATTTTAGGTTGTTCCAAAATGATGGTCCTTTTCCAAAAATGGAAGGAAAAACTTGGTGTTTTTCCAAAAGTGCCCCTCATAGGTGAATATAAGTGTTATAAAGTAGGTAGAATATATGGGTAATGGTGAAAATGATAGGTATTGTAGGTGTAATCATTGCATATCCCCTTAAATAGTTAGAATCCCCAAAAAGGACTCTCAATTTGGAATAGAGGGAGTACCACTTTTAAGAAGAAAAAAAAATTGTTGCTACATACATAATAATCCAAACACAAAACCAAACACGATTTCTCACATACACATGGAAGCTTCACATATATGTAAGAAATTGTATTTGGCGTTACATTTAAATTATTCTGTTTCTAGCATTGTTGCTACTATTTCACCAAAAAAGAAACAAAAAAAAGAGAGATTTAGTAATCGGTCCACTATAGATATTTCATAAGCCCACAAGTCCACCTAATAATTTTATAAAGTCACAAGTCCACACAACCTAAACCCTATACTAGAAGAAAAAGCAGTATTGCCTTCGCATTTAAAAAAGTGGCTAAAAGTTCAATCTCGTTGGCATAGGATTTTACCTACAAAATTGTTGCGTCGTTAAGGCGTGGCTAAAGGTGCGTCGACAATAGTTTTTGCCAACGAGAAGTCTATGCGTGGGTAAAGAATGAGTTTTAGCAACTACTTTCAGCATTGGCAAAAGGTCCAAGCTGTGTTGGTAATTGTTGTGCGTTGGCAAAAGTCAAGAAAAATAGGTACAACATTTTACTTTTGCCAACACAAAACAAAAACTTTAGTGACGACTTTCTTCGTGGGCAAAGGACAAGCTTTACCAACGCAAATTGCTCGTTGGCAAGAGCACCATTTGCACTAAATTATAATTTTATTTTTTTCCTGTACTACTTTTGCCGACACCTAAAATGCGTGAGAAAAATAATTTGTATTGTATGTTCCATACCTGTGCCCACAGTTAATTCTGTTGGCAAAGTTCTTAAATATATTCATAAATTTAAATTTAGAGCTCAATTTTCATAACATTTGAGGCCTATATTCCATCAAAATTCCTTAAAAACACACAAACATAGAATCTGTTATCAAATTTCAACAAAATCAATCCCATATGTATCCAAGTACATCCCAAAAGTAACTAACATTCTAAAATATCCAAAAACGAACTTTGTCGATACATTTCAATATCCAAGAGTAATTTACCAAGTCTACCATATCCAAGTATCCTACCAACAAAGCTATTATTAAAAAAAAAATGATCTGAAAACATTAAGTACTGATTCCATCGCATCGCATTGCCTTGCCAAACCAATGCATCATCAACCTGTCAATAAATTCAAAAAAAATCAATGAGAACTATAATTACTATCGTAATTGTGAAAATAATAGTACCTACTTTTATTTACTTTTATTGAAACAGAACACCCCAAAAGGAGAAGGAGGAGGGGAACAGAACACCCCAAAGGTTTAAAGTAAACCTAGGCTAAGTACCCCACAAAGTGTACAGGGATAGCTTCACACATGTTTTTTTTTTTTTGATCCGGTCTTCACACATGTTTGACCCTTCCAATAATTGGGATAACACTACTGCCTGAACTACTTGGCAGCAGCCTAACCTGAAAGCCTCACACCCATAGCCAAATAAAACACCAGCATCCCTTGATAGCAGCAGAAAACAGTTGCAACAAAAAAAAAACAGTATCCAAAGTAATGGTTGCCCCAACATTGCTTTGACCACGGAAACACAAAACCCACACTTTGCACATAACCAAAATTTTCCTTTTCAGAGAAGAACAAAAGACCCCACTGCCTTTTTCTTTCCAAAGACTACTAAAGCAATTGTTTTCCCAGGTGAACCAACTGTGTTCTACCGAAGACACCCATACACAGTGCACGCCAAACACTTTTTCTTTTCTAGAGGCTACTGCTTTCTGATGGTGTTTTCCCCCAAAACATACGAATACCAAATTAGCTTCCCAGAGAAGCTTTACACATACCAACAAATCACGAAATAGAGCAAAAAATTGCAAATTTCCAATTTGAGCCCTCTTAACAATCTGGGAAAACCCTTTCTGGTCGTTTACTCGCCAAGCGAAATAGCTTGTTGGGAGACCAACCAAAGCTCAAGTTCCATTAAAGACATCTACACAGGTAGGACATCATCTGATAATACATGGTTTTCATGAGGCTGATCTTGGGAGTTGGGATGTGCTTAACCCGTAAAACCTTGCCTTCGGAATAAGGTCGGAAACCCCAAGCGTAGGGCTTGATCGTCGGTAGCAATAAACCGGTAAGACCGGGATCGTACCACAGGGATTCAGAGATAGCTTAATTGGATTGTAGGATTTTTGTAAAGTTTTTGGCGTTTAAGACGGCCAACTGTCGGTTCTGCTTTAGAGAATGGAAAACGAAAGTGAAATGACTAGAAAAGTGGTTTGTGCTTGGTAAAAACAGGCGGCATGGTTTAGGGGCTCAAATCGCCCGATGACTTAGCTAATTCAGCCGTTTCTTTCTAACAACTCCAAGCCAAGGCATAGACAAACTTAGCTTGGAGCACTCAACGCTAAAAGTCGAGCATAACCATGGCATTAGCTCAGAAATGACTTAATCTCATTTGGAAATCACTTAAATCAAACGCCGGTAGCGTTAAAAGCTCCTAGCCTCGTATGCAAGACGAAGGTATTAGCCCCGGCCAACACACGATCAAAGAAGGTATTAGCCCCTTTGGTTTGGCCGAAAATTAGAGATTAAGCCTTTCCCTTACTAAAATCATGATCAAGTTATAGAAAAACCACTAAAACAACTAAACCATGGGAGAGAGATCACCCCATGGCCAAGCCTAGAAGACTACTCACTCATATTAAAAAGACTAGAAAGCAAGCTTAAGGAAGAAAACATGATTCACCGAAAGAAACGAAAATAAACTTGATATATAGAAGGATCTAACAAGTAGCTACAACATTAACAAACGGAAAATTAACATACGAACTAAACTTACAAGTATTGAAGCTTGAACTAAGAACAACAATGGAGAAAAAAGACTAGAAAGGAAACTAACCTAGAGCATAAAAGTAGATCAAGACTAAGGGGGAGAGAGGGGTATTTATACAACTCAGCCATTTCTCTCCACAAAATATCCCTGAACTTGCCAAAAGTGGCAAGTATTCCATAAATGGAAAGTTCAAAAAGTAGCAAAAAATCTGCAGAAAAGAAGCCGTATCGATACGGTTAAAAGCCCGTATCGATACCAGTTCTCTACGGGGAATTCCCAAAAGCTCTGTATCCAACTGGTATCGATACAGCCAATATGGTTGTATCGATACCACAGTGTTATCCCTGCATCCTGGCCTCAGCTTCAGCAGGCAGCTCCCAGCAACTTCCAGCTTCTCAGCACTTATTTTCATTCTCTAAATTTAAGTAAAGATTTCTTTACTTTAATTTTATTTAATGAAAATAAGAAAGTACCCCCCATTTGGAAACAATGGCATTACCAGAATTTCAAGATTCCAATTAAATCAAAATGTCAACCCCCCACTTTTAGTGTAAAATGAAAAACTGCACATTTTTCTTAAGACGAAATGGCTCAAAACATGACCTTGCTCTTTAAATAAAACCTTGTAACTTTGTAGTTACCCTTAGAAAAATTCAAGGATCAATTACCGCCATTTTTAATCTCGAGAATCGATACTTTTTCAGAAAGTCATTTTTCCATACTTAGACAGATTTTAAGGGGCCGACAGGGTCTTCGGGTACTTGGAAGCACTTGAGCTGTTCATGGCGTCAAACTACGCCTTATTTGCACGTTACCTGAAATACATGAAAACACACCTTACGTGCATTACCGCTACAAAAGCTAAATAAACATAAGATAAAACAACATAGAACGGGACTAGTCGCACCAAATATCTAAAATGTTGGGTGCTCATCAGGATGCCATCCAAGCACGAATAAATTTGTTGTAAGAGACTATTATGGTATAGAAAATCTCAAAACTCAAGATGCTGCACTGCGCAAAAGTTCCTGAGAAATGTAGTCAGAGGCATGTAGTTCAGGGATGGACTTGACTACATTCTACTAGAGTACTAGTAAATATAGACTGGTTGCGCTTTGAATACTTGCAGAGTCTAAAAAAATAAATATGGACTTGCACCAAGCTCCTGCTAGGCCTGTTCCGCTAAGGTTTTTATTTCACAATACGTCACCTTTAATTCAAAAAATAAGTACTTATTTCTCTTAGCGGAATGAGGCCGAATGTACATAGTCCCGCTAGAGTGCTTACGATTTGCATGGACGTCTATCTCCCTGCACCACTTGATCGAACTCCCCAGAGAAGCAACACTTTAGTTTTGTACTCTCTCAAAATGAATAACTTTGAGTCGATGGAAATATGGACATAAACATTTTTTTGAAAACAATGTAAAATAAAAGGGGGAACATCCTATTTATAGACCAACTGATGACCATTTCGAATAGTCACAAAGGGATGAGACACATATATTCATATAAGATGCGTCCATCCATGACGAATAGGTGTCACTGAAAAGACACGACTCTAAGACTCCGTTTGTTTTGATGTAAAATATTTTGCATTTTAAAATGTTTTTTATGTAAAATATTTTTTCAAAAAATAAATTTTAAACTTTTATTTTTCGATGTTAGGTTGAATTCTAGTAAATTTTTTACAAAAAAGTAGACAATAGATCATCTAATTGGCCTAGTATGTGAGTAGTTAATGTTTGGAGAGAGAGAACCGAAATTGGTGTGTGCAGAGAGTGTTCACATGCAAAGAGGAAGCAGTCAGAAATGGAGAAGTTTTAGGAATTAGAATGCGGTCGTGGTTCTCGTGGAAAATGGGAGAACATAATGGAAAAAAACAACTTACCGAGTTTCCCATAGTAAATCATTTTACTTCAACAGCCTGTTTGGATGGGGGATTTGGCCCCGGATTAGCCAATCCCCCTGACTTCTTCTCCCACTCTCCCTCTACTCCGGTGTTTGGATGGGCAAAATGGAAGGGGGATTTGAGCTCCTACCCGGATTCCATCTCCGGCTCCTCCCGTGCTAGTTAACGACAGGGGTAACCCTGTCGCTGGTGAATCCGGGTGGCTTTTTGACTCTTTTGCCCTTGACTTTTAACCACCAATTTACAATCCTATGGAGCAGAAACGTGATTATGAGAGCCTTAGAGACAAAATTAATAAAAGTCTCTTTAGAATAATATGATCAGAATAATAAGATCTTCACACCCATTCAAACGGATTAAAAATGGAAGCACTTAATTTTTTAACCATCAATTTGCAATCCTATGGAGCAGAAACGTGATTATGAGAGCCTTAGAGACAAAATTAATAAAAGTCTCTTTAGAATAATATGATCAAAATAATAAGATCTTCACATCCGTTCAAACGGATTAAAAATTGAAGCACTTAATTTTTTAACTATATTTTTTAATATATAAAGTTCGGTTTTAT
Organism: Rhododendron griersonianum; assembly: GCA_018127125.1. Lineage (NCBI taxonomy): Eukaryota > Viridiplantae > Streptophyta > Magnoliopsida > Ericales > Ericaceae > Rhododendron > Rhododendron griersonianum. Next base: position 39,936,134 of record CM030790.1, on the reverse strand, counting down.
TTTTATTTTTGAAAAAATCCTAATAAATACTACTAAGATTTCAACATTTAAAGATAAAATGAATTTATTTTACCCAAAATTAATGATAAATATGTATATATTCTAATATATATGAAATTAATATTTATTATCCATAAAATTAATAAACTGAGGGCAATTATGTCATTTGACATCTTATCCCATCATATCCTAATATATATGAAATTACAAATCCACCATTCAAATAAGGTTAAATTTTATTCAATATAATTACATTTATAATTATGCAATAATTAGTTATAAATATGTATTTACTGTAATTACGAAATTTACTTTTTAATTACTAAATTGAAAATAAATAATTCGGATTTTCAAAAATAATAAATCAAAAAAGGTTAAAATAATTTAAAGACAACTTGATTCAAATTTATGCAATAATTAATTGTATATATGTATTTAATGTAATTATAATTCAAAAACGTAATTTGTCCATTAAAATACTAAAGTGGGGGCAAATAAGTCATTTAACACCTTTTCCTATCATATCCACCTTTCAAATCCCCCTTCTCAAAAATTCATCCAAACACCTCATTACAAATCCACCCTTCTTAAGAGGTGGGGCCACCCTTCATAACATATCCCCCTCATTACATATCCACCTTCAAATCTCCCCTCATTACAAATCCTACTAAAACAAATCCTTCATCCAAACGGGCCGCAAGGGTGTAAAAGATTTTCCCCCAAAAATCATTTTACGGTAATTTTAATAACCAAACACTGAAAAATATATAAAATATTTTACGTCCATACAAACGGAGCCCAAATCATGTCAATTCAAATTCAAACCAAATTAAAATATTACTCCTATATCCCAATTACATTTTCCAACTTACAAATTGACGAATATATTACAGCAAATGGAAATTTTAACTCCTGGGAAAACATCAAAAGAAAAATAGTGGAGAGGTGACATAGTTTTGCATTTTCTTCCCACAGCAAAAAGATTTTATTAATCTTTGGAAAGGACACAGATTAAACGGATCTCAAGCACACCGACAAAAAGCCACCTGAGAACCGACCCCAAAAGAAGACAAGATGCCAACCCAAACCCCACAAACAAGACCAAAAGCTGTACAAACCCTAAGCACACCGACACCTACAATTGAGAACAAAAGGCCAAGCCCGAAATCAAAACCTAGATTCAAAGAAAAAACTAGCCGCACTGAAACTAGACCCGAGCCAAGCCCCCTTGAAAAGGACCAAGCAAATCCTTCCTCAGTACTAGGGATGGCATTCGGGGCGGAAAATGGATATTCCGTACCCGATCCCCGAACCCGAAGGTTGTTCCATATCCGCCCCGATCCCCGAACGGGGAGGGAAGAATGGAACCATTTCCGAGCCATTCGGTTATCGGGTAATCCCCGAACCGAATGGGTAACCGAATGGAATGAGAATAATATGTTCCGCCCCGCCCCGACACGAACCGAACCGAACCGAACCGAAATATTACAGTTTTGAAGCATTAGAAAAAACTGGCCACTATTATCAATGTTGGTTTATCAATATTACCAGCTTTCAACCGAAATATTATCAATATTGGCTTATAAAAAAACTGACCACAAAAACAGAAATTAAACACCGAAATAAAAATCAACATTACAAAACATGGTCCAACATATTTAACATGAACCTAATAATACAACTTCCAGATTCCTACCATGCAACTACAACATGCAACCATTCCAGATATCAGTTTTCATGTCCAGATTCATCACAAATTCCAGATTCCAACCATCCAACATATCAGTTTTTGCTTCCAGCCACTGTTTTTGCTTCCAGCCACTGTTCCTGTTCTTGCATACATCCACAGACCACTCACCAGTTCATCCACAGACCACAATAATACAACTTAAAGTTTAGTTACAAATTCTAATTATCCAACCACACCCAACTAAAAATAGGCCACATATAGTCTTCCAAAAAAAACAACTGTAGTGACATGCCAATAGAACATAAAAGATAACTCCCCCAAAATAACTTCATTTTGAGCTCCAAATGCCAACTTCAATTTGTAGAATTCATATCTGTTTAAATGGACAACAAAAAATTAAATTAATATGAGCAATACTTGTAAATGTTAAAACCACAACAAACATAAGACAAATGACAATTACCTCACGAGTCACGCACGAATCCCCCGTTTCCGCATCATCATATATAGTGGCGTACCCTGATGTGGATTCACCTAACAAATACAAAAGAAACATATTCATAAATACTAGCTTTATTTTACTAAAAGTAGAAAAATACAAGATACTAAATTGATTACCTTTCATTTCGTTAGACCACAACCAACTTTGAGCACACATCAAGGCTTCCATCGTATCGGGATGAAGTCTACTACGATGTGGACTTACCAACCTACCACTCGTGCTAAATGCAGACTCAGAAGCAACCGTCGATACCGGAATAGCTAACAAATCCCTAGCCATGGCTTGCAAAATTGGATACTTGGGTTCATGTGATTTCCACCAATTCAAAACATCAAATCCCGCGGATTTTGGCAAGGCAGCTTCCGACAAATAATGATCCAATTCTAATTTTGCAGTATCAATTGTCCTACTTCTCTTCGACTCCCTAAGCATATAGACATCATACTTTGATAGTGACTCTTCTTCAATGGAACTTAATTGGGAAGAAGAGTCACCAATACCCTCCATCATTGAACTAGGATTTTGATACTCCTTAAGCAATTTATAACAAAGTGCACGAACTTTCTCAACTTCTTCCTTGTAAGTTGTTGGAAACAATAATTTAAAGTAAAACTCCAACACATTGATCTTGTACCTAGGATCCAACACAGCAGAAACCCCAACAACACCATGTACCACAGACCAATACTTGTCAAATTTTTCCACCATTCTTTTGGCCATTTCCCTAATCACCTGATTCTCAGAATGGAGCCAATCTCTCAATTCAAGCCTAATCTCACATATATTTGGAAAGCATTGATTAGTAGTGGGGTATTTAGTTCCAGAAAACAATTCTGTCACCTTAAAAAAAAATTTCAGCTTTTGACAAACATCTCTAGCAAACCCCCACTCACGTTCGCTCGGTAAGGAATTATATTGAGCATCCCGTTTGCTTAAGCGATTGAATACGTCCTTATAAAGTAGGGCTGTTTGAAGCATCAAGAATGTTGAATTCCACCTAGTCGCACAATCAAGTCCTAATTTCTTAGTACTACCCACATTCAATTGGCGAACTGTTTCTTCAAACTTTTCCTCTCTTTTTTGTGACGCTGTCCAATACGCTACGCTATCTCGGATTTTCTCAATACCCACCTTGATAACATCCAACCCATCTTTAACAATAAGATTAAGAATATGTGCACAACAACGCATATGAAACAAATCCCCACCCAACATGAGCGATGCACTATCAAGTTTGTCCCACAAAAGATCAATCATCGCATCATTGGTAGAACAATTATCAACCGTTATGCTTGAAATCTTCCTATCAATGTTCCAATCCATCAAACAATTCAACAATTGTTCGCATAGAACTTCTTTTGTATGTGGACATGACACATATATGAACCTAACATGCAACATTGATATTTAATTAAAAATGAAAAAATAAAAATTTACATTGAATAAAGGAATAAAGATAACGATGTTAGTTAGAAATACCTCAAAATGCGACTTTGCAAAGTCCAAGAATCATCAATAAAGTGTGCTGTGACAGCCATGAAGCCTTTCTTTTGATTACTCGATGTCCACATATCCGTTGTGATAGCCAATCTACTTGCATTACTCACCACCAAACTCAATGTCTTCCCCTTATGGTGCTCATAAATCTTGAATATTTCACTCTTCATTGTGTTTCTACATGGCACCTTAAATAAAGGTTGAAGTGCATTCGAATACCTCTTAAATCCAACATGATCCACAATTGAAAGAGGATACTCATGCATGATTATGGCATGTGCAAGTTCTTTCCGTGCCGTACCATGATCAAAGCTATATGAAGTTAGTAGTGGAGGACGATCTTTGTTCATGAGATTGTTTGTTAAAACTTGCTGCCTCATGGTATCCTTCTTTTGGTGTTTCCGAATATAGTGTTGTGATAAATGCGAGGTTCCATTCTTTGTTTCTCCATTTATTTTGGCTCCACAATACTTGCAAATGGCCTTGAAAACCCCCGCAATTTTCACCCTATTATAGTGAGCCCAATAAGGACTCCTTAGCTTTGTATTGTCATCGTCCTCAGTAACTTTGTCCTCAATAGCTTTATCTGATAGTATTTCAACTTCTTCACCCTCATTTTCACTTGTATGGTTGTTGAGAGGGGAATCTGATTGTAAGGGGCTACTAGTTGGTTGTGATGGTCCAGAAGGACCAGAACTATCAATCGGATTTGTTGAATGAGCACTCGAACCGACAGGTGATTCAGACATTTTTAATCCTAAGGAAATTATCAGCAATGCAATCAAATAGTGCAAAAAACTAAGGACATGTGAATATATCAGCAAATTCAATTTTTGGTTGCCTTCTAGTCCAATGACATGTCTCTTATAGTGCAAAAAACTAATGTTCAAGTAATGCAATCAAATAAATAGTTAATAGACGAACAAACTAACAGACTGGAGGGGCTAGGCCGCCACCTCAACTCAGCAAACATAATATGCGAGGGGTTATGCCACCACCTCGGCTAAGCAATGCAATCAAATAAAACTAACTATACTAACTAAAAACAAACTCAATATTTAACCTGGCTTCGTTACACCTCAGGTTTGGCATAAAACCAGGTTAGAGGTATCCACCAAGCTAAATACGAGCTACTAACTACTATTACAAGAAAGAAGCGGGATACTTACAGCGGTTCTGCAATACGAAAACCCTCTCGAATGAAGAATGAAAAGCCTCACCAAGAATGTAAAACCCTCTCGAATCAAGAATGAAAAGCCTCACCAAGTTGCTTTAGATCACGAAGTCTGCAATACGAAGAAGATAACCACATAATCAGTTGCAGGAAAACAACCACAAAAAGGAGTGCAATGAACACTACACAGCGAAGGGAAAAGTGGGAAAGGAAAGCAAAACTCTGCAAAAGAACTCTTAAAAGTTAGTTTCAAAGTCAGATAAGCGTATGTTGGAATTCCATAACTATCCAGGTTAATATCATTAGATAATTACAGGCCTCTTTCATGTATGTATGCACACAAAAGCCAGAAATTTAGCAAAATGGTTAATCCATAGTGATATCTTACACAAAAACCATTGAAGAACTCAAAAAATATATATTGTATGCTACATCTTCCAGGTATATATTGCATCTTTGCAAGAGATCGACAGCTTGCAGAATGGAGTAATTATACTCGAAAGTATGCAACACCATAATGCGCGACTGATTTGTTGACCAAATTCATTGGCACTCAATATTTCCGCGAAACAAACATTAAACTTTACCTCCACTCGGTAGTCTTTTGGAATCGAGGACTCCATCAACATAATTAAGCTGACCCAACAGCCCAAAAGTCTTGCCTGCATATACCAAACCCTAATCAGTCAAGTTCAAAAGAAGTTTCTCGGAGTGTTGCCGATTTAGAGTGACATCGGCAAAATAAAGTTGGATTATCAACACGAGAAGGTAAAATCTCTCCTATCAGTAAGCAAACTACATAAGCTCAACATTAATTAATCAATTAACAGAAAAAAGAAGAATTCCAATCAATGACTAATATATTCACCTTCCGAGAGACAGAGAGAGAATGGATTCTGGAATGTTGCTTCGCACTTGTTCGATCGAAGATAGCTACAGTAGCTCGACAGTACAGAGAGAGAGAGAGAGAGTCTTCTCGGTTGATCGGTTCCCTGCATGGCCGAAGTATACAACAAAGTAACAAATAAGGTCACATAGTTTGAAGTCTCAATCCGAAATAGAGAGAAAAAGATCTGATCAAAATCACCTCCTCAATCCGAGAGAGAGAGAGAGAGAAAGAGAAAGAGACCTGATTCGCCTCCTCAAAGCTCTTCGGACTTCGGCTGAATTGAGAGAGAGAGAGAGAAAGAGATCTGATCTGAATCGCCGCCTCAAAGCTCTTCGGAGTTCGGACTTCGGCTGAATCGCCGAGAGTGAGAAGTGAGGACTGAGGACTGAGGCTGCAGTCTGCAGATTGGAAACCCTAACCCAATATACGACTATACGTGTATATATATAGCCAGGGGTAATTTTGTAGTATACACATATATGCAGGGGTAATTTTGTAATTTAACAGTTCGGTTCGATTCGGGTTCGGTTCGGGTCGGGGATCGGTTCGGGTATCTGCTGAACCAGACCCGAACCGAAACCCGTTTGGGTATCTTCCATGCCAACCATACCCGTACCCACGGGGAATATTTCGGTTATGGTTCGGGGATAATTTCGGTTATCGGTTCGGGTACCCATCGGTTCGGTTCAAATTGCCATCCCTACTCAGTACAACCTCCCACTACACGAGCGAGAACCACAATAACAATCCTTCCTCTTGATGTCGCCATTACCATCACGAACTCGATCTACCTTATAGTTGTAATCATTAGTCAACTCTCTTGAAGGAGGTATGTTTTTGGTAGCAAAGAACATTATGTGTGGCATTCTCTTGTCATCATGAACATAAAGGACATTTTGGGCGTAGAGGTTTGGAGAGCAACTATGGTTTATGAACCTCCCCACATTCCCAAATCTAGCTGCATCAATAGTGAAGCCACTACCATTCTTCCCGATATCGAATAGATACTCATCGTTACCGACTCTTTCCTCTGCTTCCTGTTCTCGAAGCAACTCTCCCGTGTACTCGCAAACAAAACTGCCGGATTGAATATAGTCCCGCGATCTAAGCCCCCACCCCATTTTCTCGGTCTTAAAAATCTCCAAACGGTATCGAATCCCGGTTTGGCTAACCCTATTTTGGCAAGAAGGCGGGCATTTGCAAGATGGGCCACACTCGAAAACGAGAGGCTTTCTCCTAACGATAGCGTCTTCCGAAGTGAATGGAATGTCGCCCCCATACGCAACGGTGCATGGACATTTCTCGAAACCTAAGCATCCATTGATGCAATCGCAACCCCTAGGGACAGAGTGGTTAGACTCGTACCACTCAGGGTAGATTACATTGGTAACATAATGAAAAGGTGGAAGCTTCTCATCGTCCTCGATGTTGACTGCGCGAACAGGCTTCTCCTCTTTTCCTTGAGAAACATCATGAGCAACCACACCTGATAACTTCAAAACTTTGGACTTCTTTGACTTCTTTGGCATGCCAACATGTGCTCCATTGACTTCCGGTTGCCCGGCCAATCGATGCAAAACAAACATATAAACCAATTTTCCGTAATTCCCTCTTTCTTGCGTACATTGGGTAACCGTATACAACCCATTGTACGTATACGTTGTCTGCGACCTTCTTGTAGTATTCAAAATAACCCTGACAGGGAGCCCAGCATCCATGCTGTTAGTCAAGGCAAGATTTCCTCTTGTAAGCTTTTGATCTTCAGGGGGCTTATCGACAATATTTGGATTTCCACCTTGACCAGAATATATCACAACATTAGGAGATTCTCCTGCATCATTGCCATAGCGACCGGACTTAACAATGCTCGTGGCGAACTTTTTCCCATTTTCCTCCATGTAATCAATTCCACCTTGATACGGATGATGGAGGCCTATAACAGCGAGTTCAGCCCGAAATTGGAATTTGTCACCAATTTCTACCCCCGGGACAGGTCCTGATAACTTTTCAGTATTTACCCATTTTTGTTGCTCTTTAAGAAGCGTTGCAGCTTTCACACAAAAGTGCGGCTTTCTTTTTCCCTTCGCCTCTACCTTGTGTTCATTTGAAAGCATCGTAAACGTCTCTTGGAACAGATTCAAAATTTCCCTCACTTTACTACGAGTCACATCTTCCTTGATTTTCACATAAGGAACAACGCTAAGATCATGGGGTTTTCCAGAAAAAGTCATTCTTGGCAGTCCAGCTTCCCCTTCAAGATTGATAACTAGGCAGGAAAGAAAAAAAATGATAAGCCACAATCTCATTACATTTCAAGAAGGGAATTGAAAACAGATGCGCATAATTATACGAGCATAAGAGTCCAATTTCGTTCATCCACTCTAGCTATTACCTATGGAGAACGCATAGGGACACAAATACGAACACGGTAGGGAACACTGACACGGATTCGAGACAGGGTATTCTTAAAAAATGGGGATGCGAACGCACGGCAATCTCTCCGCTGAAATCTGAATATTTAGGTTAAGACGCCAACCAAATGCATTAGTGACTCATTCTGTATGAGATTGCTTTATAGATTTAGGTTTAGACTCCTATCAAATGCATTATTTTGAAGTTGCAAATATTTTAATCCGGTATAAAAGTCACCCTGTTGTGCTCCTGCGGGTCATCGCCTCCTCGGCATGCGCTATCACAAAGAATATTTGAATTTAGTAGACAAGCCCCAAGGGCGTGTGCTATGCGTGTCCTTTGTTCTCATTTTAACGCGAAGAATCAATAGAAAACCAGGCAAAACAAACCCAAAACCCATTAAATTAGGTAACATTTTCAAATGTAAACGAGAAAGACGCACATAAAAAATGGAGGGAAAACGGGAGAAATAGAACAGAAGCGACAGATGGTAGTGTGGGAACAAAGTGATAGAAAAGCAGAAAGTGGAAATCAAGGCTGTTCATTCAAGACAGAACACTACTTCACGGTTATTCATTTTCAAGAGAGAGAGAAGAGAGAGAGAGAAGTACTATTTCAATATTCAAGCAAGATTAATCATACTAAATATGAACAAACTACTGACGAAAAGAGTAACAGAAAGGAAATGACAGCAAATTACTACTGTAATTCAAGATTCAAGCAAGGATGTGAACAAAATTGGCTTACTGCAGATGGGTCTTTATGTGTTTGGAAGCAAGAATAAAAAACTAACTAGGGCTTTTAGTAGAAGTGTTCCTATTTCGTGCTTATCCTTGTTTCTTGGGGGGAGTGAGAACCGCCTTTGACTGGAGTCGTGGGGCTGCTGCCCTTGGACACAGCAGTGCCCCCATATTATACACCGTTTTGGTTCCAAAATTTATAAACCCCTTCCTTCACCCCTCTATTGCCATAGGTTTAAAAAAAGCTTATTCGGTTGGAAATGTGAATCTTACAATGAAAAGTTGGAAAAAGTCAACTCGGGCCCGAAAAATGTCAATTGAGGACGGAAAGGATAAAAAGGATATTTGGTGATAAAAACGACTTTGTGAGATTGAAACATTGGTTTGGAAAAGTTTTGGTAAAAAGTCAATCAGGGCCCGAAAAAAGCCAACCGGGCTCAGAGGGGTTAAAGGTAACTTGATGACAAAAATGGCTTTGCCGGATTTAAACATTGTTCGAGGTTGAAATTAAGGAAAAAAGTCAACTAATATTTTAACATTGATCAAAGGTAAATTAGTCATGACATACATTTAGCATATTAAACATTAAAATGTACTCAACATGTAGGGTTAAAATGAGACAAGTCATAGCATAGGGTCGAATGTGGTAAGCACAGGGGGGCTGAGTGTAATATTAGGCCCCGTTTGATAACCCTCCAAGGGGTTGGGATTGGATTGGTAGAGTGTTGGTATTATTAATACCTTGTTTGGTAACCAAAAATTGTTCGGACTAGTAGTCCGATGGGATTAAAAATCCGGGTAATATGGGGTATTAGCACTTGGTATTGAGGGGTATTAATAATCCAATCCCAACTCCTTCACATTACCAATCCCTTTTCATTACCAATTTCTTCTATCAATCCAATCCCATCATTTAATCCCATCTCAAACAAACGTGATATTAATAATCCCATCATTTAATCCCATCCCAAACAAACATACTCATTATCAATCCCTTCTCATTACCAATCCCATCTCCTTACGAATCCCGATCCTAATCCCATCTCCTTACGAATCTCATCCATCTATCACTGTTATCAAACAAGGCCTAAGTATCAAAATTTTCGAAAACCAACGCCCATGTACAGTGGGCTTATTGTTTCGGAAAACAGAGTAAAAATTCGGATCACTGGGTTTTGATCCGTGGGCTGATTTCTTCCATTTTAACTCATTAAAATCATCACTTAGGGGCTAAATATACTAAGGGGAAGTAGAGAAGAGATTGTTCTACCTCGGTTCCGGCCGAAAAAGCGGGTAACGGGTTCGGACGGTTTTCGTACAAACGGGAAAGACGACGGAGAAACGAAACGTGGGGCTGACTTCGGTTGACTGGGGCTTGGTTCGGAGAAGCTCGGGGATGTTCCAGAAGATGGTGTAGCCCGAATTGGTGTTTAGCTAAGTGTAGAACAGAACCCCACCTAGGTTTCTGTCTCTAAACCTCCATTGATGGAGTGAAGCGCTCTCTCTCTCTCTCTCCTTATTCTCTTCTACTGAGATTGCAGTGAGTGGAGTGAGGCTGTTTTTGTGTGATTTTCGGAAGCCCATTACTAATCACACCCCCCGTGTCAGACCCCCCCGACACGGGCAGGCCTTCCCCCTTTTACCCCCGGCCCCCCCCCCCCAACCCAGCCACGTGTCAATCCCCCGGCCCCCCCCCACCCCAACCACGTCTCTCTCTCACACTCACACTCTCTTAAGTAATTTTTTTATAAAATTTTAAATGTTAATAATTTTTTTTTCACATACTTTTTTTTAATAAATTTTACATTTTTGAAATCTACTCAACGAAACCTATCAAACGAACCTAATATTGATGGTTAAATGATGTAAAACGGAAAAATTATATTTTTGTGGTAGTTTAAACTGTCTAAATAGGTTGAAAAATTAAGTGTTCCGAATTTCAATCCGTTTGAACTGGTGAAAAGATTTTAGTTTTCTGATCATTTTATCCTAAATGGCCATAATTAAATTTTGACTCTAGGACTCTCGTTGATGAACCCTAAGAGATATTTGATTCTACGAAACCAAAAATTCATTATGACCATATAAGATAAAATGATAAAAAAAAACAAGATCTTTCCACCGATTGAACCGGATTGCAAATCGGAACACTAAAATAATTTTAAATAAATAAAAAAGACACAAAGACACAAAGTATAAACATTAGAAATTAAATAACAAAAAATAACAAAAAATCGGTTATCGGTAATTTTTTAAACCTTTAGACAGTTTATATATGTTAAAAAATATAGTTAAAAAATTAAGTGTTCCAAATTTCAATCCGCTTGAACTGGTGGAAAGATTTTAGTTTCTTGATCATTTTATCCTAAATGGCCATAATTAAATTTTGACTTTAGGACTCTCGTTGATGAACCCTAAGAGATATTTGATTCTACGAAACCAAAAATTCATTATGACCATATAAGATAAAATGATAAAAAAAACAAGATCTTTCCACCGATTGAACCGGATTGCAAATCGGAACACTAAAATAATTTTAAATAAATAAAAAAGACACAAAGACACAAAGTATAAACATTAGAAATTAAATAACAAAAAATCGGTTATCGGTAATTTTTTAAACCTTTAGACAGTTTATATATGTTAAAAAATATAGTTAAAAAATTAAGTGTTCCAAATTTCAATCCGTTTGAACTGGTGGAAAGATTTTAGTTTCTTGATCATTTTATCCTAAATGGCCATAATTAAATTTTGACTCTAGGACTCTCGTTGATGAACCCTAAGAGATATTTGATTCTACGAAACCAAAAATTCATTATGACCATATAAGATAAAATGATAAAAAAAACAAGATCTTTCCACCGATTGAACCGGATTGCAAATCGGAACACTAAAATAATTTTAAATAAATAAAAAAGACACAAAGACACAAAGTATAAACATTAGAAATTAAATAACAAAAAATAACAAAAAATCGGTTATCGGTAATTTTTTAAACCTTTAGACAGTTTATATATGTTAAAAAATATAGTTAAAAAATTAAGTGTTCCAAATTTCAATCCGTTTGAACTGGTGGAAAGATTTTAGTTTCTTGATCATTTTATCCTAAATGGCCATAATTAAATTTTGACTTTAGGACTCTCGTTGATGAACCCTAAGAGATATTTGATTCTACGAAACCAAAAATTCATTATGACCATATAAGATAAAATGATAAAAAAACAAGATCTTTCCACCGATTGAACCGGATTGCAAATCGGAACACTAAAATAATTTTAAATAAATAAAAAAGACACAAAGACACAAAGTATAAACATTAGAAATTAAATAACAAAAAATAACAAAAAATCGGTTATCGGTAATTTTTTAAACCTTTAGACAGTTTATATATGTTAAAAAATATAGTTAAAAAATTAAGTGTTCCAAATTTCAATCCGCTTGAACTGGTGGAAAGATTTTAGTTTCTTGATCATTTTATCCTAAATGGCCATAATTAAATTTTGACTTTAGGACTCTCGTTGATGAACCCTAAGAGATATTTGATTCTACGAAACCAAAAATTCATTATGACTATTTAAGATAAAATGATTAAAAAAACAAGATCTTTCCACCGATTGAACCGGATTAAAAATCGGAACACTAAAATAATTTTAAATAAATAAAAAAGGAAAAATATATAGAGTATAAACATTATTAATTAAATAAAAAAATAACAAAAAATAGGTTATTGTATTTTTGGGACAAGTTGCAGGTGGTGGTTCAAAAGAGTCGGCCAGCCATTGTTGACTATTGACTATTTTACTGGAAGCCTGAAGAAAGCATTTCTGCTTGTCAGAAGCCTGAAGAAAGCTGGCCATCAATGACAGTGGTCGTTGAAAGTTGAATCTGCAGCATTGAGAGGATTGTTACCCGTTGTAAATTTGACAGTAGCGTCTATATAATCAGTAGCGTATATATTCACACTTACTCTCATTCATCATATCCTCACAATTTTCTCAACTTTCATTTCGTTTTCGTAATTCATATAATAAAATTATTTATCAATACAATTTTTCATTTTCGGATAGTTGGTCAGTTGGGAACGATGTTGCTAATAATATTCCGTATGAGGAGAGCAGCTCCTACGTTGGAAACGATGTTGCTAATGATATTCCGTATGAAGAGAGCAGCTCCTACGTTGGGCGTGATTACACACCCGAATTTACGACTAACCAGGTTAGAAGTTATTTTCCTCCAGACAAAGTAATTTAATTCCTCTAATTAATAGAATGTATTTTATGGGTGTTACATTTGTTACTTATTTTGTCATGTTTCAAGCATACTGGCTTCCCACGTGCACACACCCTCACTTATATGCCACCTAAAGCTTACATGGAATAATCAATATTTTTAATATACGGGATATTACATTGTGCTGATACGTATTCATTTTTTTTTTTGTTATAGATATTTGAAACTAGAGCTGTCATGGTAGATTGGGTGCGGAGAGTTGGTAAGAAAAATGGTATTGTGATTGTCATAAGTAAATCTGCTAGTATAAAGGGTAACAAGATGCCGAAGTGCATTCTTATTTGTGAAAGGGGAGGATTGTACAGACCGCCAACTGGAAGGGCATTCAATGCAAAGGAATACTGGAACAAAAAAATGTGATTGCCCGTTCAAGCTGCGAGGTGTACCACAACCTCCAGACGGTGTTATGTGGAGTTTGCAGGTTGTTAAAGGTTTTCATAACCATGAACCAGCAGAAAGTTTTGAGGGACATGAGTACCCGTCAAGGTTGACCCCAATCCAGCAGCAATTTGTTCGTGACATGTCTAGCAGCACCGCGCCTCGAGAAATTCTTAATATCCTGAGACAACAAGACTCGTCAATTAGTACAGGAATTAGGAGTATTTACAATGTGAAGGCACAGTATAAGAAAGAGCAACTGGGGGGTCTACCTCCTATTGGGTACATTTTGAATAAATTAAAAGAGAAAAATTACATTTACGACTACCTTACAAATGAACACAACGAAATCACAGATATTATTTGGGTTCATCCTAGAAGCCTTGAGCTATCTGTCAATTTTCCGTCCGTGTTGATTATTGATGCGACATATAAGAGTAATGTGTATCGGATTCCACTATTGGAAGTTGTGGGTATCACATCCACAATGAAAACTTACTCTATTATGTTTGCATATTTGCATAATGAGACAAAAGAGCGACTGATATGGGCATTAGATACTTTAAAAAGATGGATGGTTGGAAAAGGGGCAGCATTGCCATCGGTGATTGTTTCAGATAGGGATCTGGCACTTCTTGGCGCCATTGGAATATGTTTCCCATTCGCACAACACATCCTTTGTATTTGGCACATAAATCAGTGTGTAATGAAGAAGTGCAGGCCTATGCTTGGTACGAGGTGGGACGAGTTTTCGAATGCATGGCACGTTCTTATTCATTCATCGACACCGATGTCTTTGCAACAGAGGTGGACTGCCATGTGTGGAGAGTTTGAGCAATACTCCAATGCCATGCAATATCTTTGGGATACATGGTTAGGTCCTTACAAAGAGCGATTTGTTGCAGCATATATAAACCAGTTCATGCACCTTGGGAGCAATTCAAGCCAAAGGTAACTTTCCTATAGTCATTGTATATTTACTGTCCTGCACTAAAGAATACTTTATGTAACTTTCCTATTTAACACAGTGTATTATTAAATTGCAGGGCGGAGTCTGCGCATGCGAGGCTCAAACAATACTTGGGAGATACCATGTCCTCGCTTCAAACATCTTTTCAGAAAATAGAAAAGATGTTGACCAGTCAGTTCGCGGATATTCAGGGGTCGTTCCAGAAATCTCTCAACATTCCACGACACAAACATCTACATGAAGGCATTTATAGTGAAATCAGAGGTCGCATTTCATTACAGGCAATGAACTTGATCCATAAGCAAGCAGAACGCACCGATAACGAAGCCGGCCTTTGCTTTTGTAAGATCAAAAGGACACACGGATTGCCATGCTTTCACGATATCGCACTTTACCGTTCTGTGGACAGACCAATTCCGTTAAGCTCTATCCACCCTCATTGGAGTACGTTGTCCATGCATGCCCAGAGGCATACTGACGAAGGAGCACGATCCGACAGGGCAGCTCAGCTTATTGAAAGATTAAATGAAATGGATTCCGATAGTCGAGAGTCTATGATGGACAGGTTTCTCGATATGGCGGATCCATCTCGTTGCACAGTTCAACCCCCAGCATACAACACAGAACACAGGGGTCGACCTACAGGCAGAGATGAGCAGAGTAGAGGTCACATACCTTCCTTCACAATATCCACTTCAGAATCTCCGGCCTCACGTATTCCAATATCGCGAAGGAGCAATGGGAGGGATCACCTCGTTGAGAAATTTCCTCAGCAGTATCAGCGTTATATTTCCCACTGTGTTGACGTTCGACCCGACGGTCATTGTGGTTTCAGGGCGATAGCCGAGCAAGTCTATGGTTCTGAAGATGGATGGGCTCAAGTACGACAGGACCTTATCCAAGAGATTGAACAAAATTGGGTCCTGTATGAACAGCTTTATCCAGAACATAATTATGTACCCCAGGTGCTACAAAGACTTCGTTACTTCCAGTCATCGGCACCAGAGGATCATTGGATGGATTCTATATCATTGGGACTTGTCATTGCATCAACGTACAACGTTGTACTGCATACATTCGATATGATTGCTTCGAGTTGTCTCACTCACTTGCCGTTGAGCTCCCATCCAGTTCCATTAGCAACGCGCACACATATAGCTATTGGCCGTGTTAATGGCAATCACTTTGTGCAAGTTTTTCTATACCGTCATTACCCTGTACCACCCATCATCATATGGTGGAGGCCAAATGCATCAAATGAAGCACAAGGATGGGCTCATCCTTATGAAGCACGCCTCCAATTATGGTACGAAGTAATGCAGATAGATCCGCCGGGACGACAACCACAATTTGGCGGAAATATTGACTAAATTTGTGTATTTATTTATGTTCATGTATTGGTTCTATATACTCAATTATAATTAAATGAAGTTTGATTTCAGTTTGTATTATTGACTATTCAGAGAAATATAAAGAAAATTTAAGTGAATTCAATATATATAATTTACTTGAAAACTGAAATATAGAAGTTTAAAAAAAATGAAGGACAAAAAAATAAAAACAAAAAAAATAAGATATTAGGGCCGAAAAAAATATAGTTTTTTCGTTTTACATTATTTCACCATCAATATTAGGCTCGTTTGATAGGTTTCGTTGAGTAGATTTCATAAATATAAAATTTATTTAAAAAAAATATGTGAAAAAAAAGTTATTAGCATTTAAAATTTTATTTAAAAAAAATAAAATAAGAGAGAGAGAGAGAGAGAGAGAGAGAGAGAGAGGGGGGGATGGCCGGATGGGTCTGGGGTAAAAGGGCGGGGGTAAAATAGGCAGTTGGTGGGACCGGTGTCAGAGCCCCCCCTGACACGGGGGGGCGAGTAACAGCACTCTTTTCGGAAAGGTGGGTTTATGTAGGCTTTGAACCGGGCCATGAATCTGAGATAGTCACTCCGTTTGGTTCACCATTTTGAGAGTAATTTTTTACTCTCGACACATTTTTTAATAAATTTCTTTTTCTATTTCTCTTCACTCATTACTACTCAACTCTCAAAAATAACTTTCTAAAACCTCAACTAAACAAAGTGACTAGTCTTTTTCACGAGGATGTTACTGTGATACGCTTTTTCACGGAGGCTTCATGAATCTGTTTGCAAAGCGGTGTAATTTTAGCCGTCTATTTGCACAATCAATTATTGAGATTTATTTTTAATTATGATCGGTCACAATTAATTCTTTTCAAATTTTTTTTATTAAGATCTTGATCGTTCAAAATACTTTTTGAACGATCACAATTGAGTGCACCTCTATAAAGAAGATTTTCTCGAGAGTAGTTATAGCCATGTGAAAATTTATCGGAGAGAGAGTAGTGGATAGACGATTATTTCCCCTATTTGTCTTTCTTTCCCTTGTCCTGTCCAATCCTATCCCATAGCCATAAATGCACCTAGGTTGAGTAGAGAGCAAGAAAGAAAGCAACTTGGAAAACAAGAGAGAAGATTCGAGAGAGAGATCCGAGAGAAGGGTAGTGTTCCCTGTATACCCCTCAGGCCCTCACCCCATTTTTTTACCAATTATTCTACTTTCACACTCAAACAAATACTCCCTCTGTCCCTATTTAATTGTTCATTATGATTTTGATGTATTTTCAATGACTTATATCTCTCAACGCATATTGCTAAAAATATGCAATATGGATCTTATTTGATAATTCTTAATTTTTTTTCTATACGACAATGATTTCAAAAATATAAAATATAATATACGTCGAGAGATATAAGTCATTGAAAATACACGCAAAACCATAGTGGATAATTAAATAGGAACGGGGGGAATATTTAATTACACATTCACACTCATAATAGTGGGTGGAGCCCGCATACATTATATACCCTGTATATATGGGACCCACCTCTATTGTAAGTATGGGTTTACAAATGTGTGTGACCTGTGGAGTTAGAATTTTCGTTTTTCTACACATTCTCCTTTCCTCATTTGAAAAAAAAGGGGCAAATGTTATGCTATATGGCGTTGAATATGTGGGCCCTTTGGGCAGATTTAGGCTCCGTTCCAGAAACCTTCTTAAAAAATAAGCAGCTTATTTCATATTTTCAAATTTAAAAATAAAGTAAATGAAAAATAATTTTTTGATTTTTTTTGCACCGTATTAAAGATCTTGATGAGATCTATCAAACTAGATCCATATTGGTAGGAAAATTATTTGCGTAAACACATTATTTTTGAGCTTGAAATTGCCTTCTTAAAAAATAAGTACTTATTTAAGGTTCCGGAACGGAGCCTTATGCTTCTTCCCAATGCAAAAAATTGCACGCTGACATCACGAAAGCAATTTTAGGTGATTTTACAAGTTTGTCCTCAATTTTGTAAACTACTTCTAAAACAATTGGCGGGTCCTTTTTCCTCCACTCAGGCGCCATTCCCCCTCCACCTTTTCACTAGGGGTGAGCAAAAAATCCGTCAAACCGCGAATCCAGTCCAAACCAATCCAAACCGAAAGATTTGGTTTGATTTTTTAATAGTATGGTTTGGTCATGGTTTAAAAAAATTAGAAATCGCGTTATATGGTTTGGTTTGTGGATACACGTTCACGGTTATGATTCCAAACCGATCCGAACCGTATAATACATATATATATAATTACAATTCACCAAATAAATATGAGAGCCTTTAACTACTTTTCTAATTTTATTGATCCTATTAAATCCACCGCAATATTTATTTTTTCTTTTCTACCAAGATAATTTAGACTAAACTTCTATATATCAAACCCAATCTTAATTTCCTATGATTATTAATTTATTATTATACACAAAAACATCACTAGATCAGTCAACTTCCACGGCCTAATTCCTAAATTTCTATACATGAAAACCAATTATAATTCCTATTCCTATAATTCCTTCACTACCAAGACTAATTACCCTAAATTTCTAAACATGCACCGTAGTTTAAAACTGAACCGTATTTTAATGGTTTGGATTGGTTTGGTTCTATACCTTTTGTGTGGGTTGGTTTGGTTCTCCAAATTCATAATTCATAGATATTAGTTTGGTTCTTGGTTTACTGTAAAACCGAACCAATTCGAACCATGCTCACCCCTACTTTTCACGATTCAGATGAACTCACTCTTTCTTTTTAAGGATGAATTTGGCTTTAAAAGTTAAATAGTAATTTATTTTTTTATTTAAAAAATTCACAATTGCTTATTTTTTGTCAAATTTTTGTGATTTATTAATTCGTCTCGGTAACAAGGATCGAAAAAATATAAAATTTTGATCGAAATTCATAATTTTTTGAATAAAGACAAAATAAGTAAAAAAATTATTTATTTTTTTCTTTATTCAAAAATTTATGAGTTTCGATTAAAAAAAATACTTTTCCGATTCCTCTTGTCAAGACGAATCAACAAGTCACAAAAATTTGATGTAAAACTAAGAAACATGAAAAAAAAAATTAAAAACATGCAATTTTTCTAAAAGTGTTACTCCAATATATTTTTTTGGTCTTTATTTGAATTTTTTTTACAATTGTTAGTTTAATGTTAAACTTTATGGATTATTAATTTATCTCGACGAGATAAATCGGAAAAGTAAATTTTTTTCTTTTATCCAAATATTTTGAGAAATACCACTTTTAAGAAGAAAAAAAATTGTTGTTGACTTTTTTGCCTTGTTCAAGTTCTCACTTAATTATGCAAGTAGGAGTTGATTTATTTGTGACTTCAGGTGTTTAATTAGACATTTCTGTGTGAGTAACAGAGTAACAAAAGTGCTACATATACAATAATTCAAATTTCAATACTAAACATAATCTTTTACATACATGTGGGTCTACACGCGTTACATACATAATAATTCAAACACAAAATCAAACACAATTTCTCACAAACACATGAAAGCTTCACATATATGTGAGAAATTGTATTTGGTGTTATATTTAAATTATTGTGTTTCTAGCATTTTTGTTATATTTAAATTATTGTGTTCTATAATGATAGGTCCACTATAGAAATTTCATAAGCTCACAAGTCCACTTTATAGTTTTATAAAGTTACAAGTCCACACAACCTAAATCCTAGGGTATCCTATAAAAATGCCTAAAACCATATGAAAGTACTTAAACCGCTAAAACCCTATAATAGAAAAGTGCACTCTAAAACCCTATAAAAGTACCTAAACCCTACGGTATCCTACGCTAGGGTAATCTACCCTACCCTAGGGTACCCTGTTAGAATATTGTCAGGTTTATGTTAGTCCCACATTGGCTAATTAGGTCATTGTAGTGAGTATCTCATAATATAAATAAAGGTTGTGTGTGTTAGGGTTAATTAACACCCTATACACTTTTCACTCTCCTAAACAACATGGTATCAGAGCTCTACCTTTACCCTAACCCTAACCCTAAACCACCACAATCCTAGATCTAGCCGCCGCCGTACGTCACCAACTACCGTCCACCTTCGTCGTTTTTCCTAAACCAACCGGAACCCCTATTCATAAACCCCAGTTAAAACCCTAACTTTGAAATCCCCAAATTGCAACTTTACAATCGAAACCCATACCAAAACTTACCCCCAATCCGACTTCGTTCAGCCCTAATCCGAGTTCAAACAGTCCTAATCGAGTTCAAACAGCCCCAATCCAACTTCGTATAGCCCTAATCAAGTTCGAACAGTTCTAAATCAGGTTCGACACATACCTTACAATCCTTCGTCTGTCTCCGGCGAACGTCGCCGACCTCCGGCGAGCCATCTCCAGGCACCAGCGACCAGCCTCAGCCCTCGAAAAATCAAAACCCAGTTGATTTCGGACTTCAAAACCCTTCGAACATCAGGACCCAGTTGATTTCGGCCTTTATACATGCTCGAAATAGCCCTACACCACTCGGTTTAGATCGAAATAATCTGCAATATGTTTGTTGGGTTTTTTATCTGCCAGGAGTTCGTGATCTGTTGGCTACCAGGTTGTTTCTTGTTCCAACAGTTTTTGTAGTATGCATGTCTTGATTGTTTTTTTGCTTTATCCGCTATTTCTGATATGAAAGTTTGGGTTGCGGAGGATCTATGGCTGTTGGTATTGGTATTAGTATTGTTGGTCGTAGTTTGATGCATGTCTTTGTTCAGTGTTGGTAGAAGTTTTCTCCGTTGGTTGCCGGATCAGTTGGGTGTTTTCTTTTTGTTGGTTGAGGTTGTGGTGATTTATTGTTTGGGGTGCCTTTACATTGTTTGGGTAAAATGTCTGAGCAGAAGAAGGATTCTGATTCTGGTACTGTTTCTAGTTCTGGTTCTACTGTTGTTGGTAGTTCATCTAGTGGTTCGTGGTCTCGCGACAGGCGCCCTATTACCTCCACACCATTAAATGGGGGTAATTATGTTCTTTGGGTTAAAGCTGTTGAGATATATTATATGGGTCAGTCTGAGGACTCTTATTTGACTGATGAGCCTCCTGCTACTGCTGAACCCACATATAGGGCATGGAAAGCGGTTGATGCCCGTATTCGTTCAGAGTTATGGAATAGTATGACAGAACAGGTTGCTAGTACGTTGATGTTCTGTGATACAGCTAGAGAGGTGTGAACACAGGCAAAAGAGTTGTATTCAGGTGTCGACAATCTTCGTCGTACGTATGATCTTCATCAGTCTTTCTTTAATATATCTCAGGGTGATGATTCTTTTGAGAATTATTATGCTAAGTTCCTTCGTATTTGTAATGAGCTGGATATCTGTGAGCCACTTTCTGCTGATATTCAGGTTATACGGCGCCGGCGTGAGCGCATGAGAGTTACTCGTTTCTTATCTGGTGCCTCATCCACTTTCAAACCTGTGGGTAATCAGATTTTGGGGGACCGTGACTTACCTCCTCTCAGCGAGGTATTCAGTCATCTCCTGCAGTCATCGTCTATTTCTGGTACACCGGCTCTTGACCGTTCTGCTTTGACTTCCGCTGTTTCTGATAGCTCTGTGTTCTCAGTTAGCCGTGGCCGTGGTCGCGGCCGGGATTCTGGGATTCGAGGTCGTGGTCGAGATTTTGGGATGACTGGTCGTGGTTCTGGTGGTCATACAGACACTGTTATTGGTGGTCGAGGTGATCGTACATTTAGTTGTGGTGGCCGCATAACAGGGGGAGGCCATGGTCGTGGCCGTGGTGCTCGGTTGTGTACTTATTGTGGGGGGGACCAATCATTGGGTGGACATATGTTATGAGTTGTATGGCTTCCCTCAGGCTCATCAGGCCACTGTCTCTGAGGATACTGGACAGTTTGCTCAATCTTCTGCTGATAGTGTGGTTGTTTCCGCTGATGAGTACCAGCGCTTATTGTCATTTCAGACTGCAACAGGATCTTCCACTGCTACGCTTGCTCAGACCGGTCCATCTATTGCTTGTGTTGCCTCCTCCTCTTCCTCTCCTTGGGTTATTGACTCGGGAGCTACAGATCATATGACTGGTACACCTGCTTTCCTTTGTGATCGACAGCCAGTTGGTAGATCATCTCATGTTACCTTAGCTGATGGATCTACCACTGCTGTTGTTGGTTTGGGTTCAGTTCCTATCTCTTCCTCTCTTACATTGACATCTGTATTACACGTTCCTCGTTTTCCGTTTAACCTTATGTCCGTGAGCCGTCTTACGAAATCTTTAAATTGTTCTGTTACATTTCTTCCTCATGGCTGTGTTTTTCAGGATCTCACGACGGGGAGGAAGATTGGTGGGGGCATTGAGCGAGATGGCATATATTACTTAACAGTATCTCAACCCGTTGCCCTTTAGACATCAGAGTCTCCATATCAACAGCACTGTCGTCTTGGTCATCCCTCTCTTCAGAGTTTGAAGCGTCTTGTGCCATCGTGTCGTTCCATTGATAAGTTGGTTTGTGAAGTCTGTGAGTTTAGTAAACACCGTCGAGTCAGTTTTTATCCTAGGGTTGAGCGTCGTGCGTCGCATCCTTTTCAGTTAGTTCATTCAGACATTTGGGGGCCTATTCATGTGCCTAGCATTTCTGATTTTCAGTATTATGTTATTTTTGTGGATGATTTTTCTCGTATTACATATCTTTATCTAATGAAAGAGCGATTTGAATTGAAATCTGTTTTTAAATCCTTTTACATGGAGATTAAGAATCAGTTGATACCTGCATTAAGATATTTCGTTCAGATAATGCCCGTGAATATTTTCATAGTACACTGTCTCATTTTTTTGCTGATCATGGCATCATTCACCAATCGTCGTGTTCTCGGACTCCACAACAAAATGGAGTTGCTGAGCTCAAGATTCGGCACTTGTCTGAGGTTATGCGTGCCTTATTATTTCAAATGCAGGTCCCTAAGTCATATTGGAGTGATGCTGTCCTCACTGCTTGTTACTTAATCAACCGCATGCCCTCTACAGTCCTAGGTGGTCAGGTTCCCCATACGGTTTTATTTCCCGATCGGCCTCTCCATTCATTACCCCCTCGAGTTTTTGGGTGTACCTGTTATGTCCATACTCTTGGCCCTGATAGGAGTAAACTTGATCCTCGGTCTTTTCGTTGTATTTTTCTGGGATACTCACACACCCAGAAAGGGTATCGGTGTTACTCTCCTGCTTTACGTCGTCACTTTGTCTGTGCTGATAACCCTATCCAATAATAAAAAGTACACCCTAAAATCTTATGAAAGTGCCTAAACCCTAGGTACCCTATCCCACTCTAGGGTAGACTAAAATGGATTTGAGACATTACAAAATTAATAGGTAGACTTATGCGGTTATAAAGTTCACATAAAGAACTTAAAACTAATTTTCTAAACAAAAAACAAGCAAATCTGGAAAAGCAAACAAAAAGTGTAAATTTGGAAAGGATAAAGTCCCGTTTCGCTTTCTTTTTAAATATTTTTTTTCAAAAAAAAGGTAATTTCAAATTTAAATATAACGAAAATAAAAATAATTTTTTAATTTTTTTTGCATCGTTCAAAAGATCTTAACGAGATCTATCAAATAAGATCCATATTAATAGAAAAATTATTTGTATAAATACATAATTTTTGAGCTTAAAATTATTTTCTTTTTAAAAAAAAATTTCGAAGAAGGTGAAACCCCTAAAAAGTGTACGGTCCTGTTTGGCAGCCTCATTTTCACATTTTTTGGTTCCTCTTTTTCCATTTTGGCCGTTTGGCTGAAAACCAGAAAACTCATTCTCGGAGAATGGTTTTTCAGATTTGAAGAAAGGAGAAGAGAAGTGAGAAAGATGCCATAGGAGCTTTTCCCATTCTCCTTTTCCCATTTTCGTTTTCTAGACACACCAAAAGACATCCCTACCCTCTCTGTTTTGGGATAATTCCACAAAACCCGTTGAACGTTATCTCCTCCTCTATTCCAGATCAGTTCTTCCACTTTTGAAGAGAGAGAGAGAGAGAGAGAGAGAGAGAATCTGAGAGAAGCAGACGAAAGTTGAGTGGGGTGTTAAGGAAGATTATGTTGAATCCTCTTTGTTCTAGTTGGAGGGATATATGGCCTTGGCCCATGATCCGCCATTTCTATTTCTGCTTTCTCACTACTGTGCGAGAAAACAATGGAAAAGA
Source organism: Rhododendron griersonianum (assembly GCA_018127125.1). Classification (NCBI taxonomy): domain Eukaryota; kingdom Viridiplantae; phylum Streptophyta; class Magnoliopsida; order Ericales; family Ericaceae; genus Rhododendron; species Rhododendron griersonianum. The sequence continues at coordinate 39,912,021 of CM030790.1, read as the reverse complement.
GGAAGGGAAAAGGAATCAAAAATGCTACAGGTACAGCATTTTCTGTACAGCAGCGGGGTACAGACGTTTAGGGTCCCTTTAAAAAATCACCTCAATGCGATATCGGGAAGAGTGTTTAAGAATCATCCAATTTTGCTTCAAAATTTAGGCTAAATTTTGAAGCAAAATTGGATGATTCTTAAACACTCTTCCCGATATCGGATTGAGGTGATTTTTTACAGGGACCCTAAACGACATATTTTGAACAAAATGAGCGGCTCCAATTATTTTTGCGGGACCCGAGATGGGAGCAAAAGGGGTCTGTACCCGCTGCTGTACAGCAAATGCTGTACCAGTAGCAGGACTCAAAAGGAATCACGAAAGAGATTGGTGATGTCGGAGGTCCTTTTCTTTCTCATTAAATATTTAAGGGTAATTTGGTAAAAAATCAATTTATAATTCATTTTCATCACATATTTTCCAAATATTACTCTTGTTACAAAATGTATTCTACACATATCATCCAAACACTTTACCAGATTCAAAATACATTTTAACCATAATTCAAAAACCCCAAAAACCAAAAAGTTAAAAATGAAAAGTCAAAAAATAAACTCCCAAACAAGAAAAGGGTAAATTTGGAGCAACAAATATATCGAGCACTCAAGTCATGATGTGACATAAAGTGATCTTACTGTCACAAGTCAGGGTGTGTAGGTGCACCAGAGCACCCATTAGCCGGACCCAAGAAAAATACGGAGTACTAGAGAGAGAGAGAGCGCGAGCGCGCATCAGTTTTGGAAGATCAAGAGGGTAATTGGAGTTCGTGCAATATCTTTGAAGTGCTTTTTGTGATGTGATCGGCCAGTACTTTGCATTGAAAAAAATCTAACGCTCTGTTTGGTACCCAGGAAAGGAAAGGAAAATAAGAGAAAGGAAAAATTTTTTCCTTTCCATTGTTTGGTTGGGAGGGAAAGAGGGAAGAAAATAAGAATTTTAAGTGTAATGAATAGTATATTTTCCCTCCCATTTTCCTCTCATTTTCCTTTCCTTTTATTTTCTTTTCCTTTCTTTTCTTTTCTCTAAGTTCCAAACAGAGCGTAAAGCTGCCTACCCACATAACAAGTGCCATGATGCGTCCCATATGCCATATACTAGAGTCCTTTCCAGAACACCTTCTTAAAAAATAAAAATAAAAATTTATTTTATATTTTTAAATTTAAAAATAATATAAATGAAAAATAACTTTTCAATTTTTTTCCCACCGTATTAAAGATCTCAATGAAATCTTTCAAATAAGATCCATATTGCATATTTTTGGATTTCAATAAGTCTCATTTTTAAGCTTGAAATTGCATTATTAAAAAATAAGTACTTATTTCACATTCTGAATAACCCTCATAAGGGTTGGAATTAGATTGGTAGGGTGGGGGTATTATTAATACCTTGTTTGTTTCCCCAAAAATGGTCCGGTCGGATTGCTAACCCCAACTTGGGGGTATTGCTAATACCCTATTGGAGATAGTATTGGTAATCTCATCCCAATCTCTCATCAGTATCAATTCATTTTCATTATCAATCTCTTCTATCAATTCAATTTCATCATCTAATCTAATCTTAAGCAAACATGATATTAATAATCTCATTTCAAATAAATAAGTTATCAATCTCATCTCTTTACCAATCTCATCTCATTACCAATCACAATCCTAATCCCGGCTCCTTACGAATCTCATCAACCTATCATTGTTATCAAATGAGGCCTAACAACACTACATACTTAATTATGGAGTGGAGTACTTCAGAAAGTCTGTGGACATAGCAAAATTGTGCACAGATTGTGCACATAATGTGTTGTGGGGTCCATTACGGGTCTCAGATAAATGATTCGAGCCGTTCATTATGTTTAAAATATTGTTCAAGGATCTTCGCGAAAAATTAGCCTAGTCCGATACTTATAAGTATTTAGTCTAATCGTCTAACTTTTCATGATCCAAAAACCTTAAAGAAGAGATAGATGATTAGATCAAGTACAGTATTGAGTTGATTTTTCGCAAAGACCCTTGAAAAAATGTTCTAAACATAATGAACGCCTTGAATCATTTTTGTGAGATCTGTAATAAGCCTCATAACGCAATCTGTGCACAGTTTTGCTGTGTCAGTAGCAAGGTTCATTAGACTTTTCATAAATTAAGATATTGCAAAAACAGTTACGACTTGTCTCAGCATATCTAGTAAAACGAGATATCTTCAATTGCACTCGATGCTCTTTCATGCCATTAAAAGTAGGGGTGATTTCGGTTCGGGGTGAAATTTTTCAGGGCCGATCCTGACCGAAGTTAAGTTGGTTCGATTCGGTTCAGGATAGAATCGGTCCGGTCAGGAATTTCGATCCGCCCGAATGGAAGAATCAGCCTCTTCTCCAGCGACTACCCTGGCCTCTTCTCCGGTGTAACCATGAGAGAGAGAGAAGGTAGGGGGTCAGCTATACATATATATATAGCTACAAAATCGATATATATTACTGTAAAAAAGCAAAAGAAAGGAAACGGGTCAGCTATATATATATATATAATTATAATCCTATAGAGCTACAAAGAAAGGACGGTGTTTGACAAGTTGTTTTAAATTTTTTTGATGAACATGCATGGTGGTTCAGGGAGTGTTCCACTTTCCCTTCTTTTTTAAAAAGTATTTTTTCTTCAATTTTCAAACTCAAATATAATGAAAATGAAAAATAATTTTTTAATTTTTTTAGGAAAATTATTGGTAGGAAAATATAACAAGATCCATATTGGTAGGAAAATTATTTGCATAAACACATGATTTTTGGGCTTGAAATTACCTTCCTTTTCTTAAAAGTTCTTTTTTGAGAAACCGAAACGACACCTCAGTGCATTGGTGCTTGCGCGGCAAGTGGGAGAAGGACACGCATGTGTACGACAGTTCTGGGGAAAAGGAAAAAGCATACCTATTTTCTTCTCCCTTTGCATACTCCTATCAATGTAGGAGTAAAAGCTAGTACATACTTCGGGTTTTTTTTTTTGATCAGCAAGTACATACTGTACTTTGGTTCTGTCCGTAATTTCACGTAACCGAGTTCAGTCTCGTTCGGTCCACCCCGAACCGAAAAATTCCTGGCGCCACCCAGACTGAACCCCGAACCGATCGGTTGATTTTTTCAGTTTTTTCCGGTCCGGTTGGTTTTGAAGCACCCCTAATTAAAAGTATCGACGATTAAATCAACATCAAATCTTTTCGCAATATTCTTCTCTATGTAAGTGATTTAGAAACTTGCTAAAAGTTCATTCTCAATCCTGTTGCGGAGTCTAGTCTTCACACATTTCATAAAATACAACTTAGATTAATTTCACCAAGATTACTTGGAATTCCTAAAATCTATTCTCCTCTATTCCTGTTTTTTAGAAACTGCCTTCAAAGTCTGACGATTTGGATTTTTATGCCAAGAGAGAGAGAGGTCTGACGTGCCATGGAGATTTTAGAGCATAGAGAAGAAAACTTGTGACACCCTCTTAACGATTAAGAATTTTTGTGGGAGAAAAATAGGAGTTAAATAATTGAGTACTTACTATTTTAACCATCAAATTTTATGTTTTGTTATATTTAACACATGGCCTTTAGAAATTAACGTTGGTATCCTCGTAAGTCGTATCCTTGATTTTTTTTCCCAAAATTCTAGATCGGGACGAGCCTGTATACTTTCATAGAAAATATTTTTTTAAATACAAAAGTAGAATTTTTTCTTCTTCTTACAGGGGCGGCCTCAGGTCACCCCTACTGGCCCCTCCCTAGAATAGAGAGAAAATTTATGGTATATAAAATCCCAAACTCGAATCTTGAGAAATGTAGTCATCAGCATGAAGGTTCATGGATGGACCTTCATGACAGCGCAAACATACAACTCAATGTCAAACAGGTCGAGCTGGCACGGATACGACACGTTTAAATGAGGCACGACACGGCACATACATGGTTTCAGACAGACTAGGCACGGTCTTCGACATGCACGGTATGAAAGTGGGCTAAGCACGACACGATTCTAAACGGGCACGAAAGCGCATGGCACGACACACAAATACTAAGTTGTTACATAAATTTTTTTCTGAAGAATCTTGGTTGGAGATGGATCGAAACAGGCACGACACAAATAAAAAATGGCACGACACAACACAATCAATTAAACGAACCAACACGACACGAAGCATGGTTGGCATGAAGCTAAATGGGCCGAGCTGACACAACACGACAGCAGGCCCGGCCCGGCCCGTTTGACATCTCTGCTTTTTGGACATATTGTTAGGTCAAAATTTAAGTGCAACCATACTCTTGAATGGACACAACCTTTTCCTCACAAGCAGATCGAGAGGCCATTTCCATGACTACCCACGACCACCAGCAACAAAGGTGGTGTATAGAAACGAATTACAAAATGACATGGCATGCATCCAACGAAAATTTTAGCTCCTAGAATGCATTGAAAATATCAAGCAAATCCTTCCTCAATACAACCTCCCACTACACGATCGAGAACCACAATAACAATCCTTCCTCTTGATGTTGCCATTACCATCACGAACTCGATCCACCTTATAGTTGTAATCATAAGTCAACTCTCTTAAAGGAGGTATGTTTTTGGTAGCAAAGAACATAATGTGTGGCATTCTCTTGTCATCATGATCATAAAGGACATTTTGGGCATAGAGGTTTGGAGAGCAACTATGGTTTATGAACCTCCCCACATTCCCAAATCTAGCTGCATCAATAGTGAAGCCACTACCATTCTTCCCGATATCGAATAGATATTCATCGTTACCGACTCTTTCCTCTGCTTCCAGTTCTTGAAGCAACTCTCCCGTGTACTCGCAAACAAAACCGCCGGATTGAATGAAGTCCCGCGATCTAACACCCCACCCCATTTTCTCGGTCTTAAAAATCTCCAAACGGTATCGAATCCCGTTTTGGCTAACCCTATTTTGGCAAGAAGGCGGGCATTTGCAAGATGGGCCACACTCGTAAACGAGAGGCTTTTTCCTGACAATAGCGCCTTCCAAAGTGAATGGAATGTCGCCCCCATACCTAACAGTGCATGGACATCTCTCGAAATCCACGCATCCCTTGATGCAATCGCAACCCCTAGGGACAGAGTGGTTAGACTTGTACCACTCAGGGTAGATCACATTGGTAACATAATGAAACGGTGGAAGTTTCTCATCGTCCACGATGTTGATTACACGAACAGGCTTCTCCTCTTTTCCTTGAGAAATATCATCAGCAGCCACACTAGGTAACTTCAAGACCGTAGACTTCTTTGGCATGCCAACATTTACTCCTTGGAGTTTCGGTTGGCCCACCAATCTATTCAAAACAAACTTATAAACCAATTTTCCATACTCCCCTCTTTCTTGCCTACATTGGGTCACCGTATACAGTCCATCGTACGTATACGTTGTCTGTGACCTTCTTTTAGTCTTCAAAATAACCCTGATAGGGAGCCCAGCATCCATGCTGTTTTTCAAGGCAAGATTTCCCCGTGTAAGCTTTTGATCTTTGGGGGGCTTATCGGCAATCTTTGGATTTCCACCTTGACCAGAATATGTCAGAACATCAGAAGATTCTGCTGCATCATTGCCATAGCGACCAGACTTAACAATGCTCGTGGCGAAATTTATCCCATTTCTCTCCGTGTAATCAATTCCACCTTCAAACTGACGATGGAGGCCTATAACAACGAGTTCAGCCCGAAATTGAAATTTGTCACCAATTTCTACCCCCGGGACAGGTCCTGATAACTTTTCAGTATTTACCCATTTTTGTTGCTCTTTAAGAAGCGTTGCAGCTTTCACACAAAAGTGCGGCTTTCTTTTTCCCTTTGCCTCTACCTCGTGTTCATTTGAAAGCATCGTAAACATCTCTTGGAACAGATTCAAAACTTCCCTCACTTTACTAGGAGTCACATCTTCGTTGATTTTCACATAAGGAACAGCGCTAAGATCATTTTGTTTTCCGCCCACAAGAATAGGGTTCTCTATTTCTTTGTCCTTAAACAGTGTGTCCTCACATGGAACAATAGATTTCTCCTGAGAATATTCTTTGATATCCTGATTCTGCAATAAAACTGAATCATCCTGTATAACTATATATTCCGAAGTTTTCCCTCCAATGCTCTTAGTGTCCGTTTCACCGCAAACAGAGTTGCTGCGGATTTTATCCACCATTTCCTTCAAAGCATTCCCTTCAAGCTGCTTCTCGAAACCATTCCCATCTTGAATTGGCACTTCTTGTTTCCCATCAGTTCTTTTTGTGTCAACTACTTGCATTTGTTCCACACTGCACTTGTTACCCAAAACCTTATTGGAATCCGATGTACCATTTCCCTTTCCAAGGCATAAAGGAAAATCACGATAGGTATTGACCCCCTTCGGGATCTTTGACGGAAGAGTGTGAGACGAGAATGTGGAAATATCTAATGTAGTGATTGGTTCCGCCTTGGTTATGTTTTCCGGTACATCAATCGGTTTAGGCTGATCTGGGGTTTTTACGAACACTTCGACATCATCGTCCACTGTCACCCATTGCCAAAGAGCTTCTTCAACATTGGCATTTGACAACATGGGCTTAGTAGTTTCGCATTCCATATCATTTGGTTCTGATTTTTTGACCGGTACTATATTCCCCTCTTCACCAACTTTTGAATTTCTGGTTGATCCTGCATCCACTCGAGGGGCATGATCACCCAAATATGGAGGGATCCGATGGATGGCGGTAACCTTTCGACACTTGTCGTTGGGGGGATAGGCGCTGAACTTTGGAAGAGGGCGTTTCCCGGAAAATAGAGTCATTTTTGGCAGTGGAGCTTCCCCTTCAGGATGATCCCAACGAACAAGGGTGATTACCCCCGGAACTAGGCTGGAAAGAAAAAGTCAAAAACCATCTCATTACATTTCAACAAGGGAACCATCTCATTACATTTCAACCAGGGAATTGAAAACAGAAACGCGTAGTTATACTGCATAAGCGCAAATGCAAGCAGAAAAACGAAATAGAGGGATTACAAATAAGAGTCCGATTTTGTTCATCCACTTAGCCCACGGACAAGGAAACGGACATCATGCGGACAAGTCATTTCTTTGAAATTAGGGACATGTCGAATGTAAAATGGAATTGTAGTATAGATGTATGTTATGAATTTATATAAAAGTCAAAAACATTATTTCAATCAAATGAAGAACTATACTATGATGATACAAATCAGTGGTCCGCATACAAGTATACACGAAAGTATCTTTGGAAATTTTCACTCTGGGCTAAGTTTTTAAAATTATACTTTAACCTTTTTAACGCGTCATTAGCATGTTCCAAGAGTGTCACCAACGTGTCCTAGAGTATCAAGTCTAACTAAAAGAAATATTTAGTAAAACAATCTTCCGGAGATTGTTGTGTAGTGTCCATGACCGACATGTGTCGGACATGGATACCTAAGGCCGGTAGCCGTGTTTGTGCTTCTTAGTGTAGCACACATACGGACACAGATACGAAAACGAAAGGGGACACTGATATAGATACGAGACACGATATTTATCAAAAAATAGGGACACGAACAACCTTTTCAGGTATGCAAACCTAAATCGTCACTACGGATGTCTGCGGGTCAAGTTCAGAATCTACCTGACACCCAAACCGAGCATTTTTGAGTTCTGAAAAGAACTGGGCCCGATTTCGACCCAAGAACATTTCGAAACCGAACAAATTGGGTCCTTCGAGTTGCAGATGGATCCAATTGGTTTCCTCGTGGACCATTTTTGTCGAACAATATAAAATTTCTCTATTGAAATATAAAATACAATTGAGAACGCCACAACAATATCGTTGAAGGAATATCGAAGAGAGGGAAAATGATCAAGACAAAAGGCATTATCGGTGCATTATCAACCCCTGGAGTTTCTTTGCATGTCCCATCGCAAAAAATATCAAAATTAAGTAGACATGCCTGTTGGCGTGTCCTATATGTGTCCTCGTGTGTCCTTGGCTTGTCACATGTCATGGGGTTTCTTAAATGAATAAGGCAGCCCTAGGAGTGTGAATGCTTTGTAGGCCATTACTCTGGCTGGTTTGGCAAAATAAATCAAAGAGACTAAATTGTTTTGTATTTATTTAATTTTTTTTCCACATTTGTTAGTTTTGTGTCAAACTTTTGTTGATTATTGATTTGTCTCGACGAGAGTAATCGGAAAGGTAAAAACTTTTGATTGAAACTCATAATTTTTGGAATAAAGACGAAAATAAGTCAAAAAGACAGTTTTTTGGATTTATTTTTGTCTTTAATAAAAAAGTATAAAGTTCCGATCAAATTTTTTTTGCTTTTCCCATTCCTTTCATCGAGACGAATTAAGAATTCACAAAAGTACGATGCAAAACTAACAAAGCGCGATTTTTTTTTGTTTTGAATAAAGACAAAACAATAAGTCACTTTGACTTTGTTGTTAGTGCCCCGGGGTCTACTAGTGTTCAACCCAACACAAAATTTGTTCTCAGTATAGAAACACACACGCAAAGAATCAACCGAAAACCAGGCAAAACAAACCCAAATTCAGATGTAAACGAGGAAGATACATTTCATAGTTGTGCATAGACAAACAGAAAAAATGGAGGGAAAAAAACGACTGATTTTACTGCGGGAACAAGTGCTACAGAACCACAAAGTGTTCATTCAAGGCAGTACACTACTTGATTGTTATTCATTTTCATTCGTTCAAGAGAGAGAGAGAACTACTTCAATATTCAAGCAAACAAGTAACTACCAGAAGGAACAGAAAGGAAATGAGACAAACTCGTTTAAGATAGAAAAACAAATTAATTCAAGATTCAAGTGAAAATATGGAAAATGTTGCTTACTGCAGATGGGTCTTTCTGTGTCTGGAAGCAAAAAAACCAGAGAGTGAACTAACTAGGGTAAAAGTAGAACACTTAACCTGGGGGGGGGGGGGGGGCGCCGGGAGTGGAAGTGTTCGAGTTCGTGGTTATCCGGGTTTCTTGGGGCGTGTGAGAACCGCTTTTGGCATGGGTAGTTACTTTCGTGGGCTCCGATATGTGCCGAAAACCTCTGTGTCAAGAAATTTTTTGGTCCTTACTTTGTTAGAAAAATAAACTTAATTTTAGATAATTATGGATTTTAGAAAATTGTGGAGACACATGATACATGAATAGGTGTGGTTCATGTATGAAGTTGAAGAGTCTAGTTAAAGTATTCATGTATGTAGGCAAAGAGTCATCTAGTAATTTGTGTACTTGGTAAGATTCATGGATATGGAGTCTATAAATACCTAATATGGAGTCTATAAATACCTATGTAATCTAGTGATTCAGGGTGTTGCTAGGGTGTGATGGAAAGTAGAAGAGAGTGATTTAAAAGAGTGGGGTTGAGTAGAGTGATGAACTATTAGAAGTAGTCAAGTGTGATAAAGATTGTTGAAGAATTTTATCATAAATTGTGTGTTATCTCCTTCCTCACATCTCTCCTACTTGTTTAAGTGTATTTGGCCCATCACGATTTTCCAACAAATTGGTATTACGATCTTGGTATTAATCTTGTGGAGTAGCAATAGATCATCGCTTGATGACAATGGAGACCTATATTGATTTTTGGAGTAAGAAACTAATGTTCTCCAACTACAAGAGAATGATAGTTACTCTATCAAATTACTTCAAAGCATGTGACTTGTGGGATGTTGTTGGAGAAGAGCCGACAACGGATTGGCCCATGAGAATCGGAGAGAAGAAAGAAGAGAAAGCACTTAGATTTTTAAAGAAGGCAATTCACGAAGAGATATGGAAGGACATTGGAGAGACGAGATCTCCATGTCAAGCTTGGAAGATGCTTGATTGCATCACCTCTAATTGCAGAGGGAAGTCATTAGCCAAGGAGTATTGACTTCAATGCTTTGAAGAAGACAAGTTTAAACAAAGATGAGTGTGATTTTGAAGATCCACCACTGGAAGTTGGGGATGATTGTTTTCCCATTGAAGCCAAAGAGCTTGAGGAGAATAAAGTTGAACAAGATGTAGCCAAGCAAAGTAGGCATGAAGATCAGATGAATGGTGAAATTGTGAAATCAGTAGAAGAAAAAGACATGAAAGAAATAATTGTTGAAGTCAAAGCTCACAAAGAAGAGGCCTTCCTCGGAAAGGAAGATGTTGCAATTGAACAAGAGATTGCCGGTAGAGTTGAATATGATGAAAGGAAAAATGTGGAAATCTGGAGGCTAAAGAAAATGAGGAGATTCAAGAAATTCTTGATGACAAACTCGAAGTCAATAAGTAAGTCTAATAGAGTTAAGAATTATGGACTTCAGCCATGTGAATTTGTTGGCAAAATCACTCGATTGAAGCCTGAGAATGGAAGTCACGAGGGTAATTTTTCTAGCAATTGGAATTCACACATTGATTTGGAGAATTGTGTATTTGACACTCCCTGGGTGAATATGGATGAGTTCTTTGAACCGCATGATCGGAGATGTGCAAAATTCAAGAATGGAGACCGATGGAATATCCGTCTGAAGAAAAAGCTTGAAAATGTTCATTTGAAGGCCCTACACAAGCGTTTAAGGAAGAAATTTCTTAGCATTCACAGAAAGTTTAAATTCAAGATTCTCACATCCATGGAAATGGCTATGAAGATGGCTGCTATTGAAGGTGGCGGATTCAAGTTGGTAATGGTGATGCTGCAGTCAATCCCTCAGTACAAAATCAAGTGTTGGAAAAGTAAACTTGATTTTCCAACACTTGATTTTAGATAATTATGGATTTTAGGAAATCGTGGAGACACATGATACATAAATAGGTGTGGTTCATGTATGGAGTTGAAGAGTCTAGTTGAAGTATTCATGTATGTAGGCAAAGAGTTATCTAGTAGTTTGTGTACTTGGTAAGATTCGTGTATATATAGTCTATAAATACCTATGTAATCTAGTGATTCTAAGCAATATTTTCAAATCGGGATACGTATCGTGAATAATTTATTTCATTTTATGTATAATATTGGGATACGTATCGTGTATCGTAAGATACTTTAACGAAAACAAATATAATATAAAATAATATTTATTCTTAATTATAATTAAAAGTCTGTTGGATATATGAAAATAAGTGTTTAATGTATGAAAAATAGGCTTCTAGGATGGAAAATTTCAAGTCTCCCAAGTAGGATATATCATAATGAGGCTTTCTCGTGTCTGAGTCGTGCAATACATGATCAAAATATGTTCTTTCTTCTATTCGAAGATCGTATTTTGGTTTTCTCTATATGGTTTGGATACTGTCATAATTAGATCAAATGATTCATAATGCGTTAGTGTTCCAATTCATAAAATATGATATGTTTTCTTCTCAACAAGAAATCATAGGATACATTCCGAATCGGGATACGCTATTATATCGTTAGATACGTCATCGTATCGTAGGATTTCCATACAAAAAGGATACGGGGTAGATACGTATCGTTTTTGGAGGAAGACGATACAAATCGTAAGATTCGTATCCCGTATCGTAAGATTTTAACAATCATGATTCTAGGTGTGGCCAAGGTGTGATGGAAAGTAAAAAAGAGTGATTAGAAAGAGTGGAGTTGAGTAGAGTGATGAACTACTAGAAGTAGTCGAGTGTGATAAAGATTGTTGAAGAATTTTATCATAAATTGTGTGTTATCTCCTCCCTCACATCTCCTACTTGTTTAAGTGTATTTGGCCCATCACGATTTTCCAACAGACTTTTGTGGGGTTCGATTTTTTCTGTTCCAAAAATCATGTGCCTCGTGCTGAGAAGTTTTCCGGCTGTTGAAATATGCAATATTTTTTTATGTTCTAAATTCAACAGCCAGAAAACTAATCGAGAGGCACAGAGAAGTATTCTTTTCCCTCGAATCGGAGAGAGGAATGGACGGGGCAGCAGGCAATATGGACCCAAATATCTTTTAGAGGCCCCTTAGGTTGGAAACAACACACCAAGCATACCTTTTTGTGGGCCTACCCATGGAAGAAATTTGGGTATTGGGTCAAATACATAAAGTACAAAAAACACTAAAGAGAAAAATTACCAAACAATTGTCGTTCTTCTTTAGTGTTGTATCATATGAATTTTTATCAATTTCGAACCCTCGGTCTAGAGCTGGGGCCGGGGCCCCGGGCCCCAATATAGCTCAGCCATTGATACCCGGATGTCCAATCGGCCAACGCAACACTTTGTTTCTCCGGAGTTACCCCAGGAAAAGGCCTTGAACAATGGGAAGGTTAATTGGTCTTATATATAGAGCACAACTCTACTTTCACCAACCAATGTGAAATGTCACAATCTCCCACACGTCCTCTGTGTTGTGTCATAAATAGTCACCCTCGAGGATAAGTGTAATGACTCGCTCTCATCCAGTACAACATTGTCTGCTTTGTTCGCTACGTGCAAGTTGCAACACACAGTTCTAGACCCTATGTCCAATTGGCCAACACAGCGCTTCGTTTCTCCGAAGTTGCCCCAGGAAAAGGCCTTGTACAATGGGAGGGTTAATTGGTCTTTATATATAGACCACAACTCTATTTTCGCCAACCAATGTGAAATGTCACAATCTTCCACACGTCCTCGTGTAGGGTTGAGATTTATCCGACGTTTCTGATTTGTGCAGGCTCTAATACCATTTGTAACAACTCACCCTCACCCTCGCCCAATACAATATTGTTCGTAGCACAGTCCCATACCCATATGTCCACATGGCCAACGCATGGCTTTGTTTCTCCTGAGTTGTTCCAGGAAAAGGCCTTGTACAAGAGGATGATTTTTGGTCTTATAAGATCTCCCAAGTACATACCTATAATCTATGTGTTTGGGAATCACAAGATTATGTTTATGAATTGCGTGTAGTGAAACCTTAACTATATCATGTGGATCCTTGGGTGGAAAGAAATCTTGCGATTGATCGATATACTATATATGATCCTCTCTTCGCCAGTCACCTAGTTATAAAAAAAAACTAATATAATCCTGATGTTTTTGAATATCTTTGAACACCCTACTTTGCGCAAGACAAATCTAATAAAGAAAAGTGTCGAGCTTCAATTCAACTCCATTAGTCGGTTGCAAAAAAAGAAAAATAAAAGAAGGAAACTTGCCTGATGGTTCTAGTTGACAACAATGAAGCAGATATCACTGGAACTTTGTCCCCGGTCGTTAGCTTCAGAATACCAAAATTAGTAGAGGTGTGTGCAACTTGGCACCACACAAACCCCAAGGCTTAGGTATATCCCTGCTCCTGCTGCCGCTCGCGCTTCGCACAACTAAGATGTGAAATACACAAAAGTGTACAACAAGACCTAAGTAAAACTCCAAACCCTAATTGCCTTTTTATAGGCAAGAATGAATGATAGCTTATTCTTGAATCCTAGTTGTATTGGAACTCTATCGCTAATTTGGAAGCTTTTGAAACCGACTTTGATTTTAAAATTTGAATTCCCCTCGAGCACGAAGTTGCCATAACTAGGATTCTGTAAGGAATTGATATGGTGCGATCAGTAATACAGTGGTCCAGTTTTTAAGTTTTCATTTGCACCAGTCATGGATGGACACGTAGGTAACATAGATCTCTTGATGCTACGTGGCGTCAGTTAATAGGAGTTCAAATTCAGTAGTTGTCCAATGAGAAGAATCAAGATTGGAATCGATTACATAAAGGAAATATACGGTATCCTATTGAAATCAGGAATGTTTCTAAACCGGGATAGGCCGTAGGCCTGAAGGTATCGGATTACTTGAGGAAGAAGGAGTGAGTAATTATTCAATACTCTCGGAGTATATGAACAGTATACTTTATTCTCTCACATAATATGTGGGTCTCACACGTGTCATCAGAGAAAGTATACTGTTCATATACTTTGGAAGTATTGAATAATTTTCGAGGAACAAGATGGTCAGTATTCCTACGGGGTAATCAACAAGCCAATTGCACGATGAGTGGGAGCATCTCCAAGAGGTTTAAATGGACATTGTCTGTTACTCCTTCCATCCCCATTTAACAGTTCATCATTCTATTTTAACTGGATAAAAAATTAGTTATATTTTTAATCAATAATAAATTTTATATTCACTATGAATCTTGTTTGAGATATCGATTAGTTTTATAAGACAACTAGAGTTTGCCCGTGTATGAAGGCACGACGCAACGCATTTACTACCCCCGCCAATGAAACTGATTTATACGAGAAGATTTTTAGGATCAAACAGATTTTTTTTCTTACCCTTTTGTTTAGTTTACAAAAAAAAACACACACCCCAAAAAAATTTAAATTGATCAACCGATAAACAAAAATATTTCTTACCCTTTTGTTTAGTTTACGATCTGCCTTACACTAATTTTATACATGAAATTTTATCACTATCTATCTTCCCATAATAAAAGAGAGTTGATATAGGAAAAGTTAGAGAAGATTTCGTTTTACTTCGGAGAGAGACAGTGCTAAGTTTACAAAAATTACTTCCCTTTCTTATTTCAAAATCCGGCTCTTTTTTTTGGCAATGAAATTTTATTGCTTTCTATCTTTCCATAACAAAAGAGGGTTAGAATAAGAAAGATTGGAGAAGATTGAAAATAGAATTTTCCAGCCCTAAGATTTATGAGCGATAAGTTTGAGCCGTTAGATTTATGTACATATGATTCAAATACTGAGTTGTTTTATGATATAGATATTTTGAAAATCACATAAAATATTATTAATTATAAAATATAATCAATTAGAAAGTAGCACGAACTCTTAGAAGGAACTATTAAATGGGTACAGAAGGAGTATTATACATCAAACTCAAATTTCAATGTTCCAAAGAGACTCTCTACTTGGCTAGGCATTTTGTCTTTATCTGCTAGTACAGTACAGAGCAAAGAAGACCAGCTATTCTCTCCCTTTTCTCCTTCTATTTATCTTTTTGCTACTCGATTTTATAGGTAGATGTTCAAAGAAATCTTTTTGATAGAGGGCAAAGATAGAAAGTAGCGTCCGAATTCATTGATGAAAAAGTGAATAGGTAAAGTACATATTGTCTTCTCTCTTTTTTTTGGACTTTTTACTAGGTAAAGTAGAGAGTAGTGTTGGAGATGCTCTATACAAAACAATATTTTCTATATATAGTTCCTCGTAATTAAATAAAACTAGGGATGGAAACTTCGGTAACGATCTGCTAACGCGACACGAACACGACACTAAGTTTGAGGATTTGGGTCAACCACTTTCAAACACGACACAACCCACCAACACGGAAATTAAATGGTTGGAATAAGAGTTAGACTCGCGTAACTTGATAAGGACACGGATAACCATATAATTTGTCATGTCGATCCGTTAACCGGCTAACCCGAAACGACATGACACAACACGACTCGATGCCGGTGATGCCAACCCATTGTCCGTACTTGTGTTTACTCTCTCTCTCTCTCTAATTTGTATTTCATCCAACATATATATTTCTCCACGTATTCACGATCGAACCATCTTTTCAAGGCTATATATCCAAATGTGATAGCAAGTTTATTGCGACGACAATCAGTCTGCGTATACATCTAGTCCCTCAATAAGATCAAAAAATTGAACCCAAAAAAGACTAGATTGTCCATTATCAAAGAAACAAAGAATAAATTGTCAAAACTTCGATGAAATCAGAAAAAAGGACACCAAATAGGCCGTCAAAGAGAGAGATATTTCTACTTTTTCCAATGGTCATTTCCCCCATCGACTTATACCATGTCATTGAGCTTACATGGGTTTGAGCCCATCAATGGATTTTGCAAACCAAACATGAGAAATTCTAAGTACAAAGAAGTGTACCCCGAAATTATCCTGAATAGACAAATCAACGGTAAAAATTCACTTTGAAGTGCATCTGTACCGTTAATTTACCTGTTTGGGGTAATTTCGGGGTATATTTTCTTTTTAAAGTCACAGCTTTAATTTTCCAAATTATTTCCAGCACTAGACAGCCAATTGATGTTGGAGGTTGGATTCATCTTCAGTGCCAGAACAGCAATGGAGCTTCGGTGTGCTCCCAATGCTTTGTGGAGATCCCAGCAACATCTCTCCTTGGAGAAAGCGACAATAGGAGTGGAAGGTGTCGGGCGTGACATTCAATTGGAAGCCCAAGCCAAACAAGAAGTCCACCTCAAGTAGGTTCATCTCTCTTGTGCTGATTCCACCCACCTTGGCATAGTAGGCATTGTTGTAATACCTAAAAATACAAACACAATGTGGGATGTATTCAGATTATCATCTCAGCCCAATGAAAGACATTACAAAATGAGAAATAGATATATTTTGAGATAAATTTTGCTTTTATGTAGACCAAATGAGATCAAAGGCCATCGATAACCCCTTACAAAGGATGTAGGCATGCTAAGAATCGCCCAAAGTGTTCTTGGTTTGGGCCAAGCCCAGGTGCTTATTAGAGGCTTTTGTTTGGGGTCTGGCTCTTAGGGTGTGTTTGGATTTCGTCCCAACAGATTTTCTTTTATTTTTATCTAACCTTTCGCTGTATTTTCCTTCCCATTTCCTCATCTTGATATACCATTTGTTAAGATTTCTTAATAAAACTTTGTTTGCCGATAAAAAAGAGAAAAGAAAAAAGAATCGTCCTTAGAGCGATCTCCGTCGATAACCCAATTCTTATATATGTCAAAACTATTATTTGACTTGAGGTCTTGAAAATGAGATCGGAGGCCATTTCTCAAGCTAAACTTGGCACAAGAGAAATGGCAAAACCATTTATTGCCACCAGGTACGGACCGAAGCGGGGGCATGTGTCCTCACTCGAACGCGTGCCTCCGTTCAAAATTAAAATAATTTTTTTTTGTATAAATTAGCATAATTATGAAAGTGTGCTAATATATAAACATACACACTTGCATATATCTCGAAAAAACACATACAAAATTAATTTTATGTCTGAATTTTATCATATGGTGTATTTATACTTGTTGCTTGACGAGCTGTATCTCTATTTGGAGCTATTCTTTTTTTATTCTCTTTATTTTTAACCGTCTGGGAGAAATATTGTTAAACAAAGTTATTAACAAAACTAGCTCGATCATTCTAAAAGTTGTCGATGTTCATTTAAAACATACTTTAAAAGTTTTGTATGAGATTTTGTGCTCATTTTTATCTAATTTAACTTAAAGTACGTGTTATAAACTTTTGTAAATTTTGTACAATCTTATTGTGGTTGACTACAAAAATAAATTTTCGCCATTATGATTAATAGGTGCCCCCACTACACTATATTCTTGGATCCGTCCCTGAATTTGCCACATCAGTATTTATGTGCTGTAATATTTGTTCAAATTCAATGATCCAAGCTGTCATTTTGGCACCATTGGTCATGTGTAACTTTGTCAAATATTGACAAAATAGTTGTTACAAGTTGTGATTTACAGAACGCAGTCACTAATAGCTGTAAGATGGTGGGACGAAATTCTCATAAAAAAGTAAAAGTCCACCTACTCTCTCTCAAATACACATTTTGTTTTCCTATTTCTGTGGCCATGGTATATAGGACTTCATTTCGACTAATATAGTACTGTAAAAAAAAAAAATCATTTGAACATATACTAAAAAGACAATATATTCTAAAATCATTTGAACATATCCTATCCACACCCTTCCCGTACGCACCCGTCCGCACCTTCCCTTTCCTGATCGAATTTCGATGATCCGAGCCGCTCAATGTGTTCAGAACATGATTTTAAGGGTACCCGCGAGAATTCGGCAAAAAAAAAACACCGGGAAGGGCTTGATTTGAGCAGTTTTTTATTGAATCGTTTAATAAAAAACTGTTCGGATGAAGCCCTTCCCGATCATTTTTTTTGCTGATTTCTCGCAAGTACCCTTAAAATCACATTCTGATCACATTGAGCGGCTCGGATCATCGAAATTCGATCGAAAAAAGGGAGGTGTGGACCGTAAGCGTGTGGACTTGATCCGGACTGATATATATATATAAAGTTTAAACCACGCTAGAGCCCCGAAAAAATAATTATAGCTAGTTATAAAAAGCATAGGGTCACCGTGAGTTGGGTGATTATTTAGTACTCCACGGGCCTCTACCATCAGCCACCACGGATGGATTCAAGAATATAGTTTAGTGGGGACACCTTATTAATCATAATGGCAAAAATTTACCACAATAATATCGTACACAATTAAGGCATGCATTACAAACTACAACAGTCTATAACACATATTTTCAATTAAATTATGTAAAAATGAGCACAAAATCTCAGACAAAAATTTTAGAGTATGTTTTACATGAACATCGACAAGTTTTAGATTGATCGAGATAGTTTTATAATGACATTATTTTAAAATATTGCTCTTAGACAGTTAAAATAAATACAATTAAGAAAGAATCGTTCCAAATAGACAAACAGTTCGGAAACCAACAAGTATAAATGCACCATATGACGAAATTGAAACATAAAACTAATTCAATATTTTTTTTTTTTGAGATATATGCAAGTGTGTATGCATATATAGTAGCACACTTCCATAACTATACTAAATATACGAAAATATAACAAAATTATTTTAGTTCTGAGTGGGGGCACGTGCCTCCATGTCAATCCGTCCATGACCACCACACATTCCATTAGATCCCATGTGAATGTGCAGTTGTAGAGGCGCCTCAAGCACCACGTGGCAGTGGCGGTGCTCCAAGAACAAGTAGTAAGTCTGCATGGGAATCAAGCTGTCTTGGCTTTCATTGTTAATAAAGTAATAATGAAGTTGTATACATATGGAATGTGTTGCTCTGTTTTAAATTATTGTTTACCCAATCTATGGAATATCCAGGTAATCTCTATTGATAGACAGAGTATAAGGGCACACCCACATGATCTTAGCTGGCCCTGTCTCATTATCCAGGTAATCTCTGTTCCTTTTTTCTTTGATTTGTAAATGACTTCTACATATATACAAATACTGTAGTAGTCTTGTTTACCAAAAATACACTAGCAGGGGAGTTGCGTTAACAAAAAAAAGAGTGGTAAAATCAGCAGACTTTTTTTTTATATGATCACAAAAGAATCAGGAAACTACACAGAAGGCAAGTCATATGCCAGAATATTCTCTAAACTGGGTGGAATACAACCCGTATGAAACAAAATTTTCCTACTTAAGCATTTCGTCGCGATCTGCTCTATTTTTCGCGGCAGCACCATTGAAATGAAAAAAATGGTGATTTGCGCTTGAAAAACTATAATTCGATGGCCCGTAGAAGAGAAATAGAAATAAAGAACAAAAAAGAAATACTGGTAATGATTTCACGAGAGATAATAGAAATACAGAGGATCAAAAATACAATTGAAGACAGAGAAAAATGGACTATCGAATTGACGACGAAGATCGAGAATTTTTTTATTTTTTTTTCACATAGAGCTATAGAGCTCCGAAAACACTCCAATACAATTAACAGCGAAACTCGAGAGAGAGGAACTCACATGTCATCCATGAACTTAGCAGAAACCAAGACACTGGTGATGATCAAGCGATGCACATTGAATGAATCGATGGGCAAGAGTGGCTGCCGCTGCGCAAACCGGTCCAGATAAACGTAGGCCACCACGAAACACGACGGGCTGCAGTTCGCGTACTTGAATATCCTCTCCAAGTAACTCTGGACGGAGATTGTGGGCCTGGTAAGCCCATCAAACACCGAGATCTTCCCCCCGCGGCCCGACTCGAGCCGACGACCGAGGTCGTTCGACTCGGCAACTCTCTCGAGAAGGGAAGAGAGCAGTCTTATGACTCTGGGCATGATTATGGCCTGGGGGGTCTCGAGCTCGGCCATCCGGTTATATCGTTTGTTTGGGTGTCGAATGTGAATATATATAAAGTCTCGAGTACATTGAGTATTTGGTCAGTTGCATAATTGGCTGTTGATGAGCTGGTTTAAATTTAATGGAAAAAATGGAGATACAAGCCTTTTGGATTATGACATGAATGTAATTGGCCAGGTGGGATATAGCTTTTCTATTATACTTTGGTGAGTCTTCTAGGCATCATCCATTCATGGCAGATCTGTGTCCCTACAAATTGGTTTTTCCTTCTCTCATCAATGGTGTTGAAGTGGGATTTTGAAGTTAAGCAATGTTGTGAGCCTGCGACGTTCGATTATTTTGTGCGACTATGTGTTTTGAATGTCACGAGAGCATAAACATGACAGGTGAGATCTATTTTATAATACATTAAAGAACAATTTACGTACGGTATCCAAAACACGAGCACCAAATATGTATGTCACCATGGCTTTATTGTTTGATGTTTGGTGGCACTCTAGTAGTACTGGCAGTGACTTGGCTTCTAAAAGAAGGAAAGTTATCTAATGGTTCGGCCACTTTCTAGTGGTTTGCGTAATTAATCCTTGTGAGTGGTAATAATGGAAATGGTTTGGCATGCACCAAAATCGCATAAGAGATCTCCAACATTTGCTTCGAATTTGGAGATGTCAAATTTTTTAAAGATTGATATGACAATTTGACACCTATCACATTCTTTCTATAAAGAGTTTGCATTTGACATTTGAATGTCAATTCTGAAGCAAATTGGTTTTCGTCAAATGCATCTATGTAAGATTTGATTTTGCATTTAAAGGTAAGATTGCATATATGATATCAATTTTGACAAGAGGGATTCCACATAAATTTGAATCCTCCGTTTGAGATTTCTGAAGTTGGGTAAAAGAGTAAGAATCTGGATTCTCTCCGATCGATCAGAGAGTATAGTCGAAAACGTTAAAAAGTGGTTGGAGTCCTACAATAAGGCCACCTTTGTGAAATTTGCAATGCTTCCCACACATTTGACCAAATCCACCTATCAACAGGAGTGAAACCAAATTCAAAAGAATAAAAATAACATCTTTAAATTATGTTACCCTACGAAAACAGAGCTCGTTTGATTTTGGTTTATTGAACTATATATTTATATTGGGTTTCATATTTTGTTACTCTCAGTTTTCCAGAGCAAAGACTTTTTACTCTTAATTTACGAAATGCATAATATATGCGCGTAAGTAGGCCAGGACACCTGGTCATCGGAAAAAAAATTGCAAAGTATCTCAAATATGTGGCTTCCGACCGAAGTGAGTTTCTTCTTGATTATGCATCAACAAACATAATGGAATGCTCTACTGCGTTTAGTGTAGATTGTAATCATCACATTGCCATTATCCCAACCTAAATTAATCATACTCCAATAGACTACATTGATACACACCTGATACATATCTCATAATAATTTCCTTGAACTCGATAGAATTATTTTTATTTTTTTATCACGATGGAAGTTGCACCTTCTAAATCATGGGGAGCCCATACTCAGCGCTAGGGCTGTAAACGAACCGAGCAGCTCGTGAGCTCGAGTTTTGAGCTTATTTAGTAAACAAGCCGAGTGGAGTTCGGCTCGTTAAGGGAGACTCGGCTCGATTAAAGAGGATCATTTAACAAATGACTAAGCTCGGCTCGTTAAGGCTTGAGTTTTAGTAAATGATTAAGCTCGGTTCGGCTCGTTTACAGCCCTACTTAGTACTGCTAAATGAACCAATGTATCCATATTGATTCGGCTCTTTAATAAAAAATTCATTTGAGATCGGTTTATTTCATAAGCAGATCAAATATAATCGGTCATGAAGTATATTTCATATACGAACCAATTGATGAGCTCGATACACCTTTGCTTTGTTTAAGAAGATCAACTTGCTTAACAAACCAAACATGAAAACATTTTCGTAAGCTCGTTTAGGGTAGAAACACGCACTGGCTAACTTGAACAACGTGATTCCCAGCTCGTTAACATTACATAGTAAAAAAAAAAAAATACATAAATTAAGTTCAAATTTTGGAAGGAAAGATCAACATAGTGAAAAAAAAAGAATAAGTTCAAATTTTGGGAAGATCATGGCATTAGCTTTTTTCTCCGGTTTAATCATGTCATTTGTATTTGATAATCGCGGTTGTTGGTGATGTTAGAATTAAGTTGGTTAACCACCGAAATTTATCATTAACCCTTTTTTTTTGGTCTTTTCCTTTATTTTTTCTTCATAAACTAGGCTAACAATGTCACCCCAATTCGGGTTTTACTCACATCTCGAATGAATTCAAGGACCTATATATTCGAAGAAATTCTAACCGCTAGTCAGAATTGTTTGTGGGTTTTGAACATCTACAACGGTGGAATCTAATAAGGATATATAACACCTACACATATTGGATTGAACTGATTTTTCATGAAGTCACTCGGGTTTTATTTTTAAATTATTAAACGGCTCGAATTTTTCGTGCGGGATCTGTAGTGGGCCCCGTGTCGCCGTCGGCGCAAGATCAGTAACCCTCCGGTCGGTGGCCATAGGATTTTCGAATAATAAGTACTCCTTGGCTAGGGACTTGGAAACCTTGCAAATTCTACTGGTGGCTTTTAATCTGCTCCAAGAACATAAATCTGTGTCTGTCTGACTGTCTGTATGCCTGTCTGATCTAATTAGTAAGTACTAAATATTATTTTCTTTTTTTTAATTTTAAACTTCCAAGAAAGATAGATGCAAATTCTGATTAAAATAATACAAGGAAAATTCTAAGAACAAATTTGGAATGAAGTATAGAAAAGTACAAAGCCGAACAAATTGGCACATGAGCGGTGCGCCTCTTTCCAACCACGACGTCCCATGTGAGAATCATGTGAGTGTCCTTTATGAAATAACAGCACCTCATAAATTTTAATTTATTTTACGAAATGAATTATTTTCTTGCATCACACCTTCCTATATATTTATATAATTGTGGAGAACCACTATAACAAGCCGATCATATACTACTAAATTACAAAAAAAAAAAAAGAAGAAGAAGTAAATTACATTTTGCACCCTTTTACTTTTTCTTAACTCTTACTATTGTGAACCTCGGAAGGCCAATTGCATCGGTCAACACCTAACAGGCGAAGCGTCGATGCGTTTCTTTTGCTCATATTTACGTTTACGAAGAAGCCGCGTGCCTCAATTTTTTTGAACGTTAGGCGCACATTAACACTTGACCGAAAGTATAAGGCTGGCTGAAATTGAAATGCTGACGATGGTATAGGGCACAAATGCGTAATTTGCTGAAGAAGAAAGAAATTGTTATGGCGTGTGAAGGAATATTTAGCATTTAGCGCGCCGTATGGTCCAAATTCCCTGAACATGGGACAATAGCTTTATTTTATTTTGTTAACAACTGTTCCCAGTAGGACCGAGATTTTGATGCATCAACGACTAAAGAATCAAGGCTCACACACAGACACGCTAGACACTACCGACCGAGAGAGAGAGAGAGAGAGAGAGAGAGAGAGAGAGAGAGAATGGATGCATGTTCTCTGTTCTAGATGGAAGCTGTGGTAAGTAGACCATAAATGTGCATCAGAAATTTATAATGTCTGTTACTCATTCTTTTTGTTGACTACGCTACTTGTTTTTTTTTTATTTTTTATTATAAGGAAATAGGATCCTCTCCGATCCATAATTTGGATTGAAGGAGACGGTCCCGATTGGAATAAGTCATTTGCTACAATCGACGGTTAATTTGGATGTATTCTTACCGGTAAAAGTGTATGAGAAAATCCGAACCATTGAATCTACCAATAGACGGTCCCGATCTGAACAGTCTCGTCCAATCCAAACCCATTGGACTGGAGAGGAGCTGGACCCTTTTTATAACATAGGTGTCTATTGCGAAACAGACGGAGATCAAAAGCTGTCATGAATCCAACATTCCAACTTGTCTATTTAAAACATCAGCACCAAAACGTTGAAGGTAATTCAGTCTCGAATGAATTGTTTTAAACAGTGAGTTTTACATAGTTTTAGTGGCTAATCACATTGAGCAGGAAACGATAAAATTGAAAACCATTCAATTGCAGGCATTGAATCTGGACAATTGAAGAATCACATACCATTCTTTTTTTTGGTAGTGAACACTGGAAATAAGATTAAACAGAAAAGATAAGTCTGGGGTATTTAACCCCTACGTTGTCTTCTTGCAATTGAAATAACACCATAGACATAAAAAGAAGTAAATCCTAAAGTATGGGTGAGAACTTTCTTGACAAGGATATCCGCACATTTGTTTTCCTCTCGATAGACATGGCTAATCTTCACAGATGTGAACTTCTCCAAAAGGATGAAAACCTGAAATCTCATCGAGCGTTTTTGGAATTTGGGCAGCATCCACACAAACTTCGACTCTGTTCCAATTGTGATGTAGAGCTAAAGATAGCCCAAAGTTCTGCTGCAAGAATCACATACCCTTCAGCTCTCTTTCTTGAGCATGTCCACGTATGAGCTTGGACAACACAAGTCCAAAAGCCCAATCCAATACCCATATTTGTAACTAAAGAGATTTTGAACCCAAATCAATTCGAAACTATCCTAGACCAGACCTCAGAGGCCTTAGAGAACAAGCCGCAGACTCGCAAATTTTGAGTCCCGATCCCTACCTCGTTGAAGTGTTTGGTAACGGTGAGCGCAAATCTTGAGTGCCGAGGAGTTCGACAACGGTGAGCACAAATCTTGAGTCCCAATCCCTACCTCGTTGAGGTGTTCGTCGAGGTGTTCGGTAACGGTGGGTGCATGGGTGTCCTTCAACTAAACTTGACTTTCTCAATTCTCATTTATCTTTACAACAATTACATCATCTTTACTACAATTCCTTCAACTAAACTTGACTTTCTCAATTCTCATTTATCTTTACAACAATTACATCCCCACCCACAGGTTCGTATCTCTCCAACTGCGTTTGGATATTCTCTCTTAGAAAGATTTTTTCTTTCTTTTGTTTCTTCTCTATGACGGGACATATTTTTTGTATTGGTTGAGCTACTTGCATATATTATCTCGAGTTTGTACTTTGATTCTCTCTGATCAATTGAAAAATCTTTCAATGTTATACGAACGCAACAAATTTCAGAAAGGATGAAATCAAAACAAGACAAGGGTGTTTTTCAAACTTGAATTTGAGCCTGGCCGTGTTTCGAACAAACCACTATCTACCTCTTCACATTAGGTTGTATTCTGAGTTCAACAATATCCCCAAAATCATGTTTCCGTTCATGCATTTCGCACAATTTGGTGATTCATTTTTCGTAAACCTAGAATTTTTGCACCCCCAATCCATACTCGATGTAAAACATTATATATATCATCAGAAGAATAGCATTCTCATCCACAACCTCGAATAAGTTAGGGGAAATAACGAATCAGTGGGATGGGGGGCATTTTATTCCCAACTCATGGACCACTTATTTGGAATTCATAAGTCATGGCAAGGAAAAGAATTATTCCCAAGACATGGTCCTGAAAACAAACATGAACAAAAATACCCCTCTCTCCACTTTTCCCTTCTTTTTTCCCCTTCCACTTCCTAACGTCAAAAACCCGTCTTTACTTATTTCTTCTTTCCTTCCACTGGAACGTAACTCCCCCTTCATCGCCTCTCTAGGGTTTGCTCCTCCTTCATCTCCTCTCTGCTCTCCATCGTGCGAAGAGTTGTCCTAGTACGAACGCCCGACTACGCTTCATACGAATCGATTCCGACTCAATCATCGTCAGGTAAGTTGAATCGATACTTGGTATGCAGAGTTGCCCTAGTACGAACCCCTCTCTCTCTCGCCTCTTCTCTCTCCTTGTCGACGAATTTGTACTCCTCTCTCTCTCGTTTGTTGATGGAAAAAGGCAAAGCTACAGAGAATACCATTACGAGATCCTTGCAAAATTTTGATTTCCATCTCAATCGCAACATCCCCAAGTCCACCCGCAACACCCACTCCACCCTTCGTTCCTCAAGTACACCTCTCTCTCTCTCTCGATCGATATAATTTCATGCAAATATACATGTTTTATGATGCATAGCTACAAGTATCTTGATGGGTTTCAAATCAATTACTTGATTTATGAAAAAGACACACCTACGACCGATACAATTTAGCCAAATCGTTGTTTTGATATTACAGTTGTTGTTGAAAAACACCCTTGTGCAAAATACGACAATTTAGCTGATCTTTGATAGAACAGTTGTAGTTGAAAAGACACCCTTTTAGACATTACCGTTCAAGCTTATAGTGTTTTTGGTAAAACAGTAAGTTTAAAAGACACCCTTTTGGGCAATACAATTTAGCTGATTGTTGTTTCGATAAGAAGTTGTCACTGTGTACCTAAGTCACATAATGCGCTTGCGGGTGCGGGTGCGCGATAGTGTAAGCATCTTTCAAAACCCTCCCAAACTACTATAATTTGTGAGTGCGAGGATTGAGAGCTGGAGTGAAGGCCATTTCGAAGGATTATGTGACTAAGCTGTGTACTCTTGCGGGTCGAAAAAATTGTCGTAGAAAGACACCATTCTGAACAATGCAATTTAGCAGATCGATGTTTTGATAGAAATTAGAACAGTTGTACTTGAGAAGACACCCTTTTGGACAATACAATTTTGTAGATTGGTGTTTGACAAAACAGTTGTAGTTGAAAAAGGTACCCTTTTGAACAATACAATTTAGTTGATTGCTTTCATAAAGAAAGTTGTGGTTGTTTATGCCGTGTAGCTAATTGGGTTTAATCACCCTTTTTATAATCTCAAATAAGATATGACTTGTAGTACATTTTTGTGGAAACTTGAGTTTTGCTTCTTTTCTTTTTGGTTACAGTATTACCCATTGAGAAGCCAAAACCTCCCAGCTTGGTGGGCTTATGTCTCGGAGTTGTTGGGAAGCATTTTGAGGATATCATTGAGGACTTGGGAGATATTGCTTCCAATTTTCCTGCTGATATTAAGGTTAAGCTTTTCCGTCCTCCTGATATTGAAGTTAAGATTTTTGTTTTGATGTTTTCGATTCTGACTTGCCAATTGTAGTGGAAGTTGTATCACCAACCATTTTGGGTTTTGTGTTTGATCGGAGCTAGTAGTTATTCCAGAATATTTTCTAGTAAGCATGAAGATGTATGGAATGATAGTAGAAACAAAAGTAACACAAAGACTAGTACAACAACAACAACAAGAGCGATGAAATTGGATGATCCTAATGTCAAAGAAGTTGATCCCAAAACATGGGCAGTTTCTGGATTTGCTGTTAGGGCCATAATTTTTAGCTCGAGCGATGAAATTGCGAACCGTTTTCTGATTTTGAAACTAGATTCATAGACCTTAAAAAGTATGTGGAGTTCGTACCTTAGTTATTTCTGTGCAAAGTCAGATTTTAAGTGTGGGCCACTATCTCAAAGCCATATTCAAGCAATGAATAATCTTAGTTCTATGGGAATGTTGAATGATGTAAATTCCAATGATGGTGCTCCCCTTGATAGAAATGATTTTCCTCAGCTCACCAGCCGCCCCAATTCTGTTGGAGGGCCTCAAGGACAATTGGGTAAGTTGGGTAAGTTCCAATGATGCTTAGGAAATGAAATGTTGTTCTCCTTCAAGTCATGTAACTTATTTTTTTTGGAAAATATAAAAGTTGCTCTTTAAATCACCTAATGTTACCCATGTTTTTACTCACTCAATGGTTGTCCCTTTACCCTTGTGTGTGTCGGTGTGTATGAAATGTGGTTATTCTTCAAGTTATGTAACTTGTTTTTTTCTAAAAATATAAAAGTTGCTCTTTAAGTCACCTAATGTTGCTCCTTTTAGGAACTTATGTTGCTCTTTATGTAAGAAAGTATGTCCTAGACTGTTAAGGGCAGTCACCCATGTTTTAACTCACTCAATTGCTGTCCCTTTACCCTTGTGTGTGTTGGTGTGTATGAAATGTGGTTATTCTTCAACTCATGTAACTTTTTTTTTTTTTGAAAATATAAAAGTTGCTCTTTAAGTCACCTAATGTTGCTCCTTGTATGAACTTTTATTGCTCTCTATGTAACAAAGTATGCCCTGAACTGTTAAGGGCAGTCACCCATGTTTTAACTCGCTCAATGGCTATCCCTTTACCCTTGTGTGTTAATGTGTATGAAATGTGGTTATTCTTCCAGTCATGTAACTTGTTTTTTTTCTGAAAATATAAAAGTTGCTCTTTGAGTCACCTAATTTTGCTCCTTATATGAACTTTTGTTGCTCTCTATGTAAGAAAGTATGCCTTGGATTGTTAAGGGCAGTCACCCATGTTTTAACTCATTCAATGGCTGTCCCTTTACCCTTGTGTGTTAGTGTGTATGAAATGTGGTTATTCCTCCTGTCATGTAACTTGTTCTTTTCTGAAAATATAAAAGTTACTCTTTAAGTCACCAAATGTTGCTTCTTTTATGAACTTTTGTTGCTCTCTATGTAACAAAGTATGCCCTGGACTGTTAAGGGCAGTCATGTTTGAACTCACTCAATGGCTGTCCCTTTACCCTTGTGTGTTTGTGTGTATGAAATGTGGTTCTCCTTCAAAACATGTAACTTGTTTTTTTTTTTTAAATATAAAAGTTGCTCTTTAAGTCACCTAATGGTACCCTTATTTTTATTCACTCAATGGTTGTCCCTTTACCCTTGTGTGTTGGTGTGTATGAAATGTGGTTATTCTTCAAGTAATGTAACTTGTTTTTTCCTGAAAATATAAAAGTTGCTCTTTAAGTCACCTAATGTTGCTCCGTTTATGAAATTTTGTTGCTCTCTATGTAACAAAGTATGCTCTAGACTGTTAAGGGCAATCACCCATGTTTTAACTCACTCAATTGCTGCTCCTTTACCCTTGTGTGTGTTGGTTTAATTGTGGCCTTTCACAGTTGAGACAATCATTTGACAACTTATTAGACATTAGAGTGTTCTCATTATCTTATTTGGTTGTATACCTGGTAAATATTTACTTTTAACGTATTAAACTGTTCTTCATAACATCTGTTTTTGTTGTGATTCATGTGATACACTGGGGTTTTCTTCACTGCAGTTCAAGCTGTGCAAAGTTCGCTCAGTACAATTTGGGCAAAAGGGTATCCCATACATCAACACTTACGATGGGCGTACTATC
This sequence comes from Rhododendron griersonianum, assembly GCA_018127125.1. Taxonomy (NCBI): domain Eukaryota; kingdom Viridiplantae; phylum Streptophyta; class Magnoliopsida; order Ericales; family Ericaceae; genus Rhododendron; species Rhododendron griersonianum. The sequence goes on along the minus strand of CM030790.1, from coordinate 39,882,997 downwards.
CGTTACCTAGACCCACTTATCAAGGCCAACGACACCATCAAACTTGACCTAGAGGCTCAAAAGATCACTGACTTCATGGTACGTTCTCTCTCTCTCTCTCTGTATCTGTATCTTCATCTGCATCTGCATCTCTCTTTGGTATCGATTCTTACCGGAAAACTTTTCCCGGGGTTTCATAAACTCTGGAAAAAACGCGGGGATTATTCCCAACCCCAGCAGTCGCGGCGTTTATGGAAAACGCTTGGATAAACACCGGGAAGACTTTTTCTGGCGTTTATTTCACTTTTGCCGGTGTTTAAAAAATGCCAGAAAAGCCATGATTTCTTGTAGTGTTTGATATGGGGAATGTTGTGATGGTGACTGGAGGAAGGAATAGGGGCCGTGTTGGAGTGATCAAGAGTAGGGAGAAGCACAAGGGAAGCTTCGAAACCATTCACGTCCAAGATGCCACTGGTCATGAGTTTGCTACTCGCATGGGCAACATTTTCACCATTGGAAAAGGTTCAAAGCCATGGGTGTCTCTTCCAAAGGGCAAGGGTATCAAGTTATCCATCATTGAGGAGGCTAAGAAGAGGCATGCTGCCCAAGTTGGTGCAGCTGCATAAACTGCAAGAATCAAGATTGGTTTCTGATTCTGTTTCGCTGCAGCATATTTGAAGTCCATGACCTAGCTTTCTTGTATGCATAACGTCGTGAGAACGGTGCCCACGGTCGCTAGCGGAAAGACCTTGTCAGTACAAGAAGAATTCGGAAAGCTCATCTTTTTATTTGTTGAGTCGTGAACTTTGATATATTAGGGGATCTTTTTTGTTCCAGGCATGCACCATTGTTTTTGTGAATGGTGCTTCATGTATGTTCTTACTTTGGTTCTTAAAAATGATGGACGGATGGAATTAGGTGGTAGTTTTAATCGAATACTGATATGTAGTTATATGTTTAGAGATTGGAAGCAAAGGCATTTGGTGGCTGATTGACTGTTTTTTTTTTTTTTAAGATCTCATATTTTGGTGAACTTTGATGCACCATTGTTTTTTTCATTCAAACTCAAGGAATTTTCCAATTTTGCAATTGGAAGCATCCATTTAGTTACCATATTTTGTGTCTATGTATATGTGCCACAACAATGCCTCAACTGAAAGCTGGTATGTTAATTGGTAGTTATGGCCTATGTGGCCAACATACCGTTAGCTAACCTACCTTTCACTGGCCCCCCTTGGCGTGTTTATGGTGTAACTTATTTTCATAGAGAGAGCAATTTAATTTTCACAATGGGCAACTTTATTTCATAAAAGGAGCAACATATGTGGATTGACAGAGCAACTGTCTCGGGCAAGAAAACATAAAGTTGTACAACAATACTACCACAATTTATAATTAATAAAATGAAATAAAATACAATTATTCCTATTTGTCATCAGAATAATCAGATGCTTCGGGGTCAGATCATATTGTGGATCCCTCTTAATTTCTGTAATAGACTCTCTGGGGTCGAAGCCGTCCCTTTCAGTTTTTCTCACTTTCTTGACTATCAGGCCTTGACGGATTAGTCGTTTGTACATTGCATTAATCTCAACCTGCAGCCTTTCACACACGTCGTTATGGAGCCGGTTTAGCCTTCTTCCGGCGATCATTTGCGCTGACCGTGCTTTAGGCACCTTCAGTAGGTACTTACGATATTTCGCTTCCAACTAGTCATGGGTAGGAAAACATAAAGGTGATATGATCTTTCACTGGCCCCTCTTGTCGTGTATGTGGTGTAACTTATTTTCATATACAGAGCAACTTATTTTTCAGAAGGGACAACTTAATTTCATAAAAGGAGCCACATATGTGGACTGAGAGAGCAAGTGTCACGGGTAAGAAAACATAAAGGGCTTCGTAGGCCAAAGGTTCAATAGAAGAATGAGAAAATGCAATTCGAAGTATTATGGGTTGGAACAATGATGCAATACTGTCTTACCATTCAAACAATGGAAGCTTTGACATCGTTGTCTATTGTTGCGGTATACCTTGGGACAAGCTAGTCCCAAACATCAAGGGCGTCATTTCAAAATTTGTTGGCATGGTTAACATCGACTTATTCATTAATTTGCAGACCCATATCCCATTGAAAGTCATCGGGAATTTTCTAACAAACATGTTACATGAGTTGAACAAGAATCACATGTCATACAGATCAACACACCTTTGTAAAGGGACAGCCATTCAGTGAGTTAAAATATAGGTCACTGCCCTTAACAGTCTCGAGCATCCATTCTTACATAGGGAGCAACAAAATTTCTTACAAGGAGTAACATTAGGTAACTTAAAGAGCAACTATTTTATTTTCAGAAAAAAAACATGTTATATGATTTGAACAAGTACTACATTTCATTCAGATCAACACACCTTTGTAAATGGACAGTCATTCAGTGAGTTAATAATATAGGTCACTGCCCTTAACAGTCTGGGGCATCCATTCTTACGTAGGGAGCAACAAAATTTCTTACAAGGAGTAACATTAGGTAACTTAAAGAGCAACTATTTTATTTTCAGCAAAAAAACATGTTACATGAGTTTAACAAGAACCACATTTCATACAGATCAACACACCTTTCTAAAGGGACAGTCATTCAGTGAGTTAAAATATAGGTCACTGCCCTTAACAGTCTAGAGCATCCATTCTTACATAGGGAGCAACAAAATTTCGTACAAGGAGTAACATTAGGTAACTTAAAGAGCAACTATTTTATTTTCAGCAAAAAAACATGTTACATGAGTTTAACAAGAACCACATTTCATACAGATCAACACACATTTGTAAATGGACAGTCATTCAGTGAGTTAATAATATAGGTCACTGCCCTTAACAGTCTGGGGCATCCATTCTTACATAGGGAGCAACAAAATTTCTTACAAGGAATAATATTAGGTAACTTAAAGAGCAACTATTTTATTTTCAGCAAATAATTGACTATTGTTTGAAGTATAAAAAAGCAAATCATCAATTATAAAAGACTACGTTACGTATTAGTAAAGACCACTCGAACACTGCCCTATCTGCACCAAAAAATTTACCCACACCCACTAGATTCATCCCAAAAAATACGTCGACGGCTAACAACTCCCAAATCATCCTTTCTCCGAGGGAAATTGATATTGCAAATCAATACAAATCTATACACAGTAAAACTACAACGGCGACGATCGAGGAGTTTAATAGCATTTTTTGCATGCTAATTTTGAGATTCTTTTAATAGCGTGTTTGTCATTACACCACTCATTTAATATTATTTTTTATTACATTCAACACCAATTGTAAAACAATTATCAAAAAAACACGAATATAATCTAAAACTTCAATGTTGCCAATGTAATTAACCAAATTCATTCAATCGGGCAAGTATTCATTACAGTAGCTTTCGAAACAACTCGAAAACACAAATTACATGAAAGGGATGCAAGAATTACAATGGATTGTACCCAGCTGTCCAATGTTAGCAAAGGTAGTCATAAACAAGCTAACCAACATATTACTTGAAAAATTTCTATGCTGAAAGCTTGTTGAAATTGATGCAATCTTCGAGCAATTTGGTCTCTCTTTCCTCCCAAAGCCAAACACGTGGAATTGATTCAGCAGTAGCCAATGAGTTGCTAAACCAATTATCAGAAAGATCAAAATTTCCCATGATCATGATTCAGCAGTAGCCAATGAGTTGCTAAACCAGTGATTTATTGAAGTTCCCTCCACATGGAGATCATGCCACACGGAGAAAACTCAAGATCAACCCAATTCCCCACAAATTAGAGCATGCCATAGAAAAACCAAAAAACAATTTGGAAAACACAAGGCATCAGACAAACAAAACCCAATTCGGGAAATAGGAGAGAAAATAACCCAATTCAAAATTTTCAGAAAATTACCTTATTCTTCTCAATTCTCCTGACAGCAACACGATCTCCGCTAGACTTGTCAATGATTCATACTCTGAAGCATGAATAGCTTCAGAATTGTGATGCCTCATTATGAGCACTGAAGATACCCCATTGAAGCAAATTCAAACAAAATGAACAACATCATGATGAATTGGTGCTTTGACGTAATCGTGGATTTCAACGTGATGAATAACATTGATATCGGTTTTAAAAAAAAAAAAACCGACAACAACATGGTGCTAATTCAAACAAAATGAACATCCTAATCAGATGACTAAAGAATCCAGCCAATGCTGATGGTGCAAGGCATCCAATGCTTGAGATGAAAAACATTATTGAAGTGCCATTAACGACAAATAATTCTATGTACTTCCCAGTTTCGTTTCAAATGTATCAACTATTTGTGCATTTTATCATCTATTAGGCCTCAGCTTTCCATGGTAGGATGCCCAGTAACATAACCTTTCAATAACCAAAATTGATAACACAGCTCATACAAAATAATGATGTTTGACAGTGGTTTCTACTTTCTAGGATTCTTGCTTTTTCAATGTTTTCCCATCTAATTTCGCAACAAAAGGTGATCTGTTGTTAGACAAATATTTTCCTTTCCTCTTTTATTTTGAGACAATGAAAGTTTAACTATGATGCCAAATAATGAGGAAAAAACTGTCTTTTTAAGGGATCCATTTCAAGGGAGTCAAAGGAACATTCTTCTAATTGCAACATGTGATTTATGAGGGCTCAACTTAGTCAATGCTACACATATACCAAAAAAGTTGGCATCAACAAGGTAACTTTCTATATTTCATTTCCTTAATTGATGGCTAAGGCAGGACTACAATGATAAGACTCTTACGGTGCCTTACATAATAAGCTAAACATTGATGTTTTCACCACAAAGTCAAAGCATCAACAGAAAAATACCAAGTAAAAATGCTTAGTAAATTAACTACTTTGTCTGGTATTAAATCTCGAAAAGTAGAATATAGACCTTACTTTTGATTCTTTGGAGTGCTCTTACTCAACTGCTTGAAACTTCAAGAATGCCCATGAACACCTACTGATATGTTTGCGACCCTGCTTGAGAATCCCAAATCAGACCTTAAAAATGTCATGTTCAGATCAGGTGACCGACCACCTTGATCTTCAGAGAAAATCGTTTTACGCCATAAGGCCGTCATCAACCGTAAATGAATGAGCCTATGCCTACTGCCCGAGCTTGTTTTCTAGGCATATGGATTATCTTGTGCAATAAATTTCAGTTTCCTATGCCGAAATCTCTTGAGTCTTCCATGTCATTGCATGAGGATGAGAAAGAACATCATGAAGTAGAAGTGGTACAAAATCTTTCTGCTTGGCATCAATTACACATCCTGAAACCATCATATCTTCTGTTAGCAAATCTAATCTAGTGATAAGCCATTTCAAACAATTGAAATGCCTTTGTTAATGCTTCTACATTAAGGTCATCTCTATTAAACTAGTGACCAGAGAGCACTGGTAATAAAGTACGAAAAAAGTGCATATTTTCTGATCAAACCTTCAGCAATTACAATCCACAACGAGCTTGTCACTTTTTAGCATAACCTCCAACCATTGTAGATCAAGCGACCAAACTCTTCTCTTGCATTTGACCAAAGAAACACCTAGCATCTAGGAAACACCGACACAGAATGCCAAGATTAGGTTTCCCTCCAAATTTGTTCAGCAAAAAACACAAGATTTTGCAGAAATCTTCTTTCTACGCTAGTTTCTATTAATTAAACTATTACTTTTTAACTTTCTCTTAGATTTATGATATCAAGTAAACGCATAAAGAAAAATACGTTTCATTTTCCTTTACTTCATCTCATTATAAAATTCTCAGGAATAATTTTTCTGCACTAATTTCTCGACCAGAAACGGAGCCTTAAACAAATCATGACCAGCAACCAGCCTAGCACTATTTCTGCAGGCAGAATTGTTGAATTCCAACAAATTGCATCTTTTTCATGCATTTCATCAAAAACCCGTCTAAATCAACTTTACCACACCTCATAGACAGATCAAGATTTGCATTCTACAACAACAAATCATACCCATGTCCATGTTTCAAGAAAACCCCATATAGCACCTCTCCATCTTTTAAACTTTGTTTGTCGAGCTAAAGTTTTTAGCCCTAAACAAATAGCGAAATTGAAAGGTTCAAAATATTCACTCGGCATACAAGAGAACATACCCACATCTTCTTTGTATTCAAAGTTTCCAAAGCACCCATGAATCACTGATGGCAAAACAAAAGAATTTGGTTCGGAGATTCCGTCGAACAGCTTGTGGGCAGGGTCAGTGATACACTGATACACATGCGTACAAAGGAGGGGAGAGAGAGAATAATACCTGGTGGGGGAAACTACGAGAGACCCGCGTCTAGAGGCATGATCCTGATTTCGTCTCCCGCCTTCGACGATAAGCCCTCCTGCCCCTCATCCTGATTTCGTCTCCCGCCTTCGACGATAAGCCCGTCACCGCCTGCCTCGATCGTGTCGACGACCTCCTCCAGCAGTCCATGCATGTTTCGGAGAGAGAGAGAGAGAGAGAAGAAGAAGAAGAAGAAGCAGCAGCTTCGATGGCTGCGGAGAGAGAGAGATAAGAAGAAGCAGCAACATCAGCTTCGTTGGCTGCGGAGGAGAAGAAGAAGCGGGTTTTAAATGTGTGTGGGGATATATTAGTCTTTTTACGTGATCCTTTCCATGTATTACAAATTATTTTTAACCTTTTCATATTTAGATGAATTATGTGAAAACTAGTCCATTAGGTGGGGCTTATTTGCCCCAAGGGCCGCTGTCCTGCAATTTTCCCAATAAGTTATGTCCAATTGTGTCCTAATATTTTTTCATTTCCACTTGATGATTAATTCCTAACGCTGAAATGAAAAACAGTAAACCAAACCTTTAAAAATCAACTTGTAAACTCCTCAGGAACTCAAAAGTACTCCCAAATATTTTACGAGAATTCTCCCAATTTATTGACTTTGACTTAAATAACTTTGGTTGAAATATATAGATTTCCAAAAAATACCCTTTAGAAAGTATAATAACTTCAATTATTAATGTACCCAACTCAAAACTAGGAGATTATAATTGAAACCTTGGCTTCTTCTCTTTTTTTTTTTGGTGATTTCTAATTATGAAAAATTGCGCACACAGGAAAAATTGGGAAAGAGCCCAAAAAGAAAAAATGAGCAAACAAAATGGTTAATCTACACAGTATCATGAACTGAACCAGAGGATTCAGAAGCTAATCTTTAACATCACTCGACTGTTAAAAGCCTCAGATCAAGTGTTGGATTATGTTACAGTTGCTTCATCCTTATCCAGATTGAATTAAACACAATACCAAACAAATCAAATGAAAAATTTTTCTTCAAATTTTTAGATCACAAGATACTTAGCAAGAAAAAGAACCCAGAAGCTTCAATCTAACAAATTGGGGGGGGGGGAAGAGATTGCTCAGTGGTGGCTAGTTAAGTATTAGGTTCGATTCTGCCAGCAATTCTCCTCAACTTTAGTGTCAGAAGAGGGAGCTTATTATCCTCATCGCAATCTCGAATCCCCCAAAACACAAAATAGACGAATTCAAATACTAATATAATTAAATTACTATAGACAGAACCATATATAGTGTACAGATATAGACACGAGTGTATGTTGCGAGACAGAGAGAGAATCGCTCAGTTCAGCGGGGTAGTCGACACGCAAATTTCCCTAGAGAGAGAAACCTGCATTCCGGTCTGTTGAGCTTGAATTTCATGTGGTCATCACCGCGATCTCTCTCCAATTTCAACACATAATACAGAACATGATGAATAAAACAGAAGATATGGAGTTGGATTAAGGAATAAAGAACGGTGATAAAGAAAAAAACCCTAGCAAGAATTTTGGATCAGTTCTTGTTCCCGAGTATTTCTCAACCATGGCGTTGGACTGATCGCTTTGCTATGATTTATAGGCGCTCAGTTAGGGTTTTCTCAACCACGGGGAATTACACTTTTGTTCCTGAATCTATTCTATTTTGCTTGCTTCGTCCCTCAAGTATTAATTGCATCGATTTTATCCCTCACCTGTTATTTGATCTTAACGAGTATAGTTGAAAAAAATGGTCCAAATTGGAGACACCAATCCACCAAATACGAGAAAAATTTCAAAAATTCAAGTCCCATGAATTATAATATGTTCATGGCATTTTGATCCCGACGGCTTTTTTTCGAACATATATAGAAATTTATTGAATAATTAGTCGGCAAATGTGATGGGAGAAAGTTTCATGGGCGGTGTGTGAGATGGTTTCTTTCACAATTTGAACTTTAAGTTGCTAGTGGATTTGAAAAGATTTAAATATGCATAATGGAGGGACAAAATAGATGTCGTAGAAAGTCGATTGAAAGAAGAAACAAAACTTAAATTGTTCATGCATAAAACTTTAAAGTGTAATTAACCCACTTGAACAATCTCGTTTTAGGGGTTTGTTTGGGATACGACATGTGCAGGACCACTCTTTAGGGTTATAGTGTTGCCGATTCGGTCGTTCATTTAGGAAACAGCACCTATCCGAGCAAAAATGGACGGCCGGATAAGCTGCCATACAACCCTGTAATAAAGATGTGCACCACAAGAACCCCCACTCCCTAATTGGACTGCAAAGGGCAAAAATTTAGGATTCTTAGGAATGTTTGTAGAGACCCGTAATTTCAGAAAAATATTTAAAGGTTTAATAGATGTTGGAAATTGAGGAAAACGTGATTTTTGTTAAACTTATGTGAATTTGGGGTTAATGCGAAATTTGTGGAGTTGATTTGATTTGGGGTTTATATGTTAGAATGGTAATTGGAGGGAGTGCTAATATAATTTGGTGTTTGTGTGAGTATATATAGAGGGGTGTATGTGTAGGAGATTAGAAGCCCAAAAATATCTCTCTTTCCTCATGTTTCTCTCTCCCCCCCCCCCTCCCCCCTCTCTCGGTTTTCTCTCTCTCTCTCTCTCTTGCTCATTTGAGCTCAAAACCCACCCATCAACCTCCACCTCTTCATACCTCGACCTTCAATTCACCTTTTATGCGCGATACGAGCCTTGGATCGCGTGGGTTTGAGTTTGGCTTCGTTCTTGGAGGATTTTGGAGCTTTGGAAGCTAGGGCTCGTTCATGATCTTGTGTTTGAAGCTTCTAACCTTGAGGTAGGGATTTCTTACTCATTCTATGTGTTTATGAGTTGATTTCATGCTTTAATCGAGTTTAGATCGTCAATCATTGTGTCTTCGAAAAGCTGTCGAAATCTGTAAAAAAATCGCCTAGGGATCGATCCCCAAGCATGAGGGATAAATCCCTCATTCAAATCTGAACTTTTTTCTCTTGGGGATCGATCCCCATGAGATGAGGGATCGATCCCTCCCCTTTCTGGAAATTCTGTTCGTTTTCTGGGCTTCAGCCCAACTTCAAACGGCCATAACTTCTTCGTCCGATATTCGTTTCATGCCAACTTTTTATCGATTCAAAGGTCTTGAAGTCAGCTTTTCATTGGCACCAGAATCACCTTAAAACTCTTAGTACACAGAAAGTTATGATCATTTGAGTAGAGGTGTGTCAGTCTGCCGATGTCTGTGGCTATTCCTAAGGTTGTTCTCGTTCCGTGTTATGATTCTCTATATAATTAGAACATGTTTAAGTCATTTTTGAGCATGATTGCTTATGTCCTAATCACTTGTTGTTCGATCTTGTCTCTTAGCACTCATTAGAGCATAATATTAGCGATGTTGGTTAGGGAATGTACCGTAAGGTTGATAGGAGTACCGTGGGCTATAAGGGGTAAAGTGGTGAGTGTTATGAGTAGACATGAGCTTGTCTAGTGATCTGATGGGTAGTATTGTGACTCGTATCCCTGCGCTTCGTCTTGTTGAGCTCCCTAGGTTCCTTTGGCACTCGTTCTATAAATTTTTTGTTTAGAACCTAGTGGGTGGTGTGTCGTGGAATCGTTGTGGATTCGGTATGTGACGTAGGGCGTCGTGATAGACTTAGAGGAATAACGTAGGCTTAAAATATTTATCAGTGTACAATGGGGTATGCTTATGAGTTTGTAATACATTGTTGATGATGTATGAACGGATGTGAACTTGGAAAATGATGTCTGCTTATATATGGATTGATAATGCATGTGTGTTTGCGTGAGTTGTGAATTTTGAATGGAGGGTCCTGCAACGCAAGGTGTGGTAATGTGGAAACTCAGGTGGAGGGGATTCACTGTGACGCAATGGGTGGTAACACAGTTGAATGTCTCGCATGATGAAGAAAGTTATGATTGATTATAGAAGTTCATGTTGTTGTTTGGGCTATGTATTGTTTGAGATTGTAACTGTTGAAAAAGGGAGATAAACGATTGATTTCATTAAAGTTTTTGAAAAGGAAGGAATTTGGTTTTGGAAAAAAGATTTTTATGAAAAATCCTCCGATATTCTTGAAGCGAATCAACGGTTTCGGTATTTGGGCACAAATCACGAATCAACGGAGTTTGACCTGTAAAGGTTGAGGGTTTTCTCAAAATTATTTTGGCAATAAAAAAGGAATGTTTTTATGAAAAGAGGCTTGATGGTGAACGGTAAGAAAAGAGGAAGTTAAATGTGGCATTCACTTGAGGAATCTTAAAATGGTTTGAGGAATAGTCTTGGGTTATTTAAATTGACATGTATTACATGTTGCTTCTAGTTGACGTGTGAATAGTTAGTGTTATCTCTAAGACATCTGGAATCCCGCAAATCCTAAATTCGTCAGTTTATTTTGGTAACCCCTTTGTATCTCTTGTCCATTTATTGGAAATCATTCACTCTTATTGCATGTTTCATCACATTTGCATATAGCTTGAGTATAGAATTCTCTACTGGGCTAGTGTAGCTCAACCTATCATCAATTTCAGGTACATCTCAAGGATCTTGACGTGGAGTGCATGCTTGACTTCATATCTTTTGAAAGTCGTCATTGAGAAGTGGTTCCATCATCCTTTGTATGATCTTTTGAAAGATGTAATCGTAAATTCGTTTGAACTCTTTAAACTTTAGATATCATGTAACCTTTAAATTTACCGTCTTTGTCTAACTATGGAATTTGGGCCATAGTGCCAATGTTGTAAATCTCAAAACTTGGAGATTTGGTTTATAAATGATCATTTGGGAACTCTCTTTTGGTATGTACTATCTATATTATGCGAGATCGTTTATTGAAATGGATTATTTATTTATGTTGAAAATCAAGAGCATGAGAATGTTACAATAAGCAAATGTGTGATCAGACTAGACCAGGTGGCGCCCTCATCTGAAGCCTATCTACCTCTTCCCACAAGATTGAGGCCCAAAGCCAGAGGCGGACCTTGGGCCTAGCTTCTTCGAGAACTACAGTCGCAAGCAGGTAGAATCTCCATCGTGCTCGTTTATCTTATAACCTGTGCAAGACACAGAAGTTAAATATTCTACAGGCATTTTCAGCAACTTAGTTGTAGTAAATGAATACCAAGTTCAATAGAAATTTAAGAGAAAATCGTAAACTAACTTAAGTCTTAACCATGATCATGGTTCACTCCTTTTTCTCTCATCTTCCCACAGTGTATATGGATGACTTACCAAACTACTCCCTCCATCCTGATTTGTTCGTCCAACCTCGAAATTCTAACTTTTTAAGGGGACCAAATGATTGCTACTAAAATGTATTAGATTTCCAAAAATACCCTTCATCATTCTAAATTTACAAAAAATCTTTGTGTAATTTGCAATCTTCTAGATAAGTCTAGGAGAAAGGTTGTACAGTATTTTTTAAAAATAGGCGCTAAAAATCAGTGGAACAAATTGTTTATACTCCATTAAACCAATTGGCAGACAAAACTTGAATTCAATTTTACACTTTCCCTCATTTTAAAGACTTCTTTCTCTGACAGAGATTGTCCCACTATAAACTCAACTCTCCCCTAAAAAGTCATTCTCTTTCTTACTCCTCTCAAAGAAATGGCTTCCCACTGCAACTCAAATTACCCAATAAAAATCCTTCTCTTTCGATGGTACTTTGTTTCTTCTAACACGTTTTCTTCCCTTCCCTAATTTGCACCTCTCCACCTATTCCATATCCCAATCCTTTTTTCTATCCACTAGTATTTCCAGTCACTAATGGAGTCTTTGTATGAAAAATCCTCAAGTAATTGTTGATAAAAAAGAAATCTCACCAATGAACAACGCCAAGCAATTTTTGATGCTCTTTTGCTACAGTTTGATTATGGAAAACCAATAGGGGGTTTTATTAGTGAGGTTGTTGTATTGTTCTCTGTCCATCCGAAAATAGTTAGTCGAATTTGGCAACAAGGGAAGGCTTGTATTGCTAATGGGTCTGTGGTTGATGTGCCCTCGAAATTGCTCGGGAGAGTTGGCCTCAAGCGAGTTCAAATCGAGCGCAGCAAAAATACCATATTGGAATTCAAACGCCGAACTAATATCCGCTCATTATCAAAAGCCTTGGAAGTTCCTAAATCAACTATGCATAGGCGAATCAAAGAAGGCTTAATGAGGCCGCATACAAATGCATTGAAGCCAGATTTGTCGGAAGAAAGGTAAGAGATCAAGGCTCTATTTCTGTTTATCAATGCTTGAGCGTAGTAGTTTGGAAAGCCAACCATTTTTCAAAGATATGTACAACTATGTGCATATTGATGAAAAGTGGTTTTATTTGAAGAGAGAATCGGAGAGATTTTATGTACTACCGGAAGAGGAAGAACCGCATCGCACTTGCAAAAGCAAAAAAATATAATAAAAGTCATGTTTCTAGCGGCGGTAGCTCGACCACGATTTGATGCAAATGGGAATGAGGTGTTTTCCAGAAAAATTGAAAATTTTCCATTCACTTGTAAGGAACCTGCAAAACGCACGAGTAAGAATAGAGTTGCTGGTACTTTGGTAACAAAGGCTGTAACAGTAACCAAAGATGTTAGTCGATCGTGCTTGATTGAGAAGGTCCTGCCCGCAATTAGAGCTAAGTGGCCACATTCCGGCGAAATGGAAACGATAGTCATTCGACAAGATAATGCGAAGGCACACATTCATTCGTTGGATCCCAAGTTTCTTGAAGCTCACATGAAGATGGGCTCAATATCTGTTTGTCGTTTCAACCTCCTAATAGTCCGGACATGAATGTTTTAGATCTCAGGTTTTTTATACAGCAATTCAATCTTTGCAACATCAACATGCACCTTCGACAATCGACTAGCTTGTTTCTGTCGTGCAGAAATCTTTTGAAGAATTGTCGTCACAAACTCTTGATCACGTTTTCTTAACATTGCAAGCTTGTATGGTTGAGGTGATGAAGGTTTATGGTGGAAACAATTACAAGTTGCCACATATGGGGAAAGGCCAACTAATTAGAGTTGGTAATCTTCCATCTCATATTCAATGTGATCATGATGTTGTGGAAAATGCATTGGCTCATCTGGAAGGTCAGTTTTTTTCCCCTTTGTTGAACAACCAATTGTTTATCTTTTTGTTTTTAGTGTTTAAAGTAGGAAAAAATTTCAATTGGTCGGGTTAGTGCAATAAGGTGTTTTCACTTTGTCTTTTTTGATTCCCTCTCCACATTTTGCTTCACCTTTTTTACAAAGCCTTTAGCCGAAGAAATTTTTGGATGGCTATGTTTGATCTAAAGTCTTTAAGTTGGTGAAGCGATAAAGCACATGAAGGCTTTGTTGATAGGAACTCTTTTGTTAGAATCTAGTGTATATTTTGGCTCTATGAGTCTATGTATCTAATCTGTAGAATGCAATAAAAAGTTTCCAGTTTGTTTAATTACAGTAGAAAGTTTGAATTTTTATTACTCTATACTTGAATTCCAACTTACTCCAAAAGACAAAGAGAAAGGGCAAAAAAGGAATTGTACATAATCTGACCCAATAATTTTTGAAACTGGACAGTCAATTTGGGACAAGCAAAAGTCAAAAAGTAGACAAACAAATCAAGACGGAGGGAGTATATGTATTAACACAAACAAAAACATCTTATGTACATATTTACATGTAATGCATAGATACTGCCCTGAGCGATAACCTTCTACATGCACTCACTCCCCGCCCTCACTCCCCATCCTCACTCAATTATGGAGAGTACGAATGGCAACGGGGCGGGGCGAGTTTTGGCATACTCCGACCCCGACTTGAAAATTATTACCCGGCCCCGACTCAGCCGGGTATTTTTTGGGTACCCCCGTTCCCACCCCGTTCGGGGAACGGGTTTACCCGCCCCGCCCCGTAAGAAATTAAAAAATTGTTAATCTAAAAGTAAAAGAAAAGAAAATAGTTATAAATAAAGTGGTAGTTTAGTATAATGGTGAAAATATTAAGGTAAGAGTACAATTTTTTTTTAGTATAATGATAATAATATTAGGGTAAAAATATTAAAATTTAAAGTATAATGATAATTATATTAGGATAAAAGTATAATTTTATATCTAAATACATTTCGGGTCGAGTTTAGGGCGGGGTACTTTCACCCCGAACCCGGTCGGGTTTTAGGATTTTAACCCCGACCCTATACCAGAAAATGAGGTGGAAAACCTACCCCGTTCGGGGCGGGGCGAGTCCGAATGCCATGCCTAATGGAGAGTATCCCCCTTATGGCCAAATACATCCTTCTACCCTACAAAAGCTAATAATGGAGATTACTTCTCAATTCTTACAAACAAATCACAACTCCAATCTTCATATTTCATGCCACAATTTGTGTTATGGGTAATAATCAAGAGAGAGAAACCCAGAAACAAATAATCGGGGACTGAGAAAAAAAGTCAATATGCCAATTCGCATAAAAATGAGAGAAGAGATCACCTTGCAAGGCACTCAAAGTTGTTGCTGCATAGGCCGGATTGGTGAAATCCATGAAACAAAGGATAAAAGGATCTCCACCACGATGCATAAAATGTGGGTTCAGTTTTGTGAAAGTAAGAGATACAGTTCTAGACAAGTCAATTTCCTAATGTCCAACAAAGTGCATGGAAGCAGTAAGCTTAAGTGAGAATAAGAACTCATCAGCCTTACATGTCTGGACTCCTTGCTCATAAGTCTTAATTCTTCAAAACCTTCAAATTGGCAGAAAATATCTAGTGATGATGTAAAAGAAAACATCAGAATAACACAATAACAAACATAGAAATTTTGGATCACAGAAAAGACCCATGTCCAACCAATGAGGAATTATATCCTCTAACAATGACAATGATAACAATCGACATTGATGTAAGCATCACTACAAAAATCAAAGGATACTCTCTCAGTGATGTAAGAAGGAAGCCCCTCAACATACAGAGTTTTGGAAGCATGTGGAGGGGAGGAATTGTCTCATGACTCGTTCTGGGCATCGCATGAAGAGGAAGCCTACCATCAAAACCTATGCCTCCACCACTCCATGCATCCACTGGAAGCCTACCATCAAAACTCATTCCTCCACCACTTAGTGCATCCATTAGTAGCCTGCCACCAAAACCCATACCTCAACCATTTGGTGATGCATTTGAAAGAATAGCCCCAGAAAGACCCATTACAGCAGGATCTATTAGAGGATTACCAGTCCCTCCACCACCACCACCACCCATCCTTCCTAACCCAAGTCCAGCAATATTACTAGCTTCACCCATAAGTAAGTTGCTACAGAGACAACACAAGGAATAGTTTAGAATCTACAGAAATCTAGACGGTGAATCAGTTTTGGAAGACAGGAAATAGACAATTCTTGCAACAGATACATGAAGATACCAGAATCATCTTGACATTATGACAAGCACACTAACAATTAACAACAGGAAAAAAAATTATGTGAAGTAGGCATAAAGAACATGGAAAATTCACAAGATTGTTCAAAGACTAATGTCACACCCTCGATTTTCAGCATAAATTATAAAGGATTTTTATAAATAGAAACCTCACAATAGTCCGAATAATACCCCAAAAGCATTTGACATTTCCATCTTACGCTTTCACTTCCTTCACCAAGAATGTCCAAAAGATTACAATTTTTGGCATCGAGGCCCAAATTAACATAATCACCGAATGTCAAAAGAAAGTTTAGAAGTTACAATATTTCTTAATCAAATAATTGATAATAGAGTTACAAATACATCTTTCAAAAAAAAGATCACAAAGATGACTCGGTAACTCCACGATGTTAGCTTTCAAAACTGTGTTCACGTCCAAGCAATCCAACCATGCACTACTGTCCTGTGTTAGCACCTGAAATGAAGGAAGGTCTGAGCTACACTAGCCCAGTAGAAAGTTCTAATCTAGCAATATATGCATACGAAATGTAGGAGGAATGACAAGATGAACAATGGCAACAAGATTTGATGGACGAACGGTGATAACAATCCAATTCCAACATTTCACTTTCAAACCGATCGTAAGTTCCAATGAAAAGCATTTCAAGCTCCGAGTATTATAATGTGTCTCGTACAAGTGTCGTGAGCCGTAGCTCCTGCCGGGCCAATTAAAGGACCCCGATGTCCTCTGCCAGGCACCTTGCCCAAAGGGAGGTCCTGAAATATCAATTATGAGCGTATAGCTCCTGCCGGGCCAATTAAAGGACCCCGATGTCCTCTGCCAGGCACTCACCCGTCGATGAGTCCTGAAATATCAATTATGAGCGTATAGCTCCTGCCGGGCCAATTAAAGGACCCCGATGTCCTCTGCCAGGCACTCACCCGTCGATGAGTCCTGAAATATCAATTATGAGCGTATAGCTCCTGCCGGGCCAATTAAAGGACCCCGATGTCCTCTGCCAGGCACTCACCCGTCGATGAGTCCTGAAATATTGTCGTCGCATTCGTAATGTTTCAAAATCCTTTAACAATCGCATTCATACCGTTCAAACTTAGTTTTTCATATATATAAAGAAAAGAATTTTAAATATCAAATTCAAGCCCATATGAGAATTTAGAATTTAAGGAAACATTAAATGGATTCATGCATGACCGAGTGGTGAGTTAGAAATACTCAGGAAGTACTAGGATTTGATTAGGGGTGATTATGACCCAAGGTAGTGGAGTAAGATTAAAGTTAACAAAAACTGTCCAGAAACGTAAAGGTATCGATAACATGGAATAATGGTATCGATAACATTTGGCCACCATCAGTCCAGACGCAAGGGTAGCGATAACAAAGACCAAAGGTATCGATAACAATGGATTTTCTGGGCTCCGGAACAAAATGTTATCGATAACAATTAAGATGTTATCGATAACAATGGGTTTCGAGCAGATTTTTGACAGACAGAGATGGGTTTTTCAACCACAACAACAACAACAACATCAACAACGATCCAAGGCACTAATTGAGCTTCAAGAAACACTTCATAATCATATTTTGAAAGTTAGAACCTCCTACCTCAAAATCAAAGAACGAATTTGGAAGATTTCTCAAGCCCTAGCTCCAATCTTTGAGTTCGAACGAAATACGCCTCCACCGAGCTCAAACCCAAGCAATACGGACTGAAATACGCCGAGGAGTGAAGGATTTATGGAGGTTTTGTGGAGGTTTTGGGTGAAATTAGGTGAGAGTGAGGGAATGGGAGAGAGCCGAGAGAGAGAGGAGTCGGGAGAGTGAGAGACCGAGAGGTGGAGAGAGTGGGAAATAATTTCCCTGCCTCTCACCCCACACACATATATGCACACATCACACAATCCTCCCTCAAGAAAAGAATTCTAACATAATAACCCCAAGTTCTCAATTTCAAATCAATCTCATCCTTCTTATTTCTTTTAAAACCTTTAAATCAATTTCCTGAAATTACGGGTCTTTACAACTAACCTTTTGAACTTTATTGACTTATAACGATTCCAAGGCAACTTTTGTAGCTGCATATTTGGCTTCTTTTATTGTCGGGGAAATTCAGGACTCCTATAGGGTTTCCCATCAATCTTAACCATAGATTTGAATCGAATCGCATCGGGAGGTCTTTCATGTTTAATAGAATACTCAGGCAGTGGGAGATTTCTCTTTTCAACATTATCTTGTAGCCAATTTTTGTATAGGTTAGAAGAAGTAGAAACACAAGAGATATGGTCAAGAGCGATCTTGGCACACTTATTCTCAGCTTCTTTGAGAGTCATGTTGTCGTCGGCGGTGGTGAACGGGATGCCATTGACGGTGGCAGTGAAGCTACAAGCATGGTCGGGGCCGCATTTGGTGAAGGAGTAATCTGGTAAGTCCCACGATTTTCGTTGGCACAGGGAATTCAGTTCCGTTTTGTACATGACTAGTTCAATCAATGGGAAAGGGAAGCAAAGGGGTGTGAGAGAGTAGACTTGTGTTTGGAGAGAGAGAGAAGGCGAGAAAGAGAGAGAGAGTTGGAGGTAGGGTATTGGAGTTCAAGAAAGAGACGACTTCTTTGTGGTATGCATTTATCCCCAAAGAATACCACCGACTCTAGGGAATACCACCCTTCTTGATGGTATGCATATGTTCACAGCATTTTGATCCCGACAGCTTTTTTCGAACATATAAAAATTTATTGATTAATTAATCGGCAAATGTGATGGGAGAAAGTTTCGTGGGCGGTGTGTGAGACAGTTTCTTTCACAATTTGAACTTAAGTTGCTAGTGGATTTGAAAAGATTTAAATATGCATAATGGAGGGACAAAATAGATGTCGTAGAAAGTCGATTGAAAGAAGAAGCAAAACTTAAATAGTTCATGCATAAAACTTAAAAGTGTAATTAACCCACTTGAACTACCTCGTTTTAGGTGTCTGTTTAGGATACGGCTTGTGTAGGATCACCTTACAGGGTTGTAGTGCGGCCGATTCTTTCATTCGTTTTGGGAACGGCACATATCCGAGCAATGGATGATTTAGATCAATAGGAGTTCGAATGAAATCTGAGCCGTCCGTGCCAAAATGGACGGCCAGATAAACCGCACTACAACCTGTAATAAGGATCGATGTGCACCACAATAACCCCCACTCCCTAGTTGGACTACAAAGGGCAAAAATTTAGGATTCTTAGGAATATTACAATAAGCAAATGTGTGATCGGACTCGATTAGGTGGCGCCCTCATTTGAAGCCTATCTACCTCTTCCCACAAGACTGAGGCCCATAGCCAGAGGCGGACCTTGGGTCTGGCTTCTTCGAGAACTACAGTCCCAAGCACACATAATCTCCATCATGCTCGTCTATTTAATAGCCTGTGCAAGACACAGAAATTCAATATCTACAGGTATTTTCAACAACTCAGTGGTGGTAAATGAATACCAAGTTCAATAGAAATTGAAGAGAAAATCGTAAACTAACTTAAGTCTTCACCATAATCATGGTTCACCTTTTTTTCTCTCATCTTCCCCTAGTGTATCTGTATGACTTATCAAACTATATGTATTAGCACAAAGAAAAACAATCTTTTATGTACATATTTACATGTAACGCATAGATACTATCTTAAGCGATACCCTTCTACGTGCACTCGCTCCCCGCCCTCACTCCCCATCCTCGCTCAGTTATGAAGAGTATCCCTTTTCTGGCCAAATAAATCATTCTACACACTAAAAGCTAATAATGGAGATTGCTTCTCAATTCTTACAAACAAATCGCAACTTCAATCTACACATTTCATGCCACAATTTGTGTTATGGGTAGTAATCAAGAGATAGAGAAATCCATAAACAAATAATCGAAGACTGAGAAAAAAAGTCAATATGCCAATTCGGATGAAAATGAGAGAAGAGATCACCTTGTAAGGAACTCAAAGTCGTTGCTGCATAGGCCGGATTGGTGAAATCCATGAAACAAAGGATAAAAGGATCTCCACCACGATGCATAAAAGGTGGGTTCAGTTTTGTGAAAGTAAGAGATACAGTTCTATACAAGTCAATTTTCTAATGTCCAACAAAGTGCATGGAAGCAGTAAGCATAAGTGAGAATAAGAAATCATTAGCCTTACATGTCTGGACTCATTACTCACAAGTCTTAATTCTTCAAAACCCTTAAATTGGCAAGAAAATAACTAGTGAGGATGTAAAAGAAAACATCAGAAGGACACAATAACAAGCATAGAAATTTTGGATCACAGAAAAGATCCATGTCCAAACATTAAGGAATTATATCCTCTAACAATGACAATGATCGATGACAATTGACATTGATGTAAGCATTACTACAAAAATCAAAGGATATGAGCCACTTCTCTCTTAGTGATGTCAGAAGGAAACTCCTCAATATACAGAGTATTGGAAGCATCTAGTGGGGGAGGAATTGTCTCGCAACTCATTCTGGGTATTGCATGAAGAGGAAGACTGCCATCAAAACCCATGCCTCCACCACTTCATGCATCCACTGGAAGCCTACCATCAAAAGTCATGCCTCCACCATTCCATGCATCCACTAGAAGCCTACCATTAAAACCCATGCCTCCACCACTCAGTGCATCCATTGGTAGCCTGCCACCAAAACCCATACCTCAACCATTTGGTGCTGCATCTGAAAGAATAGCCTAGAAAGTCCCATTGCAGTAGGATCTGTTAGAGGATTACCAGTCCCTCCACCACCACCACCACCACCTCCACCACCCATCCTTCCTAAACCAACTCCACCAATATTACTAGCTTCCCCATAAGTAAGTTGGTACAGAGACAGCAAAAGGAATAGTTTAGAATCTACAAAAATCTAGACGTTGAATCTGTTTTGGAAGACAGGAAATAGACAATTCTTGCAATAGATATATGAAGAGACCAAAATCATCCTGACATTATGACGAGCACACTAACAATGAACAACAGGAAAAAAATTATGTGAAGCAAGCATAAAGAACATGGAAAATTCACGAGATTGTTCAAAGACTAACCTCCTGAACTTTATTGACTTATAACGATTCCAAGGCAACTTTTGTAGCTGCATATTTGGCTTCTTTTATTGTCGGGAAAAATTCAGGACTCCTATAGGGTTTCCCATCAATCTTAACCGTAGACTTGAATCAAATCGCATCGGGAGGTCCTTCATGTTTAATAGAATACTCAGGCAATGGGAGATTTCTCTTTTCAACATTATCTTGTAGCCGATTTTTGTACAGGTTAGAAGAAGTAGAAACACGAGAGATGTGGTCAAGAGCGATCTTGGCACACTTATTCTCAGCTTCTTTGAGAGTCGTGTTGTCGTCGGCGGTGGTGAACGGGACGCCACTGATGGTGGCGGTGAAGCTAGGAGCATGGTCGGGGCCGCATCTGGTGAAGGAATAATCTGGTAAGTCCCACGATTTCCGTTGGCACAGGGAATTCAGCTCCATTTTGTACATGACTAGTTCAATCGATGGGAAAGGGAAGCAAAGGGGTGTGAGAGAGTAGACTTGTGTTTGGAGAGAGAGAAGGTGAGAGAGAGAGAGAGAGTTGGAGTTAGGGTACTGGGGTTCAAGAAAGAGACGACTTCTTTGTGGTATGCATTTGTCCCCAAAGAATACCACCAACTATAAGGAATACCACCCTTCTTGATGGTATGCATATGTTCACAACAATTTGATCCCGACGGCTTTTTTCGAACATATAAAAATTTATTGAATAATTAGTCGGCAAATGTGATGGGAGAAAGTTTCGTGGGCAGTGTGTGAGACGGTTTCCTTCACAATTTGAACTTAAGTTGCTAGTGAATTTGAAAAGATTTTAATATGCATAATGGAGGGACGTCAAAATAAATGTCGTAGAAAGTCGATTAAAAGAAGAAAAAAAACTTAAATAGTTCATGCTTAAAACTTACAAGTGTAATTAACCCACTTGAATTACCTCGTTTTAAGGGTCTGTTTGGGATACAGCTTGTGTAGGACCGCCCTATAGGGTTGTAATGTGGCCGATTCGGTCGTTCATTTTGGCAATGGTAGCTATCCAAGCAATGGATGATTTAGATCAATAGGAGCTAGGATGAAATTTGAGTCGTCCATTCCAAAATGGACGGCTGGATAAGTTGCACTACAACCCTGTAATAAGGATGTGCACGACAAGAACCCACTCCCTGGTTGGATTGCAAACGGCAAATAATTTGGATTTTGGACTAGTCCATGATTCTAAAAACTGGGCGGAAAATATACAGTGATGTACACATTACATGTCATTAAAGTGAGAACCTACCCAGATATGTACTAGCCAATTTCGAAACGGGGCACGCCTCCATTCCCCCTGCACAACATCATCCCTGTTTCCGTAAATTTCTCTCTAGTTCAGTAATTTGGACAGCAAATGAGTTAACTTCTTCACATGTCATTAAAGTGAGAACCTACCCAGTGATGTACACCTTGCAAGTTGATAGGAGATGAGTGCCAGATGGGTACCATATAAGTGGTACCCCTCGGCGATCCCAGCTGTCCAAATATTTTTTGAATGATCCAGAATTTAGAGTAAAAAAAAAAAAGGAAGAGAGAGGTGTCGGGTGTGTGTGTGTGTGTGGGGGGGGGGGGGGGGTGAGAGAGAATAAATTTGGACCATCCAATACACGTTTGGACAGCTAGGATCGCCGATGGGTCCTGTCATGACTCACGTGTTACCCGCTTGACACCCAAATTTTTTTATAACCTAATATGCGTACCCTTGCGATATGTTTGTGTACATACGTACTCAATTTTGTGCTTAGTTGTACAATCTCTCTTACATAATTTTTAAATGATACATAATTTTTACTTTCTCTGTCATGCAATACTCATCTTCTTCTATATTGCAAAAAGCAAATACTCCAACAAGCGTGATAGAGAAAGATATACAATGGACAGTGTAGTGAGGTAATTGGTGCGATTGTCTAGGGGTCATTTTAAGGGGGCAATCGGTAAGAAGTTGCGTTAGTATGTCTTGTATTAACTTTGAAATCCTTGTTAGTGTGTCTTGCATTAGTTTTAGTGGCAAAATAATTTACTTAGAAATCCTTGTTCTTTTGAAGAGAGAAGAGAGCTAGAGAAGGGAGGAGGAATAGAGAAGTAGGGAGAGTAAGTGCTAAAAGCTAGATAACCTAATGAAATGGGGTTAGAAACTATTTATAGCCCTTAAAAAAGTGTTACAAAAGTTCCTAAATACCCCTAAGTTAAAACGCAGTGGGATACAAAAATATGCAGAAACTGCCCAGGTGCTACCGGTATCAAGCTTCTTGAGGTAGCAGTTGCTCTTGGAGTTTAGTTTTGGACGTTTGGTATCAGTAGTAGCCTTTTCTTGGTACCGGTAGCAGAGCTGCCTTTTGGAAATCAATTCTATTTGTTTGGTACCGGTACCTTGAGTAATATTTTGATTACAAGAAGTTTCTCAAAATTGAAATATTACTTAAGTAAGAAACTGTGTTCAAAATCTGATTTATTTCCAAGCAAACGTATTATCCAGACACGTTTTATTTATACTGGTCATATTTTCATGGATTTAAACACGAAGAGCATGGAAGAATTCAGGTTCCTCTAGTGCATGATGCACAGAGACAGGGGTGTAGTGCACAATTTGAGCCATCCATTTCGGTTATCAATTGTTTAAATTTTATTTCAGCAATGGACGACTCAGATCTACCAGAGTCGAGATCAAATCTTAATCATTACTAATTGAGATGAACAACTCAGATCACACATTACAATATTTTAGTGCACTCCTGTACTACAAGGACACCAAGTCCGGAGAGGGTGTGGTGTGGCCTTGTGAAATAAACAGTTGGTTCCATTCTTGACTTCATGCTGAGTAATCAGACAAGGGTCCTGCTATCAGAAGCCTACTGGGCTTTGATTAAGCTAAACAAAATGACCACAAAAAAAAAAAAATGATTTTGCCACTCCCTTTTTTGTTAACGCCATTTTCCTGCACACTTGTAGGGAAGTGGCGTTAACAAAAAAGGGAATGGCAAAATCAGCAGCCAAAAAAAATTCCAATATACTTTTTACTATTTTCTATACACTTTCACGCATCCTTATTTATTTTTTGCACAATTCAATACACTTTTCAACTTTAACGAAAGACCACAGGTTCTTTTTAGCATTTTCCATCAAATAAAAGAAAGAAAAGAATGAAGGCCCATCCAAAAAAGAAGAAGAAAATTCTCATTTGGCTTTAAAAGTGGAACATTATTATTATTTTTTTTATCTTTATTCAAAAAAAATTTGCATTTGTTAGTTTTGAGTCAAACTTTTGTGACTTATTGATTCGTCTCGGCGAGAGGAATCGGAAAAGTAAAAAATTTTGATCGAAACTCATAATTTTGTCTCAAAAAGACAAGAATAAGTAAAAAAAAAGTTAACTTATTGACTTATTTTTGTCTTTATTCAAAAAATTACTAGAGTTTCGATCAAATTTTTTTTACTTTTCCGATTCCTCTCGTCGAGACGAATTAATAAGTCACAAAAGTTTGACGCAAAACTAATAAATGCAAAAAAAATTTGAATTAAGACAAAAAAATAAATCACTCAATTTTTTAATCCAAAACTATGCTCAATTGTACTAGAGAGACGTGAATTATGTCCCTCTCATATCTTATCCTTGCTTCAGGATGTGGCGGGTATATGGAATTGACCCCACACACGGAAAACGATTAAAACCCGCCAAACACCAATCAAATTCTTAGCCACTAGATTTGAGACCATAATTGATTTCTGTTTTGAGCCTCCAAATTTCCTCCACTCAAAATACCCATTCCACCAAATTTTCCGATGGTATATTGCGAACCATAAAGTAGTGATGGCAACGGGTTAGATTGGGGTGGATATAACTATCCCCGTTTCGACCTCCCATCCGTCCCCACCTCGTCCCCGAGAGATTATTTAGTGCTCAAGGATTTAAGCTATTTTACTGTGCTCAAGGATTTGCAGTTTGAGAGAGATTATTTAGTAAAGTAATGCTCACACGACACATGATATTCCACATGCCCGTTTGTCCTTTAAAAAATACCCGCACCAAAGTCATGAGCTCAGCCATCATGGGCGGAGCTAAGTAGAGGGGTAACGTGGCACGGATCATCCCCGATTTTGTAAATAATGCTATTTTATACTTATAGATTGGGAATTTTTCGGTGTCCAAACAACTTGATTTTCATAAAAATGATGAAAAAATAGCAATTTAAAAACTGAATGGTTCGTATCATAAAAGAATGTATTTTCATTTAAAGATCACAATAAAATGGAATCAAGTCTTTATTCTTTTCAAAAACAAACGAATATCAATATCGTATTCACAACTTAAGCCTTTCTCTTCACAATTTAAAAAAATACTCCTATATATTAACAATACAAGTGGAGTCTCATTAACCAGCCGCCACCCCAAAATATAAATCCTAGGTCGCCATTGTTAGTCGTACTCATCTATCAATTGGACCCGGGGTGCTGTAGTACACCTTGCATTAGAGTAATTATTCAATGCCCATGTGGTACCACGTGACAGTACCCTTTTCTCTAACCAATCACATATGTGTAGTTGGTAGAAAAAAATTTGGAGCACCACGTTGCGGTGCGGTAGGGTACTTTTTAAGTAATCCCTCCATCCCAATTTAACTCTCCTTTTTAGAAGTTTGTATTACTTTTTAATTGATGTATTGTAATTTGTTGTGCCGAACACGAAATTGAGAATATAACAAATCAACAAGCGATAAACAAGAACACAAGGATATACGTGGTTCCGCTCAAGCACAAAGCAAGAACGTACTCCACGGGGAAAAGAGCAAACGTAACTTTATTTGAAGCACCAAACAGATATCTAGGGACAAATCTCTGGTGGAACCCAAAAGGGAGACACAAACCCTTGGTGGAACCCTAAGAGATGAACAAAATCCTAATATCTAAACCCTTGAACAAAAGACCATAACCCTAGGAACCCCCAAGGTCCCTATTTATAGGAAAACACTAAATAAACCTAAACCGAATAGGAAAAGGAATCCTAGTCAATTTAGGAATTCTAGTCAATTTCCAACAAATCTCCACCTTGACTTGAATTCCATCGAACTCAACACTATAGGCAATCCTCTCCTTCAATCGATCACCAACGGCACAAACGAACAAGGCTCAAGCACACCTGCTTGACCTTGTAAACGCGACTCAGGAAAACCCAACCGCACATGCCTCCAAATTGAGCCTCTATCTTCCAACGGGCACCTCCCACCCAACGCATCCTTCTCGGATACACATGAAGATCTGCTCAAACTCCACCACGGAGTTAAAAAACCAACACTGAGTCAACTTCGAATTCACCGATGAAGAACCCAAAGATGTAGCACCCACAATCGTACTACAATCAACCACATCGAGGTTATTCAATTTTCGACTCTTCATCAAAACATGAGCACCCTTCAAAACCCTCAAGACTCCACCTTCAGCGGTATGCTTCCAACCCAAAGAGTCATGAGTGCCTAAAGAGATAAGGTTCCTTTTCAAATCTGGTACATGTCGAACACCAAACAACGTCCTCACAAAACCATCATGCATTCTGACTTTAACTGTTCCAATCCCAACAATTCTACAGGGCATGTTATTCCTCAACAACTTACCGATTCATAAGTATTGAACCAATCTTTATTCGGACACATGTGGTAAGAACATCCGAAGTCCAGAATCCATTCGGCATTCGAACAGACATCACCGACACTCACAGAAAGAACCATAAGTGAATCGTCGGAATCCTCTTCAACAATACCAACAACAACCTTCTCTTCAAAATTGTCCTTATTTTTCAACCTAGGACAATTTCTCACCATATGCCCGTATTTCCTACAGAAAAAACACTTTACTTCCTGATTTGTGGAACGAGAGCCAGAAACCCCTCTACTGCTATTATCCCTCTCAGAAGTTCTTCCTTGCACCACCAAACCATCAGCATAAACCTCACTTTCACCAGGATACCTTTTCCTTAATTCTTTTGAATATAAACTAGATTTAACATCCTCCATGGAAATCGTATCTCTCCCGTAAAGTAGGGTAGTAACAAAATGCTCATAAGACGCAGGCAAAGAACATAACACAATAAGGGCTTGATCTTCATCATTAATCACAACATCAATATTTTTAAATCCATAATAATTCGATTTAACTCATCTAGATGGTCTTTTACGGGCGTACCTTCCCTCATACGAAACGTATAAAGGCGCTGCTTCAAATACAACCGGTTGGTAAGAGACTTCGTCATATAGATACTTTCTAACTTCAACCAAATACCGGCAGTAGTATCCTCCTCCCCGACCTCGCGCGCCTTCGCATCGAAATCCTCGAACACACTATCCTGCATATCAACAGGTTTCTTCGATTTCCCCAACAAAGTCTTGTGTAATCCTTGTTGAACAAGCAAAGCCTTCATCTTAATACGCCATGAACTGAAGCTAGTGCTCTGCCCATCGAACTTCACAATTTCGAAACGAGTCGCCATTGAAACGATCACCAATTGCACAATACGCAGCAGAAAACAAAAGCCTCGGATTGAAACCCAAAGCTCTGATACCAATTTGTTGTGCCGAACACCAGAACGTACTACACGGGAAAAGAGCAAGAGGATTCACTATACCCTATTTATAGGAAAACACTAAATAAACCTAAACCGAATAGGAAAAGGAATCCTAGTCAATTTAGGAATTCTAGTCAATTTCCAATATTTTATGTGATTTTCAAAACATTTTATTATAGAACTAACTGAGATCTACAAGATCCATATTCGATATAAAATTTATTACCAATTTAAAAATACAATTAATATAGTTTTTGTCCGATTAGACACTAATTAAATTGGGGCGGGATGAGTAACCATTTTTCTACCACTTCTCTTCCCTCGCTTTCCCAAATTAGAGCTTTTGACCGGAAAGTTTAATTATAAAAAAAGAAAAAAAGCAAGGGCCTATTAGAGCATCTCCTACCCATACTCCATTCCTTCATTTTGGAGGAAAAACATTCTCTAACCCATTCTCTAAAACTCTCCTCAATTTGGGAAGATAAACTTTGATAGAATGAAGGAAAAAATAGAGGTTCTCCTCCAAACATGTATTGAAGTTGAAAAATAAAGTGTTGGATTAGAATTGAGATAAATAGTACAATCCTGAAGATAAACTTTGATAGAATGAAGGAAAAAATAGAAGTTCTCCTCCAAACATGTATTGAAGTTGAAAAATAAAGTGTTGAATTAAAATTGAGATAAATAATACAATCCTCTGAATCTACTTTTTATAGTTTTATCCTCAAAAATAAAGATTAAGAGGGTATTGGAATCGGAGATGCTCTTATTAGATTGAAATGGAGTACATTTTTATATAGTTTTATCCTCAAAAATAAAGATTAAGAGGGTATTGGAATTGGAGATGCTCTTATTAGATTGAAATGGAGTACATGGCGAGCTTCCTTCCCAAAGACCAACTCGTAAAAATCGTTGCCGCCCGGAAACCGCTGCAAGAAACGATATTCCTCTAGAGAGAGAGAGAGAGAGAGAGAGAGAGAGCCATCAGAGGCCGTGATGGTTTGCTCAAGTCGGCTCTTGGCTGTTTCGTACCCTACGTCGCCGCTTTTACAGACAAATTCCCTACGATCGAACGCGAGATTTGTTCAACGAAAGCTCGGATCAAACCACAGATGGCGGCGATCCATGGCGTCGGAGGCCGAGAGCTCTTCGTTTGCTCCTCCAGTTGATTCCGAGCCAGCCGATATCAACGCCGCTGGGTAATCAATACTCACTATTCCCGTTCCAAGTATATGGGCATCTGACTTTTGCATTTATAGTTAGTGAACTATTGTGTTGCTGTGATTTGAACTTGAATTAAAGGTTTTAGTTGAGTTGAAAAGGTAGGATAGTACCTTACCCAAAAAAAAAGGTAGTATAGTGAGAGGAGTTGGGGATGGCCATGCTATTCTGAATAATTGGAACACTCTCACTCTATACCAGTCACTCAACGAACTCCTGATTACACTTTTAACTCCTCCAATTATTTCCGAATAGCACGGCCATCCCTAACCCCTATCAAATAGCAATTGTTGTTCGGATGGAGCGGTGGTGGAGTAGGTGTTTGATTTACGAGGGGCAAAGTAGTTCGTTGAATTGGATTCATATCAAAGGTGGAGAAAACCTTATTGCAGGTGATCGACTATGATGTGACAGTTGGAAATGTCATTAACTATACACCTAGTAGGATTACGATAGGTAGGACACAATGACAGAGTGGCGATTGCAGTCCCTAAAGAAGATAAGAAGAGAGAAGAAACAAGAGGAGTGAGAGAGTAGTATGAATGAAGGAAGAATCTGAAAGTGCAATTTTTTAAAGCAGAATTATGGTTGAAAAGATGCAGGAATTCGATTGAGACGTGAAAAGAAAACAGGCACCATAAAATACTTAAGCAAGCACATATGAAATTTTAGAGTGACTATTTGAAAACAGATTTCATAATTAAAGGAAAAATTATGATTTTCGGAAATTTGAGAAACACGTGCCAAATCTTGGTTCTATGGTGGCCCCGCATTTGTTATGGAGAATACTTGTCAGTTGTACTTTTTATCAGTATTGGACTTTTGTTTGAATAGTCTGAAAAAAGAGTGCTTAATTTTCCTGCATAATTAGGGGTATAAAGTTGCTTGATCTTCTTATTTGGCACATAGATTAGTTAACCTGTTAGAATGAAGCGCAATTAAATTGCTTGGTTAGATTGCTCTTCATGTGTTGTGTTGTTTGGTGCAGGTTTTGTATCATTGAAGGACCTGAAACAGTGCAGGATTTTGCCAAAATGGAACTAAGAGAAATTCAAGTTAACATTAGAAGTCGTCGAAACAAAATATTTTTACATATGGAGGAGGTGAGCTTCACGGGTAGAACTTGCTGTTTCTTGTCCTCTTTAATGATACTGTCATGCTTTTCTCATGAGCTTTGTGCAACGGTCGAACAGGATGAAAATTTTATATTTATCATCTTTTCCACATGTACTCCCACCGTTTCTGCTTTAACCGGAGCCCTGTTGCTTCTGGCTATGTATAACTCCAAGAATAACTGTTGGATTGACAAATATATCTTTGGGTAAGAGATGGAGCATGCGTGATTTTATCATTGGCCAACTTAAGGATAATAGTTGAACTTGCGTGGGAGACTTGTATAGGGGACTACTCAGCAAGGGTGCATGTGATTAATTTTTAGTTGGGCACATTGTGAGAACTCTAGTTTCTAACAGATCAATTAAGTTAACGAGTTGAGTTCACCTCATTTGATAAGGAAAAGGATGTGCCCTAGCAGTCATCCAGTCCAATTGGCAAACTAGGAGGCATTGGCTGGGTAAAGCTTAGTTTTTGCCTTAATGGCACGTAGAGGTTCTCCTCTGACCCTGGTTTGCATTCTCAGTTTGGTTCATATGAATCTCACGCTGCAATATAGCATATGCCGTTGTGTAAGGTACTTCGTTACTCCGCAACACTAGTATTCCAGCATGGGAATAAGTACCAAGCAAGACCTAGCATTTTATTTAAGATACAGAAAAGAGTGCTAGTCTGGTTGTTATTCAGAGCATGTGTTTCCCTATGCTCTAGCGTTAGATGAAACTAACTTGTATATGTGCAGTGTGCACCCACCACTCAGGGTAATATTGTCAGTGCTCAGCTGACCCAAAATCTCCTTGAGTGGCTGATCATAGTCTGTAAATTCACTTTTTCTTGGTTACTTCTACTGTTTGGAATTGAAAGGGATATCTTAGTAGGTGATGGTATCGTTTGGAATATTACTGTTACATGATATTAGTGCATACAATAGGTTTGGTTAGGATCCTAATTTGATGCCTCTTTTGGCCATCTTTTCTTCACCTCTTTTCTCTGGGGTTAAGTGTGAATCTTCTTCTGTCAGTCAAATTCTATAGCCCAAAGAAATACTTGTTCCTGAGCAGTTTCCATCCACTGTGAGCGCATCTTACTATTTATGGCGACCACAGTTATGTTCAAAACCCTTTTTTTTGCAGCTTTAACTTGTACTATTCTGTTTCCTTTCCAGCACTTAAAACTTTCACAAAAATGAGGCCTTAGAGTTTGAATTTTCTACTAGAGTTGATTTACCCTGCCGGGGACAGGGCCATTCTAGTATTGGCTTCTCTGGTCTTTAACATAATTGTTAAGTCTTACACCAATTTTCTGGAGAATTCCACGATTTGCACAGAACCATCAGCTTCTCTTTGTGCTCATGGTTTTGGTGATTCCATTTGACATGCAAAATCTTATTTCTCCCTCTTGTTCCCTTGTTGCTCCTTTACTTTGGGGCAGGAGTGTGAAGCTTTCTATTTTGTGTATCATATTGAAATCATTCACCTCTGTGTCCTGATTCTAGATATGCTCGTGTACTCACTAGTATGTTTGCAAAGTGTATATCCAACAGTAGTTAAAGTGATAGCATTCTATGCTTTTATATTGGGTAAATTTGGTTGATTTTATATTTCTGTTCGTCATATCTGCAATAATTGCATTTCTTTTAACGGGAAGGAGGTCCACTTTCTTATATTTTTGCATCTGGGATCCAACTTGTATCATGGATACTGACAGAAACCAAATCATTATGGCAAGGAAAAGTTTGATTCAGAGGAAGAAGAAAAGGGAATAATTGGAATAGATATATCATTTGATTAGTCAGTCCTCAAACAAAGAAATAAGCAATGTTCATTTGTTGAGTGACCTAGGGGAAATTCATGGAAAGTTACAGTGCCGCCTCGTAATAGTGTTCCAACTTGCCTTCGTTGACGTCGTTTTTCGACCAGAAGAGTGGGCTAACTAGAAATGCTTGGACTATTCGGAAACATACTTCGTGACATGGTTCATGCATGCATGATGTATCTTACCTCTTTTATTCTTAAAATAGAACTTTACGGTGCTTTCTTATTTGTTTGTCTGTTCTTACAGAACTGTCAGCCTGGTTGTTGATCCAGTCGTGTCGTGAGAAAAATAATGTGGAACCTTGTGATCCTGATCAGTTTTTATTATTTTGCAAATTAGATGCCTGGATTGGTGACCTTCATCTTATATTTGAGGCATCATATTGCTAATATGTACTATCCTCGAAATCACTCACAGGTTCGTCGTCTCAGAATACAACAGAGACTGAAAAATGTTGAACTTGGAATCCAAAAGGACGAGCGAGAAAATGAACTCCCAGACTTCCCTTCCTTCATTCCCTTCTTGCCTCCATTGGTAATTCTTACAATCCGTGTATCATGCAACAGTGACTTGATGATACTATTTTCCTTTTTTTCATCATAGAAATTCAATTCCTTTGCTGGCCTTCAAGATATCTTGGTATGATTGATTGACACGTTTATTTCATGCAGAGCTCAGCAAATCTTAAGCAGTACTATGCTACTTGCTTCTCTCTCATTGCCGGGATTATCATTTTTGGTGGTCTTCTAGCTCCTACTGTAAGTTTTCTTGCACTGGGCTATAAGAATTGAGCACCAAGTTATCGAATAACTTTAGGACATTACCCCTTGTTAGGGAAAATTTAACCATTTTTATTCTTTCCGTTTTCACTATCCACTTTGCAGAATATTCTGTGCTAATATGATATTATCATAAAGTGCAGATGTTGTAAATTTGTTGCCATCAAACCTTATTCTTGGTCTGTTACATTCTCAATTTGTGTTTCTCTGATACATGTGCTTCACATCATATTTTTCCCGTGGGTAATAAGTCATCTTTGTAAGAAATTAGGATCTACTGACCTGAGTCCTAGTCCGATATTCAAATACCAGGAATGATCCACCCTGTCAAAGATAGGCAACATTATATCGGCTGCCAACAACCAACTATTGCCTTTTTTTTTTCTTATTCTCGTTCTGTGTATCAATTCTCCTCTTAAATGTGTAAAAGAATTAGGATGCTAAAGTTCTGGCCGAGTGTTGACTGGACCCCCTTGGGAAGGACCTGGTCTAGGTATCTAGAGCTTGGCTTGAGTGAGCTGGCCTAAGGTTTGGCCTGATTTTGGGGAAAAAGAAAAAAGTTCAACACATTAAAAAGCTCGAGAGCCTAGCTGAAGTCAGTCTGCGACAGGGATTTGCAGATTTAGCTCACACCACAGCCTGTTATTGTCTTTTGAAGGGCTGTGAGATTTATATTCCGTGATATGTCTACAAACTAGTCTGTTGTAGGAACCACGAGAACAAAACATGTTAACATTGTCTTGGTTCTCGAAGAGACTTGTTTACTGTCCCACTTAGAAGAAGGCTTTGGAGGATTTTTTAGATTTGGTAGAGTGTCATATAAGCCCATCCAGCTTCTAACCAGTTTATTCTCTCAGCTGGAGCTAAAGTTGGGAATAGGAGGTACATCATATGCAGACTTCATTAGCAGTATGCATCTGCCAATGCAGTTGAGGTATGCTTGTATGTTCGTGTACCATTTATGTAAATGTTACCAGTTCTGCTTTTTCTTGTACCCCAATTTATAACTTTGAATGTTTTCTATTATTACTCGGTGAGAATAGAATTTGCTTCTTATTTTTAGCA
Source organism: Rhododendron griersonianum (assembly GCA_018127125.1). NCBI lineage: Eukaryota > Viridiplantae > Streptophyta > Magnoliopsida > Ericales > Ericaceae > Rhododendron > Rhododendron griersonianum. Next base: position 39,849,640 of record CM030790.1, on the reverse strand, counting down.
CTTAGGGATCACTTTGTTCAACTGCAGTGACGTTGATCCTATTGTGGCATCATTCTCTGGGGGTGCAGTTGGAGTGATCTCAGCTTTGATGGTGGTGGAAATAAATAATGTAAAACAGCAAGAACGTAAAAGATGCAAATACTGTCTTGGAACTGGTATGCCCTTCAATAAATTTTACTGTCTGAAATCCATTTAAAGGTTTGCACTCTCGTTTTGGTATTTATATTCTTGACTCAGTTGGTGATGTGTGTCCCATATGGGGTTTTTTTTTGGATAGGCATGTAGTATCCCATATGGGGTTGGTGGAAAGATTTTCAAAAGGCTTGCTTTGATTTGATCAATTGTTCATGTCTTTAGGTGCTGTAAATACAGTGTGGAACATCCTTTGAAATATGCCCATACGTTTGGTTATTATATGGCGGCGGATGGGTATTGCATGATTAGATAATCGTATCCAGCTTTGAAAGCCTAAAACCCCCCTGGCCCCTACAACATGCACTTTTTTATTCCAAAGAAAAGTGTTCACAGAAGTTGTACATGTTCAAAGTCTCTTCCACGTGGAACCGTTGATGGTCTTCCCTTTCCCAGAGTAGTCCTGCACAGTAACAAACTCGTTAGAGTCAAGGGTATGCTTTCTGTGGTTTTGTCAACATTTATTGTCATTTGTCTCATTGTGCTGTTGATCTTACATATGATCTACACCCCTATGTCTGACATCAAAATAGTTTTGGTCATTTCTCATATAGAAACTTACTAAATTCAACATTATGGAAACTCCTAACCCACATGAGCGTTCCTAAAACCAAACCCACCACAATACCCAATTGTGTTTTGAAACTGTCACATCTTTGGGCTTTGGCCACAATTCCATATTCTTCCCACATGTTTCCCTTAGTGATCACATGTTTTATGCCTGGTGGATGATAAGACTGATCAGAGCAGACGACTTGGTCTAGTACAAGCAGTTGCATCAGAATTCTCTTGAAGATCCTTTGTCCTTTCTTTTTCTTCTCATTTTTTCCCATCTTTCTTTCTTCTTCTCTACAAATGAAGTTTTCTGTACTGTTTGATCCCCCTACATGCTAGCTTTTTTGCTCTCAGTGCTCTCACCTGTCTCAAAAACAGCGAGCTTTTCTTTTTGTATGTTTTAATTACGATGTTTATGCATTTTGTGGCATTACATGATGTTCATCTGGTTGATGCAGGATACCTTGCTTGTGCTCGCTGTTCAAGCACAGGAGCGCTTGTCCTTATTGAACCAGTGTCCACAGTTAATGGTGGAGATCAGCCCCTTGCACCACCTAAAACTGAACGATGTTCAAACTGTTCAGGTTCTGGAAAGGTTAGACACTAGCAGTTTTGGTTTGTTTGCTTTTCATGGTAAGGAGATTCAGAGAACATCAGATAATAGTAAGCCAAAATAACAGATACGATAAGATTAGGAGCATTCTCAAAGGAAAAAGACAAAACAACATAGCTAAACTTCCACCCTTAAACTTGTGAGCTATTTACTGTATGAGCTTGGCAGAGTAGCCCACTGTGATAGTGCAATACATGTATTGTAGATGAGGTGCTTCCATAGCCCTACCAATATTAACCTACTTTATTGGAGGCATGTGATGTCTTCATGTGCAATACTCCCTCCATCTCATAATTGTAGTCTATCATGAAAAGTCATGTCATTTAAAAAAAAAAGAAACAACGTACTTTCGTGTATAGTTCTTTGAATTTTTTTTGCCCCAATTTGAAGATTTGATTTAGTTTTTTAAGTATTTATAAAGTGTTTTATTTTTTATTGAATAAATAACACAACTTTTTATAGTTGATTAGAATTATGGGGCAGAGAGTAAAAAACTAAACCTGCATTGAGGAGAGCTAGAGCTAAGCCCCTCACATGTACTGAAGATCTTCCTATGAGATCTTAAATCAGTTAGGCAGTACTTCCCCTGCCCTCCTTTTTTGTATTATCGAATTTTAAGATCCTGTCCCATATTGGGCTTGAATAAAAAGTTGTAGTGCCGTATAAGTGAGGACCTTGGACCTACCTAGTACAAGGCATTTTCTCAAGTAAACTTGAGAAGATCAAAACCGTGTGTAGGTCACCTGGACGTACGCGTATGTGTGCTGTGCACATTGTTGTGCCCAGACAAAGCGGACAATATTGTACCAGACAAAGGGTCGTTTTGAGTTGGCATTGTTGGTGCTTTTGTGAGTTCCTTTTCTAATGGAACATGTAATTAATGCATCATATGTCAAACTTAAAAGTATTTTTTCCAGTGATATCCCTTCGATTTTGAGTTTCAAATACATTTTCGGCTACTTTTAAGGCATAATTTTGAAAACAACTTTATGCTTACTTTCAAGATGGACATACATTGTCAACAGGTTACCAAGTTTTTGTTGACAGGCTAATAGTTTTTCTAACACCATTTCCATTTGATCAGGTGATGTGCCCTACATGCCTCTGTACAGGGATGGCAATGGCAAGTGAGCATGACCCGCGGATTGACCCGTTTGATTAGGAATTTACATCGTCTGACATGCACACCTTCCAGACCCAGACTCCAACCCACAAAGAGATGGTTCCGGCAAGGGAGTCCTATTCGTGTTCAGTAGGTGTGCACTTATCTTTTCTGTTTGCATGTAAAGCTTCTGCCGCATTTATCTTTTTGTGCAAAGAGATCATATATGTAATCCAAATTGTCCAAACTCATTAGGGAAACCTTGAAGCTAAGGCTGGCAGAACCAAACAAAAACTTGCCAAGCTGTCATGAAAATGTAAAGATAAGATAGTACCTGCTTTATTTTCCCCCCGATACACTTGTGTACAGCATGGAAGAGTTTGTTTTGTAATTTTTCTAGGAAGCCAAATAATGGTGTGCTTTTTTATAACGAAACACTGTGGGAAACATATTCCAAAGAATGGTTCTGGGCTTGTTTCACTTTCAACTTGAGTATTGCTCTTAAATGGTGGTAAAGCTTCATTTACGCAACCCTATACCCATTGTTAAATGGTGGCCAAATGATTCCAATAAATAACATTCAGGAAACAAGTAAATAGAAGAAAAAGAACAAGGTAGCGGTAGCTGTACGACTATCCAATGGCCATCACAGCGATTTGTATTGCTCAATCAAACGAGAAGCATGGAGGCGTGATGAAGGGACTACTGTGCAACCCAAGCTCTGTAAGTAAGCAATCTGCAATCCACGGAAAGAACAGATCAGCCCGTGAGACTCAACAATCAATCTTGATCAAACTTAACATGTAAGAGAGCAGTGTAATGAGTTGTTCCTGTTTGGATTGTGAACTCGAATTATTATTATTTGTATTTAATGAGCTAGATAAATACTTCCATAATATGATCTGGTGTAATTATTCAGCAGTTACAGAAGGAGCTAAGAAGTAAATTATTCAGATTTGTATCAAAAGGGCCTCATATGTAATGTTACATAAGAAGTAAATTTGGCTGCTGCGCTAGAAAAAAATAGTGAATCTGGCTATGTGCAAGCATATTTCGTCTATCACCACTAAATCAGCTAGATATCCTACATGCTTACAACCAAGAAAAATCACAGGAAAGGCAAAACAACCACCAATGGAAGAATGAGAAAAAAATAGGAGAAATAAAAAAAATAGATAATGTAGTAGAAAGATTAACTAACATAAATAGATCAACGTCACAAGTTAAGGAGAAAATATGAAAGACAAACACGCTAGAAATGTTATCTTCCTATCACTTCAAAAAAAAAATATTAGCAGTTACAAGAAGAGATTCGGTCGAAACCTACCTCGGTGAGCAAGTTGGTTGCTTTTGAAGGAGGCGGGAGAGAAGAACACACACACACTCTCTCTCTCTATATATATATATATACATAGACGTCAGGGCCGGCCCCGCCCCCAAAAAAAAAAAAAAAAAAGAAGAAGTAATAATAATAAATAAATTAGGGCCTCTCACCTTTATAGGTTAGTATAGTATACTACGGAGTAACAGTCTTTAGGCCTAATAATAATATCCAAAACTAACTTAATTGAGTGAAGCCCCGTTAAAAAACTAAGGATCCTATTGGGCCTGGTTGGGTTGGGCATGTGGGCTAGGGTTAAGGTTGGACTAAAAAAAAATTGTGAGCTAAAAAAATTGGGGCTAAAAATGTTAAATGCACAGAAGGCAATGGGGCAGGACGGGGCGGATAAATTACATGCCCAAAAAACCCGCCCCACCCTGTTGCCTTAGGTGAGTTGGTAATTTTTTTTTGTGCATTTAACATTTTTAAGCCCCAATTTTTTTTAGTCCAACCTTAGCCCTAGCCTACGTGCCCAACCCAACCCTAGCCCTATGCAATTTAGCCCAACCCAACCCTGTAGGGCCCTTAGTTTTTGAATGGGGCCTCACTCAATTAAGTTAGTTTTGGATACCATTATTGGGCCTAAAGACTCCTAGTATACTATTCTAACCTACAATGGTGGGGCCTTAATTTTTGGCTTGGGGTTGGGGGAGGGGGCCTAGGCCAGGCTAGCCTTGACGTCTATGTATATATAGAAAGAGAGAAAGTTCTTCTCTCCCGCCTCCTTCAAAAGGAACTAACTCACTCACCGAGGTAGGTTTCGACCGAGTCACCTTCTATAACTGTTGAATAATTTTTTTTGAAGTGATAGGAAAAGAACATTTCTGGCATGTTCGTTTCTTATTCTTTCATATTTCCTCATGAACTTGTGACGTTGATCTGTTTATGTTATAGAGTTAATCGTCCTACTACATTATCTATTTCTACTATTTCACCAGTTTTTTTCTCATTCTTTCATTGGTGGTCGTGTCTTTCCAGTGATTTTTCTTGGTTGTAAGCATGTAAGATATCTAGCTGATTTAGTGGTGATAGACGAAATATGCTTGCACATAGCCAAATTCACTTCTTTTTTCTAGCGCAGTAGTCAAATTTACTTCTTATGTAACAATACATATGAGGCCCTTTTGATACAAATTTGAATAATTTACTTCTCCCTCCTATAACTGCTGAATAATTTACTTCTCCTTAGCTCCTTCATTTTACATGATTGCATTTGCATTACCAACATAAAAATCAAGCAGTTACATGAAATATTATTGGAAAACTCAACTAGAAACTTGCAAGGAAGAACAAGGATTTATTCAATAAGCTATATCTTCTATCCTTAATTCTTTTTATAAGCTGAACTTTGATATTATTGGACAGGGAAGCCACTGCAAGAATAAAAAATTAAGTAGGGTATGTATGTCACCTGTTTAGGGGTGGCAGAGGATGAACTCATCGCATTCTCAATCCTTAGTTTCTGAAAATGTTCCTACACCGTAAAAAGAAAAAAAAGATCCAAATTATTTATGATGATGAGAAACAGAGCTTTTGTAGAAAAATACGTAAGATCCACAACCATTTTTTTTTCAAGATAGAAGTACAACTATCAATGAAGGAAGCATGGTAATATGCACATAAATTGATTTAGGTCTCTAGGCTTGCCCTCTCTGATGCCATTTGGCTTTGATTTGGGGGCATGGTTCTACACCAAAACGTCCCTATAGCTCCTCGATTCTCGGAGGTTTAGGGGGCCTTTGTTTCAGTGGTATTCTGATACCACTTTGTGCATATATTGCCAAAGGTTAGGTCTGTCTCCAATTATCCCCCGCTCATACCCCCAACGATTGGGGACTAGATGAGTTCTGTTATGTTATTGTTGTTGTAGAAGTACAGCCAAAAGTCTAAGAATTACATCAAACACTGAAAGCTTTGGAACTCTCCATCATTAATGAGGATATACACGCTAGATTAGAATGAAACTTCAAAAAGAATAATAAATATTTAAAAAACCCAAACTGATAAATGGAATGTATGTCTTAAGAAAAACCATTTCGTGATAAATATTTCGAGTTTCTACTCCTAGTCATCTAATATGGCACTATTTTGCTCATGCTTGCAATATGCCTCAGAGGTGGATTACTGAAAAACATACCTGTTTCTCCCTCATCAAATGGGCACGCTTATCAGCAGGTATTTGCACCCACATCACAACCTATTCCCACAAAAATAAAATTTCAAAAAATACACAACAATGCAATAATACTAAGTTTTCCATTATTTAGCAAAAGCTAGGATATGCAAAAACTTATACTGGTGAGATATGGAAAACTTACATGTTGTGCATAGTGGAATGCCTCATCACACTTCAAGCAGGACTTCAGCTCACGCATAACATCCTGACATGTCATGCGAGTGTCATAGAACAGTCAGGAAATACAGCAAGACTCAAGTGAGATTGTTTTTATAGGTTGAGAAGCTTGAGTTATTGTTTGAGTAGCCATCCACATTCCACTTTAATTTTCACCATCATTAAACAAGTCTTTTGTATTTGAAAAAAATTGTGCTTTATGAACATGTAGAAATAATAGTATAAAAAGATACTAGTCACATGCAAAAGATTTGTGATCTGTCTGTCCACAGAATTTGTGAACGCATGTAATAAAATGTATTGACAAACAAGTGAAAGCACAATTTGTTCATTTGCAGTTGACACACACCACAATCAATAGAAGCGATTAACATGGATGTCAGTGATTGAACAAAAAGAGAGGAACTACTAGTGGGTAAGATGGAAGTAAAATTAAAGTTGAACCACCTTGTGTGTACTTTTCTTCAGTCGTAAACGTTCATCAATTGCAAAGGCAACCTGTAAATACACCAGATCATGTAAAATGCGAGCTGCGAGTCTGTGAGTATATTGTGGGGAAACAGAGAAAACAGGAAAGTCTCAGGCATCATGTCATAAGCATTCTGAGAATCATTGAGGGAGATAGAGACTATCAAGATATAGGGGATACAGACTCAGGCAGTTCATCCCATTAACAGCTCCACATTGAGGACAATCAAGCTAGAAAACCTTTCTCCTGGAATTATCAACAGCATATGTAGCATCGCTGCTTGATGCCACTGAGACTGGCATCAGTACTAAACAACGGAAACCCGAAAGAAGTAATAAGGAAATGCATCAGCTATCAACTAAAGACAAACTGATGAGTGACAGCAGTGGAGACAACGGGGGTTGGACAAAAACCTAAGAAATGGTGGATATTTTTCAGACTAAAGATCTGAAGATGGTGTAAGTACTTAAAACACCTGCAAACACTGTAAACAAAGTGTTAATAACGAAGGCGTTCTCTAGGAATGAGCCTACATCGAATGATACTAAGCTGCATCAGCCTCAAGGAGTTTTAACCTTCAAATGATACCTAATATATTAATGACTTTCAACATGTCATACTTGGTCATAGGTATATTCTCTTCGTTTTTATTTTCTTGTTCAATGATCATTTCACTTAATTCCTACAGGTCATTCATAATTTTCAAAGTTCAATGATCAAACCCAATCCAATCCGCCACAAGAAAACTGGACAAAAGAGCAGAAATCCATTTACTCCTACAGCATAAAAATACTCCCTACATTGACATGCCCCAAAATAAAGCATATGAAAGAAATAAAGGATTCACCTTGTCAAGCAACCTCCTTGGATCTTGAAATGCTGGCTTCTTGGCCCACTGATGGAATAAATGGGAAACAACACCTCGCTCCTCCACACTGAATCTATGAACCAAAATAACGAAATCAAGTAGAACAACATTGATCAATATAAACAGGCCGTTAACAAGAAGATATATTCATCTGCCAATCCCACGACTACTTGGAGAAAGACCTTTTCAAAAAACTATTCCCATGGCATGCCTCGATCGATTCAATTGACTCTTTCGAAGCTTCATGGGCATGAATCTCGACAGAATCCTTTGGAACCAAATCTGCCTCGGGAAGTTCTGCTCCTCTTGATAAACCAGCAGTTAACTTGGCAGTGTCCTTTTTAAGTTTTTGGTCCTTTCTTTGTAGATCATTTGAATTCACTTCGCCCTTAAACCCAAAAAGAAACAGAGAGAAAAATGAATAATTAGCTAAAGTTAGTAAGTGTAAAACTAGAAGCCAGCATGCAAAGAAATCAAACCCAAGCTTCTCTATTGCAAATTCAGGTTACTAATTAAAGGTAATTGTTGGATGAGTTTCCGCATTAAGGGTGTGTGCAAGTTTTGAGGAACTGCAAGTTGATAATTGGATATTGGAAAATACATTAGCATTGACACCTTATAAATGTTGAGGCTTATAGTAGGACAAGCGAAGCATAGGGTTATAACCTGCATGGTTTCTCTACAAAAGCGAGCACTTGCAAACATTCATAAGTATTCATGATGATCAACAATGCAGTATAGACATGGTAATGATAATTTGGATAGCGTCACCAGGTTTGCATATTAGGGAAGCTGAGCCAAGCACTGAGTGTTCAAACACAGCTCATTCATTTTGATTGCATGGGAAAACTTCGTGGTTGGAAGGGCAGTTCCTCATGGTTAGATTGGAATTCCACCACCTTGACATTTTGGTTGTGGTTAGTTTACATTTTTTGATATGCAGCCAAAAGTAAGCAGCCACATCCTCAATATGTATCTTGAACTCAACAAAACATCATTGAAACATACTACACTTATACAAAGTAACTTAAAATTTACCAGAATAAATAGTAAGCATTCCAAGCAATCCACACAGGCAATAGAACAGCATATTCAAGTCTCCTATGTACATTCAATTATTTTTTTTTTTTGATCCGCTGTACATGCAAATTTGACAACACAATTATTGGGAAGTAAATGTACCTGGATCTCTCGAAGATGATCAGGTATTTCTTTCAAAAACCGCGATGGCTGAAGTACCTGGAATAAATCAGTGTCACTCAGGGAAGTAATTGCAGAGGAACAAAATGTACAATAAAATTTGTTGCAAATCAAACCTGCCAATTTGAGTCCATAATAACATAAAGAATGAAAAGTTTTTTCCGAGCACGAGTCATCGCCACATATAGCAAGCGCCGCTCTTCCTAATATGATACGAGACGAGGAAAAAAATAGAGTAGTTGAGTCCTTACAAGCACTGACAATTCTATGAAGGGGAGAAGGGAGGAAATGCATGCGATATGAACAAGAGACTTTACATCAGAAACATGTTTACCTCAATTGAAGTACAATTTTCCTTCGCAACTCCATTGAACTCATGTAACAAAGGGATCTCAGATTCATTTACCTGTGGCATTTTTTTCCACATTAGATCAGCACTTGACAACTTCCTACAGAATATAGTGACCTTATTCAAATTAGACTCGCATGTTCAACAGAATCAACACTTGATTGATATACGCATTGATGCAAGTGTCAATACATATGTCCATTTATCTAAATATTACTGTACAGCCACCAATAACAATCCTGTCAAATTTGAGCTCAACATTACCAGTGCTCTTTCAATAAAATTGATACCTTCAGTCACAAATATTGTTCTTTGAATACGTTAATCATTAAAAAATGTCCTTGTAACCGTCTCCCCCCATTTGATCTAAAATGCATCCTGGATAGATACGTATATTTAAATGTCACCTACATTTTCTGTGAATAGAAGGCATTAAGGGCCAGGTACTTCCTTTAAGAAAATGACACATTTCACCAAGAAGCAACAACTGTTTACCCAAAAATGTAAAGATTTTATGTTTGTCAGTGTGCGAGTGTGTCTGAAAAGCTGGCATCAAAAGTTGAAGCAGAAAGTTTAAGTCAAGATATATTGTCTATGGTGAAGTATATCTTATGAGTCATGCCTTCCAAAATGGAGTAGTGGTTTGCCTTTTAAATGTTATAAATAATGAATATAAGTTAATTTGACAACAATTCATCACCCACAAAACTTGGGATACTGGTGAATGATTGGCTAAGAGTCACCATGCGATTGGCTAAGAGTCACCATGCTTTTTTCTTCTGAACTTGCAACAGGAAAAAAAAAAGTATGGTGAAGGAACTGCAATACAACATATATGTAACAGACTAAATTTTGCAGCATGAAGCCCAGTAGAAGATGTCACTCCTGCAAAATACCTTGACTATGAAAACAGTATCCCACTCCAGGCCTTTTGACTACACAGAAATAAAGAAATGAGAGGTGTGAAGAATGTTAAGCAAAAGAAATTATCAAAGTACACATTGACAGATTTAGGGAACTTCTCTAGCTAAAAAGATATAAGGAACTCCAAGAAGAAGAAGAAACAGATTAGGCTGGCTAGAAAGAGAAAAACCTGATGGATGGTAGTAAGGCTGACAGAATCTTTGTTTTCATGTCTCCTTGAGCGGAAATTTTCCCTCTCCCGCTCAGATAGGTAATCAATAAAAGCTTTAAGTGCATAAACACATCCTTTATCTTCTACTAGCACATCTCCCACCCCTTCTGGTGCAGTAAATTGTGTTGATATAAACTCAGAGACGTCATCCAACAGGTACTGGAGCACCTGCATGATGGAGCATTGGAATGCCAATAGATGACGTATTGACTGCTTAAGGAATAATACTTAACTGAAAAGCCAAGAATCTACTAAGCTGAGGCAATTCTGAATGTGAAGGGAAATAAATTACTATGTTTTCATAATTCCTATAAAAACAACAGTTCCATCCATGCATGATAAGTTACAGGACGAACAAGATCCCGTTTCACTGAGCTGTGTATGCCATTCCAAATATCAAAAGTGTGATGATAAACAGGGTCAGAAAATGTGCATCAATGGGTTTTCGCCTTTCAGGATTTCAAAGCACTTGGAAAAATATGCACAGCTTCAGTTTCCGATTCCCATTCCCATTGTACATTGGTCGATACTCCCAAGTAATGCCTCAGCTTAGTGGTGATGATAGCGTAACTTCGGCATTGTCTATCACACCTTTCAAAATGAGTTCATTGCCGAGAAGGGATTTAGGCCTAGGAAGGTTCATTGACCAGGTGATTCGGGACAACCAAATGTTTGACACATAAACGAGAATCTATCCACACGAGGGGCCATGTTAATTGAATAAATTCTAAACTTTCACCCTCTTTTTAAAGTTCGCAAATTGATGTATAAGCAAATTAAGAATAAAAGGAGCTCTTCTTTTTATGGCAGTAAATTAATTTGTGAAGAGAAGCTTCCATTATGGGATTCTAGGTTAAGAACATAGACTAGGAAACAACTAGCTGCTATATAACCCACTAACTTACAGACTTTTGTTTGTGATATTTCTATCCACCAGGCCTATCTCAAGTCTACAAACTCGAGTCAGTGTTTAACTACAACCATTTTAAAGAGAGTGCATAAGGACGGCGCAGATTGGTATTAATGACCTACTAAAGCAAGACAAATGAACAAAGAAGGTATAGTGTACTGTATTACATTAACTTTTTACAGTAACGGGTAACCAAATTGCTGCTTATGTCTGAACTTACAGGTCTGACGTCATTGTCTTCATTTAGTAATTTTCCTCCATCATTGTCTAGAACTGCTCGTTGTTCAAGAAGGTATTTCTGGAAGTCAGAAGCCAGTAATGAAATTCAGTGAAACTACATCGAACCAAAATTATGGTAACAGAGCAACTAAATATAAAGGTCATACAAACAACTTCACACAATTGTATTAGTGAAATTTCAGTAATAATTTTCTATTGTGGTTATCAAGCCTTCCTTGGATTTCAACATTAGTACATCAAGAATACAAAGACCAGCTGATGATACCAGCATTACACTTCTTTTTGATGAGTGTATACCAGCATTACACAGACATTGACAACCATAGATATTTACAGAAGTGAGGAAAGTTGTTTCCTACTAGGATATCCTAGGGGAAGAGGAGACCAACCTGAGGTATCATGTTTGCCACTGAAGTTATGACAGCTGAAATTGATTGTTCCTGTACCATCAACAAGTAAGATGGACTCTTCCAGAATTTCGTTAACCAAATTTTTACATATAATATACAATGTTGAGAACCCTTCTAAGTTAGATTCGAGTAGAATAAAAGTAGGCCTTAAGTTGCATGAAACCATACTTGGAGCCCATATCTTGGCAAAATAGCTGGTTTCATGTCTTCTGACCACATAAAACCACATTTCATTTATTTAACCTGACTAAAAGAGAGCTACAGCTCCAAGCCAGTAAGAAACTTTGAATGGTTCAGTTTGTTTACAAGGCAACAGACAAATATATTTACCCTGCGAACAAGTTTCGATATCATGTCTAGCGTACACAACACTTTACGTCCTTGGGTAAGTTGATTCCTGTAACATACAATAAGAGTCACAAGTAAATGGCAAAGAGATTCAACACGCACCATCAGGAAACAAGAAGTTAAAGCGCGGATAGTTCAAAATTAGACCATGATAAGATGGCCAGATGATCGTGCTCCAAGCCAGCATCAGCCATTACAATTTGTTTTAAACAAAAAGGGAGAAAAAGCATATCTAAATGTTCCATATAATGACCCTATAATTGGCTTTAATAAACAGAAAACAGCCTTACAGAAGAAACAACTTTGGTAAGACGTGGTTAAAAAATTAGTGCCTTCGCCCTGTCCATTTCCAGCAGCACAAATCTATTGATTATTCCAAGCACTTGCGTGAAGTTGGAGGCAGTTTATGAAATTATGAAATTTTACATTTTCTTTATTTAACATTTTCACTTACAGTTACACACACAACCTTAAGATTACCTTGGTTCTCCTTGGCTGCTTCAATCGTATTTCTTGTGCCCATGCCTATAAATACAGTTAGCAACATATGTGGGATTTATACCTCATTCTAGCAAGACCCCTCTCCTAAACTAACTTAGAATGACAAAGAAAGGACCGCTTTGTAGTAGGCTGAATATCACTGTCCGAGCATGATGGATCCATGTTCGGCAGAACAATCGAACCGTAATCCCAGACAAGTCTGGTATGCCGAGCATCAGAGTCCGGCAGGCTATGAGCGGCATCATGCGTGCTCGGCCGTACCAACTAGGGGCTGACTCACGGGGGTTGAGATCGGACTTTTGAGTCTTCGGCTACGTGTGTCCGGCTGGTAGGATCCGATACGAACGGAGCGCCAGCTCACCCACGTGGTTGCAACTGCCTCTACCGTGACGTCATCCAAGCGGTTACGCAATCAGATAATCATGAGCGCACATGGGGGTGCCAACTCATATTCTAGACGTTTCCGGAACCCTAATCCTGATGTCCGAGTGACGTCAGCCGACTCGTGCAAGGCACATGTGCGTGCTTGGAGAGCAAGCAACGGGCACTCTATAAATATCAAGTGCTGGCAATCCTAAAGAGGTACGCTCTGACTCATACCACAAAACCATAGAGTACTTTGCCTTTGCTCTGCATATTCTCATCCTCTCGCCGGAGGGCCTTACCGAAGCACCTCCGGTTAGGTCTTTAGTCGTGCGTTGTTTGTGCAGGCTAGGTTGAAGAGCTAGGATTCCACTGAGATACAGTGATCCATCGAAGAGGAGGCCCAAATCCGTGATTTGCAGCCCCACGCGCTTCATTGCATCTGTGGACTGCAGAAAATGATCCTATCCAAGGATGATTTCACTCATCTTTTGTTTGAGCGCATAACTACCTGGATTCGACTCGCCATGGAAAATGTTTGATCTCAACATGAGCAATAATCTCTACCCGATCGAGTGAGTTGACACTTGACCATGTAGGCATCCACAAGACCCAACAATGGCCATGCACCCTTACTGGCACTGCCCACATCAGCGCAGAACAGTTTCGATTAGACTTTTCAGTCATTCCATGTCCCAAACTAGAGCACTACATCTGCAATTCTGACTATTTCCAGTCAGAATTACATTTTAACATTCAGCGCTTTAATATTAAGCTGCTAGATTTTCAATGTTATTTTCTTTCTTTCTCCCAGTAAGAAGGTATCATCTACAAGGAGCACTGAAGAGAGGAAACTCTTAGCAAACTAAAAGAAAGTATACACGATACTGCTTGTCTGAATAATGTTGTCATGGAATCAAGCAAAAACCAATAGGCCGTTTAGCAAATAGACGTTGACGTGAATAAACTGTTGAATCATTTTGCAATGGCAAATAATGAAGTCTAATCTATCTGACTTGCTCGGGCAAAAGGGTACCTGTCTTCATTCTCATAAACAATTTTGCTATCCCTTCTCTCTAAAAACTCTACTCTCTCTCTCTAAGAACTTTTCAACAGGTAGGGTTTTCCCTTGGGGGGAGGGGCTGCACCCCCCCCTCTCTCTCTCACTGGCCTCTCCTCCTCCCTCTTCTTTTTTCTTCTCCCCTTTCTCTTCCTCCTCTTTCTTCCTCTCCTTTCTCTGCTCCGGCACTCTCCTTTTCCCCTCCCCTTTTCGCCGGTCCATTTATGTTTTCGTCGGATCCGGCATGCTTGTACCACCGCCGGTTGTCACGGTTGGGTGCACCCGGTCTTGGGATTAACAGCGAAGGGTGGTCCTGGCTGCTGCTGGTGGTCAAAAAAGCAGGATAATCGTGGTTCTACTGCCGTGGCTTGGATCTAGCGCTTTTCACTGCATCTCCGGCGGGTTGGTGTGATGCTGCAGATGAATATCATTTACTCGGGTTTTGCTTGGGTCTTTGATCAGTGCTCTTAGGAGGTCTTCTCTTGCAGGTTCTGGAGGTGGCGGTTGCTAGTCGGTGGCAGCTGCGGTGGAGGTTCTGGACATGGCAGTGCTGTGGTGGCTGTCGGTCGGTGGCGGTGTCTTGGGGCTGCGGCGTCTGGGTTTGCTATGTAGGGTTTGATTTCTTAGCGTTTTTTGGGTTTGGGCTTGGCCCATCAGATGTTTGTTTGGTGTTTAGGCTTGGCCCATTTGGGTGTAAGGGCTTTGCCCTCTTTTGGGCTTGGCTTGTTGGGTGTTTTGGTCTTTGTCCTGTTTGGTGTTTTTTATTCAACCTTTGGTTGGATTCTCCTCCCCTCTCTCCCGAGTTGATGTACCATTTGTCAAATTTTCTTGAATAAACTTTTTGTCTATAAAAAAAAAAAAACTTGCTCTGGCAAAGTCATCCAACAGAAAATGTTGACAGAGAAAAGAAAGTTCAAACAAACCTTTTAAAGGTACCAGAAACCTTTGCAGTAAATATGTCGCGTGCAGCTGATATAAAGCTGGATCTTCTTACAGTTGAAACTTTATCAATATGACCAATTACCTGTGAGAAACAAAAAGGAAGATAAATTCCTGACCTCAGCTACACAAACTGCACCTTCCGCAGTAGCCATACCCATACATTCAAACCAGTAAGCCTTATGTCCCAATCAATTGGAGTCAGCTTCATGAAGGGTTATGCAAACATTAATTTTTCAAGGGCTATAAGTTTGTTTAAACTTTAAAAATACATATCCCTTTTTACCACAACATAACATTTTAGTATAGGTCTTTTTCTGCCCTAATTGTTTCCATTAACACTGGTCCGCACCCTTACATAATAGACAACAACTCAATCAGGAAAGAATAAGCTACATAAATATTAGTTCAAGCTAATACCTTTTTCTTCTCCTCTTTCTCAAAAGGTAGTAAAGCCTTGAAGACGCGGCGAAACGGACCATCATCACATTCGGGCAATGTTGTTTGAAGCATAGCAATTATGGCTCTCACTACCTATTAAGAAACAATTGGTTTAGAACTTAACACAAAAGAAAAAATAATCTCCTTGATTTGATAATGAATGTTCATAATCATTTCACTATTTATGATGAAGTAATCGTTCTTGAACAATAATGTTAATCTTCTATGCATGCATGTGAGGAAATCGACAACAGAGGAGCACTGTATGTTCATGTATTAGACAGGAACACTATTGCTAGATTACAAGAGTAGTTTCACAACTAAAAATTTGCATTCCAGAAAAGCTGAGGAAATTCTGCATCACTAGGAAGAGGATTGCTGGTGTGCAGTATAGCCCTACAACTACGCATACATGTTAAGTTGTTAGCAGTCTCAGTCATAAAAAGTGACGATTTGATGGTACAAGAATACCACATCCACAGTCAGACAAAATCACAGAAACAGATGACAGATTATTATAATGGCGAACATAAATTCGGCAGGGTCGGGTGGCGCCCAACACGATGCAATGTTGGTCAGCAGAAACATAGATTATGGGAACAATCCGAACAAAGGAGGAAAAACTGAAACTGTAATCTATTTTCCCACTGTAAATCATTTCAGATGGGACTAGACATATCCTGCAAAGGGATATTATAATGGTTTTGTGCGCGCGCACAGAAAGGTAATGGTTTCCGAATGTCAGCTATTGCCTAATCAGTGCTTTATGCTAAATATGCAGGATGATGTCTGATAAGCAAGCAATAACTGCCATAAATCGCAATGTTGTAATATCGCGCAACAGTTTAATTACTGGTACTAAACTGTGTAAATATTGTGCAACAGTTTAATAACTGGTACTAAACTGGGTAAATAGTTGAAAGCTAATGTATAGTTGCCTTTTAAATTCCCATGCCTAAAGCAAATCGGTCCCGCCTATTTGAGTTAGATAATATTCCAACAACATCTGTAGAAAACTTACTGACAAGAACAATAGTTCACATTCGCAAAATTCCATTTAATACGGATGGCTGTCAAAGAACAGCTTTTTCATTAATGAACAACAAGGATGTCAGCAACCTTTTTTCTATAGAAGGCCACTCCGTGAATGTTGAACGGTATTTTCCGGTCACGAAAGGCTGTTTGGAACACTTTCCCGGACACCTGAGGTACAGAAGATGAAGCTACAAAAGGTTCAGTGAAAGTCCTAAGAGCTTTTCTTGGAAACTCAGGATTAGATGAAAGGTATGTTTGACCTGCCTCCGGTAAAGAACAGCTACATTTCCAAAAGTGCACTTAGCAGATGAACCCTCTGAAGAAATTTGTAAGATCTTATCAACAACGAATGCACACTGTGCATCCTCATTACAACATTCCTTTACAGTAATCTGAATAGGAGGTCCAGAGAAAAACAGAGTCACTAACAAGCTTCAACAGGGGCTAAACACTTTTCCGAAGTTCGACAATACTTACCTTAGATCCACAAGAATTGTCAGTAAGGACATTCTTTAGCTGGCATCGCTTCAAATTGTTTTTTATAAGAGATGATGCAGCTTCAACAATGCAACGAGTGGAACGGTAGTTTTTGTTTAATTTCACCTGAGTCGGAAGTAGACGATCAATGGAACGGAAACATAATTAAAGAACCTTCATTCCAAGAGTTATCACAGGAAGCAAGTATGAAGGTTCAACACATGCAAAAGCAAATAATATGACAACAATACCTATGTAAAATTAAACATACTTCTTTGTGGTTTGGGAAATCTTTACGAAATGAATCAAATCCACATACATCAGCACCATTGAAACTGAAAATGGACTGCAGTAAGGTATACAAATATATAGATCAGAAGAGTGATAATTGAAGAATTAATTAACTAATTGATATGGTGAAAACTACATAGCAATATAAGTAGCAATTAAGAAACATAAAAATACACCTGATCTTCATCACCAACAATGGTAATACGTTTATGAGATGAAAGAAGCTGCAGCAGACCATACTGCATGGCACTTGTGTCTTGAAATTCATCTATCACAATTGCTTTCCATGACTCCTGGCACTCCTTAAATACTTCATGAAAATAAACATACTTGAGAGTTGAGACATCAGATCAACTGTAAGCCAATAAGTTGGTTAAAATGTAGACAGGATTTGAACCTCCAGGAAAATCGCTGAGCAGCTTCACTGAACAGCAAATTAAGTCATGGTAATCCAGAGCATTACAGGATCTTAATATGTCATCGTAATTTTGAAGAACAGCCGCCTAAACCACAACCAAAAGTAAGAAATGTAAAACACAAATCAAAATAGCAGGATAGATAGATGAAACTACTTAATTTCTGCTTACTCCTACAACATCCCCCTCTTTACGGCAATCTGCAGCAGTCTTTCCAGAAGCTTTAGCCTGAAATAAGATAGTATTAATGCTACTGTAGGATGCATGAGTAACAAAGCAACATCTACGGCATGAACATCCTATTGTACAGTTATAGCACAAAAACCGGAACCGTAATGTTACATGACTTTTGATATTTTACATAACGTCACTATGATCATCATCTCAATGCTGTCAAAAGCAGAAAACAGAGGATCCATATGACTTTGTATACAGTATCTTGACTATCTTAATGTTCATAGACTTGATTCAAGCCCCATAACTTTGTATACAGTATCTTAAAGCTTTTGCTGCAGTTCTACAAATACTACAACCATCAGCCTAATAATTAAGAGCAGAATTAGTGTTTCAGGCATTGATGATCAATCGAGTTGCGCACCATTTTGGGATTTCAACAAGGTACCCTCCATGTTAGGTACTGAACTCCTCTAAACTCTCAATTGCTGACTGCAATGATCGTACTGATAAATAATTTCTAGTATAAGGAGTTGAAATAGGTCTCTCTTTTCTGCAGGAAGGCTCCCACTAGTCAGGTTTGTTCCCTTCAGCATCCAGGTCTATCAAAGCATGCATTTGGTACTTCTGTTGGATATTTGTTACCGCATTGAGCGATTGCTCATGAACTGGAACTTATCATCACTTCAGTAAACTTGCATGGCAAAGTCCTCTGTGTCCCCAAGAAAAGAGGGTCGAATAATGTATC
This sequence comes from Rhododendron griersonianum, assembly GCA_018127125.1. NCBI lineage: Eukaryota > Viridiplantae > Streptophyta > Magnoliopsida > Ericales > Ericaceae > Rhododendron > Rhododendron griersonianum. The sequence continues at coordinate 39,831,070 of CM030790.1, read as the reverse complement.
TCTCACCAGACATATACGGGCTCTGTTCCAAGCACCAGCTCTTTGGAATGGAGCTCTAAATACACTATTACGGCCATTATTCTTGGATTGTACCAACCACTGCTGATTGTTCCTGGGCCTAAGAAGATTCTCACCCTTAGACCTACTGACAGACCTTTCATAGAAAGCGAATGACATTTAGAAGCTCCTCTCCTATCTGGCAGGAACAAGCTCACAAGGTGCTGGCTAAGTTCTTGTGGTTTTAATTGGTTAATAAAATAAACGGAAACAGAGAGAAAATTGAAATAGAAAGTGGCAATTTAGAACCAGCCCAATTTATTGTAAGATTTAAAATTACAACATATAGCAAGATATTGTGGATGCACATAATAACTTACTTGAGCAACAAACTTCTGCCATTTCTTTGACTTATCTTTAAAATATTCCGGAGAATTTATGCCTTTTAACTCTTCATCAAGGGAGCGAGAATCTTGATTTTGCATATTCTTTCCATTTTCCAGTAGCCTGATAGCCTCAATGATTGCTCTTCTTTGTTGCCCGTGCCCGTATATCAAAAACTCTGGTGTGCGACCTAACCTATCACATGGTTACATCAGGTTGCCATTCATTTAGTTACACTGAAATAGCATTTGGAAAAATATTTGGGACGACAATAAGAATAGAAACATCATATATATGCGATGAAGTGAGACTTGAAAAACTAGATCTGAACTACTTGGTAGTGTGAGCGGATATACTCACGCCCACCAAGCGAGGCTTCAATGCTCACCAAATCTTCAGAAATAAGTTAAGACCTAACATATTTCTACAAGCACAGGGCTAAAGGAAAACCACCTCAATAACTTAATTGTAATTTCCCCAAAAACAGGAAATTACAGAACCAAAGGGCATGCAACATATTGGTTAATGTCAAGGCATGGGGCATATTTTTGAAGCAGGTAGTCGAAACAATTGGAATAATATGCCCAGGTCTTCAGGGGTGATTTAAAACCATCTTCCATTTGTTTCTTGTTTTTTCTTAAAATACTGATCTAAAATAGTGTCCTAGAAACCGTAGTAGCTCTACCAAAAAGATAAAAACAATAGAGTGATCGGTAATCAAGCTAGTGCTCACCATCCATCCAAGGGAATATGAATAAATTAAGACGGTAGACCGTAGACCTCCCAAAGTTGGACTCTGACCATCAAACTGGTGTAACAATTTGTTAGCTTTTATTCACAGGTTTTGGAAATTAAGCTTGTGAATTTGGTTTACAGAACTATATTGGCTCCATAAAAATTAGTAGATCAATACTAACACCACCTCAAAACTATATGCATGGAATTGCGGACAAAAGTGCACAAGTAAAAATAAACATATTCAGTCAAGAACTTCAAAGAATAAGCATCATTGGACTAGTTGAATAGAGTTTCGCACTTTCATTTGAGGCAGTGGAAGTAGTACTACTCCAGCAGTCTATCTCATTGTGGAAACTTCAGTATAAAAAACGCAGCCTTCATTTTATGAGACAGGAAAAAAACAGGAATTAAGATGTACACATGAACTATACACCTATGACATCATTGTTTTGGTCATTCGGCAAAACTTCATGTCAATTGCATGGCATATTGAACATGAAGACGAATATGCTCATGATAACGTATATCATCTTTGACATCAACGTGAAAAATAATACAGTACATGTGCAGTGGAAAATCCAAACACTAGCAAAGCTTCCGATTTTGATTTAAATCCAGGTAATTTATGTCTTAATAATATGCCTCAGACTGCAAGAAGTCCAGTCATGTTGTGTATTAACTCTATGCCTGTTTGGAGACAAACCTAAACAGAACACAAAAAAGTTTAATAATTCTGAGTTAATAATACTATGAAGCCTCTCAAAATATGCATACTTTTCAGCATGTGAACGACAAAGTTGCAGAGAAAATGAGTGGAATGTGCTGATCATGAGTTCTTTTGCTGTTGCCTTCCCAGCCACTGCTCCAATTCGATCTCTCATTTCAGAAGCAGCAGCTGTCGTGAAAGTCATGGCCAGAATGTTGGATGGACCAATGCCCTAAAAATATGAGCATGAGAAAGAGCGAAATTAATATATAGAAAAATGAAACATACAAGACACAACAAAGATCCAGTGAAGATAAACAATCACAAACTGGTAACTTAGACAAAATCAGTGCATGTTTAAGAAACTTTCTGGCACATGTAGATGACAAATATTCTATAGCGATACCTCGTTAAGCAACATCAGAACGCGTCCAACCATTGTAGAAGTCTGATATCATCCACAAGAAAGTAAATTATGAACATTGCAAAAAAACTAAAAAATTTCTATTATAGGACATAAAGGTTGCAAATGAATTGAATAGAAAGCAGACCTTCCCACTTCCTGGTCCAGCAACAATCATTAAAGGGATAGAAATGTCACCACAAGCAGCTTCTCGCTGCCTATCATTTAGAGAATCCATGTACTTAACATACTCCTCAGGCATGTTTCCATTTTGAGCAGTGTTGAAAATTCTCCCTCCCTCCACTTCACATTCAGGGTCCTCACTCGAATTTGAAATTCCTTCAATTTTTAACAAGCCCGGAAAAACAGAACTCAAATTGACCTTATACTCCAAACTACTCCCTTCAGCAGACTGAATTTCCAATTGAAAATTACTACTGCACCCTTCACTCTCTGATTTTCTAACTGCCTTCTGCTCACATAAAGCATCGATTTCTTCCAGAATGGCCTCGTCAAAATCCTCATCTAAAAAAATAGATGCTGGTGAAGACTTGCTCGAAGCAGAAAACTGCAGTTGTCTCACTGGATCGATACACGAATTAATTCCACGCCGAGTTTCCACAGCCACACCTGTTCTCCTTTCACTTAAACTATAATCAAATGATTCAATCCTATTAACAGATATGCCCTCCGAGCATATACTGCTAGTACACTCCAGTTGTCTATTTGGAGTTTCAAATGAATACGGAACTGCCTCATTCTCCAAAGCAACGCATGCTGTCCTTGAACTCAGACTACTATCAATCCTACAATCCCATAGGCCCCTGTAACTTGAAGTGTTGTTGCATTCACCTTCTCCTAACTTCACCGCCTTAACGGAAGCTGGGGACGGAGTGTTCGTTGAAATCTCTGAAAGAGGGAATCTTTTGACGCCCGTTACCTGAGCTGGAGTTTCATTTCTCTTCGTATCCCCAATTCTACAACACCAAAACACAATATTAACCACACAGCTCATACATCTTATATTCTTTGATTTTCGCATCTCATACCCAAAACACAGCAATTTTACCCAATAACTCAACCCTGCCCTTCTTGTTTACAACTTCAATCTTACATTTAGTAAGACGTTGAGAATCAAGCTTTTACTTATTAGAGTTGTTTTAGGTTTCGATAAAATTCGACTCTTACGCAGAAAAAGACCTAATCAACTTTCCCCCAAGCGCAACAAGTGCAGGATTGAGGATATTTTCTGCTCCTTCTATTTCTCTTATATTCTTGAGCCACATAAGCAAAGCACAGGGGTATCAATCAAATAACATTGATCTTTCTTCTTTTCCTTGATTATCTGGGAAAGGATTATCTGGGAAACCATTGCAGAAACAAAGATGTATACAAGGACTTAGGGGTTTGCTCCCTCCTAAGGTTTCAGGTTCAACACATCTGAGGTGCTATCAACTCCACGACGTAACCACGAGGGCGGCCTTTCAGCTCTGCTTCACCTTCGGGGTTTCTTAGGGGGGCTCAACTTCCTAACTCGAGGTGCGCGCGTAAGCTGGCCTAAACAACTGAGTTATGAAAAAAAAGAGATGTATACATATTGTGTGCGCGTGCGTGTTGAAGATGAAGGTGAGAAGCGTACGTTCGAGGAGAGTGAAGGGAGGTGGTGGAGTGGCGAGGCCTTTTGCGGGAGAGGAGGGCCTTGGCTGCTCTGAACTTTTGGGAAATTCGAGCTCTCTGTTCCTCTGACATTCCTCCTCCTCCTGGAGTTTCTGCTGCATCCGCATTCTCCTTGTTCATTTTTTGATCATAGATAGATAGATCGGGGATTTGGAAACCCTAGAAGATAGAAGCCAGTAAGCCACAGTTGCGATTTTGCAGAGAGTTTTATTTCCCTCCGCCGCTACGATTCAAAATCTTGAGCCCAAAACGGGGGTTAATCGTCGCATTTTCCAAACGGGGTCGATCGATCTGACGTGGGAACTTAAAACCGCATTTACGAAGCGCGAATCGAGTTAATCCCAAAGTCGCTTGCCGAAAAGTCGGCGATGTTTAAGTCAATTTTCTAAAATAGTCCTCCCAATACAGGAGTTTAGGAGCAATGCTGGGTACACTTTTACCGATCACTCCTCTCTTACATGTGTCGGCTTTACATTTAATTGTGAGATGAGCCATATAGATATGTGAGAGAAGAGTTGTCGATAAAAGTGTTGCTAGGCTCATTGAGTGTGAGTTTAATTCCCCTATTTCCGCACACAGTATGTATCGTTTTTATGGCTGGTATGGCGGAGGATTGACAACATTGCCTCCAATAGCCTCAACAAAGCCTAGTAAAAATGTCTTTTGCTACGGTACCTATGTAAATTTTCCAAGACACTACTCATAGGATTTTGGGGTTTCTATAGTGTAATGGTGTACTACAGGGTTGTAACTTGTAGTACGATATTTAACCGTTCATTTCGGCAATTAATGGTTTGGATTTTATCTCAGCAATGGACAACTTAGATATGCAGGGCCGAGGTAAAATCCGGATCATTGATTGCGATACAAATGGCTCGGATATTGCACTATAATCCTGTAGCGTAGGGGTGCAGTACTATATATCCCCTTTTCCCTATTCACAAGCCATAGTAAACTCGATGTTAGGTAACAATTCTAATTTTGGACAAATGTTGCAACTGTCTAACTCATTCAAAAAAATTTGATCGGCGAAAGTCAACATTATTAGAATAGTTAAGTTAACACATTAGATAAGGTACTTACCCAAAAAAAACACATTGAATACGGAATTGAACTCCTGACCTCTTTTCTCCTAACACTTAAGTACACCCATTAATGACGTTGGACCAGAGGCCTCTTGATCTAACTCAATTCAATTCCTTCACATAAAGCTCAAATTTTCTTACCTCCGTTCCTCCAAGGAAAGGGTTAGGAAAGTTCGGGGCTCATAAAACATTTCGGTTTGTATAGAAACTATCGGCATGGCAGCAAGTCCCAAGATTGTTGCGGCTTGTTTGTTAGACGAACATGATTTTGGATAGATAAGGAAGACTGGTAAATAAGATGTGAATATATTATAAGGGGAAATAGTTAAATAGGGGTGATAAGATACGAAAGAGTTTATCTGGTAGTTGGAATAAATAGATAAAAGTGGGTAGATAAGAAATAATATGTGCATTTTAATTGTCCCTTGTAGTCAGAGTACAAAAAGAATTTAGAGAGATTTGAGGGGCAAGAGGGTCATTATACCCACCCGGATAAGCTTATCCTAAGGATTGGAGTCGGATAAGCTAATCCGGGTGGGATAAGCAATCCGAATACAAAATGAGAACTAAACATCAGGTAAGGGTGGAGACGGATTAGCTTATCCCTCTCAAGCTTTATCCCCTTTTCTTCCCTTCTTAACAAACAAGCCATTAATGGGATTGTAGACAAATCGGGATTGTAGACAAATTAGGTCCTCGATGAATTAACTACGAGTAATTACTACGTAACTTATATACATTTTCAAATCGAAGATTAGTTCCACTCAATTTGAGATTGACAAAAGTAGTGTGACATTACTTAAAAAACAAAAATAATGTGACATTAGTTCGACTCGATTTGAGATTGGCTCGAATGGTAAAAGGAGGGATTTTATTTGAACCCTAAAATTTTCCCTACAACACCATAAAATTGGAATTAGTTTTGTTTTTAATATGAACTGAAATTTTAAGGATGTTTGGGAAAATTTTATTCAATTTTTTTTTTTACATCAGTGAGTTTTTTTGTGAATTAGTGATTTGTGAGAGGAATCGGAAAAGCAAAAAATGATAATTCAAACTAAATTTTTTTGAATAATGACAAATAAAAAAAAAGATAAATTTTTTAACTTATTTTTGTCTTTATTTCAGAAAATTATGAGTTTTTTTTTTGTCATTTGTTAAACCTAATCTACTCTATCCTAGGGGATTTGGAGAGGGGATGAGTGCTTACGAGAATTGAACTCTGCTCATATGCATGAGTATAAGAAATGCATCAACTATACTCCACCCCACTCCCAGAAAATTTATGAGTTTGATGATAATTTTTTTTACACAAACTAATAATCCAAAAATATTTAACAAAAAACTCACAGCTTAAATAAAAATTTTAAAAAACAAAAAAATTAAGCTAATTGGCCAATTTTTGCGAAAACAGTTTATTCCTTCGCTAATCCGATTTAAATCAAGTTCTATGGACCCAGGTTTTTTTTCCAAATGCTCCGCAGCCAAATACACCTCGTCTAGTGTATAGGCGCGCTGATGCTCTTGAGTAAAAAAACAACAGTGGCCGACATTCTGGAGAGAGAGAGAGAGAGAGAGAGAGAGAGAATGGAAGCCCTGAGATCCTCCTACGGCGGGGACTCTGACTCTGACTCTGACTCTGACTCCGACTCCGACTCCGACTCCGATCCTCTCCCTACGTCAGCCGCCAGTTCCGTACACCAAGCGCCAAACCCTCTGCCTCCACCTCCTCTCGACCTCCTCAATCCCCCCAATTCTCTCGGTAACGAATCTCCTAACCCTCTCAATCCCTCGCTTTATAACGCACACAATTCGAAGCTTATTACCCACCATGTGTTTGGTATTTTGACGATGAAGGTACACTAGACTACTGGCAAGGTGGTCAGCCCAGTCGAGTTCGGAGCTTCCCTCACGTTGAAGGAAACTATGCTTTGCACGTTTACATCCCGGGTAATTCACTGTTACTATGTACTACTTGTAGACTGTACTTCAAGATTGAACTCAAAAGCCCTTTTTGCAGTGAATTTTTTAGAACTGTTGTGGTTGTGTTTGGTTGATATTTTAGTTTAGTTTAGTTTTGGTGGTGGGTGGAGAGAGAAATAGGATAATGATTGGAGAAAGGGGTAATGATTGGAGAGAAAAATGAAATTAATAATTGGAGATATATGGTAATAATTGGAGAAAGATATAGGATAATGATTGAAGAGCTTCCCTCACGTTGATTGTTTTTTTTTTTTTTTTTTTTGGTTCGACGGTAAGGTGTTGTCTGGGTCAGCTTATGCGCACCTCGACTAATCCCCGCCCCGGTCTGGTGAAAGGTAGGCCATCCGTGGGACTAGTGAATTCATAGGTTGTAATTTTTTACTGTGTGTCCAACGTTAACAGACTGCGTATTCTTTTGGAAGGCTTTTGCTTATGAATAACTTTGAGAATTGGGCATCTCCAATCATTCATTAAACGATAAAATGTTCGATGAAAGTTATTTGATGAGAAAATGGCAAAAAATGTGCTCCAATCCTTTTCACCAAAGTGGTAGCAAGTTGAGGAAGAACTTAACTTTTACTTCAATCAAGCAAGAAGCAGGTTCTTCACCACATTTGGTGAATGAATATTTTGTGGATAAGCTTCATCTAAAACAAGATCGGATGAAATGTTTAACAGATCAAGGATTGGGAGCTATGAAGCATTGACATTGCTAGAGATCCCAGTTTTCGTGTCAGACACTTTGAGGATGCGCGACACGCCAGGGTCGCGCGGGGACACGTATGGAACACGCCACGTGGCATGTCCCTTCAATTTTATTGTTTTCGATGGTGGGACACGCCGGGTACTACATGGGGACATGACAGGATGGTTTTTATAAAATCTAAAAGCTTTTTTGAGATGAAATATTTATAACTTCGAAAATCTTTAGCCAAAAGTGAAATGTAAAATACATATGTGTGTGCATTAGGCATACACCGTCGGTTGATAAGGCATTTGATAGGAGTTCTAATCCAAATGGTTAGTGATTGCAGTGGAGGTTTACATAGCTAGAAATTTGGTTGAAAAAAAATTGCCCTATCCCCTCCCATGTCCGTGCCCCATTTTTTTATAATTTTTGTGTCCCGTGCTAGCAATGTTCTAAAAGTCGGTTGATAAGTCCCATTTTTTATAATTGTCGAGCGATTAATCGGTGCATATTAATTAATAATTGGCGAATAATCGTTAGTTGGACCTAATCGGATAGGTCCCGCCAGGCACCATCTAATTAATTCCTTGTTTTAGAATACTGCGTGTTAGTGTCTTTCTCCGTGCTACATAGATTGGAAGAATTCTGTTCATAAAAAAAGGTTAAATCGGTTTCCTGTATAGGTTGGAAGTTTGGGGAAAAAATCATGATGGGCCATTGGAGTGATTCATATCCAATGAAGCTTTTAACTAAATTGATACTCCAGTTTTATCGGGAAAAAAAAGTGTAAGGAATGAAGATGGTCTTAAGGCATTTGTTCGTTCAATTGTGTTTCTTAAGGCACCATTAGGATTAAACCAAATGGTTGGGTCAAAAGGGGAATTGGATGACAAGAGTTACTGGTGTTGTCTGGTTTGATGATGCTTGAGTTTGGAAGTGTTCCGATTTTCTATTGAAGTTTCTGAGTTAGAATACTGCATCAACATAAGTTATATTTTCATTATAGTTCGGATACCTCCAACACCAAAGAAGGAGTTGACCCAGTTTTTGAAGAGGGTCTCATCTCTTGTGCCTGGTTTAAATGCTATCGACGTAGACATCCCACTCGAAGTGCTGTGCCCCGATGATTTGAAGCTCGAACAAGTTTCCCTGGGGAGAGAATTCCACATAAGTTTGGGGAGGACTGTTCCAATTCGAGTGCATCAAATTGAGTCAGTGGTGGCAATGCTTCGTCAAAAGCTTCAGTTTCAGAGGAGGTCAGATATAGGTCCAAATATGATGTTCCAATTCAATTACTAAGGGTCCGTTTGGTGATCGTTTTTTTCCCTATTAATGTTGAAAGAGTTTTTGTAAACAACTTAAGAAAATGTGTTTGGTAAGATGTTTTTGTTTTTTGCTTTCCGTAATTGTCAAAACATCTTATATATGTTTCACTTGTTTTTTGTTTTTTGAGGGTGAACAGTAACTAAAACCGATCACACAGGCAACTCAAGTTCAAACCTCTGGAATAGGAATAAAAAATCTTGTTAGCAGTAATTGTGGCTCTCTCTCTCTCTCCCCCCTCCACCATTGGCAACCTTAACCACCCACCATGGCCAAGATCCTTTGTCTGATAACCATGGCCTAATAGCACTCCTTTTCGAATTTCGAAAGCCCTAACACAACGATGCCCGCGACATTTGAGTTTATTAAATCACCCTCAAATCACGCAGAGCCCCAAAATCTGACCCAAATTTAGTGGTGGCGGCGGTGGTGGTTTCATGCAAATACATACGTAGATATAGAGACCAAAAAACAAGTCCATGAAGAGACACAAATTTGCTGCATAATTGTGTTTTATTTGTAGGGTTACATTGGTAGGGCTACAGATTTATGGCTGTCTGGGGATTTGAAAGTGGTGGAGGCTGAGGTTGTCATGTCACCCAACATGTTTATATGTCTTTTCATTTGATTTTAGAACAAGATGTTACTAAACATGTTTTTAGTTAACTTTTTTTGACAAAATAAACATAATTGCGTTTTCAGTTATTAATAAAAAATATAAACGTTGCCAAACGCACCCTAAGCATGACAATGCAACATAACCTTTTTTTTTGAAAAAATGAACATATTAGCATTTTCACTTCTCAATAAACAAAAAGCTATAAATGTTACCAAGCGTACCCTAAGCATGATATTGCAAAGCAACTTTTTTTTTTTGTGGTGTGTGCGTGTTAATGATGTTATCTTCTCCCATTGTTGCAATGTGAAACAGGTATTTGATTGATTTTAGTGAGTGGGAGGTGTTTGTGAATGATGATTGCACACGCTCCTTTCTTTCAGTCGAGGTCAGAAAAGAAGGCTTGGCAGAGGTAGGCTCGAAATCGTCCTTTTCATACTGTTTCGCACATTTTCTGCTGGTTTTTCCCTCCTTCTGAGGTTCGTCCATTGTGGGATTTGAAGTGGAAAGTTGATGTATAAATTGTATTCCAAGAGCAATCTTGTTCCTTTTCAGATTAAAACACTGAAATTGTCATTTGTACGTAGCTGTAGGATTTCTATCCTCAATGTGGAAAAGAGCGATTGATGTTACTGTACTGTCATTTTCGTATCTTTTCAGTTTTCATCACTATGAAAAAGTTTCGAACTCAATGCCATGGCAAAGTTTCTTTGGGCATTTTTTTGTGTGTGGCAATTTACGTCTTCCATTGCACAACGTTGTGGACCTCTATTTCCGTTTTGGACTACTATACTGTTTTTGGCGTGCTTGACTTCGTATACTTCCAAACAGATAACATTTATTTCTTGCCTCTGCCCCCTCGTAAAGAAAAGCATTCACATTGTTTTGTGCGGTATTTCATGTGTCGTGAGTTTTTCGAGAACTCCATTATTATAATTTATTTCATGCCAAGTGGGCTTTTCATGAAATTTTACTACTACTGCAAAAAGCTGCAATGTTTAATTGTATTTGTGTTGATTTCAGATAAAGAAGCAGATTCAAGCTGTTAATGAGGTCTACAAGCTTCACAATCTTCCTGAATTTTACAAGGTTGGGACTATTGTTCTTCGTAATTTTTCACAAGGCTATTCATTTTGCTCTATTAATTCAAGTAAAAATTTAATTGTTCTTTTTGTTGTCATGATGGGGTACTTTTGCTTTGCATTGGTTCTTGGCCGCAGGATCCACGCCCTCATATATCGATAGCTTGGGGAATGGGTGATATTAGTGATTTATTGAATAGAGTGGTTGTAGAAGCTTTGAAGGAATTCACTGGGCTTAGAGGATATGCAGGAAAATGTATTTTTACCCGCAAATTTAGTGGTATCAACTGTAAGATAGGCAATAAAGCCTACGAAATATGTGAATTCCAAGAATAATATATCTATTGAGGGGTCCTTTCACCACTGTCATTGACTGGTGAATCACTTGGGACTCATTAGAATTGTAGTTGTATCCGACTCTTAAGTGAAAAGATATTGAGCCAATAACAATAAAGTCGTTCTTTTGTTCATGTAGTTACTTCGTGACAATAGTTTTATCTTTTGAACTTTCAATACAAACAATTTCTGCTTGAAGTCTTTACTTGCAACTAGATGTTAAATGTATGAATGAATGAAGTTTGAAGCTAATCGCATTTACTGTAATAGCTAATCAATTATGTATGGTCGTCTTGTTCTTGTTGTTGGCCCAATACATTCATTTAGGTCACTTTGGTTCAATTAAAAAAACAACAGTGCACCTCTGTGTGACTGAACTTGTCGGGATATTTCCATATTTTATCAAACACCTATGGGAGCACGCTATATTAGACGCAGAACACAAAAGAGTAGCACTAAAAAACAAGAACTGTTTTTAAAATTCACAGAAGATATATTACACAATCATATAAACACAAAAAGAGTAACATCCACAGAAAGATATATTACACAATCATATATTACAGGTTACATAGTGAATGAAAAAATACTCAAAGGTACCCACTATTATCTTCTAGAAGGACAACCCAACATAATTCCCTTATTGTTGAAACTACTATAAAGCAAACCAAACGTCGAGCCCTTTTTTTTTTTTTGGGCTTTTTCACAAAGGAACAAAGAAGCGCTATTTTCATCTACGAAATATATAGCGACATTCAAAAATGAAATCGCATAGTTTATGCCAAATATCTTCTAGCACCCGGAAATAAGTGATTCTCCAAGACCTCTTGAAGAGTATAGGACCCAACACAATCCAAAACCCAACTGCAAATCCAAGTGCCATGCTTGCAAAGAACAACGCTTCCAAAAATCCCTCTCCTTCTTCTTCTTCATTTGCTTGTCGATCAACTTTTGGAGTGAGTGTCTTGTCTGGGTTGCAGCTTGTGAGTGGAGGCCCACAAAGATTGTTGCCATAGAAACTGGATTCATTCATGCTTTGAAGTTGAGTACTTGATGGAATTGTCCCCGTCAAATTGTTAAAAGACAAGTTCAAGTGACTCAAGAATGTCAAACTTGACATGCTTGGAGGAACTACACCAGAAAGTTGATTTAGTGACAAATCAAGGGATTCTAGTTGTCTCATATCACCAATATTCCTTGGGATTCTTCCTGTCAAATGATTGCCAGACAAATTTAACGACCACAACCCCACAAGTTTAGTGAGTTCCTCTGGGATCTCTCCTGATAAATTATTTCCAGAAAGATCCATGCTTGTCACCAATCCAAGAGTGGTTCTATATTCAACATCTCTTCCTTTGGTCACCAAAAATGCATTATCTTGAACTTCGAAAGTGCTACGCGGAGATTGCCATAAGGAACTCGAGTAACTTGAGTTACTTATATCAATCATGACGCTAAAATTGGCGAAACATCTAGGCACATGACCAAATAGATTGTTATGTGCAACGTCCAAGATTTGAAGAGAGCTTAAAAGACATAGTTCATATGGAAGGTTGCCCAAAAAGTTATTCGAACGCAGATCCAGAACTATCAATCGTAACAAGGCATTGCCCATCCACGGTGGTATGGTTCCAGTAAGTTTGTTTTCACCAAGGTCGATGACCAGCAAAGATAAGCAATTTCGCAGTGAGATCTGCGGTAGTTCCCCTGTGAGGTTGTTGTGCCGCAAGTGCAATGATTGAAGGTAAGGTAACTGTACGATGGAGCTTGGAATGCTACCCTCCAGATTGTTGTTCTCTAATTTGATGATTTTTAGGGATTGCCAATGCTTCCAACAGTCGGGAATTTTTCCCGACAAACGATTATGTCCAATATTAAGGTAGAACAGTGCAATGTTAGGTTCCTCTCCCTTATCACATAACATGTGGTAAATAGATCCTGAAAAAGAGTTATTCGAAAGATCTAGCAAATTCAAGTTTGGGGAAAAGAGCGGTAGCGAACCGTTGAAGAGATTGGAACTTAAGTCAATCATGTAATACACAGCCTCAACATTTTGAAAACTTGAAATCTCTCCACGAATTTGGTTACGAGAGAGGTTTGCGTACCTTAATTTGGAAAGAATGGGCAAAAACAAGGTCGGAATGGAGTCTGAAATTCTTGTGTTGGCTATGCTCAAAACATCCAACTTCATCTGAGATGGAAGCCAAAGGGGAAACTGTGGCCCTAACTTCCAGGAATCCAAAATCAAACGTTCAACTTGGAAAGGGGGAACCCAATTCTCACTTGCATTCAAAGTTAAACTGTTTCCTTCGGCTTCTAGGTGACATAATCTCGTGAGATTGGCAAAATGAACATCAGAGACGACACCCTCCAACAAATTATCGGACATGTACAAGCCTTCTAACTTCCCGAGATGCCCAAGACTTTCAGGAAGAGTCCCATTGAACTTATTATAGGAAAGATCTAACCTTATCAAGGATGATAATCTTCCGATCGACGTTGGAATGGGACCAGAAAAAGAGTTGCTGTAGAGATCAAAGTAGGCGAGACTTGTTAGTTGACCAAGCTCATAAGGCAAGTGACCAAGAAGATGATTCTCCCCCGAATGGAAGGTCTCTAACTCGTTAGACTTGCATTGAGAGAAACCTACGAAAATGTCTGCTACCTCCCCGGAAAACTCGTTATATGATAAACCAATTGTCTTCAACTTACAAAGTTTTCCGAGCGATGTTGGTATACTCCCTTGAAGTTGGTTGTGTGATAAGTCAAGGCTAACGAGGGAAGTCAAGTTTTCAATGGCAATTGACACCGCATCATGCAAAAGATTATCTCGGAGACTGAGTGACTGGAGATGGCTTAAACTATACAACCAATTTGGTATGGTAGAATTAAAATGATTAAAAGACCATTCGAGAACTCTGAGTGAAGTCATGTTTTGAAGACCACCAGGAAGTGGACCTTCAAACCAACAGTAATTCAAATCTAGGGAGACTAGATGATTAAGACTGAGAATCCAACCTGGTACAGATGGTCCAAGATGGTAATTACTGGAAAGGTCGAGGATGCCAAGTGATGTAAAGTTAATTTTGTTAGTTGAAGAAGGAGAGACGACATGCTTGAGTTCACAATCCGACAAGTGTAATTCTACCAACGAAGGGAGGTTGCTCGTCACCTGTAGCCAGTCAAACGCTTTGCTGAGGTTTACACCACCCATATCGAGGTGTTGTAGCGAAACTAGACCTGAAAGCCAATCCAAATTTCCACTAAGTAGTCCGAAGTTACCTCGAAGATCAAGGTAACGCATGGTGGTGACGTTTCCCAGTTGAGGAGGAATGGTTCCGCGGAATCCAGCCCAAGAAAGGTTGAGGTATCTCAAAGTTGCAATAGAGCCAATGAAGCTAGGGATGGGAGCCCCTTCAAAATCATTGCTGCTCAAGTCCAGATATTGGAGGTGCTTCAAATCGAGCAAAGAGGGATTTATCTTTCCTCCTAAATGATGATACCTCCTATAAGCTTCATAGTCAGCATAATTTCCAAAATATTCCTCATATGAAGTACTCCGAAGTCGGATCTTGCGGACATGACCAGTGAAGTTGTCACAGACAACTCCGGTCCACTTGCAGCAATCCTCCCCAATATCCCAAGAGGACAACCGGTTCGATGCGTCTTTCAAGTCTTGCTTGAATATAAGCAGGGCATCCCTCTCATTTTGGAAGCAAGTGATATTACTATGAGTGTGATTGGAGCTGCTGCTGTTGATGCCATTGCAGAAGCAAACATGGAAATTTGGAATGGTGATGAGAAAGCAAACGAAGAAAGCCAAAGCTGCACTTGTAGTCATGGATGAAAGCTTGATCGATCACATGCAAAACAACGCTCTCAATTGGGTTTTTCAGCTTGTGATGATAATTTTATTTGTCTCCAATGTTATTAGGCTGCAGGTCTCTCCTGAAAAGCCAACTTGATTTTTAGTTATCCTTATTTTCAACAAAAAAATAAAAATTGTATTTCTAATTTTGCGTTAAATTTTTGGAGACTATTGGTTCGTCTCGATGAGAAGTCAATTAAAATTATAACTTTTATTCAAATATTTTTGCAAATATTCAAAAGAAAGCCTAAAAAATCCATCCTTGTAGACTTTTTCTTGGATAATTCTAAAAATATTTAGATGAAAGTTATAAATTTTTTACTTTTCCAATTTGTCTCTACAAGAGAAATAAGGAAAATAAAAAATTATAGCTTTTACCTTTTTTTATTTATTTATAGAAATATCCAATTTTATTGTGCGTACGTGGTCCATAGTTAAGACTTTTGCCGGGTCGTTGACTTTTATTGACTTGGTATAAAGGATTGAGAAATTTCGAAGAAATGAGGACCTGTTATTTATGATGCCCTGTCATGTCCTACAATCTGAATGAAAAATAGAAAATTGGATCGATAACCTATACATATCGGATTGAGCTGATTTTTCACAAGCCCACTCATTTTTTTTAATAAAAATTATTGAACGGCTCGGATCATTCGTGCGGGACCTAGAGTGTGTCGGGCGGTATCCTATCGGTATACTCATGGTCGGTCCCCTTAACTTTACTTTAAATGTTTAGTGCATTTGTGTTAGCTTTTCATCAAAATTTTAAGGACGAAGAATCATTGTCCCAATAAAAGAAATTGAAAAAATATAAAAATATTAACCAAAATTGGCAAAATAGGGGATTTTTATTAACAAATACGTAGCCATTTTCTTCTCAATTTCCCAACGATAACCAGAAAAAGAAATAATAATTAGTTCCGTATTTCATTTTAATTAGTTTGTTATCTTCTTCTCCCATTATCTTCTCCTTTCGTAATTTTCACCACAAATGCAATATCCAAAAATCGATTCCCACGTCTAGCGTCAAGAATGGGAATCCACTATTGATTGTGAAACTTGTATACCTAAATTTTCCTCACCGCATAGCTTTCCAAGAAAATTTTGTGAACCATTGTTGTCAGTCACTTCTAGTACTATTAATTTGTTTGCTACATAATTAAATGGCCCCAATTGCGTCTTTAAGGGGTTAAGACTTCAGGTCCGCTAGATGCATGTCGTATGTTGAATAAAATTGACCGTGAAGAGGGAATTGAAATTGAGATTTGTAGTGTAGTGGGAGTTGCGGTGGAATTAGTTCTTTTTCAAGCAAGTGAGGGAGTTAGGCAAGGTTTCTTGCGGTATATTGGGGATTTCTTGCATTTGATCTCCGTAGGATGTTGTATTTTAGTAATAAGATTTTAATCATCGCTTCTGCACTTTGTATAATTTTTGGGTAAAAATTGAATTCTTGTTTTGTTGGTGATAAATTTTATTGGTTGGTTCATGGGATGGTTGTGCCCCATTCCTTTTTTTTTTTTTGGTAACTACCCCATTCTTATCATGGGAATTTATTTGGTGTTGATTTTATTTAATAACAAAAAATCATTGCTGTTCGATTACTTCATTTTTTTCTAATCTACATGTTCTAAGAGTTGGCCTTGTGGTAGACGGCCAGTCACTTCTTGGGGTGTAAACCGTGAACCACACTTTCTCTAGTACACAAGGAAGACTTGGAAACAGACAAATGAGGAAGACTCACTTTCTCTAGTACACAAGGAAGACTTGGAAACAGACAAATGAGGAAGACTGGAAAGACTTCTACACATCGAGAAGACAAAAGGAAATCATGTCTCACAATTACCTGATGGGCGAATAGCAGATCCCTGTTTGTAAACATTAGAGCATCCACAATGGTTTACTAACTAATGTTTTAAATTGTGCGTGTTAAGACTTAGCAAATAAAAATGTATTTTTTGTATCACAATACTTGTATAATTAGTTTGTGTGCTAGAGCGTGTTAAATCTTGTAGTGTGCTAGCATGTGTGTCAAATTTGGCAACTATACTAGCAAACAATAAGTGGGTCCCACCTCTATGATTCAAACTCTAACCATAAAATATAAATGTACACTACTACTAATACACACTTGTGAGACCCATTTTTTATCCTAACAAACATTTTAACATACAAATTTACCAAACTCATTATGGATGTTCTAACACACTTCTATGTTAGCAATGTCTCACACACACTTGTGAGACTCATTTTTATCCTAATACACATTTTGACACACAAATATACTAAACCCATTGCGGATGCTCTTAGGTTTCCCTGTATTACTTTAATCCCCGTTTTCAAAATTTATTTAATATACGTGCTTTGTTATTTACTAAGCTTTTAGCTGATGGATTTCTTTCAAATTCTTTTTCGGCGGATTTAGGCAAGGTTTCTGGCAGTACCTTAGGGATTTCTTTGTATTTGATCTCCATAGGATGTCGCATTTTAGTAATAAGATTTTAATCATCGCTTCCACACTTTGTATAATCTTTGGGTAAAAATTGAATTCTTGTTTTATTGGTGGTAAATTTTATTGGTTGGTTCATGAGATAGTTGTGCCTCATGCTTATCATGGAAATTTATTTGGCATTGATTTTATTTAATAACAAAAAATCATTACTGTTTCATGACTTCATTTTATTCTAGGCTGCGTGTTCCAAGAGTTGGCCTTGTAGTACACGGCCGGTCACTTCTTGGGGTGTGACATCAACCGTGAATCACACTTTCTCTATCTAGTACACAAGGAAGACTTGGAAACAGACAAATGAGGAAGACTTGGAAAGATTTCTACCAACATTCTGCTTCAATTATTGCTATTGGACGTCCTAGTAATGTCTACAAACACAATGATCGTTGTGTCCACCTTGAAGAAATTGCATGTCATAATCTGATGTAGAAATTGCATAAATGGGTATAGACTCTAAACAAGTGATTGAATTAGTGGTGGCAATTTTAATCCATATTTTTAAATTCGTTCAAATCCGTCCACTTATAAACCAACTCAATCCGCCCATATTGTATTATGGATTTGAACCCATATCAATTCATATTTACATGGGTTTAGATGGGTTGAAAATGGGTTCAATATATGTTGGAATTAAAAGATTCCATTCACAAGAGTGAATTACTGTAGCTGAAACTGAAAGTCAGTCCACTGTAGTAGACAAAACCATTTTTCGATCAAATTCATCCCCCTCTCTCTCTCTCCTCTTTTCTCTCTCTCTCTCCCTCTCTCCCGTTTCTCTCTCTCCAGTCTCCAAAAGGACCAAAACTATCAGTCCACTGTTCTTTCTCTCACTAAGAGCCCATTAAAGAACACCTTCTTAAAAAATAAGTATTTATATCACATTTTTAAATAAAAAATAATGTAAATGAAAAATAATTTTTCGATTTTTTTTTGCACCGTATTAAAGATCTCAATGAGATCTTTCAAATAAGATCTACATTGTATATTTTTAGATTTCAATAAGCCCATCATTTTTTAGCTTGAAATTACCTTTTAAAAAAATAAGTACTTATTTGGCGTTTGAGAAAGGGGGCCTAACTCTCAATAAATACTGTTCTCTCCCTCTAGAATGGTGGTGGCTTCGGCTGATGCAACGAAGACTGAAACCGTACAATCAGTGGAGTCATCGCCTACAAGACGAGTCTCCGATGCGGCCTCTGACTCTTCGTTGAAATTATGTTACTGTTTGGAAATGGAAAAAAACCTGATTCTTCAAGTTTTTTTAGAATACTTCTTTCGAGGACCTAAAGTGGGTTTAGATTAAAAAGTTAAACTTTTTTGTTTGTCTTTATTCATTTTTTTTTTTTTGCATTTGTTCGTTTTTGCGTTAAATTTTTGTGACATATTGATTCGTCTAGTCGAGAGGAATCGGAAAAGTAAAAAAATTTGATCGAAACTCATGTTTTTTTGGATAAAGACAAAAATAAGTAAAAAAGACAATTATTTAGACTTATTTTTGTCTTTTTTAAAAAATAATGAATTTCGATCAATTTTTATTTATTTTTTCAATTCTCCTCGACGAGACAAATCAACAAGTCACAAAAGTTTGACGCAAAATGAACAAATGCCAAAAAAAATTGACGCAAAAAGAACAAATTCAATATTTTTCGATCAAAATAATGAATTTCAACCAGAGCAATACCTGACCAACGAGTTCATTTGACGGGATTTATAAAAAATCGAGGTCTTGGTTATATTTGAAAAAGGATAGAAAAGTAAGGAAACGGGTCGGGTCGTGTTAGGTATGAACTGACTCATATTTAACACGATCCGTATTCAACCCGCCAACTATTGAACCGTATTCAACCCGCCCATATTCAACCCACAACCCGTTTCAACCCGTCAAAACTCACCCAAACCTGCCCATTTGCCATCTCTAGATTGAATCATGAATTTGAAGTGGACAATGGATGAAGAAATTTGGGAGGCTGTGCGTGTCCGTTGGTTAGACGTGTGATGTTTGGAGTTCACGGAGCCGGTGCGACGTCGGGGCGTGAAGTGTTGGATGTGAGGACTCTGGAAGCAGTGAGAGGCACGATGCTGTTCTGGGGTGTGTTTTTTGCAGTCGGAAAATAGGGGAGGGTAGTTAAGGAATAAAAAGTTGACAAACATCTCTCCCTTTTATGAAGATTGAAGAGTATAGACTAGTAAAAGGTCAAACAATAATACTCTCTCCGTCCTATTTTGTTGAGTTTTTTTTTTATCGGCTTATTTTGTTGAGTTATTTCTAGTTAAAATGAGAAGAAATAAGACAATAGCTTAGTGACATGACCTATTTAGCTCGGTGCGCGCCCCGGTTTGAGCTTGAGGAACCCCCTCCCCCACGGCTGGTATAGATAAGAAAATAATCTTTAAATGAGAAGTATATCACCACTTGTTTGTTTAACTGGACTCTGGGGGCCTGCTGCCCCTTTAGCACAGTGAGGTCAGCAGCGCCCCCATGCTACACGGTTTTGCTCACTAATGGAGTAAATTGATACCCCACTTTCACATAGGGCGGAAAACGAATCGAATCGAGCCAAATATTATAATGTTCAAATTTGTTCGTTAAGTTTTTTAGCGAATTCGAACACGAGCCGAACTCAATGAAAATTTGACGAGCCGAGTTTGCTTAAGTTTGAGTCAAACTCGAGCTTGTTCACGAGCTTTAATGAGCCGATAACGTCATATATTTATGCTTTCATACAGGTCTAAAACTGCAAATAAAAAGTTTAGTATGTACATAAATACGTTCATAGGTATATAAATGTTATAAAAACATATGCATAAGCAACTTTTTAGTAATTGTAAATGTTTATACTTGTACAAGTTTTAAAATTTTCATTATCTATAAATATAAAATTCCCATGATATACATACATGAGCCTAATCAAGCCGAATACTGCTAGGTTCATATTCGGCTCATTTATGAAACGAACCTAAAATTGAGGCTCGGGCTCGGTTCATTTAGTAGACGAATCAAACTCGAACGAGTCTTTACCGAGTCGAGACTCGAACAATTCACGAGTTGCTCAGTTCATTTATACCCCTACTTCCACCTCGCTAGTCCCTGTTTGCTTGCATACCATAGCATTTGGCACTTGTCCACGTCTCCTTTAATAATCATATCACATACGTCTAGAAGAGTATAGGTTTACAAACTGAGGTGTTTTACTTGAATTAAATGAATATAAATTTTTTGTTCTCCTTCTGGATTTTCGTTAACCGTTTAAGCTTTTTGAATTAGTTATTCATCTCGGTAGAGTAAATTCAAAAAGTACAAAATTTATGATCAAAAGCAAAAAACGTGGCATTATGACGAAAAAATTCATCTTTTCTAAACTTTTTTTAAAAAATTTCGGTGAGTATGTTTATACTTTTTAATTGCTCTCATTGAGACAAATGATTAATTCTTAAAATTTTGGCGAAGAGCTAAAAAAAAAAAAGACTAACCAAATCAAACCAAACGTAGCCTTGTTTCCAACCAATTGGGGTCGGCTAATCCTATTTTTTCATTGAGTTTTGTCAAGGACAACCTATTCACTTAGATTATAAAAAGAGAGCGTGAAAATAAGTACTTCAATCGAATTAGGGTGTCCTTTCCCTAAATTAATTATTCTTCATGATGTCTTAATAAATGTTTAGTGCATTTTTGTTAGCTTTTCGTCAAAATTTTAAGGATGAAGAATCATTGTCCCGATAAAAGGAATCGAAAAATTATAAAAGTATCAACCAAAATTGAAAAAATGTTCGGAAAAGACAAACTCTGTTTCGTCTTCTTTTTTTTTTCTGAAAACTTTTTTTTTGTTTAATAATGAATCATTTTTTGCTTTTGGTCATTGGCACTTCATGACCAAAACTCGCATTTTGCTTGTATGTCCTATTATTGAGTTGTACGTTTAATTACTTTATTTATAGAGTTTGTTTTAGGTTGTGAAAATTTTGAGTGCGGTAGTTTTTTTTTTTTGTGGTCAAAATGGTAGGAGATTTTATTGATAAAAATAAGCATACATAAAATTGGGTTATCAATCCCAAACAGAGACAATAATCAAGAGGCCTAGATACACAAGCCTTAAAATCTAGAACCTCACAGACCAATACGACGATCTTTTGATCATCAGCCAACAACAACCTCCTAGACGAAGACGAGTCGGCACCGAGGATAGCCAAAAAACCCTCGCGGCCACGACAGCCACAGGAGATATGTTCTGAGAGAGAGATCGTGAGAGTGTGAGAGAGGAGAGAGAAAGATCGTGAGAGAGCTGTGAAGTCGTCTGTAGATTAGGGTTTAGTTCGATGGAGATATGTTGTTTTATAGGTTTAATTATATTTTAATCCAAACCTTTTAAGTAATAACATATTCGCAGTAGTATATTTTCCCCTCTGATACCCATAATTTCATACATGAGAAGTATTTTCTTTTCTTCCCATTTCTCTCCCCTGTTTCTTTACTCATTGGTAATTCAACAAGTCCGAAAAATTCTTCATCTTCGTCGAAAACCAACATGCAAAGACTCCATACCCAATGCAATTTCTCATTTCTGTAAACAGTACTAAACACTTTGCCCCCAAACATCCTCCAATTGAACCCCAGTTTGGATCAAAAGAAAGGAATTTATTAACGGGGCTTCGATTTCCCTCCAATCCCCTGTTTCCGACGAGAAAATCTGGCACTCGATTTTCCCACCCAAGAAATCAACAACCCAATTCGATCGATCGAGAGAGGGAGAGAGAATAGGGTATATAGAGGTCAATTTTTATATAGTGTGTGTAGGAGCAGTTGGGGCCGAAGAGATTTGGTGGGTTTTACAGATGGGGGAAAATGAATTGGGGGCGAAGAGATGTGGGTCCTTGTGCTGTGCTGTGCTGTCTAAAGAGGGTCCCATAATTTCCAAACCGTTTGCCGCTTAGGCTTCTGCCGTCTAAGATTGACAGAAAGGATAACATTGAAATCGTTGAGAAATTAGAAGGGTAAAATTGAAACCAAAAATTTTGTGAGGACGAAATTGAAACCGAACATATTTTGTAAGGACCAAATAAGTAGATAAGCCAAAATACAAATGCACCCCCACCGTGTCTGAAGCCATGTCCCCCTCCAAAAATTAAATTATTGTTTTGTGTGGTATTTCTTGTGGGCTTTTCATGAAATTTCATTACTACTGCTGCAATATTTAATTGTATTTCAGTTGATTTCAGATAAAGAAGTAGATTCAAGCTGGTAATGAGGTTTGCAATGTCATTGACTGGTGAATCACTTGGGTCTCATTAGAATTGTAGTTGTATCTGACTCTTAAGTGAAAAGATATTGAGCCAATAACAATAAAGTTGTTCTTTTGTTCTTCATGTAGTTACTTCGTGACAATAGTTTTATCTTTTGAACTTTCAATACAAACAATTTCTGCTTGAAGTCTTTACATTCAGCTAAATGTTAAATATATGAATGAAGTTTGAAGCTAATCGCATTTACTGTAATAGCCAATCAATTATGTATGGAAGCACACTATATTAGACGCAAAATACAAAAGAGTAACGTCTTGCCTACATCCACAGAAGATATATTACACAATCATATATTACATGTTACATAGTAAATGAACAAACACTCAAAGGTACACACTATTATATTCTAGATGGACTACCCAACAATTAAAATTCCCTTTTTGTTGAAACTATAAAGCATACCAAACACTGAACTGTTTTTTTTTTCTTTTTCACAAAGGAACAAAGAAGCGCTATTTTCATCTACGAAATATATAACGACATTCAAAAATGAAATCACAAAGTTTGTGCCAAATATCTTCTAGCACCCGGAAATAAGTGATTCTCCAAGACCTCCTGAACAGTATAGGAACCCAACACAATCCAAAACCCAACTGCAAATCCAAGTGCCATGCTTGCGAAGAACAACGCTTCCGAAAATCCCTCTCCTTCTTCTTCATTTGCTTGTCGATCAACTTTTGGAGGGAGTGTCTTGTCTGGGTTGGAGGCCCACAAAGATTGTTGCCATAGAAACTGGATTCATTCTTGCTTTGAAGTTGAGTACTTGATGGAATTGTCCCCGTCAAATTGTTAAAAGACAAGTTCAAGTGACTCAAGAATGTCAAACTTGACATGCTTGGAGGAACTACACCAGAAAGATGATTTAGTGACAAATCAAGGGATTCTAGTTGTCTCATATCACCAATATTCCTTGGGATTCTTCCAGTCAAATGATTGCCAGACAAATTTAAAGACCATAACCCCACAAGTTTAGTGAGTTCCTCTGGGATCTCTCCAGATAAATTATTTCCTGAAAGATCCATGCTTGTCACCAATGTTGCGGAAACTAAGGACCAAACCAGAACACAAACACACACACAAACACAGAGACAAAGATTTACGTGGTTCCCCAAAATCGGGTACGTCCACGGGGGGCAGCCGGATTATATTTAGGAGGAGGAGTTACAGAACACTCTACTCACACTCTCTCAGACTTATACAAACAGAATACAGAACTCTTGCTCTCAGATTCCTCTCTGATTTTCCCACACCAAATACAAGTGCAAAGGGCTCAATTTATAGGCAAAGGAGAAAGGCCCTGTTCATGAGCCATGCAAGGCTCATTAATTGCATATCCACGCCTGGGATTTCCAAATCTGAGCGTGGCTTGAGAAATCTTCATAGGCTGCCAATCTTTGACTTCAATTACCCACATGGAGAATCAATTGCATTCAATGCAACCCACGCCAAATCTACTGAGTAAATGCAAGTCTGCATGTGTACAGGATGGAGCCAAAACATGGCCTCAAAAGTCAACAATCTCCACCTTGGCGACAATTCTCCAAGATCCGTTGCTGCCCCCAATGCGCCCTTAGGCGCTCTGAACTGGAGAGATGTTGATCAAGTCCAAACAATGATTGAACTTGATCCCAGTAACAACCTTCGTCGACATATCAGCTGGGTTGTCTGCAGTGGCAATTTTCTCAAGCAATATGTCCCCTTCTTCCAGAATCTCCCGAACAAAGTGAAAGCGGACATCTATATGCTTCGTCCTGGCATGGTGCACCTGATTCTTTGCCAAATGAATGGCACTCTGACTGTCGCAGTAGACATTGACGTGCTCCTGTTTGGCACCCAAATCACCAATCAAACCCTGCAACCAAATAGCTTCTTTTATGGCCTCAGTCACAGCCATATATTCAGCCTCCGTAGTAGATAGTGCAACCGTGGACTGTAAAGTCGAACGCCAACTAACTGGTCCTCCTGCCATAGTGAAGACATAACCAGTAGTTGACCGCCTCTTATCCAGATCACCAGCGTAATCTGAATCTACATAACCAACTGCAAGCTGATCACCAATACTCTGATCTCTCCCAAATTTTAGGCCGACATTAACTGTGCCTTGAATGTATCTGAGAATCCATTTCACGGCCTGCCAGTGACCCTTTCCTGGATCATGCATATATCTGCTAACCATACTGACAGCATGTGAAATATCAGGTCTGGTACATACCATCGCATACATCAAAGATCCCACAGCGTTGGCATACGGAACTTGGGCCATCTGCTTTCGTTCCGCATCAGTACGAGGTGACATCAAAGCACTGAGCTTAAAATGCGGGGCTAACGGTGTACTCACGGGTTTAGCTTTCCCATCTATGCCAAACCGTTGAAGTACAGTCTTCAGATACTGAGTCTGCGACAAGCAAACTGTGCCCTGCTTCCTGTTGCGCTGAATCTCCATCCCAATGACCTTCCTTGCTTCTCCAAGGTCTTTCATTTCGAATTCTGAACTCAGTTGTGCTTTCAACCGAGAAATCTCCACCTTGCTCTTAGATGCAATTAGCATATCATCGACATATAAGAGCAAATAGATAAAGGAACCATCACGAAGTTTACGAAAGTAAACACAATGGTCAAAACTGCTGCGTGTATACCTCTGCGTAGCCATAAACTGATCAAATCTCTTGTACCATTGTCGTGGCGATTGCTTCAGGCCATATAGTGGCTTGCGGAGACGGCAAGCCCAATTTTCCTTTCTGAAGACCTTGAAACCATCTGGTTGTGACATATAGATCTCCTCGTCCAAGTCGCCATGCAAAAATGCAGTCTTGACATCGAGTTGTTGTAACTCAAGGTCGTACTGCGCAACCAAAGATAATAGAATGCGGATCGATGCATGCTTCACCACCGGAGAGAAGACCTCATTGTAGTCTATCCCTTCGTGCTGAGCATAGCCCTTTGCCACCAATCTGGCCTTATGTCTGACACCACCCTTGACCGAACTGTCTTCCTTGTTGGCGTAGACCCATTTGCATCCTATAGCTTTCTTCCCTTTGGGAAGCGGCACCAGCTCCCAAGTCTGATTCTTATGAAGAGAACTCATCTCCTCGTCCATGGCCTGTTTCCACTGAGAGCTGTCTGATCCTGTAACTGCTTCTTTGTACGTATTCGGAACACCTGTGATAACTGGAAGGGCGTATGCGACCATACCATCATATCGGGCAGGTTTTCGAATCTCCCTCCTCGGACGGCTAGTAGCGATAGACTGAGTTGGCGCTACAGCCTCGGGAACTGAAACATCATCAGACTCGGAACTCGAATCTGAAACATCACTGTGGTGCTCTTGTGGTGGCGAAGTGGTAGGGACTGGAACTACAGGAACCTCCAGCTCCACTTGCTCTACTTGCTCTGACTGCTCCACCTGATCTGAACACCCTGGTATGGTGTTAACCTTTCGAGAGTTGGTCGGAAGCATGGCCGACTCATCGAAAGTAACATCTCGGCTGGTAATAATCTTCTTAGACTCCGGGTACCAGAGTCTGTAGGCCTTTACACCTGGAGTAAAGCCAACAAATATAGCCTTCTTGGCTCGAGGATCCAGCTTAGATTCTGTGACATGAAAATAAGCAGGACAACCAAATACATGCAGCCGATCATAATCAGTCGAAGACTGACCAAAATATACCTCCATGGGAGTCCGTCCACCAAGTGCCTCTGACGGTAGCCTGTTGATCAACTGACAGGCATAGGCGACAGCCTCTCCCCAAAATGCTTTGCTCAAACCAGCGTTGGACAACATGCACCGCACCTTAGTCACCAAAGTGCGGTTCATCCTTTCTGCAACTCCATTTTGCTGTGGAGTCTTCGCGGCGGTGAAATGTCGGACTATCCCCTCCTCCTGACATACTTTGAGAAAGGGATCTGAAGTATACTCACCACCGTTGTCTGACCGAAGTACCTTGATTTTTCTACCAGTCTGAGTCTCCACCCTCTGCTTCCAACGAAGGAAGGTCTCAAGGACCTCGTCCTTGCGTCGCATGGAATAAACCCATACTCTTCGTGAAAAATCATCAATAAACGTGACAAACCACCGTTTGCCACCAGAAGTTGTTATCTTTGTGGGCCCCCAAACATCTGAATGAACATAATCCAGAATACCCTTCGTACGATGAACTGCGGTGCCAAATTTGACCCTGGTCTGCTTGCCCAGAACACAGTGCTCACAGAATCCAAACTTCCCTGTCTTGGCCCCTTTGAGGAGACCTTTCTTTACCAATCCTTGTAAAGCTTTCTCCCCGGCATGACCTAGGCGCATGTGCCAAAGTCGGGAAATGTCATCTGTAGCATCGTCTGAGCTGCTGCTGGAGATGGCTGCTCCTCCTGTAACTGTTCTCCCGTCGAGGAAGTATAAGTTTCCCTTCCGAGTGCCTTTCAGGACCACTAATGCACCATGGGTTACTTTCAGGGCTCCACCTTCTAAAGTAATCTTGTAACCTTTCGCATCCAAGGTTCCAAGAGAAATCAAATTTTTCTTCAAATCCGGAACATACCGGACATCTGTCAAAAGCTTGGTTGTACCGTTGCGCAACTTGAGTCGGATTGTACCTATTCCTTGAGTTTTGCAGGCATTGTCGTTGCCCATCAAAACTATGCCGCCATCAATCTCCTGGAAGTTTGAGAACCAATCCCGATGGGGACACATATGGTAGGTACATCCCAAGTCTAGAATCCATTCATCTGAATTCGTGTCTGATGAAACAATCAAGGCTGACGCCATGTCGTCAACCTCTCCTCTGGCGACGTTCGCTCGTTGTTGTTGTTGTTCCTTGATTTTAGGGCAATCCTTCTTCCAGTGCCCCGTTTCGTGACAGTAGGCACACTCGTCCTTTGCAATTTGCTTCCTGTCACCGGATTTCTGATTCCTTTCAGTTGATTTGCCTCTTGACTTGGACCGTCTCCTCCCGGACTGCTTATTCCTTGATTCGGTCCTTCCCCTTACTGATAGTGCTGATGAAGAGGGATCTCGATGAACTTGTTGATCCTTCTTCCGTACCTCGTTATTAATCAAAGTTGAGCAAACGTCATTAAAACGAATTTCATCTTTTCCATACAGTAAGGTAGTAACTAAGTAGTCATATGTATCAGGCAAAGAATTTATCAACAAAAGTGCCTTATCCTCATCGTCAATTTTAACATCAAGATTTTGCAAATCGGCCAAAATTTTATTGAAACTATTTAGATGTTCATTCATTGACGCACCTTGTTGATACTGAAACCGATACAGTCTCTTCTTCAAGTAGAGTCTGTTCTCTATGCTCTTCGTCATGTACTTGCTCTCTAATTTATGCCACAACTCCTTGGCAGAATTGTCCCTCATGACGGAATACTTGATGTCTTTGGACAAACAAAGACGGATCGTGCCACAAGCTTGCCGATTAAGCTTGTCCCAATCGGAGGCGGACATATCCTCGGGACGATCCTCCAAAGTGCATTCCAAATCTTGTTGATTTAGAATATCCAGAACTTCGCATTGCCACATGCCGAAGTTAATTGTGCCATCGAACTTATCCACCTCGAACTTGGCATTCGAAACTGAGTTCCTCCTCATGTAGGAATTGGCTGAGGGCTCGTCTGAAGTCTTCTTATCTGATGATTTGTCCATAGGTGTTGAAGAAACAACACTAGGGCTCTCCTCGTCGATGCTGGACATCCAACGAAGTCAAAAACGGGAGTTTTACTGCTGAAAATACTCCCAACAGATTTTTCGGAGCAAAATCTCGAGAAACGGAGCGCTGGGTTGGATCCGGAACGTCGAGATAGTCAAAATCGACAACTCACGGGCGCAAAACGGAGTTTGGACGGCTCCGAAATCACGGAAAACAAATTTTTGGAATATTCCTTTGTACCAAGGAATATTCTGCTGACTGGACGGTTGACTGGACCACTGTTTGCTGAGGTGTCGAACACGTGGATGCTGACAAGGCGGATGACTCAACACTGGTGGGTCCCGGATGCTGGCGTGGCAGATGACGTGTCTGCTGACTGGGCGCTGGCGTGGCGTGCTGCCTTGTCTTAGGCAAAAATAACCATAAGATGGTATGGAGGAGGAGTCGAAACTTCAACCTCTTGCCTAAATTTCGCAGACTTCACCAACTGAGCTACCAGAACTCTTCAGAAATATAATAAAACAACAAATATTTATTATATGAACTTCTGTCCACTGTAACGCACGTGAACTACACTGCTGAGAGTAGATCTAACGCACGTACACGCGCCTCCTCTGCACGGCGCGTAAGATGACTCCGGTGATCGGTTGACGACGATTCTTGCGGGGTTTTGATCGTCTCAACTAGCCGGATCTGGGTCTTTGATCAAAAAAATTTCCGATCACTTTTCGGAACTGGGTTCTATCTGGACAGAACTCGTGGTGAACGCACCTCCGTCGAACGGAGCGTGTAGCTTCTGTGGTGCTCAGTTTGCGACGGGCCTTGGTGCGTTGGAATCGTCTCGAAGAGACGCACAAGACTCAGTGCTTAAACTGAGTTTTTGATCAGAATTCCGTGACTGTAATTTTTTAGACAGAAACGAAAAAACAGAGCAGAAACAGAGAGGGTTTGTGTTCTTGGTAACCAAATGCTCTGATACCAATTGTTGCGGAAACTAAGGACCAAACCAGAACACAAACACACACACAAACACAGAGACAAAGATTTACGTGGT
This sequence comes from Rhododendron griersonianum, assembly GCA_018127125.1. Classification (NCBI taxonomy): domain Eukaryota; kingdom Viridiplantae; phylum Streptophyta; class Magnoliopsida; order Ericales; family Ericaceae; genus Rhododendron; species Rhododendron griersonianum. Next base: position 39,801,678 of record CM030790.1, on the reverse strand, counting down.
TCCCCAAAATCGGGTACGTCCACGGGGGGCAGCCGGATTATATTTAGGAGGAGGAGTTACAGAACACTCTACTCACACTCTCTCAGATTTATACAAACAGAATACAGAACTCTTGCTCTCAGATTCCTCTCTGATTTTCCCACACCAAATACAAGTGCAAAGGGCTCAATTTATAGGCAAAGGAGAAAGGCCCTGTTCATGAGCCATGCAAGGCTCATTAATTGCATATCCACGCCTGGGATTTCCAAATCTGAGCGTGGCTTGAGAAATCTTCATATGCTGCCAATCTTTGACTTCTCATTAATTGCATATCCACGCCTGGGATTTCCAAATCTGAGCGTGGCTTGAGAAATCTTCATAGGCTGCCAATCTTTGACTTCAATTACCCACATGGAGAATCAATTGCATTCAATGCAACCCACGCCAAATCTACTGAGTAAATGCAAGTCTGCATGTGTACAGGATGGAGCCAAAACATGGCCTCAAAAGTCAACAACCAATCCAAGAGTCGTTCTATATTCAACCTCTCTTCCTTTGGCCACCAAATTTGCATTATCTTGAAATTCCAATGTGCTATGCGGAGAAGACCAATACATCGAGTAACTTGAGTTACTTATTTTTGCCATGATGCTAAAATTGGCAAAACATCTAGGCACAGGACCAAATAGATTGTTATGTGCAACGTCCAAGATTTGAAGAGAGCTTAAACGACATAGTTCAAATGGAAGGTTGCCCAAAAAGTTATTGGAGCGCAGATCCAGAACTATCAATCCTAACGAGGCATTGCCCATCCACGGTGGTACGGTTCCAGTAAGCTTGTTTTCACCAAGGTCGATGACCAACAAAGATGAGCAATTTCGCAGTGTCTGCGGTAGTTCCCCTGTGAGGTTGTTGTGCTGCAAGTGCAATGATTTAAGGTTAGGTAACTGTCCGATGGAGCTTGGAATGCTACCCTCCAGATTGTTGTTCTCTAATTTGATGATAACGAGGGATTGCCAATGTTTCCAACAGTCGGGAATTTTTCCATAACATGTGGTAAATAGATCCTGAGAGAGTTATTCGAAAGATCTAACCAATTCAAGTTAGGGGAAAAGAGCGGTAGCGAACCGTTGAACAGGTTGGAACTTAGGTCAATCACGAGAGACGGATCCTCAACATTTAGAATGCTTGAAATCTCTCCATGAATTTGGTTATGAGAGAGGTTTGTGTAGTTTAATTTCAAAAGAATGGGCCAAAACAATTAAGGTCGGAATGGAGTCTGAAATTCTTGTGTTGGCTATGCTAAAAAAATCCAACTTCATCTGAGATGGAAGCCAAAGGGGAAACTGTGGCCCTAACGTTCATGAATCCAAATTCAAAATTTCAACTTGAAAAGGGGAACCCAATTCTCACTTGTATTCAAAGTTAAACTGTTTCCACCGGCATCTAGGTCACGTAATTTCGTGAGACTGGCAAAGTGAACATCAGAGACGACACCCTCCAACAAATTGTCGGATATGTACAAAGCTTTCTAACTTTCCAAGACGCCCAAGACTTTTAGGAAGAGTTCCATTGAACTTATTAATGGAAAGATCTAACCTTATCAAGGATGATAATCTTCCTATCGACTTTGGAATGGGACCAGAAAAAGAGTTGCTATGGAGATCAAAGTCGGCCAAACTTGTTAGTTGACCAGGCTCATAAGGCAAGTGACCAAAAAGATGATTCGCCCATGAATGAAAGGTCTCTAACCTGTAAGACTTACATTGAGAGAGTTTTCCAAGTGATGTTGGTATACTCCCCTGAAGTTGATTGTATGATAAGTCAAGGCTAACGAGGGAAGTCAAGTTTTCAATGGCAATTGACACCGCACCATGCAAAAGATTCCTACGAAGACTGAGTGACTCAAGATGGCTTAGACTATACAACCAGTTTGGTATGGTAGAATTAGAAGGATTCCTAGACCAATCGAGAACTCTGAGTGAAGTCATGTTTTTAAAACGACTAGGAAGTGGACCTTCAAACAAACATTCACTCAAATCTATGGAGACTAGATGATTAAGACTGGCAATCCAACCTGGTATAGATTATCCAAGATGGTTATAATAGGAAAGGTCGAGGATGCCAAGTGATGTAAAGTTAATTTTGTTAGTTGAAGAAGGAGAGACGACATACTTGAGTTCACAATTCGACAAGTGTAACTCTACTAGTGAAGGGAGGTTGCTCGTCACCTGTAGCCAATCCAACGCTTTGCTGAGGTCTACATCACTCATATCGAGGTGTCGTAGCAAAACAAGACGCGAAAGCCATTGCAAATTTTCACAAAGTAGTCCGTAGTTAGATCGAAGATCAAGGTAACGCATGGTGGTGACGTTTCCTAGTTGAGGTGGAATGGTTCCGCTGAATCCCGCCCCAGAAAGGTTGAGGTATCTCAAAGTTGCAATAGAGCCAATGAAGCTAGGGATGTAAGCTCCATCAAAATAATTGAGGGTCAAGTCCAGATATTGGAGGTGCTTCAAATCAAGCAAAGACGGATTTCGCTTTCCTCCTAAAGCTTCTTTTTCAGAATCCTCATAAGGACTCCGAAGTTGGATCTTGCGGACATGACAAGTGAAGTTGTCACAGACAACTCCGGTCCACTGGCAGCAATCCTCCTTAATATCCCAAGAGGACAACTTGTTCGAAGGGTCTATCAAATCTTGCTTGAATTTGAGCTGGGCATCCCTCTCATTTTCGAAGCAAGTGATGGGTATCATTATGAGAGTGATTGGAGCAAACATAGAAATTTGCAATGGTGATGTGAAAGCAAAAGCTGCACTCGTAGTCAAGGATGAAAGCATGATCGATCACATGCAAAACACACAACTCAATGTGGGTTTTCAGCTTGTGATGATTGTATCCAATGTTATTAGGCGGGGTCTCTTTTGGAAAGTCAACTTGACTTTTTGTTGTCCATATTCAAAAATAAATACTAATTGTATTTTTAGTTTGACGTCAAATTTTTGTGAACTATTGGTTTGTCTCGACGAGGGGAATCGAAAAAGTAAAATTATAACTTTTATTCAAATATTTTTGAAAAGGAAACGAAAAAGTAAAATTATTTTATTTCAAATATTTTTGAAAATGTTCAAAAGAAAAGATCCAGGTTTTTTGGCTTTTTCTTGGATAATTCTAAAAATATTTGGGTGGAAGTTATAATTTTTTACTTTTTCGATTTGCCTCGACGAGAGAAATATGAAAAAAAAAAATTATACTCCTAGCTTTTTCCTAATTTAAAAAATATATATATACTCCGATTTTTAATTTTTTTTTTTATAGAAATATCTCGTTTTGGAATAATGGATTGAGAAACTTCGAAGAAATGCAAGCAGTAGGCCTTGAATAATGTTTGTACATTCCATTGTTAATAATGCTCCCACTCTCCTCTTTCTACGAATGCTATTAGTGGGTTAGGTGTTTACTTGACTTTCAATAGATCACTTAGAATAATGGATTGCGAAACTTTGGAGAAATGCATGTGGTAGGCCTTGAATAATGTTTTTTATTATCAATAATGCTCCTCCCCCTCTCCTCTTTCTAACCTTATTATATATGTGTCGTTCCTACACACTCTTTTCCTTGTTGCTCCAGTAAAAACCCATTTGTACTAAATTCGCGCTCACCATTATTGATTGATTTAGTGGAACTTATAATCGAGTGGGTTTTTCTATTTACTCTGTTGACTATAAGTTTCACGCTTTGCGTTGGGACATTTTCAGTAGAAACAAATGTTAAATATTAGTATTTGAATCTATATGGAATGAGGTACTGTAATTTGAGGGAAACTATAAAGTTTAGGAAGGTCACTGGAAGACCTCATTGTAATGGAGAATTGTAGGCTTCATTGTATTATTTGGGTTTTTAGGCCTTCAGGTGTTGCGGGTTTTGTCCCTTGAATGTATTTTCCAACCTTTGGTTAGAATTCTCCTTCCCCATTTCTCTTAATAAAACGTTACTTTTGCCGATAAAAAAAATGAAGATTTGTAGGTCATTAGTACTATCTTTTCGTATGGAAACTTCGGTTATAGCTTTTGTGTATTTGTGTCATGTTGATAACTTATGAACTCATTCTTTGAGTACCAATAATTTGTGAACTTTTTTATTTGTTGTGATATGTGAGAAGAGAAGCCAGTGATTTTTTTATATCGAAGTTGGTTTATGTACGTAGTTGAAGTTTATTGATGGAAATAAATTGTTGAGGTAAATGGGAATAGTGCAAATGGCTGCAGATTTTCTTTTTAAAATTGTGCTAATGAGAAGATCCTAGTTCTTTCAAATAACCAAGATTGTATGACTATGAATTAATCACGGTTTTTAGTAAAAGCGTGATATTTTATAATTAATAATTACAGTTTTAGAAACACAAAAATAAACCGAGCCTTGAATCCTAATCACTGGGAGTTGGCTACATGAATCCTTTTTTCTTTTTCTTTTTTTCAATTGAGCTCTGTCAAGGGCCACTTGTTCACTCAAACCCATTAGACTCATCATTGCGCACAACAACATCTAGTATCAATTTAGGTATTCCCCTCCCTATAGCGTTATTACCCAAAGTTATCATATCCGCTCTCTTAACTACTGCATCTCCAGATCTACGATAGACCTACCCAAATCAGCTTAGCCTATTTTCCCTCAACTTCTCCTCTTAGGTGCTACACCTACCATCTCACGAACCGTTTCATTTTTAATCCTATCTAGTATAATCTTACCATACATCCACCTCAACATTCTCATTTCTGCTACACTCATCTTGCTCACATGTTATTTCTTAATAGGCTTACATTCTGTTCCGCAAAGCATCGCTGGTCTTACTGCTGATAAAAAAAATTATGTGGATACCCTTTGTCACATAGTACACTAGTAGCGCTCCTCCACTTGAGCCATCCCACTTGAATCCTATAGGTCACATCATCGGCAATCTCTCCATCCTTACTAATAATTGAGCCTAAATACCTAAAATGGTAACTCTTTGGTGTCTCTTGGTCTTGGATCATCACTCTTTCTTCATGCACACTGTTGGTATTACTAAACTTGCACGCCATATACTCAATTTTACTCCTACTTATCTGAAAACACTTTGACTTTAATGCTTCCCTCCAGATTTCTAATTTCATATTAACACCTCTAACGGTTTCATCTACGAGGACAATATCATCTGCAAACAACATACACCATGGATATCCTCTTGAAACTGTCTAGTCAATTCATCCATAACTAAGGCAAAGAGGTATGGGCCCATGATGCAATCCTACTATGATTGAAAATTCACTTGTTTCCCTACTGGTGATCTAATGATTGTGACGGCATCTTCATATATGTCCTTAATTAATCACCTCGATATAGCCACAGTTTCAGAAGCAACTGAGGTTATATGTTGAAAAAGTCACGGTTTTATAAAAAAAACTGTGATCTTTACTCTCCTATATTAATCTTTGTTTTTGGAGTTTACGTTTTTTAGATTAGTGTCATTGGTAATCCAGCTGGTGCTCACTATCCATTCAAGGAGATATGAATAAATTAAGATGGTAGACATCCCGAAGTAGGACTCTGACCATCGAACTGGTGTAACAATTTGTTAGCTTTAATTCACAGGTTTGGAACATAAGCCTGTGTATTTGGTTTACCGAACTATATTTGCATGGAATTGCGGACAAAAGTGCACAAGTAAAAATGAACATATTCAGTCAAGAACTTCAAGGAATAAGCAGCCTTCATATTATGAGACAGGAAAAAAACAGGACTCAAGATGTCCACATGAACTAGACACCTATGACATCATTGTTTTGGTCATTCGGCAAAACTTCATATCAATTGCATAACATATTGAACACATGAAGACCCATATGCACACGATAACAAATATCTTCGATATCAACGGGAAAAATAATACAGTACACAAGCAGTAGAAATCCAAACACTAGCAAAGTTTCGGATTTTGATTTAAATCCAGTTAATTTGTGTCTTAATAATATGCCTCAAACTGCAAGAAGTCCAGTTATGTTGTGTATTAACTGCCTGTCTAGACACAAACCTAAACAGAAGACGAAAAAAGTTCAATAATTCCGAGTCAATAATACTAGGAAGCCTCTCAAAATATGCATACCTTCAGCATGTGAACGACAAAGTTGCAGGGAAAATGAATGGAAGCTCTTTTGCTGTTGCCTTCCCAGCCTTGGCTACAATACGATCTCTCATTTCAGAAGCAGCAGCTGTCGGGAAAGTCATGGCATCAGAATGTTGGATGGACCAGTGCCCTAAAAACATTAGCGTGAGAAAGATCGGAACTAAAATATAGTAAAATGAAACATACAACACAATAAATATCCAGTGAAGATAAACACTCACGAACCAGTAACTAAGACAAAATCAGTTCAAGTTTAAGAAACTTTCAGGCTAATTTAAATGACAAAAGTCTACAGCAATACCTCGTTAAGCAACATCAGAACGTGTCCAACCATTGTAGAAGTCTGATATCAAAAACAAGAAAGTAAATTATGAACATTGCCCAAAAAAACAACTTTCAATTTATAGGACATGAAGGAGTCGAAACTCGAAAATGAATGGAATAGAAAGCAGACCTTCCCACTTCCTGGTCCAGCAACAATCATTAAAGGGATAGAAATGTCACCACAAGCAGCTTCTCCCTGCCTATCATTCAGAGAATCCATGTACTTTACATACTCCACAGGCATGTTTCCGTTTTGTGCAGCCTTGGAAATCCTCCCTTCCCCCACTTCGCATACAGGGTCCTCGCTTGAATTTGAAACTCCTTCAGTTTTTAACAAGTCCGGAAAAACAGAACTCAAATTGACCTTATACTCCGAACTAATAATCCCTTCAGCAGACTGGTTTTCCAATTGAAAATTATTACCGCACCCTTCACTCTCTGATTTTATAACTGCCTTCTGCTCACATAAAGCATCGATTTCTTCCAGCAAAATCCTCATCTAAAACAATAGACGCTGGTGAAGACTTGCTCAAAGCAGAAAACTACAGTTGTCTCACTGGATCGATGGACGAATTATTTCCACGCCGAGTTTCCACTGCCACATTGGTTCTCCTTTCCCTTAAACTATCATCAAATTTTTCAATCCTATTGACAGATATGCCCTCAGAGCATATATTGCTAGTACAATCCAGTTGTCTAGTTGGAGTTTCAAATGAATACGGAACTGCCTATTTCTCCAAAGCATCGCACCTTGTCCTTGAACTCAAACTACTGTCAATCTTACAATCCCATAGCCCTGTGTAACTTGAAGTGCTGTTGCATTCACCTTCTTTTAACTTCACCCCCTTAACGGAAGCTGGGGACGGTGTGTTCGTTGAAATCTCTGAAAGAGGGAATCTTTTGACGCCCATTACCTGAGCTGGAGTCTCAATTCTCTTTGCATCCGCAATTCTACAACACCAAAACACAATATCAACCACAAAGCTCATACATTGTATGTTCTTTGATTTTTGCATCTCATACCCATAACACAACAATTTTACCCAATAATTTAACTCTGCCCTTCTTGTTTACAACTTCAATCTTGCGTTTAATTAGACGTTGAGAATCAATCTTTTACATATTAGAGTTGTTTTAGGTTTTGATAAAATTTGACACTTACGTGGAAAAAGACCTAATCAACTTTCTCCCAATCCCAACAAGCGCGGGATTGAGGATATTTTCTGCTCCATCTATGTCTCTTATATTCTTGAGCCACATAAGCAAAGCGCAGGGGTATCAATCAAATTCCAATTTTCTTTCTTATTTTCCTTGATTCTCTTGGAGACCATTGCAGAAAGAAATATGTATACTCATGACTTAGAAGTTTGCTCTCTCCTAAGTTCTCAGTTCAACAGGTGCTATCAACTTCTTTAGGGTCAGTCCATACAAAGCTCTGCTCCGACTTTAATTGGGATTCCCGCAAGTGGGCGGTGGGATAGAGCCCCTAAGATTAATAGATGCGCGCGTAGGCTGCCCCGAACACCCGAGTTATTAAAAAAAAAGGATAAAACGTATACATATGCACACACATATATAATGTGTGTTGAAGATGAAGGTGAGAAGCGTACGTTTGTGGAAAGTGAAGGGAGGTGTTGGGGGTGGTGGAGTGGCGTGGTCTTTTGCGGGAAAGGAGGGCCTTGGCCGCTCTGAACTTTTGGGAAATGCGAGCTCTCTGTCTGTTCCTCTGACATTCCTTCTGGAGTTCCTGCTGCCTCCGCATTCTCCTTGTTCATTTTTTTGATCTTGGATCGGGGATTCAGAACCCTAGAAGATGAAGCCACAGTTCATGCTCTCGGATTTCGCTCCGCCGTTGCGATTCAAAATTTGAAGGCCAAAATGGGGGTTGTCGTTGCATTTTGGAGAGGGGGTCGTCCAATCGGACGTGCAACCTTGAAATTGCATCGCAAAACGCGAGGTCAAATAAAATCGTATACTCCTGCAAAATCGTTCAATCTGATTATTCTTTTCATAAAAATGTGAATTTATTTAAAGGTGTGAAATTTGACTTCAAAAAATTGAGTAAGAGCATTCATAGTGGTATAATCAAAATCAAAAGGTTGTCAAGGTTAGCAACATTTGCTCAAAAAAGAGAAAATTTTAGTCAACTCATCAAATTTTGGACCTTAATAATCAAAACTAGCAACCTTTTGCCAATTTTGACCCTAAATAATCAAAACTAACAATTTTTTGCCAATAAATCAAATTTAATGTCCTAACATTTCCTCAATCAAGTACATAAAAACATTCTATCTCTCTTCCTTTTTCAACATGTTTCTAAGAAAAATACTTTTAAAAACAATTTTTTTTTATTAAAACTGTTTTTCCCTTCTTTTTTTTTTGCAAAAATAGTTTTTTTATTAAAATCTTTTTCTTAAAACTGTATTTTTTTTAACTTTTTCCAGAAAACTGTTTTTAATTAAAGTTTTCAAAAAACTATTTTCTCTTTTTCTAATAACCTATTTTTATTAGTTTGAAAACTATTTAAAAAAAATTGTTTTCTATGTCACAATTTCTAGATTTTTATAAGTTGAAAAGGTAATGTGGCAAGTTTTGATTATTCAATTTTGATTGTACCATTGTTGATCTCTACATTACTAACCTTAGCAACCCATTAAATGGATAATGATAAGCAGCCAAGATTGTATAATCTTGGGGCTCAAATCTTCCAAATTGGGATGATTCTATGTTTAATTGATCGTTCAAGTCAAATATTGCATGTAAGGTGTTTTGTTGAGTCTTGTAGGTAAATCATGCATTTAAGGCGCGTTTTGAAGCTAGGAACGTCTTTGAGGATGTCCGAGCACCCGAGGCCATGGAGAGTGGTGCCACCAAGTCCTAGCAGTCATAAGATGAAGTTTTTGATGAAGCTTGGAAGGTGGCAAGGCAAGGAAGCATTCCAGCAGGCTGAAATCTGCAATTCACCAGATTGTTATCGATAACAATCTTGGAGTAATCGATACCATTTGTCCCATTTTGGTCCACAAGCTATCCAACCTGTAGGGTATCGATACCTTATGCCATTGGTATCGATACCAGTCAGCTACGGGGAAGAATTTAAAGGATGTTATCGATATCTTGGCCTATGGTATCGATAACAAATGTTTCCAGCAGATATTTTCTTTGCTTTTTCAGACTTTCCACTTATGGAAACTTTCTTTTAATGGCTGGTTTTTGGGATATTTTTCTGACTTTTGAGGAGAGAGAAAGCCCTTTGTGTATAAATAGGACTCTCTCTCTCTCTTTTGTATCTAGTTTTTTATTAGCCTTTCGGTCTTTTAATTGTTAGAGCTCCATTAATGGCTTTTAAGCTTTCTTAGTCATTTTCTCAAAGAACTCAAGTAAGTACTTATCGTATGATCTTTTCTTGTTCATTAATGTTGTAGCTATCAAGTGGATCCTTATATAAATCAAGTTTGTTTTCGATTTTATCGGTTAATCATGTTTTCGATACCTACCTTGCTTTCTAGCCTTTTCGTTATGAGTGAGTAGTCGATTAGGCTTGGCCGTGGGGCGATTATCGCCTCGTGACTTATGTTTATCTTGCCTTTCTCAACTCATGGCTTGAGGTTCGGTGTGAAAAATGAGGGAGGCTCGCCTTTTATGTAACAAAACTAGCTGATGTTAATCTCCGGTGATCATATGCTCGCTCATATGGTTCCGTTAGCGATGTCTCGGTTTGTATTTGCCAAAAGAACAGAAGAGCTCACTTGTTTTCCATACTACATTTCTAGTCTTTCATTGGTTTCATAGCTAAATCTTCCGGTTGATAGCCTATGCCGTGCGATTCAACCATATTTTCGTTGAGAATGGTTCGATGGCCTAAGTTACGGGCGTTAATAGTTCCATTGCCATACCGCTTGTTTAACTTAGTCAAAACCAATTTTCTAGTCTTTTTTATAAGAGTTTTCATCACTTTTCAAAGCAAACCAAAAGTTGGCCGTCTTAACGCCGGAAAATACTTACTTCTAAAAATCCTAGCAAGCTATAGAGATTCTCTCTGTGGGAACAATTCCGGACTTCCGGATATTATGCTGACAGCGACCTAGCCCTACGCTCAGGGTAATTCAACCTATTTCAACGGTTAGGTTGTGGCGAAGCAGATAACCAAAAAATGATATGACAACTTTTAATTATCCACTTTTGTTTATTCTACTGTGGATGCTCTAAGGGCAGTATCTCCACTCCTTACTCAAATCTTGAATAAAAAAACTCAAATTTGAGTAAAAGTCACCAAAAATTCTCCTTCACTCCTTACCCAAACTTATACCAAATTTGATTTAAACTCAAATTTGGTTAGACTCAAACCCTTACTCAAATTTTTAAAGACAAATTTCACACTTTTAAAATTACAACTTTGCCATTAATGAAGTTTTTACTCAAATTTGTGCTTGGGTTTGAGTTTACCCATTGGAGTATACAATACCAAATGAAGCTTTTACTTGTATTTTTACACGAATTAAAGTGAAAATTTGAGTAAGGGATGAAAATACTCTGAGTCTAACCAAATTTGAGTGGCATAAGTTTAGATAATGAGTGGAGGAGTGCTTCGGCTCATTTTTACTCAAATTTGAGTTCAAGCATCTTCACCCCTTCCTCAAAAATTTTGATCAAACTTAGTAAAATTATGAGTAGAAGCTCCATTTGATATGGTAGGTTTTAATGCCCAAACACAAAATATGTGTAAAAATTTCATTAATGGCAGAGTTTTAAATATAACGGTGTGAAATTTGTCTTTAAAAAATTGAGTAAGGATTTGAATAATAGTAGTACAAGTTTATTCCTTTGTTAATTTAAAACTCAAGCTCCATAGACCCAGGGTTTGTGTATGGGCGCGCCGCTAAGTCACCATCAGGTCGGGCCGATCGGGCTTTTTTTTAGGCCGGGCTACCCATCATAAATTGAAAGGATTTTGTGGAATTTCGAGCTAACGGGCGGGCCCGTAGGCGGGCTATTGGGCTGGCTCACGAGGTCCGGCCAAGTGAAAATTCACAGGTCCAAGCCCGTCCATTACAAACTACGGGCTTGGCCGGCCCGCCCATTTCCCAGGCTCAGGCTGGGTAAAAGCCCAATGGGCCGGGTGGGCTTTGAACAGGCCGTGGGCCTACGGGTTAAATGATACCGCGCGCTGATGCTCGTGCGGTAGAACACTGGCTGACATTCTGCAGAGAGAGAGAGAGTAGAAGCCCTGAGATCCACGTACGGGGACACCTCCTCCGACTCCGATCCTCTCCCTCCATCAGCCACCAATTCCGAATCCCAAGCTCTAAACTCTTTGCCTCCACCTCCTCTCGACCTCCTCAATCCCCCCAATTCTCTCGTTAACCAATCTCCTATCCCTTTCAATCACTCGCTTTATGACAAATACAATTCGAAGCTTATGACCCACCAAGTGTTTGTTATTTTGACGATGAAGGTACACTAGACTACTGGCAAGGTGGTCAGCCCAGTCGAGTCCGGAGCTTCCCTCACGTTGAAGGAAACTATGCTTTGCACGTTTGCATCCCGGGTAATTCAATGTTACTATATACTTGTAGACTGTACTTTAAGATTTAACTCAAAAGCCCTTTTTGCAGTAAATTTTAGAACTGTTGTATCTTTTGAGTGTTTTTTTTTTGGTTCGACAGTAAGAGGTAGTCCGGGCTAGCTTACGCGCACATTGACTTAGAAAATGGTGAAAGGAAAGCCATCTATGCCGGGACTAGTGAATTCACAAGTAGTAAATTTTTGCTATGTATCCAACGTTAACAGACTGTGACTCATTTTTGCTATGTAGACTTTTGCTTATGAATAACTTTGAGAATTGGGGGCATCTCCAATCATTCATTAAACGATAAAATGTTTTGATGAGAAAATGGCAAAAAAATGTTCTCCAATCCTTTTCACCAAAGTGGTAGCAAGTTGAGGAAGAACTTAACTTACTTATATCAAGATCCGATGAGCTTCTTTCATCTAAAACAAGATCCGTTGAAATGTTTAACAGATCAAGGATTGGGAGCTATTAAGCACCGACACTCCTAGAGATTGCAGTTTTTGTGTCGGACACTATGGAGACATGCGACACGCCGAGGTCGCGTGGGGACACGTAAGAAACACGCCGCGTGGCATGTCCCTTAAATTTTATTGTTTTCGATGGTGGGACACACCGGGGACTACATGGGGACATGACAGGATCGTTTTTATAAAATTTAAAAGCTTTTTTGATGAGATGAGTATTTATAACTTAGAAAATCGTTAGCCAAAAGTGAAATGTAAAATACATGTGTGTGTATTAGGCATACACCGTCGGTTGATTAAGCATTTGATAGGAGTCCTAATCCAAATGGTTAGTGATTGAAGTGTAGGTTTACATAACTAGAAATTTGGTTGAAAAAAAAATTGCCTTATCCCCTGCCATTTCCGTGCCCCTTTTTTTTAGAATTTTCGTGTCCCGTGTTAGTGTCTTTCTCCATGCTACATGCTTGCTAGACCAAAGTGTGTCGTAGTAAAGAGTGCCCCAAGCGTAGGGCTAGGTCGGTTGTAGCATAATAAACTCGGAAGTCCGAGGTCGAATCCACAGGGAGCCAATGGAGCTAGGCCGGAGGTTTGATTTACGAAGGGTTTTTAGCGTTAGGACCGCCAACCTTTAGTTCGGCTTTAAGACGGCCAACTTTTGAGTGATGGAAATTCTCTCTACCTCCTAACTTTAATTGAAAACGAAGATTGACTAGAAATTAAAAGCAACAAGGTCTAGGGGTTTATTCCGCCCATAACTTAGGCCGTTCAATGCTTCTCTTTGATAACTCAAGTGAGTCATTGTCATTTGATCTCTCTCGGAAGATTTAACCATGAAAACCAAGTTTAACTCATACAACGGGGTTTGGAAATGGAAAGGAACTCATTTAGGCATTTTATCAAACACATAGAGTGCCATGGTTCTAAGCATTGGGTGTGCCAAGGAGACTTGTCTACACTCAATCAAAGAAGTTAACAACCCTAAGTTTAGACCAAAGATTAGAGTTCAACAAGTTCTTTGAGACATTTTGGCAAATACCTAGAGTGACATAGCTCCAAGCATTACATGTGGCAAGAGATCAAGTCCTTGCCTACACATAATCAAAGAGGTTAACAACCCTAGGTTTTGTTACATAAAGATGAACTTAATCCATTCACAAACCACATTAAGCACAAGAAATGAGAGAAGCCATTAAACTACCTAAATCATGGGGTAGAAGTCACCCCATGACCAAGCCTAAATCACTACTCACCCATAGTGGGTGTAAACACAAGGCAAAATGAAGAGAGATATGAAAACATGGGCAAAAACGAAAATAAAAGCTAGATTAATGTAAAGAACAAGAGTACTTACAACATTAATGAAGGAAATCTACCCCAAAACCTTAGCAATCCTCCTCCTTTGAAGAGAGAAGGAGAGCTTGAGAAGAGAGGAGAAGAGGGAGGTAGAGAGAGAAAGTGAAAAAGTAACAATGCCCTAAAATCGGGCTAAGGGTGGTATATATACCCCCTTTACCAAAAATTACAAAAATGCCACTGAAATGTCCGCGCAGGAGTGAGGGATCGATCCCTAAATATTGAGGGATCGATCCCTGAGCTTTCTGGATGCTGCAGGAGCTGAAAGGGAGGGGGGGATCGATCCCTAAACATTGGGGGATCGATCCCTGTGCTGGCTGGATTCTGCAGACACTTTTCCAACTTCGCGGGCTCGCTCCGGATACTCCCGAACTCGGTTTTGGGTGTTCTTCGAAGCATTGGAAAGCTTGTTGAGTCTACTTTCTAACCCAAATGGTTTGGGTCAAAAGTATTTTGTACATCAAAAGTTATGATGATTCTACCCTCAGCTGGTCGGACAATGAGTTGCTTTGGGTAACATCCTTGCATCTCCCTTACTTCCCTTGATCCTTGGACATCCCGAGTATGCTTCAAAACTTCTTTTCATGACTTTTGGGACTCGGTCGCGGAGCGCCACGTGGTTTTGGGTACTTGGACACACTCGGGGCTATTCATGGCCTTCAAATGCGCCTTATTCGCACGATTTACCTGAAAACGCCAAAAACACACCTTTCGTGCAATATCATTCAAATCAAGCAAGTTATGCACTTGTGTGTGACAAAAATGAGAGGGATAAGCCCTATTATTTACACTATTGAGGGCTTATTACTACATAGACCGGAAGAATTCTGTTCATAAAAAAGGGTTAAATCGGTTTCCTGTATAGGTTGGAAGTTTGGGGAAAAAAATCATAATGGGCCATTGGAGTGATTCATATCCAATTAAGCTTTTAACTAAATTAATTATCCAGTTTTTCTGGAAAAAAAGAGTGTAAGGAATGAAGATGGTCTTAAGGCATAAGTTCGTTCATTTGTGTTTCTTAAGGCACCATTAAGCATTAAACCAAATGGTCGGGTCAAAAGGCGAATTGGATGACAAGAGTTACTGGTGTTGTCTGGTTTGATGATGCTTGAGTTTGGAAGCGTTTCGAATTTCTACTGGAGTTTTTGAGTTAGAATACTGCATCAACATAAGTTATATTTTCATTATAGTTTGGATACCTCCAACACCAAAGAAGGAGTTGACCCAGTTTCTGAAGAGGGTCTCATCTCACTTGACGTAGACATCCCACTTGATGTGCTATGCCCCGATGATTTGAAGCACAAACAAGTTTCCCTGGGGAGAGAATTCCAAATAAGTTTGGGGAGAACTGTTCCAATTTGAGTGCATCAAATCGAGTCAGTGGTGGCAATGCTTCGTCAAAAGCTTCAGTTTCAGAGGAAGTCAGATATGGGTCCAAATTATGATATTCCAATTCAATTACTAAGGGTCCGTTTGGTGACGTTATTTTTTCTATTAATGTTTTAAGAGTTTTTGTAAACAACTTAAGAAAATGTGTTTGATAAGGTGTTTTTTTTTGTTTATTATTATAAACATTTACAAGGATTCCGTAAAATTGTCAAAACACCATATATATGTTTCACTTGTTTTTGTTTTTTGAGGGTGAACAGTAATTAAAACCTATCACACAGGCAACTCAAGTTCAAACCTCCGGAATAGGAGAAAAAGAAAGAAGCCCTTTTAGCAGTAATTGTGGTTCTCTCTCTTGCTCATCCAGTACTCTCTCTCTCTCCACCATTGGCAACCCTAACCACCCACCAAGTCCAAGATCCTTTGTCTGATAACTATGGCCAAATAGCACTCCTTCCCGAATTTCAAAAGCCCTAACACAACGATGCTCGCAACATTTGAGTTTGTTAAATCACCCTCAAATCACGCATAGCCCCGAAATCTGACCCAAATTTAGTGGTAGTGGTGGTGGTGGTTTCATGCAAATCCATACGTAGAGATAGAGACCGAAAAGCTATAAATGTAACCAAACGTACCCTAAGCATGATAAAGCAACGCAACTTTTTTTTTTTTTGTTAACGATGTTATCTTCTCCCATTGTTGCAATGTGAAACAGGTATTGATTGATTTTAGTGAGTGGGAGATGTTTGTGAATGATGATCGCACACGCTCCTTTCTTTCAGTCGAGGTCAGAAAAGAAGGTTTGGCAGAGGTACGCTCGAAATCGTCCTTTTCATATTGTTTTGCACATTTTTTGCTGGTTTTTTCCTCCTTCTGAGGTTCATCCATTGTACATGGGATTTGAAGTGGCAAGTTAGCCTTTCAAAAAAAGAAAAAAGAAAAAAAAGAAGTGGCAAGTTGATGTATAAATTGTATTCCGAGGTCAATCTTGTTCCTTTTCAGATTAATACACTGAAATTATCATCTGTATGTAGCTGTAGAATGTGTATCTTCAGTGTGGAAAAGAGCAATTGATGTAACTGTCATTTTTCGTCGCTATGAAAAAGTTTTGAGTTTATGGCCTTTAGTCATTTTTATTTTTGGGATTTTTACTTCCTTTGCACAATGTTGTGGACCTCTATTTCCGTTTGCACCAGTATATTGTTTTTGGTGTGCCAGACTTCATATACTTCCAAACAGAGGAGTAACATTTATTTCTTGCCTTTGCTCGTAAAGAAAAGCATTCACATTGTCTTGTGCGGTATTTCTTGTGTCGTGAGTTTTTCGAGAACCCATTATTATAATCTATTACAATATCATATTACAGGTTACATAGTGAATGGAAACACACTCAAAGGTACCCACTATTATCTTCTAGACAACACTGAACCGTAAATTTTTTTTGCTTTTTTCACAAAGGAACAAAGAAGTGCTATTTTCATCTACGAAATATATAGTGACATTCAAAAATGAAATCGCAAAGTTTGTGCCAAATATCTTCTAGCACTCGGAAATAAGTGATTCTCCAAGACCTCTTCAACAGTAAAGGACCCAACATAATCCAAAACCCAACTGCAAATCCGAGGGCCATGCTTGCGAAGAACAACGCTTCCGAAAATCCCTCTCCATTTTCTTCACTTCCAGGTGGTTCAACTTTAGGAGGGATTGTCTGGTTTGGGTTGCAACTTGTGAGTGGAGCCCCACAAAGCTTGTTGCCAGAAAAACTGGATTCATTCATGCTTTGAAGTTGAGTACTTGATGGGATTCTTCCAGTCAAATTGTTATAGGACAAGTTCAAGTGACTCAGGAATGTCAAACTCGACATGCTCGAAGGAATTTCCCCAGAAAGTTGATTTTGTGAGAAATCAAGAGATTCTAGTTGTCTCATATCACCAACACTCCTTGGGATTCTGCCTTTTAAATGATTTCCAGACAAATTCAATGACCACAACCCCACAAGTTTAGTGAGTTCCTCAGGAATCTCTCCAGATAAATTATTTCCAGAAAGATCCATGCTTGTCACCAAACCAAGAGTGGTGCTATATTCAACACCTCTTCCTTTGGTCACCAAAACTAGTTTTTCCCCAATTCCGAAACCAATATTGTAAAATATCGGGGCACGTGTATGATGTATTTTTACCATGGCGCTAAAGTTGGCAAAACATCTAGGCACAGGACCCGATAGATTGTTATGTGCAACATCAAAGATTTGAAGAGAGCTTAAACGACGCAGTTCATGTGGAAGGTCACCTGAAAAGTTATTTGAACGCAGATTCAGAACTATCAATATTGACAATGACTTGCCAATCCACGGTGGAATGCTTCCAGTAAATCTGTTTTCACTAATATCGACGACCCACAAAAATGAGCAATTTTGTAGAGTCCGTGGTAGTTCTCCAGAGAGGTTGTTTTGACGCAAGTGCAATGATCGAAGGTAACTCAACTGTCCGATGGAGCTTGGAATGTTACCCACCAAATTGTTGTTTTCTAATTTGATGATTTGCAGGTATGGCCAATGCTTCCAACAGTCTGGAATTTTTCCCGACAAAAGATTATTTCCCAAATTGAGAAAGAACAGTTTGTTGTTCAGTTCTGCTCCTTTACCACATAACAGATGGTTAATAGATCTTGAAAAAGAGTTATTTGAAAGATCTAGCCAAGTCAAATTAGAGGGGACAAGTGGTAGCGGACCGTTAAAGTGGTTGAAACTAAGATCAATCACTAATAAACGACAAACATTACGCAAGCTTGAAATCTCTCCACGAATTTGGTTACGAGAGAGGTTTGCGCACTCTAATTTGGGAAAAGTGGGCCAAAACCATGTGGGAATGGAGTCTGAAATTCTTGTGTTGACTATGCTCAAATAACTCAACGTCCTCTGAGATGGAAGGCATAAGGGAAAATGTGGCCCTAACCTCCAGGAGTCCAGATACAAATATTCAAGTTGGAAAGGGGGAACCCAATTCTCACTTGGTTTTAAATTTAAGTTGTTCCAACCAGCATATAGGTAGCGTAATCTCGTGAGATTGGCAAAGTGAATATCAGAGACGACACCCTCCAACAAATTATAGCATAGGAACAAGCCTTCTAACTTTGCAAGTTTCCCAAGACTTCTAGGAAGAGTCCCATTCAACTTATTACTGGAAAGGTCTAACGTTATCAAAGATGATAATCTTCCTATCGACACTGGAATGGGACCTGATAAAGAGTTGCTTCTAATATCAAGGCTAATCAGGGAAGTCAAGTTTTCAATGGCAGTTGACACTGCACCATGCAAAAGATTCCCATGAAGACTGAGTGACTGAAGATGGCTTAAACTATACAACCAATTTGGTATGGTAGAATTAGAAGGATTCCTAGACCAATCGAGAACTCTGAGAGAAGTCATGTTTTGAATACCACTAGGAACTGGACCATAAAAGCCACATTCACTCAAATCTAGGGAGACTAGATGATTAAGACTGAGAATCCAACCTAGTACAGATGATCCAAGATTGTTAGAGGAGAGGTCGAGGATGTCGAGCAATGTAAAGTTAATTTTGTTAGTTGAAGACGGAGAGACGACATACTCAAGTTCACAACCAGACAAGTGTAATTCTACCAATGAAAGGAGGTTGCTCGTCACCTGTAGCCAGTCAAATGCTTTGCTGAGGTTTACACCACTCATATCGAGGTGTTGTAGCAAAACAAGACGCGAAAGCCAATGTGAATTTCCACAAAGTAGTCCGTCGTTATGTCCAAGATCAAGGTAACGCATTGTGGTGACGTTTCCAAGTTGAGGAGGAATGGTTCCGCCAAATCCCGCCCGAGACAGGTTGAGGTATCTCAAAGTTGCAATAGAGCCAATGAAGCTAGGGATGTGAGTCCCTTCAAAATCATTGTTACTCAAGTCCAGATATTGGAGGTGCTTCAAATCGAGCAAAGCAGGATTTACCTTTCCCTGTAACTTATGCCTCAAATAAACTTCATATTCAGCATATGTTACAGGGAAAGAATCCTCATCAGGACTCTGAAGTTGGATCTCGCGGACGTGACCGGTAAAGTTGTCACAGACAACTCCGGCCCATTGGCAACAATCCTTCCCGATATCCCAAGAGGACAACCGGTTCGAAGGGTCTTTCAAATCTTGCTTGAATTTAACAAGGGCTTCCCTCTCATTTTCGAAGCAAGTGATATTATTTTGAGTGTGATTGGAGCTGCTGCCATTACAGAAGCAAACATGGAATGTTGCAATGCTAATGAGAAAGCATACGAGGAAAGCAAATGTTGCACTTGTAGTCATGGACGGAACCATGATTGATAACATGCTAAACACACAACTCAATTTGGTTTTCAGTTTGTGATTGTTTGTATTCAGTGCTGTTAGTGGGTTTGGTATTTATAGTGCATCCGTGGTCCATATATTGCCGGGACATGACTTTCATTGACTTGGTATAAAGGATTGATCAGGGGTTCAGGGACGGAGCTAGAAATTTCACCATGCAGAGGCGATCGTACATGTGAGAAAAAAAATATAAATACACATGTATAATAACGTAAATACATTAAAACTCAAAATAACATAAATCGGTTTAACTAATAGGATCGATCTTGATAAATGTGTCTTGGTTTTTTTTTTTTTTATTGTTCATCTTCTTTTTTTTAATTCATCACAACTGGACGAATTCGGTCCAAGGGCTTTCATGTTACTTTATTTTACCAGTCAAAAAATAAAGAATTAGAAGTCTAGAACAACAATTGGGAAAAGACATACCTATAATTTAGATTTCACCAAAATTAATGAGGATTTCCAAAATCCATTTTTCTCCATTGCTATATATTTTCTCGAAATTGCCTTTGAAATCTTAACAATTGGGGATGTTTGTGCCAAGAGAGAGGGAGGAGGTTTGGTGTGCCATTGAGGTTTTAGAGAAAAAAGAAATAAAACTGTAAAATACTAAACTTATCTAACAAAAGGTGGAAGTTTATTACTTGAATATTCATAATTTTAACCCTCTAGTTTTATGTTTTGTTATATTTTAACCCTCAGCCTTTAGTAATTAATGTTGGTATTCTCGTATTTCAAAGGTTACTATTATATATATATATTTTCAAAATTCTACATAGGGGCGAGCCTATATACTTTCATAGGAATTTATTTATTTTTACATATAATAGTAGTATTTTTTTTTCCTTGTAGGTGTAACAACCCGTAATTTTCTTTATTAATAATAACATTTTAAAAAAAGTATTATTCTTTATAAAAATCTTTTCCTTAATAGATAAATACAAAAAAAATAAGTATCTTATCTTTTTTTTTTAAAGTTGCATGCATGCTTACAACTCCTTCCATCTCTCCCTCTCCTACTCCTACTCAATCTCTACTTCCTCCCTATCGTATTTTCGTCCTCACCTCGTTCATCTCAAAGCCCAAGAGATAGAAACCTTTTTTAATACAATCTTATCACCCTCATTGAAATTCTTTTATAAATACCCCATAACTCCGACCCTAGGGCACACCACGCTACTCCCCACACCCCACCAGTCCAGAAGAGAGAAGAAATTCGGAGAAAATGAAGCTCCAATCCATGGGGTTTTAGAGAGAGAAATAAAGAGAGAGAAAAGTGGGTTTCGTACCAAGACCCAACCGAAACCCAAATTGATCGTTCCAATCACTTCCCTCAGCCCCAAGCATCCCCAAACATCATCCAATTCGAGCCCAAGGTCTCCCGATCAAAGAACCTGAAGTCTTCTTCCCCAAGATTCAAGATTCGTTTTTGAACCAATTCGATCCGATTCAAGGTATTATAATCCCTTTCAACCATTTCTCTAAGTATATTAAGTGTTTTTATACTTAACCTAATAGCCCTCGTGGTCCCATGCATCAAAACCGAACCAAAACAACAACAAAATCCGAATCTACGTTGAACCTTGCGGTCGCAAGGTTCGGGCCGCAAGAACTAGGGCCGAGTTTGCGGCCGCGAGCTCCACCGCAAGGTCAAACCAGTCAGACCTTGCGGCATGTGCTGTTTTGCTTCGAATCGACTTTTCGACATCCCGAACACCGTTTTCGACCCCCGATCTATTTTTCCTAGACTTCTAACACTTCAAAGATCATAACTTGTTAATGTCATATTTTTTTATTTTATTAATTATTTATTTGATTTCTTGTAAAAGTTTACAAACGAAAAATCCTTGCGACTTTAAAAACCATTTTATTAATTCCCGGAATATATTTTTTAGATTCTTTACATTCCAAAGATGATATGTTGTTAACCTCAATATATATTTTAATTATTAAATAATTTATTAATCCATTTAATTTACTTTTGACAACTTTAAAAATCATTCTTATTTTAAAAATAATTCCGCAACCCTCCGAACCCAACTGTTGACACTCGAACATGTCGTGTAGTACCTTTAGGACTCTCAATAAGGTCATGATAGTTATCCTAATGTTTTCACCTATTTAATGTATTTAATTAACTTATGATCAATCTAATTATTATTTTTAAATAGTTAATAAGAACCTAAAAATATTTCTCAAATTATTTTTAAGTTCCTACTTTAATTTTGACATCATAAGACTAAGGGCAACGGCCCACCCATAACAAGTTGAGTGATCGCATTGCTTGATATTTGCTTAATTATTTTCCACTTGTTGTTTATTTATTTATTTATTACCGTGATTATTATTTCTGTGTTAATTGATTTTAATGCTAGATTGGACCCTAAAGACATGGGGTGGTATGCGAATAGAATTCACCTAGACGATGTTAGGTAATGGATAAATTGGAAAGTTTTTGTTTTAGATTGCCTGCAGGTGTGATTTTGAGATATGATGATCTTTGTGATGAGATTTAAACTGGCGAGAGTCCAGTGATGAATTGATAGACTGGCAAAGTAAGCCCAGTGATGATTGTAAAGTGGTGCATAAGATAGGCGAACCCTAATTATGATTCAGGCATGGTACGCTTTCTTTTGTTGTAATGAGAGGGATACATGCTGGGTACATAACTTAGGTGCAATCCACGACAGCAAAAGAAAGTGATCCCATGGGACCGAGCATGGCTAGCGGTTGGGGAGGAAAGATCTCGTGGATGAGATCTTAGATTTCATATTAGGTTAATGGATAGCAATAAAATGTTTATGTGAAATATCTCCGTTTACTTCTTCACACTATATATATCATGTTGCTTGCTAGCTGTAAAGTAAGAGGGGTGGTTGGGTTGGATTATACTACGGGGTGAACTATATCACTCAGGTACGGATTGTCTGGCTTCCGTGCCAGATTTTGCAGAAAATCGATCAGGAAGAGACACAGAATCCCGAAGGCGAGCAGTTTTATGCAGAGGAGAATCCAGAGGTGGGAGCCGAGCCCGAGTACGCTTGGGATCCGTATCAAACTTAGAAGTCGGCTCTGTTATTTGGTCTATTTTATTACCTCAAAGACTAATTTAGTATTTCCCCAGTGGATTGTAATAAATGAATCTCTATGTAGAGAATTCTGTTTTGGATTTTTAAACTTTAATTAGGTGAATATTTCAGAAATTAATATTTAATGCTTTCGATTTTAACTCCGAAAATCGGGGCGTTACAGTAGGGGCGACTGCCCCTACTGGCCTCTCCCTGGCTCCATCCCTGCAGGGATTAGGGTGTTTGGTGCAGATATTAATTGGTGGATTCTGAGAAGATTTTCAATGGCGAGCGGGTATCACGTGGTGCCCGCTTAGTGCATCCAGACCGTCTATTTTGGTTTTGGGCGGCTCGGATTTGGATAGAGAAAGAGGAGAGAGAAAGAGGAGAGAGAGTGTTTCAATCTGGACCGTCTAATACACTTTTGGACGGCCCGAATGTGTTGCTCGGGCAACACGTTAGCCGAGTGACGTGGTACCTACCCGACACCCAAAAATTTCTCGTGGATTCTAGGTTCTGATTCTAGACTCATAGATTTTGAAAAACTCATAATTAGAATGAGAGAAACTTATTCACGGTAGCGCCATGAATATTTTATTCACGGCTCCACACAATTTTAGCTGTTCGTTTCGACAATCAATGGTTCGGATTGAAAAAAAAACTATTCGCGCGAATAGTTAAACTCTTTTAACATAAAAAACATTATCATATCAAATTCACGGCATACGAAATACACTCCTAAATATCATGTGTTACACGTATCAAAAAACACTTTCAATACCTTTTCTCCATGTGTTATCGCCATTATACAAAAAATTTCCTCATCACACGGCTTGGGTAGTTGAATATTGATTGTGAAACTTGTATACTTTAATTTTTCTCATCACATAGCTTTCGAAGTAAATTTTGTGAACCATGCATTGTTATGATCAGTCACTTTTTGTAGAATTCTAGTGGATGTCCGTGTCTAAAGGCACGTCGGAATATATTATAATCTCAACCTAAATAAATTGGCAGTATCTTGACTGCTATCAGTTACGATATTTTCCTATTTGATCATATAAGAGCATCTACAATGGTAATAATCAAAATCAATAACCAAAATGTGTCACGTCAGCATTTGATTATCCATTTAGTTCATAATTAAATTTAACAACATCTACCTCCACATTGGTTATTTTTGCATCCCTAACAAAAAAAAAAAAACCATAATACACAATGCACATTTATCCAATCGTAAACGAGTTCCAATCACACACCCAACCACACCAAATTATTCGTCTTGATGAGACGATTCCAATGTGAGGTGTTTTTGAGTTATTGAGTTTGGTTATTTAGTTTGGTTATTGAGTTTTGGTTATTGGTAAAAGTTGTTAAGTTTGGTTATGGAATGAATGGAATTTGATTATTTGGTAAAAGACTTGTAACTTTGCTTATTACAATATGGGGTGTTTTTTGAACATTTTTGTTAAATTTATTTATTCACACTCATTTGCTTATTACAATGGGGATGCTCCAAGGCAACATTATTTTACATAGAAATACATTACCTAAAAATTGAGGATAGAGAGAGAGAGATTTATTAGGAGAATATTCTCTGTATATTTTAAAAAAGAAACGATCTGATAATTATAAATTTTAACATGAAGTGATCTTATTCATAGAAGTTGTAGAGGTTGCTCTTTTTTCTTGGGTAATTAGGTTGCTCTCATTTATATGTCTAGACATTTTTTAATAAAAATTACTCTATTTTATAATATAGATATTTGCTGATATATACTCCCTCCGTCCGGATTTAATTGTCATTTTTTGGAGTTCGTGTCATTTTTCAATCGATTATATCTTGTAATTATAATGTTTTACGTGATTTTGAAAACACTGTATTATAGAACTAATCGAGATCTATCAAACAAGATCCATATTCGATATGAAATTCATTACGGATTCCAAGATATAACCCGTTTTTTAGCCGGTTAGAATAGAATTAGGGACAATTAAATCCAGACGGAGGGAGTATATAAATGGACCCAATTGCATCTTTTAAGGGGTCAGACCAGGGCCCGTTTGATGCGCGTTGTTCTAGGTTGGAGAGAGTCAGGGTAATGTACGTCTGGTCCCGACCGAGATATTTTGGTGTTCCACTTTAAGAAAAAGTGCTTTTTTTTAAACGGAGGTAATTTCAAGTCCAAAAATCATGTGTTTACGCAAATAATTTTCCTACCAATATGGATCTTGTTTGATAGATCTCATTAAGATCTTTTAAACGGTGCAAAAAAAATTGAAAAAATATTTTTCATTTTCATTATATTTGAATTTGAAATGACCTCCGTTTGAAAAAAAAATCATTTTTTCTTAAAGTGGAACACCATCAGTCCTGAGATATTTCATGAGCTAACCACCTCGGTGTCGGTGATGGGAAAGGGAAATTGCTTTTCCCCCCCTGACACCCCCCCCGGCCCCACTGTCCTTTTTCCTTCAATACCCCCGCCCCCCCTCTCTCTCTCTCTCTCCGGCCCCCCCTCCCCCCCTCTCTCTCTTCTCTCATTTTATTTTTTTGTTATAAAATTTTAAATGGTAATAACTTTTTTTTGACGTATTTTTTAAAATAAATTTTATATTTTGAAATCTACTCAACGAAACCTATCAAATGGCTAATATTGATGGTGAAATAATGGAAAATGGAAAAATTATATATTTTGTGGTAGTTTAAACCTGTATAAATAAATTGAAAAATTAAGTGTTACAAATTTAACCGTTTGAACGGGTGGAAAGATTTTAGTTTTATGATCTTTTATATTAAATGATCATAATTAAATTTGTAGAACTCGTTGATAAACCCCAAGAGATATTTGATTCTACAACTTTCTTGGAGACCGGCCATAGAATCAAAATTTAATTATGATCATTTAGAATAAAATGATTAGAAAACTAAAATCTTTCCACCCGTTCAAACGGATTGAATTTTGGAACACTTAATTTTCCAACCTCTTTATACAGTTTAAACTACCACAAAAATATATAATTTTTCCAATTTCCCAATCTCTTTAGTTTTGAGAGAAAAAGAAAGTCTTTTCCAATTTGTCTTTTTTCCCCCCCTTTTTTTTCTTTCTTTCCAGTTTGCTTTTTTTTTTTCCCCGCTTTATTTCCTTTTATTTCTATCCAGTTTGAATTCTTTTTTTCTTTTTTTTTTCCGCTTTATTTCTTTTTATTTCTATCCAGTTTGAAATCTTTATTTCTTTTCTTTTTTCTCTTTATTTCTTTTTCTTTCTTTTCAGTTGGAAATTTTGTTCTCTTTGATCAGTCTTGAACGGAGAAGACGCGTGAACCCAAGAGAAAAACAAAACTCATTTCGAAACCTAGATTACAACGATTCATATGGCCAATCTCTCGCACACTCTTGTTTATCTGTTTTCCACTCATACAAATTTTACGCTAGCTCCCCGAGATTTTGGTTGCGCAGTAGATAAAGTGAAACTTTACTCTGATAAAGACATTTGTCCGAATACAAACAAACGATATTAGTAATTTGCAAAGAAAATGGTGATTTTTTTTTTATCAAAGAAGATGGTGATTTGAGTTGGTCATTCTTCTAAATTTTGAAGTCTTATTTGATATGGACTTGGAAAAATCAAAAAGAAAAATTTGAAGTTCTACGAAAATATACACTCTATTAGTAGTTGCCCTTTTGTTTGTTTACGAGGAGTTCTTAGTCTGTCTCTATCAGAAAAAAATTTCAATGCAATAGTTATTTGTAACGCTGTCACATATGATCCCCACATTTTGTGAGATATGTATTATAAATAGCCGTTGCATTGAAATTTTTTTGAGAGATATTTTTTTTTTGATCGGCAAGAAAATTTTGTTTTTTGCGGAACCTAGGAGGAAAAATTATTCGGTTGCCTAGACCACTGACCACTTCTTTTTTTTTTTTCGTAAAAACCGGATTAAGTTAACCCAAAAAAAAAACAGAAGGGAGGTAAATGGGAAAAGAAATAAATAAAGAAAATAATTGAAAATTTAAAAAAGAAAAAAAATTTCAAATTGAAAAGAAAAAAAAAGTAAACCGGAAAGAAAAGGTGAAAAAAAAAAAGAAGCAGTTAACTGAATGAAGAAAGAAAGAAAGAAAGAAGAGAGAGAGAGAGAGAGAGAGGGGGGGGGGGAAGGGGCGGGGGTAATCTGGAAAAAGGAGGTGGGGCCGGGGAGGGGGTGTGTCAGGGGGGAAAAGCAGCTCTCGGGAAATGGTACAAACCTTGGACTTTTCTCACTTACGTCTCAATCAATCACCCTTTAACTTCTACAGTGACACAAGGCCACCACACAATCACCCTTTAATTTCAGTAGCAACGGTGATACATCTATCGCACATTTTTACCGCACTCCATTCTCATCGTTTGTCTCGGTAATGAGATTGTTTTTAAATTTTGACCAAATAACTCTTACCGGTAATAGTTTATTTTCAATCCAGCCGTTCAAAAATATTTTAGACGGTGAAATTAGCGCGTTGAACTGTGAGGTGACCCCTATGCGGTGGGCGTATCAGTTTTGTTTCAATAGCCAATACGATAAAATAAAGTTGACAACCTTATTCAAATGTAAAAGTGCTATATTGTAAGTTTTATCAGTACAAATAACAATAATATTTGTAGGCCAAGTAGCACACCATTGGAGCATCATATGTGGAGCTTATTGCTATACTAGTAATAACATCCTCTCGTATGACAAAAAGAAGAAAAAAAAATCAATTATTCAGATATTTTTTTGTCAATCTGCATGTTAGTGAATAACAAGTTACAAAAGCAGGTTGATATTGTTCTACCAACTCAAACTTAATTTTGGTGGATAATACTACGTAAGTTACAACAACAGACCCATGTTCGATTCAGTGCATCCGAAGACCCCATAATTTCTGTTTTTACTACTCCCTTCGTCCCTTATTTAAAGTCCAGTATTCCATTTTGGGCTATCCCTTAATAAGTGTCCATTTTGTAAAGTTAGTGGGTAAAAGTTTGTGTATTGTCTATTTTGTTCCTAAAAGTAGATTTCATTTTGAAAAATTAATGAGTAAAAACATAATGATGATGGGTAAGTAGGGAAAGTAGAGGAAAAAGTTGATATGAAAGGTATAATGATGATGTCTTTTTAATAAGTTAGAGTTACGAAGCAAGACACTTAAAAATGGACGGAGGGAGTACTACTTTTCCTTAAGGATGCATGGCGTATAATTCACTCAATTTGTTAGGTGGAATTTGACATTCCTGTTTAGAAGACCTAATTTTAGTCCAATTTGTTGAATTTCAAGGCAGTATTTTTTTTGTTCACCAAGAAAGGAAATGTTGCTTGAATCCAAAGAAAATTTGTTTCCGTAGTTTGGAACAACCAACCACAACTGTTGTGTATTAACTATAAGCGTTGTTTCCGTTCGTTGGACGGTATGAAAAAATATATATATTGGTGTTTTTTTGGTCCCGAGTATCAAACGGACGGGAACAACAATATTTAATAAAAAAGATGGTTCAATTTTTTTTATGTCCCGTGTTCAATGCACGCTAACATTATTCAAATTTTATGCCCTGAAAGACAAGTGTGTGGTGGAGAATGAATATGCGGCATCACGTGACTGTGTTCCAGAGGCATATAATAATTTTTCTTCCGTGTTCTGGTATCCAAAAAGTTACCAGGAAATTAAACTAGAATTTCGTATTAGTTTTTTTTTAGGATCTTTGCAAGGAAGTGTTTTTCAATTGCAATGTGGAAGTTATGGATCCCAAACATTTCTTGGTAACTAATACCTGCATTCTTTTAGCCTTAACTTAAATCTGAAAATTTTATCTTTATTTGGATTTTTTTCGCATTTTTTAGTTTTGTGCCAAACTTTTCTGGGTTATTGATTCGTCTCGACGAGAGGAATCGGAAAGTAAAATTTTGGCATTTTTATCCCAGTATTTTGAGAAATAACCATTTTTTAGCGAAAAAATAACATTTTTGCACTAAAGAGTGGTTATTTCTCAAAATACTTGGATAAAAGTAAAAAAAATTTACTTTTCCGATTCCTCTCGTCGAGACGAATTAATAACCCATAAAAGTTTGGTACAAAACTAACAAATGCGAAAAAAATTCAAATAAAAACAAATTTTTCAGATTTAAGTTAAGTCCAAAAGAATCTCTCATTTTTCCCGTATAACTGAACAGGGCCTAAGTGTTATCCCACCCGTGTATCCATTTTTGAGCTTGGCGAAACCCTCCCCAACAGTGATTATATTCTCCCTCCGTTCAATAAAGATAGTTCATTTTCTCTATTCACATATCTCGAAAAGTTGTCTATAAATGATGTTACTCCTCACCATGTGAGAGCTAAACAAATTTTTCTCAGATTCCTACAGAAATACGAACTCAATAAGCCAACTCGATACCTATGTGCATATGTCTAATTGGACTTCACTAAAGAGAAAAGGACAATTGATGGTCCAATTTGATACAGTTTTAGCGGTGTTTGTAAACTATATATACATCCAACCCATTTCAACAAAAAATATTTGATATATAAACTAAACAAGGGATTTTATTCACAAATACGTAGTAGCTATTTTCTTCTCAATTTGCCAACAATACCAACAAAAAGAAAAAATAGTTTTTAAATTTTATAAGAAAAGGTTTTGAAAAAAAAAAAACAGTTTTAAAAACAAAGCGGTTTTTTGAAAAAAGAACATATTTTTGTATATTTGAAAAACAGTTAAAAAACAATTTTTTGGGTTTTTTTTTAAAAAAAGTTTTTTAAAACAAAACAATTTTTTAGTAAAATACTTCCTCCATCCTAATTTAAGTGTTCAAAATTTTATTTTGGGATGTCCCAAAATAAATGTCCACTTTCTAAAAATAACCATCAAAGTATGCCAAACTTCCAATTTTTCCCCTAAAAAGTAACATTTCCTTTCTAATTGATTTGACAACTTTTTATATTCGTTTCATATTTAGATTGAAAATACCTTTCAATTTATAATATTTTTCATGATTTTGAAAACTTTGTGTAATAAAACTAATTGAGATCTATCAATACATATAATCAACTTCAATTTTTAAGGTTAATTTTGAAAGTTTAGAGCAAATTTTTTGAATTCTTAAATAGCATGATTTCCCATAGAGGACACTTAAATTGGGACGGAGGGAGTACTTTTTTTTTGAAAACATTGTTGAGAGAGAGAGAGAGAGAGAGAGAGAGAGAGAGAGAGAGAGAGAGAGAGAGAGAGAGAGAGAGAGAGAGAGAGAGAGAGAGAGAGAGAGAGAGAGAGAGAGAGTATTTTTGTGTAATGATGAGTATATTTGATTGAGAATATGTAGGATTCACTAAATTTAGTTATTTACAAAAGGTTTATTAGTTTTTGTTATCCAAAGCCGAAAATTTAATTATTTCTAGGGGGTTGTTAAGTTTGATTATACTATTATAAGCCATATTTTACACCAACATTATTAATTTTAGAAATCTATTACTTTTGATTATTCCATTGTGAATACCCTTACAACTATGTTAAAAAGGTATTGACTGTGAAGTTGATGAGCAAGCTAACTCGATTTGGGTGTGAATATGATTTATTGAACTTCACCAAAGAAAAAAAACAAGGAACAATTGATAGTTTAGTTTTATAGAGTTTTAGTGGTGTTTGTAAACTATATCAAACCAAATTTATTAAATTGTTAACCACAACCTCATCTAAAAGTTTAAGATGTTAGAAAGAGGGACAACTTTATTATTTATACGTTCAACACGACTCACCTGTAGCCAGGCTCTCCTCCATAGGGGGGCTAAACACGTGTAAATATTGTAACATTAGATAGACGATGAGGCTCGAACATAGGATCTCTATTGCCTGATACTATATTAGTAGATTAGATTTTTGGAGGATTCCAATCTAAAATCAATTGACAATATGTGGAGTACTAGCCTCTAGATTATATTAATCAAGCTTGGGTGACTTAAGTGAGCGATGTGAGATAAAGTCTGACACTCCCCTTCACGTGCAACCTGGATGCACGTGGAGGTACGAATTGAGGAGACTAAGAAAATTGACTCGGGCGACGAAGACTCGACTACGTGAGGTGAGGCTACCCAAAACCCAACTCTAATATCATTTTAGATTTCTTGAAGGGTTTCAACTTAAAACTGATTGGTCATAGGTGGAGTAACCTCTAGAATATATAAACCAATTAAGCTTGAATGACTTAGATAAGCGATGTGGGATAAAGTCTAACACTCCCCCTCACGTGCAGTCTAGATGCATATAGAGGTACGAATAGAGGAGACCAAGAGATTTGACTTTGGCAACGGAGACTCGACCATGTGAGGTGAGGTCGCTCAAGACCTAAATCTGATACCAAGTTACATTGTTAACCACTAACTCATCTAAGAACTTAAACTGTTAGAGATGGACAACTTTATTATTTATATGTTAAACAAAATAAGTATTTTGATATCTGTACAAACCGGGAGATTTTTGAACAAATACGTAATTATTTTCTTCACAATTTCGCAACAATACCTAGAAAAATGAAAATTAATTAGTTCCTATATCATTTGAATATTAGTTTGTTATCTTTATCTTCTATATTCTTCTCCCTTTTAAATCTCACCACCAATGCAACATTAGAAAGAGAGTGATATAATACATGACACTCGATTCATGAAAATAAATAAATGGTGTCTAGATCCAATGTCCTGTATCCTCACTTTTTTGCTCCAGAAAACGATTTTGTCGTAAAGAATGGGCATTCCACCGGTAGAATAATGAATCTTGATTATGACACTTGTACAGCTTTGAAGAAAATTTCGTGATACATTGGTATCAGCCACTGGTGGTATTTGCCACATTCTTCACGACAAGTTACATTGTTAATCATTAACTCATCTAAAAGCTTAAACTGATAGAGAGATGGACAACTTTATTATTTTATTTATTATTTATACGTTCAACAAAATAAGTATTTTGATATCTGTACAAACCGGGAGATTTTTTAACAAATACGTAATTATTTTCTTCACAATTTCGCAACAATACCTAGAACGATGAAAATTAATTAGTTCCTATATCATTTGAATATTAGTTTGTTATCTTTATCTTCTATATTCTTCTTCTTTTTAAATCTCACCACCAATGCAACATCAGAAAGAGAGTGGTATAATACATGACACTCGATTCATGAAAAGAAATAAATGGTGTCTAGATCCAGTGTCCTGTATCCTCACATTTTTGCTAGCGGTGTCAAACGGGCTGGGCCGGCACGACACGATATGGGCACGACACGGTTAAATGTGGTACGGCACGGGCACGGGCACGGTCGTGCCCTGGCACGACAAGACACGGTACGGTCTTAGTGAGCATGTGGACGGGCATAGGCACGGTCTTAGTCGGGCATGGCACGACACGACACAGTTTTAGTGGGCACGTGGACTGGCACGGGGCACGAAAGTGGGCGGGCATGGCACGGAAGTTGGCCTGACACGGCACGGCACAACACGGTTTAGTCGGGCATGGGCATGACACAGTTGTTGAACGGGCACTGCACGGCACGACACAGTTCTAGGCCTAGTCGGGCACGACACGAGTTGACGGACATGGCACGACACGGTTCTAGACGGGCACGACACGGGCAACCTCAAGTGGTACATTATAGGATTTTAACGCATTTGGAAGTACCAAATGTGTTCCGATCACGTGATTTACGCCATCCAATTATCACCTATTTAGGGGAGAATGATAAATTTGATAAGATCTTGAATCTAACGGTTTAGATCGAACATTCGAGAAAATGAGTTTGCAACTACCTTTCAAATCTATACATCCAACTTATCTGGTTCTAAACCAATGTATTCTGCTATAGTCGAATGTATGCTAACCACACGATTGCGACACAATTATGACAATCCATATCGTTCATTTTGTTGTTCATGGTGTTTTTATCACTCTCGCAAATTTTCGGGTCTATCGGGTTTTGGAAGCCCTTTCATGGGGACGTAGATTCATTAATAGGAAATATTTTCTTATGTGCGATCAAGTATATAACGATAACCAATTTACTTCATTTTTTGCACGAATGATATAATCACTCCCACATAAAAGGTAGACAGTTCCAATTTTCAAAAAACAGCTCTGGCAGCCCTCGAGTGATGCATTATAGGACTGACATATAATTGTTTTGAAAAACATGCAACAGGCACGGCACGAAGCATAGCACGAAGTCTACAATTAAAACGGGCACGACACGAAGCACGATTGAAAAATAGCACGACACGACACGACACGAACAAGTAAACGGGCCGACACGATTAAAAAACGGGCCAGCAGGCACGACACGATTTAAGTAAATGGGCCCGGCACGGCACGACATGATTGAAAAACGGCACGACACTACACGATTAAAAAACGGGCCGGCACGGCATGACACGATTTAAGTAAATGGGCCCGGCCCGGCACGATACGACACGATTTAAGTAAATGGGCATGGCATGGCACCACACGATTTAAGTGAACGGGCACGGCACGGTACGAAGCACGGTTGGCATGGAAGTTGAATGGCACGGCACGACACGGCACGCACGTTTGACACCTCTAATTTTTGCGCCAGAAAACGATTTTGTCGTGAAGAATGGGCATTCCATTGGTAGAATAATGAATCTTGATTATGACACTTGTACAGCTTTGAAGAAAATTCCGTGATACATTGGTATCAACCACTGGTGGTATTTGCCACATAAATGAACACGATTGTCTCTGGAAGGGGTTAAGACATCAGGCCTTCTTTGACGCGTGATATAGGTTGGAAAGGTTTGTGCGACACCCCGTCTAGTCTACATGGATGATTTTGGATTAGATATATAATAATTCATGTAAATTACTATTATTTGAGTCATGTGCAGGGCCGGCTCTAAAATTCTCGGAGCCTAAGACGAAATTGTGAGGGAGGAAAAAATATTCTCATAAGGAAGGAAAAGGGAGACCCCTAGGACTAGAATCATGTACCTATTGGATAGCAAAATAAGTTTTCCCACTGGGCTAGCTAGGCCATTTGTGCTACGCACGATCGGTCATACCCGTTGATTCAATAACTTAAATTAATATACAGTGAATGTGTTTTAGATTGTTAGCTCATTATGCAACAGTATGTGAAAAATATGGAAAGTGCAAAGAGCATATATTTACACTGATGAGAAGTTTTAAGTGTGGAATATTATAGGGGAAAATGACGGCCAATGACGTGTTTTTGGTAATTAATACCCGCCAATGACATACTGAGAACATTTGTTAATACTGGAAATGTCCTTAGCAGGTATTAATTATCAAAACACGTCCTGGGCCGTCATTTTCCCATATTATAGAGATAAACACTCTAAAAGTTTGTTGTTGTACACATGAATTACGGGGATAGTGCGTTTAAATTTCTCCACTAAATTTATGAAACTCTTTCCACCAGAAAGCATTCACGGCAGAGGGCGGCCTTTTCCCCTCTCCGAAAAGGACAAAGTGGATGAGCAATGGCGAATGAGAGGAAATCAGTTGAATTTAGCATCTGTTGGTTCAACCATTAATGAGACGAGAGGAGGAAATTCCAATAACATCTCAATATAGAGATTGAGATTTCAAAAGATAGCGGATCAAAAAAAAAAAAATACAATATACACATTATAATAAGAGAACTGACTAAAATCAATCTCCTTTAAATCACCCCAGAAATTAGTCAAACTTAGTGTCTGAAATCAAGACATTGAAGAAAGATGTTGCTGCTATAAAATTATGTCCAATAACATCTCAATATAGAGATTGAGATTTCAAACCATACAAGATAGCGGAACAAAAAAAAAAAAAAAATACAATATACACATTATAATAAAAGAACTGACTAAAATCAATCTCCTTTAAATCACCCAAGAAATTAGTCAAACTTAGTGCTTGAAATCAAGACATTGAAGAAAGATGTTGCTGCTATAAAATTATGTTGCTCTTGTTTGATTTTTGTTTCATTTCTGCCCTCTTTCTGAGCTACTTGATCATTTGCTAGGGGAGTGATCTTCACTTCATGGGAGGAAGATATTATGCAGTGGTGCAACTGCTGCATGAAATCCCATGACAGCTAAAATAGGAAAACTTACGCAAACAAATGCTTTTTTCGGATGAATGAGCATGCAAACAACTTCGGCTTTAAACCATTACTAAAATTACATGCATATTATTCAAGCCCATATTCTAAACAAGTGTGTTGACTTTACACAACCATGGAACATGTTCAACCAAGTTGAAGTAGAGAATTCAATCCTATCAAGTGAGATGAAACTCTCCACTTGCATGTACCTCCTTAACTCTCTTATCATATTCATCTTTGTTGGCTTCTTCCTCGGCTTCTTTTGCTTCTTCTTCCTCCTTTCCTTCATCTTCTTCCCCTCCCCAGCCAAAACCTCCAATCGAGCAGGGGAATGGAGGAGTTCTAGCCCCTTCGACAATTTCCATGATGTCCTCCAGTGTTTGGAGGGAAAAGCTAGGATTCTCTTTCCTAAAATAGATGGCTTGAGCTGGTTCGGTTAGTTTCCTTGGCAAGTTCTTCAAGAACCCTGGATGGCTTTTGATTTCCTTAACAGATGGCATGAGTTGAACCATGGATGGTTTCAGAAACCATTGAGAGAATCGGTTGGTGAGAGTTGGAGTCAGGTGAAACTCTCCTCGGTTGAAACTCTCCTGGGGGCGTGTGTGATAACTTACAGAGGCTGTTTTCCAGGAAGCTATCCGACAATAGCTTATTTTCAGAAATATCGTTATGAAAAATAAGTTAGTTAATCTAAAATAGGCTATTTTCCAGGAACCAATGTGGTGTCCAGACTTCAAAAATATAAACCTCATGCGTCTGCAATCCAATTGAACTGTCCGTTGGTAGGACAGGTAGAAATTGAAACAAATATTAAACGAAGAAACAGTTGTATAAAATTGGTCATTGACCCAACAAAATGAGAAGAGAAAACATAGGAAATGGAAAACAACATCATACCATTACCATCATACTGGGTTTGTGATCAGAACTCGGTACAATCTACCAAAATCTACCTGGCAAAAAAGGAATGGCCAAAATTAACCTGCGGGATAAACCCGAACGACTCAAAATCTCTTTGTGGGCTCCCGCGCTCCGAAGGTGCGATTTCGTGACAGAGTCGCCACCCGGATTTTTGAGATGGATGATCCGAGGAACCGAGGGGTTTTGTTTCGAACAGAAGAAAAGGCCTTTTGATCTAGCGAAACTGTTTGAGATTTTGGATCCGGGAGCCAGGTTACGGACGGGGAAGGTTTTGTCGAAAAGCACCCCGCTCGCCCGGTGAAAACCGGTCTCTACTAAGCATTTTAAATGGGGGATTAATACAACTTGGAAAACCTCGAAAACACATAAAGGAAAAGGGGAACAAGATAAATCATAACACGTTACCGTGCTAGTGGTGCTTGCTGTACAGAGATGATAAAGATGGCATGATAAATAATATAAACAAGAAAAATATACAAAACAGACTGTCTGAATCACTATCCTCCGTCAGGCGGCATATCGGTTTATAATGCGCGGCTCACCGATATGCCGTGCGTGGTTCCGATCTTGATACCAAACTTTTATCGTTTTGTAAAGCTTCGCACGGCGTATCATTGCATCGCACGGTTTTATCTTTAAAGCTTTAGATGACTCACAGCTGTCAGATCATCTCAGATCTACACCATTCTTTCAAACCATGAAGGGAAAACCATTTTTGACATATTGGCTTGTTTTGAAAAGATCTATGGAGTTTAAAACATGGCTTGTAGAAACGGTCTCGTTCTGAGACAACTTTTGGTATACAGACAAGACCCAACAACAGACGGTCGTGATCCAGACAGTCTGATCAAGAAAACAGTATTCCTTTTGAAATGCCGTGCGTTTTGGTATGCTACGCCGTGCGTTGCTCTAGAGAGCCGCACGGCTTAGCATACCTTCGTACAGGGCCTTGGTTTTGTTTTAAAAAAGAGGTTTTGGGTCAGATTTCAACCAAAAGGGTCAAGCCTGAAAACAGAAAGGTCCCCTCAGGGCCAGGATAGAGCCTAGCCCAAGGAAACTTGGTTTTTACCTTGGATCGAGAGCTTGAATGAGCTTTGATGAAGGAGGATGGACGTCGGGAGGTAAAGAAAGAAAGTAGAAGTGTGGATGTGTGTAATAGATGGGTATATTGGGTGGTTGGGACCTCAAAGTTAGTAAGGGACTAACTTCAATGGTGAGGAGAAAAATGGAGTAAAAGGCCTAGAGAATGTCTTTTAAGAACAACATTCTCAAGGCTTGGAAATGGGAAAGTGGGTGTGAATGCAAGAAGAGAGAGAAAGGGTATAATGGTGATCAAGGGCCCTTTTTCCTTGAGTGGAGGGGTGTATTTATAGGCAAGAGCCTTGGATTTTGAATTTTGAAAGTTGGAGGCATTTTCTAGGCGGGCCAGAAGTGTGCTCTCGGCTGAGCCGTATTGCAGCTGTGGCTCAAATAGGCGTGACCGACAGCTTTCTGAGCCAGTCAGAACTTTATCCAAAATGCCGTGCGGTTAACCTCATGACTGCGTGCGGCGTATTAAATTTCGATACGCCGTGCGGTGTAGAAGTGTTGCGCACGGTACTTTAGGTAAGATCCAGGGCTTTTGGGCTTTTTGAGTTTTTGGGCCTTTTCTGGGCTGACGGTTGGTTTGGGCTGCGGATGTAGGAATGCTTCATTCAAGCTCACAAAGGCTTTGTTTCCTTTATTTCATCATCGGGGCGATCAAAGACCCTTCGAGGTCCGGATTGGGGTGTCTACAGTAGTCCCTCTTTAACGTAACTCGGATACCATTGTTTTGATACGAGTGACGCTTAAAGAATAGGCATCCCAGTCTGTTTGCTCTAAAGTCTCTGAACAGAAAATAGAAAACACAATGCTTGAAAATGCAAGTAAATGACAGTGGTGGTCGCGTTCGTGGAACTGCCTACGTACTCCATTTGCAGGGATCAGACCAACGTAGTTCAACTGGGACAATGCAAAATGTAGCAACTAATGCGAAGAATTTTAATTGAGACAAGCCTTCGGGAGGCGCATTTTTGAAGCTGACTTGAGACTTGAGACGAGCCTTCGGGAGGCAAATTTTGAAATTGATTCGAGACTTGAGACTTGAGACGTGAGACTTGAGACTTGAATTGAGACGAGCCTTCGGGAGGCAAATTTTTTGAAATTGATTTGAGACTTGAGACGTGAGACTTGAATTGAGACGAGCCTTCGGGAGGCAAATTTTTGAAATTGATTTGAGACTTGAGACGTGAGACTTGAGACTTGAATTGAGACGAGCCTTCGGGAGGCAAATTTTGAAATTGATTTGAGACTTGAGACGTGAGACTTGAGACTTGAATTGAGACGAGCCTTCGGGAGGCAAATTTTTGAAATTGATTTGAGACTTGAGACGTGAGACTTGAGACTTGAATTGAGACGAGCCTTCGGGAGGCAAATTTTTTGAAATTGATTT
Source organism: Rhododendron griersonianum (assembly GCA_018127125.1). NCBI lineage: Eukaryota > Viridiplantae > Streptophyta > Magnoliopsida > Ericales > Ericaceae > Rhododendron > Rhododendron griersonianum. The sequence continues at coordinate 39,763,480 of CM030790.1, read as the reverse complement.
GAGACTTGAGACGTGAGACTTGAGACTTGAATTGAGACGAGCCTTCGGGAGGCAAATTTTTGAAATTGATTTGAGACTTGAGACTTGAGACGTGAGACTTGAATTGAGACGAGCCTTCGGGAGGCAAATTTTGAAATTGATTCGAGACTTGAGACTTGAGACGTGAGACTTGAATTGAGACGAGCCTTCGGGAGGCAAATTTTGAAATTGATTTGAGACTTGAGACGTGAGACTTGAGACTTGAATTGAGACGAGCCTTCGGGAGGCAAATTTTTGAAATTGATTTGAGACTTGAGGCTTGAGACGTGAGACTTGAGACTTGAATTGAGACGAGCCTTCGGGAGGCAAATTTTTTGAAATTGATTTGAAACTTGAGACGTGAGACTTGAGACTTGAATTGAGACGAGCCTTTGGGAGGCAAATTTTTGAAATTGATTTGAGACTTGAGACTTGAATTGAGACGAGCCTTCGGGAGGCAAATTTTTTGAAATTGATTTGAGACTTGAGACGTGAGACTTGAGACTTGAATTGAGACGAGCCTTCGGGAGGCAAATTTTTGAAATTGATTTGAGACTTGAGACTTGAGACGTGAGACTTGAGACTTGAATTGAGACGAGCCTTCGGGAAGCAAATTTTTTGAAATTGATTTGAGACTTGAGACTTGAGACGTGAGACTTGAGACTTGAATTGAGACGAGCCTTCGGGAGGCAAATTTTTTGAAATTGATTTGAGACTTGAGACTTGAGACGTGAGACTTGAGACTTGAGATTTGAGACTTGAATTGAGATGAGCCTTTGGGAGGCAAATTTTGAAATTGATTTGAGACTTGAGACTTGCAAATACTGCGAGCAAACGAAAGTACGACCGATCCTCGGGGGACGGGAATTTTTGCAAGTCCCGGGGGACTAGGACCAAATAATCCTATCATTAATGCACGCTATTCCAAAGGATTTCTGCTGCAAAACTGCTGGAGCCTTTCCGAGATGATTTTGGTGGCTGGAGTGTTCAATTTCCGAGAAAACACATTTATTCTTCTGGAGTCAAAATGCCGTGCGGGCGATCACAAGGGCGCGCGGCTTTTCGTTTTCCCATGCACCTCTTCGATTTCCGAGATCAGTTGGCTGGTTTAAGGGTGCCCATTAATACAGGCGTGCCTTTTCGTCGATCAGAACCTCTTTTAAAGGGGTGGAGGGTGCCTCATTCTATGCACTCTTCTCCCAAATCTTTCCAAGTCCCTAAATTCATAATCTACTTCTCGAGACATTGCGGCAGACGACTTGACAGCGCGTGTGATCTCTTTGGAGGCCGAGATGGGCTTTTACCGCGAGGAGATTGAGCAACTGAACCAACAGATTGCGAGGCTCATATCAACTATCCGTACTCTCCGTTGCGCGGTGTCCAACCTTCAGGACTTCGCTTTTGATCAGATGGACAACAAACATGACCCGGAGTATGCGCCGGGGCGTGATTCGGACGGGACTGCAGAGGACTCGGAGGGGAATCCGAACGGCTCGGATGACCATTCCGGCGAAGGGAGCGACTGAGGAGGATTGATGAAGAAGAAGGGGGACAGTAGGATTTTTTTGATTTTCCACCTTTCTCTTTTTTCCTTTTTTTTTTTTTGAACAATGTAATGCAAATCCCGGAGATTTCCTCGGGTTTCATGAAATGAAAAGTCCCTTCCTTGTTATCGCTTGTCTGCTCTTTCATTGCTTATACTGTTCATGATCGAGACCGAATGTGAATGCCATGGCCAGAAGACTGCTCTCAGAATCTGAACTGTCGAAATAACCCAGTATGCCGTGCGCATGCATGGGAAATGCCGTGCGCCGTGGGAACTCGAGATTTTTCATCCAGTTAAGCCGATATGCCGCGCGTGTTGATTCATTATACCGTGCGGTGCACCTATCTTCAAACCCGGTCCACTTAAAGTCCAGACGAACCGGTTCAGGGGATATATATATATATACGGGGCGTACACAGTACGCCCCGATCATTCGAATTTCCCTCCTCTCTCTCCTGTCTCTCTCTCGTCTCTCTCTCTCTCGCTGCTCTCTCTCTCTCTCTCTCCTGCTCTCTCTCTTACATTATGGATAGCGCGGACATACCCGGGGGTGATCAACCCCCGCAGGTCGAGGTTGTGCCGGCCACGGTGGCCCCGGTGAGTGACGTGGCAGCCGAGGTGGGGCCTGAGATCATAGGGGTCTCGGCCCCGGCGGCATTGGTCGAGGAGGCTTCGGCCTCGGCTGCCGCAGTGGTCGGTGGTGACGGCGGCGATGGTGGCAGCGGAGTGTTGGCCGGGTATGGCCAGGGGACGGAGACTCCGAGTGCAGTGGAGTCCAGGGGTGAGGACGAGGCGACAGGCCGGACGGAGGGTGCAGTTGGTTTGGAGGAGAGGGCTACAGAGACTCACGGTAGTGACAGGCCTGACGGAGCGGAGGTGGTGACTGAGGCCTCCCCTGTGAGAGAGCCTCGGACCGACCTGGGGAAGGGTCCCGCTGTTGAGGAGGAGTTGGTGGAGGAGAGGGAGACGCCGGCCATGTTTGTAGGCAGTGGCGGGGGTGCAGGGTCGTCGCGGCCCATTGGCTTAGGTGACTACCTCGAGGAGGCATCCCTCGAGGATTTGGTTGAGACCTTACGGGGGGTACCTGGACTGGCTGCGGCCTTACTTGAGGCTCAGGAGAGGGTGCTCCAGGTTGAGCTTGAGACGGGGGCCGCTGGAGAGCCACAGGGAGCAGAGGAGGAGGCTGCCGGAGGTGGGGCAGAACCTCGGAGGAGTGTTGTGGAGGAGGCGGCAGTGGCCCTGAAGGGGCGTGGACCTTACGAGGCGGAGTCCTACGTACCTTTTCAGCACGTAGTGGTTCCTACACTTTTGGACGCTTATAGGCCAGCGCGGCCTACGTACGACGAGTCCCTGGTCCTGAGGGACCCACAGCAGCACCTTTCTTTGCGCTGAGACGAGGTATGCTTTAAACATTTGCATTTCAAATTCCAACGTATCGTACTTTCATTTCTTTATCCGAATGCCGTATTTGCTTTGAATAGTATACCTATTTACTGAATGTTATCCACTCATTTCAACAGGCGATCGCCATCTCGTGCTACGGTGGTGCGGCCGACGTGCCGACGTTCTAGGAGAGACTCCCTGAGGCTGTGAGGGAGATAGTGAGGCAGGCAGGCTTCGGGGAGTTTGTGAGCGTGCTGACGAGGGCGAGCAACGATCGCCAGGTGGTGAGGGCACTAGCTGAGAGGTGGTGGGACACGACGAACACGTTCCACTTCCTTTTTGGCGAGCCGACGGTGACGCCGTTGGACTTTGCGGCGATCACTGGTCTGAGGGTCGGGGGTGACCTTATCCCTTACGACGCCATTACGGGGAGGAGTGCGGTGCTCCAGCGGGAGACACTGGGGTACGTGCTGAGGGCGGAGAAGGAGGACGCTCAGTACGCTCAGCTGTTGGGGTTTTGGACGGAGGAGGTCCCTACTGACAGAGTGCAGCTGGAGCAGTTGACGAGGTGCTTCTTGTTGTACGTGCTCGGTGCGTCCCTGTTTCCAAACAGGCGCAACCGAGTACATCTTTCACTGCTGCCAGCGCTGAGGAACATAGAGGAGATAGCCCGTTTTGACTGGGGCAGTGCAGCTTTGGGGGCGTGCTACGCCTTCATGGGGTCTCTTTCCCGGGGAGCGGGGAAGAGCCTCGGCGGTTACTGGAGGGTCTGGGAGGTACATTTCGGATTTCTCTTGCACTTATTTGTCTTTCTATTTGCTTATTGCGTATCCCGTACTAATCCTTGATGTTTGATTCTGCAGCTGTGGACGTACGAGGTACTGGATATGTACCCTCCTGAGACCTCCTGCCCTAGTGACACAGTGCTTCCCCGGGCCCTACGTTGGTCCAAGGAGTTCCGGGGGGTGAAGAAGGGGAAGGGCGACCTGAACGCCTACCGCCTCTTTTTAGACGAGCTTCGTCCTGACAGGGTATGACCATACCTTGCATGCTTCGATTTGCTTGGTAGTTCTTATTCAAACCTTATGCTGATATCATTCATTTCTGGTTGCAGGTCCGCTGGCGTGTGTGGGACCGCTGCGAGTCTCCTTTCTTGGTGCAGAGTAGGGAGGTGACGAGGGGGAGAGTGCTGCTCGAGTCCCCTTACGGCTGGCAGTGGTACTTGGGTGACCGGGTGTCACGTCAGTCGCTGAGGTTGGACACTTTTAGAGTCCCTGGTCTCCTTCCTGCTCTGGTGCAGCGGATGAGCCTGTACACCAGGGGAGAGGTTGAGCGGTTCACACGACCGGACCTTGAGCTAGAGCCGCTCTTCCAGGCAGATGTGGACTACTCTGAGTACCGGACTCGGTACCTGATGCCGAGTTTCGGGGTGCGAGATGCTGCTTGGGAGGCGACGCTTCGAGCGTTAGGTGGTGCTGGTGGTAGAGGCGGACGAGGACGGAGAGGAGGGAGAGGCAGAGGACGCGAGGGTAGCGTCGGAGGTCGAGGTGACGGCGCAGGCCCGAGCGGGGCCAGCTTGCCTCGACTCTCCTGGACTGTGGACGTGACGACTGCCCAGGGGGTTTCTGGTGTGGTGGTGGTGCCGCGTCCCACGGCCGCAGCTCCGGAGTTTCTTGCTCAGGTATGACTTGCATTCTTTCGCCCATTTGCACTTACTTGTTAGTATCACTGTATGTTCTAAACATTTGACCTATTGTGCAGGCGACTCCGGAGTACGTGAGAGAGATGGGCGAGGCCATGATGGGCCTGGAGCAGCTGGTGAGGCAGTATGCCATGGGGCGCGTCCCAGAGGTACTTCCTCGTGCTGGTGGGACCATGGTAAAGCTTTCGAACTCTCTGCTTTTATTTCCTATTGCTTATTTCATGATTATAATGCTAATGATGAATACCATGTCATTGCAGGCTAGAGGAGGGGCTTCGCGTGGGCTGCGCAGGAAGTCCGTGCGCATGCAGGCGCCACAGGTTTCCTCCGCGGGTTCGCGAGAGGAGCCTCCGTCGAAGAGGCAGCGGCTTTCTAGGGGTACAGAGGAGGAGCCAGTCGACGTCTCCGATGAGACTGAGGAGCCGACGGACGTTGACCTCTCGGACACCTCGGGGAGTACAGTGCCCAGGGCGTCTGGTACTCAGGAGGCGGCTAGCTCTCCGGCAGAGGAGGCCTCTGGGGAGGACAGCGAGGAGGGTGAGGACGACGATGAGGAGGAGGACTAGAGTAGAGTTCCCTTTTGCTTTTTGACTGGAGCCTGCGTGCTTCTTTTGGGAGGGTGCTTGGGTAGATAGGATTTTGAGGCTTGCACGCCTTTTTGGTACTTCGACTCATGGATATTTCGGAGACTATATACAGAGATGCTTATTTCTTTCAGTGTTTACGTCATTCAACTTCCCTTATTGTCATTTGTCTAAGAAAGCTTTGAATAACAAAAACATCAGCCAATGCATGCGACTAGTCCTTTGAGCCGTAACCCGAAACGAATCTTTAAGTTTTATGAGCAGTACGTTGGGGCAAAGATTTATTGACGTTGGAATAGAAATCAAAGAAGATATAATGAATAACCTTAAAAGAAACTGATCCCTTTGTACAAGGCTTTCCAAAACTACCCCTGTTGCAGGCTCTTGTTTATCAATAACGACCCCGGATACTCGACACGTGACTACCGAACCCAGACTCTTATTGGAAACTGAAAACTTCTTGAAAATATGCCTAAAAAGCGGGGAAACCATGACTTTGGAGAGTGACATTCTCAGATTTCGACATTGACCGTGAAACGGAACTTGGACCAGGTCACCTTTGGTCATTATGACCTGTTGGACCCGAAAGACTGACTTGGAACGGCTTGAAACGGACTCCGATACCTTGACATGACTTGGGAAATGGGTTTTGTTGACTTTTTGGTGCCTTCGTGTCGAGTTTCGAGAGTTGACTCGAAGTGGGGGTTCCCCGAAGTCCCAAATACCCATTAAGACATCTTCTGAGGGTTGTGATGCCTGCGGGTGTCTTGAAATGGTTTCTAACCTCTGCTGTCAAAGTCTGCAGAAATGCAGACTTAATATGCCGTGCGGGGCTACAAAGTGCCGTGCGGGTCTTCCTCTGATTCTACGGCGTATCCATGTTATACCGTGGTTTTTTCTGGTTTTGGTATGCCGTGCGCCACCTCTTTACACCGCGCGGCACCTTTTCTCTGTCATCCTGCCATTTGCTGCTTCCCAAGACAGATTGCACGAGGTTTAAAGTTTGACACGTCCCATACCATATCCGTGCCAATGCATGTCTGCTTGGTTCTTTTAGAGCATGACCAAGCTTTTCCCTATGTAAGACTTTATGGAAAATCTACACTTTTGGAACCCAAGACTCTTTTGAAAGTTGAAGTTGTCTCTTCTCTCTTCCTATAAATTCAGGCCTTAGGTCTCATTTTAACCATATCTTTCTTCCTTGAATCTTCATCTCCTCCTAATGGCTCTTTCTCTTATCGGTTCGCTTCGGCCATGGTTGATTTCCATGGAAGGGGTCGATTGGCTCAACTTTCGGGCGCACGGTCTCTATTCTATGAGATACCTTCGTAACATCCGCCTTCGCCCTGAGCTTCTGAAGGCTGCCATAAGTCTTTGGGACCCGGAGGTGCATGTATTCCGCTTTGGTGGACAAGAGCTTTGCCCAACAATCGAGGAGTTTCGCGCCTATCTTGGCGGTTTCGGCTCCGGAGATGTCATTGTCCCTCCCGTTCGTGAGAACATGTCCAAGGTTCTTGCCGCCTCTCTTGGCTTGAATGACGGTGTTGCCATTTACCTGGTTAGCAATGGTCATCTCAACGTGATGCGACTTATTGAGATGTTCTCTCCTCTTGGCAATTTAGCGGATGTAACCTACCACTCTCGGCGCATGACCGCTCTTTGTATGTGCTTGCTTGCTGCTTACTTCTTAGTTCCCTCCACTGGTCGTGCTAGCTCGGCCTTAGTCAGCATTGCAGTGCAAATTGGGGCGCGGAAGAATGTGATTCCGATGGTATTGGCTGAGACATTGATGGGTTTAGACAGGGTTCGTTCTGGAGAGACTGAGACTTTTGGAGGCTGCCCCCTTCTTCTGCAGGTTAGTTTCTGCCTCACTTTCCCTCTTCTCAGCTCTTCCTACTCTGTTTAATGTTGGGCTTGGCTTCCTATGGTTTTTCACTTTTTCTCTCTTTGGCAGATTTGGCTGTGTGACAAAGTGAACATACTGACTCTCCCTCCTGGCAACTTGGTGTATGGCGCTAGATTACTATCCTCTCGGTGCTTTGAATTTGCGGACAGGCGTGTTTCCGAGTGGATCACCTTCTTCAAGCGTCGACAGGCTGAGACGATTTCCTAGAGAAGCTCTTGGCTGGATCTCCCGCCCATGACTGTGCATTATATGGGTTCCCAGTGGGTGGTTCTTCCTGGGCTGGAGGCTTTTACCTTCTACATCCCTTATCGGATTCAGCGTCAGCTTGGTTTGAGACAGGAGGTTCCTGCAGAGATCTTGGTGGATGTGGTCCTGCCTTTCTTTCGTCATTCGGTTCTATGCAACTACCAGCGACTCTGGAGGTCTCGTGAGGTGACCGATGCTCATCCTTACCCTTCTGTGGCAGCGCGTTGGAGTTACAGGAAATGGCTCAGGAGGGACATTGCTGCGAGGGCAGGTGCCCAAGGAAACTGACTCGATCTTACTACCCTGATCATTGAATAAATCGTGGACCTCCTTTTATTGTATTGCCTTTTATTTTTGAAAATCATGCTCAACCTTATGAATTAGAAGCGATTATTTTAATAAAGTGAGTTAGAGAGGGTCTCCCCCCCTCTGATTCTGCCTTTCTGGAGTCTGTCAACCTGGATTTTCGTTTTGATTGATCGTGACCGAGTCCCGTAGTGAGACTGCCTACGTATCCTTTTGAGGAAGGAATCAGGTCATGACGTAGTTCAAGGATAGGGTTCGCTCTGGTTTTAACACTCTCCTTTTGCGCTCTAACTTTTGCCTAGCACCGCCCTTTCGGGTTTTCGGTCTAGCGAGCTTGTTCATTGTATGCCTTAACTTTTGCCTAAGATGCCCTTGCGGGTTTCCATCCTAGCGGGCTTCTGCTCTAATTTTTGCCTGGAAGGCCGCCCTTGAAGTTTTCAGCCCAGCGAGCTTCTCTCAGGGGTAGTAGCGCTTAAGTTGATCCAGGTTAACTAGAGTTGAGAATTCGTTTCCGTCCAGATCGATGAGTTGCGTAGCTCCTCCAGATAGAATAGTCTTGATAATGTACGGCCCAGACCATTTTGGTCGGAACTTTCCTCGTGGATCATAGATTGGTGCTCGTATCTCTTTCAGAATCATGTCGCCTTCTGCCAGGTCCCTGGGCTTCACTTTCTTATTAAATGCGCGTGCAATTCTTCTTTGATACCCTTGAATGTGGTAAAGTGCCCTTAAACGACGTTCATCGAACAACATAAGTTCTTCAAACCGGTTGCTCAGCCAGTCTGCCTCTTGTACATCGCATTCGATCATAGTCCGGAGGGATGGCACCTTTAATTCTATGGGGAGTACGGCCTCCATGCCATAAACCAAAGAGTACGGAGTTGCTCCCGTTGGCGTACGCACAGACGTGCGATACCCCCACAATGCCAAAGGTAGTCGTTCGTGCCAATCCCTTGGAGATTGGATGGTCTTTTCCAAGATGGTTTTGATTGTTTTGTTGGCTGCCTCCACGGCCCCATTGGTCTGCGGCCGATAAGTTGTTGACTTGTGTACTTGGATCTGGAATTCCTCCAAGACTTCCCTTGCCCGGCCTTTGAAATGCACCCCATTGTCGGACACGAACGCTTGTGGGACCCCATACCGATAAATAACGTTTTGCTTGATAAAGTGGGCGACTTGAACCGCGGTCAGGGTTGCATACGAGGCTGCTTCTACCCATTTTGTGAAGTAATCGATAGCCACCAGGATGAACTTGTGGCCATTGGAAGCTGCTGGCACAATCCTTCCGATGACGTCAATACCCCATGTTGAGAAAGGCCATGGCGAGGTCGCTTGTTGCAACTCATGTGGCGGAACATGTGTGAGGTTGGCGTGAATTTGGCATTTATGGCAACGTCGTACGTATTCCACACATTCCGTCTCCATGGTGGACCAGAAGTAGCCTTGTCTCAAAACCTTTTTGGCAAGCATCATGCCGTTCATGTGAGGACCGCATACTCCTTCGTGGACTTCTTCCATCACCCTCTTGGCCTCCTCACCATGAATACACAGCTTGTGGGTTCCACAGTGAGACCTTCGATATAGATTTCCTCCACAAATGATGTACTGAGCTGCCATTCTCCGAAGGGCGATCCTGTCTTTCTTGCTTGCTTCAGAGGGGTATTCTCCTCTTTCCACGAATCTCCAGATATCGTGAAACCAAGGGTGACCGTCTTCGGGCTCGTTGATGGCCATGACATGTCGATATACCGGGGTATCCCTTTGCTCGATCATAATTGGCCTCAACTTCACACCGGTAGGGATTTTGACCATGGAGGCTAATGTTGCCAAGGCATCAGCGAACTGATTCCTAAGTCTTGGGACATGGGTGAAGGTTACTTTGTTAAAATGGGGAATGAGATCTTCGAGATCTTGATGGTACGGCTTTAACTTCTCTTCCCTGACCTTCCAATCACCGTTTGCTTGAGAAACGACCAGGTTGGAATCTCCCACGACTTCCAATTTTTCTACACCAATTTCAATGGCTGCTTCCATGCCAACAATGCAAGCTTCGTATTCCGCTTGATTGTTGGGGACCTCGAAATTGAGCTTGAATGCAAGCGGGATATGCGACCCATCAGGTGAAATTAGCAGCACACCAATTCCGAATCCTCTCTGATTGACTGCTCCGTCGAAATACAATTGCCACACGTCCTCAACTATGGTCAATATGCCTTCGTCCGGGAACTCAAATTCGGCATCTTCCTTTCCTTCGATTGGGCAATCGGCTAAAAATTCAGCAACAACCCTTCCTTTTACTGACTTTCTGCTGACGTACTTTAATTCAAATTCCGCCAGCATCAATAGCCATCGTGCCATCCTTCCTGTGAACGCTGGCTTTTCAAATAAGTACTTCAGGGGATCCATTCGGGATATCAATCTCACCGAATAAGCCAGCATGTAATGTCTTAACTTCCTGGAAGCCCAAACAAGTGCCCAGCATGTCTTTTCTAAGGGAGTATAGCGTTCTTCAGACCCAACCATCTTCTTACTGAGGTAGTAGACGGCCCTTTCAACCCCATCATCTCCTTCCTGTGCCAACATACACCCCATGGAAGTCGAGGTGACTGACAGGTATAGGATCAAAGGTTTTCCTGGCTCTGGCGGCATTAAGACTGGCGGATTCCTTAGATAGGCTTTGATGGCCTCGAAGGCTTGCTGACACTTGTCACTCCATGCAAATGGTGTTCCTTTCTTGAGCAATCGGAATATGGGTTCACACGTTGAAGTCAGTTTTGCGATAAACCGGCTGATGAACTGTATTTTGCCAAGGAAACTCCTTACGTCCTTCTCTGTCTGTGGTGGCTCCATTTTCAGAATGGCCTTAATCTTGGATGGATCGATTTCGATGCCTCGGGTGGTGATCATGAATCCGAGCATTTTTCCGGTGGTGACTCCGAATGTACATTTAGCAGGGTTGAGGCGCATCCTGTACTTCCTTATCCTTTCGAAAAACTTTCTCAATGCGGGTAAGTGACCTTCTCGCTCTTTCGCCTTAACGATCATGTCATCAACGTAAACCTCCACCTCTCTATGGATCATATCATGCAACAAGGTTATAGCAGCTCGCTGATAAGTGGAACCTGCGTTTGAAAGGCATGACCCGATAGCAATAAGTTCCCCATTCAGTAATGAACGTGGTCTTCTCTCGGTCTTCTGGGGCCATGAGAATCTGGTTATATCCTGAGAAGCCGTCCATGAAGGAAAGTAAGGCATGTCCCGCGGTGTTATCAACTAGCACGTCGATGTGGGGCAGAGGAAAGTCATCCTTGGGGCTAGCTTTGTTTAAGTCCCTGAAGTCCACACAGACCCTGATTTTGCCATCCTTCTTGGGAACGGGAACGATGTTAGCAACCCACTGAGGGTTTTTAGTTACCATTAGGAACCCAGCATTGATTTGTTTAGTTACTTCCTCTTTTATTTTAAACACCCAATCGGGCCTCATGCGTCTCAGTTTCTGTTTTACTGGTTTCGCATCAGGGTGAAGGGGAATCCAATGTTCCACGATTTCAGGATCAATTCCGGGCATATCAGCGTGTGACCATGCAAAAACGTCTTCAAATTCTTTTAACAACTCCACAAGAGCTTGACGCTCTTCTTTTGACAGCGCGGAATCGATCTGGACCATTCGGGGATTCCCTTCGTCCCTCAAATTCATTGAAACAACTTCTTCTTTTACAGGCTGAGCATGCCTTTCGTCTTTCCTTTCGATTAGAGACCAAATTTCTTCAGGGATTTTCCCCTCGAAATCGATCTCTTCATCATTGGGGTCGACACAATTTATTTCAAAATCAGGGGAGTAGGCGAAATCAGATTCATTTATTTCATCATTAGCAGAGGCCTCAAGGGCACCGTACACACGGGTAGATTCAAACTCAAAATACAGACTCTGAAGAGTTGGGCCAAGAGGCGCCGACTCAGCTTTGACAGACTTAGAAGACTTAGAAGACTCAGAAGACTCGGAAGACTCGGAAGACTCAAAGGACTCAGTTTCAGACTCGGACTCATGACTGTTTACGCTTGGTTTGAAAGTCCAATTCTTATAATCTCCAGCGGCATCCATGATAAGTGAAGTTGGATCTTCGGGGGCCTCCTGCCCTAGCATCTGCACTTCTGCCTCCACAACTATACCCAATGGTTCGTCTTTCTCGAATAAGGTCACTAAGCTACCCAAGGCAAGTGTTTCAACCCAATCTGTCGCCTTTGCTGGTTTGATTATTGCTTTTGGCTCTTCGTCACTTTCGGGCCAGACATCATTGGCAAATATCTCAAATCCCGGTAGGAAGGTGTTGGTTTCTTTGTCCCAGAATGGTTCCAACTGCCCTTGATAAATCTGCTTCGCCTTTTCTTTGACAAAATAATCTTTCAGCCTGTCCCCTTTCTTTTCCCTCCTATCCCTGGAAGGGCAGTACCCCACACCTGTTATGCGGGTTAGAGTTCCTGGCTCTTCAAACTGTGCCGGCCCTTGAATGTTCTTTCCTAGTCCCAATCCCGGCATGTAGGACATTTTCTTCATTATTTTTATGGCCACATTACTAACGACGAAGTCATCATCGATCTTGACAGTGAAAACAGAATGAGAGGTGTCAAGAGAGAAACCGCCCAGAGCAACGTCTTCTTCCCCATGTTGTATCTCCAAAAGCGGGGCATTGTCTTCCACAGGAGCACGAATCCCAGAATCGCCATGAATGGTGAGCATCCCAGTTTCTAGTCCCAGTCTAACCTTCTGGTGGAGTGTTGAAGGAACTGCCATGATATCAGGTCGATGCATCCAAGGTCTACCCAGCAGCAGGTTGAAAGATGCGGGAATGTCTACCACATGGAACTCCACATCTGTTTGGTAGGGTCCAAAAGTCATAGGAAGCATGAGAGTGCCAGTCACATCCCGACGGGTGTTGTCATATGCCCGAACTTTGACTTCTGATGGAGAGAAATTGCTATTTTTGTATCCCAGGCAATAAGCAACACGGAGCGGGCAGACATTGATTGCCGACCCGTTGTCAATGAGGATTACCGGTACCCATTTTCCGTGGCATTTCAGAGTGATATGGAGTGGCCGGTTGTGATCAGTTCCATCGGCAGGCAAATCTCGATCAGTGAAAGTGATAGCATGTTTGACGGGTATGGTCTTGATGAGTGCCACAAGTTCATCAGGGGTTATGACGGAGGGGACTTTTAGGTGAGAGAGAGCTTGGATGAATCCTTCACGATGGCGGGTGGAATGAACAAGCACGTCCCAAACAGACATTTTGGCTGGAGTCTGTTCGAGTTGGCGCTTGATCATTTTTTCTGGGTCTTTCTCAGGACGTGAAGGTTCTTTAACTGGCGGGGCAAAGGGTTGGAAAGTATCCTTGATTGGGGTAACAAACGGGTTGGAAGGTTCTTTGGTCAGTGGAGCTAGAGGGTTGGAGGATTCTCCGATTTGAAGATTAGGGGGTTGGTATATCCGGCCATTCCTGGTTAATTGACCAATCTGTTGGTACTTAGACTCTTCATTCCACAAATCCGCAAGGGCCTTGCGCTTGTTTCCAATGGTAGTGCCTTGGAGATTGGCAGCCAAGTCAGCGACAACCAGGTCCTCCCACAGATCCTCGGGCTTCTACTACCGTCCTATTTACAGTCCATTCTTCGTTCCCCACTTTTATGTTGATGATATCCGTATCACCCCATAGGTTTGTCTTAGCGCCTGGTTCATCTTCCCACAAGTTCATCATGGCAACATCAGCATCTTTCAGGAAGGTGACAGATGACTCTGACTTAACTTCGTCAAACAGGTAATCCATCGGGTTGAACTCATTACTAGCCGTATGTTCTTCGGGACCCAGCGGTTCTGGGTATGGAGCAAGACCCACGTTGTTGTACGGGTCGTTGGCTATGAGATCGAGGAGGTGGGAGGAGAGGTCTGGTCGAAACGGAACCGGTTCAGGCCAGTCATAGATCACTGCCGGTGGTTGGTATTCTTCCGCAAACAGCATGGGTACAGAGAAGGTATCTAAAGGGTCATTCCAGGCCAAAAGTTGGTACTCTTCCGGGATTGGATTCCATTCCCATTCAGGCATTTCCGGCAAGTTGAACATCATATTCAAAGAGAATCCATCGAGAGGGTCAGCATAACTATTTTGCCAATCAACTTCCCATCCGGGCTCAAAGAACGGATTTGCATCCTCCTGGAAATTAGCAACTTCAAGCTCTTCCCAATTGGCAATCAAATCTCCCCAATCCCAAAGGTAACAGAGGGCTATCTCTTCGGGAATTTCCACGACGGGCTTTGGTTCGGTATCAGGAATTATGAAAGAGGTAGGATTGAAGTCTTGGCTTTCGTCTTGGGCGATTTGGTTGATATGGAATGGGGTATTATGCTGTGGTAAGGGATTTGTCATGGTGTTTGGTTTGTCAGAAGGAGGGGTATCGATGACTTTATTGTCGATGAGGTTTTGAATCTCATGACGGAGGCGGATACAGTTATCAGTGGTGTGGCCATGCATTTGGTGGAAATCGCAGTAGACATTTTGGTTTAGATTGGGTGGAATATTTTGTGGTGGCTGAAGGGGATTCAGCACTCCTACTTCAGTGAGCTTTTTGAGCAAGGCGGACCTAGGAGTGCTGAATTGAGTAAAGGTTCTTTGTTGGGACTTTGGTTTTTCTGAAATTTGATTTACTTCTGCTGGTTTGGTGGATGAAGTTCCGGCCTGATTGGAATTCCCGTAGAGGACATTGTTGTTCCCCGAATACACCCTCTTGGGCTTTGCTGCTGGTTCCTTCCTTTCCAATGTTCCGTCCCGCAGTGCTTCTTCCACAGCCAGGCCTGAGTCATAAAAAGTTTCGAAATTCGGGGCTGCTTGGGAGAGGACCATGTATGGAGCAAAAGAGTTTGGGAGATTCTTGATGATGATCCTTATCTGTTCCTTTAAATCTGGTTTGCTTTGCATCTGAGTAGTCTTAGCCCTCCAACGTTTCACAAAGTCGGGGAAGCCTTCCTTCTCACCCATCTTGGTGCTTTCTAATTCCCTTGTGGTCATCTTCAGATCGACATTGAAATCGTATTGAGCTACAAAAGCCGTCCCAATATCTTCCCAAGTCCTTTTCTTAGAGGGTTCTAGGGTAAGAAACCATTGCAAAGCAGGCCCTGACAAAGATTCATGGAATAGTTGGGCCATGGCTTCCTTCTCGATTCCTCTCATGGTGAGTGAACCAACATACCCTTGGAGGTGAGCTTTTGGGTCTTCAGTACCGTCAAACTTTGTTAAATCTACACCTTTAAACTTTTCTGGTAACTGCGTTGGGGAACAGGCACAATTTATTCATGTCAACCTCTCCTCTTCCTAATCGCTTGTTTTCTTGTATTGATTCTTCTAACTTCCCGATTTTAACCATAAGGGCGGCCATATTAGGATCGATTGCTGGCGCATCCTTGGATGGCGTTTCTTCCTTGGGTACATCGGTTTTAACCAGAAGCTTGTCGCAAACTTCTTGCATAGTTTCCATTATCATGTTCATGTTGTCTTTCATGGATGCAACCGAAGCCTTGAGTTGCGCATCCATCCCGGCAAGGGATTGCTTAAACTGAGCATCCATAGCAGTCATGTTCTGCCTAATCTCTTCTATCTCGCTTCCCTGGTCAGCCATGGGTAAGAGATCTTCAAGTGACGAGGGCTCCTGTATTGCTGGGCCTAGCGAAACTGCTAATGGCGGTTGGCCTTCCTGCTCTATGGGGACCTCAACCAGTTGTGTTTCTTCCAGGGTATCTACGCGGACCAATCTTCGAGATGGACGAAACCAATTGGGTAAGGCCTCTTCTTTTTGCAGGTGTCCAATGTTTCTGAACTTGTAGCAAAGCAAAAGGGAACAACTTAAGATCCACCCCGAGTGTCTGTCCTACCTTTTACGTGCCCTCTAGGTCCTAGAACCTACCGTGACTGGAGTTTCACTTGGGGCATTTGTACAGAAGATTTCTGACGACCCGGGTAGGTGCTGTCAGGCAGGTTAAATTCCGATCGTTTTCGGAACCAGAGCCAATCTCTTTATCTTGACCATCCGAGACAGGGCAATATGACCGTCAGAATCCAAATACGCACACTTCCAAGGCTAATCCCATGTCAAGGGAGCCGTTCGGGCACGGCAAACACCGGAGGTATCGCAACCTCCATGGATTTACAGTCTCCTGGACTGACCGAAAAGTCCTAAAGAATTCTAAGGGAGCCTAGTCCTCTAGCCTGCAAGATGCAATGATGCATGAATGATATGTATGTACAAGGAAATAAACAGGATATATCACACAAGTCCTAACCATGGGTCCCTGTCCTAGTTGGGAAAGTATTACGGTTATGTATAAGTGCAAAGGCCGGTTTTGGTTTGAGAGGGGTTCCCCGGACTAGAGCCAAGATGTACTACCCCATGTCGAGTGTATTGCAAGACAATGGTCGAACAGCACGATGGCTGATCATAGTCGAGGGTTGCTAGGCATTCCGGGAGAGCTTGTCAGCGGTAAACCGGGCAAGATAGCCGAAACACACTAGCGAGGCTTGTGCGGTGCAGAGTGTAAAAAAAAAGTTAAGTTCTCCAAATTGCATTAAGTCCCCCAAGTAAAATGCCTTTCAAGTTTGGCCCTCTTGATTATTCAACACTTCTTTATGTATTTTTTTTTTTTTAAAAAAAAGAAGTTTTGAATAAAAGTCCCCAGCAGAGTCGCCACTGTGGGCTCCCGCGCCCCGAAGGTGCGATTTCGTGACAGAGTCGCCACCCGAATTTTTGAGATGGATGATCCGAGGAACCGAGGGGTTTTGTTTCGAAAAGAAGAAAAGGCCTTTTGATCTAGCGAAACTGTTTGAGATTTTGGATCCGGAAGCCAGGTTACGGACGGGAAAGGTTTTGTTGAAAAGCACCCCGCTCGCCCGGTGAAAACCGGTCTCTACTAAGCATTTTAAATGGGGGATTAATACAACTTGGAAAACCTCGAAAACACATAAAGGGAAAGGGGAACAAGATAAATCATAACACGTTACCGTGCTAGTGGTGCTTGCTGTACAGAGATGATAAAGATGGCATGATAAATAATATAAACAAGAAAAATATACAAAACAGACTGTCTGAATCACTATCCTCCGTCAGGCGGCATATCGGTTTATAACGCGCGGCTCACCGATATGCCGTGCGTGGTTCCGATCTTGATACCAAACTTTTATCGTTTTGTAAAGCTTCGCACGGCGTATCATTGCATCGCACGGTTTTATCTTTAAAGCTTTAGACGACTCACAGCTGTCAGATCATCTCAGATCTACACCATTCTTTCAAACCATGAAGGGAAAACCATTTTTGACATATTGGCTTGTTTTGAAAAGATCTATGGAGTTTAAAACATGGCTTGTAGAAACGGTCTCGTTCTGAGACAGCTTTTGGTATACAGACAAGACCCAACAACAGACGGTCGTGATCCAGACAGTCTGATCAAGAAAACAGTATTCCTTTTGAAATGCCGTGCGTTTTGGTATGCTACGCCGTGCGTTGCTCTAGAGAGCCGCACGGCTTAGCATACCTTCGTACAGGGCCTTGGTTTTGTTTTAAAAAAGAGGTTTTGGGTCAGATCTCAACCAAAAGGGTCAAGCTTGAAAACAGAAAGGTCCCCTCAGGGCCAGGATAGAGCCTAGCCCAAGGAAACTTGGTTTTTACCTTGGATCGAGAGCTTGAATGAGCTTTGATGAAGGAGGATGGACGTCGGGAGGTAAAGAAAGAAAGTAGAAGTGTGGATGTGTGTAATAGATGGGTATATTGGGTGGTTGGGACCTCAAAGTTAGTAAGGGACTAACTTCAATGGTGAGAAGAAAAATGGAGTAAAAGGCCTAGAGAATGTCTTTTAAGAACAACATTCTCAAGGCTTGGAAATGGGAAAGTGGGTGTGAATGCAAGAAGAGAGAGAAAGGGTATAATGGTGATCAAGGGCCCTTTTTCCTTGAGTGGAGGGGTGTATTTATAGGCAAGAGCCTTGGATTTTGAATTTTGAAAGTTGGAGGCATTTTCTGGGCGGGCCAGAAGGCCAGAAGTGTGCTCTCGACTGAGCCGTATTGCAGCTGTGGCTCAAATAGGCGTGACCGACAGCTTTCTGAGCCAGTCAGAACTTTATCCAAAATGCCGTGCGGTTAACCTCATGACTGCGTGCGGCGTATTAAATTTCGATACGCCGTGCGGTGTAGAAGTGTTGCGCATGGTACTTTAGGTAAGATCCAGGGCTTTTGGGCTTTTTGTGTTTTTGGGCCTTTTCTGGGCTGGCGGTTGGTTTGGGCTGCGGATGTAGGAATGCTTCATTCAAGCTCACAAAGGCTTTGTTTCCTTTATTTCATCATCGGGGCGATCAAAGACCCTTCGAGGTCCGGATTGAGGTGTCTACACTCTTCTTATCACAGCAAATGGGTAAAAACAATCAAACCAATAGACATAGTAAGGAACACATTAAAAATTCCATGCAAAGAACCTCTCAAAGAAATTAAGTTAATCTGATTAAACCAACCACAAATTAGTGTACTTAATTGAACAAAATAAAAAAGAGAGAGTGGTGAAATGTCCATTTATAAACCTCTTCTGTGATCAAAAGACAAATAGATGTACATAAATAAGAATGGAGATACTGCACCCTTTTGATTAAACCAACCACAACATTAGTGTATTTACTAGTTGCAAATGAAGATGACCCTGCTGCAAGATCAGATGCATCATTTGGAATATGTGTTCAAGTTCTATGACTGTCGATTTCCTTTAAGTCATCATCATCCTCAAGACCCTCGATGTCATCTACAGAGAGCTCTTACACTTGCGTGGAGTTAAGAGACTCTTTCATATGCGTGGACTCAATATACACTCTTTTCCATAAGAGAGAGATAAGGATACGTGACCAGGAAAAAACTCATCTGTTGAACCCATATTATTCTGGGCAAAAAAAGAAAAGCATAAAAGTTCAGTTGCAGTATCCAATGTACTATTGGCAAAATTCCAAAGATAGAGTAGGATGCTTAGACTCCACATATTAGAAGCAATTTTATGGAAAGTAATAGACAACGCAAAATTCTAAATAGCTAGCCAGCACATTCTTTTGTTAGGCTACTAATAACTGACATCAATACAATTAAGAGAACAATAAGATTCAAAATATTTGCCTACCTTGCCTAAACGGGGTAAGTTGACAGATCAAAATTTAATTCATTGGTAAGCCGGATAGAGAGACAAAGAGAAAGGGTACTAAATCCAAATCCAAACTTATATTCAGTTGAGAACCAATTTCATATGTAAATCTGATTGGAGATTACAAAGAACAACAAAACCATTCAACAAACAGATTAGCTCTCACCCAATATAAGAAGACACACACAAAATCACCAAAGAAAAATCTGAATTCCGAATAATTTGTAGCTGTAACAAAGAAGTAGATTGAATACATACATACAACCAACCGTAAACACACACACACACACACACACACAGAGGACCTCTCACCGCTGGTGGTTGAGTTCTTGGATCTCCTTTCGAAGCTCTTACTCAGTCTTCTTGGTGATGGGAAGAAATCATTTGTCCAAAGTATTTCCAAGTGTTTAGGCACAATCTTACTTCAATGGTATAATTCTTACAGTATTGATTCAACATCTCTAGTCCTACACTGTGTTGATTGCTCCTTCAAAGTTGCAATTGCTGAAACAACATAAAAGTGAACCTTAAAAACAAAAAACAAAATATACTTAAATTATCTCCAGATTTCACGGATACCCAATATCCCAATAACATCACAACTACCAAAACCAATGTCCTGAATTTGTAACTAATTTGATTTGTCAGTTTATGCACCTCACACTCATGAACACGAATCCATAAGCTCCATAAAATTTAATTCAACCTGCAGTCTTTCTTATTGTTTCCAGTTTAAAAAAAAAGTGTAACTAATTTGGAATCTTGTAAATAAAGCCAACTCATAAAGGAAAAATATAAACCCGTTACGCACCTCACACTCATGAACACAAAACCATAACCTTCATAAAATGGAATCTAATTCATACCTATCCAAACAACCATACAAAAACTACATGTATGTGGTTCAGTAAACGAATCACTCATCAAAGGTTTATTAAAAACACCCCTGAGGCCTGAACAAACCAACTGGAATAAGCTAAGTGAGCCACCCTTATAGTCTCCCATAGGAGTCAATCCTTGCCAAGAGCAAGGACTTAAAAAATTTCCCCCTGAATGGGGTCGTTTGTAAGGTTATTTTTTCTTTTTCTCAGCGGTTATTTGTTTAGTTGTTTGATCCCCTAATGGCCTATCAGTTGGGTTTAGTATGATTTGTGGGCTTACGGCGGTTTGATATAATTCGTTATTTGTATTCTTTTACCGGTCCAAATAAAAAAACACCACTGAACAAAAAACATCAAGAAAAGTAGGAAAATTTGTCAATTCAGGAGCCTAAATTAAACCCAATTAGAGATTCAAGATTTTGAAGAAATTAAAACCATTCCTCAGAAATCTAGGCCCAATTTCCTTTACTTTCTCTTACTGACAATCAAAATGTTTTTGAAAAAAAAAACCCAACTCCAGAACCAAACTTTCTATCAGAGGGAAAAGGAAATAATAATCGATGAGAAGAAGCACGCAGAAACGAAAAGAAGGAAACCTCTGTTCTTCACCGTCGAGCCGATGTGAGCATGTAAAATCGGGACTTCTCCAGGAAGGGGCTCCTGCCGTACTCCCTGAACTTGATCTTGACATTCTCCATCATGGACCAGTAATGGTCCCCAACAAAGGGAAAGAAAAGAAAAAGTACAGTGACGATCAAAGATGTGCCAAAGCAATGGAGTATTTTGCAGAAGAGAGAAACAAAGGAGACGCGTGAACTCGGGATATTTTGCGGACCCGGGGCTCTGCTGCCCGCATGGGCACAGTATGCGGACCCGGGGCTCTGCTGCCCGCATGGGCACAGTAGTCCCAACCCACCCTCTGGCAACGTTTCCTTTAAAAAAAAAATTCTAACCACCAATTTGTAATCCTATGGAGCATTATCAGAGTCCTAAAGATAAAATTTTATTATGTCTCTTTAGAATAATATGATAATAATAATAAGATCTTCACACCCGTTCAAACGGATTAAAAATTGAAGCACTTAATTTTTGAGATCGTTTATATATTAAAAAAATAGTTAAAAAATTAAGTGCTTCAATTTTTAATCCGTTTGAACGGGTGTGAAGATCTTATTATTATTATCATATTATTCTAAAGAGACATAATCAAATTTTGTCTTTAGAGCTCTCATAATTATGTTTTTACTCCATAGGATTGCAAATTGGCGGTTAGAATTTTTTTTTTAAAGAAAATGTCACCGTTTCAGAGGGTGGGTTGGGGCTACTGTGCCATGCGGGCAGCAGAGCCCCCGGGTTCGATAGAAAGGTAGAAAGACAAAAATAACCCTAGACAAAACTTAGAATACCGGACGCATAAGGACAAAATAACGCACCTTTATTAGGGACACAAACAGAATTGTTGGAAAGTCCGAAAACCCAAATTAGTAATTTGGAAATTCGCCGAATAGTATCCTGTCCCCATCACAAAACAGGTGAAAAGACGAAAATGCCCTCGAACTTTGCACTGGGCTCTCCCCCACCCAGGGACCCAATTGGAAAATCATGCCAAAATAGGACCGACCGATTTCTCAAAATCCTTCTCCCTTTACTACGGTTTTGGATTGGATAAACTCTATATTGAATATATATTACATACCTTGCTATTTTGACCACATCTTTTTCGGACAAAACCTCAAAAACACTTCAAGTCACCCGTGATGAGCCCCGTTTCGGAACGTGAAATAAGTACTTATTTTTTAAGAAGACAATTTCAAGCTCAAAACGATGGGCTTATTGAAATCTAAAAATATACAATATGGATCCTGTTTAAAAGATCTCATTGACATCTTTAATACGGTGCAAAAAAAATTGAAAAGTTATTTTTCATTTACATTATTTTTGAGTTTGAAAATGTGAAATAAGTACTTATTTTTTAAGGTGTTCTGGAACCCGTTCCAGAAACCTTCTTAAAAAATTAGCAGCGTGCTTATTTCACATTTTCAAACTCAAAAATAATATAAATAAATAATTTTTAAAATTTTTTTTTTGCATCGTATAAAAGATCTTAATGAGATCTTTTAAACAAGATCCATATTGCATATTTTTAGATTTCAATAAATCTATAATTTTTGAGCTTGAAATTACCTTCTTAAAAAATAAGGGGCTTTTTTGAGTTCTGGAATCCAGCCTTAAGTTATACCTACATCTTTTTCAGTCGTCTGTCTTTGATCTGGTGTGCATATCATGGTACAAGTTCTTTTGAAATCAAGTCTCCTAAAATGTCTCAACTTTGCAATTCACTTGTTCATAAATGAGGAAATTAGGAAAACTGGAGAGTGCATCGACAGACCCACAAATGCACGATCCACAATCAGTACGGCCTGTACCGCGTTGGCCGCCTAAACTTTGGAACCCTTCTGTACGGGAGAGAGAAATTGACATCAGCTAATTAACTC
This sequence comes from Rhododendron griersonianum, assembly GCA_018127125.1. NCBI lineage: Eukaryota > Viridiplantae > Streptophyta > Magnoliopsida > Ericales > Ericaceae > Rhododendron > Rhododendron griersonianum. Next base: position 39,741,205 of record CM030790.1, on the reverse strand, counting down.
TGGAAGTGCGAATTGCAAAGTAATAAGGCGATGCAGAAACAGGTCTTTCCCATCATAGGAGGAGCGATTGACTGAAAAACAATGCCCAAGCAAGTAGTTGCCTAGCTAATTATGAAATGAAACATAGTAGTGAATAGACAACCACATAAAACTAATACGGTACAACTAACGATCCATGTCGTTACAATGTGAACCCATCCTTCTTTTTCGAAGAACAGCCTCCATCGGTCCAGCTAACTATAACAACCGAGAAACATGTTCTCTTGCTTCCATTTCACAGGATAAGTACACTAAAAGTTAACACAGATGCAATTCTCAGAGTTCTTTTCCACATTCTAAGCACAAATTTTTTTTACATTGTTCCACTAAACTCGCAAAAGCTATTTGTGTCACAGGCTCTCAGCATTATTCTAAATCCTGACCATATGGTATATATGCATTTTCCAACTTTCTGCAACCTCGTATCGAAGTCTTGCTGTAACTACAGCATGGTTAATCCATAGAGAATAAGGACGTCAACGTCCTTACAATCAAAACATCCATTCAAACTCAACACTCCATAAGTCAGCACAAAGATAAAATTGAAGGGGTTGTTCAAGGGCAAAAACAGTTTGGTCGGTTATGGTGGAGAACTCAGTTCAACTGTGCTTCTTCTCTCTTGATCTGGTAGATTGGAGGGCAATAACACAGTCATAACTGGCAGTTCTATCAAGCCCAGGAGAAAGCCTCGAACAAAATAATTCGGCGCAGAATTTCTCTCCAAAATAGTTCTAGCATCAGGAACATTGGAGCCTTAATTTTTCCAAGTTAGGAAATGATTGGAGAAATCTCCTTTGGTTCTCATGGAACTGAATGAGAGAACATCTAGTTTGATAACATCTTATTGTACGGTGCCAAGTAATTGGAGGAAAGAAAAGAAAACTGGAGTTGCAATTGACATTCGAATCCAAGCCATATTATGTTTCTCCTTATCCTGGAAGCTCGCGATATTCAATCAAAGTTTATCGGTGTTTATAGAGGTTTGCTCGTGAAAGGGATAGGGGTTGGAGGAAAGTGGCGTGTGTTAGGCATCGGGAAGGTTGGGGTGCATGGTCCTCACTTGGAACATGGAAGTATGGGGCTGGAGTGGATAGAAGAAGACAAAGCTTTGAAAGTTGATTCCACTGTGCTTGATGAGGCTCATTTGGCGAGAAGAGGAATCATAGAAAGTTTGACATGGATGAGATGTCTCTGCTAAAAATTATGTGTCTTTTCCTTTCTAGTTTGTTTCGTTCGGGAGTCGAGAGAGTGCAAACCAACCCTTGATCAATTCCTTGATATGTCAGATATTTTTGGCGTTCACGTGTATGCGCATTATTTATTGTTTGACCTCTTTTGGTCTCCCTGGTACATTGGTGGCATCTCTTTATACCTTTTTAATACTTTTACTAGTTATCAAAACAAAAATATTTCTCCTTATCCCATCTTTTAATTTACCAGTAAGCAAACAAATTTAGATAATCCTACTTCTTACTTACCCATATCCAAATGAAGTATAGAAAGGCGGACCGGGCATGGAGGCTGGGCCTTCGGGATGGAAAGCCAAAATATGGGTTCGGACGCCTTCCTCAATATTGTTTCATTCCAGGTACGTTAGTTCGTTTTGCAAACACCTGCATAAAAAAGAGAATCCACTGATCACGGAATTTAAAACCTTTGTTAAAGTTGCTCAATCAAACTTAATTTCAAGACCTTCAACTGGCGCTCAAGCAACTCTGATTCGTTCAAAAACAGGGCATTCTAAACAACTTCAGTACAAACTCCATATAAGCAAATCCTATCAGTTGACCGAATTTATCTGTCAAAATAGTGACCCGATTGACAGTCCCATATAATTTCAAGAATAAATTATATAATACATCAGCGGTGTAAACATTTGTTTCTTCTAGATCAATTACATTACGCCACGTCGTCAAAACAGTGGTCCCAATTAATAGAACACTGTGATATGTGGTTCCAATTAATAGAACACTGCGATATGTCGCAATGTAATTGATTTGAAGAAAATAAATGTTTAAGCCGCCCCGCCCATATAAATAACTAAATCTCTTTTCCCAGTCCATCCATACCTATTCAAGCAAACAATATTGGACACAGAACAAAAAAGAGAAATGTCTGGCCTACACCACCCACAGGAGATTTATTACACTATAAATCATTGCAGGTTACACATAGAGAATGGAAAGACACAGATCCACCACTATTACTTTCTAGACAAACTACCCAACACTATTGCCTTATTGTGAAACAATAATGAAAACCAAATACAGAATTGGCTCTCTTTTTTTCTTTTTCACAAAGGAACAAACAAAGCGCTATTTTTGTTTACGAACATATAGCAACATTTAAGAAATGAAATCCCAAAGCTTGTGCCAAATGTCTTCTAGCACCTGGAAATAAGCGATTCTCCAAGACCTCTTGAATAATAAAGGACCCAACACAATCCAAAACCCAACTGCGAATCCAAGGGCCATGCTGGCAAAGAACAATGCTTCCGAAGATCCCTCTCCATTTTCTTCACTTCCAGGTGGATCAACTTGAGCAGGGATTGGCTTCTTTGGGTTGCAACTTGTGAGTGGAGGCCCACAAAGCTGGAATCGTTCATGCTTTGAAGTTGAGTACTTGATGGAATACTCCCCGTCAAATTGTTGTAGGACAAGTTCAAGTGACTCAAGAATGTCAAACTCGAAATGCTCGAAGGAATTTCCCCAGAAAGTTGATTTAGTGAGAAATCAAGGGATTCTAGTTGTCTCATATCGCCAATATTCCTTGGGATTTTTCCTTTTAGATGATTGCCAGACAAATTCAATGACCACAACCCCCTGAGTTTAGCGAATTCCTCAGGAATCTCTCCAGACAAATTGTTTCTCGAAAGATCCATGCTTGTCACCAATCCAAGGGTGGTGCTATATTCAACATCTCTGCCTTTGGTCACCAGAAATAAATTATCTGCAATTCCGTTACCAATATAGTAAAATATTGGGCTACGTGAGTTATTTATTTCTGCCATGGCGCTAAAATTGGCAAAACATCTAGGCACGGGACCCGATAGATTGTTGTGTGCAACGTCCAAGATTTGAAGAGAGCTTAAACAACATAGTTCATGTGGAAGGTCACCTGAAAATTTATTTGAACGCAGATTCAAATCTATCAAGGTCAAAAATGAATTGCCAATCCACGGTGGAATGCTTCCAGTAAATCTGTTTTCACTAAGGTCGATGACCCGCAAAAATGAGCAATTTTGTAGAGTCCGGGGTAGTTCTCCTGAGAGGTTGTTATGCCGCAAGTGCAACGATTGAAGGCAACTTAACTGTCCGATGGAGTTTGGAATGCTACCCGCCAGATTGTTGTTTTCTAATTTGATCATTTGCAGGTATGGATGCTTCCAACAGTCAGGAATTTTTCCTGACAAAAGGTTATCTCCCAAATTGAGATAGGAGATATCGTTGTTTGGTTCCTCTCCCTTGCCACATAACACATGGTAAATAGACCTCGAAAAAAAGTTATTCGAAAGATCTAGCAAATTCAAATTAGAGGGGACGAGTGGTAGCGTACCACTGAAGTAGTTAGAACTAAGGTCAATCACGTTAAGACGACCGACATTACGTAAGCTTGAAATCTCTCCACGAATTTGGTTACGAGAGAGGTTTACGTACTCTAAATTGGGAAAAGAGGGCCAAAACCATGTAGGAATGGATTCTGAAATTCTTGTGTTGGCTATGCTCAAATATTGCAACTTCCTCTGAGATGGAAGCCACAAAGGAAACTGTGTACCTAATTGCCAAGAGTCCAAATTCAAAATTTCAAGTTGGAAAGGGGGAACCCAATTCTCACTTGCTTTTAAAGTTAAACTGTTTCCACCAACTTGTAGGTAACGCAATCTTGTGAGATTGGCAAAGTGAACATCAAAAACGACACCCTGCAACAAATTATAGCGTATCAACAAGCCTTCTAACTTTCCAAGTTGCCAAAGACTTTTAGGAAGAGTCCCATTGAACTTATTATAGGAAAGATCTAATATTATCAAAGATGATAATCTTCCTATCGACACTGGAATGGGACCTGATAAAGAGTTGAAATTAATCCGAAGGCTAGCGAGGGAAGTCAAGTTTCCAATGGCAATTGACATCGCACCATGCAAAAGATTCCCTTGGAGACTGAGTGACTCAAGATGGCGTAAACTATACAACCAACTTGGTATGTTAGAATTTGAAGGATTCCTAGACCAATCAAGAACTTTGAGAGAAGTCATGTTTTGAAGACCACTAGGGATTGGACCATAAAAGCCACATTCCATCAAATTAAGGGAGACTAGGTGATTAAGACTAAATATCCAACCTGGTACAGATGATCCAAGATTGTTAAAGGAAAGGTCAAGGATGTCAAGTGATGTAAAGTTAATTTTGTTAGTTGAAGAAGGAGAGAAGGCATACTCGATTCGACAATAAGACAGGTGTAATTCTACCAGTGAAGGGAGGTTGCTTGTCACCTGTAGCCAATCCAACGCCTTGCTGAGGTCTATACGACTCATATCGAGGTGTTGTAGCGAAACAAGGCCCGAAAGCCAATGCAAATTTCCATCACTGTGTTGCACCAGTTCATTGTGATCATCAAAGCCACCGCTGAGACCCATATAATGGATCTTAGTGAGATTCCCAAGTTGAGGAGGAATGGCTCCGCCGAATCTGGCAATGGACAGGTTGAGGTATCTCAAATTTGCAATGGAGCCAATGAAGCTAGGGATGGAAGTCCCTTCGAAATCATTGTTGCTCAAGTCCAGATATTGGAGGTGCTTCAAATCGAGCAAAGAGGGATTTACCTTTCCGCGTAATTTGTGACTCATAAAAGCTTCATATTCAGCAAAAGTCATGAAAGGAGAACCCATATAATAAGGACTCTGAAGTTGGATCTCGCGGACATGACCAGTAAAGTTGTCACAGACAACTCCGGCCCATTGGCAACAATCCTCCTCGATATCCCAAGAGGACAACCGATTCGAAGGGTCTTTCAAATCTTGCTTGAACTTAACAAGGGCTTCTCTCTCATTTTCGAAGCAAGTGATATTATTATGAGTATGATTGGCGCTGCTGCTAATTCCATTGCAGAAGCAAACATGGAATGTTGCAATGCTGATGAGAAAGCAAACGAAGAAAGCAAATGCTGCACTTGTAGCCATGGATAAACCCATGATCACATGCAAGATACACAACTCAATTTGGTTTTCAGTTTGTGGTTATTTGTATCCAGTGCTATTAGTGGGTTTGGTATTTATAGTGCATACCTGGTCCATAGTTAAAGACTTTAGATTTGCCGGGTCTTGACTTCCATTGTATTGGAAAAAGGATTGATAAGGGGGTGTTTGGTGCTGATTGTTTTGGTGGAATCTAGAATCTGGATTGCGATTCTAGACTCTTGAATTATGGAAAACTCATAATCAGAATATGAGATATTGACCGGTTTGGTATGCTTTTTTTAGTGTAATTTGTGTTACACTCTTTATTGCAGGTCAACAGTAAAAACCTAGATGTTGTGTTTTGGTTGGCTTCTTGCTTTCCTTTGGATTTGGTTCTCGGATGACTTTTCGCCAATGTGCCCTTGATCTGCTAAATCATTGTAATTTTTTTCACAGATTTATAAAAAAAAAAAATTTGCTGATTAAAAAAAAAAGAGGGTAAAAACCAAGCTGGCATGGGGCATCAAACTTGATATCGTGAGTTGAGTGGACCAACTTTGTTCTATAAGGTATATGATCAACTATTTTTTTCCATAGGCAATAGAACATTATTACAAACTTGACAAATAATACATCGAGTAGAAGATCGAAAGGGGAAGGGGAATCCAACCCATGAGCAAAGAAAAAGCTGTTGGGAGTAAGCCTAAATACACTCTAAGGGCCAGACCCCAATAATACAGCCCTAACCAAGAGTCAAAACCTAACCCTAATCTCATCAGTCTCTACCACTGCTACCATTAGCCCATCACCACCACCAACATCATGCAAACGCCACTCTAAGCTCCTCCACCAGCCAAATTGCAACCACCACCACCAGATCCACCACCGTAGCAACCCTTAGTCCCCACCACCACTACCAGCTGCAACCCCCAGCCACCAAAAAGCTCCACCACCACCAGGCAAACGGATGCGCAACCGTGCGCTGCCGCTAACCCCGCGAGCAACTAGATCCCAAAAAAGATGGTTGAGGAGCCGCCATTTCGGTCCTCACAAACGGAGTGAGATACAGAGGTTGAGCACTTCCATACATTGCCAACAGAGCCACCGAACACTACCACCACCCGACGCCCACACCTCCAGCCGTAAGAACCCCACAGCGCCGTTAGGCCAGAACCGCATTCGTCCAACCGCAAAAACGGAGGGATCCTTACTACCTCACCACCACTAGCTGCCACCGAAACCTAGCCGTTCGTACAACCAGTTACTCTCAGATGTGGTTACCGGTGGAATTGGACCGCGACTAGTGGCCGGGGAGGCGAGGCAGGGAAGAGAACAAATGGCGACAAAGGGGCAGTGAGAGAAGCACAATCGAGACAAGGGATATGGGAGGAAAAAAAAAGAAAAGGAGGAAGAGAGAGGAAGGAGGAGGGGAAGCGAACGTGAGAACGCCTGGGGGAGGAGGAAGAAGGGCCCCCCAACACCTTTCTGGTTTGTTCTAGAGAGAGAGGGAGGAGGGGTTCCGGACTTCCCATTACTTACTTTGATTTTTGAACGGTATATGATCAACTATTGCATGCAAGTGAGCTCTAATATTTCTCTACTAAGCAGAGGTTTGTTTGGAAGGCGAGCAAACTTATTCCTACGGCTCTGAGTAGAAGAAGCTCTTGATGGCAGCCCTATGCACCCATGATGTAAGATTGCATCTTTTACATGTGAAGGACCTTGAACATCAATGATCCAATACAATCTATAATCTGAATTCAGTAACAAGTTAATTGCAACTTAATTTCGGTTTCCCTTTCCATCTTTTTCTCGATCTATGCTGGTCGTATAGACTGGTAGCTATTTTGACATTCTTACCAGCTTGTAGGTGCATGAGAGGCATTTCAATATTTGATTGTTTTGCCTTATTGGTCGTTGTTGTATGCATGTAGCTAGGTTTCAAGTAATGCTGAAAAGATTGATGAAGCATTTGATCAACTAGTATTTGAATCTATATGGCATTGGTACCATGCAATATGAGATCGAGAACTCTAAGTTTCGGAAGGTCACTCGTTGAAGACCTCCTAATAATTCCAAGATATGTTCTTTGTAATGGAGAGGGTATTTGTAGGCCATTAGTAATCTTTAATTACTTGTGAAACTTCCGTTAATGCTTTTGCAATATGTTAATTTATGAAAAGTATAATTAAGTATGAAGTGTTGCTATTTTTGTACTTTTTTTTTGAGTTCTAATGTATTTATGTTACTATGCATGTTTATTTTTACTGTTTGTCTCACATACATGGTCGCCCTCGTGTAGTGAAATTCCTAACTCTGTCCCTGAATGTACCCAATTGCATCTTTAAGGAAATAAGATTTCAGGCAATAAGATTTCAGGCCTGCTGGATGCGTGTCGTATGTTGAATATAATTGACAATGAAGATGGGATTGAAAGTTAATTGCAACTTTCGGTTTCCCTTGACTAATCATGGACTAGAGCTACTCTGGACGGACTGGACTGGACTATCAAGTCCAAGCCCCTCCTCGTGCCTTGACTAATCTATGTATTTTTGGAATATTGAAAGTCCGGCCTGACTACGTGTGCGGCTCTCCAATTCGAATAGACCTACTAGGACCTTAACCATTGCTTGAGATATCATATTTCGCAGGGAATTTAGTGCAAAAATCCAAAGGGCAATGTTACGGACTTTTTTCAACAAAAAAAAGAATTAAGTTCTAACTGCCGACAGCCTAGATTGAAAAGTGTCTCTGGCTCCCATTGGTGAGAGAGACGGGGTTTCAATTGAAATTTGCATTTCAATAAATATCTATCTTGTGTTTCACAAATAAATTGCTCAACAAATTCTATACAATGAACGGTTCAAAGTATATTAATGAAATCTCACAAGGCCACCTCAATATGCACTATTATAGTGCATTTGTTGCACTGGCCTCTAGCGGGACCCAAGTCCTCTAGCAGGACCGTGCGCAGCCCTACCCCACGTTTCTCTTAATCTATTTTGTAAACAAAAATAACCAAAAATCTAAAAAATTTGGATTGGGAGGCTTGGATGCTTTTTAATTTTCGTTAACCGTTTAAGCTTTTTGAATTAATTATTCAACTCGGTAGAATAAATTAAAAAATTTATGATCAAAAGAAGAAAAAAAACGTGGCATTAAGACAAAAAAAATCAATCTTTTCCAAACTTTTTTAAATTTTGGTGTAAAATAAATTCAAAAAGTATAAAATTTATGATCAAAAGCAAAAAAATGTGGCATTAAGATGAACAAATTCAATCTTTTTCCAAACTTTTTTTTTTAAAATTTCGGTGAGTATGTTTATTCTTTTTATTGCTCTCGTTGTGAAAAATTAATAATTCTTCAGATTTTGGAGAAAAGCTTAAAAAAAAAAAAAAGGACTAACCAAATCAAACCAAACCTAACCTTGTTTCCCAACCAATTGGAGTCGGCTACATGAATTCTATTTTTCTATTGAGCTTTTTTCTAGGGCTATCTGTTCACTTAGATTATAAAAAGAGAGCATGAAAATCAGTACTTCAATCGAATTAGGGTGTCTTTTCCATAAATTATTCTTCATGATGTCTTATTGAATGTTTAGTGCATTTTTAATAGCTTTTCGTCAAAATTTTAAGGACCAAGAATCATTGTCCCGATACAAGGAACCGAAAAAGTATAACAATATCAACCGAAATTGGCAAAATAGGGGATTTTATTCACAAATACGTAATCATTTTCTTCTCAATTACCCAACGATACCCAGAAAAAGAAATAACAGTTATTCCCTATTTCGTTTTAATTAGTTTGTTATCTTCTTCTCCCATTATCTTCTCCTTCCGTAATTTTCACCACAAATGCAATATCCAAAAATCGATTCCCTCGTCAAGCGTCAAGAATGGGAATCCACTATTGATTTCGAAACTTGTATACCTAAATTTTCCTAACCACATAGCTTTCCAAGAAAATTTTGTGAACCATTGCTGTCAGTCACTTCTGGTACTAATAATTTGTTTGCTACATAATTAAATGGACCCAATTGCGTCTTTAAGGGGTTAAGATTTTAGGCCCGCTGAATGCGTGTCGTATGTTGAATAGAATTGATAATGAAGAGGGAATTGAAATTGAGATTTGTAGTATAGTGGAAGTTACGGTGAAATTAGTTCGTTTTGATTGAGAATGTATGGACTAGAGCTACTCCGGCGGACTGAACTATCAAGTCCAGGCCCCCGTGCCTTGAGTAATCTATGTATAGTATTTTGGAATATTCGGCCTGACTCCGTGTGCGGCCCTCCAATTCGAATAGACCTAGGACCTTCACCATTGCTTGAGATATTTCACCGGGAATTTCGTGCAAAAATCCAAAGGGAAATGTTTCCAACTTCTGACAGCCTAGATTGGAAAGTGTCTCTGGCTCCCATTGGTGAGAGAGATGGGGTTTCAATTGAAATTTGCATTTCAATAAATATCTGTCTTATGTTTCACAAATAAATTACTCAACAAATTCTATATAATGAACGGTTCAAAGCATATTAATGAAATCTCGCAAGGCAACCCCAACATGCACTATTATAGTGCATTTGTTGCACTGGCCTCTAGCAGGACCCAAGTCCTCCAAATAAAAAAGGAAAAATTCAAATAAGGACAAAACAAGAAAAAAAATCCCAAAAAGCTTAGAAAAACAACACCTATCTTATGTTCTATAACCAAAGCTTCGTCAATTAATGGTGGACAAAAACCATCTCTTCATACTCATCTATTAAAGCAATTGTCATTGAACCATAAATCAGAAATATTTTAAACCTTGTTAGATTCCAATTTAATAAAATCCACCACACAGAAACATCTCAGTACAGTATGCCAATTCCAAATTTTGCCGAAACAGATAAGAAGCATGCAACCAAATAACTTAAATCCATTGACTCCTATAGTAAGCTACAAAAACTGAACAAAAAGAAAAGAAAGCGGATTTGTCTTTCTGGTTTGCATATCATGGTACAAGTTTTTATGAAATCAAGTCTCCTACAATGTCTCAACTCTGCAATTGATTGTTCACAAATGAGGAAATTACGAAACCTAGAATGTATCCTCAGACCCACAAATGCAAGATCCGCGATTAGTATGGCCTGTACCGCATTGGCCGCCTGAACCTTGGAACCCTTCTGTACAGGAGAGAGAGAATAATATCAGCTAATTAACTCTAGAAGCGCAAATTGCAAAGTAATAAGGCAATGCAGAAACAAGTCTTTCCCATCATAGGAGGAGCTAATGAAACAATGCCCAAACAAGTAGTTGCCTAATTATGAAATGAAAAATAGCACTAGTAAATAGGCAACCACATAATAAAAGTACAACTAAACGACCCACGTTACAATGTAAACCCATCCTTCTCTTTCAAAGATCTGCCTCCAAGTATCCAGCTAACTGCAACAACAGGGAAACATATTCCCTTGCTTCCATTTGACAGGATAAGTACACTAAAAGTTAACAGAGATGCAATTCTCCGAGTTCTCTCCCACATTCTAAACACTACATAGTTTCCCATTTTCCCTCTAAACTCGCAAAAGCTATTTGAGGGTATCTAGATATGTGAACTTTTTTAGAAAAATGTTGCAACAAAGATGTTGGCTTGTTGGTCAACCATACATACTTAAAGCTTGAGGGACAAGAGTTCAACTCTTGCGCCCTAACGTTAGAAGGTTTTTTTACCTTCTCTTTGAAAAGAAGGATTTTTTTTTATTGGAGTGTGGTTATCAATATTTGGAGTGTCAAAATCAATTCACGTACTCCATCCGTCCCCTTTTTAAAGTCCAATATTCTATTTTAGATTGTCCCTTAATAAGTGTCCATTTTGTAAAGTTAGTGGATAAAAGTTGGTACATTTTCTATTTTGTCCCTAAAAGTATATTCCATTTTGAAAAGTTAGTGAATAAAAGTGTAATGATGATGTCTCTATAGAGAGTAAATAGGGAAAACGGAGGTAAAAGTTAATGTGAAATGTGTAATGATGATATTATCTTAATAAGTTTGAGTTACGAAACGGGACACTTAAAAAGGGATGGAGGGAGTAATTTTTTTGTCACTAATGCTCACTCCGTCCATTTTTTAGAGTCCAGTATTTCATTTTGGACTGTCCCTTAATAAGTGTCTATTTTGTAAAATAAGTGGGTAAAAGTTGGTGAATTTTTTATTTTGCTCCTAAAAGTAGATTCTATTTTGAAAAGTTAGTGAGTAAAAATATAATGATGATGTTTTCATAGAGAGTAATGAGGAAAAGTGGAGGTAAAAGTTGATGTGAAAGGTGTAATGATGATGTCTTTTTAATAAGTTGAAATTACAGAGCAGGACATTTAAAAATGGACGGAGAGAGTATAGTTTAGTGACAATTTTTGCATGTCAATTATCTTGTAGTGTGATTTGAAGAATTTGCTTAATAAGATGTTTTTCTTTTAAAAAAATCGGGTCGTGCTAACCATAAAGAACCGTAACCAGGGTTTCATTTTAATTTTAATTTCTTGATGTAATTCAAACTAAAAGCACAATATAACCTTAATTTTTGTGTTTTTTCACTAATATGTTTTTAAAATTTTTATAACCTCATAATAAACGGACAACCAATTTTGGGGTTGGGATTGGGCAACCCAAACGTCAAGGCCGGCCCAGCCTGGGTACCAAAGTAATTAAAGTATATAAGCATGAGGACACCCTCACTTCAATAGCTATCTTTTGGGGTTGAGTTCTATCCAAGACCGTGTAACATGGTATCAGAGCTAAGTACCAGAGATGGATAGGGTGTGTGTCTCTGGCCTGCACGCAACAGGTGTTGCTGAGTGAGCATGTTGTGAAACGAAGTCCCATATCGTCTAGGTACCAAAGTAATTTGAAGTATATAAGTATGGAGGCACCCTCACTTAAATAGCTAACTTTTGGGGTTGAGTTCTACCCAAGACCGTGTAAATTGTGAAAATAAATAAGAGACTGAAAGCAAAGACAAAGAATCAGGCACCTTTCAGATGAAACGGCCATATATTGAACTATTCTGTGACCCTATGAATACTAAAATTTAGACTTTTCCATGAGACAACTACGTGTCTCCTATCTTTGAATACAGTATAGGATAAGAAAAAAAAGAAGACACGTATTCAAGGAAATGCAGCAGTGTTCTCTATGAAAAATCTAATCATCCAATTAATGCAATTAAATAATTACTACTGACTTGAACTTACAAAAAATTTCGCCCAAATCACTGATCTTAATAATAGAGTTCCTTGAAGAAACAAATAAATAACAAAGGAGAAGGCTAAAAATCGATATGATTACAGCATGAGGTCGATTCGGCATATAACCAAATACAACCATCAGTCACAAGTCTCACATGTCTTCATGCACTTTAAGCCTTGTCTACTATAGTGAAATATGTCCCAATTGAGGATAAAGGATCAAGGCATAATTCCACATTTTGCAATAAAAAAAACAGTGAATGCTATTTTCATATTATCACAGAGAAGGTATCATGAAAAATAGAACTTGTTTTTAAATGTCGGTACACATACTGTGCATGTCTAGCAACCCTTTTTTTTTTGATCCGCCATGTCTAGCAACCTCAAACTGTAACAATATGCATTGTTATTAAGTACCTAGTATGAAATAGTCTTCATATCTTATTTTTGCTAGTGAAATGATGTTTAAGCTCCACAACTGGTTTAAAGTCATTGTCCTAAGTGCTTTCAATATGGCTAGAGGCAACCTCATATCGGAAAGTTCCGCACAGAATTTCTCTCCGAAATAATGCTCACATCAGGAACATTGGAGCCTAAATTTTTTGAAGTTACGAAATGATTGGCGAAATCCCCTCTGGTTCTCATGGAACTGTATGAGAGAACATCCAGTTTGATAGCTCTTTATTGTGGTGCCAAGAAATTGGAGGAAAGAAAACAAAACTGGAGTTGCAATTGACATTAAAATCCAAGCCATATTATGTTTCTCCCGGAGACTCGCTATATTCAATCAAAGTTCATTGGGGAAATGGTTAAGGAGATTTGCTTGTGAAAGGGATAAGGGGTGGAAGAAAGTGCCGTGTGCCAGGCATGGGCAAGGTTGTGGGGTGCATGGTCCTCACGGGCTTTGTTTCTCTCTCTTTTCCTATTAGAAATTAAGTATGGGGCTAGAGTGGATACAAGAATACGAAGCTCTGGATGTTGATTCTGCTATGTGGCTCATTTGAAGAGAGAGGAAGGAATCATAGACAGTTTGACAGGGATGAGATGTTGCTAAAAATTAAGAGTCTTTTCCTTTCTAGTTTGTTTAGTTTGGGAGTTGAGGGAGTGCAAACAAATCCTTGATCAATTGCTTGATATGTTAGATATTTTTGGCGTTCAGAGAGGTGTATAGGCTTTATTTATTGTTCGGCCTCTTTGGTACATGGGTTGCATCTCTTGATACCTTTTTAATACTTTCAGAACAAAAATGTTTCTCCTTATCCCATCTTTTAATTTTACCAGCAAGCAAAATCCTACTTCTTACTTACCCATATCCAAATGAAGGATAGAAAGGTGGACCGGGCATGAAGGGCCTTCGGGATGGAAAGCCAAAATATGGATTCGGACGCCTTCCTCGATACTGTTTCATTTCAGGTACATTAGTTCGTTTTGCAGACACCTGCATAAAAAACAGAATCCATTTATCATGGAATAACTAAATTAAAACCTTTGTTAAAGTTATTCAATCAAACTTAATTTGAAGACCTTCAACTGGCGCCCATGCAACTCTGATTCGTTCAAAAGAGGGGCATTCTGAATAGCTTCAACCTCCACATACTCCACATAAGCAAATCCTTTCGGTTGACCGCGCGAATTTATCTGTCAAAATAGTGACCCGATTGACCGTCCCACAAGATTGGAAGTGCTGTTGGACCTCCTCAGGTGTACATGCATATAGTCTACCTGAAGTTCAAAACATAGGGAAAGTAAAATTTTTACCCTCTCATAAAAAGTGTTCACTTACACACTGAAGAAATGCATTAGGACGTACAAGCCAATAAAAGGAGGTCAGGAGTTCAAACATATTACAAAAGTTCAAATATGTGGAGATAGCCATCCACCCACTTGAAAAAAATAACTTGAAGTTGAAAAACTATATCAGTTTTCTCCCCTCGGCTATAAGTTCTTTAAGTTACATAGAAGCATAAAAGTTTGCAAATGATTCCACAAACTTGATAGGTCCAACAAGGTGATACAAAACAAAACAAAAAAAGCCTCCCATTTCCCTATGATCAATGTCAAGCACACCAACAATGGGACAATGATCTTCTGAGGCATAATCCGAAGCAAATTGCGTAAACCCTTCCTATAGCTCTAAGATAGTTTGAATCACACTCCGTGGTGCACGAGCTTTTCTTTTTGCATGTTATAATTACGATGTTTATGCATTTTGTGGCATTACATGATGTTCATCTGGTTGATGCAGGATATCTTGGTTGTGCTCGCTGTTCAAGCACAAGAGCGCTTGTCCTTATTGAACCAGTGTCCACAGTTAATGGTGGAGATCAGCCCCTTGCACCACCCAAAACTGAACGATGTTCAAACTGTTCAGGTTCCGGAAAGGTTAGACACTTGCAGTTTTGGTTTGTTTGTTTTTCATGGTAATGCACTCGTGTGTGTTTTTTTTTTTTTTTTGGAAGGAGATTCGGAGAACATCAGATAATAGTAAGCCAAAATAACAGATACGATAAGATTAGGAGCATTCTCAAAGGAAAAAGACAAAACAAGGTAGCTAAACTTCCACCCTTAAACTTGTGAGCTGTTTACTGTATGAGCTTGGCAGAGTAGCCCATTGTGATACTGCAATACATGTATTGTAGATGAGGTGCTTCCATAGCCCTACCAATATTACCCTTTATTGGAGGCATGTGATGTCTTCATGTGCAATACTCCCGTCTCATAATTGTAGTCTGTCATGAACTAGACACCTATGACATCATTGTTTTGGTCATTCGGCGAAACTTCATATCAATTGCATGGCATAATGAACATGAAGACGAATATGCTCACGATAACGTATATCATCTTTGACATCAACGTGAAAAATAATACAGTACTTGTGCAGTGGAAAATCCAAACACTAGCAAAGCTTCCGATTTGATTTAAATCCAGGTAATTTATGCCTTAATAATACGCCTCAGACTGCAAGAAGTCCAGTCATGTTGTGTATTAACTCTATGCCAGTTTGGAGACAAACCTAAACAGAACACAAAATATGTTTAATAATTCTGAGTTAATAATACTATGAAGCCCCTCAAAATATGCATACTTTTCAGCATGTGAACGACATAGTTGCAGAGACAATGAGTGGAATGTGCTGATCATGAGTTCTTTTGCTGTTGCCTTCCCAGCCACTGCTCCAATACGATCTCTCATTTCAGAAGCAGCAGCTGTCGTGAAAGTCATGGCCAGAATGTTGGATGGACCAATGCCCTAAAAATATGAGCATGAGAAAGAGCGGAATTAATATATAGAAAAACGAAACATACAAGACACAACAAAGACCAGTGAAGATAAACAATCACAAACTGGTAACTTAGACAAAATCAGTGCATGATTAAGAAACTTTTTGGCACATGTAGATGACAAAAATTCTATAGCGATACCTCGTTAAGCAACATCAGAACGCGTCCAACCATTGTAGAAGTCTGATATCATCCACAAGAAAGTAAATTATGAACATTGCAAAAAAAAAAACTTTCTATTATAGGACATAAAGGTTGCAAATGAATTGAATAGAAAGCAGACCTTCCCACTTCCTGGTCCAGCAACAATCATTAAAGGGATAGAAATGTCACCACAAGCAGCTTCTCGCTGCCTATCATTCAGAGAATCCATGTACTTAACATACTCCTCAGGCAAGTTTCCATTTTGAGCAGCGTTGAAAATTTTCCCTCCCCCCACTTCACATTCAGGGTCCTCGCTTGAATTTGAAATTCCTTCAATTTTTAACAAGTCCGGAAAAACAGAACTCAAATTGACCTTATACTCCAAACTAGTCCCTTCAGCAGACTGAATTTCCAATTGAAAATTACTACTGCACCCTTCACTCTCTGATTTTCTAACTGCCTTCTGCTCACATAAAGCATCGATTTCTTCCAGAATGGCCTCGTCAAAATCCTCATCTAAAATAATAGACGCTGGTGAAGACTTGCTCGAAGCAGAAAACTGCAGTTGTCTCACTGGATTGATATACAAATTAATTCCACGCCGAGTTTCCACCACCACATCGGTTCTCCTTTCACTTAAACTATCATCAAATGATCCAATCCTATTAACAGATATGCCCTCAGAGCATATACTGCTAGTACACTCCAGTTGTCTATTTGGAGTTTCAAATGAATACGGAACTGCCTCATTCTCCAAAGCAACGCACGTTGTCCTTGAACTCAGACTACTATCAATCTTACAATCCCATAGGCCTCTGTAACTTGAAGTGTTGTTGCATTCACCTTCTCCTAACTTCACCACCTTAACGGAAGCTGGGGACGGAGTGTTCGTTGAAATCTCTGAAAGAGGGAATCTTTTGACGCCCGTTACCTGAGCTGGAGTTTCAATTCTCTTCATATCCCCAATTCTACAACACCAAAACACAATATTAACCACACAGCTCATACATCTTATATTCTTTGATTTTCGCATCTCATATCCATAACACAGCAATTTTACCCAATAACTCAACCCTGCCCTTCTTGTTTACAACTTCAATCTTACATTTAATAAGACGTTGAGAATCAAGCTTTTACTTATTAGAGTTGTTTTAGGTTTCGATAAAATTCGACTCTTACGCGGAAAAAGACCTAATCAACTTTCCCCCAAGCGCAACAAGTGCAGGATTGAGGATATTTTCTGCTCCTTCTATTTCTCTTATATTCTTGAGCCACATAAGCAAAGCACAGGGGTATCAATCAAATAACATTGTTCTTTCTTCTTTTCCTTGATTATCTGGGAAACCATTGCAGAAACAAAGATGTATACAAGGACTTAGGGGTTTGCTCCCTCCTAAGGTTTCAGGTTCGACACATCTGAGGTGCTATCAACTCCACGACGTAACCACGAGGGCGGCATTTCAGCTCTGCTTCACCTTCGGGGTTCTTAGAGGGGCTCAACTCCCTAACTCGAGGTGCGCGCGTAAGCTGGCCCGAACAACTGAGTTATGAAAAAAAAGAGATGTATACATATTGTGTGCGTGTTGAAGATGAAGGTGAGAAGCGTACGTTCGAGGAGAGTGAAGGGAAGTGTTGAGGGTGGTGGAGTGGCGAGGTCTTTTGCGGGAGAGGAGGGCCTTGGCTGCTCTGAACTTTTGGGAAATTTGAGCTCTCTGTTCCTCTGACATTCCTCCTCCTCCTGGAGTTTCTGCTGCATCCGCATTCTCCATGTTCATTTTTTGATCATAGATAGATAGATAGATCGGGGATTTGGAAACCCTAGAAGATAAAGAAGCCACAGTTGTGATGTTGCAGAGAGTTTTATTTCCCCCCGCCGCTACGATTCACCCAAAACGGGGGTTAGGCCCCATTCCGTTTTTTTCCCTAAACCTTTTTTATCTTCAAATTCAGATATAACGAAAATAAAAAATAAATTTTTAATTTTTTTACACGGTTTCAAATATTTCAATAAGATCTACTCTCTCCGTCCCAAAATATTTGTCCGGTCCGCAAAATAGAGTGTTAAAAATAATACAATTTTTGCAAGAAAAAATCAAAATTTTTTTAACAACTTATTAGATATCAATGAGTATTTTTAATTTGTGAAAAAAGTTTGAATTTTTTCTTGAAAAAATTACATTATTTTTAACCGTTTTGCAGATCGGACAAACATTTTGGGATGGAGAGAGTATCAAACAAGATTCATATAAGTAGAAAAATTATTTACATAAACACATAATTTTTGAGCTTGAAACTATCTTCTTTTTATAAAAGCTCTTTTTTTTAAAAACTGGAACACCCCTTAATCCCCTTAATCGTCACATTTTCCAAACGGGGTCGTTCGATCTGACGTGGGAACCTTAAAACCGCATTTACGAAGCGCGAGTCAAGTTAAACCCAAAGTCGCTTGCCAAAAAGCGATGTTAAAAATGCATAACCCCGTCCCGCTTTCTTTTGCTTTCTTTCTTTTTCAAAAAGAAAGTAATTTCAAATTCAAATATAACGAAAATAAAAAATAATTTTTTGATTTTTTTTGCACCGTATAAAAGATTTCAATGAGATCTATCAAACAAGATCCATATTGGTAGAAAATTTATTTGAGTAAACACATAATTTTTTAGTTTGAAATTACCTTCTTTTTTCGATGTTAACATAATATTGAGAAAATATTATGTTACCGTGTTTCGTAGGTTTTATTATTCATGTTTCCTTGTTTGGTTGATTTCTTTATAATGCATGTTTCCTGTTTGGTTTATATTTCTTAGTAACCAAGAACATTGTAGCCTATATAAAGACATGCTAGGGTTATGTTTCATACACAATCAATAATACATCATCTCTCTTTTCTTCACATTCGAAAAGAAGGTTAAGTAAGAAAGTGGAACGGCCCTAAGTCAATTTTCTAAAATAGTCCTCCCAGTACAGGAGTTTTAAGAGCAATGCTAGGTACACTCCTACCGATCACTCCTCACTCACATGTGTCGGCTTTACATTTAATTGTGGGATGAGCCATATAGATATATGAGAGAAGAGTGGTAGATAAAAGTGTAACTAGACTCATTGAATGTGAGTTTAATTCTCCTCTTCCTGCACAAAGTATGTGTCGTTTTTATGGCCGGTACGGTGGAGGATTGACAACATTGCCTCCAATAGCCTCAACAAAGCCTAGTAAAAATATCTTTTGCTGCGGTACCTATGTAAATTTTCCAAGACCCTACTCGTAGGACTTTGGGGTTTCTATAGTGTAAGGATGTACTACAGGGTTGTAACTTGTTGTACGACATTCAACCGTTTATCTTGGCAATCAATGGTCTGAATTTTATTTCGGCAATGGACAACTTAGATCTGCAGGGCCGAGGTAAAATCCGAATTATTGATTGCGAGACAAATGGCTCGAATGTTGCACTATAATCCCATAGCGTAGGGGAGCAGTACTATATGATCCCTTTTTCCTTATTCACAAGCCATAGTAACTCGATGTTAGATAACAATTCCAATTTTGGACAGATGTTGCAACTGTCTAACTCATTCAAAAAAATTTGATTGGGGAAAGTCAACACATTGAATAAGTAGTTGAACTTCTGGCCTCTTTTCTTCTAACACTTAAGTGCACCCACTAATGACATTGGACCAGAGGCCTCTTGGCCTAACTCAATTCAATTCCTTCGCATAAAGCTCAAATTTTCTTACCCCCGTTCCTCCAAGGAAGGGTTAGGAAAGTTCGGGCCGCATAAAACATTTCGGTTTGTATAGAAACTATCGGCATGGCAGCAAGTCCCAAGATTGTTGCGGCTTGTTTGTTAGACGGATACGGTTTTTGTATAGATAAGGAAGAATGTTGAATAAGATGTAAATATATTATAAGGGGAATTAGTTAAATATGGGTGATAAGATGCGAAGGAGTTTATTTGGTAGTTGGAATAAATAGATAAAAGTGGGTAGATAAAGAAAGAACGGAGCGGTTCCGGGGATAACTAATTAAATACCTAAAAAAACATCTCATAGTCCCCGATCAAATTTTAATGCCGCTCAATGTGATTAGAACGTGATTTTAAGGGTACTCGTGAAAAATCAGAAAAAAAAGACCGGGAAAGGCTTGATTTGAGTAGTTTTTAGCTTAGATTTGATGAACGATTTAATTAAAAACTGCTCAAAACAAGCACTTTCCGATCATATTTTTTGCTAATTTCTCGCAAGCATCCTTAAAATCACATTCTGCACACATTGAACGGTTCGGATTGTAAAAATTTGATCGGGAACTATGAGATTGAGATTTGGGGTGTTTTTTTAAGTGTTTAATTGGTTGTCCGCGGAACCGTCTCGAAGAAATAATATGTGCATTTTAATTGTCCCTTATAGTCAGAGTATAAAAAGAGTTTAGAGAGATTTGAGGGACAAGAGGGTCATTATACCCACCGGATAAGCTTATCCTAGGGATTGGGGTAAGCTAATCCGGATGGGATAAGCAATCCGAATACAAAACGAGAACCAAACATCAGATAAGGGTGGAGACAGATTAGCTTATCCCTCTCAAGCTTTATCCCATTTTCTTCCCTTCTTAACTAACAAGCCGTTAATGGGATTGTAGACAAATCAGGTCCTCAATGAATTAACTACGAGTAATTACTACGTAACTTATATACATTTTCAAATCGAAGATTAGTTCCATTCGATTTGAGATTGATATTGACTCAACCTCAAATCGAATCAATTTGAGATTGACAAACGTAGTGTGACATTACTTAAGAAACAAAAGTAATTTGACATTAGTTCGACTTGATTTAAGGTTGGCTCGAATGATAAAGGAGGGATTTTATTTGAACCCAAAATTTTCCCTACAACACCATAAAATTGGAATTAGTTTTGTTTTTAATATGAACTGAAATTTGAGGGATGTTTGGGAAAATTTTATTCAATTTTTTTTTACATCAGTGAGTTTTTTTGTGAATTAGTGATTTGTGAGAAGAATCGAAAAAGAAAAAAATGATAATTCAAACTAATTTTTTTTTGAATAATGACAAGTAAAAAAAAGATAAATTTTTTGACTTATTCTTGTCTTTATTCAAAAAATTATGATTTTTTTTTGGTCATTTGTTAAACCTAATATACTCTATCCTAGGGGACTTGGGAAGGATGATAGGCAGGGGCGGACTCACGTTGGGGCACATGGGGTCACGTGCCCCAAGGGCATTCAAAAATCCAAAAAAAAATTAAATATAGATAGGTTAAATATAATATATCTCTACAAGCATACACAGAACTCTGCCTTGGCAGAGTGGTGACTGGGCAACATATAAAGACAATGAGGCGGGAGTTCGAATCCTCCTGCCCACTTTTTTCCCTTGTACTATTTAATTGCTCTCTCCCTCTCTCTCTCCCTCTATTTTGGCTTACATTCTCACATGATTTGTAATGTTTTTCACTAATTGAAAAGGTACGTGATGCGTATGGGCATTAAATTTTTACTTAACTTATTTGAATACATTTTTTTTTAAAACTAATGTGATACGACTATGTACTTACGGGTATGCAAAAATAATAATAATAATTTGTCCAAATACTGTAAAAATTGCAATTTAAAGAATGATCGGTTTGGATCAAGAAAATAGTAAGCAAAAGTTAGATATAAATATAAAAAAGTCTCCTCTACATTACAAATCATTAACATGGTGTAGTGGTCATCACAAATTGTGAAAAGTTCCATGCTTGAGTTCAATTTTCAGGACCATCTATCCCTTATTTTTCCTTTATTTTTTCATTGTTATTCTAACTCTTTCATTTATTTCTTCATTTTCGTTCTACCTCTCTTCCTTATTTTTATTTTTTATTTTTGTTCTACCTCTTTCCTTTATTTGTCCATTTTTGTTCTATCTCTTTTTGTTTTCCTTCCAATCCACAATATTATGAAAATTAAATTACTAAATTACTATATCTTTTAGTTTACTTGCTCTTGACTTTGACATTAATCTTATAGTTGCCACTGCGACAGTTGAAAGGGTATTTTTAACAATGAATATTGTGAAAAATCGGTTGTGGAATAGAATGAGTGATCAATATTTAATGGTTAAATGATAATTTAGTGGTATACATACAGAGAAATATTTTTTAAAATTGTGAATAATGAGTATAAGGGAGGCATCAACTTTCCACTTCCAGAAAATTATGAGTTTGATGATAATTTTTTTACACAAACTAATAATCCAAAAATATTTATCAAAAAACTCACAGGTTAAAAAAAAATTACAAAAAAATTAAGCTAATTGGCTAATTTTTGCGAAAACAGTTTATTCCTTCGCTAATCAAAATCAAGTTCCGTGGACCCAGGGTTTATTACCAAATGCTCCGCAGCCAAATACACCTCGTCATGTGTATAGGCGCGCTGATGCTCTTGACTCTTGAGTAAAAAACAGCAGTGGCCGACATTCTGGAGAGAGAGAATGGAAGCCCTGAGATCCTCGTACGGCGGGGACACCGACTCCGACTCCGATCCTCTCCCTACGTCAGCCGCCAGTTCCGTACACCAAGCGCCAAACCCTCTGCCTCCACCTCCTCTCGACCTCCTCAATCCCCCCAATTCTCTCGGTAACGAATCTCCTAACCCTTTCAATCCCTCGCTTTATAACGCACACAATTCGAAGCTTATTATGACCCACCATGTGTTTGGTATTTTGACGATGAAGGTACACTAGACTACTGGCAAGGTGGTCAGCCCAGTCGAGTTCGGAGCTTCCCTCACGTTGAAGGAAACTATGCTTTGCACGTTTACATCCCGGGTAATTCACTGTTACTATCTACTACTTGTAGACTGTACTTCAAGATTGAACTTAAAAGCCCTTTTTGCAGTGAATTTTTTAGAACTGTTGTATCTTTTGATTGTTTTTTTTTGGTTCGACGGTAAGGGATTGTCCGGGCCAGCTTATGCGGACCTCGACTAATCCCGGCCCGGTCCGGTGAAAGGCAGGCCATCCGTGGGACTAGTGAATTCATAGGTTGTTAATTTTTTACTGTGTGTCCAACGTTAACAGACTGCGTAGTCTTTTGGAAGGTTTTTGCTTATGAATAACTTTGAGAATTGGGCATCTCCAATCATTCATTAAACGATAAAATGTTCGATGAAAGTTATTTGGTGAGAAAATGGCAAAAAATGTGCTCCAATCCTTTTCACCAAAGTGGTAGCAAGTTGAGGAAGAACTTAACTTTTACTTAAATCAAGCAAGATTGCAGGTTCTTCACCACATTTGGTGAATGAATATTTTGTGGATAAGCTTCATCTAAAACAAGATCGGATGAAATGTTTAACAGATCAAGGATTGGGAGCTATGAAGCACTGACATTGCTAGAGATCGCAGTTTTCGTGTCGGACACTCTGAGGATGCGCGACACGCCAGGGTCGTGCGGGGACACGTATGGAACACGCCACGTGGCGCGTGGCATGTCCCTTCAATTTTATTGTTTTCGATGGTGGGACATGCCGGGTGCTACATGGGGACATGACAGGATGGTTTTTATAAAATCTAAAAGCTTTTTTGAGATGAAATATTTATAACTTCGAAAATCTTTAGCCAAAAGTGAAATGTAAAATACATAAGTGCGTGCATTAGGCATATACCGTCGGTTGATAAGGCATTTGATAGGAGTTCTAATCCAAATGGTTAGCAATTGCAGTGGAGGTTTACATAGCTAGAAATTTGGTTGAAAAAAATTGCCCTATCCCCTGCCATGTCCGCGACTCCGTGCCCCATTTTTTTAAAATTTTTTTTGTGTCCCGTGCTAGCAATGTTCTAAAAGTCGGTTGATAAGTCCCATTTTTTATAATTGTCGAGCGATTAATTGGTGCGTATTAATTAATAATCGGCGATTAATCGTTAGTCGGACCTAATCGGATAGGTCTAGTCAGGCGCCAGTTGATTAATTCCTTATTTTAGAACACTTTTCTCCATGCTACATAGATTGGAAGAATTCTGTTCATAAAAAAAAGGATTAAATCGGTTCCCTGTAAAAGTTGGAAGTTTGGGGAAAAAATCATGATGGGCCATTGGAGTGATTCCTATCCAATGAAGCTTTTAACTAAATTGATACTCCTGTTTTATCGAAAAAAAAGAGTGTAAGGAATGAAGATGGTCTTAAGGCATTTGTTTGTTCAATTGTGTTTCTTAAGGCACCGTTAAAGATTAAACCAAATGGTTGGGTCAAAAGGGTAATTGGATGACAAGAGTTACTGGTGTTGTCTGGTTTGATGATGCTTTAGTTTGGAAGTGTTCCGATTTTCTATTGGAGTTTCTGAGTTAGAATACTGCATCAACATAAGTTATATTTTCAATATAGTTCAGATACCTCCAACACCAAAGAAGGAGTTGACCCAGTTTCTGAAGAGGGTCTCATCTCTTGTGCCTGGTTTAAATGCTATCGACGTTGACATCCCACTCGAAGTGTTGTGCCCCGATGATTTGAAGCTCGAACAAGTTTCCCTGGGAAGAGAATTCCACATAAGTTTGGGGAGAACTGTTCCAATTCGAGTGCATCAAATCGAGTCAGTGGTGGCAATGCTTCGTCAAAAGCTTCAGTTTCAAAGGAGGTCAGATATAGGTCCAAATATGATGTTCCAATTCAATTACTAAGGGTCCGTTTGGTGACGGTTTTTTCCCTATTAATGTTGAAAGAGTTTTTGTAAACAACTTAAGAAAATGTGCTCGGTAAGATGTTTTTGTTTTTTGCTTACTATATACATAATACATTTACAAGGATTCCGTAATTGTCAAAACATCTTATATATGTTTCACTTGTTTTTTGAGGGTGAACAGTAACTAAAACCTATCACGCAGGCAACTCAAGTTCAAACCTCTGGAATAGGAATAAAAAATCTTGTTAGCAGTAATTCTCTCTCTCTCTCTCTCCCCTCCACCATTGGCAACCTTAACCACCCACCATGGCCAAGATCCTTTGTCTGATAACCATGGCCAAATAGCACTCCTTTTTGAATTTCGAAAGCCCCAACACTGCCCACGACATTTGAGTTTATTAAATCACCCTCAAATCACGCAGAGCCCCAAAATCTGACCCAAATTTAGTGGTGGCGGCGGTGGTGGTTTCATGCAAATCCATACGTAGGTATAGAGACCAATAAACAAGTCCATGAAGAGACACAAATTTGCTGCGTAACATCGGTACGGCTACAGATTTATGGCTGTCTAGGGATTTGAAAGTGGTGGAGGCTGAGCACCCAACATGTTTATATGTCTTTTCATTTGATTTTAGAACAAGATGTTACTAAACAAGTTTTTAGTTATCATTTTTTGACAAAATAAACATAATTGTGTTTTCAGTTATTAATAAAAAATATGAACATTGCCAAACGCACCCTAAGCATGACAATGCAACATAACCTTTTTTTGACAGAATGAGCATTTTCACTTCTCAATAAACAAAAAGCTATAAATGTTATCAAACGTACCCTAAGCTTGATATTGCAAAGCAATTTTTTTTTTTTTTTTGGTGTGTGTGTTAATGATGTTATCTTCTCCCATTGTTGCAATGCGAAACAGGTATTTGATTGATTTTAGTGATTGGGAGGTGTTTGTGAATGATGATTGCACACGCTCCTTTCTTTCAGTCGAGGTCAGAAAAGAAGGTTTGGCAAAGGTAGGCTCGAAATCGTCCTTTTCATACTGTTTCGCACATTTTCTGCTGGGTTTTTCCTCCTTCTGAGGTTCGTCCATTGTGGGATTTGAAGTGGAAAGTTGATGTATAAATTGTATTCCAAGAACAATCTTGTTCCCTTTCAGATTAAAACACTGAAATTGTCATCTGTACGTAGTTGTAGAATTTCTATCCTCAATGTGGAAAAGAGCGATTGATGATTGATGTTACTGTACTGTCATTTTCATATCTTTTCAGTTTTCATCACTATGAACAAGTTTCAAACTCGATGCCATGGCAAAGTTTTGGTTTGAGTTTATGGCCTTTGCTTGACTTCGTATACTTCCAAACAGATAACATTTATTTCTTGCCTCTGCCCCTCGTAAAGAAAAGCATTCACATTGTTTTGTGCGGTATTTCATGTGTCGTGAGTTTTTCAAGAACTTCATTATTATAATTTATTTCATGCCAAGTGGGCTCTTCATGAAATTTTACTACTACTGCAAAAAGCTGCAATGTTTAATTGTATTTGTGTTGATTTCAGATAAAGAAGCAGATTCAAGCTGTTAATGAGGTCTACAAGCTTCACAATCTTCCTGAATTTTACACGGTTGGGACTATTGTTCTTCGTAATTTTTCACAAGGCTATTCATTTTGCTCTATTAATTCAAGTAAAAATTTAATTGTTCTTTTTGTTGTCATGATGGGGTACTTTTGCTCTGCATTGGTTCTTGGCCGCAGGATCCACGCCCTCATATATCGATAGCTTGGGGAATGGGTGATATTAGTGATTTATTGAAGAGAGTGGTTGTAGAAGCTTTGAAGGAATTCACTGGGCTTAGAGGATACACAGGAAAATGTATTTTTACCTGTAAATTTAGTGGTATCAACTGTAAGATAGGCAATAAAGCCTACGAAATATGTAAATTCCAAGAATAATATATCTATTGAGGGGTCCTTTCACCACTGTCATTGACTGGTGAATCACTTGGGACTCATTGGAATTGTAGTTGTATCCGACTCTTAAGTGAAAAGATATTGAGCCAATAACAATAAAGTCGTTCTCTTGTTCATGTAGTTACTTCGTGACAATAGATTTATCTTTTCAACTTTCAATACAAACAATTTTTGCTTGAAGTCTTTACATGCAGCTAGATGTTAAATGTATGAACGAAGTTTGAAGCTAATCGCATTTACTGTAACTAGAGGCCGGGGGCACACACGACGCGTGTGCAAGTTGGATTTTGCATGTTTTGTCAAAATTCGATCAAGCAAACAATAAATGGATAGCAAAATCCGACTTGCACACGTATTGCGTGTGCCCGGCCTCTAGTATTAACCTATTGTAATAGATAAACAACAATTAAACTCTCAAAAATTTAATCCAATTGTTTACATATTGTAATAACAATTGATATGTATATACATATTTATACATTACAATGCTAACGCCGTCGCCACCACCGTTCTTTCCACAATCTAATGCCTAAGTATTCTTCTATCAATTTTCGTAAATCAATCGTGTTAGTTCTCACGGAGAACATCCATTTTACCCGGTTCAAAAATCGCACTTAAAAAGTTTAGGCTTTAGAGTTGCATTGACATGTTTTTTAATTTGCCGTGCGACTAATATATTAGTCAGCATGTGCCAGACACTAAAAGGAAATCGTCCTCCTCTAAATGTTAAATTTGATTGAGATAGTTAATCAAAACAGGGTAAAAAAATGAACAAAGAGAAAACCGTGAATGCGCCGATATAGCATTTCCTCAACCCAATTCTGACAATACGTTTATACCTCCAACACATCGATGCATTCTTACAGTAAACATGCACCACGAAAACTAATAAACTCAACTGAAGCAATTTTAAAAAGGTTAAGCTAATTCACCCGTGGTACGGTTTTAGTTTGTTCGGCCCTCCGAAAACCTCCATCGGCTCACTCAATTGGCTCACTTGCGGTACGGTCTCAGCATCTCCGGCTCTCCGAAAACCTCAATCGTCCCACCCGCGGCGGAGTACGGTCATAGCGTCTCTGGCCTTCGAAAAACCTCGAAAAAATCTGTACAGATTTTTGGCCCATCAAAAATAACCTAAAACCTTTCTATGTTAAGAAGACGAAGAGATTCGAGGTTAACGACTTACCTCCTGGACCTCCTCACTGTTCTAGGATTCCCCTGCGCATCTCCATTACGAAAGAAAGGGAGAGCTAGAGAGATGAGATTTTCTATATCCGTGTAGAGAGAGTGCTTGTAGAAGTGGGATATGAGATCCAGTTCCCTGTAGGAGCGGGAGAGAGAAGCATGGAAGTGGGAGGTGTGCCATTGATGCATGCAGTGTAATTACGGAAAGTAACAAAAAGTGGAAAAGGAAAGATCACTGTTGTAATAGCTAATCAATTACAACAGAGTAACATCCACAGAAGATATATTACACAATCATATATTACAGGTTACATAGTGAATGAAAAAACACTCAAAGTTACACACTATTATCTTCTAGATGGACTACCCAACAATTAAAATTCCCTTATTGCTGAAACTATAAAGCATACCAAACACTGAACTGTTTTTTTTTTTTTTCCACAAAGGAACAATGAAGCGCTATTTTCATCTACGAAATATATAGCGACATTCAAAAATGAAATCACAAAGTTTGTGCCAAATATCTTCTAGCACCCGGAAATAAGTGATCCTCCAAGACCTCTTGAACAGTATAGGACCCAACACAATCCAAAACCCAACTGCAAATCCAAGTGCCATGCTTGCAAAGAACAACGCTTCCGAAAATCCCTCTCCTTCTTCTTCTTCATTTGCTTGTCGATCAACTTTTGGAGGGAGTGTCTTGTCTGGGTTGCAGCTTGTGAGTGGAGGCCCACAAAGATTGTTGCCATAAAAACTGGATTCATTCATGCTTTGAAGTTGAGTACTTGATGGAATACTCCCCGTCAAATTGTTATGGGACAAGTTCAAGTGACTCAAGAATGTCAAACTCGACATGCTCGAAGGAATTTCCCCAGAAAGTTGATTTAGTGAGAAATCAAGGGATTCTAGTTGTCTCATATCACCAATATTCCTTGGGATTCTTCCCGTCAAATGATTGCCAGACAAATTTAACGACCACAACCCCACAAGTTTAGTGAGTTCCTCTGGGATCCCTCCAGATAAATTATTTCCAGAAAGATCCATGCTTGTCACCAATCCAAGAGTCGTTCTATATTCAACATCTCTTCCTTTGGTCACCAAAAATGCATTATCTTGAAATCCGAATCCACCTGCTGAAGAATTCCAAGACGTCGTGTAACTTGAGTTACTTATTTTTGCCATGACGCTAAAATTGGCAAAACATCTAGGCAGAGGACCAAATAGATTGTTATGTGCAACGTCCAAGATTTGAAGAGAGCTTAAACGACATAGTTCATGGGGAATGTTGCCCAAAAAGTTATTCGAACGCAGATCCAGAACTATCAATCCTAACAAGGCATTGCCCATCCATGGTGGTATGGTTCCAGTAAGTTTGTTTTCACCAAGGTCGATGATCAACACATATGAGCAATTTCGCAGTGTCTGCGGTAGTTCCCCTGTGAGGTTGTTGTGCCGCAAGTGCAATGATTGAAGGTTAGGTAATTGTCCGATGGAGCTTGGAATGCTACCCTCCAGATTGTTGTTCTCTAATTTGATGATAACAAGGGATTGCCAATGCTTCCAACAGTCGGGAATTTTTCCCGACAAACGATTATGTCCCATATTGAGGAAGAACATTCCCATGATAGGTTCCTCTCCCTTATCACATAACATGTGGTAAATAGATCCTGAAAAAGAGTTATTCGAAAGATCTAGCCAGCTCAAGTTAGGGGAAAAGAGCGGGAGCGAACCGTTGAAGAGGTTGGAACTTAGGTCAATCATGAGAAACAAACCCTCAACATTTGGAATGCTTGATATCTCTCCACGAATTTGGTTACGAGAGAGGTTTGCGTAATCTAATTTGGAAAGATTGGGCCAAAACAAGGTCGGAATGGAGTCTGAAATTCTTGTGTTGGCTATGCTCAACGAAACCAACTTCATCTGAGATGGAAGCCAAAGGGGAAACTGTGGCCCTAACGTCCATGAATCCAAACTCAAAATTTCAACTTGAAAAGGGGGAACCCAATTCTCACTTGTATTCAAAGTTAAATTGTTTCCATCGGCAAGTAGGTCACGTAATCTCGTGAGATTGGCAAAGTGAACGTCAGAGACGACACCCTCCAACAAATTATCGGATATGTACAAGCGTTCTAACTTTCCAAGACGCCCAAGACTTTCAGGAAGAGTCCCATTGAACTTATTATAGGAAAGATCTAACCTTATCAAGGATGATAATCTTCCGATCGACGCTGGAATGGGACCAGAAAAAGAGTTGTTGTAGAGATTTAAGTAGGCGAGACTTGTTAGTTGACCAAGCTCATAAGGCAAGTGACCAAGAAGATGATTCCCCCCCGAATAGAAGGTCACTAACTCGTTAGACTTGCATCGAGAGAAACCTACGAAAATGTCTGCTACCTCCCCGGAAAACTCGTTAAGTGATAAATCAATTGTCTTCAACTTACAAAGTTTTCCGAGTGATGTTGGTATACTCCCCTGAAGTTGATTGAATGATAAGTCAAGGCTAACGAGGGAAGTCAAGTTTTCAATGGCAATTGACACCACACCATGCAAACGATTTTCACTGAGACTGAGTGACTGGAGATGGCTTAGACTATACAACCAGTTTGGTATGGTAGAATTAGAAGGATTCCTAGACCAATCGAGAACTCTGAGTGAAGTCATGTTTTGAAGACCACCAGGAAGTGGAACATCAGAGAAACATTCACTCAAATCTATGGAGACTAGATGATTAAGACTGAGAATCCAACCTAGTACAGATGGTCCAAGATGGTAATTAAAGGAAAGGTGGAGGATGTCAAGCGATGTAAAGTTAATTTTGTTAGTTGAAGAAGGAGAGACGACATACTTGAGTTCACAACCAGACAAGTGTAACTCTACCAACGTAGGGAGGTTGCTTGTCACCTGTAGCCAATCCAACGCTTTGCTGAGGTTTACATAACTCATATCGAGGTGTCGTAGCAAAACAAGGCCCGAAAGCCATTGCAAATTTCCACAAAGTAGTTCGTTGTTTGATCGAAGATCAAGGTAACGCATGGTGGTGACGTTTCCTAGTTGAGGAGGAATGGTTCCTCCGAATCCCGCCCTAGAAAGGTTTAGGTATCTCAAAGTTGAAATAGAGCCAATGAAGCTAGGGATGGGAGCCCCTTCAAAATCATTGCTGCTCAAGTCCAGATATTGGAGGTGCTTCAAATCGAGCAAAGAGGGATTTATCTTTCCTCCTAATTGATACCTCCTATAAGCTTTCGTATAAGATCCCTCATGTGAAGAAGGATTCCGAAGTCGGATCTCGCGGACATGACCAGTGAAGTTGTCACAGACAACTCCGGCCCACATGCAGCAATCCTCCCCAATATCCCAAGAGGACAACCGGTTGGATGCGTCTTTCAAGTCTTGCTTGAATTTAAGCAGGGCATCCCTCTCATTTTGGAAGCAAGTGATATTACTATGAGTGTGATTGGAGCTGCTGCTGTTGATGCCATTGCAGAAGCAAACATGGAAATTTGGAATGGTGATGAGAAAGCAAACGAAGAAAGCCAAAGCTGCACTTGTAGTCATGGATGAAAGCTTGATCGATCACATGCAAAACAGCGCTAGCTCTCAATTGGGTTTTAATTTTCAGCTTGTGATGATAATTTTATTTGTCTCCAATGTTATTAGGTGCGCTGGTCTCTCCTGAAAAGCCAACTTGACTTTTAGTTATCCTTATTCAAAAAAAAAAAAAAATTGTATTTCTTGGATGAGAGAAATTGTTTTGAAGACTATTGGTTCGTCTCGATGAGAGAAATTGACTATGTAAAATTATAACTTTTATTCAAATATTTTTGCAAATATTCAAAGGAAAGCCTAAAAAATCCATCCTATATATATCGGATTGAGTTGATTTTTCACAAGCCCACTCATTTTTTTTAATAAAAATTATTGAACGGCTCGGATCATTCGTGCGGGACCTAGAGTGTGCCGGGCGGTATCCTATCGGTATACTCATGGTCGGTCCCCTTAACTTTACTTTAAATGTTTAGTGCATTTGTGTTAGGTTTTCATCAAAATTTTAAGGACGAAGAATCATTGTCCCGATAAAAGAAATTGAAAAAATATAAAAATATTAACCAAAATTGGCAAAATAGGGGATTTTTATTAACAAATACGTAGCCATTTTCTTCTCAATTTCCCAACGATAACCAGAAGAAGAAATAATAATTAGTTCCGTATTTCATTTTAATTAGTTTGTTATCTTCTTCTCCCATTATCTTCTCCTTTCGTAATTTTCACCACAAACGAAATATCCAAAAATCGATTCCCTCGTCAAGCGTCAAGAATGGGAATCCACTATTGTTGTCAGTCACCTCTAGTACTATTAATTTGTTGAGTCCTGCTATAGGGACCGACGGGTTCCGTAGGGAAATCGTACCGACGGCCGCGCCGGGCCGTCTCTGGCCATTGGACGGCCGATCCGAGCCGTCCAAAAATTCTAAAAAAAAACGAGGGACCTACGCGGGAATCAAAGGCATCTGATGAGAGTAGAGTGCTTGATCCAAACACCATATTTTTAGTATATAAATATATATACACGAAAGATAGGGTGTTTGGATCAAGTACCATACACACATCGGATGTCGTTGATTCCCGCGTAAGCCCCCTCGTTTTTTTTTATAGAATTTTTGGACGGCTTGGATCGGCCGTCCGGTGGCCGGAGACGGCCCGACGCGGCCGTTGGTACGATTTCCCTATGGGACCCGTCGATCCCTATAGCTTTTCTGTAATTTGTTTGCTACATAAATGGACCCAATTGCGTCTTTAAGGGGTTAAAGACTTCAGGCCCGCTAGATGCGTGTCGTATGTTGAATAGAATTGACAATGAAGAGGGAATTGAAATTGAGATTTGTAGTGTAGTGAGAGTTACGGTAAAATTAGTTCGTCTTGATTGAGAATGTATGGACTAGAGCTACTCCGGGTGGACTGAACTATCAAATCCAAGCCCCCGGGCTTGACTAATAGTATATGTATTTTTGAATATTCAAAGTCCATGCAATGGATGAGTATGATTGTATTGAATATGTGGAAAATTTGTGATGGCATGTCTCGTCCAGACCTAGACCTTGACCATTGCTTGAGATATTTCACCGGGAACTTCAGTGCAAAATTTCTAACCAAAAAAAAAAAAAAGTTCTAACTTCTGACAGCCTAGATTGAAAAGTGTCTGGCTCCCATTGGTGTGAGAGATGGGGTTTCACTTGAAATTTGCTCAACAAATTCTATACAATGAATGGTTCAAAGCATATTAATGAAATCTCACAAGGCCACCCCAACATGCACTATTATAGTGCATTTGTTGCACTGGCCTCTAGCGGGACCTGAGTCCTCCGAAAAAGAAGGAAAATTCAAAGAAGGACAAAACAAGGAAAAAAGCCCCAAAAAACTTAGGAAAACAACGCCTATCTTATGTTCTATAACCAAAGCTTCGTCAATTAATGGTGCACAAAAACCATCTCTTCATACTCATCTATTAAAGCAATTGTCATTGAGCCATAAATCAGAAATATTTTAAACCTTGTCAAATTTCCAATTTAATAAAATCCACCACACAGAAACATCTCAGTACAGTTTGCCAATTCCAAATTTTGCCGAAACAGATAAGAAGCATGCAACCAAATAACTTAAATCCATTGACTCCTATGGTAAGCTACAAAAACTGAACAAAAAGAAAAGAAAGCGGGCCTGCCTTTCTGGTGTGCATATCATGGTACAAGTTCTTATGAAATCAAGTCTCCTAAAATGTCTCAACTCTGCAATTCACTTGTTCACAAATGAGGAAATTACGAAAACTAGAGTGTATCCTCAGACCCACAAATGCAAGATCCGCGATTAGTACGGCCTGTACCGCATTGGCCGCCTGAACCTTGGAACCCTTCTGAACAGGAGAGAGAAAATAGTACTCCTATCAGCTAATAAACTCTAGAAGCGCAAATTGCAAAGTGATTGTGAACTTGTACAAAAAACAACTTGAACTTGTACTAAAGAGGTGTGGCAAGCCAATTGCCATTGCGCTACAAGCTTTAATACTTCTCAATTCAAATTAAATACTAAAGTATAGAGAACAAACGAAAGGCCCCATTTTCGAACCCCGCCTAGGGCCTTGAAAATATCAGGGCCGGGCCTGCATAGATGCAATTCCAAACTTTTAAAAAAAAAATTCGGTGAGTATGTTTATTCTCTTTTTATTGCTCTCATTTTGACGAAATACTAATTCTTCAGATTTTGGAGAAAAGCTTTAAAAAAAAAAAGGACTAACCAAATCAAACTAAACATAACCTTGTTTCCCAACCAATTGGAGTCGGCTACATGAATCCTATTTTTCTATTGAGCTTTTTTCTAAGGCTATCTGTTCACTTAGATTATATAAAGAGAGCGTGAAAATCAATACTTCAATCGAATTAGGGTGTCTTTTCCATAAATTATTCTTCATGATGTCTTATTGAATGTTTAGTGCATTTTTAATAGCTTTTCGTCAAAATTTTAAGGACGAAGAATCATTATCCCGATACAAGGAACCGAAAAAGTATAACAATATCAACCGAAATTGGCAAAATAGGGGATTTTATTCACAAATATGTAGTCATTTTCTTCTCAATTTCCCAACGATACCCAGAAGAAGAAATAATAATTAGTTCCGTATTTCATTTTAATTAGTTTGTTATCTTCTTCTCCCATTATCTTCTCCTTTCGTAATTTTCACCACGAATGAAATATCCAAAAACCGATTCCCTCGTCAAGCGTCAAGAATGGGAATTCACTATTGATTGTGAAACTTGTATACCTAAATTTTCCTCACCACATAGTTTTCCAAGAAATTAATTTTGTGAACCATTGTTGTCAGTCACTTCTAGTACTCCTATTAATTTGTTTTGTTTACTACATAAATGGACCCAACTGCGTCTTTTAAGGGATTAAGACTTCAGGCCCGCTAGATGCGTGTCATATGTTGAATAGAAATGTTCTTCGCATGTTCTTGACGGGTATTAATTATCAAAACACGTCATTGACTGTCATTTTTCCTATAAAGAGGGGATTGAAATTGAGATTTGTAGTGTAGTGGGAGTTACGGTGGAATTAGTTCGTCTTGATTGAGAATGTATGGACTAGAGCTACTCCAGGCGGACTGAACTATCAAATCCAAGCCCCCGGGCTTGACTAATGGTATATGTATTTTTGAATATTCAAAGTCCATGCAATGGATGAGTATGATTGTATTGAATATGTGGAAAAATTGTGATGGCATGTGACCATTGCTTGAGATATTTCACCGGGAATTTCAGTGCAAAATTTCTAAGTGAAATGTTATGAACCCTTTTTTTTCAACAAAAGAAAAAAGTTCTAACTTCTGACAGCCTAGATTGAAAAGTGTCTCTGGCTACCATTGGTGAGAGAGATGGGGTTTCACTTGAAATTTGCATTTCAATAAATATCTGTCTTGTGTTTCACAAATAAATTGCTCAACAAATTCTATACAATGAATGGTTCAAAGCATATTAATGAAATCTCACAAGGCCACCCCAACATGCACTATTATAGTGCATTTGTTGCACTGGCCTCTAACAGGACCCGAGTCCTCCGAAAAAAAAGGGAAAATTCAAACAAGGACAACAAAAAAAAGCCCCAAAAAGCTTAAGAAAACGCCTATCTTATGTTCTATAACCAAAGCTTAGTCAATTATTGGTGGACAAAAACCATCTCTTCATACTCATCTATTAAAGCAATTGTCATTGAACCATAAATCAGAAATATTTTAAACCTTGTCAGATTTCCAATTTAATAAAATCCATCACACAGAAACATCGCAATACAGTTTGTCAATTCCAAGTTTTGCCGAAATAGATAAGAAGCATGCAACCAAATAACTTAAATCCATAGACTCCCATAGTAGTAAGCTACAAAAACTGAACAAAAAGAAAAGAAAGCGGGTCTGTCTTTCTGGTGTGTATATCATGGTACAAGTTCTTATGAAATCAAGTCTCCTAAAATGTCTCAACTCTGCAATTCACTTGTTCACAAATGAGGAAATTATGAAAACTAGAGTGTATCCTTAGACCCACAAATGCAAGATCCGCGATTAGTATGGCCTGTACCGCATTGGCCGCCTGAACCTTGGAACCCTTCTGTACAGAAGAGAGAAAATAATATCAGGTAATTAACTCTAGAAGAGCAAATTGCAAAGTAATAAGGCGCAATGCAGAAACAAGCCTTTCCCATCATAGGAGGAGCGAATGAAACAATGCCCAAGCAAGTAGTTGCCTAATTATGAAATGAAAAATAGTACTAGTAAATAGGCAACCACATAAAAAAAAGTACAACTAAACGACCCACGTTACAATGTAAACCCATCCTTCTCTTTCAAAGATCAGCCTCCAAGTATCCAGCTAACTGCAACAACAGGGAAATATATTTGCTGGCTTCCTTGACGGATAAGTACAGTAAAAGTCAACACAGATGAAATTCTCCGAGTTCTCTCCCACATTCTAAACACTACATAGTTTCCCATTTTCCCTCTAAACTCACAAAAGCTATTTGTGTCTCCCGACCATATCAGGGCCGGCCTAGGCACAAGGCCCAAGAAGTCTAGGCCTTGGGCATCCCAAAAATCCCAAATTTTAGGGGCACTACAATATTTTTACTACTTGGGTTTAGGGCTTTAAATGAACCGAGCAGCTTGCGAGCTCGGCTTGGTTCCGCTCGTTAAGGCTCGGCTCATTTAGTAAACGAGCCAAGCTTGAGCTCGAGTTTTTGGCTCGTTTACTAAACAAGCCTGACAAAAGCTCGGCTCGTTAAGGGAGGTTCGACTCGATTAAAGAGGCTCGTTTAGTAAATGACTAAGCTCGGCTCGTTAAGACTCGAGCCGAGCTCGAGCTCCTCGAAGCTCGGTTTGGCTCGTTTAGACCCCTACTTGGGTTGGGTTTGAGTAGAACTCTTTTTGAACTCAATAGAATGGAAAAAAATGCCCAATTGAAGGTAATGAGTTAGTCCAACCCACCATCCCATAACCGAGCCTAAGTGCCCACCTTTATATTTGTTCGTATGTAATGATTAGTAGAACTTTATATTAGTTTGGTTTTCTCGTATTGTGATTGTTGCGGTAAAAATTGTTAAGTACTAACTCTTTAATGACACACTTTTATTTATTAGGCCTTAGGCACTGAAAACCTTTGGCCGGCCCTATACCACATAGTATGCATAAAATCCCAACTTTCCGCAATATCATATCAAAGTCTTGCTGTATCACAATCCATAGAAAATAAGGACGTCAACATCTTCACAATCACACCATCCATTCAAACTCAATACCTCATAAGTCAGGACAAAGATATATTTTAAGGGATTGTGAGAGGACAAAAACAGTTTGGTCGGTTCTGGTGGAGAACTCAGTTGAGCAGTGCTTCTTCTCTCTTCATCTGGTAGATTGGATGGTAATCACAGTCACTAACTGGAAGTGCTATCAAGCCCAGCAAGAAACCCTCAAAATGAGAAAGAAGATGGTCCTAGAATAGGCAAGGTATCTACAACGGTGTTTATCCATCCTAAAAAAAGGAGTAATGTAATTCGAAAAACAAACAAAAGACCGATCAAGATGTAGCTGTGAAGCAAATTCCCACATCGCCTGGGTTTGGGTACCAAAGTACTCCAATTAAAAGCATAAAAATTGTAAGCATGAGGACACCTTCACTTCAATAGCTAGCTTTTGGGGTTGAGTTCTATCCAAGACTGTGTAACATGGTATCAGAGCTAAGTACTAGAGATGGGTAGGGTGTGTTTCTCTGGCCTGCACGCAACAGGTGCTGCCGAGTGAGCATACTGCGCGTGAGGGAGGGTGTGAAGCGAAGTCCCATATCGTCTAGGTACCAAAGTAATTTGTAGTATATAAGCATGGGGCACCCTCACTTAAATAGCTAGCTTTTGGAGTTGAGTTCTACCCAAGACCGTGTAAATTGTGAAAATAAATAAGAGACTGAAAGAAAAGATAAAGAATCAGGCACCTTTAAGATGAAACGGCCATATATTGAACTATTCTGTGATCCTATGAATACTAAAATTTAGACTTTTCCATGAGACAACTACGTGTCTCCTATCTTTGAATACAGTATAGGATAAGAAAAAAAAGAAGACACGTATTCAAGGAAACGCAGCAGTGTTCTCTATGAAAAATCTAATCATCCAATTAATGCAATTAAATAATTACTACTGACTTGAACTTACAAAAAATTTCGCCCAAATCACTGATCTTAATAATAGAGTACAGCATGAGGTCGATTCGGCATATAACCAAATACAACCATCAGTCACAAGTCTCACATGTCTTCATGCACTTTAAGCCTTGTCTACTATAGTGAAATATGTCCCAATTGAGGATAAAGGATCAAGGCATAATTCCACATTTTGCAATAAAAAAACAGTGAATGCTATTTTCATATTATCACAGAGAAGGTATCATGAAAAATAGAACTTGTTTTTAAATGTCGGAACACATACTGTGCATGTCTAGCAACCTCAAACTTCAACAATATGCAGTGTTATTAAGTATGAAATAGCCTTCATATCTTATTTCGCCAGTGAAATGATGTTTAAGCTCCACAACTGGTTTAAAGTCATTGTCCTAAGTGCAGTTCAATATGGCTAGAGGCAACCTCATATCGGAAAGTTCCGCACAAAATTTCTCTCCGAAATAATGCTCGCATCAGTAACATTGGAGCCTTAATTTTTTGAAGTTATGAAATGAATGGCAAAATCCCCTCTGGTTCTCATGGAACTGTATGTGAGAACATTCAGTTTCATAGCTCCTTATTTTGGTGCCAAGAAATTGGAGGAAAGAAAACAAAACTGGAGTTGCAATTGACATTCAAATCAAAGTTCATTGGGGAAATGGTTAAGGAGATTTGCTTGTGAAAGGAACAAGGGGTGGAAGAAAGTGCCGTGTGCCAGGCATGGGCAAGGTTTGTAGAAATTTGATAACTATTTCGGTGGAAGGAAGAGAAACAAAACAAGTTCTTTCTTTCTTACTAATCAAACTTTCTTTCTTTTATTTCTTTCCACACTCACTTACAACCGGATAGTACTCTATTTATAGTGCTAAACAAGACTCTTAAAAAATCGTATTAAAACAGCTTTAAAACAGAATAGTAAATTCTGACCCTTCCTTGCTAAAACTGCCATAACTCTCTGTAGAAGACTCCAAACGCACCCCTTGGCCTTTCAGCTACAAAGCCTCTTGACCTTTTATTTTCCACTAACTTCTAAATTTAAAACCCACTAAAGATAGCATTTAATGTTTATTCAACAAAACTCCCCCATAAACTTAAATGCTTCTACCATCCTTCATGCCAATCATCTTCTTGCATT
This sequence comes from Rhododendron griersonianum, assembly GCA_018127125.1. Taxonomy (NCBI): domain Eukaryota; kingdom Viridiplantae; phylum Streptophyta; class Magnoliopsida; order Ericales; family Ericaceae; genus Rhododendron; species Rhododendron griersonianum. The sequence continues at coordinate 39,702,146 of CM030790.1, read as the reverse complement.
TGTCGAGAAGTACTTTCGGTAGCGGTTTTGTGAAGATATCGGCAGCTTGATCCTGACTTGCCACATGCACCAATTCCACACTTCCTTCCTTCACATGATCTCGGATAAAGTGAAAACGAACGTCGATGTGTTTGCTTCTTTCATGGTTCACTGGATTCTTTGCCAACTCAATTGCTGATTTGTTGTCAACTTGAATCACGGTTGCACCTAGTTGCTTTAGCTCCATCTTGCTCAACAAATTTCTAAGCCATATCGCATGACATACAGACCAAGATGCCGCCACATATTCAGCTTCACACGTCGAGAGCGTCACGATCGGTTGCTTCTTTGAAAGCCAAGTAAACGCAGTATCTCCCATAAAGAACACATATCCCGCGGTCCTTTTCCGATCGTCTATGTCTCCGCACCAATCGCTGTCGGAGTAGCCAACCAATTTGTAATCTTCTGCTTTTGAGTAGAACAACCCGAGTGACACCGTTCCTTGGATGTACCGTAGGATTCGCTTCAACGCCTTCCAATGTGAATGAACCGGCTCCTCCATGAACCGACTTACAATGCCAACACTTAATGAAAGATCCGGCCTTGTGCATGTGAGATAGCGAAGGCTTCCTATCAAACTCCGGTATCTACTCGCATCGACACGTTCTCCTCCATCGAACTTCGAGAGTTTTGCACCTGGTTCCATTGGTGTTGATACCGGGTTGCAATTTGTCATCTTGTACTTCTTCAAAATCTCTTTTGCATATGTCTCCTGTGATGTAAAAATACCCATCTCTACTTGTCTAACCTCCAAACCAAGAAAAAACTTCATCAAGCCCAAATCTGTCATCTCAAATTCCCGTGTCATTGTGCCCTTAAACTCTTCTATCATCTCATCATTGTTACCCATAAAAATGAGATCATCGACATAAAGAGCAACAAATAACACGTTACCTCCATTCTTCTTTACGTAAAGGGCATGCTCGTAGGGACATTGCTTGAACCCGTTCTCTTTGAAATATGAATCGATACGTGTATTCCATGCCCGCGGTGCTTGCTTCAACCCGTAAAGCGCCTTCTTCAATTTTAGCACCTTCTTCTCTTCTCCGACTTTCATGTACCCGGGTGGTTGTTCGATATAGACATCTTCTTTGAGCACACCATTCAAGAATGCCGACTTGACATCCATTTGAAATATCGGCCATTTGAATTGAGCAGCTTGTGAAATGAGTAATCGGATTGTCTCCATTCTTGCAACAGGAGCAAATACCTCGTCATAGTCGATTCCTGCCTTTTGCTTGTATCCCTTCGCAACAAGTCGCGCCTTGTACCGTTCTATCTCGCCTTGAGCATTCATCTTTTTCTTGAACACCCACTTCACACCAATAGGCTGACTTCCTTTCGGCAATTCTGCTAGCTCCCATGTGTTGTTGCGGTTAATCGCCTTAATCTCCTCGTTCATGGCAGTTTGCCACTTCTTGTCTCGCACTGCCTCTTCAAAACTGATATTTTCAGCATCTGCCAAAAGACATACAAGGTGTACCTCATTTGTCGAATCATACAAATCCTGCAAACTTCGCATTTTGGGTTGTCGTGGTTCATCTTCGTTATCGGTAGTTTCAGAGTTTGTTGGTATGCTTGTTGGTGCAACGACTGATGATTCTCCAACTTCGATGATTACCTCCGTCGAATTATTCCAGTCCCACTCGCTTGCTTCATTTACTCGCACATCACGACTCACCATCACCTTCTTGCTTATTGGGTCGAGTAGCTTGTACCCTTTTGTCTTCTCATCATACCCAATAAAAATATACCTTTTGCTTTTGTCTTCGAGCTTCGTTCTTCGTTGATCCGGTACGTGTGCATAAGCCACACTACCGAACACTTTGAGATAAGAAACTGTCGGCTTTTGTCCGCTCCATGCCTCTTGTGGTGTTTGATCATCTAACTTCACATGTGGACATAGATGGCACATTGCACGGCTTCTGCCCAGAATTCCTTCGGCATCTTCTTGCTCTTGAGCATTGATCGAACCATGTCGAGAATAGTCCGGTTCTTCCTCTCGGCCACACCGTTTTGTTGAGGAGAGTATGGTGCGGTTAGAAATCTCCTTATGCCTTGCTCCTCGCAATACTCCATAAAAGCCGTCGAGGTATACTCACCGCCTCTATCGGATCGTACGGCTTTGATGTGTCTGCCAGTTGCCTTCTCCACCATAACTTTGAACTTTTTGAACACCTCGAATGCCTCGGATTTTTCTTTCAAAAAATAAACCCAAGTTTTTCGTGAGAAATCATCGATAAAGGAAATGAAGTACCTTTTACCGCTGAAAGATTCGGGGGTGATTGGTCCACATATGTCGGTATGAATCAATTCGAGAATATATTTAGCTCGATATTCTGCCTTTTTCTGAAACGAGGTTCTCGCTTGCTTGCCAAGCACACATTCTTCACAAAATTTGCCCTCATAGTCCATGTCCGGCAGCCCGTGCACCATGTTCTTCTTTGCTAACTTTTTTAGACCACCATGATGTAAGTGACCAAAACGGAGATGCCACAGCAACGCCTTGTCTTCTACGTTGACTCGCAAACATTTTTCTCGCATGCTTCTCAAATTCAGTTTGTACATCCGATTTCTTCCCATCTCGACTCGAGCAACCAGATGCCCTTGATTGTCTTTCAATTGTAGTAACCGGTTTTTCATGAATACCGAGTATCCCTTCTCCATGAGTTGCCCCATGCTCAAAATATTGCTCTTAAGATCAGGTACATAATAAACATTCTCGATTAACCCTTCCGTACCACCTTTTTGTAAATAGTAAACCGTACCTTGGCCTTTTACTTGGATCTTTGACGCGTCTCCGAACGACACATGTCCATCTTCAACCTCTCGCATCTCCTTGAATAGGTGCTTGTGCCCGCACATGTGGTTACTAGCGCCGGTATCGAGATACCATACTGTGTCGTTGTCGGAAACGGCATCTTTGTAGGCCATCAAGAGTACACCATCTTCTCTTGTCTCCTCTTCCGCGACTAGATTCGCGTTTTCTTCTACCTTTTTCTCGGAATAGCACTCCTTTGCATAGTGCCCATACTTACCGCAATTATAGCACTCGATATTTGATTTGCACTCTTTTGCGTAGTGCCCATGCTTGCCGCAGTTGTAGCATTCGACATTTGAATGATTTGACCGGCCGCCTCTCCCACGACCACGTCCTCTACCTCGACAATTTTGTTGGCTTGACTGCCCCTTCTTCTCGTCATATTCACCTCGACCGCGGCCTCCACCACCGCGACCATTGTTACGACCTCCACGGCCACGACCTCTACCTCGAAAGTTTTGAGAATAGAGTAACTTTTCGTCTTTGATTGACGCCTTGGTATGAAGTGCTTGCTCGAGTGTCTCCTCCTTCTTTTTCTTCTTACGTTGTTCATGTGCCTCGAGAGAACCGACAAGCTCGTCGACTGTGAGCGTCGCAAGGTCCTTTGACTCTTCTATCGTGCATACCACATTCTCAAAATTGTCGGTTAATGATCTCAAAATCTTCTCCACAACTCGCGCATCGGTTAACGCTTCGCCATTACGAATGAGTTGGTTCACCACGACTTGTACACGCGTGATGTAGTCAGATACAGTTTCCGACTCCTTCATCTTCATGCTCTCCAACTCGCCACGAAGAGTTTGGAGACGCACTTGCTTGACTCGGTCGGCACCTTTGAACACTTTTGCTAAAATGTCCCATGCTTCTTTTGAAGTAGTTGCACCGGCAATCTTCTCAAAGCCCGACTCGTCAACAGCTCGGAACAAGAAGTAGAGAGCGCTCTTGTCTTTCATACGCGTTTCTTTTAACGCCTTTAGCTGATTCGCCGTCTGATTGGTGTTTGCAGCCGGCTCTTCATAACCGTCTTCAACTACCTCCCATGCATCTTGCGCACCGAGCAAGGCCTTCATTTGTATGCTCCAGTTCTCGTAGTTCGCCTTCGTTAGTCGTGGTAACGGCATTTGACCCGTCACATTCGCCATTGGCTCTGATACCAAACTGTAGAAATTTGATAACTATTTCGGTGGAAGGAAGAGAAACAAAACAAGTTCTTTCTTTCTTACTAATCAAACTTTCTTTCTTTTATTTCTTTCCACACTCACTTACAACCGGATAGTACTCTATTTATAGTGCTAAACAAGACTCTTAAAAAATCGTATTAAAACAGCTTTAAAACAGAATAGTAAATTCTGACCCTTCCTTGCTAAAACTGCCATAACTCTCTGTAGAAGACTCCAAACGCACCCCTTGGCCTTTCAGCTACAAAGCCTCTTGACCTTTTATTTTCCACTAACTTCTAAATTTAAAACCCACTAAAGATAGCATTTAATGTTTATTCAACAAGGTTGTGGGGTGCATGGTCCTCACGGGCTTTGTTTCTCTCTCTTTTCCTATTAGAAATTAAGTATGGGGCTAGAGTGGATACCAGAATACGAAGCTCTGGAGAGAGAGGAATCATAGACAGTTTGACAAGGATGAGATGTTGCTAAAAATTAAGAGTCTTTTCCTTCCTAGTTTGTTTAGTTTGGGAGTTGAGGGAGTGCAAACCAATCCTTGATCAATTGCTTGATATGTTAGATATTTTTGGCGTTCAGAGAGGTGTATAGGCTTTATTTACTGTTCGGCCTCTTTTGGTCTCTTCGGTACATGGGTCGCATCTCTTGATACCTTGCAAAATCCTACTTCTTACTTACCCATATCCAAATGAAGGATAGAAAGGTGGACCGGGCATGAAGGGCATGAAGGGCCTTCGGGATGGAAAGCCAAAATATGGATTCGGACGCCTTCCTCGATGCTGTTTCATTCCAGGTACATTAGTTCGTTTTGTAGACACCTGCATAAAAAACAGAATCTATTTATCATGGAATAACTAAATTAAAACCTTTGTTAGAGTTGTTCAATCAAACTTAATTTGAAGACCTTCAACTGGCGCCCATGCAACTCTGATTCGTTCAAAAGAAGGGCATTCTGAATAGCATCAACCTCCACAAACTCCACATAAGCAAATCCTTTCGGTTGACCGAATTTATCTGTCAAAATAGTGACCCAATTGACAGTCCCACAAGATTGGAAGTGCTGTTGGACCTCCTCAGGTGTACATGCATAGTCTACCTGAAGTTCAAAACATAGGAAAAGTAAAATTATTACCCTCTCATAAAAAGTGTTCACGTACACACTGAAGAAATGCATTAGGATGTACAAGCCAATAAATGGAGGTCAGGAGTTCAAACATATTACAAAGGTTCAAATATGAGGAGATATGTTCTTTAAGTTGAAAAACAAATGATAAATGTCAAGCATAAAAGCATAAAATAACTTGAAGTTGAAAAACTATATCAGTTTTCTCCCCTCGGCTATATGTTCTTTAAGTTACAAAGAAGCATAAAAGTTTTCAAATGATCATTCCACAAACTTGATAGGTCCAACAAGGTGATACAAAACAAAAAAAGAAAAAAAGCCTCCCATTTCCCTATGATCAATGTCAAGCACGCCAACAATGGGACGATGAACTTCTGAGGCATAATCCGAAGCAAACTGCGTAAACACTTCCTATAGCTCTAAGATAGTTTGAATCACACTCCGTGGTGCACCAGATAGATGATTAGGTGTTTTAGATAGGGGTATTCTACACAAAAACATGTATAATGGAGTTGAACTAGCAAATCGCATGCTGATTAAAAAAAAAAAAAAAAAAACTAGCAAATTGCAACTCTTGAGATAAGAAAAAATCCCTGTATGAGTATAAATCAAGTATCATTCCTTTTGAAATCATCAATTAAAAATGAAACTGACAGGAAATTCGAAGATGATTATCAAGTGCATTTTCTATTTTAACTCATTTGTCAAACAAGCTGCCAAGGCAAGCCTACAGTCAAACGGCTCCATCACGTTAACTGGGCAGGTGCACTGGAATTGAAAGGTGGAAGGAAACAGTACAAAAATCTATGCCCAAGGTATAGCAGGAGATCAGATAATGCCACTAGACCGACAGTCCCAAGGGGGGGAAATAAAGGGACAATATAAAGCTGACACGAAATTCTGAATGTTATTGCAATCAGATCATGTAACATTGTCAAATAAAAGGTACTAGTGTCTAGTACAATACATTTCTCATGCAATAATCCAAGCTTCAACAATTTCTAGAAATTTCCAAACAAAGAAATCACAAGTCCAAGGTTCCTAATTAACAAAGATATAGGGAAAAGTTGACAAAAGATTCAGTAATAAAAAGCAGGCATTTCTGCTTGGAATAATTGGAAGAAAAACAACCTTTTCTGGTTTAACACTGGGAATACACATAACTTTCTTTATCATTGTTGGCATGCACCACGGCACTGTGTTACAGGGCTTTGACATAAGGAGTGCAGGATATGCTTTATTATCTTTCCTGAATGTCCTAAATTTTATAGTTTCCGGACACTCCATCATTATATAAACCCCTAAGCTACGAAGCAATGGATATTCATATGGTTTGAGAAAACACTAATTTAAGCATTTTATTTTAGCTTTTGAGTGGATTATACTTGGATATTTCTCTATTCTTCTCTATTTATTGGGTGCACTTTTGGTCCATCCATATCCGATTTACACGAGTGCTACTATCCTGTTAGGGACTCGGTGGTCCTCTTCCCGATTACCCATATGACTTGATTATTACATCTACAATTTGTGGTGCTGAAACTGTGTTGACAGAGAATTGAGAATATTTTGGTAAGTATAATGCCACTGGTTTGTGTAACTTAAAACACCTGCGAATGTGTTTGGTGTTTCTTTCGTTTACTTCTACTTGCTATTTCATAAATGCTACAAACAACAACTTGATTTGATTGTTTTTCCCCCGTTCCAGAAGGTATGGCAAAGGATTCATTTCTAGCAGGGGGTGATCAACAACGGAGGGACAAGGGAGCAAGAAAGGGTTTCCTCGAGGCATGGTTTTTGTTAGAGCTTCTACTGTTTTAATTTCTAAGCGTTACTATTTCTGTTAAGACAATAGTTGAAGCATATGGTAAGGTAACAACTAAAGCTATACTGACAGATCGGGTGTTGGTAGACCCTGCATGTGCTTTAACAATTATATCAACTTCATTTCCATCTTGGACTAATAATCTCTCCAGTATTTTTGTGGCTTCTATTATTCTGCAATTTTGACGGCCGCATGAGCTTTGATGGAACTATGGTATGGTTATTCTCTCTCTCTCTCTCTCTCTCTCTCTCTCTCTCTCTCTCATGTAGCGTTCCTCACGTTTATGATATTGTACTTCATTTGATCACGTTCCCATTGAAATAACATTTGATTTTGCCTCCTGTAACGATTTTTAATTAATCGTACAGTGATTATAAAAGGATCAACGTAGCTTATACGTCCAAACTACATCACTGTCTTTCCATATTACTGGCCAAAATTAGTGCTGCAGTAAATTATACTTTCAAGTGTATATCTTTATTTTGTTTGGATGATATAAATTGAAATACTTCTTCAAATAACTTTACTTGCTAGGCTCGAGTTTATGCAAACCTTATTTTCATGAAGTACCTTTAGGCACGGGCAATTTCTAGTACGCTTACAATCAATAACACGTGTTTTCATACAAATAGTATTACAGGGATATTTTCATTAGATGAATACCAATAGCTTGGAATGAGGATAACTCAATTTGTACAAAAAGGCCGGCACGAAGGAAAGTGTAAAACCTCACATTACCAACATATATGGACCGCGAATCCACCTCCTCCTTTTCAGCTTGAGTAGCAGAGGCACCAGAAGAGTCTTCATACATGCCCATAATACCAAAAAAGCAAAAATTGAGAATCAAGAAGTTAATATGGAAATGCTGACACCACATAAGTCAGAACCTTGCATACACAAGATAGAGTTGTACAAGGACAAAATGGTAAACTGATTTCTTTAAATACAAATGAGTCAAACAAAAATTTCCGTCATTACATTTAGCGCAAGTTTATGTTCAAATCTGAGGATACACCAATTAAAGTGATAAGGATCATGCATCGATATGCATTATGCGCAGCATAAATCAACAAAGACATAAAGAGGAAAAATCTCCCATTGTCTGCAATAGCGATACAAAACCATTTCTTAAGCAAAGGTATATGCATTGCCAACATTCAAAAGCAAAAACTGATGACATTTTAGGGTAACCAAGGGTTCGAAACTTCACATGATGCGTCAGGTAAATATGGTAGAACGACCATTAGCATGCTCAAGTCTAGCTTAACCCGGGACATTGGTGTCCATAACCTACCCTTCCATTTGCATAAAGAGGACAGATTAGAGGATCTGTGAAGCTGCAGGAATCACATCTGCTAGTCTCCCACTCAAATTACCGCGGCCTTTAAAAAAATGACATGACGGAACTGTAAGTCTTTTATTTCGGAATTCCTAGTTTATACTTTTATCATAGCAAGATAAGATACTTTGGCAACTAAGAAGCCTGGACACGTCCACCGGCCTCACGTATCCATGTCCGACAAGTGTCTGCCACGAACACGACACGACACTCTTTGGACACGTATTGAGCATGCCTAAATACTTGTCCAATGTTATTATTATATTTGTTTTACTTAGACACAATGAGGATACTCTAGGACATGTTGGCAACACTCTTGGAGCATGCTAAGGGCTCATTAAAATGTCTCTGACGTTTATATGAAATAATAACATACCTCTATAATACAAATACACTCCACATTTGACGTGTTCCCGACGTGTCCGTTTCCTAATTTTCAGAGAAATGGCGTGTCCGTGTGTCAGTGTCAGTGTCATGTCCGTATCCCATATCCGTGTTTGTGCTTCTTAGGTGAGGAGAGATGCTGCTACGAAATCAGGCATTAAACATTTGGGCATAGAGAAGTTTGATGAAATTCAAAAGGAGATTTCCAGTGGTCCTAAATTGGGGAGATCACAGGAGAGGAAGTCCTCATTTATATGACCAACATAAATGGAAAGTTGTTCCAGGAGATAGATGCTACTATGAAAGACTTAGTTAAGTGACGAGGAATTACTGCACTTTTTTTTACCCGAAAGGCAAAATCCCTGCATCTGAATGTCTCCACTCTATGACCTCAGCGTGCTAACATATATAAATGGAAGTTATTCAGGTACTAATAAATTTGGGAGATCACAAGAGAGGAAGTTACCACATTACTTTAGTGACAAGGAATCCCTATACTTGAATGTCTCCACTCTATGACCTCGGGGTGTTTACAGGTACTAATAAACTATGATTTTCGGAAATTTGAGAAACACGTGCCAAATCTTGGTTCTATGGTGGCCCCGCATTTGTTATGGAGAATACTTGTCAGTTGTACTTTGTATCAGTATTGGACTTTTGTTTGAATAGTCTGAAAAAAGAGTGCTTAATTTTCCTGCATAAGTAGGGGTATAAAGTTGTTTGATCTTCTTATTTGGCACATAGATTAGTTAACCAGTTAGAATGAAGCACAAAAAGCGCAGTTAAATTGCTTGGTTAGATTGCTCATCATGTGTTGTGTTGTCGGGTGTAGGTGTTGCATCACTAAAGGACCTGAAACAGTGCAAGATTTTGCCAAAATGGAACTAAGAGAAATTCAAGATAACATTAGAAGTCGTCGAAACAAAATATTTTTACATATGGAGGAGGTGAGCTTCACGGGTAGAACTTGTTGTTTCTTGTCCTCTTTAATGATATTGTCATGCTTTTCTCACGAACTTTGTGCAATGGTCGAACAGGATGAAAATTTTATATTTATCATCTTTTCCATATGTACTCCCACCGTTTCTGCTTTAACCGGAGCCCTGTTGCTTCTGGCTATGTATAACTCCAAGAATAACTGTTGGATTGACAAATGCATCTTTGGGTAAGAGATGGAGCATGCATGATTTTATCATTGGCCAACTTAAGGATAATAGTTGAACTTGCATGGGAGACTTGTATAGGGGACTACTCAGCAAGGGTGCATGTGATTAATTTTTAGTTGGGCACATTGTGAGAACTCTAGTTTCTAATAGACCAATTAAGTTAACGAATTGAACTCACCTCATTTGATAGGGTAAAGGATGTGCCCTAGCAGTCATCTAGTCCAATTGGCAAACTAGGAGGCATTGGCTGGGTAAAGCTTTGTTTTTGCCTTAATGGCACGTAGAGGTTCTCCTCTGACCCTGGTTTGCATTCTCAGTTTGGTTAATATGAATCTCACGCTGCAATATAGCATATGCCGTTGTGTAAGGTACTTTGTTACTCCGCAACACTAGTATTCCAGCAACACCATAAAATCGAAAATTAGTTAAGAAACATATATACATTTTCAAATCGAAAATTAGTTCCACTTGATTTGAGATTGACAAAAGTAGTGTGACATTACTTAAGAAACAAAAGTAATGTGACATTAGTTCGACTCGATTTGAGATTGGCTCAAATGGTAAAAGGAGGGATTTTATTTGAACCCTAAAATTTTCCCTACAACACCATAAAATTGGAATTAGTTTTGTTTTTAATATGAACTGAAATTTTAAGGATGTTTGGGAAAATTTTATTCAATGTTTTTTTACGTCAGTGAGTTTTTTTTTGTGAATTAGTGATTTGTGAGAGGAATCGGAAAAACAAAAAATGATAATTCAAACTAAATTTTTTTGACAACCACTACCTAGTGTAGTTGGTAAGTCATCAGGGGAGGTCCTGGGTTCAACTCCTGCTGGAGCAATACCCTTGGGTCCCAAACTATGAATAACTTCTGGATCCCGTGCTAACTCTAACACCCCCACTAACCCCGCTGATGTATGACGATTGAAAAAAACAAAAAAAACTAATTTTTTCCAAATGCTCCGCAGCCAAATACACCTCGTCTTGTGTATAGGCGCGCTGATGCTCTTGAGTAAAAAACAACAGTGGCCGACATTCTGGAGAGAGACAGAGAGAGAGAGAGAGAGAGAATGGAAGCCCTGAGATCCTCGTACGGCGGGGACACCGACTCCGACTCCGATCCTCTCCCTACGTCGGCCGCCAGTTCCGTACACCAAGCGCCAAACCCTCTGCCTCCACCTCCTCTCGACCTCCTCAATCCCCCCAATTCTCTCGGTAACGAATCTCCTAACCCTTTCAATCCCTCGCTTTATAACGCACACAATTCGAAGCTTATTATGACCCACCATGTGTTTGGTATTTTGACGATGAAGGTACACTAGACTAGCAAGGTGGTCAGCCCAGTCGAGTTCGGAGCTTCCCTCACGTTGAAGGAAACTATGCTTTGCACGTTTACATCCCGGGTAATTCACTGTTACTATGTACTACTTGTAGACTGTACTTCAAGATTGAACTCAAAAGCCCTTTTTGCAGTGAATTTTTTAGAACTGTTGTATCTTTTGATTGTTTTTGTTTTTTTTTTTTTGGTTTGACGGTAAGGGGTTGTCTGGCCCAGCTTATGCGCACCTCGACTAATCCCCGCCCCGGTCTGGTGAAAGGCAGGCCATCCGTGGGACTAGTGAATTCATAGGTTGTAATTTTTTACTGTGTGTCCAACGTTAACAGACTGCGTAGCCTTTTGGAAGTCTTTTGCTTATGAATAGCTTTGAGAATTGGGCATCTCCAATCATTCATGAAACGATAAAATGTTCGATGAAAGTTATTTGATTAGAAAATGGCAAAAAATGTGCTCCAATCCTTTTCACCAAAGTGGTAGCAAGTTGAGGAAGAACTTAACTTTTACTTAAATCAAGCAAGAAGCAGGTTCTTCACCACATTTGGTGAATGAATATTTTGTGGATAAGCTTCATCTAAAACAAGATCGGATGAAATGTTTAACAGATCAAGAATTGGGAGCTATGAAGCACTGACATTGCTAGAGATCGCAATTTTCGTGTCGGACACTCTGGATGCGCGACACGCTAGAGTCGTGCGGGGACACGTATGGAACCCGCCGCGTGGCATGTCCCTTCAATTTTATTGTTTTCGATGGTGGGACACGCCGGGTACTACATGGGGACATGACAGGATGGTTTTTATAAAATCTAAAAGCTTTTTTGAGATGAAATATTTATGACTTCGAAAATCTTTAGCCAAAAGTGAAATGTAAAATACATAAGTACGTGCATTAGGCATACACCGTCGGTTGATAAGGCATTTGATAGGAGTTCTAATCCAAATGGTTAGCGATTGCAGTGGAGGTTTACATAGCAAGAAATTTGGTTGAAAAAAATTGCCCTATCCCCTACCATGTCCGTGCCCCAATTTTTTTTTTATAATAATTTTTGTGTCCCATGCTAGCAATGTTCCAAAAGTCGGTTGATAAGTCTCATTTTTTATAAATGTCGAGCGATTAATCGGTGCGTATTAATTAATAATCGGCGATTAATCGTTAGTCGGACCTAATCGGATAGGTCCAGCCAGGCGCCAGCTGATTAATTCCTTATTTTAGAACACTTTTCTCCGTGCTACATAGATTGGAAGAATTCTGTTCATAAAAAAAGGGTTAAATCGGTTCCCTGTAAAAGTTGGAAGTTTGGGGAAAAAATCATGATGGGCCATTGGAGTGATTCATATCCAATGAAGCTTTTAACTAAATTGATACTCCAGTTTTATCGAAAAAAGAGAGTTTCTAATCCAAATGGTTAGCGATTGCAGTGGAGGTTTACATAGCTAGAAATTTGGTTGAAAAAAAATTGCCCTATCCCCTGCCATGTCCGTGCCCCATTTTTTATTTTTTATTTAATAATTTTTGTGTCCCGTGCTAGCAATGTTCCAAAAGTCGGTTGATAAGTCCCATTTTTTATAATTGTTGAGCGATTAATCGGTGCGTATTAATTAATAATTGGCGATTAATCGTTAGTCGGACCTAATCGGATAGGTCCAGCTAGGCGCCAGCTGATTAATTCCTTGTTTTAGAACACTGCGTGTTAGTGTCTCTCTTTGTGCTACATAGATTGGAAGAATTCTGTTCATAAAAAAAAGGGTTAAATCGGTTCCCTGTAAAAGTTGGAAGTTTGGGGAAAAATTCACGATGGGCCATTGGAGTGATTCATATCCAATGAAGCTTTTAACTAAATTGATACTCCTGTTTTATCGAAAAAAAAGAGTGTAAGGAATGAAGATGGTCTTAAGGCATTTGTTTGTTCAATTGTGTTTCTTAAGGCACCGTTAAAGATTAAACCAAATGGTTGGGTCAAAAGGGTAATTGGATGACAAGAGTTACTGGTGTTGTCTGGTTTGATGATGCTTGAGTTTGGAAGTGTTCCGATTTTCTATTGGAGTTTCTGAGTTAGAATACTGCATCAACATAAGTTATATTTTCATTATAGTTCGGATACCTCCAACACCAAAGAAGGAGTTGACCCAGTTTCTGAAGAGGGTCTCATCTCTTGTGCCTGGTTTAAATGCTATCGACGTAGACATCCCACTCGAAGTGTTGTGCCCCGATGATTTGAAGCTCGAACAAGTTTCCCTGGGGAGAGAATTCCACATAAGTTTGGGGAAAACTGTTCCAATTCGAGTGCATCAAATCGAGTCAGTGGTGGCAATGCTTCGTCAAAAGCTTCAGTTTCAGAGGAGGTCAGATATAGGTCCAAATATGATGTTCCAATTCAATTACTAAGGGTCCGTTTGGTGACGTTTTTTGTCCTTATTAATGTTGAAAGAGTTTTCGTAAACAACTTAAGAAAATGTGTTTGGTAAGATGTTTTTGTTTTTTGCTTACTATATACATTTACAAGGATTCCTTAATTGTCAAAACATCTTATATATGTTTCACTTGTTTTTTGTTTTTTGAGGGTGAATAGTAACTAAAACCTATCACGCAGGCAACTCAAGTTCAAACCTCTGGAATAGGAATAAAAAATCTTGTTAGCAGTAATTCTCTCTCTCTCTCTCTCCCCTCCACCATTGGCAACCTTAACCACCCACCATGGCCAAGATCCTTTGTCTGATAACTATGGCCAAATAGCACTCCTTTTTGAATTTCGAAAGCCCCAACACAACGATGCCCACGACATTTGAGTTTATTAAATCACCTCAAATCACGCAGAGCCCCAAAATCTGACCCAAATTTAGTGGTGGTGGCGGCGGTGGTTTCATGCAAATCCATACGTAGGTATAGAGACCAAAAAACAAGTCCATGAAGAGACACAAATTTGTTTCGTAACATTGGTAGGGCTACAGATTTATGGCTGTCTAGGGATTTGAAAGTGGTGGAGGCTGAGCACCCAACATGTTTATATGTCTTTTCATTTGATTTTAGAACAAGATGTTACTAAACATGTTTTTAGTTATCATTTTTTGACAAAATAAACATAATTGCATTTTCAGTTATTAATAAAAAATATTAACGTTGCCAAACGCACCCTAAGCATGACAATGCAACATAACCTTTTTTTTGACAAAATGAGCATTTTCACGTCTCAATAAACAAAAAGCTATAAATGTTACCAAACTTACCCTAATCTTGATATTACAAAGCAAATTTTTTTGTTTTGGTGTGTGTGTGTTAATGATGTTATCTTCTCCCATTGTTGCAATGTGAAACAGGTATTTGATTGATTTTAGTGAGTGGGAGGTGTTTGTGAATGATGATTGCACACGCTCCTTTCTTTCAGTTGAGGTCAGAAAAGAAGGTTTGGCAGAGGTAGGCTCGAAATCGTCCTTTTCATACTGTTTTGCACATTTTCTGCTGGTTTTTTCCTCCTTCTGAGGTTCGTCCATTGTGGGATTTGAAGTGGAAAGTTGATGTATAAATTGTATTCCAAGAACAATCTTGTTCCTTTTCAGATTAAAACACTGAAATTGTCATCTGTACGTAGCTGTAGGATTTCTATCCTCAATGTGGAAAAGAGCGATTGATGTTACTGTACTGTCATTTTCGTATCTTTTCAGTTTTCATCACTATGAAAACGTTTCAAACTCAATGCCATGGCAAAGTTTTGGTTTGAGTTATGGACTTTGGGCATTTTTTGTGTGTGGCAATTTACGTCTTCCATTGCACAATGTTGTGGACCTCTATTTCCGTTTTGGACTACTATATTGTTTTCGGCATGCTTGACTTCGTATACTTCCAAACATATAACATTTATTTCTTGCCTCTGCCCCCTCGTAAAGAAAAGCATTCACATTGTTTTGTGCGGTATTTCATGTGTCGTGAGTTTTTCGAGAACTTCATTATTATAATTTATTTCATGCCAAGTGGGCTCTTCATGAAATTTTACTACTACTGCAAAAAGCTGCAATGTTTAATTGTATTTGTGTTGATTTCAGATAAAGAAGCAGATTCAAGCTGTTAATGAGGTCTACAAGCTTCACAATCTTCCTGAATTTTACACGGTTGGGACTATTGGTCTTCGTAATTTTTCACAAGGCTATTCATTTTGCTCTATTAATTCAAGTAAAAATTTAATTGTTCTTTTTGTTGTCATGATGGGGTACTTTTGCTCTGCATTGGTTCTTGGCCGCAGGATCCACGCCCTCATATATCGATAGCTTGGGGAATGGGTGATATTAGTGATTTATTGAAGAGAGTGGTTGTAGAAGCTTTGAAGGAATTCACTGGACTTAGAGGATATGCGGGAAAATGTATTTTTATCTGCAAATTTAGTGGAATCAACTGTAAGATAGGCAATAAAGCCTACGAAATATGTAAATTCCAAGAATAATATATCTATTGAGGGGTCCTTTCACCACTGTCATTGACTGGTGAATCACTTGGGACTCATTAGAATTGTAGTTGTATCCGACTCTTAAGTGAAAAGATAAAGTCATTCTTTTGTTCATGTAGTTACTTCGTGACAATAGTTTTATCTTTCGAACTTTCAATACAAACAATTTCTGCTTGAAGTCTTTACATCCAGCTAGATGTTAAATGTATGAATGAAGTTTGAAGCTAATCGCATTTACTGTAATAGCTAATCAATTATGTATGGTCGTCTTGTTCTTGTTGTTGGCCCAATACATTTATTTAGGTGTCGCTTTGGTTCAATTAAAAAAACAACAGTGCACCTCTGTGTGACTGAACTCGTCGAGATATTTCCACATTTTATCGACACCTATGGGAGCACACTATATTAGATGCAGAACACAATAGAGTAACACTAAAAAACAAGAACTGTTTTTAAAATTCACAGAAGATATATTACACAGTCATATATAACACAATCATATAACACAAAAGAGTAACATCCACAGAAGATATATTACACAATCATATATTACAGGTTATATAGTGAATGAAAAAACACTCAAAGGTACCCACTATAATCTTCTAGATGGACAACCCAACATAATAATCCCTTATTGTTGAAACTATAGAGCAAACCAAACGTCGAGCCCTTTTTTTTTTTTTGGCTTTTTTCACAAAGGAACAAAGAAGCGCTATTTTCATCTACGAAATATATAGCGACATTCAAAAATGAAATCGCAAAGTTTATGCCAAATATCTTCTAGCACTCGGAAATAAGTGATTCTCCAAGACCTCTTGAACAGTATAGGACCCAACACAATCCAAAACCCAACTGCAAATCCAAGTGCCATGCTTGCAAAGAACAACGCTTCCGAAAATCCCTCTCCTTCTTCTTCACTTCCTTGTCGATCTTCTTTAGGAGGGAGTGTCTTGTTTGGGTTGCAGCTTGTGAGTGGAGGCCCACAAAGATTGTTGCCATAAAAACTGGATTCATTCATGCTTTGAAGTTGAGTACTTGATGGAATACTCCCCGTCAAATTGTTATGGGACAAGTTCAAGTGACTCAAGAATGTCAAACTCGACATGCTCGAAGGAATTTCCCCAGACAGTTGATTTAGTGAGAAATCAAGGGATTCTAGTTTTCTCATATCACCAATATTCCTTGGGATTCTTCCTGTCAAATGATTGCCAGACAAATTTAACGACCACAACCCCACAAGTTTGGTGAGTTCCTTTGGGATCTCTCCTGATAAATTATTTCTAGAAAGATCCATGCTTGTCACCCTCCAGATTGTTGTTCTCTAATTTGATGATTTGCAGGTATGGCCAATGCTTCCAACAGTCGGGAATTTTTCCCGACAAACAATTATGTCCAATATTAAGGTAGAACAAACCATTGGGTTCCTCTCCCTTATCACATAACATGTGGTAAATAGATCCTGAAAAAGAGTTATTCGAAAGATCTAGCCAGGTCAAGTTAGGGGAAAAGAGTGGGAGCGAACCGTTGAAGAGGTTGGAACTTAGGTCAATCATGTTGAAACTTAGGTCAATCATGTCCTTCGAACCCCCAACATTTGAAATGCTTGATATCTCTCCACGAATTTGGTTACGAGAGAGGTTTGCGTACCTTAATTTGGAAAGAATGGGCAAAAACAAGGTCGGAATGGAGTCTGAAATTCTTGTGTTGGCTATGCTCAAAATATCCAACTTCATCTGAGATGGAAGCCAAAGGGGAAACTGTGGCCCTAACTTCCATGAATCCAAAATCAAATGTTCAACTTGGAAAGGGGGAACCCAATTCTCACTTGCATTCAAAGTTAACCTGTTTCCTCCGGCATATAGGCGACGTAATCTCGTGAGATTGGCAAAATGAACATCAGAGACGACACCCTCCAACAAATTATTGGATATGTCCAAGCGTTCTAACTTTCCAAGACGCCCAAGACTTTCAGGAAGAGTCCCATCCAACGAATTATCGGATATGTACAAGCCTTTTAACTTTCCAAGACGCCCAAGACTTTCAGGAAGAGTCCCATTGAACTTATTAGAGGAAAGATCTAACCGTATCAAGGATGATAATCTTCCGATCGACGCTGGAATGGGACCAGAAAAAGAGTTGCTGGCGAGATCAAAGTCGGCGAGACTTGTTAGTTGACCAAGCTCATAAGGCAAGTGACCAAGAAGATGATTCCCCCACGAATGGAAGGTCTCTAACTCGTTAGACTTGCATCGAGAGAAACCTACGAAAATGTCTGCTACCTCCCCGGAAAACTCGTTAACTGATAAATCAATTGTCTTCAACTTACAAAGTTTTCCGAGTGATGTTGGTATACTCCCCTGAAGTTGATTGCCTGATAAGTCAAGGCTAACGAGGGAAGTCAAGTTTTCAATGGCAATTGACACCGCACCATACAACGAAGGATTCGCTTGGAGACTGAGTGACTCAAGATGGCTTAAACTATACAACCAATTTGGTATGGTAGAATTAAAATGATTATAAGGCCAATCGAGAACTCTGAGTGAAGTCATGTTTTGAAGACCACTAGGAAGTGGACCTTCAAACAAACAATCACTCAAATCTAGGGAGACTAGATGATTAAGACTGAGAATCCAACCTGGTACAGATGATCCAAGATTGTAATTATAGGAAAGGTCGAGGATGTCAAGTGATGTAAAGTTAATTTTGTTAGTTGAAGAAGGAGAGACGACATACTCGAGTTCACAATCCGACAAGTGTAATTCTACCAACGTAGGGAGGTTGCTCGTCACCTGTAGCCAGTCAAACGCTTTGCTGAGGTTTACACGACTCATATCGAGGTGTCGTAGCAAAACAAGGCCCGAAAGCCATTGCAAATTTCCACAAAGTAGTCTGTAGTTGTAGCCGTAGTTATATCCAAGATCAAGGTAACGCATGGCGGTGACGTTTCCCAGTTGAGGTGGAATGGTTCCTCCGAATCCCGCCCCAGAGAGGTTGAGGTATCTCAAAGTTGCAATAGAGCCAATGAAGCTAGGGATGGGAGCCCCTTCAAAATAATTGTTGCTCAAGTCCAGATAGTGGAGGTGCTTCAAATCGAGCAAAGAGGGATTTAGCTTTCCTCCTAATTTATGCCTCCAATAAGCTTCATATTCAGCATCATTTTCAATAGATTCCTCATATGAAGAAGGACTCCGAAGTCGGATCTCGCGGACACGACCAGTGAAGTTGTCACAGACAACTCCGGCCCACATGCAGCAATCCTCCCCAATATCCCAAGAGGACAACCGGTTCGATGCGTCTTTCAAGTCTTGCTTGAATATAAGCAGGGCATCCCTCTCATTTTGGAAGCAAGTGATATTACTATGAGTGTGATTGGAGCTGCTGCTGTTGATGCCATTGCAGAAGCAAACATGGAAATTTGGAATGGTGATGAGAAAGCAAACGAAGAAAGCCAAAGCTGCACTTGTAGTCATGGATGAAAGCTTGATCGATCACATGCAAAACAGCGCTAGCTCTCAATTGGGTTTTAATTTTCAGCTTGTGATGATAATTTTATTTGTCTCCAATGTTATTAGGCGCGCTGGTCTCTCCTGAAAAGCCAACTTGACTTTTAGTTATCCTTATTCAAAAAAAAAAAAAATATTGTATTTCTTGGATGAGAGAAATTGTTTTGAAGACTATTGGTTCGTCTCGATGAGAGAAATTGACTATGTAAAATTATAACTTTTATTCAAATATTTTTGCAAATATTCAAAGGAAAGCCTAAAAAATCCATCCTATATATATCGGATTGAGTTGATTTTTCACAAGCCCACTCATTTTTTTTAATAAAAATTATTGAACGGCTCGGATCATTCGTGCGGGACCTAGAGTGTGCCGGGCGGTATCCTATCGGTATACTCATGGTCGGTCCCCTTAACTTTACTTTAAATGTTTAGTGCATTTGTGTTAGCTTTTCATCAAAATTTTAAGGACGAAGAATCATTGTCCCGATAAAAGAAATTGAAAAAATATAAAAATATTAACCAAAATTGGCAAAATAGGGGATTTTTATTAACAAATACGTAGCCATTTTCTTCTCAATTTCCCAACGATAACCAGAAGAAGAAATAATAATTAGTTCCGTATTTCATTTTAATTAGTTTGTTATCTTCTTCTCCCATTATCTTCTCCTTTCGTAATTTTCACCACAAACGAAATATCCAAAAATCGATTCCCTCGTCAAGCGTCAAGAATGGGAATCCACTATTGTTGTCAGTCACCTCTAGTACTATTAATTTGTTGAGTCCTGCTATAGGGACCGACGGGTTCCGTAGGGAAATCGTACCGACGGCCGCGCCGGGCCGTCTCTGGCCATTGGACGGCCGATCCGAGCCGTCCAAAAATTCTAAAAAAAAACGTGGGGACCTACGCGGGAATCAAAGACATCTGATGAGAGTAGAGTGCTTGATCCAAACACCCTATTTTTAGTATATAAACATATATACACGAAAGATAGGGTGTTTGGATCAAGTACCCTACACACATCGGATATCGTTGATTCTCACGTAAGCCCCCTCGTTTTTTTTATAGAATTTTTGGACGGGTCGGATCGGCCGTCCGGTGGCTGGAGACGGCCCGGCGCGGTTGTCGGTACGATTTCCCTATGGGACCCGTCGATCCCTATAGCTTTTCTGTAATTTGTTTGCTACATAAATGGACCCAATTGCGTCTTTAAGGGGTTAAGACTTCAGGCCCGCTAGATGCGTGTCGTATTTTGAACAGAATTGACAATGAAGAGGGAATTGAAATTGAGATTTGTAGTGTAGTGGGAGTTACGGTAGAATTAGTTCGTCTTGATTGAGAATGTATGGACTAGAGCTACTCCAGGTGGACTGAACTATCAAATCCAAGCCCCCGGGCTTGACTAATAGTATATGTATTTTTGAATATTCAAAGTCCATGCAATGGATGAGTATGATTGCATTGAATATATATGTGGAAGATTTGTGATGGCATGTCTGGTCCAGACCTAGACCTTGACCATTGCTTGAGATATTTCACCGGGAATTTCAGTGCAAAATTTCTAACCAAAAAAAAAAAAAAGTTCTAACTTCTGACAGCCTAGATTGAAAAGTGTCTGGCTCCCATTGGTGTGAGAGATGGGGTTTCACTTGAAATTTGCATTTCAATAAATATCTGTCTTGTGTTTCACAAATAAATTGCTCAACAAATTCTATACAATGAATGGTTCAAAGCATATTAATGAAATCTCACGAGACCACCCCAACATGCACTATTATAGTGCATTTGTTGCACTGGCCTCTAGCGGGACCTGAGTCCTCCGAAAAAGAAGGAAAATTCAAAGAAGGACAAAACAAGAAAAAAAGCCCCAAAAAGCTTAGGAAAACAACGCCTATCTTATGTTCTATAACCAAAGCTTCGTCAATTAATGGTGCACAAAAACCATCTCTTCATACTCATCTATTAAAGCAATTGTCATTGAACCATAAATCAGAAATATTTTAAACCTTGTCAAATTTCCAATTTAATAAAATCCACCACACAGAAACATCTCAGTACAGTTTGCCAATTCCAAATTTTGCCGAAACAGGTAAGAAGCATGCAACCAAATAACTTAAATCCATTGACTCCTATAGTAAGCTACAAAAACTAAACAAAAAGAAAAGAAAGCGGGTCTGTCTTTCTGGTGTGCATATCATGGTACAAGTTCTTATGAAATCAAGTCTCCTAAAATGTCTCAACTCTGCAATTCACTTGTTCACAAATGAGGAAATTACGAAAACTAGAGTGTATCCTCAGACCCACAAATGCAAGATCCGCGATTAGTACGGCCTGTACCGCATTGGCCGCCTGAACCTTGGAACCCTTCTGTACAGGAGAGAGAAAATAATACTCCTATCAGCTAATAAACTCTAGAAGCGCAAATTGCAAAGTGATTGTGAACTTGTACAAAAAACAACTTGAACTTGTACTAAAGAGGTGTGGCAAGCCAATTGCCATTGCGCTACAAGCTTTAATACTTCTCAATTCAAATTAAATACTAAAGTATATAGAACAAACGAGAGGCCCCATTTTCGAACCCCGCCTAGGGCCTCGAAAATATCAGGCCGGGCTTGCACAGATGCAATTCCAAACTTTAAAAAAAAAAATTCGGTGAGTATGTTTATTCTCTTTTTATTGCTCTCATTTTGACGAATTACTAATTCTTCAGATTTTGGAGAAAAGCTTTAAAAAAAAAAGGACTAACCAAATCAAACTAAACATAACCTTGTTTCCCAACCAATTGGAATCGGCTACATGAATCCTATTTTTCTATTGAGCTTTTTTCTAAGGCTATATGTTCACTTAGATTATATAAAGAGAGCGTGAAAATCAATACTTCAATCGAATTAGGGTGTCTTTTCCATAAATTATTTTTCATGATGTCTTATTGAATGTTTAGTGCATTTTTAATAGCTTTTCGTCAAAATTTTAAGGACGAAGAATCATTGTCCCGATACAAGGAACCGAAAAAGTATAACAATATCAACCAAAATTGGCAAAATAGGGGATTTTATTCACAAATATGTAGTCATTTTCTTCTCAATTTCCCAACGATACCCAGAAGAAGAAATAATAATTAGTTCCGTATTTCATTTTAATTAGTTTGTTATCTTCTTCTCCCATTATCTTCTCCTTTCGTAATTTTCACCACGAATGAAATATCCAAAAACCGATTCCCTCGTCAAGCGTCAAGAATGGGAATTCACTATTGATTGTGAAACTTGTATACCTAAATTTTCCTCACCACATAGTTTTCCAAGAAAATTAATTTTGTGAACCATTGTTGTCAGTCACTTCTAGTACTCCTATTAATTTGTTTGCTACATAAATGGACCCAACTGCGTCTTTTAAGGGATTAAGACTTCAGGCCCGCTAGATGCGTGTCATATGTTGAATAGAAATGTTCTCCGCATGTTCTTGGCGGGTATTAATTATCAAAACATGTCCTTGACCGTCATTTTTCCTATGAAGAGGGGATTGAAATTGAGATTTGTAGTGTAGTGGGAGTTACGGTGGAATTAGTTCGTCTTGATTGAGAATGTATGGACTAGAGCTACTCCAGGCGGACTGAACTATCAAATCCAAGCCCCCGGGCTTGACTAATGGTATATGTATTTTTGAACATTCAAAGTCCATGCAATGGATGAGTATGATTGTATTGAATATGTGGAAAAATTGTGATGGCATGTGACCATTGCTTGAGATATTTCACCGGGAATTTCAGTGCAAAATTTCTAAGTGAAATGTTATGAACCCTTTACTTTTTTCAACAAAAGAAAAAAGTTCTAACTTCTGACAGCCTAGATTGAAAAGTGTCTCTGGCTCCCATTGGTGAGAGAGATGGGGTTTCACTTGAAATTTGCATTTCAATAAATATTTGTCTTGTGTTTCACAAATAAATTGCTCAACAAATTCTATACAATGAACGGTTCAAAGCCTATTAATGAAATCTCACAAGGCCACCCCAACATGCACTATTATAGTGCATTTGTTGCACTGGCCTCTAACAGGACCCGAGTCCTCCGAAAAAAAAAGGAAAATTCAAACAAGGACAACCCAAAAAAGCCCCAAAAAGCTTAAGAAAACGCCTATCTTATGTTCTATAACCAAAGCTTAGTCAATTATTGGTGGACAAAAACCATCTCTTCATACTCATCTATTAAAGCAATTGTCATTGAACCATAAATCAGAAATATTTTAAACCTTGTCAGATTTCCAATTTAATAAAATCCATCACACAGAAACATCTCAGTACAGTTTGCCAATTCCAAATTTTGCCGAAATAGATAAGAAGCATGCAACCAAATAACTTAAATCCATAGACTCCTATAGTAGTAAGCTACAAAAACTGAACAAAAAGAAAAGAAAGCGGGTCTGTCTTTCTGGTGTGCATATCATGGTACAAGTTCTTATGAAATCAAGTCTCCTAAAATGTCTCAACTCTGCAATTCACTTGTTCACAAATGAGGAAATTACGAAAACTAGAGTGTATCCTCAGACCCACAAATGCAAGATCCGCGATTAGTATGGCCTGTACCGCATTGGCCGCCTGAACCTTGGAACCCTTCTGTACAGAAGAGAGAAAATAATATCAGGTAATTAACTCTGGAAGTGCAAATTGCAAAGTAATAAGGCGCAAATAGTAACAAGGCAATGCAGAAACAAGCCTTTCCCATCATAGGAGGAGCGAATGAAACAATGCCCAAGCAAGTAGTTGCCTAATTATGAAATGAAAAATAGTACTAGTAAATAGGCAACCACATAAAAAAAAGTACAACTAAACGACCCACGTTACAATGTAAACCCATCCTTCTCTTTCAAAGATCAGCCTCCAAGTATCCAGCTTAACTGCAACAGGGAAATATATTCGCTGGCTTCCTTGACGGATAAGTACAGTAAAAGTCAACACAGATGAAATTCTCCGAGTTCTCTCCCACATTCTAAACACTACATAGTTTCCCATTTTCCCTCTAAACTCACAAAAGCTATTTGTGTCTCCCGACCATATCAGGGCCGGCCTAGGCACAAGGCCCAAGAAGTCTAGGCCTTGGGCATCCCAAAAATCCCAAATTTTAGGGGCACTACAATATTTTTACTACTTGGGTTTAGGGCTGTAAATGAACCGAGCAGCTTGCGAGCTCGGCTTGGTTCCGCTCGTTGAGGCTCGGCTCATTTAGTAAACGAGCCAAGCTTGAGCTCGAGTTTTTGGCTCGTTTACTAAACAAGCCCGACAAAAGCTCGGCTCGTCAAGGGAGGTTCGACTCGATTAAAGAGGCTCATTTAGTAAATGACTAAGCTCGGCTCGTTAAGACTCGAGCCGAGCTCGAGCTCCTCGAAGCTCGGTTCGGCTCGTTTAGACCCCTACTTGGGTTGGGTTTGAGTAGAACTCTTTTTGAACTCAATAGAATGGAAAAAAATGCCCAATTGAAGGTAATGAGTTAGTCCAACCCACCATCCCATAACCGAGCCTAAGCGCCCACCTTTATATTTGTTCGTATGTAATGATTAGTAGAACTTTATATTAGTTTGGTTTTCTCGTATTGTGATTGTTGCGGTAAAAATTGTTAAATACTAACTCTTTAATGACACACTTTTATTTATTAGGCCTTAGGCACTGAAAACCTTTGGCCGGCCCTATACCACATAGTATGCATAAAATCCCAACTTTCCGCAATATCATATCAAAGTCTTGCTGTATCACAATCCATAGAAAATAAGGACGTCAACATCTTCACAATCACACCATCCATTCAAACTCAATACTCCATAAGTCAGGACAAAGATATATTTTAAGGGATTGTGAGAGGACAAAAACAGTTTGGTCGGTTCTGGTGGAGAACTCAGTTGAGCAGTGCTTCTTCTCTCTTCATCTGGTAAGATTGGATGGTAATCACAGTCACTAACTGGAAGTGCTATTAAGCCCAGCAAGAAACCCTCAAAATGAGAAAGAAGATGGTCCTAGAATAGGCAAGGTATCTACAACGGTGTTTATCCATCCTAAAAAAAGGAGTAATGTAATTCGAAAAACAAACAAAAGACCGATCAAGATGTAGCTGTGAAGCGAATTCCCACATCGCCTGGGTTTGGGTACCAAAGTACTCCAATTAAAAGCATAAAAATTATAAGCATGAGGACACCTTCACTTCAATAGCTAGCTTTTGGGGTTGAGTTCTATCCAAGACTGTGTAACATGGTATCAGAGCTAAGTACTAGAGATGGGTAGGGTGTGTTTCTCTGGCCTGCACGCAACAGGTGCTGCCGAGTGAGCATGCTGCGCGTGAGGGAGGGTGTGAAGCGAAGTCCCATATCGTCTAGGTACCAAAGTAATTTGTAGTATATAAGCATGGGGCACCCTCACTTAAATAGCTAGCTTTTGGAGTTGAGTTCTACCCAAGACCATGTAAATTGTGAAAATAAATAAGAGACTGAAAGAAAAGATAAAGAATCAGGCACCTTTAAGATGAAACGGCCATATATTGAACTATTCTGTGATCCTATGAATACTAAAATTTAGACTTTTCCATGAGACAACTACGTGTCTCCTATCTTTGAATACAGTATAGGATAAGAAAAAAAAGAAGACACGTATTCAAGGAAACGCAGCAGTGTTCTCTATGAAAAATCTAATCATCCAATTAATGCAATTAAATAATTACTACTGACTTGAACTTACAAAAAATTTCGCCCAAATCACTGATCTTAATAATAGAGTGTCTTGAAGAAACAAATAAATAACAAAGGAGAAGGCTAAAAATCGATATGATTACAGCATGAGGTCGATTCGGCATATAACCAAATACAACCATCAGTCACAAGTCTCACATGTCTTCATGCACTTTAAGCCTTGTCTACTATAGTGAAATATGTGCCAATTAAGGATAAAGGATCAAGGCATAATTCCACATTTTGCAATAAAAAAACAGTGAATGCTATTTTCATATTATCACAGAGAAGGTATCATGAAAAATAGAACTTGTTTTTAAATGTCGGAACACATGCTGTGCATGTCTAGCAACCTCAAACTGTAACAATATGCAGTGTTATTACTTATTAAGTACCTAGTATAAAATAGTCTTCGTATCTTATTTCGCTAGTGAAATGATGTTTAAGCTCCACAACTGGTTTAA
This sequence comes from Rhododendron griersonianum, assembly GCA_018127125.1. Taxonomy (NCBI): domain Eukaryota; kingdom Viridiplantae; phylum Streptophyta; class Magnoliopsida; order Ericales; family Ericaceae; genus Rhododendron; species Rhododendron griersonianum. The sequence continues at coordinate 39,675,826 of CM030790.1, read as the reverse complement.
AGTCATTGTCTTAAGTGCAGTTCAATATGGCTAGAGGCAACCTCATATCGGAAAGTTCCGCACAAAATTTCTCTCCGAAATAATGCTCGCATCAGTAACATTGGAGCCTTAATTTTTTGAAGTTACGAAATGATTGGCAAAATCCCCTCTGGTTCTCATGGAACTGTATGTGAGAACATCCAGTTTGATAGCTCCGTATTGTGGTGCCAAGAAATTGGAGGAAAGAAAACAAAACTGGAGTTGCAATTGACATTCAAATCCAAGCCATATTATGTTTCTCCCGGAGACTCGCTATATTCAATCAAAGTTCATTGGGGAAATGGTTAAGGAGATTTGCTTGTGAAAGGGATAAGGGGTGGAAGAAAGTGCCGTGTGCCAGGCATGGGCAAGGTTGTGGGGTGCATGGTCCTCACGGGCTTTGTTTCTCTCTCTTTTCCTATTAGAAATTAAGTATGGGGCTAGAGTGGATACAAGAATACGAACCTCTGGAAGTTGATTCTGCTATGTGGCTCATTTGAAGAGAGAGGAATCATAGACAGTTTGACAAGGATGAGATGTTGCTAAAAATTAGGAGTCTTTTCCTTCCTAGTTTGTTTAGTTTGGGAGTTGAGGGAGTGCAAACCAACCCTTGATCAATTGCTTGATATGTTAGATATTTTTGGCGTTCAGAGAGGTGTATAGGCTTTATTTACTGTTCGGCCTCTTTTGGTCTCTTCGGTACATGGGTCGCATCTCTTGATACCTTTTTAATACTTTAATTAGTTATCAAAACAAAAATGTTTCTCCTTATCCCATCTTTTAATTTTACCAGCAAGCAAAATCCTACTTCTTACTTACCCATATCCAAATGAAGGATAGAAAGGTGGACCGGGCATGAAGGGCCTTCGGGATGGAAAGCCAAAATATGGATTCGGACGCCTTCCTCGATACTGTTTCATTCCAGGTACATTAGTTCGTTTTGCAGACACCTGCATAAAAAACAGAATCCATTTATCATGGAATAACTAAATTAAAACCTTTGTTAAAGTTGTTCAATCAAACTTAATTTGAAGACCTTCAACTGGCGCCCATGCAACTCTGATTCGTTCAAAAGAAGGGCATTCTGAATAGCTTCAACCTCCACAAACTCCACATAAGCAAATCCTTTCGGTTGACCGAATTTATCTGTCAAAATAGTGACCCGATTGACAGTCCCACAAGATTGGAAGTGCTGTTGGACCTCCTCAGGTGTACATGCATAGTCTACCTGAAGTTCAAAACATAGGAAAAGTAAAATTATTACCCTCTCAAAAAAAGTGTTCACTTACACACTGAAGAAATGCATTAGGACGTACAAGCCAATAAAAGGAGGTCAGGAGTTCAAACATATTACAAAAGTTCAAATATGAGGAGATAGCCATCCACCCACTTGAAAAAAATAACTTGAAGTTGAAAAACTATATCAGTTTTCTCCCCTCGGCTATAAGTTCTTTAAGTTACATAGAAGCATAAAAGTTTGCAAATGATTCCACAAACTTGATAGGTCCAACAAGGTGATACAAAACAAACAAAAAAAAAGCCTCCCATTTCCCTATGATCAATGTCAAGCACGCCAACAATGAGACGATGAACTTCTGAGGCATAATCCGAAGCAAACTGCGTAAACACTTCCTATAGCTCTAAGATAGTTTGAATCACACTCCGTGGTGCACGAGATACATGATTAGGTGTTTTAGATAGGGGTATTCTACATGAAAACATGTATAATGGAGTTGAACTAGCAAATCGCATGTTGATCAAAAAAAAAAAAACTAGCAAATTGCAACTCTTGAGATAAGAAAAAATCCCTGTACGAGTATAAATCAAGTATCATTCCTTTTGAAATCATCAATTAAAAATGAAACTGACAGGAAATTCGAAGATGATTATCAAGTGCATTTTCTATTTTAACTCATTTGTCAAACAAGCTGCCAAGGTAAGCCTAGAGTCAAACAGCTCCATCACGTTAACTGGGCAGGTGCACTGGAATTGAACGGTGGAAGGAAACAGTGCAAAAATCTATGCCCAAGGTATAGCAGGAGATCAGATAATGCCACTAGACCGACAGTCCCAAGGGGGGGAAATAAAGGGACAATATAAAGCTGACACGAAATTCTGAATGTTATTGCAATCAGATCGTGTAACATTGTCAAATAAAAGGTACTAGTGTCTAGTACAATACATTTCTCATGCAATAATCCAAGCTTCAACAATTTCTAGAAATTTCCAAACAAAGAAATCACAAGTCCAAGGTTCCTAACAAAGATATTGGGAAAAGTTGACAAAAGATTCAGTTATAAAAAGCAGGCATTTCTGCTTGGAATAATTGGAAGAAAAAACAACCTTTACTGGTTAACACTGGGAATACAAATAACTTTCTTTATCATTGTTGGCATGCACCACGGCACTGTGTCACAGGGCTTTGACATAAGGAGTGCAGGATATGCTTTATTATCTTTCCTGAATGTCCTAAATTTTATAGTTTCCAGACATTCCATCATTATATAAACCCCTAAGCTACGAAGCAATGGATATTCATATGGTTTGAGAAAACACTAATTTAAGCATTTTATTTTAGCTTTTGAGTGGATTATACTTGGATATTTCTCTATTCTTCTCTATTTATTGGGTGCACTTTTGGTCCATCCATATCCGATTTATACGAGTGCTACTATCCTGTTAGGGACTCGGTGGTCCTCTTACCTAATTGTAAGCCATGCTTAGAATTACCCAAATGACTTGATTACATCTACAATTTGTGGTGCTGAAACTGTGTTGACAGAGAATTGCGACTATTTTGGTAAGTATTATTATGCCACTGGTTTTGTATATTAGGGGTTTGTGTAACTTAAAACACCTGCAAATGTGTTTGATGTTTCTTTCGTTTACTTCTACTTGCTATTTCATAAATGCTACAAACAACAACTTGATTTGATTGTTTTTCCCCTGTTCCAGAAGGTATGGCAAAGGATTCATTTCTAGCAGGGGGTGATCAACAACGGAGGGACAAGGGAGCAAGAAAGGGTTTCCTCGAGGCATGGTTTTTGTTAGAGCTTCTACTGTTTTAATTTCTAAGCGTTACTATTTCTGTTAAGACAATAGTTGAAGCATACGGTAAGGTAACAACTAAAGCTATACTGACAGATCGGGTGTTGGTAGACCCTGTGCTTTAACAATTCTATCAGGAGCTCATATATATCAACTTCATTTCCATCTTGGACTACTAATCTCTCCAGTATTTTTGTGGCTTCTATGATTCTGCAATTTTGACGGCCGCATGAGCTTTGATGGAGCTATGGTATAGTTATTCTCTGCCTCTCTCTCTCTCTCTCTCTGTCTCTCTCTCTCTCATGTAGCGTTCCTCACGTTTATGATATTGTACTTCATTTGATCACGTTCCCATTGAAATAACATTTGATTTTGCCTCCTGTAATGATTTTTAATTAATCGTACAGTGATTTTGCGGATTATAAAAGGATCAACATAGCTTATACGTCCAAACTACATCACTGTCTTTCCATATTACTGACCAAAATTAGTGCTGCAGTAAATTATACTTTCAAGTGTATATCTTTATTTTGTTTGGATGATATAAATTGAAATATTTCTTCAAATAACTTTACTTGCAAGGCTCAAGTTTATGCAAACCTTATTTTCATTAAGTACCTTTAGGCATGGGCAATTTCTAGTACGCTTACAATCAATAACACATGTTTTCATACAAATAGTATTACAGGGATATTTTCATTAGATGAATACCAATAGCTTGGAATGAGGATAACTCAATTTGTACAAAAAGGCACGAAGGAAATTAGGAAAGTGTAAAACCTCACATTACCAACATATATGGACCGCGAATCCACCTCCTCCTTTTCAGCTTGTGTAGCAGAGGCACCAGAAGAGTCTTCATACATGCCCATAATACCAAAAAAGCAAAAATTGAGAATCAAGAAGTTAATATGGAAATGCTGACACCACATAAGTCAGAACCTTGCATACAAAGATAGAGTTGTACAAGGACAAAATGGTAAACTGATTTCTTTAAATACAAATGAGTCAAACAAAAATTTCCGTCATTACATTTAGCGCAAGTTTATGTTCAAATCTGAGGATACACCAATTAAAGTGGCAAGGATCATGCATTGATATGCATTATGCGCAGCATAAATCAACAAAGACATAAAGAGGAAAAATCTCCCATTGTCTGCAATAGCGATACAAAACCATTTCTTAAGCAAAGGTATATGCATTGCCAACATTCAAAAGCAAAAACTGATGACATTTTAGGGTAACCAAGGGTTCAAAACTTCACATGATGCGTCAGGTAAATATGGTAGAACCATTAGTATGCTCAAGCAGTGTTCTAAATGGCGGCCTGGGCGGCCGCCTAGGCGCTTGGAGGTACCCCGCCGCCACGACTATACCCCTAGGCATTTTATTTGGCGCTCTAGGAGGTTTGGCGGCATTATTCAGCCTTGGCGGTCCTTGGAGGGACTAAAATGTGATTTTTTAAATAAGAGGGCTTAATATGTAATTTTACAAAATGATATATATACACACACACAAACACTCTCTACAATAATTACACATTAGTCCACATCAGTTCCAATCGGCCTCCACGATCGAAGCCCTAACTCCAACTCCAGACCTGACTTCGCCGGACTCCTCTCTCCGTCATGTCGCCTGACACTCCACTCTCCGGACACGTATTGAGCATGCCTAAATACTTGTCCAATGTTATTATTAAATTTGTTTTACTTAGACACATTGAGGATACTCTAGGACATGTTGGTAACACTCTTGGAGCATGCTAAGGGCTCATTAAAATGTCTCTTGACGTTTATATGAAAAAATAACATACCTCTATAATACAAATACACTCCACATTTGACATGTCCCCGACGTGTCCGTTTCCTAATTTTCAGAGAAATGGCGTGCCCGTGTGTCGGTGCCGTGTCCGTATCCCATATCTGTGTCTGTGCTTCTTAGGTGAGGAGAGATGCTGCTACGAAATCAGGCATTAAACATTTGGGCATAGAGAAGTTTGATGAAATTCAAAAGGAGATTTCCAGTGGTCCTAAATTGGGGAGATCACAGGAGAGGAAGTCCTCATACGACCAACATAAATGGAAAGTTGTTCCAGGAGATAGATGCTACTATGAAAGACTTGGTTAAGTGACGAGGAATTACTGCACTTTTTTTACCCGAAAGGCAATATCCCTGCATCTGGATGTCTCCACTCTATGACCTCGGCGTGCTAACATATATAAATGGAAGTTATTCAGGTACTAATAAATTTGGGAGATCATGAGAGAGGAAGTTATAATGGTGAGGAAGTTACCACATTACTTTAGTGATAAGGAATCCCTATACTTGAATGTCTCCACTCTATGACCTCGGGGTGCTTACATATACGAACCGGAAGTTATTAAGTAACAATAAATCTGGGAGATCACAAGAGAGGACATCATAATGGTGAGGGTGCTTTCCAAAATGGGTGAGATAGACATGGAACTTGGAAGTGCTCGTATCTGCCCTCCACTTGCATAACCTTTCTATTTTCATTGATGAGGAATCCCTCCCAGGCATATCCACTTTGGAACTACCCCAAAAAGACAAAAGCCAACTTTCCACAACCATCCACAATAAATAGGATATGAAAACAGGGGCACTGGTTTAGTAGTTAAAACTCAACCTATGTTCGGACCTAAGAGCAGCCATTTTATGCTATTGCCTATAATGACAAATGTTCGGCCTCTACACAATCTAGAGACCTCTCATGAGGCGAGGCGTAAACCTCAAGGTGTAGAACCAAAAAATGAATAAATAAGAAAATAGTAGGATGAATTCACAAAAAAGTATGTTATGTCATAACAAGATAGTGCATTAATAGATCCAACTTTTAAAAGTACTCTAAATTGTCTCGCAAATACACAAAAACCTGGCATCTTTGCCCCAACCTTAAATGAACCGACTCTTTACTTACAAAAAGAAAAAGAACCAACTCGTCTGAGACGTTTGCCTTGGTCATTTGGGCGGAAAAGGCGTGAAAAGCGTACGCCTCCGTATATCTCTAATGGATGGGCAAACGCTTTTGTGGTTCTCTACCCAAAACTCAATGCCCAGAGGCGTTTTTGCTTTGCCTTGCCACGAGGCGAGCCCAAAACTGCCTTCGAAAACATTTAGACCAAATGGATATCAAATTAATTGTACAAAAGCAATGCGGGTAGTCACCTGGACAAAGGTGCATAAAGTTCTTCAGAAAGCCACAATATCCTAAAAGAACAGAGCACGTGCCGCTCTTTTAGTGCGCATGTTTATATCTAATATCTTCCTTTTTCTGGATTCACTGTTGCATGTTTTTTGACATAGATTTGGAGTCACAACATAGTTTTCAAGTTTCCATATCACGTTGTTCTTTCCATTTTTATATTAAATTGTAACCTCAATTCTTAATGCAGGTGAAACATTATCCACCAGGATGCATGCTATTGAGGCATCACCAATCTCAAGTGCACCTCAAAAGAGCTCAACACCCAGGAAAGGCAGGATACCAAAATCATTGGTACTCAATTGTGGGCATTTTTGGAGGAACAATTCTACATAGAAATTATTTCCCCTTCCAATCGTAGCCCATATTAGACGCAAACACAAAAAGTAAATATTTGCACAAACTATCCAACTTTTATTTACCTCTCAAACCCATGAATAGTCACATGACTCCAGAAGGACAAGAACAACGCGATGAGCTAATGTCTAGTTTTACACTCCCCACCCCAAAGCTGAATTATCCTCAAGTACAAGCTTTCATTCGCACCAGTACAAAAGAGCACAACCAAAGATCAACACGGAAGCAGAACGCACGGCAAACAATTAAAAACATACAAATCATAACTACCCAATCAATTCCGGCTGCGTGCACTTATACATGTATGTGTGTCTGTGTTATACAATGAGAGAGTACCTTGAACGGCTCCCATCTCCTTCTCGACTTTCGCCTGCATTTCGCGCAGGGCGCCTGCTTCTTCCTCGATCTCCTTGAGCCTCTTCTTCATGTCCTCCAAATCCTGTTCAACAAATTAGGGCAAACTACATAACATTAGACACATACGCATACATAATAGAGAGAGAGAGAGAGAGAGAGAGAGAGGACCTTGGAGTTATCCTCCTCTTCAGCCCTAGACATGTCGACATCGGCATCCATATCTCCATCTGGTATTTCTCCCCCGTAAACCTCATGTTCCTGCTCTTGGTCTAGATGCTCCATCTCTCTCTACTACTTCTCTTACTCTCGCCTCGCCTCTCTCTCTGTATCTCTATCTCTATCTATATCTGCACATATGCATATTGCGTGTATGAGTGAGACACTGGTTCGAGTTGTGCGTGTCTGGTTGTGTTTAGGTTTTTTCTACTACTCTCCCAGCCCAGACACGAGCAATTCTAGGGCACGGATTTGATTTCGACGAAGCTGATAATCGAAAGTGAATTTTGTCGGGCTACCGACTACGGGTTGGACCTTGAATTGGGTCACTGTGTGGGCCGAATCGTTGCGAATGTCGACGGATTTGGACTACAAGCCCGTTACTTATACGGCCCACTATGCATCCTGTAAAACCCCTCCTTAATTTCTCTGGAAAATTAGAAGCCGGTCCTAGTTTTTAGATTGGGAAAAATTCAAAATACCCCCCAACCTTTACACCAAAATTCAATTAGACTCCCAACCTTTTAAAAACTTCAATTTTACTCCCAACGTTATCTTCCGTTAATCAAAACGCCCCCTTCCGTCCGAATGACTAACGGATTTCGTTAAAAACTCCGTTAAATAGCGTCCCGATAGAATTTCGATGATCCGAGCCGCTCTATGTGTTCAAAACGTGATTTTAAGGGTACTCCGTTGAAATCGGCAAAAAAAATGACCAGGAAGGCCTTCATCTGAACATTTTTTTATTGAATAGTTCAATAAAAAACTGTTCAGATGAAGCCCTTCCCGGTCATTTTTTTTGTTGATTTTTCCGGGGTAACCTTAAAATCACGTTTTGAACACATTGAGCGGCTCAGATCATCGAAATTCGATTGGGAAAGGGGAGGTGCGGATCGATCCAGATTTTGTTCAAGTCCGGACGTCCGGATTTTGCTTCGGTCTGCACCTCCCCTTTTCCGATTGAATTTCGATGATCCGAGCCGCTCAATGTGATTAGAACGTGATTTTAAGGGTACATGCGAGAAATCAACAAAAAAAATGATCGGGAAGGTCTTCATCTAAACAGTTTTTTTATTGAATAGTTCAATAAAAAACTGTTCAGATGAAGCCCTACCCGGTCATTTTTTTGTTGATTTCTCGCGGGTACCTTTAAAATCACGTTTTGAACACATTGAATGGCTCGGATCATCAAAATTCGATCGGGACGATATTTAACGGAGCCTTTAACGAAATCCGTTAGTCATTCGGACGGAAGGGGGCATTTTGATTAACGGAAGATAACGTTGGGAGTAAAATTGAAGTTTTTAAAAGGTTGAGAGTCTAATTGAATTTTGGTGTAAAGGTTGGGGGGTATTTTGAATTTTTCCCTTTTAGATTCGGTTTCATCCCAGCCCTAAGGTGGCATTCCGCTAAACACTTTTACTTGTTTTATTTTTATTCAAATTTTTTCGCGTTTGTTAATTTTGCGTCTCATTTTTTTAATCGGAAAAGTAAAAATTATGACTTTTACCCAAATATTTTTCAAAATATCCAAAGATAAAACCCAAAAACTGGCTTTATCTTAGATATTTCAAAAATTATTTGGGTAAAAATCATAAAAACAATACTACCATGTTTATTTTCGGGGTCGTAGGATGGTAGAAACAATATTTTTCGTGTTTTGTGATTATGCTGAAACTATTTTCGTTTGTATCAAAACTAAAGTGCTTAAAACCTTATATCTTTAATTTGCACTCCAATTTTGACAAAAACAAAAATAATTTTAGCATTAGCAACAACCTTTTATTTCTACTTTATGTTCCTTTTTCTATTTACCCCTTTGTAGAGCAAATGCCATGTAAATGCCCTATTTCTTGGATAGTGCTATGGTGTCTAATCTTACGGTGTCTTCGTTATGTCTCTTTTTGTAATTTTCTTTTATACCTCTTGTGATTTATGTTATGAAAAATGGTGTGCCCTTATGCCAAGTGCATTTTCGGCCGTTGGATCACATATATAAAAATTTTAAAATGTTGAAAAAACACTCACACAATCTAACGGCTCAAATGCACTCGATACAAGGTCACACCATTTTTCGGCACAGAGGATCTCCGGCCAAAACCATGACAACGAAACTCCTTTTTTTAATTACTGTATGTAAACTGCAACAATCAAATTCAATTCCCAATTAATGCGTCATTATTAACCCTCAAAAACACAAACCACACGCCTATTTCAGCATCTCTCTCCCTCTCTACGACTCTATCTAAACTTCCCCATGACAACCATGCAAAAACTCACCGCACCCTCCCTCCTCCTCCTCCTCGTCATCTACACCGCCGCCGCGTCCGAAACCGCACCGAACCCAGCGGCGGATGCCGACATCTCACCGGCGCCATCGCCCGCCGACAGCGACGACGCCGACGAGCACTTCCTGAAAACCTGCGTCGAGAAGTTCACCGACGAGTGCGCGAACCAGGTGTTCCGCGGCGTGTTTCTGCATGCGGCGGTCACGGGGCCGTGCTGCAAGAACCTCGTGGCCGTGGGGAGGCGGTGCCACGACGGGCTGGTTCAGAGGATCTACGAGGCCGACGTGCGGAGGGCGCGCGAGAGTAACCGCGGATCTGGCAGGGCCGTTAATGAGAAGCACGTTGCGAGGATTTTGCCAAGGAGCGAGAAGGTCTGGAGCGATTGTGTGAGGCTCGGGGTGGCCCCTGGTCGTGTTCTCCCAGCACGCGTACGCTGGTTGCCCTGAGATGGTTTGCTTCATTTTTTTTTGGCTGAAGTGATGGCTTGGATTAGTGTGGTTGGAGAGTGAATAAAGTCAGAGTACTAATCGAAGAAAAAAAATTATGTTGATCGGACCTACCATACTCGATTTTTACTTGTTGTAGAGACGACCATGATATTTCGAGGTTTAAGGCCAACGTCGAAGATTGGTCCTAATTCGGGTAGTGATTTTTACATTGCTCTCTCTTATACCGACATTTTTTTTCCCTCTTGTGATTTTGAATTTACAATATTATTCTTTCAAGTGTGAAAGAGTATACAAATAAAATGTTAAATTTTGTAAATTTACATCATAATTGGACAAAAAAGAAAATGTAGTTATATAAGCAAAAGAGAGTATGAAAATTAATTACCTCTAATTTTTATTTTTAAACGTATTTACTGGGAGGTATAAAAACAATTTCTTACTCTTTTAGAGTGTAAATTTTTTAATCTCTTTTAACAAATCTTGGTCATCCTTGCACTTTTTCAATTCGTAAATTATCTGTAAGAATGAGCCCATTTGCCATCACCAGTCTCTCTCTAAACAAATAAATGAAAATCCTAAGATCATAAATACAACTTCAAGGAACATTAGAATAGTTCTCAATTGTCCCAGGAATGTACGCAAGCTAAGTGCTCTGACCAACGAAACGTCGACGTCTCGTTGGCAAACAAGCCCTTAGCCCTCCTCCAATCATGAATTACAATCGTTAGGTCAGCCACCTTGGCTCTTATAGTACGACACAATTAGCGTGAACCGTCACCACAACGCCCACATTTCTACTATTTTCGCAAAAGCCACTGAAATAAAGTGTGTCCAAGAACCTAACATTGAGTGCTAAGTCTCTAAACAAACCATTTCTCATGAGCGCCTTCAGGACGTCCTGCTCTTTCGTCCAGAAGGAGACTTCTTTTTTCGCGTACCAATGATCAAACAATGCAATTGTCTTGTTGTTCGATCTGATCATGTAGAAACCAGTGTTGATGAAGTCGGGTTCGGACCCGTTGAATATATCAACACTGATTTGAAAGTCTATTGTTTCATTTGGGCTCAAAATCGAAAATGGATTCCTAAACCATAATACATCGGTGTCCTGCATTCAACAACATAATTGATCAATTTTAAGATCTATATTGCATATATTTTGATATTCATATTTTAAATATATAAGCAATCAAAAATAGACTAACAAATGCGGACGGAGGTAATAAAAAAATCAACTGAATTTTTTGAAGTACATAAATGACAAACATAATCTAAAAAGTCACATGTTCTGAATTATTTTTTGTCGTTAGTAATTTTGGTTCAAATTAATTTTGTACTTTTTCAATTTCTCTCATTAAAGCGAATTGAAAAAACATAACCCGGAAGGAACAAACTTTTGAAAAAACAAAAATGAAACAAAAAATTAGTCGAAATCAATCCGTGCGTACATGCATACCAATTTGTTTGGTTAGAAGTCCGGCCTACTTCTGTGTGAGTATCGAATCGAGTATAAATTATATACACCGGCGGTGTAAACATTTGTATTCTCCAAATCAATTATATTGCGCCACGTCGTCAAAACAATGATCCCAATTAATAGAACGTGACGACGTGGCGCAATATAATTCATTTGGAGAAAACAAATGTTTACACCGGCGTAAATAAATTATTCTCGTATCGAAGAAAGGGAACAATTAGAATCGAGCTTGTGATTTTCCATGTAACCAAACAAACATACCGTGAAAATGAAGTTGAAGCCACGCTTTAATACATCCCCAAGAAACAGAGTCCTCCTCCACATCATCTTGATAAAATCTTCAGACATGTATACCTTCTCCCCGGCAAAGTCTGCACCGTCCGTTTCAAGCTTGTAGCAATGAAGCCGGAGAAACTTACACCGCTCGTAGGATACTTGATCAGTGGCCACGATTAAAAGGTGATCTATTAACCCCCAAGTACCGTCGCCGAGCCAAAAACCGTCCATGAATAGATCAAGCATCGACTTGTCCCCTTCTACGTAGGCTTTGTTTACCACGGTGATGATTACGGTCTTGTTCTCGGTCGATGTTTCGGCTAAAATCGTGTCGAGTTCATCCCGCTGAACGATCATTTCAAACTGTGGAACATGCAAATAGTCGGTATCAATAATACGGTCACGTATTGGGTAACGATGCATATATCACTGCTATGATTCAAAAAAACTGATGAATGGTAAAAAAGAAAGAAATTAAGGAAATACTAAAAAAGAAAGAAAGATGGTCACCGTGGTTGAGGAATTGCGAGGGGGATTAGGGGTGGAAAAGATAGGGCGGAGGCGGGAGGGAATGGAAATGAAGTAAAGTGAGCCGAGGAACAAGAGTAACAATATTGAGAAATCGAAAGCTCGATTCTTCACCATATTGGTCTTGTGATTCGATTCTGGGCAAGGGGGCAACCCCTTGGTAGAGGAACTCTTCTTCATCTTTCGAATTTGTGTTCTGGCTTGTGGGGAATTGCGTCTATCTATCTATCAATATGCTATGCAAATCGGTGAGCTTCCAAAGCCTCCAAACCTCCATTCTCGAATTTCTAGATTTTGTGTTTTCTCTATCTATCTATCTATCTATCTATCTATATTCTATACAAATGTAGTTGAAACCAAAAGTCTTTCAACCATCAATTCTAAATTCCTATAATTTTGGGTTTTTTTTCCTAAAAATATGCATGGCCTCTCTAATTTGATCATAATAACTACTCATTCTTATCTTTTTAAAACCACCGGTTCTTATCTCAAATTAAAAAAAAAAAATTCAAAACATCCATAGGCCCCCCACGTTTTGCTAATAAAAATAATACATTGCAAGGGACAAAAAAAAATTTACCCCAAAAGTACACCGAAAAGAGCAACTAATGGTTGCGATTCACTTTGATGTGTGTGATCCTATCATTAAAGTGATTCTCAACCACTCATTTGCTTTTTTGGGGATACTTTTTGAGTAAATTTTCTTTGTACCTAATATTCCTTATAAAAATATATCCTGAAATCACCCCAACCAAATATTTCTTACAACTAATAAAAGTATATTAACGATGATAAAAACCTCTAAAATTCTATTCATGTTTTTGGGTACCCAGCACTGTCGATATTATTGCAGTCCTGCTAAGAGCATGGACAATTTGCAGGGATTCGTACAGGGACAATCGCGTTTGGCTCCATTCCAGATCGGGACCCGAAATGGGGCCAAACGCGATTGTCCCTGCACGGATCCCTGCAAATTATCCCTGCTCGTAGTATTTTTGATATTATTGTGACCTCGTTCTTCTCACGAATCCAAAAGGATAATCCTTTTTCCAACTTGAGATGGACCAGAGGTGGACGCCGTACACGTTCTACGGATCTTGTACAGTTGTATTCCATAACTAGGAAAAAATACCGAAACCATCCTCGAGGTTTCTGTAACTTACAGATTGCCCCTTCACATTTGGAAGATTAAAAAATATCCCATTTTCTCATAACAAATTACTATCTTCTTGTGATGTAGCCGCCAAGAAGTTCGACGGAATCTGTCTGACATTATCAAGTTCTAATTACACCGCTCGTAGGATACTTGATCAGCGGCCACGATTAAAAGGTGATCTATCAACCCCCAAGTATCGTCGCCGAGCCAAAAACCGTCCATGAATAGATCAAGCATCGACTTGTCCCCTTCTACATAGGCTTTGTTTACCACGGTGATGATTACGGTCTTGTTCTCGGTTGATGTTTCGGCTAAAACCGTGTCGAGTTCATCCCGCTGAACGATCATTTCAAACTGTGGAATATGCAAATAGTCGGTATCAATAATACGGTCACGTATCGGGTAATGATGCATATATCACTACTATGATTCAGAAAAAAATGATAAATAGTTGAAATCGAATATGTGTGAAACATCATAATAATAGTTGCTAGTAACAACACACTGGCAAATATGGGTAGCAAGAAATTAAGGAAATAATAAAAAAGAAAGAAAGATGGTCACCGTGGTTGAGGAATTGCGAGGGGGATTAGGGCTGGAAAAGATAGGGCGGAGGCGGGAGGGAATGGAAATGAAGTAAAGTGAGCCGAGGAACAAGAGTAACAATATTGAGAAATTGAAAGCTCGATTCTTCACCGTATTGGTCTTGTGATTCGATTCTGGGCAAGGGGGCAACCCCTTGGTAGAGGAACTCTTCTTCATCTTTCGAATTTGTGTACTGGCTTGTGGGAAATTGCGTCTATCTATCTATCTATCAATATGCTATGCAAATCGGTGAGCATCCAAAGCCTCCAAACCTCCATTCTCGAATTTCTAGATTTTGTGTTTTCTTTATCTATCTATATAAATATTCTATACAAATGTAGTTGAAATCAAAAGTCTTTCAACCATTAATTCTAAATTCCTAGAATTTTGGGTTTTTTCCCTAAAAATATGCATGGCATCTCTATTTTGATCATAATAACTACTCATTCTTATCTTTTTAAAACCACCTATTCTTGTCTCAAATTAAAATAAAAAAACAATTCAAAACATACATAGGCCCCCGTTTTGCTAATAAAAATAATACAATGCTAGGGACAAAAAAAATTTACCCCGAAAGTACACTGAAAAGAGCAACTAGTGGTTGAAATTCACTTTGATGTGTGTGACCTAATCATTAAAGTGATTCTCAACCACTCACTGCTTTTTTCGGGATACTTTTTGGGTAAGTTTTCTTTGTACCTAACATTCCTCATAAAAATATATCCCGAAATCACCCCGAACAGATATTTTTTACAGTTGCTAAAAATCTATTAACGATCATAAATACCTCTAAAATTCTATTTGATTTTTTTTTTGGTACCCAGCACTGTTGATATTATTGTGACCTCGTTCTTCTTACGAATCCAAAAGGATAATCCTTTTTCTAACTTGAGATGGACTAGAAGTGGACACCGTACACATTCGACGGATCTTGTACTCCATAACTAGGAAAAATTACCAAAACCATCCTCGAGGTTTTTGTAATTTACAGATTGCCCCTTCACATTTGGAAGATCAAAAAAATATCCCATTTTCTCATAACAAATTACTATCTTGTTGTGATGTAGCCGCCAAGAAGTTTGACGGAATCTGTCTGACATTATCAAGTTCTAATTACAGTAGATCACACAGTCCTTGGGTAACTTGTGAAATACTAAAGAGGTTACAAACTATAAAAAGACAGTTCGGTCGATTAAACTTAAGATTTGATAATGTCAAACAAATTCCATCGAACTTCCTGGCGGCTACATGACAACAAGAGAGTAATCTTTAATGAGACAGAGGTTTTCACTTGTGAGGAATGATCTGTAATTTTAAGAAAGCTTGAATTGTTTCGGTAATTTACCCTATGAATAAGTAGAAGTTCTTGGACTTCTAAAACTTTTATTTTAAGTCCACCATTCTAGGCTTACGGTTCATACTAGCTAGTAGTACTAGTTTCTATGCACATCTCCCAAAGATGCTTTCTCAATCCAGTCTTTCTCATATCTAGAATGGTAGTATCCGATAAAAATACGACCCGGGGCAGGTCTGATTATGGAATTCTCGAGGCCCTAGGCGATGTTAGAAAATGGGGCCTCCCATCTTTACTATATGTATTAGTTGTTCAATAAGAGAAACTTAAACATACAAGAGGTTTAGTGGCAGGTGCACGAAGCATAGATTCTTGACCATTAGATTAGATCATGTGTTCAAGTCCTAAAAAGGCTGTGTCTTAAAGCATTTTTTTGGTAAAAGTTGAACAATTGTCCGCAAAAAAGAGGGAAGGAGTGGGGATCAAACTCACAACCTTATTTGGTAAAACATGAACAATTGTCCGCGAAAAAGAGGGAAGGAGTAGGGATCAAACTCACAACCTTATGGTGAGAGAGCAAAGAACTTACCACCAGAGCTACATTTGCCAATTTGTAGAAGTTTGTATATACATAATATTTACTAACATATTTCGAGATTTTGGGGCCCTACACTGAAAACGAGAGGCCCAAGGCGGCCGCCTGGTGGGCCTATGGCCAGGGTCGGCCCTGACCTGGGGATCCTGTTATCCCTAATGAACAGCATATGTGTGGTCCCTCCAAAACGACATCGTTTTGGTTCAAGCACATTCATTCAACAGCACTGGCCTCCCTTTTTCCCTGGCCTCCCTTTTTCCCTTGTCCACCCGCCAAAACAACGTTGTTTTGGTGGCCAAAAAACCCCCCCTAATAGTCCCCCTAATCATGTCTAAAAAGGTATCAAATCAGCTCTTTAATCATTTATTAGTTTTATTGATTAATCATTTTATTGATTTTTTGGAGTATATTTTTACTGATTCGTAAAAAAAAATTAGTTCAATCTGACATCGATAAGAGTTTTTTCAGACTTCGGGAAAAATAATATTTTGTTGACTTTTAAATTAGGCCCACAAAGATGATTATTCAAGCCGCTTATTATTGTTAAAATGTTATTTATGAATTCCTGTAAAAAAAAAATTAGCTCAATTCGTTGTCTGGTTTTATGCTGCTAGTTCGGTTTCTATAGTACTACTCATCTTTTAGCTGCAAGAAATACAAATTAAATAGTGTAAATGTTGAAATACGGAGTATATTGGAACAAAGAATAATATTTTATACAACAAAAGAAAAATGCATCTTTTATTTTGCGGCAATATTGGAGGAGTACAATTTCATTGCCAACAATGATTTCATGGACATAGAAATCGCCCACAGGAACAAGATACATGGATGGCATGAAATAAGACCGAATCAATTTTCCATGATCACCAGTCTCTCCCTAAACAAAAATAAATGAAAATCCTAAGATCATACAACTTTAGGGAACAATTGAATAATTCTCAATTGTCCCAGGAATGAAAACACGCTAAGTAATGTCGACGTTTCATTGGCAGATAAACTCTTAGCCCTCTTCCAATCATGAATTACAGTTGTTAGATCAGCCACCTTGACACTTATGGTACGACCACAACAGTTAGCATGAACAGTCACCACAACCCCAACATCTCTACTATTTTCGCAAAAGGCACTAAAATAAAGTGTGTTGAAAAACTTAAAGGAGAGTCCTAGGTCTTTAAACAAACCGTTTTTCACGAGCGTCGTCAAAACCTCCTGCTCATTCAATCCAACATAGTCTTTTCTTGCCGCGTACCAATAGTCAAACATTGAAATTGTCTTCTTGTTCGATCTGACAATGGAAATACCATTGTTGAGATGGTTGGGATCGGACCCATTGAAATGGTCGGTGGAGTTTTGGAAGTCTATCGTTTCGTTTGAGCTCGGAATGGAAAATGGGTTCGTAAGCCATAATACGTCAGTGTCCTGCATTCAATGAAATAATTGATCAACTTTAAATATTAAGTAACGATTAAAAGATAAATACCCCCTGATTCCGAGATGAATGACCTACTTTTGACTGGACCGGAGAAGAAATTAGTCGAGCTGCGTGTTAAAGCAATTGGGGGATGGTATTGTGCAGTGGTGTGCGTAGCACCATGCTGCGCACCTCCGAGCTGTCGAATCGTGCATCCAACGGCTCGGATCTCATCTCGGCAATGAACGGCTCTAGATCGTTGGTTGCCGAGATGAGATCCGAACCGTCAGATACACGATCCGACGGCTTGGAGATGCGCAGCATGGTGCTGTGCACCTCACTGCACAACACCAACCCGAAATCCGTGTTAAAGCTAGTCCGGATATTCTAACTGCCAGACAAGATGTAGACCAAATCGCAACAATTTTTTTTTGAAAAACTGAAGGGACCGATCGAACCTTGCCTAGTGCGAGAACTGTATCCGCACCTCTTCTTTTGCTTCCCTTTCCACGTTCGATCCCCTTAAATACATGCTAAGTGTATATTCTCATGAAAGTGTCTTACAAAAGTCAAGTTTCCGTACACCTAACAAACGTACCGTGAAGATGAAGTTGTAGCCTCGCTTGAGAACATCCGGCCCCAAGAAACTGGGTCCGCCTCCACATCATCTTGACATAATCTTCAGACATGAACTTCTTCTCCTCGGCAAAATTGAAACCGTCTGTTTCAAGCCTGTAGCAATGAAGCCAGAGAAACTTGCATCGTTGGTATACGATACTTGATCAGTGGCTACAACTAGAAGGTGATTTATTAATCCCTGAGTACCATCGCCGAGCCAGAAGCCGTCCAAGAATATATAGATCAAGCATCGACTTGTCCCCTTCCACATAAGCTCTGTTTACCATGGCGATGGTTACAGTCTTGTTTTCGGTTAACGTTTCGGCTAAAACCGCGTTGAGTTCATCCCGGTGAACAACCATTTCAAACTATCGAACATGTAAATAGTCTCTGTTGTCAAAAAAATAGTCTCTGTTATCAATAATATGGATATATTGGGACGCACAACTACGATAACAAAATAAAAGCATTGCATTCACAATAACTTAAAACAAAAAAGAAAAGAAAAGAAAGAAAGATGCTTACCATGGTTGAGGAATTGGATTGGGGACTAGGGCTGGAAAAGATAGGCTTGAGAGGGGAGGGGAGGGAATGGAGATGAAGATGTCAAGGACACCGAGGAACAATTAAGAGCGACAATATCGTGAAATCGAAAGCTCGATTCTTGATCGTACGGCTCGTACGATTCGATTCTGGAGAAGTAGAGGAGCTCTTCATCTCTGTGTTCTGGTTTGTGATTTCCAGTAATTAGTTCGTGGACTTTCGAATTAACAAGTAGAAGTTCTAGGGACAGGGACTGACGTTCACCATTAAAGCCTCATAGCTCACATCGTATTCAGAAATTTATACACATCGTTTCGTACAAACACACTGTGGGTATGTGTATGGTTGAGGCCTTGGATAACCGAATGGGTATCGGTTCGGGTATGGTTTAGCAGATTTCCGAACCGATCCCCGAACCGAACCGAATAGAAATTGTATAATTAGGAAATTACCTATATATATATATATATATATGTATAGGAGTAAAAAGAGATGAGTGGTCGAAGTGCATACGTCTTAGTATAAAAAATATACATGTACTAGTTTGAAAAGGTAGTGAAAAAAAGAAGTTGGGCAAAAAATGTAGAGAGACGTTTTTTCTCCCAATCCCATATCGGTGAAACATGAAAAACTAAAGACCTTTTCACCCTATATAAGGCTCAACGCCAATGGTTCAGCAAACAAGTACTCTTTACATGTAAAAGGTGGGCCATCAACCTTTACGCCTTAAGTTGCCAGCTAATTGCATTAATTGATGGTAGTCTCACAGTTAAAGGTTTTCACTTCGGGTACCCAATCGATTTGGGGATTACCCGAACCCCGAATGGTTCGGGTATGGTTTTTTCTTACTGTCCTCGTTTGGGTATCGAGACGGATATGGGTAGGGGTTCAATTTCGGGGATCGGGTACGGAATTCCCCATATCCGCCCTGAACGCCCAGATTTCCATCCCTAAATTCGATCATGAGAGAAAACATGCATAAGGGTGTTTTTGTCTATTTACCTTTTCTATTGTCTTGTAATTTTCCTTTTGTTGTAAGGGTAGTCTAGTCCTTTTATTCCTTGCTTGTATAGACATCAGGTCATACATTTTGTACATACTGATTTGCGATTGTTCGAAGGGTTTCAGAGCAAACCATCTTCTCCTCCAAAAATGTTTGATCCTTGTAGATATGTTTGGTTTATATTCACATGGTATTAGAGCTCCTTTCTCAAGATTGGAAGGTTTGAATCTCATCACTGAGAAGTAAAACGTTCAGGTGCTGCTGTAACCCCTACGCTGGTGCGAAATCCTCTCTTTCTCGTAAGCTTTTGGCCGTTTTGAACAACATTCAGTCTCTCTTTTTGCTTTTGAAGGTAGATTCTTCCGTTACTCTTACCTCATATCAATTCTCCGATCTGTATTTTGTTGTTGGTTGGGTCTTGTTTGGAACTAATGGTTGAGGTTGTGTAGAACTGCTGTCAGTGTGGTTTATGTGAGTTTTCCTTTGCGCTGAATATTTTTTCGAGGTATGGGTAGTGATTCAAAACGACCTATTCCAATAAAGTTGAATGGATCAAATTACTCTTACTGGTCTTATCTGATGAAAACTTATATTACTGGGAAAGAACAGTGGGGGTATATTGATGGGTCTATTGTAGCTCCCGACATAATAGATAAGGGTTTATTTAAAGTATGGGATGTCAACAATGCGCAAGTTCTCGATCTCTTCGATTAACATAACAGTAGAGCCTTCTATTGGTATGCACTTTGCGAAATTCAACACTGCAAAAGAAGTTTGGGATTATTTAGAAAGTATATATGTGCAGTCAAACTTCGCAAGGAGATATGAATTAGAAAATATCTTAAGAAGCATGCGACAAGATAATAAATCAGCTCAAGATTTTTATAACGTGATAAATGGTATTTGGGATGAATTGGATATGATGGATCCTTCCGAGTTGCGGAATCTTACTGTTTATCAAAAGGTTAGAGCAGAGCAAAAACTTGTGCAGTTTTTGATGGCCTTGCGATTCGAGTTTGAACCTTTGCGGGGATCTGTCTTGCATCGCTCCCCACTACCTAGTTTGGAAAACATCTTGAGTGAATTAGTTGCGGAGGAAACTAGACTCAAAACTTCTTTGTTACCTCATTTGCAAACTGAGTCTGTTTTACTTGCAACACAACGTTCTCAATTCCGTCTGCAATCATCAACTCGTGGGAACCAAAAAGCAGCTGTTGATGAATGCAATTTTTTTCATGAAAAAGGGCATTGGAAAAAGGATTGTCCCAAGTTTCGAAACAAGGACAAAGGAATCTTGCCTTCTCCACATCAAACTTCACACTCTCATCGCAATGTGTTCAAGCCATTGTCTTTCGGACCTATCTTAGCCTTCTCTTCGCATTCCGTTGCTGCTAGTTCTGATCGTACTTTCAACCAAACAGCTATTACCCATGAAGAGGTTCAGTCCTTAGTTGCTCAACAGATTCAACAATTGCTAGGCACTTCCTTGGAGCGTAAATCCCCAAATTCTGTAGCCATGTCTGTCGCGAACACTGGTAATCTATAATTTAGCTCCTTCAGGTAAACCTCATTCTTGGATATTTGACTCTGGTGCATCTCAACATATGACTCATAACTCATCTATTCTTGTTAATTGTTCTAGTCCTCTTTCACCCACTTCTATTCAAACTACAGATGGATCACCCATGGAAGTTCTTCAAATGGGGTCCATAACTCAAGATTCCTTTCCTTCTAGATGTCTTTCTGTTTCTAATGTTTTGCATATTCCTAAGTTGTCTGTAAATCTTCTTTCAATTAGTCAGCTCATAGATTCTGGGTGTAATGTCACATTTTCGTCTTCTGGTTGTGTTGTTCAGGATCGACATACAGGGAGGCAGATTGGGACAGGCCTTAGAGAGGGGGGACTTTATTTTTTGAAGCAGCTCATTGCTCCACATGCTCATCAAGATAAATCTGCTTTTTCTTCTTTTATTTTGCATAAACACTCGTCTAAGTTTCATTTATGGCACTCTAGATTGGGTCATGTTTCGAGTTCTCGACTTAAGTATATGGTGGCTAATGGTCTTTTAGGCGATGTGACACATTCTGATATCTCTGATTCTAAAGGATGTAAACTTGGGAAGTTCACAGCTCTTCCTTTTTGTAGAAGTACATCTTATTCTAATGCTCCTTTTGATCTTATTCACTCGGATGTTTGGGGTCCTTCTCCTATTGCAACAAAAGGTGGATAGTCTTACTATGTGTCTTTCATTGATAATTACACTCGATATTGTTGGGTTTTTCGTATGCGGCGTAAGTCTGACTTTTTCAATATCTATTCTAACTTTGTTGCAATGGTCAAAACTCAATTCAATGCTAAGGTTAAGGTCTTTCAAACTGATTTGGGGGGAGAATATAGCTATAAGCCCTTCCTTGAGTTACTTGCTTATGAGGGGAGAATTTTGCAATATGATTGTTCTGATACACCCCAACAAAGTGGTAGAGCTGACAGAAAACATTGCCATATTCTTGAGACTGCAAGATCCCTTTTACTCTCGGCTTCTATTCCAAGCTCCTTTAGGGGAGAAGCGGTTCTCACATCTGCTTATTTGATTAATCGAGTTCCTACCATATTGAATGACAGATTTTCTCCTTATGAAAAATTGTTTGGTATTCGACCTAATTACTCTGAACTTAAAGTGTTTGGGTGTGCTTGTTTTGTTCTCCTCCCGAAAAATGAACGAACCAAGCTCACTGCTCGTTCTGCCTTGTGTGTGTTCCTAGGTTATGGAATTGAACAAAAGGGTTATAGATGCTATGATCCTATTGCTAAGAAGCTTTGCATTTCTAGGCATGTTGCATTCTTGGAGCATCTTCCTTTTTACTGTCTTCTTGCCTCCTCATCAAGTCTTTCTAAAGAAGATGTTCTTATGTTCAATCCCTTTTCTAGCTCAGCTTTTTCAACTAGTTCTGACTCTCCACATGTTCCTGATGAGGGAACTGAGTTTAGTCCTGTTTCTGAGATTGTTGTTGTTCCTGAGGATGCTCAACCTTCATCTCCATTGGTGCATTTTGAAAGTGCCTCTCAATCTGATCCCCCTGCTACCTCTGATGATGTCGATCCTACAACCTCACAAGTTGACATCAGGTATCCTTCTTGTTCTCACAATCCTCCTTCTTGGCTAGCAGATTATAAAACTTATTTTTCCCCTTCGTTTCAATCTTTTCTTACCTTGGTTCATTCGAATCATGAACCTCGATCTTATAAAGAAGCAGTTGTTATCCCTCATTGGAAGGATGCCATGGATGAGGAACTTAATGCCCTTCATAGAACTTAAACTTGGGACTTAGTTACTCTACCTAAAGTGAAGGAGGCCATTGGATGTAAGTGGGTTTATAAAATCAAAACTAAGTCAGATGGATCACTTGAGAGATACAAAGCTAGGCTAGTGGCAAAAGGTTATGCTCAAGAGTATGGTATTGATTATGAAGAAACTTTTGCCCATGTTGCCAAACTGACATCAGTTCGAACATTGATTTATGTGGCTTCCAAGCTACAATGGCCCTTGTACCAAATGGATGTCAAAAATGCTTTTTTGAATGGTGATTTACAAGAGGAAGTTTACATGAAACTTCCCCCAGGTCTTTCTTGCCCTTCGAATCAGGTTTGCCAATTGCGTCGAGCTTTATATGGTCTCAAACCAGCACCACATGCTTGGTTTGAGAAATTCAATTCCACTATTAAAAAGTTTGGTTTTTCTGAAAGTCATCATGATTCTGCTCTTTTTTGTCGTACCTCTGAACGTGGAAAGATTTTATTGCTTATATATGTTGATGACATAATTTATTTCTGGGGATGATGCAATTGGTGTGAGTGAATTGAAGCAGTATTTGTATGACCAGTTTGAAATGAAAGACTTGGGAAACCTTCGATATTTTTTGGGTATTGAGATTGCTTACTCTCCTAAGGGTTATGTTCTGTCCCAATCAAAGTATGCTATCGATGTTATTAATCGTGCTGGGTTGACTGATAAAAAATTAGTTGATATACTCCTTCGGAAGTCAATGTCAAACTTTGTCCAACTGATGGTGTCCCATTGGCAGATGTTATCTTGTATCGTCAAATTGTTAGTTGTTTGGTTTACTTGACTATTACACGGCTGGATCTTGCCTATGCTATTCATATTGTTAGTCAATTTGTTTCTAGTCCTCCTTCAGTTCATTGGGCAGCCGTGGTGCGCATCCTCAAGTATCTTCATGGAACCTTGTTCCAAGATTTGCTCCTTTCTTCTTCACCAAATATGGAACTTCAAGCATACTCAGATGCAGATTGGGCAGGTGATATTTCTGATAGGAAGTCAACGACAGGTTTTTGTATTTTTCTTGGAGATACTCTTATATATATCTTGGAAAAGTAAAAAGCAAAGTGTTATATCTCGATCTAGCTCTGAGGCTGAATATCGTGCTATGGCTCTTACAGCTACTGAGATTATATGGTTACGGTGGTTGTTGCAAGATATAGGTGTTCGTGTCTTCTCCGACGCCAATGTTTTGCGATAATAAAAGTGCAATTCAAATTGTGCATAACTCAGTCTTCCATGAGCAAACGAAGCACATCGAGATTGATTGTCACTTTGTTCGTCAACACTTACAAAACGACTCTCTCTCTCTCTCCCCTAGGCCATCATCCATCCAACTTGCCGATTTTTCACCAAGGCTTATACTATCACTCGCTTTAAATTTCTTTTTAGCAAACTCTCGATGTTATCCTTGTCAATCACATCATGAGTTTGAAGGGGGGTGAGAGAAAACATAAGAGTGTTTTTGTCTATTTACCTTTTCTACCGTCTTGTAATTTTCCTTTTGTTGAAAGGGTAGTCTAGTCCTTTTATTCCTTGCTTGTATAGACATCAGGTTATTCATTTTGTAGATACGGTATTGAGATTGTTCGAAGGGTTTCAGAGCAAACCCTCTTCTCCTCCAAAAATGTTTGATCCTTCTGGATATGTTTGGTCTATATTCACAGATCAAGAATCATATCTTTTTAGTGACACTGTTCACCGTGGATGGACGCATCTTTTTATAAACCAAGGTGTCCCTTCCTCCTTGATGACTATACGGAATAATCACTAGTTGGCCGATAAATATCATGTCCCTCATTTCATTCGAAGGCGATACAAAAAGGTTTTTGTCTATACTTTCATCGAGTTAGAGTCTTTTTAATTTGAGGGAGTGCAAAACACTGAGAGGTTCAACAGGCCCCATTGATTATAGTGTTGTTTCCGTGGGGCGTTTGGTTAATTAAGTAGTGCAGAGAGATAGACATTCATGCAAATCGCATGTACCGTAACGGGGACGAATACATCTTAAGCACAAAGTGCAACACTCCAGATGGTCCATTTGATTCCATCAATTTTCAGGTTTTGGGTTCTAAGTTAATTTATTACATTTTGATATTATTAGGTTCATGACAAAAAGTAAACATTATTTTCTACCATAAGGCTCAGTTGGATGACCAAAATCTTCAGTAGGAATAGGAATGTGATTACTAGGAATCAAATTCCTAGGAATCTTATTGAGCGGGAATAGAAATATGATTACTAGGAATAAAATACCTGAAGTAATTTCATTCAGGTGTTTGGATTAATTCAGTAATATTATGCAGAAATCATTTTTTTTTTTGGAAATTTATCAAACTCAATATTTCCTTTTTTTATTGATTGAGCCAGGAATCTAAGATTCTCATGGGGTAAAAGAGAGATCAGATTCCCACTCAATCTGGTAATGTGATTCTGGATCGGATGTGTCATTAAGAATCACAATCCTATTCATATCTCTCCCAAACATGGGAATTCTGAGAGTGTAGCATCACATTCCTATTCATGTTCATTCCAAACGTTGGAATCATGAAAGTATGGTGTCACATTCCCATTTCTCTTCAAGATTCTTGCCATCCAAACTGAGCCTAAGGTCCCAACGAATTAAATAAAAATTGTGGACACAGTTAAGTTTATGGGAAAATCAACCTAACTAACCAACACCCACAATGGGCAATGAGCAATCAAGGAAATAACGCAAACAAAAACGACACATAAAGATTTACGCAGTTACAAACTTACATGTTGGCAGAAATGCACTCTAACCTAAGCTATAAACCAATAATATTAGAATGAATATATATATAAATACAAGCTGTTTAAAAGCCCAAGTAGTAATCAATTAATTCTACTCCTGTGTGACAGTGTGGGTATCGATTGGAGTACGTTGAAGAACGAATTTCTTATTTATTTATTTTTGGTAAACGGAACAATCAACGCATTAATTTCATTGTGATTTCCATCCCCAAACTCCGAGTAAAAATTTAGCCCTACGTTGATCTTAGTACTGAAGTCAACTCTCTATTGTCTAACCCAAAAAAAAAACATTGTTGTACTATTCACACGACAGATTTTGCGCACAGATTTTGTGTGGGACCCACTACAAGTCTCACACAAATGATCAGAGCCGTTCATTAAATGTAAAGCGTTTGTTCAAGGGTCTCCTCAAAACATCAGCTCAATCCAATAGTTACAGGTGCTCGATTCAATCATCTAATTTTTCATTTAGATTGAAGGTGAATGAAAAATTAGATGATTGGATTGAGAACTTATAAGTATCGGATTGAGCTGATTTTCTGAGAGAGCCCTTAAAAAAAATGTTTTATATTTAATGAACGGCTCGAATCGTTTGTGTGAGATCCGTAGTGGGCCCTACACAAAATTTATGCACAAAATCTGTGTATAAGATATGTGTAGGTATCATTACTGATTGTTGTATGGGTATTTGGATGTGCTATATGAGCATATTGGTTACACACATCATGTACAAACTATTTTTATGGGGTCCATTTCGGATCCCATAATAATGATTCAAATCACAAATTTTTCTACAAAAAACATATTTTAATAAGTTTTTTTTTTCTCAGCAAAAGAAATGTATTATGCTGTGTTAATTTGGATTGTTTTTTGAAATTTTTTTAAAAAAATAGTAGGGGTAATAAGTGGAGAGAGATAGAGAGAGAAATGTTGAAAGTAGGGGGAATCTAGGAGAATTTTTTTGAAAAATTCTTTTAGAGAAGTAAAGCAAACACATTAATCTTTGAAAATGATACAATTGGATATCGATACAAAATGACATATTTTAATAAGTTACTCTAAAAAATTAGTTCAATTGAATATCGATAAAAAAATTTAAGAACGAAAACTCTTCTCTTGCCAATTCCATCACTATCCTAATCAAATAAAAAACCTTGCAGTGCGATGTCCCCATCTCGCTCTCTTTCCCGTGATTTTTTTGAAATTTTAATTAATAGTTTGAGATGTGCTTGAAACGCACTTTGCGCTCTTGCGCACGGGCAAGTGCATTATATGACTTAGGTTGCATGTTGTCTGTAGAACTAGGAAGATAAATTTAAGTGTAAAGTCAGGTTTTATCATGAACTTTGCTTTGTTTGAAAAAGAATAAAAACTTGGTTCAACTATCTTGAGCTATTTAAATGAAATTCATCGAGATATTATTTTTTTATGACTCGAACCAGTTTTTTTTTTATCGGCAATTTTTTTTTATTAGAAACTCGACAAAGAGTACATCGAGGAAGAAAAAGAGGGACATTTATTTAAATTGCTAATCGTTTTGTCCCTCAAACCGTTTAGTCTATAAATTGCTAATCTTTCATTAATGTAGATAATATATATATATATATATCGGGACGGTTCAAGGGACACCCAAGATACCTCCGCCCCTGACAATGGAGTCTACAATAGAGGAGTACAATTTTGATTACCAACATAAATAAGAATGAACGACGATGTCATGGACATATATAGAAATCGGTAACGGAAACAAGAGTTGGTGAAACTCGATTTTAACAAATCTTTGGTCATTCTTGCACTTTCTCAATCCATAAATTAATCATAAGAATGATTCCATTTTCCATCACCAGTCTCTCTCTAAACAAAAATAAATGAAATCCTAAGATACACATTTTCTGGAAACTTTTGAATTACTGTAAATTTTTCCAGGAATTTATACAAGCTATGTGCTCTGACCATTTGAATGTCGACGTCTCATTGGCATGTAACTTCTTAGCCCTCTTCCAATCATGGATCACAGTTGTTAGATCAACCAACTTGGCACTTATAGAACGACAAAAATTAGCATGAACAGTCACCACAACACCAACATCTTTACTATTTTCAGAAAAGCTACTAAAATAAAGTGTGTCCAAAAACCTAACATTGAGTCCCAAGTCTCTAAACAAACCATTTTGCATGAGCTTCTGCAAAACTTCCTGCTCATTCTTTCTGACGTAGACTTTTCTTTTGGCATACCAAGTATCGTACAATGAAATCGTCTTGTTGTTCGATCTGACAATGGCAAAACCATTGTTGACCTTGAAGGATTCGTTCCCTTGGTAAACATCGCATGCAATTTGGAAGTCAAATGTTTCATTTGGCTTCAGAATGGAAAATGGGTTCCTAAGCGCGCCATAGTATATCGGTGTCCTACAATTAATGAAATAACTGATCGATTTTAAATATTAAGTAAATAAAAAACAAATAAAGACTCCTTTCGTGTCAATAAGATTAATTGTCCACTATGTACAGAACAATATGTACAAAAATTTTGCTTTTGACAAAAGAATTCAAACTTATTTTGCAAGTTAGCAGACATCGGTCAATGACTTCTTTTAATTTAGTAAAAGAATTTTGAATTTTCTTTTTACAAATTAAAATTATTTTCTTTTCAAGTTTTCATTTAGGGTCTTGTTAAGATGAGAGGGAGTATAAGATGGCCAATGAAAAAGAAAGTTACCTTTAAACAAAAGAATTACAGAGCTTGCTAGTATATTTATTTATTTTATTTATAAAAACAAAAAGAACAATCTCGTTATAAATAAGGTAAAATTAGCGATCACTAACAACCTTGTAGGGACTGAATCAGGATTTCATATACTAGCTAGGTACCAATAATAGTAGTAACAATAAGATTTCGAAATATTAAGGTTGATTGCGAAAGTGGAAAAATATGGTTGTAATTTTCAATTCCTTTGACATTAACGTTTTAAAGTGGAAATTTATGGGAGGCCCGGACATGGTAAGTAGGAGAATATATGTAAAACAAAGTTCTAGATAATTATAGATTTTTCCAAATTGGGGTTGAGTAGCACTAGCACAATATGTTGTACAATAAGTTAGACAACATATATATAGGTCACAAAATACTATTGGTAAGTGATTGCTTTTATAACTAATCTCGGTCACGAATCAAATAATGTCGTAAAAACATGATGTATACCAAATCGCAACAATTATTTTTAAGAAGTCAAGAAGTACGTAACACTCATTTTTTTGGGTCTATTTTTGGGAAAAAGTAAAGTTCCCATGCAACCAAACAAACGTACCGTGAAGATGAAGTTGTAGCCATGCTTGAGAACATCCCCAAGAAACTGAGTCCGCCTCCACATCATCTTCAGATAATCTTCGGACATGTACATCTTTTCCTCAGCAAAATCTACACCTTCCGTTTCAAGCCTGTAGCAGTGAAGTCGAAGAAACTTGCACCGTTTGTAGGATACAGGATCGGTGGCCACAATTAGAATGTGGTTTACTAACCCCTGAGTACCGTCGCCGAGCCAGAAACCGTCCAAGAATAGATCAAGCATCGACTTGTCTCCTTCCACGTAGGCTTTGTTTACCATAGCGATAATCACAATCTTGTTCTCCGTTGATGTTTCGGCTAAAACCTCGTCGAGTCCATCTTGATAAATAACCATTTTATGCTGTAGATGATGTAATGAAGTAGACTGATGAATCAATATTACAGTCACATTCGTCGATCGGAATAATGTATCGATATATTAATTCCTCGAGCTTATAAGTTAGATCTCTTCACCAAAGAAAAACTATTGAGCCACCCAGTGACACCCATTACAACTCAAAGGCAAATGGGTACCAAGAAAGAAGCTTACCATGGTTGAGGATCTGCATTGATCGGGATTCGAGCTGGAAAAGAGGGTCTTGAGACTGGAGGGATTGGAGGAGATCATGAAGATGAAAAGTAAACCCAGGAACAAGAGTGACAGTATTTGTTAAATCGAAAGTTCGATTCTTCATCATATGAGTCATATGATTCGATTGTGGGTAAGGAGGAAAACCCCCAATGGATGATCTCTTCGCCTCTATGTTCTGGTTTGTGGGTATGGGTATAGTTCTTGATTGTTATCCAAGTGGGAATATATGCAGTAAACCTTTCTCTATTCATATTTGTAGTACAAAAAATATACAGCTAGCAACACCTGTGGATTTCCGTTAAGCAGCGCCACGCTGCCATCCCTTAACTTAACTCGATCCTGATTCCGCCACTGGTTTTTGCAACACCCGCACATAAATAGTCGTAATAATAATGATTACTCAATTAATAACTCCATATAAAAGCGTCAAAGGCATCTCAACTTGGCGATTATTTCTCCTAGATAAACGAATCCAAAGTACCGAGAAGGACACCCTAGAGTTTATAGCCAAGTAAATAAATATTTCTGGGACTACACTTCAATCTAAATTAACTTTTCCATTTATAGATCTTAGGTCCAACGTTTCAGGCTTCTAGCTCAAAATTTTATCATATATACACATCTAGAACCCACTCTTTTGTCAGATCCAGAATTAGTGGTATAGTACTGTCAAAACATTATTTTATTTTCTTTCGAGATATTTTTTTTTTTGGTTATTTCAATTTTTGTATGTGCATGTGTTGTAATTTACACCTCTGGTCTAATAGTTGAATGAATGAATTAATATATATCATTAAATAGGAATTCTGTTTAGGGACGGAACCAGGATTTTGTAAATTCGGAGGCCGAATTATGAACAACAAGATTTTGAAATTTCACGGTTCCTGAATCTAATAGTTTGTTTGGTTGCCGATCAAAAAAAAAAGAAAGTTTGTTTGGTTTATTTTGAGGGAGATTTTTTCGGTAATGAATTGAGAGAGGTAGAAAGTGAAAGGAGATTAATAATTAAAGGAAAAACTTATTGATACCGTGTGTAGAGAGAGAAATTGGGTTTTGGGACCCAAAACGAACACATTCGTAAAACATTTAAATGTCTAAATAACGCCAAATACAAAATATACAATGTTTAGGCATTCTTAACAAACAAAAAAACAACTAATACTAAAATTAAAATTTGAAAAAAAAACCCGAAACAACCCGGGGGCTGTGGCCCCCATTTGCCCATACATGCGTCCGTCTCTGATTCTGTTCACAATTAAAGTTATTGAAAAATCGACTTAACCAACAAATGTGCAAAAAAAAAAAGAAAAAGAAATTAACAGAAAGATAAAGGTTTTTGCGTGAAATCCCAAGTCTTCTTCCTGATAAGGAGAAATCTTACCACTTGGCTATCCTTTTGTTCCAGTAGCACAATATATTTTCGCCGTTCAAAAAAAAAAATTGTACAATAAATTTAGCAACATATGTGTGTCGGTTTTTTTTTTTTATCAGCAAAAGAAAATTTTATTAATCTTCGCAAGATTATAAAGATTAAAAGGATACGGGCAAATGAAAATGAAAATTACTTATAATCTCCAAGACTATCCGGGACCCAAACATTGGAACGAGGCCATCAAACCCCAAACACCCAAAAAACAAAAAACCCCTATGACCAAACCGCCACCCCACTGGAGGAAACATATGAACTACTGCCAGAACTCGGGGAATCGAGCCCTGTTGCTACCCAACGTGACACCGATCAATGCTTCTCCATTGAAGACCAGTATCATGCCACCTCCGGAACGCAGGGAACAAGCCCATGTTGCTGCCCCAGAACTGCACAAGCTCCATCTGCCATCTCCGAGAACCAATGATTTCGCTGCCTCCAAAAACCATGCTGCCACCCAAACCATGTATTGCAGTTGGAGGAATCTTGTGAAAAAGCTCTTGATCTGGGCTTAGAGAAGGAAACCAAAAGTCAACTTCTATTTTTTTGATATGTAATTTTGTTTTTCTTAATAGGGCCTGCGCTGTAATATCAGTCATACTGACAAAAAAAAAAGAAAAAAGAAGAGACTTAACCAAAAATTCCTCATATTCACATTTTTTTGAGTTCAAGAACAAACACCTTTGCAATCAAATATAAAAACAAATGTGCCTATGAAAGTGCCTAAAACCCTAGGGTACACTATGAAAGAGCCTAAAACCCTAAGGTACCCTATATATAAAAGTGCCTAAAACCCTAGGGTACCTTATGAAAGTACCTAAAATCGTAAGGTACCCTATATATGAAAGTGCCTAAAGCAATAAAATCCTATAATAGGAAAGTGCACCCTAAAATCCTATGAAAGTGCCTAAACATATTTTGGCCTTATGGCTAAAAAACTCAAAAAAGTTAACGGACCTCTACTGAAAACTATTTTGTTGGTGTCCTTCCCCTAAATGAAAACTATTTTACCGTTCTTATAACTAATTTTCCCAAAAAAGATGAAAAACCACTTAAATTTGTGAGTTGGTAGATATTATAAATCTACAAAGGAAAATAAATAAGACCCAATAAGTTTTCAACCGGAATAAATATCTTAACTTTCTAGAGAATTTCGTATGCAAAAATTTTCTGTGGATTTTTGCCATTGCTAGATTAAAATTCTAAAGCCGCACCTGCTCTCATAGGCAGTGACAACGCCGCATAAAGAACAGTGGGGTCGGGCGACCCCATCAATTTGATGATGACACCACACTAAATTATTTTTTCACTTCAAACCAATCCTTTCCTTGTCAAAGTCAAAACTTAAAGCACCACCCATTACAATTTGATGACCACACTAGATTATTTTTCACATGAAACCCACCCCCTCCTTGGAGAAATGTTATTTGGTGGTCCAACATCCCTAAATACCACACATTTCCGTGGAATCCACCGGTAAGTGTATGGGTCCTGCGAAAATATGTGGTGTTGATGGGTGTTGGGCCTGAGATCGACCATTGAAAATTACTCCTCTTTGTAACCCTTAGTAAAAGTTAAAACACCACATAGAATAAAACACAAGCGTAAAAGAAGTACTTGATGTTATCGACAAAGAAACTATCATATTCAACTATAGAAGTTCTTGAGTTTATTTTGTTTTGGGTGAAAATGAAAATAAGATTCTTAGAACATACGTACCTTTAGATATCTTTTATTGTTTTAGTTGAAATGCTTGTTGAACTTTTGATGTGTTTTTTTTGTCAAAATTAGATTATTAGTTGTCATTACTATACTATTGAATTTTTTATTTATAATTGGTAAGAGAATATATGCTTATAAATGATCCCATAGTTCCAAAATCCTGGAGTCGCCAATACTCATATATAGGACCTCTCTTTTAATCCACCCACAAAAGTGAGAATCCTAGCTAGGATTATGTAAGCTAAGATGAACGCTCTTTTCCTTCTACGGCGGCAATAAATATTGAACGTTTATGTTAGTTCAATTTCTATAGGAGCACCCCTCTTTCTTTTATCAGCAAAAAGTAATTTTTGTTATAATAGTTAGATTAGCATATTAGAAGAGAAGTTAAAATCCTAGCCTCCTTTCTCTTGGCACCTAAGTGCACTTATGATGCCGTCGGGCCAAAGGTCTTCTGGCGTATTACTCATCTTTTTTAGCTGTAAGATACGCAAAATAGTATCAATGGAAGTACCAAAATATGCCAAGACATAAAAATGTACTCCAGCTTATATGCTGTGGCAATGGAGTCTACAATTGAGGAGTACATGAACAACAATTTCATGGACGTAGAAATCCTTCACGGAAACCAAGATATATACATGGGTTAACAAATCTTGGTCATTCTTGCAATTCATAAGAATGATCCCATTTCTCCTCCCAAGTCTCTCTCTAAACAATAATAAATGAAATCCAAGGATCGTATAATTTCTGGAAACTTTTGAATAATTCTCAATTTTTCTTCTTACAAGCTTTGTGCTTTGACCATTTAAACCTTGACGTCTCATTGACAAATAACTTCTTAGCTCTCTTCCAATCATGAATCACAGTCGTTAGATCAGCCAACTTGGCACTTATACCAAGACAACAATTAGCATGAACAGTCACCACAAACCCAATATCTCTACTATTTTCACAAAAGCCACTAAAATAGAGTGTGTCCAAGAGCCTATAATTGAGTCCTAAGTCTTTGAAGAAACCATTTTCAATGAGCAACCGCACAACATCCTGCTCAGTCTGTCGAACGTCGTCATTTCTTTTCGCGTACCAAGTATCATACAATGTAATTGTCTTGTTGTTTGATCTGACAATGGTAAAACCGTTGTTGACGTAGCAGAGTTCGTTCCCTCGGTAACCATCGCAAGCGATTTGAAAGTCAAATGTTTCGTTTGGGCTCAGAATGGAAAATGGGTTCCTAAGCCATAATATATCAGTGTCCTGCATTCAATCATGAAATAATTGGTCAAATGTGAATATACGTGAATAAAAAACAAATAAATACTCCTATCATGTCAAAAAGATTGTTATTTGAAACAATTTCAAGGATCAATAAAAAAAAAAATTTGCCGTTAAAAAAAATGCCAAAAAGATTGTTCACTATATATGTAGAACGGTAATTACAAAAAAAAAAAAAATGCTTTTGTCAAAAGAATTCAAACATTTTTTTCCATGTTTTAATTTAGCGCAGTAGACTTTGTTTTTGAACAGAAGGAGTATAAGATGACCAATGAAAAAGAAAGTCACCTTCAAACAAGAGAATTACGTACGGAGCTTTTTTTTTTATTGGCAAACTTTTTTTCTTATTAAAACTCGACAAATGGTACATTGAGCTTCCAATAAAAGATTAGATGAAACACCAAAAGGGCAACCGCCCATACACCCAAGAGACAAAACACGTAAAACACCTAATTATGGGCCAAGGCCAAGACTATTGGTAAGTGGATGCTTTTGTAACTAATCTCATTCACGCTTTTTTCCTGTTTTCTTTTAATCTTTGTAACTTCGATTCGTTGATTAATAAAATTTCCTTTGCCGAAGCATTTGCTTCACCTTAATTGAATACATGCCAGTGTATATTCTCATGAATGTGTATGAAAAAATAGCCAAGTTTCCATGCAACTAAACAAAAGTACCGTGAAGATGAAGTTGTAGCCACGCTTGAGAACATCCCCAAGAAATTGAGTCCGCCTCCACATCATCTTGTAATAATCTTCATTCCCGTAAAACTTCTCCTCAACGAAATTTATACCTTCTACTTCAAGCTTGTAGCAATGGAGTCGAAGAAACTTGCACCGGTTGTAGGATACTGGATCGGTGGCCACAATTAGAATGTGATTTACTAACCCCTGAGTACCATCGCCGTGCCAGAAACCGTCCAAGAATAGATCAAGCATCGACTTGTCTCCTTCCACGTAGGCTTTGTTTACCACAGCGATAATTACAGTCTTGTTTTCTGTTGATGTTTCGGCTAAAACCTCGTCGAGTTCATCCTGATAAATAGCCATTTTGTGCTGTAGATGATGAAATCAAATAGAACTGTATCAATATTACGGTCACGTTTGGGGTAATAACGTACAACTAGCTATAATTGATATATCTTGTAACCAGTGGTTCATGATTTTTGAAATCTCGTCAGTATGTATAAATTCATGAATTTATATTGGTTAACGACTGACAATATTTGTTACCACATTGGGAAATAACAATTGAGAGTTGAAAAATTGTGATACAACTACTATTGAACCATAAACATACACGTAAAATCATCACATCCATTAATAATTGATAGTTGAAACCGAGTATGAATAAATCTTAATAATTGTACGTACTTGTATAATGTATATGTCGTATGTGGTTGTGTATGGTAAACGATGTTTATTGATTCCACGTAGGTGATCGAGTGAAAGCAGGACCAGTTTTAGGTGATCGATCTATTCATCGAGCTTACAAATTTGACTCTCCTCACCAAAGATATTGGAGCCACCCAGTGACACCCATTACAACTCAAAGGCAAATGGGTACCAAGAGAGAAACAAAAAAGAACAGAGAAAAGATAAGAAATGAAGATGGTTACCATGGTTGAGGAATTGCATTGGGAGCTAGGGCTGGAAAGGAGAGGCGTCAGAAGAGTACCGGAGGGAGTGGCGATGAAGATGAAAAGGAAACCGAGGAACAAGAGCGACAATATTGCGAAATCAAAAGCTCGATTCCTTAACGTATGTGTCGGCGTTTGATTCGACTGCGGGCAAGGCGGGAACTCCACACTACTAGAGGACCTCTTCATCTCTGAGGTTTGGTTTTTCTAACTTTGAGATGGACAATTGGGTGCTTGGACACCCTGGACTTTATAAACAAGTAGAGCTTCGAGGGAATTCTAATCTTTTCCATTTATAAAACTGACATTCCACAATTGCATGTGTATATATTTATATATCAAAGATGTTACATCGCCAAATCATTGACAATATTCGCCAATCATAGGGTTGTATGCCAGCACTAAACTGTTGTGAAGTTGCATCGGATACCTATATAACAAAAATTAATTATTAGCACGCTAAAGGGGTGTTATACCAGCAGTACGAAAGTGTTGTGAAGTTACGGGTTCAAATCTTAGGGAGCGGAGTTTTATACCCATTGTGGTTTATTGAGTTGGGATTAATAGGGTAAAAATGGATTATTCAATCGTATGGGAAAAAAATACTAGTACTAATTTTTAGTACACGCGAGAAACCTAATTTAACCAAACTTAGATGGTAGGGAATGAAACCCGACCATAATGAGAATCGAACCAGATCTTCTTCGTGGTAAAGAGAAACCCTTACCACTTGGTTATCCCATTGTTCCCAATAGCACAATATGTTGTATAGTTAAGCAACATGTATATATATGTATATGTATATATCTATATAATAAAACAGCTCAGTATTTGAATCCTATGTACATAAATCTAACGCTCCAAACTTATCCCTCATAAATCCTACAGCTAAGAAGAGTCCTAGGTCTGGAAAATCTTATTTTCAATCTTCTCTAACATTTCCTATTCCAACTCTCTTTTGTTATGGAAAGATAGAACGTAATAAAATTTCATTGCTAAAAAAAAGAGTCGGATTTTGAAATAAGAAAGGGAAGTAATTTTTAAAACCTTAGCACTCTCTCTCTCCGAAATAAGGTGAAATCTTCCCTAACTTTTTCTATCCCAACTCTCTTTTGTTATGGGTAGATAGAAAGTAATAAAATTTCATGTATAAAATTAGTGCAAGACGGATCGTAAACTAAACAAAAGAATAAGAAATATTTTTTTGGTGTGTGTGTGTTTTTTTTGTAAACTAAACAAAAGGGTAAAAAAAAAATTAGTTTGATTCTAATTTAAGAAAAAATCTTCCCGTATAAATTAGTTTCGTTGGCGGGGGTAGTTAATAGTTTCGCAATTTATTTTAGTTGTGTTCAAAACGTGTTGCACCGTGCCTTCAAGCACGAGCAAACTCTAATACATATATAACGTTCTTATTCTATGTATGCACGAGGAGATGTCTTAAGTTAATTGGTGTTTCAAGAAACACCGCTTATTGTTCCTATGACCGTGTAATTTATCAAAATATTGTTTGAACAAGAGTGAATCGAAAATCTAAAATTTTCAATTGAATTTTAAAAAGTACAAAAAAGGGGGAAAATTAGCTTTAAGATCTACATAGTTAGAATTACCTTGTTCGTTTTGGGATTTTGGATTTAGAATGAATATATAGAGAAATAGAGTGATGATTGAAAATATGGGTAATGATTGAAGAGAAATTAAAAAAAAATGAGAGTAATGATTAAAAAAGAATAATAATAATTAAAATCCAAATCCAAAATACCTCAACCGAACAAGGTCACCTCAGAATGACGGAAGTCCACATCAATGGCAGCAAAAGTGCCCCGCCATGCCAGATGTTTTCTTTTAGTTGGTTGAGATACTAGTAAAATCAAGTTTCTGGTGGAGATGCTCGTTATCGGGTTGGAAGTCAACTTCTATTCATCCTAGGTTGTTAGAATGTGTCTTTCAATGGTACGTTGTCCCATATATGAAGACTTTAAAAAATTTAAAAAACTAATCACGTAAGATGACCGACAGTTTTTTGTTTACAAAAAAAAATGCTAGAAACACAATAATTCAAATACAACATTAAATATAATATCTTACATACATGTGAGATCCACACGCACTAGTATGTGTGAACCCCACATGTATGTGAGAGATTGTATTTAATGTTGTGGATGAATTATTGTGTATGTAACACTTTTGATTATTTTTTTTTTCAAGTGCGACGACAATTCACAGTAGCTCTAAATGTACACAACCAAAAGTGAGGAATTTATTGCAAAACGATTTTTGAGATAAGTAAACAACAAACACACAAATCCTTCCACACTCCTCACAATAGGGGAGGGTTCTACTTCTACACACTGGACCTCAAACACAAAAACAATGTGTTTATGCAAATAATTTTTTTATTTTTATTTTTCACCGTTCAAAAGATCTCAATGAGATCTATCAAATAAGATTCATACTGCTAGACAAATTATTTCTGTAAATACATTACGGAGTATTATTTTTGAGTTTGAAATTGCCTTCTTAAAAAATACGAAGTAACTACTTATTTGGGAATCTGGGACAGGCGAGAGTATTCTTAAAGAGAAAACTTTTTATACTGTGGAGCCGTGAATATACTTTACGGCACTCAATTGCACATGTCCAAAAGTGTTTTGGACAGTCCGGATTTTAAAAAAACTGTTTGCTGGAAGAGTTTTTTTTTTTAAATCCAGATCATTGATTGCCAAAACGGACGGCTGAGATTGCGCGGAGCCGTGAATAACTTATTCTCTCATTCTTACACTATTTACAAAAGAAACAACAACAGACATATTCCAGGATAGCAACAGCTCCATTTCTATTCTCCATTATCTGTGGAAACATAATAATTTTTCATAGGCCGAACACTCGGGTGAGATACAAATACTAGAGCTACATGCTTTTACCATGGATGTCCACCAGTAAAATCAATTCACGGAAAATAAATAGATTACATCTGACCAATTCCCATATTAAGGATGTCATACGGTCTAGTAGAGATATGGTGACATATATATTTAAATTTTAAATCATTTATAACAAGAAGATTTTGGAATTCAACACATACGGATGTCTGCGCTTGGTCGGAGAATGTTTGAAAATTTGAAGGTGTTGAAGCGGGTGATCGAAAATTTGCATTTTTGTTGGTGCCAAGGTTTAATACTTACCCAAAAAAAATTAAAATTAAAATTAAAATTAAAATCTAGCGGCAATGGTACAATTGTAGCAGTAATGGGAGTATTGAATGATACGTGCTGAGAATCGGATGTAACGGTCATGAATTTTTTAAAATTATTCTTACAGCCAAAACACCTAAAGCGGCTGCAACGGCCATGTAGCAGGCAAAAAATCGGATTAAAAGCCACACATAGCGAGAACCTGTCGATATGGGTGTGAATTTTGGATAGTACCGGTATAGTGGGGTGTAGTAGAGCGGTATCGGAGGTCAAAAAACCACCAATATGCTACGCAACGGCCGCTTTTTAAATCCATGTGGTGCCTTGCCAACTTTTTCCTTTTGGTTGTCACTTGTTAGCCTCGCACATGAGTGGTTTTGGGGTCAAGCGCAACATAGTTGGGATAAGTTCATGCCTTTTGGACTTCCAACATTTTCTCGTTGTGCTAAGTGTTTATTGAGTTAATAGTTCCTTCTTTTGCCGATCCAACAAAAAAATAGAGAAGCTTACCTTCTTTTAGGTTTTGGACTTATGGGAGCAAAAAGAGAGGGTTGAGCCGGCAGGGAGAGGAGATGAAGATGTAAAGTAGACCGACGAGACGAACAAGAGAGACAAGATTTTGAAATTCATTTTGAAAGCAAAAGCTCAATTCTTGATCGTAGATGTCAATATATGATTGGAGTTTGGGTACGTAATTTCCCCCGAAGCTGACGAAAATTGTGCAATGTTTTTCTTGTAGGGCGCACTACCGGCTACCGGTTTGGACCTCACATTGGTTCACTGTGGGCTGAAATTAAGATGAACATAACTTTCGTGTAGGGGAAAGTCCAGTAATCTGCAGATCATGTTGACGTAATGGACTACTCTGGGCATAATTCAATGAATGGTTGGAACGAGGGAGGTTGTCAATTAGTAGAATAAAGAGGAATTAACCTCCCTGACCAAATAAAAAGGACTTTTTTTGTTTGAACGGAAATAAAATGGACTTAGATCCTGTAAAATCCCTCCTTAATTTCTCCTATTACTATTTTTTTTTTGATCGACAACGAAATTATTGATTAAACTTGACAAATGGTACATCGAGGAGAAACTTAACCCAAAACTGGGCTAAGCAGAGTACAGTACAGAACAGGAAAAAATTCAGCAAAATGCTGAAGGAAAAACAATAAAGCAAGGTTCTCAACAGCCAAAGGGTGGAAAGGGTACACAGATCACAGCTTGTCAAAACTTAAAAGCAATTTAATTTCTCCTATTAGTCCTATTTAGAAGGGGACTAGAGACTAGAGCATCTCCAACCTTTGCTTCAAATTTGAAGATGTCAGTTTTTTTACATGCTGATGTGATAATTTGACACCCTTAAACATTTTTCCTCCAACCATGTTGTCAAATTTTTGATCTCATGATGATGTAAAAGTAAAATCCAAAATGTTGTTTTCGGTAATCCAAAAGGCCAGTTTTACATAATTTGACGCTTGATGGCAATTTTGCAGCAAATTGGTTGCCTTCAAATCCATATAGGATTTGACTATTACTTGAACGTGAAGCTCAATACTGATGATGGATGCTGCAGGTATGTCTGACTATGACGTGGAGCCCAAAGCAGGAATTGGGGGAGTGTTCAGAGATAGCGTGGGAGCATGGATTCTATGGAAAGTGTAGCAGTCAATCCATCCTTGAAGCTGAACTCTGGGCCATTTACAAAGGACTTAAATGTTCATCCTGGAAAAAGGCATCACTCATGTGAAACGGGTTCTCTTAGCAGTGAGACTTCTACATGGTGCTATAGCCATTGCTCATAACAATGCTGGCCTTATTGAGGATTAATTCAAAAGCAGCACTCATGAGCAGAACGGCCGAACGGGAACAACAATCTCAATCTCACATTCCCAGATTTGCAAATCAAAGCGCGCGCTGATAGCTTATCCAGAATTGGAGCAGAACAAGAGGAGAGAGTTTAGTTATAACTTATGATATTCCTGCAGCTACAAGGCCCCTTATCCGAGAGGATATTTCGGTAGCTGGGTTTGTGCAGGGATTAAGTTTTTTGTCTTGAAGGCTTTGTCTTGTTTTCTATGTTTAGCTACTTGATGCTTATGCGGGGTAAGAACTCTGTTGGTTAAGTTTATTGAATTTCTGAATTACCTAAAAAAAATTACGTAAGGTTGGAGAGGGCTATGATGCTAATTTTGACTATTACTTATTAGTGATTTGAACCGTTGTTCCTTTGTAGATCTTTTTTCTTTGTAAAAATAAAAAAATAAAAATTATGTCAACCTGAAATTCTGTATAAAAAAAAATTATGTTAACTAGTAACCATTTGAACGTATAAGTTATATTTGGATGCTCGATGGATCCTATTTGTCTCTCAGGCATGCAAGGGCTGCCATACTATATGTTCAAAAGTTCAAAAGAACTTGGTTTTGCTTTACTATTATGCACTGAATCAGTCAGATCAAGAAAAATAAATGAAAATACACATAAATCAGTGAGTTAGTAGATAATATAAATGAAATCCTAAGACCATACTGGGAACTTTTGAATAATTCTCAATTGTTTCTGGAATTTGTACAAGCTTTGTGCTCTGACCATTTAAATGTTGACATCTCATTGGCAGATAACTTCTTAGCCCTCTCCCAGTCATGGATCACAGTCGTTAGGTCAGCTAACTTGGCACTTATAGTAATACAACAATTAGCATGAACAGTCACCACAAGCCCAACATCTCTACTATTTTCACAAAAGCCACTAAAATGAATTGTGTCCAAAAACCTAACATTGAGTCTTAAGTCTTGAAACAAACCATTTTGCATGAGCTGCACAAGAACGTGTTGCTCATTCCTTCCGACGTATTCTTTTCTTTTCGAGTACCAAATATCATACAATGAAATTGTCTTGTTGTTTGATCTGACAATGGAAAAACCGTTGTTGATGTCGAAGGATTCCTTCCCTCGGTAAGAATCGCAAGCCATTTGAAAGTCAAACGTTTCGTTTGCGCTCATAATGGAAAATGGGTTCCTAAGCCATAATATATCGGTGTCCTGCATTTAGTGAAATAATTGATCAAGTTTACATATATATTAGGTGTTTAAAAAACAAATAAATACTTCTTCCGTATCAAAAATTGTCCACTATTCATAACGATAAGTGCCAAAAATGCGTACATATAAAAGAGTTAAGTAGCACAATGTGTTGTTCAGTAAGTTAGACAACATGCATATATATGTCACATTGTATTATTTTGGTAAGTGAATGCTTTATAACTAATCTCGGTCACGAATCAAATGTCGTAAAAACATGAGGTAGACCAAATCGCAACAATTTTCCTTTGAAAAATGAGGAAAGTCCACTTTCACCCCCTGTGGTTATCGCCATGTGCGGATACACCCCCTGTGGTTTAAAAGTGTGCACATAACCCCCTGTGGTTTTCAAATTGTGCGGATAGACCCCCTGCCGTCATGTTTTCCATCCAAATTAACGGAAACAACGTTAAAAGACCGTTATACCCCCATCACATCCCTTGATTCTTCTTCTTTTTAAAATCTAACCACACCATCCCGTATACCAAAAATTGAATCCAAACCGTTGATATTGTAAATTTTGACGAGTACTACGTCTATGCCAAAATTCAAGTCAATCAAAAAATGAAAAGCTTATGGTCAAATCGATTTTGTTATGAAATTAAAATTTCAAATTTGAATTTACTAAAAATTAGATCATCAGGTTATTGATGCTCGGTCGAGATGACAGACAGAGATACTCTATTCTTTATTTAATACATTATGAACGACTCAGATTACATTCTAGAGGTGTGTGAGATACACCTCCGTTAATATGGATGGAAAATATGATGGCATGGAGTCTATCCGCACAATTTGAAAACCATAGGGGGTTATGTGCACACTTTTAAACCACAGGGGGTGTATCCGCACATGGCGATAACCACAGGGGGTGAAAGTGGACTTTCCTCTTGAAAAATTGCACAAGCTACACTAGAATTCCAGGGGCTCTTGCATTGGGATCGATCTAGGGCCGGAAAGGAGAGGCTTCAAACTAGAAGGAGCAGCGACAAAGACGTAAATTCCACCGCGTGCAGAGCAAGAGTGGCAATATTGTGAATCCATAAAGCTCGATTCTTTCGTCGTAGAAGAAGTCACTTAATTGTTGGCAAGGGGGAAACTCCACAGTACTAGAGGAGCTCTTCATCTCTTCTTTTTTTAATTTTTTTGAAATGCGAAAAAAATTTATTAATCTTTGAAAACAGAGAAGCTCTTCATCTCTGGTTTGTGGCTCGTAGTAATCCAAAGTATCGGGATGGACACCCTAGACTTTATTAACAAGTAGTAGTATTAGTTGTAATCTAGCTTTGGCTAAGGTAAACAAGTAGTAGTATTTTAGTATCGGGATGGACACCCTAGATGTTATATTAGCCTATAGGCTTCTACCTCAAAATTTTATATACACATCTCGAACCGACCTTTTGTGAGATCGAGATAAATTTGTTTGGTTATTTCATTTTTTTTTTTTTTGTGCACGAATAATTTATACCTCAAGTCTAATAGTTGATTATGCCGAATCCTGTTTCTTTTGTTAATGTCTTCGGATGTTGAACGTTGTTTGGCAGTTCCTAGACTGTGCCAGTCCAAGCACCTATTGTGGCTCCCATTGTGACAATATGGTGAAAACCTCATGGGTATTCTACCTAACCATTTCTACCACCTATTGTGGCTCCCATGGTGTTCGTAGAAGCACGAAGAGAAATTTACGTGTAAAAGTTAGGTTTTTGCTTTGTTATATAATAAAAAAAGGGAATAAACTTGGTTCAAACTATATTTAACTATTTAAATGAAAGTCATGAGGATTTTATTTTTATGATTCTAACCGTTTATTATGAACAACAATTTTATGGACATAGAAATCGCCCACGGAAACAAGATAGATGCATGGCATGAAATAAGAGTTGGTGAAACTCGATCTTCACGAATAATAAATGAAATCGTAAGATCATACAATTTCAGGAAACATTAGAAT
This sequence comes from Rhododendron griersonianum, assembly GCA_018127125.1. Lineage (NCBI taxonomy): Eukaryota > Viridiplantae > Streptophyta > Magnoliopsida > Ericales > Ericaceae > Rhododendron > Rhododendron griersonianum. The sequence continues at coordinate 39,632,070 of CM030790.1, read as the reverse complement.
AATTGTCAATTTTTCCCGTTACAAGCTTTGTGCTCTGACCATTTAAACGTTGACGTCTCATTGACAAATAACTTCTTAGCCCTCTTCCAATCATGAATCACAGTCGTTAAATCAGCCAACTTGTTACTTATAGTATAGTAGCAATTAGCATGAACAGTCACCACAAACCCAACATCTCTACTGTTTTCACAAAAGCCACTGAAATAAATTGTGTCCCAAAACCTAACACTGAGTCCTAAGTCTTTAAGCAAACCATTTTGCATGAGCAGCACAAAAACGTCCTGCATGCTCATTCTTTTCGATGTATTCTTTTCCTTTCGCGTACCAAATATCGTACAATGAAATAGTCTTGTGGTTCGATCTGACAATGGTAAAACCGTTGTTGATTTTGAAAGATTCTTTCCCTTGGTAAGTTTCGCAAGCCATTTGAAGGTCAAATGTTTCGTTTGGGCTCATAACAAAAAATGGGTTCCTAAGCCATAATATATCAGTGTCCTGCATTCAGTGAAAATGTGAAATGAATGATCGAGTTTAGATATTAGGCGAGGAAATAACAAATAAATATTCCTTCCGTGCATACCAAAAATATTGGCCCACTATGCTGAACGATAATTACAAAAAATATGCTTTGTCAGAAAAACGCAAATTCTTTTTCGCAACTTGGCTAAAGAATTTTGGTTTTTCTTTCTACAAAAATATTTTTATTTTTGAAGTTTTCATACTACGCGGTGGATATTTTTTATAGAACGGAGGGAGGGAGTATAAGATGGCTAATTATGAAAAAGAAAGTCACCTTTAAACATCCCAAACAAAAGAATTATAAAGCTTGCTAGTATGAGATCATTGCTATAAGAAAAGAAAGAAAAAATAATCTCTTTATGCCCTATGATAAGATTAGTGATCATTAACAACCTCACAGAGATTGACGACATACAGTAGGTTCACGACGGTCTTTGGTGCTTCGCGGTAGCGGCGGTTACGGAGTCCGGATTCCAGATTTTCACTTTAGGGTTTGTGTGTGTTTTGGGCTTCAATTGCTGAGTTTATCCATTGTATTTGGGCTTTTAGGCCTTTTTAGGTATTTGGACTGCCCCCCATGTGCGTTTTATTATTTTATCTAGACATTAAGGCCTTTTGGGTGCTGAGCTTTGTCCCTTGGGTTTTTTCTTTAGTTGGCATCTTGCCAATCAAGGGCTTGGGTCTCGGATGGGCACTTGTTACCCTTCTCCTTGTTTCCTTTAGTCTTTCTAGGACAGGCCGTTTTCATAGGTTCTCCCACTCGGGAGGTCAAGGGATCGAACGGAATCGAACCTCGACAAGTGAGAGAACTGTAATCGCACCTCTTCGTTTGCTTTCCTAGCCTTTCCTCTCTCCCTGGCCTTATATACGTGCTATTGTATATTCTCAAGAATGTGTCTAAACAAAGTCGAGTTTCCATGAAACCAAACAAACGTACCGTGAAGATGAAGTTGTAGCCCCGCTTGAGAACATCCCCAAGGAACAAAGTCCGCCTCCACATCATCTTGACATAATCTTCAGACATGAACACCTGCTCCCCAGAAAAATCTACACCCTCTGTTTCGAGCTTGTAGCAATGAAGCCGAAGAAACTTGCACCGGTTGTAGGATACTGGATCAGTGGCCACAATTAAAATGTGATTTACTAACCCCTGAGTATCGTCCCCGATCCAGAATCCGTCCAAGAATAGATCAAGCATCGACTTGTCCCCTTCCACATAGGCTTTGTTTACCACAGCAATAATTACAGTCTTGTTTTCCGTTGATGTTTCGGCTAAAACCTCATCGAGTTCATCTTGGTAAACAACCATTTTGTACTGTAGAAAAAGTAAGTATAAGTAGTTTGTATCAATAAAGCGGTCACATTTGGGGTAATAACGTACAACTATCTATAATTGATATATCTTCTGAGCAGTGGTACATGGTTTTTGAATCTCGATAGTATTTATTTATTCTCAAATTTATATTGGTTAATAGTTGACAATATTAATAAAATATTACTTTTGCCGATAAAAAAATACAGTAGTTGATAATAATGGGTTACTGTATTAAGAAGAAAAAACAACAACTAAGAGCTGTAAAATATTGAATTTTTTTTTTTTAATCCGCAACTGTAAAATATTGATTAAACCATATACATACACGTAAAAGCATCACATCTGAAATAATTGATGAATGGTTGAAAGCGAACGCGTATAAAAATCGTTATGAAAGCACACTTTTAAGCGATCTATTCCTCGAGCATACAAATTTGACTCTCCCCACCAGAAAAAAAACTAGTATTAATTGGAGCCACCCAGTGACACCCGTTGGAACTAAAAGGCAAAGGGGGACCAAGAAAGGAAAGGAAAGGAAAGAAAGATGCTAACCATGGTTGAGCAATTGCATTGGGGTCTAGGGTTTGAAAGGAGAGGCTTCAGACCGGAGGGAGTAGCGATGAAGATGAAAAGTACACCGAGGAGCAAGAGCGACAGTATCGTGAAATCAAAAGCTCGATTCTTCGTCGTGGACGAAGTCATTTGATTATATATATTCCACAGTAGTAGAGGAGCTCCTCATCTCTCTGAGTTTCTGGTTTGTGGGTGGGTATATATGCATATGCAATGCAGGAGTTTTCTAACTTGAGATTATTGACTAGGTACAGGGACTCATGCACCTAGACTTTATAAAATAAAGTAGAAGTTCTACGACTTCTGAACATTTCCATTTATAAAACTCCTATATATAGGCTTCTAGCTCAAAATTTTATGTGCACATCTAGAACCCACCCTCTCTCAGATCTAGAATGGTATACTATCGAACTATATTATACTTTATTTTCTTTCGAAATAATCTGGTTTATATAATTATAGACAAGTTTTGAAGGAGGACAAGAGGGTAATTCCACATCCCAACTAACCTAGGTAATTGTTGACTAGAAGAATCTGATGGAATTCATACTTCCTGTCTGATAATTCATATTTTCAAGCCATTTTTTTAGGATTCTTGTCAAAATGCTAGCTCTTGATCTGGTTATGTTAGAATAGGGAACTAGAAGTCAACTTTCTATTAGGTATAGTAGTAGTATACCCAAGTGCATGCCCGTCCAGAACAATTTTTTAGTATGGGTCTTTCACACGTCAAATAAAAAATTGAGGCGCTCCAAATTAAAACATTTTGTTGGTAATGATGTCATTCCATTTTTAAAACTCATTTTTAAGAATCCTTACGAAAAATAAACTCATTTGAATATCGGTTAGAGTTTAAGCGATTTCCGTCCCTGAATTTGCTGAACAAACCTCTTTAGAAATTCATTCGCTTCTCAAATAGATGAACCGGGTCGCAACCCTCTACACAGGCCGCATAAAGGATTGACCTTTGTTTGAAAATTAGGGAAAATGGGAGAAAGGAAAAGAAAAAAAAAATGGGAGGAAAAATTTACTATTTACAAAACTTAAAATTATTATTTTCTTCTCTTTTTCTCTTCCAACCAAACACAAGAAGGGAACATCTTTTAATTTTCATTTCTTTTCCATTCCTTTTCTCAAGTTCCGCCCTCAACAATCATAGAAAGAGAACTAGGTTAGTGGAAAAGTAGATAATTCCAATGGAGAGAGAGAGAGAGCGCACGCGACAGAGAGATGTGTATACACAGAGCGAGCTCTCTGGCAGCACGGGGGCTGCAAAACCTCCCCCTCTTGTCAATTTTGGGGAGAAATTCTGTCGAAGGCGAAGAAGGCGACGATGGTTTAGACGAATGAGCATTTCCCGAATGGGTGAAAACTCTGAGGGAGGAAACAACAAATGAGCATTTCCCGAATCGAGACGAAGAGGGTTTAGATGAATTCAAAACCAACTGGGGTTTCGAAGAGCTCAGCAGCACAAAGCTTGCTGCCTCCATGTTCGTTGTGGAAAAAATCACGCATTTCTGGGACTTGAAAGGGACTTTTGACCCAGTCTATCTGGGATTGGGTTTCTACCAAATCAGATTTGAAACGAAAGCAGATTCAGGTGTTATGGGTTTTAATTGTAAGATCTGGATTTTTTGGCAATCAGGTGTAATAGGCTGTCTCTATAGGAGTGATGCTTTGTACCATTTGGATGTACTTTCCAACTCTTGTTGAAATCTCCTCTCCTTTTAATAAAATGTACCTTTTGCTGATCGGAAAAAAATCCAAAGCAGTGGCAGTCAAAAGTCACAAGTTTCTTATTAACCGGCCCTTTTTTTGTCAATGCCTATTTGTCCAAGCCCACTCCGTATCAAGTCCATCCCACATAAGTCCCGTTTTAAGTAAACTATCAAAAATACCCCTGTCACAACCTTGGTCGTGTTCAGAACCGTTCCCCAATCTTCTCCTCAGCGACCAAACCCTACCCGCGAACGCCACGAACAGATCATCGAACAACGCAAATCCAAAATATCCTACCAATTTAATTTATCTTCTCCGCAGCCACCGAAACCTTGGAGCGGTGTATGTATTGTTTGATTTTTTTTTTTCTTTTCATTTGAAACGCCGAAAGGGAAAAAGGGGAGGAATCGTTGGCAGAAATCAGGATTCGTCGTCGTTGCCTACGCACGAGAAGGAGATATCATCTTCTTCATCGTAGTCGTCGGATTCTTCGTTGGACGGCAGCGGCACAAATCCAACATATCCTACCAATTTAAGCAACATCAGGAGTTCAGATGTATTTATACCAATTAGTAGGAGGTTTTGCGGCCAGATCTGGTGGTGGTTTTGGTGAGGGAAGGGTGAATGATGGTATTTTCCGATGACAGCCGTAGAGCGGTCATGGAAGGTAGGTTTAGTTTGAGGGAAGAAAGTGGGTCTCTGTTGTTTGTCTTTAATGTGCTTCTAGAAAATTAGTCAGTGTAGCTAGCTATCGTAGTTGTTTGAATTTTTGTGTGAATTGGTGTGGTTGGGTGTGGGAATTTGACTCCCCCCAGAATTCACATCTAAATAAAGAATTCATATTCAAATAAAGAATTCACTTCTTAGGAAAAAAAACACAACTCACCCCGAATGAAGAATTTACAATTTTGAAAAAAAACAAAATTCACTCAAATGAAGAATTCACATGTTCGAAAAAGTCCAAATTCACATCCAGAGGTGTGAATTTTGCAAGGGGTGTGAATTCTGAAGACTGTGAATTCTGGGAGAGTAAATTCTACAAAGAGATGTGAATTCTGGATTGTGTGAATTCTGCAAAGGAGTGTGAATTTTGGGTGTGTAAATAGTGACAAGGTCAAAATAATAAAAGCATCTTTAAATAGGGTCTGAATGGGATAGCACTACAAAAATGGGTCTGCATAGAACCCAAGACAAAAAATAGGACCAGCCAAGAATTTCTCCATATTTGAATGAGTTAATTTTTTAAAGGAACTCAGAAAAAAAAATCTAACCCAACAAAATGGGCGCAAACCCCAATCTTTGACAGCCACCAAAACGTCGAGCAAACCATCCGTCCACCACCCGGCCGCCACTAGCCATCCCAACGGAGGAGCTTCCCGGCACACAAAACAAATAGACGTTGTCGCAGTTGGTCACCCTAGCCGTTAGGTAAAACCCCAAGAAACCCAACAAAGCCCGCGATGGGAGCCAGGCCGCCCATGCCACCCGAAACACCTTGCTGTTAGGCAAAAAATGGGCACCTGAAAACTCTCGTTTTTGGCAAAGGCGTGGATGGGTTGAACGCGGGCGTGCCAAGACTTGTAGCGCCTAACTTTTGGTGAACATTCCCGTAAATCTTGACTTCTAACGTATGAACGATTGCGTGTGACCCAAAGGTTAAAGATCACAATGAGGTTCATGGTTTGCCACACGGTTGTGGACTTAAAATTTTCTAGTCGTATAGGAAATGGACATAGAAACGTAAAAAAACGTGAACTTTATTACTCCGGGATAATAAAGTTGATTACAGGAAAAGTAAAGATCCAAACTACTTGATGAAGTAAGTTTGAATGGGGTTTGAGTACGAGATACTCGATAGACTACTTTGCTAAAAGTAGGAAAGTGTTTGTAAGCGTTGAGCTTTGATTGGTGTTAGACCCGTTTTTCATCTTCAATTCTGCTATTTATAGGCACAGCAGTAAGCTGATTCAAGCCTGAATCCAAATTCTGCATTGCACCATCAGCTGCCATGTGTCCCATGATGGTTCCTTCTTTTGTGCATGTAGAATCATGGGTAGTTATTGACAGTTGAAAGATCATGGAGTGATATGGTAATAACTCCCCACTTCCTTCTTTTGTGCTAGCTTGACATGTGGCCAATTGACTTGGTCAATTGGCCTTTGAATTTCATGGAGGAAAATAACCACCTCCAGCACATAACCAATTCCCCTAAAATCATTTGACTTGGTCAAATAGCCACCTGTTGAAAACTTCCACGGACTTCTCTTGATTTCCGTCAGATTCTTACCAAGACTGGATTGGATCATCATCCAGTGGGCTATAAAAAGCCTAATTTGCATGCTCCAATGGGCTAAAATAATCATAATCCATAATTAAATAACTTAACCCCATGACTGGATTGGATCAAAATCAATCGGGCCCAACTGAACGCAACCTTGGCCCCTCGATTTCGAACTCAAACAACTCTACTTCTTGGCTCAATTTAATTAAATATTAATTAAATGGCTCTCCAACACTGGTCCACGGTTTGATGTCAAAAACGGGTTTAAACAGCACCCCAGGAGGTAAACTGACCAGAGTTCGAGTAAGAAAAACGGAGAGTCGAGAAAAGAGGCCGATGAGGTGAGAGGCACCGGAGAGAAAAAAATCAAAGGAAAAAGGATCTGGGGTCGGAAATAACAGGAGAGGAGAGGGAGAGAGACAAAGGATCGAGAAACCTTACTGCAGCTAACCCCGTAGCTGCTCGAAATCCCCTGAAACGGTCATCGGGAAAATCGCAAACTTGGCGCCCAAAAGTGACCAGGAGAAGCTCCAGCCGTCAAGATCCAAAACTTGGCACGACCACCCACACCGCCGCCTTGGGCCGCCTTGTTACAGTCGCCCATCGAGTTTTGAGATAACAGAGAAAAAGAGCAGATCAGAAAACGGGAGGAAGAGCGGGGGGAAAGAGAGAGAAGAGGTGAAGAGGAGAGAAGAAACAAAACTGTTCGATAAAATCGTAAAAACATCACTTTAAATTAAGTTAAACTAAAAAAGAAAACCGACTTCAACTTGAATGCATTTCATGAGCTCGAATAATCCAAGTACTTAGATAATGAAGCTTATTTGTGGCTCTTGACTAGTTAAATCAATTACTTCTGTGATGATACAAGCATAATAACCATTAGTGACCTTTCCAAAACCATTCATACCCACGATTGCCTGAACCTTCTGAAATGAAAAAAGAATGAAGAAAAATTAAAATCCAAGTTAGATACTTGGTCGAAATTACTTCTCAATGCGCGCCTACACAAATAAATGAAATAGCAGTCTATATTGTGTCCAAGAAACAAAGCAAAAAAAGAATAGAAGATATAATTCCTAAGAGAATATACCATCCCATATGTATTAATGGTGGTTATTATCAGCAAATTACTGGAAGAAGGCTTTGAAGTATGGGATCTGATTTTTACCTCGTCCATCCTCGGGAGGTTTAAGCCTGAAGGATTCCACCTTCACGTCGCCTACCGTCCACCACACCACAGCTTGATAGATCTTAATCGTCCCTCCATCAGCAAAATCCTTGGCCTCGAAGGTTAAATATAACATGATGAGATTGCATGGATGAGACAGTGCCGTTAAAACCTTCACAAACTCCAGCTCACTATTTGCGCCCTGAACAGCACAAGATGTCACCGTGAGGTCACTATTACTATTCATCGAATTGACAACATGGTTTGAGCCCAACCGATGACGAAGCTAGAAGCTCCCCCGGTCGTGGTTTTTTCCCCCTTTTATACATAGATATATATTTTCGCAAATTGGCATGGGACAATTAGAGTAACACTGCCAAAACACGCTTAGAATCTTAGTTGCACGAAGCGGGTGCAGGAGCGGAGGAGCGAGGGAATATAGAAGCTCAATAATTTAGTAGAAGGTTCAATTGTCCATATTTTCACAAATTGTCCAAGTCCATAAGGACCAAGTCCAATAATTGTAAAAGTACAATTATTTAGGAAGTAAAAATATGGACCAAGTCCATAAGTGTAACAAATGGGCTAGTGGTACAATATATGATTTTCTTTTCAAGATATCATGACTTAGGCTAGATATATGAGTTCATCAAAGACCAATTGATAAAGCCAAGTGAAAAATCTCGGTTTTTCTATACAAATATCATACAAAAGCTCTCATCTTCATAAGGATCGAGCTCCCGTTAAGCTCCTTAGCTGGGAGCGCAAAAACGGACTCCCAATATGGAAGCGGCACCACTTTAGAAGCTCCCTGCAACTAAGCTTAGAATGCTTAAAGAAAGCACTAGCATTGCTATCTTCGCATAAACCGTTGAAAGTGCTCTGAAAAGATATCTACAACTATTTTTAAGTAATGATAAATGGATAATTATATTAATCAAGTAATAAAAGATTAAAAAAAGGAAGCAGCCCTTGAGACCATCTGAGTTGTGAGAAGTTTATTATACTTTAGCTTTATGCACATAGATTGAAACCAAGATTTATCTTTGAAATCCATATCCCATCGCATAATTATACTGCATTTGTTCTATCATAATTTGGACGATCATTTGATACCTCCGAGCTAAGCAGCACGGACACGGATATGGGATATGGACACAACACAGACATGTGTACAAGTCATTTCTTTGAAAATTAGGACACGGACACGTGGGGGACACGTCAAATGTAAAGTGTATTTTTATTATAGAGGTATATTACGATTTAACAAACACGTCGGAGACATTTTTAGGTGTTCTTATGTTCCAAAATCCAAAAGTGTTGACAACATGTCCTAGAGTATCCACAATATGTGTCTACCTAAAATAAATACATCAAAATCATTAGACAAGTATTTAGACATGTCCAATACGTGTCCAAAGAGTGTCATATCATGTCTGTGACCGACGCGTGTCGGACACGGATACGTGAGGCCAGTAGCCGTGTCCGTGCTTCTTAACTTCCCCATATATATTTTTATAGATGTTTTAAGGCTTATTTGTACGGATGGTCCCCAATGTATTTCCGAAATGTCAATTTCGTCCCCAATGTACAAAACGCGTCAATTTGGTCCCCAATGTTAACAATGTGAGTTTAGAAGGTCCCTGGGCCAAACTCCGTTACGTCTTGCCGTCTAAGAAGAGGGGCTTTCTGTCAAACCCTATCATTCTCCACTTTCCCTTTTTCTCTCGACCTTCCCCTTTTCTCTCGACGTCAATGGCGATTCACGTCTCCTCCCCTTATCTCCACCGTGTTCCCCAAAATCAATCCTAAGAAGAAGAAGATTCTGAGAATCGGCTGCATCTCGAAACCCTACGAAGAAGAATCTCAAGGTAAAATAAAGAAAAGGCCAGTTGATCCCTCCATAGCAGTCTGAAAGCAAGCTTTTGGAAGGCTTTTTTTTTTCTAGTGATTTTTTATTCCGTCTTCGAAGTTGCTCCTGCAACCGACTAGAACAAAGTCCAACTTTTTGGTAGAGTCTGACTGGAAGTAATACCCCAAAGGTTGCATGCATGCCTTGGAATTTAGATTAGTGCAGAGAGTAAAAGATTCATGTAGAAATTAAAAATATTACCGTCCTTTATTGAAGTACTATGAATCTAGAGATTAAGGGGGGTTGTCTACATGAATAGGGTGACAAATATGCCTTGTGAGCAATTTAGGAATAAATAGGAGACCATTATCACCTAATTTTGACAACAATCATTTAAATACACAAATTTTTTGAGAGAATACGGTGATTTTTTTAATTTTCAACTCTCTGTCTTTCTTTTTGGGCCTCCTTTTTGCATAGAATATGCACAAGTTGTTGCTTTCTAGGGACCCATGGAGTATTCTATTACATTGTTGTCTACTTTTTTGTTTTCTTTTGGTAGCTGTCTGTCATTATCGCTGTTTTTTTTTTTTTGTTTTGCTTTTGACATGTGAATGTGGTTGTTGACCATACATTATTGTTGTTTTGTATATTTACAGGCCATATGTCTACTCTTTTCTCCATAAAAGTCCACCATGGTGGTGAATTTAATACTGGGCCAAACAAAGCATATGTTGGGGGTAGAATAGATGATGTGGATGGGCTTGATAGTGATCTTATGTCTCTGCATGAATTGGACAGTATAGCCCATTATTTAGGGTATGGGCCACCTGTTGCTTTTCATTTTAGGGTTCCTGGGCTTAGCTTAGATATGGGGCTTGTAACGATGAACATGAGTTCACTTTTATCAATGACAGGCAAAAGGTAAGAATTCTATGATTTATTGAAAGGACCATATATTCAAGCATTGTTCTGTCTATAATTATGTGATTCTATGGTTTTTTCATTTACATTTACTATACTCAGGCATTTTCTTTCTAACTTGGCAGGGTCTGCAAGCTGCATTAGATAATACATTTCCAAGTGCAGAGCATAGGCATTGTTGCAAGCATCTGCTAAGTAATTTCATGAAGACTTACAAAGGCCTAGCTCTTGAAGAAAAGTTCTGGAAGTGTGCCAAAGCAACACATGTGGCTCAGTTTCAGCATGCAATGGAGTGTATGAAGGAAGAGAATGTTGAGGCCTATGTGTGGTTGACCAAAGAACCTGCAAGGTATTGGTCTAGATCTCATTTTAAGGAAAACATAAAATGTGATATGGTGTGCAACAATATGTGTGAAGCTTTTAATAAGTCCATACTTGATGCAAGAGATAAACCAATAATTGAAATGTTGGAATGGATTAGGTCATACCTAGTCAATAGGAGGGTTCTTAGAAGGGAATGGATTCGGAAATGGACAGACCCTTTGTTGAGTAACATTTACACAAAGTTGGAGAATAATAAGGCTAATTGTTATGAATGTATTGCTGATTGGTGTGGTGAATTGAACTTTCAAGTAAGATGTCCCTATGGCCAATACACAGTAGACTTGAGGGCCATGACTTGTACGTGTAGGAAGTGGGATCTGTGTGGGATTCCCTGCACACATGCTATTGCTACTATTCAAAACAGAAAACATGATGCAGAGTCATATATTAATGCATGTTATTCCAAGGAGAACTATGCAAGGGCATACCACCCTTTGATCATGCCAATCAATGGCAAAGATATGTGGCCTAAAACTGGCTTCACACCAGTTTTGCCTCCATTGGAGAAGAGAAAACTTGGTAGGCCAAAAATGGCTAGAAGAATAGATCCAAGTGAATACATTAGCAAGAAAGACAAAAATAAGCTTAGGAGACTTGGTCAAAACTCTGTTTTTTGTAGAAAATGTGGGAAACATGGTCATAATAGGAGAACATGCACTCATGAGAGTGGTGTTGGATCAAATGTTGATGAGGGTGGTGTTGGATCAAATGCTGGTGAGGGTGGTGTTGGATCAAATGCTGGTGTTGAACCAAATGTTGGGAATGGTGGTGTTCAATCAAATGTTGGTAGTGTTCAATCAAGTGCTGGGGATGGTGGTTCAAGTAGTGGAGTGGGTAGAGGTAGAGGCAAGGGAACAACTACTGTAGTTGGCAGAGGTAGAGGCAGATCCAGGGGTAGGGGCACGAGCACTGGAATGGGAAGAGGAAGGGAAACAACCAGTGAACTTGAAAGGGGAACAACTAGTGAACTTGAAAGGGGAACAATCCGTGTACAAGGAAGGAGATCCACCAAGGAACAAAGAAGGGGTAGGGGCACAACAAATGGACTTGGTAGCCAAATCACTGAAGATACAGGGGTGGAATGTCAGTTTCAAGCCACAATGGTTCGCACAAGGGGAGGAGGCACTGCATTCCTAGGCAGGGGTGGCAGAATTCAATGGAGAGGTCATGAGGTAACACCACATTTTTAACTTGCATTCATAACTCATAACATTATGAACAAGCTAATGTACCTTTAGTATTGATACACACCACATGAATGCAGGTTAATGTACCTTCCAACTATGCACAAGCTACACAGTCATCACAAACTGCAGTTGGATCAAATAAGTCCACAACAAAATGCATCTTCAAAGGCCAGAAATTTGGAAATCTTGCTGCTATTTAGTTTGATTTGGGTTATGTAATGAACCTAGTTATTACTTGCACCTCTTATATTTTGGAAACTGTAATGCGTAGGCCATTATTTTTGGGTTTGTCTTGGCCATTATGCTGATGAAAACTGTAATGTGTAGGCCATTATTTTGGGTTTGTCTTGGCCATTATGCTCAAATCTGTAATGATTTGGGTTTGTTTTGCATATTATGTTGGAAACTGTGGTGACCATTTGTTTGGTCTTAGGTAAACTTTAATGACTATGCTAAGTATTTGGGACTTTTTGAATCTTGTTTATGACCTGTTTTTTGCATGTTCACGACATGGATACGGCGATACGACAAAACCTAAAAAATTAGGATACGGATACGTTGGGGATACGATTGTATAAATTATAGTTTGTACTTGATTCTTTAAAAAAGTTCATTATAACCCCCGCTGTATCCTAAACATATCCTGCCGTATCCCCGCGTATCCCTCGTGTATCCAAAACCAAAAATATTTAATTTAAATACAGAATACTTATTTGCCGTATCCGATACGTATCAGGGCGTATCGGGCGCGTATCTGTATCCCTCACGTATCTGATGCTCGTACGTGACTAGTTTTGGAGTATCCGTGCTTCATAGCTTCAATATGTGTGTGCTTGTGCTCTGTATATGTAGTTCTCATATAGCAGAGTGTTTGAGTCAATCCATGAAGTTCTCATCTTTCCAAGACTTTTGCAGTAGCAGATTGTTAGTTCAGACCTTTGGTTTCTGAATATCAAAGCTTTGTTGGTTTCTTTTTCTTTTTTTTTTTGCTCTGTTTTTTGCTACTGCTACTGCTCTGTATATATACTAGGAGTTGGCAGATTTTGGCGGGAAACTTTCCCTCCAATTTGGGAGATGGGGGGAAGTGGAAATGAGGGAGAGAGAATGGAAAAGTGAGGAAACGAGGTGGAATGACCATAATGCCCCCATTTTGGATGGCAAGAGGTAACAGAGTTTGGCCCAGGGACCTTTTAAACTCACATTGTTAACATTGGGGACCAAATTGACGCGTTTTGTACATTGGGGACGAAATTGACATTTCGGAAATACATTGGGGACCATCCGTACAAATAAGCCGATGTTTTAAAATTCAAAGAAATCAAGAAATTGAAAATTTTATCTCATATTCTATTTTTGGTAACTTGAATGTGGTCTGACCATGTGCTTTTCCGATAACCGATCAACTGATACTTTGCATGGCCAAAGTGGGCCCAGAATGTGCCCCGATTTGATAAAAATGGACCACAATCCATTCTCCAATAAATAAAAGTGCAATGTGCCTCTCTCAGGGTGTGTTTGGATTGAGAGAGTTGGAAACAAAAGAAAAGAAACTCTTTACGCCTAATCACTTGTTTGGAATTTGGATAAGAATAGGAAAGAAAAGGAGGGAAATGGAGGGATAGAGTTTCCCCTAAACCCTCATTTTTCTAGTTACTCATTTTGTAAAATACCCAAATTGCCCATCTAAAAATTTTAGGAATAAAAAAAGACTCACACTTTTAAGGTTAGTTTCGTAAAATAACATTGGACACTTTTTCTTTTCTCTCCTACTCATCCAAACAAGAATGAGAGAAAACACAATCCTTTCTTTACTTTTCTTTCCTAAGTTACCAAACAGACCCTCAGAGCTCCAAAGGCATAATTTCCTCAGCAATACTATATATCTGCACACCAAATTTACAAAACACTATTCAAAACAGAAACAAAGCTATGGGTATTTTATATTTTGGGGATATTAACATAGTATTCTATAAGAAATGTTTTTTACGAGAAACAGAAACAAAGTTCTGGGTAATGTACTTTGTGGTGGGTATACTAGTATGTTATAAGCATTTTTCCAAAGTTTTATGCCTTAAACATTCAGGGTAATCCATAAAACAGGAACTAAAGCAAACTGGAAAAACAGGAACAAAAGCAAACTGGAAGACAGGAACAAAGCACAATGCAAAACAGAAACAAAGACCTTGAAGTGACGGTTGTATTCCTCCACCGCAACCTGCGAGAACATGTCGTAATCCAAGCATCTGGTCTTTTTGCTTATGTCCATCCGATAAGTATTGCATACAAACCCCTGAGAACAACGGAAAACAAAATGGGGATCGAAGAAGAGTATTATCAGGGGCTGCTTTGTGAAGTTTTGTTTTGTTACTTACATCGCTCTTCTCAACTGGTACGGTATGGTCATCGTCACAGCCACTATCATCATCACTCCACGAATATGCCCTTGGCGATCCTGAAGGAGGCAACTCCACGTATGGTTTTTGGTCCCCAAACAACCTAACGAGGCCAAACTCATCGTCGCATGAATTTGAATCTGAATCTGAATCTGAATATGGAAAATCCCAATCATGCAATGCGTCTCACATTTTCGAGAAACTCACGCAGCAATAAATAACAGAGAAAACCCTAGCCACCAAGCCTCGCCCTAAAATCCTCAGAAAAAATGCACGACCGTGGCTTGATTCCCACTTCATTCCCACGGCCAATCCTTTTATCCCACGGTCGCATGTCCTTTTTAACATGTGCAACAGGGCCGCGTCTTTATTTCTGCACGTGCGTCATGGCAGCGTAAAATAGAGGTGTCGAATGGGCCGTGCTGTACCAGCTCAGCCCATTTATTTTCGTGTCTAGAGTGTTTCGTGCCGTGCCGGACTCATTTACTAACAGTGCCGTATCGTGCTATGCTTTCTCAGAATATCCTCCGCCCAGCCATAGCTCACGGCCCACCACAATTCGTGTGGTGTGGTGTCACGCCAATTTTTGTGCCTGTGCACAATCGAGCCTTGCATGTGAAGCTAAAAATACTAGAACTACCAGCTAGCACTAATGGTACGTTCTTGTCCCCCCTCTGTGGAGGCCAGTGTTCGAGCCCCACGAAGAGCGGGGTTGGGGTTTCAAGGCTATAGATAGCCTCTGAGCCCCCGTTGATTAACATTCCACTAACCCACACTAACTATACAATATTGGCAAAAAAAAAAAGGCTAAAAAATACTTTTAAAAAATTGCCATTATTTTTTTTAAATTGATAATTACAACAAAAATTAACACATTTAATCTTAAAAAATACAAAATATTTTATGGATAAATAAACCCTAATCCCTGTCAAACTCATCTTGTCACTCGAAACCGTTCAGGTTCTCCGTCATCCGAAACTAAGGAACCTCGTAGTTGATATTGTAATACCTAGTCATGCATCAAAAGTTTACATAGATAATCTTGGGCATATAACAAATCTTATGTGCTACTACTAGTACCTTAGACTTAAACATTTTGGCCATGTAGTATGGCTTGTGGATCAAAATTAAGATACTAGGCCAGTGGTCTACATTGGCATCACAAAATTGTATCAGAGCAATCCGAGTACATGATCATGTGGGCCTTGGACTTTGCTTTGATTTGGTTGTTGGTTTGGTGATCTTAAGGCTCAATCCCTCGCCAGGGCGCGAGACTATAAAGGTGGGGAGATTGTAACACTCCGTCCCATCGGAAGTCTACATGGATGATTTTGGGCATTATAACAAATCTTGTAAGCTATTACTAGTATCTTTGGCTTAAGCATTTTAGGGCATGTGGATCAAAATTGTACTGAGCCAGTGGTCTATATGGGGCGTCACAAATACCATCAAGGAACCTTCTTCTGGAATTTTTCACAATCAATGATGTTCTCATCACTACCTTCCATCCACATCCGCATCTTTTATCTTCATTGTGCTGTGAGTAGCTGTTGGTATAACTAGAGCTGCTGCTCAAAGTGTATGTGGGGAATTCGAATTTTTAGGTTCAGGTTGGAGATGTGGGTGCTGTGTGGAGTAGAGGAGAGGAGATGTGGGTACAGGAGAGGAAATGAGATGAGAGAAAGAAGAACCGGGTATGTGGGGGCCGAGGAGAGGAGATGACAAAAATGGAAGAGAAGAGATGGAATGACAGATCTTGTGGTGGAGTTGAGGGAGAAGGGTAGGATTGGGTAAAGAGGGAGAGGATATCGAATGGGTCTAGGTAACGGGCATAAATAAATGCTACCCCAAGGGCCAATTCTCCGGCCAATGTGAGGAGCATTTTAGGTTTAGAATTTCATTTCCTGCCCAAATTGTCAATTTCCGTCCAAAACGTTAATATTTGTTAAAAGATTTGGACGAAGTGGGTGATGTTACTTTGTTTTGATAATTGGGGGTAATGTTGAAAAAATATAGTTAAGGAGGTGTTCTTAAAATTAAGCCGGAACTAAAAATCAACTTTCTATTTGGAGAAGCTCTTCGGCTAGAGTCAACTCCATGTCTCCAATATCTACAAGGAAATTAAAAGTCCACTTATTCATCGTAGGTTGTACTCCTGTTGGCTTTTTTTAAACCAATATTGAATGTGTCTTTCACACGTTGTCCTGTAAAGACCATAAAGATATAAAACTAATCTCGAAATTAAGATCACGACTTAGTTTTTTTTTCATCTCCAAGCTAGTCTTCTAATGGATGTCTAATTTATGATCGTTGACGGTCCATGATGTGTTTTGATAATTAATACCCACCAATGACAAGCGAAAAACATTTCTTAATGTTAAAATGTCCTTGACGGATATTAATTATCAAAACACATAATTGACCGTCATTTTCCCTTATTGGTAATAGACTGATTAAGACCTATTTAAGTGAAATATTGTTGGCAACTTGATGAAACAAACTTAGAAGATGTTAGTATAGTAAACACTGCTTGTTGGGCCCAGAGTACACTTATGGATTTGATTACACAATATAATTCCGTACGACCTATCTAAATACAGACTTGCATGTGTGATGTCGAATGTCATTAAAAAAACTTCAATTGAAATCCTCTATAACACTAATTGGTTTTAGGAGAGATGGTAGAAAAATGGTCTGACAAGTGGTATCAGAGGCAGAAAGTCATTGTTGGGCCCAGAGTGTCCCATGGATTTGGTTACACGCTGTCACTCCCTTCTGCTCTTTCAAAAATAGATTTACGAGTGCGATGTCGAATGACATAAAAAAATACTTAATTGAAACTTTCCCCAACATCAATAGGTTTTAGGACAGACGATGTATTGAACTCAAACATCAAATTGCATAAACCATGGGAAGTAGGGATGTCGTGAGGCGACACATTATGACTTAAGCTAGCCATACTACGTCTTGGGTCGTGCTCTGTCTAAGAGCGTGACACTACTTAGACCTATGGACCACATGCACCGATATATGTGTTACGTTTATTGCGGTACAATGTTACGCCTCTTTGTAGTGACATGTTTTGCTTCTTTATGATGAAGAGTACATTATGCCTCTTTTCAGTTCAAAATGTTACAACTTCTCCTCTTTGTGATAACATGTTATGTCTCTTTGTGGTTAATGTCACAGATCTTTTTGATAAATGTTATGGGGTGCTGGGTGCATATATAGTAACCTTGACCCAAATATACCAAGGAAGAAAAATGTATATCACATCTCGATCGCGGCAATGGAGTCTACAGTGGATCGAAGAGTACAAATTTGATTATTTACCAACATAAAAATATGAACAACGATTTCATGAACATAGAAATCGCTTACGAAAACAAGAAGTGGGTGTTTGGCTGCTTCATTTTTGTTGGAAAAATATCGGCAGCCACGAAACATTCCAGAGAACAATCTCATTTCCAATAATAAAATTACAGGAATTAATCGAATTACAAGAAACAAAACAATGTACAGAATATGAAGCACGAGATTCAAACTGTTTTTCCTTTTACAGAACAACGAACCGAGGCCTGTGTGTTACCACAGTCACCTTAAGAAATATTCGCCGTCTACCGTGGGTGTTGTAGGTTGCGTCGGCGACTTTCTCCCAGGGTTGGCTCGGCTAAACCGCAAGCCGTCGGAATACCGCCGTCGACTGCCTTGGCGAACTGACTATCGTCTGCCTCTCTCTCTCAAGAACGAATATAGGAGTATGCTGGATTGCTGTGTGTTTTTCTGTGTTTTTTCCAAGAACGTGAGGCACCTATTTATAGGGTGAAGGAGGCTGAAGAGGAGTAATGCAGCCTTCAATTCTGAAATGAATTCAGCCAATTCAAGAGGGAGGTTACCAGCATCAATACTCCATCATGGAGAGGGTTACAGGAGTTACGAAATCCACACATCAATACGTCTATTGATTGTGGTGCAT
The DNA here is from genome assembly GCA_018127125.1 of Rhododendron griersonianum. Lineage (NCBI taxonomy): Eukaryota > Viridiplantae > Streptophyta > Magnoliopsida > Ericales > Ericaceae > Rhododendron > Rhododendron griersonianum. The sequence continues at coordinate 39,613,776 of CM030790.1, read as the reverse complement.
CAGGATTCCACGAGCTCGGAACACGCACGGTTGCCTCGAGAGACCCTCCGGTTTGTCCCGATTTCATTCATCTGAAATTCCGTAAAATTTCCAACAATCCCCCCCATGAATGGAATTGGCAGGCATACTGATGCAGAGTACAAAGCTGATCCGAGAGAGCGGCAACGGATAATTCCTGCATAGGATAGGTGGCTTTTGGCCTAGAACCTTCCCTTGTGATAGCCTATCGGGTTTACTGGCAGACTAGTGTGCGGTCCCGCTTTGAACTATTCCGCCGCCGATGTAAACCGAGACAACAGACGTCACACAGGACTTCTCCTGACGTAGTTCAGTTCTCACTGTTGGGTTCATTTTGGCCATGACACCCACTTCCTGGTTCTGCGAGTATTTTCTCGAGAATTTTTGCCACAATTCTCAAAGAAGCGACCCCACTTCATACTAACATAGGTGACCTTCCTGTAAGGGTATCCTGTTATACCCTGCCTGGCAACCCAGCGCATAGGAGTCATTAAAAGCAATGCTTAACCTCTTTCATTCGCAGGTATCACTGTTCTACACCATAGGAATGGGCAGGAGAACGAATCTCCTTAGTGATCGTTCTCAGCTACTCGCGAAAGATAGTCTCATTGAACCTAGATCTTGGGATCTCCAGTCAACTAGGTTGGCTACCTCCACGGTAACTATGAGCGTAGTGGCTTTAGCCCCATTCCTCTCGATGCTTGCTCAACTAACTCTCGGTTTAACCCTTTGGTTAACGGATCCGCAATATTGTCCTTTGACCTCACATAGTCAATAGCGACAACCCCACTAGAGAGTAGTTGCCTAATGGTATTATGTCTACGTCGAATATGTCTAGACTTACCATTATACAAATTACTCTGTGCCCTACCAATTGCAGATTGACTATCGCAATGGATACTAATCGGTGGCACAGGTTTCGGCCATCTTGGAATATCCTCCAAAAACTGACGGAGCCACTCGGCCTCCTCCGCCGCTTTATCCAGAGCGATGAACTCTGATTCCATTGTTGAACGTGCTATACACGTCTGTTTGGAGGATTTCCAAGAAATAGCTGCACCACCAAGTATAAAGACATATCCACTTGTGGATTTAGAGTCCTTCATATCTGATATCCAGTTCGCATCACAATACCCTTCTAGTACTGCTGGATATCTGGTGTAGTGCAACCCCAAACCACGAGTATACCTTAAATAGTGCAGAACCCTGACTATTGCTTTCCAGTGATCACGACCTGGATTACTCGTGTATCTGCTCAGTCTGCTGACTGAGTAAGCTATATCGAGCCTTGTACAACTCATTAAGTACATCAGGCTCCCAATTATCTGAGAATACTCTAATTGAGATATGCCTTCCCCCCCATTCTTGGATAAATGCAGACTTAAATCCACAGGGGTTCTTGCGGTACTTGAATCAGACGAGTTGAACTTCTCAAGAATCTTGTCAACATAGTGTGTCTGAGACAACGCAAAACCGACAGAAGTTCTGGTGATCTTGACACCCAGAATAACATCTGCAAGGCCCATATCCTTCATGTCAAACTTCGAGTTTAACATATCCTTGGTAGACTGAATGACCCTTTCATTGCTACCAACAATGAGCATGTCATTAACGTAGAGACACAAAATGACGTACCCTTCGTCTGTGTCTTTGACATAGACACACTTGTCACATTCGTTGATCTTGAAACCACTTGACAACATAGCATTGTCAAATTTCTCATGCCATTATTTTGGTGCTTGCTTTAGCCCATACAAAGACCTAACAAGCCTACATACTTTCCTTTCTTGACCTGGCGCAAAAAAACCCTCGGGTTGTTCCATGTAGATCTCTTCATCTAAATCGTCGTTCAAGAAAACTGTTTTTACATCCATTTGATGTATCTCAAGGTTACGCAAAGCTGCGATCGCGATGATCATCCGGATGGAAGTAATCCTCGAGACTGGTGAGTAAGTATCAAAGTAATCTAGGCCTTCTTTTTGTCTGTATCCTTTGATAACAAGCCTAGCTTTGTACTTATCAATTGACCCATCTGCTTTCATCTTCCTCTAAAAGATCCATTTGTAGCCGAGAGGCTTACTACCTGGTGGCAAATCCACCAATTCCCACGTATGGTTTTGCAGTATGGAGTCAATCTCACTCTTAATGGCCTCTTTCCACAAAGGACCCTCAGGGCAGCTTACAGCTTCCTGGTATGTCCGAGGCTCATTTTCCACAAGATAAGTCAGAAAATCTGGACCAAAAGATGTTGATGTTCTAGCTCGCTTGCTACGTCGTGGTTCAACATCAACTTCCTCTTCTTGGCCTTGTCTGCTTTCATTAGCCGGATGCAAAGTCCGTTTAGCAGAGCTTGACTCTCCAATGGATCTATAAGGAAATATGTGTTCAAAGAACATTGCATTCCTAGACTCCATGAGAGTATTCTTGTGAATATCTTGTAAATCTGACTCATACACAAGAAAACGATAGGCACTACTATCGTCTGCATAACCGACGAATACACAATCAACGGTTTTAGGGCCTATCTTCTCCTTCTTAGGAGGAGGTACAGCCACCTTCGCTAGACAACCCCATGTTCGTAAGAATGCATAGTTAGGCTTCCTACCTTTAAACAATTCATACGGGGTTTTACCAACGTCTTTGCGAGGTATTTTATTGAGGATGTAATTAGCGGTGAGAACAGCATCTCCCCACATATTCTGAGGCAACCCAGAACTGATCAACATAGCGTTCATCATATCCTTCAATGTACGATTCTTGCGCTCAGCAATTCCGTTAGTCTGAGGCGAATAAGGTGCTGTGGTTTCATAGATTATTCCGTGTAGGGCACAGAATTCTCCAAACGGTGACTGAAACTCACCACCACGATCACTTCTGACCACCTTAATCTTTCTGCTCAGTTGATTCTCAACCTGAGTCTTATAGTGAACAAACTTATCCAGGGCTTCATCCTTGCTTTTCAGCAAATACACATAGCAAAACCGAGTGCTATCATCGATAAAAGTAATGAAATACTTGTTACCGGCCCGAGTTTGGACATATTTCAGATCACACACATCAGTGTGGATTAAACCCAAAGGTTCTGTGCTTCTTTCTACTGTTTTGAAAGATGCTCTGGGCATTTTAGCCTCTACACAGGTCTCACACTTGTGTTTTTTATCAATTTGGAAAGCTGGAATATGGTCCAAGTTAATTAATCTACGCATAGAATCATAATTAACATGACCTAGTCTACCATGCCACAGAAAGGAAGACTCAAGCACATAAGCAACAGGGGATTTCTTTTTATTGATAGTAGGGATAACAGTCATTACATTCATTTTAAAAAGACCATCGGTCATGTAACCTTTCCCTACATACATTCCAGCTTTAGTCAGAGTGACCCTATCAGCCTCGAAAACCAGGCGGAAGCCATGCTTGCTCAACAGCGAACCAGAAACCAAATTCTTACGAATATCTGGCACGAACAGCACATTATTCAGAGTCAACTCTTTTCCCGAAGTCATCTTCAGGACCACTTTCCCCTGCCCCGCAACATCCGAGGTAGCTGAATTCCCCATAAACAGTTTCTCACCGTTAGCAACTGGCTCGAAAGTAGTGAACAACTGCCTGTCACAACAGATATGACGTGTAGCCCCAGTGTCTACCCACCATTCCTGCGGGTTTGAACCCACCAAGTTCACTTCAGATACCATAGCCGAGAGGTTGATATCAGACACTGCTGCCTCCACCTGAGCCAAATGTGCCTGAGCGCGAGGGTTGAGCGGCTTCTTACACTCCGAAGCTTTATGCCCGAACTTGTTGCAGTTGAAGCATGCACCCTGAAACTTTTCTATCTGTTTCTTGGCAACCCCACCTCTCGGTCCCAGATTGACCCTTTTGTCCTTTTGTTTGCCAGCTTGTTTGTCAGACCGCTTGTCAGAACGCCTGTCATACTGGTTTCTCCTCACACCGGAAGATTGACCATGCGCCCCCGAAAGGTAAACGGTATACACAATCTGCTACTTGCAAAAGTGTGGCCATCCACCTTCCCCTTCTGTTTTTAGAGTCCAATCCATGTACTGATGTATACCACTTGCCGTGCACAAGGGTTGAGTACTCATACCGTCCACTGGTTGAGTACTTCAGGCCGAGAGCAACCCAGGCGTCAAGCACATGAACTGCACACCGGGCAGATCATAAACACTGGATCAAGGCCAGGTGATGTCAAGGCAAAAGCCAAGTAGATCACCCCAGAGGCCAACATAATTGATCCAAGGCCGAGCCGCGCACGACTGCCTTAGGCCGTAGCCTTTCTGTTTGCAACATGATCGAGTCACGCATGACTGATCTTGGCCGAAGCCAAACAGGTCTGATTATTCTCGTATCAATCTCCAAACAATCTGCTGAACAGATTGATAACTCGTCTTACACCAATGATTCTCCATCATGAAAACTAATCTGTTTCGAATCTGTTCTTGCAACTCAAACGTTAGTCCAAAACAGAAATTATTTTCTGGAATCCGTTGCCGATCAGAGATCAAAAAAATATTTCTTAAGCTTGTTGGAAAAATATCGGCAACCACGAAACATTCCAGAGAACAATCTCATTTCCAATAATAAAATTACAGGAATTAATCGAATTACAAGAAACAAAACAATATACAGAATATGAAGAACGAGATTCAAACTGTTTTTCCTTTTACAGAACAACGAACCGAGGCCTGTGTGTTACCACAGTCACCTTAAGAAATATTCGCCGCCTACCGTGGGTGTTGTAGGTTGCGTCGGCGACTTTCTCCCAGGGTTGGCTCGGCTAAACCGCAAGCCGTCGGAACACCGCCGTCGACTGCCTTGGCGAACTGACTATCGTCTGCCTCTCTCTCTCAAGAACGAATATAGGAGTATGCTGGATTGCTGTGTGTTTTTCTGTGTTTTTTCCAAGAACGTGAGGCACCTATTTATAGGGTGAAGGAGGCTGAAGAGGAGTAATGCAGCCTTCAATTCTGAAATGAATTCAGCCAATGAATTCAGCCAATTCAAGAGGGAGGTTACCAGCAAAACACTTTTCCTTTTCTACTTTTCCTGTTTTGGCTGTTTGGCAGCAAAACACAAAACTCATTCTATGAGAATGAGTTCTCTGAATTCAAGAAAGGAGAAGAGAAGCGAAAAAGAGGTGTATAGGAGTTTTTCCCATTCTCTTTTTCTCATTTTCATTTTCTATCCATCCCAAAAGACATCTCTACCCTCTACGTTTGTCCATAATTCTCCAAAACCCTCAAACGTTATCCTCTCCAGATACACTTTACTCACATCTTCCACCACAGACTGTTGAAGAGAGAGAGAGAAAGAGAGAGGAGAAGAGAACCAGACGAGAATGGAGAAGCCGATCAAAGCAAGTCGAACCATAAATGGAAGTTTCTTCCGGTCGAACATGAAAGTTTTGTTCTGTTAAGCCTGTGGTTTCGAACCCCTGTGGTTTCACGAGTCCACAGCACATCCCAACCAAGAAATGCATACCTTACCCAGAAAATTCTAGCATGTGGTACTCATGGACCGCATGACCCAGAGAAGAAAATTAAAGAACCAAACTCGATTAAGAAAATAAAAGAAACGAACTGGGAGATTGCACTCTGTTTTCATTTGCTTAGTGTTTTTTTCTCAATCAATTGTGTACAAACTCTCAATATAAATCTTACAAAATTCATTAAACTAATATTTATACACATTATATCCCATAATTAATGGTCAAGGGCAACATGGTAAAAAATCAATTCATAATTCATTTTCATCACATATCCCCAAAACACTACTCCTGTTACAAAATGTATTCTGCATATATCATTCAAACACTCTATCATATTCAAAATAATTTTCTGATCATAATTCGAAAAACTAAAAAGTTGAAAATGAAAATCCAAAAAGTAGGCTCCCAAATCTTGGCGGATCTTGGTCGTTCTTGCAATTCATAAATGAAATCCTAAGATCATACAATTTTTAATTTGTACAAGCTGTGTGCTTTGACCATTCAAATGTTGACATCTCATTGGCGGATAACTTCTTAGCCCTTTCCCAATCATGAATCACAATCGTTAGATCAGTCAACTTGGCACTTATAGTAATACAACAATTAGCATGAACAGTCACCACAGACCTAATATCTCTACTATTTTCACAAAAGCCACTAAAATAAAGTGTGTCCAAAAACCTAACATTGAGTCCTAAGTCTTTGAACAAACCATCTCTTATGAGATACTCCACAACGTCCTGCTCATTCTTGCCGACGTAGACCTTTCTTTTTTCATACCAAGTATCATACAATGAAATTGTCTTGTTGTTCGATCGAACAAAGGAAAAACCATTGTTGACAGCGCAGGGCTTGTTCCCTTGGTAACTATCGCAAGCGATTTGAAAGTCAAATGTTTCGTTTGGGCTCAGAATGAAAAACGGGTTCCTAAGCCATAATATATCAGTGTCCTGCAATCATTTAAATAATTGATCAAATTTAAATACTAAGTAAATGAAAACAAATAAATACTCCTTTTGTGTCAGAAAGATTGTTCACTATGTAGAACGATAAGTACAAAAAATTTGAGTTTGTTAGAAAATTAATTGTAAATTAACTTTGTTTTGCAAGTTATTAGATATCAACGAGTATTTTTTTTTCTTGGCAAAAGAAATTTATTAATCTTTGAAAAAGAGATACAAAGATTAAACGGACCAATGACACAACAATTAGCGTTTATGTTTCCCTTGGAAAATAAAATCGTACCGTGAAGATGAAGTTGTAGCCACGCTTGAGAACATCCCCAAGAAACTGAGTCCGCCTCCACATCATCTTCATATAATTTCCAGACCCGTATGTTTCCTCATGAACAAAATCTAAACCTTCAGTTTCAAGCAGGTAGCAATGAAGCCGAAGGAACTTGCACCGGTTGTAGGATACTGGATCGGTGGCCACAATTAGAATGTGATTTACTAACCCCTGAGTACCATCGCCGTGCCAGAAACCGTCCAAGAATAGATCAAACATCGACTTGTCTCCTTCCACGTAGGCTTTGTTTATCACAGCGATAATTACAGTCTTGTTTTCCGTTGATGTTTCGGCTAAAACCTCGTCGAGTTCATCCTGATAAATAGCCATTTTGTGCTGTAGATGATGAAATCAAATAGAACTGTATCAATATTACGGTCACGTTTGGGGTAATAATGTACAACTAGCTATAATTTATATATCTTCTAAATAGTGGTACCTGATTTTTGAAGGGAAATGATTTTGTCACACCATTTTTTGTTAATACCACACCCTGTAAGTGTATTTTTGCACCAAAAAATATACTTGCAGGGTGTGGCATTAACAAAAAAAGGTGTGGCAAAATCACTAGCCTTTTTGAAATCTCGCTTTTTATATTCTTTCTTGAATTTATTATATCAATTGATAACTGACAATATTGGTTACTACATTAAGAAATAACAATTCGGAGTTGTAAAATTGTGATAGCGTTAGCTTGATACAACTAAAATTGAACCATAAATGTGCACGTAAAATCATCACTTCCATATGTGATTGTGTATGGTAAGAAAAACGCATATTGATTCCAAGTAGTTTATCGAGTGAAAGCAGGGACCACATTTAAGTGATATTTCTTGAGCTCAACAAGTTTGACTCTCTCCACCCAAAAAAAACCATTGGAGCCACCCAGTGACTCCCGCAACAGCTCAACTGATCAATGGCAAATGGGTACCAAGAAAGACAAAGAAAAGAAGCTTACCGTGGTTGAGCAATTGCATTGGGACCTAGGGCTGGAAAGGAGAGGCTTGAAACTAGAAGGTGTGGCGACGAAGATGTAAAGTGCACCAAGGAGCAAGAGTTACAATATTGTGAATTCAAAAGCTCGATTTTTCTTCGTCCCAGAAGAAGAATAATCGAGTGTCGATTGTTGGCAAGGGGGAAACTCCAGAGTACCAGAGGAGTTCTTCATCGATCTCTGACTTGTGGTTTGTACTGGGTAGGGGTATAGATACAGGAGTAGTAATTCGTACGAGTCCAAAGTATCCTTTTTTCCAAAGGTTTCCAAAGGTTATATAATAAGGAGTTTTTGGCTTACCATTTTTTAATTTTAGACCAATTTATCCTTTAATTTTACCCATTTTATCAATTGCCCATGCCATGCCAAATTCTCCTTTACAATTTTGCCCCTCGATTTCGAAAAATTTACAAGATCCAAAGGTTTTATATTATTATTATACTTTATTATTATTATTTTATTACTATTATATTCCAAAGGTTATATTATTATCTCCAAGCATTATTATTATTATTATTATTTTATCCAAATCTCCAAAGGTTTTTTTTATTATATATATATATATATATATATATCCAAGCATTATATAATAAGAAGGAGTTTTTGACCTACCATTTTTCAATTTGGGACCAATTTACCCTTTGATTTGGCCCATTTTACACGTTGCCCAGCCTTGCCAAATTCTCAATTACAAATTTTGCCCCTCGATTTCGGACAATTTACAGTTTGCCTAGGTTTTATAATGCGCCACAGTTTGCCTAGATTTTGGCCTGCCATTTTTAATTTGGGACAATTTTGCCCTTTAATTTCGTTCATTTTACCAATTGCCCAGGGATGCCATTTCCAATAATGCCCCTCCCCGCCTCCACCGTCACCTCCAACCCAAGACCACCCAAAACACCCACCTCCCCTCTCCTCCGTGGCACCACCACCTTACTCTCCCCATACCACCGAGCTCCACCACCCGTCACCTCCTCCTCTTGGCCTCACCACCATCTCTTCCGTCCTTCGGCTCTTCGCCGAACCGCCACCAACAGTGGGTTTCACACCCACGCGGCTGCCGTGGGCACCGCCGGATGCCGCCTCAAGATTTCGGAACCACCACAGCGATCTACGAACACCGTGCAACACTTACCCGAGCTTAGAATCGCGTTTGAGGTAGTTTTTCGAAAACCCAAAACCTTAATCTGCATTTTAATGGAAATAGTACCGAAACTTAATTTTTGATGTAGATGGTGACCTAAATTTTATTTATTAATTAATGTTTAGTTCTGTTTCCATTAACTTTTAGTCCTATTTGTATGGAAAAGTTTTTGGCAAATTAAATTGGATGGTTTAATTGTTGCATAAATGAGAAGTTATGGTGGATTGTAGTATTGAAATTCATGTGTAGAAAAATTGTGCGATTAATAAATTTATCGCAATAATCATAGTTTATGTAGTAATTATTTAATAATTAAATACGTAACAATTTGGATTTAAAATGTAAATAAGGAGATATTTATCGGAATAATCGTAGTTTTTGTTCATCCATTTTTTGAAACCGTTTAACCCAAAACTAATTGCCCATGTAGTTAAGAGACGAAAGCGTATCAAATTCTTACTGCAAGTGTAACGAAAATTAACCCAAAGCAACAAAATTTGTTGTCAAGTTCCCTTTCCTTTAATTGAATAGGAATAAAACCAAATTCTAGGAAAAGATTTCGCCATACAACTGTTGGAATTGGTGAAATAAGTTCAAAGACTTACGCTCTATGACTACGCTCTATGTGGTATGTATGTAAATCATCTAATGCTTTTGCTATTTTGATCAAACTATGTAATACATATTCCTAGCTATTTTCATACTTTTCTATTGCTTCCAGCTCTAAAATTACAAACAAGACATATCTAGCCTATATCAAAACTTGTTCCCTTTGACGGGCATACATTCGTGCTGTGCACGAAGGTGAATCTACCGTTTCCTAACACGCTCTCTTCAACGGGCAAAACATTCGTGCTGTGCACGAAGAAGGAACCTAGTGTACCTAGAAGATGGAGTTGGTACTTGGTAGACACCCCTGGACTTTATACACATGTTATGGAAACCGTACGTAAAGTTATCGGCCTATAACCAACACAGAATGTGCAACAAACAATAAAAAATAAGAATAGCAATGTTATGTCGCAGGGCGACTGCAGGATTTTAATTCAGTGGTGACAAGAATATAAACAAATCGTTATATAAAATGAAGGTAATTAATCATTTTGGTTATAAAAAAAATCAGGCTGAGTTTATTTTATTTTGTACGTTGAGATATATGATCTACTTACTCACATATTCAACTGAATTTAAAGACGTGGCTTCGTTGGACTAATTCAGTCTAGACAATATGAAAGAAATATCAAATTACGCACACACATAATAAACATACAGTACAAAATTTTAGTCTATTTTTTGAACCAGAGGGTTCACTTAAGACCCCTTAAAACCTTAGTGGAGCCGACCCTGCTTTGGTGGCCACATTTGGTAATCATGTTTAGAATACTATGTTTATAGTAATTTTTACTTTTTATACTTCTCTCCTCAAAACGAATTGAAAAAAGATGCGAAACTAACAAACTCTTGGGAAAAAAAATTAAACAAAAAAAACCTCGAAATGTAACCACAAATTAAGTCGAAACCAATCACTGCCTACATACAATTTGTTTAGAAGCCCAATTGTGATAAAAGAAAAACAAGTGAAAGAAAGAAAGACGAGATAAGATTTAATTTTTTTATAGTTTTTTTTTTTGCTCGGCAGATTTTTTTTATAGTTCATTAGACAGTTAGGTTCATGTTAGAGCTGCCTGATTGGTTCCTTGTAGTTGGGTCCTCTCTTTGTTTTGGTTGGTTTGCTTTATAAATGGACTAGTGCTAATCCGTGCCTACGGCACTACGCATCTCGGTTGGAATTGTCTGTGCCTACGGCACTTGCTAGCTAGTGGCTCAAAACACTAAATCGCCATCGCTGAAATGAGGACAGGGTTTGACAACGGTCAACAAAAACAGAGAGAGAGAGTCACAAAGAAATCGCCATCGCTGAAATGAGGACAGGATTTGAGTGATTCAAATTTTGAAGCCCTTGAAATCGAGAGACATGTTCCACGCACCATATTAATTTTATATTAATTTCATTCTCACTATTCATCCTGTAATTCTGAACACACACCAAAAAAATGAGAGTCAAATAAATGTTGTTACAACTGGTAAAAACTTGTTGAATAAAAAACTAACTATTTTTTCACTTTCCGAAAAATCAGCCAGTATAGTCCATAGTCTCCGTACCAATGTTTTGATGGAAATATGTTTTGAAGAAAAGAGCATAAAAGTAAAAATTATATACTGTATGTATTGAACGCAACCAAAAATGTATTTTAGATGCAAGCCTAGTATCTATATCCCATGTGATGGGAAATGTGTTTTTCATGCAAGCTTAAGATAAAGCTTATGTGGCTACGGTAATGTGTGTTTTTTCATGCAAGCTTAAGCTACGGCAATTGTCTATCCCTTTAAAAAATAAATCTATCCTTTTAACAACTGAAGCTAAAGCTTCAAAGACAAAATTTGAGAAATTCAATCCAAAAAATAAATCTCATACCCGTGCAATATGGTTGTTGGAAGAATTTTTCGATTAACTCCAACTCCCAATTATAACCCAGCACTAAGAACTGGCCAAAAAAAGAAGAGAATTAACCGCGGGTAGAGGACAAAGAACTGATAGCCATACCTATGGAGAGAGAACCGGAGAGAAGGCGAGGGTTAAGGAGACATGAAAGAGAACTGGAAAGAAAATGTTTAGGGAGAGAGAAAAAGAAAAACCAAAAAAACTAAACGCCGAAGACTATATTGCTACAAAATCGGCAGTCAAAAATTATTTTAAAAAATCAAGCTTCCCGTAAAAATCTGCCATTATCTCCCAATAAATCAATACATCAAATCTTTCCAAAAATCCTCCCTCGCCTATTAATCAATTGACGTATATTGTGTTGATTTTACAAATCTGTTGAATTACCATTTCTACTGGGAGACGTTTCCAATATAAGCCCCAAGATTTTAAGCCCCAGGATTGCACGCTATTTACAAAACATGCCGTTAGTTTGTATGTGAAGAGTAGAGAAATCCGAACCGTTGAATTTGTTTGTATGGATAGATAAAATTTGTGTCAGGGAGAAATCTGAACCGTTGAGAGAGAATATTCTTTTGGAATATTCCCAAAGACCCTTGTGTTTTATTAGATAGATTAGTTTCCCAAAATAAAAAATAAAAAATAAAACTTGTTGAAAACGACGTTACATATTCATAGGCAAGTTGGGTGAATAAAAATATATATTTTGGTGTTCGATGCTAAGGGACAATTATTAAATGTGAGAGAATGTAAATTAGAAGGGTGACATATTTCTCACTTGATGCTGTTATTATTGGTGGTTTACGGAATCTACGTATGGGAGCACATATTTCTCACTTGATGCTGTTTGAAGAATCTGTTGAAGATTCTCTTTTGCAAGTTGATAAGAAAGGCAGATCAAAAAAAAAAAAAATTGATAAGAAAGGAAACTAGCTGCGTTCTTTTTAACTTACTAGTGTCACACGACGTGCTCCGCACGAATCGCGTGCTCACTAAAAATGTTCGAAATGATATTGTTGTTTTGAGGATCGGAATATGGTGACTTAAGAGACTTCATACCTACAGAGGAACCAGTTGCAATGACCCAAACATGATATTTCAAGGATTCAAGATTCTCCAGCAGCACTGATGAGAGTCTTTGAAGCAAAGATCTGCTTTCACTACTTCTAACCCAAGGATCAACGCAATTCCCGTAACATAAGTTGAGCTTCCACAAGGAACTTCTGTTTTAAGGCTATATCTCATTGACATACATCTTTATCGGCAAAAACTTAAAGAAAATCTTAAGGGCCCAATTATCATCGATATATCGATCACTTGGAAATGTGTGCAAATAAGTATCACCCTTCTCAGCATATCACTCAGGGAGCAGCCTCTCTCCTCCACTTCCAACACAAACATGAAACCCTGTAAGTCTTGCAGGTGCTATAAAACAAATTTAACTATGAAGTTAACTCTCCTATCTGAATCAAAAAACAAGTAACGAACATGTATAAATTGGTTCTCATCATCTGAACACAAAAGCTTAATCAATGCTAGTTCATCCGAACACAAAAGTGCGGTATTAGCATGGCATAAATATCTTCAAGCTCAGATTGCTTGTTGAAAGCAATTTCCTTCATCCGGCTTGCTTTTAGCTGATCAAGTTGTTCAACTTCTACCATAACCAGCAGTTACTATGTTATACAACTTAAGTCCTGCAAGGTAATGGAATTCAATTTCCTGCTCTATCAAATCCAAAGCAAGAGCCACGGGGATGGTCACTTCATCTACTGCAGCTGATATGTTATGAGTAACGGGATCAAACAAACTCCGTTCTTCTTGAGGGGCATCCATTACCATTAGATTCCAAAGATCAATTAACTGAGTCGCTAATTCTTCAAGCTATTGGGGCAAGATGCGCATCAGAAGAGTATCCAAAAATATATGCGGCATTCATGTTTCGACATTTGCTGAACACAAGCTCATGGAAGTTACACGTTCCGAGTCACAAAATAAGAAGATTTATCCATCGTGAAGAAGTGAAAGCAAAGAGCTCATATTTCAGAACATCAATTAGTAATTAAACAAAAAGCTTACCATTTGGCAAAGCAAAAAGAAAAGCTAGCAAGTGCAAATTATCAAGGGTGAATTCCATGATTTGTTAACAATTAGCAAGTGCAAATTTCGAAAAGTATAAAAATTAACACATACCTTATGTAGCCTCTGCTTCTTATCTTCTTTCAGTACAAAGACTCCCTTAGCCAGACTGGATAGGGTGGCATTGCTAATACTTTTGGATTGTACATCAGTCGAGTCATTTAAGCTTGGACGAACTTCAGTTACTGTGCTGAGGTACTATCATCCCAAGAACAACACAGAGATAGTGCACAGTGCTTACAAATTCAAGGACCTTGTGAAACCTCTCACTCTGCCAGATCAAAGAAACAATTGACAACCATTGACTGTGTGGTAAAAGCTAGTCAAACTCCTATATACTAATTAGTTGTGATCTTTTGTCTTGGTCTTGCGATCATCTAGGAGATCTGTCAGTGCTCGCCTCTGCACAACACACACACAAACAGAGGGAGAGAGGCACATGAATGTCCATGTGAGTGACAGGTTGATTTTATGAGTGGCATTGTGCTAGATTTAAACGACATCATAGCATATAGCATGGACACATTGTCTCTGTGATCAGAAAGACTACTCACTTCAATTCACAAAGCCGTTAGGCATGCCACAATTGCCATTGATGTTATAATGCAAGGTAGTCAGAAGGATGCGAAATAAAAAGGAGAAACTCTGCAAAAACAAAGAATTCAGAGACTCTGTCATTGGTTCAAGGATTATATACATTCAAACTGCCATAAGAGAAGCCCAACAACAAACCCTCAATCTTAACCGTATAAAATAAAAACAAGTTTTACTACACATTTGAACAAACACCGGTTCATGTAAACAAACACACACATGCACACGCTAACAAAAAAAAGATATAGGCATAAGACTTCCTTAAGCTCTAGTTTCTAACCAAGTTTATAAAATACAAATTAAAGAACACAACTAAAATTTCTCTTGACAAAGAAAAAAAAAAGAAGCAATTTCCCCAACTGCTAAAATACACAATGAAATGGCAATCAAGATCCAACTACCAAATGTATTAAAAATATAATAAAACCATTAGCTCAAATACTCCACCATGCTCACACACAAAGAGATGGAGAAGAAACGATACCTCTATACTACAGAAAATTTTGATGTTTCTTGTTCAAGGAGAATTGGCAAAATATCTGGCAGTCATGAAATGCCATGATTAGTCCTTGGAACATATGCCACATTGGAATTTCAAAGCACAACAATGTCTAAGATGAATCAGATGATATACATTGGATATCCGAATATTGATACGATTGATAAATGGCTTGTAAAGTGCAAAGTTGTTCATCAAATCTATCCAAGTTTCATAAGCCCTGACATTCAATATACCAAATGGGTGATGCATCAAAACTAACAAGCATTTTAGTATTCTAAATAGATCTGAAATATAATTTTGATGCAGCATCTTAATTATAAATGTGACCTTGGAATGCACAAAATGAATGCCAACCTAAAAATATCTAAGTTTGTGCGAAAGAATTAAAAACAAAACACATGGGTAGGTATTGCCCTTTGAAAAAAAAATGGTATGTCCAAGCACAATCCTGAGATTGAACTGAACCCAATTTGTAGGTCACCAAAACAAATAAATTTTAGGATCAAAGAGTATCATCTATCCATCAATACCCCTATTATACACTAAACACATAGTCTCTATAACACTCTCTTCTCTTTTTTTACAAAAGGACAGAAAAATCAAAGAAAAACTCACGTCACTCTCTACATTATTGGCCTATCTATTAAGTCAATTACTTTCAAAACTTCATTAAGAATACATGGCATATCACAATTTTCATAAGTAAATATACAAGATCTTCCACATCCGTTTTTAACGGAAAGATTACAAAACCATTTTTCTGGCCCAAATCATGAGTACAGAAGGAGCGGTTACCTGAAAATATAATAAGTGACAAGAACCTTCCTAATCAACCTCATAGACCAATAACAAGGTTGGGATATAACCCTGCAATTTTCTTTGGTCCTTAACTTATTTCCAGTTATCGAAATTTCCCCTTCCAAGTTAAATGAGAAAATTTGGTCATAAGCCTGTTCTGATCTGATTCTGTTTTCCTCTTAACTTGATTACTACAAATTAATGGGTTTGCGATGAGTGCCAGTTTCATTGAGTTTGTCTGTATCAGATTGTTTTGAAGACCAACTGATGTCTTTTTCCCGCTGGGAAAAAATTATTATTAAAGGAGAACAATTTTCAACTGGTTACAAAAGAGATTTTTGGACCATTCCAGGTAAGCTTTGGGATTGCACAGCTGTTGTTTCCAGTATTAAATTCAGATTTATTTAATCTGTGCATCAAAGAAGGAAAAAATATAAATTCTATTTTGTATAGAAGATATCAATCTTCGTTGTTGGATACAAATAAGTTTAGTTTATTTTACTCTATATAGAGCAGACCAACCACCATGGTTTTGTGGTGTTGTTGCTTGGGCTCCTCTGGCCATGAGAAAAAATTCTATTTTGTTTTTGTCTTCGGTGAAAAAATTCCTTGTGCGTTATTGGTTATGGGTAATAAAAGATCGTAATAGTATGTAAAAAATACCCAAGTCTTTGCATCCATGCATGCATGCTCCAGCTGATGTTTCTTCGTGCAAACAGGCTCAATTTTAATAATGAATACTCTATCAGAACTGTCTCATTTATATGAGTACAAGTCAGCCACAAAACAACTATATCCACCAAGCGCTGTTACTCCGGCATCCAATGCGGTTCTTACTACTCTGCATTTGATCTACTCAAATCACCTAAGCTTTCTACACTACCCTCAAATGGGTAGCAGACAATTGTTTAACACGTTAGGCCAATCTTCCACAAACTATACCGAGCTATGTACTGCGGAGCAATCAACAAATATAAGAAAGTGTGCATACTCGCCGCCAAAATGGGCCCAATATTTAAAAAAAACAAAAAACATTGAGATCAAACCTTTATCCAAAGACTTCAGACTTTCTCTCTCTCTCTCTAGAGATTATGAAACCCAAGGCAGATGAAGCAAATGGACGCAACGGACTTGTTCACCCCAAAATTAAACCCCTACACCTAGACCAATTACGGGAAATTGGCAAAAATCCTACCTCAATGCACCGACTTGATCTTTTGTGGTTGAAGACACTGAAACTGGCGGCATCTTCGTATTTGCAATTGGCGCCGGAGAGGACCCAGCCGCTGATCTTCTTCTTAGGTTTCCTCTCGAAATCTTCTCCTCTCGCAATCCAATCGGCCATTGTTTGGATTGGGACGCCTGTCCGTTCGTCTGTTCCAGAGATGGGAGTCGGTCGGTGGATGAATACGAGAAAATGGGAATAAAACTCACCAATTGAATTGGAGACAGACCAGCTGGATTCCAGCCGAAATTCCCGGATGCACAGTGTAAAGGTGAGGTGATTTTACCGGAAAGCCCTCAAACGCAACACCACTATAAGACAAATAATGTAGAAAAATCGGGACGCAGACGGAAAACATCGAAAGTCCGAAAACCCGTTAAAGTAATTCGTAAATAACCTAAATAGTGTCTATGGCCCACCACTTTTGAGGGCGAAATGACGAGAATGTCCAAAACCCCAAAGAAGTAAATTCAATCGGCTAGTTTCCGAACTCGGGGGCATTATCGTCCGGAGATGGCCAAAGTGTAAGCCACAATTTGGAACTTGGTTCCTTTATAGGCGGCCTGTGGATAAGTCTCGAACTTATTTTGATATTTTTTTATTTTTAGTAACTTTTTGTTTAGCTTTTCGTACGTCGCAGTTTTTGGAATTAATCGTTTGTCTCTGGAAAAGTATAAGAGTATGGACTGATGTTGAAAAAATTCAAATAAGATGACACTTTAGACAAATAAAACAGCTGTTTGATACTCCCTCCGTCCATTTTTAAGTGTCTTGCTTCGTAATTCCAACTTATTAAAAAAATATCATCATTACACCTTTCACATCAACTTTTATCTCCACTTTCTCTCCTTACCCTCTATGAAAACATTATCATTACATTTTTACTCACAAACTTTTCAAAATGGAATCTACTTTTAGGGGGAAAATGGAAAATTCACCAATTTTTACCCATTAACTTTACAAAATGGACACTAATTAAAGGACAGCAAAAAATGGAATACTAGACTATAAAAAAGGGACGGAGAGAGTACTTTTTTTTGTCTTTAGTGAATAATTTTTGTTTTCGCTAATAATTTTGTACTTTTTAGACTCCTATCATTGAGACGGATGATTAATCCAAAAAATATCACACGAATCCAACAAAAATTCCAAAATAAAAAGAATAAAATACGCAAAACGAAAAAGAAAATTAACTTAAAAAGAATGCACATAGACTTTCTAGTAATGGAGATGCTCTTTAGCTGTAGACAACTTCAATACACAGAAATTAGGGAAATTTTCAAAATATCTCCCAACATTTACTCTAAATTTCAATTAGACTCCCAAACTTTCAAAAAAATCAATTTTACTCCCAACGTTATCTTCCGTTAATCAAAACGACCCCTTCCGTCCAAATGACTAACGGATTTCGTTAAAGGCTCCGTTACATAGCTTTCTGATCGAATTTCGATGATCCGAGCCGCTCAATGTGTTCAGAATGTGATTTTAAAGGTACCTACGTGAAATTAGAAAAAAAAAAGATCGGGAAGGGCTTGATTTGTACAGTTTTTTATTGAAAAAAAGAAACTAACCTTGAATCCCTAAGTCTCTAAACAAACCATTCTTCATGGCTCTGTAAAACGTTTTGCTCTTTCATCCACTGTTTGTGTGTTGTGTTCTCAGAGGGATAAAACGTTGCAACATCTATTATTTGCTTATAGTTTCTCTAAACATATTTGGCATGAAGTTCTCCGTAGATTCCAGATTTAGAGGACTCCGGAGGAATGAGATAGTGAACTGATATGGGCCATTGAACATTGTAAAGGTAAGAGCTTTAGATCCTTGTACAAATTAGTTCTGCCAGCTGGGATTTACCACCTCTGGTTGGAAAGGAATGCTCGAGTTTTTGGAGGGAAAGCTAGAGGAGCAAATGTTGTGATGGCTTGCATTGAAGATAATGTGAGACTTAAGAGTCTGCACTTGGGAGCATTTTCCTAATTCTCTTGAAAATCAGCATCTCTGTCGTAGCTAG
The DNA here is from genome assembly GCA_018127125.1 of Rhododendron griersonianum. Classification (NCBI taxonomy): domain Eukaryota; kingdom Viridiplantae; phylum Streptophyta; class Magnoliopsida; order Ericales; family Ericaceae; genus Rhododendron; species Rhododendron griersonianum. The sequence goes on along the minus strand of CM030790.1, from coordinate 39,595,055 downwards.
AACATTTCAAGTCTTCTTGGGGTGTCAAATGTGTAGCTTTTATAGTTAGTTTGAGGTTTTTCCTTTGTAAAGGTTTTTTTTTTTTATGTGGGATTAACTCCCCTTGTTGTTTTGGTGGTTGGTTATAAAATGACCTAGTTACCAAAAATAAAGAATCAAACATCGAAATTGTCTGTAGTGATTTGAAGCCAGTGTCAACGTGGTTAGATTCAAACCACTCGTCGACGTGGTTAGATTCAAACCACTCGTCGCCTTTGAATTTATCTGTAGTGATTTGAAGGTTTATGGTTTCATTTGGGCGGCATGCGCCTGTGTGGAAAGTTGGTCGAAGTTCACTTTTTTCATACCCTCTCCTGTTAAACCATGACCATGTTCGTTTCAGGATTTTGATTTTGGATTTTAAATAATGAGTGGAAGAGATAGAGAGATAAATGAGAATAATAGTAATTAAGAAAAAATTTATTGAAGACCGTGTCCAAAGAGAGAAGTCCAAAACCAAAAACTCTAAGGGCTTGGGCCTTTTTGTTCAACTTGGGTTAAATATATCAATCAAAATTTACAACTTTGAGCAATGTAGGATGGGGTTGACTTTTCGCCTTTAACCACACCCATTTTGACAAATAATTTCTCATTAATACTCTAATATAATTTATTTATTAGGGAGACACCATCAAAATTCGATCTACACACGCATCGCGTACGTGTGCCTGCGATCTAATAAACAACAAAGTTCCTCTTCCCTCTAACAGTGGACTTTGGGCATAATTAAATGCTACCTGAAGGGCTAATTCTCCGGCTAATGTGAAGGGCATTTTAGGTTTAGAATTTCATTTCCTGCCCAAACTATCAATTTCCGTCCAAAACGTTAATATTTGCTAACAGATTTGGACGAAGGGGGTGATGTTACTTGGTTTTGATAATTGGGGGTAATGTTGAAAAAATGTGATAGTTAAGAGGGTATTCTTGAAATTAAGCCGGAACTAAAAATCAACTTTCTATTTGGAGAAGCTCTTAAAGCTGGAGTCAACTCCAAGTCTCCAATATACAAGGAAATTAAAAGTCCACTTATTCATAGTAGGTTGTACTCCAGTTGGCACTTTTTAAATGTGTCTTTCACACGTTGTCCTATAAAGACCATAAAAATATAAAACTAATCTCGAAATTAAGATCACGACTTGTTTTTTTTTTCATCTCGAAATTAAGTCCACTTATTTTAGTGAAATATTGTTGGCAACTTGATGAAACGAACTTAGAATATGTTAGTATATATAGTAAACAGTAAACACTACTTGTTGGGCCCAGAGTACACTTATGGATTTGATTACACAATATAATTCTCTGCGACCTCTCTAAATACAGACTTGCGTGTGTGATGTCGAATGTCATAAAAAAGACTTCAATTGAAATCCTCTATAATACTAATTGGTTTTAGGAGATCGAGATGGTGGAAAAACGGTCTGTCAAGTGGTACTAGAGCCAGAAATTCATTATTGGGCCCGGAGTGCTCCCATGGATTTGGTTACAAACTGTTACTCCCTGCGGCTCTTGCAAAAACAGATTTACAAGTGCGATGTCGAATGACATAAAAAAAAAGTACTTAGTTGAAACTTTCCCCAACACCAATAGGTTTTAGGACAGACGGTGTATTGAACTCAAACATCAAATTGCATAAACCATGAGAAGTGGGGATGTCGTGAGGCGACACACTATGACTTAAGCTAGCCATACTATGTCTTGGGTCGTGCTTTGCCTTGGGGCGTGACACTACTTAGACCTATGGACCGTATGCACCGATATATGTGTTACGTTTATTGCGGTACAATGTTACGCCTCTTTGTGGTGATATGTTTGGCCTCTTTATGATGAAGAGTACATTATGCCTCTTTTCAGTTCAAAATGTTACGGCTTCTTCTCTTTATGATAACATGTTATGTCTCTTTATGGTTAATGTCGCATATCTTTTTGATAAATGTTATGGGGTGCTGGGTGCATACCTTGACCCAAATGGGAAAGACTACAATACACACCCCTTATTTTGGTGTGTATCATATGCACCCCCTAAAATGTTATGAATTGTAGAGAAAATGTTACGAATCGTATTGCTAAAAAGTTACGAATCGTATAAAGGTTATGAGATGCACCAAAATGTTACGAATCATAATGAAAATGTTACGAATCGTACTATTGAAAAATTATGAATTCTAGAACAAAAGTTACGAAACACACTAAAATGTTATGAATGAACTATAAAATAGATGCATATGGTACACTCTTTTAAGATGTGTGTATTGTAAACTTTCCCGACCCAAATATACGAAGGAAGAAAAATGTATATCACATCTCGATCGCGGCAGCAATGGAGTCTACAGTGGATCGAAGAGTACAAATTTGATTATTTACCAACATAAAAATCATGAACAACGATTTCATGAACATAGAAACCGCTTACGGAAACAAGAATCCTAAGATCATACAATTTTTTGAAACTTTTGAATACTTACCAATTTTTTGTGGAATTGTACAAGCTGTGTGCTCTGACCATTCAAATGTTGACGTATCATTGGCGGATAACTTCTTAGCCCTCCCCCAATCATGAATCACAGTCATTAGATCAGTCATCTTGGCACTTATAGTAACACAACAATTAGCATGAACAGTCACCACAGACCTAATATCTCTACTATTTTGACAAAAGCCACTAAAATAAAGTGTGTCCAAAAACCTAACATTGAGTCCCAAGTCAATGAACAAACCATCTCGCATGAGATACTCCACAACAGCCTGCTCATTCTTTCCAACGTAGACCTTTCTTTTTTCATACCAAGTATCATACAATGAAATTGTCTTGTTGTTCGATCTAACAATGGCAAGACCATTGTTGACAGCGCAGGGCTTGTTCCCTTGGTAATTATCGCAAGCGATTTGAAAGTCAAATGTTTCGTTCAGGCTCAGAATGGAAAATGGATTCCTAAGCCATAATATATCAGTGTCCTGCAATCATTTAAATAATTGATCAAATTTAAATACTAAGTAAATAAAAACAAATAAATACTCAAAGATTGTTCACTATGTAGAACGATAAGTACAAAAAATTGAGTTTGTTAGAAGATTAATTGTAACTTTGTTTTGCAAGTTATTAGATATCAACGAGTAATTTTTTTTTTCTCGGCAAAAGAAATTTATTAATCTTTGAAAAAGAGATACAAAGATTAAACGGACCAATGGCACAACGACTAGCGTTTATGTTTCCCTTGGAAAATAAAATCGTACCGTGAAGATGAAGTTGTAGCCACGCTTGAGAACATCCCCAAGAAACTGAGTCCGCCTCCACATCATCTTCATATAATTTCCAGACCCGTATGTTTCCTCATGAACAAAATCTAAACCTTCAGTTTCAAGCAGGTAGCAATGAAGCCGAAGGAACTTGCACCGGTTGTAGGATACTGGATCGGTGGCCACAATTAGAATGTGATTTATTAACCCCTGAGTACCATCGCCGAGCCAGAAACCATCCAAGAATAGATCAAGCATCGACTTGTCCCCTTCCATCAAGTTCTTAATGTATGGTTGTTTTGATGGAATCGTATGAGGAATCTATGACCAGATACAATTCGTCGCTAAGATTTTGATGCAAAATTATGATTGAATTAGTCGTTTGCTTTATGTTGTGAGGCTATGTGAATCACACATCTGAATTAATTGTTTATTTTAGTGTGTCGTGAGGCTATGTGAACTATGCGGTAGGCTATGAGAATTATTTATGTGAACTATGAGAATTGCATATGTGAATTGTTTATTTTAGTGTACGTGTCGTGAGTCTATGTGAATTGTACGGTGGGTTATGAGAACGGTAAATGCAAACTGTTTATTTTAATGTGTGGTGAGGCTATGTGAACTGTGCAGTGGGCTATGGGAACTAGTTATTTTAGTGTGTGATGAGGCTATGTGAACTGTGTTGTGGGCTATGAGAACTCCATATGCGAACTGTTTATTTTAGTTTGTAGTAAGACTATGTAAACTATGCAGGAGGCTATGTAAACTGTGTTGTGGGCTATGAGAACTCCATATGCGAACTGTTTATTTTAGTTTGTAGTAAGACTATGTAAACTACGCAGGGGGCTATGAGAATTGTGTATTTTAGTGTGTCGTGAGGCTATGTGAACTGTGTGGTAGGCTATGAGAACTGCATATGCGAATTATTTATTTTAATGTGTCGTAAGGCTATGTGAACTTGCCGTGGGCTATGAGAACTGCATATGGGAACTGTTTTATTTTAGTGTGTCGTGAGATTATGTGAACTATGCGGTGGGCTATGAGAACTGCTTATTTTAGTGTATGGTAAGGTTATGTGAACTGTGCGGTGGGTTATGAGAACTCCATATGTAAATTGTTTATTTTAATGTGTTGTAAAATTATATGAACTGTGTTGTGGGTTATGAGAACTGCATGTGCAAATTATTTATTTTAGTGTGTCGTGAGGCTATATGAACTGTACGGTGGGTTATGAGAACTGCATATGCGAACTGTTTATTTTAGTATGTAGTGAGACTATGTGAATTGTGCGGTGAGCTATGAGAATTGCATGTACGAATTGTTTATTTTAGTGTGTCGTGAGGCTATGTGAACTGTGCGGTGGGTTATGTGAACTGCATATGTGAGTTGTTCCTATAGCCAATCTCATAGAGACAATTCTCATATAGCCAGTCTCATAGATAGTTCTCATAGAAACAGTTCTCATAAAGACAGTTCTCATAGAGACAATTCTTATAGAAACAATTCTCATAGAGAATTCTCATAGCAAATGGTATTTTTTTAATTTTACATAATTTTATATTCAATATAAATTTTGTTTAGTAGATATCGTCGAATAAGTTCCAAAAATGTAGTTTTTTTTTAAAATGAATATCTACAACAAAATATATGACTTTTTGAAATTTAAACATTGTTTTAATGATGCACCATGAGCATTGGATAATTTTCCTATTCTAGATGCTCTCTAGTTCCGTGCGCTAATGCGTGTGACGAACGAATGAGCATGGTTGGAATAAAAAAAAGCAGATAATTGTACAGGTCTAAATTAGGTCCGAACCTAATTTTTGGGACCAGCCTAAAAATTCCCCATGATCAAATAACTACCCACGTCAGTTTCCCCTTCCACTACAAGTCTACAACCTCTACCAGTCCGCAAACCATCTTAATGAAGTCAGCATAGCCATGCGGAAATTGGGCACTGGCCAAGAACCTCCTTATTCTTTCCTCCTTTTTCGTCTCAGTCCAACATATCTCTCTCTCTCTCTCTCTCTCTCTCTCTCTCTCTCTCTCTCCTCTAATCTTTCCTCCTTTTTTGGGAAGCATTCTACTTGCCGCTGGGCTAATAACTTCGGCAGTTGCAAGTCGTTGCAAATTACCATGTTAAAAACATATTCAAGGTATCATGAAGTATCCACTCAAAACCATGACGACGTTTTTGTTTTCCACGCTTTAGATACTCTTCTACGAGCTTTCCGGAGAAAAAAAAAACACTAGTAATTGCATTATAGAAGTGTGGGGATTATAATTACTTGGTTTCAAAGTTTACAAAGTTCCCCTGTATTGATCTCTACCAACGTTATCAATAAACTAGAGGGCGGGCACACACGATGCTCTTATTTCTTCAATCTCCCCTCTCTGAAGGCAGAACAATGCCTGCATAGCTTCACAATGGGACGACTTTCTGTCGGACCGCTTTTCCACCATCTCTCCTAAAACCAATTGGTGGTAAGAAGGGTTTCAATTAAGTCTTTTATGGCATTCGATATCGCACCCGCAAGTCTGTTTTTAGAGCGGTCGCAAGGAGTGACATTGTGTAACCAAATCCATGGGGGCACTCCGGGTCCAACAGCCGGCAACTTCCACCACTAGGCCAATTTCCTCTGATACCAATTGAAATTATGCGGAAGCGTTCAATTTACTCCTAGAGGGGGGGTGAATAGGAGTTTTGATAAAAAAAAAAAATCACCAATTTTCCGATTTAAAAAATTAATATAGATTTACGGGTTGATTATCTCGATTAATCCAAATCAAAAATCAAGTACTGCAGTAGAATAAAAATTGTGACAAGAGACACGCGATTTACGTGGAAAAACTTAGGGTCCTAAATAACCCTAAGCCAAAACCACGGCCTAATACTACTGCTTTATTCTATTAATCAAAAAGAAGTACAGATTGCGAAATAGCAAAAACCTTACCCAAGCCTTTACCTATTCTCGCCAATCTCCGATGCTCCCAGAGCTTCTTCAAGATCCAATAGATGCACCACGGACTTCACGCCCGATCTCCGGATTCAACCGGCTCCGAATCAATCTCCAAAAGATTCGGCCATAGTAGCAAACGGCACCAAGAACCACGAACTGTGAATGGATGAATGATATGATGCGTAACGTGATCTTGAAAAACCAAACGGGGTTCAAAAATGCAAGTGGCAAGAACAAAACCAAAGCCGGAATACGGGCTGTGGCACAAAAACTCTTTCTTTCTTTTATCAAAGCAAATTTTCTCTCGCTGCCGAAAAACAAAACGGTCGTGCTGGAACGAAACAAAACAAGGGGTTAATTGCTGCCCCAAAACAAAAAACTATCTCTCTCGTTGGCTCTTTCACTATGAATGAACAACCCCTTTTTATACATATATTTTCTCTCGACCAGAAAATCTTTTACTAATGCAAGTATGGAAAGTAAATTTTCAAAGAATTTTTTTCTAAAAGACAAACGTGCAATTTTGTTTTACTCTAAAAAGAAAATCTTGTAATGATAATGATGTTAATTTGGAAAACGGATTTTTCGGAGAGTTTTATAGGAAAGGAAAAACATGCAGAAATAAAATTCCTAATCTTGGAAAAATTATGAATGATGTGTTGTGTAATGCTTTTACCTTACACGCAATTGGCTCGATTCCGTAGCGATCAATTTGGCGCAGATAATGGGAGGAGCATCGAGCGAGACACTACCCCTAATTATTCTACCCATTACAATCAAATGAAATCGATATAACAAAAGACATTAAAGAACAACCCAGGAAAGTGCCAAAAATTCTAACACTTTCATTGCGAACATAAAAATGAACAATGATTTCAGGGACATGACATAGAAATCGCCCATAGAAACAAGATGCATAGATGGCATGAAATAAGAGTTGGCAAAACCCGATATTAACAAATCTAGGTCACCAAGGATTTGTGTACTTCTTCCAGGAATCTATACAAGCTACGTGCTCTGGCCATCGAAATGTCAACGTCTCGTTGGCTGGTAACTTCTTAGCCCTCTTCCAATGGTGAATTACGGTTGTTAGATCAACGACCTTGGCACTTATAGTACGGCAGCAATTAGCATGAATAGTTACCACAACCCCAACATCTCTACTATTTTCACAAAAGCCACTGAAATAAAGTGTGTCCAAGAACCTAAAAGTGAGTCCTAAGTCTTTAAACAAACCATTTTTCATGAGCGTCACCAACACGACCTGCTCAGTACATCCATCGTAGTCTTTTCTTTTCGCGTACCAGTAATCGAACAATGAAATCGTCTTGTTGTTCGATCTGACAACAGAAAAACAATTGTTGAGGTGGTCAGAATTGGACCCGTTGAAAAAATCGGTGGCGATTTGAAAGTCAATTGTTTCGTTTGAGCTCAAAATGGAAATTGGGTTCCTAAGCCATAATATATCGGTGTCCTGCAATCAATGAAATAATTGATCAAGTTAAATATTAAGTAAAGAAGGGAAGGGGGGAAAAGAAAAAAAAAAACTCCTTTATGTCAAACAGAATATTGTCCACTACGTAGACCAATAAGTGCAAAAAACATGATTAGTGCGATAAATGTAACCACATGCCGGTGTATAAATAATAAAGTTGTCTCTCGCTCTAATAACTTAAGCTTTTAGATGAGTTGATAGTAATCTATCTAATACTCACTCATAAATGTGTCTTCCCAAAGAAACGTACCGTGAAGATGAAGTTGTAGCCACGCTTAAGAACATCACCGAGAAACTGAGTCCGCCTCCACATCATTTCGAGATAATTTTTAGTCATGTATAACTGCTCCTCTGCAAAATCTACACCATCTGTTTCAAGCTTGTAGCAATGACGCTGGAGAAACTTGCATCGTTGGTAGGATACTTCATCCGTGGCCACAATTAGAAGGTGATTTATTAAACCCTGAGTACCATCGCCAAGCCAGAAACTATCCAAGAATAGATCAAGGATCGACTTGTCCCCTTCCACATAGGCTTTGTTTACCATAGCGATGATTACAGTCTTGTTTTCCATCGATGTTTCGGCTAACACCTCATCGAGTTCATCTCGGTGAAAAATCATTTTCATCTGTAGAATGCGTAAATAGTCTGTATCAATAATACGGTCACATATCGGGTAATAATGAGTAATTAGGACTGATGTATCTTTCAAATAGAAGTGCAGCCGTGTAGGAATTCTGAACTCTCGATTTTTATTTTTGTTTTATTAGAGTTCCGAACTACTCTCTTTAGTACTATCTATTAATTCTGATCGAAGCTCTCTCAATACATTCATCTTCCTACTATACGCATTTCTACGTACTTTTATATATCTTCGCGATATATGAAACAATTGTTGTACAACCAGAAACTTTTAAGGGCGTGTTTCCGATAGGGAATAAGTTAAGGAGAAGATGTTGTTACCTGTGCGATATCTTGGAGTACCTCTCATCTCTACAAGGTTGAAGTATGCGGATTGTATACAACTTAAGGAAAAAACCCAACAAAGAATAGCAAGTTGGACAAATAGAACCCTCTCCTTTGGGGGCAGAGCTCTTCTGATCCAATCTGTTCTCTTTAGCATGCAAACCTACTGGTGCTCTCTGTTTATTCTCCCTCAGAAAGTTATAAAAGAAGTGGAAGCTTTACTCAGAGCATTTCTTTGGTCAGGACTTAATCTAAAGAAGGCTGGGGCTAAAGTGAAATGGATGGATGTTTGTACTCCGAAAGCGGAGGGTGGATTGGGTTTCAAATCTCTGAAAATGTGGAACAAAACCTCCATGTTAAGGCACCTGTGGGCTTTAAGCAAAAAGAAAGATACTTTATGGGTCCAGTGGGTGCATAGCTATATCATCAAACATCATAACATCTGGTACATGCCTATCCCCATTGATTGTTCGTGGACAATTAGGAAACTTATGAAGTTAAGAGATTTGGGTCAGCTCTTTGTTAAACACACTATAGGCAATGGCAAGTCTACATTCCTTTGGTTGGACAATTGGCACCCAAAAGGCCCTCTGTACAAACTCTTTGATGATAGAACTGTGTCCAGGCTTGGCTCATCCCTTTATGACAAAGTCAGTTCTGTAATTGAGCATGGTGCTTGGCATTGGCCTAGACCACGCAATAGGGTCATCCGGCAGATTCAATCCTCCACCCCTGCCTCTCTTCTTCCTCTTGGGGACAGTAAGGATGTGGTCACTTGGACTTGCTCCCCTTCAGGTAGCTATTCAACTAAACATACTTGGGAAGCTATCAGAAACAAGAATCCTAAGGTAACCTGGTCTTCTGTTGTTTGGTTTTCTCAAAATGTCCCTAAATGGGCTTTTATCTTGTGGATTGCTTGCCTCCACAAGCTGCCCACCAGAGATAGACTAATGCGATGGGATATGCCTATTGACCCTCGTTGTATCTTATGCTTGCAACATGATGAAACTGCCAATCACCTTTTCTTTGAATGCTCCTACTCTAGTCAGATTTGGCAGTCTATATTGATCAAGTTTCAAACTATTAGAAGTTCTGGGAACTTTGATATGGAACTGAATTGGATATTGGCTCACTGCAAAAGTAATTCATTTCGAGCTCTTCTTATCAAGCTGTCCTTTGCTGCAACAGTGTATCACATTTGGCTTGAGAGAAATTCTAGGGTATTTGGTGGAAGAGTGCGGAGCTTTGAAGTTGTTTTTGCTTGCTTAGAGGAAAATTTGAGGCTTCGAGTTTCTACCTGGAAACATTTCCCAATCTCAGTGAAAAACGCAAGATTATGTCATCTTTGGAACCTTCCTATTAGAATTCTACGAACTCCCCCTCATTAGAGTTTTGATTCTTTCCTGTAGATTGTTGTAGGTTTCCCATGTATTGGTTACCTTTGTTTCTGGGTTTTCCCACTGGTTTTCTTGGTTGTTGGTTATAAAATGCATCAATTACCACACACACAAAAAAAAAAAAAGGAGAAGACGTTGTTAGAAGAAATAAATTCTTTTTGAAAAGAATTCTTTCTGGATAGAATTTTTGAACTCTTTTAGAATTTTTTTTTTAAATTCAAACTGTTAATTGCTGAAATAAACGACCGTAATTACTTATTATACCGTACCGTGAGTCCCCGATATTTCTATTTCTACCTTGAGATTTACACTGGCCGTGGACTTTCTAGTAGTACGGACCTTTGCAGTTCTATAAAAAAGGAGTAGAAGTTTATTTTAGGTCCACAAATCTAGGCTTACAGCTCATAAAATTAAGAAGTGTAATAGAACAAGTAATTTTTTATGCACATCTCCAAAGATGCTTTTCTCGAACCCACTCTTTCTCAGGAGAAGTTTATGGCCGGGCACCGGACGGGTACCACACAGGCACATACGTGTTATCACATTGGCGATCCTGGGCGTCCAAACATATTTTGAGTGATCCAGATTTTAGAGAGAGGAAAAGAGGAGGGAGAGTGGCGGGGTGAGGGGAGAGAGAGAATAAATTTGGATCTTCCAAAACATGTTTGGATAGTTGGAATAGTCACAGAAACCGCCACGCGATAGCCGCTCGGCACACAACATCACCCAAAAATTTCTCCTTTCTCGGACCTAGCTAGCATGGTATACGGTCAACATTTTTGTTTTACTCCCGAGATAAATCTATTTTTCCACTGCACATAGTACAATTTATTTATCAATTTATATATCAAAAGTCAACTATTTGAAATTACGAATTCTCAAATAAGTACTTATTTTTTAATAAGACAATTTGAAGCTCAAAAGGTATATGTTTACAGAAATAATTTTATTAGCAATATGGATTTTGTTTAATAAATCTCATTGAGATCTTTTAAACGATACCAAAAAAATTGAAAAAATTATTTTTCATTTTGATTGTATTTGAGTTTAAAAATATAAAATAAGTACTTATTTTAGAAGGGAGAGTGGAACACCATCTTTCGATAAATAGGGATTCGCGAAAAAGTTAAAGCAATTGGGATATCAGCCAAACTAACACACACAATGCATACACAAATTGTTATGCTACTGAGCGATTTCCCAGCTAGCGCCTAGCATCATGCCGGTTTGATAATGGATTCGTGATCAAATCTGGAAAAAACATGTATGGATTTTTGCTGAAATGAGGTTGGGTTCAATATATACAGTTGATGATGGATTCAAGAGGATTGTGCCTTCCTTTTTCTCTTCTTGTGTTTTTCAACTTTTGTACTTGCTTTTTGCTGCTATTGCTTTCCCCATGATGTATCTGCATGTATTGATTCGTACTATATTTTTTCCTTTTGCTGATAAAAAAATAATTAAAATTAAAGTGAGAAAACTACAACAAATGATGTAACAAGTTTACTATACTAACATGACTTTTCAAATATAATTTCATTTTTATTTTGTTATAGTATAGCATCTTTGGAGATGCTCTTACTATGGAACGCCAAATTAACAGGGTGTTGTTGTATGGGTGTGCTTGTACCAAAACGATGTCGTTTTGGAGGGACAATACACATGTTGTTTTTTAGGGACAACATGCAGGATCCCTGGGTTTTGGAACTTGATTTTATTCTTGCACTTTTTCGAGTAACATTACAATGTAACAATTTTGCATCACCAAACCTCTCTTTAAACAAAAGTAGATGAAATTATAGGATCATACAAGCTAAGCTGATGATCAAAAAAAAGTACAAGTTAAGTTGATTCTTGATAATTTTCTTCAAAGAATTTCTACACACTACGTGCTTTGACCATCGAAATGTCGAGGTCTTGTTAGCAGATAAGCCCTTAGCCCTCTTCCAATTGTGAATTACAACTGTTAAATCAGCCACCTTGGCACTAATAGTTAGGGCTGTAAACGAGCTGAATCGAGCCGAATATTAGAATGTTCAGATTCGTTCATTAAGTTTTTTAGCGAACTCGAGCTCGAGCCGAACTCAATAAAAATTATGACAAGCCAAACTCGAACCGAGCTTGCCCAGGTTTGGGTCGAACTCAAGCTTGTTCACGAGCCTTAACGATCCAATAATATTATATTTTTATACTCTCATACAGGTCTAAAACTGCAAATAAATTTTTCATTATGTACATAAATATGTTCATATACATAAAAAATGATAAAAACATATACATAACTAAATTTTTAGTAATTGTAAACGTTTAGACTTGTACAAGTTTTAAAATTTTCATTATATAATTATATAAAATCCCCATGATACACATATACTACAGGTTCACGAACCTAATCAAGCCGAATACTGCTGCGTTCATGTTCGGCTCATTTATGAAACAAGCCTAAAATTGAGGTTCAGGTTCGATTCATTTAGTAGACGAATCAAACTCGAACAAGCTTTTACCGAGTCGAGCCTCGAACAGTTCACGAACGGCTCAATTCATTTACAGCTCTACTAATAGTAAAACAACAATTAGCATGAACAGTCACTACAACTCCAACATCTCTACTATTTTGACAAAAGCCACTAAATAAAGTGTGTCCAAAAACCTAACATTGAGTCCTAAGTCTCCAAACAAACCATTGTTCATGAGCGTCTCCAAAACGTCCTGCTCTTTCATTCCGACGGAGTCGTCTTTTTTCGCGTACCAATAGTCGAACAATGAAATTGTCTTGTTGTTCGACCTGATCATGTAGAAACCGGTGTTGATGCGATTGGATTTGGGCCCTCTGAATCTATCGGTACTAATTTGAAAGTCTATCTTTTCATTTGAGCTCAGAATGAAAAATGGGTTCCCTCTAAACCATAATACATCAATGTCCTGCACTCAGTGAAATAGATAATCAAATTCAAATATTAAGTAATGAAAACACAAATAAATACTCCAGTCGTATAAAAAAAAAAATAGTCTGAGAGTGTGGTTGAGGCGTTTGTGGTGGCGGTGGGATGACCGGCGGTTTCTTGGCGGAGGTGTTTGTTTTTTTCTCAAAATGCAAAAAGTTGTTGATAGTCTATAATGTATGGCAGGTCATATCATTATTCCTATTGGGATCATACTACACTTTTCTGGATAATGCACCAGTTATGGCTGTAGTGGCACTGCTATTGTATGTCGGGTGCTATCAGGTACCATATATGATTGCCTTTCTGTTATGTTTGAAGGTCGCATGTGCAAATGCTTATACCCTTATGTGTCATTTATGCGTCCCTTCGACTAATTAGTTATTTCCGCCTCTTTATCTTCCCAATGAAAATATGTCTGAGAGACTCCGATTGCCAGGTTGCTGCCTAGGAAACCTTCCTAAACAAACCAAAAGGAGTATTGTGTTTATACGTGTATAAAGAACCGTGTGCACATAAAAGGTTTATATCATTTGAAGATACCGTTTTTGTTTTGTTTAACATGATTAATGGGTGCCAAATAAACTAACTTCTGTATTTATTCCTGAAAAAAAAAAAATTCGGTGTTTCACTTCTTTTCTGAGGGTCACTCCACAGAATAGAATATACCCTGCGGTTCTTCTTCGTTTTATGTTTAGATGGGACTCCTATGGTTCTTGTGTGGGGAGTTTCCTTAAGCTTATTCTCTGGTTTTCCGTCTGTTAGGAATATGGGTTTTCTGTCAAGTATGTGCGACATTGTTCCTTTTCAAATTGCTATTGATGAAGAATGGTTTTGCAATTGTCATTTGGTCCCATTGGTTGGCTGATGATTTCGGAGATTTTCCCGCTTCGCCTGAGGGGTCGAGGATTAAGTATAGCCATGCTCGTAAATTTCGGTGCAAACGCTATAGTGACATTCTCGTTTTCTCCTCTGACGGTGCTTAAGCTCTTCAACCATTCTAACCTTGCAGTAGTCTTTCCATCAACGTAGTACTATATTCTCGTTGTTCGTGAATGTTCTTAGGGTATATTCGGTTCTCAAAATAGGCAAACATCATGGGTTTTGTTTTTTGTAGTATACCTCTGCTTTTTTACTTCTACCGATGATCTCCCCGTTTAGTGAGAAATTTTGTCACTAATGTTTAACTTGTGACAATGGCAGGCATTGCTGGGATCTGGAGCTTTGTTTTTCATCTTCGGAGGAATAGCTATTATATCTCTTGCTTTCATATACTTCATAGTACCAGAGACCAAGGGGCTGAGTCTGGAGGAGATCGAGGCCAAACTCCTTTAGGCATTTTTTTTTTACTGCCAAGCCACCCTTCAGTAGGCATGTTATAGCCATTGCCCGGAAATGGTTTGATTTTGTATTTGGATGTTCTGTATATATATTTTCAATTCCAAGCGAGATGTAATAATCAACATGTATCCATATGCAGCAGTTCACAGTGTTGCCTAAAAATTGAGAAGTTTCCGTCTAGACTCTCTCTCTCTTCCGTTGATTCCCGCTTCTTCTTGGTCCTCAGAATAGCTTGCCTTAATCAGCTTTTATGCTGTCAAATGGGTTTGTGATTTTTGTTTGAAGGCAATGTCGACGGGGACTCTTACCTATAAGAACTGGTCAATTGAGAACTTTAAGCTGTTAGGGAGAAGCATGTTTTTCGGTTTATGACACTGAACATAAAATTAAAAAAGAGCAATTTAATTATGAATGTACGCTAGACTGATTGCATGTGAAAGAACAGAAAATTACAAAGAGCAATTCAATTCAATTGCGAATATACGCTAGACCGATTGCATGTGAAAGAGAGCAGAAAGTAAGGCAAGGTCCAGCAAAGAAGAAAACCTCAAACTCGTGACCAACGGAATCAGCCATCCGACTCGATATACAATGCAGATTGTATAAATAAAATTTTGTCCTACTTTTCCAGCATGGGAATCAATCTCAGAATGAGAAGAAACTATTCTTCGAATAATCTAAAATTAGGTCTAAATTGATTACATATGAAACTACCATAAGAAAAAAGTACTTCCACATACGGTTTAAAATCAACTGCTACCAGCTTCCTAGTTTGGTCAATTTGAACTAAAATGATCTTCATTGTTTACATCGGCACAATGACTAGAAAAAAACTAACAGCTAACGCCTAAACATGCCAGAACTCTGCAGTGGCTTTTCGTACTCTGAAATTATTGAAGAGTTTTTCACCATATCCCATATCCTAGCGGAATTCTTCACCTAGTCACACCTCACATACCGTTCTTGCAAAGATGAAATGAAAGCCACGGTGAAACGCATACGTGGTTAAAAAACCAACACACCGCACATCTTATTGACCCCAAAAAAACATTAAGATTCAAGAACCGAGCCAAAAAACAAAAAACAAAAAACGAGGGATCAAATAGTTCGCTGAGTGCAAGACCCATTGACACCAAAATGCCCACCGCGGATACAATAGGCAAGATCCATGACAATAGTCCACAGCCGCGACAGAAACAACGGAAGCAAAATAGACGACAAAACAAACAAGCTACTAGTATTAAAAACCAGACACAGGGATCTATGCCTTGAAACAAACAAGATTACTAAAGATTGACAAGTCAAACCAGTTGCGAGCGAGGATTTTGTCCTCGGGTCGGTTTAGTAGACATATTTTTTTATCGAAACGCGAGCTTATTATATTATAAAATTTTTGCACCAATACATTACATTATTGAAATGATTCTAGCCTAAGAGCATATCTACTCCTTACTCAAATTTGAGTAAAAATTTAGGTAAAAACTTGATTTGATATTGTGTGTTCCAACGGGTAAACTCAAATCCAAGTACAAATATGCACAAATGAGTAAAAACTTCATTAATGGCAATATCGTAAATTTAAAGATGAGAAATTTGCCTTAAAAAATTTGAGTAAGGGTTTGAAATTTAACCAAATTTGAGTCTAGTATAGGTTTAGGTAAGGAGTGGAGGAGGATTTTGGGTGATTTTTACTCAAATTTGAGTATGAGTCAAAATCTGAGTAAGGAGTTGAGATGCTCTAACGTAGTTAAATCATTTTGTTATTTTCTTCCGACTACTCCGACAAAAAAAAGAAAAAGAAAAAGAAAAAAGGATTGCTAAAGAATGAGAGTGCTATTCACACAGACAAAGGGTGCACAGATCGTGCACAAATCTCGATGTGGGGCCACTACAGGTCCCACACAAATGATCCAAGTCGTTTATTAAATTTGAAACATTTTTTCAAGGACCTCCATAAAAAATCAGCTTAATCCGATACCTAAAAATACTTGATCTAATCATCTAACTTTTCATTCAACTTTGAACTTGAATGAAAACTTATATGATTAGATCGAGTATTTATAGTTATTAGAGTGAATTGATTTTTCACGGGAGCCTTTGAAAAAATATTTTAAATTTAATGAACGACTCAGATATTTTGTGTGGGACCTGTAATGGGCCCCACATCCGAATCTGTGCACGATGTGTGCACCCTTTGTCAGTGTCGACAGACTTACGCCTAAAGAATAGTAAAGATTGAGAAATCAAGCCTCCATATGCGCCTGGAAGTACCGCCACTGCCATCTACAAGCCAGAAACCACAGCGGCCGCTGGTATCCACATGCGCTTGCGTTGTGATTCCATCGTACAAGAAGTGTACTGACTGAGCTTGTGTTTAAATAGGAAGAAGATCCGGTTTGGGGTTACCTTTTTTACGCTTCTTCTTACCTCACTGTCTCTCTCTCCCCATGAAGAATGCTGCATCCAAATCCATAAACCCCTGCGACATCCGTGCCGTGGCCAACTTTTACACAAACCAGCTCCAGCTATGCTGCCCGCACAGCCCCACCTCGTACCCCCACGCCCGTCGCGTCCACGCCCACATGACCACTTCTGGCTTCAAACCCCGTGGTCACATCCTCAACCGCCTCATTGACGTCTACTGCAAATCCTCCCACCTCGTCTCCGCCCACCAACTGTTCGACAAAATTCCCCTACCGGACATCGTCGCAAGAACCACAATGCTCGCCGCATACTCTGCTTCTAGAAAATCAGACGTGGCCCTGGAGATATTTAACATGACCCCGTTGAGGATGAGGGACACCGTCTTCTACAATGCCATGATCACGGCCCACTGCCATGACGACGACGGTCACGCCGCTATCGAACTCTTTCGCGACATGAGGCGGGAGGGTTTCCCTCCCGATAACTTCACTTTTACTAGCGTCCTGTCCGCGTTGGCCCTCGTAGCGGATCGAGAAACCCATTGCCAGCAGTTGCATTGTGCAGTTGTTAGGTCAGGAACCGGGTTGGTGACTTCGGTCGTGAATGCGCTTATATCGGTTTACGTGAAATGTGCATCTTCTCCGTTAGTGTCTTTGTCTTCGTTGATGAGTGCTGCTAGGAAGCTTTTTGATGAGATGCCCGTGAGAGATGAATTAACATGGACTACAATCATTACGGGTTACGTCAGGAATGGTGACCTGGATACAGCTCGTCGAGTTTTTGAAGGGATGGAAGAGAAGTTAGCGGTTGCTTGGAATGCCATGATTTCGGGCTATGTGCATAATGGCTTTGTGAGTGAGGCGTTGGAAATGTTTAGAAGGATGAATCTATCGGGAATAAAGCTCGATGAATTTACATACACTAGCGTTCTTAGCGCTTGTGCTGGATTGTTCCTCTTTGGGAAGCAAGTGCACGCGTACATTCTACGAATGGAACACAAACTTTCGCGGGACTTTTCATTGTCTGTTGATAATGCACTTATTACCTTGTACTGGAAATGTGGCAAAGTTGATGAAGCACGTATGATTTTTAATAACATGCCCGTAAGAGACCTTGTTTCGTGGAATGCAATTGTATCAACGTATTTGAGTGATGGGCAAATTAATGAAGCTAGGTCCTTTTTCATTGAGATGCCAGAGAGGAACCTTTTGACATGGACAGTTATCATATCAGGAATGGCCCAGAATGGGTTGGGGGAAGAAGGTTTGAAGTTGTTTAACCAGATGAAGTTAGAGGGATTAAAGCCATGCGACTATGCATTTGCAGGAGCTATTTCTTCTTGTGCTGTGCTTGCAGCATTGGAGCATGGACGCCAGCTCCATGCGCAGCTTGTCCGATTAGGGTTTGATTCAAGCCTCTCAGCTGGCAATGCGCTAATAACTATGTACGCTAGATGCGGTGTTGTTGAGGCTGCGCACTGTTTGTTTCTGACAATGCCTTTTGTGGATTCAGTTTCTTGGAATGCCATGATTGCTGCTTTAGGGCAACACGGGCATGGTGCTCAAGCTCTAGAGCTTTTTGAACAGATGTTGGAGGAAGAAATATTACCTGATCGGATAACCTTCCTCACTATTCTCTCTGCTTGTAGCCATGCAGGTTTAGTTAACCAAGGACGTAGTTATTTCGATGCCATGTATGAATTATATGGTATACGCCCAGATGAAGATCATTATGCCCGCCTGATTGATTTGTTGTGTCGAGCTGGAAAATTCTCTGAAGCAGAGGACGCAATCCAAAGACTGCCTTTTGAGCCAGGTGTACCAATTTGGGAGGCTCTCCTTGGTGGTTGCCGAATTCATGGGAACGTGGATTTAGGGGTTCAGGCAGCAGAACGATTATTGGAGCTGAGGCGTCAACACGATGGAACGTACATCCTTTTGTCGAACATGTATGCTGATGTGGGTCGATGGGATGACATGGCAAAAGTAAGAAAGTTGATGAGGGACAGAGGGGTTAAGAAGGAGCCCGGTTGTAGTTGGGTTGAGGTTGAAAACAAGGTACATGTATTCTTGGTGGATGACACAGCACACCCTGAGGTGCAAGCAGTGTACAACTATCTTGAAGAGTTGGGAATGAAGATGAGGGAATTAGGGTATGTTCCTGACACCAAGTATGCTTTGCATGATGTGGGGTCCGATCAAAAACAACATGGTTTATCAACTCACAGTGAGAAGCTCGCAGTTGTATTTGGTCTCCTAAAACTTCCTCGTGGAGCCACAGTTAGGGTGTTCAAGAACCTTAGGATATGTGGGGATTGCCATAATGCGTTCAAGTTCATGTCAAAGGTGGTAGAAAGAGACATTGTTGTGAGAGATGGGAAGAGGTTTCATCATTTTAGGAATGGTGAATGCTCTTGTGGCAATTACTGGTGAGCTGGGTTTTGTGAGAATTTATCCACCTGTGGGCAGTTAAGGAGAAATGCATCAGGGTTTTATTGAAGACAAGGCGTGACATGACATCATTTTTCTCATCCTGAAACAAATGCATTTGTTATGAAAGAACTACGGGGAAGCAGTTGAGCTTTTTGTAGAAGAGAAAGAAGCTTGAGAAGGATCACCCGCAGGAGTTTGAAATGCTGGACTCTTTTGAAAGCCCACAGGAGTTTTGTGTTGTCACCGAATACGCTCAAGTAATTACTGCTTCTCTCTTTGGGGCTTATCCATGCTTAGTGTACTGTATAGCATGCTACGTATTCATAACTAAGGACTGTTGGCTGCCGAAGCTATTAGCTGACACTGGTCAGATGCATGAGTGGTTGATAATTTTCATCAATATGTAGGTGAACTATTTGAGATTCTTGCGGACGATAAGTGCTTGCCTAAAGAACAAGTTCAAACTATTGCAAGACAATTGGTACTTTATTCTTCTGATTAAGTTGTTTTGTTTACATTTTTTTGTATCTCCAGGTGTTATTGTTTGGTTGAAAATCAATAGTTGCTTCCATCTTGTAGTTTGTGATTTCATGATTCCATCACACACGGTCCGTTTAATTGTTACTTTTGGCTTGTTGAAAATTTCAGCTGCAAGCATTGCAGTATTTACACTCCAACTGGATAATCCATCGTGATATGAAGCCACAAAATATTCTCATTGGTGCTGATTCTGTTGTAAAGGTAGTCCCAATGATTAATGCAAATTTGTACAAGTTTCAGATCACATCTCTATCTGGTTTAAACTGTAGTTTCATTAAGGTTCTCAAGTTAAGATTTTGAAACTCTTTCATTATCTGTGGGAGTATTCAAAATTAGAGCCATTGTTGTTTGATTATTGAGCGATATATAAGTCTAGGGATATGGAGCTTATGTACCAGAACTTAAATAGTCGAAAACTTGAAAACAAATATCATGAGCTTTTCCTTGGTACTGGTTTATCATCTGTTTGGATTATTTTTTGTCCAACATGTTTGCCTATTTATTTTTGGTGAAATTTAATCTTGCATCTGGTATCCTTGTGAAAGCAACTCAAAGTAATATTCTATGTTTTGTCACTTGACACAGCTTTGTGATTTCGGGTTTGCGCGTGCTATGTCATCAAACACTGTTGTTCTCAGATCCTTTAACGGTCAGTCAGGAAGTTTTGGTGATGCTTACGAAGTCCCAACTGAAGGGAAAGATTGTTATCCTTTAATGATTACTAACAGTTTGGTTGTGCCGTATCTAATTGTTTGTAAACTTTTCAGGGACACCTTTGTATATGGCTCCGGAGCTTGTACGGCAACAACCATATAATCGCACTGCTGATTTATGGTCTCTTGGAGTCATTTTGTATGTGCTTTACCTAGTTTTCATTTCTTCTTACCTCCTATTTTTTGTTAGTCATATCAAATGTTATCTGGCTGATCTTGGCATGAACAGGTATGAACTATTTGTTGGCGAACCTCCATTTGTTGCTAATTCATTTTATACACTCATCCGGCACATCAATGAGGTAAATGTGTATGAGTCTGCATAAATTTCTGAAATCTGAATTTATATGCATTGAGATGCAAGTTAGTTTTCCATTCCAGGATCCGGTAAAATATCCCGACAACATGAGTCCGAATTTCAAAAGCTTCCTTAGAGGTTTGCTTAATAAGGTAGTACATTGTTAATCTTCTATCCTTGTTGAATGGCTATTTCTAGCCTTTTCTTGAAGCAGTTGGTTATATAGCTTTCATGGGTACAGGAACCACAAAATAGACTGACTTGGCCTTCTCTTCTACAACACCCGTTTGTTAAAGAAACTTTGGAGGAACTGGAAGCCAAGGTAAGGTTTGGAGAATGGTTGTCCTGTGTAATACAATTGATAAATATTAATGCGCTCCATTTGTTGCCAGGAGATTAGTGCTTCAAGTGTTGCAACTAGGGGACGTAATGCAGCTTGGAGAGGAGAAGGAAAGATTTACATGCCCGCTGGATTTTCTGGTGCAAGTCCTGATGGTAAGGCCTGCACTGTGTTTCACTTGTAACTAGAGTTCCAGTGAGTCTAACCATCATTAGATACATTTTTACAGGTAAGAACCAATCTCCAGTTGCTACTGGAAATGGTACTGGTCAGTGCCTCCGGAGTGATCCCGAATCAGATAATCTGAAATTGGGGATGGAGAAGACACCAAGAGAAGACTTCCCTGGGTTTACAGTTCCTGCTGATTTTGAACCATCAGGTAGCTTAATTGTCTAGATTGACCAAAGTTTTATTCTCCCCCTATATCTTTCGCTTCTTTGTTGCGTGTTTATGTATTTGTGGCATATGGAGTTTATTTACCACATTATAAGTTCTTTAACCTCTTCAAGATCTTTCTTAAGCTCAATGCACCTTTTTTTCTTTCACAAATTGCTAGAATGTGGCAACTTGTTTGTTGTGTTGCGTTTGTAACCTCAGATTTGTTCCATAATCTATCTGAGCTGAACGAACTTTGATCAGTTTTTGATGCAGAATGAAAATATTATATTATTTAAGAAATAGAATATTTAGTTTTCATTATTTTGGCTATAAATTCTTGTAGGAGATTCTGATTAACGTCTATTTTGGTAAGTTTCTTTTATTCTCTGGTAATCAAAATTGGGAATAGCTCAAATCTTTTGATTTTGGTAATTATTGAGTCAATTAGCAATTCACCGGGATTCAGCTTCCTATTTTGCTGATTCTTTTTCGGTCTTAATTTTCTAGTATAAAATAAGTTGTAGGGTGACATTAAAAGTTGGTTTTTTATTGAATTAATGAAAATTGAGAGTTTTCTCATTATCGTGTGTTCGAAGAGGGAGTACCTCTAGTTCATACCTATTTGTGTTTATGTTTTAAAGAGAGAATCTTTAACATAAGCAAGTTCGTGATCTCTTCTTGCAAATAGTTTCGTAAAAGGAGGCTGCGCTGCATCAGTTTTCTAACTTTAAAGAAAATTGGTAGACATTTCTCTGTAGTATTGTAGGCTTTCTACTTAGGACATGAAGTATTTTTATTGAACTATTTTTTTTTGCATAGCATATAGCTCTTTCTAATAGCTTCCATTTAGGGTGTTCCAATTCCTGATTTTTGTTGGCTTTGGCTTAATTAGTTTCTATATTTTTTGCACTGATCTCGGAAAACTCATAGTCACGGTATTGCTTTCTTCATTTGCAATTGGATATGTTGCTTTTGATTGTATATTTGCAGGGTAATTTTTCTCTCGCCATTAACCCAAAAAAATTATTTTGCGTTCTATTTTCAGGAACTTTTGCAGGGTGTGCTTCCATTTGATGTCTTGCTAGATCGAAGAAAACGGATGAACTTCCTTCATAATCTTAAAACAAGTTCAGAGTCTCAAGCAAAACCAAAAGTTGTAAGGGATGCTGGAATTGCTTTAGCATCACTTGTTGTTTGTGAGGAAGCACTTGAGCAGGAGTTACTTATATCAACTTCTATGTTCGTCTATCCATTGTCAAGGTTCTTGTTGTTGATTTTTAGAATACTTGGTACTCTGAAAAATCATGTTTTGTACATCTGGAAGCAATTGGCAATTGCTGGCACTGTGGTAACACATCATTGACTTTGCATTCTGTTCTATGTTGCAGTTATGTGCCAGGGATGGAAGTCATTTTGTCTAGCCTCTTAAAAAGCTTGTACAGTATCTACAGTAAGGTATCGGTGGATTTTTTCACATACAATAAAAACTGACAGACCATGCACCCACCATGAAGTTCAAGACAACAAAAGCGAAATGCAAAATTTTCACCGGGATTTCGTTACGAGGAATACTTCACAATTTTTTGGGCCAAAAATGACCTCTTTTCCAAATGAAACCGGACCTCGGTACCGCATTCATCAAAGAGATACAGCCATCTCGTGATGTTGCACATTCCCTTCAGATCGTTCTCTTCGTGCTTAAGTAAACATTCTTGCCCTTTAATTTAGCCTTGAGATCGTTCTATCCGTGCTTTAAGTCAACAATCTTGCCTTGATGTAGGTGAACATTTTTAGTTTCTTTGTTTGGTGGTTCTTAGCTTGTCTATCTATCTAACAAGGCAAGTGGTTACAAAAGATGATCTTTATAATGTTACCTGGATTCTTCTAACATTTTTGTCACAGTCGTGAAAAGTGGTCCTGTTATATTAATTTCACATTTATCCAAAAAAAAAATCATGTTTTGTTTATTATATTCCTCTTGTAGTGGTAATTCAGTCCCACTATCTTACCGTTAGCTGTCTAAAATCTTAATGTCATTTGTTGGAAGTAACCCTATTACCGGATGGAGGGACTGGCACTTTAAAGGAGGCTGCGCTGCATCAGTTTTCTAACTTTAAAGAAAATTGGTAGACATTTCTCTGTAGTATTGTAGGCTTTCTACTTAGGACATGAAGTATTTTTATTGAACTATTTTTTTTTGCATAGCATATAGCTCTTTCTAATAGCTTCCATTTAGGGTGTTCCAATTCCTGATTTTTGTTGGCTTTGGCTTAATTAGTTTCTATATTTTTTGCACTGATCTCGGAAAACTCATAGTCACGGTATTGCTTTCTTCATTTGCAATTGGATATGTTGCTTTTGATTGTATATTTGCAGGGTAATTTTTCTCTCGCCATTAACCCAAAAAAATTATTTTGCGTTCTATTTTCAGGAACTTTTGCAGGGTGTGCTTCCATTTGATGTCTTGCTAGATCGAAGAAAACGGATGAACTTCCTTCATAATCTTAAAACAAGTTCAGAGTCTCAAGCAAAACCAAAAGTTGTAAGGGATGCTGGAATTGCTTTAGCATCACTTGTTGTTTGTGAGGAAGCACTTGAGCAGGAGTTACTTATATCAACTTCTATGTTCGTCTATCCATTGTCAAGGTTCTTGTTGTTGATTTTTAGAATACTTGGTACTCTGAAAAATCATGTTTTGTACATCTGGAAGCAATTGGCAATTGCTGGCACTGTGGTAACACATCATTGACTTTGCATTCTGTTCTATGTTGCAGTTATGTGCCAGGGATGGAAGTCATTTTGTCTAGCCTCTTAAAAAGCTTGTACAGTATCTACAGTAAGGTATCGGTGGATTTTTTCACATACAATAAAAACTGACAGACCATGCACCCACCATGAAGTTCAAGACAACAAAAGCGAAATGCAAAATTTTCACCGGGATTTCGTTACGAGGAATACTTCACAATTTTTTGGGCCAAAAATGACCTCTTTTCCAAATGAAACCGGACCTCGGTACCGCATTCATCAAAGAGATACAGCCATCTCGTGATGTTGCACATTCCCTTCAGATCGTTCTCTTCGTGCTTAAGTAAACATTCTTGCCCTTTAATTTAGCCTTGAGATCGTTCTATCCGTGCTTTAAGTCAACAATCTTGCCTTGATGTAGGTGAACATTTTTAGTTTCTTTGTTTGGTGGTTCTTAGCTTGTCTATCTATCTAACAAGGCAAGTGGTTACAAAAGATGATCTTTATAATGTTACCTGGATTCTTCTAACATTTTTGTCACAGTCGTGAAAAGTGGTCCTGTTATATTAATTTCACATTTATCCAAAAAAAAAATCATGTTTTGTTTATTATATTCCTCTTGTAGTGGTAATTCAGTCCCACTATCTTACCGTTAGCTGTCTAAAATCTTAATGTCATTTGTTGGAAGTAACCCTATTACCGGATGGAGGGACTGGCACTTTAAAGGAGGCTGCGCTGCATCAGTTTTCTAACTTTAAAGAAAATTGGTAGACATTTCTCTGTAGTATTGTAGGCTTTCTACTTAGGACATGAAGTATTTTTATTGAACTATTTTTTTTTGCATAGCATATAGCTCTTTCTAATAGCTTCCATTTAGGGTGTTCCAATTCCTGATTTTTGTTGGCTTTGGCTTAATTAGTTTCTATATTTTTTGCACTGATCTCGGAAAACTCATAGTCACGGTATTGCTTTCTTCATTTGCAATTGGATATGTTGCTTTTGATTGTATATTTGCAGGGTAATTTTTCTCTCGCCATTAACCCAAAAAAATTATTTTGCGTTCTATTTTCAGGAACTTTTGCAGGGTGTGCTTCCATTTGATGTCTTGCTAGATCGAAGAAAACGGATGAACTTCCTTCATAATCTTAAAACAAGTTCAGAGTCTCAAGCAAAACCAAAAGTTGTAAGGGATGCTGGAATTGCTTTAGCATCACTTGTTGTTTGTGAGGAAGCACTTGAGCAGGAGTTACTTATATCAACTTCTATGTTCGTCTATCCATTGTCAAGGTTCTTGTTGTTGATTTTTAGAATACTTGGTACTCTGAAAAATCATGTTTTGTACATCTGGAAGCAATTGGCAATTGCTGGCACTGTGGTAACACATCATTGACTTTGCATTCTGTTCTATGTTGCAGTTATGTGCCAGGGATGGAAGTCATTTTGTCTAGCCTCTTAAAAAGCTTGTACAGTATCTACAGTAAGGTATCGGTGGATTTTTTCACATACAATAAAAACTGACAGACCATGCACCCACCATGAAGTTCAAGACAACAAAAGCGAAATGCAAAATTTTCACCGGGATTTCGTTACGAGGAATACTTCACAATTTTTTGGGCCAAAAATGACCTCTTTTCCAAATGAAACCGGACCTCGGTACCGCATTCATCAAAGAGATACAGCCATCTCGTGATGTTGCACATTCCCTTCAGATCGTTCTCTTCGTGCTTAAGTAAACATTCTTGCCCTTTAATTTAGCCTTGAGATCGTTCTATCCGTGCTTTAAGTCAACAATCTTGCCTTGATGTAGGTGAACATTTTTAGTTTCTTTGTTTGGTGGTTCTTAGCTTGTCTATCTATCTAACAAGGCAAGTGGTTACAAAAGATGATCTTTATAATGTTACCTGGATTCTTCTAACATTTTTGTCACAGTCGTGAAAAGTGGTCCTGTTATATTAATTTCACATTTATCCAAAAAAAAAATCATGTTTTGTTTATTATATTCCTCTTGTAGTGGTAATTCAGTCCCACTATCTTACCGTTAGCTGTCTAAAATCTTAATGTCATTTGTTGGAAGTAACCCTATTACCGGATGGAGGGACTGGCACTTTTGTGGAGTATAGATCTGTGCTTCCATCTCTTTTTCTTTTCTTTTTACCTTTGTGATAGCATTCCTCCTCCACCCATCTGGCTTTTGTTTGCCCGAAGTTTGGTTGTGTAAGCCTCATAGAGTACTCACCTGAATTTCCTTACGTGGAGAGGCAGTTCATTGTTGTTACAATCTTCTCAACATTGTGCATAGGTGGATGAAACCTAAAAATTACTGATCCTCTGTCTTTGTGAAGAGGATTTTTTATTTTATTTTTGTACTTTTAATGGTTGTCTGACCTGTATTTCAGTGCTGTTTTTCTTGTTAATGCTGAGAGAAAGGGTTTCATAAAGATCAATCAACAACAATTCAAGGCATTCAGGAATGCTTAGGTTGCATGTCAGTGACTGAGAAGTCACTAACATTTCCTTCCCCTCTGTGCAGGTTTTGGACCCCAATTGATGGTGAATTTGATGATTACATTGTTAATCCAAAGCCAAGTGGATATCAGGGTAGAATTCCCTTTTCATTGGTTGTAGTCTCATACAGAAGATGAACTGCCTTACTAATATCACGAGTCTATTCAGTTTAGGCAACCCTGCCATAGTATTTTGAAAACTTTCAAATCAATGCATGCTATAATTTTTGACCTAATTGTTGAAAATATTTTCCTATCTAAGCAAACTGTCAATATACATTCGAAAGGAGGTATAGTGTCAAATGATTTGCTTACAGATCATATCAGTTTTCACTTTGTTGGTATGAGTGAATATCTACGTAAATATATTCAAAACTGTTCTCAAAAGTGACTTTCCTTTTCTGATCGCAATCTCTGCACACTGCTGTACAAGGTCCTGACAACTCTCCTTTGGAAGTTCAAATAAGAACACAGGTGCCAGTCTTATCGCATTCTTGTAATCAGATCAATTTTTATTCAGCTGATAGAAATACTTGCTGTTAATGTTTTAGAGGATGCACGAGTATGCTGAGCATGGACTTGCTGCGCACTGGCTTTATAAAGAAACAGGGAACAAGCCTCCTCCCAGCGGAAGCATTGGTGATTCTGAAATACCAGCATCGTCATCTCTCGCAAAAGATATAGATGATCAAAGTTCTTTTGAAGATAATACATTTTGGAAATATAATTCTTTGAAAATTGGACATCCAGTCCTTAGAGTAGAGGGAAGTCAGTTGCTTGCTGCTGTTATTGTTAGGTTGGACACGTTTATATTATATGCAGGAAGTACATGGTTTTCCTTTTCTAATTATCTTTTTAGGAGGGTTGCATTTCCAGGGTGGATAAGGATGGAAGGGAACTGCTTGTTGCTTTCAGCTTTGGACTCATGACGTCTGAAGCAGTAGCTGATAGAAGATCTTCTGACCAACTACAGCGATGGGAAGCTTATGCAAGGCTATATAAAAAGGTGAAAATATACTGAAAAAGGGGTCAGAACTCTTTAAGAAATCGGATTATTTCTTGATGGATTCCTATTCGACTTTGTGGTCTCCTTAAATCACTTAAGAATACTTATTTCCAAAAGTTGCATGATCCAGAAAAGAAAAACTGAAGTTATTGTATCATTGAGAACTTTAAGTAGGTGACATAAGGCAAAGTGTAAATGGAAGACATAACTTCAGATGGGATAAATGGGATCAAATATCCCAATCCAGTAACCTGTCAAAAACACTGTTGGTGATCAATGTTCCCCATATTTCTCCTTTTTATTCACAGGTCATACATCATTTTGAGAATGAGTCCTAAATAGGCATGTTTTCCTATTTTGGAGGAAGACATTTGCATAATTATCTGTTTTCATACATGTACTGAACGGGAAATTGGCTTTTAGGTGTTCGACTTGTGGTGGTGTGAACCGGGGCATGGAGATTGGAGTACTTGCCTCGAAAAGTACACACTCTGTTGAGATGGTATCTACCACAAGGTTTGTTCACCGTGCCTGCTTTTCTTTCTCATTTTATTGGATTCTGATTTTTTGATGATACTTGTGGTGTATCGTTCACTGACTATAAAATGGTCTTGAAACTCGACTTCAATGTACAAATCTCTGAGGTCTGAAAGTGATACAACAAAGTTTACTAAATTTCTGATGACAAACAGAGAGAGACTTGTTGCAAAGTCAACAACAACGCTCAAAGCTCTTAAGGAGAGTTGTCCAAGCACATTAATATGGAATTATGTTAGATAATGCTTGTTCCACTCTGTCACAGGAACCTTGGGATCTCACCTGGAATCCGTTAGGACTTAGGGTTCACCCTTTAATTTTAGGCTGGGATTCACTCCCCATAGACTAGGTATCATTCATCACAGGAAACTTGACTGGCATCTCACTGTTTGAACCCCTCAAGTCAATCGGATTTAGTTAATAAATTGATTTGTGTAAGCATTATACTTGTTTTGGTAAGTCAGATGGTAGACTTCTCCTCAAGCTATGATTGGAATTCGTAAGCAGTAAAAATGTGACCGTTAAACTACATAAACCCAGTATAAAACTACTATTGGACTGATAGACACCGTATGATGACCCCTGGTGTATAATGGATCATAAATCTCATTTACCACTGAGGACGTACAAAGGAATCTACGTACGAAAAAATATATGGTTATTAAGTTACTCTTCCCCCCTAGGCGTGATATGTAATAGTAGATTCTTGGCAGAGACCAACTTTTATCCTTTAATTTTAAGCACCATTGTGAAAGGTGAACGTGTAGATAGATTGCCTTATTTATCTTCTTTTCTTTTCTTTTTTTGTTTTCTGAATGCCCTTGTATGTTTTATGTTACCTTAGTGATGCAGGACAGAGTTGGAATAGGGCTAAGTATGATCAAACACGAGGGAGAGGGGCTGTTTTTTGGAGCTGTGAACAGTAGACGTGAACAGTATTTTGTAAGAAGGAGAGAAGAATTAGAGAAGGATAGATCTAGGCCTCACACCTAGGTTACCAAAGGCATCACACCTAAGGCCTCTTTAGCATCACACCAAAGAATGAGATTGCATCACACAATCAGTAAAGCTTAAAGCTAATTTTTTCATTCATTCAATCATGATTTGCCATAAGGCTTACAATCTTATTTATAACCATTTCAACTTGACTCTAGAACTTCCTAACATAAATAACCTTCAACTAACTTTAGACTTCCAAAGACACATTGAACATAGACTCTTTGACTACATTAATGACATGGAAAAACTTATGACTCTTAGATCAACTAATTGACTCTTCGACTACACTTAACATTAATGACATGGAAAAACCAAATGACTCTTTGATCAACTAATTAACTCTAAAGACTTTGACTAGATATTAAATAGATATTTTGACTTGACTAAAACCCAAAAGACACTCTTTAAGAATCCAGCCCATGTTAGCCAATATCACAAGTAGACCCATGGACAATCCTAACCCTCAAAAACCGGATAATGGTTAAATTACTGGAATACCCTTGGCCACCTTTTCTGGACCGCATCATTCTCCCTTGGTTGGAGAAAACTCGTCCTCGAGTTTTAAAGTATTGGAGTATAAGACTCCATGAACTCCTCCATATTTGCAACCGCGTCTTGGTATGAAAAGCTTGAAGTCGAGGCCAATCCTTTTTCGTTTCAAACAAAAAGGAAGACAATGACGCTTTTGACTCCACATGTGGATCCTTGAACTTGTCAGCAATGACAAAGTCAATGGTTGGCCCCATCTCTCTTGTGGTGACATTACTTTCGTGTAATTTGACATTGAACTCTTTTTTAATTACATCAACGATTGGTGCACCTTTCGACTTCCCTTGGTTGCTTGAATTCACCTGATTAACCAATTGAAGCTCAACGGGAAACTCTTTTGGCACTGATTCTGGCAGCAACTTACGCATCTGTAAAGGCGTATCAGTTTCTGGGCCAGCAATTATTTCCTTCATTTCTCCAGCAACCAGCTCCATCACTTTCTCCACTTCATCCTCTCGAGGAGAAATATTTGGTGTTGCTTGTTTGCAATTCATATGCAAAAACTCAATAGATGATCCCATTGGCGTGACATTGGAGTCGGGAAGGAAAACATCCACCTGCCTTTTAAGCTCTGCTTGCTCCCTTGGATTCATGAGATAAACCGGAAGATTAGTCAATTGCGAACCTGGAATGAGATCTATTGCATGCTGGACATTGTGCATGGGAGGTAATTCATTTGGGAGCTCTTTAGGTGCAACATTAGAAAAATGGGACAGCAACTCAGCCACTTCTGATGGTAATACAGTGGCTGATGCAGCAGCTGATTCTGATACTTCTTTTACCCCCACGGCATATATAACTCCCAGTTCCATACTCTCGGCTTGAAAACACTTCTTGGTGATAGGCTTATTTTCAGCAACATCCTTTGGCTTCTTTTCCTTGTATTTTTCCATTTCAGTTGTATTCATTGGCTTCAGAACAATCTCCTTGTTTTTGAATGAGAAAGCATATGTGTTCTCTTTCCCACAATGCCGCACATCTCTATCATAAAGCCATGGTCTCCCAAGAAGGATATGTGTGACATTCATGGGAATTACGTCACACCAGATAGAATCACTATAAGAACCATAAGCGAAAGAAACTAGGCAGCGCTGAGTTACCGGAATGGAAGTGTTGTCGATCCAAGCTACCTTATACGGATGAGGATGTGGTTGAACAGGAAGCTTAAGACGCTCTACTGTGGCTGCGGATACAACATTCATGCAACTTCCACCATCAATAATAAGCTTTCGGGCTTGGTTTCCACAGTGGACCAGCATCTGTCAACTTTAGGTGCTGTAAGGATACGTCTAACAACAGAGATCAATGAATTGTCCACCTCCTCTTCTTCTAAGTCATCTGTATTTAGAACCCCAACGTCAAAAGAATCATCATTGTCATCATTATGTTGTTGGTCAAATTCAGCTTCTTGTTCCATTCCTATGTGTAAGTTCCTCTTCGGGCATTGATATGCCATATGACCAGTTTCACCACATTTAAAGCACCTGTTGTCCTTTCCTCCCCCTTTGTTGGTTGCGTGATTCTTATCAGCCGTATTGACAGAAGTTTGCTTAGAAATACTGGGCCGGAAATGACTTGCATCATTGTACCCTTTAGCTGCGGTTTCCCCAACTTGAGACCCAAACTTTTTAGAAATTGGGTATTTCAAATACTCCTCCATATCCAAAGCAACCTGGAAGGCATGTTCGAGACTGTACAAGGGTTGGCGAAGCAGCTCCCTCCTTATGTCTGGCCTCAAACCAGCCTTGAATCGGGCAAGAGTTTGACTTGAATCTTCTGTCACTTGACTCCTCATCTTCAGCTCATCAAATTTCTGCATATATTCAGCCACTGACATGTTTTGTTTTAACTCGATGAGTTGTTCACACAACTTCTCATGGTAATTTGATGGCATGTACTTTTCCCTCAACTTAGCCTTCATCTCTTGCCAAGTACCAATTGGTGGTTGCCCCAACCTCCGAATATCACCTTCAACATCCATCCACCAGATTTTTGCGAATCCCACAAGCTTCATCTTAGCAAATCTCACTTGCCGATCGTCAGCCATATCATACCAGTCAAAGTACTCCTCAATGGAAGCAAGCCAATCATGAAACAAAGTAGGATTGACCTTACCTTCAAAATCTGGAACCTCCATTTTAATCTTCTTAGTGATATCTCCGGCTGTATCATAGGTCTCATGTTGGTTCCTCTGTAACAAATCATGGGTCCAGTCAGACATGGAATTTTGTCGCATTCCTTGACCTTGGCCAGCCCTAAATTGCTGACTTCGAAGGTAATCTGCACGCTGTTCTTCTGTGCGCTCACCTTGGTTCTCACCATTTTCATTAGGATTGTTATTCCCGGAGTTTTCACCTCCTCGTTCACCAGCATTAGGTTGAGTTCTTTGGCCTTCCAAAGTGCTGATGCGCAGATTATTATTATCCAATTGCTCCACAAGTTTTAACAGAATCTCATCACGCTGGAAATCAGTTAATCTTCCTCTAAACGGCATTCCGGATCGTGTAGACATGATGCTACACTCGCTCTGATACCAAAATTGATGCAGGACAGAGTTGGAATAAGGCTAAGTATGATCAAACACGAGAGAAAGGGGCTGTTTTTTGGGGTTGTGAACAGTGGACGTGAATAGTAATTTGTAAGAAGAACGAGATGAAGGGATGAAGGGTTAGAGAAGGATAGGTCTAGGCATCACACCTAGAAAACCCAAGGCATCACACTTAGGGGCTCTTTAGCATCACACCAAAGAAAAGATTGCATCACACAATCTAATAGCTTGAAAGCTACTCAATTTTTCATTCATTCAATCATCATGATTTGCCACAAGGCTTACAATCTTATTTATATCCATTTCAACTTGACTCTAGAACTTTCCAAAATAAATAACCTTCAACTAACATTAGACTTCCCAAGACACGTTGAACATAGACTCTTTTACTGCATTAATAACATGGAAAAACCAAAAGACTCTTTGATCAACTAATTAACTCTAAAGACTTTGACTAGATATTAAATAGATATTTTGACTTGACTAAAACCTAAAAGACACTCTTTAAGAATCCAGCCCATGTCTAGCCAATATCCCAAGTAGACCCATGGACAATCCTAACCCTCGAAAACCGGATATTGGTTAAATTACTGGAATACCCTTGGCCACCTTTTCTGGACCGCATCACTTAGAGATAGTTGTGGACGAAAAGGTAAAATAGTTATAAACAAAAAAAGAAAAGCCAGGCTAAGTTTCGAGGTAACTTGTTGAGTTCGAATGAGGAACTTGATTGTAATGTTTCCATTCCCTCTCCCAGTAATGATAGAGGAACCAGGTTTAGGGCGGTGGCGATGGTTGTCGGCGTAAAACGTGTGTTCCGATAGCATTATTCATGGCAGGAGCAATTCATGGGAATGGATGTTGTGCAATGGGTTCTTTTGGCTTTTGTGGATTTTGGTATTTGTTTTCTCGTTTTGTTGGCTTCGCACCAACTTTTTCGGTTTTTCTTTCTCTCCTCCCCCTTGTAATGTGTAGCAGGCCGAAATAATGGCTCGTGCCCACGACGAGTAGACATCGAGCCTCCCCTGAACAGTCCATGCAATCTGAACCTTGTTGATGGTTCTTCTCGGCTTGTCGAGACGTTCGGCGGAGCCTCCCCATAAGTCAGAAGGAATCGTCTATCGAGCATGCCGACCCTTTGTCGGTCAGACCCTACGTTCGACTTCGAACGAACGTGAGGACCGTGCTGCCAGCTCACCTGCGTGGGAACGATAACCGCACCCATGATGACGACCGTTACGTCATCCGAGCGGTTACATACTCGGATAAGGATGAGGGCACATGAAGGTGCCAGCTCACCCCATAAACGGTTACAAAACCCTAACGTGACAGAAGGATGACGTCAACCGACGCATGGCAAGCCCATGTATAGTCTTGGAGGCCAAGTCAAGGGAAGCCCTATAAATACCCCTCTATGCCTACCCTAGTGAGGTACATTCTCATATACTCTCAAACCCTAGTTCTTGGCTTTCATCTCTGAGCAACTGTACTCATTCTTGCACCGGAAGGCCATTCCGGAGATCCTCCGATATGGTCTTTTAGTCGTGCCTCCTTGTGCAGGATAGGTGAAAGCCAGGAGCCATTCTCAATCGAACCACGGTCCAAGAAGGAGTGAACCAGATTCATCTGAGCTCCACATAATGTTTTTATTGTTATCAATGCAATGTTACTTTCTTTTGTTGATAAAAAAAAATTAAGAATCTAATATGCTGAAAATGAGAGAAATGAAAATGAAAGAAAAGAAAGTGAAAAAAATAATTTCTTCAATGTATTTCATTAAGATTTTCTTTAGAGTATTCTTGCAATAAAATTTAGATAATTATTAACTTACCCTTAATAAACATTATAGATCATCATACAAAATGGAAAATTACAGGCATAATAGAAAATATCGTAAGAGGTGGCAACTTTCACAAAAAATATAGGGAAAAAAACCGAAATGGTCCCTATAGTTTAGTGTTTGTGTCAACTTGGTCCCTGTAGTTTGAATTGGCTCGATTTACACTCTGTATTTTCCATTTTGTTCCAATTTGGTCCAATTACTAACTGCCGTTAGCCTCCGTTAACCCCAGACACAAATGGGTCCTTTTTCAAGTGAATTACCGAACCCTTTCTTCTCTAACCTCGCAGACCTAAAGCCTTTTCCTAAAAAGCAAAACGGAGTCAATCTTTTCTAAAAACCGGGTTCTCTGGCCTGTGTTCTTTTTTCTAAAATACTTGAACTATTCTTCCGATATTCAAGAGGTGACCAGACACACCTAAACTCTATACCCGGTAGAGACTCTAAGTTTTTTCTAAACCTCTTTTGTGGCCTGAACCACAACTGAACCTGATTCTCCTTTACCCAAAGATATGTAGGCAGCTTGATGAAAGCTCGGTCCCTTTTTAAAATAAAATCCACTTCATTTTCTAAAATTCAAACATTTTTTAAAAATATCCAAACCTCTTTTAGAACACAAAACTTCTCATTTTTCCTTTCTTTTCAAGAACCATATCGCAATCCATAGGAATCAGATCATTTATCTAGGCCCTAATCCCTCTCGCTCATTTCCCCTGACGGTGAAAAAAATTGGAGAATGGAACAATGACGCTATGTGTTTTGGTTCAGATGTATATTAGGGCAAGAGGAGAATGGCAAATTATGGTTTTATCCCTAAAAAGAGGCCCATTCATGCCTGGGGTTAACGGAGTCTAATGGTAGTAGGTAATTGGACCAAGTTGGAACAAAATGAAAACTACATAGTGTAAATCAAGCCAATTCAAACTGTAAGGACCAAGTTGACACAAATACTAAACTACAAGGACCATTTCGGTTTTTTTCCCAAAAATATACTATATAATTTTCTTGTGTTTTTAGCCAAAAAGTAGGGGGCGACTATTCGCAATCCTCAAATTTTCTCCCGTAATCCGTTAAAAATTTTTGAAAATCATATTTCAGTAACTACATGTCGAAAATATGTTCAACCTTCGGTAAACAACTGCCGAACATACATTTCGGTAAATAGCTGTTGAAAATAAGATTATATTTCGGTAACTACATATCGGAAATGCACAAGAAACATATATTTCGGTAATTGGATGCTGAAAATGTATCTCAATTTCGGTAACTAACTGTCGAAAATGTATCTCAATTTCGGTAACTAACTGTCGAAACATATGGAAATTTTTAACGGGCTACGGGAGAAAATTGAGGGGTGCGAATAGCAGCGCCCAAAAAGTAAAAGCTATGGAACAAAGTTTCTAACGAGTTGTACAAGAAAAATCACTTTCTAGCACTTTTTTACTGTTTTCATGTAACCAAACACCAAAATAAAAACACCAAAATAAAAAGTATCATTTTTTCCTCTTTTTTGCAGTGTCTTATCATTTTTCACTCTAATCAAATGGACCCTTAAGAATCGTTAAATATCATTCCAAACTTGACGAGCGGGCTAGATGTCAAAGAAAAAATTTTAAAAAAACTTAAGCAAACTAAATTGTTTGGCCCAAAACATGCGTGCATTATTGGTATCAATATTTATCGGGCTGTACTTACGAACTTTTATTCAGGTAGAACATTTCTGTAACTATCATTTTTCATCTAATTTAATAATAATAATATAAATATATATAGCTCAAAATTCGAGGGGCAAACTTATATACGCTTGTATTGGGCACAAGTTTGTGTGCATCGCATGCAATCTACTCACAGCAATATTTCGAATCGCCAAAAAAACTTTAGTAGCAAGCCTATCCTGAATAGCAAGCCAAACAAAATAAAAAACACGCGGGTGGGCATTAATTTTCCGAACCCATTTCCAATCAGTGAGTGGAGTTGTACTGCTAAGTAAAGAATAGGCTGACTTGTTTGAGAAAACACCCGAATTACTAGACCAAGCCCAAGTATCAGGCTCAGATCCATATGGTTGGGAAGAAATGAGGTGGGGTTCAATATATACAGTTTTTTTTTTTTGATCCGCTTTCAATATATACAGTTGATAATGGATTCAAGAGGATTCTGCCTTCCTTTTTCTCTTCTAGTGTTATTCAACTTTTGTACTTGTTTTTTGCTGCTACTGCTTTCCCCATGATGTATCTGCATGTATTGATTCGTATTATATTTTTTCTTTTGCTGATAAATAAATAATTAATAAAAGTGAGAAAACTACTACAACAAATGTGATGTAACAAGTTTACTATACTGACATGACTTTTCAAATATAATTTCATTTTGATTTTGTTATAATAGCATTGATCTTTGGAGATGCTCTTACTATGGAACGCCAAATTAACGGGGTGCTGTTGTATGGGTGTGCTTGTACCAAAACAACGTCGTTTTGGAGGGACAACACATATGTTGTTCCTTAGTGACAACAGATTCCGGGTTTGTGGAACTTGATTTTATTCTTGCACTTTTCGAGTAACATTACAATGTAACAATTTTGCATCACCAACCTCTCTTTAAACAATAGTAGACGATTTTATAGGATCATACAAGCTAAGCTGATGATTAAAAAAAGAAAGTCCAAGTTAAACTGAAGTCTTATTAAATTTCTTCCAAGAATTTATACAGGCTACGTGCTTTGACCATTGAAATGTCGAGGTTTCGTTGGCAGATAAACCCTTAGCTCTCTTCCAATCATGAATTACAACCGTTAGATCAGTCAATTTGGCACTAATAGTAAAACAACAATTCGCATGAACGGTCACTACAACTCCTACATCTCTGCTATTTTGACAAAAGCCACTAAAATAAAGTGTGTCCAAAAACCTAACATTTAGTCCTAAGTCTCCAAACAAACCATTTTGCATGAGCATCTTCAAAACTTCCTGCTCATTCTTTCCGACGTAGACTTTTCTTTTGGCATACCAAGTATCGTACAATGAAATCGTCTTGTTGTTCGATCTGACAATGGCAAAACCGTTGTTGACCATGAAGGATTTGTTCCCTTGGTAAACATCGCAAGCAATTTGGAAGTCAAATGTTTCATTTGGCTTCAGAATGGAAAATGGGTTCCTAAGCCATAGTATATCGATGTCCTACAATCAATGAAATAACTGATCAATTTTAAATATTAAGTAAATAAAAAACAAATAATGACTCCTTTCGTGTCAATAAGATTAATTGTCCACTATGTACAGAACAATATGTACAAAAATTTTGCTTTTGTCAAAAGAATTCAAACTCATTTTGCAAGTTAGCAGACATCGGTCAATGACTTCTTTTAATTTAGTAAAAGAATTTTGAATTTTCTTTTTACAAATTAAAATTATTTTCTTTTCAAGTTTTCATTTAGGGTCGTGGACATTTTTAAGATGAGAGGGAGTATAAGATGGCCAATGAAAAAGAAAGTTACCTTTAAACAAAAGAATTACAGAGCTTGCTAGTATATTTATTTATTCTATTTATAAAAACAAGAAGAACAATATTCTCTTTATAAATAAGATAAAATTAGCGATCACTAACAACCTTGCAGGGACTGAATCAGGATTTCATATACTAGGTGCCAATAATAGTAACATTAAGATTTCGAAATATTAAGGTTGATTGAGAAAGTGGAAGAAATATGGTTGTAATTTTCAATTCCTTTGACATTAACGTTTTAAAGTGGAAATTTATGGGAGGCCCGGACATGGTAAGTAGGAGAATATATGTAAAACAAAGTTCTAGATAATTATAGATTTTTCCAAATTGGGGTTGAGTAGCACTAGCACAATATGTTGTACAAGTTAGACAACACACACATATATATATAATGTCGGTCATGAATCAACGAATCAAATATATAATGTCGTAAAAACATGATGTATACCAAATCGCAACAATTATTTTTAAGAAGTCAAGAAGTACGTAAAACACTCAATTTTTTGGGGCTATTTTTGGGAAAAAGTAAAGTTCCCATGCAAGTTATGCAACCAAACAAACGTACCGTGAAGATGAAGTTGTAGCCATGCTTGAGAACATCCCCAAGAAACTGAGTCCGCCTCCACATCATCTTCAGATAACCTTCGGACATGTACATCTTTTCCTCAGCAAAATCTACACCTTCTGTTTCAAGCCTGTAGCAGTGAAGTCGAAGAAACTTGCACCGGTTGTAGGATACAGGATCGGTGGCCACAATTAGAATGCGGTTTACTAACCCCTGAGTACCGTCGCCGAGCCAGAAACCGTCCAAGAATAGATCAAGCATCGACTTGTCACCTTCCACGTAGGCTTTGTTTACCACAGCGATAATCACAGTCTTGTTCTCTGTTGATGTTTCGGCTAAAACCTCGTCGAGTCCGTCTTGATAAATAACCATTTTATGCTGTAGATGATGTAATGAAGTAGACTGATGAATCAATATTTACGGTCACATTCGTCGATCGGAATAATGTATCGATATATTAATTCCTCGAGCTTATAAGTTAGATCTCTTCACCAAAGAAAAACTATTGGAGCCACCCAGTGACACCCATTACTACTCAAAGGCATTTATGGGTACCGAGAAAGAAAAGAAAGAAGCTTACCATGGTTGAGGATCTTGATTCGGCGGGATTCGATCTGGAAAAGAGGGTCTTGAGACTGGAGGGATTGGAGGAGATCATGAAGATGTAAAGTAAACCCAGGAACAAGAGTGACAGTATTGTTAAATCGAAAGTTCGATTCTTCATCATATGAGTCATATGATTCGATTGTGGTGGGTAAGGAGGAAAACCCCCAATAGATGATCTCTTTCGCCTCTATGTTCTGGTTTGTGGGTATGGGTATAGTTCTTGATTGTTACCCAAGTGGGAATATATATATGTAGTAAGCCTTTCTCTACTCATAGTTGTACTAAATAAAAATATACAGCTAGCTGGCAACACCTGTGGCTGTGGATTTCCGTTAAGCAGCGCCACGCTGCCATCCCTTAAATTAACTCGATTCTGATTCTGCCACTCCACTGCATGGTTTGTAACACCCGCGCATAAATAGTCGTAATAATAATGATTACTCAATTAATAACTCCATATAAAAAGCGTCAAAGGCATTTTCAACTTGGCGATTTCTCCTAGATAAACGAATCCAATGTACTGAGAAGGACAACCTAGAGTTTATAACCAAGTAAATAAATATTTCTAGGAATACACTTCGGTTTGGCTAAATAAGTTACTTGGCTTAATTTTTTTATCCTTATTTAAATTTTTTTCGCATTTGTAAGTTTTTTTTTCTCATTTTTTTGAAAATTATTGCTTCGTCATGACGAGAAGAATCTAAAAAGTGGAGGAAAAAATTACGATTGAAACCTAATTTTTTTGAATAAACACAAAAATAAGCCAATAAGTTAATTTTTTTTGTCTTTATTCAAAAAAATTGTATTTCGATCATAGTTTTTTACTTTTTAGATTCCTCTTGTCATGAAGAAGCAATAATCTCCAAAAAATTGATAAAAAACTAACAAATACGAAAAATATTTAAATAAGAAAAAAAAATTAAGCCAAGTAACTTATTTAACCAAACAACCCCAATCTAAATTAACTTTTCCATTCATAGATCTTAGGTCCAATGTTACTGGCTTCTAGCTCAAAATTTTATTATATACACATCTAGAACCCACTCTTTTGTCAGATCCGGAATTAGCGGTATAGTACTGTCAAAACATTATTTTATTTTCTTTCGAGATAAATTTTTTTTTTGGTTAATTCAATTTTTGGGTGTGCATGTAATTTACACCTCTTCTAGTAGGGACGGAATCAGAATTTTGTAAAATACGGAAGCCAAATTATGAACAACAAGATTTTGAAATTTCACGGTTCCTGAATCTAATAGTTTGTTTGGTTTATTTTCAGGGAGATTTTTTCGGTAATGAGTTGAGAGAGATAGAAAGAGAAAGAAGATTAATAATTAAAGGAAAAACTTATTGATAGTGTGTGTAGAGAGAGAAATTGGATTTTGGAACCCAAAACGAACACATTCGTAAAACATTTAAACGTCTAAATAACGCCAAATACAAAATACAATGTTTAGGCGCTATTAACAAACAAAAAAAAAACAACTAATACTAAAATTAAAATTTGAAAAAAAAAACGAAACGACGCGGGGGCTGTAGCCCCCATTTGCCCATACATGCATCCGTCTTTGATTCTGTTCACAGTTAAAGTTAGGGCTGCTCGCGGTCCGGTTCGGTTCGGATTTCTAGGAATCCAAGGACCGAACCGCTAGTCACGGTTTTTACAAAATGAAATCCGTGTCCGGACCAAAAGTCCTACGGTTCGGTTCCAATCCGAACCGTGACTCGCGGATTGGTTACGGTTTTGTCCACGGATTTTAACTAAAATAAAGCTCAAACATATATCCCACACTAAAAGGGAAGAATGTTACATTCAGAATTAAGTTTAACACCACCAGAAAGTACTTGTTACATAAACCGAAAAAGATATAAGTACCGACCAAAGGGGACCGAAATCGTACCGACGGCCGCCGGCCGGCCATCTCCGGCCACCGGACGGCCGATCCGAACCGTCCAATAATTCTAAAAAAAAAAACCGATGGGGCCCACTCGGAAATCAACGTCATCCGAGGTGAGTAGGGTGCTTGATCGGAGCACCCCTTTTTTCGTGTATATAATCGTGTATATGTATATACACGAAAAAGTGCTCGATCAAGCATTTTAGAATTATTGGACGGTTCGGATCGGCCGTCCGGTGGCCGGAGATGGCCGGCCGGCGGCCGGCGGTACGATTTCGGTCCCCTTTGGTCGGTACATATAGCATTACTCTACATAAACTACCAAAAGCCTACTTCAAAAATCAAATTCAAAAGAATCTAAATTCTAGTAGGATTGTATCATTATAGTACATAATATAAAAGATCTGGAAAAGAAACGAACTAGTGAAACTCAATTAAGGTTACCCGTTATTTATATGAAAAAAACTACGATTTACTCCCTGCATTTTATGTACATCTATACTATATCCCATTATTAAGATAAAATACTAAAATTGGTAGAAAAAAGTGTTAACATTACTAACAATTTATTATATAAATACACATATATATTATTTATATAAAATAAAAATCTCACGGTTCGGTTCGGTTAATCCACGGTTTTGTAATGAAAATCCGTGCACCGAACCGCGAGTCATGGTTTTTTAATTTTTCAATCCGTGTCCGGACCATTAATCCACGGACAAAATCCAAAAGGTACGGATCGATTCGGTCCGGACCGGTTTCACGGTTCACCGGATTTTTTGAGCAGCCCTAGTTAAAGTTATTGAAAAATCAACTTAACCAACAAATGTGCAAAAAAAAAGAAAAAGAAATTAACAGAAAGATAAAAGTTTTTGCGTGAAATCCCCAGTCTTCTTCCTGATAAGACGAAATCTTACCACTTGGCTATCCTTTTGTTCCAGTAGCACAATATATTGTACAATAAATTTAGCAACATATGTGTGTGTCGCTTTTTTTTTTTTATCGGCAAATTTTTTTTATTAATCTCCGCAAGATTACAAAGATTAAAGGGATAAGGGGCAAATGAAAATGAAAGTTACTTATAATCTCCAAGACTACCCGTGTCACGACCCTATCCCAAAAGTTGTTAAAATGATAGGATTATCGTGACCGGCCAGTGGATCTAACCTCCACCCGAGGCCTCATTACACAGTCCAAGAAATGCAAAGACTGTAAAAATTTAAAAGTGCGGAAGCAAAATTGAGATAAAAATACCGTCAGAGCCTTAAAGATTTAAAAACTTAACAATACAAAATGACCTTACGCCAAAAAAGGAGTAGTCAATTCCCAATTTTGAAGTTTTCAAAACATTGACTAAACACCTTCTTTACATGTCCCCCAGGCAACAACGTTTCTTTACATGTCCCCCAGGCAACAGCGTTTCTCATTTCTACTTGGCGGAAAATAATTAATTTTCGTAAGCCGACAATTCGTGTGAGATACAGTACCAGAGTTAAAACGTTTTACCATGGAAATAACATTCATAAACTTCTTTGACATATATAACTTATCATAACTTTCTCATAACTTCATAAGAGGAAGATTCATAACATCATCATCACATAATCTTATGATGCACATCCAACAGCTAATCATGAATAGGGGAGCGACCCCACGTGGTGAGAAATGATCAAGTCACTGGCAGCTGGTGCCACATAACATTCCTCCCTTATAACCCCTTCGTTGGTCATGGTATCTTTAAAATCTGTCCCCC
Organism: Rhododendron griersonianum; assembly: GCA_018127125.1. Classification (NCBI taxonomy): domain Eukaryota; kingdom Viridiplantae; phylum Streptophyta; class Magnoliopsida; order Ericales; family Ericaceae; genus Rhododendron; species Rhododendron griersonianum. The sequence goes on along the minus strand of CM030790.1, from coordinate 39,552,502 downwards.
CGACCCGGGACACCGCTGTCTGGATGCATCAAACTTTGAGATCATAGAATCGTAATTACATTACACCGTCACCTTTAGATGGCAAGGCCGGTGTTCACCGTCACCTTTGGATGGCAAGACCGGTGTTCATAGAATCATAATAACATTACACCGTCACCTTTAGATGGCAAGGCCGGTGTTCATGGAATCATCCCTTCTTAAACATAGCCATTCTCATAAAATCGTCGTCTTTGAATAAAGAGTTCATAGCATATTTCCATGGCATAAAATGAGAGGAATAAATCATGTCATCAAATCATGTTTTCTTTGTATACATATCATAACTTTGGGCATATGAAACACATAACATAATTTGCTTGAAAAGCAATATAACCAAGGTAAAGTATCTCACCTTTGAATTGTCGAGGGCTAAGAGGAAAACTTGATCGTACTCTTGCTTAAGTCTCGGATTGACCTATTTGTCAATGAATTCGTGTCAATACCTATTTAACAATGCGATCAGAAAATCTTTAGGCCTTCTCGATTGTGAGCTGGCCTATTCGGCTTTGGAAATGGCTCAGGGTCAATTTGTGAATCTCAACACTCATTAATTCAATAAGGAACTTCACGTTATTTAGAGAAACTTTAGTCTATGTCAGGGTTAACCAAACTGATGGTTAATTATGACCAACTCCATACAACACTTCAGGTAGTTTAATTCCTCAAGAATAATTAGTTCTACTAAATCCACTTAGAATCTTAGGCCCTGTTCTTATATACAGAGAGGTATTTACTTGTGGTTTACTGGTGTATAACACGCACACATCTAAGTCATTCACGCACCCACACTGTTGAAACACACACACAGTGAACGCCCATCCACACAACAGCGTCACTGCGATTCTCCTTATTGTCGGTCATAGCCGCCGCCACATGCGGCGGTTGCTATGAGAGAGAGAAGAGAAGATTACCCACTATAGTTTTCTGGCGGTAGTCGAAGGATGCCGGAGATCGGATCTGACCAGGGGATGCACGAGTTGCTTCTCTCTTTTTCCTTCACCGTTTCTTTTCTCTTCTAGTCGTTTCCTTTTTCTCTCTTTTATCCTTTTATTTACTTTTACTAGTATATATATATATGTATTAGGTATTTTTTTAGAGCTAAAACACCCCTTAGTCATTCTTAACTTTAGATATGTGTACATGTGCCAGCCAAATTTCCTAGCTGTGATACGTATATCTCTAAGTTAATTTGAATGCCAAAATTCTAATTCTGCTTTCTAGTAAAAATTCGTTCTGATTCAATTATTCTTGTCCGGGTTCCGAATTCAAAAAGATTATAACGTAACCTAATTAGAGTCGCGTAAGTGCATTTTTTAGAACTCGGTTTTCACAACCTGGGACCCAAGCGTTGGTCCGAGGCCATCAAACCCCAAACACCCAAAAAAACAAAAAAACCCTATGACCCAACCACCACCCCACCGGAGAAAACATTTGAACTACTGCCAGAACTCAGGGAACCAGGCACTGTTGCTACCCCAACGTGACACCGATTGATGCTTCTCCATTGAAGACCGGTTTCATGCCGCTTTCAGAACCCGGGGAACAAGCCCATGTTGCTGCCTTAGAATTGCACAAGCTCCATCTGCCACCGCTGAGAACCCATGATTTTGCTGCCTCAAAAAACCATGCTGCCACCCAAATCACGTATTGCAGTTGGAGGCAAGGATGGAGCCAGGGAGGGGTCAGTAGGGACAGTCGCCCCAACAAGAAGAAAAAAAACTCTACTTATTATATGTAAAATAAAAATTTCCTATGAAAGTATAGAGGCTCGCCCCCCTCTAGTATTTTGGGGAAAAAAAATCAAATGATAGTAAGTAGTTAGTAACCTTTGAAATACAAGAACATTAGGAGAAGAGATTTTGGGAACCCTAAGTAATCTTGGTGAAATCTAAGTTGTAACTATGAAATGTGTAAATACTAGACTCCGCACAATGGGGCAAACTTTTAGCAAGTTTCTAAATCACTTACATAGAGAAGGATATTGTGAAAAGGTTTTATACTGATTCTATCATCGATGCTTTTAATGACATGAAAGAGCGTCGAGTGCAATTGAAGATGCCTCGTTTTACTAGATAGGCATTAATGCTTTTGCAGTATGTTAATTTATGAAAAGCATCACTCTCTTGATCACCCATTAACTTTGTTAGTGTTTCCTACTTGATTAATACGGATGATCGACTTCGCTATTCCTTTTAATTGGACTATTTGTGTGAAATATTTTTCTTTTGATCTGCATGTGAAAGTTCACTATGCAGTTAAAGGTATTGTAAAAAATGTTAAACATCATAATATTTCAAAAAATTACAAAAAAAAAATTGGCTACATATATGAAACACTTTAAAAAGGGTGTTGATTTTGGCACTTACCATTTTGTTAATGACACTCCCCCCTTGGGAGTGTCATTAACAAAATGGGGAGTGCCAAAATCATGGCCTTTAAAAATCCTGTAAAAAAAAATGCCTTAACTTGACTTTTTATTACATTATGATAATGATAGTGTATCTTTTTTCTTTAATAATTATCGAGAACAATGTATTTTAAAGAAGTAAATTATTTTCACTTGAAATAATTTTAGCTTCAAAGTTTTTAAAAAATAAAATTATTATTTTTAACACAAATTAATTATCAAAAATAAAATTGGGCCTAATTTTTCGAAGGAAAAGAAAGTTTGGGAAGAGAGTGAGAGGCTCGAGGGGATTTTCTTTTCATTTTAGTTAATTAATAGGGTTTACCTGTTGCACTGGTAACAGGTTATTAGTTAGTAACTTATCATAACATTTTAAAGGGTCCAGATCATTTTTCAAACATCCAATGGTAATTAATGAGGGTGCATATAATACACACTCAAATAAGGGGTGTGTATTGTAGCACTTCCCTTAAAATATTTCTTTGAAGTCTAAAATCACCATGAAGAGTTAAAATGGTAAACAAAATATTCAAAGATACTTTTGTTAGCATGAAACCATGTTCTGTGTGAAGAGGACAAATGGCCTCTGATTTCGAGCATTGAAAGATGGAGAAAAAGAAAGCAGAATGTCGCACGGCAAACCTCGTTAAGCCGTGCGGTTTCATAGAAATACCGCACGATTTACCGAGTCCAGCGTAGTTTTTGTTTTTTGATTATTTGCTTTGAAGCTCGTTTGAAACCCAAACTCGGTATAGAAAGACCGAAAAGGGCCTCGATCGGCTCCCCTCAAAGCTAAACGTGGTTTAGCCCAAGATATTTATTCATACCTTTTGATCGAGGCTTGGATGTGCTTGAAGATGGAGGAATGGAGCGGTTGATTTGGAATGGAAATTCCTTTTGAGCTTGAATGGAGATTGAAAGATGTGGGGATGTTTGAATGCTTTGAGGTGGGGGTCCTCCTAAGTCAGTAGTTCACTGAACTTAAGAGGAGAAGAAGAATGGAGGTATTTTTAGAGAGAGAGAGTGAGAGTCCAGAGAATGACAGAGTAACTTTCTCTAGAGTTGAAGGGGTACTTCTCAACTAGAGGGGGGATGTATTTATAGGCAAGAGGGCCAAGGATGATCACTACAAAGAGGGGAGGTGGTTTCTGGGCCGAATAAAACGTATTTTCTGGCCAAGCCGCTCCTGCAGGCGTGGCCGACAACTTTCTACAACTGTCAGAACTTTTTCCCGAAACGCCGTGCGATTTAATGAGAAATGCCGTGCTGTATTTTGAAATCTTGTGCGGTGGAGTGTAGACACCTCCCAAACGGGGCATCGCCATACAGATTGATCACGTTGAGTTTGCTCGATTGGTTGCTCACTTCATAAACCCAAAATCATGGACATTCCCATGGCTAGGAACATCGCCACATGATAACGGTTATCATCAAATAGAGTCGCCACCCATTTTATTAAAACTGGGAAAACAGATAGAGATTCTGGATACGGGAGCCAAAAGTACAATAAGGGGAAGGTGTTAGGCACCCCTCTTTGTCCAGTCGTGAGACTGGCTCATAATCGTTCAACATAAGAAGTGTAGATGCTTTGTTTAATTCCAAACACATAGTCTGTTTATTTATTCCTTTAAACAGTAAGTAAGGTGAGCCAGTGCGATAAATAAGCATGCATTAGAAACCAAAACAAAACAGGCTGTCCCAGGGAGATGGATCCCGCGGCTGGTGAATGGATGTCACGGCCGAGGGATCCTCCTGGTTTAATGTACCGGCCGAGGGATCGAAGCCCCGGTCGGTGTTCTTCCTCACACCAGACAGAAAGATTAACGGATAATCAGAATGCTACGGTTAGTCAAAAATACAGTAAATTAAGACAAACCAGAGGCCGTTGGGCGTCACCACCTTGATCCCTCAGTTGCTTGATTGCTTTGGATTGGGCGTGATTGACTGATTGCTTGATCGAGAACCCTAGGGTTAGGGTTTGAACTTCGGGGTTTGATCGCCGGATTGACGGCTGCCTTCGGGAGGTTAGGGCTTTTGAAGAGTGGGTTTGAGAGAGTATTTTGGCAGGGTTTCGTGGCTTGAGAGAGTGTGTACTCTATGAATTTCGTGTGTGTATTTCGGAGTCCAAAGGCTCCTTTATATAGGCATAGGGGTGACTCACTCCGGCCAATCAAATCACGAGATGGCAATTGCAATTGCAATGCATCTCTAACTCTACGTCGTAATCTCTGAGCGTAGCCCGAACGCATCGGGAAGGTAGTGTAGTTGGATCAAACCAAACGTCTGACAGAACGTTCCAGAGTCTGGAAAAAGGTCGATCTGGCGGCCGAGTAAAGGATGTCGCGGCCGTGGAATGGATGTCTCGGCCGAAGGATAGATCTTGCGGCCGAGGAATTGATCTCTCAGGGAGATTTTGCTGGCAACAGGTTGCTCGGGTGAGGGATTGATGTTATGGCCGTTAGATCGATGTTACGGCCGTCAGATGGATTCTCCTAGGCTTCTGTATTTCTGTCTGAAAGGCTGTATGGCTTTGAATTGGGTCCTCTAAGTGGTTCAAAGTTCTCACCGAAAGTCCTAAGGTCCTCAAGGAAGCAATCAGCAATCATTGTATCCATTTCATCATTGGGATTGTCCCAATGTGGGACTTGAAATAATCGTTAGGCCAAATTGGGGTGTCTACATGGAGTGATTTTTTTGAATTTTTTGGTATGCCGCGTGGCGCTTTGAAATGCCGTGCGGTTTTGTGTGACAGCACAACACACCAAAACTTCGCGGGGGCGCCCCGACACTCCCGAACTCGGATTTGAGCACAGTTCGAAGCATTGGAAATCTTGTCGAGTCCTCTTTCTAACTCAATTGGTTTCTTTCAAAGGTATTTTATACATTGAAATGTGTGCCCATTTTACACTCAGTGTGTCATGGATAAGTTATTTTTGACAAAGTAAACGCATCTTTCTCTTTTGCAATTGAACCGAGGGCCACCCTATATGTTTAAAATGGGATTTTCTAGAGGTTAGAGAAGGAGTAGCAAAGGAGCAACAATCCATGCCTCGAATGTATATTTTTCCTTATTTCATCATCGGGGAACTTAAAGATTATTAGGAGGCCCAGATTGGGGTGTCTACAATAGTCCCTCTTTAACGGAACTTAGGTACCATCACTTGGTATAAGTGACGTTAAAGATTAGACATCCCAATCCATCACTCCAAAGTCTTTAAGTTAAATGCAAGAATGCAATAAAGGTGGTCGCGCTCATGGAGCTGCCTACGTACCCCATTGTAGGGATCAGACCAACGTAGTTCAATTGGGACAATGCAAGTATGTTGATAGTTACGCGAGGAAGAGTCCTAGAGGATGAGATGGTCGAACAGCGAAGAGACTTGATTTTTTTTTTGAAAAGCTTTAATTTTCTTGAATTTTGAATTTTGGAAATAGTTTTAGCTTGAATTTGAATAGCTTGAATTTGAATTTTTGAAAGAGACTTGAATTTGAAAAGATTGAATTTTGAAGATTTTGAATTTTGAAAGTAGCTTGAATTTTGAAAGAGACTTGAGTTTAAAAAGATTGAATTTTGAAAGAGACTTGAATTTGAATAGCTTGAATTTCGAAAGGGACTTGAATTTGAATAGCTTGAATTTTGAAAGGGACTTGAATTTTAATAGCTTGAAATTGAATAATTTGAATTTTGAAGAGCTTGAACTTCGAAAGAGACTTGAATTTGAATAGCTTAAATTTTGAAAGATACTTGAATTTTGAAAAAAAAGCTTGAATTGAATAATTTGAATTTTGAAGAGTTTGAATTTTTGGAAGTGGCTTGAACTTGAAGAGCTAGAATTTGACGTTCGATTGAGACAATACATGAATGATGATGCAAGTTTTTATGTCATGGAATGTCGTGTGAGCTTGTAAAATCAATGCAAGTATGACAAAAGTGAGTCCTGGAGGACGAAGTGCAGATAGAGTGCGAGTCCCAGAGGACGATGAGCTAGACAAAGAGAAGTTACCAATCCAGTATCGAGATGGCACCGTATGAAGCTTTGTATGGAAGACCGTGTCGATCACCCGTTTGTTGGACTGAGTTGGGCGAGGCTACATTGGTTGGGCCGGAATTGGTTCAAGAGACTTCCGAAAGCATGAGAGCAATACGTTTACGTCTTCTTGAGGCTCAAAGGAGAACCACCGAACAAGTCAAATTGATTCGCCAACGGTTGATAACCGCGCAAAGTAGTCACAAGAGTTATGCCGATCGTCGTCGCCGACCGTTAACATTTGAAGTGGGGGACCACGTGTTTCTTAAGGTGTCGCCGCGTCGGGGACTATCTCGTTTTGGGCAAAGGGGCAAGTTATCGCCGCGTTTCATCGGGCCGTTTGATATTATCGAGAGGATCAGAGAAGTCGCATATCGATTGGCGTTACCGCCGAGATTGTCGGGTGTCCACGATGTTTTCCATGTATCAATGTTACGAAATTATGAGCCGGATCCGTCACACGTTCTAGAATGGTCCGAACTTGAGTTAGAAGCCGATGCGTCCTATGAGGAAGAGCCGATACGTATCCTAGATTCGCGCGAGCAAGTTTTGAGGGGTAAAACCATTCCGTTAGTGCGGGTCTTATGGAGTCATCTCGGAAGGGAAGAGTCGACGTGGGAAAGGGAAGACGAAGTGAGGGAGAAGTATCCGCATTTGTTTCCGGGTTGATCAATGTGAGTTATAAGTTTAAGCTTTACGATTATTGGCTTCTCGTTTAGTAATAAATGTTGTTGCATGAGTATGACTATGTAATGCATAACTTAGTTGACTTGCGTTGTAAATTTCGGGACGAAATTTCTTTAAGGAGGATAGATTGTAGAGACCCGAATAATTTTAATTTTTGTGAAATACTTATTAAACGCCTAATTGAGAAAATTATGGATTTATTGATGAATGATTGAATTAAGTACCAATGTGAAAGAATAGGAGTTAGAGGGGTAAATGTGTGATTTTATGATTTGTGGGTATAAATAGGGGTGGGTGAGGAGTAGGAGATAGTTTCATCTCCCTTTCTCTCTCCTCTCCACCGGCTCTCCACTCCCCCCCCCCCCACCGATCTCTCTCTCTCTCTTACCCTCACACTCAAAACTCCACCTCACACCCCAAAATCTTCCAGAAACAACTACATTCAAACCTTGCAATCACGTTCATAAGCTCAGAAATCCTTGGGTTGAGTTCGAATCGAAGTTTCAAGGTTCGAAAGTCTAAGGCTCGTCCAATCACGCGAGAATCTCGTCCATTGTTTCGAGGTAGGAACTTCTTGACCTCTTTTATATGTTAGCTTGTTGTTTTGGTGTGAATTCGAGCTGTTTGTTGTTGGAATTTGGTCTTAGTTCCTATTCTGAAAATCTGCAGAAATCGCCCTTCGAAACCCCGTGGTATCGATACAGATTACACGCTGTATCGATACCATAAGCTTATCTTTTTGGACTGCTTGTCCCGTATCGATACGGATTTTTCCCGTATCGATACCAGGAGCCTATCTCCAGGTTTTGTTCCTGTTGACCATTTGTTGATTGTTTTGACTCCCGACCACTTCTAAACCCCTTGAAACACCTCCTAATTGATCTCAAGCTCGTTCATTTGGCTTCTTGCGACTTTTCGATGCTTCCCTTGTCCGTTGGCCTTCCGTTGACACAAACTGAACATGGAACCACATGGTTAAACGTTGTTAAAGTGCTTATTGGTTGATAATTGGCATATGTGACCGTTTGTGATGCATTTGTGATAGTATTGGCTTGTTATATGACATTATGTTTAAGAATGTGGTCTCGGGAAGTCATAGCTCGCGTGTTAGTTGAGAATTGGGTCGTTTGAGGTCAGATGGTGGTTTAGGGAGTCCCGTGTGAAAGGGGTGGTAACACGGTGACACACAAGGGTTTCGTACTCAAGGGGTGGTAATACGATAACCCTGGGTTTGTGGGGATCACTGTGACGCAAGGGGTGGTAACACGGTAATCCACGTGGTGTTTTATGGTAACGCAAGGGGTGGAAATACCAATGGTGGAAGTTAGTGGTGTTGAGTTGAGTTGGAATTATCGAGTAGTTGAGTCGTATGACACACGTACTTAATCGGGGTTAGGGTTCCACTTACAAATTGATTGATCATCTAGTGTTGAGTATCGTTTTCCTCATCATTCTTCCTATTGCACTACTCGACATGTTGGCATATAACATTGGTTAAGGTTTTCCTACTGGGCTTTTTAGCTCAACAAAATCTTTCTTTTCAGGTGCTAACGCCGGTCAGTAGCATCATGCGTGCATGCTTGGATTGTGGATAAGTTTTGGAAGCCTATTGCACTTAGTTACTTTTTCATCTTGTGATAGTCTAGCTTTTGGTCAAGATGGCTTTGTAACTAATAATTCATGAATTATCTTTTGACAAAGTTTGTAACTTTACTTAACCTAATTTGGGCCGTGGTGCCAAAGTTGTATATTCCTTTAAATTGGCGGCTTGTCTGTAATTTAAACAGGTGGGACACTATTTTGGGAATACGATGGCAAGCGAGCTTCTCTTATTAAGAACGTATTATTTATTTTATGTTTAAAAATCCGGGTCGTGACAAATTGGTATCAGAGCGTCTAGGTTTAGAATACCTAGAGACCGTGGGGAGACTTCTAGTCTCATGGGTTCAAAATGTCACGCAATTTTCATGACATGTGTGTGTGCTTGTGTGCATTGATATTACTTGGCTTACGTGGCATAGTATTTCAATACAGTAGAGTGGTGTAGAGTTGTTTTTTTTGACCCATGTTGGGATAGTTGGAGGTTTTACCCTCATTCAATGATGTTGTGATTAATGAACTTTCCCTTTCTTATAAATGTAGTAAGATGCCTCCGAGAACGCGTGTCCGACTGTGGGCAGCATGCCCTCGGTGAAGGATTTCGTTCCTTTCAGACAAACTTGGCAAGGCCCTCGCGGAAATCGAGGGAGCACGAGCGGAGAGGCAAGCGCTCAAAAATACAGAGTCGCCACTCGGGTTTGAAGGTCCGACACCCAAGGAACCGTATTTCGAAGCACCTGTCGCGCTATTTGATTTGAAAAAGTGAAAGCACCAGTCCGTCATAACCATATCTGGGTTCGGGAGCCAGGTTACGAGAGGGGAAGGGTTTTAAGGCACCCCTCTTGCCCAATCCGGAGATCGGTCTCTACTTGAGCATTTTGAAAATATTTAAGATTCTTCTTTTATTAACCAAATTTTAGCCAATTAGGGCGGGGGAACAGTTAATCGGGGATTAAAAACTGTAACACGTTTGTAAGATGTGATAAATGGCATGGATGGATGAAATACCAAGTAATAAATGGAACAAAGTTCAAAAAGGAGGGAAAACACCCAAAACAGTAGCATGGTTTGGAAGCATCACAAGCAATGGCCAACTTGCATGCATGGATCAACCTACATGCAAGTGAACCATCGCGCGACACTTCCATACCATCGCGCGAGTGTTAGAGCTTCACCAGCAGATTGAACTTTATCCCCTTCTGGGCTCTGGAAGGACCAGTGCACACCCAGGGGGCAAACCAAGCAGTTTATAGGTACTGAAAGTAAATAATTATTACAGACAGGTTGGAACAAATCGGAAATACAACACCTAAACAGTGGGGGAAATAAACAGAGGCCTAAATCCTAGTTGCCCATGCAAGGGCAATCACTGGAAATCAGTGAACCATCGCGCGACATAGTGAAAGACTCACGCGAGGGTTCTGACTGGACTTCCAGGAATTGCTTTGCATGCTTGGGGTTCTGAGACACATTCAGGAACATCCCAAGGGCATTCCAAAATAACTGGAGCAGCAAGCTAAGAAACTGGACTACTTAAAACCAAGTTGCCCATGCAAGGGCAACCACTGGAAGTTAGTGAACCATCGCGCGATAGAGTGAAAGGCTCGCGCGAGGATTCCGACTGGACTTCCAGGAATTGCTTTGCATGCTTGGGGTTCTGAGACATATTCAGAAACATCCCAAGGGCATTCCAAGCCAACTAAAGTAATATGCTAGGAAACTGAACTTGTTTTAACATGCATAACAGTGATCTATATATCAAAACAAAGCCACAACAAACATGCTCATAAAGAAAACAAGAAATAACCAGCATCCCTTCCCCACGTGGACCAATCTCTTGCAGACAGAACTGTCGCGCGAGTGTTTGGGTCCATCGCGCGAGGGTTTAACTGATTACAGTTACTTGTAACTCTGCTGAAGTATTGATTACCAGCCTTGGCCCTGCAAGCCCCCTTCAGGGATCAAGACAGGAACAAGTAAATTTTATACCTTTGCTTGAATGGCTTTGAAATGGATTGGATTGAGTGATGTAGCCTTGTGAATGAGTATGCTAGATTTGAAAGACTAGGAAGTGGTTAGGGTTTGTTAACTTTGTGCTTGACTAGCTTAATAACTTGATAACCTTGTAATTTTTTGTAAACTTGTAACCCTTTGCATGGAGGAGCAATGGGGGTTTATATAGGAGGAGTGAGTGGAAGAAGGTGGGTGCAAGGCTCGGCCTAGCAACCAGCCAATAAGGCTGGTCACTCTTACTTGGTGGAGAAGAGAGCCATCAAGGTGAGTGGGGGTGGTTGTGAGGGTGGTGTATCCCCAAGCCTGCCAGAACGCTATTCAGCCAAGGAAAACAGGGTTCCAGCCCATGTGGCCTTGATGATCACAAAAATCCAGCTGGATTAAGATGAAAGCGACAGGTGCAAACCATCGCGCGAGGGTCAACAGTCAAACTTTGACTTTGACCAACACCTAGCAAGCTGACTATCGCGCGAGGAACAAGAAGTATCGCGCGACGGTCAAATCTCGGTTAGGGTTTTGACTGAAAGTTCCAAGGGTTCAAAGGGTTCAAAAAGGGCTCCAAGTCCAATCCATTCCACATTCAAGCCTGTTTGATCCGATCTCATCATCGGGGAAACAAGAAACTGAAAAATAAAGTAAAACAAATGGGAGATCCAGATTAGAGTGTCTACAGTAGTCCCTCTTTGACGGCACGCGGAGCACCATTGACTGGTACGGGTAACGTCAAAGATTTCTAGACACCCACCAAATCCGCCCAAAAGCCGATGAAATGGAAAATGCAAACAAGTATATAAAAACACCGTGCACCAAAAGATAGACTGGACGGTTAGATCGTCGCTGATTTGAAATTGGACGGATGGATCGTCGCTGATTTGAAATTGGACGGTTGGATCGTCGCTGAATTGAAATTGGACGGATGGATCTTCGCTGAATTGAAATTGGACGGTTAGATCGTCGCTGATTTGAAATTGGACAGTTAGATCGTCGCTGATTTGAAATTGGACGGATGGATCGTCGCTGATTTGAAATTGGACGGTTAGATCGTCGCTGATTTGAAATTGGACGGTTAGATCGTCGCTGAATTGAAATTGGACGGATGGATCGTCGCTGAATTGAAATTGGACGGTTAGATCGTCGCTGATTTGAAATTGGACGGTTAGATCATCGCTGATTGGAAATTGTATGGATGGATCGTCGCTGATTTGAAATTGGACGGTTAGATCGTCGCTGAATTGAAATTGGACGGTTAGATCGTCGCTGATTTGAAATTGGACGGTTAGATCGTCGTTGATTTGAAATTGGACGGTTAGATCGTCGCTGATTGGAAATTGGACGGATGGATCGTCGCTGATTTGAAATTGGACGGTTAGATCGTCACTGAATTGAAATTGGACGGATGGATCGTCGCTGATTTGAAATTGGACGGATGGATCGTCGCTGAATTGAAATTGGACGGATGGATCGTCGCTGATTTGGCGGACCACTGCTGGGGATGTAAAAACGCTCCGGGATGAAGGCAAAGCCTTCATAAGGACCCTCAAATTTATTATGAGAACATATCAAAACTCCATAAACCCAAGAGAATGGTAAATGAGATCGGGCCGGACCTGGGGCTGAATTGGGCCTGAGGCCCAAACGAACCGTCGCGCGACAATTTGGAACACTCGCGCGAGGGTTCCTGGTTAGGGCTTGGATCTGAAAAGGCCCAGACCCGGCCCAAACCTGTTTCATCCGTTTAAACGTCCGCGGGACGTTACAGAAACAGTACGAGGCAGTTTCAAATTCTCAGAACACTCTCAACTCTCAAACCCTCTCTCAAATCTTTCCCAAAACCCTTGATTGCTTCACGAAATCAACCCAAACACGACTAACCAATACAACCATGGCAGATCACAGTGAGGATGGTGGTGGTGGCGAGGTAGTTGATCGGTAGGAGGACCGAGGAGAGACCATGGGCGTCGAAACGGAGGATCAACCTCCGGCGGTGGCCATCGCAGAGGCCGGTGCAGTGGCGAGAGGCGGCGGAGATGGTGGAGAAGACCAGCAGCAAGAGATTGATGGTGGTGAAAAGTGTCGCGCGACAGAGCCAGAGGCTCGCCCGACAGTGGAAACTGGGGAAACAGGGGCCTCTGTCGAGCCATTGGGCTCGAGCATGGCAGCGGAAGGGTCGGTGGTGGCCTGAGTGCGTCCAGATGCTGCTGGGGGTAATGATAGCAGTGATCACCGTCACGCGATAGAGGAGGAGCCTCGCGCGACGGTTCAGTCTGGGGAAGGCAGTGGCAGTGGGGCCGGAGATGAAAATGTTGAGATGACCGAGTCGCCACCGAGGGACCTGTCAAGGGGAAAAGGGGCTGTTGTTGAGGAGGAGACCATGGAGGCACCAATCCGGGAAGAAGACATCTTGTTCCGACCCGCGGCGACGTCTTCGAGTCACAGACCGATTACGAAACATGACGTCGCCGAGTTCTTGAGTGACGAGGCATTGGCGAGGCTTCTCGAGGATAACCCCGCTATTGGGGAGCTGGTCTTGAAGGCCAGAGAGGATCGTGCCAGAGCCATTGAGGCGTCAGAGGTCGCGGAGAGGGCCGAGAGGGAGAGAAAAAAGAGAGAGGAGCCGTTGAGGGATGCTGAGGCCGAGGAGAGGGCCGGAGCGGAGGCGCAGGGGCCTAGAGTGACGGCAGTGGCAGAGGCGAGGGGTATGAGACGCCCTGGTTTTCCAGCGGAGGCATACGTGCCTCCCACTCCACACTTGTTCGTGCCGTCGGGTTTCGCGGCTTACGCACCGCTACAAAGGGACTATGACGACGAGCTTGTGTTGAAAGACCCCCGGGCCCACATTGCCAGCACTTGGATGGAGGTACATTCTCAGAAAATTCCCTTTGTGACTCAATTTTGATATTATGCTTCTTGTAGTTCAATTTCGATACTCGCTTGAAAACATTTGAACTTAGAATTGCATGTGATACTTATGAGCCAAACCATGCCAAAACGATATGCCATTGGTGACGTATGCCTTGTATGTAGTAACTCGAACCAACTATACGCTGCGGGCTTCATTGATTACCTAGAACTTGAAAATGAAATCCATGTATACTGATAATACCTTTTGCTACTTGTCTTTGCATTTGTAACAGGCGAGGGCGAGCCAGAGGGACATCCACGGCTTTGGGGGCGCGTGTAGGTCCTTGGAGCTGTACGAGGCCTTGCCAAAGAGGGTGAGGCGGTTATTAGACGAGGCGGGCTTTGGAGAGTTCATACGGACGCTGACACGGGCGAGGGCCGATCACGCGGTCCTGGTGGCGCTTGCGGAGAGGTGGAGGGATACCACCAACACCTTCCACCTACCTCCCGGGGAGATGACAATGACGCCTGCGGACTTTGCGGCGATCACCGGGCTGAGGGTTGGAGGAGAGCCTATCCCGTTCGACTCGGGAATTCAGGAGGACAGAGTGGCCCTGGAGTGGTTTCTGGGTGAGGCACCCAAGATTGAGGACGGGATGGCGCGGTATGACCAGTTCACGAAGTACTTGAAGAAGAAGGTGACCAATGATCGGGAGACGGAGCAGATGGCCCAGGCGTACTTGTTATACATGTTCGGTGCTTCTTTGTACCCAAACAGGCGGAGCAAAGTGCATCTCTCTTACTTGCCGGCGTTGAGGGATTTGAGAGGAGCCTCACGCTTTGACTGGGGTGGTGCAGCGTTGAGTGCCGCGTACCACTTCTTTGGCGACTCGTCGAGGACAGGTCAGAGCACTGCTGGCTACTGGAGAGCTTGGGAAGTATAATTCTAACCCTTTACAAAGCATGAATTTGATTATGCCTGTTCATTTGATTGTTTAGCTCGCTTGACTGCTTTAATTTCGAACATTGCATATCCTGTGACTAATGCTTGTACTTGTCTAAACATTGCACAGCTTTGGGCCTACGAGGTACTGCGGATGTATCCGCCACAATGCAAGCATCCTGACCTGAGCACCCTCCCCCGCGCGCTGATATGAAGCAAGGCCAACATGGGGAAGAAGGAAGGGAGAGGTGACCTCAACGTCTTCAGGCTTTACTTGGACGAGCTTAGGGCTTCACAGGTATGACATAGAACATGAAACTTCCAACGTGCATTCCTTTCTTTGATTTCAATGTTGTCGCTGATCAATTGCTTGCCTGTTGCTTAATTGCACTGTCTGTAGATCAATTGGAACCCTTGGAGAGTAGCAGGTCCAGAGCCGGAGTACTTGGCTAGGAGCAGAGCTGTTACAGCCAGCAGGGTGCTGCTAGAGTCGTCCTTTGGCTGGCAGTGGTACTTGGGAGACCGGGTGACACGTCAGTCACTTGGCCGTCTCGAGTTCCAGGTGCCAGGGCCACTTCCGCCCCGGGCTTCGCATACAGGAGAGTACACACGGGCTGAGCTGGAGAGTTATACGCGGCCGGATACTGAGTTGGCACACTACCTGCGTCCTGAAAGGGACTATGCCGCTTACCAGAGAGACTTCCTGGCGGGCCCGCTTGGGATCCGAGGCCTTAGAGAGGTGCGGAACCAGGCTGCCGGAGCTGCTGGCGAGAGACAGAGAGGAGGCGAAGGCCGTGTGAAGCGAGGCCTGAGCGGACCCGTGGTTGGCGGACCTCCTGAGCTGCTTTGGAGGATTCCTGTGGTTGACAGCCAGGGGAATCCTGCAGAGTTACAGTTGGTGCCTGCGAGAGCTGAGCCTACCCCCGTGACCGTGTCGGTAAGACCTAGCTTCCATTATTGCTTTTCAATTTAGCATACTTGAATTACTGTTGATTGGACTGATAAACTCAAACTGCATGCAGGTGCCGTCTGAATGGGTGAATGAGGCCGTGCGACGCATGCTAGCCTTGGAGAATGTGGCGAGGAGAGCGGCGAGCGGCATGCCACTGGAGTTGCACTACCCGGCACCGACACCACAGCCGACTCAGCCAGCCGTTGTTCAGAGGAAACATGTATATAAACGATACATTCCCGCTTTTGATACATTCCTGCTTATCCTGCTTTCGATACATTCCTGCTTTTGATTATAGAATGTACCTGCTTTCAACATGTGAAATACAATATGCACAATGTATACTCATGTTTTGAGATGAAATGACAATGCAGGCACAGGGGAGGGTGATTCCTAGGAGGAAGAGCACGCGAGACCCGCCACCGAAGAAGGTGGTGGCAAAGAAGCCCACGCCTCCGGCCACCAGTTCGCGGCGACAAACCAGGAGTTCAAAGTCAGCGGCTGCGAGTCGGGAGGCTGCTAGGCAGGCCGTTAGGCGTGCCGAGCTGCAATACCAAATCAAGATGCGTGACAAGCCAACGCAAGAGGAGCCGGCCCGCAAGAAGCAAAAGATCTCGTCAGACCCTCCCGAGGAGGAAGAGGGAGAGGAGGAAGAGGAAGAAGAGGGAGAAGAAGAAGAAGAAGAAGAAGAAGAAGAAGAATAAGAGGAGGAAGAGCGACGCCCCTCCTCGAGCAGCGGTTCCGACGACTCCGTTGACGATCCTCCGTACAAGGACGATCCACGGGAGCAAGTGGAGAGCGATGACTGGCTTGGAGTGCGCTGAGGGCCTCCGCGGAGCCTTCTTTGCATTTTGACTTTTGATTTCGGGCCTGCGTGCCCAAGTAGATAGCTTTAGTTGACATAGGCTTTTGGAGGCCTGCATGCCTTTTGATTAGCGGGCGCTTGTGCCCTAACTGCCTTGATAGCTTTTGATTGGCCGAAGTGCCATAGATACAGTAGTTTCCTTTTGCTTATATGGATAGATCACGGTTAAGCTATAAAAGTTGCATTTTCAGGCTTATTGTTTCTCATTATGAACAAGAGAAAGTAAAACCAACCACTAACACCAAAACTTGCATTGACAACACGCCAAAATTGTTCACAGACACACGTGAATGCACAAAACGTGACCAAACTGCGAAGAAAACGGAAATATATCCCAGGATACGGCGAGGATACGAGGATACAAGAAAATGGGCATTTATGGGCCAAAGTTCAAAATAATCCGATCCAGACAAAATTGACTCTTATACAAGACCAAGCACACTTAACATGACTTATCCCAATCGACGGAATTGAAAGAAACGCCCCGAAAAGAGACTTGGACACGAAAATGCTCAAAAACGACCTAACACGGCAAACATGACTCAAATATGTCCCGGACTGAAACCGACACCTCCATACAGTCACATAAGGTCCAAGTGACCTATATGGCATGACCAACTTTGGCTAAAACCTCTGGAACGAGTTTTGGCCTCTCGAAATCTTGATTTGAGTTTGAAATGGGCCGTCGAGGGTCCAAAATCTTCGTTAAACGCGACATTCCGAATCCGATGCTTGGATACAGTCACATATGCCCCTAATGACTTGCTGGAATCATCAAAAGTGCAAAAGTACCCTTAGAGCTCAAAGTGACCAAAACTGGACAGTAGCATTTGAAAACTGTCAAAATTGCAGACAAACCCTCGCGCGAGGGTTTTGAATCATCGCGCGAGGGAAGCTCTCTCGCGCGACGGTTTGGAACAGTCGCGCAATGGTCAGACCCTGCAAAGCTGCCCTTGTTTGACCAGATCACTGCCTGAAGTCTTATCATCTTCCCCACGTCTTGCAAGCTACTCTGAAGTGGCAGAAGAGGTGTCCTTGTATGGCAAGGTGGTAGAACACCTAAGCCTCAATCCTATCCTCCGGCACCAAAACCGAGGATGATATTTTCAATATTTTGCCCATAAGAAGAAGGCATTAGGAGTAATGTAAGGCATACCCTTCCCCACCCCAAAATGGAAGATTCGTTAATGGAAGTACTCGACCTTTGGCTAATGAGGGCCGAAACCATAGATTTGGCGAGCCCCCGGTCTCGGTGTCTGTCCTCAATTCGTGATCTCCGATTCAGTCAACCGTGCGTCGAGCTTCTCCAAGCTGCGTTGGCCTTCTGGGACCCAGCTGTGCATGTCTTCCGATTCCATCAAGACGAGATGTGCCCAACTATGGAAGAATTCCAAGCGTACGTCCCAGGCTTTGCCAATTTAGACGCCCTTGCAGTTCCACCATTTCAAGAAGACAGGGAGCAGATTCTACAGGCGAAACTCAACATACCCGGGGAATTGACGGCAAGCATTATCCAGGATGGAGCACTCAACGTCACTCGTCTGATTGAGCTGTATGGTCCCGAGGGAGCCCTGGGAGATTATATAAGGGAAGCTCACAGACGCTTCGTGTTGTCCATATGCGCGCTGGCCGCTTATATGCTGATTCCTGTCGAAAAGGTGAGTCCCAAACTGGTGAGCATAGCCTCACAAATGGATGCCCAGAAAAATATCATGCCCGCAGTCTTAGCAGAAACACTTCTAGGCTTAGATATGGTGAAGCTTGGGCAAGCAAACTCATTCAGTGGATGTCCTATCTTGCTCCAGGTAGGTTCTCACTCAACTCATCTTTTGCACTTTCATTTTTACCCGGACACGCAGATTGTATCTAGTTTTTGACTTGTCTTATACTCTCATGCAGCTCTGGCTGTCAGACAAAGTGGGAGTTTTGGAAGTGCCACAGGCTGGTTTTGAAGACTTCCCCAAGCTCTTGGTTGACAGATCGATGCTATTTCCCGAGTTGACGGTGGAGATATGGTTCGCATTTCTGAATGACATGTACCCTGAAGACATAGT
This sequence comes from Rhododendron griersonianum, assembly GCA_018127125.1. Taxonomy (NCBI): domain Eukaryota; kingdom Viridiplantae; phylum Streptophyta; class Magnoliopsida; order Ericales; family Ericaceae; genus Rhododendron; species Rhododendron griersonianum. The sequence goes on along the minus strand of CM030790.1, from coordinate 39,534,074 downwards.
CTAGAGATGTCCTTGGCTAAACCTTCCGGAAATGACGATCGATTCGGCTGGATTCAGCAGAGTGGTAATCGCCGGCTTAACAAGCTTCACCTTTTACATTCCAGGGCGTACGCTCCGTCAACTCGGGAGAAGCCAAGGGTATAAACGCTATGGTGCGGAAGACTTTGAAATCCCCGTATTTGATTCGTGGGATCTGCGCTGTTATAAATGTAACTGGGATAACAGGGCTTTGAAAGAACCGATTCCGGGCTTCAAGACATGGCTGGAAAACCGCTATGTGAGGTGGCTTCATGCTGAAGTTGAAGCAAGGCTAAGGGGATATTTCTGAATCCCGTAGAAATCAAGTTTGTAATCAGAAAAAGCTCTAAAACCGTCAGGCTGTCTGAGCTGTCTCCTTTACTTTTGAGTGTTTACTTTGTAAATTGCATGTCCCGTTGCCCGGCTCGACCGGCTAAATAACAACTTTGAATAAGAACAATCCGGACGTTATCCACCCGAGAGACTGATTCTATCACCGAATGTGCGATTTGAACAAACGACGCTTCGACATAGTCATAATTGCCCATAATGACCTACTGGAAGCATCGGAATCCCAAAATCTAGCCCGAGGCAAAATGCGACAAACCACCCTCCCAAAAGACAGTAGCCTGTCTTTCTGGGCCGAAAATAAATTGAATCCTCGCGCGAGGAAGTGAAACTATCGCGCGAGACTCACTCAGTCACGCGATACTCCTGAACCGTCGCGCGATGGAGAGACCCTGTTACAGTTGCCAGCCTTGACTCATTCGGAGTTTAAAGTGTGGTAGGCTCTGCCACCAGCTCTGGACGTGCAGGAGCTTCTGGGTTATCACAGAGGTGTGCCCTTAAATTTGAGGACATGGAGGACACCTTGCATGGATATTTCATCCAAGGCAAAAGATATCTCATCCTCACTTGGCTATAAAGGAAAGGTTGCCTCCTGAATGAAGGGCATGTCCTCAGTTAGAAAAAATCTCAGATACTCTTCTCCCAATGGCAAATCATCTCCCTACATTAATCAGCCCGTGGCTTGAAGAATTTGTTGCAAGCGACTGGCTATGCTTCCGTTCTCACGGGCTGGCCGCCTTTCGCTTCCTAAAAAGTGTAAGGCTCCGCCCCGAAATCCTGAAAGCAGCTCTCCGGTTTTGGGATCGGGATGTCCACGTGTTTCGATTCGGGGACAACGAGTTATGCCCGACCGTAGAAGAATTCCAAGCGTACCTCCAAGGTTTTGCCTCGAGCGTGATTGTTGTGCCGCCTTATAGAAAGAGTATGCCGAAGCTCCTAAAAACTTGTCTGAACATTTCAAGGGGAGCGGCGGAGGGTCTGCTGGTCGGCAGACAAATAAACATCGTGCGCCTAATGGAATGGTACGGGCCCGACGGCGATCCAACGGACACCGCCCTGCAGGCCCGACGCCTATTTGCCCTGTCAATTGGCGTAATAGCCGCATATCTGTTGGTGTCTCCGAATGGACGGCCCGATCCCTCGCTGGTGGACGTGGCCGCTCAGATGAGCGTTCGAAGGAACGTGGCTCCCATGGTGCTCGCAGAAACGCTCATGGGTCTGGATTTGGTGGCCGCCGGCCAAACGAACATATTTGGTGGCAGCCCACTCTTGTTGCAGGTAAACCCTCACTCAGCTCACCTTTTTCCGGTTTTCACACAGTCTGCTTTTACCTCAACTCTAGGCTAAAGGCTATATCGGAGCTCCTTACTTGTTTTTTTTCGCTCAAGTTTTATATGGCTCCTTACTTGTATTTTCGCTCGTACAGCTATGGCTATCCGACAAACTCGGGCTAATTGCAGCTCCTGAAGCGAACTGGCCCCATCTGCCCGGGCGAATGCATCAGAGAGGGATGTTGTATCCAGAGATGTCTGAGGAGGAGTGGCACACCTTCATGAGAGAGATGTCCCCTCGTGAAATTGTCTGGCGGCACGAAACCTTGAACATTCCGGACATGGCTCTGAATTCTGCGGGTTTCGAGCGGATGGTGATTGCTGGGCTGTCCAGTTTCACCTTCTACATTCCGGGCCGCATCCTTCGGCAACTGGGCATGAACCAGGGGCTGCACCGAGCTGGGATAGAAGATTTCCAGATTCCAGCATTTACTGCCCAACATCTGGTTGGGTATGAGCATAATTGGGGTTTGAGACAGCTTGGCGGAGCAGAACCAGATTTCAGCACGGGACTCAAGCGCTGCTACGTAGCATGGCTGAGAAAAGACATCACAAGAAGACAAAACAGAGACTGAATCCTGACATGACCCCAATGAACTAGAATAAACTGTGAGCCTGTTAAGGCCTCTAGCATTTCATTCTGTTTTTATGCTTAACTGTTTTAAGGACTCTGCTCAGCCTGTATAATAGAAATAGTAGTTTTGAATAAAAGTGAAAGATTGAGAATTTTTCTTTTTCGGTCCAAGTGTTGAACACCGCGCTGCTTGAATGTCGAGGCGCTCCTTGGGACCATGGATTGGGTAGATTGATTGTGACCGAATCTCACAGAGAGATTGCCTACGTATCCCAAGCTAGGGAATCAGGTCAGAACGTAATTCAGGCTAAGGTTCGCTCGTGTATTTTAGCTCTCCTTTTGCGCTCTAATTTTTGCCTAGAACTGCCTTTACAGGTTTTCAGTCTAGCGAGATTTGATTGAATGCCTATTTATTTTTGCCTAAACTGCCCCCTTGGGTTTTCAGTCTAGCAGGCTTGCTCTAATTTTTGCTTGGAACCGCCCACCCTTGTGGTTTTCGGCCCAACGAGCTTCTCTCAAGGATAGTAACGTTTAAGTTGATCCAGGTTGACCAGAGTACTAAACTCGTTGCCGTCCAGATCGATAAGCTGAGCCGCCCCACCTGAGAGGATGGTCTTGATAATGTAAGGTTCCGCGCGCTTCGGGCGGAACTTACCACGTGGATCAGCCAAGTCGCGAGACTTCACCTTCTTGTTCAATGCCCGAGCAATTCTGCGCTGATACCCCTGAACATGATACAAGGCACGGAGCCTCCTCTCATCAAAGAGCATGAGTTCAATGAACCTTCCACTAAGCCATTCGGATTCCGTGAGTTCACATTCAGCCATGATCCTCAAAGTCGGTACCTCAAGCTCGATGGGAAGCACAGCCTCCATCCCATAGACTAGGGAAAAAGGGGTTGCCCCTGTTGATGTTCGAATCGACGTACGATACCCCCAAAGAGCTAGAGGCAACTGCTCGTGCCAGTCCCTAGCGGACTCTGCAGACTTCTTGATAATTGTCTCAACATTCTTGTTGGCTGCTTCAACTGCCCCATTCGTCTGAGGGCGATAGACCGTTGAGTGATGAATCTGAATCTTGAACTCATCAAAGAGCTCTAAAACCCTGCCTTTGAAATGAACCCCATTGTCTGACACGAAAGCCTGAGGAACCCCGTATCGATAGATGATATTCTTCCTGATGAACTGAGCAACCTGAACTGCAGTTAAAGTTTTGTAGGATTCAGCTTCAACCCACTTGGTGAAGTAATCTATTGCCACCAAAATAAACCGATGCCCGTTCGAAGCAGAGGGCCTGATCATGCCGATGATGTCAATTCCCCAAACAGAGAAAGGCCAAGGTGATGACATGCCAAAGAGATTACAAGGAGGGACGTGTACGAGATTGGCGTGGATTTGACACCTATGGCAGCGGCGTACATAATCCACACACTGGGATTCCATAGTAGACCAAAAGTACCCCTGCCGCAAGATCTTCCTGGCAAGCATGACTCCACTCATGTGAGGGCCGCAGACTCCCTCGTGGATTTCTTCCATTATTCTGATGGCCTCAGTGCCATTAACACAAAGCTTGTGCATCCCGCAGTGAGATCTCCGGTACAACTTCCCTCCACAGAGAATGTATTGCGCGGCCAACCTTTGTAAAGCGGTTTGATCCTTCTTAGTGGCGTCAGGCGGATAACTGTCGTTCTCAATGAAATTCCATATGTCATGGTACCAGGGTAGGCCGTCATCGACATCATCGACGGCGTTGACGTATTGATAAGCAGGCAAGTCCCGCTGTTCAATAAGGATTGGACAAAGCTTGACACCCAGCGGGAGTTCGACCATGGAAGCTAAAGTTGCCAAAGCATCAGCAAATTGATTCTTCAGACGGGGAACATGCGTGAAGGTCACTTTGTTGAAACGAGGGATGAGATCCTCCAGTTCTTGATGATAAGGCTTCAATCTATCCTCCCGAACTTTCCAGTCCCCATTGGCTTGAGACACAACAAGATTGGAATCGCCAATGACCTCAAGCTTTTCAACACCAAGTGTGAGGGCAGCCTCCATGCCAACAATACAGGCTTCATACTCAGCTTGGTTGTTAGTGACGTCGAAATTGAGTTTAAACGCAAGCGGAATATGAGAACCATCCGGAGTTATCAACAAAACCCCAATCCCATTTTTGATAATGTGAGGGCAGCCTCCATCCCAACTGCTAGCACCTCTTCATCTGGAAACACAAAGTCTGAGTCCTCTGGCCCATCGACAGGATGATCAGCCAAGAATTCTGCGACCGCACGCCCTTTGACAGACTTCCTAGTGACATATTCGAGATCAAACTCGGCGAGCAAGAGCAACCAACGTGCTAACTTACCAGTAAGCGCAGGCTTCTCAAATAGATACTTGAGAGGATCCATTCGAGAAATCAACTTCACTGGGTAAGCCAGCATGTAGTGTCTCAATTTTTTAGATACCAAAACGAGAGCCCAACACGTCTTTTCAAGAGCAGTGTAACGTTCTTCAGCACCAACCATCTTTTTACTTAAGTAGTAAATGGCCTTCTCAACTCCCTTGTCTCCTTCTTGAGCCAGCAAACATCCCATAGATGAAGGATTCACCGACAGATATAGTATCAAAGGTTTACCAGGCACTAGCGACATCAAGACCGGAGGATTTTGTAAGTAGTTCTGAATAGAAGTGAAAGCCGCCTGACACTTGTCTGTCCAAATGAAGGGGGTATCCTTCTTGAGTAGACGAAACATCGGCTCGCAAGTTAAAGTTAACTTGGCGATGAATCTGCTGATAAACTGAACCTTCCCCAGAAAACTGCGCACTCCCTTTTCAGACTCCGGAGGCTTCATGTCGAGCACAACCTTAATTTTAGACGGATCGACCTCAATCCCACGAGAAGTGATCATGAAACCAAGCATCTTGCCCGCTGTGACACCAAAGGTGCACTTCTGAGGATTAAGGCGCATGCGGAACTTACGTAACCTTTCGAAGAACTTCCTAAGCACTGGAATGTGGCCTTCTCGAGTTTTAGACTTGGCGATCATGTCATCGACATAGACTTCGACCTCTTTGTGCATCATATCATGCAAGATAGTTGTAGCAGCTCTCTGATAGGTTGGCCCAGCATTCTTCAAACCGAACGGCATAACCAAATAGCAATAAGTCCCCCACTCAGTGATGAACGTGGTTTTCTCACGGTCCTCGGGTGCCATAAGAATTTGGTTGTAGCCTGAAAAGCCATTCATGAATGAGAGCAAAGCGTGCCCCGCAGTATTATCCACAAGCACATCGATGTGTGGCAAGGGAAAATCGTCTTTGGGGCTTGCTTTGTTCAAGTCCCGGAAATCAACACAAACTCGAATTTGCCCATTTTTCTTCGGAACAGGGACAATGTTGGCCACCCACGTGGGATACTGAGAAACCATGAGAAAACCAGCGTCGATCTGCTTAGTAACTTCCTCCTTGATCTTCTGAACCCAATCTGGCCTCATCCGTCTGAGTTTCTGTTTCACAGGTTTAGCATCTGGCAATAACGGGATTCGATGCTCCACGATCTCGGGGTCAATACCAGGCATATCTTGATGAGACCACGCAAAGACATCACTGAACTCAGTGAGCAGCTCTTTGAAATCACGATGCTCCTCTGGCGAAAGTGTGGAGCCCACTTGAACCATTCGGGGATCATTTTCATCTTTCAAGTTTATAGAAACTACTTCTTCTTTTAATGGCTGAGCATGCCTTTCGTCTTCCATTTCGATGAAGGCACGGATTTCCTTGGGAATATCCCCATCGAAATCTATCCCCTCATCGTCAGGGTCGACACAGTTTATATAAAGATCATTGAAATAGTCAGAAGATGCCTCGTTCATTTCACAAGACCCTAAAGGGTCGCCAAGTACAAGAGAATCAAACTCGAAATAAAAGCTATGACGTGGAGGGTCCAGAGGCACAAACTCCGACTCAGAGCTAGACTTAGACGACGCAACAGACTCTGTATCTGACTCAGACTCAGACTCGGACTCAGAGGTGTCATCAATGCAAGTTAGGCGTGGTTTGAAAACACAATTTTTAAGGTTATCCCTGGCCTCAACAATGAGAGAGGTAGGGTCCTCGAGGGCGTCGGGCCCGAGCATGAGCACTTCGGCTTCTTCAGCTTCTCCAGCCAAACCCACTTGAGAGAATTCTTGGAACAACAGCTCCAAATTCCCCTGATCGACGGATCCCAGCCAATCAGTCTTGACCTTCACCTGATTAAGCTTCCTCTTGAATTCTGACCTTGCTGGCTCATCATCACTACTTGACCAGGTGTCATCAGCGAAAACCTCAAACCCAGGCAGCAGCTCCCCAGTTTCAGAATGAACAAACGGCTCGGGCTGTCCGGTGTAAGCGGCATTTCCCACCTCACGCACAAAGTAGCTGTTGGGACCACCGTAGAGGGTCCGAGGTTTTCTCGTATATTTCCTCCTCTTGGCATCTTTGGCAGAGGCGGTATACCCCAAACCAAAGCGGCCCTTGTTAAAAGGAAAAGTAGGGAACTCCGGGACCCCTTGTCGGCGAGACCCTAAGCCTATGCCCGGAAAATAAGACATCCTCCTCATAATGTCCAGCGCGACAGAGCTTATGATAAAGTTCCTGTCCACGTTGATAGCCATCACAGTACCTGAAGTATCAAAAGAGAAACCCCCAAGGTCGACGTCTTCCTCGCCATGCAGAATTCCTAGAACAGGAGTCCCATCCTCCTTGAGCGGGCGAATGCCAGAATCCCCGCAGATGGTCAAAGTACCGGTAGGCAGTCCCAGAATAACCTTTTGGTGGAGGGTAGATGGTACAGCCATGATGTCGGGTCGATGGAGCCATGGCCTGCCTAGCAGAAGATTGAAGGTCGCAGGAATGTCCACGACATGGAATTCCACGTCCATCTCAAAGCCCTCGGCATCGAGCTTGAGCATTAAAATACCATCGACTACGCGACGGGTGCCGTCATATGCCTTAACAGCCAGATTAGAAGGTGCAAGATCCTTCTTGGTGTGTCCCAAACGATAAGCGACCCTCAGGGGGCAGACGTTGATCGCCGAGCCGTTGTCAATGAGAACGGTCGGGACCCAGAGTCCTCGACACTTGACGGTGATGTGCAATGGGCGGTTGTGGTCGACTCCTTCGACTGGCAGGTCCTTGTCTGTAAAGATCACAGTATGCTTGGAGGTCGAAGGGAGGATGAGAGATATCATTGCATCAGGCGTGACATTGGGCTGAACCTCAAGGCGGGATAGAGCGTGACAAAGCCTCTGACGGTGCTCCTTGGACGAACAGATCAGTCCCCAGATTGAAATAGCAGCCGGGATGCGTTCCAGCTGTCGTTGAACAGAATCAGTGGTTGGTGGCCCAGCCAAAACCTCAAGAGGTGTAGACCTTGGGAAAGCAATGGGTTCGTTCCTTTGGTTAGAAGGATTGGACGAACTCCCGGCTTGCAGATTAGCAGGCTGAAAAATTCGTCCACTCCTCGTAACGTTGTGAACATTCCCCAAAGAGGGCACGACCTGAGGGTCTTGATTCACATCCCAGAGATTAGCAGGAACATCTCCCAGTTTGCGTTTTCCTCTGTCAGCAGTCGATGCAGAGACGAGCACTTCCATGTCTAAACCCAGGTCCTCAGCCAAGTCCTTCATCAGTAGGGAATCCCAGAAGTTTAAGTCTTTCACGGCAGCCACTTCAGCAACAGGCTCCGGATTCGCAATGAAGGGAACATCCCAAAGACCACTGTCAGCCAGGGAACGATTGACCGCCCAGACTTCATTCCCAACTTGGACATCCACTATGTCATCAACTTCCTAAAGATTAGCAGGCGGGACAAGGTCAGTAACCATGATGCTGCAGTCCCTGTTATTCGGATAAGGCACCTCAGGATGCGGGCATTCTTCATTAACAATGTAAGAGCAAGGGTCGCAGTCGGTGTCGGGATCAGTATTACAAACTGAATCAAAGACTGAACTAAAGAGGGAAACGTGGTCTCCCAGAACCCGTGGATCTTCCTGGACAAGCTCGTCCTCTGCGTAGTGAAGCATGTAATCTGGTATAGCATAGCCTTGAAGGGGGTTAGGGTCAACGTCCATGGGAGCATACCAAGTTGGCTCGGGATCCCAGCAGTACTCTTCTTCAGGAACCAACGGCTCGACTGGGTGAAACAGCATGTATAAGGAGAAGCCATCCAAAGGATCGAGCATGGCTGCTTCATAACCGGCCAACCAGCCATCATACCAGGCTTGATTAAATGGAACATTTTCGGGCTGTGGAGGAAACCCGTCAGCTTCGAGGTTTGACCATTCGTTGAGCAAAGGGATGGCGTAGTCCAGATTGTCTGCAATGGCCCAGCCAGTGGCCTGCATGCTGTCTTGGGGTGGAGTTTGAACGGATCGAGACTGATCCACTGGACCGAGAGGCGAATCAGCCACATTTCCATATGGGCTGTCCAGCGAGGAGGCAGAATTGAGCTGCACGGCAGGGATTGACTGATGGAAGAGGGAGCTGACAGAGTCATTGGAGACAGGTGATCCAGTTTGCAAAGGTTCCGGAGGTGCATCCGTGTCAACAATCTGGCCTTCGACCACGCGTATATAAGAAACCTCGGCGGGAGATTCGAGCGGGAAAGGTACAATTGGCCTGGGTTGATCGGCTGAGGCTATATAGTCAGTTGGGTTGAATATGGTGGAGCTAAGGGATATCTGGTTGATGTGAGGAGCCGCATTGTGCTTGGGAAGGGAGTTGGCAATGACATTAGGCTTCTGAGGTGTCGGAGGGGTTTCGAGCGTGCCATCGTCAATAAGATCCTGAATCGCATGACAGAGGCAAAAACAAGAGTCAGTGAGATGACCCACTCCCTGATGGTAAGCATAGTAAAGGTTGGCCTTGAAGCCAGGTGAAGGGTTCTAAGGTAAAGGAGTTGGATCCAGGGGCTTGAGATGCCCTGACTTGACCAACTTTTCCAAGACCGAGGACAGAGGCGCCTCGATAGCGGAAAAGCTGCGGGGTTGGTTTCGAGGCCGGTTATTCTGCGGAGCCTGGACCTGATTGACATCCGCAATGTGGTTGGTTGTATTGGTGGAAGAGGCGTTGGTACCACTGGTTGCCGTGTTGGAGTAAGTCCCTGTTTCAAGCAGCGCATTAGCACTCCCTGAGTATGCCCGAGTCTTGGCCTTAGGAGGATTAGAGGACTCCCCCTTTGCCAGAATCCCACTCTGCAGCGCATCCTCGATGGCCAGGCCAGAATCGAAAAAGGTCTCAAAGTTTGCAGATGCTTGAGCAAGCACCAGATGCCTAGCATAGTCGGGCTGGAGGTTGCGAGAAATGATACGGAGCTGGTCCTTCTCGCTAGGGCGATCTGTCATTAAAGCGGCCTTGGCCCTCCATCTCTTGACGAAGTCAGCAAAAGACTCCTTGGCTTCCATTTTGGTGGACTCGAGTTCCCGGGTGGTCATCTTCAGTTGGGAGTTGTAACTGTACTGCGAAATAAACGCAGCCCCAATATCCTCCCAAGTCCTCCTTTTGGCAATGTCGAGTGACAAAAACCAATGGAAAGCAGGGCCTGAAAGGGTTTGAGGAAAAAGTTGAGACATGGCCTCCGGCTGAACAGAGAGTAGCTTAATAGCGGCATGGTAACTATAGAGATGGGTCTTGGGATCACCGCTCCCGTCGAACTTGGCCAGATCGGGCATCTTGAACTTCTCGGGAAGCTTGGCGTTGGGATACAGACAGAGACGGTCCAAATCAATTCCCCCAGTGTTGATCTTTTCGGTTTTGGAAACGGACTCCTCGAGTTTGGCAATTTTGGCCATAAGTGTGGTCATGTCGGGGTTCTGAGCTGGCCTTTCTTGATTTGGAGGAGGTCTGCCACCTGCGAGATTCTCTTGGATTCAGTGCAATGAGACGTCCTGCGTGAAGCGGATCCGAAACCAAAATGGGTTGTTCCTGGTCAGACTCATCGTCCTCGCCTTCCTCTTCGAGAGGGGGTGGAAGGCGAGTGTTGATAAGGTCGTTCAGGCGGGCGATGTTGGTATATGTCTGAGCTGCCCTCTGCTGCATGGTGGTGATGCTGTCCTGAAGGTTCATAAGCATGGTCTCCAAGGTAAGAGGCTCCGGATGTGGCTGTTCTGTCATGACGGGAGGTTCGGAGATGCTTGACGCGGATGATGGGGAGGCTGGACGCCCTTCCTGTAAAACTGGTGGTGAATCTGACTGTGATCCTGACTGAGAATCTGAGTGCTATGCTGCCGAAAGTGAGCGCGGAGAGTCTTCCGTGATGACTGACTGGGACTGTAACTTGACAAGCCTTTGAACCGGATTGAGTTGCAGACGTTCCCAAGTGGGTTTGGCGACTGGCCTCGATACTTTCCTTGGCGGTGCAATGATTCAGAACTTTGCAACAAAATAAGAGAAGGATTAATAGGGGTCCTGCAGAAACTTTAATCTAAATAAAAGACTAAAGTGCGGATGCAGCCAGTGTCGTCGGTGTCGCCCTAGACTCTAGAACTAGAAGACAAATCTGTCCCAAAACGTTCGGACACTGCTTGAGGCCCTCAGAACTCTTTTCGAATATGTATCCTTGTTTGAAACGAGCGATCCTAAAGGATGTCAAAAGAAGTCTAAACCTTCGTCCGTTCCGCCGTTTGGGATTTCAAACTTGAAGTCAGAACAACTCGGTATGAATATCATGATACTATAACCAGGTCGGCGTGAGCAGCACTGTGCTATTAGCCGGGCGGTGTAAGTGACGAGGCACTTGTTACCTTTTGGTGTAAGCATCATGATATTTACTCCGTTGTTCCGCTTTCTGTTTGGAATCCTAAACAGGTTTACAGACGAGGGCGTAGAAAGGCTTCTGATTTCCTAAAGTCCTACCGTCTGAAGGACTGGGGAAACTGAAAACGCGCATCATTGAGATGCACGACTCCTCATTGGGCCCTCACAGTGTCCTAATGATCTTAAAGACAGACAAAACAGCCTTAAGCATGCTCCTATAGCATGCTCCTATGCAAAACAGTGTATGTACAGTTCATGCTGTAGGGAAAGCAGTAACACGTAGACAGTATATGGGGTTAGATGCAAATAGATCTTAACCTGTGGGTACCTGTCTTAGTTTGGAGAATTCTAGTGCTTTGTATATGCAAAGGCTGGTTTTGGCTTGTAACAGGTTCCTCGGACTAGGGCCACAGATATACCTCCCGTTACCCGCGTAACCGCAGAGTAACAGTCGAACGGTAGTATGACCCATCATCGTCGAAGGTTGTTGGTCATTCGGGGTCCCCGGGCTTCGGTAAACCGTGCCGGATTGCCAAAACGATCCAACGAGGCTTATCCCACATCGATGCACATGAAATGCTAGAATTTGATTAAGAGAAGAAGAATCGTATTTTTGCAAAATGCTTTTTCAAATTTGGCTCACTTTATTTGGTTCATATTTAGAAGAAACTACACAAGTGATCAATCGAAAAAGTCCCAGATTAGATTGGCCGGACACAGGGTCCTGTTAAATCACCATTCCAACCTTCGGCAGCGCGAAGCTCACCGTTTTGACAGACTTTTAAGGGATTGTTCGCAAGTGTATTAAATCCTAAGTATGAATTAATATTGGTTCGATTTATCCCCAACAGAGTCGCCACTGTGGGGCAGCATGCCCTCGGTGAAGGATTTCGTTCCTTTCCGACAAACTTGGCAAGGCCCTCGCGGAAATCGAGGGAGCGCGAGCGGAGAGGCAAGCGCTCAAAAATACAGAGTCGCCACTCGGGTTTGAAGGTCCGACACCCAAGGAACCGAATTTTGAAGCACCTGCCGTGCTATTTGATTTGAAAAAGTGAAAGCACCAGTCCGTCATAACCATATCTGGGTTCGGGAGCCAGGTTACGAGAGGGGAAGGGTTTTAAGGCACCCCTCTCGCCCAATCCGGAGATCGGTCTCTACTTGAGCATTTTGAAAATATTTACGATTCTTCTTTTATTAACCAAATTTTAGCCAATTAGGGCGGGGGAATAGTTAATCGGGGATTAAAAACTGTAACACGTTTGCAAGATGTGATAAATGGCATGGATGGATGAAATACCAAGTAATAAATGGAACAAAGTTCAAAAAGGAGGGAAAACACCCAAAACAGTAGCATGGTTTGGAAGCATCACAAGCAATGGCCAACTTGCATGCATGGATCAACCTGCATGCAAGTGAACCATCGCGCGACACTTCCATACCATCGCGCGAGTGTTAGAGCTTCACCAGCAGATTGAACTTTATCCCCTTCTGGGCTCTGGAAGGACCAGTGCACACCCAGGGGGCAAACCAAGCAGTTTATAGGTACTGAAAGTAAATAATTATTACAGACAGGTTGGAACAAATCGGAAATACAACCCCTAAACAGTGGGGGAAATAAACAGAGGCCTAAATCCTAGTTGCCCATGCAAGGGCAATCACTGGAAATCAGTGAACCACCGCGCGACATAGTGAAAGACTCGCGCGAGGGTTCTGACTGGACTTCCAGGAATTGCTTTGCATGCTTGGGGTTCTGAGACACATTCAGGAACATCCCAAGGGCATTCCAAAATAACTGGAGCAGCAAGCTAAGAAACTGGACTACTTAAAACCAAGTTGCCCATGCAAGGGCAACCACTGGAAGTTAGTGAACCATCGCGCGATAGAGTGAAAGGCTCGCGCGAGGATTCTGACTGGACTTCCAGGAATTGCTTTGCATGCTTGGGGTTCTGAGACATATTCAGAAACATCCCAAGGGCATTCCAAGCCAACTAAAGTAATATGCTAGGAAACTGAACTTGTTTTAACATGCATAACAGTGATCTATATATCAAAACAAAGCCACAACAAACATGCTCATAAAGAAAACAAGAAATAACCAGCATCCCTTCCCCACGTGGACCAATCTCTTGCAGACAGAACTGTCGCGCGAGTGTTTGGGTCCATCGCGCGAGGGTTTAACTGATTACAATTACTTGTAACTCTGCTGACTTTAGGGCCAGGACTAGTATTGGTTACCAGCCTTGGCCCTGCCAGCCCCCCTCAGGGATCAAGACAGGAACAAGTAAATTTTATACCTTTGCTTGAATGGCTTTGAAATGGATTGGATTGAGTGATGTAGCCTTGTGAATGAGTATGCTAGATTTGAAAGACTAGGAAGTGGTTAGGGTTTGTTAACTTTGTGCTTGACTAGCTTAATAACTTGATAACCTTGTAATTTTTTGTAAACTTGTAACCCTTTGCATGGAGGAGCAATGGGGGTTTATATATGAGGAGTGAGTGGAAGAAGGTGGGTGCAAGGCTTGGCCTAGCAACCAGCCAACAAGGCTGGTCACTCTTACTTGGTGGAGAAGAGAGCCATCAAGGTGAGTGGGGGTGGTTGTGAGGGTGGTGTATCCCCAAGCCTGCCAGAACGCTGTTCAGCCAAGGAAAACGGGGTTCCAGCCCATGTGGCCCTGATGATCACAAAAATCCAGCTGGATTAAGATGAAAGCGACAGGTGCAAACCATCGCGCAAGGGTTTGAGACCATCGCGCGAGGGTCAACAGTCAAACTTTGACTTTGACCAACACCTGGCAAGCTGACTATCGCGCGAGGAACAAGTATCGCGCGACGGTCAAACCTCGGTTAGGGTTTTGACTGAAAATTCCAAGGGTTCAAAAGGGCTCCAAGTCCAATCCATTCCACATTCAAGCCTGTTTGATCCGATCTCATCATCGGGGAAACAAGAAACTGAAAAATAAAGTAAAACAAATGTGAGATCCAGATTGGGGTGTCTACACCGACGAAGTGGGGTTGGAAACCGGGGTGGCCGAGGCCGTGGGGTACCTCCCAAGGACGAGATTAGTCAGCATGGGGAGAATCCAGGTGGGAATCCGGGGGCTGGGGCCGGTCGAGGTGCAGGTGTGCCTCCAAATCAGACTCAGTTTGCTTGGGACCTTGTTGCGGCACTTCCGGCTGCAAACCTATTGAACCAAGCTCCAAGGGAGAATGCCGAGGATAGGGCCATGATCGCAATGCGGGAGTTTAGCCGTAGAAATCCTCCTACGTTTGATGGAACTAGTAGCGATCCTTTGGTAGCCGACCATTGATTAACCCAAATCCGTAAGCTCTTCAGAGCTCTTAACATCACCGAGGATAATATTATAGTGGGAATTGTGGCCGTTCAATTGGTTAGAGAAGCGGTGAATGGTGGGAGTCGGTCTTGGAGTCAAGGAAAGACGCAAGGAGGGCGGCAAGGACCGCGACTCAAGTAGATGAGCCAGACGTTGAGAATTTGAATTGGGCGGAGTTTGAGATGCTCTTCGAGGAGCATTATTTTTCAGAAACGAGTCGTGACTAGTTGAGGAATAAGTTTGAGAGGTTGGAGCAAGGGGATATGACTGTGTCGGAGTATGCGGTTAAGTTTCAATCCTTGTCTCGTTTTGCGCCAAAGATGGTGTCAACCGAAGAGAGGAAGTGCAGGCGATTCGAAAGGGGTTTGAGTGATGCCGTGAAAAAGTTTGTGGTGGCACAACGGAAAGGAAAGTTTTCCGAGGTCGTGGAGTGTGCACGGAGTATTGAGACACCGCGAGAGGCACCTAGAAATCCTACAGCTTGGGAACCGAGACAACCTGCGGGGGGTATAAGTTCATCGTCGGGGAGTTTCGGTAGTTAAGGGAGGAAAAGGCAAATGGATCAAATGTCAACATCGCAGGGTCCTTCGAACCTTAGGCCTCCACCTTCTTCTTCATTCGGGACTCGCGGGGTTTCCAATAGGCCTCCAGTGGTATGTTATGAGTGTGGTCAGGCGGGGCACATTCGAGCTCAGTGTCCGCGTATTTTGGGTACATGTTTTACTTGCGGGAAGTCCGGTCACTTTGCGAGGAATTGTCCGCATGGGGATGGGGCTCGCAGTGAGTCAGTGTCAGTGTAGCAGCCGAGGAGTGGATGGAGTTTTGGGCGGCAATCGTCTCGGGGTACTCAGAGGCAGCAACAGCCTCATTTCCGTCAAACCACTTCAGTTCAGGGGTCTCAGACTGAGAGAGGAGCTAGTTCGCCCACGCCTACACAGGGTTCCGGTCATCGGGGTGGACATGTCCAGAGTCAGACTACTCAGGGGAGAGCTTTTGCTATCACTTCAGCCATTCCGCCTCCACCACCTCTTGTTACTTCTCAGACCCCGGAGACGTCAGTAGTGAGGGGTACATTTCTTCTGTTCAATTCTTTTGCTAGAGTACTATTTGATTCCGGAGCTTCCCATTCTTTTATTGCTGCATCTTTTGCTTGTGCGTTGGAGTTGGAGATCGAGAGTATCAACCCTCCATTGTTTGTTGATACACCTATAGGAGGTAGATCGCCGTTAGACTGTATATGCCGGGATTGTGAGCTCACTATACGAGATCGTCGCTTTACTTTTGATTTCATCGTGCTAAATATATCGGGGTTCGACCTTATCTTGGGAATGGATTGGTTGTCCACGTTTCATGCCACGATAGATTGCTTCAAGCGTCGGGTCCGTATTTGTCCACCTGGGGGTACCTGTTTTGAATTTTTCGGGGAGCGTCGGGAACCGATAGAACCGTACCTGTGTGAATCTCAGGAACATGAGTCGATGTATGCACTGCTAGCAAGTTTGACCTTAGATGGGGACGTATCCGCGCGTGGGGAGTTACCTCTTGTCGTCTGTGACTTTCCGGACGTGTTTCCGACGGAGTTACCTGGTTTACCACCTGAGAGAGAAGTCGAATTCACCTTTGACTTACTTCCTGGTACCGCTCCTATTTCCGTACCTCCTTACCGTTTTGCGCCCGCCGAGTTGAGAGAATTGAAGATTCAGTTGCAAGAATTGGAAAGTTTGGGGTTTATTCGCCCGAGTAATTCACCGTGGGGAGCACCGGCCTTATTCGCTCAGAAGAAAGATGGTTCGCTTCGCCTTTGTATCGATTATCGTAAGTTAAACCGCGTAACCATAAAGAATAAGTACCCAATGCCTAGAATCGACGACTTGTTTGACCAACTTCGAGGCGTCACCTGTTTCTCTAAGATTGATTTGAGGTCCGGTTACCACCAATTGAGGGTTCGGAGAGAAGACATTCCTAAAACCACTTTTCGTACTCGATATGGCCATTATGAGTTTGTCGTTATGCCCTTTGGATTAACTAATGCACCGGCAACTTTTATGGACTTGATGAACCGTATCTTTCGTGCTTATCTCGATCGTTTTGTAGTCATCTTCGTGGACGATATCCTTATCTACTCGCCTTCAGAGGAGGAACATCAATCTCACCTTTCTATCGTTCTTGAACTTCTGAGAGAAAACCGCCTGTATGCCAAGCTTAGTAAGTGTGGGTTTTGGTTATCCGAAGTTAAGTTTTTGGGTCACGTTGTATCGAAAGATGGAGTGTCCGTTGATCCGGGGAAGGTAGAGTCTGTGATGAATTGGCAACGACCGAAGAATGTATTCAAGATTCGTAGTTTCTTGGGCTTGGCCGGATACTATCGTTGATTTGAACTTGATTTCTCTCGCCTAGCGGCTCCATTGACCAAATTGACTCGTAAGGGGACCCGTTTCGTTTGGAATGACGCGTGTGAGATGGCCTTTCAAGAGTTGAAGAAGAGATTGACTACCGCGCCGGTTTTGGTTGTACCCGAAGGGGGAGTTGGTTATTCCGTGTATTGTGACGCGTCGAAAGAGGGATTGGGGTGCGTGTTGATGCAATTGGGACGTGTTGTAGCATATGGTTCGCGACATTTGAAAACTCATGAGCGAAACTACCCTACCCATGACTTAGAACTTGCGGCCGTCATTTTTGCATTGAAGAGTTGGCGTCATTATCTTTACGGTGAGAAGTTTGAAGTCTTTTCCAATCACAAGAGTCTAAAATACTTATTCACTCAAAAGGAGCTCAATTTGCGTCAACGCCGTTAGATGGAACACTTAGAGGATTACGACTTTGAGTTGCAATATCATCCGGGTAAGGCGAATGTGGTAGCGGACGCGTTGAGTAGAAAATCGACAGAGCTTGCGAGTTTGGCCATCCATGAGTGGAAAACGATGAATGACTTAGGCTCATATGCGTTACATTTTGAGGAAGTTTGGGATGGAGTCACTTTGTGTATCTTGACCGTTCAATCGACCTTGTCGACCCGAGTCATTGAGGCCCAACTACATGATGAGGAAGCGGGAGAATTCCATACCAAGTTTCTTAGTGGCAATGCTCGAGAGGGGTGGATGATTCACGCCGATCAAGGTTTACGATACCAAGGAAAGTTGTTCGTACCCATTTCGTGTCGGGAGGAAATTTTGAGGGAATTTCATCACTCACCGTTAGCCGTGCATTCGGGAGGAACGATAATGTACCACGACTTGCGTAAACAGTTTTGGTGGCCGGGATAAAGAGAGATGTCGTTATCTTCGTGTCCAAATGTCTTACGTGTCAACAAGTCAAAGCCAAGCATCAACGACCCGCGGGGGAGCTGCAACCATTACCTATGGCCGAGTGGAAGTGGAAAAACGTGACAATGGATTTCATTACCGGTTTACCAAGATCGCCGAGGGGGCACGATGCCATTTGGGTGATAGTCAACCGATTGACCAAGTCCGCGCATTTCTTACCGATTCAAGTTACGGATTCGATTGAGGTGCTTAGCCGTCTTTACATTCGTGAGATTATACGTCTTCATGGAATTCCCGTCTCTATTGTATCGGATCGAGATCCAAGATTTATCTCGCATTTTTGGCAGAGTCTGCAGGCAGCTCTTGGCACAACCCTCTTATTTAGCCCCGCGTACCACCCTTAAACGGATGGGCAATCTGAGAGAACGATCCAAATTCTAGAAAATATGCTTCGGGCTTGCGTTATGGACTTTCGGGGTAATTGGGAGGATCATCTACCGTTAGTCGAATTCGCGTACAACAATAGTTACCAATCCAGTATCGAGATGGCACCGTATGAAGCTTTGTATGGGAGACCGTGTCAATCAACCATTTGTTGGACTAAGTTGGGCGAGGTTACATTGGTTGGGCCGGAATTGGTTCAAGAGACTTCCGAAAGCATGAGAGCGATACGTTTACGTCTTCTTGAGGCTCAAAGGAGAACCACCGAACAAGTCAAATTGATTCGCCAATGGTTGATAACCGCGCAAAGTAGGCACAAGAGTTATGCCGATCGTCGTCGCCGACCGTTAACATTTGAAGTGGGGGACCACGTGTTTCTTAAGGTGTCGCCCCGTCGGGGACTATCTCGTTTTGGGCAAAGGGGCAAGTTATCGCCGCTTTTCATCGGGCCGTTTGATATTATCGAGAGGATCGGAGAAGTCGCATATCGATTGGCGTTACCGCCGAGATTGTCGGGTGTCCACGATGTTTTCCATGTATCAATGTTACGGAAGTATGAGCCGAATCCGTCACACGTTCTAGAATGGTCCGAACTTGAGTTAGAAGCCGATGCGTCCTATGAGGAAGAGCCGATACGTATCCTAGATTTGCGCGAGCAAGTTTTGAGGGGTAAAACCATTCCGTTAGTGTGGGTCTTATGGAGTCATCTCGGAAGGGAAGAGTCGACGTGGGAAAGGGAAGACGAAGTGAGGGAGAAGTATCCGCATTTGTTTCCGGGTTGATCAATGTGAGTTATAAGTTTAAACTTTACGATTATTGGCTTCTCGTTTGGTAATATATGTTGTTGCATGAGTATGACTATGTGATGCATAACTTAGTTGACTTGCGTTGTAAATTTCGGGAAGAAATTTCTTTAAGGAGGATAGATCGTAGAAACCCGAATAATTTTAATTTTTGTGAAATACTTATTAAATGCCTAATTGAGAAAATTATGGATTTATTGATGAATGATTGAATTAAGGACCAATGTGAAAGAATAGGAGTTAGAGGGGTAAATGTGTGATTTTATGATTTGTGGGTATAAATAGGGGTGGGTAAGGAGTAGGAGATAATTTCATCTCCCTTTCTCTCTCCTCTCCACCGGCTCTCCACTCCCCCCCCCCCCCCCACCGATCTCTCTCTTACCCTCACACTTAAAACTCCACCTCACACCCCAAAATCTTCGAGAAATAACTACATTCAAGCCTTGCAATCACGTTCATAAGCTCAGAAATCCTTGGGTTGAGTTCGAATCGAAGTTTCAAGGTTCAAAAGTCTAGGGCTCGTCCAATCACGCGAGAATCTCATCCATTGTTTCAAGGTAGGAACTTCTTGACCTCTTTTATATGTTAGCTTATTGTTTTGGTGTGAATTCGAGCTGTTTGTTGTTGGAATTTGGTCTTAGTTCCTATTCTGAAAATCTGCAGAAATCGCCCTTCGAAACCCCGTGGTATCGATACAGATTACGTGCTGTATCGATACCATAAACTTATCTTTTTGGACAGCCTGTCCCGTATCGATACGGATTTTACCCGTATCGATACCAGGAACCTATCTCCAGGTTTCGTTCCTGTTGACCATTTGTTGATTGTTTTGACTCCCGACCACTTCTAAACCCCTTGAAACACCTCCTAATTGATCTCAAGCTCGTTCATTTGGCTTCTTGCGACTTTTCGGTGCTTCCCTTGTCCGTTGGCCTTCCGTTGACACAAACTGAACATAGAACCACATGGTTAAACGTTGTTAAAGTGCTTATTGGTTGATAATTGGCATTTGTGACCGTTTGTGATGCATTTGTGATAGTATTGGCTTGTTATATGACATTACGTTTAAGAATGTGGTCTCGGGAAGTCATAGCTCGCGTGTTAGTTGAGAATTGGGTCGCAAAAAAAAAAGAGGTCGGATGGTGGTTTAGGGAGTCCCGTGTGCAAGGGGTGGTAACACGGTGACACACAAGGGTTTCGTACGCAAGGGGTGGTAATACGATAACCCTGGGTTTGTGGGGATCATTGTGACGCAAGAGGTGGTAACGTGGTAATCCACGTGGTGTTTTATGGTAACGCAAGGGGTGGAAATACCAATGGTGGAAGTTAGTGGTGTTGAGTTGAGTTGGAATTATCGAGTAGTTGAGTCGTATGACACACGTACTTAATCGGGGTTAGGGTTCCACTTACAAATTGATTGATCATCTAGTGTTGAGTATCGTTTTCCTCATCATTCTTCCTATTGCACTACTCGACATGTTGGCATATAACATTGGTTAAGGTTTTCCTACTGGGCTTTGTAGCTCAACAAAATCTTTTTTTCAGGTGCTAACGCCGGTCAGTAGCATCATGCGTGCATGCTTGGATTGTGGACAAGTTTTGGAAGCCTATTGCACTTAGTTACTTTTTCATCTTGTGATAGTCTAGCTTTTGGTCAAGATGGCTTTGTAACTAATAATTCATGAATTATCTTTTGACAAAGTTTGTAACTTTACTTAACCTAATTTGGGCCGTGGTGCCAAAGTTGTATATTCCTTTAAATTGGTGGCTTGTCTGTAATTTAAACAGGTGGAACACTATTTTGGTAATACGATGGCAAGCGAGCTTCTCTTATTAAGAACGTATTATTTTATGTTTAAAAATCCGGGTCGTGACACGAATAGCACGATGGCTCATCATGGTCAAGGGTTGCTAGGCATCCGGGGAGAGCTTGTCACCGGTAAACCGGGCAAGATAGCCGAAACACACTAGCGAGGCTTGTGCGGTGCAAAGTGTAAAAAAAAAAAAAGTTATGATTTTCAAATGATTTTAAATCCCCCAAGAAAAATGTTTTTCAAGCTTGGCCCTCTTGATTATTCAATACTTTTTATTCTTTTTTTAAAAAAAAAAAAAAGCACAAGTAAAGTATTGAATAAAAGTCCCCAGCGGAGTTGCCACTATGGGCTCCCGCGACCCGGCGAATGTTCGAAGAGTCGCCACCCGGATTTTGAGATGGATGATCCGAGAAACCGAGAGTTTGTTTGAAAGAAAAAGGCTTTTGATCTAGCGAAACGTTGAGATTTTGGATCCGGGAGCCACGTTACGAGCGGGGAAGGTTTTATTGAAAAGCACCCCGCTTGCCCGGTAAAAACCGGTCTCTACTAAATATTTTTAATGGGGGATTTAATATCGTTCAAAAAACTTAACTTTGATTAAAACATATACGGGAAAAGAACATGTGATTTAATATGTCATTTAAACGTGCTTGTGGTGCGATTTGTACAATATGAAGTGAATGAACACGTACAATAGGAACCTGCAAATAAAACAGGGGACTATACAATAATTTGAAGTATCGTGCGGTGAACTAATAACTCGTGCGGCATTTCATGTTCTTCACACATCTCAGAACATTCTCATTTCATGTAATAAAATCATCCACTGACTTGAAAAATTAGTCTTAGTTGATCCAGGCCGTTGAAACAGTAGGTCTTTTTTTGGTTCACTTTTTTAAACATAAAACTTGGTATTAAAATAGATCTTTGAAGTCTAAAATCACCATGAAGAGTTAAAATGGTAAACAAAATATTCAAAGATGCTTTTGTTAGCATGAAACCATGTTCTGTGTGAAGAGGACAAAAGGCCTCTGTAGACACCT
This sequence comes from Rhododendron griersonianum, assembly GCA_018127125.1. NCBI lineage: Eukaryota > Viridiplantae > Streptophyta > Magnoliopsida > Ericales > Ericaceae > Rhododendron > Rhododendron griersonianum. The sequence goes on along the minus strand of CM030790.1, from coordinate 39,512,318 downwards.
CCCAAACGGGGTATCGCCATACAGATTGATCACGCTTGTTTGGTTCCACTTCATAAACCAAGATCGTGGATATCCCCATGGCTAAGAATATCGCCACATGATAACGGTTATCAACAAAATAGAGTCGCCATCTAGTTTATTAAAACTAGGAAAAATGGACAGAGATTCCGGGTACGGGAGCCAAGAGTACAATAAGGGGAAGGTGTTAAGCACCCCTCTTTGTCCAGTCGTGAGACTGGCCCATAATCGTTCGACATACAATGTATATTTGCTTTATTTAATTCTAACACATAATCTAGTTTTTAGCCTTTAACAGTTGATAAGGTGAGCCAGTACGATAAATGAAAGAATGCATCAGAATAAGCAGAAAACAAATATGTCCGAGCAAATAGATCCCTCGGCCGGTGAATTGATGTCACAGCCGAGGAATCCCACTGGATCGATGTATTGGCCAAAGGATTGTAGACACCTCCCAAGCGGGGCATCGCCATACAGATTGATCGTTTGTTTGCTCGATTGGTTGCTTGCTTCATAAACCAAAATCGTAGACATTCCCATGGCTAGGAACATCGCCACACGATAGCGATTATCATCAAAACAGAGTTGCCACCCAGTTTATTAAAACTAGGAAAATAGACAGAGATTCAGGGTACGGGAGCCAAAAGTACAATAAGGAGAAGGTGTTAGGCACTCCTCTTTGCCCAGTCGTGAGACTGGCCCATAATCATTCAACATAAGACGTGTAGATGTTTGTTTAACTCTAACACATAGTCTGTTTATTTAAGCCTTTAAACAGTTAATGGTGGGCCAAGACTGTAATTGAAGCATGCATGAGAAAGTAGAAAATAAAACAAAGGTGTTCCAGGAAATCGATTACTCGGCCGGTGAATGGATGTCACGGCCGAGTAATCACACTGGTTTTATGTACCGGCCGAGGGATCGAAGCCCCGGTCGGTGTTCTTCCTCACACCAGAATATACGATTAACAGATAATCAGAAAGCTTTGATTAAGCATAAGAACGACAAATAAAACAAATCAGAGGCCGTTGGGCCTCACCACCTTGATCCCTCAGTTGCTTGATTGCTTCGGATTAAGTGTGATTGACTGATTGCTTCTTAGAAAACCCTAGGGTTAGGGTTTGAACTTCGGGGTTTGATCGTCGGATTGATGGCTGCCTTCAGGAGGTTAGGGCTTTTGAAGAGAGGGTTTGATAGAGTATTTTTGCAGAGTTTCGGAGCTTGGGTGAGTAATTTCACTTGTTAATTTCGTGGTGCAAGGGCCTCTTTATATAGGCAATTGATGACTCGCTCCGGCCAATCAAATGGCACGATTGCAATTGCAATGCAATTCAAACTCTTCGTTGCAATCTCTGAACGTGGCCCGAACGCATCGGAGAGGTAGTGTAGTTGGATCAAACAATCGATAGAACGTTCCAGAGTCTGAAAAAAAGACGATCTGGCGGCCGAGTAATGGATGTCGCGGCTGAAGGATAGATCCTGCGGCCGAGGGATTGATCTCTCAGGGAGATTTTCTGGCAACAGGTTGCTCGGGTGAGGAAATGATGTTAAGGCCGTGAGATCGATGTTACGGCCGACAGATGGATTCTCTTAGGCTTCTGTATTTTCTGTCTGAAAGGCTGTATGGCTCTGGATAGGGTCCTCTAAGTGGCTCAAAGTTCTTACCGAAAGTCCTAAGGTTCGCAAGAAGGCAATCAGCAATCACTGTATCCATTTCATCATCGGGATGGTCCCCAAGGTGGGACTTGAAATAATCGTTAGGCCAAATTGGGGTGTCTACAAGGATTGATTCCCCAACCGATGTTCTTTCTCACACCAGAATACGAACAGTTAATAGAAAGAACTAATTAAAAGCGAGAGACGGAAATTAAATCAAACCATAGGCCCCTGGGCCTCACCACCTTGATCCCTCAGAGATTGATTGCTTGGATTGCGATTGATTGTAGATAATAGTGGTTGATTGTGGTGGTCAACTTCACAAAACCCTAGAACAAATTGAGTTCTTTGGGGGTTTTTATTCTCGGATGCGGCTACTCACGGGAGGTTAGGGCTTTTGTAGAGAATTGATAGGAGATGATTTCTGTAGAGTTTGGGGGCGGATCATGGAGTGGAGAGATGTGTATTTCGGAGCTCTAGAGGACCCCTATTTATAGGGTTTCGAAGGACCGATCAAACAGACGAGATTAACCCAATTGATAAGGAAGTTTAGGGCTTCAAGACCTCTATGGTAAGTGTATTCGTAGCCCCGAAGTAATGGTTCGTGGCTGCTAGGGTTTGGGCGAACGGATTGAAAAGCTGCTGAACATTCCAGAATCTGGAAAACATCGGTCTGCCGGCCACCTAAATGATTTCACGGCCGAAGAAAGGATTTCGCGGCCGCGGAAAGGATTTTCCTGCAAAAGGCCAAACTTTGCGAGCTCGCTCCGGACACTCCCGAACTCGGTTTTGCGTGTTCTTTGGACCGTTGGAAAGCTTGTTGAGTCTACTTTCTAACCCAAGTGATTTGGATCAAATATATTTAGTACATCAAAAGATATGATGATTTTACCCTTAGTGGGTCAGAAAATGGATTATTTTGGTAAAATTCTTGTATCTCCTTCGTTTCAAATTGGTTTAAGACTTATTATATATCAATAAAGAGGGTTTTGAAAGTACTACTAGATGGAGGAATCCAACCACCAAAATAAGGAACTTTAGTTTATGAAAAATGGGCAGAAAGCAGACTTAATTGAAGATCGACGATGCTACTAAGACTAAAACACGTGTTAACACATTTCTATCCACTCTAAGTGTCGCTTGGCACTCCTATCACCTATTCCAAAGTGTTCCTTAATCCCTTAAGAGTTCCACAAAGTTCCTAAGGCTTTCATGAAATCAACCACAACAACCACATATCATATTCATCATCGGGATGGTCCCCAAGGTGGGACTTGAAATAATCGTTGAGCCAAATTGGGGTGTCTACAGCCTCTGATTTCGAGCATTGAAAAAGATGGAGAAAAAGAAAGTAGAATGTCGCATGGCAAATCTCATTAAGCCGTGCGGTTTCATAGAAATACCGCACGATTTACCGAGTCCAGCGTAGTTTTTGGTTTTTGATTATTTTATGCTTTGAAGTTCGTTTGAAACCCAAACTCGGTATAGAAAGACCGAGAAGGGCCTCGATCGGCTCCCCTCAAAGCTAAACGTGGTTTAGCCCAAGAAATTTATTCATACCTTTTGATCGAGGCTTGGATGTGCTTGAAGATGGAGGAATGGAGCGGTTGATTTGGAATGAAAATTCCTTTTGAGCTTGAATGGAGATTGAAAGATATGAGGATATTTGAATGCTTTGAGGTGGGGGTCCTCCTAAGTCAGTAGTTCACTGAACTTAAGAGGAGAAGAAGAATGGAGGTATTTTTAGAGAGAGAGAGGGAGAGTCCAGAGAATGACAGAGTAACTTTCTCTAGAGTTGAAGGGGTACTTCTCAACTAGAAGGGGGGTGTATTTATAGGCAAGAGGGCCAAGGATGATCACTACAAAGAGGGGAGGTGGCTTTTGGGCCGAATAAAACGTATTTTCTGGCCAAGCCGCTCCTGCAGGCGTGGCCAACAACTTTTTGCAACTGTCAGAACTTTTTCCCGAAACGCCGTGCGACTTAATGAGAAATGCCGTGCTGTATTTTGAAATCTTGTGCGGTGGAGTGATTTTTTTGAATTTTTTAGTATGCCGCGCAGCGTTTCTGAAATGCCGCGTGGCGCTTTGAAATGCCGCGCGGTTTTGTGTGACAGCACAACACACCAAACTTCGCGGGGGCGCCCTGGACACTCCCGAACTCGGATTTGAGCACGGTTCGAAGCATTGGAAAGCTTGTCGAGTCCTCTTTCTAACCCAATTGGTATCACTCAAAGGTATTTTATACATTGAAATGTGTGCCCATTTTACCCTCAGTGTGTCATGTAAAAAGTTGTTTTTGACAAAGCAAACGCATCTTTCTCTTTTGCAATTGAACCGAGGGCCACCCTATATGTTTAAAATGGGATTTTCTTGAGGTTAGAGAAGGAGTAGCAAAGGAGCAACAATCCAAGCCTCGAAGGTATATTTTTCCTTATTTTATCATCGGGGAACTTAAAGATTATTCGGAGGCCCAGATTGGGGTGTCTACAGCACATTTCTCTTTATTTTTTGTCTTGCATACATGATCGCCCCCATGTAGTGAAATTCTTGGCTCCATTCCTGGTTGGAGGAATCTTGTGAAAAAGCTCTTGATTTGGCCATAGAGAAGGAAACCAAAAGTCAACTTCTATTTTTTTTATATGTAATTTTGTTTTTCTTAATTGGGCCTACGCTGTAATATCAGTCATACTGACAAAAAAAAAAAAAAGAAGAAGGGAGATTTAGTCAAAATCCTCTCATATTTACATATTTGAGTTCAAGAACAAACACCTTTTACAATCAAATATAAGGATAAATGTGCCTATAAAAGTGCCTAAAACCCTTAGGTACCTGTTTGCTCCATAACTGTGATTTTTCTTTTCCCCATCGAATGGATGACACGTGGCATAGATATATAGAAGGGCATAACTAGAAAATGAAAGGTGACTTTGGTTTGCCTTAATGAAATAAGTTTAAACTTGGTTAGTTATAATAAGACTATGATAACGTTTAGAGATTACTTACCCGTCGATTGGCCAATATATGGCATATTCTTTTGTCAATTAAGTTTTATTTGGTTTGTTTTATCCGTCGATCAAGTTACAGGTGTCAGAAGGGAGTATGTTCAGTTCTCCCATGATCAAAGGAGCAGTTATTCATGATCAAGGGGGCGGTTTTCCAGACGTGATTGCCTCATTGTTCGTGGAAGTAACTTACCAAAGTTTGAAAAAAGATGTAATTGCCACCTTGGGGGGAAGATTCAAATTCAAACTTGAGAGGGCCTCTATTTATGTTTGAGATCGTGACAGTTTTCAGCACACAAACAACGCCAACAGGCCTTTATCTTTTCTTTTCTAGGAGTAGGAGTAAACTGTTAAGTAAATTGTACTATGTCGATTAGGCCATACCCTGTCGATTTTGTGCTTCTACTTGGAGATTCAATAAAAGTCTCTTTTATTAAGTCTTCAATTCCATTTCCATCTCATTCCATACTACTACATTTGCTTCCAAAGAAGTCCTGAAACACGGCAAGGAACCAAACTCCACTTCACAAACCACCCACATTCTAGCAAACATCAAATTCTGTTCTGTCGATTGGCTTCTCCCCATCGATTGGATAGAAACCAAAAAATTTAGTAACAATTTTGGTGCTAGAAGGAGGGCTCTTACTAATTTGGAAGTGAGACATGGCACTAAAGACTAGGAATCAACTACCAGCGGATGGTAACAATGACAACAACAACTCTGCCAATGCTAATGGTGGAAATGATGTGAATGAAGGAAACACAACGAATACAAATCAAAGGGTTCCAGAGATAGGCCAGTCAAATGGCCCAGAGATTGAATCATCAAACTTGATTCAACAGTTTGCAAGACTGTTAAGTGATACAGAGAATGAGACAGCCAAAACATTGATGGTAATGTTCAAGGCTGCAGTGGCACAGAATCAATCAACTCAACCAACAGTTGAAGTGCCAGTCAGTGTGAATGTTAACCCTGGACATAGTAGTGGACAATTAAATCCCATGAATGACATGCCTTCTTCTCAGGTATTTGATAATCCAACTTTTGATGCCATTTTTACTAGAGTCAATAGAATCTCACTTGGAAATCAAAATTCTGGACAAAATCAAAGTTTTTATCAAAGCATACCGACTACAATTCCTATGAGCATGGGAATTGGAAACAATGGGAATTATAACCCAAATCCGTATAACATAGGGATTGTGGGGCAAAATCTTAATGCAAATTTAAATAGGAATGATAACAGAAACATGCCAAATATGGCTAATGTTGATCCCAATATGTATGGGTATGATCCACCCACATTTAACCAAAATGGGAGAAGGCCATATTACCCTTATGGATATGAGGTGAGGCCTGATCAATTTTCCTAACCAAGTAGGAAGAGTGCAAGAGCCTTATTTACGGGCTCAACTTATGAATATTATGCAAGATATGTATGGTCCTGGATTAAGAAGGATTGAGAAGCCTATGTTTAGGAAACCATATCCAAATTGGGTTGATAATGTGCCTTTTCCTAGGCATTATAGGATTCCAGACTTGGTTCTTTTCAATAGAGAAGAAAATCAGTCGACTGTGGAACATATACGAAGATTTTGCCTACAAATAGGTGAAGCAAATTTAGATGAGGCTTTAAAATTAAAATTGTTCCCACATTCTCTTACTAGAACTGTTTTTTCATGGTTTATTAGTTTACCTCCAAATTCTGTCCATTCTTGGAGAGAAAAGAACAATTCCATACTCAATTCTTTAGGCATGCACTTGAAATTTCAGTGGCAGACTTGGCCAAAATTAGACAAAGGCCTTCAGAGTCTATTGAACAATACATGAACAGGTTTAAAAAGATCAGGAATCAATGCCATTTCTATATTCCAGAATCTGAGATAGTCAAAATTGCCCAAGAAGGGCTTGATTATGACTTTAAGAAACACTTCACTGGAACTGAATTTAGAGATTTATTTGATTTTACATCAAAAGCCATAGGATATGAGGCTATACTCATGGAAGGTGAACATAGGAAGAATAAATCACTTGGTACTTATTACCAAGATATAGAGGGTGATGTGGAAATTGATATTGCTCAAGTAATTGGCAAGGCTCCAATCGTATGTGATACATTAACAAAGGCTGAGAAGCCTGTAAATATGCCCTCATCTCATCCAAATAGAAGGAATCAAGCAAATTTTAGACAATATTCATTTGACTTGTCCAAAGCAAGCCAATTGTTTGATGAACTAATAAACCAAAAGTTCTTAACCTTGTCACCAGGGCATGTAATTCCTCTAGAAAAGGATAGAAAAGGAAAAGATTATTGCAAATGACATAACTCTTTTAGACATAACACTAACAACGATGTTACATTTTGAAATTGTGTGCAGGACCTAATCCAGAAAGGTTTGTTGCAATATGCTAAAGGAAACAAGGAAATTATGGGGATTGATATAGATCCATTTCCTTTAATAGACGTTAATGTGGTGACTACCAAATTAAAGAAAGGAAAAATGGCATCCCAGATTCAAGAAGAAGAGGAAATCATGGAGACTGAAGAAGAGTCACATATTAAGTAGAAATTTGAGAATTATTTCTGTTTAAGATGTGATAGGGAGATTAAGTCTAGTGAAGAAATGATTGCAGAGAAAGAATATAATGGAACCTATGCTAAAGGTTCCACAAAGTTCAATACTATGGGAGGCAATGATTTGCAGATTTATGTTGGCCCAAATTTGATATTTGAAGGTGAAGACCCTGGAATTTTTGTTCCATCTAAGTCCATCAAATGGTATGAGGAAGATGATGGGCCATTCTTGTTCAAAAGATATCTAGTGATTCCTGCAATACCAGGGAAACCAGATTCAAATCTGATCTATCCACCTATGTTTAGAGGAAGAGGTTCATATCCAAGGGGTATGAGATCAAGGGGGAGATTCCCTTTTTTCAGGGGTGGATACCAAGGGAGAATGGTTGTTCCACCAAATATTGAACATCACATGTAGGACACTGTAAGGCATCCTAAATTCCCAAACGTAGGGGAATTTGTTCCTATCACTAACACTCAGAAGATGAGGTTACAGAGGAAGATTTCAGAAAGGGAAAAAAGAGACTCATACATGGAGACAGAACCAACACAATGGCCAGAATTGAAGGCCAAAGCAACTCCGAGTCAACCAGTTCCTATGGTTTGGAATAGAGAACCAACAATGCCTAAACATAAGGCAAAAGAGACAGAGAAGCATTGGGGGCAAACAAACAAACCAACTCCTGCCCAAAGACTTGGGGGGCAAGGCCTAAGTTCATCATATACTTCTGTTATGTCGATCAAAGAACAGAAGGCAGAATTTAAGAAGAGCTTGAAAAAGAAGATAGCAGAATTTCAATAGGTCTTGTTGGAAGATGATGAAGATGATGACTTGTTGTTTGTCGATAGTTCAGATATCATGAAGGATGATCCCAAGGATGACAAGAATGAAGTGGACTCTCAAAAGTCTGCTACTTTTGGCCAAGCATTGGCTACTATCCAATTTGGGTCAGTTTCTCCTACTAAACTTCCTTGTAATATGATTTTGGTCTTACCAAAAACTTTTCAGGAAAAACCTAATCAACCAACAAGTTTGGAAGGAGATGTAGAGGACAAAACAAATGCAATAGTTAAGATAAATGAACAAGAGAAAAAATTTCAGCAATAGTCTATAAGAGTTGAAAAAGATACAAAAGGAAAAGACATTGTGGTACTAAGGTCTCCTGATGATATCTTGGTTTGGCATCTTAAACCTTTGTATATTATGCTACATATCAATGGTCAACCTATTAAGAAGGTTTTAGTTGATAATGGGGTTATTGTTAATATCTTACCTTCAAAAATGATGAAGGTTTTGAACAAAAATGAATAAGACTTGATTCTAATAGAGGTAACAGTTGGAAACTTTGAAGGAGGATGCTCACCTGCTAAAGGTGTGATCTCTTTCCAACTGCAGATTGGAAATAGGAAGATGAATACCACTTTCTTTGCTATTGACTCTTCCTCCAATTACAATGCCTTATTAGGCAGAGATTAGATTCACATAAATGGTTGTGTGCCTTCTTCTTTGCACCAGGCATTAATATTTCTGAAGCAAGGACAGAACAAAGAAGCAACAGAAATGGAGATTTTCTGGGCAGATAAGCATCCATTCAAGGCAGACACAAACAATGTGGAAGCAGGTCTATATGATGAAGACTTATGGCCAATAAAGATTGAGGAATCAGAGGTAAAGTCAGTAGGGGCAAGTCTCACTGAAAGCCAGTTTCTTAAATACATCAAAGATGGTTTTCAAGAGCTGAGTAGGGATTTGTTAGGCCTAATATAATTTTAAGGTCTAGTGGTTCTGAGTCCAAAGTTCCATATGTCTAGTGCTATATTGAATCATGTGGATGAAGAGTTGGCTACTTTAAAGCCACTTTTAAGAGGTTGTTTTCTTTTATTGTGTCTAGAAAGTTAGAGGCCGATGAGCCTATTTCTTGTAATTGGGCAGACTGTGTGATAGATGATAGTCCTTTAACTCTTAAGGAATTGGCTATGGAAGATCTTAAAGCTGCTCCTGCTAAGCTTGATGATCTTAAGGCAGAATTTAAAGATCCTTTAGAGGATTTTAATGTAGGAACAGAAGAAGATCCTAAAATTATTCATGTATGTGCTTCTTTACCTGATGAAATGAAAGATCGTTTGAAGTATTTGTTGTCAGAGTTTAAAGATTGTTTTGCTTGGGATTATCCTGATATGCCTGGTTTGGATAGATCATTGGTTGAACATAGGATTCCTATTAAGGAAAACTTTGTTTCATACCAGCAAACCTCAAGACAGATGACACCTGAGGTACAAAGAGAAGTAAAGAAAGAAATGGAAAGATTGTTTAAAGCCAAATTTATTAGGCCTGTTAGATATGTGGAATGGATTTGTAACATTGTTCCTGTGGTTAAAAAGAATGGGAAAGTTAGAATATGTATTGATTTTAGAAATTTAAATACAACATCATCAAAAGATGAGTATCATATGCCTATTGTAGACCATTTGGTGGATGCAATTGCAGGCCATCAATTTCTTTCCTTCATGGATGGATATTCTGGTTATGATCAGATATTCATTGCTGAAGAAGATACTCATAAGACTGCATTCAGATGCCCAGAATCTATTGGGTTGTTTGAATGGATTGTAATGGCATTTGGATTGAAAAATGCAAGTGCAACTTATCAAAGAACTATGAATGCAATCTTTCATGATTTGATTGGAAGGTTCATGGAAGTTTATATTGATGATGTAGTTGTGAAATCCCATACGTTTGATGATCATATTGATCATTTGAAACAAGTTTTGTAAAGGATGAGACAATATCAATTAAAAATGAATGCAACAAAGTGTGCTTTTGGAGTCACTGCTGGAAATTTCCTTGGATTCCTAGTGCATAAAAAAGGAATTGAAGTTGACAAGGATAAAACTAAAGAAATTATGGAAGCACAGCCCCCAACAAATAAACAAGAACTCCAACAGTTCTTGGGGCAAGTTAATTTTCTTAGGAGATTTATTTCCAACTTGTCTGGAAAGACTCTTACTTTTTCACCATTTTTGAAATTAAAATCTCAAAAAGATTTTAAATGGGATGGAGAACATCATAAGGCTTTTGAATTTCTAAAACAATCATTAATTAAGCCTCATGTTCTTATGCCACCAATATTTGGTAAGCCTTTGAAGTTATATATTTCAGCTAGTCATCAGTCGATTGGCAGTCTTTTGGCTCAAGACAATGAGGATGGCCATGAACAAGCCATATATTATCTCAGTAGAAGATTAAATGAGTGTGAGATAAAATATAAACCAATTGAAAAGTTATGCCTTACATTGTATTTTTCTGCAATCAAATTGAAGTATTATATGTTGCCATCAATGGTGCATGTGATTGCACAAACTGATATCATTAAGTATATTCTAACAAGACCTATATTAAGAGGTAAGTAAGGCAAATGGCTATTAGCTTTGGTGGAGTATTGCTTACAATATGTGCCTCAAAAGGCAGTAAAAGGTCAAGCATTGGCTGACTTTTTAGCAGATCATCCTAACATGTTAATGGAAAAGGATGAATTTAAATTCATTTGGTTGAAATAAAACCTTGGAAGCTATCATTTGATGGTTCTAAAACTAATAGAGGAGTTGGGGCTGGAGTAGTTCTAACGTCTCCAAAAGGAGAACTATTACAGTTTTCCTTTCAATTAGATGAAAACAGAATTTTGTCTAATAATCAAGCTGAATATGAAGCTTTAATTATTGGCTTAGAAATTGCAAAAGAATTAAATATAAGACATTTAGATGTTACAGGGAACTCACAATTGGTGATTCGACAGGTAATAGGTGAGTATAAGTGCAATCATCCATTATTAGAATTATAATTGCAAAAAAAGTCAAGACTCTTATGACATATTTTGATGATTTGCAATTGCAACATATATTTAGATTAGAAAATGGTGAAGCCAATCAAATGGCACAAATTGCTTCTGGAGTTAGGATTCCAGAAGGACAAAATGAAAAGTTAATAAGAATACAAAAGAGATTTTTACCTTTCTCTATTGAAAGAGAGAGAAATGACCTGGATGTCATGGAAATTAACCTATCTGATGATTGGAGGGTTCCAATAAAGAGGTTTTTAGAAAATCCAAATGAGAAGATAGATAGATATATAAAACAAAAGGCTATTAATTACATCATTTTAGGGGATGACTTATTTAGAAAGTCATCAGATGGTGTTCTATTGTTATACATTGCAAAGCCTCAAACAATGACAGTTATGGGAGAAGTCCATGAAGGGACTTGTGGATCCCATCAGTCTGGAGAGAAAATGAAATGGTTAATTAAAAGATATGGCTATTATTGGCCAACTATAAGGAAAGATTGCATTACATATGCAAAGGGTTGTCAAAAATGTCAACAATATGGGCCAATACAAAGGGTTCCAGCTTTTCCTTTACAGTCAATTGTTAAACCTTGGCCCTTCAAAGGATGGGCAATTGGCATAATTGGTGAAATTAAGCCCCATTCTTCTTTACAACATGAATATGTAATGGTGGCTACAGACTATTTTACAAAGTGGACAAAGGCTATTCCTTTAAAGAGTGTGGCTCAAAAACAAGTGATTGATTTCTTGAAAGAATATATTTTCTGTCGATTTGGTCTTCCAGAAACAATTATTGTTGACCAAGCATCTGTGTTTAATGGTCAAGAGGTAATGGCTTATGCCAGTTTATATGGAGTTAAAATTTTAAACTCTTCTCCTTAGTATGCTCAAGCAAATGGACAAGTAGAATCCACCAAAAGGATTATTAAAAATACTATGGGCAGCATGCCCTTAGGAAATTTTGTTTTCCCAAAGCAAGGCATAGAGCCCGGATCGAGGGAGCGCTAGCGGGGAAGCAAGCGCTCGGAATACAGAGTCGCCACTTGGGTTTGAAGGTCCGACACCCAAGGAACCGTATTTCGAAGCACCTGTCGCGCTATTTGATTTGAAAAAGTGAAGGTACCAGTCCGTCATAACCATATCTGGGTTCGGGAGCCAGGTTACGAGAGGGGAAGGGTTTTAAGGCACCCCTCTCGCCCAATCCGGAGATCGGTCTCTACTTAGACATTTTGTGAAATATTGCGATTCTTCTTTTATTAATCAATTTTTAGCCAATTAGGGCGGGGAACGGTTTAATGGGGATTAAAGCTGTAACAGTTTGCAGGATGTGATAGATGGCATGCTCTCGTATTGAAACAGTTAGAATAGGATGAAAACAGACTCCTATGGGAGTTTAAACAGACTGGAAGGCACCTGTTTTGGAGTGACATGCGCAGGAAGAAACCAGCATGCGCTGATCAAGTCACTACATGCTAATCACACATGCACGCGCCAATAAGCTTAAGCCCACAGCTCTTATTCTCAAACCTCTAGTCTCTAGAAATGACCAGTGCACACCCAGGACAAACCAAGCAGTTCATAGGCAGTTGATAAGCAGTTCTAAACAGTTTAAAGGCTGAAAAGCCCTATAAATTAACAAAATACCCCATAAACATTGTGGGGACAAAACAGAGGCCTAAAACCAAGTTACCCAATGCGAATGCCACTCACTGGTCAGAGACTGCTCCAGCGCGCGCGGGCAAGCCATAGACGTGCGCAGGTATGAGCCTACAAACCAGTGTTTGGTTTCACATGTTTCTGGATTCTGGTACATGTCCAGAATGGTCCCAGGGGTACTCCACATCAACAGATATGCATATTGAAATACAGCTAGTATTTCTAACAAAAGAAAGCAGTAAACTGGTTATTTACATGCTTACAGTGATGTATACAAACAAAAAGATATAAAACAATAGAAAACCAATCCCTACGCAGACCTGCGCGTGCAACCACAAAGTGGCGCGCGCGTGCTATGGACCGGCGCGTGCTGGTTCCTACCACGACGGTTTCTGAAACTCTACCAGCTTTCGGTCCAGGACTGGTATTGATTACCAGCCTTGACCCTGCCAGCCCCCCTCAGGGATCAGAACAGATAGCAGAACAAAGGAGTTATACCTTTGGCCTTTGAGGTTTGAAAGGTGATTAAGCTTTGAGGTTTGAGGTTGTATGAGGTATTTGAGTGAGAACAAGCTATGTTCTTGGGTGCCTTTGTATCTCTTTAGTTTGCTTAAAAGAGTACAAAGTGATAACCCTTTTAGTATGAATTTTTGTAACCCTTTGAAAGAGAGACAATGAGGGCTATTTATAGGAGGAGAGTGGTGGTAGATATGGAGGTGCAACCAGCCAACAAGGGCTGGTTGGAGTTGCTTTGGTGGCCAAGTTTCCACCTTTGGAAAGGTTGGTAGGAGATATGAGAGATGTGGACACCTCTTGTCCGAATACTGCTTTTCCGGCAAAATGGAAGCTTCCAATGGGCTATACTCTCCTGATAATGACTTATGCACGCTGTATAAAGCAAGTTTGACCAGACGCTGACCAGCGCGCGTGAGTCTAGGACATGCGCGCGCAAGTCAACGCCATAGGTTAACCAGCACGCAGCAGTTGTGGACTAGCGCGCGCAAGTCCAAGCCATCCAGAGCTGGTCCACGATCAAACCTGACCACCTGACCAACACCTGGCACTTTGACCCACGCGCACTGGGTCTTAACCAACGCATGCGAGTAGGGTTTTGGTAGGTTTAAGGATTAGGTTAGGTTCAAAAGGGGTATCAAACACTCAAAACTCAAACATGCTATCATTCCCGGGGTGTTCTTGATCCGTTTCATCTTCGGGGAATCAAAAACCTAAAGTAAACTAATCTGGAAGTTGCTAATCCAAAAAAAAAAAAAAACTAATCTGAAAGCTCAGATTGGGGTGTCTACAGTAGCCCTTCTTTGACAGCACTTGAAGCACCATCGACTTGGTACAAGTAACGTTAAAGATTTCTAGACACCTCTCAAGGCAATCCAGAGCAGAACATACTTGTAAAGTAGACAAGAAAACTTAAGGAACCTGATTGAAGAAATGGACGAACGGTTTATTGCTAGGGATGGAAGTAGAAGTGGATGATTGCATCGCTGCTTGTTGATCGAATTTGGACAAGACAGGCTGTCGATGCAGATGTGGACAGGGCACACCGTCGTTGCTGGGGATCAAGCTATCCTCGGCACAAAGCATTCCAACAAACACAAGTAAGTCGTGTTAGGTAGGTTAAATTCCATCTGTTGGGAATCAGAGCCAATCTCCTTATCAAAGACCATCCGAGACAGAGCAATAAGGCTGCTGGAAGATGCGCTTGCGGCTAGACTAAAGGTGGTTGTTCGGGACAGGCCAAGGCGGACTCTTCTGTAGAACAATTAGTTGCGGATGAACAGACCGTCGGACGATATTCTGATCGTCGTTGTGGACTGAATAGACAATATTCTGATCGCCGTTTGAAGGAGTAACGCGAACAATATTCTAACTGTCATTGATGATATGGCTGATCATCACTGAAAGACTGAGACGGACGATATGGCTGATCGTCGTCGAATTGGAAGGGCGGATCACTATACAAAATGATCGAGCCATTGGAAATGGGACAGGATCGGCTGTCGTTGATTTGAAAGGGCGGATCACTATACAAAATGATCGAGCCGTCGGAAATGGGACAGGACCGGCTGTCGTTGATGGAAAGAGCAGATCACTATACAAAATGATCAAGCCATTGGAAATGGGACAGGACCGGCTGTCGTTGATTTGAAAGGGCGGATCACTGTACAAGATGATCGAGCCATCGAAAATGGGACAGGACCGGCTGTCGTTGATGGAAAGGGTGGATCACTATACAAAATGATCGAGCCATCGGAAATGGGACAGGACCGGCTATCGTTGATGGATGGAAACGGACGACATGGCTGATCGTCGTTGTGGCAAACAAACAGAGATGAGGGAGACTTCTAAACTCCTTTGTGAACAAACAAATTCCGGCTCCGCAGGATCGCATCCTTTGGTTTACAAACAGAAATTAGGGAGATTTCCATTGCCTTCGCTAACAAACAACACCGATTCCGCAGGATAGCATCCTTTGGTTTACAAACCGAGATTAGGGAGATTTCCATTGCCTCCGCTGACCAACAAGAACAATACCACAGAAGATTGCATCGCATACTTCGGCAAGCAAATACATGATAGCAACCATTCGGGCATAACTCCCATAAACTAGCTACCTTCCTGCTGTCGATACTTGGCAGACTTTTCTTGCTTCCAACATTTGATATACACAATATGCAATGATGTATACTTTTTGAATGCACAAATTGAAAATGCAGACACAAGCTAAGGGCGGCTCGTAGGAGGACTACGATGCTTGAGGACTACCAATGAGCCTCATTACTTTACTGTCTTTTGCTTCTGAAATGCGCACCCAGATAGATAGACATTGAGTGGGCTAGCGTGCCCCAGTCGATATTCAGCAGTGGCATAAGTTGCATTGGGCCTGCGTGCCCCGTTCTTTGATGCTTGGGTGGATGTGCCCTAGAGATATGCTTTGCTTGGCCTTGGGCTGACGTGCCCTTGTCGTTCACTAGATTCCACTACTTGTGGATTACAGATGTTAGGGTAGCAATGTAAAAATTGCATTTTCCAGTTTATTGATTCCCTTTGGACAATGTCTAAAAGAACGCATAAACCAACTGCTAATATCTAGCTTGCATTGACAAGTGAACTGAATCGACAAACAGACATGCGCACATGTACAAACTCACCTAGCTCGAACGAAAAGGGAATTCCACTGCTTGTGGATTACAGATGTTAGGGTAGCAATGTAAAAATTGCATTTTCCAATTTATTGATTCCCTTTGGACAATGTCTAAAAGAACGCATAAACCAACTGCTAATATTTAGCTTGCATTGACAAGTAAACTTAATCGAAAAACAGACATGCGCACATGTACAAACTCGCCTAGCTCGAACGAAAAGGGAAAAAGAGCCCCAAGAAACGACGCGGACCCTTAGACACGCGGAAAATAATGAAATTTTGGGCATTAACGGGCCAAAACTCACAATATCCCTAAACAATGTGTAAGATAGATGTACAATGACTCGTACGGAGAAACAAAACCGAGAAAAACATCTCGATATGACAATGGATTGAAAAACTAGAAAAATGTCACAAAAACGGACATAAGATGCAAAAGATGACTCATATAGGCCCGGACTGAAACCGACACCCCCGCATAGTCACATTAGGTCCCTATGACATGCACGGCATGACAAAACTTGGCACAAGCCCCTTGAAGGACATTCAAGGTGCTTTGAACTTGTGACAGAAAAATGATAAGTTGGAGGCAGTAGCTGACTGCTTCTGTTTGCTGCTGGAACTGAAGACGCGCACGTAAGTTTGAGACCAACGCGCATCATTTTGAACAAACGCGCGTGAACCTCAAACTAGCGCAAGTGACTACAAGGAGGCTGCAGCTGCTCACACCAAACTTCGCTGAACTTTAGAATAAACTGTGAGCCATTAGGCCTTGCAAGCATTTTGTTCTGTTTTTCATGCTTAAACTGTTTTTAAGGCTTTATGCTCAGCCTGTAAATTGAAGAAGTAGTTTGTAATAAACTTGAAAGATGAAAGGTTTCCCCCTTCTGTTTCTTCAACGAAGCTTGTCTTGTACTTGACCCTTCTCAACCCTTGGCATGTACCAAAACGTCAACCATGGATCCAATTGATAGATTATGACCGAGTCTCGAAGAGAGACTGCCTACGTATCCCATTCTGGGGAATCAGGTCAAAACGTAGTTCAGGCAAGGGTTAACTCTCGAGTATTTACCTCTCCTTTTATGCTCTAACTTTTGCCTAATACCACCCATTCGGGTTTTCAGTCTAGCGAGCTTTTGAATATTGCCTATTTACTTTTGCCTAGACCCCCTCTTCATAATTTTTCGGGCTAGCAGGCTGCTCTAACTTTTGCTTGGAACTACCCACCCTTGGGGTTTTCAGCCCAACGAGCTTCTCTCAAGGAAAAGTAGCTTTTAAATTGATCCAGGTTGACCCAGGTATTGAATATGTTGCCGTCGAGGTCGATGATCTTTGGCCGCAGCCCCAGATACAATGGCTTTGATGACGCAAGGTTAAGAGTACTTCATTTGATATGCCTTGTTCCGGGCCATTTTGTACACTTTCTCATTTGTGCCTGGCGGAACACTGTTGCCGTTGCTTTGAACATGGTACAAGGTCTGGAGCCTTCTGAGCTTCTGCTTTCTGGCTTGACATCCGGTAGCTGGGGATTTGATTCTTCTTTATCTAAGGATCAACGCAAGGCGTGACTTAATGAGACCATGCCAAAACATTGATAAATTCTTCGAGCCTGTCTGACCGGGCGCAATGCTCCTCTGGGTGCAGTGTTGAACCAAATTTGAACCATCCGAAGGTCTACCTCATCTTTCAAGTTTATTTGAAACCACTTCTTCTTTTAATAGGCTGAGCATGCCTTTCGTCTTCCCTTTCGGCAAGGGAACACATTTCCTTAGGGATGATCCCGTCGAAATCTATCCCTTCGTCGTTAGGGTCGACACAGTTTATATAAAAGCCAGCGAAGTACTTTTAGAAGCAAGATAATGCATATCATAAAAAGAACCCTCGGGGTTGCCAAGTACAGCAAAAGACACGAACTAAAATAGAAGCTACGACGTGGAGGGCCATGAGGCACAAACTCCGACTCAGAGCTAGACCTACAAACGTAAAAGGCTCCGTGTCATACTCAGACAAAACGCCAATGCAAACTAGACGCGGTTTTGAAATGCAAATTTTAAAAGCTACCCTTAGCTTCCACAAAGAGAGGGGTAAAGTCCTCGAGGGTGTCAGGCCCAAGCAACAACACTTTGGCTTCCTCAGCTTCTTCGACCAAACCCACTTGAGAGAATTCCTTGAACAGCAGTTCTGAGCTCTCATGATTGAAAAACCTCAGCCAATCTGCCTTCCCCTTTGATTGATTAAACTTCCTCTTGGATTCCTCATTTGCAAGCCCCTCATCGCTGTCAATCCAGGTGTCGGTAGTGAAGACCTCGATTGCCCAACCTACAGCCATCATGTTAACCTCCGGTTCGGATGGGATGGATACGATGGGTTTGGGTTGGTTTGCTGGGGCGATATAGTGGCTAGGGTTGAATATGGTGGAGCTCAAGTTGATTTGAGTGGAGATAGTGGATGTCTGACCAACTTACGAGCCAGAGTTGAGCTGAGGAAAGGATTTGGAGATAGTATCGGCTTTTGATGAAGGTGGGATTGGGATGATGCCACAATCGATGAGATCTTGAATGGCATGTCGAAGCCGGAAGCAAGCATTGGTAGAATGACTAGGCGTTTGATGATAGGTGCAATAGAGGTTATGTTTGAAATTGGCAAGGGGATTTTTGGGTAATGGAGTTGGATTGAAGGGCTTGATGGAACCAGCATTAAGGAGCTTCTCATAAACTGAGGCCAAAGGCGCAGAGAAGCATGAGAAAGTCCTCGGTGGGTTCCGACAAGTGAATTGAGAATTCAAAGCGGAACCCTTGTTTGCTTTGCAATTGCACCACATTGCCCCATCAACAGGATGCATTCTTTTGCCTTTGGGGTTGAATTCATCACTAAGCATGTCCTCCCCTTTGGCAATGGTTATGAATAAGGACCCAGCATCCTCCTTTGGATAGTTCCTAGCCTCATGAAATTCAGCCAGGTCTTTGAACATGTCCTTCGAGCACAGCTTGATCCTAACCGCAGGAGTGTGGCAAGCTTGAGAGGGTTCCTTGACTTGCCCCATATCTGGTTGCGGGGCTGTGGAGGTAAAGAGGCCAACCAGTCCCTGGACCATAACCATTTGTTTGTCCATCTTGTGACCCAATTCCTCTATAGCTTTCTTGAGCTCAGTCAGCTCTATTTGTGCTGCCATTCTGGATTAATGAACGAGGAAGGTGATATGACCTTTGTTGGAAGTGTGGCTCAACAGAGCTGTGGGTAGCGCTACTGGGGTTTCCATGTAGCACTACCGGATTGGCTTTGGGTAGGGTAGCGCTACATTGGTTTCTATGTAGCGCTACCGGTTTGCTTCGGGCTAGGGTTTGTATAGGGCGGGTATATAAGGCTCCCTATTGTAAAACCCTAATGTACTGGAACTGTGATAATAAGAACAGTAGCCGCTCCCGTGGACGTACCCGGTTTTGGGGAACCACGTATATTGCTGTGTTGATTTCTTTACTGTTTATACTCGTAAATCGTGTGCGTGTGTGTTTTGATCCTAACAAGTGGTATCAGAGCTTCAGGCTATTTTTTAATCACGCGAAGAACGATGTCATCGAGTTCGTCTGTTACGAAGTTTGACGTTATGAAGTTCGATGGAACTTCAAATTTCAGATTGTGGCAACAGCGGGTAAAGGATCTGTTGGTGCAGCAGGGTTTATACAAGGGGCTGAAGGCGAAACCAGAGGCCATGTCAAACGACGATTGGGAAGAACTCCAGATGAAGGCGGTGAGTATGATTTGTTTGTGTCTTGCAGACGAAGTCATGTATCACGTGTTGGGTGATGAATCGCCGGCTGGGGTCTGGACTAAACTGGAAAGCAGGTATATGTCGAAGTCATTGACGAACAAACTGTTTCTGAAACAGAAACTGTTTGGGTTGAAGATGGCCGAGGGTGCTGATCTGATTCAGCATATCAACACGTTCAATTAGGTTGTGAGCGACCTGCAACGGATTGACGTAAAGTTTGAGAAGGAAGACCAAGCGCTGATGTTACTGTGTTCACTACCGATTTCTCTCGAAACTCTCGTTACAACCTTACTCTGGGGGAAAGAAACCCTAGAACTGGAGGAAGTCACTGCAGCCCATCTGGCGTATAATCAACGCAAGCAACAAACAGAGTCGCTGCAGGGTGAAGGTCTGGTGGTTAAGGGGTACGAGGATCGTGACAGGAAGAAGGACAATGGTAAATCAGTTTCGGGGCGTGGGAGGTCTCAGTCAAAGAACAGGTCCGAGGGCACGTTTGAGTTCAAGTGTTACAGGTGTCATGAACCGGGGCACATGAAGAAAGACTGTCCGCAGAAAGGAAAGGGAACTGACTGGAAGAAAAAAGGAAAGGCAGGAGAGAGGAAAGATGGGTCATCAAGTTCTGCGAATCTTGTAGAGCAGGAATCAGATGACGGTGACATGCTTTCGGTTTCAGCAACTTCGGATCACCTGGCAGACTCATGGATTCTGGATTCAGCATGCTCGTTTCATGTGACGCCTAACAGGGAGTGGTTTGACACCTACAGGTCAGTAAATTGTGGAAATGTTCGAATGGGTAATGATGCATCATGTGAAGTCATTGGAATAGGCACAATTAAGATCAGGATGTTTGATGGTGTTGTAAAAACCTTAAGTGAAGTTAGGCATGTTCCATATTTGAGGAAAAATTTGATTTCGTTGGGAACCTTAGACTCTAATGGCTGTGAGTATAAAACAGGAGGTGGAGTCATGAAGGTAACGAAGGGTGCTTTGGTGATTATGAAGGGTATTAAGATTGCTGGTAATATCTTTCGTTTGATAGGAACTACAGTTGTAGGTGGAGTTGCTGCTACCACCACAACTGAGGATACTGATGATACCATGCTTTGGCATATGCGATTGGGACATATGGGAGAGCGTGGGATGTTAGAGCTGCATAAGAGGAATCTGCTGAAAGGGGTTAAATCATGTAAACTGGATTTCTGCAAGTTTTGTGTTCTGGGGAAACAGTGTAAGGTGCAGTTTAGGAATGCAACTCACAAAACAAAGGGAATTCTTGACTACGTTCATTCAGATGTTTGGGGGCCAATGAGGGTAGCTTCGAAAGGAGGATCTCTGTATTTCTTGACCTTTATCGATGATTTTTTGAGGAAAGTTTGGGTGTACTTCATGAAGCACAAATCTGAAGTCTTTGTTAAGTTCAGAGTGTGGAAAGCTGAAGTGGAAAACCAGACAGGGAAAAAGATTAAGTGCCTCAGGACAGATAATGGGAAGGAATTCAAGAATGGGCCTTTTCTGAAATTTTGTGAGGAACATGGGATTCAGCGGCACTTTACTGTTCGGAAGACACCACAGCAGATGGGGTGGCAGAAAGGATGAACAGAACTATAGCAGAAAGGGCACGGTGTTTGAGATTGAATGCGGGACTTCCGAAGGTTTTTTGGGCAGAAGCAGTGAGTATGGCATGCTTTGTTATAAACAGGTCACCGAGTGCTGCTTTGGAAGGGAAGGTAGCTGAGGAGATGTGGACAGAGAAAAAGGTTGACAACTCAGGGTTGAGAATCTTTGGGTGTCCGGCCTATGTTCATGTTCCCAGTGATGAAAGGTCAAAGCTTGATGCGAAGTCTAGACAGTGTATCTTTCTTGGTTATGAGAAAGGGGTCAAAGGGTACAAGCTTTGGGATCCAGAGACAAAGAAGGTGGTGATCAGTAGGGATGTGGTATTTGATGAGGACTCTATGATCAAGGCACATCAGAAGGTTCAAAATTCTGAGTCAGAGGAAGTGAGCAGCAGACAGCAGGGTGTAGAGATTGAGTTGGAAAGTATTGATAGGGATGATACTCAACCAGATGAACAGCTTGATCAACAGCAGCAGCAGGAGCAGCAGCAAAGCTTGGCCGCTGGGAGAACCAAGCGCACTATCAAACCACCAGTGAGGTATGGGTTTGAAGACTTGGTTTCTTATGCATTGACTACTACCGGTGGGGATCCATCTACTTTTCAGGATGCTATCACGAGTTCTGAAAGGGACAAATGGATGGAAGCCATGGTGGAGGAAATGGAGTCTTTGCATAAGAATAAGACTTGGGAGTTGAAAGAACTGCCCATGGGAAAGAAGCCAGTGGGTTGTAAGTGGGTATACAAGCGGAAAGAAGCAGCAACAGAAAAGGAGAGGGAAAAGTTCAAGGCTCGGTTAGTGGCAAAGGGGTATTCACAGAGGAAGGGGATAGATTTTGATGAGGTCTTTTCTCCAGTGGTGAGGCATACGTCAATCAGGATTATCTTGGCATTGGTGGCTGGTTATGATCTTGAGTTAGAGTAGATGGATGTGAAAACGGCATTCCTCCATGGTGAATTGGAGGAAGTCATTTACATGGAGCAGCCTGAGGGGTTCAAGCAGCCAGAGACTGAGCATCTTGTTTGTAAGTTGAAGAAGTCACTTTATGGGCTGAAACAGTCTCCAAGACAATGGTACAAGAGGTTTGACTCTTTCATGATACGGATTGGGTACACACGCTGTGAGTATGATTGTTGCGTTTATGTTAAGAGTCTTGATGATGGTTCCTATATTTTCTTGCTTCTTTATGTGGATGATATGCTGATTGCTGCAAGGAGTATGGTTGAGGTTAACAGGTTGAAGTCTTTATTGGGTAAAGAGTTTGACATGAAGGATTTAGGAGCAGCTAGAAAGATACTTGGGATGGAGATTCGAAGAGATAGGTCAGCTGGTAAGTTGTGGTTATCTCAAAAGAATTATGTGGTGAAAGTGTTGGAGAGGTTTAGTATGGATAATGCCAAACCGGTCAGCACTCCATTGGCAAGTCATTTCAGATTATCTTCAGCTCAGTGTCCGGTGTCAGATGAAGAAATTGAGGATATGTCAAGGGTTCCTTATGCGAGTGCAGTGGGTTGCTTAATGTATGCAATGGTTTGTACGAGGCCCGATTTGGCACATGCAGTTAGCACAGTCAGTAAGTACATGTCCAAACCAGGCAGAGAGCATTGGAATGCAGTTAAGTGGATGTTCAGATACTTGAAGGGTACTTCGGATCGTGGGATTATGTTTGGTAGGCAACGGGATCAGATTTCAGTTGTTGGGTATGTGGATGCGGATTATGCTGGGGGTTTGGATGACAGAAGGTCTACAACTGGTTATGTGTTTACACTTGTGGGTGGGCCTATTTGTTGGAGATCCATGGTACAACCTCTGGTGGCTTTATCTACTACTGAGTCTGAGTATATGGCGGTGACTGAGGCAGCTAAGGAAGCATTGTGGTTGAAAGGGTTTGTGAAGGAGCTTGGCATAGATCAAGGTGGAGTACAGTTGCATTGTGATAGTCAGAGTGCTATTTATCTGGCAAAGCATCAGGTGTATCATGCTCGAACCAAGCATATCGACGTGAGGTTTCACAAGGTGAGAGAGTTGATTGATGCAGGTGATTTGATACTGGAAAAGGTGCATACTTCTGAGAATGCAGCTGATATGTTGACAAAGACGGTTACTGTAGACAAGTTCGAGCATTGCTTGGACTTGTTTAATGTCTCCAGGTGCTAGGCAATCGGAGACGCCCCCATGAGTTGACTGGATTGGAGTGGGGGGGTTATCTCCTGAAGGGGTGAGTGTGTATTCGCCAAGGTGGAGATTGTTGGAAGTGTGGCTCAACAGAGCTGTGGGTAGCGCTACTGGGGTTTCCATGTAGCGCTACCGGATTGGCTTTGGGTAGGGTAGCGCTACATTGGTTTCTATGTAGCGCTACCGGTTTGCTTCGGGCTAGGGTTTGTATAGGGCGGGTATATAAGGCTCCTTATTGTAAAACCCTAATGTACTGGAACTGTGATAATAAGAACAGTAGCCGCTCCCGTGGACGTACCCGGTTTTGGGGAACCACGTATATTGCTGTGTTGATTTCTTTACTGTTTATACTCGTAAATCGTGTGTGTTTCGATCCTAACAACCTTGGAAGCGAAGGTGTAACAGTCCCGGCAGACGTTCCCAAGCAGGTTTGGCTCTTCTTTTAAGTACCTTATTCGACGATGCAATGGCCCAAAGATTTGACAATAAAGTAATGTGAAAGCTCAGAGATGTCCTTTCAGTACTTTATTGAAAGAATTGAAAGAACGAAAATGCACAGGTCATCATCATCAGTGTCCTCCTAGACTCTAGAACTAGAGACGAGTTTGTCTCATGATGTTCGAACGCTACCAGAATCCTCAGAATTCTTTTCGGCGATGTGTCCCTGAGTAGATCGACAGATCCTAAAAAATGTCAAAATAGACTAAATCTTCGATTAGTCCCATTTGAAGCTTCAACTTTGAACTTGGAACAACTCGGTATTGATGGCGTGACACCTTAACCGGGGTGGCGCCAACGACATCATGCTTTAGCCGGGGTGGTGTACGTGCTTTGCACGATAACCAGAATGATATCAATGTCACAACATCAATACTTTGTGGTTCCTTATTGTCGGTTAAATCCTCAATCGGGCATGAGTCAAGGACTTAGTAAATTTTGATTTCTCAAAGGCTCGCTGATCTAAGGACTTTGAAAAATTAACAACATGCACCATCGAGATGCACGACTTTTCATCGGGTCTAGCAGCGTCCTAATAAGCATAAGACAGACTCGAAAGCGAGAGACAACCTAGAAGCCGCCCTAAACATGCTCCTACACAAAACAGTATGTATGTATGTACAGTTCCAGAGACGAGTTTGCCTCACGAATTTCAGACTCTGCCGGAATCCTAAGAATTCTTTTCGGCGATGTGTCCCTAAGTAGATCGACAGATCCTAAAAGATGTCAAAATAGACTAAATCTTCGACTAGTCCCTTTTAAATGGAACAACTCGGTGTTGATGTCATGGCACCTTAACCTTGAACACCGCGGTGTATAGTGACTTCGCACTTCAACCTGGGTAGCACCAGTGACACGACATCATTACTTTGTTGTTCCTTATTTTTCGGTTGAATCCTCAATCGGGCATGAGCCAAGGATGTAGTAAATTTTGATTTCTCAAAGTCTCATTGAACTAAGGATTTTGTAAGTGCAGGAAAACTAAGAGTAGTTTAAGTAGCACAAGATTGTAACGGCTACTTCGTGATCCTCGCCGGAACCCTAATACGTTGCCGGAGTTCTTATCTGCAAAACAGATAAGGGGTGAGCGCACCTTTGCCGCTCGTGGCAAAGGCCCTCCGATGCCTAAGTTAGTATCACGTACTAATGGAAAACCCTAATTAAGCATAAGAGAATGCGTGTAACTGTAATGTCTTGTGTACCTTTTTCCTCTCGATTAGCTTTATATTTATAGGTTCATGGATGCTTGCTGCCCAAGTATCCATGTTGCCCTAGGTTTCCTATCTCGTATAGGAAACCCAGAATATCTCGGATTCTCATTCCCTTATCAGTTCATCACTTTAGTCCGTTTAGGACTCCTTTCCATAGCTGGCCGAACCTCCCATTCCCATTGGGTATGTCTCCTAGATCCTGTTTTATTGGGATCTTATAGTATACACGGAATATCCCTGTTTCTAGAACCTTCTGGAACGTTTCCTGCATCTAGGACTGCTTTTCGTACAAATCCCCTCCTGTTCGGCTATTTTGCTGCCGAACAGACTACTTGGACCAATGACTTCTCATGTCACTGCTCCTTCGTCAATCTCTCGATCCAATACTCTCTGGACCTTGACCCGGTACAGACTCTCTGGACCAATGATTCCTTATATCACTAGTCCCAATCGCCGATCACCGTATTGCACGGCGACTGTCCCTATCATAACTATACCGTGGTCCTACATACCACGTGTTCGGACCATCTTGCACCTGTTCGGGATTTACTCCCAACAGATTTGGCGATTGATAATGAACATTCGACAGAATGAACGACTCCTCATCGGGTCCAACAACGTCTTAGATAGCGCAAGATAAACTCGAAAGAAAGAACCACCTTAAACATGCTCCTATGTAAAACAGTGCATGTACAGTACATGCGATAGGGAAAGCGATAACACATAGACAGTATAAGGGGTTAGATGCAAAACAGATCTTACCCTGTAGGTACCTATCCTAGTTTGGAGAGTTCTAGTGCTTTGTATGTGAAAAAGGATGGTTTTGGTTCGTAACAGGTTCCTCGGACTAAAGCCAAGATATACCTCCCGTTGCCCGTGTAACCGCAGAGCAACAGTCAAACGGTAGAATGACTTATCATCGTCGAAGGTTGTTGGGCATTCGGGGTCCCCGGGCTCAAGTAAACCGTGCCGGATTGTCAAAACGCTCCAACGAGGCTATCCCACATCGATGCAAATGAGAATGCTAGAAATTGATTAAGAAGAAGAAGAATCACAAAATCGCAAAATGCTTTTTTAAATTCGGCTCACTTTATTTAGTCCATCTTTAGAGGAAACTACACAAGTGAACAATCGAAAAAGTCCCAGATCAGATTGGCCGGACACAAGGTCCTGTTAAATCACCATTCCAACCTTCGGCAGCGCGAAGCTCACCGTTTTGACAGACTTTTAAGGGATTGTTCACAAGTGTATTAAACTCTAAGTGTGGATTAATATTGGTTCGATCATCCCCAGCAGAGTCGCCACTGTGGGCAGCATGCCCTTAGGAAATTCCGTTTTTCCAAAGCAAGGAATAGAGCCCGGATCGAGGGAGCGCGAGCGGGGAAGCAAGCGCTCGGAATATAGAGTCGCCACTCGGGTTTGAAGGTCTGACACCCAAGGAACCGTATTTCGAAGCACCTGCCACGCTATTTGATTTGAAAAAGTGAAGGTACCAGTCCGTCATAACCATATCTGGGTTCGGGAGCCAAGTAATAAGAGGGGAAGGGTTTTAAGGCACCCCTCTCGCCCAATCCGGAGATCGGTCTCTACTTAGACATTTTGTGAAAATATTGCGATTCTTCTTTTATTAATCAATTTTTGGCCAATTAGGGCGGGGGAACAGTTTAATGGGGATTAAAGCTGTAACAGTTTGCAGGATGTGATAGATGGCATGCTCTCGTATTGAAACAGTTAGAACAGGATGAAAACAAACTCCTGTGGGAGTTTAAACAGACTGGAAGGCACCTGTTTTGGAGTGACATGCGCAGGAAGAAACCAGCATGCGCTGATCAAGTCACTGCATGATAATCACACATGCGCGCGCCACTACAAGACCTGTGCGCGCCAGTAAGCTTAAGCCTACAGCTCTTATTCTCAAACCTTTGGGCTCTGGAAATGACCAATGCACACCCAGGACAAACCAAGCAGATCATAGGCAGTTGATAAGCAGTTCTAAGCAGTTTAAAGGCTGAAAAGCCCTATAAATTAACAAAATACCCCATAAACAGTGTGGGGACAAAACAGAGGCCTAAAGCCAAGTTACCCAATGCAAATGCCACTCACTGGTCAGAGACTGCTCCAGCGCGCGCGGGCAAGCCATAGACGTGCGCAGGTATGAGCCTACAAACCAGTGTTTGGTTTCACATGTTTCTGGATTCTGGTACATGTCCAGAATGGTCCCAGGGGTACTCCACAGCAGCAGATATGCATATTGAAATACAGCTAGCATTTCTAACAAAGGAAAGCAGTAAAGTGGTTATTTACATGCTTACAGTGATGTATACAAACAAAAAGACATAAAACTGTAGAAAACTAATCCCCACGCAGACCTGCGCGCGCAGCCACAGAGTGGCGCGCGCTAGTTCCTACCACAACGGTTTTTAAAACCCTGCCAGCTTTAGGGCCAGGACTGGTATTGATTACCAGCCTTGACCCTGCCAGCCCCCCTCAGGGATCAGAACAGAGAGCAGAACAAAGGAGTTATACCTTTGGCCTTTGAGGTTTGAAAGGTGATTAAGCTTTGAGGTTTGAGGTTGTATGAGGTATTTGAGTGAGAACAAGCTATGTTCTTGGGTGCCTTTGTATCTCTTTAGTTTGCTTAAAAGAGTTCAAAGTGATAACCCTTTTAGTATGAATTTTTGTAACCCTTTGAAAGAGAGACAATGAGGGCTATTTATAGGAGGAGAGTGGTGGTAGATATGGAGGTGCAACCAGCCAACAAGGGCTGGTTGGAGTTGCTTTGGTGGCCAAGTTTCCACCTTTGGAAAGGTTGGTAGGAGATATGAGGGATGTGGACACCTCTTGTCCGAATACTGCTTTTCCGGCAAAATGGAAGCTTCCAATGGGCTATACTCCCCTGATAATGGCTTATGCACGCTGAATAAAGCAAGTTTGACCAGACGCTGACCAGCGCGCGCGAGTCTACGCCATAGGTTGACCAACGCGCACCAGTTGTGGACTAGCGCGCGCAAGTCCAAGCCATCCAGAGCTGGTCCACGGTCAAACTTGACCATCTGACCAACACCTGGCACTTTGACCCGCGCGCGCTAGGTCTCAACCAACGCGTGCTAGTAGGGTTTTGGTAGGTTTAAGGGTTAGGTTAGATTCAAAAGGGGTATCAAACACTCAAAGCTCAAACATGCTATCATTCCCGGGGTGTTCTTGATCCGTTTCATCATCGGGGAATCAAAAACCGAAAGTAAACTAATCTGGAAGCCCAGATTGGGGTGTCTACAAATACTTTGTCCAAAATGATTACTGAAAATCCTAGAGACTGGCATGATTTACTGCCAAGGGTTTTGTGGGCTTATAGAACATCAAAAAGGGACAGTACAAAGGCAACACCATATGAATTGGTGTATGGTCAAGCTGCAGTTTTGCCCGTCGAAATTAATGTTACTTCTCATAGAGTTGCTAAACATTATGATCAAAGCAATTTTGAGTTTGAAGAAGTAATGTATAAAGAACTTGATGAACTGGAAGAGTCCATAATTGATGCCTTAAACAACATACAGGCTCAAAAGAGAAAGTTAGAAAGAATATATAACAAAAGAGTTCATGAAAAATCATTTGCAGAACGTGATTTAGTTTGGAAGGCAATTTTACCTTTAGACAAGAAAAAGGAAGGATTATTTGGTAAATGGTCTCCGAATTGGGAGGGACCATTCCGTGTGTTAAAAATCCTTAGAGGTGGAGCATATCAATTGGAATCAGTGTTTGGAGTGTCTCATGAAAGAACAATTAATGGGAAGTATTTGAAGGCATATTTTCCATCTCCTTGGGAAATGATCGACTCATGAAGTTGTTAACTAAAAAGTTATTCACATTGTTTACTCATTTGGGATACTCATTTGGGATATATAAAAAGCCTCACACCTGATTTTCTTAGTATTGCAATAGTTGTGGCAATAAATGATATGCTTTGGAAGTTGCATAGATTTTCCAATTAACTATAGTAGTTAATGGCACGCCATAAAAATGGTACACGTTTAGCTTAAAAGAAACTGAAAGGTCATGTGTTGGGAATGACAAGACCATTACTAATTCTTAATTAACAAAAAGAGTGAATCATTTTTGTTTTTTCAAATTTGGTTGTAATATTTGTTAAGCAAAAATTTGTTGAACAAGATTATAATTGACATAAGAGCCTGTCGATTGAGGCTCACTTTTCATTCATAACACAAAACAGATTACAATGCCTGTTTAAAAGGCAAAAAGAGACTGAAATAAAATAAAAATACAAAAATAAAATAAAAAGATTCCTACAAATCTAGACCTCAGCAGGTGCAATAGAATTGCCATCAACATCAATCTTGATAATGTCAAAATAATGGGGAAAACTCCAAGTCACAAAAACATGAAATTTCTCCCAAGCATATGTCAGGAAGTCATGCTCTATATCCCTGGCGATCTCTTCTGCATCCATTCTCATTTTCTTTTCGATCAAAGGCCTCATAGCCATCACCCTTTGTTGGGCTTTGGCTAGAAGCACAGCCCTTTTGTGGGCTCTTTTTATTTGCCAGTTTTGGTGTTTTTTGACAAGTTTTTTTGGTGAATTCGGGGGAAGTTCCCAATTGGAACTTTCGAGTTCCATCACCTGGTTATGAAGGCTAACAACTTTATCATGATTTATTTCATACTCGACCCAAAAGGGGTAATAATGAGCAACCGTGCTAGCCCTCATTCAAAGCCTTATAAGAGGCAAAGCTGTTCTAAACCCATGAAGATGGGTGGTGATAAGACTACTCTCATAAAACTGGAGAATTTCACTGGCCCACAGAAAATTAAGGTATAGGACATGTTCCTCCAAAATGTGAATATCTAAGAAGGCAAAAGCAGCCAGTAATTCTTTGGCTGTAGTTTCATCAGAATCCCCATGAACCGTGTACCCCACATGGGCAACATGAGAAAGTGGGGGATCATACCTCAGTTTTTCCAACTCTTGGAACCAATCGGGGTTCTCAGGCAGAGGAATGATGTTGGGCTCGTCATCAGAGAAATTAGCAGGATAGCAGGGCTTACAAACTACCTCTTTCCAATAGGGTTGTTGGTTTTTGGCCCTCTCAAAGAGAGATTCATGACTCTCTAAGTTTGGTTTGCCACCTGCCTCTGCCAGTTGAAATGGCATTGGCCGATAGGTCATGGAAACCAGTGAGTCCAGGAGCATTGCCCTTGGTTCCTCTCTAACCCAAGGAAATAGGTAACTAACTTTGACGTGAGAGCGTCGGATGCTGTAGTTTGGATAAAATGGTGGTTCCTCCATTCTTACTATCACCCTTTCTGTGGGTGGTTTGATGCTCCAAGTAACAGGAGGGTTAGATGGCAAAGGGTCATCCCATCCAGTAGGCCGGGGCAGAGATGGGAGAAAATGGTTGTTCGACAGATGAACTACCTCCTTCAACGATTGAAGGATTGGTTTTCCTATCGATTTCCATGTTTTCAAGGTTTTGATTTTGGGCTGCCATGGTCAAAGAAAAATGGAAAGATGGAGTTAATAGCTTGGGAAGGATGTAAGAAATACAGACTAGTTTAAGTTCAATTTATAGATGTATTTAGAACTGACGATTAAGTTTCCAAGCAGTTTTGGGAACTGATTAATTCAGTTTTTAGGCGATTTTTTAGAACCGTCGATTTGGTTTCCAAGCAATAGGTGCCCACGATCCCCACTATTATTCATGAAGTGGAAGGGTCACTTGACAGTTTATTTACAGTTGAAATGATTGACCCTATTTGTTAAAGGGAAAGAATTACTTGGCAGTTTATATGGATTTTGATTGATTGACCCCGTCGATTAGGGTTAATACTTGATCATAAATTCGGCCATTATTAGGAAATGTAAAGAATCACTTGACAGTTTACCTTTGGAAGGTCTAACCTTGTCAAATAAGGTTAGTATCAATATATCTTAGTAATGGAACAATTAAAGTCAGAGAGACCCTTGGATTACAGGTTTGATATGAACCAAATAAAAATTTAAAATTAAACACAAGTAAATTAACAAGTATTAACAAGCCTTAAAAAACAGGCTGAACATAATTACAAGAACAATCAAAGAGTAACAACTTGCAAGGCCTAGCAAAAAATAGGCCAAATTATAGTCGTCTACAGATAACTATTGAATCTTAGACTTAAATTCCATGAATAGTCTTTTGAAGTAGTTCCATTGGTTATCTATGACATTGTATCTTTCTTGACTTTTCAAGTAGTCATCCCTTGCCATAGTCACCATTGCTTTGATCCCCTGTTCATCATAGTTGATGCTAGCCAATTCATGGTTGATCAACTCCTTTTGTGCCAACAGAGATATTCTTTCTTCTCTAAGTTTGCCCAAACGAGCAATCAGTTCAGCTTCCTCCACATTTAGTTGATGCAACTTATCTCTCAGTTGATGAATGTTGCTTCCCATTTCATCTAGTTTATTAGAAACACTGACAAACTGATTCATGGTGTCAAGCTTCTCCTTCATCTCCTTTTGACAATAAGCTGGTACAGTTAGATTTTTACTCATACTTAACCAAAACTCTTCAAGTCTGATATGCTCTGATTCTGGAAGGACTTTCTTTGTTAGCAAATGATTCACACAACTGGTGAAAGCTGGAGTATGATCAGTGGCAACCTCTGCTAAAGGGAGCTCCAGCATTCTATAGAAAGACTTCACCTCATCTTTAGTTTCTTCACTAAGATGATAAAAAGCAGGTGGAGTCAGAGACATGGAAAACTCAAACACAGACCTAGAATAAGATTTAGAATATGTTTTGGCCTTGTTGAGCATGAAATCTAGGTCTGAAGTAGGATTGTTGACCAATGCAGGGTTAACCAAATCAGGATTCTCCTTGTTGACAGAAGATGGTGAAGTTATGGGAGTCTTTTCAGTGGCCACTTCTTGACTAGCAACTGGGAGAATCTCAGTGGCTTGTGGTTGTTCCTAAGCTCCAGTAACCTCAGTCGATAGAGGGGCCTCATGATCTATATCAAGAATAGGTGCAGTAATTGGCTGTGCATCTACCTCCTTTGCAACCTCTTGGGAGGTAGGGGGATTTAGCTCTGTGTTTCCCATATCAGTGGTTTCCTGTTCCATAGGAAACACTGATTCAACATTCTCTTTGTCCATTTGGGGCATGGACACATCTTGACCATGGAGGTCAAGGTCAAGATTGAGATCAAAAGGTGTTCCATCACCTTCTTGAAATGCTCCCTCCTGCATAGGAGTTTCCAATGTGGGATCATCAATTGGCTCATCTGTCATTTGGATTTCAACATTGGTTTTGACAGTTTCCTCCACATTTCCTTTCACAGATTTAGACACAGTTTCCTCTCACCAAGTTGATTGTTGGTCCAGGTAAAGGGGTTACCTTTAAATTCCAGATCCATAAGAGCGCAGTAGCGCACTGTGACATAACGTTCTGAAAGTTTTCAATACAGGAACTACTACATCAAGCCCCTCCTTGCTTTGGGCCAATGAAAAGGGACCGCACACCAAACTAAACCAACTGGAATATCACAGACTGCAATCTTGGGCATTCAGGTGAGCCCTTGAAAAGAACCGCGGCGACTTCACCGGCAAACACAGCTTTGCACATGTCTTTGTCATACGGTATCAAAATAGATTCATCAAGAAACCCACATACAAGTAGTTGACTCACCCACATAAATGAAACAACTAGAAAAAAACATTCAGTATTTTCATCCACAAAAGTCAATAAGAGAGCAAATCCATATGTCAAAACAAACAAATGATATTCTTCCATTGATAGGTCCAAAAACTTCAAATTAGACTTCCACAACCACATTTTATAGGGACAGGACAGGACGTCATCAAACCAGTAAGCAAGCAGACTGACTGAGCCACAGAAGAGATCCTACAAACAAAAATATACTCCATATATGAACCTTAATGCGGTATGATAATCATGAATTCACATGAGATACAAATGCATAGGCAAAGAAATAGGAACCAAGTAGTAATAAAAGTAAAAAAAGCTGGGAACTAAACTGGATATGGAATATCGGACTGGCCCCTAGCTCTGTTCATAAAAAATCTCTAGTGGGCTTCTTACTCGCCCTCCCTTCATACCCCATTTCCCATACCCACTGGTCTTTCTCTGCCCGGCAGTATCATTAAGGTAAGTGAGATACTTAGAAGTTGTCAACAAGAAATGCGTACGACTACATAAAAATGATGACCTGTACTTTTACCAAGTCAGGGCCCTAGAATCTATTCTTTACCTATCTAAAAAATAGATGGGGTAAAAATGTAAGATAACATAATGTCAATATCAAATTGTTCACTATAGAGAACAACAATTTCTAGAAACATAAAACAATTTATCCTTCTCAATATATAGAAGTTCATTTACTCACACCTTCAACATACTATCACATCACTAAGAACAACGATGCACTCACATGACAAATTCATACGACGCAAAAAATCAGATTGGATCGGAAAAAAAAGGAACAAGATGACCAAAAATCACGCCTTCTGAGTACTTAAGATTTTGGTTTGATCCTGCAAAAACGGACTTTGTAGCGACTCAAAGGTTCATCCTCATGCACGATAGCTTGGAAAGTCTCACGTACGCCGCTTCCATCCATGGCCTCAAAGGTAATATAGTTTACCATACAACACGCCTCCTTGTTTGCCTTGAGGAGCTTGCCAAACGCAAATGTTGTTTTCTACATTTTCAACAAATTCACCCAATAACACAAAAGATAATTTAGACAGTAAAAGTGGCAATCACAAAAGAACTTTAAAGGACAGATGCAGATAGGTACTTACATAATTCTTGTTGTAGGACTTAACAGCCAATACTGCACAATATTTTAGATGGTTCGAATCAGGCTCATCCACCTCAAAGCTCCCCCGGAATGGCTTAAGTATACCACAGCCAGCTACATCAGTGGGAACCACAACGTCAAAGCCCTGTTAATATCAACTCAACAGGTATATTAAATCATCAGAATGATATAAT
This sequence comes from Rhododendron griersonianum, assembly GCA_018127125.1. NCBI lineage: Eukaryota > Viridiplantae > Streptophyta > Magnoliopsida > Ericales > Ericaceae > Rhododendron > Rhododendron griersonianum. The sequence goes on along the minus strand of CM030790.1, from coordinate 39,478,129 downwards.
TATACTAAGCATACCGAATGAAAAATACCAATAATCAATTAGAAAAATAAACAAACACATAGACAACAAATAATATGCCACATTTACTAATTGAACGAATTTAGAGAGAGAGAGAATTGAGCGTGAGAATTCCTCTTCTATTTTCCATTAACAGAGAAAAGGGAATATATACAGCCCTACAATACAAAAGACTAAAGTGCCCTTATGTACAAAGAATTTAACAAATAGCACCCTAGCTACTACATCCTAATCACATGAGACATGTCTCATTACAAGAGGCTAATACAATCTAACACTCCCCCTCAAGTTGGTGCATAGATATTAATCATGCCCAACTTGGAGAGGATACGATGAAACACCTTACTACTAAGACCTTTAGTAAACACATCAGCCAATTGGTCCTCGGATTTCACATAAGGCATGCATATTACACCACTGCTCAGCTTCTCTTTGATAAAGTGTCTATCAATCTCTATATGCTTTGTCCGATCATGCTGAACAGGGTTATGAGCGATATTGATAGCAGCCTTGTTATCACAGTACAGCTTCATAGGACTGTGATCAACAATTCCCAAATCATGCAAAAAAGTTTGAAGCCATAAAAGCTCACAAACACCATGTGCCATGGCTCTGTACTCAGCTTCTGCACTTGACCTCGCTACCACGGATTGCTTTTTGCTTCTCCACGTAACTAAATTCCCACCAAGGAAAGTGCAATAGCCAGAGGTAGAACGTCTATCATCAATAGATCCTGCCCAGTCTGCATCAGTGAAGGATTCCAACCTCAAATGACCATGGTTTGAAAACAAAATACCTTTGCCTGGAGAGGATTTTAGGTACCTCAAGATACGATAAACAGCATCAAGGTGAGAAGAACGAGGGTCATGCATAAATTGACTGACAACTCCCACCGCATAAGAAATATCTGGACGTGTGTGAGATAAGTATATCAGACGACCCACGACCCACAAGTCTCTGATATCTTTCCTTATCCGCATGCTCTCCCACGCTGCCAAGATGATGATTGACCTCAATAGGAGTGTCAGCGGGCTTGCACCCCAGCATCCCAGTCTCCTCCAAGAGGTCAAGAATATATTTCCTTTGGGAAATGAAGATCCCTTTCTCAGATCCAGCCACCTCCATGCCAAGAAAGTATTGCATCGCCCCCAACTCCTTAATTTCAAATTCCTTGGCAAGAAGAACTTTAAGCATCTGAAGCTCATTCACATCATCACCTGTCATAATTATGTCATCCACATAAACTATAAGGATGGCAATCTTACCATCACTCCTCTTGGTGAACATAGTATGATCAGCATGACTCTGCGTGTATCCAAGTTTCAACATGGCCTTGAGAAATCTGTCAAACCACGCTCTTGGTGATTGTTTCAAGTCATAGAGAGCCTTCTTCAACCTACACACCTTGCCCTCAGTGGTAGAGGAAGAAAAACCAGGTGGTATATCCATATACACCTCTTCTTCCAAATCACCATGAAGAAAAGCATTCTTCACATCAAACTGTTGAAGTGGCCAGTTTAGAGTAGCAGCACAGGACAACAAGGTGCGAATAGAGTTAATCTTGGTCACTGGAGCAAAGGTTTCTTCATAGTCAATGCCATATGTCTGAGTATAGCCTTTGGCAACCAATCTTGCCTTGTACCTCTCAACAGTGCCATCAGCTTTATGCTTAACCGTGAACACCCATTTACATCCCACTGCATTCTTTCCCCGAGGAAGAGACACTAACTCCCAGGTGCCATTTTTCTTCAAGGCCTTCATCTCCTCTACCATAGCTTCATTCCACTTAGGAATTGCAAAAGCTTCCTTCCAACCCTGTGGAATAGGTATAAAAGAAAGAGAAGAAAGAAAGGTAGAGTACGAAGGAGACAGACGAGAATATGAAACAAATTGCGAAATGGAATGTTGGGTACATAATCGAGCCGGCACTTTATGTGTACGAATTGGCTTTCTATGAGCAATAGGCACATCAAGATCATCAAAAGGAAGGGATATAGAGGAAGGAGATTTACCAGAAGACTCAGCTGAAGCGTCAGGAACTAGAACTGGTGATGATGATTGGTACTGTGGTAATGCACCAGGTTGGCCCTTTTTCTTGCGAGTGAAAGTTTTTAACTTAGGTCTGTCCAATCTTTCTCTTGCATCCGGCATTACTCTTTCTCCAGATTCAGGTTCCTCTCTCTCCCCTTCAGGATTACTAAGGCTGGGAGATGCCTCCTCCCCCTCACCAATGTTCTCCTCCCCCTCACCAATGTTCTCCCCTGTAACAACATTCTCCCTCTCACCAACAGTTGGGGGAGAGTACCACAAATCAAAATCACAAGGTGTCAACATCTCTTCCCCTCTAGTCAACATTTCTTCCCCTCTAGTCAACATTTCTTCCCCTCTAGAACTCTCCCCCTGAAGAGATGGGGACGAGAGAGGGTAGAAGGGTTGGTGTTCCCAAAATGTGACATCCATTGAAACAAATTTCTTTCGAGAAAGAGGGTCATAGCAATGATACCCCTTTTGAGTGGGAGAGTAGCCAAGGAAAATGCATTTACGAGCTTTAGGATCTAACTTTCCACCGGGGTGGTGAGGAGTATGCACATAACAAACACAACCAAAAACCTTAGGAGGAAGAGTAGAGACCCGAAAGTTACCAGGAAGGAAGTCCAAGGGAGTCCGGAATTGAAGAACACTGGAGGGCATTCGATTAATAAGATAAGAAGCTGTAAGGATGGCCTCGCCCCAAAAATGTTTAGGAACATTCATAGTAAACATAAGAGAACGAGCCACCTCAGCAAGATGCCGGTTCTTCCTTTCCGCAACTCCATTTTGTTGCGGTGTACCCACACAAGTAGTTTGGAAAAGAATGCCATTGCCATCAAGATATGACTTGAAAGGACCGTTCATATATTCAGTCCCATTGTCACAACGAAGTATCTTGATGTTGGTATCAAATTGTGTGTGCACCATCTTATGAAAGGACTGAAAGCATAAGAAAACTTCATTTTTTGCTCGGAGTAGATACACCGAAGTTATACGAGAATGACAATCAAGAAAGGTAACAAAATAGCGATAACCAGAAATAGAGGTAATGGGGGAAGGACCCCAGACATCAGTGTGGACAACCATAAAAGGAGAAGCACTCCTCTGATGAACAGGAGCATAAAAGGAACGTCTATGTTTTGCAAGTTCACAAGCTTCACAAAAGAACCTACTTCTAGAACATCGTTTAGTCAAAGTAGGATAAAGTTTCTCTAAGATACCAAAAGAAGGATGGCCAAGTCTACGGTGCCACTGATGCAATAAAGGAAGAGCGGAACCCGTATCCGCCTCAAGAGCATGACCCATGGAGAAGGGTGTAAGAGATGAACAAGGCACAGACTCCAAGAAATACAGGCCATCCTGAGCTCTACCAGTACCAATCGTCTTTCCCGTTCCCAGTTCCTGAAAGACACAATGAGTGGAAAAAAATGTTACTGAACAATTCAAAGATTGTGTGAGACTACTAACAGATATAAGATTAGTAGTAAAATTTGGAACATGGAGAACAGAAGAAAGGGGTAAGGTAGATGAGTAACGAATGGAACATTTCCCTGAAATAGCAGATAGGGATCCATCAGCTACTAGAACTTTGTCCTTACCAGAGCAAGTGGAGTAGGAATCAAAAAAGGAAGAGCAACCTGTCATATGGTCCGTAGCACCGGAATGTATTATCCAAGGAAGAGAAGAAGTGGCGGTAGATGCACTAGGTTGGATACCTGTGTGAGCAAAGGAGGTAGTGGAAATAGGAGCTATGGAAGACAGAGTATCAAGCTTAGCCAGTAGGCACCTGAGAGTTTGTAACTCCCCCTGAGAAAAAGTACCAACAGGAATATCCTTGTGATCCTCCGACATACCGTCAATTGTCAAATAGCTCGAAACAATCCCGTACGTATAGTGCAGAACGGTACCCAACGGTGACAAATACAATCCAAACAGCCCCCAAACAGGGACTACGAAACTGCCCTAACAATAAACTGCAAACCCCGAATACATAGAGGCACAAACCCTTCAAGCTATATTGCAAGTTATAGATGAAGTCCAAAAATCCTCTTGTACGTTCAGAAAATGTCGACTCACGGGTAATCAAAAGAACCCAGCGGACTACTACTCAAACAGCTCAGCAAAAGCAACACCAAACCGATCGAAAATGGCAATAGATGCAGGAAAAAAAAATTACCCAGACCCAAAAAAAGAATCTGACCCAGTTGATCGACGAGGCTGAGCTTGGTCCGGTGAAAAATTCAGCAAGATCCGACGAGGCTGGGATCACTGTTCAAGTGCAGCAAACGCCCCCTAAATAGTGGGTTACGAGTAAACTAACCACAGGCTTCGAAACACATGAAAAAAGGGACCTCGGATAACCAGGCCCAGTCACTTTCAGAAGCAAAAAGGCAGTAGCGGAAGCTTACAGAGATGATCAACAGCAACAAACATAAAAAAACGAGCACATACCAGATCTTGGAAGCAATAGGCAGCAGAAAAAATACCCAATCGGCACCAGAAAACCCTCAAAACAAGAACAACCTGGGTTTGCCGAAGTTCGCCGGAGGTCGCCGGTAGTCGGCGATAGTCCAGGTGGGAAAAAAAGTCTAGTGCCCTAGATCGTGATGCTCTGATACCATGAACGAATTTAGAGAGAGAGAGAGAATTGAGCGTGAGAATTCCTCTTCTATTTTCCATTAACAGAGAAAAGGGAATATATACAGCCCTACAATACAAAAGACTAAAGTGCCCTTATGTACAAAGAATTTAACAAATAGCACCCTAGCTACTACATCCTAATCACATGAGACATGTCTCATTACAAGAGGCTAATACAATCTAACACTAATCACCATGTTCTCGTTCATCTGATTGTTGTAATCCTCGTGCTCTTCTTTTGTCATTTTTTTCGATAGCCATTAGCAACAAAACATCCCTCGTCGGAATCTTCATCATCATCTTCTCCAGCGTAGGATTTCTTTTGGTCCCATCCAATGCTGTTGCAGTTGACAAGTTTCATCAATTTTAAGACAAAATCCAACTCTATGATTTTTAGGCAAACAGGAAGGCCTATGCTTAGTCCCGGGTCAATAACCCTCAGACCAAACAGAGGACTAAAAAAATAGACGACGTCCTCCCCCACTATCCCACCAACAAAGGACTCAAAATTTGGTAGAACCGCATGTTCCCTAATCCCTCGTTGCCTCCCAATCCCTCATAATGCTTAGCCCATGTCCCCCATAATTTCTCATGGGATTGGACTATTTCCTAATAGTCTCATCTAGTCCATTGTTTGGTTAGCAACTCCTAGACAAGGAACTAATCCGTACCCAGAGTGGTTAAAGGTGAGCCTAGGCGTGCACTTAGACCTGAGGTTGCATGCCATAAGAAGGGCAGGACCAGGCAACGTAAAAGATATACACCATAGGCGCTCCAAGCTTGCCCCTCTTGCATCTTTTGCCTTAGCAAGAGGCGCATGCCTCATTCAAGTCTCTTTGACAAATAGAAAGAAAAAGTTAAAAAAAAAACTATCCAAGCACGTTTCCCAGATATGGGAGGGGAAATTAGGGGCACTTATGTTACCCCATGGTTCACAGTTTGATGTTTATGGGAATTAGGAACAAAGAGCCAGAGTAGACATGGATGGTGTATTTGTCCACTAACACTTCATACCCCACATAGTGGATTACATAATATCCCACGCTTGATTTCCGAATTATTGGAAAGATGGGATTAGAGATGGGGATAGAGGGGAGATGTGTGTCCTAGAGATAATAGATGGGATTGTATGGGGTACCGGAAAATTGCGCTATATTTAATTCGGGTGGGAGATAAAGGACATGATAAAGAGTGGAGAATCACTTTTGAAAATTGGATTGAAGACAAAAATAATCCAAGAGGTCCGGAGGGATAATTCCTTACACCAATTACTAAGTGGGAGTTTGAGTCCTATAAAGCCACAGACGGGGGACTAGCTAATCCGGAGAAAATTTGAAACCGCAGGTTTCCTCGTACCATGGAAGTGGGATTGCAATCTCGGCATCAAAGGTTTAGCAAGTCCCCCACTCTCCGGATTATTCTCCCTCCTTATCTAATTGTAAAAAGAATAATCATGATCGCTTCATTCCAAGTTTATTCAATCTTTATCCCCCTCAAACCAAACACAACATAACTAATCTCGGGGCTCCATTATCCCGCAGACCCCACACGTTCCCTATGTCTCCATCATGATACGAATTTCAAACGAACATAGTGCCATTGGGTGATACAAATTTCACATGAATTAAAACTAAACTAGTAAGAAAATAGAGCAAAAGCAGAAACAAAAATCACAAAACATATTAGTAATCAAGAGAGCAAAGAGGGCATACTACATAAGGTCCAAGAGCGAGAGTTGAAGACTATAGACTCTTTTTTTTTGGAAAATAATATTTTATTTTGAGTTGTGAATAAAAATCAGTACTTTTTGTGTATGTTTAGATTCTTACTGAATTTTGTATGTTATGCGGAAACGGCAATTAGTTGGCATGAATTGCTCCGTGAAAGATTTATATAGGATTTAATGTAGCCCTAAATTTCCAATCTCCCACATAGGAGCCAGGAGGTTTCCTATTTGGATTCACTAGTATTATAAGTAAAAATGATAATATGTATGCCGACTCATATCTCATATTTCGGGATATTTATTAAACTAGCCCTATATTTTTAGTGTTTACAGAATGACTCCTTTGTTTACGAGTCTATCGAGCCAAACACTCATATGCTCAAGCTTGGCTTGAATTCATAAACAAACGAAAATATGTGATTGAGCTTGGCTTATATTTTTTGTAAACGAGTTTGAACAACCCAAAAGTCAAGCCAAGCTCGAGACTCGAGCTTCGAACTGTTTGGTTCGTTTAGTAGCACTAGCTAAAGTCTATGAGGAAGTTTTTTTTTTCCCCACCAACCATTAAGCATAAAAAAAATAAGCAGAAGTAGCAAGTTTCGAACTCACAACCGCTTGGTTGGAGGCCCAGGTTTTAAGTCATTATTTATATATTACATACACCAAAATTGGGGCCCTATTTTGGGCCAGAAAAATGGAGGCCCCAGGCACTAGCCTCTTGGCCCTTGTCCTAGGGTCGGGCCTGTGTTTACTGTGAATTTAGGGTGCTAATCGAGCCAAATAAGCCAAGCACAGTATTGTTTAAGCTTTTGCTTGACTCCTTATTACAAGTTTTGGAACGTATAGAAACATGTGGGCCCAATTGAAAAGATATAATTTATTTTGTGGGATTTTTCTGTGTTTTTGGTGTTCAAGTAGTACTATGTCACTGATAAATCCTTATGTTTTCTAATTGATCTTTACCGCCATAGTAGCCCATATCTTTTGTCTTTGTTTTGAGGGTAAATTACAGTTAACCCCCTCTAACTATGCCTCGGTGACACTTAACCCCCTCTAACTATTATTTTTGGCACTTAACCCCCTCTAACTAACTGAAATTCAAACGGTCATAACTTCAAACGGTCATAACTTCTTCGTCCGAAATTGAAAACATGCAAATTATATATCGATTTCGAGATCTTGAAGTCAGCTTTTTAATGACACCAAAATCACATCACGATTCAAAGCACACAGAAAGTTATGATCAAAAGAGTAAGGGCTAGTAGACAGAAAGACCGTTTTGATCATAACTTTCTGTGTGCTTTGAATCATGATGTGATTTTGGTGTCATTAGAAAGCTGACTTCAAGACCTCGAAATCGATATATAATTTGCATGTTTTCGATTTCGGACGAAGAAGTTATGACCGTTTGAAGTTATGACCGTTTGAATTTCAGTTAGTTAGAGGGGGTTAAGTGTCCAAAATAATAGTTAGAGGGGGTTAAGTGTCACCGAGGCATAGTTAGAGGGGGTTAACTGTAATTTACCCTTGTTTTGATATATATACATGATAAGAGGTCATAGAATATCTGATTGCATTTGTATGCTTCTTGTTAAAGTTGAACTATCAGATTCCATGTGCAAGCATACATGTAATGACTCATGCGTGTTGACTATTGGTGAGTAAGTCACGTATCCTATGATTTTTCAACAACTCACTTGGCCAAATTGATTGGAATCATTACACATATAAATTCATGTTCTAGATTATTCGAAATTCTGTTCGACGGACCTAGAAAATTAGGTCGCTATGTTTGATTTGGCATGAAAGTGAAAGTGGGATATTTCTAGTTTCTACGATCTTGAATGATTGGTAGTTATCAACAACTATGCCCCACAAGATATTTTTTAAACAAAGTAGAATCGATTAATATGCTATAGTGGAAATCCTTATGTTCAAAAGGATAGATTGGCGTTTGTGGTAAGCTAAGCATAAAACTGCGAAATGAGTAAATAGTTACTCAATGTGGGGGTGAATCTCTTAACATCGAAGAGATGATTAGTATATATTTTGAGTAAATACAAGTATGAGTGAATAGTTGTGACATTGATGCTTGTCCGGACTTGAAAACCATGTCGAATAATTGTGAGGAGGAGGTGCTTTCCGTAAATTACTCACAAATGTATTTTAAATCTCTGCCACAAAATTTGTATTGATTATGATATCGATTTGAAAATTGGAAGGGTACAGAGGAGTATGTAAGTCTCGAGATAATTACGACAGACTTAACACCATACAACACTTGGGCTCCGTTTGTTTGGACGTAAAATATTTTCCGGTAAAATGTTTTACCTATTTTCCGGTGTTTGGTTGTGTAAAAAATGATGAAAATATTTTCCATTAATTGGATGAAAATAACTTACTCTTAAATCTTTCGTAAGTTATTTTCTGAAATGAACCCACTGCCTTTTACTGCAATTTTTACTGCTCAGTTTCCTCGATCGTCCGCTGCCTTTTACTGCAATTTTTTGAAAAAACATTTTACATTGAAACAAACGAAGCCTTGATTTCATATGGATTTAGCACCATTGAACACCAAGTTTTGAGTTCTTATTTTATTGCACTCATATTATTGATTTCATCACAAAAAGTAAACATATTTTCTAACATGTTATTCGTTCCTGTCCCTAATTGATTCACCATTCTAATAGATTAAATTGTGTTATTATTTCTTAACCAGTTTGATGAGAGTGAGACTGAAGATGTGACGGACATAGATTAAGTTGTGTTATTATTTCTTAATCCACTTACAACTTGTCCATTTTGGTCCAATTCCGCCCATTTGACCCCCCTAATAAGGACCGCACTTATTGGGCTTGGCCCAAAGTCTGCTTGAGAGGATGCCTGATCGTGGCCCGACCACAGAAGGTGGCCGGATAAGTTTCGTAGCATTGGGTCGTTATTAGGGCATAGATCGTACGTAGAGTGGAGAAGATGTGGCAATTCTAATTAGTCATTGGGCTGATTGGGCTCTAGACTTGGAGAAGCCCAACCCTAAACAGCTCTATGCCACGTAGATGACAGGGTAGAAGTACTGCTCGGCCATGTGGCATTTGACTAATGTGGAATTCCGCGAGAAATTTTTGGGTGCCGAGCGGGTATTACGTGGCAGTACCCGTCGGCGATCCGGACCGTTCAAATTTGTTTTGGAGGGCTTAGATTCATTCTCTCTCTCCCCCCTCACCCCACCACTCTCTCCTCTTTTTCTCTTTCTAAAATTCAGACCATCCAAAACAGATTTGAATGGTCCGGATCGCTAACGGGGTACCACTTGTGTGGCACCCTACGGGCACCCAAAAACTGCTCGAAATTCGGCTCATGTCATGGATAATGTCAAGATGGGTTCTCTTATCCGTTGAGTACCCGTGAAAACTTGAAATCGGCACGGTGCCATTGAGGGGCGCGTGTCCGGCATGAGCTATTTCAAGAGCAAATCATTTGTCAAAAGTACGTGAGCATCTCCAACATTGAGGGGCGCGTTTTGGGCATGAGCTATTTGAAGAGCGAATCATTTGTCAAAAGTACGTGAGCATCTCCAACAGGAGATGCCAAATTGGTGATGTCAATTTTTTTTTTTTGAAGACTTATGTGCCATTTTGACATTTTCAATTTGACATCAAGCTCCCCCTCTTCAACCCTTAAGTCAAAAAAATAAAACTCAAACTTAAAAGTGGAAAAAAAACTCAACGGCAGAATTCCGTTTTGAACTTCAACGGTAAGTTTTTCACTAATGCTAATGACACTGATTTTTCAAGCACAGATCGTGATGTGGGGCCCACTTTGGGTCCCACAAAAACAATCCGAGCCATTCGTTAAATTAGAAACATGTTTTCAAGGGCCCTCGCGAGAAATCAGCTCAATCCGCTACATATAAGTGGTCTATCCAATCATCTAACTTTTCATTCAGTTTTTAGAATCTTAAAACCTGAATGAAATGTTAGATGATTGGATCGAGCACTTATAGGTAGCGGTAGCGGATTAAGCTGATTTCTTGCTGAGGCCCTTGAAAACATGTTTTAAATTTAACGAACGGCTCGGATTGTTTGTGTGGGATCCGTAGTTGGCCCCATATCACGATTTGTGTGTGAAAAATATGTGTCATTAGCATTATTGTAAGTTTTTGAACTTCCAAAGGTAAGTTTTCGAAAATTGGTAGGTCAAGAGGTAGCTAGTCAAAATTGTGTGGGAGTGGGAGGTGTCAAAGTCACCTCATTTTTTTATTTTTGCTAATTCTTATCTATTTCCATAGGTTTTGTAGTGCTTGTCTCTGGTTTGGATTCTTCGCCATCCCGAGGCGACTGTTGGATAGATTGCTAACTCCTCGTGTCCCGGCCCTTAGTGGCGGTGAGAAGAGAGCCTTTGGCTCGCGCTTAAGATCTAGACACTTTGCGTCTCTTTGTCCCTGTATTTCTCGTGTATTTTTCAATGATGGGTTGGTTGTAGTCTCCCTTTCATTGTATTCGGATGGATTCGTTGTAAGTGCCGCTTGGCATTTTAATGAAATATGTTTTTCGGATCAAAAAAAAAAAAAAGGCATATCTGTTGGATTGTCCATTTATGCCAAAAGTGACTATTGGAGATTTCACCTTAGCTTTGGCATCGCTTGTTGGAGATGCTTCTAAAAAGGTACTCCAATACTCCGTATTTTTTTTCTTTCGATAACTTAATCCCGACTAATTTGAGGCTAAGAAATTAACGACCTGACAAACCCTTAAGTTGACTTTGGAATGTTTGACTCATGTTGGATTCGAACACTTATTTATTTTTTCACGCCCACTTGACCAAAGTCCTTTGGGCCCTGTTCAGTTGCCAGGAAAGTACATGAAATGATGGGAAAATCAACTTTCCCATAACTTTTGTAGTGTTCAGTTGGCAGGAAAGTAGTGGGAAACATGTTTTTAAGTTTTCCTGCAAGATTTACTTTCTTGCAAAAGTGATCCGGTCAAAAGCATAGGATTTTGCGTCACGGGAAAAGTTTTATCCATTGTGGGGCCAAAATAATTGGCGGGTAAGAAAAAAAGTGAATGACTCCAATACCAAAAAATACAAATTAGGTTCTTCGAAAGACACTTTGAGATTTACGTGAGCAACAATAATTTCGACTACTATTGTGTTTTCTGAGATAATTGTTGTGGAAAAAGATTGATAGTTTATTTTTTTTGGAAGTATTTATTTATCTTGTCATTTGTCTTCAATTTTGATTTGTACTAACTAATTTTCAATGAGTTTTTACATCGGCAACTAATCAAGTACGGTCGTTTAATATTTATTTATTTAGTTATCATCTACTTATTTTTTAAACTTTATTTGTATGGTTGATTATAAGAGAATATCAATTTAAATAGGGAATTTGCATGACCATTCAAAATATAGCAAATTGAATAGGGAATTGCAAGTCGATTTTTTCATTTCATGTTAAGGCTTTGCATTAGATAAAATACATTTTCCGTATGTGTTAATTTTTGAAATATGATAGCCCATTATTTAGCTCTCAAAGTTACTTTTATTTTAAATTAGACATGAGAATAAAAATAAAGAAGTTTTTCATAAGTGTCTTTTCCCGGCAAATGAACCACTAAACTTTAGTTTTCCTGCCCAAAAAAATTGTCAAATGAACACTCACAAGAAAATAGATTTCTTTTTCCTTTACTTCACTTTACTTAACTTTTCCTGAGAATAATTTTCCGGTATAATATTCATGACAACTGAACAGAGCCTTGGAGTTCTTAAGAAGGTACTCCACTATGTTACTTCTCCACTTATTAATGGGAGTAGTTTTTGCGTGAAGAAGAGTAGCTTGGAATTTAGGAGTACCCCACCAGCCCACCTTCGACGTGACGACCCCAGCTAGCGTTGCAGCTCCTTTCCTTGTGCTGCTGCAATTGGTCACCGGAGGAAATAGAGTGGATCAGGAGGCTAACGCTACCTGGCATACGAGAAGCAATGCTTATTATCTTTCCTAATTCCAATTAATATGGTGGAACTGGTCCCAACAAATATAGTATTCTACTAGAATATGTGTATGTTTAATTAATTATATACTAATTTGCTTACACAATCGAAACCTGTATGCCAACTATAGCTCGCATCCTTATTTGCTTACACAATCGAAACCTATACTAATCCCATTCGGCTAAATAAGTCAATTGGCTTATTTTTTTTGTTCTTTTTCAAAAAAAATTTCGTATTTGTTAGCTTTTCATCAATTTTTTGAGGATTATTGTATCGTCATGACTAGAGGAATCTAAAAAGTAAAAAAATTAAGATCGAAACCTAATTTTTTTTAATAAAGATAAAAATAAGTCAATAAGCCAATTTTTTCGTCTTTATTTAAAAGAATTGGATTTCGATCGTAATTTTTTTACTTTTTAGATTCCTTTTGTCATAACGATGCAATAATCGCCAAAAAATTGACCAAAAACTAACAAATACGAAAAAAAAATTGAATAAAAACAAAAAAATAATCCAATTGACTTATTTAGCCGAATGGGTTACTCACATTTTACCCGAGATGAGCTTTCCCCAGTTAAGAAAATTTTGTATTTTTTCCCTATCTCTTTCCCCCGCTTTCTTTCTCCCTCTCCTCCTACCAAATTACCAATTCCAATTCCCATTCTTTCTAAAGTTGACTCTTCATCGTCACCTCTCTCTCTCTCAAAGTTTTTGATCTCTCTCTATCTCTACAGAATTAATGTTGATGCTTGTAGACTGTACAAACTGCCGGACAACCTTACAGCTCCCGCCAGGAGCCAACTCCATACGCTGCGCCGTATGCCAAGCCGTCACTCGCATCGCCGACCCTCCGGCTCGCAGCGCTCCGCCACCTCCTTATGCGGCCGCCGCCTCCAGCCACGGTCAATACTACCCCCCGCCGGCTTCTCCGTCTCCGTACAACCACGCGCCTCCCGGTCAACCCCCGTCGGCCCACGGCCACAAGAGGGCCGTGATCTGCGGGATCTCGTACCGGTACTCGCGGCACGAGCTGAAAGGTTGTGTCAACGATGCCAAGTGCATGAAGTACTTGCTGATTAACCGGTTCAAGTTTCCCGAGTCCTCCATTCTTATGCTCACTGGTACGTAACTCGCAATTGGCTCTCCCTTTACGTTCATCGATCGCTCGTCTGAATTTGTGCATTTGGATTGATTTGGTAATTCTAGGTGCTGGCTTTAGGCAAATTTTAGTCAACGCCAGTATCCTTTGAGTGCATACCACGTGCACTCTCTTGTCACATTATTTTATAGTATATTTTATACTAACATCGACAAAAAAAAAATAAATAAAGGAAATTGATTTTAGCACTTTAAAAATTGATGGAGGGACTCCAAAATGATATCGTTTTGTGTATCAATACAATTCAGTTTTGGAGCTCCTTTATCAATTTTGGAAGTGCCAAAATCACAATCCAAAACAAATCGTCCCTTCGGAATATCCGATAAAATTGGAACGATTCAGAGAACATCAACACAAAATCGCATAAGTTTGAATGGGTCCGATATATGTAGTAATATTTAGGTGTGGATTTATTGTTTGGTTACGGGATATTTTTTTTGTGGTAAGATGTGATGAATTTATATATGGGGCGAAAGTTACAAATTTAAAATGGATGTTATGATTTTATCAGGGTGCACCCATGTGGTTGGCATCCAAAATGGATGGTAGCACAGCGCTAACTCTAAAGCTTGGAATCTGGACTATTAAATGTCGAGATAGACGATTCGGATCGCGCGCTACACACATGTAATGCACATCTGCACTAAAAGGACCCCAAGTCCTAAATACGGAAATGATGCGACTTTTGATAGTACTTTTCTTAGAGTTATCTCTAGCGATATATCGTGGCGTACTGAATGCATGATACATGTTAAGCCATGGTTTATTTTTTTGTTTTTATTTTAAAAAAAATCGCATTTGTTACTTTTGGGTCAAATTTTTGTGAATTATTGATTCATCTCGATGAAAGAAATCAAAACAGTAAAAAGTTATGATCAAAACTTATTTTTAAATAAAGACAAAAAATAAGCCAAAAAATCTGTCCTTTTGGCTTATTTTTTCTCTATTCAAAATTTTGAGTTTGTGTCGTAATTTTTAATTTTTTCGATTGACCTCATCGATTTGAATCAATAATTCAAAAAAAAAATTACGCAAAACTAACATATATGAAAATTTTTGAATAAAGACAAAAAAAATAAGTCAAGTAGCTTATTTTGGCCAAAATATACGTGGTACAAAGATATATGTAGTACAAAGAGAACCATGCAAGTCGGGTGTTTTTCCTATGCTCATGTTTTACACTACTCCCTCCGTCCTAATTTGTTGGTCCTCTTTAGAAGTATGTGTTATTTTTCAATTAATTATATCTTACAATCTATAATCTTTTAGGTGATTTTAAAAACTTTGTATAAAAAAGCTCATTGAGATCTATCAAATAAGATCCATATTTGATATAAAAAAATATTATAAATTAAGAGATATAGCCAATTTTGTAAGATTTCTAAAGAAGAAAAGAGGACCAAGAATTTGGGACAAAGGGAGGAGTACTTTTTTTGTTGTATTAGGTAATGTCCTAGATCATGATTTAGGATCTTGCAAGTCCCGTTGCCTAACTGACATTTCAGATGATTGGTTTTTAGTTGGATGAGTTTCTGAACTCAACTTAAATTTAAAAATTTTGTCCTTATTTGAATTTTTTTCGTGTATTTGCTAATTTTGCGCCAAATTTTTTTGGGTTATTGATTCGTCTCGACGAGAGGAATCGAAAAAGTAAATTTTTCTTACTTTTATTCAAGAATTTTGAGAAATAACCATTTTTTAGCGCAAAAATGTAAAAATGGTTATTTATCAAAATACTTGGGTAAAAGTACCAAAATTTTACTTTTCCGATTCCTCTTGTCGAGACGAATCAATACCTCAAAAAAAATTTGGCACAAAACTAATAAATGCGAAAAAAATTCAAATAAGGACAATTTTCAGATTTAAGTTAAGTCCAACTTATTTTTTCGTTTTGTATGTTTTGTTCATCTTTTTTAAATTTTTATTAAATTCGCATGATTTTTTTTTTGGATTAATCATCTCTTCTCGACGAGAAGACGAAAAAAGTAGTATCAAACAGCTGTCTTTTGGAGCTTAAGTGTCGTCTTATTTGAATTTTTTCAACATCAATCCATATTTGTATACTTTTCCGATTCGTCTTGTCGAGGCGAACGATTAACCTCTAAAATTACGTCGAAAAACTATACAAAAAGTTACGAAAAGTAAAAAATATCAAAATAAGTTTCAAACTTATAAGTTTAAAAGAACGTAGCCGATACGTCACCATGTTCTAATATCATGCTTTATTGCTATATCCTTCCCATTCAAAATATTCTTTAATATTTTTGTTTCTTGAGCACAGTATATAATTGTTAATTATAAGGCACCGACACACTTAAAGGCTGGCGTGTCTTCATGACATGGGAAACGGCAAAAAATGCGTATGAGACATGCCACGGGGCATGTCTATTAAGTTAATTAACTTTATTAGGGAGACATGGGGGACAAGACGGGGAAACGAGAGGGAAACGTATAGGGATAGGGCAAGGGTTAAATATATAAATTTTTAAAGCTTTCTCGGGGTATATGTGTATTATTTGAAATATTTTGGGTAAAATACTCCATGTAATATGATGTCTATATGATGCTTATTTATACGTATCGATGCTTCATGCTTGTTCGTATAACTATGTTTACATTGGTATCATATTACCCGTTGGATGAACTTGTACGTATAACTATGTTGTACTATCTAAACTTTTTTAGTTTTCGGTTCATATTTTTATATATTTCATGTTCCGCTCGTCGAGATCCATAATTAGAAAAAGTAAATAAAACCAGAAAAAATATCAGAGCAAAATTTTAAGAGAAAAGTTACATTACTTCAAAAAATGCGAGAGAAGTTATTTTCTTTGAATTGATGAATCGTTCTAATCATAAAGTACTATAACCGGGGTTACACTTTAATTTTGATTTTTTGATGTAATTCAAGCTAAAAGCACAATATAACCTTGATTTTTTCTTTTCTTTTCTTTTTTACTTGTAGTATGTCTTTTTAATTTTTTACAGCCAAGAGTAACTAGGCAACTAAGGTTGGGGTCGGACTTGGGCAACCCAAACATCATGGTCGGCCCTGAAGACTATTTATAGTTGAGATATGTAAAGTGAACAACCTTCAACGACTTCCTCAGGTTCTGCTTGATTACTAGATACCACACCTGTACACTTTTTCCGTCTTTCGGCTATGCAATTTCTGCAGTAGGGCTCGTTTAATTTAGTAAGTAGCAATAGGTTGCACTTATTCATCACCAAGAACTTTTAGTGAAACTCTTCTGATGTTTTATCCATATTGTATTTCTTGAACCGTCTCCGTTTGCCGCTTCTAACATGATTTATTTTATGAGCACTGTATTTCAGAAGAAGAAATTGATCCTTACAGGCGCCCGACAAAGCACAACATCAGAATGGCAATGCATTGGCTTGTACAAGGTTGTCAGCCTGGGGATTCACTCGTGTTTCATTATTCTGGTCATGGTTCGCAGCAGAGGAACTATACTGGGGATGAGATAACTGGATATGATGAAACACTCTGTCCATTGGATTTCGAAACACAGGGAATGCTTATTGACAGTGAAATTAATGCAGCAATCGTCAGGCCTCTTCCGCGCGGGGTGAAGCTTCACGCGATTATAGATGCTTGTCATAGTGGCACTGTGTTAGATTTAGCATTCCTTTGTAGGATGGACAGGTTAATAAAAAGTTTGAATACGGTTCGATGCGTTCTCATTTCCAACTTTCTAAAAAGACCATACCGTTGTTATTGTTCTACTTTTCTCTTTCTCTCAAAAGGATGTTAAATAGTACTCCAATTAATACCCTTATGTTTTCTGCATGGATTAATGTTTGGGGGTGAAGGAGTGGGAGGTATGTATGGGAGGACCATCGTCCTCGATCTGGCGTATGGAAAGGAACAAGTGGTGGGGAAGTCATTTCCTTCAGTGGCTGCGATGACGATCAAACCTCTGCTGATACATCTGTAATTTCTTATAGTTTCTCTCTCTTTTTCTTGCCTTTAAGAATGTCTGAATATGTTAGTCACATGGAATACGAATAACCTAGTAAATCTTCATGTTTCAGGCTCTATCCCATGTCACCTCTACAGGTGCAATGACCTTTTCTTTCATCCAGGCAATTGAACAGGGACAAGCAACTACGTATGGGAATATGCTAACTCATATCCGATCCACCATCCGTGATGCAGATACAGGTGTTGGCGGTGGTGGTGGAGGTGGTGTTGTCACATCGCTTCTCACTATGCTTCTAACAGGAGGGAGCTTAGGTATGGGGATGAGACAGGTATCATTCTCTTTCCTACAACATAGTTTGCATATTAATGTTAAGAGGCTTGCCCGTTTATGCAATCTTCATAAATGATTTCCAAAAGGAACGGTTTTACCATGCACTTTTGCACATTACTCATCACCTTTGCACGCTTGCCTCAGTCACATAGCACGATCCGAGAGGGGAACTTGTGGAGATATGTTCTGGCCCACATGCCACCTCACAAGGCCGCAATGTAGTGCTGTAATACTTGTAGATGCCAATATGGAAAGACTCCCATGCCTAGAAGGGCACTTTACTACATAATCCTCGTGTGCGTTAGCGATTGAGCTTGACCATTTTTTCTATTGGCGATTTAGCTTGATCATCAGCAAACTCCTTGAAGGGGTTTTCTTACTCCCTGATATCATGCTCAACAGTGATACCAAAGATACAAAATTGGTGCTTTCATTCTCACAATTTCTTTGTGTAACCTTATTGCCTAGGCAAAAGCCATCCTAATTCTGCCTTCGTCGATAGTATATCGATCGTGTCCAAGACATGTTGTCTCCATGTTCTAAGAGGTTAGGTAGGTGGTTGAGTCGAATCGGGCCGTTGGGTTTTCCTACTTCCAGCTGAACTAGGGTGACACAGCCATAGTTGGAGTAGTTGATAGTCCGTGCCAGTTTTCCTACTTCCAACTGAATTAGGGCGACACGGCCGTACTTTGAGGAATTAGAAGACGACAAATTCACTAATATTCATTCTCCGAACTTCATGTACTTCGCACCAACCAACCTTTCCTAATGTGACCTGATCTAAGCTTTGTTTGATAGCCTTGGAATCATGGTGGATCGAGTTGGGTCGGACAGGGGTCAGTCAAATGGGCTCCTAATTGGGTAGTATAAGAGTGGCCGCTCTCCAACCCTAATCTTCCCTACTTGCAGCCTTCTTTAGCATTATATTCACGGTTATATCTAAATTTCATCCGGTAGTTATCCCCAATGCCATAGTAAATATGCAGAACGGACAACCATGGGTTTAGTTGTCATCAGTGGCAGCTCCAGAAATTTGTAATAGGGTATTCAGAAATTACCTTTTAACTCTTCTAGCTAATCTCTTAACCAATAATATAAGTACAAAATGTCATATACTAGTATAAATAGTGCATGCGGTCAAAAAAATAACCTTTATTCTAAAAAAAATTAACTACGAGGCAAAATGATAACTTAAAAATATATACTTGTTTTTTCAAAAAAAATAATTTTTTTTGAAAGTTGCGTAGTAGATATTGTTTTGAGAATGGAGGAGGATTTTTTTTTATAGTTGTCCTAGATAAGATCTCATATTTTGTGTCAACGTTTAATCGGCGTATTAATCTACTGAAACACTTTTGAAAGAAACTGTAGCGAGTATGTTGAGACTGACCTTCTCGAAAATATGGTGTTCTTTAGGATAACGTACATGATGAGATTTAATTTTCTATCGTAGTATGAAATTTGAAGGAATATTATTCAAGTTAACGGGGTTTGCAATTGAGTTGAATTTTTTAAAGCTTTGTCCGTAAATTCTATTAGCTAATAAGACAAAAACAAATAAAGTAGTTATAATTGTCATGAATGCGGAATTAACACATTTAGACCATCGACAATAAAGGTGGAGAGGTAACGCAAAGCATAATACTTGCACCAATTGATTCTTCTTTTTTCTCTTTATTTTTCAATTTCTTTATTATGATTATGAGTTTTATTTGAAGTAATTAATGTGTTTAATGTTCAAATATGAATTACGTGGATTGATGGGCTGTAATTGGGATTGTTCAACTGGTTTTGGGTTGAGTGTTCAATTCTTTTTTAGACAAGTGTTCAAAACTATTAGAATTGGGTGTTCATTGATATTTAAATTGGGTGTTCAAAAAAAGGCTAGCCCGTAATTTTTACATCTATTCTAAGCAAAAAAAAATTGTTTGGGTGTTCAGTTGACCATGGAAGGCTCTATGTAGAGCCGCCTCTGGTTGTCATCGTCTTTCTACTCAATTTGTCTGTATGGATTCTGACTGAAATTGCAAGCAACAAATGACTCTTGCAACTTATGACATTGGTAGTTAGCAAGCAGTATTTAAGTTTCTTCTGTGAATATATAATGTTGTTTGGGTTCTTTTGTAAGATTATTTTATGTTAAGGGTAGTTTAGTCATTATAGTTTTAGGGCTTTTGTATTTATCTGGGTTCCCTTTCATTGTACACGCTAGCAGTCATATTTGAAATGTTTCATCTTGTTGTTCTCAAAATCAAAAATTAGCTTTCGTGGTTTTGAAATGTCTAAATTTTTTCCTACGATTATAGTTTAGTGATTCAATGGAGAGATTACTAGTATTGAAGCTGCTGTATATGATTGCGGTATTATGTTGTCATCTCTGGTGCTTGTAAGTTCCCATATTGAAGATCATTATTTCCTGGTCATGCCTCCCTCCGTTTTTTTCCTACTAGACTTCCAGTACTTATTGGCCCTGGATAACCTGAACAAGCATCCATGAATTATTGAAAGAAGTGAGTGGGTTCCATGGAGACTTGTGGGATCAGGAGCTTAGGAGCTTCGAATGACTGAACTATGATCATTGTAAGAAGAAAGGACTAGTACATCGCAAAGGACAAGCTAGGTTGGAATTCCATCTCCAATCGAAAAAGAAAGCCTAATCGCCAACTGAGGAAAAAAGGGCCAACGGAAAAGTTCTTCTTTAGACCATCCCTTTCGAGGGACACCCTGCTTAAAGGTTGTAAGACAGGTATTAGGAAAGACCTACTAGTAGCTGCTCTTCCACCTCTAAATCTCCTGTAACCTAGTAAAGACATTAAGATCTCTTTTCAGCTGCTTAAACAATGATGCCATTAGGCCTTGCCTTCTTTTTAATCCAAGGAAAGAGACCAGCAAGAAGGGGAGAAGATGTGCATCGTTCTGTTTTGGTAAATGAATGTGATCTTGCTCTCTGACATGAAAATTTTTCTGTTCTTTTTTTTCTTTTTTTTGCAGGAACCGCAGCTGACGGCTAATGAACCTTTCGATGTGTATTCAAAGCCTTTCTCCCTATAACGAGTAAAGCACTCTCGCCTCATGGCTTATGATTTATTAAAAGAGCCGATTGAGCATGTACAGTTACTCGACGAAAACTCGTTTCCATTGTTTGAAAATTTTCATTGTTCTGGTCTTTTACGATATGGTGTTACACTGTCAGTGCTGCATTATTTTCCACGATTCTAAACTCATCTCTTTCCCCAAATTTGTACTTCTGCACTGATTTTATACTCAAAAAAATCAATGTAACCGCAGCTGTCGTGGTAATTGGTACGTTATGCACTTGATTCTTGCATATGTTGCATTGTCTTTTGTACCACAGTGGTGGATCTCTTCTTCATCTCTACCCACAGTGGTTTGTGGGTAGATTGTGATTTATAATCCATAAGTATACCTTTTTTTTGTAACTTAGGCTGGAGGATTTTCTAGGTTTTGTTTTAATTCCAAGCAAGTAATACAACTTTTACTTACTCCCCCCCCCCCCCAAAAAAAAAGGTAATACAACTTTTAGTGACTTCTGCCATTATAAACCCACACGTATCTCTCACTCCTTCTGTGAATGGCAAGAAATTTTCCAGTGACGAGTGGGTACTAGGAATGGCAACGGGGCGGGGCGGGGCATACCCCGACCCGAAAATCATTTCCCTACACCAGCCCCGCCCCACCTGGATTTTTTTTGGGTACCCTCGTTCCCGCCCCGATCGGGGAACGGATTTACCCGCCTCTTAAAAATTAAAAAAATTAAAGTATAAGTAAAAAAAAAAAAATTATCTAGAAAATAAAACTTTTGAAATTATTTTTGTGTCTTTTGGTATCACGGTTTTATCTAAACTTTTAATCGCAATCAATATTTTAGATACCTCATTCCATTTCTTTATGTGTAAAATTATTATAAATATTTGAAGAAAACTTTTTAAAAAATCCACTAAACACCAATAAATATCAATTTTTATTTCTTTTTTAAATTTAATTAGGCTATTTGACAGTAAAGAGACATTGTTTTTTTGGATTAATGCTAAAAAAATGAAAGGACATGTATATAAGTGTGTGTGTGTATATATATATATATATATAGAGAGAGAGAGAGAGAGGGAGAGAGGGAGAGAGAGAGAGTAAGCTTTTAATGCGGACCTCCGCATCCAAGTAAAGTGCGGACCACCCTATTTCTCCCCTTTCCCGATTGAATTTTTATGATCCGAGCCGTTCAATGTGTTCAGAACGTGATTTTAAGGGTACCCACGAGAAATCGGCAAAAAAAATGACTGGGAAGGGCTTAATTTGAGCAGTTTTTATTTGAACTGTTCAGTAAAAAATAAACAAAAACTGCTCGGATGAAGCCCTTCCCGGTCTTTTTTTCTGATTTCTCACGGGTACCCTTAAAATCATGTTCTTAACACATTGAGTGGCTCGGATTATAGAGACCCGTAATAAATTCATTTAATTTTGATGTTTATAATTGAGGAATAATGGGAAAATGTGAAGTGTTTATGTGATTTGGGGTTAAAATGGTGGAATTGATTGTGGAAGGGTGTAATGTGTAATTTGTGAATTAGTGGGTATATATAGGAGGGTGTGAGAGAGTATCACACATAAACCCCTCCCTCTCCTCACCGTTCTCTCTCTCTCTCCAACGTCTCTCTCACTCTCTCTCAAAAATCTCACCAAAATCACTCAAAGCCCACCAAAACAACCATCAAACTTGTATCCTCACGCGTATTGTGGCCCGTACCTCATTCGTTGGAGCTCGGGAAGTCGTATTTCGTTCGAATCGGGGTTTTTCGAAAGGCTAGAGCTTGTAACTCCTTGGAAATCGTGCTTCGACTTCGAGGTAGGAATTCTACCTCTCAATATATGTAAATGACATGCTTTCTATCATTAAAATCATGTCTCTTGTTGTTGTTGTTGTTGTTGGGGCTAAAACCTAGAAAACCAGCTGTAAATCTGCTCAACACTGATCTGTATCGATACGGGCCTTTTGCTGTATCGATACCATAAGAAAACAGAAACATTTGGAATTCCTGATTTCATAACCGTATCGATACGGGTATTTTTGCCGTATCGATACCAGTAGCCTTTGGATAGTTTTTCCCAGCTTTGTTCCGAACTCCACCGTTTTGAATTCCAATAACTTATAACCTATTCTAAATACTCCCAAATCACTCCAAAACATGATTATTCGTATCCGTTATGGTCGTAGACTTATCTTTGCAATTCTTGCTCTCGTTTGGCCTAATTTGACTTCGAAGGCAATGTGAACTATGATTGAAACGAAACGACACAAAGAGTAAGTACGGGATTCTTGGACACACTTATTGACACAACGAGAACATTCAGGACCCATATATGGGTGGGTGCCTGGCAGGGGGTATCGGGATCCCTTAATTGGCCCGGTAGGAGCAAAAGCTCATAATGATTTCATTCAGGACCTACCGAAGGGTATGGTGCCTAGCAGGGGGTATCGGGATCCCTTAATTGGCCCGGCAGGAGTTTCGGCTCATGACACATACGGCGAATGGATATTGGACACGTGAAAGATGGAAATGGTTCTAAGCTTGAGATGCCTTTGATTGTTAAATCATCTTTGAGTTCATTGACTTATGACTGTCGATTATTCTGAGACTTGTCGTTCGAATTCCTATCTTGAGTTTATCTCTGCATTTCATTTGCATATACTGTTAGTGTAGAATCTCCTACTGGGCTAGTGTAGCTCAAGCTTTATATCATTTCAGGTACTAACTCTGGACAATAGCGTGCATGGCTGAGGTACTTGGATTGTGGACACATCTTTTGAGATCTAACGTTGACAAGTTACCTAGGCATCTTTGTAAATTTCTTTTGAAGATGTATTTATAACTTAAGTAGTAATTCTTTGACTACGGGATGTTTTGTAAACTCTAAACTCTCATGACATTTGACATTTATTCTGATTTGGGGCCGTTGAGCCGAAAATGTAATATTTTGAACTTTTGGACTTGGAGTATGATTTTGGGAATATAATGATCATTTGGGTATCGTACGGATTCTTGCGAGGTATTTGTTTAAGAAATTCCTTTATATCTATGTTGAAAATTCGAGGGTGTGACACGAATCATTGAAATTCGATCGAGAAATGGGAGGTCCGCACTTTGCTTGGATGCGGAGATCCGCATTAGAAACTTACTCTCTCTCTCTCTCTCTCTCTCTCTCTCTCTCTATATATATATATATATATATATATCAGGAGCAGCAGCAACCAAACCAAGCTTAAACCCAAAAAAAAAAAAAAATAATTTTAAGGGTACTCATATGAAATCGCCCAAAAAAATGACCGGAAAGAGCTTGATCCGAGCAGTTTTTCATAAAATGCATTTATAGTGTTTTTATGAAAAACTGTTCGGATCAAGCCCTTCCCAGTCATTTTTTTGGGCAATTTCTCGCAAGTACCCTTAAAATCACGTTTTGAACACATTGAGCGGCTCAGATCGTCGCAAATCGATCGGGAAAGGGGAGTCCCTTACGGTAAGACCGTAAGAGATCCCTCATAGGATCCTAACTGTGTGTGTGTGTATATATATATATACACGCCGGGGCGGGGCGGGTTTAGGGGCAGGGTACCTTCGCCCCGAATCCGAGCAGGTTTGGAAAATTTTACCCCGACCCCGACCTGATACCCGAAAATGGGGTGGAAAACCCGCCCCGTTCGGGGCGGGTACGATTGCCATCCCTAGTGGGTACCACGGCTGACGTGGTGCTCGAGCGGGCACATCAAAGCCGTCAAAAAGTGTATTGGACGGCCCAAATTAAAACACTCTCTCTCCTCTCACCCCCACACTCTCTCTCCTCTTTCTCTCTCCTTTTTTTCTCTCCAAATCCGAGTTGTCCAAAACTGAAATGGACAGCCCGGATGCACCAAACAGGCACCACGTGGTACCCGCTCGGCACTGAAAAATTTCTCGTAAATGGCACATGGTCGGAACTTAATTGAACTTTTTCTTTAGAAATAGATATGCTATGCTGCTTCACATTGCACTTATGTCAAGATCGAATCTAAAATTTCTCAACGAGGTACGGGTGAAAAAGAGTATATTGAGCCTCATTAAGCGATTATGAAGAGTTGAGCCCAAGCATGAAGCAAGTAAGTTTAAATATAAATATACGCATTGAACCAACCATTTGCGGATCAAAAAACCAACCATTTGCCATTTGGTGGTAAAACCTACGGATTGTGTTATCAAGATTGATGTGATTCAATCATTGACTTATTAAGGTCCCGTACCATTAAATGTAATAAGTATTTATTTTTTAAATTAAAAGTGATGTTTTATGAGTGAATGATATATCTCGTAAAAAAAAAAAAGTACTTATAAAAACCTTAGCGGAACACGCCTAAATCTAAATAAGTTTATGGCTGATGTCTGCATTTTCATATGTTTAATTTACTGGAGTATATAGAAAGGGAATTGATTTTGTCACTTCCCTTTTGATTAATATTACTCATCTTTTCTTATAAAATAAATCATCTAATAAAGACAAAAAAAAATGACATTAACAAAAATTCACTCCCCTATAGAAATCGCTATCATTATATCATGAAAACCTTGTACTCACATTTTTACCCAAGAGATGAGCTTTCCCCAGTCTAGTACTACCTTCTTCTTTTTTGTGAAATTACGGAGACCCCCTCATCTATGTATGATTTCTACAGAGACTCTCTAATGTTTAAAACCGTCCATACAGACACCACATCTACTTGTTAACCAATCAGCATCTTTCTGTTAAAAGACCGTTAAGTATCAACGAAAAATGTTACTATACAAATTGGACAAAATACCCTTGTTGTTCAATACATACATGCATATTCCTCTAGGCTCTATCCCCTTTCAGATTGGAATTTGTTTGGTTGGGCGGTTTTAGACGCAAGGGTTCTGCGTGAAAAGGGAAAAATTCCAGTTTGCAATCCTATGAAGCAGAAACGTGATTATGAGAGCCTTAGAGACAAAATTTGATTATGTCTCTTTAGAACAATATGATCAGAATAATAAGATCTTCACACCCGTTCAAACGGATTAAAAATTTGAGCACTTAATTTTTAACCATTTGTCGTTAACGGCACAGTTAAAAAAAATAAATTTACCACCAGTTTGCAATCCTATGAAGCAGAAAACGTGATTATGAGAGCCTTAGAGACAAAATTTGATTATGTCTCTTTAGAATAATATGATCAGAATAATAAGATCTTCACACCCGTTCAAACGGATTAAAAATTGGAACACTTTTACTATACAAATTGGACAAAATACCCTTGTTGTTCAATAAATACATGCATATTCCTCTAGGCTCTATCCCCTTTCAGATTGGAATTTGTTTGGGCGGTTTTAGACGCAAGGGTTCTGCGTGAAAAACAGACAGATACGGAAATCTCCGTGAAATTACACTTTTCTTTTTTTCCTTTCCCTTTCCCATTCCCTTTCCCTCGCTTTCCGAGTCTTTACTCTGTCTCCTTCCACCAAACCCAACTCCCTCTCTTTCAAGAAAAATTGACTCTTCAGTCTTCATCGTCAAGCTTTTGATCTCTCTCTCTCTCTAGAATGTTGATGCTAGTGGACTGTTCAGAGTGCCGGATACCCTTACAGCTCCCGCCGGGAGCCAAGTCGATCCGCTGCGCCGTGTGCCAAGCCGTCACTCGCGTCGCCGAGCCTCCTCGCAGCGCGCCGCCTCCTTACGCCGCCGCCTCCAGCCACCAATACTACCCTCCGTCGCCGTACAACCACGCGCCTCCTGGTCAACCCCCGTCGGTACACGGCCGCAAGAGAGCGGTGATCTGCGGGATCTCGTACCGGTACTCACGCCACGAGCTGAAAGGGTGTATCAACGATGCCAAGTGCATGAAGTTCTTGCTGATTAACCGGTTCAAGTTTCCTGAATCATCCATTCTTATGCTCACTGGTAACTCGCTTGGCTCTCCCTTATGTTGATCGCCTGTCTTGGGAGTGTAAATTCTGTTTCACCGTGCATTAATCCAGTAATCTAACGTTCATATTGTGGGGCTCGCCGAGTAGATATCCATACAAAAAATCAGCTTGATTGAACAATCGATAGCTATATCAGAAATTGGATTTTGTTTTAGATAATGGATGATTATGAACAGTTTAACTTCTAAAATCATTAACCGGCTGTCCATCTTATAAAGTAAAATTCAATTTTTGATATATGAACCGATGTCCAATCAAACTAATTTTTTGCATCAATAATCCACTCGGCGAGGCCTACAAAGATGAACAATTCAGAGTAGTGTAACAAATGGGACCCGTACTGGTCGTGGCGAAAATCACGTTGTTTCCCCCGCTGCCGGAAAGAATTTATGACATTTGTATGGAATTCTTAAACTTTTGTAAGATAAATTCGTAATTTCAACACAATCACGTGACTAAAAATGGGACCCATGTGAAAATTTAGATGCTGATTTTTCATTTTTTTGTTACGGGATTTTGTGGTGAAGTTATGATTTTGCGTGACAAGTTATAAATCTAAAATGGACTTTATGAGATTATCAGGGTGCACCCAAAATAGATTCTGTGCTGTAGCACTTTCCTAACTATCATACCCTTTCAATGATGCTACTTTTGGTATTTTTCTCGGACTTAACTATAGCTATTTATGTATGACAGCATAGTGAATGAGACTTAAAGTGAGATGTTCATGCTTTCTGTTTCTTTAATCTAAAGCTTGAATCATATTCCCATCAAAAGAATGTTAGGGTTGAAAAACCTCCTCATTCTCTGAAGGCTTGTCGGGGGGAGTCGATAAATTATACGTCTTCGTGCAGCATAGTAACTTTCCATGAATTTCTAATTGGTCACTCACCGGTAGACTACAGTATCAGAATTGGTTAATTAATTTACTTTTTCCGTACCTTCACCTAATGTACCAATGTTACTCACCGTAATGTATCCAATAGCAATACACAACATTATTCCAACAGTTAGACTGCCTAGATCCTCAGTTAGGATTTTGCAAACTCTTGGTTAGCCTTAGTACCGTTTGAATGATTGTTTTAGGCCCTGTTTCACTAAGGTTCTTATTTTTGTGCTTTACGAGATAAGTCATTCTCTTACAATACCATCACCTTCAATTCAAAACATAAGTACTTATTTTCCTTGCTAGAACGGACCGTTCATTGTCACCTTGTTCTTAATTCAAAACTAAACTTCCCGTATTACATCCTGCTTTATCGCTACATCTTTCTCATTCACAAAGTTTGGACCTAGGATCATGAACATGCCACTGAATGAAAATCCCCTTCCTCTTTGTTTTTCATGAATTCATGCTTTGATTTTGATTGTTTTTTATGCTTACCCATTTGGTTTTCTGCATTATCCAGTTTTATTTACTATCATACTCCATAGTCCTATGAAGTACCGACAGTTCTAGAGGCCGGTGTGTCCCCGTGTTGGTTAAATTTAACTGACTTTTTTAGGAGGACGCGTGAGGGACACGGGAGGGACACATACAGGAACACGGCAAGGGTTAAAATATGCAATTTTTAAAACATTTTTTTGGTAAATGTGCATTACTTCAAATATTTTGGGTTAAAAGTGTAATATGATTTTTATATGATACTTGTTTCTATATATTGACGCGATAACTATATTTTCACTGGTATAAAATAAATATTACTTATTTTATATTTGCCGTGTCCCCATTTTTAGAAATCCCGTGTCTGTGTCAATGTCCATATCCATGTCTATGCTACATAGCCATAGTCCATATGGCTCTTAATTGCATTTTTCCCATTAGAAGTTGAAGATGGTGACATGTATCCTTGGAATCTTGGATACAATTCTGGATGCACCGCTTTTTGTTTCGCTTGGTTTACTAAATTGGAGTTCATTGTCTGGTGAATTATGAGTACCGTACCTCGGTTGATGAGTCTAATGACTATACATGGTTCAGATATATAAACTAATAAAAGGGACAAATAATATGCAATTTCTCAAGTTTAACTTGCAACAATTCAACCTAAGGAGATAAAATGGAAAATTCTTAACCATAATTCTTAAAGCTTTTACAATGTAGTGCAAATTGACTTGCATTTTGGATGGGTGTTGTTGGAAGATATCGACAATTGCAAATCTGGACTCCAATGTTGAGTCTTTTGAAATGGTAAAATACCAGGTTTGAATCATTTCCTTTCAAGCTTAGAGGAAGTACCCTGCTTTTGCCAGAACAGTTTAGTATACTGGTCTTGGTCATCTCATCCAGTTTTGTGAAATCAAGCCAAATAGGTTCAACAGAACCAGAAGTCTTGTTATAGTCATACACAAGTTTGTCTAGAAGTATAGCTTTGCTTGCTAGTTGGAAGCTCCTGCAGTAGGGCTCGTCCCTTTCTATAGGAAGCAATATGTTGCACTAAACTAAAGCACCAAGAACTTTTACTTAGATTCTTTTGATGTTTTGTTCTTGAACTGTCTCAGTTAGATGTTTCTAACATAATTTATTTATGAGAGCTGTATTTCAGAAGAAGAAATTGATCCTTACAGGCGCCCAACAAAGCACAACATTAGAATGGCAATGTATTGGCTCATACAAGGTTGTCAGCCTGGGGATTCACTGGTGTTTCATTATTCTGGTCATGGTTCACAGCAGAGGAACTATACTGGGGATGAGATAGATGGATATGATGAAACACTCTGTCCATTGGATTTCGAAACACAGGGAATGATTGTTGACGATGAAATCAATGATGCAATTGTCAAGCCTCTTCCACGTGGGGTTAAGCTTCATGCGATTATCGATGCTTGTCATAGTGGCACTATGTTAGATTTACCATTCCTTTGTAGGATGGACAGGTTAGTAAAAAATTTGAAGACCATAGGATTTTTGATGTATTCTCATTTCCAACTTTCTCAGAAGACCATACCGTTATTGTTTTCCTCTCCTCTTCTCTCCAGAGGATGTTATTAGTCCAATTAATAATAACCTTATATTTAATGCATGCATTGTCTTGGATGCAGGAGTGGGAGGTATGTATGGGAGGACCAGCGTCCTCAGTCTGGCGTATGGAAAGGAACAAGTGGTGGGGAAGTCATTTCCTTCAGTGGCTGTGATGATGATCAAACCTCTGCTGATACAGCTGTAATGCTTTAGTAATTTATTAGTTTCTTTCTCTTTTTCTTGCCCCTGAGAATGTGGTAAAAAACACGTGATCCTAATAACCTAGTAAATCTTTATGTTGACAGGCTCTATCCAAAGTCACTTCCACTGGTGCAATGACCTTTTCTTTCATCCAGGCAATTGAACGGGGACAAGCAACTACGTACGGGAATATTCTTACTTATATCCGGTCTACCCTCCGTAATACAGATACTGATATTGGAGGTGGTGTTGTCACATCACTTCTCACTATGCTTCTAACAGGAGGGAGCTTAGGTTTCGGGATGAGACAGGTATCATTCTCTTTCCTACAGCATAGTTTGCACATTAATGTTACGAGAGCTTACCCATAGAAATCTTAATCTTTTATGCAGTCCTTATAAAGATTGTCAAACGGAATGGTTATATCATGCCCTTCTGCACATTACTCATCAAGTAGGATCCAAATTAGTAAAGCAGTGTTAGATGTCATCCATTTATACTTTTTCTAACGGTTTTCGTTAGTTATGGCAGTGTTTCCAAATGTGCATTGCTCTGTTGTTAATGAATACCCATAAATGCGGGTGATCTTGCTCTCTGACATGAAATATTGTTCTTGATAATAATGAGGCTCATGCTTAAACTTTCTCTCTTTAATTGCAGGAACCGCAGTTGTCGGCTAATGAACCTTTCGATGTGTATTCAAAGCATTTCTCCCTATAAATAGTAAAGCACTCACCTCATGGCTTCTGATCTTAGTTGCACGAAGCGGGAGTGGGGGTGGGAGCGGAAGCGTGTGCTGGAGCAGGGAAGCGAGGGAATACAGAAGCTCCCAAGGTTGGGAGCGTGAGAGTAGCTTGTACATATATTATAAAAATAATGTAGCATAGAGTATTCACTTTGAAAGTACAATCATTTTAAGAAGTAAAAATATGGGCCAAGTCCGCCATAAATGTAAGAAATGGGCTAGTGTTACAATATATGATTTTTTTTTCAAGATATCATGACTTGGGCTAGATATCATGTGTTCATTGAAGATCAATGAATAAAGCTAAGTGACAAATCCCTGTCTTCCTATACAAAGATCATACAAAAGCTCCCATCTTTGTAAGGAGCGAGCTCCTATCTCAATGGGAGCGGGTTCCCGTCAAGCTCCTCAGTTGGGAGCGCAAAAGGGGTCTCCCAAGGAGGGAGCGGCTCCATTTTAGGAGTTTCCTGCAACTAAGCTTCTGATCTATTTATCGAACTGATTGGGCATGTACAGTTACTTGAGGAAAACCCATTTCCATTAGTTGAAATTTCATTGTTCTGCTTTTTAGCTGGTCTTTTATGATATTGTGTCACAATGCTACTGCTTCATTATTTTCATCGATTCTAAAACTCTTCTCTTTCCCCAAATTATTACTCCTGCACTGATATTATGCACAAAAAGAACAGTGTAACCACTCTTAGACCATAGAAAGGGTATATTAGAGCGTGGATCACTGCTTCATTTCCGGACATTTATTTGCCACATCTAACCTTTCTCGACGTATCCCTGCTGTCATGGTATGTTAGGGGTTGAGTCTGTTTACGTACTACATCACCCAGTCACCCAGACTCTCGCGGGAGTTCTGCATCGGTGCATTTGCATGACCCTGTTTTTAATCATGTCCATTTTGATATCTCATTGTTTGCATCTCTGAAGATAAAAGCTACTTGCTTTTCTTAACTTTCCAAATATTCACATGCATTTTTTTTCGTTTTTGGGAACCTTGGGTTCGTAAACCATCATCTCTCTGCATGTACTCTATAATACAGGGGTGTGTGTGTGTGTGCAGAGAATTAGAAAATTTTGCATGCTTTGACGAACTAACATATATTAAATGAAATTGGAGTTCTAGATCCTTGTATCTCTCTAATAAGGTGCTTGGCAGTAAATTGATGGTCTTGCCTGGTTGTTGAATAACTCTTCAGAGTTATTATTCATGAAAACTCATATCTGACTGCTGTGTTTAGGCGGGCCAAACCATTGTTTTGTTTTTGTTCTAGTGATTTTGATTAGTAATGGATTTAAGATGTCAATTTTTAGACGCATTCCCAAATTCTCAAGCTTTGTTCTTGATGATTCAACCAGTGGCTATAAGTGCAGGCTTCTTTAAAATTTTAAACACATCTCAAATATGTCACATATATATAGCACTAAATATACATGAAATAAATTACTGTAACTGCATGTACCCTGCTGCTGCATTGCCTGAAGATCAGATCTGCTTATACAACAAAAGCGCCAAATAATTTCATCGGTACACAGAAACAGATACAATTTGAAACTCGACATTTTGATCATCCACATCTTTGCTCAAACCATCAAAACTACTACCGTCTTTCGTTCCTCTAATTCGCCTTACTATGCACTTGATTCTTCCATAGGTTGCACTGTAGTTTGTACCTTGCATTATCTTTCAGAGCCATGTCTTCATATACCTACAGCATTGTAAAGGTATGCATGAGGAATATAGAACTAAATGTTGGCCATATTGGGTAGAAATAATTGTGTACTTCGGTACTTGTACACATGGCGCGCGTGCAAGTTGTTTTACTTTTTTCTTTTCTGTATATGGTTAGTGGTAAGTTTTTCAAAGAATTGCCATAAAAATAAATTTAATTAAATAGTTCATTGCAACCACTAAACTGTAGCAAAAATATTATGCATGCATATACTACTTGTTTTTCTTCTATTTTTCCATTTGATGAGTTAAACTGTTGCCCCTTTTGGAAAATAACTTGTATTGATCTTGAAATAGGAAAAAATTACAGTATTCTTGAATGTTTTTAAATGAAGTCTTGTTTCTGGACAAAAATTTTACTCCGCTCTCCGGGTGAGAGAGAAGAACGTCGGTATACCTTCTTCTCATCATGTGGAAGGCTGCACCACATCTTACCCAGCCTCTTGCTCGTCTCCCCAAATGAAAAGGATTCAGAATTTGCCACACCCCAAGTAGTCATCACAAAGAAAGTGTAGGAACTGCACGGTCTAACCGGAAGGCGACGTCTTCTGAGCACTCTCTCGAACGCATCTCCTGTCTCCTTCGCTATCCCTTTCCCTCTCCTCAACCTCTGTTTCTTCCACGAACACAAACTCCGATGCCCTGAACCAGTAATAGTACCCGGAGGAGGAAAATACTTTACGCGAGACAGAACTCCGCTTCTCAACCTCGTTAAAACAAACGCATTCTCTCCTCCGCTGCTTCCTTCGCGACTTGGTTCCCGATGGATTTCGTTTTCTTCTCCATCTCCGTGCGTTGCAACGGGAGTCATGTACGACGATGAGGCAGAATGGAGAGAGATTCGGTCTTCTTCGGTTGTGTTTGGAAACTGGACGTGAGTCTCCGAGTTGTGATGGTGGTGTTTGCGGTGGATGTTGAATTGAACAGCGAATTGAAAGGCCTCGGTGTCTCCTTGGACTTGAATGGTGTCGCCGCTCAAGAAACCGGACAATTGCAGGGGTACAGAAGGTGAAGGGTTTGATGGCGATTGCGTGAATGGGATTTGTACCATGTTGTTTTCAGCCATTGGAGAAGAAGTTGAACAAGTTCCAGACACAAAGAAGAGAGAGGACAAAGTGCAGAAACAAAGTATGAAACTCGCGGTTTATAGGGAGGGTAGCGAAGGGTTCTTTACGGTTGCATCTTTACTCTCGCGCCTTTTCTTAACGTGGCGGTTGAAAAGTCTACTCCACCGCTCAACATTCGCCGCTTCTCCCACCGCTCTCAATTTCACTGTCCAAAACGGTCCAGATTTTTGAAAGGGAAGAGTTTTTTTTTTTAATCCGGATCATTGATTGCCGAGACGACGGTGAGATGTTGAGCGGTGGAGTAGTTTGGAATTGCTGTTGTGTGTGAAGTGGAGAAATTTTTCAATGTCGGGTGGGTATATCCCACATGGTACCCGCTCAGCACATCCAGACCGTCCAATACACTTTTGTTTGGACAGTTCGGATTGAAACCCTCTCATCCCAACACTTTCTCTCTCATTTTTCTCTCTTCAAATAGCCATCAAAAAACGCAATGAACAGTTCGGATGTGCCGAGCGGACAGCACGTGATATCCACCCGGCACTGAAAAATTTTCCGTGTGGAGTGTGACTGTGTGATGGTGCGTTTTGGGTTCTCTCAAAGATTGATTGGGCAACAAATAATTGCAATATTTGGCAGAACGTATTTTTCTTTTTTCTTTGAAAAGGATATACGAGAAGAGATGTCTCTTTAATCTTTATAGTGAAAAAATGATTCACAGAAAGGATTTGGTTTGTTTAGTAATATGAATTCAAAAAATACAAAATGTTAAATGATCGAGTATAAAGAGAATACTTCAAAATGAGAGTATGAAAGGAGAAGGATGAAGGCAAGTTAATGATCCAGGCAATAAATACATGAAAAGATATCCGATTTTAGTTAATATAATTAAGGGCAATTTTGAAATTCAATAAGAGAAAATGTGTGATACTCCTAATATATTAGAAAAGTGAAGAATTTACCAGAGCAATTTTTCGCCCAGCGGCCAAGCGACTTCGGCCATGCCTATCGTCTCTCTAAAACTTTTGATAAACAATTCTTTTCTTTTTTTTTAATTTTCTTCCGTCCAAAATCTCGTTAAATGAGTTTGCCAAAGGAAAATAAATTTTAAAAAAGACAAATTAGCACTTCATAATAATGTAAGAATAAAAATATCAACAAATAAAAACCCCCCACAAAATAGCAAACTATTATTCAGGGTGCGAAATTTGACAAGTTGGACACACCTTGAGCAAAAACGATTCTACTACTTCCGAACCAACACCCAGACGAGTAATTATTCAGCACTCTTCTTTTTTTTTGAAAACATTATTCAGCACTCTTGTTGTACCATGTTGCGTTGCCTAAATGAAACTCTCAAGTGAGTAATTATTCAGCGCTCTGGAAGTACCACGTTGCGTTGCCTAAATGATACTCTCAAGAATTTACGTAGTGACAAAATATCGGTTAGGGGACAAAGAGCTATGCGCGGTGGTGACGATTTTTTAATTGTGAGAAATAACACGTGATACTCTAATACCCAATAATTGTATCACCAAACAGTGGCTCCAAAAAAGTGACCTGTCTATTTCGTTACACGAACGGTTCGACCATAGAATTCCCACCACTCAACTGACTCAGCTAAGAACCACCACCACAATCCTCCCCTCTCTCCTCTCCACTCTCTCTCATGGCCGTCTCCTCCCACCTCTCATGTTTCTCTCACCTCCCCTCTCTCTCCTCAACTCACTCCACTCTCTCTCCACCCTCCTACCTCCCACTCTCCTCCTCTCTTCGAACTCCTCGCGGCCAGAAAACCTTCAAAATTCGCGCGGCGGGAGGGAACTTTTTGGGCGATTTTGGGGCGAGAGACCCGTTTCCGGCCGAAATAGAAAGTGGGTTTGGTGATAAAGTGTTGGGTTTCAGTAGTACTGAGCATAAGATTCTTATCCCCAATTTATCGGCTCTCTCTCTTTCGCAGCAGGAGTGTGGGCCAGTCTCTCCCCTGCAGCCGCCTATTTCACGGGAGGATGCCCAGAAGCTGTTAAAGAAGGTGACTTTTTTAGTACTTAAATTGTTTACCTAATAGTTTTAGTAGTTTCAGTTGATGAATAATTCAAAATTTTGGTACATAACATCCAACCCAATTCTCCAAAAAAAATTTATAACTCAGGCGTTTGTGCCACCTTTCACGCACCTCAACTAATCCTAGGTACCAATCCCACCGCCGCTGTGCGGGAGTCCCAATTAAAGCCAGAGCAAGTAATCTGTATGGAAGAAGTTGATAGCACCTAAGAGGTTCAAACCTGAGACCTCAGGAGGGGACAAACCCGTAAGTCCCAAGCCTTGTCTAGGCCAACCTCCGAATTCTCCATTTTGGAGACTCAAAGTATCAATTTCAGTTGAAAAAGTGCTTTTGGAGAATTGGACTAGTCATTAACATAAACCTCTACTTTCCCTTGAGATTGTTTTATAATTTAGGCTTGTTAACATGTGTCTCGTTTGAGTAGACATAAACGATTTATGTCTGGAATGTTACACGTATTTAGTGCAAAAGAGTAGTGAAAAGTTCATATGGTGACATTGCTCTCCAACTATTAAGATGAACTAGAGCATGGTTGGAGCGATTTCATCCATTGGAGTGGCTGTCATAAGATGTGGTGAAGGTGAAATTTGAGAACCAAATTTTGGTTTTGATTGCAATGGTATAGTTGTTGGTTCTCTGCTTTAGGATTACCCTTCAGCTATGCAAATTGAGAACTTGAGGACCCTTTACTTTTCCAGCCGTTTCCTTAACCTTGAACTTTTAGTCTGTGTTGAAATGGAAAGAAATGGCAAATTGAACTAACTCATTTGAATATTTATTTGATAAGGAAGAAGTTTGAGCATCCATTTTCAAATCTTTTGTTTTTTTGTTTTTTTACGAGGTCAGACATTTGCTATCTGTTCTAGGAATCACATCTTCGTGCACCAGATTGCCATTTTTTGATGAATTCAGAAAAATTGGGCTCCATGCTTTAAGGCTTTGCATCAAGACTATGTTGTTGACGAAAAAGTCACTGGGTTCATGCCTTACGGGCGGGGAAATTGCATTTTTATTGATAGAATTAAATCAAAGACTGATGTTTGGTCCCTCAAATGGAAAATTTTCTATGTTTGTATATTGAGCACTCAAGCTATTATTAGGAATAAAGATCATAAGTGGTGCTTCCGATTTTCCTCTCATAACAGCATGCATGCTAGCTATTTTGTTTACTGCAATCTGAGAAGTTCTTTGACTGGGAAAATTGATGCCTCACACTGCGCATAACCATGTTTATTGCTATGTTGGAATCGAGAAAAGAAAATAAATGTCAAAGTTGAGCTATGAAACTAGAATTTTGGGTCGCGCAAGTAGTGATCTCAAATTCTGTCTCAAAGGCTAAAGCATTATAAACCCCCTTAGGCTTACTACTAGAGTTACCTAAGTGATTTCGATTTGGAGTTATCATGTAGGTTTAAGCCAATATTTTGTTATATGATTCTCTCTTTTTTCTGAAGGACATGAAAAACTGAAATTATGGGCCTATAGGTTGTTGGCTGGAGACTGTTGGATGAACAAGAGGGACTTAGATTACAATGTCTGTGGAAGCTGAGAGATTTTAATTGCGGGGTTGACCTCATCAACAGAATACACAAGGTCGTAGAAGTCACAGGTCACTTCCCAAATCTGCACTTGGAACAGCCCAATCAAGTGAGAGCTGAACTATGGACTGCTTCCATCGGTGAGTGGGCTTTACTGAAAACTAATCGATTGTTTGTCGATTGTTTTAGTTTGTTCATGTACCAACCTCTATATCTGAGTCACTTGGGAGAAGAAATTGTGATTTAAGGATTTCATCTTCTGAATTGGTCGAAATACAGAGTACAGACCTCATCTTAGGAGAAAGAAAAAGCAATAGGGAAACCTGGAAATATATAAATGCAGATTGCTTGTAGATTAGGTGTGTCCATTTTATGTCTTCTCGAGGCTCCTACCAATTTTCAATCTGACTATGGGAATTAAATGATTTATTTTTCCCGATGCTATCTTGTTTAGTTGTTTATTGTTTATAAATTGAAAAATATTGTGCAGCTTATATCTATTAAGCTTATATTTCTAGCCTCTGATACAGCCGTGGTAAAGGATTTTAATGTTGAGGGTCAGTGGGTAAATCACGTAAGATTGTAAGTATTGTTTAGCTATAATAAATAATTTTCTTCGGTTTCATGTTTAATGGATATGTTCATCATTTTCTAACAGCTCTATATGCATAGAAGTTCGCTAGTCCAAATACCGTTCGCTTGAGATTTCAGATTTTGTTGTTGATTTGAACTCAATTCTTCCTGGCTTCCATTACTTGCTTTCTTCATGAACTTATGTATTTCGACGTCCCCTTCAGCAACCTATTGCTTTACTGGTGGTGTCTAATGAGTAGTTTGAAGGCATTTTTAGTTGCTCCATTGGACGACACCCGAGTCCAAATTCCAAGTTCAAGTAAATAACCTGTACTTTCTTTATCTAATTTGCAGGAGGGTTGAGTATGAATGATTTCATTGTAGCTGCCAAAATAGATCAAATAAAGACGTCAGATCTCGTCCCCAAGAAGATGAGAGTTTGGGCATAATTGGGTATTGCTTGATTTCTTGACGAGTTCTGAAGATACGTGCGAGAAAATAGTTTCTTCTCTTGTGAAGCCAAAAAAACAAGTGAAAATATTGCTCATGTTCGAGGCATTCCGCATTCGTTTTTCCTCTTCAATCTGTGTACAATAAATCAATAATTGATATCATGATTGTCACTAAATTGAATTTTCCTTCATTATTTGAACACTGCTGGTTTCTGTAGTTTTTGGTGCCTGATTTCTGAAATAAAGTCAGCTTTACTCTTTGGGTAATTTGGGTTTGCTTGATATATGAGATCATGTTTGCATTATATGGACTTATTGAACTTCCCATAATAATAAATAGCAAAAGAGATTGAATAGTAATTCAGAAATTGGGAATCGCTTCTCTCCGGTTGACTGAAAATCTTGCCGAAAGCTAGAGTCGTTGCGGTTCGCACCATGGGACTACCAACTCTTTTCACATGTTTTGCACTGAACTCCCAAGTTAACAGAAGAAATCATCCAATTATTATTAAGTTGCCAGTTATCCTTAAAGCTTAAGCAGTTAGGAAACGGCTTAAGCAGTTAGGAAACGGGTCATATGTATTAAGCTAGTATATAACAAATATAATTAAAGTGAATCAACGCATTTTCATATCAGAGCATCATGGATTTGTTGCCACTCTACATCTCTCCTTGAGGTGATTTCTTCCATAGTTAGTAGGATGGCTAAATGCCTAAATTCACGTGCTAAAAGTGGGGAAAATTACTCCGAGAGAGTTACTTTCCACCACTGTTCATCGGGAGCAAAATTTCATAGAACATGTTCAGATCCAATTAGTAGAAGATAAATCAGGGATGACATCAAAGTCAGAGTGACCAATAACAATATTTTGTGCACTGCTGCAATAGATCAAACCTCCTTTTGGTTTTAATTATTACACTGTGGATGCTCTAAAGCCCTGATTATTACATTTTCCTTCATTTTTGGACAGTGTTCCATGGTGTGGATTCGTTGCCTTTTTGCCCGCTTTCTTGTCGGATTCCATCAGCGCTTGTTGATGCCTCTGATATGGACTTCCATCATCCTGAGGCGACTCAATGTCGGGTTACCTAACCTCACTCACATCGGGCTTGAGTCGATATGTCTTGGCAGTAAGGTATTGGGAGCTATGATCCGTGAGTCGTTTAGGGGGATTCTGTTGAATTGAATCTTTAAAGCAATCATCAAGCATACATATTATATAAGTGAATTGCTCATACTTTCCTTTCCTCCAAGGGCTATTTCAAAGGAAGATAATGACATCTGCTCGTTTTAGGGTTTAGACGTTAGTTTTTTGCTTTGTTGTGCTTATTGCTTATTTGTAGTTTTTTCAGATTGACGAGTTTTCTTTATCTCTGTATTTGGATGGAATCTATAGATGTCGAATGGCTTTTATATGAAGTTAAGCTTCAAGATAAAAAAAAACAAAACAAAACTTACACACATACAGGTAGACAAGGAGATATATAACAAGAGTAGTTGATGTCATGGAATCTTTTTACAAATGAACAAGAGTCACAAGACCTCCAATCAAAGCGAGTTCTTGAATTTCTAAAAAGGTTACCTGGCTTGTCAATTAAGTTTCAGGGCTACCTGGCTTGTCAATAATAAAGGATCGAAAAATAAGAACGTTGGACATTTTAAATTCTGAAGTAATTCTCTACTTCTTTCTCGTTGGTTATCCCAGTGACCAACAAAATGCTTTCGGTGAAGATAATTGTGACAATGGGGCCCAATGAGCACCCGACAGGAATCTTCATTTAATTTGAGTGTAATTTTACTTTTATTTTAGTTTCATTTCATTTCGAGTCTTCTATAAATAGTCTGGGTCTGTATAGAGTTTTCTAGGGTTTTGGATTACCCTCTCTCTCTCTAAAATCCAAGCTCTCTGTTCTTCTCCCTCCTCCTTGTAACATTGGCTTCGGCCTCTTTTAAATAATAAGGTCAGTATTTCTGTCTTTCTTATTTATCGATCCTTTATTGTTTCTTTCTATCCCAAAAAGCATTTGAAATATCACTACAGATTTCTTTATTGAAATCCTCTCCGATTTGAGAAATTTTCTCTTTCATTACAGGCTTTTGTAAAGCTTCTTCAATACTCATAATTCGAATTTCTTTTTGAAGAAAGTTTATTTGTTTATCTTTATTAGAAATTATTCTCATGATATCATTGATTTTCTTGTAAACAGGAGGAGAAACAAATTCAAAAAATATTTAATGACCATCAATATGGGCAGTTATTCCAGCAGTGCTGGTTCGCATTAGCATTAGCATTACTAAGAAAGGAGTTCCCAATATTAGTTCTTGCTGAAGATTTCTTATACAAAGAAAAATTGTCTCCAGACAAATTCCTTTATTACAAATGTAAACATTATTGAGTTTATATTTGATTATCATTTTAGAACCACTTGCATTAGTGAGACTTTGAGAAGTTTTCTCAAAATATTGGGTTGGAACTATTCCTTCTTGGATACAATTCATATATATCCGCTCCACTATCAACCAGAGCAATGATATTGTTGATAATATATTCTTTTTGTATTACTAAGGTTACTCTTACATGTCATTTTTGGTAAACTACATTATTAATCAAATTTAAATAATTTGAGTCATCATTTTGACTTGTGCTACCTTTCTTTTCCAAAGAAATTAATTTTTGATTCATATCATAAAGCTCTTGAGTAACCTTATTTTGAAATGATTTTAACAGTTTTATTTCTGTTTTCAAAATATTTATTTCTCCCTTAAGATCAGGAATTGTAACAGGTTTATAATTATCAATTTGCTCTAGTCTGTCCAAAACATTTTTTAGACTATAAGTTTCATTAGGAACTTGAGGTTTATCTTCCTCTTCTTCTTCTTTTGTAGAGAAGATATATGTTTCTATGAATTGTTCATGTTTTTATTCCTGTACTGTTCATAGCCGCTGGAAATTAAAGAAAAAGCATGACAATTACACTTATCCCCCTGCTCATTTTGAATTTAAAGTTTCGGCCCAGATATTAATTATAAGAGTTTATCTTATTGCAGTTAAGCCTAAAATCATTGAAATTTATAGTTAGGTCCAGTACAATGTTTTATTTAATGTTGACATTATCTTATATAACCAACATATTGTTACTTTTAATATTTGAAACTCCAATTAAAGTACAAAAGATAAGAAAAGACTTGATTGTTTATTTTAATAATATTCATGGGCATTTCAGTCAATTAATAACAAAACTAACGTTGTTAGTGTGGATTTAAGGGAATGAGAAAGTCTGAACACTCCAACAGAAAGAGCGTATAAGCGCATAGATGCGCCGCCCTACAGAATAAGAAGAAACCCCCCAAAGGAGGACGAAACCCCCCGAAGGAGGACGAAACCTCCCGAAGAGGGGACATTATTAAAATAAATAACAAAAAAAAGAAAAAGAAGCACCGCCGAGACATCCGCCGCCACTCTTTCGCAACTATCTTGATAGACTCGTAACTACTCATTCCAAGCTCAATCCTTTCCATACTCAAGACTGTTTTGATCTGATTCATCATCGGGGAAACAAGAAACCGAAAAATGAAGTAAAACAAATGGGAGACCCAGATTGGGGTGTCTACAACTCTTATATGCCATTTTTGGTAAACTACATTGTTGATTAGATTTAAATAATTTGAGTCATCATTTTGACTTGTGCTACCTTTCTTTTCCAAAGAAATTAATTTTTGATTCATATCATAAAGCTCTTGAGTAACCTTATTTTGAAATGATTTTAACAGTTTTATTTCTGTTTTCAAAATATTTATTTCTCCCTTAAGATCAGGAATTGTAACAGGTTTGTTATTATCAATTTGTTTCAAACTCAGACGGCTATCTGTCATAATGGCAATATTCCCAATTGGCTGATGTAACCCAATGTGATCATTTCGGAGGTGCATGTACTACTGGTTGGTGTCTGTTAGTGTACTACTTATATACTGATTTCTTCTTCTTGGACTAGAGCTTTTCATTTTTTCTTGTTGGCGGCTAGGGTTTGAGTTAAGATGTAGTTTAAAGAGTTGTTGTTTTAACCCTTCATCTATTTGAAGCTCATTAAGCTTTTTCTTTGTTTTACATTTATTAGCATAATGCCTCAATTTCCCACATTTAAAACATTGAGGTGGGTTTTTCTTTTTAGATTTACTATTTTGTTTCTTCTGTTTCGTATTAGAAGAGGTAGATTCTTTTGAACCAGATTGTTCAATATTCTTTTTCTTCTTATAAGATTTCTTCTTAGAATATTGTTTTGTAGTCTTATTACTACTCTTCTTTTTTGTAAGATTTTGGATATTTAGTTATATCATATCCAAATTGATCACAAAATTGACCTAGTTCTTATTTACCGGCCAAATGTTGTTTTTTCAATTGGTTGTGTAATTTTATATCATTACACAAAGTTAATCCTTCCTGGATTATAATTGAAATTAATTGTCCATAAGTGTATCTATCATAATTGATAGTTAAACCATTATTTTGATCTCTCAATTTTTTTCTAATTTTCTCAGCAAAGAAATAAGGTAAACCATCAACAAATTTTGATTTCCAATGCTCACTATTAGCATCAGTTCTTTGTATTACTTTGGCTAAGAATACATCTTTATACCAACAAAAATGAGTTAACGTTGGACATTTTAAATTCTGAAGTAATTCTCTGCTTCTTTCTCGTTGGTTATCCCAATAACCAACAAAATGTAGAATTATTGATTGAACTAAATTGTAAACAGCATCCTTGTTTCTGTTCTCCATTTTCAGTTATTTTTACTGCATTCAATATTTCTAAACGTTGGTTTGCACGAAGGACATTGTCCCACCAGCCTTTAATCATGCCAGTAAAACCAACTGTTATCAAACCAGCTACTTCTCTATCTTCATTTTTTATTTTATTATTCACACAAATAGTGCTACACATCATCATTTGATGTACTACTCCAAAAATTTGGTATTCAGTCATACCATCTATGTTCCATTCATAGATAGTTCTACCACTATAAGACATTTGTTTTTGATAACCAGATTCCTCATAAAGCATATCTTGGGGAGTAGGTCTAGGATAATAATATCTATCCGCTCCTGAATAAGGAAAATCCTTACCCCTAGGATATTGAATTTTATTAATAGTTTCATTTTGGGATTGAAGAAAAGAACTTTCTAATTCTGAAATTTCATGATTATTCATGTCTGAATCTATTTCATCAAATATAACATTTATAGAAAGACCTCTTAGTCTTTTTTGTAATTCTTTTACTAATTCAACATTCTTGTTTGGATTACTTAAATTAAATGTAGTTATTGAAATAGGTGGACGAATATTTGAAAGAGAAATCTCATCCTCCTTCTTCTCATTCTCCTTAGGTTTAAGACCCTTAATTTCATCACTTATTTGAGCTATTTGTTCTTCTATTCGAACTAATTGATCTCCAACTGTATTAAGATATAAATTGGTGTAGTTATTCTGCTTATGAATTTTTCCATTTATATCCGTATTTGTAGGTTTAACAAACGCTACAGTTTCCAAAGAAGGTTCAGAATCTGAATTTCCTTCTAAAGACAAGGGGATAATTGGAGGATGAACTACACTAATTACAGTTCCAGTCATAGATCTCCAGTTTCTATGATAATCCTGCATAACATTTATGGATCTATCCAATTCTATGTACTCCATAAAACCATTGAGTAAAAGGAATAATCTTTTTTGAGTATTCAATCCAATTATAAAATTTCTTTTTAAAATTTTGTAATTGATTCTCATCATATTTTGAGAAATACCATTCCCTAAATTCTTTGTATTTAGGTTGGTAAAATTCCTTATTAATTTTTTTTCTAATTTCAGGATCTATTAATGTCATTAATTGTAAAAGTCATTTCGCTAGCAGTATTGTAAACCCCATGAGGGATTTGATTTTCAGATATCCTTATACCTGTTAAATTAATATCCTCAATTGGATGTTGTGATTCTGGTATTTCAGATGTTGAGTGTCTACTAGTAGCAGGCATACTGACCCTATATGGTAATTGGGTAGCAGAGAAACTATTTCTAGAACTCCTACTTCAAAGAAATCTATCTAATTGAGAATTTCTAAAATTCAGAGAAACAGTGCCCTCATTATCCTAAACTATTTGTTCAATTTGATTTATTATTGGCCTAGGAGGAACAGCATTAGTTATGGTCCAATTTTCAGGAAATGTGATTTCTTCCCAATTTATCAATCTATTGGTTGCAATATTAGATGTCAACATATTAGTCTCTATTAAGACGGTTTGGTCAGAAGGTCCTAATTGACGCACCCTTGGATTAATAATATTCATCATTTTATAGTAAATTCTATAAACCAAAGCTATTACCTCAGATCCTGGCAAGAAATCATAACCTCTAGTTTGGATCCTACAATTAAGGACTTCACCTATGTTTCTATCTGTAAGAGATAGAGTAAGATTAGGATAAGCATTAAAATAAACAGGACCATAACATAAACTGGTCTCTATTGCCCTCATTATTGAGGATCTCCAATCATTACACCTGCCATCTCTTAGAGTTACTTGAAGGCAAGT
Organism: Rhododendron griersonianum; assembly: GCA_018127125.1. Lineage (NCBI taxonomy): Eukaryota > Viridiplantae > Streptophyta > Magnoliopsida > Ericales > Ericaceae > Rhododendron > Rhododendron griersonianum. Next base: position 39,433,378 of record CM030790.1, on the reverse strand, counting down.
ATTCATTCCTAGCAAAGTTAATGGTTTAAGAGCTATTTGCACTAAACCAATATGAATATATTTATAATTCCTCATATGAGGAAGAAGATCATTTCTATCTATAAGATTTATTATCTTATCATTAAGCTCTACGCTTTCAGTTCTTTCCATGGTTTTTATTGCCATGCTACTTCGAAATTCAAACAAACCATGTCCATAAATTGTTGATGGACGAACTGGAGGGATTGTCCAGTGATTCAATTGTTCTTGCACATTAGCAAATTCTATAATTCAGCATTTTTAATTCTATCATTTTCAGATCTAAATAATCTTCTCATTTTGAGATGATTGTGTTAGTGCTCATATAAATTATTTTTTCATGATTTTGCCTTCTTTTTTTAAATGAAAGGGATCACTACAAATAGCACGTCTGTCAATGGTTTACCGGAGCAAGGCCAAATTACCCTTCCCGGGTCCTCACGACTGGACAAATCCGAACGCGACTTGGGTGACGTCCCACTACTTGTAATGTTCTCCCGCATTTAAATTTTTCAGTTTTTGATCATTTTATTCAAAAGGTTCCATCAAGCTGAAATAATTTATACTTGCACTAACAAATAAATTTAAGCCATTCTTGGCTCTGATACCAAATAATAATAAAGGATCAATCAATAAGAAAGACAGAAATACTGACCTTATTATTTAAAAGAGGCCGAAGCCAATGTTACAAGGAGGAGGGAGAAGAACAGAGAGCTTGGATTTTAGAGAGAGAGGGTAATCCAAAACCTGAGAAAACTAGCTCTATACAGACCCAGACTATTTATAGAAGAATCGAAATGAAATGAAACTCAAATAAAAGTAAAATTACACTCAAATTAAATGAAGATTTCTGTCGGGTGCTCATTGGGCTCCATCGTCACAATTATCTTCACCGAAAGCTGAGTGCTGTCAAACTGACTCCATAATTGAGCCTTTGCCACCGAAAGTTATTTGGCTGGATTCAAAATTATTGATGTTTTTCTTTCCCCTTTTTGGATGACAGCCTTTCTGTCATTAGTTCTGTCATGTTGTCCCAAAAATCACCCAAAGTTGAAATTCTTGAATAACTATAAGCACAAACCAATCATATAGGCCGAATAACTATAAGCACAAACCCGATTTATAATTGGCATTACTTCTCAGATGAAATTCTTGTGCTGCATTTGGACATGGCTACACTAACAGAAAAGAAAAAGGAAGCAGCTTATGTGTATTCAGCAAGATGCAATTCTGTGATGTTATATGTGTCTTATTATCTCCATACCACAATACCCAAGAACTGGAAAAGGGTGTGTAGCCGGACAACCATTCAGTGCCGGCTCTGAGTTTTTTGAGGCCGGATGCGAACTTTATATTTGAGGCCCATTATATAATACACACAAAAAAAAAAAGACTAGAAGAATTAAAAACAATGATAACACAAAACTCAATAATCATTATATACTTTAATCCAAAATATATTACTTAAACATCACCCTTCTCGCATTTTTTGCAGCAAAAGTAGTAATTAAGCTATTATAATCAAGTTTCGACACCATATCTTTTTCAATGGATAACATAGCTAATCTATTTAACCTTTCTTGCGACATAAAAACTAGGCCCTCAAGTTTAATGAATATTATAGATGTATACCTATACCTAAGGGTACAAAATATATAATGTCCAAAGCCGGCTCTGCAACCATTATATGTTAAGCAAAAATTTCAAAAATCAAACCTGCTGCGCGTTATACTGTTGCCCGGCACTGCGAACCAGCTCCACAACTGTAGGGTCAGTTACCGGTCCAGCGCAGGCAATACCACCACCGAAAGAACGCCCAAAGTCTTCAGGGTCCATACCTTGCGGAGCATCATCTACAGGTTTCCGGTTGGCAAAATCTTTGAGGCTAGGGAAGTCCTCGTAAACGGGTGATCGCGGATTGAAGGGAAAACGAAAGTCCCATTTGCGAAGGCGATCGCCGGCTTTGAGAGAGTAATTTCTTGCCGTAACCACCCCGGCGCCACAAAACCCTACACTGGGGGCTTCAGCGTCCGCCCAAGCAAACAACGCAGGGCCATCATTTTGTGCTTTTCACCCCCTGTTCGATAGAGTGGAGGATGACAAGCAGGGCTGTAAGTGAACTGAGCCGTTGGCAAGCAGCTCGAGACTCGGCTCGGATCAACTCGGTTCGTATTATAAACGAACAAGCTCGAGCCCACACCTTTAATTTATAGGGCATCCTTTGATTTCTGAATCAGCTATGCCCTATAAATTCTGAAACATTGAGCTAATTTTTTTTTTCAAAAACCATAAAAATATATTTTAAAAATAATTTACTATTTGAATAATCTTTATCTTTGTAATGGATACCAAACCGGGCCCTTGCAACACAAATAGTGAACCCCTTGACAGTCTCAAAGCGACGTCGTTTTGGGTACCAAAGTAATTGGCTTCGTGTTTAAAATTTTTCCACGGGCAATGGCATGGTTGTTCTACTCAACTCTACAACGTTTTTCAAATTAATCGGAGTGAGACCAGAGCGGGCACCGCACCCTGTATTTACTGGTGGTGAAAATTTCAAAATCATAATTCGTCTCACGAGCCACATTAACCTGGTCTGGTAAGTTTCTTGTATCTTCCCCCTCCTGACATCCAAACTACGTATCAAACTTTGCAGAAGAGAGAGAGAGAGAGATGGTTGCAACAGCTATTTCTTCCGCCGTTTCGCTATCGTGCGCACTTCTTCCTTTCCAAGGTCGCCATTTTCAAAACCCCTGGTAACTAAAATCCCCCCTCTCTGTTACTCACTTTCTCATTGTCTTCTCCTTTGGTTGAACAACAGGTGGGTCAACTCGGAGCCTTCTACGGAGGAACAAAGAGGTCAGCTTTACATCATGCATTTGCGATTATTGTAATCTCAGCATCTCAACATTCTCAAGAAAGAACTGTCGGTTACCGTTTTCCTTCTACGAAATACTATAAAAAGAATTTGTATTACTCAACGGGGACTGTAGATATGGTGTTCGATGAAATGTGCCTGCCCGAATTTCGTTATTGATTCGTGTTCGCTGCTAATCGTCTCTCTCCACGCGTGATTTGTTGTTTTGCACTCTGTTCGTGCACTAGTTGGTAGTGTATTGGGGCCCAACTTGGACTCAAAGAACTAGTTTACGTTTTCTTTTTTACTTTTCGAGCGACGAGCTGGTTTTGCTTTTAGGGTTTTGTCGAGAAAATGACTCAAAGGGATAACTACTGGCTTTGTTTTCAGCAAATGTTTTGTTTCCTCTGATGCTTCTGGATATAGTTTTAATCAAAGACTGGAATTTTGAATTCAAGAATAGAACTCATTAAACACCAAAAAATGGGTTTCGGTGAATGCTAGATGTGTTTGGTGTATACTTCCTGGTCATTCTATCACAGATGCTATCATCGGTGATTAGAAGACTCGGTCATCTCATTTGGTTACTCAAACTGCAAAGATGAATATTTTCTTTTCTATTCTCCCAGTCAAGTCGAAAGGTGTTTGGTGCGAGTGGTAACGCATTTCATTTGATCCAAAACAAAACAAGGAAAAAGGACAAAGTTGGATGTTGATAACTTGATGCTGAATGATCTACAGTTAAACGAAACTTAACCTTGTATCCTAATCAGTTGGGATCATATACATGAATCCTTTCGGAGTCATAATGTGATCCTTGACATAATTTTGGTTAATGTTCCTACTGCAGCTTGCAACATGTGGTTCTGGTGTTTTTATTGTAGAAACAGAAATCACCTTATGCACAGAACTTTATAATTTCTTGGTGATAATCACTCCTTACTTCAGCATTGTACTGATGCTTCCACAATAAGCAACAGATTTGAGTTTTTTACGGTCCAGATTTACCTTTTGATACTGTTGCGATTTCAAATAAAAGAGAATTTTTTATTTCACAAATTTCCCAGAAGCTTCAAATAGTGGGAATATGGGATTATCTTACAAGTCATCAGTAACTACTTCATATGTTGCAGAGAAAATGTAGAGGGAAATCTGGTCCTGGTATGATCAGAGCCCAATTTGAGCTGAAGCCTCCTCCGTATGATCTGGTAAGATTTGAACTGAAGCCTCCTCGATATATCATCACAACTTGTAGAATTCTTTTTGAAATTCTTGTCGGATTACTGGTTGAAAAGTACAAGCATGCTAAGATAATTGAGCTCTGTCAGCTATATGGCATTTTACGGTATTTTGATACATTTTTTCGTTGACTTTATAGGTTAGGCCTGTGCTGCCTTTGTTTAGAGTCTCTGGTCTTAGGCTTCAATTTGCTCCATCATCCATCACTATGTCACTTTATTAATTTTCTTGTTTCTATAAATACACAAATAACCTTGGTGATGTTTGCTTTATTTGTGAACAAATCTAATCAAGTTGATCAGTGAGATGAAGAATCTCTTAAACAGAAAACTTATCTCGTTCAAAGAAGTATGAATCAGGAATCTTCCCCTGTGGTTGATTATGTTTGCTTTGGCCTGGTCAAATTTGGTTTCAGTTTGAACCTTGGATCAACTCTGCTTTTCTGAGCTTGGTGGGTGTAGCTTTAGCCTAGCTTCCCCAACCAAACTGGTTTCCAGGGAATTCATGGCATTTTCTTTGTTGAAGTTTGACCAATCTACTTACACACGCATCAATTTCCTTTCAATTATCCTGCAATATGGTGTATGATCGTGTTCAACATGTATTTGGTGCTTCTTGGGTAATCACGAAAAGGGACCACTGGCCCAGTTTTACAGTTACTTTTTTTTGGGAAACCCACGTCTTCTTTGGTTCAATTTGAACAGGATTGTGCGCTTCTCTTTAATAAAGGTGGGCTTGGGGTGTGCATCTCAACTGCATTTAGCGAACACTGAATGGTGTGAACCAGTTAGGTTATGGCCCATGGAAGTGGTTTTTACATTTTTCCAAACAGGCCCTACTTCACTTCTTTTAGCCAGGCGGCAAGCTTGATCTTGTATAAAGCATCAAGAAGTCAATAGATTTATTTGTGCTATTACTCAAACATCGAAACCTTTTTCCACCTGAAATGGAATATAGTTATCAGGATTCTACGTTAATTCCTTGATTGATATATGGCAGAAAGCTTTGGAACCCCATATGAGCAGCGATACAATGGAGTACCACTGGGGAAGGCACCACAGAACTTATGTTGAGAACTTAAACAAGCAAATAGAGGGAACAGAGTTGGATGGAATGGCATTGGAAGACATTATCATCGCTACATACAACAAGGGAAATCTCGATACTGTTTTCAATAATGCTGCACAAGTATGAATTTACAAACTACGTGTCCGTGTGCCTTCTCAAACTATTCGTGCCCATTAACTTATTTTTTTGGTTGAATGTGGAGCCGAATCTCTCACCGTTTTAATCAGACATTTGTAGTTAGGATTACTGTCAACTCCATTTGATGAAGTCCTTCATCTTTGAATACTGGAGCATGTTTTATGACAAATTTCCTGATTTTCTCCAATCTCATGGAGGGTAAATATTTTTTTTTCCATTTCGCATGTGCATCCCTGATAATAAACTTTCACAAATTTGTTAATTTAACATCATAGTTGCAAATTTTAACCTTCTACCATCTGCAGGCATGGAATCATGATTTCTTCTGGGAGTCTATGAAACCAGGTGGTGGAGGAAAGCCATCTGGAGAGCTCCTAAGATTGATTAACAGAGACTTTGGGTCTTTAGAAGGGTTAATCAAAGAGTTCAAGGCAGCTGCAGCCACACAATATGGTTCTGGTTGGGCTTGGCTTGTATGTGAGTGGCATTGGAGCTCCCTTGTTCCAAAATCCGCCAGTTTGCTTGTAGTATAACTAGCTAACTTCGTACATTTAGCAATAACTGAAACTCCTGTTTTTGTTTTTCTTCTAGACAAAGCAAATAGACTTAATGTGGGAAACGCCGTAAATCCTCTTCCAAAGGAGGAGGACAAGAAGCTTGTTGTGGTGAAGAGTCCCAATGCCGTGAACCCCCTTGTCTGGGATTATTCTGTGAGTCTTTCCAACTAGTTAAATGTCCCATTATCCCCATCTTTTGGGTTTTTTATAAGTTAACTGCTGGCGGTAGCTTGTAACTTTTGATCGTACTCCAGTATTTCATAACATTTCATTGGCTTTGAGAATCTCATAATATTTTCACTCGCTTGCTGCAGCCACTGCTTACTATCGATATTTGGGAGGTAACCTACACTCACACTTATCGAGTTCCTCTTTTGTTTTTTCCCTAAAAGAAGAACGTTTATTATCTGATTACTAATTGATTTCCGAAATTTCTTTCATCATCACAGCATGCTTACTACCTCGACTTCCAGGTACTGCTTAAAATAAATATAAAATGGAATATAAGTTTTTGCTTAGTATATGAAATTCGGGGTTTTTTTTCCGGCCTTCATGTGCTGTTGATTATGTTGCAACAATGATGTCTCTTCACAGAACCGGCGGCCAGATTATATATCAACCTTTATGGAGAATCTTGTATCATGGGAAGCAGCCAGTTCTAGACTAGAAAAGGCACAGGCCCGAGATGCTGAAAGAGAAAGAGAAGAAGAGCGGAAAAAAGAGGAAGAATGGAAATCGAGATTCAAAAGCTAAATAACTCTGAGATAGGTTTGGTGCTTAAGTATTGAGTCTATTGACCTATGAAAGTCACTCGGCTCCCTTCAATTTTGTTCTGATTGTTAAATGATCGGTAGAGAGTTCATGGGTTTTAATAAATGACTGGTATAGAGTTTGCCTGTTGCTGTGCTCAAAACTGCTTCCATGTTTCTTGAACAGGGTTTTGTGGAGGACCATCCAAGAAAAAGTGATTTACTGCAAGATATTAGAACCAGAGGGAAAAGGCAAAAGAGGGTATGAAGATAAATTACCTACGTATTGGAGCAAGTCCACTCATTTATGCTAAATTGGCTTTGCCAAGGCTATTTTTTGCTTGCCACAATATCAAAAGCCAAGAAAATAGCAATGTTGTATCGGTTCAGTGCCATTTTGACACAATCTCAACTCCAGACCATTGGATTAAACTCATTTCATTCTTCAATGTAATCACATGACTGCCGATCAAAGAAAGAAATGTAATCACATAACTTGGATGAAGTGGGAGAAATGGCAATGTCATATTAACATATTTTGTACTCCGTACCATATTTGAAATGAAAGATGGTAATGCCATTTTCCGGTATCAACAAATGGCAATGGGTGGACTTAGATTTTACCAAAAAATAGGCTAAATTATGGGAATAGTGAGACAAATGGCTAGGGGTGGACTTGCTTAATTGGTTCCCAGAAATTAATACAATCACTCCTCCTCTTTTTTATTCTAAATAAACACAATACAGTCACTCTTTGGATCCTGAATTTTGAATGAAACATGGAAGATTGGATCAACCACTTACACACAATTGAGCTAATTTTTTTGCAGAGGCTATACGAAAAATTATTTTGAAATAATGCCTTGTACATATGATGTTTTGAAAAATTTTGGGTTTGGTTTTTTGGGTAATGAAATAAGATATAGAAATTAGGGTAATAATTGGAGATATGGGTAATGAGTGAAGAGAGAAGATAATGAGCAAAGAAAGTAATGATTGGAAGTATGGACAATTAGTGTTTTTGGAGTTGAATTTTTTTTTCAAAACACCATCCAAACAAGGCATCGAACGGTTCCAATTATTCGTTTGGGATTTAATTATGGGCCTCACATGTTGTCATACATTCTCGGTATCCCAAATTTCAGATAGCATTTTCGCTTTTTTTTATATCCAAATTATATTAATACTCCCTCCGTTCCTAAATGAGAGTTCATGTTACTATTTCAAACACTTCAAAAAATTGTTTATATATTTCAATCTATAATGCTAAAAATATTTAATATGGATCTTTTTTGATAGATCTTAATTAATTTTGTTAGACAAAAATTTTAAAATTAAAAATATATAATAAATTAAAAGATATAAACAAGATAAAAATAACAAGAAAAAATAAAAGTGGACTCTCAAGACATATTTTTCGGTTGAAGCAAATAAAATGGGTGGGAGAAGTACTCCATTGTTTACCGAGGGGGGGTCCTAGTGTCTTCATTCAGTTTAAGGCGCCATGTTCCGACAGTCGCACCGCTTCGTTTCCCGAGCCTCAGCGGCGGCGAACCGGTGTCGCCGCCAACTTTCCACCGATATCCCGGCGGAAATAGAGGGGGATTCTCCGTTCGTGCAGGCTTGGAAGAAAATAATACGAAACTTGGAGCCACCCAAGATTCCCTCGACCTTCATGAAGCGCCGCCCACCGCCGCCATCCTCCATCCCTTCCAAGCTCACCGTCAACTTTGTCCTCCCTTACTCCTCCGAACTCTCCAACAAGGAGGTCTCTCTCTCTCTCTCTCTCTCTCTCATCATGATGATGGTTGTTCGTTGTTAGCTGATGCAAGGATTCATTTGGTTGATTATTTCTGTTGAATTATTGGTATATGGGTTCATTTAGTTTGATTTGATAATTCATTATCCTATAAGGGTTTTTTGTGTTAAATTTGTTGCGCTGTTTTTTTTTCCTCAGTTGGGATCACAATTCAATTAACTTTTTGATACTCTTCAACTTTGGAATTTCAAAATCTTCTTGTTGCTGTTATGATCTCTCCGTATATGAAATGTTGGTTTCGTCCCCGAGAAGATTGAATAGTTGGGGAACAAATTTTGGAAGCTGTGATTTTCGATGTTGTCCTGTTTTCAAAACCAAGTTTCACAACTATTTACACTATAAGACTAATTAATTATTAGGGCGAGAAACTAAAATTATTTGAATTCAATTACCCACTCTCCCACCCCCCAAGAAAACTATTCACTCTCACTCCCATCTACACCGTGTGTGCCCCAACCCCTACTCGTACTATTAAAGTGGAGCATTCATGTTTAGAAACATGGGATCTTCTCGCTCGTTCATCGCAATTGAGGGTGAAAGCAGAATGCATGCAAGAGTAGGAGTAGCTTTTTCACTGAACTAGAGGTTTGGTAAACCTCATACTCCAGTATTTATAAAATTGGGAAACAAGCAGGCGGACACAGGGGGATGCCCGGGCCCTGCACAACTTCAAATATCGCAATAATTATACTAATTTTTCAAGTAAATTTGAAGAAAGTTCTATGAGATCGGTTCCTGCAGGTCCCATGGGTGAAAAAAGAATTCGTAAAATTATGATCTCTGTGTGAAAAAAAAAACCCCTAAAATACCAAATAATCAACTATATATTTTCCGCTCTCAGGTATAAAACTAAATGATGGCTCTGTATATATAATCAATCTCGCCTCCTTATCAGAACTAACAAGTAACAAAATAAATTATGGACTGTATTTGTTGTTATTAATGTAGAAGTACATGTGGTTTGGGCTGCGGGATACAAATTATGCGTCCGCCATTGGAAGAAAGGAAAGAGAACATGATACATAAAGTTTCATGGGTTTTCATTCCATTTGCAGGTTGACTTGGTCATCATTCCAGCAACAACTGGACAGATGGGTGTCCTCCCTGGGCATGTAGCCACAATTGCAGAGTTGAAACCAGGAGTTCTATCGGTTCACGAAGGCAGTGAAGTGACCAAGTACTTCGTCAGTAGCGGGTTTGCGCTTATTCACGCTAACTCTTTTGCAGATATAGTTGCCATTGAGGCTGTGCCGCTTGACCGCATCGACCCAGTCCAGGTCCAGAAGGGTCTTTCTGAGTTCACTCAGAAGCTAAACTCCGCATCCACAGATTGGGAAAAAGCTGAGGCCCAAATTGGTGTTGATGTACACAGTGCCATGAACTCTGCTCTTACAGGTTAAAGGGTGTCAGGGCAATATATTCTGTCACCTAAATCCTTTTTTTCCTTTCTTCTTTACACTTCTTAAGGCCTACTTGAGAGACTTTTTGATGCTTTGAGGTTTGTTGTAGCTTTGCACAGGCGAGTTATGGTCCCTGTTTTTTATAAGATGATAAACTGTCTTGTATAAATTTGGATAAATAAGGTTTGAGGGTCTGCTGTGACTTGCGGCCCCTTAATCCCACATATCTATGTGAGGGTTTGTACAATTGTTAGTACAAATGTTGGTGTATGTATATTTTCTGAAAAATAGTGTTTCGAGAATAATTTTCGAACGTTTGTACACCATTCAATAGTCTCACTAAGCAAAAGGTATGCTACTTAACATAACGATATGCACAACATGCTTAGGTGGCACAAAACGTACCCAATCAAAGACTTCAGAAAACATAATACTCCAATATACTCAAATTTTGAATTTTCATAAACATAAAAGAATTAAAAATCTATGTTTATGTATGTGCATGCGAGCGCGAGCGTGAAAGCGTCTTTTAAAAACATCTCAAATTACTCCCTCCGTCCTTTTTTAAGTGTCCTGCTTCGTGATTCCAACTTATTAAAAAGACATCATCATTATACCTTTTACATCAACTTTTTCCTCCACTTTCCCTACTTACCCATCATCATTACACTTTTACTCACTAACTTTTCAAAATGAATCTACTTTTAGGGGTAAAATGGAAAATTCACCAACTTTTACCCACTAACTTTACAAAATGGACACTTATTAAGGGACGGCCCAAAATGGAATACCGGACTCTAAAAAAGGGACGGAGGGAGTACTAAAATTTGCAAGAGCGGTGATTGAGAGCGCGATCAAAGAGCGAGGATTAAACTCAATTCCAGATCATTGGATTGAACTCATCTCATTCTTCAATGCAATCGCATGGGTTGGATGAATTGGGAGAAATAGCAGCAATGTCATATTTGGTGCCATATTTGACACGAAAGATGGGAATGCTATTTTTGGTTATCAACAAACGGAATTTACGGAAATGGGTGAACTAAGATTTCACCCAAAAAAAAAGTAGGCTAAATCATGGCAAAAGCAAGACAAATGACCATGGGTGGACTTGCTTTTATTGGTTTCCAGATATTCATACTATCACTCTTTTTGATTCCTAGACTTCAGCAGAAATTCTTACCATCACTCTTTTGATTCCTAGACTTTAGTACTCCATAAAAGATGAGTCACCTAGCCCTATCCACTCAACATACAAAATACAAGGGATGTTCATACTTCATAGAGCATTAATTCTTCCTTCCAAATTACTTATCCAAGTTTATACAAGGCATTTTATCATCTTCATCCTAGAAAAACAAGGACCATAACTCTCCAGTGCAAAGCTAAAACGAACCTCAAAGCATCAAAAGGTCCCTCAAGCAGGCCTCGAGAAGTGTAAAGAAGAAGAGAAAAAAGGATTTGAGCGAGAGAATATACATTGCCCTGCTACCCTTTAACCCGAACGAGTCACTGGCGGAGCTACTTAGGGTGAATTTCCCATAAAAAGCCCATCTATAGTTTATAATCTTTAGACAAGTTGTTTCCGTTATTTGGACTGTTGATTATGTTTGTGAGGAAAATATCTTGGCATTTTCCAAATTCGTGTTTTTGTGGGACCGTCTAGTCCATTTAGCCAGTTTAAACAATTAGAAAATTTTGACCTTTGAGCAGAAGATCAAACCCACATTTTTTTTCCTTACTGTTGGTCCAAATAGCAACCCAAGAGGGGGGGTGAATTGGGTATCTCAAATATAATGCGGAATTTAAAAACTAATTGACTAATTATTCAAGATATTCTACCACAACTCATTATTCAATAATATATCAATCTACTCATGCGTTATAGATATGCAAAACTGAAAGTAAAGAGAGTAGGGAAGAGAGAATCGAACGCAAGGATTTATAGTGGTTCGGTCCGCAACTTCACGGCCTAGTCCACTCCCCAAGTGTCCAACTTGGGATTTGCTGCACTATCTCCAATAGTGAGCAATCTATCCCCAATCGCTCCGACTAATTTTGACTCCGGTGCTAGTCACACCTAATCCAACTAGTTTTGACTCCGGTGCTAGTAACACCTAACTCCAAGTGATTTTCTCTCCAAAACCACTCACAAAAAGTAATCACTCACAAGAGTATGAATAAGGGTGTACAATCCCTTTTACAATAAAGATCAAAATAAGAACTCTCTCACACAAGTGTATAGATATCAAGATGAAGTGTAGTTGTATGTCTGATAAATTTTCAAGTGATGCTCACAGCAATTTTCTTCGAAAGTTCTCTGTCAATTGCTTCGTCTGTCGACTTCTCTTTTTAACCATGAAGAATCAATTGAACGTTGGATTTCCCTTCTAGCCGTTAGAGATAATCAGCTCCACAATCTTGGCTTAATGATTCTTTCCATTCTTGTTTGCTTCAAAGCAAAATGCATGTTCCCATATTTAAATATAACCGTTTGAATTATCAAGGGAAAGATTGGACTAGGCCTGTCAATGGATCGGATCCGATCCGGATACGATCCGAAAAATCCGATCCGAATCCGAATCCGAATCCGATAACGTCGATCCGATAATCCGAATCCGATAACAGATTCGGATCCGGATCGGATTCGGATCGGATCGGATTAAATCCGTTATCGATCCGAATCCGAACTTTATTTTTTTTAACTTTTTTTAAATTTTTTAAAAAAAAACAGTAAATTTTTTATTTTGAAAAAAAAAATGTTTAAGAAGTTGTATTTTTATTTTCAATTTTTTCTTTTATTTTTTTTTTGGAAAATAATTTTTTTTAAAAAAAATTGTATTTTTTTTTTAAAATATATTTTTTTTTTTCCTAAAATTTTTGAAGTAAAAAAGTTTTCGGATCGGATTCGGATTTTCGGATCGGATCCAAATTTTTCGGATCGGATCCGGATTGCCACTATCGGATCTGAGTCTTATCGGATTCGGATCGGATCCAGTCTTATCGGATCCGGATCCGGATCTGTCGGATCCGGATCGGATCCGATCCGTTGACAGGCCTAGATTGGACCTTAATCTTTCTCCTTCTTTTTCTTTGCTCTTTACTATTGGAGATAGGACTTTGATGTAGAATATTTCCTTATGTTGCTCAGTCAAATTCCTACACAATAAATATTTGTTCCAATGAGTATCATATATCATGATATTAATTATAGGATTGTGATTTAGGCACTCCAAAAATTGATGGAGGGGCTCCAAAATTACACTGTGTTGATACACAAAATGACGTCGTTTTGGAGCCCCTCCATCAATTTTTGGAGTGCTAAAATCAATTTCCTAATTATATTTCAATTTCAATAAATTATGTTTTGTTATCATCAAAACCAATAAGGTATTTTAGAGAAACCTTTGGGCTAACACTTACACTACCGTGATACGATTAGGAAATACTAGTATGTGAAAAAAAATCTATTTTACACACAATGTATCAATTGCAATATTAAAAAACACCTCATAGTTCCCGATCAAATTTTAATAATCTGAGCCGCTCAATGTGATCAGAACATAATTTTAAGGGTACTCGCTTGAAATCAACAACAAAAAAAGACCGGGAAGAGCTTGATCTAAGCAGTTTTTAGTTTAGATTTAATGAACAGTTCAATTAAAAATTGCTCAAAACAAGCACTTCCCAGTCTTTTTTTTTTGCTAATTTGTTGTGTGTAACCTTAAAATCACATTCTGCACACATTGAACAGTTCGGATCATAAAAATTTGATCAAAAACTATGAGATTGAAATTTAGAGTGTTTTTTTAGATGTTTAATTGGTTGTCCGCGGAACCAACCCGTATATATAATTTTGGAACTATGATTCACATCGAACAAAAATAGAATCCCATCGAAGGGTGTCATTGCCGATTTCAAATCTTGGCTCCACCACATAGCAGAGTCACCGCCAATCTGGGCCTCAGCTTTCACCCAATCGGGCCAATCACAAATACGTCGTCTATAGTCTAGGGTTTCTCTCTCTCTCTCTCCGCAGCATGGAATCCCAACCGTCAACAACGGAACAAGAGCCATCGGAAACCGATCCGTCCACGTTCGCGTTCGCTGTCACGAGAATCGCGTCGGCGCAGATCTGTCAGTCGGTTGGGTTCACATCGGCCCGGCGCTCCGCCCTCGACACCCTCACGGACGTCGCCGCAAGGTACCTCCGCGCCCTGGCGCGGTCCGCCGCCTCCGCCTCCTCCGGCCGGACCCAGTCCAACCTCCTCGACGTCGTCCGCGCCCTCGAGGACCTCGCCTCCGTCCACGGCTTCCGAGGCGCCTGGGACCCGAGCCGGCGGCCGCTCGCTTCCGCCACTCTCACCGACCTCTCGAGCTTCGTCGAGCGCACCGACGAAATCCCGTTCGCGAAGCCACTTCCCCGTCCTCCTTCGCCCGAGAGGGCCGTTTTTACGGCGAAATGGACTGGGGTTTTGCACGTACCGAGGTGGTTGCCGGCGTTTCCGGAGATGGGTGAGAGAGAGATTGGTGGGGAGGAGGAGAGAAGTGGGGTTGTTGGGTCATGTGGGAAAGTTGATGAGAAAATGAAGATCGGGTTGTTGGAAAAGAGGGGTAGAGTGAGATTCAAGATGGGTTTGGGTGTGGGTAGGGCTAGGGGTAAGGGTGAGGGAGGGGGAGAAGTGGGGGAGGGATTGGTGGGTGTGGATTTGAGGAGTGGGGTTTGTAGAGGAGGGAAAAGGGTGTCATGCCACCAAAATAGGAATGTGGATAAAGAAGAAAAAGAAGATCACAGGAAGAAGAAGAAGAGGAAGAAGAGTAGTATGGGTGTTCCAAGAAACTACATTTGAAATTTTTTGATCACATGCATTGAGAAAATCATTGGTAGAGGTGTCAATGTTGATTTTATCATTGATGCTAGCTTTTAACGGCATGAAAGAGAACCGAGCATAGTTCAAGATACCTCGCTTTAGTAGAGGAGGGAAAAGGGTGTCATGCCAAAATAGGGGGGTGGATAAAGAAGAAGATCACAAGAAGAAGAGGGAGAAGAGTGATGTTCCAATGAAAAGAAGAGGGGTAGTAACTAATGAGTATTAGCTCCTCCCGAGGGATCCTACCCGGGGAGATTTGATTCATTGTGAATTTTTTGATTGAGAATGAAAGAGCTCGCTTTGACTAATAAAGAGTCAGTAACTCCTTCCCTGTCGTGAACTGCACATTTGTCTTTCCCCGTGTGTATAGCATGATGAGCCCAAGTTACGGCAGCTCTGGATGACAAGTTAGATAGATCATCCAACAGGATAGAGATGTAGCTCCTTCACCCGCTTGCGTTATTAGTATCTTAAAATCAGTTATCTATGAACAACAGACCAACTGCCTGACATGAAACCGAAACAACTACAAAGCAAATGAGGAGGATATCATCATTGAGTTTTTGATTTGAGGGTCTTTTTTACGAATCTGAGACTTGCCATTTCTTTTGGTACAAACACAATATATAGTTTCTGCGTTGCTTGAGTCGTGTTCTACCCGACGATACATAATAGAACGCGACTAATCCTTAATTGAATTCAACGACATTAGGCAACAAGGAATCAACAAATCAAGATCCATCAATTGTTGGATGGAAATTGGTGGAATAAGCTCGTGCGCTGAAACTGATTTGGGATGATTTAAACTACAAGGGCAGTATATTGGAGACCCCCATATTCCATCTTTGCCAAATGTCTCACCATTTTATGTACAGCGCTGAAACTACATTGATCAAAACAAAGTACACTAAACATATTACACTTTCTGTCATCTTATGGGTGATGTCTTGAGGGACAACAGGCCATCAAGTTCCGAAACCCTATAGTTGTCACGCTTTGGTGGTCCAAAAATCTCCCACACGCGAAGGGTCTGGTCTGCCCCGGCTGACATCACAGTTAGTCCATCTGGGCTCTGCATTACATTATTCATTTCAAGGGGAGATGAGGTTTGAGGATTAAAAAGTTTGATGTCTAACAATCGAAACTGTAGCTTGATTTGTTGAAGGACTATTATTTGTACCTGTGAAAGTTGGAGGACTCTGGACGAGTGGCGCTTTAGCCCTCCCATTTTAGACATTGAAGGGTACTGCCACAAGCATAGCTGGTGATTTAGCGTGTCGGTACTGAAACCATGACCGCTCAATATCTCCTTATGATGCCTATTCCATTCCAAGCCACATACCTGATCATATATGAAAGGAATTACTACAATCAATGCAATTCTCAATGTATCAAAACACATGTTCAGAACCTTGAATTAATTTTGTTGTTACTGTAAAGGTAAAACTGCATCAGGTGATGGTTCCAATTTATGAAACAGTCTACTCCAGTATTTGCTGCCAAATAATGATTCATAGAGAACTGTGTACTGAAGTGGAGAGAATTGTGTTGTCTGTTTAGTGCTGTTTTCATGTTTCCTGTTTTCAGAAAGAAAAACAATAGAATGTTTGAAAACATTCATCGTTTTCATTTCCTGCCAAAAAAGTTCACAAAAAAACCGAAGCATCTTTTTGGTGCTTCATGAAAAGTGGGTAGTTTCAGAAATTTTACACCATAATTGTTTTCAGAAACAGTTCGCCAGATATGTTGCGTTTTACAGAAAACAGAAGCATAGAATAGAATGGAAAAGATCGTTATATAACACAAAACCTCGCAAAGGATAGTTAGAACCAAATCAAGAGAAAATTATGACTCCCATTGTGTTGTTTAGCTTTAAAAGGGAGACTGGGAGAGGATTGTGTCAAACTTGCCTGGGCATTGGTACCAATGCTGTTAATGCATAATCCCCTTTGTACGTTCCATAGCTTAATACACCCATCCTTTGTACCTCCTCCAGAAGCTAGAACATCAGAGTCATAGGGGCACCAAGCAAGGGCCTTCACTGCTCCACAATGGTCATTCAACCGATGCAGGAAATGGGATGAACCAATCTTGAAGGCTTCCCAAATATAAACAAGATTGTCATTGCCACCACTCGCCAACAGATTGCCTCTGCTCGACCATTTCAAACCACAAACTTCGCTAGCATGTGTTCGTACTCGAGAAATCAAACTGTTTCCCACTCTCACTGTCAAAGCAGCAAGCAAGAAATCAACATTATGTAATCTCCTTATATCTCGTGATTCATAGTGTTGAAATAGATTAGGTGGTGTTTGATGAAGTTTTTATTTTCAGGTTTTCACAAAATCTGAAAACTAGAAACAACTGTTCTTGTTTTCCACAGAAAGTAAAAACCAACTTGGTTTATGCTTTTTGTAAACAGAAACATAAAACTGATACTGATACTGATTCTTACCATCATGATTGATAATGGATTTGTCTTGGCTTCCTGATGTTAGAATATGCCCATTCCATGCGAGGGCGCCCACCCTTTTCTGATGGCCTTCTAGGCTTCTAACCTGTGCGAAAATCAAACCGAATTTCGGTTAATAAGGCACGACAAATTGGTTCATCTTAAACGGTGGAAAGAGAAAGGAAGAGGGTTATACGTATTTGAAAGCCTCAGCATCCCAAAGCTGAATCTCTGAGCACTGGTGTCCAACTGCTACTCTTTTGGCATCATTGGACCAGGCTACGCTTGAAGGGTAATCATTCGCGCGATCTACTTGCAACAACTTCTGAACACTTCTGTTCTTGGCATTCCACAAATGTATTTCTGATCCCAAAGCAACAGCCAGAAGATTGTTTTTCCCCCAGTCCATGATGTTCGAATAGTAGTCATCTCTGATATTCGGTGCATCCAATACACTAGCTTCACTCTGCATACAAATTAGCCCTTCGATTCAGAAGGACGAAAATCCTTCACTAACGGAAAGTGTGTACAGATTCTCATATGACTATGTCAAAAGGGAAGTTGAAGGAGTAATAAGCAAGATTCACAAAGCACCAATTCGCATTCAAAAATGTCAAACTGCAATAATATGAATGCATTCATAAAGAACATGGCTAAAATTTACGAATGTATACGGTTTGAAAAAAAACTTAAAATTGCAGGCATTTTGAGAATGTGGAAATAAGTGAAGGGACCATCTACCTTGGGGAAGTATCGGTATTGCGTGGCCTTTTTTGCGTAGTAAAGAGCTTCATCTTCACTGCGCCGCATCTCATCTATATGGCGTATCGATTTTCTGCTTGATTTGGGGCTTCCTCTGAAAACCAGCATCTTGAATGGTCTTCCTTCCGAATCCAAATTCAGATTCTCATCCAACTTCATCCGGTATTTGTCCTGGCACCAAGAAAAAGACCCAATAAGTGAGAGTCCCAATTGGAGGTTTCAAATAACGTTCTTCGTCATTTTCAGAAGAAAAAAAAAAAGATGAAGAAAGAATTGCATTCTTCATCTCCCCACAACCCCACAGAAGAAACATACAATCTGGAATACATTTTAAAGATTTTAGCAGGTTCTTCATCCCACAATTAACATTATTCAAGAATCAAAAAAACCCATCAAAAAAATGACAAAACCAATACCCATTAATCAATTAATCGCGGAATCTTCAGAGAGAGAGAGACTAACATCGATATGAGGTCTGCTTCGTTCTTGAGTCCTGCTTGTCAACAAAGTGTGGGCTTGATCAAGATCCATCAAACTCCTATTGGGTATAAACCGATCTCCCTTATTTGTTCCAAAACAAAAACAACTATTACCACAGGTTGAAAAGGACTAAAAGAGAAAAATAGAAAATAGAGAGAATGATTGAAGAGAAGGGGCCTCAATTACCGGGAAGTCGAATTGGACGGGACTGCTGCTGAGGCGAGTCGGAGAGTACCAATCGGATTGTAGCCTCCTTTCGGGGTTCGGATCCATTGTTAGTCAGGTCACTAGAGATTGAGAAATCCGAACGTAATCGAATCGATCCCTGCTGTTTCTGTTTTGAGTCTAAAGAACAGGGCTAATAACAATGGGGAAATTGTATTTTTGTTGTTTGGCGGGGAAACTATGGGATTTGGTTTCTGTAACGGTCGAGTGCCTGTTTATTCCCTTTGGCTCTTGGCGAATCGTCGGTAGTTTTACCGTTTGTTTGTAGGAGTAGTAGTTTTGGAGGGAATTATTAGCGAATTGGGAGAAGGCTGTGCACCATCGGACCGTTGATCACCGAGATCAACGGTTCAGATTGCCGTTGGTTCTGCATAGCACCGTGCAATCCGGACCGTTGATTGCCGAGATCAACAATCCGAATGTGCACAACACCGTGCGCACAATACCATACCCGGGTTCGCAAATTGGAACTTGGAATTCCCCTTTTGCCCCTGTACCTGAAAGTTTTCTCTCCAATTGATAAATGTTTTAATGCTAGGTGCATTGGAGCCTACTACAGATAGTGGTGCGGCATGACAGAATAATACTCCTTACAAAGACGATGGAGTACCATACATGCACTTCCATTTTTTCATACCAAAAAAGTTACTGTACGTGAATACTTTTTAGATAAATAACTTCAGGGGAAGTAGAAAACAGAGTACTGCTATTGGTACCGACCAATAGCGTAGGGAAAATGCACCGACGGCCGCGTCGGGCTGTCTCCGGTCACTAGACGACCGAGCATACATGTATATGCAAAAAAATGGAGTACCATACATGTATATGCAAAAAAATGGGATGTTTGGATCGAGCACCTATACACATCGGATGCCATTGATTCCCGCGAAGCCCACTCGGTTTTTAAAAAAAAAAAAAATGGACGGCTCGGATCGGCCGCCCGGTGGCCGGAGACAGCCCGGCGCGGCCGTCGGTGCATTTTCCCTACGCTACCCGTCGGTACCAATATCATTTTCGTTATTTTTGGATCTTGTCGTAGAGAAGACTGTACAATCCAATCTGGGCCGTTCATATTAACAATTAATGATTTAGATCTGTTGAATCCTTTACCGGTAAAAAATTCAAAACAAATCTGGATCATTAAAAATGTTAAACCGACAGTTGAGATCACTTGGGCTGCACCCAGTCTTCGAGCAAGACTTCATTAAAATGCCAGTACTAAATACAAACAGTAACTAGAATTTGGAAATACGAAAACGACCTTAGCCCACCCTGCATTGAGAAAGTAAAAATAATCTCCACAATCAATCTGGAAAAAAAAAAAAAACCCTCAATTGGAAGAAGGAATAAAATCAAATGAAAAAACAGCAATTAAGGTAATTTCGACATTCATCGAGCTAAATAGTTTGAGGAGGTTATTTAGCTTGATGAATGACGGAAATTTTACATGGCAGAGGTTATCAACAACATTTTACAAACGGAATTTCCTTTAAACAAAAGCAGCAGGGAAAAACACATAAGAGAGATGAAATCTTTCAAAGATAAAAAAATGACGCAGGTGATCCAATGCGAAGTACATAAACCGTAGAAAGAACACAAGTAGTCTCCTCAAAACACGAAAACACAGATCCAACAGCCGCTGCCACCAATCGTGACAACTACAAAAGACGAGAAAATAAATACAACAAAAACATACGCACATGAGAGAAATTTTGCCAAAACTCTAAAAAATCAATTGTGATCAGAGCTACAAGCTAATCAGACAAATTTTCATCCTGTCCAGCGGAATCCACGTCCCACAACTCCCATGCAGGTTTTCTTTCGTTCGCAACATCATGATTGATCCACGCTTTAATCGGTTTGATAACAAGAAAGTACTGTTTGGCATAAGGACAGGAAGAACAAACTTAATAAAAGATCCACATCATATGTTAAGTGATACACAGCAACCACACAAGTTTAGAAGCTTACTTGGATTGCCAAAATGATAGGAATAAGCAACTTCCCCCTTTGGTTTGGGTTAGGCCCTTCAATTAGCTTTTTGTCAACCAAAATACCCTTGCTTCCATTTCCAACAACATCTGCTACTGTTTTGACTAGATTGGGAATCCAAGCAGTCCCGTTTGGAACAATCTGTGACCCAAAGAAAAACAAGCATTGTGGTAAAGATTTATGAAAACAAAATAATAACAGTTGGATGGCAGAGCCCAAGTTACCAACCTTTTCATCACAATCATTTTTATTACATCTCCCACTGTTCTCAACCAAAACAACTGGAAGAGAATAATCCTGGGAGCAGAAACAGAAACAAAGAAAATCAGATAAAAAGAAAATCTCTCAAAACAATTAAATAATTACGGCAAAAAAGATTGCTAAGAAAAATATCATTACAAAGCAATCCAACAACTTCAGTAAGAAAAAGGACACCATGTCTGAACGAAACACGAGCTCAATTTGGAATCTTATCATGCTGAAGGAGAGAAGCTGCACTGCAGCTGCAAATAATTCATTTCCCACCGTATTGCAAGTAATTCAAGTTCTTGGAATATTCTCGATCAAGGACCCTCTCTACTCTCTAGGCATCTGCATATATGCCGTATAAGTGTCCTCAAATTGGAGAGGCCCAGGGGGGACAGAGACTAAATTATGTAGTCAAACAGCTATTTTTATAATGTCTTTTTTCCCGTGAAAAAGCTTAAATATGAAAACTCAACTTTGCAAATCCCATCAGAGCATGAAGCATAACAGCAAGTTGTTTGGACTTAGGCAGTTGGACCTGGCCATGAGGGGAGTTTTAACAAACTTCAGGAGTATACTAGTGGTGGAATCAACCACCCCTAACAAATCAGGGAAGCCCCACAAAACGTCGTTGGACTTATGCAGATGAGAACTCAACAAGACACCAAATAAGATTATCCATATGATAAAGGACAAGTTGGTTTGGAGTGTGCAACAAACATGAATTTCTTTCAATCTAACCCCTGCAAATTCCACAAGTGAGAGGCACTAAACACACACCTTCAAAGAGTCAGCAAGTCACACAACACACATTGAGTTCATTGCTGGATAATACAAAACATAGAGAAATATCTGTGAAGCTAGAAAGGGGAAAAATCTAGGGTAGACTAGTGGAGGCAATATCTAGGAAGAATAAGATGTATATCTCAGATGGGTACCTCCATTTCTCTGTTCGCTATGCGAGCTCCCCCGCGAACAACTTTTAGAAGAGCTTCCGATCTTCTAGAGAAGAAATCCTCGTAACTCAAACCATCTGGAGGAGAGAGCTGAGCATGTGTCAGGACGACCATTCCTCTTTGCCATATTTCTTTGCCAAAACTATCAGTTATAGCTCTGACAACCTGCTTATCCAAGTTATCCACTCTATACGCATCTAGTCGGTCGACATAAAGCAAAACATCAATGGTTTTGTTCAAAAGGAACCTGTCAGGACCATCCAAAAACAATTTAACACAATTAAAGCACAAGAATATTTCGGGCCTTTTTTTGTCAAGAGTTGAGCATAGGTTGGATTATAAATCCCAGGACCACATATCTTACACCTGGTTGATATTTTTTGCGGCCAGGATTCTGGATTCAATATCTATCAGATATGAATCCCATCACAGGGTGCATATATAATACCTTGGGACATGTGTTATTACAAGCAAAGTTTACAAAGGCGAAAGCGCAAGGCGAGGCGCTTGACCCACCATTGGGCGAGGCGTATGCCCCGAGGCATTGAGGCATAAGCCTTTTGATTTTTAAATAATTAAATTAATAAAATAACTTTAAAATACAAAAAATGCGCATTTCAGTTAATGACTTACCTTATTAGTTAATAACTAATTGAGAAACCCTATAACATCACTTTATTAGTTATTAACTTTTTATCTTATTTACTTATCACTTTATTAGTTATTAACTTTTTATCTTATTTACTTATCACTTTATTAGTTATTAACATATCACATCAGTTCATCACTTAGTAAAGGAAAAAAGAGCACAACTGTTTAAAGAAAAACAGAGCACGACTGTAGATGATGATCGACTTCAACAAGGCAGGAGAGAGGGGGGGGGGGGGGGGGTTGAATTACGAAATTACCAAAATTAGATTAGGGAAATTTCTCTCTTGAGGCTTACGCCTCACCTATCGGGGAGTAAAAGGCGACTGAGGCGTACCAGTGCGCCTAATTTCCTTAGGCGTGCCTTTGAGGTTCACCACCTAAATTTTCACGCCTTACGCGTTTTAGCATTGCCTCACCGCCCCAAGGCGAGCCCAAAAAACGCCTTTGAAAACATAGATTACAAGTCCCATAACTAAGATACTGATGGAATTGCATAGCTGACGGCATGATATCTCCCTGACAATTAGTCCAGTTAACAAACAGGGACCTAGAGTGCAATCAAAATGTATATCACAAATATCATCAAACAACTGAAAGTTTATAACCTTAAGTACATGCATAGATGATACAAACCTTTTTATGAGCTCAAGTGCTTGATCATTGACATATCCTCCTTCGACGATTCCTGGAGTGTCGATTATGTTCAACGTAAATCCTGCTCGTGACCGTGAAACTATCATAGGTCTTGGCCCTTCTGACTGCAAAATCATACGATTTATATGTTCAAAAACATGTCAACTGACTGTTGCAATGTAATAAACAAAAAAAGACATATACCTGGAATGCACTCACAGCCATTACCCTTTCCCCAATGATGGAGTTCACTGTCGAAGATTTTCCAACACCTCCTTTCCCCATCACAAGAATTGTCAGGCTGTTTACATTCTACATAGCAGATGTGCCAAGTAATATTGAACAAACTAATTAGTAAAAGTGTAAAACAACTAATCTATTTGATTAGTGGGGACAAGTTACAAAGACAGTTAGAGCAAGTTCACCCGTCGCCATTTAGGCTGCCAAAGCCATACTTAGGCAACTTTTTTGGCAAAACTCAGGTCCACCATTGCCATTTGCTGATGCCAAAAGATGGTCATTTCTCCCACATCAACCAAGCCATTTGATTTGCATCTTGATGTGAGATTGTGCCAAAGTGGCACCAACCCGGTGCAACAACATTGCTATTCACACAATAGGAAGCCAATAAATGGCTCTGGAAAAGTCATATTGGCTTCAACAAGTGGACTTGCTCATAGATGTCGAAGGAGTGTAAAAGATGGATACATTGGCCAGTCAAGTACCATCATTTTCATTATTTTCATGTTCCACTTCAGGACAACAAAATAGAAACGACCCAGACTACAAAACCTAGATTGTTGTCCTATCAAAGCCATATTTTATCTGAATGTCAACTGTTTAGGAACTCTATGGGGTGAAAAGCAAACCTTTTTCATGGAAATAAGCTGTTTTTTGAGAGGTTAAAGACATAAACTTCATCTTTATACTCACAATTAGAGAAGTTCATAGACAAAAACATCAGCCAATTGCATGCTCCTTATTCCTCATAGTATTTTCACTTTGTGGTACACAGGAAAGGTCTAAAAAGCACTTCAAAACAGGCTCTAACCCCGAAAACAAAATTGAAGTGTCCTTCTCTTCTTTTCTCTTTTTGTATTTCTATCAACAGTGTCTTTCTATTCATATATATTAAAATGCCCTTCAACTTCAAGAAGTATATTTTGGTTTAAAAGGGATATAGAAAAGAGGACCTCTTGCTTGAGTTTTCCAAGCAATTCAAACATTTTGGTCTGCGTGGCCGGAGGGAACTGCTGAATCCCAGTCCATTCTCGGATTATCTGAGACGCCATCATCAACTGCTCTCACCCAGATAAGAAAAAACCCAAAATCAAGAAACGCAAGAATAACACAATTCAGCTAGCAATTAAGTTACGGAAATCCTTACACACACACACACAAAAAAAAAGGGTCAAACATTGAGATAAACCCTAAACCCTAAATGGGTTATTAGTTTTGAGAGGAAGAATTTACCTGCGTTTTCTCTTTCGCCTATCCGCAATTCGAGGAAATTGGCTTAGATTACGAGGAGGGAAAGGGGTTTTGGAGACTCTGAGCTAGAATCAGCCCCGTGCTAGGGCTACAGCAACAGCAGCAGAAGGAGACGAGATTGGCCTTATCGCCTTGGGCTGTTGTAGTTGTAGGTTCCCCGCGGCTGTACTGTAAAAAAACCCCACCCTTTTACTCTCCAATATTATAGTCGGTGGAAACTGGAAGGGAAAGAGACAGCAAAAAGTTTACGGTACCCGAATCCAAATTATAATACGATGGAAACTTAATTTTTATTGAATAAAAATAAAAATAGGTCAATAACGGTTTTTTTATTATAAAAAAAATTAGTTTCAATGTTAATTTTTTACTCTTTAAATTTCTCTCTCCATGACAAAGCAATAATCACAAAAAATTGATAAAAAATAAACAAATACAAAAAAAAAATCAATAAAGACAAAAATAATAATCTAAATAGATTATTTAGCAAAAAAACCCTTAATGATTTGTTTGAAACATCAAAAAGTTTACGGTACCCAAATCCAAACCCGACACTGACGTGGCGGTGGGGCCACGTCAATTAAAAAAAACTTGAAAATCAATTTCCCCCAAAACAGATCTAGTTCGAAGAAGAAAAAGAGGGGAGAAGGAGGAGACAAAACGTGCGACTAGAGGCAGCCCCCTCCCTCACGCCACCTTCTCTCCTCTTTTCTTCCTCCCCTCCCTCTCCCTACCTGGTCCTTCCCCGTTTCTTGTCGAATCCATCAACGGTTCTGTTGGCGACCGGTTCTCCCCCATCCATCTCTGCGTCGTCCGAGGTTTGCTGGTAGAGGTGGTGTTGCCATTCGAACGGTTGGTGGTGGTGGTTTGCCGCAATGGTCGGTGGTATTGCCGACGTCTGATGGTGGTGATATTTGCCGTCCGAGGTCGGATCTACGACTGGTGGTGGTGATGGTGGTCGGATCTACGGGTGGTGGTGGTGGCGGCTTTGGACGACGGTTTCTGTGGTGTGATGTTGGTGGTGTTTTGGTTCCACCAGGGTTAGGTTTGTAGGGAGTTTTTCTGGTTTAATTTTATGTTATTTTGGTTATCTCTTCCCTTAGGGTGTCTTCTTCACCTTATGTGGGTGTCGTTGTTTTAGCGTGTTTTTTTTCTGATGTGTGTGAGTTTAGTTCTGTGAGATGTAGTGGTCAGTGTGGTATTGCACTACTGCTCTCTAGTGGGCTTTGAGGTGTAGGTTTTCTCTTTTTAGAGCTTATTTGTCTGTTTGACTATTATCTCCTTTGTCCAAGGAATGATGTATTCTTCGATGTACTCTCTCTGATATTAATGAAATTTTTAACTTTTCGGCAAAAATAATAATAATGTTCTATTTCCGTGCATGAGGTAAAAATGAGAGCAATTTTGTTCACCCTCACTAAAAGAGGGTGAACATTACCCTATTTCTTATTAGTACAACTAGACTCCCCCACCCTAACTTTGGTACTCCCTCTCTCTCTCTCTCTCTCTCAATAAATTTTCTCCACATCACTCTCTCCTCCTCCCTCACGTATCTCTCAACCGGTTCCACTACCGGCTAGGGCTCTCGCGTGCTAACGGGCTCAAGCAAAACTTCAACCCGGATCCATTATTGAGAGTGCCCACTACCGCGATGCACCGAATCGAGTCGTCGTCGCCCTCTGCGGCGTGTCGCAGCACTGCCGCAGAGAGAGAGAGAGAGAGAGATGGGTTCACCCAAATCCTTGTCCTCTTACTCCTAATAACACCTTTGTCCTGTCATCGGCGCTGGACATGTCGATCATCACCACAACCTCAGCCGAAAAATCAGATCGAAGAACCGAAACAGAGGTGAGGGTCATGTACGAATCGTGGCTAGCAAAGCACGAGAAATCGTACAACGCACTGAGCAAGAAGGAATTTGGCGACATCCCCCGGTTGTAGTGCCGCCGCCGCGACGGATTCCATCTGTCGTCGAGAGGTGGCTGCCGGAGATGATGGTGGTGGTAGGCTGGTAGCAGTGAGGTGCGCTGTGAGGGAGGAGACAGTATTGTGAGGAAAAATTATTGAGAGTAAGAGGGAGCACCAAAGTTAGAGTGTGGGAGCCTAGTTAGACCAATAAAAGAAATGGGTAATGTTCACTCTTTTTTAGAGAGGGTGAACAAAATTGCATTCGGTAAAAAAAATCTCTCTTTATTTTACTTATTTCAAACAAAGTATAAAAAACTGTTAATTAAATAAGCTTGTCTCAGTAACCTATAACAAATCTTAATGATCAAAAAAACCTATAACAAATCTTGAAATATGTGGCATACTTTTTGTGTGTATACATGCAAGAAATCTACTCTTCCTTTTTTATTTATTGATCGTAAGGAACGAAACTCTACGATAAAACTCGAACCCAGAACCTTTTTCCTAGCAAAGTGAGCACGTCATAACCTTGGCTACCTTTGTTCGACGATACCTTACTTGAGTTTGACTAATGATTAATCGGAACTATTTGCCCATAAAAAAGAAATGATCATCCGGAACCATGCAATCCAAATCCAAATAAAGACATATATATAGGCACACATTTCTAGGTTGTTGTCACTCAACACAATTACAGTCGCACCCTGACATAAGTCCATTTTAGAAATCTTCTAATAAAATAAGTATTTATTTATAATTTTCAAATTTAAAAATAATAGGCTTATGGAAATAATTTTTTTTTTTTTTGCATCATTTAAAAGATTTCACTAAGATCTTTCAAACAAGATCTATATTGCATATTTTTATATGTTAATAAACCTATTATTTTTGAGCTTGAAAATTGCAAATTAATACTTATTATTGGTTCTGCAACGGATTAGAAATGGTAGCAATTATACTTCAAATTCTATATTTTTTTAAAACTCTTTTCCCGGTAAAAATACTAGTTGCTATTGAGGCTAAAGATTATCATAAATTATATTAAAAACAATATTTTGCAGTTAACTAAATCTTAAACTAATTTCCTCAATTGTAAGTGGACCCAACACCAGTGACGGAGTCACATGGGGGGCCAATTTCAAGTCACTTTTCTAAATGGTAACGTTATGTGATTAGGCACCTGTGCACTTATTGGTATTCATACAACTTCATATTTTAACCGATACCCAATGGCGGCTACACCACATAGTCAAATTGTTCGAGCGAACCACCTAGTTTCATAAAATGCACTTTTTTATTTTTTATACGTAAAATTTGATTTTGTTAATAGTGTGGGCAATGAAATTCATATATAACCAAGATAGATGAAAATTCACTTAAAGTATCCACAATGCTATAATTAATCAAAAGTAAAATGTTTTTAAAGTTAATAATGTTGGTATAAAATATGGCTCACAATACTATAATCAAACTTAACAACCTCCTTAGAAATAATCAAATTTTGGGCTTTAAATAACCAAAACTAGCAACCTTTTGACAATAACCAAATTTAATAGACCTTATATATTCTCAATCAAATACACCAATCAAAAAACAAAAATATTTTATCTCTCTTCCCTTTTCCTCTCTCTCTTTTTTTTCAAACAATATTTTCAAAAAAAAAAATTACTAAAAAATTGTTTTTTTTTCCAAAAAAAGTTTCAAAAACTATTTTCTATTTCTAGTAAATAGTTTTTATTAGTTTCAAAACTATTTTTAGAAAAACTATTTTTTACTGTTCACAGTTTTTTATTTTTTGTAATTTGAAAATATGATGTGATAATTTACCGAAAAATAGTAAATAGTTTTTTATTAGTTTCAAAACTATTTTTAGAAAAACTATTTTTTACTGTTCACAGGTTTTGTTTTTTTTTTGGTTGTAATTTGAAGATATGATGTGATAAGTTTTTGTTTTATCTAATTTTGATTATGCCATTGTAGACATCTACATTGCTAACCTTAACAATCTCTTAAATGAATAATCAAAAGTTGATGTGGCAACTTTTGGTTATCAATTTTTGATTATAGCATTATGGATACCCTTAGATTTGTGAGTGAATAGGTAACATAGCTCAACAAAATAAAATAAACTAGGCACATATATGCTTATTTTGTATAGAGCTTTGGATTAAAAAGTTTCTTTATGATTAATATTTTGTCACTGCATAATTCAAACTCTGAAGCCGCTCGCCCCCTACCGATATCTAAATATCTCGTTTTTTAGAAAGAACTGCTTGGATCATAACAATAATAAATTAATGGCTTTCATTTGAAAATCACAAAAGAGTTGAACCAAAAGTTTATAAACAGAAAAGGCCCACGACTAATATTTAATTATGTGAATATACACTTAGCCATCCTCTTCACGTCTTTAGAAACAACAAGCAACATTAACAAAAGTCAACTCCCGCTAAACAGTGCCACTTCTGAATTATAAATTCAGGCTCCGCCATTGCGAGTGAGACTCAACTCCAAAACTTCTTGAGATTCCTTAAACAACGGTCTAACGCTTTTAGTAAGTATTTATTTTTAAAATAAATCGAAACAACTCTACTAGTTTATTGGTGCTCATCTGAAGGTGGGCAAACGCGTTGTTTTCTAATAGGTATGGCTCATCCAAATATTCGATCTTAATGATTTCTTTCGAAACCAAAATGACAAGTAAATTAACTAATGGATTTTGCCAACTTTCAGCTTGTTTATATTTGTACGAGTCAGGGTAAGGGTAAGACAGAAAATCCATTTCGCCAAGATGGTTTTCCTGGCTTTCGAAACAAACTTCTACTCCAGTATTGCTCTTGATAATAGCCGTATTTATCATGCAACTAGTTTTTGTTGATGCCGGTATGCATTTTGTATATCCCTCTCGGAATATATACTAAATATTACCTGCATATGAGTATTTTTCTTAACTGGATTGCCAAATTTAGTTGTGTATTAAGGCATCTCCAGTGGATGTACCAATGGATGTATTAGTACATTCATTATGGGAGTGTTGGAATTTGGGTGTTGAATTAGGGCATCTCCAATGGGGTGTTGAATTTGGTGCTTTTCTTTAGTCATCGTATTATAGGTTTACTAAGAAGTCATCAAATTCATATTCAGATCTTGTTTCTTGTATCTGCATCTACTTTTAAACGTACAAGGATGTAAACAAGAGACGCGCGACCAAATTCCCACTACAACAAAAATGGCTTTATAGGGCACTCAAAATTGCCTCGAAAAGAGGCCTATTGGGGCAGTTTGTATATTGGGGCACTTCACCTTAGTGCCGCATGTATCGATGCAGCTATAGGTCTAACGCGGCACTTGTTATGTGGCACTTTAAGGTGCCTCCAAAGCTCTTTCTTGCTGCACTTTTAGGTGCCACATAGATGACCTATCGAGGCACTTAAAAGAGCCTCCAAAGCTCTTTCTCCTTGCACTTTTAGGTGCCGCATAGATTACCTATCGAGGCACTTAAAGAGCCTCCAAAGCTCTTTCTTGCTGCACTTTTAGGTGCTGCATAGATTACCTATCGAGGCACTTAAAAGAGCCTTAAAAGCTCTTTCTTGCCACACTTTTAGGTGCCGCATAGATCCTATCGAGGCACTTAAAAAAGCCTCCAAAGTTCTTTCTTGCTGCACTTGTAGGTGTCGCATGGATTACCTATCGAGGCACTTAAAAGAGCCTCTAAAACTCTTTCTAGCTACACTTTTAGGTGCCGCATAGATTACCTCTCGAGGCACTTAAAAGAGCCTCAAAAGCTCTTTCTCGTTATACTTTTAAGTGCCACATAGATCCTATCGAGGCACTTAAAAAAGCCTCCAAAGCTCTTTATCGCTGCACTTTTATGTGCCACATAGATTACCTATCGAGGCACTTAGAAGAGCCTCAAAAGCTCTTTCTCGCTACACTTCTAAGTGCTGCATAGATTACTTATCAAGACATTTTTTGGTGCCACTACAGATATTCCGAAAATCATTCCAATGCCCTATTAATGCATTACAAACTACCGCATAAACCATCGTCTATAAGGTAAGGAGGATAGCTTTCATGGCACTTTTGAGTT
Organism: Rhododendron griersonianum; assembly: GCA_018127125.1. Classification (NCBI taxonomy): domain Eukaryota; kingdom Viridiplantae; phylum Streptophyta; class Magnoliopsida; order Ericales; family Ericaceae; genus Rhododendron; species Rhododendron griersonianum. The sequence goes on along the minus strand of CM030790.1, from coordinate 39,402,779 downwards.
CCTTCTAAAGTGTTGCTCTTTTTTCCCATTTGTAATACACGATCAAACGACAATGCAATGAAAACTGAATTAATTTCAATTTTTTTCTCAACCATGTCCATGCAACAAGCCATAGTCATTAACTTCAATAGAAACTACTAGTCAACAAACTCACAAGGATCTAAATACAAAAAACGAAACATGAAATAGAAATAGTTTTAAGAAACTAAAGTTTCCACTAGAAAACAAACTTCACTTCTAAGAAACTTACTAAAGTTTCCAGCAAAAAACTAGAACAATACCATGAGAGATGCCATGGTATAAAAAAAAAAACAACCACTAGTAAAAAAACAAAACAAAACATATAAGTTCAGCATCCATATGCCATAACTCTATCTACTAGGAATCTTCCAAGTGATCTCATTCAGTCCATAAAGCAGCTATCATCATCTTTCACTACCTAATCAAAACAAAAACCAAATACACAGTTTTAAAACTTATTGTTTTATAGTAAGAATAAAAAAGAAAAGAAGGACAATAGTGGGCATTAAACGTACCAAAGAAATAGGCCATGCTATTGGAGTACCGATGGCATCGCCAACGGTCTTAAGGCCTTCGTAAGGCCTCATCAAATGCTCATCCCATAGGATTGGGACTTGAACATGAATCTCACACCAATTAGCTCCAAGTTCTTCTCCACCAACCTCTGTAGATGGATCCATACTAGCGATCCGCCCTTTGCCTACAACATCATTGGGTTGGCTACGCTCTTAAAATTAACATAATCCCCCACCTATCAATCAATAAGAAAATATCATATTGAAATTCTGCAATATCAAATTTATACTAACAAATTATCCATGCCTACGGCATTCACCATCCATTTTAGCTATTCGTATCCTTATGGAATTGACACTATCAGGTTAGTAGAATGCACTGTCCAGTTCACTACAATACCAGTTCATGTCAAACAAAATAGGCATAAGACTGCCTCAGACTCTAGTAGTGGGAAGAACTCAAACCCAGACATATGCAAGCCCGTTCCCCCTCCCACCCCATCAAACAAAAAGAGGAGGAGAATGACGCCACACATTTTTAAGTTCAAGCTAATATCAACACATATAGTGTAGGTGTTCTACAATCAATTATCATTGTAAGTGCTAAAAACATGAGCTACACTTAACGCAATATCAGATTCCACAATTAAGCATGCATGTTTAAAATGTTAAATGCCATCCAACCAGGGAAACTAGATTTTCATTAGATAATCCATAGACTAATTTAATCAAGCAATATGTTTCTAATACACTAGAATGACTTTTAACAATAGAATAACCTCTATCGTGAGCAACTCCTATTAGTCTTTTTACAGCACCAAAGCAAAACAAAGATTGATAAATAGAAGTTTTTTCCACCTTGCCAAAACTGTTCTCTAGTCCACCAGTGTGATATTCTGATAGCATAAGACATAGATATGGTCCATTCTGATTGGATAGTGAACTTACAAAAAACTAAATCATTTGTGCTTTGTCCATTGACTCCATTCTACAACTTCAGGAACATCACCACAGGAGAACCCGAGTAAAGGTTCAAACATTAGCATAGGTAAGCAGGAAACTACCAAGAGGTTAATTATTTTACTCCAATAAATTTTTGACTTTAATCGTAGAATAATCACTACCATGGAAATAGTTTTACCTTAACTCGTCCTCGTTGGGAAAAAGATGTAGAATATTCCCTGAGTTCGCTTGTCCCAAAAACAATATTTCAGCAGAAATGTGCTTCAATAAGTGTCACGTGACATTCATGACTGATCATTGTGTATTTTGTCTTTTTAATGCTTAAAATCCAAGGAAATGTAAGGAATATTCTTTGAGAATCTGTAACAACCCGTAAATTTTTAATATTAATAGTAATATTAGTGTTAACAAAATTCTTTTCCTAATATATATATACTTATATAATTTAATCTTTTCATGCAATATACATAGATGCACTTATTTTTTTTTTCCTCCAACACAAATGCATGCATGCACACACACACTCTCGTCTCCCTCACCTCACTCTCCTGCAGTCACTCTTCCTCCCACAGCTCACTCTCTCTCCGGCATTACTCCCCCATTTCCTTTCGCTCCAAGAAAACCCAAGTACATCCCCCATTGCCCAAACTGAAATTCCTTCACCACCAAGAATAATCTGAGGTTAATTCGTTCTTATCCTCCTCATACACTCTCCCTGGCCTTAATCTAAATCCCATCTCGTCCAATTCAATGCCCAATAGATCAAACCTCCATAAATACAATCTTATCACCTTACTCAAATTCGCCTATAAATACCCCACCACTTCGGCCACGAACTGATCGCTGCACCCTCCATACTCCACTGAACAGAATTGAGAGAGAAATCGCAGCCAATTGAAGCTCCAAGCTATGGAGTTTTAGAGAGAGGAAGTGAGAAAGAGAAAAGTGGGTTCGTACCCTAGAACCAACCGAAACCCAAATTTACCGTTCTAAACACTTCCCACCACCCCAAGGATCACCAAACATCATTCAATTCGGCCCCAAGCTTCCCCGATCGAAGAACCCGAAGTCCTCTCCTCCAATATTCAAGTTTCGTTTTGAACCAATTCGATCCAATTCAAGGTATTATAATCCATTCTCTACCTTCTCCTAAGTATATTGAGTGATTATGTGTAGATTATTAAGGTCCAGAATGAGAGAAATCGATCCCGAAGTCGCGTAATCAAACCGGACGATTTCCCCTGTATTTCGAAACTCACTGTTCACTGTTCATAGGCGTAATCACTGTTCACGTTTTTGGCAACTGTTCATTACCCGCTGGAAGTTTTAAAAATGGCACAACAATTACACTTTTCCCCTTCTCTTTTTGAATGTAATGTTTCAGCCCAATGAAATGTTTTATTTGATTATTGAACAAAGGTTTTATATTAGTATTTATAAATAATAAACATGTTATGATAATGTCACTGTACCTAGTACAATAGATCATTTTTTTTTTATAAGGATTTCCAGTAATCAAAATTTAACTTATTGGCTATACAAGACTAAGGGCAACGGCCCATTCATAAAAAGTTGTGTGATTGCATTGCTTGCTATTTGTTTTAATTATTATTATTATTTTTTTGATTAATTATATATTGCACCGATACTTGATTTGAATGCTAGATTGGACCTTAGAAACATGGGGTGGTATGCGAATAGAATTCACCTAGACGATGCTAGGAAATGGATAAATTGGAAAGTTTTCTTTTTAGAGATTGCCTGCGGGCGTGATTTTGAGATGTGATGAGATTTGTGATGAGATTGAAACTGGCGGGAGTCCAGTGATGAATTGATAAACTGGCGGGAGTCCAGTGATGATTGTGAAAATTGTGAAGTGGTGAATAAGATAGGCGAACTCTAGTCATGTAACGGCATGATAAGCTTTCCCTTTGTTGTAGTTATTGGGATGTACACTCGGTACATAACTTAGGTGCATCTGCGACAGCAAAAGGAAGTGATCTCATGGGACGGGATATGGCTGGCAGTTGGGGAGGAAAGATCTCGTGGGGGAGATCCTAGATCACACGATAGGATAATGGATAGTAACAAACCAAATTGTGTGAAAAATCTCTGTTTTACTTCTCCGTACTATGTTTATCTTGTTGCTTGCTAATTGTAAAATAAGAGGGGTAGTTGGGTTGGATTATACTACGGAGTGAACTCCATCACTCAGGTACGGATTGCCTGGCATCCGTGCCAGATTTTGCAGAAAATCCAGAAGAGGCCCAGAACCTCGAAGGCGAGCAGTTCTATGCAGAAGAGAACCCAGAGGTGGGAGCCGAGCCAGAGTACGCATGGGACCCGTATCAAGCTTAGAAGTCGGCTATGTTGTTTTGACTAGTTTATTACCACAAAGACTATTTTTAGTATTCAGCAGAAATGTGCTTAATAAGTGTCACATGACATTCATGACTGATCATCGTGTATTTTGTCTTTTTAATGCTTAATGCTTAAAATCCAAGGAAATGTAAGGAATATTCTTTGAGAATCTGCATGTGAAAATAATCAGATCCTGAAAAATCTCAACAACCCTAAAAAGTAGAAGTTTGTTGCTGAATATTTAAGGTAGGGAAAATCTAGTATACTGTACCTTGTCATATTGGGATTGATTCATCAACCATTGATCTTTTTTCGCACTTGGACTTGATCAACTTTGACTTTTTTGTTGACCAACAAAACGGGCCCATTTCATTTGAACTTTTTGTAGACCATGAGCGGGGGCCACTTGCCATGTGGTACTCAACCATTGGCTCTTTCCAAAAGTGTCAGGAAAAAAAAAGGTGTAAACAAAAGCCATTATGATCAAGTTTATTGGTTTTGCCAAAATGGCCTGATCCATTCTTCAAAAATGGCCATGAATGATATTCATGACATTTGGCCAAAAAGTCAATGTTGGGGCAAAGCCATTGACAATGCTTTCTTTTTTTTCAAATAAGTTCCTTTTTATCTCATTTTCGACTTGTACAAAAAAAGGGAGGGTGGGAATTGATGTTTGGATCTGGTGTCAATTTTTTTTGGTGAAAAAAGATGGAGATGGGTTACCATTGGGGTAGGATTTTTGCAAATTTAGTAATTTTACCATCTAAGAATCAGTAAGTGGACTAACGATCTTAACAATCAAGTAGCTTTAACTCTCAGTTCCCTGCGCAATGTGACATTTTCTAAAATTTATTTTTTCCGTCCCTATTCGTTCTCTAATTTCAAGATATTAAACTAATCTCAAAATACTCTCCGTTCCGTTAAAGTTTTTATTTTTTAAGTACTTATTTTTCGCTTTATAAGATAGGCCATTCTCTCACAATACATCACCTTTAATTCAAAAAATAAGCACTTATTTAAAAAAAAGTACTTATTTTCTTTAGCGAAACGAGGCCTAATTTATCAGAGGAAAAAATAGTTAGTACTAGCAAGTTTTGAGGTTTTTAAGAATAAATTTTAGCTTTCTGGTATTTAAATGAGAGTGCATTTTACCAAATGCAATTTTTTGTACCTCTGGACTTTATTTTTTTGTTACTTTAAAAGATAAAGGGCATAAAATGAACTTTTGATAGTCTCAATAGATAATTAGACAATTATTTTGGGAAGGCAAATACACAAATATTTTTTTTCCTAGGAGAGTAAGAACTTCGTTAATAATAAACATTACTACACAACTTTTGCATCAGGATAAAATTGAAAAATAACTTATCGCACATGAGTGACAAAAAATAACTCTATCTAAATTAAATGAACGATAAACTGACGATACAGCCGATCGAATGTCTAGGAAATGCATCTATCTATATATCTATCTATCTTCTATCAATATATTATAGAAATGTTGTTGAAGTCTCACAAACTTCTATCCCTAATTTTTTAGATTTTTCATTTTCTTTTATTTTGTTTAAATTGGGAGGGAGAAAGAGAGGGAGAGGGAGAGGGAGAGGGGGGACGTGGGAGGGGAAGGTGGAGAGAGAGAACGTGGGGAGGAGAGATTTTAGGAGAATTGAGGAAAAGTAATCTAATGACCCAGTGACATTTCTATGTGGTGACCCAACTTATCTCTCCACCACACATTTGTGTGGTTCTCACTGCAAAGTGTCGAGCCCACATAAATTATTTTTTTGTCCTGTGCATCGAATGGACACAACGCAAGATGATAAAAAAATAGTTCAATATATTTTTATACATCGAACATGCACAAACACAAGTGCAAATAGAAATGGGGGAGTTGCCCGGAAAAAATTGAGACAGGGCGTGAATTAAGGGAAACGAGACCCACTCACCAACATTATTCCCCTCCGTTTCTCATCTCATCCAAACAAGAAGGATGAAAAGTGAGGTAATTAAACTCTAGGGTTTGGCCAGTGGTTAAGGCTTTGGACTAGGGTTTGTTTGGATCTTTTTGAATGCTATCAACTTTCACGGGGTTAGTCCATCCAAAGATTTACCCTAATTTTAATTGAGACCTCTCGCAAGCTAGCCCAAATTGACCTCTCAAGATTAGTTGAAATGCGCGAAAGCTAGACCAGATACTTGATGAGTTCTTTAAAAAAGAGAAAAGGGGAAAATGACGGCCCATGACATGTTTTGATAATTAATACCTGTCAAGTACATACTGAAAATATTTGTTTATTCTGAAAATATGCTTGGCGGGTATTAAAGTGGTTATTTCTCAAAATACTTGAATAAAAGTGCCAAAATTTTTTACTTTTCCGATTCCTCTCGTCGAGACGAATCAATAACCCACAAAAATTTAACGTAAATCTAAAAAATGCAAAAAAAAATTAAAACAAGGCAAAATTTTCAAATTTAAATTAAGACCGATAGAATGCGGCCTAATTATCAAAATACGTTTTTAACCGTCATTATCCCAAAGAAAAGATAGGTAATTTCTCGTACTACTTAGGGTTTCACTCCCTCCCGCCCACGGCAAAGTAAAAACAACCCTTCATTCTCCCGCACACTTTTTTATACTCTGCCCCCCCCTGCCGAAACCATCCACTCTCCCCACCATCTCCTTCTCCCTCGTCCCTTCAACTTCCGCGTTTACATAAGCCAACGGAGAAACTTTGGGTATCACACTATCCAGTTCTATTCGGGAGTACATTTGCTGTACTCAACAGCAATGGAGAAAGCATTTGATCAGCTCCCGTACAAGGTTGCCCATAAAACCTCACTGGATATGCTCCTGTTCATGGTTCCCCCAGCCCTTCAGGGCCAGATCAAAGACAGCACGGAGGATGACCTTGTTTCTACCGGTTCTGCCATGCTCGCGTTCCTGCGTCGACTGCCCGAGTTTAAACACGTAAATACTCACACCATACGTAGTGTTTATGGTACCGAGGTTTATGTGTTGGTGTTTTAAGATTTTGGGTTCTTGTTTTTGGGTGTTACGCCATACATACTCTACGATGAGTGTTACGCCATACATACTCTTTGTCTATCTGCATATCAGTATTGTCTCTCTTTTGTGCGTTGGAACATTGTTTTCTTGATTTTTCGGCACAGTACCCAATTTCCAGTAATGGGTATTACGCCGTACACGTTATTTTTCAGTATATGCGTTTGAACATTGCGGTTTCTTGATTTGGGAGAAATATGACGGCTTGAGTAGTTGGATGTCAAACCCAGTTTTCAATGATGCGTGATTTTCAATGTGACAGTCAATTAAGAACTTTATAGACCCAGAGAGGGCTTTCTATAAGAAGAACAAGAAGTCTGCTCTGGATTTGAAGAAAAGTGGCAACGATTGCTTCTCCAGAGGAGCTTACCCTAAAGCTTTGAGTTTATATTCCCAGGTAAGACTTGGTTTTGGGTTTTTCTACCCTATTTCCGATAATCTGGATTCATGTTGTTATATAGAGAGTTACTGCTGTGAAAGAGAGATATTGAGTGTATAAAAAAGTTTTGATTATGTTAATAAAGATTGACGTGGTTGAATCTATGCGGGCCAGGTCCATCGTCGTTGCAACTGTTCTCTACGATGAAGATGAATGCAAGAGATATGCTGAAGTTGCTCTACGGCCTACGCTAAAATATATAGTTGCATTTTAGTATATACTGCGGCAGTATGGCTAGGTGAAAAGTAATATCAGGCTAGAGTTGCTAGACACTTGATAATAGACAGACCATAACTTATTTGAACTCATCTCATAATAGACAGATCATAACATACTTGAAATTGAAGTCATCTGAGTAGTACTCCCCCCGTCCCAATTTGTTTGTTCAATTTTGGGATTCAAACTTTTTAAGGGGAGAAAATGATTACTACTAAAAAGTTTTGAGTTTTCAAAAATACCCCTCTCTTTTTTGACATTAAATGAGAGAGCATTAGTCAATGATAGTTTTTCAAATGAGAGAGGGCATTAGGGAATTTTTGTTAGTCAACTTAAAATCGGACAAACATTTTGGGACACGTTAATTTCAAAAAGTAGACAAACAAATTAGGTTGCTTTATTACCAACAAGTTTTTAGTTACATAACCGGAAGCTAATGTAAAAACCAACATGTCCAGAAAGTTGTTCAAAATAAAAATGTATCACGACGTCCCCTACAAGCCAAAATGCTTTTATAATTTCACTAGATCTGTAGCTATGTTATGGACCTATGTAGCACCGACACTCCAAAAGGGCGCCGTGTCCACGTATTGGACACGAGGACACGCGGGGACACGTACATGGCGTGTCCAATAATTTTTATTATTTTTTGATAGGGGACACGGCTGGGGACACGGCTAGGGATCAAAATGTAATATTTTTTAAATTTTTGGGGGTTAATATGAAATTATTCAAAACATTTGGGTTAAACTGTAATTATACCTTTGAAAAAAATTATACAATTTGTGAAATTATTCATATACAATGGTTCATATTTTTTTTATTTATATATGTACATATATTTATTATTTATTTATACACGTGGCGTGTCCCCTCCGTGTTTGTATCCCCATTTTTTTAGAATTGCCGTGTCTGTGTCCGTATCCGTGTCTGTGCTACATAGTTATGGACATCTGAAAATACATTCTCACCCTTTCACCGATATCCTTTTGTGCATTATGCATAATGGAACACTTTGAGCTACATAGCTATGCCTCCATCCTTCTTTATTATCACGTTAGTTTGGTATGTTGACTATGACAAGAAATGCATCCATATTTTTTCTCTTCCCAGTAACATGTAGTGGGAATTTTAGCTTAGTCGTCCTTTTCTTACCGCTCTCATTGAACAGGCATTGCGTGTTGCACCAAGTAGTGCTGAGGACGGGGGGAAAAATGTGGTTGCCATGCTATATCTAAATCGTGCAGTTGTATTGTATGTAAGTTGTGCTCATGCATTTTCTTTGTGTTCAAGTATTCTCATTACTACTTAGAGATATATTTGCTTTCCTAGTGATTAAGTTGGTTGTCCATATTGTGCGATATTAATTTTTTTGTTTGTGACTTTGTGTGTACTCATGATTTCAGCTGAACACAAGTAGTTTCTGTAATTGTTCATGATGAAACCACTCAACTACGTGTCTCTCTATTCATTGGCGTGGTTAATCTTGTTGACTATGCTTGAAAAGAGAGAATCAATGGACTATATTAGGTGGAATGCGGGTTTTGCCTATTTTGCATTAGCTTCCTTAGGTTTTGGAGACTCAGTTTTTAAATCAAAAGGAAAATCAGTAGGTTTTTCCCACACTACGATAGCATTAGCACGTCAGTAGTTAGTAAGATATAACAACAGGCTGGTGTGCTCCATAAACTGGAACTTTACACCTCTCTCACGAGCACTACGGCTCCCCTTCACGACCACTTGGGCAAGAGCCCATGGTCTACATCTGTTCCTTTTCGTGGTTTCCACTTGTAGCAGTGTGAGCTTGTTGCATCCGTTGCCTAAGTTGACAAGAGTTATAAGCCTTTGAGCGTCAAGTTTTATGTATTAATAGGATATATTGACAAAATCATGTTGTTTTTCCTAGATTGACGGATGCTCAAAATTCAATTCTATGTTTGATGAAGCTATTGGTGATCAACCCCTAGAAATTTTTGCAAGAAGAATAAAGAGGGAAGAAATTTGTGATGGTTTTGGTAATTTCTTTGATGGTTGGTATTTTTCTAGTTTCAGATCTAGAGGTGATAGAACTTTGGTTTGGAGAGTTCTTTATCCATTTTCTCCTTTCGAATATGATTTAGCGTAGATAAGTTTTGGACATCCTTTGCTAGTAGGAACTAGGAAGCTCTCAATCTAGTGGGAGTGGTGGTCTGAATCTGGCATGACGCTAACAGCGCTATCCACCTCAGCATTATAGCGGTGTAAAAAGACCACATCCCTTAAACGCTTAAACCCTGTTGTATGTGAAAGCTTTGTCCATTGGTTACAATTATTTCAGTCCAGTACAAGAAGTCTTCGTATATTGATGGAATCTAATATTCTTTTATTTGGACGCTATGAAAATCAAAATATAGCTCATCACGGAATCATGTATCATTGTAGGAATTGAGATTGCAAATACAAGTTGTTACAAGCATCAAGTTTTGGTTTCTGGCTACATTGGCTAAACATGTGTTTGCTCTTTCCTTTAGAATATGGGTCTTCTGGTGGAGTGCGTACGAGATTGCAATCGGGCTCTTGCCATTTCTCCAACTTATGTGAAGGTAAGAATGCTTCCATCAGTCCACGATGCTTTTGTCTATTCTGCTTTTATGTTACACAAAGATGTGGCCATTCCCGACTTATGAAGCAAACCTTTCCGATTAGTTTCATGCTAAATATTTTGGAAACCTCTATGTATCATGATTTGGAAAGGGAAAAAGGGTGCAATGGAAGGCTAGGGAGAAACGAAAAGAGGACAAGGGAAAAGAAATTAGTATAATGGACAAAAGAAGAAAAAAAGAAAAGAAGAGTAAAGACCAAAAGAAACAAAGAGTAATGCAGTAAGCAAATAGTAGAAGAGCCGATTTTTCTTCTTTTCTTATTCATCTTTTGTACAGTTTCAATATAGAATTAGTCAGGCCTAAAGTATTGAGACGTACTTGGTTTTATTCTGACCATATCTTCATTTATACTCCCCCCGTCCCAAATTGCTGGTCTCTCTTTCCATTTTAGGATGTCCCAAAATGAATGTCCCATTTCTAAAAACATCCATCAAAACAGGGTCACTTTCCAGTTTTACCCTTAAAAAGTACTTTTCCATCTCAATTGGCATGTCCATTATCTTTTATTTTATAACGGTTTTCATGATTTTGAAAATTTTGTATAATAAAACTAATTGATATCTATCAAACAAGATCCATATTACATATATTTTGAGTTTCATATAAAAAGTTAGACCCACAAAATTGACTGGGACTTAGGGGCAAAACAGAAAAGACAATACAAAGTTTTCACATCCCTTAAATAGTTGGATTCCACAAAAAGGGACGAGCAATTTGGGACGGAGGGAGTATATCTTATTCATCTTTTGTAATTCTATGATCTGACTGATGCTGCTCTTACTAACTTTTGCGTTTCGGGAAATTGTCCTTTTCTTGAATTTGTGTATTCTGCTAGTCAACATCTTGTAATTGGTGTTTTACACTACACTATTTTCACTGCAGGCGTGGTATAGGAGAGCTAAAGCAAATGCTTCCTTGGAAAACTATGGAGATGCAGTACGTGACCTGCAGGTTGCTATGATCATGGAACAGTCTTTGGATGAAAAGAGGAAGATAGAAAATGAGCTAAAGTCTCTCTCACAGCAGCAAAAGGATACAAGAAGTTCACTGGATAGACCTGATGAGAACAAGTTTGTTTTTTTTAAGTTTCATATCTTCATCTACTATTCGTATGGACCTTTTATGTTTCTTTTGATCATGCAATGTTGTTGCTCCTTCGTGACATCTGTACTTTACACCATTGGTGTTACTAAACTATTGCCAATTGTTTTTCCGACTTCACATATGTTGATCAGGGTTCAGTCTACCCATTTCCTTGTCATACTCGTTACCATTTAATGAACTGGAGAAAGGTGCACAAAGGCTCGAAGAAAATTGATTAGTTGCTACAAAAATATAGCATTATGAGAACAACATGGAGGATCTATTAAATAAACAAAGAGGATGTATAATGTGGTGTAAGATGGTTATAAGCCAGTTAAGTTGTATTCTCTTGTGCTTTACTGTGAAAAACAAATGCGAATATTGTTATTAGGAGTGATAAATCACAGACCCGTGTTAGGTCATGCAGATGCAGATATTAATGTGTGGTTGGGACATCTTGCAGCATGGCCATGCAAGATCACTCATCTCATGAGGCAGAACCCATGTCATGTCAAACAGATAGCCTCTCAGCCAAGACGATATTTGGTATTGACCAACAGTTTGAAACTTGGATTAGGTGTTTTCCTCTTTTTCGGGAGTTCTTAAGTATATATAAACAGCAAGTAAAAATGGATGTAGAATGAGGCTCGAGAGACCACCCCAAGTGGCAAACAAGATGATGGCAGCACAAATCGTTAAGAAACAATGAAATGCCAAAACAAGCCTAGAAACTCTTACAGTGCAGGAAAAACTCACAACCTGAAAAGCACTGCCTTCTACTTCTTGAAAGGCTTTAATCTCCTAGGCTCTTTGAGGGGTTTGTTGTTTCCTTTTTCTCTAGCAAGCTTAAGGATTTCAATTCCGTCTTGGAGTGTCTTCTTGTTCTGGCTACTTAAAGATAGAGTGTTCCATGGACCAACGAAATCTCCTTCGGAAAGAACCTTTGGAGGCCCTATGGGAAGTGTACATTAGCAGAAAATAAGCTTAGGATCATCCACTGATAAGGTAGAGATCACTGCATCTGCTTTTATCCTTGGGAGAGGAAGAGGGGGTGGGGGGCTCAGCCACTGCTCAAACTAGTGGAGGCCTTGGAGGGTCATCTCAATGATTATCCTCAAACTCATTTATGACATTTCCTAGATTAGGGGGGAAGAGTTACTTCCCCTACTTAGGGAGCACCACAGCCACTCTATGGTTAACAACCAATTCATTCAACTGACAAGCCAAACCTTCCTTGGGATCCCATGCTGTAAGGACATCAAAAGCATTTGAAGATATACGACAAAGAGGGGATGCCCCAGAATCAAGTCTGTTCCCTTCATGCTCTTTGTCTTCACCTCCTTCCAATCATTAGGCTTCACCTCACCACATTCTTTGTTGTGTACGCTACCATTACTTCCACCTTCTGTAACCCTCATTCTTGGTTGGGTGATGAGCTAGACCAAAAGACTTTCACTCCATATATTTGTGGGGGCTTCTGTACCACTTCCCCTTTAAATCTCATAAGGAGAAAAAAACCTTAATCCCTAAGTTTAGCATGAAAGTCTTAGGAATGTGCTTTTTAGCTTGGACTTTGATACACACTCTAGCAAATTAGAGCCTACTCTTTGATTGTATATGTTCGTCAAGGAGCATAGGCGTCCCAATGATGCTTGTTACATAGCTCATGAAAATGCTCTCCCAATACGTGGGATTGATTAGCTACTGCGCATTATATATATCTAATGAATGAAGAAAATACGAAGGCTCAATGCTACTACAACAAATCTACTCCAAGCCCTTCATCGTGCTTTGCCCAAGATCTAGATTAAGCAATAAAGAACTAGAGCAACAAAACAGTCAAAGTAGAACAGAAGATTACATGGAAAAACCTAATGAATGGAAATGAGAAACAAATTGGAAAGTGTAATCTGGGCCTCTTCTCTAGGATAGTGTAAAGTTCTTTTTGTTTAAACTTTAAACAAAGGTCTCTTGGGATGCAGGTCATTAAGCATGCAGATATGATGATACTTAGCTTTGGTTTGTTTTATTTTATTGTTTCCACAAGATGAAGCAACTTCTTTAAGATCCAGTGGCGAGGCTAGGAAAAGATATGTGGCCTATGGAGTCTGAACTCTAAAAGGTTGAGCATATATAGAAAACTGTTTGTGTGTTCGCTCTACTGCAAAATCTTATTTACGGATCTATGTATATATAGTTGAAAGTTGAAACACCATTGCAGTTATTTTTTGATTGTTACCTTAGCAGGCATCAGTCTAAAGCCTTTAGCAAGTGAGTATAGATGATTTGTAACTTTGCAAACAATATCTATCTTACTAAGTTAGAATTATTGCAGCGGACCTGGCGGTTATATATTTGTCTTTGGGTTTCACTTTTCTTGGTTCTTATAATGTAGGTCTTCTGGGACAGATGAGCCACACCAAATAAAAATTGAGTGTGTCTCTACACCAAATAAGGGAAAAGGCATGGCTGCTGTGTCTGAGATTCCAAAAGCCTCTTTAATTCATACTGAAGAACCCTATGCTGCGGTAGAGTTATAACAATTCTGATCAGTTACATAAGATACTGTACCTTTCCTGGATATTGACTTGTCTTTTGAGTTCTTTCAGAAGCTTCTTTTAGGCTTTTTGCACAATTTGTAAGGAATCTGGTTTTGTGAGGGACTTTTCTTATAACATTGTAGTGTCGAAAATATTCTACCCTTGCGAACTATCTGCTGAGTCTTGTTCCTTTTTCATTTCAAAATCAGAAAAGAGTTTCACAATACGAATATAGCTTTTAACGTTGTGTTGTTTGAGACCATTAAAAATACAGACAAACCCGATTAATGGACATGAACTTGCGTCAGCTCTTTTTTTATTGCTCAAACCAAATAAGCTTAGAGAGGACGCATTACTATTCTGTATGAACTTTTGAAGTTACAGTTATATATCAAAATGTGTTCTGGACACATTTTCTTTTCACAGTCAAAGAGTGTGATACTTACTTTTTGGCATTAATTGCATGCCTGTTTATAAGTTTGTCCCTGAATTCATATTTATTTCGGCAGTCTATATTTTTGCTCCCATACCCCCTATGATTGGGGACTACATGGGTTCTGTTGTTGTTGTAGTCTATATTTTTGCTGATTAGATCCAGCAAATCAACTTATTTTTTGCTGGAGTGATTCTTACTTTGCATAGTGATTTGCCAGATCATATTAAAGGAATATCGGGAAACGCATTGTCATTTCTGCTTCAATGAACTACCAGCAGATATGGTTCCATGTTCATGTTGTGGAGGACCATTATATTGCTCTCAGCAATGTCAAATACAAGCTGGAGGACAGGCAACAGGGATTAACTCAAACAGTTGCGCTATTGACGAGACTTTGTCAGATGAGCTTAAAAAGCACATTGCGGATATAACCTTAGCCAATGCTTCTGCTTCAGACATCCATCATTTTTTTGAACATAGACACGAGTGTCATGGTGTACATTGGCCTGCAGTATTCCCACCTGACGTAGTTCTAGCTGGTAGAATTTTAGTGAAGTCCACAGAGAAAAAAGGACATCATAGCAATGTTTCTAAGCTTATTGGAACTGTGGTATTTTATCTGACCACTTTTTTGTTTTTTCTATTGACCTCTTGTCTCTAGTTAAGATGTTTGTCTTATTGGTTCACTAAAGGTTCTAACTTTGCATTACGTGGTCTTCCTTTTCTTCCAGGGTCTTTCTCACAATTATGAGGAGTTGCCTCTAGAAAGAAAACTGGAGTTTCATATTTATTCTGTCGCGATGATATACTGTCTTCAGAACTCTTATTGGTCTGAATTTCCGAACAATGGGGAGATTGTTGCAAAGGTGATTGATGTACCGCTACTTTTCCATACTCTTCCTGGAAGACTCAGTCTTCCTCATAGAAGCTTCACATCCAACATAACGTCATTTGTGAAGACTTAACAGAATTACCATTGGAAATATGCTTAGCAAAAATATTCTGTAGCCTAATGCATGCAATATTATAGGGTGATGAAAGGTCGCATATGGATAAAATATTGGATGTGGAAAGATCAAATCCCTACATTCGAGAAAGGGAAGTAAATAAACTTTGTGGCAGAAGATTGAACAAAATTTCAACTTCGGGACTCGGGAGTAATTCACAATATTCGGATAATGACTTTTTTGATGAACTTTGTTGGTGTAATACTAATACTATGAATTTTTGGTGGAGATAATCACTCACTGTTGTAGAAATGCGTTGCCATGTTTTTTAGTTTCAATTTTGGATTTGTCAAATAATAAACAACTTGAAGTTTACATTGCCAAGCCCACCCTTGGCTTTCTTCTCTAGCCACAATGCTTCGTTGGTTCTTTTCCACGCTCTGTTACTACATTGGTTCTTATAGTTTGTTGGCTTTCCTGTCAGGCATGAGGTTTGTTCCAAGACTCCCAACTATTTTTGGTTTATACTAGTTTGCTTTTAGCCTTCAGTTAATTAGCCAGATCATATTTGCTCTATTGACAACTGATTGCCATAAAGAAACTAAGAGCAAATGAAAATGTTCTCTGTTTTTTTTTTCCTTCAGAAAAGAGAATTTATTGATCTTTGGATAATGTTATACAAAGATTAAATGGACCCGGGGGCCCAGGGCAAATGAAAATGTTATTGGAGGCTTTTATGCTTACTCTTTTTTCCAATCCCTTTTTTTATTTTTATTATTGTTAACAACTTCCACAGAGTGCCCATTTTTAACTCTTTGATGGTTGCAAAGAAACTCTGAATGAGCTCTCTCTCTCTCTCCCACACACACACACACAGACAGAGAGAGAGAGAGAGAGAGAGAGAGAGAGAGAGACTGAGAGTGATCAAACATCCAGGAATGCGCTTCTTGGCATTAGTGTTGTATTTGTTTTCTGTCTATGTGTTCATCTGTGCTTTTTTCTCTTCTAGAAGAAATTTGTTAGATGTTTAGATAGAACCTGTATAGACGGGAGTTTTTCTTCTTCTGTATAATGTGCGAACGTTTTATTGTCATCGTCAGTTAAGTTTCTTTCCGGTTCCTGGATGCAGTTTGTCACTCTACTGTCCATGATTAGCACGAATTCTATGGCAATTGTTCGTATGACATCTCCAGAATCTGTGGAACAGGTTTGTTGGGGCTACTTGAATTTTCTTCTTTGCCATTCTTGTCGAGTATCTTGTTGAACAATTCCCTCTTTTTAAGCCTTGTTGTGATGCATATATTGAGCTCCTATTCATCTATATCGCATAATTGCTTGTGTGGGGAAATAGGGAAGGGGTGAGTTGGAAAATATCTTGTTTGGCATTTTCGTTTAACTATTATGCGAAACAACTCTGGTATCATTGGTTACTTGTTATTCTGTCTCTTCTTTCATTGGTATTAAATCTCACTGTCATTTTCTTATATTCATGTTGCTTATGTAGTTATGTATACACCTATCTCCCCCGTTTCACAGCTTGGAGTATATCATGTTTCATGGCCATGATTGTGCTTTCACATTGTATTGCAAAACAGCTGGAACAAAGAAAGCTTCCACTTCTTAAGGGTACTCCCAAGGAGAGGGAGGGAGAGAGAGAGAGAGAGAGGACACCTATTGTGATTCCTAATACAGGAGTAAAAATAGGAACAAACATCCATATGATCCCATAGACTTCTTTTAAGGATTCCAATCTAGAAAAAGAATTGATAGCTTGTACTTTTGTTGTATTAATAATCATTTCAACGATCAACTTCTCCCATAATGATATCTATGCTACCAAGTATCGTCAGAATATCAGCCAATTTCATTCTTTTAACTAATTGAGGAAGAACTTGCAAATTGACAAAACCCGGCGGTCGAATTTTCCATCTCCAAGGAAAAACATTCTGATCTCCTATCAAAAAAATTCCCAATTCTCCTTTTGGAGCTTCAACTCTTACATAAAGTTCTTGCTTCGAAAATTCAAAAGTTGGAGAGAGAGAGAGAGAGTATCTGGAAATTTATAAGGTCTTAAGATGGGACCTAAAGATAGCACGAATAGTCGAACAAGAATAGTAGTAGAGTCTTATTTATGTTAGTACTAAATAAGAATGTCGCTGGACAATTTTAAGAATAGGGGTATTTTGGTAATTTTAGGTTTGCGTAAATGGGTCATAGGGGTCACCCATGAGTTATTTGATGGGTCAACTTATTTATCTGGTTTATTAATTGTGAGAGTAGTTTCCTTTTTCACAGTTAGACTTAGTTCTTTAGTAAGTGTCCTAGTCTATATAATCAAATTATTGCTTCTAATTAGGAGTTGAATATTATGAGAACTGTACGAGCTTTTGAAGCCTCTTTATGGATTGTGTGATGCAATCAAACCCTAAGTGTGATGCGTAAACCCCCTTGGAGTGATTCCTAGAGCTTTCTTCTTACTTTTTCCTTAGTTTCCTAAATAAAACAGCCCTGATTATTGTCAGCAGGGGCGGAGCCAGGATTCGAATATGGGGGTGGCACAGTAATATATTCATACAAGTATGTAAATTGATATGTTAGTGAATTCCATTTTTATGTGGCACACTCACTATATTTTTTTTGGCAGAATCCATTAAGAAACATGCAATAAAAATACTAAACTTGTGGGGAAAAAATTAATGCCCAAATGTGTTACTTTCCTCTCCAATGAGTGGGAAAAAATTTAAATCATATGGGAATTGTTAATTACAATACTAAACTTGTGGGGAAAAATTGATGTCCAATTGTGTTACATTCCTTGAAAAAAATACAAATCATGTGGGAATTTATGCAAAAATACTAAACTTGTAAGAAAAATTAATGCCCAGATGTGTTAATTTCCTCTCCAATTAGTGGGAAAAAATACAAACCATGTGGAAATTTATGCAAAAACTTAAAATGTGTGTGTGTGTGTGTGTGTGTGTGTGTGAGAGAGAGAGAGAGAGAGAGAGAGAGAAATTCAAAAAATTGGTGAAAACCAGGTTTTGAACTCTAGTCCAAGAGTTCCAACAGGACCCTAAGGCAAACAGCTGAACCACCCAACTGCTGAGTGAATATAGCGTATAATATATTCTTCGTGTTTGTTTATTTAAAGCTCTACCGTGCGGTCCTCCCCTTTCCCAAGCAAATTTCAATGATCCGAGCCACTCAAAGTGTGCAGAACGTGATTTTAAGGGTATCCGCGAGAAATCATCAAAACCTGGTCATGCAAAGGGTGTCCGCGGGATCCCTTAGGGGATCCGGACTCTGTGTGTGTGTGTGTGTATATATATTTGTATTTTTGAAACCGGGGGTGGCACGTGCCACTCCCGGTCCCATACTAGCTCCGCCCCCAACTGTCAGCACCCAGAACCGCCCGATTTTGATTCTGTTTCTTAGCTATGCCCCTAACCCACAGAGAGGTCATGCAAAGAGCTTTGCTCTGTGATCCTAGTTGGCCTATTTTTGTATGAGTCATGTTGACTGTCTGTCAATAAATGCTGTTAGTTAAATAATGGGCAGAAATTTCTCAGTGAGAAAGCCTTTGAGAGGCCCTCACGATATCTTTCTCACCAATCTTAAATCAGAAGGAAAATCGCATTCTAGAAACAAAACCTCGTCTTCTAGAAGCAAAACCTCGTCTTCTTGGCCCAGAATTAAGGGTTATGCTTCCTCCCCACAACCTCAGCTAATTATATTGCGTCTGTTCAATACATTTTCTATGAAGGCCAGGGCGCTTTCAGGCTCAATTTTGGTTTCTGAGAACTTGCATGAAGCTGATTTTCGCCAAATCCTTCACATGTTGAGAATGCATCCATTTCCCAAACCCTTTGACAAAGACACAACGAGGAAATCATATCACTGTAGGACCCAAGGACACAGAGTATAAGCCTATGGAAATATGACGCTTTTCGGGAAAAAAACAAAAGGTCGGTCATGCCACATTGAAGCAAAGGACTTCTTCAATCACACCACTCCTTGACAGCTGAGAACTAGAATGTGATTGGTTTCCGTGTTTGCCATTTTTTCCCTATTTCTGCAGATTGCATTTGAATCAAAAGGCTTTCTTCCCTGATGTTACTTTTACCTTGTTGTTGATATTCTGTAGGTAAAGGTAGGTCAAGCTATTTATTCAGCTGGTAGTTTGTTTAACCATTCTTGCCAGCCAAACATCCATGCATATTTCCTGTCTCGTACTCTATATGTGCGATCCACAGAATATGTTGCAGCAGGGTGCCCACTGGAGATGTCCTATGGTCCACAGGTAATTCTTGCCCTTGGTAACTTGCCTGTCTCTAGAATCGAGTATAAGGGTTTTCTTACAAGAGTTGTGTTTCAAGTCTTCTCTAGATAGAGCTGTTGAATTTTGTTTTAAGGGGCTTTACGAAGACTTTTCTCTAGATGGAGCTGTTGAAGACATTTGTATGACCTAATTTGGAATTAAGGCATTCCAGTTGGGTATCTTCTTTTCCATTTCGTAGTCATTGGCTGCCAATCGAAAGATAAATGAATTCCTAGTCATTGTCCTAGATTGTTGTGTCACATTGACGTACCCTTGCCGGACACTCGATACCTGATAAGGGATAAGGGTACGGTATCCGAGTCCAACATGTTTAGTTACACTTTTTTCCTTGTGTATTGATTGTAATTCTAGTGTACCATAAACTATGTATAGACTATAGAGTATAGACCAGTGTTCTAAAACAAGGAATTAATCGGCGATTAATCACTGGCGGGGCCTATCCGATTAGGTCTGACTAACGATTAATCGCCGATTACTAATTAATATGCACCGATTAATCTGATTAATCACTCGAAGGTGGCCGACCGCCTGACTAGCACCTAGCGACTTATAGAACATTGGTATAGACTCATGAGGCACCTCGTAACCTTCATTTATCCTGGAAAATGAAAGAAATATTTTTAAGAATTGGAATATTTTGGCGTGTTCTTGAGATGAAATTTAGATGAATTGATACTTGGACCCGTACCTCAGTCAATGTAACATGAGGTAGCATGACAAAAATCACTGGAAGTGACAGACAGCTTAACTTTCTTGTTCAACTTATAATGAGAGTCTTTGTTTGACAGGTTGGGGAGTGGCTCTGGGTAAGCCGCATCGAATTTCTGAAAGATAAATACGCGTTTGTATGTCGGTGCAGAGGTTGTGCAGAGATAAACTTGCCTGACCTTGTGCTGAGTGCTTTTCGGTGTGTCAAACCAAATTGCTTTGGTGTAGTCTTAGCTAAAGGCACAGCCTTCTATACCAAATTCATAATTGACCACCCTCCAAGTTCAGAACCTCATATGCAGGTATTCAACTTGGCCCCCGTGTGTGTGTGTGTGTGTTGCAGTGAGCGATCCAATTAGAAGCCATAGAGGAGTGAAAGATTTCAGTTTTGAGCAAGAGATAATGTGCAACTTTTTGAAGCTTGACAAAGCTAAAACATGAAACACACTTGTAAGCCATAGGGAAAAAATAATTAAAACACACTTGTAACTTTCATGCTGTTTATCATAATTAAAAAAAAATGCAACTTCTAGAATGTGGATTTGTAAGCCATAGAAGAGTGACAGAATTCAGTTTCGAGCAAGAGATGTGTAACTTTTTGAAGCTCGACAAGCTAAAACATGAAACACAGTACTAGTGAATTTCTTTCTGTTGAGAATAGATAAAGAATTATGTCACTTCTAGAATGTGGACCATATGGGTTTGTTTGATTAGCGAGAAAAATAAAATGGAAAGTGAAAATGATAGAAAGTGAAGTGAAATAAAAGAAAAAGAAAAAGTATTTTTTTTCTCACATCCGTTTGATTAGGATGTAAGTTTGGCAAGAAAATAATAGAGAAAATAAAATATCATTGTTTGAAAAGGAGGAAAGTTGCCAAAATTAGAAGAGAAAAGGTGGAGGGAAGAGGGTAAAGAGGGAAGTTAGAGTAATTATTGTTGATTTTCTTGAGAATAAAATTTCCCTGCACATTTTGTGAGAAAAAGTGAGGCAAGCTCTCAAGCTTTAGAGGGTTGTACGGGAAAGTTCACTTTCTAGGATATTCTTGCTAAATGCTAAGTGAACACACAAAAAAAGTACTCCCTCCGTCCCTTTATTATAGTCCAGTATTCCATTTTGGGCTGTCCCTTAATAAGTGTTCATTTTGTAAAGTTAGTGGGTAAAAGTTGGTAAATTGTCTATTTTGTCCCTAAAGTAGATTCCATTTTGAAAAGTTAGTGAGTAAAAGTGTAATGATGATGGGTAAGTAGGGAAAGTGGAGGAAAAAATTGATGTGAAAGGTATAATGATGATGTCTTTTTAATAAGTTGGAGTTACGAAGCATGACACTTAAAAAAGGATGGAGGGAGTATGTTTTTTTTCTTTCTTTCTTACATTTTCTACCATTATCTCGCTAATCAAACGGACCCTATGTTACCCTCTTTCATAACTCTGAGGTTTACAATCTTCTGAAGGTTGACAAGCCAAAAGATGAAGAGATACATAAAGTGGCTGGCCATCTGTTTGAACTGACCGGATGCAGTGATCAAATTAAACCTGGATCTTGTTTGAGATGTGGTTCTGGCCTTGATTTGGACACTTCATATGCAACAATCGAGGAAACTGGGCCCTGGTCGAAAAGGTACATTCGAATTATTTCTTTGGAGATCCTTTTATATTTTTTCCTCCTTATTTTTTGGGAAAGTATAGGATAAAGATGTACATGAGATATGCTACCCATGGCTTACAAAGAACAATCTGTTACAGCCATTCCACAGTAGTGCTTATAGAAACCCCAAACACTCATAGGGTTAGAGTTACTTCTGGGAATGTCCAAGTCTTTACTCCTCTCATTGGAAATGAATCTGCGCTGGATAGGCCAAAAATTTCTCTCAACTGTAAACAGTAACACAGCTGCAAAATCTAGAAACCACCCACTAAATTACTTTCTACAATTCCCTTTAAAAAAAAAATTACTTTCTACGATCCCCTCCACAAGGATCAAAATCTCGTTTTGTTATGTTGTCAGTTAGCTAGGAACAGGAGACATTTCGGGAACAATTTGGAAGCATTTCAGAAATATGTTAAAGGCGTAGCTGGAACATTATGGAAATGTCCAATGAAGTTGAGTTCTTAGAATTCCAACATTTTGGTGCATTTCGGTGTGCATTTGTAGAAACATCGGAATTTTAGGATCCTATGAATATTTGAATTTCTATCTCCTAGGAAACAGAATTGTTTTGATTGTTTTCCTGGAACCGAAACTGAATTTCGTTCCTTGCGGCAAACCAAGGAATAGTAAAATCTGATTTCCAGCTATTTCTGCTCTATGAAAACACAATATTACTGGATTAATGGCTTAATTGAGTCTAGATGGCTTGAAGAGGCTAGTGTAGTATGGAATCAAAGAATTTTCCATACTTCCTGATAGACCACTTTTTGTGTGGAGGAACTACTGAAATGTCTTTATCTAAGTGCCACATCTAATTGGGACAACCATGAGAGCAGATGTTTTGAGGAAATTGAGATCCCATCCGAAAGAGAAGATGCACATCTGTGCATGCTTCTACACCATAAAATATATTTGTACGCACTGTATGCATGAACGTCGATGAGGTGCTGGGTTTTGATCCTTGGGGTGTCTCCTTGGTTGGCATCTTGCCAATCTAGGGATTGGGTCTTGGATGGGCACTTTGTTGCCTTTCTTAATATAAAATAAATAAATTTCGCTGTTATGTGTTAGCATATATGCTTACCATTTTATTGCATCCCATATTTGAATGTTTTGTTGAATAGGTTGGAGTATGAGGTATTCCATAAAGAACTTGAAACTGATACTCTCTCAGATGCTTTGAGAGCTCTTGATGTCCTGCGATCAACATTGCATCCGTACAACAAAGCAATAGCACAGGTGAGGTTTAGACTTCAAGGAGTTGAGTGGAGTCCTTTCAATTTGCTCTCTTTTTGGTTACGAGGGGCAGTTTTTTTAACGGGATATGATGGAAACTCTTGAATTTCATGTTTCGGTAACAGAGCCCATCTGTGTTTAATGTTCCATCTGCAATTTTCTTGATTTCACATTTTTGGTGATATCAATGCCTAGAAAAAAAAGTTTGCATGACCATGTAGATCATTATTTCAGTTGGAGGACACTATTGCGCATGCATTTTCTATGTTTGGAGAATTTGAACTAGCACTGGAACATTGCAAGGCATCAATTGAGGTAATTCATTTTTGTCGTGTCATCCAGTGGAAAAATGTTCCTTATTTTCTGTATTGGTACAAGATGAAAAGCTTTTTGTGTTTATCTTTATCATGACTACAAACCTAGAAGCGGCTTTAAGAAATTTTCTTCACTTATATTTCGTGGACTCAAGGAGATTAAATTTCTATATAATCCCTCCGTCCCGCAATGTTGGTTGCTTTTGGGGATTCCAACTTTTTAAGGGAACAAGCATTAAATGTATGTCCCCCTTGAAAATGACATTTGATTTCCACAATTATACCTTGAGTCCCACTAAAAAGGTATTTGTAGTTTTTATAAAGGGTAATGCTGTGTTTGGTTTGGTTTTTGAAATTTTTTTTGAAAAATAGTAGGGGAAATAAGTGGAGAGAGATAGAGAGAAAATTGTTAAAAGTAAGGGGAATCTAGGGGCAATTTTTTGAAAAATTCTTTTTGAAAACTAAAGAGAACAAGGCAAAATCTTGGAAATTCACACATTTTTATTTGACTTTTCAGAAAGGAATAGAGAACCAACATTGTGGGACGGAGGGAGTGTCTTTCTTTTTTCTTTTTTTATACATATATACAATGTCGAGTAAAGAAATTGGATTTGGAATTCATTTCTCTGCTGAATTTTCAGATTCTTGAAAAGCTCTATGGTCCTGACCACATTGCTATTGGACATGAGTTGTTAAAACTTGCATCAATTCAGCTAGCCATGGGTGATCCAAGTGCTGTGGAAATCTTAGATCGGGCAGAGGCAATATTTTCGCTGTATTACGGATGTCATGCGAATACCATTTTCCCACATCTACAATGCCATAAGATACAAGCTCGCGAACTTGTTCAGTGAAGGTCCATATTCTCGCGGCAGTGGTATACTTGTCTTTTTGCCTTCACTCAATGCCCAAAAACTTGTGTATAGAAGCTCGCAAACATTCAGCTGAAGTTGTTTCTCTCCGCCTATGTTATGGTAGAGATGGAGTATTTCTGGTGTACCTGCTTGTAGTGAATTGGCAGTTTTTTGACCTAGGTTTAGCAGGTGGGTAAAGGTCTAGTTGTGGAAACCGAGTATTAACTAGATTAGTCTTTTGGGTAAGGTCTATTTCTGGCTTTGTAGGCCTTGTTTGGTTGACTAAAACTTAGAACGAATGTAAATATAATCTTAGGGGCTGTTCCTTTGCTCGGCGTTGATGAGTAATGGTCTCACTATGAGGGCAAAATACGTTCTTTAGTCAATGTGCGTGGCCCCATTAATGGGTATTAGCGCCAACCAAAAACTCCCGTGTATCTGCAATTGCTCTCTCTCTCTCTCTCTCTCTCTCAAAGTGGGGGCCTCAATATAGGGATGCGTTTGGACCCAAATTTTGCTGATCAACAAGTTTTTTGTGTACGTGTTAAAAAGTTGATGCTGCTGTGTTTCGAACTCTTACTATACAGAGAAGATGGAACAGGGCGTAAGCAGAAATGTGAATGACTATATAAGATAGCTGCGGTGATCCTCACATATATCGTAACCGGCAAAAGCCGTGCTTTCTATAGCTGCGGTGATCCTCATATATATCGTAACCGGCAAAAGCCGTGCTTTCCGTTGACTTACCTTTGCTTTCTTGTCCTTGCCTTTTTGTCTTGCAGGTGTTGCTGAATGTCTAGGATTAGGGGGTTTGCTCTTGGTTCGGTTGTCTTGTTGGGTCTTTGTTCTTCTCTCTCTTAGTTTTTTAATGTTAGTTGGTATGCGTATGGACATGTATGGATGTACTTTCTTATTTGATATTAATGGGATAATATTGTTTGTCAAAAAGAATATGGACGCTTCTTAACCACTAGGATATTTTGTTCCTTTCACAACAAAATCGAAAGCAAATTTTCAAATAAAGAAAACTTTTCAAAATTGTTTTTTAAGACTTTATTATACTTTGTTATGGAGTATATGTTCATATACATGATCTGCTTAAAAAACTATACTTGAACAAATTGTTTCCAACTAGATTACTTAATACCTCAATAAAAAATAGGGCCCCTAGTGGAAGTAATATATAGGACCGGCACCAATGGAGAAACTCCCACAAGAAACGATTAAGAGGAATTTCACAAGTGATCAGTCAGGCTTGCCATCGTTGCCAAAGAGCACCACCACAACTGAAGGAGTCAAGGGCTTTGGCAATTTGCGATTTCGCAGCATACTTGCTTTACTCTCACCCGCTTGGTCCTGTTGGATAGTACATGGTTTACAGTATTCAGTGTTAGGGCTATTCATAATCA
This sequence comes from Rhododendron griersonianum, assembly GCA_018127125.1. Taxonomy (NCBI): domain Eukaryota; kingdom Viridiplantae; phylum Streptophyta; class Magnoliopsida; order Ericales; family Ericaceae; genus Rhododendron; species Rhododendron griersonianum. Next base: position 39,377,043 of record CM030790.1, on the reverse strand, counting down.
GGCACGACGAGTGAAGTTAGGAGCACTGGAAAAAGAAAATTTCGTAGAAAGGATTTTCCAATCGGAATGGAATGGGCGCTTTCACAGAGGGCTCCAGGAGTGAAATCATAACTTCTCCTAGTAACACAGCTGGTACTTACCCATAGTTTCTGGCTTGGGGATATTTTTCTGCACCACTGGCACTGAGATGTCTGAACACTTTTGCATATCAATGACTGCAAATGGGAGTGTTGCGAAAATGTCGTAACAGTTCGCACTTCGTAATGCTTTTTATATCAATTAAGGTTTGCATTTCCGCAGCAGTTTGTAGAGTTATCTAATCAAATCGATGAAAATGGCAACCACCACCACATTCGAATCACTTTAGAACAGAAAACCACCGGCCGGGTGAGTCAAGCCAAATAAAGATTTCCACAGTGGTGAACCCGAGCAAACTTCCAGATAGCCACAAAGGTACCCAAAGAATATATTGAAAGCCGATATATAACTTATTTTATGTAGTGGGTTCCTACCACATATGAACAAATTGGTCAGCTGCCTCAAGACGAAGTACAAATTTGTTAATTATCGCTAAGCTCTGAGCTAGAACTATAGAGAACAATTCAGATATCCCGTGGATGACTAACACAACAAACCTACACTGCATGCAGAAGCAGAGGAATCTCTCCCAGGCCTCTGTAGCATTTGCAAAATAAAAATGGGAAGGTGAAGAAAGATGCATTTGCCAGAAGCCAAAGTTCACCAGAATAGAGCCACAGAGAGAGGTGGAAGGTACTAACTCTCATCTAGTTTTTCTTATAGCACTAACGAAGCTTCATCTCATTTGGTTTGCTGCCCCTAAATGCTGAAAGAGAGAAGAATGACCTTGTTGCTGAAACACAAAACATGGTAGAGAATATTGTAATCTATGAACCACAAGTGATATATCTGATACTTCTATAGTGAGAACATAGAACAGGAGAAAAGACTGATGCGTAGGGGATAGGATAAAGAAAGTAACCTTTAGACGTAGTGGCAGCAGTCGAGATATGGTCCTGCAACTTGTGGGATTCTCTCTGAGCACTGAACTTGCTTACGTTGGAATGAGCTGAATGTATTATAAATCATTACAATCATCAGTATCACAGTCCAGACTAGGAAAATGTGTCAATAACAAAGCACACATGATAAACGCAATATCACTAAATAGCTAATTTTTATGTCAAACTGGACAACGAAGATTACAACAGAAAAAGAATGCCTGAGAGTCTATTCTTTTCAGGCTTTTTTTAACCATTCAGTGATCACTAAGGGCTTGTCTGTTTGCTCGGATTTATCGGACTATAAATCCAAGTGACTACACATCCTACCTTTGGTTGAAAGTTTTGTCCATCAGATATGAAATATCACAAAAACACGGTATGTGTGATAACTTGAGAGAGGTGGCATTATGAATCTCATCACTAGAAGTCCGATGTGCTTTACACATCTTATGTGATCATATATCGCATTGCTTTTAGTCTAAACAAACAGACAGGTCCTACATTTCAGGCTAAGAACAAAGACAATTAAATCAATATTTACACGATGTAAAGCAAGGGGATGAAGTAGTCGAACCAGAATGTATTTCAGGACCAGCTAAATCTTTCTCATAGCTTTCACCCAATGAAGCCTTTTGCTGTCCATAGTTCTTTCCATGAAGGGCAGCCATCCTCCGCAAGTTATCGGCATTTTTCTTACTAACAGCTTTGGAATCCTCAACATCATCCTCTCCTTCTGAAAACACAGGTGGGCTAGACCAACCGGTTAAGTTAGGATCCGCCTTACTCTTTCGAGCAAACTTCAAGAGCCTTTTCAGTCCTTTGGGTGCATCTTTTTGGTAGACCATTGCAGCAGGGTTTTCGGCATTTCCCCACTCCAAAATATCAGTTTCAGCACTCTCCTCTAGCAGCATTTGTGACAAAGAGTGCCGGACGCGTGGACTTGAAATTGCTACTGGTGCAACATTGGCTGCGTATGAAATTTCGCATATATTCTCATCTTGTGGAATAGGTAAGTCTTGATGCTCTTCAATTTCTACCCAAGCCGTTGGGGAGATAACTGTTTCTTCTTCAACCTCAGTCTTGAGTACAGCCTCTCTCACCATTATAAAACTATCATCAAAATCTGCAGCAACTTGCTCTGAGCTCACAGTTTCCTCACATTTCTGCTGGCTAGATAACTCATGAGTTTCTGGTTCCAAACCAGCATCAGTATCCACTGCTTCAAATTCCTCCTCCTGCTGCTGCTGACTAACAATACCAGAAGAGTCAGTAACCAACTCGTGTTTCTGGGGTTCGCTTAGATTTTCAGGGTTTTCCGAAGTCTCCCCGGGTTGAGGAAACTCTTTCGTTTTGATGACAACAGGACCAACACCTGGGCCAATACCGGTGCCTTTACGCAGGAAAGGCTTTGACTCCAGTGGCACCACACTGCTCTTCTTTGTCACCTTGCTATAGAAACTGGGCTTTGCTGCAACCACTGAACCATCCTTTCCAGGAGGAGTCTGAACTTTTGTTTTGGCAGTTTTCCCATTCTTTGTTGAAGGTTGTTGCTTCTTTTCAGTCGTATCTTTCATACTTTTCTTAGTGTCATTTGGCCTAGCCTTCACATTTTTGGGCCGCTGTATGGATATTTCCTCCTTTGGGCTAGATCGAGGAGCTGATGGTGCTGGCTGGGGTCTTCGACGAGTAGGTGTAGTGCCAGTAGATGGAGTCCCACAAGGAGTTTTAGCTGGTGATGTCCCTGTAGTGGCTCTTGGTGATGGTGTTGTTGACCATGACTTACGCATAGCGGGTGCGGGTGATGTCTTAGCTAAAGCTTTCTTTGTAACAGCAGGTTTTGAGGTTTCCTTCTTGGGATTCACAGATTGAGTCACAGTCTTATGTGACTTTTGGGGCTTAGCCAGAGAACTCTTACTGGCCGAGGTCATTTCAGTTTTTCTTTGACCAAGAATTTGCTGCATTGCTCTAGGTTGTGCTTCTTTCTCTGCTAGCCTCCCCGCAGTTTCACCCCTCAGTTTTTCGTCCCTCTTTTCCTTGTAGTGGTCAGAAACCCCCCCTCTCCGCCCACGTGGAACATCTTGGCTTCTGTTGCTATCAGGTGCTATATTCCGATACCTAACAGGCTTACATTCCATCATTTTCCTCAGCATCTGATTTAACTCCAGTTCTTTCTGTCGATTCCATTCGGCTGAGGCCGTTAACTTTTCAGTTTTCTCCTCTCTTTGGATAACTAGGGTTTCTGCTTGACTCCCTACAGGATTAGACGTTCTTTCTTCAAAAGTATCCAAGTGTGCATCCATTTTAGCAGCCTCAACAGGGTGGTTATCTCCAGCAAAAAACTCAGGCTCATCTTTCGCTTCTAATGAACTCCTTGGAATTTCTCCAGCCTCTGAATGGTCAGAAGTGATTGGAACAGAATTTTCAGAAGCAATTTGTGGGTTGTCTTGGGTGGAACTTTCACCCGTTCCTGCACTCCATCTTCTCAGTACAGATTTCTTTGTACCGGGAAAGACATCTAAAGTTGACCTCCTCTTCTGGGCATCCGAAGTTTGATCTTTCTGTTTATTTTCAAAAAGACTGATTGCATCTTGCACGCTTATTCTAACATTGTTGTCTGATCTTTTGGGGCGGTGTTCCAATCCTTCGTCTTCACTACTGTTTGCAGTTGCATCTCTATTAGAGAACGTCTTGTCTCTAGCAGGAAAATAGTTGAGGCTCTTAATGTTTAGTGCAGTTGCCCTGCGGGACCCAGATCGCCCTATCTGGACCCTACGCATTGGAGATGCTGACCTTCTAGGTGATGCAGACCTGATCAGAGTCCGACTCCGTTCCACAGACGGTTGATTGTCGTCGCTTGAGACTGAAGATTCCTCACTTTCTGTGGAGCTCTGCCGCTCAACCTGGGCAGCTTTGGCTGGGGAGACACCATACTTTACTGGTGTATCTGGCAGTAATGGTTTTAGTATCTGAGCATTAGCCTTAGTCGCACTGTACCTGTCATTTCTTGAATCAACCGTGGAAGGGGACTTCTCATCACTCGGTAAATCAACATTCTGGTCCATTTGGCAATGCTCTACGAACTTCCTCAAAGTATTCCTAGCAGTGGTAGGAAACAACAAGGAATAAGTTTCGGTCCTTGCCATTAGTATTAGTCATTTTTTATAATTAAAAAAATAGTCTCAGGAAGTTGTAGAGAAAAAAAGGAAAGTAAAAGGAGCAGAATTGAAATATGACACAGCAGTTTTAAGATTCCGTACCACTCAAAAACTTAGAAGACGGGTAAACACTAGAATCTTATTTTGTTCCCAAGTTACCTCAAATCTATAGCTCCAAAATGTTGAGAAAGCTTTTCCATATCAAAGATGTGCTTTGAAGAGCATGTGGCTACCGTGGCCTGGTTGAAAGCAGCAGCTAATTCTCCTCTCAATGCCTTTAGCCTCAGTTCCATTGCTCGCAGCAATTCATTCCTGTCAGATTTTAAGATGTAAATTGGAACACACGGAGAAGGAAAATTTGTTCATAGAAAACAAAACAAACTATATACGTACTTTGATGCATCAGACGCAATCTTAACTTCATCCTGTCATCACCAACATATTAGTTCCAAGTTACAAATGTGTGCTACACTAAAATGGAAAAGCACTACCTTCAGCTTTGGTCCCACAGCAGTCGAGTTGGAGCCCTCTGTTAAAAAAGAGACAGCTCAATATTTGGCCAAGAAACAGAAGGTACAAAAGCACAATGATAAACAAGAACCTTGTCCATATTGCAAATGAAGGACTCAAAGCAGGGGAAATGGGGAAAAAATCGAACACGTCAAGGCTAAGGACACAGGGATAGCAGCTTATGATCACTGGGATCCTAAGCACTTATTGAGGGCCTTGACATACAGCATTATTTAAGCTTAGGCCATTCCTATTTCAAGACTTAGTTGACCCTAAGTTTTTCCCTCAAGTATTTCCTCTTTGATATGCGTCCACAAATACTTTGTTGTTATTTATTAATACTGGAATTAATCAAACACGCCCCTTTTTCTTGCATCAATCCTTGTTTCCGCTTCTCTTCTTCTCTACTTTTTCTTCTTCAATCTATTATCCCAACACAAGCTGTGCCATCAGCTTGTCCAAGTTACAAAGCAACATCAATGAACTAACCTCTTGTTTCATCTCCAGAATGATCACAATTATCCTGCGACAGGAATTAAATATGCATTTGAGATCAGTAGATATTTCAAGGATCAACTAGCCAAGAGACGAATAAATATTTCCTCTCCTTTTTGGGCATTTGTCATACATTTTACCTTTGTATACAAAGTAAGGTGAAACTTCCTCGCTTCCTCGAGTTGAGTTATCTCATCGTCAATAGCTTTGGCAGTATTCAGTATGTCCGGTGAACCAACAAGATGTAAAAATCTGAGAAATGAGGTTAGAAGAGTTAAACAGGCACTCCTCCATCAAGAAAAGAGAAAAGTGACAAACAAGAAACCGTTTGATAATATCATATATCAACCTGGTTAACGTTGATTTTGTGAACCATTGGCGACTATCAAGACTTTTGGGGGGTTGAAGTTTGAAATTGGCATTGGATCCTCTTGAAGAAAGATCTTTTATTTCAGGTGAGTGCAGCACCAGCTGTCCCAAAAGACCAGATGCTATTGTTTCTATTTTGTTGCCACTGCATACACATGCCTCATATCTACAACAAAAGTTTGCATGCCCTTAAAATTTATTTCAAGAGTAGTACAAATACTTCTCTAATTTGATCCAGTATAAGTAACACAGTAATCAGAGGGAATACAAATAGCAGTAACAACAATTACCATCACCATTATCTTCACAAAGACACTTTTGCGGTCAATGATCATATTTTGTCGATGTTGTGTTAACATAACCGATCTTATTTCATGTAGTTAATGTTAACAAAAGTTGCATTCATTCATTCCTATTTTTTCAAGTACTTGTTGATCACATTAGTTAATGGTGTAATTGGGTATTTGCAAGTTCGTAAATTCATATTGCTAGCAATTAAGAAGGGCTTAATATTTTCCCAAAAATTCAAAAGCCATAGTAAAACCGAGAATAAATATGCTTCTAGAATCAATTTCCCAGAAGTTTTTTAGTTTCTTCTAAACAAGAGGACAGGAAAGGCCAACCTGTTTTGGCTATGCCTGAATCAAATTCATTTCTGGTATTCAGTATAACATTAGGCAAAGAACGATATGTACTAAAAAACAACTAGGCAATTCCCCCCATTGGGGCGTAGCCGCGTAGAAGAATGTAGCACTTGAACCCCTAGTCCACATCCAATAACAACATTAACTGTGAGTATGCATTATTCTGTGTCAGTGGAAAATGGTTGCAGGCTGAAGTTTAACCTGTCATGGCTTGGAAATAATTGAAATTCAGCATAATCAAGAGGTGCATTGCCATCTATTGCATCCTCCATTTCAGCCAGCTTATCTCGATAGCAAACAAACCTGAAGAAAAAATAAAAGAACTGAAAACCACATACATATATGAGTATTCCTGTTGGCAGTGCTTCAAATAAAGGATGATCAACTGTGTGGTCTAGTCCCGATTTCATAAGCCAATGAATATGTATCCATACAGAGCCGTTTATGACCTAATTTTGAATTATGAACACTAAAAATTTACTTCCCCTGAACAAAAACCAACACTGTCTACATGAAATGACGCAAGTATAAGAAAATTATATGTATGTATGTATAATATATGAGATTGTGGAGTGAAAAAATCAACCCCTTATATATACGGAAATATATATATTACTATATCAGTTTTTTTTTTTTTTTGATAAGTAATAAAATTTATTAAAGAAGCATAGAGGGGATGCCATGCCACCAAAGACTATATCAGTGGTATATATAAATGGTGGACTTCAAAAGCATCCAAAAGGTCATCTCTATTTTTCTAGAATATTGATTTATATCTAATTTTCTAAAAAACAAAATAAAGACACATATCTTATCCAACCAACCACTACTCTCTCCCACCTCCTTTTTTTTTGCGGGGGGATTTTTTAATTTTTTTTTTCCCAAATGTAAAACTAATTTCTGCGAAATAGGAATAAATAAATTTTCCTGCTAATAGATTACGATGGAAGATACAATGTAAACATATGCGGAATGGTGACGCGCCGGGGGCATGAATTGCACAAGGGGTTGATTTAAATAATAAATCATGCTTGTTTACAATAAAAACTTACAATGCAGCAGTGAATTTGGATCAAAAAGCGAGAGAGCCACTTCACTAATGCTAAAATCTAACAATACCACCGATGTGATTTTGGCAATCCACTTTTAGCTAATGGCACTCCACATTTAATTTTGTTTTCTCACATGATCAAAATAGAAAGTGGAGTGCCAGTGGCTCTAAAACTGGAGTGCCAAAATTAATTCCGTACCAGTTAATACAAAAGATGCCAAGTCGTTTATTGGAAGAGGTCAAATTGATAAAAGAACCAGTTCAAATTGGTAATTACCATAAATAAATAAAAACACAAACAAACATCGTTTTCATGAACAGAGTCTAATTCAGTGTCGGTGGGTTAAAATTTTGAAACAGAAAACCAACCGTACAAGCTCAGATCTAGCCAAAAGCGAAGCCCTATCTCGTTGATTACAGTAAACTGCAATGCGGAGTCTCCGATTGCCGAGTCAGCAGCCGAAGCCACTAATCAGTTCGAACCCGAAAGGATTCCGCTCCAAGTACACCCACCACCGTCCACCTTCTTCCGCTAACCGACATTCAAAACACAAGCAAAATGTACGCAAATCGAGACATTCTAACATAAGCAAGAGAGAGAGAGAGAGAGAGAGAGCAGTGATTGATGTTTTTTACCTCGATTGAGATCTCAAATGCAAAATGTCTTTTTCTTTGATTCCTTTTTTTTTTTTGTTTTGTTTCTAGAGAGAGAGAGAGAGAGAGAGAAGGGGGCTTCGGGGGGAGTGAGAGAGAGAGAAGGAAGTCTAGGAAGATATACTAGTAGTAAAAGGAAGGAAAGGAAGAGAAGAGAAGCAGTAGGCGCCTAGGCTAGGCGGGCCTCTCTCTCTCTCTCTCTCTCTCTAGAATGTGGAGCGTTGATGGCGTGGCCAATGAGGACTTCTATTCATAAAAAGACAAGGACAAAAAGATGATTGAGATTATCTATCTAATAAAACACAAGGGTGTGGGGACCACACAAATACAAGTTTAAAGAAGGGCTGAGATTTATTTGATCCAAGAGCTGATGTGTGCTCTCCAACTCTCTTAAGAAAACACCCACACTCTTACAAATATATTACAAAAATGTCATCGGTTCTTTTTACCCACGACTCGGCTTCTGGTGTTGGCATAAAAAAATAAAAATATATTACAAAAATGTCCGTACCTACGGCACTACCGGGGTACATAGTGCCGTAGGTACGGGCAAGCACTAGTAATTTTATACGGGACGGGAGTAGCGCTTCATGTACGTATTTGAGATTTGTTTTTGTTTTTTTTTTAGAATACGAATATTTTTGCTGCTTATGTCACTCTCATTTGCATTAAATATTATGCGGTGCTGGTTTTTGATTGATCAGCGGACATTAAGATAAGGCGAAAAAACCTGGGATGCCTAAAGTTATTACTAGTAGAAAACAAAGCTGGAAACTATTTTCGAGTAAGATTTGTTGAGGACATTAGGTGAGAGAGAGAGAGAGCATGGGCAGATTCAAATTTTTATGTTTTTAAAAGGAATAAGAAGAAATTTGAAAATACATGGGGAAGAGAGAGAGAGAGAGGAGTGTTTTGTAAGTGAGTGGAGAGCAATCTTTTCTTTTCTTTCTAAAAAAAAAAGGTGGGAGAGGAAAGGATTGGCTACAGCTCGGGGTGATTTCGGTTCGGTTCGGGGTGAAATTTTCGAAGACCAGTTCGGTTCGGTCTAAATATTTTCACGACCGATTCCGACCGGAGTTGAGTTCGGTTTGGCTCGGGGTGGGGTCGGTCCGGTCGGGAATTTCAGTCTGTCCAAAATATAAAATTTTCATTTAATTTAAATGTGTATATGTAAAATATATAAAATATATAGTTGTTCTGTTCGACCCGGCGAAAATTTCAAGAAATCGAGACCGAACTGAAATCGGTTCGGTTTGGTCCGGTCCGGAAAAATTCCACTATCACCCCGACCGAAAACCGAACCGATCGGTTGATTTTTTCGGTCTTCGGTTTTTGTAGATGTGACTCATAAGAACTCTAGACTTGTCACGGAACTCGTGAGGAACTAATTACATGTAAAGTTGGTAACAGCCCACTGAAGGCTAGTGGTTATTGTCGGATCAACAAAACTGGGAAACAGTCTCTTCTAAACGTGATCATGAACTCTAAACTCGTGACGGGTCTTGCGAGGAACCAAGCACCCAAAAGTTCGGCGTCGCCCCGTTGGGGACTAATTGGTTACTGTCGGGCCAACAAAACTGCGAAGCACGAGGAGACGTAGGCCAAATGCTTCCAACCCCCAGCCTCCTAAACCCAAATTTTATTTGTGGGCTCTTTCACCACTAATGAGTGGATAGCAAATCATACCTACACTGCTTACCAACCCCTAAGAGCCACCACCACATAACTTCACACTAATGGAGTGGCAGTACTGTTAGGTTTGCACTTTATAGTTTAGGACCAGCAATTTTTACCTTTAGAGAGGGCACATGGTCCTGGTACCCACCTTCCGACCAGGAAGTGGTTTGCCTTGACTTTCAAGGCCCATGGTTGCACGGGCACAGAAAAAGGAAGGCAAAATCGTGAAGCAACACCCACAAAATGATGCCTTGTGATTGTTGCAAATAGAATTTTTTATTTTTTATTTTGGGGGGGGGGGGTTAAATCATTGCAAATAGAAATCTTTGGTCACAAGCATAGACCTGTTCATTTACCCAGCTTCAGTAACATTCTAGAGAGAAACTAAACAAAATGGAACGTAACTGAATAGTACAAGTTAGTAGGAGTATTTTGTTTCCCTTCCCTCTCGACAGCTCTTGAGAAAATATCTACACATAACCTCCAAAAACCCAGTATTCTAACGCGGCCTAAGCTGAACTTTCAGGAAAGAGAACAACGGAATGTTGACATATCGGTATGGAAACATCCCCAATAGTTGCGGAACTAACCACTCTATTGGAAAAAACATATTAGCAACTTCTACACAAATTTTCAAGTGGATGAGAATCGATCAAGTTCGTCACAGTTGGAGATGGGATGGCCCATGTTTATGGATTGAACGAGATTCCAGCTGGGGAAATGGTGGAATTTGCCCAAACCCAATCTGCAAGCATTGGATACCATCTTGCACACTATTAAGACCAAGACAAAAGCGTCGGTCAAATGGCTCAACAGGGAAATAGGATGGTACTCGCCTTAAGTACAACGAGCACAGCTGCAACTTAAGCTAAAGTAGTAATCGAGATAAAAATAGCAAGTGTGAAACTTTAAGTATTTAAAAATGAGACAACTAGATGGATGCAGATGCATAAGCAATTATAACCAACGTTTAACTAAAAAGCTCGAAAGCAGCCATTCATTACTCCAAATTCAGCCTACAGCCCCGAGTTTTACAACCCTGAATTGTAAAGCACACCTACAACAGGATAGAACATTAAAACATTTCTCAATCACATACGAGGGCGCGAAACCCAGATAATCCCAAACTGGAGAAAAAGAATAAAAGAAAAGGAATGAATGCAAAGCAACAAGAAACAGATACACTACTGAAGAAGAACATTCTATAGTACAATTTCCGGGTAGCTCTTGCAGCAGGAAGCGGAGTGGAATCAACCATTTGGAAGACCAATCTCACAACCTTTAGTTAGACCATACATGGACCAGTCCATGCCTATTACCAGTATAGATCTCGTTACGTTCTTCATCGTAGAAGAGAGCTGTGATGTCTTCAAGGGCTTCCGCAACTGTGCTCCTAAGCCTAGAAGCTCGGATCCGCTTCTTTGAGCTGCAACTTCTGCCACTAAAACAGCCACTACAACAGCATTTGTCTATGGGTAAGCTACTGCTTGCTCGTATTTTAGCAAGGCATTTTCCGGTTAATATATTGCTGATATTGATAGACCCTGCTGCATGATAAACAAAAACACTCTTAGAGACCCAAAAAAACACAATAAATAAATGAAAGAAAGCAAGATAGAAACAATGCAGATCAAATTTTACATGTAATGACCCTTGCAAAAACCAAAACCCCTTGGGAAATCTATCACGGTTTCACACAAAACAAAAAGACAAACAACAGACTGCATTGCATGCAACAGTGACAACATTCAGCATATACACCTTAACCAGATAATGGTCCAGTGAGCAGGGAAAAAAACCCCTGAACTTTAGAAGGCAACAGTAACAAAACATAACAATGAACTTCAAAAGGCGCTGTCCATGCTCATATAGAAAGCGGAAAACAAAATAAGGTTTCACCTTCTATACACATCCTATAAAAAGCGCATAACTCGCACCTCTCATTTTCAGCCGTTACATTTGAATGTTTGATTTAAGCCGTTCATTTGGGTTCACAACCAACACCATCTGGGGCGTAAGCCGCATAAGAAATGACCACTCTCGCCATAAAAAAGGAAAAACCACTAGGGTTCATAACCAACACCACCATGAGTCGTACCCAAACACCACTTTGGTGATAAACCAAATACTACTTGGTCCATAACCCAGTGATTTGACATTTAGTTGGTCCCATAAACTCCTAACACCACCACGTTGGGGGGCATAAACAAACACATCATATCCAAGACCACTTAACACCACAAGAGGGCAAACATTACACATAAACAAGGGATGTACACTATTAGAAATCCCCGTGATAAAGATGATAAGCAGGTAAAATTTCTAAAGGATATTTCCTGTGTGGCATGCTAGGTTAAGCCATAGAACTCTCAAAAGGGGAGTTCATAGCAGTGGAACATGGTAAAGGATGAACTCATTCTTCTATAATTTGATTTACCATTTCCTTCTGACAATGAATCATCTGAATCGGCTTTGCAGTAAGATATAATAAGATCTTGATCACTTGTTATATATATGTTGTTTGTGTTGCAGTCGGGATGCCACAAGAGGTGATCCTCAAAAGAAGTTACCAGCTCTCCACGAAAGTTCCAAACAGCCACTGTTCTGTTCCTAAACGTTAGGAACAACTGGTTCTCATACAGAAATATAAATGCTGATGGAGTCATAAACTCAGTTCTACTAACTTCTGTTAGCTCAGAATTGCGGACCTACAGATAAACAAAATCAGGCATTAGATCTGAATTAAAGTAATATTGAAAGACCGCTAGAAAGATCCTTACATCAAGAATCTGCAGATTCTCATTTTCTTGCTTGACGAGAAGCTTCTCATTGAACTGTTCAATGAAATCCACCTTCTTATTCCGATGAAGGAGATGATTGAAAGTTTTGAGCACTGTACCATCCTCAATTGAGAGAATTTTAAGAGGAACGTGGCCACAAGCTTTGGTAAAGATCAACAGCATGATGCCGGGACTGTTTTTGAGATCAAGAATAAGGTAAACAACTTAGCAACACATGCAAATAGCAATACCACCAATACATAGTGACTCTATTTATTCACAAATCTCAGTAGGTAAAAAAGAGAGAGAGGAAGGTTCGACCACATATGAGATAGGGATAGCATGCAATGTGAATATGCAAGTAAATGACTACAAGAAGACCCTCTTCTGCATGTATAAATCTTCAAACCATTCATACAACCATGCTATGAAGCACGGATACTCTATTTTGGCCTCCGTATCACGTATCGTATCCGTATCGGTATACGGATACCGATACTCTCGGATACTCTCGGATACTCTCCGGATACGTGTCCAATACGCTTTTTAAAGTATCCTGCTTTTAGAGTTATTTTTTGGTATCCCGATACGTTTTGGATACGCGCGGATACGCTCCGGATACGTATCCGATAGGTTCTTTTAAAGTATCCTACTTTTAGAATTATTTTTTGGTATCCCGATACGTTTTGGATACGTGTTGGATATACTCGGATACGTTTTGGATAAGCACAAGGGTAAATATATCTCTCTCGGCATGTGAAATGGTGTACTTGTGTAATGGAAAACTTTAATCATTAATGGAATTTTAGGAATTAAAAATAATATATATAATATATTTTTTATTTACTTTTATATTCAACGTATCCCCTAACGTATCGTATCCTTCTTTTTGGAAAAATCACGTATCCACGTATCCGTATCGAATCGTATCCGTATCCTATATCCGTATCCGTGCTTCTTAGCAACCATGCATTGAGGTGTCTATGCAGGCGCATAAAAGAATGATTACCTGATCTTGATCTCTTGAACATTCTTGTCTGATATGGAGTACAGCATCGTATAGTTTTTCAAATCAAACACCTTGTATATACTGATAAATAACGGAAACATGTACATACATCAGAACTACAACGAAAAAATGTGCAAAAATCATTCATGACCATGCATGCATGCCAACATTGCTGAAAATTTACCTATCTTGAGCAGAATAAGTGAGTACTTTCCCATTTACGTCATCAAACTCCACAAAACCAGGCCATTTCAGTGACTCAGACTCAAAAAGAGGAAAACCTGCATCTGGCTTACCCCTTTTTATGTACCTGGGAACATTTAGCAATGAGATCTTTCACTAAGCGAAACACACAAACATAGGAACCAGCAATTAAAAAAGTATAGCTCACATACTCGATTCTCGTGGTTCTGCATTTCAAAGAACTAAAGTTGTCTGAAGCATAAACGGAGACTGTGATAAGAGAATCATTGTTTTTATTGTAAAACAAGCTCCTAATAACTTCATCGGGACTGACATTCAAAAAGCATATCCTCTGGTTAGTCTCTGCATCCAACAATAGACAAGTTATAAGGCTCATTTCCGCAATATTCGATAACAGATATGGAGTATGACCACACATTCTACAGGCTTCGCATAAACAGATAAATGATTATTCATTAAGGATCTACCTCGACTAAATGCTGCGCAAACACCAGACTGCGCAAGAGCAAAGACAATGTCATGGGCAGCTACTATTTCAATAATTTTTGACCTCTTTTTGAGAAAGGACAATACCATGCTGCAATGCCCTTTTGGATCATGGGTATCATATTCAACCTGATACAAGCATTCAAAGAAGTCATTACAGGAAGAGACATACAGAAATGAAAGACCGAAACCTTATATAATAACCGAACAAATGATTAGACAAATACTAATAGAGTACAAACTCCATTACCTGAGAAATATTGAGGCAAGATGTACGCAAAGTCTCAAAGGTACAGTATTACTACCGAGTGCCGAATAGATATAGCCAGTCACATAATTTGACCATGGCCTAAATTTTCCTCACACAACCAGACGGCAGGTAAGATGCACTGCTTTATCACATTTCCATCACCTCATATATGATGATGTAATATCACCTTTCTGTCGATCGCAGAATGATTCCCACAATACTGAGAGGACGAAATTATGAACTTGCCCTACGTAACAATCCACCACTTTCCGTGGTAGAAAGACCTCAACAAAACCAAAAAATAAGAACAGGTGACAGAATTTTCATACACCACAAATGGTGGAGTCCAAAGGTAATTAGGTGGAGTGTCTGAAGCATGTGGCCCAAGCACTTCAGAAGGAGAGTAATGGATGTTAGTTTTGATGGCTTTATAGACCAAAGTGTATCATTTCTTTTGAAGGAGAAGATACGGAAAGTCCTTTCAATTTTCAGAAAGCTATGGCAGCATTATCTTCGCTGACTTCCTGAGGTATAACCTTCACCTCTAGGCTACTATACATTCAACCCTCGACTCAAACTGAAACAAAAAAAAGGCGCTATTACTGCTATATTAAATGTCCATCAATGCAGACTGATTCGCTTCTTCTATTCACTGGAATCAGTAGAAAAAACATAACTTGTAGCTTGAGTTAGTGAGCTGAAGAAAAGTGTTCATTCAGCTCAAGATCAAAAGTAATGTTTTACCACTAGAGGGCCGTGGGACCAAAGGCATACCAATCGATAAACCTAGTTGCTATTTTTTGGTGGGAGACACCACAAGACTTTCATTCTTCAGTATACTGGATAATATTCCAGATTCTAAACCTAGGTTACACCACTAGATATTCAGTACACTAGGTTACACCAAAATATTTTCAGTTTCAGGTGGGATAAGAAACCTAGACCCAATATTCAACAAGAACTTATCCCGTAAGACCGACCCAGCTGACTAGAAAACACAATGCGTGCATATTCAGTCATTCATAAGTCGCTTTGGAGTGTATCAGGACTAACATTATAAAGGGTTCCAACTGTTAACCATCGAAACCAAAATTTCCCACTTACAACCTTGCTTCACGCACCGAAAACACAGTATCAATCGTCTATAAGTTGCAATAAACCATATGCATTTTATAAAGTGTTAGCATAACATTGGGAAAGATTATGGACGAAAGCTAAATTCCTGACAATTTACTTTTCTAACATGGTAACGGAGCTTATAACAGAAACTAAGCTTATACCTGCAATCGAATGTTCCGAAACCTCTCCTGGGCGTCGCTCATACTGAATGCCCGGTCACGCTTCGAGCAAATCTCCCTCCGCTGGAGCTTCCTGACGCTGTTTACGAACCCGTCTGCTCCGCCGCTACGAGGCCGTTTCTTCGCCACCACCCGGCGGCCGCAGCACGGCCGAGGACTCGCGCTAATTCTCCGACCCTCCATTTCACACCTCAATATTTGACCTAAAGACTTAAACCCCCCAATACACCCACCGTATCTGCATAAACGTGTGTATCAGCGTCGATTTGCACGGAATACAACTCCGGAAAAACACGATCTTGGCTTGAATTTGTTGCCGCATAAACCCTAAATCTCTGAACACGCAAAAAGGGGGCGGGGGGGGTTTAGCCCTTTCCCGACCGGAAGAAATTCAAAAAAAGGCTTCAATTTTGTAGCTCTTTCAGGAGAAAATATATTTATCACTCTCTCCGCCTTCTATCTGCTCTCTCAGTGACATCTCTGAGAGATGAATGTTTTGCATGTGCTGATGTAAAAGGAACGAAGGAGAAAGTCTGTGGATTTCAAATTGCAGATTGACGATTTTTTTACAGAGTAGGGTTCCTGCAACTTATCTGGAACTTTTTACAGAGTACGTTTTTTTTTTTTTTTTGGTTAACGTCACCCCTCTACAAGTGTATTTTCGCACCAAAAATACACTTGTAGCGGAGTGGCGTTAAAAAAAGGAGCATCAAAAATACACTTATAGCGGAGTGGCATTAAACAAAAGGAGCGGCAAAATCAGCACCAATTTTTACTCCTATCTTTTACTTATACTTCAGTAATTTTTTGTTTAGTTTTTTGTTGTAACTTATCTGGAACTTATATGAAATGTTGATGTTGCAAAAAGTTTATATAAGACGATATTTTAGACAAAAAAGACGGTTGTTCCGGTTTTTTTTTATGCTATTGGTCATCTTTTTACTTTTTAGACTACTCTTATCGGAATGGATAATTAATCAAAAAATATAACGTAAATCAAATAAAAATTTAAAAAGACGGACAAAACACATAAAATGGGAAAAAAAATTTATTAGAACCCACCCTAAATTAACCTCATTGGGGGTGTAAAGTAAGGTCTCGTTTGGAAGCATGGTTATGTCTTTTTAGGTTTGTTTGGGACTTGTGTAAAAGAAGAGAAAGAAAAGAAACATTAAATTTTTGGATAAATTACAGTTAATCCCCTTTAACTATGCCTCGGTGACACTTAACCCCCTCTAACTATTATTTTTGGCACTTAACCCCCTCTAACTAACTGAAATTCAAACGGTCATAACTTCAAACAGTCATAACTTCTTCGTCCGAAATCGAAAACATGCAAATTATATATCGATTTCGAGGTCTTGAAGTCAGCTTTCTAATGACACCAAAATCACATCACAATTCAAAGCATACAGAAAGTTATGATCAAAACGGTCTTTCTGTCTACCAGCCCTTACTCTTTTGATCATAACTTTCTATGTGCTTTGAATCGTGATATGATTTTGGTGTCATTAGAAAGCTGACTTCAAGATCTCGAAATCGATATATAATTTGCATGTTTTCGATTTCGGACGAAGAAGTTATGACCGTTTGAAGTTATGACCGTTTGAATTTCAGTTAGTTAGAGGGGGTTAAGTGCCAAAAATAATAGTTAGAGGGGGTTAAGTGTTACCGATGCATAGTTAGAGGGGGTTAACTGTAATTTACCTTAAATTTTTTTTGTAAAATGCTAATAACAGTTCATTGGATTGTAAGACAGGAAAAAGATCAAAAAATCACGATTTTGCATGTGTTAAATTCCTTTGAAATGTGTTAAAAGTGCATTGAAAATAGTTAGTAGTACGGAGTATTTATTTATTTTTGTTCTTCTTATCTTGTTAATAGTTTAGTGGGCTGTCAATAGTATAATCATAAATAATTTTATGTTCCATTGTTTGGTTGGAGAGAATGAGAAGAGAAATAGAAAATTACTCTACAAAGTTGTGCACAATACCATTTCACTTCCTTCTCATTTTCCTCAACTTTTTTTTTCAATTCTTTTCTCCTCCTTTTCTTAAGTTCCAAACATAGCATTAGAGTATATTTGGAATCCATGAAAAAGAAGGAAAGAAAGGAAAAGTTATTTTTCCTATTTGGTTTGAGAAGAAAATAACAAAACATTATGCACAATAAATTTTCCTCCACGCTTTTCTCGAAGTTTCCTACTCCTTTCTTTTTTTCCCCACAAATTCCAAACGGGCTGCTAAAAAATATAATGAGTGAAGAGAGATATATAGAGAAAGTTATTGAGAATCGTGCAAAGAAAAAAAATATTTTTCTCAAAGATGGAAAAGAACAAAGCCTAAGAAAAATATTTTTCTTAAAGGCTAAATGCTAAATTCGGTTGTTTCCTGTGTTTTAATATTTTCTTCCCTCTTTCTCAAGTCATTTTAGTCAGTTTTTGCAAACAATTGTATTATTCTACTAGTTGATATAAATGGACATGTTTTTTTTGTGTGACAAGGGACCTCTTCTACTAGTGTCACTTGGATGAATATCCAACTGTGTTCGGAATTGTGTTTTAGAAGTGTGTACTTAGAGTTCCTGTTTTTATGCAAGCCGCTTTATGAAAAATCATATACCACTCGGATAAATATTAGAGGCAACCAATTCTAAATAACCTGCGCTGGATAAGGCAATAATGTACATTTTATATCCGAATACCTTGAGTTCGTACTTTTTAAACTTGTGACATATTACTATAATTTCTACGACGTATCGATCAATCTATACTATATACAAAAAATAAAGTTAGGCTCAAAAGTCTCCAAACTCCCAATTCTAAATTCACACAATTATGTGGGTCAACCACCCAACAAAAATGAATAATAATGTCTCTACTGCATAATTTGTCGCTACGCAAATGGTTACAAGAACCACGTAGCAACATCACGTAATACACCAGGAATGCTGAATACTCAGATGGATGAGGGATAAGTGGATAACTGACCCAAGTATTGATTTTTCTATCCTGTGAGTTCGGATCAAATTACTCGGATAAGTGGTACTAATAATTCTACACATCTTCTATATTTTAGTAATTGTTTAATTTTTATTCCGTCTATTCAGATCAACGACTTGTAATCTGATTTGTGAGACTTTTGTTTCTTATATTCTCAAGAGTAGTTAGTTTATCTTTGGAACGAATATTTTGACTACAAATCGGGTTCTTTCATGTGATGTTGTTTCACGCTAATATCCATGTCAATAGTGCTGTAACCTTGTATAATGTCTTTGGTGGGGCAACTCGTGGTGGCGTTTCAAAATCTGGAGTTGGGAGTTCATTGATGCTAGGGCTGTTACGAACCCGACTGGACCGAAAAAACCGACCGATCGGTTCGGTCTTCGGTCGGGGTGGTGGCGGGATTTTCCCGGTTTGGTCCAACCCGAACCGACCGAACCAAATTCGGTTCGGTCTCGGTTTTGTTGCATGTTAGGCCGACCGAACCGAACCGAAAACCTTGAACCGAACCGACTTAATTTATTATGTATATATAAATATATTTATATAAATTGATTTAATCTGGAACGTCAATTAAATTCTGTGTTTATCTACACCGTCCATTACACAAACCCTTCTTCAGAACTTCTCTTACTCTCATTATCTCCTTACATTTGCACTTCGCAGCCACAATTTCTCTCTTACTCTCATCCTCTCCTTCTCTCTGCTCTCAGCTTCTCTCTCGACTTTGACTCCATACTCGCCGCCATCCACGGCGCCACCGGTGTCTTCCACCTCAGGCATCGCCGCCATCCATACTTGTAGCCGTTGGGTTTGTGATGTTTTGATTTTCGTAATTAGATTTTTTCAAATCAGCTATGAGGGAAACTAATTGACTGCTGTAAATACGGGGTTTGAGTGAATGGTTTTGTGATTTTTGCCAAAATCATGGGTTTGAAGTTTGAACGACGACGACGAAGATGATTTTCAGTGGTGCTGACTGCTGAGAATTGCTGGGTTTTCTTTTCTTGTCAAACGGAAAAAGAATTGCTAGGTCTTTGATTTGTGAGAATTGGTGGGTTTTTTCAATTTGGGGCTTTTGATTTGGGGTTTTTTTTTCAGTTTGGGGCTTCAGATTACGGTCAGACCGAATTCCCCGATCCCCGATCTGACCGAATTCCCCCCGAACCGAACCGAAATTAGTACCGGTCGGGATCGATCCCGGAATAACACACCCCGAACCCGATCGGTTTTCGGCAAAACCACCCCGACCCAACCGAATAACACCCCTAATTGATGCGTTCTTACTTGGTTGGTGACCATCTGATCGTCTGAGTACCTGTTATCTCTTGTCTTTGACTACTAATATTTTATCTCTTTTGAATCTTTGGCGAATGTGTGTCAAGATGCTTGGGTTTGAATGAAAGATAGTAATTGCCTTGTACTTTTGTCTTTTTTCTTTCTTAGTATATGATTAATTTGGTTTTGTCCAAAATTTTTGTTATGAATTCCGTTATGTAAGTATTGTTGAGCTTATATCAATATAATCTTACTTGTTGACGAGGAAAAAAAGAGCTCGGATCAAATCGATATCGGCCGCTCTGATTACAGCTTTTATTTACTACTACACTTAAAGCCATGATGATTCATATAGTTCCCCATATTGATATCTTGCTTTTACCTCATTACTCAAATTTCTTTCTCAAATTGCAATCTACTACTGTACAATTTAATCATCTCATAGGTTCTCAGTCTCTTTCTCCATCCTTTGTAATCTGCCGGTTTGCTAATAAATAAAAGCACTAATATCAATCTTTATCGAGTTAAGGGTGTTTTTGCTTAATAATTAAGTTGGATTATCTTTCTGTCTCTATTCTTTTTTGTGTGTGTGTTTGTTTGTTTTGAGTCAAATTCTGAGGATTATTGACTTGTCTCAACAAAAGGAATCAGAAAAATAAAAACATATGAATCAAACTATTTTTTTCAAAATAAAGACAAAAAATAATACTCCCTCTGTCCCTTTTTTTGAGTCCAGTATTCAATTTTTGGTTGTTCCTTAATAAGAGCATCCACAGTGGAATAATCAAAAGTGGATAATCAAAAGGTGCCACATCATCTTTTGGTTATCCATTTAAGGGGTTGCTAAGGTTAGCAATGTTGAGGTCCACAGTGGTACAATCAAAATTGAATAACCAAAACTTGCAACATCACTTTTTTAACTTATAAAAATCTAGAAATTGTGACATAGAAAATAATTTTTTTAAAATAGTTTTCAAACTAATAAAAATAGGTTATTAGAAAAAGAGAAAAAAGTTTTTTGAAAATTTTGATTTAAAAAA
Source organism: Rhododendron griersonianum (assembly GCA_018127125.1). NCBI lineage: Eukaryota > Viridiplantae > Streptophyta > Magnoliopsida > Ericales > Ericaceae > Rhododendron > Rhododendron griersonianum. The sequence continues at coordinate 39,356,120 of CM030790.1, read as the reverse complement.
AAAACATTTTTCAGGAAAAAGTTAAAAAAAAACAGTTTTTGAATAGAAAAAATTTTTTCTTTCAAAAGAACAGTTTTTGAAAAAAAGTTTTAATAAAAAACCTGTTTTAAAAAAAAAGGGGAAAACAGTTTTAATAAAAAAAACTGTAAAAAAACTATTTTTTCAAAAAAAATAAAAACTGTTTTTAAAAGTATTTTTGTTGTAAACATGTTGAAAATAGAAGAAAGAAAGTTTTTGTGTAATGATGGTATACTTGATTGAGAAAATGTGAAAACAATTAAATTTGATTATTGGCAAAAGGTTTATAGTTTTGATTATCCAAGGGCCAAAATTTGATGAGTTGCTAAGATGTTTCTAAATTTGGTTATTCCAATGTGAGCTCTTTTTGAGCAAATGTTGCTAACTTTATAAACCTTTTTGTTTTGATTATACCACTGTGGATGCTCTAAGTGTCCATTTTGTAAAGTTAGTGGGTAAAAGTTGGTGCATTGTCTATTTTGTCCCTAAAAGTATATTCCATTTTGAAAAGTTAGTGAGTAAAAGTATAATGATGATGGGTAAGTAGGGAAAGTGGAGGAAAAATTGATGTGAAAGATATAATGATGATGTCTTTTTAATAAGTTAGAGTTACGAAGCAGGACACTTAAAAAGAGACGGAGGGAGTAGTATAAAACAGTCTGTTCTGGATTATTTTTGAATTTGATGAACTTTTTAAGATTATTCTCGTCGAGGCGTACCAATAATCTACGAATACTGACGCAAAAAATCAAAAAGGTTTGAATAAAGATGTAATTTTTTGGGAAAATGACGATCCAGGACGTGTTTTGATAATGAATATCCGCTAAGGACATGCTGAGAACATTTGTTAATACTAAAAATGTCATTGGCCGATATTAATTATCAAAACACGTCTTTGGCTGTCATTTTCCCAAAAATAATCCGGCAGAATTATTAAGGCAAAACGGGCTATCTCTTTTTGAACCAGCCCAAAATCATGGCAAGGAGTATTTTTATCTAGTTTTAGCCCTTTTTAGGGAAGCCCGATACTCCTCGGCTTATGCCTCTGCAGAGTAGTGGGCTTATTGCAAAACATGCTGAGGCCCACAAACAAAAATGGGGAAGCTTTTCACTTAGTGATAGGTCCACTATAAACATTTCATAAGCCCATAAGTTCACCTAATAGTTTTGGAAAGTCACAAGTCCACACAACCTAAATCCTAGGGTACCCTATGAAAGTGGCTAAACCACTAAAATCCTATAATATATAGGAAGGTGCACCTAAAACCCTATAAAAGTGCCTAAATCCTAGGGTACCCTACACTAGGGTACCCTGTCTTATAAAAAAAAAGTGCACCCTAAAATCTTATGAAAGTGTCCAAACCCTAGGGTACCCTACCCTACTCTAGGGTACTCTAAAATGGACTTGAGACCTTACAAAATTAATAGGCGGACTTGTAGGTTTATGAAGTTTACATAATAGACCTAAGAATAATTTTCTAAAAAAGTAATTGACAACCAAACAAAGTGAAAAGCTTTCCCATTTTTGTTCCCCTTCAGTCAATTTTCGAAACATTTTAACAAGAAATTTCACTTCTTGAATAGAGGTACGTTATATGCATCCAAACAAATAAATAAAAAATATATAAGGAAAATCGTTAAGATAAGTTTTTTGAGAGGAGAAAAGTTGCAATCCCCTTTCATATTGGCATGGTTGTAGGAGAAGGATTTCTCTCCAGCTTAGAGAAATAACTGAGCCGGTTCAGTTTAGTCCTTCCGCAGGCATCCGGACCACATTTTGATACTCCCTCCGGTTTCGTTCTTTTGTCCCTCATTCTATCACAACCGGATAAAAAACTAATTATAACTTTTAGTTGGTAATATATATTATTTATACGTAATATGGATCTTATTTGATAGATCTCAATAAGCTTTTTTGAACGATATTTTCAAAATCACCTAAAAAATTATAGATTGCAAGATATATTCAATTGAAAAGTGGCGTGGACTTCCAAAAGTGATTAAAGAATTGGGACGGAGGGAGTAATTACTGAGGTTTTTTTTTTTGTCAATGGAAATCACAGGACACTATATCAATTGTAGTTCTCGAGATAAGCAAGCCCAACGACTCAACGAACAAGATAAATAAATGCATTTAAAGGGATCATATCACTAGAAGCCCAACCCAACGACAAGCTCCATTAGGGACATAAATAATCCTAGCAAATACAAAGGGAAAAACACCCACACACATGTGGGAATGTTCGAGTTTCTAATCTCCTAGTGAAATGCAAAAGTCTTGTCAACTGAGTTAGCTCTAATTGGTTCATATTTTGATAATTAGAATCCCTTCTTTTATAGTATTCGTCAAAAAAGTTTTTTTTTTTTTGGGGGTTAAAAGTGGAATTATAAAAAACTACGAATTAGAATACAAGATCCGGGGATAAGTAACACCCCTCATGTCCTCACAGAATTGAGACTTAATACAAAACGGAATTGAAAGATACGATAAATAAGGAAAAAGATGTGATCTTGTATCTTGCGCTAAGAGATCCGCACACTTGTTTCCTTCCCTCATGACATGCCTCAACGGTGGATCACCCAGCTGGTGCAAAAGGAACCTGCAATCAACAATCAAATTGTACAGATGATGGGTGCCTGTTGCATTGTTGATAAGTTGGATGACATTAGAGGCATCTATTTCAATCTCTACCAATGTAATGTTGCGTTGTAAGAGAATCTTGAGACCATGTATAAGTGCCCAAATTTCGGCCTCAAGAGCAAATATGAAACCCAATTTGCAAGAAAAGCCCGTAATCCATTTCCCATTTGCATCCCTAATCAGACCACTTGCACAAGCCTCTGAAAAAGTAGAAGATCCACTTCCGTCTACATTGAGTTTAAAAGTGTTTCGAGGAGGTGGTGACCACCCTACATTGGATGTTCTAGGTTGGATTCTGGCTAAGGGGAGTGTTGGTTGGACAATAAAGACCCATTCAGTGGCTTTAGAAAGAATGGAGGAAATGGTTACATTAGGAGGGGGTAGCTGGGTGTCACGGTGGATGGTTGCATTCCGACGTAACCAAATGTGCCAAATGGATAAGAGGAAGATTACATTCCAATGTATGCCGGACTGATGAGTGTAGCGAGCGAGAGAGTTTGTTTTAATCCAAGAAGCAATATCAGCATGGAAGGAGGAAAGAAGAGGCTGTGGAACGTTAAGAAGGGGCCAAAGATTTTTTGCAGCTTCACAATCTCTAAGAGAGTGAAGTGCCGAATTCAATCATGCGAAAGATAACGTTGTTAATTAATCCGATATAGAGGATAGTCAACAAACACATTTTTTTTCCTAATAACTCAGATGACTAAACTTGTTTATCCGCACCTCAATTAATTCTGGGAGCCAATTCCACTGACCATTTACAGGGAATCGAATTACAGGCAGAGCAAAGCTCTGTATGAACTGACTCTAAAGGAGTTGATAACATTTGAGAGGTTTTGAACCTGAAACTTAAACAACAACAACAACATAATTCATATAATCCCCAATCATTGGAGGTATGAGTGGTTGAGGATTGGAGACTGACCTAAGACAGAAGAGGATCAACTTTGAGTGGTTGTGCCGTTGTGGTATGGAAATTAGGGGGGTGTTTCTATCAACAAAAAACACTAAAAACTTAACGCATTTTACCATCTTGTTTCCACTGACAAAAAAAATTCAGCATTTTACTATCCCGTTTCCATTAACAAAAAAGTTGTCAACAAAAACTCTTTTTGCTACAATAATTTTACTCACAAACCTATCAACTTATTCATTATCAGAAACAACTTGACATTTTTCAACAATTTATTCATTATTGAAAATACTTAACAATTTCTGAACCACAAATAAAAATATACAAATTTTTACTACCGAAAACACCCATTATTTGCATGATCTCTTCCATCGGTTTTTTGACTCGTTATGCTTATTTAGCAACCGTACATGTCATTAGTTGCGTCATGCGTGCTAACATTCAGAGTGAAACCAATGAGAAAATCTTATTTATGGTTGTTCCGTTAAAAAAGAAGTTACGGAGTCCAATCGCAACCGTCCAAAGTGTTTTTGGACGATTTGGATGTTAATGAAATTTTTATGGGGAAGAGTTAAATTGTGACCGGTCATAATTGAAAATGAATCTCAACCATTAATTACACGAATAGACAACTGAGATTGCGTCGCTCCATGAACAACCTGGTGGAGCCTCCGTGACTAGATAGCTTCCGTGACAAAGACTATCTACCAATAATGTCAAGTGTGAAAGACTTCCACGCTTTTTGTGCGAAAGCGATAGTACATATATCCAAATCCATTGAATACACGAGTTTTTCCCATTCAAACTCGAAACTCTTTTTTTTTTTTTTTCCTTATAACCGGATGTTCAGATCAGTTTACACGCATCTCGATTAAAAAATTAATGACGGGGCAAACTCTCCTATTAGAGTTCTTAGAAGGTTCTAACCTAATTTTAATTGACAATAGGTCAGGCTTAGCTTATAGAATGTGAGATAAAGTCTAAGCACTCCCTTTTATGAGCATTCTCATTGTAATAAGCAAATGAGTGTGGATAAACAAACTTAACAACAATGTTCAAAAAACACCCCACATTGTAATAAGTAAAGTTTCAAGTCTTTTAACAAATAACCAAATTTCACTCATTCCATAACCAAACTTAACAACTTTTACCAATAACCAAAACTCAATCAAACTCAATAACTAAACTCAAAACTCAATAACTCAAAAACACCCCCACATTGGAATAGTCTCACCGAGACGAATAATTTGGTGTGGTTGGGTGCGTGATTGAAACTCGTTTGTGATTGGACGTATGTGCATTGTGTATTGTTGGGGTTTTTTTGGTTAGGGATGCAAAAATAACCAATGTGAAGGTAGAGGTTGTTAAGTTTAATTATGAACTAAATGAATAATAAAATACTGATGTGACACATTTTGATTATTGATTTTGATTATTCCCATTGCAGATGCTCTAAGTGCAGCCTGAATGCACGTGGAGGTATGAATCGAGGAGACGAGAAGATTTGACTCGATTGACAGAGACTCAACCACGTGAGGTGGGGTCACTCAAGACTTAACTATGATACTGTGTTATATTTCCTTGAAGGTTCCACCCTGAAACCAATTGTTGGCTTTAGGTTAGAACCGTCAAAGAAATAAATGTAACCTTCAATGGCCCCAACATTTGGAATATTTTAGCCTTCTTTGTGGAACTCGAACACATGACCTAATAAAAAATAAAAAATTATTTATTTATTTATTTTCTCATACTCACTTAACTAAACGTAACTCTCGGGTTACATTCAACCCACCTTCGTCTCAAGAATGTGATACAACTCGCTCATTTCCTTTTCAATCTTTTCAAGAAACTGAACACAGCACGCTGTCACATGTGTGAACCGTCCAATGTCCATTATTTGCTCACATAACGTCTACATCTCTATGACTCGTTTAAACTCAGAATAAAGTTCCATGAAAAAGAGTTCACTGGCGATCGTGGGTGAAGAAGTCCAAGTGGTGCCCCATTCCAACATTGATTGGTCAATGTAGGTGTGCAATGTTTCCCACCATCCGGGCTACAGTCTATACCGAACTTGATTTGATGAACGGTACTCTCTTCGTTCGTGTTTGTTGGTCTATTTTCGGCGTTCGTGTCATGTTTTAAATTGTTTACTCCATCTCTCATTTCATAATGAGTTTCATGATTTTGAAATTTTCAACTAATTGAGATCTATTAAATAAAATCCATAAGATATGTATAATTTTTTTTATTTTATCAGTGATGTACTTTAAAATTGACCTCTTAATTTAGTTATTTCTTCGGATCAACATAATAGCAAGAATAACTTGCCTGTAGATAGGAGTATTATTTTTTTATCCCACTAATTAAAAATTCTGGGTCTGTCTTTGCTCGTGCCCACTAGTGATGGTGGATTAATCTCCTAGATTAGTCCAGGTGCAAGCAACCTGGTTCGGACATTCTGAGTTATCAAAAACATTATGCTGACATTATTTGCAATTCTTCCAAGACAAAGAGTTGGAAACAATTTTATCCACCCTTATGCAAGGTTTGTAAATTTCACCCTTCTCTGTAATAGTCTTGTGAAGCAATGGATTTCACAAATATAAATCAAGTCATTTACTAAATGAGATTCTTTAATCGAATTGAGTCTCTCTTAACAAGTCAGACTTTTGTCGAACGAGTCGAGCTCCACTCATAAGGAATTGTACACAAACAGAAGAATGTGCAAATTCGAACTCCTAAAAGCTACCAATAATTTTGGCAGTTGGGGGGGATGTAAGAGGACTTAAAAAATGGCCTCCTTCGGGGACCACAACACCACATGTCACAAGACCAGCTCCTCTGACTCTCCGGACCCTTAGGAATGTGACCCATCAAAAACTTCACTGTGTCAATCCAACGGCTTTGGCTACGTGGGTATAAAAACACTAATAAGTGTTTGTACTCTATCATGATTGGGTTGCATATTTGAATTCCACATAAATTAAAAATTCTAAACTTTGGAGTCATTGACGGGTTTGTTCGATAATTAACTTCGAAGCCATGAAACTAGTCGATCTACGCACAATCTTGTTCAGACATCCGGATATACTTCCTCTGTCCGCCTTTGTTTGTCTATTACGAAAATTCGTGCCATTTTCAAATTATTTTATATTCCAATTTATAATGTTTTTCACAATTTTGAGAACATAGATTAATAAAAACTAACTAAGATCTATCTAACAAGATCCATATTACATATTTTTTGGAGTTCATATTGAAAGATATAAACAATTGAAAACGACACAGATTCCCAAAAAGGACTAACAAATACGGACGGAGGGAGTAACAAAAATCCTCATTAATTGTGAATATAATTGTGATAGGGTACTGCTATAGGTACATATAAATATGGATTTTGTGGGGCCCACCTAGGTTCCTACAAAAATGATCCGAACCACCCATTATTTTAAAAATATTTTTTATGGAGTCCCGTAAAAAGTCATCTCAATCCGATATCGATAAGGATTTTTCCGGAATGCGTAAGAACAAAACTAAGCAGTTATGTAGTTTCATCCTTACAAATTCAGAAAAAATCTTTATCGATATCGGATTGAGCTGATTTTTTACAAGACTCCATAAAAAAAATGTTTTAAAAATAATGGGGGTTTCGAATCATTTTCGTGGGACCTGAGGTGGGCTCTACAAAACTCATATGTACATAATATGTACATTCTCATATGAACTCATAACTTTATCAGTAAGTCTACTGGTACAGATTTTCTGAAGATATTTTGCGTACAGATTTGTTGTAGGGCTTACTACGGGTCTCACACAAATGATCCGAGCCGTTCATTAAATATAAAACAGTTTTTCAAGGGCCCCCGCAAAAAATCAGTTCAATCCGATACTTATAGATACTTATCGAGCATCTATAAGTATCAGATTAAACTGATTTTTCGCGGGGGCCCTTGAAAAACTGTTTTACATTTAATGAACAGCTCGGATCATTTGTATGAGACCCGTAATGGGCCCCACAACAAATCTATATGCAAAATCTGTACCAGCAGACTTACCGTCACTTTATTGATTGTGATACCGTGATAGGTACATGGTCCAACCCTTCCCATGTCCTTGTTTTCTGGGTATACAGTAGTGAGGTTGTCCTCATAAATTTGTTCCAAGAATCCAAGATTTGATGGAGGTTTCTATCCTACTCTCTACTACTGTATAATCTATATACCTTGTAGGTCAGTGAAGATGGGCATGTGTCACATGACTATCTGACAGTTCACAAGTTGTACTAGGATCGTCCTTCTATGGGTAAAAAATCAACACGTCATTTAAACATCGATAAAGACTTGATCAATTCTTTACTCAAAATAGACTCCATCTCTACCCCCAACTCGCAGCATGGCCCAAGTCCCTTGTGACATTCTTATGTTGTTACCCAAGCAGGGGTGGATACAAGTTATAACCAGTCAATAATGGAGGTTAAGACACGAAAATCTGCTAATTTAAGCCAAGTAATTACAAACATAGGCCTCGTTCAGTTGCACTGAAATGATGAAAAAATTAATTTTCTTGTAACTTTATGTGTGTTTGGCCTATCAAGAAAGTTGTAGGACCCAAAATTTCAACTTTCCTACTGAAAAATACTTTAATGCAAAACAGGTCTTATCAAAAGGAAGAAATTTTAGTTTCTCTGCAAGATTTTTTTTGTCAAAAGAACACACACAAGAATCCATTTTTCTTTCACTTCATTTTCCTTTCCTTCACCTCACTTTACTTTTCTTGGAAATCCATTTCTCACACTACATTCCCAATAAGTAAACGGAACGACACTCAATAAAGGAAAAATCATAAGTTAGTAAGGAGTAAACATTAACCACATTCATGTTACAATTCCGGATCCAGGGCACGTGCTTCAGCCAAAAGGTCAACAAATGTCAATTGTGAGTTGTGACCATTTCATGATAACCTTCCTCACACAGCCCCTTTGGTCTAACTTATTTATGACCTTTTGTCATGGTCTTTTTTATTGGTTTCTCTCGATTTGTACTAGATTGGGGTCAAATTTTTACATCACATCGTTTGCCTCGATGAGAGAAATTAGAAAAATATAAAAACAAAATATCAAAATTGAAAGAAATTCATATAAGACGACGAAAAAGACCCAAAGTCAGTCTTTATCCAAAAGTCGGTCTTTTTGTAGTTTTATATGAACTGTTTTTAACTTGGTCTGTAATTCTATATTTTTCGATTTCTCTCATCGATATAAACAATATAATGTAGAAATTTGACTCATATTTAGTAAAAATTACTGGAAAACAATAAAAAAAAAACCATGCCAAAAAGTCACAAATAAGTTAGTCTGAAGGGGCCAATATTCTTAAAACTTAGATATGATCATGAAAAGTTAATGATACAGTGTTGCGTTATTAAATAGCATGTAATTTAAGTAAATTAGCTTATTTTGTTCTTTTAAAAGTTTTGTTAGTTTTGGTTTTTTTTTTTTAATTTAACTCAACAAAAAGAACCAGAAAAATAAACAAATAAACATTAAAAAAACTAAAAAAAATTAAAACAAAAATAATAAGAAACAGACCAACGGAGGCTTTCAGTCTAACAACTAGGCATATAATAACCCTGACTCCCTGAAAGGTAGTGCAGTTGGTGATCGTAGGGCTCCACAAAAATCCGGTGAACCGTGAAACCGGTCTAGACCGAATTGATCCGTACCTTTTGGATTTTGTCCGTGGATTAATGGTCCGGACACGGATTCAAAAATTAAAAAACCGTGAGATTCGGATTATGATTGGATTTTCATTTGAAAACAGTGAATTATCCAAACCGGAACGTGAGATATTTTAAAAAATAAAAATAATATATATATATATATATATATATGTAACGTATAGTAAATAATTATAATTTTACACTTATTTTTATAAATCATTATTTACAATACGTCGCATATAATAATAATGATTTTGATTCTTCGCTACTAGCTCTAACTTGTTAATAAATCAGTCAATTGTCAAGGTAATCGCATTCGTTCGCTATTCAATCTTCTTATATTTTGAGCTTCTGATTATTTGTATTTGTTTGAAAGACGTGTTTGATGATATACATAGACGTGTAGATTTGTGGCTCCAGAGAATAGTGAGTTTGTATTGGCTTTAACTAATTGTTTTGTGCTTCATTCATACTAGTATTATAGAATCATGTATTTAGTTGACTCGGTTGATGAGATCTATTGTTATTTAGAATGAAAAGAAGTACTTGGTTGTTGGTTGATGTAATCCGTGGACAAAGCCGGGATCGAGCTGTGACTCACGGTTCGGATTGGAATCGAACCGTGAGACTTTTGTCTGGACACGGATTTTATTTTTTTAAAAACCGTGACTTGTAGATTAGGATTGGATTCATAGAATTCGATCCGATCCGGATCGTGCGCAGCCCTAGGTGATCGGCTAGGACGGATGGACTTACCACCCCGAGGTCTCAGGTTCAACTCCCCTGCACTGCCAAAAAACCTGTTGGGAAAATCTCGGCAATCACATAATATTCCAAAGAGTAATTTCATTAACAACGATACACTTACAAGATTGTACCAAATTACAGAATACAAAAACAGTAGATAAGAACGAGGTACAAACAGAATTTTCGGATCAAGAACCGAGTCATGTGTGATACCACAGTCTCCTTAAGAATGATTCACCGCCTACCGTGGATGTTGTAGGTTGTGTCGGCGACTTTCTCCTAGGGTTAGCTCGGCTAAACTGCAAGCCGTCGGAACACCACCGTTGACCGCCTTGGCGAACTGAACAATCACCTGTCTCTCTCTCGCACAAGAACAATATTCAGAGTATATGAAGCAATACGAATTTCTGGTGTCTCTACCAAAACGTGATACACCAATATATAGGAAGGAAACCTCCTATAATGAATTCGGGAATTGAATTGCATGTAACCCCCACAATGAATTTGAGAATTCAAATATGCCATTAACCTCATAATGGGGGGAGTAAACCAGGTTGTAACTCCTGGTCATTAGCACACATCCAGATTCGTTGAACCAAATAGAGGCCTATCGGTTGCCTCGAGAGACCCTCCGTATGCCTCGATTTTATTCATTTGATTTTCTTGGAAAATTTCCAACAAAACTTGGTGCCACCCATTCGTAAAAACCCTTTGGGTTTAGTAAAAGGCTGGTGGGGGCCGTAGAGATTTAGTCCCGTGGTGCGCACAAGCTGACCCGGGAACACTCTGCGTTACCAAAAAAAAAAAACTTGGCATAGAATCATTTTACGTAATTCTTTTTTTTCTTTGCCACCTGAATTATTGCTCCAAAAGTCATTTTCGTGAATCATCTTTTCAAAAAAAATACTACTAAAAAAATTAAAAATCATGAACCACGATGTGCTTTTACTTTTTTTTAATCGATTAGAGATTTACATCACGTATGAATTACAAAATACAAACTACGAAATATTACATTAATTGTATGAGAGTCGACAAGACATTACATTAATTGTATGAGAGTCGACGAGACAACTAAGTCCAACAACTAAACCATTATAAACTCAACCCAACTACGAGCCCCCATTAGTGAGAAAAATAATCCCAACAGAAGAACATCTATACGCAGTTAAAAGACTCGAACTCTTAACTTCCTAGTGAGATGCAAGATGATATTCTTTTCAATGACATATTTTATTTCTTATGTCGTTGTCTGCGATATTTGTTAATGTATTTGGTTAATGATTAATTGGAACCATCTGCCTTGTGTTTACTCCACCATTAATTAAGGGATTTGGATTCTCGGCAGTTGGGAAGACCCAACTGCGGCTTGCAGTTTGCCCGATTGCGGGCTTGTTTCGGGTTCTTTTTGATAATCTGTATCGTTCATTTTGTAGATCTCGTTGACTTTGAGAACCTTATACTTGCGAAACATCATCTTCCTCGGATATTGATGGTTATATGCTCGGAACACCATTCTTTTTAGAAAGAAGGCTCCTGGAGACACCGAATCAATTCCATATGTATCCGTTTTGCTGAAGTGAAGTCTGTTCGGAATCAAAATATGTTCGGACATCACTAGTGTTAAAAATTATTCCCTTTGTCTCATTAAAATCATAGTATCCTACAAAATTACGTGCAATTTTCAAGTTTAAAAATAATGTACTTACCGAAATAATTTCAAATTTTTTTTCTCAAAATTCAACAATTTAAAGTGTTTATTTTTTCTAAAAATGGATTTGGCCACAACTGAATCAAACCCATGATAATAAAGAACAAAGGCACTATGATCAAGATAAACTCGATTAACATAAATTTTGAAATGGTTAATGTCGTCAATAAACTCTACAAAATAAACGATTCCGATCATTAAAATAAAAACCCGGAATAGGCCCAAAAATTGCCAACAGCACGGTGGACTGCCTTGTAAACTTTTTTTCCTTCTTCGTTTTGTGTGTTTTGTTTGTCTTTTTTGAATTTGTATTAAATTTGCATTATATTTTTTAGATTAATCATTCGTCTTGCCGGGAGGAGTTTGAAAAGTAAAAAAATTATGACCAAAAGCCAAAAAAAAGTTCAATGAAGACGAAAAAAGTATCAAACACTTGTTTTTTTTTGGTCTAAAGTAGTGTCGTTTTATATGAACTTTTTTTAAACATCAGTCCATATTTTTGTAATTTTTCGATTCGTCTCGTCGAGATGAACGATTACCCCCAAAAATTACGATGAAAAATTAAACAAAAAGTTAAGAAAAGTAAAAAAAAAAATCAAACTAAATTCTGGACAAATGAATTTACAACAACGCAACCTAAACAGTGCTGGGTGACCTACATAGTACATACATCTCTTCAGACGCTATAGAAGACAAGCTCCCCTCTGTCTTATCATCTCCAAATCATGTTATAAGCATGAGGCCGCGTCACCGTATGACACTCTCTCATTTGTAACCTTCCACCTACTTGCATCAATCCTATGCGAATATGCTATTAGTGTCGGGACCAGCTTACGTACACTTTAACTAATTTTGGGGTACCAATCTCGCCGCCTACTTGGGGGAGCCTCAATTAAAGCCAGAAATTGGATTGTTTTGGTGCCAGAGGCTTTTGATAATTCCATATGAAAAATCATAAATTTGAATGTTTAGGAACACCAACTTAAAATTAATTGACAATAATTAGAAGTGACTTGTAGATATTTTAAACAAAACTTGGTAGATAGAGAAGTAGATTCGGGCATAGACTTGAAGCTTGACCTGCAAAAGCACCCAAGACTTGTAATGGTAGAGGTCGTAGAGGACTCGAACCTAAAATCAATTGCCTCTTGATTGAATTATTAATCAAGGTTTGATCCCTCGTAAGCCTAATACCTTGATCCCTTCATTCATTTTCTTTTAATTTAGTTGCGTAGAGCCAAAGAAATACTAAACGAGAAAAACCCTGTTCTGGTTAGCAACCAGGAAAGAAATGAGTCATGTATACGAGATTAGCCTGGCCGGACCTCCAAATTAACCCCCTGACAAGAAAAACAAGAACAAAAATAAAATTGAAAAGATGTTTGATAACTCAGGTGTCCAGGCTAGCGTACGCGCACCTCGACTAATTAATCCTGGGGGCCCTATCCTGCAGTTCACCTTCTGAGAGCAGACCTCTAAATCTCGGACCTTTACTATCAGGCCAACTCCTTCGGATTATAAAATTGAAAAGATTAACGTGATCTTTCACACTTCCATAAAAAACGTGACGCATAAAAAATAGTTCAAGTAGCTAGTGGTTAGATGTTTATTATATAACTACTATAGTTCCAATAAGTGTAATACATGTCCCAATACAAACCAAAGCAATAGAAGCCAAAATAATGGAGGCCCCTATGCTGCTGCTGCTGCTGCTTCTTCTTCTTCCTCTTCTTGCCGTAGGCGGTGGTGTGGTGCAAAACTTGACTTTGTTGGCTCTAGCCCTGCCTCTGGCTTGCCTTCTCTTCAACCATGTGTGGCTGAAGCCTCAGAGGGTCCGGTGGAAGCTCCAAAAGCAAGGGATCAGAGGGCCTCAGCCCTCTGTTCTGTATGGGAATGTCCCTGAAATTCAGAGAATTCAGGCGGCGGCGAAGAAGGCGGAGAACGGCGGCGTATTGGTTGCCCATGACTATACTTCCAACCTCTTCCCTTACTTGGAACAATGGCGAAAAGAATACGGTAAGTTTTACTGCCATAATCCATTGAATTTTGTTTGAGTTTTCTGTTTCACAACAAGTACTTGGAGCATCTCCAGCCATGACCCCCCCCTTTTTTTTTTTAACCCAAACTTGAGTGAAAATTTGAGTCAATCTGTTTGGGTAAATGTTTTCCAATAGTATGCCCATTTTTTCATCCAAATCTAATACAGTAGTTTTTTATTTTTATTTTATTTTTACTTTCCCTCCAAAATTTAAGTCAAAACGGCACATTTGTAAATACTACTTCCTCCATCCCACCTTAAATGTCTTATACGAAAATTCGTTCATTTTCAAACCCATTAAAGTACTCATTGAAAAAAAATTATTTGAAATGCACGAATCCCCATAGGGGACATTTAAAGTGGAATGAAGGGATTAAAAAAATAGAAAGAGGTATTGAGAAAAAATAGTGTGGATTTAGATCTCCCCTTATTTGAATAAGAAAAATGGTAGAACTCAAATTTTTGGGTTTGGGTAGAAAAAAGAGTTAGGATTGGAGATGCTCTTTAGCCATGTTTTATACCAAGTACATTGTTTTTATTTTATTTTCTTGATTATTCAGAATTTGCATACCAAATGATGATGTGGTTCGACGTATCGATTTAAAGCAAAGTGCGACTGAAATGAATTGGATTACTACTTTTTTACCACTGAGGTTTCATGCATTAGTTACAGTATATATATAAAATTGAATTTTAAAAGAGATATTAGAGCATCTCCAACGCACAGCCATATGGGGTGCCATACCCATTTTTGGCACCCCTTCGATTTTCAGCCCCCAACGGGAGCCATTCCTCCTGCCAAAAAATGGCCGAGCCATTTATCCGGCAAAATTCTGCCGTGTAAATGGCCCATGCCATTTCTTCCACGTCAGCTTTCCCTCCCCATTTTCAACTACCAAACCCAACAAAACAAATAAAAATCACAAGATTAATAGTACTTCAACAACATTGAAATACCCAGTTTTAAGATTAACAAAATAAGACCTAGAAAATTGTACTTTTTACCTTCCTAGAAATCAATAAATTGGAAACAAGACCCACAGCCAGATCTTTGCTCTATTCGTAGAAATCAATAAATTGGAAACAACATAAATTGTACTTTTTACCTTCCTAGAAATCAATAAATTGGAAACAAGACCCACAGCCAGATCTTTGCTCTATTCGTCAGACCTCCTATCGGCCAATCAGTTCCCTTCCCGAATTAGTCGCCGGAGAATGCAAGTGATTAGAGACAAATCGGGGTGAGAGAGAGAGAGATCAGATCGGTGTGTGAGAGAAGATGGAGGAGAGTTTTGTTGGAGTGAGATAAAATGGTGTGAGAGAGAACAAAGTTTTCTACATTGGACTGATATATGATATAACCAAGGAGGGTTTAAATATCCAGTGTGGTTGGCACTTGCTAGAGAGTAATCCAAGGGTGCACAAAGAACTAGCTAGAATCCAGTAAAATTAGGTCGGGGGAGGTAGATAAAAAATTAGGCAGAACCATAAAATCGTGGTTAGAATGTGATTAAACAATAGTTAAAAGTATATAAAAAATCAATTGATAGTTCAAAAGCTATTAGCTAAGAAAAGTGTTGTTAGAAGGTAGTTGAGAAAGAGGGCCAAATTTTGGCTCCCCCACCACTAGAACACTTTGGCCAAACTATGGCCCCCCAAAAATTGTAGCATGCCAAATTTGGGTTTGGCACCCTGAAAATAGCACAATCATTGGTGATGCTATTAGATGCGTGAATGTAAATGATAAGGCCAACTCAGATGAATTAAAAATGTTTGTCAAACTTGTTAGTTACAGAAAAAAGGAGGACAACAAAGTCTTACTATTATTCTTGGTATTTTGGACAACCTGGATCTTGGCCATTTTTAGAATGCTATTTCCAACTGTGCGGATTCCTATTGTTGTTGCCTTGTTGGCTTTAAAGAGTTGGTGAGGAATTCAAGTGCATGATTCTAGCCAATTGGGGGATGGTGCTGTGCACCTTCGAGCCGTCAGATCGTGCATCCGACGGCTCGGATCTCATTTCGGCAGTGAACGGCTATCGATGGTTGGTTGCCGAGATGAGATCTGAGTCGTCGGATGCACGATACGACAACTCGAAGGTGCGCAGGACGGTGCTGCGCATACCACTGCAAAGCACCAACCTTAAGTCCGATTCTAGTACACAAAAGAAAAATATGGTAAACATTCTCGTAAATTCGATCTACATAAGTCACTAGTTAAAGACTGCAATCCCGATGATCTAGCCTGAAACTTAGATATTTAGGTGGTGTTCCACTTTTAGAAAAAATGCTTTTTTTTCAAACGGAGATAATTTCAAGCCCAAAAATCATGTGTTTAAGCAAATAATTTTCCTACCAATATGGATCTTGTTTGATAGATCTCGTTTATACGGTGCAAAAAAAATTAAAAAATTATTTTTTATTTTCATTATAAAATTTAAAAAAAAGGAACTTTAACTAGTGACTTATGTAAAAGTTCTTTTTGTAAAAGTTCCTTTTTTTCAAATTTTACAAAAAGAACCTTACTCTTACTTGGATCTTAAAGTACGAATCTTGTCACTTGCTATCTTTTTGGGGTCCACCCATAGAAAATGCTAGTACAATATCTTCTTTCAGAATATCAAGAAAACAAAGAAAGAAATCGAGTAATGCTACATACAAGTCCAACTTTAAAACATAACTTCCGGACACCAGTGCGTTCGGAGCTGTTTGATACAGGGCCGATCTTGATATTTTGAAAGCCTAAATTGAATTTTAAAATAGGGCCGTAGTTCTTTTAGCATCGTAATTTAACTAAACTAAACATTTAAATTTTTTTATACCATTAGAAAAATGTGAAACATAGCGAAGTACTGCTCATACACTATATTTTCTCAAACGAATATTTTAATCATTTTTATCAAAGTTTCTTGAGTGAAAATAAATTATTCAGGTTTAGTTTTAGTCAATAGTGTTACAAGCACTAAAGCATAAGTAATTTATAATCAGGGAGTACATGTTACGGAATAGCCTATCTATTAGGCAAGTTTTTAGAATAGTTCTTGTGTAGTAGATTGGTCTGTAATATGATCCTAACTATGCTCGCACATATGCTGCAGAACTCCGGTCTCTTCTAGTTTTATATATGAATTTATGAAGTACCAAAAAAAAGAAGAAAATTTATAATAATAATACAAGAGGTGCAAAAGTCCTACGTTATCTACACCTAGATCCAACAAGAGAATAAAGAAAAAAATTAGTTTGCCGAGAGAGATCTCCTAGGATTTGAACCGGGGAACCTTATTGTATGGGCTTTGCACAAAACACTTATGACTTATGAGGCCAAAACATATATTGTACTGAAATACGGAACAACTAATGTTTATATAATATATATATATATATATATATATAAATGTGTGATATGGAAAACGGCGCCTCAACTTTTGCATAAAATCCGGAGGCCTAAAGCGGCCGTACCTCCAGCTTCATCCTACGGCCGGCCCTAGGTCCACATGTATATAACAGCTTCAAACACAGTTATGTTCGGAGTTGTGTTTGTACACTTTTTGAAGAAAATTGATCGATGGATTAAAACAACTTCTAGTTTTGTAACTTACCTAGAAAAAGGAAAGCTTATAATTTTGGAAGGAAGAAAGACAACTGAAAGAAGAAGTTCATAGGCCAGAGTGTACACTTCTATATTCAAAAATTGATTTTTTGTAACAAAAATTGAAAGAAGCTTATAATTTTGTAACAAAAATTGATTTTTTATGCCATTTTTATTTAACGATTTAGGCCAGAGCGTACACTTCTATATTCAAAATCATGAAGCTGATGGGTTGAGAAGAGTTATTATTATGATAAGATAATGAGTATAATGTAGGCCAACAGAAAATATCTAGAACCCAATAATTGAAACGTGATACGACAATAATGAATCGTCACTTGATTTTTTTTTTGAAGAGGTGATTCATTAGATTAATCGTTGAATTAATAGAACCAGGTTTCTACATCAGTCGAAATTGGGTTACACTTGTTTATCATATATATATGTTACTTACATACATTATTAGTAACAGAAATCTAAATCAAAAGGGACATTCTATCGAGCGGTGAGGGTAGTCTTGCCGATAATAATACTACTACTACTACTAATGTGGGATGGGTGTGTCTTGTAAGTAGAACTCAATAATGTGTCAAAGTCAAGATAGGGAGAGTTCTCAATGATTTGGGGCGCTAACTGTTGAGAATGGGAAGTTCCTTTTCAAAGGAACAATCATGGCCATGGCATCTTCCTTCATGTAACCTACCCTTTGGGGCATATCATGTCAATGTCAGGCCTGCATAATTATGGGTTCTATCAAAGCTGGTTATGGGTTCTATCAATGCTGGTAAACTGTTTTCACTTCATGCATAGATTAATATTTTTACTTTTAAGCGATCGATAGTAATTTATGTTACCCGAAACGTGAATCGTCCTCGTACAAGAAACACCGGCGGCTCTACATGGAGGGGAGGATGGTCACATGACCACCCCAAAAGAAAACTTCCCTTCATAAAATACATGAAAAAAGTATACTATTGTGGGCTAGTTTATCATTTGAACACCCAGTCCAAATATGAATAAACACCCATCGATTCAAGTAAATCGTAATCGAACACCTAATACAATTTTCGGATAACAAATAAAAGTACTTTCGTACATGAGTTTTCGAGTTTCTTCGCACTTAATTAAAGATTTTGATTAGTTCTTTAATTTGGTGCAAAAAAATTTGAAAATTATGAATGCAAATATTTATTTTCTTATTCAAAAAGTGTAGGCTCTTTCGTAGGGAACTATCATTTTAGGACATAGGGAGTACGAAATTTTGTGTATATTCTACTTCTCATAGAGGGAATAGAATTAAAAGTCATTTTTGAACATCCTATTGTTGGTGAAATTACCGCAGAATGTATATTCAATAAATACAGAACAATACCAGAATGGCTGAGGCGCGGGTATCTCGCTTTCTTTAAGGAGATATAGCCTCTGCGGTGGGTGAAACCCAAACAACCGATGCAGCAGACGACAACTATTCTCCCCTAGGATACATCAGCCCAACACTCAAGTTGTATGGCTCTCACACACTCTGCACCAGTGGTGTGAGCCCAAAGCTCCACCGAATAAAAACATCTTTCTTTGCCCGAAATAGTGAAAATAGTTTTTTCCCTTTGTCTTTTTTACTACTTCACTTACTTACCTTAGAAACACCTAAAGAAAACCCTTATATAGGATCCTTAGGTAGAAACTCAATTAACTACGTATATGCATAACTTAACACATTAATAACACTTCAGTTAAAGACTTTACTCTAATGAATAGAACTCTAACGTTAATGATATTAGATTAATTAATATACTTCATTTAATATGAAAATGTAACAACAATCCCCCACTCATTTGAATATTAAATAAAGTAAAAATATATTACCGGGCAAAGAGGAATTATTATGCATCATGAAGGTGTGCTCTGCATTGAACCTCCAGTAGTGATACAGTAACCTCTATTCCAGAGTCAGTAGTTTGCTCAGCATTGAACTATGACTGCTTAGGGGAAATAAAGAATTGCTGCTCACACATAATAACTCAGGTGTTGACATGAGCTTTATTAGCCAGCGCTTTACGGCCTTGCGCTGATCCCAGTTTTCATAAGCGTATTTGAGATTAGCCCTAATCTCATAGGAAGCGGCCCCACTCCCACACTTACATAGGTGAAATCTGTCAAGAGTGCTCCTGTAATACTAACACCCCACTCATACGAGCTACAGACTTTCATTAAGAGTTTAAAAACTCAACCCTCCATCCTTATAGGATAAATGCACTTACATCTTAGGGATGGACATAAATATCATCAGTGCATTTCTTACCATCACCATATGATTCGTTCTTCCCATTGAACCTGGTTACAGGATCTCTGGTCCCCAGGTTGGGTATCCTCATACGTGATTCATGATTGTATGGGCTTCAGCCCCATCCCCCTCGATGTACTCCAAACCCTTTCTCTTGCCAAGGCCTTGGTTAATGGATCTGCAAGATTATCACAAGATTTAACATAATCCACATTTATGATACCACTACTCAAATAGGATCTCACAATACTGTGTTTTCTTCGTATGGGTCTGGATTTACCGTTGTAGTAACGGTTATTTACTCTACCAATCGCAGCAGTGCTATCACACCTGATTAACACAGGAGGAATTGGTTTTTCCCAACAAGGGATTTCATGCAATAAATCTCGTAACCAATTCGCCTCCTCACTTGCTGAAGATAAAGCTATAAGTTCAGCTTCCATAGTCGAATTGGCAATAATTGTTTGCTTTTTCGACTTCCAGCATATAGCACCACCTCCCAAAGTAAAAATGTAACCTGTAGTAGAGAGAGAATCACCTGACAAGGTATTCCAATCGGCATCACTATACCCCTCAAGTACAGCAGGATACTTTTTATAAAATAAGCCATAGGCTCTGGTACCAGATAAGTATCTCATTACTCTTTCCATAGCATGCCAATGATCACTACTCGGCTTGCTAGTAAACCTGCTAAGTACTCCAACTGCGTAAGCAATGTCAGGTCTAGTACAATCAGTCGCATATCTCAAGCTACCAATCATGCTAGCATATTCCTTTTGATTTATCACCTCATTATCATCTTGAACAGGAAAAAGATGCACACTAGCATCAAAAGGAGTAACAACATGCTTGCAATCAAGATAGTTATACTTCTTTAAAATTTTCTCAACATAATGCGACTGGTCAAGAGAAATTCCTTCGCTCGTTTTAGTAATCTTTATACCCAAAATAAAATTGGCTTCACCAAGATCTTTTATATCAAAATGGTTATTAAGCATATTTTTTGTCTCATTTATAATATGCATATTAGAGCCAAATATCAAAAGATCATCTACATAAAGACTGATAATCACATGCGAATTCTCACATGATTTATAGTAGATGCACTTATCACTCTCATTAGTTTTATAACCATTTCCAATCATGCAAGAATCAAATTTTTCATGCCATTGCTTTGGAGCCTGCTTTAAGCCATAGAGGGACTTTGTTAGCTTACACACCTTGCTTTCTAGTCCGGGCTCCACAAAGCCCTCGGGTTGGTCCATATAAATTTCTTCATCTAGATCCCCATTTAAAAAAGCTGTTTTTACATCCATTTGATGAATTTTCAAATCACAAATTGCAACCACTGCAATTAACAATCTAATGGATGCCACACGTGTAACCGGAGAAAATGTGTCAAAAAAGTCAAGATCAGCTTGTTGTTTAAAACCCTTTGCAACTAGTCTTGCTTTATACTTATCAATCGACCCATCCGGTTTAAGCTTTTTTCGAAGGACCCATTTACATCCAATAGATTTACAACCCGGTGGTAAATCTACTAATTTCCATGTTTTCTTAGAAATTAGTGAATCCATCTCATCATTTATAGCCTCTTTCCAAAAAATAGTATCAGGTGACGATAAGGCTTCTTGTAAAGAAATAGGAGTATCATTCACATTATAAACATGAAAGTCAGGGCCAAAATCTTTTTCAACTCTAGCTCTTTTACTCCTTCTAAGTTCAACATCCGTATTCACTTGACTTTGAACAAGAGGAGTAGAAGAACTAGGTTCGGACAAAATGTTTTCTGAGAAAACTTGACCCCCACTATTTCTTGATTTAAAAGCAGATTTTTCTTCATGAAAAGTAGCGTCACCTGATTCAATAAGGACATTATTTTTTATATCAAAAAATTTATAGGCTGTACTATTTACCACATATCCTAGAAAAGCACAAGTGGTAGTTCTTACACCCAATTTTGGTATATTAGGGTCTGTAAGCCTTACGAAAGCTAGACAACCCCAAACCCTCAAATGTCCCATATTTGGCTTATGCCCCTTCCACACCTGATAAGGTATGAGTTTTGTTTTTTTATGTGGTACTCTGTTTAACACATAACAAGCAGTTAAAACTGCCTCACCCCAAAGATTTGATGGGGCACTTGAATCAATAAGCATGGCATTAGTCAACCCAATCAACGTTCTATTTTTTCTTTCAGCTACACCATTTGATTGAGGTGAATATGGTGGTGTAATCTCATGGATAATTCCCAGTGATTGAACAAATGAGTCAAAGCCCAAAGATACATATTCTCGACCTCTATCACTTCTAATTCTCTTAATCTTCTTTCCGAATTGAATTTCAACTTCTTGAAGGAATTCTTTGAATTTCTCAAATGCATCACTTTTATGTTTTATCAGATATACAGTAGTATATTTTGAAAAATCATCAATAAAAGTGATAAAATATCTATTTCCACCACGGGTTAAGATTCCTTCAAATTCACATAAATCAGTGTGAATTAACTCTAACAATTCGGTAGTTCTTTGAACACTTTTATGAGGTCGTTTTGTAATCTTTGCTTGACTGCAAGTTTCACACTTGTTAAACACTTTTGTCAATTTGGGAATTAATCCAAGACTACTCATGATTCCCACATATCTACTATTGATATGACACAAACGAGCATGCCAGAAATTAAATGAAGACATCATGTAAATAGAACTTGTAGATGCTTTATTAATTTCAACATTTAGCTTGAACATTCCATCACATGCATAACCTTTACCCACAAATGTTCCCTTTTTAGTTATCACATACTGATCAGATTCCATAGTGTGCTTGAAGCCAGCCTTGTTTAAAAGATAACTTGACATCAGATTTTTCCTCATGGACGGTGTGTATAGAACATCTTTTAAAGTCAACACTTGTCCAGAGGTAAACTTCAAATCAACCTCACCACTCCCAAGCACTTTTGTTTTGCTAGAGTCACCTAGCATAACCGTCTTCTCTTCATCAAAGGGAGTATAGACTTTGAACCAAGTCTTATCATAGCAGACGTGCCTATTAATTAGCACCAGAGTCTGCCCACCACCCTTCCACATATTGAACCATGCAAATGTCTGTAATCATTGCCACAAATGGCTCCTGAATAACGTTTGCCTGTGGAACAGGACCACGTTTTCGAAACTTGCAAATTCGAGCGATATGCCCACTTTTGCCACAGACAAAGCATCCATTGTTTTGTTGATTTTCCAAAGGGGGTCCTTGGTTAAAGTTTTTATGAAATCCTTTGTTGTGAGATTTTCCACTTTTTTTAAAAATCTTTTTGTGAGGCTGCATATAAGCATTCTTAGGAGACTGATTTTTGGGTTGGTTATGGTTACTCGCAGAAATATAATTTACCTTTGTGGAATGCCCAATACCTTCTTGTGTTAATAGTGCATCTTGGCCTCTAGCCTCCTCCTCCACACGGATGCGAGTGATCAAGGTCTCTAGGGACGTCTCTTTTTGCTTATGGCGCATCGTCTTTTGAAATTCCCTCCAAGACGGCGGTAATTTATCAATGATGCCTGCTACCACAAGATTGTCCCCAATCTTGATGCCTTCGGATGTCATCTCTGCCACTATCATCTGGAAATCTTGAGCTTGCTCCACAATCGATTTTCCATCCACCATTTGAAAGCGAAAAAATCGGCTAGCTGCATACTTCTTTGCTCCTGCCTCTTCAGTGTCATACTTGCTCTGTAAAGCTTTCCAGATTTTCTTGGCAGAAGAGTAAGTTGTATCATAGTAATCATAAAAGTGATCAGCAAGGCAATTCAAGAGATAATATCGACACTTGTACTCATCTGTGTTGTACTTCTCCACCTGCTCTTGATGAGCTTCGTATTCTTCGTCGTTCATCTCGTCGACATTGACCTTGTTCGGATTTTTCCCGGTGAGAATGTAGGCAACCTTGAGAAGGCTAAGGTAGAAAAGAACTTTTCCTTTCCACCTCTTGAAATGGGCTCCCTTGAACCTGAAGGGCTTGTTGAGATCGCCAGTGCTGTCATTGGACTTTTCTGGTGCTTGCTCCATGCTCTATATCTCCTTAAAATTGTTGGTGAAATTACCGCAGAATGTATATTCAATAAATACAGAACAATACCAGAATGGCTGAGGCGCGGGTATCTCGCTTTCTTTAAGGAGATATAGCCTCTGCGGTGGGTGAAACCCAAACAAACGATGCAGCAGACGACAACTATTCTCCCCTAGGATACATCAGCCCAACACTCAAGTTGTATGGCTCTCACACACTCTGCACCAGTGGTGTGAGCCCAAAGCTCCACCGAATAAAAACATCTTTCTTTGCCCGAAATAGTGAAAATAGTTTTTTCCCTTTGTCTTTTTTACTACTTCACTTACTTACCTTAGAAACACCTAAAGAAAACCCTTATATAGGATCCTTAGGTAGAAACTCAATTAACTACGTATATGCATAACTTAACACATTAATAACACTTCAGTTAAAGACTTTACTCTAATGAATAGAACTCTAACGTTAATGATATTAGATTAATTAATATACTTCATTTAATATGAAAATGTAACAACACCTATTAAACAATCCTGGAGCCGCCACTGAGAAACACAACAAACGGAGTCCGGCCTTAATTATACGCGAAGTTCAATACATAAAAGCACGGTGTCTCCTATGTACTCTAGAAATATAAAATCAAGTTTGGGATCCTTGATTAATTTGAATGAAATAAGAGAGAGTTTAAGTGGGTTGAGATGCAGGTCCGGTATTCACTTATTCAACGGGGAACAAACAGCACTTGTACATGAACCACCCAGAACTAGTGAAGGAAATGAGCCAATCTATTAGCTTGGAACTGGGAAAGCCTTCTTACGTGACCAAGAGACTCGAACCCATGCTCGGCAATGGCATTTTGAGATCCAACGGTCAGTTTTGGGCCCGGCAGAGGAAAATCGTCGCTCCCGAATTCTTCATGGACAAGGTTAAGGTACGTACGTAACTGCACAAAAGCATCCTCTGTTTCAGAAGTCGATTATTTTTCGAGACCCGACCCGGGAATGTTTAAGCTCGAGTTATTTAGGCACTGTTTGAGATGCGGGGGGGAAAAAAAAAACTCGATTTTTTTCGTACTCTTTTTTCCTTTTAACACGATTGTTTAGCTTTTGATGAGTTGTATTTAGTTTTTTATCCTTTGTTCATCTTTGCATTCAGTGGTCCAGGTTTTAAAAAGACTCTTTCTAGGAAGATCTTTTATCTTAAAAAAATTTGGACTATTAAAAATACTTTTGAATGGCTAGGATCACATAAACCAGCTCTCTGCAGTCCAACATCAGACTGCAGAGAAGCCAGATTCATTACTATTACCAAGCATTATATGGAATTGGGATTCATAATTGCATTGATTGATAATTGTGATACCTGACTAATTGGGTGCAGGGGATGGTGGGTCTAATGCTGGTCTCTGCACAGCCATTACTGAGAAAATGGGAGGGGTGCATTGATGCACAAGGTGGCCTGGTGGCAGAGATAAGAGTGGATGAGGACTTGAGGTGTCTCTCAGCAGATGTGATCTCTAGGGCTTGTTTTGGAAGCTCTTACTCCAAAGGCAAACTGATCTTCTCCAAGCTTAGGCTTCTCCAGAAAACCATTTCCATCCAAAGTGTTCTCTTTGGAGTTCCCACTTTTGGGTATGTGCATGGGCCCCATACTTTTCCACCAATACTAACACATACTTGTGATAAAGATAAATCTACATATACACGCACGTGATATGACCTGCCTACGATTAGTGCAGGAGTATCACGTTCACATGCCACTACATACAGTATTGAAGAACGACAGAGTAATTGATCTTAACAACATGAATCGTAGATTATCAGAAGTAACTCGGTCGTTTTTTACCGTTAATTGTAAAATGCTTAAGCTTGAGTTACTTGTTGGACTCACCGATCCATTTGTCAAACCTCCAATGTGCATGTTTGGTTCTTTCTACTAACACATAGCAGTAGCAGATTTCTTCCTACCCGGAAGCAAAAGGAGATGAGCAATTTGGAGAGGGAGATCGAGTCCTTGATCTGGGAGGCAGTAAAAAAACGCGAACAAGAGTGCCTAGGGGCGCCCTCAGCCGAGAAGGATCTAATGCAGATGATACTAGAAGGCGCCATTGTTAACGGTACTCATTCCTCGGGAGTTAGCAGGGACTTCTCCTCCAAGCGCTTTATCGTCGACAATTGCAAGAACATCTACTTTGCTGGGCACGAGGCCACTGCTGTCGCCGCCTCGTGGTGCTTGATGCTGCTGGCCCTCCACCCGGACTGGCAAGCTCGAGTGAGGGAGGAGGCGGCTCAGGTCTGCCAGGGAGGATTGATCGACGCAGAGTCACTCTCCAAAATGAAAACGGTATCAATACGCTTCTATGAAAACATAGAAATATGAGTAGATAATGCTTATGAAAAAGTAAAATGATGGCCGATCTTGATTTTGAGACGAACATGACTTAAGCCTTCAAAAAAGCAACTACCACATAATTCTAGATGAGTTTTCTACGTGAATTCGCGTTTGTGCATCGGTTCTCTCTAGCAGCTCTAACAATGTGAACCCAATGCAGGTTACTATGGTTATCCAAGAAGCCTTGCGCCTATACCCGCCAGCAGCATTTGTCTCGAGGGAAGCCCTAGACGAGACTCAAATCGGACACATCAGTGTCCCTAAAGGAGTGTGCACTTGGACGCTAATCCCAACCCTCCACCGCGATCCCGATATATGGGGGTCCGATGCCAACGAGTTCAAGCCCGAAAGGTTTGCCAATGGTGTCTCCGGCGCTTGCAAGATTCCCCAGACGTATGTCCCGTTCGGGTTAGGCCCTCGCTTGTGCTTGGGCCGCAACTTCGCCATGGTCGAGTTGAAGCTTGTCTTGGCACTCGTCGTCTCGAAGTTTACCTTCTCTCTGTCTCCTAAATATAGACACTCCCCTGTTTTCAGGATGATTGTAGAGCCAGGGGATGGTCTGCATATCCTCATTCAGAGATCTAAATTAGGCTGATTGTTTTTTCTTTCTTTCTTTTTTCAATTGTGTACAGAGGTTTGTGAACATTTTACATACGTTGGTATGTGTCTGGAATGTAATTTGAATATGGTTCATAAGGTGTTTTTTTTTTTTCAATTGAACAACCCCAAGCCTAGGAAATTTGTGTTCATGAAACTGGCATACGCACAAGGATTCCTCCCTTGAGCATGCCAAGCTAAGAGCTAACATGTAGATTACAATCAGTGGCGACTTCAGGAATTCTGGAGCATGGGGTTATTCGTAAACGGCAATACTTTTGCCAATTGTAAAACCGAAAAGGATATATCATAATGATGGCAATTAAAAACCTACTTCCAACAAAAATCACATTTAAAGCTTGACAAGTGTTTCAACTAGTACACAAAAGATATCAAAATGCATATACTAATGATCTTTCTTATCAGTTCTCGACAAAAAAAGCTGCACGAGCTTCTACAATTGCATTCGAGGCGATTTCATATTTTGGAATAGTTGCATGATAAGTCTCTATGTTGATAGCTAGCGTCAAATATTTCCTTTTCAATATATGCAACCTTCGACTACACAACTTGCTCTTCACATATTTCATTGCCGAAAAAGCTTTTTCCATCGTTGCGGTCACGTTGACAAGGACCCTTTCGCAAATAACATCTTCTTAAGTCCCGGATCCGAGAGAAGGTTGTTTTGATCGATACGAATTCTCGTGGAACAGTTTTCTTGAATAGGAAGGACTAGGTCACTAGCGGAAGATGAACCTTGCGCGTTGGTTCTCTTATAAAAACTTGTACATATTAATCTTTTTGGGTAAATTAGTTTGAAATTAAAAAAGGTTAACCAAATGTACAGTCTATACGGGGCATACCTCAGAAGGAAAAGAAAAGAAAAAATAAAAAAGATTGAAAAAAGTGCGATAATCTATGCACAACCCGCATGGAGAGTAGGATAGAGTAAGTACAATAACAAAAGTGCAATGTGTGTTGAGGTTGTATCCCCGTTGCACTATCCATCTAAGCGGAAGGATAGTACAACGGGGTATGATATGAAGTGATACAAGAAGTAATAATATGAAAGCGAACGACTACCTGGCACATCCCGCCAAGTTAGGAAATAAAATAAATAGTCACAGTCAGAATTGACCAAATGATAACCATCACTGAGGACCTGCAGCAGCAAAGTAAATCGGCATCAAAAAAGGCTGAACAGCTACTACAAATGAACAAGACACCAAGAAGAGACTCGATTGTCCATATTAATCTGCTTAAACACAATAACAATGATAAGATAATAATATAAAACTATGCAGATCCCAATAGGCAAAGCCTATAAAATTATTTCCCCCAAAAATCAATCAACCCATATCCTGGAGTGGAGTATATACATACAGATTCCAAAGGGCTAAGCTTATAGAATTATGGAGTATTATTCATTCTATATTATATTTGTATATACTCATAATACTCTATTCATATTACTTATCAATAATATTCTATTCATATCACACTTTCCAATCCCACTCAAGTTTTATACATTTAAATATTTAACAAGTCCGAGAATATTCAAAGTGAATGAGAAGGGAAAATAAGAGAAATACTCCTGTACTAGTGACAAGAGGAAACTTCCCAGACTCAATCGGAGTTGCCCACCGGCGACAAGGCGACGACCGACGAAGATCCAACCATCGGTCGAAGTCGAAGATAACAGAGGAGGTGAGAAACAAGAGCTGAGTTGTCGTTTCAAAAAAAAAAAAAAACAGGAGCTGAGTTGGTTTTAGCGCTTTTGCTTTTTGTTTTGTATCGAGTACTAATTTTATTTTATTTTATTATCAATTTTTCTGCAGTTGAATTTTTTGGGACGACTTGAAAAAATGCAAACTATATTAAACCTCGTTTTTTGTTCGTAATGAAATTTAAGCTTACCTTTACGGTTTAACAAACCAGATAAATAAATAAATAAATACTCCACTAAAACAATTGATTGGCATAGTTATGTCATTTCCTTAAATTTACAACTTGTAGTTTGTCATAAATATCACAATTCCTTAAACATTTGATTGGTGTGAAGTTTATGTTATCGTTGTTTTTCTGTCATAAAAAAATAATTCGTCATTTCGTTTGAGAGTGTAATTATTCTTGCATTTTGGATTGTGAGTTATAGATTTTGGATTGTAGTTAGAAGATTATGAATTTGGTAGATTATTTGAGAGATATGTGCACGATAAATTTTACGACAGCGTGTTGTTGGGAGAATAATGCTCAAAACCCTTGGTTATGCATTACGGTAATATAGTGCGATGAATAACCATCTTTACTGTTGAATAAAATATATTCACAAAAGTAAAAAATAATAATAATAACGTCAAATTTTTTAAAATTGGTCGGTTAAAAAAATTAAGCAACAATGAGTACAAATATCCATGGGTCCAGGCCCGTGCTTCGAACAAGGAAAAAAACAACCAAAAATAATAATAGTAAATTACACAACTAGTAGTCCATAAGCATAATCATCACCATATGACAAAGGTGGAATTGGGTTTCAGTGGGAGGGGGTAAAAAATTTCCAATGAACAAGTTTTTACTCCATGAAATTGCATAAAAATGAAACGGACAAAAAGAAAATTTTCATACATGAAACAAAATTTAACTATGACCATTTAGAATAAAATGATCAAAATAATAAGATTTTCGCACTGGTTCAAACAAATTGAAAATTGGAGCACTTAATTTTTTTAGACCGTTTATATATTAAAAAATATGGTTAAAAACTTAAGTGCTCCAATTTTCAATCTGATTGAACCGGTGTAAAGATCTTTTTATTTTGATTATATTATTCTAAATGGTCATAATTAAATTTTGTCTCTAAATCTCTTATAATCAAGTTTATGCTCTATAAGATTCCAAATAAAGAGCAAATACTTAATTATGAGAGCTCTAGAGACAAAATAAAATTACGATATTTGCACTGATTTAATAAGATTGAAAATCGAAACAATTAAATTTTAATCATATTTTAATATATATATATATATATAAATAGTCTAAAAGAATTAAACTAATTGAGTGTGAGAAAGTGATGAGAGAGAGAGAGACAAATTGAACGGGTTGGATGAATCAAGTGGCGACGCGGCATTCATCTATGCCTTTGCCGCACAATCATTGTACACGGTGAGGCCGTGTCCCGCCTTGTACAATTTAATCTCAAACGAAAATACATAAATAATTAAAAAATAACACGAACATAAAAAATAAAATAAAAATCAACAAACAAATTTTTTTTTGATCCGCCGACAAACAAATTGGAATTGAAAGATTTGTTCACAGTTCTTACCACTTCATTTGAGGCATCGTTGTCAGCGAATTGCTCCCGATCTCCAGCCTCCCCAATTCTCTTCTCCCTAATCTCAAGAAATCACCATGGAAGCTCTACTCTGCAAGAAAATCGGCGACCCAACAGTAGTACCCCCGACCTCATCAGACGACTCCTCCCCACTAACCCTCTCAACCTCCCACCCAATCCCCCAACTCAACTCCCCAACCGCGATCAGGGTCCGAGTCAAAGCCACCAGCTTGAATTACGCCAATTACCTCCAGATCCTCGGCAAGTACCAAGAAAAGCCCCCCTTACCCTTCATCCCCGGCTCCGATTACTCCGGCCTCGTCGAATCGGTTGGTCCCGGCGTTTCCAAGTTCAGGGTCGGCGACCCAGTTTGCTCTTTTGCCGCCCTCGGGTCTTTCGCGCAGTTTATCGTCGCCGATGAGAGTGAATTGTGAGTCATACGGATATACAGCGTGAATTTCTACGGCATTTGATCTGCAATTTTTGTGGGAGCTTATTTATTTTTTATAGGCAACGCGTTTGTTTTGCTTGTGTTTCATAAAATCTGGGTTGGGGAACAACGTGGGAAAAGTTTTACAGTAATTTGCTTGCTTGTGCGTGATGGATTGGTTGTCTTTTATCTACTCAGTTTACTAACTGTGTTTTATGTACTTGGGACATGGTGAATGGTGCTGCCAATTATTCTACACACACACTCACATCTTTTTGTGGGTCCCCACACACTGGAGGCGTGGTGTGTGAGTCCCAATGTGAATGTGAGTTGTACGTATATGGCGTGCATGGCATGCATTTCTACGACATTCGATTGGCAAATTTTTGGGTGCTTCGTTTTTTTAGGGGCATGTGTTTGCTGTTCTTGTGTTTCTGAAAATTCTACGCCTTGAAAATTTGGAGGCCCTGGAGCATTATTCCAGCAACAACAAATAATTTTTCATTTTTTCAAGGCATAAAATCATTACACATTATTTATCTCTCAATTCTGGACTTGTGTTGAGAAAATAAAGGTTTCGGGTACCTGATGGATGTGATCTAGTTGCTGCTGGTGCATTACCTGTTGCTTATGGAACATCACATGTTGCCTTAGTTCATAGAGCTCAATTGACCTCTGGCCAGGTATCAGTAGTCCCCTGTTCTTGTTCCCTTGTCCTTGGCTATCTCCTATGCCCTTCTACTTATTATTGTCTAATTTCTCTAGATCATGGGTGATGATGGAATCTTAGGTGTTGCTGGTTCTTGGGGCAGCTGGAGGGGTTGGGGTTTCGGCTGTACAAATTGGAAAGCTTTGTGGTGCCATTGTTATTGCTGTTGCCAGGTACTTCCCAGAGTTTCACTAAAGCAGAAGTTGTGTTCTCTGCATTATGTTATCATGTTGTTATATACCAAAGGTTTGTGGTGTTACACTTAGGCCTGAGTGATGGTTTTAATT
This sequence comes from Rhododendron griersonianum, assembly GCA_018127125.1. Taxonomy (NCBI): domain Eukaryota; kingdom Viridiplantae; phylum Streptophyta; class Magnoliopsida; order Ericales; family Ericaceae; genus Rhododendron; species Rhododendron griersonianum. The sequence continues at coordinate 39,324,653 of CM030790.1, read as the reverse complement.
ACAGGGGAGCAGAAAAGGTGCAGTTTTTGGAGTCTTTAGGTGTTGATCATGTTGTTGACTTGACCAAAGGAAGCGTGACGGAAAGTGTCAAGGGTTTCTTAAAGGCGAGAAAACTCAAAGGGGTGGACGTATTGTATGACCCGGTTGGAGGCAAGCTTACTAAGGAAACCATGAAGTTATTGAGCTGGGGAGCAAAAATTCTGGTTATAGGGTTTGCTAGCGGAGAAATCCCTGTCATCCCTGCAAACATCGCTCTTGTTAAGGTACCCTACAGATCCTCAAATGTTTCAGAACCATCCAATATCCTAGTCAGTCGGGTTTGAACCGATTTGCTTATGAGGATCATATATCTATGGTTACAATACTATATTTTTCTTTTCCTTCTTTGTGAAACTTGTCTGATGTTACAAGTTGTCGACCGTCTCAAACTTCTGTGTGTGTGTGTGTGTGTGTGTGTGTGTGAGATAGGTTCTTAATAAATCATTTCAGTTTGGAGGATTGAACTCTAGCGTGGTTTGGATAACCCATGTAGATCTATCTATGCATTTGGTTTTGAATTGAAACTGGCTTTGATTTTTCATGGATGCCCAGGGAAATAGTGGTTACTGTAGTTGGTAGACTAATTAACCTACTGTTGCACTAATCTCTTCTAACGTCAAAATGAAGAAAAAGGTTGTACGTTGTAACTTAAGTTGTATTTCATTGCATGTTAAAGCAGAATTTGCTAGCATTTAGGACAAAAACACTTCTCAAAATGATGGTTGAACTTGCGAGAGATGTCCTTCTCTAAGTCTTTGATCCAACTGCCCAGATAATTCTGGTCTTTTTCTTTAATATCTTGTCAATTTTGTGTGAGTAATTTTTGCTTGTCAGTTTATAATGTTTCTCAGCTTTAATTACTTTGAATTCCTGATTTTATATATGCAGAACTGGACAATTCATGGACTGTACTGGGGAAGCTATAAAACTCATAAACCAGCTGTACTGGAAGATTCTCTGAAGGAACTATTATCCTGGTTGACAAGGGGCTTAATTACCGTCCACATTTCTCATACTTACAGCCTCCCAGAGGTTAGAATCTCCATCTTTGCTTTCGACTTCTTTAGTCTCTCTCTCTTTTTTTTTTTTTAATCGGCTCAACTTCTTTAGTTGGAGAATTGCCCAATGGGATTTATAAGAAGAATTTAATCTATGGTTCTAACTCAAGTTGTGCATTTTGATATGACATCTCATGTGTCCGAAGTAGCCCATGAAGCTAATGGATAGCTTTTATGGACCAGACACATGACACTTTTTAAGTTCTAACATCTAACACAGTTTGTCACATGGACCATAATCAAGTTGAAGGGACCGAGAATTCCAACCATTTGTTGTTCTATTTTTAACTCTTAGTCTTCAGCTCAAAAGATTCACCTTCGCAACTTACTAATCTACGTGGCCTGGGATTGATTGGGCAGAGCAGTGTTAGGACTCATTCTCTGGATATGTGAAACTCATGTTCTACTGAATATGTGAAACTCAGGTAGCAGGTTCTAAACTCTCTAAAAGGAATCGTCAAAGTGCCCCTCTCTGCTGCCACACCACCAGTTAGAAAACCTTATCGTCTTTCTGTGAAGTCATGATTCATCTTTTTTGAATGGGTTATGTATGTTGCTCTTGTTCGTCTTCTGAATTTATCTTCTTCCTTTATTCATGTTCTCCAGAGGTCATTTGCCTAAACAATTTTTCTGCAATTATCACTTAATTAGTTACCATCTTGCCAATGCTATCATCCAATTCCTTATCCCATGTCTTGCTTCTGTTTTCACTTTTCACTTTAAGGCATATAATAAGAATATAAGATAAGAACAAATTACTTAACGCTTAGGAATCCAACCGTGAAAGAATCCATTGGTTCAATATTAATAATTCATTCACTATCAAAATATATGTTCTCATTGCATCTCCCGTTATTGTTCTTATTAATAATTCATTCACTATCAAAATATATGTTCTCATTGCATCTCCCGTTATTGTTCTTTTGGGTCCACACTGATGGTTTATATTTCTACTATTGGCCGTAGTGTTACTGATATCTGATGTCAACAATCGTTTGTTCTTGACAGGCCAACCTTGCATTTTCTGCTCTGAAAGACAGGAAAGTGATTGGGAAGGTGATGATTACATTCGACGATGGGAGTAGTGCAAGATCCAAACTTTAATCTGGTCAGTATTCGGGATGAATTGGGTGGTCTGAATGTCGTAATTCAATGTAAATTACTGAAGGGATGTTACAGGATTATGGATATGGGGATGAACAAATAAGAAAATTGCCGCTCGATGTTTCAAATTTCATGTTTTGAATCAAATAAAGCGCAGAACTTATTGGTTATTTCGCTTTATTTGATTGGGTTTGTTCATTCTTCCCTGTCCTTGATAAGAATATGCTGCTGTTAGGCTTTTTGTGGAAATAAGTCTGCAGCCTTGATTGCCTGCGCCAATTTTTGCTCTCTCTCCCCTTTTTGTTTATTGTATGTGATTCGGGTTATTTCACCGGTTGGTATTTCCAAACTGTAGGCTTAGAATGTAAACCATTTTACAATGGAATAAAATGAATTTGCTAAAAAGAATTTGTTTTTATTTTCCAGTGTTTGGTCAATAGTTAAAGAATAATTTCCAAAAAACATTTGTGTATAAACATCCGGTGAAATATAAACATACTTATATATATACATGTCCGTATAATGTATAGGAGACGTTTTTTGAAAAAGTCGTTTGCAAATTGTGAAAAGGTTTTAAAAAGTTGTTTTACAAAATTGGTATCCAAACAAACAGAGCCTAAGAGTATACCTTTTTCATTTATCATGACCGCTTCAGGATTATGGATATGATAAATGGGCATATTCTACTTCGAAATAGTTTTCAAGTCTCAAAAGAAGATAGTTTTGGTGTAAAGCTTATCTCACCCAGTTGGGCGTGGAGTTTTGGGCCCTAATTAGTGACTACATTGAAGCCAGCCAGACCCACTAATAGGAAGCTAAATAAAAAGTAAAGATATTTTGACATTCTGGCTTCTAGAAATCAGTTTAGAATGTTTGTCAAAAATTCCACAAAATTGATTTTTAAAATCTATAGATTCTGAGAACCTAAAAAGAGAAAGAAATTCTCAAAATTCCAAGGTTGGGTTTGTGTAGCTTTTGAAATTCTGCAACACAAATTGTCATAATCTCGTAGCTGTAGCAAACATGTTTCTCAACTTTTACAAAAATCCGGAATCGAAACTCTACAGCAGCATCTGAAGCTAAAATAAAAAATATGTATCCACAGATATTGCAAACACGCCCTTAATTTTACTAGCGTGGTATTTTCATTTTCTACATAATATACAGTTACGAAAATCTATTAGCCCATGAATAAAATATATTCTCAGAGAATTATTAATTGCTCCTGAACATTGCACTGAATAATCACTCATATGATAACAATGGTATGTAATGGAGTTTCATATGTACAAAGACAAGAATTGGACTAATTATAGGCTACTTCTAGAGTCCCAAGTGGCATTGCTTACATGGTGGTATTCCCGATCAATGAGTTGCTGCAACGCATGCATACTGCCCACAAAGTCCTCAAGTATGGCCCTATTTCGGTCTATTGTCGGTCTTGAGAAAGCGGACATATTCCTGCTGCAACATATGCCCTCCGTTCACAGGATCAAAGCTGCACCTGTAGAAACTGCTAATAGGAACAAAATTACTTTACTAAGGTAAATGAAGAAAGATTTAAGTTCCCAATCTCACTAAAACACTTCAAATGATAGAAAGTAATCCTAATCTGGAGTCATTGTTCAAAACCAAGTACCCCTTGCCTTCCAGCCTCCCGACCATGTGGGTATTTCCTTTACGGGATTATCATTCTTTCTTATTTTGAAAGGGGGTCATTGCATACAGAGGCAAAAAGTAAAAGAGAAAGAAGATCAACTCGCACCTGCCATCCATGCCCACAATAATAACAGTGTTCTGAGATCCGAATGCCGCGATGAATGTAGTGTATTCTGGTAAGTGAAACTGGGCAAATGACCATTCTGAGCTAAAATATTGTGGTAATAGCCCTGAAAGATAAAGGAAAATGAGAACTTGGGGAAGGAAACATTGAAACCACCCCTATTTTAAAGCATTTGGTGACACAGTAAAAATGAACAGAGTTCGGACAAATATTATTATTCGCCCCTATCAAAAATTTGTTCATTGGATATAGTGTTCCTTTCGAGAGTTGAGTTCGGGGAAGGAGACATTTAAACCACCTCTCACATGACTTATTTGAAAGCCCTTCGATGATAAAGAGTAATGAACAGACTTTAGAAAAATAATATTAACACCCCTCTATCAAAACATCGTTCAAGGTGGACTTATGGATATAGAGTTCCTTTCAAGAGTCTGGGTAAGGAGACATTTCAACCACCTCTCATAGGACTTATTTGAAAGCCCTTCGATGATAAGAGTAGAAATGAACAGAGTTTGGACAAATAATATTAAACCCCCAGCAAATAATCGTTCACGTTGGACTTGTGGAGATAGTGTTCCTTTGGTTCGTGGTTTGAAGAACCCTTGAGCACATTGTCTAGTCCTGTGAAAAAATAGAAGTGGTAAAACAGACATTGTTTACCTACTAAAGGCAGGAGCCAGACAATGTTTACAATTTAAAAACAAAAGCAAAGGTCACTCATCTTTCAAATGCCTTAACAAGCTCATGGACAGAAACTAAACACTGACTTGTCAAAAAATAAATTCACAAAAAGTTGCAGCAAACTAATTTGAATATAGCTTTGTTAAAGTACTACAACTTAAACCTTAAACGCCAAAAGTAAAAACCAAATTATTTTCAGATGATCATCCCACGCTTCATGTCTGGATGACTAGTTGGTAAATTATCTTACCTTTCAAAAATGAGAATGATGTACCAGGGTTGGCAGTAGTACTGGGAAAAATAAGGGCGTCGGGGGGCAATGAGGAACTCCGGCAAACCATTGCTGGACTTTGAGCAGCACTAGAACAAGATGAGTCCTCCCCACCCACCCTAACTCTGAGGCTGAATAAATGAACCGTGCCCTTGTCACTAGAGACAGCCAACCACTGGACATTAGGAGATAGAGCAATACAATATATATCTGCTTTGTCCACTCCCCTTCGAACCTATTCGGGAGCAATAAAATTTAGCAAGTTGTAAAATTGCCAATAAGCATCGAAACGGAGGGGAAATGTAAACACAGATGAAAACTGGAACCTCATTGAGAAATACAATACATGTCCATAAAGCACGCTTGATAGGGAAAATTAGGCAAAAACTTCAAGGCGTAAAGGGGTATCGGGGGTGAGCTTCCGGTTGATCTTAGGTTCAAATCTGGCACATACGAGCAAAAACTGCTTCTGTACATCAGACAAGAACAGTGAGGTCGACTTATACCAGATATCTGAACAAAAGATGGTAGGCAACATGTGCATTAGAATGCTCCCTACTCCAAATGCCTTGCAGGGACTGACCATCTAGTAAAGGCCACACTACTAGGATAGTTGATGCAATGATCATCTTTCAAAGGCACAGCCGTTAAAAGCGTGATTGCCATAATGTCTTCGCTCACTAAGTTCTACTCCCTCCGTCCCGATTTGTTTGTCCCTTTTCACTATTTGGGACCTCCTACAAAATCGTCTATATATTTCAATTTATAATGTTTTTTATATGCAATATGCATGCACGGGGAAGAAGCTCTAGTGGCTTTCAAGGTGAAAGTCGGTTGGATCTTGTTTGATAGATCTCAATTAGTTCTATAATATGATGTTTTTGAAATTATTTTAACATTATAGATTGTGAGATATAGACAATTTTGAAGAATACGTATGTCGAAATTAGACAAACAAATTGGACGGAGGGAGTAATTAATTTAAGGAGCACGTATAACATAAACTCAGTTTGGTTAAGTGAGAATTAGGGGTCTTGTGAAAGAATGATTTTAGGGGTTCTACACTTCAAGAAAAAGAGGACTTTTCAAACTAGTGACCATCCCAACAACTGTATGGTTAAAATTTGAAAACATCCTAATCTATTAGATCAAAAGAAATAGAAATTGCTATAAAGAAGACCAAATTCAAAAGGATATAAAATGACAAAGGGAAAAGAACAGATCATCCAGCACTATACCTCCTGTAACATAGTCCCATCCACTGTGTTGAAAATTCTTATCAAAGTACCCTTTGTACTGGCAGTTGCAAGAAGAAGCCCATCCATTGTTAAGGTTATGCAAGCAATTTGAGACTCATGAGCACATATGAACTTTGTCATAATCAAACCAAAGTGCTCAATTCGAACCTGCCCTCGTCGAAGACCCGGGCAAGCCAAGACAAATGTATTCGAGTTGTGGGAAAGGCAACAAAGCCCCCTGGGGTTGGCCAGAGTTTCTATTTGATGAAGAAGCTTGGAATCCGTAAAATTGTATACGTATATCTTGTGCTCAAGAACAACAACAATGCGATCCAGTCTTAGTTTCACTGCCCGAACCTCAGACCTAAATGTAAATCCACCAATGCACCTGCTCTGATGGTCATCCCAAATGATTACTTTGTTAGGAGGGTACTGGGAATTGGACTTACAACCAACAAGTGCAAAAATATTGGACCGAAAAAGCATCTCAACGATTCCAAATCCTCCGCTTTTCAGATCACGTCTGAAAGTTTCCTCAAAAGAGTCACAGTTATAGATAGAAAAACCACGACATGTTCCAGCAGCAAAGCAACCATAGTCTTGATTCCATGAGACGGAGAGCAATTCTGTTTCATCATGATCATAATAATCCGATTGTACTTGGCCAAAAGGACCGGAAACCCCGGACTCACAGGTACCAAGCGTAGATGGCTCAAGAATTCCACTAGATGATGAAAGTGTCGAACTCATCTTGGAAGAGGGGATGTTAATGAACCTGTAGAGAAACCAATGTTGTAGAATGCAAGACATCAGCATCCAGAACAACCAATCATTCTACAACCACAAACACTTACACAAACTCACTCACATTCACATTGGAGCCCACACACACTACACCTCCAATGTGTGGGCCCCACAAAAAGATGTGTGTGTAAAGTGTTTGTGTGAGTGTGTGTGGTTATATAATAATTGCCAGAACAACACAGGTGACAGGTATGACTCGAAATAATGATTACAAAATTTATAAGGGAAAAAAAAGAAAGAAAAGACAATGCAAAAGGGAAAGCAAAACTATACTCCTACCATGGATGAACTGTTCTTAACGCAATTAACTCAAGATGCAGCCCCATGTGCTCTATGAACCACTATTAATTATTTACTGCTCTTGAAGCACCGCCACGTGGGGCCCATGCCCTTTCCCGGTTCCCACATCAATGCGTGGTAGAGAAGGGCAATGCTCGGGGAGCAATTAATGATTTTACCCTATGAACATCTCTTATTAGATATCCCAATTCTCAACGGATTTATCACTTTGAAGACTGATAATCGGAATTGGTTGGCTAGCTCGAACTTTTTCTTTCCTAACAAACTAGAATAATTCAGTACAAAGATCTATAACTAAGAAAGGTAAAAAAAAAAAGTAAGTGGGCTTACGAATTCCTGATGATCAAATACCCAAATCGGCCCTCCTCAGCATCGACGACGGCTAAGGTCCACCAGAACCTGTGAACTCGTTCCCCTGCACTAACAAAGGTTATTTCGTGTGAGTCCACGAAAAAGACAAAAAAAAAAAAGCTTCGATACATGAACGTAGTAATTCGACGGAAAACCTCATTCGGTAATCGGAATCAGTTAGGTCTGTGTGGAATTGGATTTTTCGCGCCTTCAGGTTTTATTCCAACACGATCAGCGAGGCTAGAGGTCGGGGACGATCCAGTGACGCGGTGGCTGCGTCACAATAATGAGAGAGAGAGAGAGAGAGAGAGAGAGAAGTACTAGAGAATTTTGGGAAGCTTCCTAGCTATGTCTCCTAGTCCTAGGAGTCGTAGGATTAGGACCTAATTTTATTTATTTTTTTAAAAATTGAGTCCAGGCTTTTTCGTTTTGTTCTTATAAAAAAAAAAAAAAATTGAATTTATTAAATTTGCGTCAATGAGATAAATCGAAAAAATAAAAAATTATGACTTTTATCTTCTTTTTTTTTTTTTTGAAAATATCCACTAAAAAGTACAGTAGTATAAAAAGTTGGACATTTTTAAAAAATATTTCGGTAAAAGTATAATTTTTTTACTTTTTTGGTTTCTCTTGTTGAGACGAACCAATAATCTATAAAAGCTCGAACACAAATGCAAAAAAAATTGGATAAAACCAAAACAAAACAAAAGGTCTAAGTTATTGTACGTATTTTTTTGGGAAACTAATCCTAGGTAGCTTTGTATTATGGAGTGCGTTCATATAGAGGAGGGTTGAATTCCATTAGGATTAGGTAACTTGTATTTAGGGTGTGCATCATGTTGGCATTTTGATGAGTCCAGTGGCCTTGGTCAATAAAGACTGTCGTACATGTTCCTGTAAGAATTCGAGATGGTGCTAAAGAGTCTCCACTCTTTACGTCTCTGAGACCAATTTGGGGATCTGGAGATTTTGCAGGGCAAATCATGTAGCGCGCTCTGTATGGTAGATTTTGATTGTTCATCTCGATAATCAATAGTTCAAATACGTTTGTTATTTTTGACCGGTAATAGTCAAGTTTTACCGGTAAAAAATAACAAACATATCTGAACTATTGATTGTAAAGATAAACGGTCAAAATCTGTCCTGCAGGGGTGTACTGCTGAGAAGCGCCAAACAGGATTTCCAATTCCTTTGGAGTAGTGGGCCGATCACCCATTAGGACTCTCCCTACTGGGTCGCGCGTAAGTCTGAGCAAGTGTACATCAGAATAGAATAGATTTGCTTAGTTGTGGGTGCTTGACCTCTCATGCCTTTCTTCGGGAATCTACTCTGATGAGTCGTTTGCCAGACTGGATATGTTTATCGCGAATATAATATATGAGCAGATATGAAATAAGGAGGATTTTGGTATTTTATAGAAGGATGATATGTATATGCTTGGTTTGTTTTGTAATTGATATACGTGCATATAATGAAGAAAAGTGGTGTTTTACTGACTTACCCTCAATAAATAGTTTTAGGCCCAAACTAGATTTTCTTCTTAAAGAAAAAGAGAAATTATGAAGAAAAAAACGTTTTTAGAAAGGATATATAAATAACTTTCTTTTCCCACGTTTGGAAAATAATCTATTAAAAATAATTAATTAACTCCCAACATTTAATATAATATGTTAAAAGTAACTTCTTCTTTTTTTGTTTTGTTTTCTTGTATGCATTTCCACTTGGTGTCCCTTGAAGCTAATGTAGGACTTCGGGTTAATGTTATGCAGTGAGGTGCACAGTACCGTGATGCGCACCTCTGAACCGTCGGACCGTCGGATGCACGATCTGACGGCTTTGAGATGCGTAATACGGTGTCGCGCACACTACTGCACAGCATCATCTCCCAATTCGCTAATTTAATAAGCCCTTGGCCTTCCCCCATCTAAAAAGACAGAGATTTGTTTTTGTTTTTTTCTGGACAAGAGATGGGTAGTTTTTGAGTTTTACTATATCAATCTCCCTTCTAAAACCAAAATGAATGGTCCCATGATGTGTATTTAGTTTTATACCCCTCTCTCAAGTGTATTGCCCCACAACAATATTCAATCAAACTTAGCAATGATAATTTTCAGAAGTCACACTACACTAGCAACATCAGTGCAAAACCTTTTCAGAACACTATATGAATCTCTCATTAGCCAAAAAAAGAAGAAGATCATAATCATGACAAGCACAGCTAGCTGCTTCCATATCAAACAATTTTCACTTTTCAGAGGAGACTTTGAGCATTGACATCAATAATCCTAACAAAATTTACATAGATAGACCCAGTACATAGATAATTAAGATAACATCAGCCTAGGCCCATAAATTGTCCAAAAGTAGGGGCACTATATCCACGTAAATGGCGTTACGGCTTCTCTAACGCTTAGGTAAGTCTGGCCGGCTCCGACGTTTGGGTTGTCCAAGCCCGACTACAAGTTTGGTTGCCTGCTTGCTATTAAGTTATACTCCGTAGAAATTAAAAAGACATGTCAAAAAACCAAAATCAAGGTTACATATTGTGCTTTTAGTTTAAATTACACCAAAAAAAATTAAAATTAAAATGTAACCCCAATTATAATGCTTTATGATTAGCACGATCCGATTAAAAAAAACCACACATTCTCATTGCATTTTCTGAAGCAAATAACACTACAAGAAAATTGTTCTACATTGACTTAAAAGAAAGTGACACTTTTCAGGAATGTGTCACTAATTCTTGCTAGCTTGTGACAAATATAAAGTTGCCACTATAATTTTAGTTATATAGACAACATAAAAAAGGTTATTAAAAAAAAACTTTGAATGGTGGACACAAGTATTGAACCTGTGAAAATGCATGTTGTTGACCAAAAAACCAGCTCTATCGTTTGTGTTATATCTTCATCAAAATATGCATATATATATATATACACACATACATACATACAGTCAGTCAGTCTTCCATGAGGGGGTCCTCATTTTAGTTAAAATACGGACCTCCTCATTTCTCTCATTTTCCGATCGAATTTCGATGATCCGAGCCGCTCAATGTGTTCAGAACGTGATTTTAAGGGTACTTGTGAGAAATCAGCAAAAAAATGACCAGGAAGAGCTTCATTCGAGCAGTTTTTATTTGAACCGTTCGATAAAAAAACAAACAAAAACTGCTCGGATGAAGCCCTTCCCGGTCTTTTTTTTTGCTGATTTCTCGCGGGTACTCTTAAAATCACGTTCTAAACAAATTAAGCGGCTCGGATCATCGAAATTCGATCGGAAAATGGGAGGTCCGCATTTTATTAAAATGATGTGGTCCTTACGAGAGACTGACAGACATACAGTCAGTCTCCCATTAAAGGGTCCTCATTTTAGTTAAAATGCGGACCTCCTCATTTCTCTCATTTTCCGATCGAATTTCGATGATCCGAGCCGCTCAATGTGTTCAGAACATGATTTTAAGAGTACTCGCGAGAAATTAGCAAAAAAAAAAAGACTGGGAAGGGCTTCATCCAAGCAGTTTTTAATTGAACCGTTCGATAAAAAAACAAACAAAAACTGTTCGGATGAAGCCCTTTCCGGTCTTTTTTTTGGCTGATATCTCGCAGGTACCCTTAATGGTATAGAGTATTGGGAGCTCTATCGTTTGTGTTATATCTTCATCAAAATATGCATATATATATATATATATGGACATGGATTTTATTTTTGGGTTGCCCTAGCCCGAGGTATGGGTGATAAAAGAGCCAAACAAGACGAGCAAATAGTTGATCAAGCTTGGTTTCAGAACTTAACATGCTTCAAAAACATGATCGAGCTTAGCTTGTTTATGAGACGCCGATCTCAAGTAGCTTGAATTTTTTATATGTAATAAGTCAAACGAACTGGACAGTAACCTGTTCAAGCTTAATTTGAACTCTTAACGAACTTCAAAAATGTGTTAAAGCTTGATTTATTTATGTAATTCTATCCGAGAGTTGCCCAAGACAAGGGCTTGGTGGGCTTACCCGGGGCCGGCCAGGATAGATATCTCCATCGAGGAGGTCAATGACCCAATCCGGGAAGCCGTATAAATTGTCTAACCTTTCTTCCGCAACAAAACAACAATGTTTGTGGGTTTGCCTTGAACATCTGTCCCTCTGTAGTCTGTAATGATCACGCTTCGACAGCTCATTTAACACCATCTGACGTCAAAATTTAGAACTCGAGACCTTAGTGAACTTGGAATAAACACCTAATCAACTGGGCCAGCTTATAAGTTCAATTTAGATATTCTTCATCAAAAACTCAAGTAATTACTTATGAGAGAAATTTATTCATGGCTCCGCGCAATCTCACACGTCCATTCGCGCAATCAATGGCCGAGAAAATTGGTTTTCAATCCGGATCGTTCAAAACACTTTTGGACACGCACGATCGCGTAGATACTATTTACGGTAACAGCCGTAAAGAAGTTTTTTCTGATTACTTATACGTGAATCAAAATGCTGAGCTGATCAAATGGCACCATCATTCTTCCTTCCCTGATGATCTACCCATATTTTGATGGATAACCACGGAAGCACAACTTCTGTTTTTTTTGTTTTTTGTTTTTTTCAGTTTTCCAAAAGCGAAGCACATTTGTTTGCAGGAAAAATGTGTATGTTCTACTCTTAATGGCCATTTGCGTAGTTTGCATATCCAACATGACGCAAAATCGAATTCGTAAAGGCTTTGTCGAATCTTATTTGAAAGACGTTATATAGAAATAGACGTTCAAAGTTTAACCATTCACTTCTGTTGCGCAAATATTTCGTTCAAATGGATACCTCAGTCAAATCATCTTGTTCTTTTACTCAGATGATTAACACATCGAATCCTACAAAATGAGCTAACTCAAATCGGCAAATGGCAAATGAGACTGAAATGGATTTTACATTGATTCACATGAAGAATCATACGAGAAATAATAGATGAGAGAAGGATTCTCATTACTCATCAATATTATAGTTCTATTGAGGTTTTTTTTTCCTTCTTCTGACGAGTGTCGGAAAAATCTATCCCCACTAATCTGTAGCATCATGTTCAAAATATACCAACGAAATGTCTGAAAAACCAATTCTAAATCTGTCATCGGACAGATCAAGTTAGTTGTCCACGTAAAAAATCGAATCGACATCAGCACCATGGAACCAGGTGCACCCTGTGGCAACGTGGCATGAAGAGTTGTGACAACATGAGTCACATGATTCAGGTGCGCGTGCGTGAGCGGGAGCGCGATCGTGATAATGTCTTTCAATCACATGTGGTACTTGTAGACACCTCAATCTGGGTTTCCAGATTAGTTTACTTACGGTTTTTGATTCCACGATGATGAAACGGATCAAGAACACCCCGGGAATGTCGAGTGTTTGAGCTTTGAGTGTTTGCAAAACTCTTGAACCTAACCTAGTCATAAGTCACTTCCAAAAGCCAAAAAACCTACTGATGTGTGCCATGGCGCAATCATTGTGTGCCAGGGCGCAATCATCGTGCGCCCGGGCGCACCGTCGCGCGACGGTTTGGAACCATCGCGCGATGGTCAACCGGAGCGTTGACCAGTGCGCCAGGGCTCACCCTCGCGCGACAGCTTGAAACCCTCGCGCGACGGTTCCAACCTGTCCCCATCACCTTTATCAGCTGGGAAAACTTAGCCACGTAGTAATCCCCAGCCAGCCTCATGGCTGGCTGGCCTCCATTCTTTGGACCAGAGCTACCATTCCATTGATGGAATGTGCTAATCCTATAAATAGCCCCTTTGTTCATCTTTCAAAGGGTTCAAGATTTTTGGTGAAAGACAAGAACATAGCTTGTTTTTCCTCCCCCATTTTCACACCACTTTCACACCTCAAACATCTCAACCACAACTCAAAGCTCAATACTTTTTCAAACTCAAAGACTAAAGGTATAGCTTACCTTGGTTCTGCTATCTGTTCTGATCCCTGAGGGGGGCTGGCAGGGTCAAGGCTGGTAATCAATACCAGTCCTGGCCCTAAAGCTAGCAAGGTTTCAAAAACCGTTCTAGTAGGAACCAGCGCACGACACTTCGTTGCTGTGTGCGATGGACCGCGTAGGGATTGGTGTCCTACTGTTTTATGCTTTACTTCGTATATAGATCACTGTGAAGCATGCTAACAACCAATTTACTGCTTTCCTTTGTTAGAAATGTTAGTTTTACCCCTGGGATCATTCTGGACCTGTCTCAGAACCCAGGACGTGAAAAACCAGACACTGAAAAGTTGGCTCGAACCATCGCGCGCTGCACCCAAACCCTCGCGCGATGGTCAAATGGAGCGTTGACCAGCGCGCCAGGGCGCAATTGTCGCGCGCCAGGGCGCACTGTCGCGCGCCCGGGCGCACCGTCGCGCGACTGTTTGGAACCCTCGCGCGACTGTTTATCCCCGACCAGTGGCTAGCCTTGCGTAGTTAACTTGATTTTGGGTTATTGTTTTGTCCCCACACTGTTTATGGGGTGTTTTATTTATTTGTTGGGCTTTTCAGCCTTTAAACTGTATATTATGACTGCTATAAACTGCTTGGTTTGTCCTGGGTGTGCACTGGTCCTTCCAGAGCCCAGAGGGTTTAAGAATAAGAGTTGTGGGCTTAGGTTTACTGGCGCGCGCAGGTCTTGTAGTAGCGTGCGCAGATTTGGTCAGCATGCATTGACTTGATCAGTGCATACTGGTTTCTTCCTGTGCACGACACTCCAAGACAGGAGCTTTTCAGTCTGTTTATACTCCCACAGCAGTCTGTTCTCATCCTATACTAACTGTTTCAATTGAGCAAACGTGCCATCTATCACATCCTGCAAACATGTTACAGTTTAATCCCCGATTAACTGTTCCCCGCCCTAATTGGCTAAAATTGATTAATAAAAGAAGAATCGCAATGTTTTCAAAATGCCTAAGTAGAGACCGATCTCCGGATTGGGCGAGAGGGGTGCCATAAAATCCTTCCTCTCTCGTAACCTGGCTCCCGAACCCAGATATGGTTATGACGGACTAGTTCCTTCACTTTTTCAAATCAAATAGCGCGGCAGGTGCTTCGAAATACGGTTCCTTGGGTGTCGGACCTTCAAACCCGAGTGACGACTCTGTATTTTCGAGCGCTTGCCACTTGCGCTTGCGCTCCCTCGATTCCCGCGAGGGCCCTTGCCCCGAGTTTGTCGGAAGGGAACAAAATCCTTTTCCGAGGGCATGCTGCCCACAGTACTAGAATCTGCGAGATCGAGGATTAAGAATGCGAGCGCAGAGTATTTCAAAGGATTATGTGACCAGAGGCGACGCCAGCCTATTAGCCGTGGGGTCGCCCAACACCATGGGACAAAAAACTAGAGCTACAACTGGTGTATATAAATTCCGTCCATTAGTAGTCTGTATGATCCCTATCCAACACTGCAACCAACTAGATAATTTTTCCCTACAGCCCCTGTTTTAGCTCCGAAATGGCTCAAAGGACTGAGCGGGCGTGCCAAGACTTGTCGCGTCTAACGCGAAGGACTGGGCGTCCCTTTTCTGACTTCTAGATCTGAGAGGGCGATAGTGCTGCAAACCTAAGGGCTGGATTGCAGTGAAGGTCCGTGGTTTTGCCTCGACGAGTGAGGACTTAGTAATTTCCTAACCGTGTAGGAAAGAAAGTAACAACGTAGAAGTACTTTACTATATCGTAATAATAAAGTAAGGGATGGAGAGAGATATGAATAACTTTATTATGTTGCGTAATAACAAAGTTGGGATACAAGAGAGACGAAACTCGAATTACTTGGTGAAGTAATTGAGTAAAGGTGAGAAAATAGAGATAGTTGCTTCGCTGGGAAGGCTTTGGTTTTTAAGCGTTGAGCTTGATTGGTGTGGGAACCCTTTTTTTGTCTTGACTTCTAATATTTATAGGCAAGGAACTTCGGCTCTTGCATGAAAGGATTTCCCGCCCTTGCTCCTCGAGGTGACACGTGTCCCATGATCTTCCATCATGCATGGGATCATGGGCGGTTGAAAGAAGTTGTAAATATCTGCCTATGACAATTCCCCATCGTGGGAAGTTACTGGAGTAAATGGAAATCACCCCACGTTGATTTTAGATCATGGGTAAATAGTGGTCCACCTCACTCCCCTTTTCGTGGGCCTCAACGGTTAGTAAGCCACTTTGACCAAGTCAAATAGCCATGTGGCAATCATCCATACTAAACCACTTCCCCCTTTTGTGGGCCATATGGAGCAACTAATTACTTTGACACGGTCAAATAATTCCTCACCAGGTAACAACTTTCTAACTTCTTTCCACTTTCCATAGGCCACTTGGGTAATGGGCCATTTAATAATTTAAATGGCCTGTCAACTTATTTCAGCCCATATTCACATTTGATCCATCGTGACAAACCCAAACAAACCCTGGGCCAGCCGAATAATCCTTGTAAACAGGCCCAAACTCACGAACTCAAGCCCAAATCAAACTGAAATTAATTGGGCTCACATGCTCTTACCTTGGCCCATTAATTTCGATCCAATAAATCCTCAACCCATGACCCAAATCGATTAAACTTTAATCAAATAACCGTCCAACGTTAGCCTTGGACTGGGTGTGCCCCCCCCCCCAAAAAAAAAAGGAAAAAAGAAAAAGAATTTGTCCTCTACATCAATCCTACGTACTTTGGTTAATTTTTTGTGTCCTCTACATCAATCCTGCGTACTTTGGTTAGTTTTCCCCTACAGTCCCATAACTCCCAAACCAACCAAATTTTTTGTCCTCTACATCAATCCTGCGTACTTTGATTAGTTTTCCCCTACAGTCCCATAGTCCCATCAATCCTGCGTATTTTTGTGTTCCCCACCTACCCTCTCAAAAAACCATGCACTCCAGAAATTTTGGAAAGAAACATCACCTGAACTTAGCAAGAGTATTTAGGATTTGCCTATCAAAAAGAGAGTTGTATTTAGGATTAACTTTCATTAAAAGCTTGGGTGTATAGTTGTGAATTTCGGAAACTGATCTAATTTTTTATGCACAAACATATCTAAATGGACCTATTTGAAACTTTATTTTTCGTTAAAGACAAATGAATTTTTTTATTTTTCCCATTACGAACTATGAAGTAATTTCTGTGCGGAATAATCGGAATGACCCCGGCGTTAATAATTCGTGGAGACGCCACTGCATGCGACTGAGATGACAATTACAGGATTCCAACTTCCAATAAAAAAAAATATAGACCACCATTGGTTCATCATGCATCATTCTTCCAAACAACACTATTAATATTTGATGAGAAAATGGGACCACAGCAAGACAGCATCAACTAGTATTTGACTCTTAGGAACAGTAGGTGTCCATCCAGGTACAATACAACCTGCACCAGCACTGTAGCAAAGCACATTACCAAAACAGGATCTGGGCTGGAGAGGTCCCCCCCACCCCCATTTGGAAAAACTCCCATAACCCAAATTTAAAACCAACAAAGAGGAAGTGCCCTCCTCACCTGTCCAAGAAATACAATAAACATTAAAACCAACCAAGCAAAATGGCTTTTATATAATATATGGTCAGTGAGCCAATGAAACTGGGGCACACATGCAGATGGAATAAAATTTAGGGCAAAGTGTACTTTCTTCCTTGATGAACCAAAACAAACTGGAATTTTAAACCTAAAAGCACCCATGGACTTGTACTTCCTTTCTTGATGAAAGGAAACAAACTGGAATTTTAAACCCTAAAGCATACGCGAACTTTGTACTTTCTTGACACAACTAGGCATCGAAGTGTGCGATCCGCTAGTGAGAAATCATATTTAAATTCAGGTTAGGGTAGAAAAACAAATCAGAAACGCGCCGTTTTATATTATTTTAGTGGACTTCACTACTTCTTGAAGGTGAAAAGAGTTGGACCTGAAACAAAACCTAAATCTGCTCCAAGTACCCATCTTGAAGGAGGAAGCCGTGAAACAACAAAGTTTAAGCCATAACGAAACTTATTAAGAATGTAAGTACTTTCCAGAAACACACCTCAACTCAGCTCCAACTTTCAATCTCCATTGCGTTGTCATGCTGCAGCAAAAAGATTAGAAAGAAAGCGAAAAGAATTCAAGCTTTGCGTCTCTAGACTAGACAAAAGAAAGGAGCAATTAGAACTGACCTTACATACAAAATGTTCAACGTATAAGGAAAGGCGTACACTAGATACAAGTGTGAACGGAAGCTTTAGTTTTTGATTTACTAAAACAAAGGATCAGGCCCCCATCTGCAATAAATAACAAGAAAGTGAGGGTTTTGCTCACAAACCACTTCAAGCCCCTTTCGTTGAGTACAACCACTGATCAACAAGCAAGGAGAAAATTCCATGGGCCGACCACCGTAAATTCCCAATCTTAACAACATAAGATTCACTATTTATGCGTTGAAGTCCACTGATCAAAGAGGACTTTAGTCTATAGTAAGGAAATAGCACTCTTTTCTTAAGAGAAATCAGGATAACACAAGAGACGGTAACAAAGGATAACCCTAGCTACACATACTAAAGAGAAAAAACAGAAGGACAACATATGGAGAATAATGGTTACCACAATAGCCAAGTTTTGTAGCAAGGAAGGGAAAACAACGAGAGGAGATTTGTGATGTCTTCCAACTGCACAAGTGCCGAGCGGTAATGAGCCTTACAATGTGTTTGGATTAGGATCATTACTTAAGCATTTATGAGCCTGAAATAACTTAGAAGAAGATCAAATATTATTGATGTTATCACAAATGATGTTTACATGGCCCAATTTATTAGGAATTTGCAAAGCTTTTGCACAGGATCTAGGCCCGACACACAAGGACAACTGATTCTCCAAATGTACCTTACATCTACCATCGTCACTCTTGTTTAACTACACAATAATACATGATACATTTTGAGTGCCTTACCACAACAATAACATGAAACATGTCATGAATCAAGAGGAGGAGGGGATACAAGGCAGCAGAAAGAAGGAGCTCCCTTCAGTCCAAGCACAGAGGGAGAAGAATGAAAACTATCTCCCGCATCATTCATGCAACCACAGTAGCATGCAATCAGCGAATGCCTTTTCTACTGAGTGGTCGGATGAATGAGTCGGCAGCTAATTCAGACCCCTGATATCCTCCGTGGGTGGGCTGAAGGAAGCTCTCTCGGACCATTCCTCTGCAGCTCCTTTCTTCGGACTGGGGTTACCTAATTCAACTGCATTCAACTGACACAAATCGGAATCAAAGAAATTTCTCTATTACCAAGGTTAATTCTCCAAATCACAAGCGGTGAAGTAATGACATAATCGTTAATAAAACCGATGGAGAGTTTTCTACAGTATGAGAAACATCCAGAATATATGATTTCAAATGCTTAGTTTGCTAACGCTACTCGTTAAAGAGAAAACAACAAACAACTAATTACACCGTGATTTCAAAGGTCAGCAATTACTGAATTTGTGATGCAGCTATAACTTTTATGTTATAACCACACATAGGTTTCTGCCATCAGACAAGGAAAAATACTAAATTTGCAAGTCAAATATACACCACAGAAACAATACTCGTTTCTTGATTAATTAGGTCAATATATTACCTTCTTCATGTTTGAGATCGAAACAATGAGGGAACGGATTATTGTGAGATGTTTTTTTTCCAAGTTACTTTGAGTAGTTCTCTTCGGTGAGAATTAGAAGAATAAGTAACAAATACACAAATATGAGCAATTCACAACGATGATTAGGGATTCACAAGAATCACAACTCTACGATGAGCTATAAGCACGATTTTTACAAGTAATCATATAAGAATTGATAAATCATAAAACTTATCAGAGTTTCTCCTTATGGTAAGCCCTACAATTGGTTTTCAATCTACCTGTACAAAGATTAGTTTCCAAACCAAAATCCATTTTGCAAATCATATCAGTCCAACACAAGAAAAAGAAACAAAAACAAAACAAAGCTACCTTAAATTTTGTATTTATCCTGGTTTTGTATTTTCAAAATTTCTGCTAAAATTTTCTGTTACTACAATCAAAGATTTTGATCGGTACAAGAAAAGCATTAAAGTATACTTGCAACCAATTAGTTGTTTAATAGTAAATCAAAAGAGACTAAATTTCAACCCTAGTCATTAAAAGCAAGCTTTTTTTATTGTGTATCTAACCTGGTTTTCTTTCGCACAATTTTGGCTTAAAATTTCTGTTATAAAGCTGCAACCAAAGAGTTTAACAAGTACAAGAAATGCATATCTTGTTATGGGAGAAGGTGCCGGGTGGCCGATCCAGCCGCTCATCTCTTTTTTTAATCGATGGCTCGGATCTTAATTGAACAATGGACGGTTCAAATTTGTATGCACTCAGATTAGATCCGGCTAATCTGAGCCGTCTGTGCCAACATGAACGCCTAGATCGGCCGCTCTGAATCCGCTCGGTAGCATCCCGGGTCCTTGTTTTAAACAAAAAATAAAAAGTATTGCCCTAATTTTGCAACAAAATAATAAATTACTCCACAAAAAGGAAAAGCTAGGCAGAATCAGCCTACACAAACCCTAACCCTATTTCAAGCTTGGTAAACAGAAAAGAAAGAGCCGATTCCCACTTTACCCATGATTGTTTAAACTGAATGATCCAGTCAAGAACAGATCATATTCACTTATTCATATACTATTACTTATGTTGTCAAAACCTAATTTTCTTAGCCTTCTCTGATACTAAAAGTCACAAAAATTTCAGAAAACCCAGCAAAATATAAATACATAAAAACACAAAAGTGCTGCACAAGGAGAAGGAGCGACATATCTTCAAGAGGAAATTTAGGCTACAAGAAAGAAAGGAGATTTTTAAAAATAATAATAATAAAATAAAAAACTTAACTGAGGGTCTGAGAGATGTCATGGATACATTAAACACCAAGTCTCCACGGATGCTGCAGATTAGTTTCAGATTCGACAATTCACAGCAAGAAACAAAAACAGTATAAGAAAAAAACAAAAGAGGAAGCTGAAAGGCTTATGAGAGAGAGAGAGAGAGAGAGAGAGAGAGAAATTGCTGGATGAGAAAAGAAAAGATGTTTGTGAGATTTGTTTTATGGAAAGAGGAAGGGAGATGATGATGGGTCGCTGTCGTCATGAGAATCAGAGACTGGAAAGCGACTTGTTCCAAAATACAGTACAGTATTTGTGTGTCTCTGTAAAACGAAACATCCAACAGTACTAAATAACACAAGGGGAAAGTAAAGAGAGAAGGAAGGGCTCTGCTATATACTACATGATAAATCCAAAATCCAGTGTATTAAAACCCCTTTGACGTTTCATATCAGAGGGAGGGGGCTCTGCTCAGGGGAGTGTGGGAGAGAGAAAAACCAAAGGTAAAGAGAGAGAGAATCCCCAGTTTTGCTGTGTGGGCATGTGGGTGTACTCTCTCTCTCTCTCTCTCAAGAAAACTACTGGAGTACTAGTAGAAGGGAAAGGGCAGGCACTAGGCAGGCAGGCAGGGGCTTTGCTTTTCAACTTCTACTCATACATACTGTTCGCATTGAAAATTACACTACGGAGTACTTTTTTTTGACCACCCACACCAACAATTGGTGCACGCTCATGCGTTTTCGCTAAATTAAATGGACTTTAAAGTACTGTAGATGTTTATGTGGATCTTTTGACAAGTCATTCTCTTCGAATACGTAAAATACTATTAATGGGAACGACTTGACTGTTGCCATTAGCCCTATTTAATTTAGCGAAAATGCATCCTGGATTTTCACACACAGGCACAATAAAGAGTCCTTTTTCAACTTCCGAAAAAATAATTTCAAGCACCACATTCATTTTTAAGAAAAGTTATTAATCCGAAGCAATGTTCAAAGATGTTGCGGTGCACCTCTGCACTATAGCGCTGTACAAGGATAATTGTCGATTGATACCTTCTTCTTTCCAAGCGTGTGATTCATAAATTTTTCTGTTGTGTTTACATTGTTACAATTGATTGCGGTAAAAAAATATTAACATCATTCAATTTATTTGCTTGGACTTATTTATGCTATGAAGTCTTTTCATTTTCTTAAGAGAAGATCATGCCATTTGATTTAACAAGTCATTCTCGAATAATGATTCTTTTCTTGAATTGTCTAAAGTTATCCGGGAGATCTTGAATAATCATTCAATTTGATAGGATAATATTTATCGTGGAGGGGTTGGATTCTATTAACTTTCTTTTTGGTCAGAAATTTTTGACGTTACACTTTTTGGTGCTTAGATTTACCACTTGCCGCAAGTGGAGTACGAGTGCAGTTGGTGCGCCTTCTTTATACTCTTATGCACATAGGCAGGGTTCGATTTCCGTAAGCACCAATTTTCCTCTCCACTTCCCCTAGGATAGAGTAGATTAAGTTTAATGAATGACCAAAAAAAAAAATTTACCATTCGCCGAAAGTGTGTGATTTTCGCACTCCCTTTTTTACTAACCACACTTTCCTTTTGTTTTTAGTGGGTAAAATCATCAGAATGGCCTTAAAATTTGTACAATAAATATTTGGATAACAACAAAAATGAAATATTGAAAAGTGGAAGGGTGTTTTGGTAACTTCCCACACAAAAACAAAAAGAGAAACTGCGATTAAAAAAAAAAGGGGTGCGAAAATCACTCTCTTTTGTCGAATCCCTCAAGTATTAGGAAAATGATACTATTGTCACCCCAAAAATTGATGGAGACACTCCAAAATCAATGTCATTCCAAAGCCACTTTTTGGAATTACACTGATGTTGGAGTGCCTCCATTAATTTTTGGAATGCCAATATCATTTTCCCAAGTATTAGCATGATTTTACATTTTTGTATTTAAGTTTATCATGAATGGCCTCTGTATTTTGATGAGAATGGACATCGAAGAGTGGCTGGCTATATTGTTTTAGTTGTGATTCTAATGCATAAATTAGTCCCCTAATGTAATACCTTTGAAGCTCACTGCGTGATGAGGGTTCTACACTACAGGGGGGGATTTTCTTAAGAAAAAATTCCATCTCCAAAACCTCGAGTAGTTTTGAAGTCCCTAATCCGTTCACGTTCAAAACGATGTCATTTTGGCTGCCCTACTGAGCTGTAGCATGGAGCCGCACTACGGTACCCCCGGATCCACATTGTCAGTAATTGGTTCTTCTGGATCCTTCTTTTTTTAACACGGAAACAGGGATAAAGTCAGGATTTTGTAAACGCGGGGGCCGAATTATGAACAACATTTTGAAATTTGAAGGTTCCAAAATCTTTATAAATAATTTGTTTGGTTTGGGTTTTGATGTAGATTTTTTGGGTAATGAGTGGAGATCAGATAGAAAAAAGAAATTAAATTAATAATTGAACAAAAAACTTTTAGAAAACCGTGCGCAGAGAGGTGAATTGAGTTTTGGGATCTAAAACGAGCACATTCTTAAAGCATTTAAATACTAAACACTCAATACAAAACACAATATTTAGGTGCTCTTAATAAACAAAAAAACAACAAAGATTAATACTAAAATTCTATAAAAAAAAAAAAACCCCCAAAACTACGCTGGGGCCGTGTCCCCCATATGCCTCTTCCTAATTCCGTTCCTGCACGGAAGGGTAAGAGAGTAATTCCACTTACCATCTCCACTAGGTAATTACATCAGGATCCTTCAACATACATCACAATATTCTACAATATCCATAAATGTACGGATCTCATGTGAATGTGTAGTTACAGAAAGTCTTGTGCTCTAGCAATAGTACCATGTCCATGTGGTGGTGCTTCAAAAATAAGTCTGGATGCTCCGAAAGAGATTAACAAAACATGAAATGAAAGAGCAGAATACTAAACCAAGAAACCGTTTGACTAATTATACTTTTATCTTCAGCATTTTTTTTTTACTAAAACTTACTTTTCATATTTTTTGTTTAACTTTTCGTCGTAATTTTTGGGATTAGTCGTTTACTTTGTTGACTCATCTCGTCGAGATAGATGATTAATAAAAAAAGAGAGAGGTGAATTTAACAATAATATTGAAAAGACAAACAAAAATTTCAAACCAAAAAAATACAAAAAATATAGTGTGAACTCACTACGTCCTTGCAGGTCGATCACTTCAGAAGATACAAAGATATACTCCCCGTTCCAAAATGCAGTTGATTATGAAAAATCCATATGTATTTAAATGAATTTTTTCTACCAATTTAAAGAACTAATAATTAAAATCTTTAAACTGATGCAAAATAAATAACCGTACTTTTATTTCTTTATCTGAAAAAAGAGGCGACTCATTGTAATTAACTACTATTCCCCTATCTCATTTTAAATGTTCCCTAAGAGAATTCGTGCATTTTCAAACCCTAAAAAATATATTTTTATAAAAAATATATATATAGAAGTATATTTTTTGGGGGTTTGAAAATGCACGAATTCCCGTTTATTGGAGTAAAAGAATAATATGTAGAAATATATTTTTTAGAATTTGAAAATGCACAAATTCTTGCAAGAAACATTTAAAATGGGACAGAGGGAGTAACATAATAGATCCAGGAGTACAATCATTTTGGCTTAAGTTAGAACAGAATCCACTTGCATATGTATCTGTGTCCCACTAACTAAAATAAGTACTTATTTTTTGAATTAAATGTGATGCATTAGTAATATATTATAAGAGAAATAATATGTCTCATAAAACGAAAAATAAATTAAAAAAATAAGTAACTTAGCTGAACAGGGCCTAGATTGTTGAATTTTGGCCCAAAAAATAGTCTTACTAAAACCATATCAATTCAGTGCCTTTATTATGCAGTTATGCCTTGATTTTCCCATGTTCCAAATAAAGCATTAATGAAATTTTTCAATGCTTTGTAATTTTTGGAGTGAATTTACCTCTCAATTAAAAATCAATCTCTCCCTCTCTCTCACGAGAATGCCAGTGGTATCGAAATATGGGGTACCAAAAAGAACGCTGCTACAGCCTACAGGTACACCATTTGCTGTACAGCAGCCGCGCACAGATCAGTTTTGCGTCCGTATCGGGTCTCACAAAGATGATCGGAGCCGCTCATTTTGTTTAAAATACTTCGTTTATGGTCCCTGTAAAAAATCACCTCAATCCGATTCGTGAACACCCTTCCCGATATTGGATTGAGGTGATTTTTTACAGGGACCATAAAAAAAGTATTTTGAACAAAATGAGCAGCTCCAATCATCTTTACAAGACCCGAGACAGGCGCAAAACTGGTCTGTGCGTGGCTGCTGTACCGCCTTTGCTGTGCAAAGCAGACTTTCTGGTACCAAAAATGTATAGATAGCATGTAGGGTTCGCTTTTGGGTCCCACGTGAATAATCCAAACCGTTCATTAATTTTAGAATAAATTTTTGATTGGCCCTGCAAAAAAAAAGTCCAGCTCAATTGGATTTGTATAAGTGGTTGATACAATCTTCCAAGTTTTCTTTCAGAATTAAGGATCTTGAATTTTGAATGAAACTTGAAAGATTAGATTAACAACTTATACATATCTAATTTAGTTGATTTTTTAGAGGGTCACTCAAAAAAATAATTATAAAATTAATGGACGATTTGAATTATTTGTGCAAAACCCGGGCGTGTTTGATAGGATGTTTGGGAGGGGGGATTGGATTAATAATCCCATGAGGCTCCTTAATACCTTGTTTGGTTAGGTTTTTGTGGAAGGGACTAGTTTCCCATGGGATTGTTAATCTCCCAAAATGGGGGTATTAGCAATACCATGGGGGGGTTTGGGGTATTAGCAATGCCATGGGGGGTTACTAGTAATCTCATCCCCATGGGATTGAGCAAGACATGTTTAAAAATCCACCTCAATCTCAATTCTAATCCTAGTCAAAACAAACATGTTATTTATAATTCCACCTTATATATTCTCAATCCCAATCCCAATCCTAATTCTATGCAAAAAAAAATGAATACATGATTCATCCCCTCATTAATAATCCCACCTCATTCTCAATCCCAATCCTAATCCCACCTCATTATAAATCCCCCCAAAACGAAATCTGCAATCATACACGTCCTAAAAGTAAGCTCCATAAGCCGTCTGTACATTTTCGGTACCCTCTATTGCGGTACCAACAGTCGATCTCCACTCCCACACACAAAAAGACAACATACTCCCTCTGTCCCATAATGTTTGTCCGGTCCGCAAAACAAGAACGTAAAAATTGGCTTTGTTTGGTTGAGAGTTTAGTTTAGTTTAGTTTTGCTAGTGGGTGAAGAGAGGAATAGGGTAATGATTGGAGAAAGATGAGAAAGTAATAATTGAAGAAATAGGGTAATGATTGGAGAAAAAAATAGGATAATGATTGGAAAACCAAACTAAAACTAAACTAAACTAGTAACCGAACAAGGTATACAATTTTTGCAAGAAAAATTAAAAGTTTTTTTTAACAATTTACTAGATATCGATGAGTTCTTTTAATTTATGAAAAAAATTTGAATTTTTTCTTGAGAGAAATGCATTATATTTGAGTCTCCGTTTTGCGGACCGGACAAACAATTTGGGACGGAGGGAGTAGAATTTAGGGCAAATTTCACTGACCTCCCCTGAAGTTTCTGAAATTTCACTGGTCTCCCTTACTTTTTCTGACATTGTCAAGATACCCCCTTCCGTTAATTTCTCCCCAAATGGCGTTAACTTTTATCAGAAAATTTGTTTGGATAGTGATTTGAAAAAAAATTCTCAACTCAAAAAATACTCATTATTCATATTTTCAATCATTACTCACACTTATCTCCAATCATTATTTTCATTTCTCTTTCTATCTCTATCTAATCATTACCCATACTTCCAATTATTACTCTCATTTCTTTCTCTCCATTCATAACCCTACAAAAATTTTCAAAAATTTCTCAAAAACTCATCCAAACACAGCATAACACACCCTTGCCCTTCCATATCTTTGCCTCCAAACCAAGGCCCTTCTTCTCCTTAATATTATTATTTTTTGTTTCCTTTATTCTTTCTCACTAAATATCATTGCCATTTTGCACCTCTACCACAACAACTACCAATCTACCAACAATGTAACGACTTTGAAGGATACAATGTTCTCCACATTAATACAGTGGGTTAACAAACACTTAAGATATAATGTGCCTTAATCAACTTGTGATTTTGCTTTTTCCAAATAACAATTAAGCTTGAATTCAAATTCTTACATACTTAAATTACTGCTCAAAACTTCGTATTTGATTTTATAGTCCAATAAGACAATTCTTTATAATCTTACAATAAAGCTACTGGAATTAAAGTTTTTTTGAAGTTAATGAAAACATAAAAGCATACTAATATACCTTAGTTTTTGGGGATGCCAAAAATGATGCATAATTGTTAGAGCTCCAACTGATTTTGGCTACGAGGAGTGTGCATGGGTTAGGATGGGATAAGGGTGTATTTTTCAACCAATCTGTACTAGGCGAGTTGATAACTTTTTTACCTGTCGACCTTTAAAACTAGCGAGTTGGTTGATTTTTTGGCGGTTCGACTCAATTGGTTAAGCGGGTTAAAAAACATTCACTATTTGAGCCTTTTTAGAAACAAATTCACAACTCGTTTAATAAAAGACGGGACAAATGTGTACCCAAAAAAAAGACTGGGAGAATGAATGAGGTGGGTTTACTGTGTACGTTTGTATTTTTCTCTATAAATAGGTGGGGTAATAAAGTGTGGTAGGGACCTTAGCATTTAAGATTTTCAAAGGTGAAAAAAATTTGAGACGTGTTGTAGGATTAGGGGAATTCGAGTAATTAGTTCAATTTTATTTCTGTTTTTTTTTTCAAGTGTAGGGTCTTCTTTTGTCGCGGGGCCTGCTTCAGCATTAGATGCCTGAGATCGATGTTTAGGTTGCTTTGGTTTTTTCCTGACTCTGTTCTGAAATCTGTTTGCCTGATGGGCTTGTGATGAATGAATTGACGATAAAAAAAAAAAAAAAAAACGTTGGTGCAGAGGGAGAAGTCATTCAAATTTGGAAAAGGACACTGAAAAGACAAAAGCCTATCTCGTCTGAATTGAAGTCTGAACCATCCTTGCAGGCATGCCCTCTGGAAAATGCACACTGTAGATTCGATATCACAAGTGCACAAAAAAATATGGCAGATACTCCTCCTCCTACATGCGCATCTGTCTAAGAAACTTGCCCACCGTGTAATAAGTGTTCGCGTGTCAAATTGACGTGGACTGTTCGGTTTGGATTTCGAGAGAGATTTTAGAGAGTAATGGGTAGAGAGAAATAGATTGAGAAAATTTATTGGAAGCCGTGTCAAGGGTTTTTGAGACCCCCACGGCACCGAGAGATTTTTTGGTGCTACTGCAATAATGCCCCAAGTAGGGCTGCACGAAAAAATCCGGTGAAATCGAACGGAACTGTACGTTTTGGTTCTGATTCATGGATTAATGGACTGGATAAGAATTCAAAAATTAGAAAACTGTGAGATATGGTTTGGTCCACGGATTGCTATTTTGGAACCGTGGATTAAATGAACCGGACATGAGATATTTATAACTGTACTTATAAGTGTAAAATATATATGTATGTAATATTTAGGAAATAATTTTACCTATAGTTATAAATTGTTCAATTATAATTTATAAGTAAGTTATAACTAGGCTGCTAATTTATAAATTATTCACTTGCAGGGGAGTAGCGTTAACAAAAAAAAGGGAGTAGCAAAATTATTTCCCTATAACTATACACTAATCTGCAGTGCTTGGACTTGTTTTTTAGTGTCGTTGTTGTTGCAATTAGTTTCTGTATTCTCAGGTTTGTGTAAAAAAATCTTTAACTTCCCAAAAAATATATACTCCAGTATATATAAGCTATTGGGCATGAGTTTGGAATTTATATTAAAAATGAAAAATTTATATGTAATTCATGGATAAAAACCGGAACTGAACCGTGACTCACGGTTTGGTTCGGAACAAGACTGTAGAACTTCTAGTCCGAACACAGATGTATTTTCTTAAAATCGTGAATCGTGGTTCAGTCTTCGGATTCTCAAAAATCCGAACTGATCTAGACCATACATAGCCCTAGACCCAAGGCCTCTCCCTCCCCTCCGACCCACACGATATGAGATGAACTCTACACAAATATGTGGGGTAGAAAGCTAATGGGACATTATTCCAAGAGCACCAAATAAAAGTTTACTTTGTTTTTATCTTAAAATGTAACTACTCACCCCGTCTCATTTTGTTTGCTTGTTATGGAGAATCCGACTATTTATGGAGTTAGAATATTTACTTTGAAAAATGTTCAGATTTTGACAAATTTTTTTTGTTGTTGAGTAAATCGAGATTTTCACAATTACCCATGAGCAATTCACTTTTTTCTTGTTGTGTTAAACTTGAGTATTTAATTACTTCAATTAAAAATAAAGGGGTAAAATTGGAATTCTGCCCAATTTTGGTTGCTAATTTATAAATGAAGTAAACATTTGGGATGACTAAAAAAATTTAAAATATGAGCAAATAAAATGAAACAGGTACATGATCTTCCTACTTGTAAAAAAACTGAAGAATATAATTAACGTTGGGTTACAAAGGAACTCTATTGCTTGTTGCACCATAGTCGGACCTGGGGCGTGCTGTCCCCCCGCGAGTGTGGTCCACTTCAATCTCGCTCCGATAATCGAAAAAGTTCATTTCGTAAAGCTCGTTGAGTAGAACAAGAGTACAAAAAATCAGCTTGATCGGACATCATTAAGTGCCTAATGGAAACATTTATATCTTGAAAATATGGATCCAAAACATTAGATCAAACCCATTGGAACCCATTATTGACAAGTTATATGTGTTTCAATTAGGTACTTAATGATATCCGATCAAATTGATTTTTGGTACACTTATTCTACACGATGAGCTATACGAAGTGAACGTTTCCGATGGACTGTGCTCACGGAAGACAGCACGGTGCTGCCCTTTTGAGGGGCAACACCAACCTCAGATCCCACCACTGTCCTGGAGACTCAAAAGAGTAGAGACTGTTCCCATTTGCTGGTCCCTTCGGGGGATTCCAGCTTAACAAGGACACATCTAAAAAACATCGTCATTACATATGTCATATACTCATTTTCTCTTTTTACCCATCATCATTACTTTTTTCTCATTAGTAGCAATTTTTAGTTTTTTTTTTTTTGAACAGAAATTTAGTTTAAAAGTGAATGATAAAAGAGTAAACTCCATCAACTTTTGCTCATTACTTTTAAATTGAGGAGAAAAAAGTAACAAAGAAACCAACAAAGAAAGACGGAGGGAGTATTAATACGAATACGCTTTCTTGTAGTTTAATCATATGGAGGGCCTTCATTAGATGAGCTAATGCTTTCCCAGTTCAATTCTCTAAGGTTAATGGCGATAATGCCTATGTGACGAGTGATTATTAAGTGCTCCTGGAACATTGCTCCACAATAAAAAAATAGGTGAAAGTACATAAACACCCCCTTAACTATCACGTTTTCTCGTAAACACCTCTTCACATTTAAAAGCGCTCATGGAGACCCCCTCAACTACTGAAAACAAAAAAATGACAAACTCCGTTAACGGAATGAATGAATTGACGAATATGCCCTTATCATATTATACGGTGAAATACATTCCTCTCCCATTCCCCACTTCACTCGATCAGAAAACACTCCACCCATGGCGATTTTCTCTCTCTTCCTCTCCCATTCGTCACTATAATCTTCTCTGCGTAGTGAATCGACAGAAACCCTCGAAGAAGACGCATGCTTTGATCGTGGCAACGAAAGAATCGCAGATCGTGGCAAACCTGAAACCCTTGTTTGAAGGTACGTTTTGTACTAAAAAAAACCCTAGATGTCTGTGAGACAAAGGCACGAATGTTGATGTATTTTGATATAGTATATGATATAGTAGTATGTTATGTATTCTGTATTGGATTATTAGGGTTCTTGGAAGTAGTATTATATGTATTCCGTAATAAAAAATTTGGAGTTTTGACTTGGTTACGAAAAAAATTGGGGCTTTTGTTGTTTTGCATTTGGTTTGGCATTTTAATAGCTTTTGTATGCTCCTGGTCCCCTCGATAAAGGGAAATACATCTTATTTGGTCCCCCCTGTCCGTCCCCCTGTCTGTCTTTTTCCGAACAAGGGCAATTATTGACCCTTGTTTTATGTTTACCTTTTCAGTTTAAAATGGGCTTTTCAACAGTAACACTTCTCTTTTACCATGGAGGTTATATATCTGAGGGACCCCAAAAGAAGTATGTTGGTGGGAATGTGACCCCACTTGACATTGACCCTGACCTGATGTCATACATTGATTTAAGGGCTGTTGTTAAGGAATTAGATTCAGATATCTGTAAGATGTACCAAAAGGGTCCACATCAAACTATGGATGATGGGTTGGTGGGTCTAACCACTGACCAAACTATGTTAGACATATTTGCAATGCACAAGTACAATAACTCTAAAGTGATTGATATTTATATCCATAACCCAATGTTGGTGAAGAACAAAACTAGTGGTGAAGAGCTATCTGCTTTGACTAAGACTGACCCTACTGTGCAAGGTGATGACTTAGTTTACCTTGATGATTTAGTTGACTTTGATGGCACAGTTGACCTTGATAATACCAACTGATGAAGGAGTAATATCAGTTAGTCCACTGGAGGATGATAAAGATGATGATTCTGATAGAGATTGGGAATGTAGTGATGAGAGTGATGAGGGGAGTGATGATGACAATTTTAGTGGCTTTCATGAGTCATCTGAAGATGATGAGGAGGTTAAACAAATGCTTGCCATTAAGAATAGAAATGAGGAAGAAGAACTTAGTGATCAGAGTGATGACCAAGGGTGTTTAAATCTAGAGGATGAGAGTGATGAAGGTGGCCACATTAGCAAGCACAAGTTAGTTGAGTTTAACAAGGACAAGGATATGAAGAACCCCAAACTTTTGGAGGGCATGATTTTCCCTAATGTTCATGCCTTCAGAGCTCTCCTCAAAGAGTTCCACATTAGGGAAGAGTATGAATACACCTACTTGAAGAATGAAGCTACTAGGGTGACTGTTATTTGCAAAGAGAAGTGTGGTTTTAGGTTACCTGCATCACCAATGCATGGTGAGAAATCATTCCAAATTAAGAAAATCAATGCTGACCATTGTTGTACCAGGAAATACATTAACAAGTATGCAACAGTCAAGTGGATAGCTGACAAGTACATTGAGAACTTGACTGATGAACCAAATAAAAAGGTCAAGACACTAAAAAATGATGTTAGGAGGGAGTGGATGTTGGATGTGTCTCGTAAGAAGATTTACAGGGTAAAGAAAGTTGCTCTAGACAAAATCCAAGGGAGTCATGAAGAACAATACTTGAGAATAAGGGATTATTGTCAGATTTTGATCAACAAAAACCCAGGGTCAACTGCACTTCTTAAGGTGGAAAGGATGGGTTGTACTGTGTTTTTCCAAAGGATGTTCATATGCTTTGATGCTCAGGCTAAGGGATTCCTTGCTGGATGTAGACCTTTCATTGGTTTAGATGCATGCTTCTTTAAAGACCCTTTTGGTGGACAACTAATGCATGCAGTGGGGAGGGATGCCAACAACCAAATGTACCCACTGTGTATGGCCACTGTTGAAGTAGAACTAAAGGATAGTTGGGTTTGGTTTCTAAAGAATTTGATACAAATCATAGGAAGACCTGAGAAGAGGGGATGGTGTTTCATGTCTGATAGGCAGAAGGTAACCTTATTCATTGTTCTTTGATATTAATTGCATAAATTGATGTTAATTTCATGGGAATATATTGTTTTGTCCTTATTTTATGTGTTGATTGCAAAGATTGATTACAGGGTTTGATTGAAGCATTCAAAAGATTGATGCCTAATGTGGAGCATAGATTTTGTCTAAGGCATATGTATGCCAATTTCAACAAGATTTATAAAGGAAAAGAGTATAAAGATTTGTTTTGGGGAGCAGCTTCTGCTTACACAGTTCTAGAGTTTACTGAGAAAATGGCAGAGATATATAGTGTTGATAAAAAGGCACATGAGTGGCTGCTTGAGGAGGAAAAAGAGGTTTGGGCTAGAGCCTACTACCACTCTAGGTCCAAGGTTAACAGAATGGATAACAACATGAGTGAGGGGTTCAATACTTAGATAAAAGAAGCAAGGGAGATGCCCATACTCACACTAGTAGAGTCAATTAGGAGACAACTGATGGTAAGGTATGTGGAAAGACTTGAATACAGTAAGAAGTTCAAAGGTAAGTTGTGTCCAAATATTAGTAAGAGTGTTGAGAGGAAAAAGGTGAATGCAAGAACACTAAATATGATTTACTCAAGAGGGGCATTATTTGAGGTGACTAGTGTAGACAAAACCTTTGTGGTTGATATTGGGGAGCACACCTGCACTTGTAGAAGGTGGGATCTATCTGGAATTCCTTGCAGTCATGGATGTGCAGCCATCATTGCTCACAAGGCACAGCCTGAAAATTATGTCAATGAGGCTTACACAACTGATACATTTGTTAGGACTTACAGCCATAAGATCAAACCAATACCAGATAAAAGCTTGTGGCCACAAACTGAATGTGATCCAATAATGTCTCTACCTTTAAGAGTGCCAATTGGGAGGCCAAAGAAGGCTAGGAGAAAAGGAGAGGATGAGTCCAATAATCCTTTCAAGACTAGGAAGCATAGTACTACTACCATATGCAGACAATGTGGGCAATTTGGGCACAATGTAAGGACTTATAAAACACCATAAGATAGTTGGGTTAAACATAAGGGTAAGTACTATGGAAAACAGAAGGCTAGGTTTGGAGGTGGTGTGCCACCAGCTGGTAAGCCAAAAGAAAGTGGAAGTGGGTCTGTTGGCAGAGGAAGGGGGACTGTTGGCAAAGGAAGGGGAGGGGGAAGAGGAACTGGCAGAGGAAGGAGAAGAGGAGCTGGGACTGGGACTGTGACAGTTGAGAAGGGCAATGGCAGAGGAACTGTGGCAAGTGGTTCTATGGCAACAGGTGGTTCTGTGGCAATTGGTGGAACTGTGGCAAGTGGTAAAAGGAAGGCTATTGACCAACCACAGCAAAACTAGGTGTGTATGACAGTTATGCTTCAAATTACTTTAGTTAATTGTGTATAAGAGTCAGCTTCAATTTACTATACTAATGCCTATGACTTATGTGGTACTTGTGCGTGTATTTTGTTAAGGTTCCAAGAGATTGAAAAAAGTTGGTCAATGTTGGTTTTCTAGTCAACAATTGCTTGCGACCTTAATGTGTGTTGCAATAAGAAAACCCCAAGCGTAGGGTTAGGTCGGTTGAAAGCATAATAAAACCCGGAAGTCCGGGATCGATTCCACAGGGAGCGCGTCCATATAGTTAACTTCGGAGATTAGCGAATGTCGAAAGTTTTAGCGTTAGGGCCGCCAACCAGATTCGGCGTTGAGGCGGCCAACTGACTGATTTTGGGAAGAAGGCTACTTAACCTAACTACGGCTTTTTAAATGGAGATTAACTAAAGATTAGGTTAAAGGATAACTAACACCCATAACTCAAGAGCACCCTTGTTCCTCTCTTGCGAAATGACTGGTAAACAGATTAGGGGTTCGGGAACATTTTGACAAACGCTCGGAAAGACATAGCCCTAAGCATCACGTGTGGCAAGGAATCGAAACCCTTGCCTACAAATGATCAAAGGGGTTAACATCTCCAAGCTTTGCTACGTAAAAATGCCCTAAATCATGTTTACTCTTTGAAAATTGATTTTAGAGAGAGAAGAACAAGGAATACTCTTGGTTACGGGACGTTAATCATCCCATAACCTAATCTTGCTACACTACTCAACCATAATCAAAGGGGAAGTGAGATAAACAAGGGTAAGAGAGGGTAAAAACGAAATCATGCTCAAATTAGAAACAAACACTTGATTAAGGAAGAACTCAAGGTTACTTACAACTTTAATGAAGTTCAACCACCCCTAAACCCACCAATCAATGCTCCATTAATGAGGAATTGAGAGTTGGAGAAGAGAGGGAGGTAGAGAGAGAAAGAGCTAGCTTAAAATGATCCAAGATGCCCTAAAAAACGTGCAAGGGGGGTTTATATAGCACCCCTTTTTAGTTACAAAAGAAAAAGAAAAAGAAAATAAAAATCTGCAGAAACTGGGGAATGTCTACCGGTAGACATTGCCATCTACCGGTAGAACGGCTACGTGGCAAGAACTGGATCTGCTTTAACTGGATTTCTACCGGTAGACATTGAACTCTACCGGTAGACATTGGACGATGTCAAATTGGTGCAGGATAGTGGCTTCACTGATCTGGGATTGAACCGGTAGACATTGAATGTCTACCGGTAGACATTGTATTCTGCCAGCCTTCTATCAGCAGCTCATTGCAGGCTTGGTTCCGGGGTTCCACGGCAATCCCCACGCTCCGGAATCGCTCCGATTGGAGCCCTCGGATCAACGGACGTTGTTGGAGCGAAACTTGGCTTTAATCAAGCCTTATTGACGAGAAAAACCTGTAATCACCAAAAACGCACCTTTCGCGCAATATCAATCAAAAACAAGGAATTATGCGCGTGAGCGTGGCAAAAATGAGCGAGATAAGCCCGGTTATTTACACTATCACGGGCTTATCACACCCCCCTACTTAGATTTTGCTAGTCCCTAGCAAACGATGCACAGAAAGGCCAATTACTGAATCTTCCCTAAAACAAGAGGTACGAAACATATGCTCGGAGTTTCAAAAGAGCAAAGGTTACAATAAACTTCATCCAACGGTGCAACAACTCATCCCAATCAACATGCCATGAACTATATCTATCAGACTTATGCAAGTGAAACACGTGAGTAAGCTGAGCAAAGCGAGCTTCGATTCCAGTCCTCACAAGGGCAACACTCCAAAATAATTACAACCCTCAAGCAAAGCAAACGCATCCCATGCTTAGATACAAAAGGCTAAAGCGAAACAGGGCCCAAACAGTTACGCTAGCAGTCAAAGGAAAGCTCAAGAAGAAATAAGCAACGAAATGCAGAAAAGACATAACTAACAGTAATAAAAAGATTCCGAAAAACATTGCAACGAGGCACCAGTGTACTTGACATCAACTAAGGACTTTTGGGGCTTGTAATGAGTTCGGTTCGTCACAGGAAAAAGGATAAGCAACATGGTTACCGGTCTATGCTAGCTCGGTATACTACCCCATGACCGGAACCACAAAAATACGAATACCCCCAATTAAAACCTTCAGTATGACACAACAAAACTAAAGACAGAAAATTAAAACAGACTCGATAAGCAAAAACAAGACTCTACCACCGACTCGATAAATAAAAACAAGGGCTACTCCAAAAACCACCACTACCACATACTACCACCAACACCATCACTGAGCTCCAGGGCCAAAAGCATGCTCGAACATCCCCGGATCGTACTGCTGCTCCACCTCCCGAATTTCCTCCTCATTGAGCTCATCCTCCGAGTATTCAGGGCTACGGTGCTCACCAATAGCCCTGTCTATTGCGAACTCCACAGGGGGCTCATACCTCCTCCCCGTCTGCTCAGCCATCTGCTCGTAAAAGAAGCTTGCCTTATGGTCAGCCCTCCTTTGGTCCTCCTGAACCTCCGCCGTTCTGCACAAAAGCTGACACAAAAGCCTTTTCAGCGTTGACCCTTTCTTCTTCGGGGCAGAGCTAGAAGGCACATTGGACGGGCAAGACTGAGGGTCCTCTTGGGCTTGAGCTTGGGCTTGGGCACGGGCCTCCCTCATTTTCATTACATTTGTCCGGCTCTTATTTTCCGAAGTGGCATTGATGATGCCCGGAGAGCTAGGGTCAAGCCTTTGGTTGTCCAGGGTGAGGCCATTGGCTAAGCACAGCTGGGTGATCATGGCGGGAAAGGGGAAGTTCAGACCTTTTCTATATTCATGTTTGAATTGGACGAGCTGGTCGAAAATCCATTGGGCAAAGTCCATGGTCTCATTTGGATTCATGAACACGTAGAGCAACTCCAATTCATGCTCATACGGGGTTTTCTCCATACCGCGGGGGAACAGGTTGTAGTGCAGGACCTTATTCATGGTCCTGTATTCGTCCTTTAAATCACCCCCTATCTCGGAACGCATCCCATCCTCAAAAACCACAGGGTAAATCACGCCCATATCCATCAACTCCCCACCAGGCCGAGGAAAGGTGATGGTTTCCCCCTCCGGCCTAGTATAGTCCAGGTATTCAGCAATAACATCGGGGGTCACTACTATGTCAATACCACACACAGTGGTCTCAATACTAGCATTAGCAATATCGTACTTCATACGAGAAAAGAAGTCAACGACCCAGTTTTTAACATACCCCTCTACTTTCTTGAAAAAGTGCTGCATACCTTTGTCCCGGATGATTTGAATGTAGGCATTCTCGGCCAAGCTGTGCTCGCAAACTTGCCGCTCGCACGTTACCTTTCGCCCCTTGAGTGTGTTCACCCAATCCATGTGTTTCTTCCTCTCACTCTCCTCCTTCCTCTTCTTCCTCCTCTCCTCATTCTGATCACTAGAGGAGCCCTCGCCCCTCTTCCTTGTGGACATGTTAATCACTTTCCTCCCCGCCTCAGCCTTTGACCGATCGTATGTACGCATTGCGCTTGACATGGTGCAGAGAATTTCGGACCTAGGGTTTGGAAATTTGAGTTTGGGGGTGATTTGGGTCTTTTCGGACAGTTCAGAACAGGGGTAGGGTTTCGATTTGAAATGGTGTAGAGAGGGGTAACGGATGAAATTTTCTGGTTCGATTGGCGGACAGAGGGGTAGGGTTTCGAAAAAGGGAGTAGACAGAGAGACAAGAGTTACCTGAGGTTTGGGGATTTCGGCTTGTTCCTTGCAATTGAGGGTTGGAACTTGAAGGGTCTTGAAGGATTCGAAGATTTTAATGGAGGGTTTGGGTGATTACGGTTGAGAATTGGAAGAGATGAGAGAATGGGGGGTCGTGGGTTTTGTGGGAAGAGAGAGAGAGAAATGATTTTTATGAGGATGGGGAGATAAAATGAACCGACGGGCTCTTTATACTGTTCTCGGACTGGTGCGATCTACCGGTAGAGATTCAATGTCTACCGGTAGACATTGAAACTTGCTCAACTGATGGCTCCTCTGATCTCGAATTGAACCGGTAGACATTGAATGTCTACCGGTAGACATTCCAAAAAAACTGAAATCTGCAGATTTGCTCAGAACACTTCCCAACTTCCAAAACTCACACCAGAAAAGCTTCCAACCTAAAAACACAGCCCCGACCATCCTCCAACCCACCGGTATCCTAAGTTTACAAGGAATTGGGTTTGGACACAGCTCAAACAAGGATCGAGGGTGATAATATGTGGTTTAATCATAAAAGTAATGCCTTGTATCATTTTTTCAAACAAACCTTAGCCTCGTTTGCAATGCATGACCGGAATCAAAATTACCTA
Source organism: Rhododendron griersonianum (assembly GCA_018127125.1). Taxonomy (NCBI): domain Eukaryota; kingdom Viridiplantae; phylum Streptophyta; class Magnoliopsida; order Ericales; family Ericaceae; genus Rhododendron; species Rhododendron griersonianum. The sequence continues at coordinate 39,286,584 of CM030790.1, read as the reverse complement.
AGTATGTACAAGAGAAAAGAAGGCCTAAACTACAGGTACGAGAAACAAGGACACATGGGATACAACAAAATGAATCTCCACTCTGTATGCTCAACCGACTCAAATGCACTTTGGAGATATGATACACACGGTTCATGTAAATGCATCCGGGATGAGTTGCACAAATTTTCAATGGTGTTTTCACATCGAACCCTTGCTACTTACGAACACAGACTGAGCATATGCTAAGTAACTCCATACAAGGGAAGATATCGCAAAAATTTTAAAATTCTACGCAAAAACGAAAACATAAAGCATAAATGTAAACTCCCCCCCAACTTGAAATGAGCAGCGCCCTCGATGCACAAGGACGAAAAATAGGGAGAGGGGACAAAAGAATGTACCGACGGGGTGGAATGTCAACCACCCGATACCTCGACCAAGTTGGAGGATTTTGCGCCATTGTCACCGTCCGTCCGTAGCAAAGCTTCCAAAGCTCATTCCTGCATTCAGGCTTAAGAACCAGCGAATCGGGAGACAAAAGACATTAGTACCGCCGGCTCGTGATAGCCCGGCACAAAAATCATTATGTACAGGTTAATAAACCACCGAATCGTCACGTGATTAAACGGGTACTACTTTTCTCCCCATGTTTCGCTTAAGGTGTCCAAAGCAAAAGAGACAACACCCTAGGCGAAACACAGGTGGCTATACCGGACCACAAAAGATTTGCCCTTACGAACCGGAGCTGGGTACACGACTTATTTGAATAGCGGCGTGTGAAGCTATAAACCCAAGTCGATGATGGGTACCCCCGAAGAGGCCGGGCCTTCCAAACAATTAAGTTCAGAAGTACGCAAAAGCTCCCCGTGGAAACATTTTTAGAACAAATTAGACCAGCGGATTATCAACATAAACCGGATTCTCTAATTTTTCAACCGTATCCTCCACCGCAAAGTTTTCTAAAAATGGTTTTAGACGTTGACCATTGACCTTGGAAATAAAACCACTTGCGGGGTCCAAAATTTCAACCGCCCCGTGTGGAAATACTTTATGCACAACATGGGGGCCCTCCCAACGCGACCTTAATTTTCCCGGAAAAACATGGAGTCTAGAGTTATACAACAACACTTTTTGACCCTCCTCAAAATTTTTTCTTTGGATGGTCTTATCATGAAAAGCTTTGACTTTCGATTTATAAATGTCAGTGTTATCATACGCATCCCTCCTGATTTCCTCAAGCTCACTGAGTTGGAGTTTACGGTGAGCACCGGCATCGGGCAAACGGTAGTTCAAAGATTTAATAGCCCAGTATGCCTTGTGTTCCAACTCAACCGGGAGGTGACACGCTTTACCGTAGACAAGCCGATAGGGCGAAGCGCCCAAAACGGTCTTATACGCGGTCCGGTATGCCCACAAAGCATCGGTCAAACGTTGTGACCAATCTTTCCGGTTTGGATTAACGGTTTTTTCTAAGATATGCTTTACCTCACGGTTGGCGAGCTCGGCTTGGCCGTTGGTCTGCGGGTGATAGGCGGTGGAGACCTTGTGAGTAATGCTATACTTCCTCATGAGGGCTTCAAAAGAGCGGTTGCAAAAGTGGGTGCCTTGGTCGCTTATGATGGCTCGGGGCATCCCAAACCGCGACAAGATATGCTCCTTGAGAAAGTCGACCACCACTTTGGAATCATTGGTGCGAGTGGCAATGGCTTCGACCCACTTGGACACATAGTCCACCGCCAAAAGAATATAGAGAAAACCGCCGGAATTTGGAAATGGGCCCATGAAGTCAATTCCCCAACAATCGAACACTTCCACAACTAGGATATTGGTGAGGGGCATCATATTCCTCCGAGTCACCGCACCTAGTTTTTGGCATTGCTCACATGCGCGGCAAAATGCATAAGCATCCTTATGAAGGTTCGGCCAATAGAATCCGCATTGAAGAATTTTGGCAGTGGTCTTCTTATGGGAGAAATGACCACCACACGCTTCGGTATGGCAAAATGAGAGAATCCCTTGGTGATCTTCGTCGGGCACGCACCGCCTAATGAGTTGATCCGAGCAATATTTGAATAGATAAGGATCATCAAAGAAAAATCTTTTCACCTCACTAAGAAAGAGCCGTCGGTCTTGTGGGGTCCAATGGTTCGGAATTCGCCCGGTGACGAGATAATTTACGATGTCGGCATACCATGGGCAACTAGACACGGCGAAAAGTTGTTCATCCGGAAATGTATCAACAATCGGGAGCTTTGAAGAAGAATCCCCGAATTCAAGACGGGACAAATGATCCGCTACGACGTTCTCCACCCCCTTTTTATCCTTGATTGTGATATTGAACTCTTGGAGCAACAAAATCCATCGGATTAACCGTGCTTTCGCATCTTGCTTCGTGAAGAGGTATTTCAAAGCGGCATGATCAGTGTAGACCATAATGGGGGATCCCACCAAATACGACCGGAATTTGTCTAAGGCAAAGACGACGGCAAGCAACTCTTTTTCCGTGGTGGAATAGTTCATTTGAGCCTCATTCAGGGTTTTGCTCGCATAATAGATGACGTATGGATTTTTGTCTTTCCTTTGCCCGAGAACCGCCCCGACCGCGTAGTCACTAGCATCGCACATGAGCTCAAATGGCAAACTCCAATCCGGTGTTTGCACAATGGGAGGAGAGATGAGACTAGACTTCAACTTTTTGAACGCTTCTTCACAAGCCGGGGTCCACTCAAACGGGGCATCCTTAGAGAGAAGGTGGCACAACGGCCTTGAAATTGCACTGAAATCCTTGATGAAACGCCGATAAAACCCGGCATGCCCGAGGAAGGAGCGGATATCCTTAACACATTTAGGGGTTGGGAGGGTGGCGATAAGATCAATCTTGGCCTTGTCCACTTCAATTCCTTTTCCGATACAATGTGGCCCAAAACGATACCGTTAGTCACCATGAAGTGACATTTCTCCCAATTGAGCACCAAGTTTTTCTCTTCACACCTCGCCAATACCCTCTCCAAGTTTTCCAAGCAAGCTTCAAATGAGTCGCCGAACACCGAGAAATCATCCATAAAGACCTCGACGATCTTCTCGATCATATCACTGAAAATGCCCATCATACACCGTGAGAAGGTTCCGGGCGCATTGCATAAGCCGAATGGCATGCGGCGATAAGCGAACGTTCCAAACGGGCAAGTGAACGTCGTTTTCTCCTGATCGGCTAAGGCGACCTCAATCTGGTTATACCCCGAATATCCATCCAAGAAGCAATAATACGCGTGCCCCGCAACCCGTTCCAATATTTGATCAATGAAAGGCAGAGGAAAGTGATCCTTCCGAGTGCTAGCATTAAGCTTCCGGTAATCAATACATACACGCCATCCGGTTGTGACTCGGGTAGGAACTAACTCGTTGTTGGCGTTGGGCACCACGGTGATGCCGGATTTCTTGGGGACTACTTGGATAGGACTAACCCATTTGCTATCGGCGATCGGATAGATAATTCCCACATCTAAGAGTTTCAAAACCTCCGCTTTCACCACATCTTTCATTATGGGATTCAAACGGCGTTGTGGTTGGCGAGAAGGTTTGATGTCATCTTCGAGGGCAATGTGGTGGGAACATATTGTAGCGTCGATCCCTTTGATATCCGCGATAGTCCAACCAATAGCTTTAGTATGCCGCTTCAAAAGGTCAAGGAGTTGGGATTCTTGCAAACTGCCAAGAGAAGAAGAGATCACCACTGGGTAGGTATCATTTCCACCCAAGAAAGCATACTTCAATGTATCCGGAAGGACCTTCAACTCGAGTTTTGGTGGTTTGATACTCGAGGGAAGGGTCTTGCACTCAAGAGGAGGCAACTCTTCAAATTTAGGAGACCATAAGTCCGTCCCGCACACATCGGCCATATCAAGCAAAGAGCACAAATACTCCACCTCCGGTGAGTCTAGAAATGTTGCTTCTTCGGTGGTAAGACACACCTCCAACGGATCCTTGCATAACACATTGTCCACATGTTCTTGGACCAATGAATCGATAAGATTGACTTCATGGATGCACTCATCGTCCCCCATTTGACTTCCAATATTGAATACGTTCACCTCCATCTTCATATTGCCAAAGGTAAGGTTGAGCAAACCACTCCGACAATGGATAACGGCATCGGCCGTAGCTAGGAATGGACGCCCAAGAATGACCGGAGTTGATGTTACCGCTTGAGAGGAGGGGACCGGGCAAACATCCAACACGACGAAGTCCACGGGATAGATAAAATTATCAACTTGAACAAGCACATCCTCCACCACTCCACGAGGAACTCTAATGCTTCTATCGGCCAATTGCAACGTCACCGGTGTTGGCCGCATCTCTCCCAAGCCAAGTTGTTCATAAACCGAGTACGGAAGCAAGTTCACACTAGCCCCCAAATCTAGGAGAGCTTTCTCAATCTTCTTGTCACCAATGGTGAGTGAGATGGTTGGACAACCCGGGTCCTTATACTTCGGAACCGCATTGGTTTGGATAATAGAGCTCACTTGCTCCGTCAAGAAAACCCTCTTTTGAACATTCAACTTACGCTTTTGAGTGCATAAGTCTTTGAGAAATTTGGCATACGTAGGAATTTGCTTGACCGCATCCACCAACGGTATATTGATTCTCACTTGCTTGAACAACTCATAAATCTCGGCATTGGTGTTGGCATGGGCCGGCGCCTTCAACCTTTGGGGAAACGGGGCCGGTATTTGAGAAACGGGGGCCGTTGGTTCTTTGTCTTGAGATTTTTCCGGTTGCTCACCAACGGGAGAAGGCTCCGAGGTTGGTGAGTCAATAGGCTGATCCGGAACTTGCACAATGCTTGGTGTCACCCGTGGCTTGATAGGCTTGGGAGGAATAGTCTTGTCAACTTCCTTGCCACTCCGCAATGTTGTAATGGACTTGGCTTGCTCGGGACTAGGCACCGAAGAGCTTCCCACAAAATGTTGTCCTTGCGGATTTACTTGGGTTTGAGTCGGAAGTTTCCCCCTCTCTTGTTGAAGTAACCCCACCGTGTTGTTCAATTTGACCATTTGTTTGTTGATCTCCCCCAACGCTTGAGTGGTTTGGTCATTGAGCGTTGCTTGACTTTGGACAAAAGAAGACATGATATCCTCCCATGACCGCTTGGGCGGTTGAAATTGATTTGGCATTTGCCCATGAGAAGGTCCCGGCGGTGCAAACCCCGGTGGTTGTTGATTATGGGGAAACCTCGGCGCTCCTTGAGATTGAGGAGGCCGGAACGCTTGTTGTTGTGGTTGTTGATGTTGTGGGACTTGAGGAACTTGTTGAGGTCCGGGAGGTTGCGGGTCAATCCATCGGAAGTTGGGATGAAACTTCCATGCCGCATTATATGTTGAAGAATAAGGGTCAAGCCGTTGATTAACGGCATTGACCTCCACTGGACATGGAGCCGTTCCTTGGAGAATATCTTTGACGGCAGGGAGCATTTGGCAATCTCCCGTGGCGTGCCCTGAAACATCACAGATAAAACAAAATTCTTCCACCTTGCCCACCGAAGCCACCCCCGCCACTTTATTAAGTTGTAAATTTTCGATTTGGCGGGAGAGCTGGGCGACTTTGTGTGCAAGGTCATGTTGTTCATTGAGTTGGAATTTTCCGGGATTGCTCGATCCCGAATTAAGCATGTTTCTCTCGGAGGGTTCCGAGCAATCCCAGGACTGCGTTTTCTCCGCCAACTCCTCGAAATAATCCCACGCTGCACTAGGAGTTTTGGCCATAACTCCACCCTCAACCATGCTATCCATTAGGAGTCTTGTGCTCGGAAAGCACCCCTTTAACAAAATTTCCACTTTTTGAAAGGGTTCGAAGCCATGGTGGGGGATGGAGTTAAGCAAATCCTTAAACCTTTCCCAATACTGATAAAACGATTCCCCCTCCTTCTGCTTAAAAGTTTGGATTTGACTTATAAGCTCTTTCGTGAGATGAGGGGGAAAGAATTTTTTGTAGAAAGCCTTTGATAAATCTGCCCAATTCGCCAAAGATTGGGGCCTCATATTATTCAACCAGAGTTTGGCCTTGTCCTTGACAGAAAACGGGAAAAGTTTAAGTTTTGCCGACTCCAACTGGGCAGGCGTAGAAACTATTGTCGACACCATTTCCTCGAATGCCCGCATATGCGTGTACGGGCATTCCTTATCTTTTCCGTAGAATGAAGGCATTGAGTTTAGGTGATGCATTTTCACCGTAAAATTATTCGCCTCAGTCGCGGCCGGAAGAACTATGGTAGGAGCCGGCGTAGTACGTGCCGGATTAAGATAATCACTCATAGTTCTTTCAGCCGCACCTGGGTTGCCTCCAGCACCATTGCCTGCCATTGTTTCTCTCGGAGGGGATCTTATTACAAAAGGAGTTCTAACGGGTGGTGGTGTCCTTGCCCTAACCCGACGAGGGGTTTTGGGACGAGGAGGAGAAAAGGACCGGTGAAGCCTTCTAGATTTAGGACTCCGAAAGGCTCCCCGGTGACCACCGCGCATACACTTAGAATCCTTCCCAGAGAAACAACAGTTGACAAAACAGAATTAAGCAGACAAGAGGGGCTATGCCGCCGCCTCCTAACAACAACAATCAATGAGGGGCTATGCCGCCGCCTCAAAAAGTATGCAAAGAAAGTAAAAAGGCAATTTATACTTACACTAGCTTCGTTAAACCTCAGGTTAGAGACACGCTCAGGTTAGAGGTATCCACCAGTTTAAGCATAAACTACGCAAAGCAAAAGTTAAGCGAGATACTTACAGTGGTTTGGCGAACCTCCAATAAGCTATAATAATAGAAAGCGCTCCCCGGCAACGGCGCCAAAAATGCTTGCGACCTTAATGTGTGTTGCAATAAGAAAACCCCAAGCGTAGGGTTAGGTCGGTTGAAAGCATAATAAAACCCGGAAGTCCGGTATCGATTCCACAGGGAGCGCGTCCATATAGTTAACTTCGGAGATTAGCGAATGTCGAAAGTTTTAGCGTTAGGGCCGCCAACCAGATTCGGCGTTGAGGCGGCCAACTGACTGATTTTGGGAAGAAGGCTACTTAACCTAACTACGGCTTTTTAAATGGAGATTAACTAAAGATTAGGTTAAAGGATAACTAACACCCATAACTCAAGAGCACCCTTGTTCCTCTCTTGCGAAATGACTGGTAAACAGATTAGGGGTTCGGGAACATTTTGACAAACGCTCGGAAAGACATAGCCCTAAGCATCACGTGTGGCAAGGAATCGAAACCCTTGCCTACAAATGATCAAAGGGGTTAACATCTCCAAGCTTTGCTACGTAAAAATGCCCTAAATCATGTTTACTCTTTGAAAATTGATTTTAGAGAGAGAAGAACAAGGAATACTCTTGGTTACGGGACGTTAATCATCCCATAACCTAATCTTGCTACACTACTCAACCATAATCAAAGGGGAAGTGAGATAAACAAGGGTAAGAGAGGGTAAAAACGAAATCATGCTCAAATTAGAAACAAACACTTGATTAAGGAAGAACTCAAGGTTACTTACAACTTTAATGAAGTTCAACCACCCCTAAACCCACCAATCAATGCTCCATTAATGAGGAATTGAGAGTTGGAGAAGAGAGGGAGGTAGAGAGAGAAAGAGCTAGCTTAAAATGATCCAAGATGCCCTAAAAAACGTGCAAGGGGGGTTTATATAGCACCCCTTTTTAGTTACAAAAGAAAAAGAAAAAGAAAATAAAAATCTGCAGAAACTGGGGAATGTCTACCGGTAGACATTGCCATCTACCGGTAGAACGGCTACGTGGCAAGAACTGGATCTGCTTTAACTGGATTTCTACCGGTAGACATTGAACTCTACCGGTAGACATTGGACGATGTCAAATTGGTGCAGGATAGTGGCTTCACTGATCTGGGATTGAACCGGTAGACATTGAATGTCTACCGGTAGACATTGTATTCTGCCAGCCTTCTATCAGCAGCTCATTGCAGGCTTGGTTCCGGGGTTCCACGGCAATCCCCACGCTCCGGAATCGCTCCGATTGGAGCCCTCGGATCAACGGACGTTGTTGGAGCGAAACTTGGCTTTAATCAAGCCTTATTGACGAGAAAAACCTGTAATCACCAAAAACGCACCTTTCGCGCAATATCAATCAAAAACAAGGAATTATGCGCGCGAGCGTGGCAAAAATGAGCGAGATAAGCCCGGTTATTTACACTATCACGGGCTTATCAACAATCAAGTACTTCATCATCAAAGTTTGCACCAGGACCTCGCATACTAGGAATGGAAAAGTTGTGACTACTATTTCCTCTAAAGCCTCAAAATGACTTGTAAGTGACTGAAGTAGATAGGTTGTTTTTTGTAATGCCTTTTGAATGGCTAATGTCTTTTTGTAATGCCTCAAACTAAAGTACTTTATTTTGCCAATGCCTTTGTGCCTCAAAATCAAGTACTTTATTTTGGCAATGCCTTTATGTAAGGCATAATACTTTATTCTGGTAATGCCTTAGTGGAAGGCTTTTTGTATTGCCTTTGTGCAAACATTATGACTTGTGCTTTTGTAAGGCTTATTTTGGTATGGCTAGTGACTGTGTTTGTAAGTCGTTAATGGAATGTTTATTCTAGTAATGCCTTTGTGGAAGGCTTATTTTGTGCTACCTTTGTGCAACATTATAGGAACACATGCTCATTGAAACACAAACCACATATTTCATTGCATTGCATTAGTGTACAAAAGCACAATGCATTACCAATAGTTCATGGCAGGTACAACATCCTCTCAGAGGTGGGTTTCCAATTACCCAACCAAACTACCAAGAGTAAACCTATGACTACCATACACAGTACATTGCATTTCCACATCATTTCATTTTTCTTCTTCAATTCATGGTTCATTCTCCACAGCTTGTCTATCTTCTTCATCATCTTTTTCTTGTCCATTTCTGCAGATTCATTCAACCTCTTCAAATCCTCCTTCCTCTCCTGCAGGTCTTTGACCTTCTCCTGCAATTTCCTACCATACTCTAGTCCTCTAGGACAAGTAGGAGGATCAACCCATATGAAAAAATTGCATGCATTCTTCTCCTACAAACCCATTATAAAACTAGAAATTAGGGCAAAGATTTCAGAAAAAAATGAAATTAGGGTAAGGAATTCAGAATTTTTTTGGATTATTGTATGCAATAAACCACCTCGTAGTTCACACAGCCCAAGAATCTCCTTCCAGGGTTGGCATATGTTTTTGAAGTCCTCAAGGGGGCTTTTTCTCCACAACCGCAGTAAGCATCACCGCAGTTCTGGGTTTGCTGTAGCTGTAGCTGTTGCTATTGTTGCTACGGCAATGGCGGCTGTTGTTGTTGCTGTTCACAGATGCCATGGCTAGAGAGAGAGAGAGAGAGAGTCACCTGGACTATAGAGAGAGAAAGGAGAAAGAGAATCACTGGGTTTCTCTGGGAAACAAGATGGATATAGTACTGAAGAAGGGCATTTATGTCCTAAAAAGGCCCATGTGACTGACATGTGGTCATCCAGCTAACGATTTTGAGACGGAAGGGTGTCACATGGGTAACAGGATTAGTTGAGGGGGTCTCCAAGGGCGCTTTTAAATGTGAGGGAGTGTTTATGAGAAAACGTGATAGTTGAAGGAGTGTTTATGTACTTTCACCTAAAAAATACTCCTTATTAAGTGCTCTTGGAACATTGCTCCACAATAAAAAATACTCCTAGAGCACAATTCCTAGAGCCCCCATGCGTTGTGAGAAGGGGAACAACGTTCCTAGAGCAATATTCCCTGAATTTTTTGAGAAATTATTCAATTCCCCAGGAGCATTGTCACGTAGTGTCCTAACTCTTCTCTCCGTCACAAAGTGTGTAGAACCCCCACAAATGTATGGTGGAGAGGCGGTTGGGCACCACTTGGCAATGGCACTGAATAATCACTCAGTATTTTCTAGATGCAAGGCAAGTCACTTTTGCATCATCACGGAGCCATTTCTCAAAAACCCACATCTCAACTACACTGAAGCCTTCTCCCAGTAATTCAATAAACAATCTTCTAATGCTTTAACAGTAAAAACAATTACTTGCCAAAACTAATTTACACAATCTCAATTGGAAGACGTATTTGAACAAACAAGAGCTTTGTTATCATCATTCGGCCAAACTGGGCTCGCCCCCCACATCTCCACGAATAAAACCAAAGAATTCATCTTAAGATCAGCTTTGCCTGATTAAAGAACTGTATGGTAAGCGAGTTGGAACCGGGCTCTATATGTCTTTCTTTCCTCCATTGCTTATTGAATCATTTGCAGATTTTGAGCTACACAAGATGGAAAAGTGATAAAGCAAGGTTTAACCTGAATGAAAACCAAATTTCGAGGATGAGAATTGTGGGGTGAAAAGAGATAAAAAGCACTTACTGCCCAGCGGTTTTATGCAGCAGGAATTGCATTATAACCTTCTTTCTCTATACGTTTTGCTACGGACTCCTTTCCTGTTTCCACAATTCTTCCGCCCTCCTGCAAGAAAATTGGAATTTTCTGTAAGGTATAAATCAAAAGAATGACAAGGCAATAAAATCTTGCCTAAAGTTTCACATGCTTAGCTACAAGAATGTCTTAAGAAATCCTAGATGCAGGAACTAGCTATTATAAGAAATATGGGCTTCAATGTTGCAGTATATCTAGCAAGTAGCAATAATTATACTTTAAAAGACTTCAACATATGAAAAATGCAGTTTTCCACTAAGGATATGGAGAAACAAAACCAATATTTGTTCAAGCATATATCTTTGGGCTCTTAAAAGTTCTCAACATCTTAATTCTCGTTTTAATAAATGCAGCAAATGTGAAGCCATATACAAGGCAATATGAACGCAAGTAGATGCTTCAAACCCTGAGACCAGTGGGGGTCACAAATATAAACAGACAATTATATTACATCAGCAGATCCTTGACGTCAGGAAAAATGCAAAGCTCAGGCACATGCTAACTTGAATGTGGGAGATGGGTGTACAGCTTGCTTGGCAGGTTCACCGAAAAAGAGGACTTCTGTTTTGCTTTCCAAGTTTACTATGCAATTGCGCAAATTTATCATCTAAAACATAGGCAACAGAAACCTTATAGTGGACTACACAAAACACAAACATGCCATGGTATGAGAAATGTAATTCAAATAAAACAGTAGGTTGCGGTTTACGGACTATAGATGCAACGTGCAATGAAGAATTGATTAGTTTCATTTCAATCCTATCCTCTTCGATAAACTCCTTGTTCAGAAAACATTACAGTAGCAAATTGCTCACCATAATATGGACGTAAGTGGGTTTAACGTAGTCCAAAAGTCTATGATAATGAGTGATCATCAAAACAGAATTCTTGGCTGTCAAAATCCCATTCACAGCTTTGGCTACATCTCTAAGTGCATCAACATCTAACCCAGAATCAATTTCATCTAATATAGCCAAGTCTGCACCCAGAACCTGCAAAACAGACACAAAAGGGAAAGCTTTAAATCCTGCTATGTGTTACCCGTGTTTGGACAGAGGAAGAAAGGAAAAAAGAAAATAAATCAAATAAAAAATTAATAAAGAGATATTAAATTTAAATAATGTAGTAGAAACCCTTATGTTGAGTACTTGACCCCAAGTTACATGTTAAATTGTACCATTGAGCAAGAGAATAATGTTGTGGCAACAAAATCAATGGGTTGGAAAATATAAAAAAAATGCAAGTATGCGTTTCCACATTCTTGCTGGAAATGGGTAAATATAAGACTTGCAAGCATGATACCATTAGTATCATTACCACCAAATTTATCAATTTTATCTCGATTCAGATATTATCATTAACTTTCCCCAAGAAATGGAATCCAAATTGCCGCTGCTTTCCACTTATCAGTTGATCCTGCACCAAGTTAATATAAGTTGGAAACAGCACTAAGGAATTCTCAGGTGACTGGTGTCAAATTGATAGACCACTGCACTGAACTCCAATTCATGAAGAGAAAAGGAGCCCTTCCCAATCCAAAACAAGGAAAAGCAGAAAAGAGTGCTACCTTCTTGAATTAATATAGTAGAAAAACAAATAGCAATGAAAAGGTCTTCCTTATGGGAATTATCCCTCATTGGCTATTTCTTGGACAAAAAACTTTCATTCCACTAAGTGCTGGGCAGAAAACAGTTGCGGAGAGGATCTTGCTGAGGTATTCTCTCTGAACCATGGTTTTGATAAAATATTTAGAATACTCCATTATTCTGGAGGGAAGCTTCTTATTATGAAGAAATGGAACCCAGACATCCAACTGACTCGAAGTGAATTTTAATAAATGCCTATCCGGGTGAAGTTTTTATTCCGTTACAACTTTGGCATAAGGATGGGATTAGTTTCTGGGAACTATATTAGGCAAGCCTTTCTACCTTGATGAAGCTACTTAAAATATGAGTCGGGAGAACTTTACAAAAATTTGCATTGAGATGGATGCATATACCGTTGTTCCAAAATCTTTGAAGATTATAGTGAATGGAAATTATTCTGAGATCAATGTAGAGGTCTCGATTGTCTCCTAGTATTGCCAGTACTTCACAACGCAAATTAATTGGTTGACCGACAGTATCTCGACCTATGGAAACCCCATAATGTAATTCCTTCGGTATTCTTCCATTAGATGTCACCTTAAACCTCCTTTAAAATCTTCACATCAATTTTGGAGGTAGAAGGAGAAAAGGATTGAAGGTACTCTTAATGAAAGGCAAGAGATCAGTATAAGGGGAATGAGAATGAGAAGGGAAACAGGGATGGAAACGTGAAAGAATTTGTGAGAAGGGAGTGAAAGCTTATATTTCTTCCACCGTATCCAATTTTCTACAAGAGTTTGAAATCTCAAAATTTTAAGTTAAGCGCAGGAAGAGATGTTGAAGGATGCAAACAACGTATGTGTACAAGATGAACGTATCCATAGTACTTCAACAAAAGAGGACAATAGGAGGAAACTCAAAGATAAGCTGCATCAAATGAGGGGTGCACGAGCTAAGACGGGTGTCCTACAAAGGATAGTTGGTCCTCCTCCACCTAAAGCGAAAGAGAATTCAATTCCTCATGAACCACCTTAGTCTTGAGATGACATTCTCAAGTTGCTAAGTTTTTCCTTTAGTATTTGGATGCTTATGTTGAGTGGTAAGTGCTTTTAGTTCTTCAGATTGGGTTGTACCTTTGTTTTCTTTCTTGTCTACCCAGTTTGCAAGAGGAGTGCTTTGTTCAAGCTTAGCTAGAGTATTTGATCATTCATGTAATATGCTTTTTTTGGTTAATAAAACTAACTTACCAAAACAAAAAAAAAAAACAAATAGAGGTGAAAAATCCATACCGCAAGTTGGAAAATCTCATTGCGCTTCCTTTCGCCGCCGCTAAACCCTTCATTTACATTTCTATTTAAGAAGTCTACTTTCATATTCACAAGCTCGAGTTTGGGAGAGATGTAGCCGTAGAACTGCAACAATAAAATCTTATCAGTAACTTAGAACAACTAAATGAAGCCCCAAACTTCTGCCTAATTTCCTAAAGCAAAAACTATCATGTGACAAGATTGCTTCTTTCTTTTACACGCAGGTGTCAAATAAAACTAGGAATTAAAATTGTGTGGATCACATACGATTCAGAGAACATCTCTCACATTACATAGAAAGTAAAAATTAAAAACCCGCGATGAATTATAAGAATAACAGATGATGAGCACAAAATATTGACCCATAGAAGCTTCGATATCATATGCTGTTAGTTCTTAATTGTGATAATCGGCTATGATTATTATCTTTTTGGTCATTTACATTGAATTATTAATTTGGAGGAAAAGGCTTTTTGGCAGTGGCGTCTCCAGGATTTCTCGGGAGGGTATTCAAAAGACACCTTACAATATACTACCCAATATTTTAAATGGCGTTTGCCGCTAGTCGGGCGGTGACCCACCGCCAAGCACCAAACCCGCCTAGGCGCCACCAAGCAATTCGGCATTTTTTTACAAAATTCAAGAGATTATTTTTAATACAATATGTACTGAAATAAAAAAATAAAAGAGACTAACTGTTTTTATATTAAAAACTATGGTTACAAAATTAAGTGATCCAATTTTCAATCCGTTTCAACCAGTGCGAAGATCTTATTTTTATGATCATTTTATCCTAAAGGGTCATAATTAATATTTGCCTCTAGGGCTCTCAAAATTAAGTATATGCTCTTCATTTGGTTCTATTGCTCTCTTAGGGATCTCATATGACAGACCTAGAGCCAAAAATTAATTATGACCCTTTAGGATAAAATAATTATGAAAATAATATCTTCGCACTGGTCCAAACAGATTAAAAATTGAAGTAACTTAATTTTGTAGACTGTTTATATATTAAGAAATATGATGGAAAAATATATAAACGGTCTCAAATAAAGAGAACAAAGACCCGTAATTTTATCACTGATCAGTAGTCATTATGTATGAACTGGGTGTTCAAAAATTTGTGAATTGGGTGTTCATTGATGTATGGACTGGGTGTTCAAACTACTTCAAAGCATGGGTTATCCTAAAATTTCTACATGTATTATAGCAAATTTTTTTTTTTTGGGTTTTTGGGTGGTCATGTGACCATGGTGGTCTCCATGTGGAGCCGCCACTGCTTTTTGGTCCCTTTCGTCCAGTGGTTAGGACATCGTCTTTTCATGTTGAAGACACGGGTTCGATTCCCGAAAGGGATAGGTATTAATTCCTGGCCGCTTTCTGCCAGTGTTCATTGCTGAGTGATCGCTCGCTATCTGGCTGGAAAAGGTGGTCTGGAAGCTTCCTCTCTCCAAGCAAGCAAGACAAGATCACCACTTCTCTTAGTAATGGACTTCCTTTAATTCTTCCCTAGTCTTAGATGTCCTTTCATAGATTCTCGAACCTCCGACAGACAGAATCCCCATGCATACGTTCTTTCTCTCCTCCCCTTTTTTTTCTTTGGCCGTTTTTGTTAGGCATTGAACCCCACCTTAGGTGCTGAGTGGTGTCCTTCCCCCCCCCCCCCGAATACATAGTTCCGTCTATGGAGCCTAAAGCTTCAACCATGGCAGTAAGCCGTAAGTTGGCCTAGTCTCTTGCCCAGACTTCGCCTTCTTCAGTGGACAAGTTGAAGCGTTCAATGGTTCTTTGGCCTACCACCAGTTGACTGAAGACTTTATTATTGGTATATCGATCGGTCCAGCACGGATTGAAATAGGAGCCGGTTCGACAGGAAGCTTTTGAAAACGCAGTGCACCCAAGTAAATAAGGAACGAGATGAATACAAAAGTTAAACGAGCATCCCACACCCAAAAGGTACCCCACATAGGTCTTCCCTGCAACCCATACAATTTATATTTCGGCCGTTGGAATAAAAAGCACAAAGTCAAATTTTACTTGTGTTAAGCAAAGCCCGTGATCAAATTAATTCAAGTGGTGGGTCCAGCTAACTATTTCACTCAAGTAACTTCAGTCAAGTCCTATTCTTATCATGAAAGGAAATTGGGCAAGAATGGAAATTTGCCTTTAGATTGGGTACCTTAATGGAATGGTTTTTTGCCTAGGATTTTAAAGGAGGGGACTTCGATGTAAAAGAGAAATCTAGCTCTTTACTCATAATTTTCAGCAATTAGGTGCAAGAATTTGTGTTGTTCGAAGGCAATCGCCAATGTTGGAGGAAAGCCTATGTGGAATTAGTTAGTGGGCCTAACAATAAGAGTTTTGGTAGGATTTGATTTTGGGGAAAGTAAATCTTCGGCTCATATAAGAGAGATAGTAGGGTTGAC
This sequence comes from Rhododendron griersonianum, assembly GCA_018127125.1. Classification (NCBI taxonomy): domain Eukaryota; kingdom Viridiplantae; phylum Streptophyta; class Magnoliopsida; order Ericales; family Ericaceae; genus Rhododendron; species Rhododendron griersonianum. The sequence goes on along the minus strand of CM030790.1, from coordinate 39,270,802 downwards.
TGGGAAAAGAAGAAAAAACAAAAGCATTGGGCAGAAATATTTTATTCTTTGTAAGCCGTTTTCCAATGGAGTTTTATTATCTTACGACTATACGTTTGACTCCATGAGTGGTTAATCCTTTAAACTAGGGCTTAGGATGAAACCCATAAAGTTTATTGATTGATCTTTTGCGTATGATTTCTCCAACGTGCGTTCATAGTTTATTGTTCTTGGCTCAATTAATTAAAACGGATGAAACTCGGGTATAGATTTAGTCAGAAAGGGTTTTAGATATTATCCCATTAATTGAATTACTTGGTTATAAAAGTTGATATTGAAGCACAGGGTGTCCAATGTGATTTCTTTTCAACGATACAATCGATGATTCGGTCTTATACTTTAAAGTAGAGGGAGAACATACTTCCGTTATAAATAAAAAGGGCTTAACGAAATATAATCATGATGATTAAGATTGACCTCTAAATGATTGTGTAGAAATCAAAGGAAAAATCATTGCGTAAGATTAATAGATAAATAATTATGGGCGTGGTTTCCAAAACCTTAGTTATTTTTCTCAATACATAATCTCTACCTTATTTATGCACCAGTTTAATCAATAATGCTACCCACATAGACATCACACATAGATTCTTCACAGAAGCGATGATGTGGCAAAAAAAGGGCCCCACTCCCTCTCTCACTGCCCTCTCGTTTTGGACTGAAAAAATTCAATTTTCACAAAACCCAATTCTGCTCCACCTCACCAGACACAACGCACCAGCACCCACCAGCACCACCAACTGCTGCCCACTGGAGACGCAACCGACCGCTATCCACCGCCTACGAGCACCAGATGCACCCCTAAGATTTTTCACAAGTGTGTTTGTGTTGTTGCACAGAATTCCAAAAACCAAAATACAGATCGCCGCCCGACCAAACACCACAGACGCCACTGACCAGCACCAAAGCAGCCCTCTTCTCCCAGACTCCTATACGCCGCTCTTGTGAATTCTTGATTTCTTCTCTCTTCAGAAGGAAAAAGGGCAAAGAATGATTCCTCTAGAGCAAAGAAATGTCAAAATTTACATGACTCTCCGCTGTTGCGCAAAACCCAGATTGGGTTCATAAGCTGTTTACAATAGAAGGTTGAAAAGAAACTAAAAAAAAAACAGAAAAACAACAACAGCCAGAATGGATTAGAAAAATCCTCCGATTGGCCAAGAAAGGATTAGAAAGAAGGAAGCACCATCTCCATCCAAATCACGTCTTGCAATGTTTCTTCCCCAAGGTGGGTTTACCCAAAATGTTTTCCTTCCATTCGCCGTTACTTTCGCCCTCGTTGGGCACCATCTCTTGCAACCGTTACGATCATCTAACGCGGGTCATCCTCAGCGGAATGACAATCTATTATCTGACGTTCGCTGCCATCACGGGCGTCTACCATGCATCACTGAAAATACCATTTCTAGAAAAGGCCCAGGAAATTTTATCAGTTTAATAGGCGGTGGATAGCGGTTGGTTGCGTCTCTGGTGGTAGGCAGTTCTTGGCGGCGGTGGGTGCTTGTTCGTGGTGTGGTGGGGCAGATATGGGTTTGGGGAAAATTGTTTGTGGCCCTCAAACCAAAACGAGAGGGGGGGAGAGAGTAGGAGTGGGACCCGTTTTTTTGCCACATCATCGCATCTGTGAATAATCTGTGTGGGTAGCATTATTGTAGTTTAATTTGGATTAAGTTATTTTTCCTATAAAAATCAAGCACGTCCCTATGGATTTGACCTCGCTCTTACATAACTATACTTCGATACGATTTGCGCGATTGCAAGTAGTACATTAAAATTCTACAACAACAAATACAAAGATACATAGAAGCGAGAGAAATATACTATCCAACCACAATGCATAGCAGTGAGACGAAGATACAATTCAACCACACACTCTCACCTAAGTACTTGCCAGAGCAGGGAATATCAAATCATTATATGAAGTAATAGTATCTCCGAAGCACATATGCTGCCAAATAAAAGAAAAACAAATGATTCATAGTAATCAATGATTTTGATTCAAGCTCAACACTCTATTGCTATGACAAATACATATATGTGGTAGTCTAGTAGAACATATTGCTCTTGCAAACAAAAAAGAGAAAATGACACATTTTCCCAACTACTCTAGTTACTTGCAACCTATGTAGCATGGATACGGACACGGGACACATGTTGTTTTTATTAAAATGGGGACAGAGAGACGGCAGGAGACACAATAAAACAGATAAATTACTCAATATATTTATTTTAAACTAGTGAATACATAGTTAGATGTTGAAGCATGAAGCATCAATATGCCTATACAAGCATCATATATACATCATGTGACACTTTTAACCCAAACTATTGGAACTAATACACATTTACCCCCAATATAATTTAAAAAATTCATATTTAACCCCTGTCCTGTCGACATACATGTCCCTCTGAAAAAATTTAATGTATGGGTCACGTGACATGACCCATACAGTTTTTGCTGTGACCCTGGTGTGTCGGGCACGGATACGGTGACCTTGAGGAGTGTCGGTGCTTCATGGCTTGCAACTAAACTACCTTTCTTTATAAGAGGAAATCAATTGTGTAAGCTTCACATTCTTTACACCCGCAAATTTCTTGGTCTGAAATATAAAAGGCCAAGATATGTCATGCTTCTGGACAAATTATAGTATCGCAAGAAGGTTTGAAGGAAAACTTTGGATCTGTTCTTCATGAGAAACAGCTAGACTAGGCTCTTCAACAGCCTGCTTCTATACCCCACGAGCATTCTCTTAATGTTATTATTTTTCTTTTCCCTTTTCCTTTCTGTCAAGACTTGTATTGTTGGATTGTAGCAACTCATTGTTTTTTTTTTTTTGGGTGCTTCGGAATAATAGCAACTCATTCTTTTGTATCCTCTGTTTAATGTTTTGTTTTATGAATTCTTCACAATACTCTCTTTGCAAGTTTGGTCTTTTCTTTTTCAAGATCAACACTTCAAGCCCTATCCCTGATCTCAACCCTCTCTTGTACTCTTCCCTCTCTCTTACAAAACTGTTTGTGAAGGTTGCTCAACACTCTGCGGTCCCCTCTCTCTCTCATGATTTCCTTGTTGTTTTTGCTCTGAAACTGTTACCGAAAGATGAAAGGGATACAAGTGGTAGAATGTTGAGTCTAAACAACCAATGATGAGATGAAGTTTTAAAGTTGCAGAAAATCTCCACATACCTCAATTGGTGAAAGTTCAGGCTGACCAAGTTTTCTTCTTCGAGCATTATATGCCATCTGTAGGAAGTCAATATTGCTCACACCAGGGATTTCAATTGGAGACTGGAAGCTCATAAAAAGCCCAGCAAGAGACCTTTCTTCGGGATCCATGTCAAGCACATTCTCGCCTTTAAAAACAATACTGCCTCCTGTTACCTCATAATCAGGATGACCAACAAGCACCTACAGCAATAAAGGACTCAGAGTTTAAAAAAAACAAAACAAGAAATGGTCAAAAGATAACTTATTCAGGCAGTGAAAGGACAATCTTCAAGAACGATCCACTTAACAGAGTTTGTTGGAGCTCGGGTCAATAAGACAGATATTTATACGTTAAGTATGGTTTCCCTTACTCACGGCAATTAAAAACCCGGTTCTAGTCAGAAATACCATTACCTTCTTACTGAGCATCCATAGGTCGAATTTTGAATTTTGCAAAGAACCATATAATCAAGGATGTAAATTTATTTAACCTTGCACTGATTCACATCATTAAATTATGTTAAAAAGACTGAAGGAAAATATGATAGATAAACTGGGTCCAATAAAGTAAATAGCATTAAGAATAAGAACATGTCTATTTGTTCCACAGTTCCATATAGCAGAAACCTAAGCACCACCAACCTTTGCAAAAGTGCTCTTTCCAGAACCATTCTTCCCCATGACTACATGTACCTACCAGAAGTAAACCATTAAACTGTATCAGAACTAACACATTGAACTAAAATAAAAAATTAAACACCAAACAACATACATCAATTACCGTTAGTTTGTATGCAAAGGCCTCGATCCACAAAAATAAGCAATACTAGATTTTAACCAACCACCATAACAACAATATGGCCCCATTTGGAAAGTTTTGGATTTCAGTTAAAGGCATTTAGCATTATTATTCAATGAGAATAGGTCATATTCAGATTTGAGAGTTCACAAAGTGATTTCGATCTTCAGGTCGAGAGCTCTATCACTGATTTGAAATCATTCATGTTAAGGATCGTAGTTACACCCTGATTTCCACAAAATATGTATGTTTTACCTCTAATACATCTTCCATTTTTACCTCACAAGCCACCTCTAACTAAACCTCTTACATCTACCACTATTATAAAGGGAACACCGTTTTAATGTGAAGATCAGTTCTTTTTTAGGTTGGCTCACAATTTAGTTTCCTAAACTACCCCTTTACTATCAAAAGAAACCGCCAAGAAGGAAAAAAAACTGCCACCCTAACTTTCTCCTCCCCTCTCTTTCTATTTTCACATCTCAGATTTCATTACAGATTAGTCTCAATTGAAGATTTTTCGCTTTCCTTGTTTTTCATAATACGTTCAGCACATGCATCGTGTGTGCCCAGGCGTCTAGTTTACGCTAAAAGTGAACATCAAATTCCTTCTTTTTAAATCCAAGTCTATATCTAAACAGCAAACGTAGGGGGTGCAAGCAGGGGCCCGGACTCCTACACACCTCCCAATTGTCCCACTAACTATACTATATTTTCAGGTTAATTTGGAAAAGTTTTTATAGGATTGGCCCTGCAAGTCTCTTGAGCGAAAAAAAGTTAATTAAAGTTTCTATATATGTGTGAAAAAACCCCTAAAACTTCTAGTTACATCGGTCGTGATTATAAAATCAAATGTGGTTATGTATATGTACACAATCTCTCTTCTTCTCAAAACTACTCGTAGTAGGTAGCAATATTTACCTTAAGAGACTATATTTTTGTTATTAATGTAAAAATAGAGGTGATTATGGCCCCCGCTGAGTACAAATCCTGCGTTCGCCACTTATCTAAACGGAGCCTAAAAATTTCATGATGAATTCACAAACACCAATATCAAGCCACTTCGATGAAGCATGTAGCACGACAGTATATCAGATCAGTTACAAAAAGCCACGAGTGTTTCAGTCTTATTGACTCGTTAAACAGAAAAAATCTGCGAAATTGCGTAATCATACGAAATTGAGTAATTGAAGCAGTTATATTTAATTAGAGACCTCTCCTTCGTAAACAGAGAGGTTTACGCCCTTGAGTATCGGCTGCTTGGACTCGGCAATAGCGGCGGAGAGGTCTTTGACCTCGAGAAGTATCTCCGGTGAGTCGCCGCCTCGGTTTTTTCCGGAAGCGGCCGGAGACTCGACGGCGAGAGCAGCTCTCAGCCGCGGGGGCAGACGGTTGGGGGGGAAACGGCGGCGGAGGGCAGGGGATGTAAATAAGAGGCGATTGGGTGTCCAGTTTTTGAAGGGAAGGATAGGGGAAGGGGAAGGAGGGGTTGTGCAGGAGCAGGGGTGGAGGAGAGCCATGGCGAGTTCTGGCTCTTCGTCGAATCCAAGAGAGAGAGTAAAAAGATTGCGTTGCCGAATTTACCCTTCTCGGTTGAATGTCTACTCTTTTCTTTTTTTTTTTGAAAATGACGGTTCAGAACGTGTTTTGATAATTAATACCCGTCAATGATATGTTGAGAAAATTTGTTAATGCTGAAAATATCTTTGACGGATATTAATTATCTTTAACACGTCATTAGCTGTCATTTTCCCTTTTTTTTCTTCTCAATATTGTATATATCAACGGGAGTTAGCAGAAAGTTAGTGTAATTAGTTCACAGAGAATCCAGAAGCTCTCTATAGCCCTGAACCCCAACCAACCACCCTCCATAGTGCTCAAACTCATATTGGCAATGGGTAATGCCAACCGAGCTAAAAGCTCATTGGCCTTCTCATTTTTGTTTGATCGTCGTCGAGTGTCTATTTCAAGGAATAATTATTTCATGCCCCTTGGGCACTACTTAGCGATGCCCCAAACATTTCTCTTTTACAGTTGTGTGAGCTTCACATTTTTTGTGGTGAGAATCACACAAATGTATGGTGAAGAAAGAGTTTAGAGCACCACATGGTGCTACCCTAGGGGCATTGAATAATTTTCCCTACGGGAGGATTAACAAAGTGGACTTTGGGTTGGGCTCGAATTGGGCTTCGGCCTGATAGTTAAGTAAATGGGGAAATGACGGCCCATGACACTTTGGGGGCCCAAATTACCATGAAGGATGAGCCCATTTCTAAAATTTACCGCTAATCCTAGCACTCACTAATCCTTACCGGTCATTAATAGAAAACCCGTCCTTACCAGTCATTAAACGGAAATTCTAATCCTAGGCCGTCATTTTTCCTAAGAAAATTTTGGATGCTTATAATGCCCGGTTCGGCCTAAATAGAAAAAAATAGATTTACTTTTTTGTTTTTTATTCAAAAAATATTTGCATCTGTTAATTTTGCATTAATTTTTTTTTAGATTATTGGTTCATCTCTATGAGAGAAATCTAAAAATTAAAAAATTATGATCAAAATCTTGAAAAAATTCATTAAAGATAAAAATAATACAAAACAGGCAGACTTTTTAGCTTATTTTTTTTATTTAAATTCTTTTATTCGATTCATTATTTTTAACTTTTTTTTAAAACTTATCGTTATTTTCAAGCATAACAATTTTTTTTTTCATTTTTCCTTGCAAAAGTAACAGTAACAACTAATGTGATTGCTTTGAGAGGATTTATAGTTTTCTGAGTTTTCTCTACTTTTCTGGTGTGCCAACCAATACATTACTAGCTTATGGGCCGCTTAGGTGGGCCAGCTAGGGATATTGGGTTAGGCAGCTCTCCTCGGCGGCCGCAACAAGTATGATCCCCACTGAAGTAAGTATATGCACATCTCCTTTAATACCAAAGAGACGTAAGAAAGCCTAGGGTCGGATATTAGTTTGGGGGACGAGTTAAATGAGAAAAAAAAAACAAGCTCTCCCTCCGAGACGGACCGAAGGGCGAATGAGCACAGGCGAACGTTTTGCCTAAGTTCGGAAATTTCTTTAGAATTATTTTTCTTAAAGAGTCAAAATTGGACGGAGTATATGTTTGTCACGCCGATGTCCTTTAAATCAATTTAACAGCTTTCTATCCAAGTTTTTTGAAAAATTGATCATTCTCCTAAGATTGTACATACTTCTATAAAAATTTAACAATAAATTTGATATTTCACATTTTGAAATGGATATGAATGCACAAGATTACATGCATCTACAACCATATATCATTATATCTTCATAATTGTATGAGGTGATTGAAAACAATGAAAAGATGTAGGAGTATGATCATTTAGTTGATATTGTTTTCAAATAAAATTATGGGTACACCATTTGATGTACACCGAGTTGTGTAAGAATCACATCAGGATCCCATACAAGGAATCAGAGCTGCTCAATTTGTTTAAAATATTTTATAAGGATCTTTGAAAAAAATTAGCTCAGTCAGATATCGGTAAAGACTTGATCAATTTTTCATTCAACTTTCTGACAAAACATTGAACAAAGAATCTTTCAAACCCTTATCGATATCTAACCGAGCTGATTTTTTTTACAAGGATCCTTAAAACAATGTTCTAAACCAATTTAACGACTCCCATTTGTGTGAGACACCAAAATGAATCCCACACAACTTGGTGTACATTTGGTGTACACCAAATAGTGTACCTATTGTCGGACTCGTTCACTTTTGTAACAAAAATTGTTCGAAATGGATATACCTTTCACGTGGGACATAAAAATATTAATGTCTGCCCAGCCAACGTTGCACTCTACACTACCTGGTTCACATGTACGCATTTGAAACGATTGTGGAAAGGAAGGTAGGGATAAGTTTGAAGTGTGTGCAAGTTCGCCCGAGACACTATACATTACCAGAAAAAATTGGCCCGAGACACTATACATTACCAGAAAAAACACACATCGGATAAAAACGTCTTTCGATAACATAACAAGCTATTAAAATCTGTGAGAGCGAGGACTGAGAGAGGTCGTACCGGAGATTATGTAACCTAAGTCTTAATTAAGTAACTCCGAGGACAGCTGTTAGCCTTCAGTATGAAAAAGTTGACAAAAGAGTTCCTGCAGCTTAAATTCTGAAAAGAAATCTAAGAAGCCGATATTTATCTGCCCAATTCTCAACCCTTAACTTCAATGCTTCACTGCATTCAATGGGTATTGGGTTCCTGATGCAGTCGAGATTTTCAATTTTGTATCTATTGATTTTCATTGTTTAGGACTGTAAGTAGATTCAGGAAATACTTTTTGTTTTGGTAAATGCATTACATACTGTTACTTGGTTTCTTAATCGCATTTTTTTTGATAACTTCAGTCGTCCGAATTTTTACCAATTTACGTGCACCTCGGTCCTCGACTAATTCTGGGCCCAACCTCACCGCCTACTTGCGAGAAGTCCAATTAAAGCAGGAGCAAAGCTCCGTATGGACTTTTCTTGATCACAGTTGTTGGAACTTTTCCTATTTAACATTTGTTCGGTCCCGTACGCAACATTGTTTTGATTTATAAAAAATCATAGCAAGTATCTCTCTTTTATCAAATTTTTTGTGGTTCTTATTGTTTACTGTCATTCTGTTACACTAACGACTGCGATAAATCAAACGTACCAGCTTAAATGTGCAAAAGCATGCATGAACTACCAAGAATCGTCGTCGTTCGGGTTTTAAGGTAATGTACAAAGCAGGAGCCAAAGAGAATTCATGCCGATTACATGTTTTAATTTCGACTTCGATAGTCAGTCAAGCAAGAACAGAATGAGTTATCTTCCAAGACTTTTTGCATCTCCATCAAACATGGACAGAATTTCGTGTCCTCATTGCCTTCTTTTGGTTCTCTCCCCTACCATGGTTAATTTACTTGTTTTCAAACTTTTGTTGCTTTTAAACCATGTTTGCTTGTGTTCATTACTTAGAATTTGAAGACTCATCCTCATCACTTCTTTATCTTTCCATATCTTCCTTCCACTCCATGCATGCAAGAGATATTCTTAATGTGCAGTTTTAACTTATTCGGGCAGTTGCTAATTTTCAAACTTATTCGAAATCAATCGACAGAAAAAATAACATTCAAGTAGGCAAGTCGAGAAACAGATGGTCTAATCGAAGCAATTCGGTTTAAACTTCTATTTCTGTCAGAGGGCAATATGAATGTTGCATATATCAACTCTTTCTTCCATTTTTTTTTTTTTATTGAAGAGAATGGCTGAATTGTTTTTAGTACTAATTCTGTTTCATGGTTTTCGTTTACAGCAGCCGAAGAGCAACAAGAGCTGCCTGAGGCCAAATTGTCATCTCTGATATAATAATCAGCACATTCACCAAATCCAGACTCCACATGAAGCTCCAATACTTTCCGGTAGTCGCTTCCGTTTTTTTCCTACTGCCTGTTCTTCCAGTACTGATTGCTAGTGATTTAAACTCCGATAGACAAGCCCTCCTGGACTTTGCTTCTCTTGTTCCGCACACCCGAAACCTCAACTGGACTTACAATACCTCAATCTGCACTTCTTGGTTGGGAATCACTTGTAATGATAATGGGACAAGAGTTGTTTCCATCCATCTCCCGGGCTTCGGTCTATTTGGCGCCATCCCTTTCAATACGATTGGAAAGCTAGACGCGCTCGGAGTCCTAAGCCTCCGGTCCAACCACTTAAATGGCAACCTCCCTCCTGACATTCCCTCCATTCCTACCCTTCAATCCATTTATCTTCAGCACAACAACTTCTCTGGTGAAATCCCAAATTTTCTCTCCTCCCAACTCAGTGTACTTGATTTTTCCTTCAACTCCTTCAGTGGCAATATACCAACCTCATTAACGAATTCGCCACGACTCAAGCGATTGAATTTGAGCTATAACATACTGATTGGCCCAATCCCATATTCCCTTAGGAAGTTTCCAATATCTTCATTTGCGGGGAATTCTTACCTCTGTGGGCCTCCTTTGCCTTATTGCTCTACAATCACCCTTTCTCCTTCTCCTTCTCCTTCCACTATGGACATTTCATATCCACCAGAAGTCCTTGGAGACCAAAATTCTGGCTCCGATACGGAACTCAAGCCTGTTGGTATCATGTCTATTGCAATTGGGGGCTCTTCGATACTAACTCTCTCAATTATGGTGTTCTTCTTCTGCTGCTTGAAGAAGAAAGACAGCAAAAGTAGTGGTAGTTTTCCGAAAGGAAAGGCTGAACACGAGGAGAAGAACGAGTTGGTCTTTCTTCCAGGACGTTCGTATACGTTTCATATGGATGATTTGCTGCAGGCTTCGGCTGAAGTTCTCGGGAAAGGCAGTTATGGAACAACATACAAGGTTTGGTTGTACGAGGGAACTGCGGTGGTGGTGAAAAGGTTGGGGGAAGTTGGGGCTGGAAAGACGGAATTCGAAGAGCAGATGGAGAGCATAGGGAGGCTCAGGCAGCATCCTAATGTTGTGCCCCTCCGCGCTTATTACTTCTCCAAGAATGAGAAATTACTAGTCTTCGATTACGCCATGGGGGGAAGCCTGTCAGGTCTCTTGCATGGTATACTTTCACTTGTATAAATAGAGTAATATGCTCGGTCATGTTGCATTCTAATAGTAGTAGTTCTAAATTTCGCAATACCTTTCCATACAAAAAACAGGTAACAATGGCTTAGGAAGAACTCTGCTGGACTGGACCTCGCGGTTGAAGATTGCACTCGGAACAGCCAAGGGAATCGCCCACATCCATTCCCAGGGAGGCCGTAACTTCACCCACGGGAACATCAAGTCCACCAACGTTCTCCTCTCCCCGTTCCAGGAAAGCTGCGTATCTGATTTTGGCTTGACTCCACTGTCAATATCCCTTTCCACACCTCGCGCTCCTGGATACCGTGCTCCAGAGGTGATCAAAACCCAAAAAGTCACCCAGAAGTCTGACGTCTACAGCTACGGTGTCCTCCTCCTTGAGATGCTGACAGGACGGGACCCACTCAACTCCTCGGGGCAAGGTGACGGGGTTGATCTGCCAATGTGGGTCCGGTCAGTTGTCAGGGAGGAAAGGACGGTTCAGGTCTTTGATGCGCAGCTGAATGGGTACCAGATTGTAGAACAAGAGATGTTGAAAATGCTTCATGTTGCACTTTCTTGTATTGCTGAGGCGCCGGAGGTGAGGCCGACTATGAGTGAAGTTGTTGGGATGATTGAGGAATTCTGGAAACCTGAAATGCACAATAAGAAACCATCTTCAGGCAATAAGAATCCATCCTCAGGCAATAAGAAACCACCCTCTTAGAATTCCGCAATTTGGCGTCCTTAGATGAAGACAAGGACATGGTAATGCATCCTCGAAGTTGCGGGTTTTTTGTGTGTGTGTGTGTGTTTTCTATCAAGTACGAGGAAAATGTTTCGCAAACAGAATTTGTCATGCCAAAAATCGAGTTCCATTTCTAGTGTCCAATTTATGGATTTGGGTTCTTTTAGAATTCAACATTTGAGCGTTTTTCTCCATCTATCTTCCATTTCTTCAATGTAGCATAAGAGATTTACTTAGTTATCTTTTACCTAATGTGATCAAGGTTATGTGAAAACTGAGTGTTATCCGCTCCAGTGGCGGCTCCAGGAATTCTTACAAGGGTGTTCAAAAATATATACGTTTTATTACCTTGAGAAACCACAACTACATATAGATAAAAAATTATCTATTCATATCAATAATGCAATCAAAATATATAAGATATTACAATTGTTCTCGACGAGTTTCCATATTTTGAAATCGTTGCATGATAGCCTCATTATCAACGGTATCACATACATCACTCTATATATAAGTAATTAAGCAATCATTCATCCATTGCTCTTTATGTATTCGCATTTTGAAACTGTTCCATGATAGCCTCATTATCAACGGTATTGAATACATCACTCTCTATATAAGTAAAATGAAGGCACTTCGGCCAACAAAGAATCTCACCCATCATCTCTTATCACTTGCAACCGTTGCTTAGACATTTCAATAAGTGACGTAGCATTTAAGATATCTTGTGACTTCTTTATGTAATGCTATTGACAACTCATTTGTGGTCCGTATGACATTTTTTACCAAGTGTAAGCGAAAGGCAAATTCAAAGTAGATTCTTTTGTGGGCTATTTTTTGGGTGGGTATTTATTTATTTATGGATTGAATGTTCATTAACATTTGGATTGGGTGTTCATTGACATTTGGGTTGGGTGTTCATAGTAAGGTTAGCCCAAATTTTTTTACATGTATTCTAAGCCAAAAAAAATGTTTGGGTGTTCAATTGACCATGGAACCTTACATGTAGAGCCGCCTCTGATCCGCTCTAGTACCACGAATAACCCTAACAAAATTATTGACACTCAACAAGCAAGTCTTGATTCCAACCCCAAGGGATTTGCTTGAGTGGCATGAGACAGTAACCAAGAGGGTTATTTTCAAGAGGTCGCAAAGTTAAGTACAACGTTCTAAGAATCGTTAGGTGTTAGTTGAGCGGAATTTAGCTACTAAGTGTCGGCTAGTCGGCTGCCTAGTGCCTACGCGGGGTCTAGCGCCGACTAGTCAGCTGCCTAATCTAGCTTGGACCATCGCCTAGAGCCTAGGCGGGGACTAGTCGACCGACTTTTAGATATCACGAAGGTACATTCTTAATCTTTGGGATGCCAGAGATTTATCCGATTGTTAACTTCAGTGTCCAAGATTGGTCGAGGTGCACACAAGCTGTTCCCAATTACAAAAGAAATAAAATAAATTGTTGAGTCTTGATCATACCCACATTGGAGGTTGACCAGGTTTAGCTTCACCAAATTGAATGTTGAATATGCAACTACCAAAGATGACCCCAAAACAAATGTTCCCATGACACCAAATAGTGTTCCATTGACAAGGGCATTTTTGTCACGCAGCAATTTCAGGAGTTAGTTATCCCAAAATAGGAATAACCTTACTTGGGTTTCTCAAGTTTTTTTTTTTTTTTTTTGTTATTTGAAATTTGGGTTCTCAAGGTATTACAGCCTCTTGGCCCTCTTTCCATCCCCTGTTCCAAACCAGATTCTTCATCTTCAAAATACTTGGAACCTTATGCTGATCTCCTCTGCCTATCTTTCTTTCACAATCTTTTCTCTTCCAATATGTTTGGATCAACAAGAGTTTCTAATCCATAATCCGTAGGTAATTTTTCCTTTTAGTTCGTTTCCCATTTTAATCTCTGTTATGTTATGTTAACCAATTTGTTCTTATAAAAAGTACCATCTTTTTCGCTTGTTTCTTTCTGAATTTTCTCTCTTTAAATCATGTATTTCTCCAAAAGAAATCAGGGTAATTTGCCCTGTCGCGTGCGCTGTGACCCCTTCTGGTTGCATTATCTTGTTGAATCTATTTAATGACAAACATGTGCATGCCTTCTGTTGCAATTTATCCGTAGAATTTCGCATCGCAAATTATGAGGGAGGTTGATCGATACTTCTTTCGTCGACGCGAATAAAAGAAGAAACAGGTAGATTTCTCAGGTGCAATTTGCTGTGGTTTTGCCTTTAGTAACTATTGGAAAAAGATTAGAGACGTATTCTTTTCCCATTTTCAAGTGGTAAACCTCCTCTTTATCTCATAGATCTCCACACATTGCCATAATTCACCCATTTCATAGAGCTTGGTGCTTTCTGGGCAGGATTCGATCCCCGTAAGCCCAATTTCCCTCCCCCAAGTCTCCTAGGATACCATAAATTAGGTTTAAAATAAAAAAAATTTAATAAAGCTTGGTGCTTTTCCAAAAGAAAAAAAAGAGTGTATTTCACTATTATACAGATAGCGAACAACCTTGTCTCGTGCCAACTGCAAGGAGTTGTCACATTGGTTAATCGACTTGCCTCGGCGGGGTTTTCCACCCCAAGGTCGCAAGGTTGATTCCCCTTGACAGCGATTTGTTCTTGGGGCCAACTCACCTCACGCAAACGATTGGAAAAGGCTAAGGGAGGTGCTCGAGAGATTAGTCCGGTTCATCGGGATACTCTTCATTACCAAAAGAAAAAGAACCTTGTCTCTTGCCTTTCTTCTAACTCAAATCCTACTGTAATCTTTGGTGGAGTTTCTGTCAAACTTTCTACGACACTGGGACTCTTGGAGCTTATGCAAAACTCAGATGAATTATATTTCTGTTCAAGCATTCGAAATCTTATCAATCTGATGGATGTTCATTTCCAGGGTACGTACTGCATTGATTTGTCATCTAGGCTCAGTTTTCCACACCCAATGGGACAGTGCTGGACTAATGTAAGTCTTTCTAATCAAGCTACCATTGGAAGGAATCAGAAATCCTGCGGGGCACTTCCTGTAGTGCATTCTGCAGGGCACATCCAAGCCTTCCACGAGTGTTTTTAACCGTCCGGATTTAAAGTAAATTTTTCCTCTTCCAGGGATCCCCGGATCCCCATTGGAAAGCAATCGTAGTCCTTGACTCTTCTGTAATTCCATTCCTACTCTTTCTTGATCCAAGAAATGATATTTCTTCAGGTGCACTAAAACACAACAAACTGATATTTCTCGTAAACATTTTACAAATGCTTGTTTGATCGACGGTTAGCCAAACTCTGGACATTGGAAAGCGACCGTTTTTGATGAAACAAAAAACCGATGTTTTCGGATTCTTGGAATACAATCGTAGGAAATGACAAGTGTTTTTACCAACTTTTAAGTACAAATTGCTGAGGTGTTCTCAAATAGGATTTAAACCAGTTCTTTCTTGCTTTTGCATCCTAGTGACCAATATTTATGCTACTACTGGTCATTTGAACAAGTACTGTAGAAACTCCTGCTTCTTCATTGCTTAAAACACCCTCCAATGAAAAGTTTCATTCCATGGATTCTGCAGTTATGTGGATGTAAAAGCGAAACCGATAGTGAGCAGAACTCCCGAGTACAGCTCGCCAGCGGGAACGTCCACCTCATAACTTCTACTCAGGGTTGGGAAGACAAGATCTCAGAATCAAGCAGGGATCGCAAGATAGTAAGTCGTTTAATCAGTTCCCTTTCGTTGTGGTAAAAGCAAACACCCTTTAGATGGGGTTAACATTGTTAGACAAAAAAAAGATGGGGTTAGCGTGAGCTTTCGATACCGTGACTTGTTTTTTTCAATCTCAGACACAGACTTGGTATTGTTTTCCTGTTTTCAAAAACAGGTCGTGGCAAATTTCAGCGCAACATGGTGTGGTCCTTGTCGGGTGATAGCACCGGCCTATTCCGATCTTGCAGATAAATATTCTTCCATGATATTCGTAACCGTGGACGTTGATGAACTACCCGTAAGAATTACTCTTCGATGCTTCCGAGTTCATTTTAAGTTGGTGAATTTATGCAGTCGAATTCTGTTGGATATGTAATACAACACATGGATAAGCATGAGTTTTGTTATGTGGCATGGTGCAGGAATTCAGTACTTCATGGGATATTAAAGCGACCCCAACCTTCTTCTTCCTAAAAGATGGGAGACAAATAGACAAGCATGTTGGTGCAAACAAGCAGGAGCTCCAGAGGAAGATTTCTACCATTGCTGATTCTACAAACAGGCCCAAGTAAAATTGACAATGTACTTGATCTTTCGTGTCCGAATTTTTGATATGTAATATGTCAAGATTATGTGCATTACCTTCTTCTTCTTCTTCATTGCGCGTATCCGGTCATGTCGATAATTTCTCTCTCTTTACACAACGGAATTGTTGAGGAAAGTTTTCAGTTCCTTATACGACCATCTCGGTAAAGTTTGGAAGGAAGGCCACGACTGATCTTGAAGAGGAATGATTTTGTGTGCTAGCATGTTGATCCTGCAGAGCTCCTGCGCAAAGGGCTTTTTGCTCGCCGCTTTTTATGCCTGGTTCATAATGTACTTTCAAGTTTGTAACGGAAATTTCTGAGACTACAAAGTGTAAGTGCGAGTATGTGAGAGTTGTAAGCATGTTATCAATATATAGTTTTGTGTAAGTTGATATGTAATCAAGGGCGGAACCAAGAATTTATTCCGCCTTGTGTTAATGGCCAAAATTTATATTTATGAACCAAAAGGAGGCAAACTCAAAATTTTAGTTTGAAGAACCACAAAAGATTTTTTCCTCTATTTTTTTTTTGTTGTTGTTCCATTATAATTTAAAATAGAGACAAAAATTTTGGTTTGTATAACGACAAAAGAGTTGTTTCTGACGGTCAAAATAGAGACAAAATCCATCGGCCCTAATTCCTTCAATGATCAGATTTTCTCCAATCCTACCATACCTGCTAACAATAGAAGTCCCAAGACTTGTTTCCTAGAAAAATCCTGTGTTTTTGCCGTCGAAAGGTCGAGCTTTTCTGAGAAAGAAGTTCCAAAGAAGAAAAAGGGTAGAAGCAAGTCCTCTGGGTTTGCCCTGTTCGAAATTAGAGTATTTGGATGGTGGGTTGGGCTGGGCTGAGCTGAATGGGATGGTGAAAATTTACATATTATTATTATTATTATTATTTTTTTATAATTTTGGTGAACTACCCATGTCAGCCAAAGGGTAGTTCCGCCCTTGTATGTAATGTTAGGTGTGTGGCCCTAACCCCATCTGAAAATATAATCCGGTTTGATCTAGTCCGAGAACTGGTCCCACAGTTGTGTCCTTATGGCCTATAAAGCCGGCCAAAAAGCGCCTCAACAATTGAAGTGTCCTTAGTCCTTACAAGACCTCTTTACACTTCAATTTTTTTTTTTGCCCGTTCAAAGAAATTGAAGTGTAAAGAGTCGTCTTAATAAGTCCATCCCATAAGAGCCCATCACGGGGCGTTGTTCATCATCCAGCGACCGATGAAAACATCCCCATAACGGCATAGGCACAGCCCCAGCACCAAAACCATTTAATAAGCGGGCGTGAGGTAAAGAAGGTGTTGATCTGCGCCCAACAATCGATTTTCGATATCATCCAAGGGACCAACATGATGGATAGGTTTCCCTTTTACTACTAAAAATAGCTGCTCAGACTCTATTTAAGAAGGTTGGTCCAAGAAGTAGGCAGATCGAGCCCCTGATAAGTTGCTTTCGCTGGTTCTACATTGGGTTCTTCTTGTGCTTGTGAAGATATAGAAGATTTTTGTTGGGCAAGTTCGGTTCCGATGACAAATCAGAAGTCTAGCTTCCTGCGGTTTTTTCTTCCAATTTTCTTGTGACCCAAAAGACCATAAGAAGCTGAGACTCGAGAGATTCTCAACTCTGAAGCAGAGGGAAGATCCGGCGGGTTAGCAAAAAATTCTGAAGAGAAAAATCAGAATTGGCCCATGCAGGTCTCGAACCTGCGACCTTCGCGTTATTAGCACGACGCTCTAACCAACTGAGCTAATGGGCCAGTGGATATGAAAGCAAGCGTTTTATTGTATATTGAACTTGCATTTTCCGGCAATTACAGTTGAGCATATTCTCAGTTCTGTTATCAAGATAAATGATTCTCGCACCGGGAAAACTCAACCAAGGTTTGGGTATTAGTTGTGTTGTGTTCGCAGAAGAGAAAATAAGTACCCAAACAATAGGCCCCGTTTGCTAAGGTTTTTATTTTTTTAAATTCTTACTTTTTTATTTTACGAGATAGGTCATTCTCTTACAATACATCACTTTTAATTTAAAAAATAATTACTTATTTTAGTTAGTGGAACACACCCATATACTCCCTCCGTCCCTTTATTACAGTCCAGTATTCCATTTTGGGTTGTCCCTTAATAAGTGTCCATTTTGTAAAGTTAGTGGGTAAAAGTTGATAAATTGTCTATTTTGTCCCTAATAGTATATTCCATTTTGAAAAGTTAGTGAGTAAAAGTGTAATGATGATGGGTAAGTAGGGAAAGTGGATGAAAAAGTTGATGTGAAAGGTATAATGATGATGTCTTTTTAATAAGTTGGAGTTACGAAACAAGACATTTAAAAAGGGACGGAGGGAGTATCTAAAATCTGCCACAAAACTAGGGGTAAACTAATTTTTTCTAAGCCTTTTTAAACTTCAATTTATAACATTGAATATGTTTGTTGGTCCCTGCGCGGATCGTTCGTCCCGTTAAGGGTTTGGTTTTCTGTACTCAAGAGATTTCAATCCGGTCCCCATAAATAACCCGTTTGTTAAGGTTTCTACCCAACCTAAAGCTCCGGACTCGGTTCTTGTTCAGCCTTTGGGCTGTTTTCCGTTTCAGTGAAAGCCTTTGAGGCGTTTTTTCGGATTAAAAAAAAAATGAATACTAACTCTACATTATATATATGTTTTGTATGTGGAAAAGGGAAAAAACAAATAGCTTTTAATTGGTTAAGTTCAATAACCAATTTGTGCCGTTAATTGCCGACTAGGTGTGTCGGTTAATTGATAGTTCTTACCATTATCAGATGTAGCTTTCCAAAATGGTGTGTTCTTCCAAGTGGCATTTGTTTGCCACCGACAGTTGCATCTTTTCCATTTTGGTTTTACCCGAAGAGTTCCCACCCTTCCATAAGGCTTCGTTCATCTCTATAAATAGTGCTCATTTGCATCTTTTTAAAAGACCGAAATATTACAGAGCACATACATTACATTCATATTGAGTCTGAGAGAGAGTACTACACAAGTTTGCGTTCACTTGTTGAACAGATTGGAGTGCTACTTCCGTTCTTCGAAAATCGGATAATCCTAGGAGGCAAACGTTCAAGAGACCCAAGAGCACCGGTGTGAGGGACGAATTTGCTTTAAGGATATAGTATTCTCCATAAAAGTACTAGCCTCGATTGCCAATTTTTGGACACCTGAAATTGGTCCAATAAGTTTTCTAATATTGTTTCTTTTTGGTGTGTAGCGAATTTCTAGTGATAAACGAATCCCGATTCCAACAATATATATATATATATATATATATATATATTTATATAATAAGATAGGACTGGTTTTGCATTCAAAAGACAACCAACAGTCCAGAATTGTTCCCTCTATAAATCTAGACCGTTGGTCGTTCAAAATGGCAGCTTGACAAATATCAAATCCATCCAAGGGTTACCATCATCGCATTTTGGTAACCGGCTAATAAAAAAATAATACGGAGTAATAATCCTTTTCTGCCTCTCCTCCCTTCCTCCAGATCTACCGCCTCTCTCTTCCTACTCTTTCTCGCTTTTCCCCTCAAAGGAAACCCATGGTGAAAGCATTTAAAGAAAGTTTCCAAGTCCTTCTACGCATTCATTGACTCCTAATTTTTTCCTGTGCAATTGAAGATTAATTACGTTTTCCCGAAAGATTGAAGGACCAGAGAAGCTTAAAGACAACCGACTAATACCAGAAGTTCACACGCGGCTCCTCGCTCCCCATCACTACTAACCGCAGGTCGATCAGACCATCTTTTGCCGCCACAACCACTGACCACTATCCTTTTGTCCCCAGAAAAAAAAATGACGCAGACCCCCTCTCCCTTGCGATCCCCTTTTTCCCAGTGCACCAATTCAAAAACTCGCTGCTTACTCCCAAGGTTTATATTTGATTTTGTGGGATCAATTTTAATGATTTGCTTTACAATAGTTTTACCTGTTCTGCTTTCTACTGGTGAAGAAAGCATTATCGATTGTACTGCCTTTTCCATGTATTTAAGGTGTTTGAAAATATGTCTTCCACAAGCCAAAATGGAGTTTCGTCCTTCTATGTTTTTCTTACTACATGATCATGGGTTAGTAGTCTACCAGAGTTGAGTGCCAAGTTAAGACTAATACAAGTAAGTAAAATTATATAATTTGAAAGTTCCCAAAAGTAACAAGATAGAACCTATTTCATTTCAGTTGTCCCATTAAGATATTTTCTTAGTAATTAAATTCTCTAAAATTCAAGAGCTCCTATGTGAACATTATTTTAATTTAAAAGACAGGTTTCAAAAAGACTTAGACTGGGTTGGTGGGCTATTAATTGATAAGCCTTCAATAGTCTAAATAATAGGGCTTATCTCTCTCATTTTTGTCACACACAAGTGCATAACTTGCTTGATTTGAACGATATTGCACGAAAAGTGTGTTTTTGGCGTTTTCAGGTAAATCGGGTGAATAAGGCGAATTTGAAGGTCATGGATAGCCCCGAGTGTGTCCAAGTACCCAAGACCACGTGGTGCTCCGCGACCGAGTCCCAAAAGTCATGAAAATAAGCTTTGAAGCATACTCGAGATGTCTAATGATCAAGGGAAGTGAGGGAGATGCAAGGATGTTACCCAAAGCAACTCATTTTCCGACCAGCTGAGGGTAGAATCGGCATAACTTTTGATGTAAAAATTACTTTTGATCCAAACCACTTGGGTTAGAAAGTAGACTCAACAAGCTTTCCAACGGTTCGAAAAACACCCAAATCCGAGTTCGGGAGTGTTCGGAGCGAGCCCGCGAAGTTGAAAATGTGCCTGCAGAATCCAGCCAGCACAGGGATCGATCCCCCAATGTTTAGGGATCGATCCCTTGGTCCCGCGCGAACATTTTAATGGCAGTTTTGTAATTATTTTGTAAATGGGGTATATATACCACCCTTAACCCGATTTTAGGGCATTTTTCATTTTACACTTTCTCTATTTACCTCCCTCTTCTCCTCTCTTCTCTAGCTCTCCTCTCTTCAAAGGAGGAGGATTGCTAAGGTTTTGGGGCTTTTTTCTTCATTAATGTTGTAAGTGTACTTGTGTTCTTCATTAATCTAGCTTTTATTTCAAGTTTCTTCCATATTTTCATTTCTCTCTATGATTTTCCCTTGTGTTTACACCCACTATGGGTGAATAGTGATCAAGGCTTGGTCATGGGGTGATTTCTACCCCATGATTTAGGTAGTTTAATGGCTTCTCTCATTTCTTGTACTTAATGTGGTTTGTGAATGAATTAAGTTCATTTTTATGTAACAAAACCTAGGGTTGTTAACCTCTTTGATTATGTGTAGGCAAGGACTTGATCTCTTACCACATATAATGCTTGGAGCTATGTCACTCTAGGTGTTTGCCAAAATGTCTCAAAGAACTTGTTGAACTCTAATCTTTGGTCTAAACTTAGGGTTGTTAACTTCTTTGATTGGGTGTAGACAAGTCTTCTTGGCACACCCGATGCTTAGAACCATGGCACTCTATGTGTTTGATAAAATGCCTAAATGAGTTCCTTTCCATTTCCAAATCCCGTTGTATGAGTTAAACTTGATTTTCATGGTTAAATCTTCTGAGTGAGATCAAATGACAATGACTCTCACTTGAGTTATCAAAGAGAAGCATTGAACGGCCTAAGTTATGGGCGGAATAAACCCCTAGACCTTGTTGCTTTTAATTTCTAGTCAATCTTCGTTTTCAATTAAAGTTAGGAGGTAGAGAGAATTTCCATCACTCAAAAGTTGGCCGTCTCAAAGCCGAACTAAAGGTTGGCGGTCCTAACGCTAAAAACCCTTCGTAAATCAAGCCTCCAGCCTAGTTCCATTGGCTCCCTGTGGATTCGACCTCGGACTTCCGAGTTTATTATGCTACAATCGACCTAGCCCTACGCTTGGGGCACTCTTTACTACGACACACTTTGGTCAAGCAAGCATTAATGTCGACACGTGGTGATTAGTTTAATGGCAACGATTTTTTCCATATGTAGGCAGCATTGTCTCAACTCACAGTGCTAACAAAAAAAAATGCCCCCTTTTTTTGTCATGTTTTGTTTTCTTCCTCTATGTCTTGCTTGGTCTCTTGGAGAACTATGTATGTTTTTCGTAGTATGAACTGAACTTAGTGAAGTTATTCTTTCTAACCACTCCCACCCCATAAGAAAAAGGAATGGCTGACATTTATTTTCATTCTTGATCTAATTGGGTTTATTGCAAAAAAGTGAGATTATTTTTGGTGGTATTTTTTCATAGTTTGTTGCATTTTTGAACTACTTAAGCCTTAACTTTACATTACATATATCCAAACATAATTATGCACCAAATGAGTCTGTTAACGTGTATGGTAGGAGCTAGCTGATTTGGAGAATATTAAACGAAGTTGGGATGGGCAAATTTCATGTGTTAGTGAGATTCTTGAGGCATAATTTTTCATTACCCTCTCTATTCAGTAGATGTAACTTTACATTATAGTCAAATTCTGGTTAAGCAGTACCCATTTTGTTAAGTGCAGTTTTTCTTTTTGAGCCAGCTATAGAGACTTTACTTAGTGAATCAAGATGAGCCAAAAGCCATCGTGTGCCTTTGAGAGCTGAATACTAGATGTGTGATTTGAAAATCCTAATTTCAATGCAGACAAGAAGATGTCCAAACCGAAAGCAGGTATTCATTTTTATAATGAGTACTATAACTTAGATGTAACACAACCAAAACGATTGAAATGTCAAGATGGTCGTGAAAGACTCCACTGGAACAATGGAACTCTTGCTAGAGGATACGAATGCAGAATTTATCTTATAATGTGCCGCATCCCATCTGAAGAAATTAATGTTAAAGGTAAATACTTAAAAGTTAGATATAAATTACACTGTATAGAATTCAAAATAATATTGCAGTACCTTTATTTGCTTATTGTTTTGCCAGGATAATGGGGTGCGAATGCTCAAAGACTATATTTCTAAATATTATGGGAGCTCATACGTGTTCATTATTCCTGCTCCAACAACTGGAAGTCTTGACCATGATGCCCCTGTGGTGACTTTTCTTTTAAAAGTTGATTGGTCAGAAGAATGTTGGCATCTTTTCAAAGGTAATAAATGATTACAAAGATTGTAGGAGTGATGGTTGTCCTTTTTTCTTCATGGTCATACCTAGATTATACATAAAGTAGTCCATGTTCTGTGATGAATTTAATAACTCTTGATCTTATTTATGTAGGAATGTCGAGGACTGGTAAAGGAACAATGGGGTTGTCATGATAAGAGCTTTGTTAATAAATTGGAAATTTCATAAGGAATTTTTAATTGTTAGGTTAAGTTTTACAAATATATATTCGGTTTTATTACATGTGTTGGGTGATTTATGGATTTGGGATATTTTTTACCGGCTTGAATATTTTTTGCACCTCGGTTTTATTACTTTGTTCCTAACCATTTTATTCAACATGTCCTCCATTTACTCATTGTTCGACCAGTAGCTTTAGTTGTCTTCAAAATGTGTTGCACCGTGCCTTCAAGCACGGGCATTCGCTAGTATCTATCTAATAAAACAGAAGGGCCTTTGGGAATATTCTTAAAGAATATTCTCTCTCAACGGTTCAGATTTCTCCCTAACACAAATTTTATCTACCCATACAAACAAATCCAACGGTCTAAATTTCTCCCCAACTTCTATCCTCTACACAATAGCCTTTTCGTAAATACTTTACCTAACAGGGTCTTTTGCCCAACCCCTCCCTTTTGCCCCGTGCTGTACGCCAGCAAATTCAATTTCAAAATTTAAAAACCCTATTGACAGCTTCACTACTCTCTCTCTCCCGAAATCCCCCTGCTCCATTTCTCCTACGATCCACCTCCGGCGAGCTCCATGTTTGGTGAGTTCTCTCTCTCCCTCCTTTTCCCCCCTCTCTTGGCCCCCTGTTTTCAGAAAAAAAAGAAAAAGAAAAGGCCATTCCCATACGTCCATGCGGCAGCCGAATCGCCGATCTCCGCCTACATGCGCTACCTCCAAACAACGACCCAACAACAACTATGGCTTCCCGTCGCCGCAGCTGTCGTACCCCCTCTCTCTCTCAACGCACACCCACCCGCACACACGGCAATTTAACTGCTTCCCACACTCCCACCCCTCTCAAACAAGTCAATAAGTCTCTTTCTTTTTTGCTCCCGGCTGATTTTGATTTCTATTTTCATTTCAGATTCAATTCTTCTTCAGAAACGATCATGTGATTTTGTGGAGTCTTTTAATTTCCATTCTAGATCTCATGTTGGGGGTCCTATGAATCAGATATACTCTTTGGTCTACATGATTCAATCCCTGAAAGAGGTAATCAAATATACTCTTTTGTCCCTTAGTCGTGATTTTGGTACCACACCAATTTATTTTGATTACATGTCTTTGTGAACATCATTCAAAGTGTGCTCCCATTTTTTTTTTTTGTATTCTATGTGTTCGACAAAATGTATGAGAGACACGTGAATGGTAATCTATGTGTTTGACCACTCTTTCTCTTTCTACTTGGATTGATGTTAGCAAAAATCCACTTGCTTTAACTTATTTTTTACTTTCGTTGTAGCCAGTTCTTAGATGGAAGATTGCTTTAAGTTTAAAAAGCTCTTTTTATGAATGATGACGGGTGTTGACTTTATTGATGGGTGTTGTATGTGTAATACTCTTGAAAGAAGCCATGTTGGTTTGGTTGGTAGTCGGCAGTGTATACGATTAAGTTAAGCAATCAGATTACTTGGTACATGCGTTCTCGGCACGTGCAAATCTGCAAGAACGTAATTGGCGTGTAAGAGAAAAGTTAAGGCAACCTCTATGCTAAGGGAATGAAAATACAGGAGGAATGCTTGGTTTTAAATTTTTACTAGGTTTTTACTGGAATTTCATAAGCAAATTGATACTCCAGTAGTTTTTTGTAGTTAACTTAAATGTATAGTTGGGGGAGTGCCATAAGCACGAGTAATTTTCTTTTATGCCATTAAAAAGAGGATCACATACTACACACTAATATTTGAGCCACTAGCTAGCAAGTGCCGTAGGCACGAAAAATTCCAACCGGGGTGCGTAGTGCCGTAGGCACGGGTAAGCACTAGTATCTATATAATATGGAAGAGTGGTACATATTTTCCACCGTTGGATTGATACATATTTTTCAACTATTGGATTGGAAATCTTATGCTGGTTCAATCATGCATTTTCAGCCGAAATTAGTGGAAAATTATGTCGGTTCAATCATTCCTTTTCAGCTGAAATTAGTGGCTAACTATGGTACTCTATAATCAAGCCAAAATTGAATACACATTATGGTAATCTATAATCAGCCAAAATTATCTCCAAAATTTGAATACACATTATGGTAATCTATAATCAGCTAAAATGATCTTCATCCTAATCTCTCTCTCTCTCTCTCTCTGGCTGATGATTATCTATGTTAGTTTTTGTTGATCAAAAAACCTAGTTCTGCTCTGGAACCTAAAAAAACTAACAGGTAATTTAACTTGAAAATCCTTCGGTACACTGAAATCCTACGTTCTTCTCATTACGTTCCCTCCAGTTTGAGGTGAGTTTTTCTCTTATTTTTTTGCTTATACCGTGCTTGAACGGACATCTTGATTTGTATTATAGATGTGTTTACCAGGGGTATTTTGGTTTGGGTCAGATAATGTTTTCACCTGCCTAAGGATTTGAAAAGCATTGCATATCTTTTTTTCACTTTGAAAAATCCTAGCTCGCCTAGGAATATAAATTTATTGTGTTTCTATCTCTTCTATCAATTAATCCACAGATTACTATATCAACCGAATCAAGAAACAGAAAGCAATAAATGATGAACAATAACGAACACAAGATATACGTGGAAAACCCCTTAAAAAGGGTAAAAACCACGGGAGGAAATCAAACACTATAAACCATTGTACGGTTACAAACAAACCTATACTTACAACCTAGAATCGCTCTCGGTTGACCAAGGTTGATTGCCGAATCACTCGTTCACCGCACCCAGTGTTTAACCGCCGCTGCCTTGAATCCACAAGTCCTCCGAGATACTTCCAGAATCCACCGGAAGAAACGATTCACTCAATAGAATCAAAGTTTGAAAAGAACTCTTGGAATTGTTCTGAAAGCTCGATGATCAACGGATCATGTGATT
Organism: Rhododendron griersonianum; assembly: GCA_018127125.1. Lineage (NCBI taxonomy): Eukaryota > Viridiplantae > Streptophyta > Magnoliopsida > Ericales > Ericaceae > Rhododendron > Rhododendron griersonianum. The sequence continues at coordinate 39,244,955 of CM030790.1, read as the reverse complement.
ATTCCAAGAGACAAGCCACAATCTCCCTTAAGTATTTTTCTGATTTGAAGCAAGAGAGAGGCGGCACAAATATATTCGATAGCCTCGAAATTCCAAAAGACACGCATATAAATATATGCCGAAAAAATAGGAAGGTTGCTCGAGCACTGTGTATAACCTGTCTTTGAGTTGCTCAAGCACTGTGACTGGAAAACCTTCCTATACTGTCACACACGTGATTTCTTCGTTTCCTTTTCTGATATATGCACGAAATCATCCTGCCTCATGATTTCCTTCTATGCTAATTTCCTTACCAATCTTTACCACTCTCAATTACATTACATAATCAAAATACTTCCTAAACAAATGCTCTAGGAAGGAAACATAATAAATTACAACCCAATTTACGGATACAAATCATTGTGTATGTTGGTCATGGGATTTGCCAAAACATAGACCTTACAATCTCCCCCTTTGGCACTTCCATGACAAAACATACATAACCCGTTCAACCTGCAGAAACAAATACTGAAAAGATATTCTGTGAAGCAATAAATAAGTTACTCCCCCTTTTTGTCACGGAATGACAAAGGTAAAGTATATAGAAATAAGCACGAAAGTAATAACAAAAACCAATTTAAACCAATTGTGAGATAAATAAAGATATCGATGTAAATAAATATATAAAAAATATATAGGCATAGATGCACACGTGATATTAATAAAAATGAGGCCCAAAGGGAAACAACTTTTGAACAAGTAGAGTTAAAAAGAGTTCGGTTATTTTTTATGAAAGCTCTAGTAACTGCTGACTAAAGATACTCTGTTCATCAAAAAAAAATGAGCAAGACAAACACATGAATCCAAGAGATGAACACCCAACCATGAGAATCAATAAATGGCACTTCAATTTTTGAAATGCATGAATGAACTTGTATGTATTCCAAGCATGAATAAATCTGGAATTAAGTACAACATGCAATATGAGACTATGACAATAGTGGGTGTGTGACACGTCAGAAATATTAAGACCACCATCTTCGGATACAAGATTTCTCGTGTTCCATGAGAATGGCAACCACCATTTCTTCCACGAAGTCAAACCAGGCATGATGACACGAATGATATCCCAAGGCTTAGAAATTACTCCCCCTCAACAAGTAAAAACTCCCCCTCAACCAATGAGTATACAGGCATATCAATTTTTTATTGAATCTTCCAAACAAATACACTTGTTTTTATATTTTTACTCCACTGCCTTTTGACACGAATATTGGAAATAAGAGTACCTCATACCCAATCCCCGGTTACTAAGCGAGTGGTCCAACACGAATGCCTTCACAAGGTCTATCCATTTTGTGACACGAACGCTCAGAGGGAGAATACCTCACCCCAATTGTCCGGTACTCGATGAACGCCCGGATAAGCAATAAAATCTCACATAATAGACTTTTGACTTTCGAATATGTTGTTGTTCTTCTCCCCTTTTTTTTTAAAACAAAACCAAGAGAACACCGTATCCAACCAAGATGCCAAAAAGGTCAATTGCTGAAGAAACAAAACGAGACATTCCAATGGACATGAGAACCAACTATCCAATCTGAATAATCTTTCTAATCCTGACGTGTAAACGTGGCGATCATAGAGTCATAGGGCATGATGCAATTTATGTCCGAATATTGCGCATGAGAGGAGAACAACAAGAAGAACGCATGCATTTGAGAAAAAAAATGTTCATTTTTGTAAATCCCATGGTTGACTTCTCACAACTGAAAATATGCTTAACCCAAAAATATTTTTTGATTTTCTTTATAAATCATGAAATAAGCAGGGAAGCGAATTAACAAAAAAAATGCTAAAAAATAGAAGTAATAAAATTAAACAAATGACTCAACTCGTAGCTCTAGGAACATTATAAGCAATAAAGACCAACCTAGACTACGGAAACGAGACCAAGCCTCAAAAAGCAAGGTCAACACCTCCAGGTAAGCATGTGTAATCGAGAGAGTTGGTGGACAAATTCGCATGAGATTTTAAATCCAACCTCCTCACCCAAATAAGTCTTGTCTTGACTTGACAAGTGTTACGTAGTTTATTTGGTTGAACTCCAAGAGCCATGTTTTTACCAGACATGTTTCTAGTATTATCATATTTAGTGTAACTAGTCCAAGACTTTTGAGTATTACCATGTTTAGAAATAGCTTTATTGTTACCATGTTTATTGTTAACAACATGATTGCGTGCAACAGGAGGGTATCCGTGTAATTGAAAACACTTGGGTCTAATGTGACCTTTTACACCACAAAAATGACATGTCGGCATATGTATTTCATAACCATGAGAATATGCTAAGTGTGCGTGCAATGTATCTGTTGCTTGCAACTTCATACAATAAGGTTTAATATGACCTTTAATTCCACAATAATGACAAATAGGCTTAAACTTAAAAGAGTTTACCTCACCACGCTTGGCGGTAATATTTTTAACCGGAGCACTTGGCTTCTTTGCCTTGGAAAAATTTGACTTTATGCAAGCATATTCGACATTGTTCATCTTTATAGGTGACCTGGCTTTTTCCGCAACGGGAGGAGTAAGAGTGCTGTTATTTGCCTTGACAAAAACCATTTTCCCTCCTGCCTTTGAAGATGAGACACCCTCTACATAACCAAGCCCTTCTTTGATCAAACCCAGTCTTTGAATGCTCAGAATATCATCCAATGTCTTTGACCCTGTATTTAAACGCTCAAATAGAATATTAGCATTACCAATCTCAGCGTTTAACATATTTATTTTATCGTCCGAGGCGGTGTTTAACTCAATCAAGACTCTATTCTTTTCTTGCAAACTCTCAACCTCCTTACTCAACTTTTCTTTCTCACTAATGACATTGCTCAAAAAACCTTGCAAGTCTTCCACTTGTTTTTTAGCTGTCACTAACTCCTTCTTAGAATTATTATAATTCTCAGCCATTTTCAAATTTGACTCATTAATCTTAATACTCTCCTTAAACAGCATATTGTAGGATTGTTTTAGCTCATCAAAACTAAACTCCTCATCACTTCCCTCATTCTCACTATCGTCTGAGGATTCATGCTCACTAAGGTTCGACTCTAAAGAAGCCCCAAACGCCATAAAGTTCGTGTGATCAACTTGTTCTTCTTCAGAGTTGTCAAACTCACTATCGTCATCCCAAGTTATATTGGCCTTAAAATTAGTCTTCTTCTTCAATTTGTTAACACATTCATGAGCTAAGTGACCATATCCTTGACACTCATAACACTTTGGCCCTACCGGTGGTCCTTTAATCCCCTTCTTTTCTTTAGCACTAGAAGACTCAATTATTCTTTTATTTTCAAATTTCTTATTCCCATCACCTTTAGTCATTTTCTTTTTAAAAAATTGTTTGAAGTTTTTGGTAAATATATCCATAGCTTCAAGGTCATACTCATCATCACAATCTGATTCCCTAGACTCGCTTTGAGAGCTTGCAAAAGCAATCGACTTAGCCGATGGTTTAACTTTAAATTTTAGAGACTCAGGTTGTAACATATCAGCTTCATAAGTTTGGAGAATACCTACTACTTCTTCTACAGATTTTTCATTGAGTTTAAGTTTGCCCTCAAGCATAGTGACCTTTGTCTTAAACCGTTCAGGCAAGGATCTCAATATTTTCTTAATCACCCTAAAAGGAGGAATAGGCTCACCGAGGGTTTCACAACTATTGACGATAGCGATCAATTTAGAGTAGAATTCATTAAAAGTTTCATCCTCTTGCATTCTAATTATCTCAAATTCAGTAGTGAGTCTCTGTAACTTAGATTGTTTAACAACATCCGTTCCCTCATGACAAGTTACTAAAATATCCCACGCTTCTTTTGCAATCTCGCAATTAGCAATCTTACGATGCTCATTAACATCAACAGCACTAAATAAAATATCCAAGGCACGATTATTAGCCTGTAAAGCAGTCTTTTCCTCGCGAGACAGTTCAACAGTAAGTTTAGGGACCTGTTTTTCTTCTACTTTTTTCGTGGGATGGCTATACCCTCCGATGCAAGAATTCCAAATTTCCTCATCCACAGACCTCATGATAGCTTTTATTCTAGATTTCCAGTAGTCAAAATTTTCACTATCCAAAATAGGTGTACGACTCGACGGATGATTCATGTTATTGTTCATGTTCATTATTGCTATAGATCCGCTCTAGGAAGAAATCCAAAAATTAATGAGCAACTTGCTCTGATACCAATTGAAAAATCCTAGCTCGCCTAGGAATATAAATTTATTGTGTTTCTATCTCTTCTATCAATTAATCCACAGATTACTATATCAACCGAATCAAGAAACAGAAAGCAATAAATGATGAACAATAACGAACACAAGATATACGTGGAAAACCCCTTAAAAAGGGTAAAAACCACGGGAGGAAATCAAACACTATAAACCATTGTACGGTTACAAACAAACCTATACTTACAACCTAGAATCGCTCTCGGTTGACCAAGGTTGATTGCCGAATCACTCGTTCACCGCACCCGGTGCTTGACCGCCCTGCCTTGAATCCACAAGTCCTCCGAGATACTTCCAGAATCCACCGGAAGAAACGATTCACTCAATAGAATCAAAGTTTGAAAAGAACTCTTGGAATTGTTCTGAAAGCTCGATGATCAACGGATCATGTGATTATTCCAAGAGACAAGCCACAATCTCCCTTAAGTATTTTTCTGATTTGAAGCAAGAGAGAGGCGGCACAAATATATTCGATAGCCTCGAAATTCCAAAAGACACGCATATAAATATATGCCGAAAAAATAGGAAGGTTGCTCGAGCACTGTGTATAACCTGTCTTTGAGTTGCTCAAGCACTGTGACTGGAAAACCTTCCTATATTGTCACACACGTGATTTCTTCATTTCCTTTTCTGATATATGCACGAAATCATCCTGCCTCATGATTTCCTTCTATGCTAATTTCCTTACCAATCTTTACCACTCTCAATTACATTACATAATCAAAATACTTCCTAAACAAATGCTCTAGGAAGGAAACATAATAAATTACAACCCAATTTACGGATACAAATCATTGTGTATGTTGGTCATGGGATTTGCCAAAACATAGACCTTACACACTTTTTTATTTGGATCGGCCTTTAGGCTAAGTTATGTTTGTTTTTTCAGTTCCCTAACCTTGCATTACGCTGCAGCGGGTGCTAAGGGGATGGGATATTGGAGAAATGAGAAGGAAGGCTCTGCAAGTAGGTGGCGGATTTAGTTGGTTGTGATTGGTTCAGGTTGTTTGCCCAACATGTGGAAAATTGGTTTTTAGATTTTGAAATCTAAGTGGTCTTATTCTTTGAATGTAGAAGTCCTTTTTGTTTTTTATTTGGTTGACTTAGGCTCTGTTTGATAAAACTGAAAGCTGAAAGCTGAAAATTAAGTGCTGAATGCTGATTTTATTAAGTTGAGAAGCTGTTTGATATGTACTGAATTTTAAGCACTGAATTAAACAAGTTGTTTGATCTGTAGAAGGAACTGAAGTCTTAAAATCACTAATTTTCCGACTTTGCCCTTCAAACCAATACTTCTATTGTGCTTTTCATTATAGATTTGAAGAACGAATATTATGATAGTATTCAAATCAAGAAATATTCATTGTCGCAATTTGTCTCTTTTTTCTTCTTTTTTGAAACCAACCAGTAAGGCAGAAACCACCGCCACAACGATCACCAAATGAATAGAAGGTTTCAAGACAAATATACATATGCAATCAGAAACACGCACCACCAAATGAATTAATTAAGGTTCGATTCTTGAGATTAGATTGCAAGAAAAGAATTTTTTGTGAATTCTCTAATTCTGGCGTGAATGGTATGCCTATAACTGGATCAAGGAGAAGATTAGTTAAGATGCTCATCCATCGAATTAGAAAAAAAAGAAAAGAAAAGAAAAGAAAAGAGAACGAAAACACATACCACACGAGTCATGACCCTTTAGTTCTAAATTTTGGGGAAATAATATGCTTGCAAACAATTTACATTTTTTTATCCGAAACAATTACCTAAAGCCATTTGATTATACAACAGAGCATGAATTGGGGGTAGGTAATCAAATGGGTTTGAACATCGAAATCCCCAAATCCATAAAGATGCATGAATCCAATAAATCCAATCTCGAAATTCTGGCAGCACTACTCCATGTTTCTCAATTGCAATTCGGAGAGAGAGAGAGAGAGAGAGAGAGAGAGAGAGAGAGAGATGGGTCTTATTAGTTGGGGAAGTTTGACAGTTTTGATCGACCTGGGAATTGGACAGAGGCGAGGGCATGGAAGAGACAAGAGGGCAAAGAAGAAGCGAGAAAAAAAAAAAAGGAACCGTGTTGCACTGAGCGTGTTCAGTGATAAGTAATAAGTAGGGGGGAGCTACTTAATTTTTTACTCTTTGCTTTTGCCGTGCTCTGAACATATTCAGCATACACTATTTCGGTTATCAAACCAACTTATTTGATTTATCTATTCAGTTTTAAGTGCTGAATTAGGTTATCAAACAACCCCTTAGCTTCTGATATAATTTGTTTAGATATTTCAGGACTACGCTATAACTTGAGGGAGAGTCATGTTGGTTGGCCATGGTATATCAGTTGAAGGACATGATAATTGTCATAGATGAGTCTGAACGTAGGCTAACACATCTTCACATCACCTTACTCCCACTGAACCGTTGCTGATGCATCTCATTGGAAATGCTTCTGGTGCTGTTCAGTATGATGAAGAAGCAAGCTAGGGAGCATAAAACTCTGCGTAAGTCTGTCGACACAGACAAAGGGTGCACAGATTGTGGACAGATTCCGATGTGGGGTCCACTACGGGTCCCACACAAAAAATCCGAGCCGTTCATTAAATTTAAAACATTTTTTCAAAGGTTCCCATGAAAAATCAGTTCACTCCGATACCTATAAGTACTCGATCTAATCATATAAGTTTTCATTCAGGTTCAAAGTTGAATGAAAAGTTAGATGATTAGATTGAGTATTTCTAGGTATCAGATTGAGCTGATTTTTTACGGGGGTCCTTGAAAAAATGTTTCAAACTTAATGAACGGCTTGGATCATTTGTGTGGGACCCGTAGTGGACCCCACATCGAGATCTGTGCACGATCTGTGCACCCTTTGTCTGTGTGAATAGCACCTCTCTAAAACTCTGTACAAAATTCTTCTTGAGTTGTGATGTTGGATTATATTTGCTATTGACATCTTGCATTTTACTTGGAAGATTTACTCCATTTATTAGGGGGGTTTAATTCAACCTTTCCTCTGTACCTTCTCCGCTCGCATCAATGATGACTTGGACTACTAAATCTCTATTGTGATCTGCGAAATCCGCGTCGTTTGTTTTGATAATTGGCATGTGTTTTTACTTTACTAAACAACCAAGCGTAATGCAAATGCAATAAATGAACATAAACTTTTTTTTGTTAACTCCCATATCTTATCACACCTTGCTAAGCATTCTCAGATCCGTATTGAATACCCAATCCTTTGAGCCGTACCTTCAGACACGGGCATACGCTAGTATATATATATAATGTAGCCCAAGACTCCAGGCTACCTCTTGTTTACAGAATCACAAAGAAAACCAATTACTACAATTGACTCTGAATAATAATGGGGTAGTATTATTTTCAATTTTCAATCAACTAATAAATCCCGACGGAAGCAGCTGCCTTAACAAGCAATCCGAATAGCAGAAACGGCGCGGAGAAAAACGGGCTGTGGTCACTCTCCAAAACATACACCTCCGCCGGCGGCCAACGCTTTATCATCTCCTCTTGCTGCTCCGGCTTCACCGCCCGATCCTGCATCGTTCTGATGTAAACACGGGGGACCTCATCGCAATCGGTCATTCCCTCTTCGAATCGAGCAGAGACCAGCGCTTTTATTGGGCCTGGTCTCAGAAGCATTGCGGCCAAAGTTGAATCCTGTGGCAATCGAGAGCCATCAGTAAAAAAACATAGGGAAAATTGAAAAAATTTAGGTCAATTGATTGGAGGGAATTTGTTTCGGTAACTCAGTGTCCGGGCCAGTTATGTCCAGTTGTGAAATCTCCCAATAAAAGCAGAAATAAAATCCAGTGATGACCAGTTCTATAGAAATTGATAGCACCGAGATGTTTTGAACTTGAAACCTTAGGAGATATAACAAATTCCTATACATCAGGCATTGTCATTGACCACCAGGCCAATATCCCAACATTAATCCGAGGTTAAATTGATTGAAGGAATTAGGGATTAGTACCTCTTGAGGGCTCAATTGGTAGAGGATTTTGCGTTGGAATTCTTTCTTGATTAGGGCACTTGTTGGGGGTTGATCTGGTCCTAGTCCGAATCCTAGTTCGTATACGTCGCCGTATTCTGATAAATCCGGTACTCCCTGTTTAACAAAATGGGAAATAAAAATATTTTAGAATTTAGCCTCAAAAAACAGGATATGTAAAATGTTTTGGAATAGTATGGAATTTTGCTGCTATATATATGCAAGTTCTGGTAGATGTAAAAATGGCTAACTAGCAAATATAAGCACAAGAAGAATACAAGGAATTACGGATGCAAGGAAAAAAATTCAAATCAAACCCAAGCAGGATATGATGGTGATCATGATGGTTTCTTTGAAGTTCACTTTCTCCCAATATAGGAGTACTACTTTTTTTTTTCTACTTTAAATGTACATTTCTAATACCCAAAAAAGAAAAAAGAAAAAAAAGAGAAGGTTTGGCAAATAATTGGAGTACTAGGTGGGGGTCCGATCTCCTCTGTCCTGAAAACTCCAGTGCCTTTGTGTCAAGGGATTTTTCGGCCGTTGATTGTGTGATTATTATTTTTTATGTTTTAAATCCAACAACCGAAAATCCCCTCAGCACAGAAGCACAGTGGTTTCGTGAGATGATTCTGTCCAGTTTTGCTTCCAACCAATCCTGTCCAAATTATTGTTGTGGGCTCGGAAAAAGCCTACAAATGATCCACAACTGAACCGAACTATTTGAAAGCAAAATTAGTCCAGAATCCTCTCCGAAATTTTGGGCACAGAGGACCCTGCCTCGGTTACGAGGTGCTGATGAATTGGAGACCATGCTCGCTAAAAAGGCCCACAAGTATGTAGATTCCTTTGCTTTTGCATGCAAACCCACGTGGTTTTTTTCAGGCAAATCTCCTCAAAGTTGGCATGCACTGATGCACTCACGATATAGATGCCGAGAAAGTGAGTTATATATGTATGCTTTATATATGTATGCTTTACGGTGATTTTGGCGCTCCACTTTGTACGCAGGTGCTTTACTTTTAGCGTGAAATTACTAGTAACTTCATGCACAAAGTGGAGCGTCTGCGTACAAAAATGAAACGCGAAAATCAATTTCCTATTCAGAATAAGTATGTATGCTACAAACAAAATCTTAAAATACAACTTCGGATGCAATTGCATTCGTAGTCGTTAGATGCATGCGGACTGAAGTTATGTTTGTAGACTTTTTCCGAAACGAAACACTCGAGGTTTATATTGCAACATTATTATTGCCACGTTATTAATTATTTGCACACCAGCGAACTACTATGCAGAATAAGTTTGATGCTACAAACACAACCTTCAAATACAGCTTTGGATGCAATTGCATTCATAGTCGTTCGATGCATGTGGACTGAAGTTGTGTTTGTAGACTTCTTTTTAAACAAAGCACTCGAGATTTATAATTGCAACATTATTGCCATGTCATTAATTATTTGCGCACCAATTTGATATTTCAAAAAAATTCAGATAGCTCATACAGTAAAATAGACAGTTGTCTCCGACGAAAAAAAATCAAAACATACAAATTAAATTGTAGACTAAAATTTAAAAAAAAAAAGACTCAAAATTTGTCTTCTTCGTGTTAATAATTTTTAACACTTAATTTAAGAAAGAAAACATAAAGCCAAACGAATAACTATTGAAATTTTTTTTAAAAAAATTGTCAATCTATTTTAGGAAAATAGGTCATCCGATGTCAAAACTCAACCTTTTTCTCAAGAGGAGTAGTACAATACACGACACTCGGACCATGTAATATTCATGAAAAGAAACCAACGGTCCAGATTTAATACATGACACTCAAATCATAAAAAGAAATGAACAGTACAACTACGTGAAGTGAAGACAGTTGTAACCCAACGGTCCAGATTTAATTGTGAGTTTTGGGAGAGTAGGTAGAATGATGACACTGGAAATGTTCGATACTGTTACAACTACGTGAAGACAGTTGTAACCCATTCACTGCGTCACACAACCATGACGCACCATTTCATGCGATTCTTCTCCTAATTACCATCAAATGATCATTCACTGACTTGGGCATAGTGTCCCCCCCCCCCCCCACCCCCCATCAGGAAGAAAAAAAAAAAAAATTCTCGTGAATCCTCTGACTCCAACATGAATGATTTGTGTTTTTGATTGGACCGGGGTGGAGATTACTAGTAAAAAAATTCTCGTGAATCCTTTGGCTCCGACATGAATGGTTTGTGTTTTTGATTGGATCGGGGTGGAGATTAGTCAAACTAGTATATATGCGTAAGTTGAACTGAACATCTCGAACTCTCGGCCAAAAAAAAAAAAAAATTATAAAAGAATCATTCACACAAACAGTACTAGTGAAGATGGTGATGTTGGAACCCCTCCCTAGACTACTGACTACCTACTATCTTATCTACTCCCTCTTATCCTTTGTTCTTATTCATCAAAACAAAAACATGGAATCTTCAGGCCCAGTATTGCCCATCCCGGGGCCTCCTGATCATCATCAATTCCGATTTCCAGAACCATTTTCCTGAAATTTGAAGGTCTTGACTAGTCCTTACCCCCTCGATCTGTAAATTACCTTTGCTTGAAAAAACAGAATCCACACATATATATACGTATTTCTACAATCTCTATGATGCATTTTTGGAGCAAGTAGTGCAATTTAATCATAAAAGGTGAAGTCAAACACTTATAATATTCCAGAGCTCAAACTTCAAACCAACATCAGAAATTTCAAAAAATAAAAACAATCACAAGTCAAAACATTTATGGGCCGTTGACAATGATTAGACGTCAGGATCGATCTCACATAACGGGTTTCCGCACCATAATCGATTACGAGTCACGAGAATCAGTATCTACATCTATTATAAAAACGGTAAAAACGTATGAACGTTACTCCTTTGTCGATCAAATTTTGTTATAAGCAAAAGTCCTGATGAGCGCGAAAAAGGGAAAAAAAAAAAGAGGACAGTTTGTTTTCCGATGTAATTGCGGGAAAGAAGAAGTGGTTCTTAGAGGGGGGGAAGAGAGAGAGAGAGAAGTATGACTTACGTCTTTGACGTCTTGTTCGGTGCAGAACCCAGTTTTCAACATTGTGGCTCCTAAGTAGATTGCCAAGTGTATTTTCTTCCCAAACTTGTGTGTTGCATCGGTCAGGCTTAGTCCCCCGGCGCTGTGTCCTACCAAAATTACCTGTACCGTACGCATCAATTAAGACCACGACTGATGAGAGAGAGAGAGAGAGAGAGAGAGGGAGGGAGGACCTTTTCGTCATTAGGCAGGGAGGACATGAATTCCGTGAACGGCTTGTTGTATTCATCGAATGCGAGAATGGTTTTGGCGTCGGATCGATCAATTCCGGAGCCTTTGAGGTCTATGCAGGAGACTTTGTAGCCGGAATTCTCCATTAGGCACCTGATTTTGTACCAGCACCAACTTCCACCACCTATTCCATGCACTAGGACAAAGTGAGGCACCTTCAAGGGCATTTCTGTCATGTTACAGGCCGCCTCCTCCCCCATAGCCCCTCTCTCTCTCTCTCTCTCTCTCTCTCTCTCTCCTTATATATTAGTTGGAAAGGTTACATAAGTCATAGGAATTAAATAATAGTAGCGTCTTTCTCATTCGATATACGAGGACAGAAAAAAAAAATAAGAGAAAACATTTTTCTGTTGTCATGTATATGAGTGGATCGGTTAGTATGGATCTTGAAATTTACTCCATTTTCTCACAAAATAATTAGAAAATTTTCACAACAATTAAAAAAAACAATAAAAATTGAAGAAAACCAATCGGTTTCAAGGAGTATTTATTACGTTATTGATTGATCTTAATTTCATTTTCAAGCAAAATAAAGTATTTATTTTATATTTTGAAAAAATTGTAGAATAATGAATAAATAGATGGAAAAAAAATGAGAAATTTACATGTAGGAGAGAGAGTTAAGGGGAGAGGTTGGTTATATTTTAGGTAACTGCATTAATTCTTATAGTACATATTATAGATTGAGGCACTGTTTCACTAATTTTCTTATTTTTTAAGTACTTATTTTTTGTTTAACGAGACATGTCATTCTCTCATAATACATCACTTTTAATTCAAGAGCTATTTAATTATTTAGTTCCCTTAGCGAAACAGGGCCTGATAAGTCATAAACTGTATCAGTTTGAGTATGAGAAAGTGGATTTAATTGTGACACATCTCTTTATTAAAAAAAGAACTACACGCGACAGACCATGTCAGTCTTATCCTATTTTTGATGATGTTGTTTTATTGTGATTAGGAGGCAACTGTTGTAGATGTTAATTACTGGTGATCCTAGCCTTATTAACTGGCATTTTGATATATTGGTCAAATTTAACTCTATTTTGAGATGGACGGCAGCCTGAATTGGTGGACCATAAAAACTGCCTCGATTCAGCATGTTGAAGACGACCGCGCGATTGTTGAAAATAGAACCCCCCCCCCAACCATCCGTCATCAAATCGATTTGAAACCTTTTTCTTGGTTGAAACATTGTTGGCCGGTTTAGGTCAGGGTTCGATTCCGGTGCCTGATAATTTTCCCTAATACATGTGTACCAAGATAACAATTATATAGCTAATATTGCAGACACCAAATTGTTCGGAGAATTGTGTATGCTCGACTTTTGGGGAAATGAGGAATGCTGCCGAGCATCTCTCGTTCTACGCCGTGTATGATCATCTCCCTCGACTTGTACGGTTGCATGCATGCCTTAATTGGAGTATAAACTTGTACAAGTGGGCTTTTCTTCAAAAACAGATCTCTTTCGGGATTGGAGATTTTGTCATCGTAATTAAACAGTAGCAAGAGCTCTCGGGCATATGTGTTTCTAGATAAGGGACTGCTACGGAACTAGATGGAGCTGACGGCCATGCGGGCAAAGGCGGAGTCAGAAATTTTGGTAATGGGGTCAAAAATTAGATTTATATGCAATATATTTTTTCTACGCACAAGTCCAAAAATAACTAAATTAAAAGGTTAATTATAATATTGATATGCACTAATAATTCATTTTTATCTCATAATTGGCCCCAAAAGACTTGTTATATTTGAAAAATAATACATGATAGTCTCATTTCTGGCACTATCAACTCTCGAAAAGAAGAGAACGTTTGGAATTTCTATGCACTTAAAACAAGTTGGGGTAATTTAGAGATTTTTTGTGGGGTCAAAATAGCCAAATTATACTTATTCCTATGAAGATTTGGGATCAAATTAGTAAAAATAGGGTAAAAATTATACTTATCCCTACGAAAATTTGGCAGTTAGTGGGGTCGGCCGCCCTCCCTTGTACCCATGTGCCTCCGTCCCTGCATGCGGAGCCCACTTTGGGCCCCGCACGAATGATCTAAGTCTTTCAAAAATTTTAAAAAAATATTTCAAGGGCCTGTGTGAGCTCAGCTCCATCCGATGTGTGTAGGTACTCTATCCAATCATCTCGTTTTTCAAAAATTAGAATGAGCACAGAAAAATGAGAAGATTAATTACCCAAAAAAATGAGAAGATTGGATTGAGCACCTACACACATCGGATGGATCTGAGCTTAAGGGGCCCTCTCAGATTTTCTTTTTAAATTTTTGAACGGCTTAGATCATCCGTGCGGGATCCAGAGTATGTCCCGCGTGCCATCTGTGGCCGTGGTTGGTGGCTCCGTCGATTTCTTTAGCATTTTACCGCTAAATAAGTACTCAAATTTACAACTAATGGATTACTAAATTATTTTATCAACACAGCTGTCGGCCTCCTGTCATCAACAATTAAACAATTTATGACCGTAACCATCCTTTGATTGTGCTCCACCGAATAATCTCTCCAGCTTGCATGCCGATGATTGTTTATTTCTTTTGTTTGACGGTTAGGTATCTTCTTCCAGGTCCAGTTTAAAGACATGCTTATTTATGTCAAGACTAGAATATTTATATAACATTTTTTTTTTGTGCGGCCTGGCTCCAATAATATTCAAACACCGTTGCATGTAGGGAGTATTTATTCTTTTTTTTTTTATCGGCAAAATTTTTATTAAAAACAGGAAGAGGGGAAAGGGGATTCCAACCAAAAGTTTGAAAAAACACCAAATGAGCCGAAGCTCAACCACCTGAGCCCTGAGGTCTAACACGGGAACCCTAAAAATAAACAAGCAAGCACAGCCCAAAATCCAAATATACATATCAGCCCAAACAAAAACAAATGGGCCCAGAAAGGACCCGCCCAGCAAAACCAAACCCACAAACCCTAACTACACTTCCTAACTGCCGCCGCACAAAACACCGGAGACATCACCACCCGGACCAGCACCACCACCCAACTAGGGCTGCAAACGAGCCGAGCCGAGCCGAGTTTTAGGGTGCTTGAGCTCGGCTCGCCAAAAATTAGGTTGGCTCGAGCTCGGCTCGAGCTCGTGACGAGCTGCAAGAATCGAGCTCGAGCTCGGCTCGAATATATTTACAAAGCTCGAGCTCGGCTCGCTTAGGCTCAAAAATGTGTTCGAGATCAGCTCGGCTCGTTTATATATAATATATTACATATAATATTTAATATAATTGGGCTCGCGAGCCAATCGAGCCGAGTTTCGACTAGCTCGAGCTCGGCTCGTTTATGAAACGAGCCCAATATTTTAGCTCGAGCTCGTTCATTAGTGTCTCGAACCGAGCCGAGCTTCGAGCTACTCGCGAGCAGCTCGGATCGTTTGCAGCCCTACACCCAACCAGCCTCGCCATTAAGCAGATCCGGCCACTCACAGAAGTAGCGACCGGCGGCAGGAAGGACCCCAACAGACCCACCAAGATGATGCACCAAAAGAGTCTTTCGTCCACGGGCAATCGCACAGTCGAAGGGTTGATTTCACCATCACGAAGAAACAAGGCTCAAAGAGCTACAAAACATGTGTCGCAAAAGCGCTCTCTCAAATCTCCCTAGGATGCTACTATCAAATATTTGTGCAACTCTAACAATACATAAAACCCCTAAAAGATGAATTCATAGACGCACAGAACAATGGGGGCTATCCGGACACGAAGCTTAATTATAACGTCAGTCCGGACACCATTACATAAAACTTGCCAAGAAAATAGAAAATTAGTTTTAGGTCCAGGAACTTCATAAGTCCACAAGTCTTTAAAAAGTGTGTGTGTGTGTGTGTGTGTGTGGGGGGGGGGTGTTGGTGGGTATGGTACCTTAGGATAGGGTAGATTACTCTAGCGTAGGGTACCTGTTTGCTCCATATATGTGATTGTATTTCACCCGTTGATTGGGCGACACGTAGCAAGAGTATGAATGGGAAAATAAGAAATGACTTGGGTCTATCATAATGAAGTATGATTAAGTGGAAGAACTCGATTAATATTGATAAAAATATGATGCAATTTTAGGGGTTTTTCCCGTCGAGTGGCCAATTTATGGCCCAATTTCCTTTTATCTGATCTATGTTCCTTCCGTTTATCACGTGGGAGGTGTCAAAAGGGGATAGATGCAGTTCACCCATGATCAAAGAGCTATAATTCAGGATCAAGGAGACGGTTTCTCTCAAACGTGGATGCCTTATTATATGTGGAAGTTACTTGCCAGAAATTGAAAACAGACTCAACTGCCATCTTGGAGGGAAGGCCCCAAATTCAAAACTTAAGAGGGCCTCTATTTATGTTTGAGATCGTAACAATTTGAAGCACACACACAAACAACGCCAATCAGGCCTTTATCTTTTCTTTTCTATGAGTAGTTTTAACTTGTAATCGTTCACATGATAATCTTTATCGTTTGTTCTTTTACTTTGAAGTTTAATAGAGTCCATTTTATTATTCTTCTTCCATAATCCATCCACTTCATTGTTTGTTTCCAAAGAAGTCCTGAGACACGGCAAGGAACCAAACTCCACTTTTTCACAACCACATTCCAGCAACTCAAAACACAATTACCCGTCGATTTTGCCATCGATCCCCGTCGATCGTGTAACAACCCGGATTTTTGACCCAATTTTTTTTTTATAATATCATTTTAAAAAGTATTAATCGTAGTAATAAAATTATTTTCCTTAAATAGATAATTACAAAAAATTAGTTATTCTATCCTAATTAATCCTTTTAATTTTTTTTTGTTACATGCAAGCATACAACTCTCCCATCTCTCCCTCTCCTACTCCTACTCGATCTCTACCACTCCCTTGACCATATTTTCGTCCATAATCCCGTCCATATCAAGCCAAGAGTTAGAATCCCAATCCAATACAATTTTATCACCCTTATCATCAAAATTCTCTTATATATACCCCATAACCCCGACCCTAGAACACACCACGAAATTCCCCATGCCTCACGAGTCCAGAAAGAAGAGAAAAACGTGAGCAATCGAAGCTCCAATCCATGGAGTTTTAGAGAGAGAAAGAAAGAGAGAGAAAAGTGGGTTTCCTTGTTCCACCCAATCGAAA
Organism: Rhododendron griersonianum; assembly: GCA_018127125.1. Taxonomy (NCBI): domain Eukaryota; kingdom Viridiplantae; phylum Streptophyta; class Magnoliopsida; order Ericales; family Ericaceae; genus Rhododendron; species Rhododendron griersonianum. Next base: position 39,228,210 of record CM030790.1, on the reverse strand, counting down.
CCCGAATTGATCGACCCAATCATCTTCTACAACTCCTAGCATCACCAAACAAGTCTCAATTCAATCCCAAGGACTCCCGATCAAAGAACCCGAAGTCATCTTCCCAAAAATTCAAGTTTCGGTTTGAGAATCAATTCGATCCAATCGAGGTACTATAATCTATTCCGAATACTCCTCTAAGTATATTTAATGTTTTTAAGCATAACCCAATAGCCCCCGTAGCCCCATGCATCGAAAACCGTGAGAAAAACCAAAAAAATCGAACCTGGCCCGAACCTTGCGGCCGCAACCTGCGGACCGCAAGAACCAGCCGCGAGTTCGCGGCGAGGTGCTCCACCGCAAGGTCAACCCGGTCCAACCTTGCGGTTCGTCCAGTTTTGTTCCGAATTGATTTTTCGACATCCCGAACACCGTTTTCGACCCCCGAACTATTTTTCCTAGCTTTCTCACACCTCAAAGATCATAACTTGTTAATGTCATATTTTTTTTACTTTATTATCTATTTATTAGTTATTTATTTGATTTCTTGTAAAAGTTTACAAACGAAAAATCCTTGCGACCTTATAAACCATTTAATTAATTCCCGAAATATTTTTTTTTAGATTCTTTACATCCCAAAGATGATATGTTGTTAATCTCAACATATTTTATTTATTAAACAATTTATTATCCATTTATTTTACTTTTGACATCTTTAAAAATCTTTTTTTTATTTTAAAAATAATTCCGTAACCCTCCGGACCCACTTTTTGATACTCGAACATGTTACGTAGGACCCTAGGACTCCTTTTAGAGCCATGCTACCTATTCTAGTGTTATTAATTACTTTTTGTATTTATTATGATCACTAATCAAATTATTTTCCTAAATAAAAATTTATACAAGCCTAGATTATATTTTTTTTATTAAAACTTTTATTTATTAAAAGTTCCTTACCTTATTAATGACTTGTTGATCATACAGAACTAAGGGCAACGGCCCATTCATAAAAGGTTATGTGATTCAATGCATATTGTTTATTTCAATTATTATTCTGTTTGCTTAATTATTATTTCCAACTGCTGAATGATATGTTAGATTGGATCCTAGAGACATGGGGTGGTATGCGAAATAGAAATCACCTAGACGATGATAAGTAATGGATGAATTGGAAAAGTTTTTGTTTTAGAATGCCTGCAGGCGTGATTTTGAGTTGTGATGAGATTGTGATGAGATTGAAACTGGCGGGTGTCCAGTGATGAATTGATAGACTGGCGGGTGTCCAGTGATGATTGTGGAATGGTTGTGATGTGGTTTATAAGATAGGAGAACCCTAGTCGTGATTCAGGCATGGTAAGTTTTCTTTTGCTGTATTGAGAGGGATACACACTGAGTACATAACTTAGGTGCAATCCGCGACAGCAAAATAAAGTGATCCCATGGGACCGAGCATGGCTAGTGGTTGAGGGAGGAAAGATCTCGCGGTGAGATCTTAGATCACACGTCAGGTTAATGAATAGTAATAAACTGATTGATATGAAATACCTCTGTTATATTTCTTCGTACCATGTTTATCCTGCTTGATTGCTAGCTGTAAAGTAAGAGGGGTGGTTGGGTTGGATTATTCTACTGGGTGATTTATCACTCACGGATACGTCTGTATCCTGGTAAATCGATTGCTTCGGCGATCAATTTGCCAGAAGGCGCAGGATTCAATGGAGAGGATTCAACGATGGTGTAGTTCGACACAAGAAGAATATCAGGAATAGAGATCGAGTATGCTTGGGATTCGTATCAAGTCTAGAGTCAGCTCTGAAGTTAATGTATTTTGAATCGATAAATTTATTTTGAGATTGTAATAGACCTTTATTTTGGAAAATTATATTTATTTAGCAAAATTTTCTTAAGAAATTATTTTATTTTGCTTCCGAAAAGTCGGGGCGTTACAAATGGTATCAGAGCATAGGTTCAACACTCGGCCTTGGGTAGATTGGGTAGACCACATTCTGATAGTGTAAATCCGAATAGCTAAACGTTTACGATATCTTTTACTTCTCTAAACTACGATATATCCTACCTAAGTATATCATATAAATATTTGTTTACCTGCTGCGACTCAGACTCTGAGAAATTACGAAATCAACGTTGACTTTGATGAAGACAAAGAGACAAATCTCGACAATGGAGGATAAGGTACTGTCGAAGGAGGCTACTCCGTGAATAGAGTACCTGTCGAAGAAGAATTTCCTTTCTCTAGGCAGATAACGATCGAAAATAGGATAGGATCAGTGTGAGAACGTTATTGCACACACTTCCTTGAGAGAACCAGATATTTAGAAACCCTCAAGACTCTAAACCTAACCTCGTGGAGCAGTCGTTACAAGATTGGTACCAAAGGTCAACGACGCCACTTTCTACGGTCATTTTGTCAACCTCATCAGCAAGGACAATACGCGTAGCCCTAATGCCAACGACCACGTTGCCGACGTCGACAACAATGATTCCGTGAATCTCGAGATCAATGTCAACTCAAACCTCAACGTAATACGGGTATCAACAAAGTTATGCAACTCATACGAGCGATTATTGCCATGATTACGCCTGAACTCCCACCTCAAGCTCCGAACGCCACTCGTCCCTAAAAGATAGATAGATCATAGTAGAAGGAGTTTTAACCCTAACTTTGCATGAACACTAATGTCAACGCCGCCCAAGCCATCAACATGTTTATGCCAATCTCGAGGTCAACGCAACACGAAGCCCAATGAGATACCGAGTAACATGGAGGTTATGCAACTTCTACAAGCGATTGCCACCTCGACTATTTCGACACCCCAACCTCACGCATCGTAGACTCCTCAACATAGTAGATCGACGAATAAAAACATGATGTTGTCAGAGATTCGAAATCATCACCTAGCTAAATACTATGCCACTACATCCGACGACGACACCATCGTAGTTCAAACAGATCGAGAAGAGTTCAAGGTCGTGAATAATTGGGAAAGCGGTGACAATTCTCTTTGAGGGAGGTTATATGTTTTTCTTTAAGGGGGATAGGAGAACTACTGACGATCATTCATCTTTTTCATTCAATTGATTGTATTCTAACCTCCAGCTGTTTTTGCGTCTCTCATGACTCTTCTTAAAATCACCTTTGTCACTGTGACTTTTCATAGTAAGAGTTACAACTTCAACTAAAGCCCAGATCGTTGAACTCCTTGTCTATTCCAAGTACCTAACTTTTGTTGCTTTCCCTTTTGTGAGTTGGGTATTCCTACTGATCATTTTGTTCCGACCTTTCCTAATTTGACTTGATTTGATTTGAAGACAACAGTTTACTCAATTATGAGTCTAACCTTTCCAACCCATTGAATACTACAGTTTAGAGCAATCCTGATTTATTCTAACTAGCTATTCTGACCAGCGCACTATCAGCTATCCACAACCTTTGATTCTTTTGATATCACAACAAGACATGTGTCTGACGTTACAAAACTCTAATTCCGTGAACCTAGTTCAATTTTCAATGATGGAGTCGTCAAATCCTTGGACGCACATATTATTGTTATGCTTCATTTTCCTTGAGCTTTGTATCATGACTTGAGCTAGAAGATCCAATCATTGTTCTATTAATGACTTTTTCTATTTTTGGATTCGAAAGTCATTGTTTACTCTTCACTTGTGCCCATTATTTTTCTTTTCTTTTAAATAACTAGAGTTAGATACTTGTTTTGAAACACGTCTGGCCAACGTGGTGCAAAATGAATATCTAGTTTGATTTCATTGTTGAACCTTGTTATCATTCAGAACCTATCACAGTAAATTTATACTTCTAAGGAGAACCCTCATTTATTCCCATTGCACCGTTTTGCAAGCCAAAGTATTTGTTTGTTCTATTGACATGATAAACTTTTAATTATCACTACTATGATGATGGAACTCTTCAATTCTAAATCCTAGAGCTTGACTTTGGTTAACTTAATTCTCGTTGTCCTCGTGTTTTGATCCAACTCAAAACTTCTTGCACCTTGACTCATGGAGAATGATTTGATCGTACTTCTAATCTCGTGCTTTGACCTTTGAACATTTGACTCATGTTTGAACCTTTTAAAAAATTCTTGTAATCCTCTCGTTTCTTTGGGAGAAGAGTACCCACCTTCTAAAAGATAGGGACCAAACTTTCAAGAATTGACCAAGGAAGGAGATACGTTGACAACTCCCGATCGCTCGAAGTCAATAAAAGAGCTACGCCGACAAGAGGATGAGACCGTAGATTTTCAACGGACTTTTGTTCAAACCGCGCCGTGGGATCACCCGATTTGTCAAGAAAGGAAAGTTATCGCCTCGCCACATTGGTACATTTGAGATTTTGGAGCAAATTGGAGAAGTTGCCTATCGCCTAACTTTACAACCGCAAATCACCAAAATTCACGTTGTCTTTTACGATTCTACGCTGCGGAAAGATATGACCCATTTCACCCACGTACTCAATTGAGAGGAAGTCACACTAGACGAGGAAACGATCATCAAAAAGCAACCGGCAAAATTTAGGATCATGGAGAAAAAGTTACCCGAGGGCGAACGATCAAAATAGTCAATATCTTATGGAGATACCGAAAACGAGAAGAATCATCTTGGGAGCGCGAGAACACAAGGAACAGTCAGTGAAGATCCAAGATTATAGTGAGAAGTGCATTCGAGGCAAAACCATTCAACTCGTCCGAATCCTTTGGCGACATCGAGGAATTGAGGAATCAACCAGGGAACGAGCGGATACTATATGCGCCAACTATCCGAATGTGTTTCCTTTTTAAAGGTACACTTTAATTTCGAGGACGAAATTTTGTTAAGGGGGATAGGTTGTAACAACCCGGATTTTTGACCCAATTTTTTTTTTTATAATATCATTTTAAAAAGTATTAATCGTAGTAATAAAATTATTTTCCTTAAATAGATAATTACAAAAAATTAGTTATTCTATCCTAATTAATCCTTTTAATTTTTTTTTGTTACATGCAAGCATACAACTCTCCCATCTCTCCCTCTCCTACTCCTACTCGATCTCTACCACTCCCTTGACCATATTTTCGTCCATAATCCCGTCCATATCAAGCCAAGAGTTAGAATCCCAATCCAATACAATTTTATCACCCTTATCATCAAAATTCTCTTATATATATCCCATAACCCCGACCCTAGAACACACCACGAAATTCCCCATGCCTCACGAGTCCAGAAAGAAGAGAAAAACGTGAGCAATCGAAGCTCCAATCCATGGAGTTTTAGAGAGAGAAAGAAAGAGAGAGAAAAGTGGGTTTCCTTGTTCCACCCAATCGAAACCCGAATTGATCGACCCAATCATCTTCTACAACTCCTAGCATCACCAAACAAGTCTCAATTCAATCCCAAGGACTCCCGATCAAAGAACCCGAAGTCATCTTCCCAAAAATTCAAGTTTCGGTTTGAGAATCAATTCGATCCAATCGAGGTACTATAATCTATTCCGAATACTCCTCTAAGTATATTTAATGTTTTTAAGCATAACCCAATAGCCCCCGTAGCCCCATGCATCGAAACCGTAGCCGAAAAACCAAAACCTAGCCCGAACCTTGCGGCCGCAACCTGCGGACCGCAAGAACCAGCCGCGAGTTCGCGGCGAGGTGCTCCACCGCAAGGTCAACCCGGTCCAACCTTGCGGTTCGTCCAGTTTTGTTCCGAATTGATTTTTCGACATCCCGAACACCGTTTTCGACCCCCGAACTATTTTTCCTAGCTTTCTCACACCTCAAAAATTATAACTTGTTAATGTCATATTTTTTTTACTTTATTATCTATTTATTAGTTATTTATTTGATTTCTTGTAAAAGTTTACAAACGAAAAATCCTTGCGACCTTATAAACCATTTAATTAATTCCCGAAATATTTTTTTTTAGATTCTTTACATCCCAAAGATGATATGTTGTTAATCTCAACATATTTTATTTATTAAACAATTTATTATCCATTTATTTTACTTTTGACATCTTTAAAAATCTTTTTTTTATTTTAAAAATAATTCCGTAACCCTCCGGACCCACTTTTTGATACTCGAACATGTTACGTAGGACCCTAGGACTCCTTTTAGAGCCATGCTACCTATTCTAGTGTTATTAATTACTTTTGTATTTATTATGATCACTAATCAAATTATTTTCCTAAATAAAAATTTATACAAGCCTAGATTATATTCTTTTTATTAAAACTTTTATTTATTAAAAGTTCCTTACCTTATTAATGACTTGTTGATCATACAGAACTAAGGGCAACGGCCCATTCATAAAAGGTTATGTGATTCAATGCATATTGTTTATTTCAATTATTATTCTGTTTGCTTAATTATTATTTCCAACTGCTGAATGATATGTTAGATTGGATCCTAGAGACATGGGGTGGTATGCGAAATAGAAATCACCTAGACGATGATAAGTAATGGATGAATTGGAAAAGTTTTTGTTTTAGAATGCCTGCAGGCGTGATTTTGAGTTGTGATGAGATTGTGATGAGATTGAAACTGGCGGGTGTCCAGTGATGAATTGATAGACTGGCGGGTGTCCAGTGATGATTGTGGAATGGTTGTGATGTGGTTTATAAGATAGGAGAACCCTAGTCGTGATTCAGGCATGGTAAGTTTTCTTTTGCTGTATTGAGAGGGATACACACTGAGTACATAACTTAGGTGCAATCCGCGACAGCAAAATAAAGTGATCCCATGGGACCGAGCATGGCTAGTGGTTGAGGGAGGAAAGATCTCGCGGTGAGATCTTAGATCACACGTCAGTTAATGAATAGTAATAAACCAATTTATGTGAAATACCTCTGTTATATTTCTTCGTACCATGTTTATCCTGCTTGATTGCTAGCTGTAAAGTAAGAGGGGTGGTTGGGTTGGATTATTCTACTGGGTGATTTATCACTCACGGATACGTCTGTATCCTGGTAAATCGATTGCTTCGGCGATCAATTTGCCAGAAGTCGCAGGATTCAATGGAGAGGATTCAACGATGGTGCAGTTCGACACAAGAAGAATATCAGGAATAGAGATCGAGTATGCTTGGGATTCGTATCAAGTCTAGAGTCAGCTCTGAAGTTAATGTATTTTGAATCGATAAATTTATTTTGAGATTGTAATAGACCTTTATTTTGGAAAATTATATTTATTTAGCAAAATTTTCTTAAGAAATTATTTTATTTTGCTTCCGAAAAGTCGGGGCGTTACAGATCGAATCAATCCTGAAAACTTGATAACAGTACCCTAGGGTTTAGGCACTTTTATAGGGTTTTAGAATGCACTTTTCTATTATAGGGTTTTAGTGATTTAGGCACTTTCATATCGTATAGGGTTTAGATTGTGGACTTGTGGCTTTATAAAACTATTAGGTGAATTTGTAAACTTATGAAATGTCTTTAGTGGATCTATCACTAAATCTCCTCCCAAAAAATGCCCCACCATCTGAACGGGAATGGGCCTCTGTCCGGACGGAAACATCGGCAACTTCAAAATTTTGAACGTCTATGCTTGTTTGATCAACAATTGGTATTTGCTCTAAGTGGATGGTTGGAGATGGTAAGAATATTTCGTTTTGGAATGACTGGTGGTGTGGTAATTAATCAATCCTTTGATCAGGGACGGAGTCAGAAATTTCACCACGCAGGGGCGATCGAGCATGCGAGAAAAAAATATAAATACACATGCATAATCACGTAAATACATTAAAACTTAAAATAACATAAATACATAAATCGGTTTAACTAATGGGAACGATCTTGATGTATGTGTCTTATTTTTCTTTATTGTTCATCTTCTTCTTTTTCATTCATCACAACTGGACGAATTCGGTACATGGGCTTTCATGTTACTTGATTTTACCAATCAAAAAATAAAGAATTAGGAGAAGTCTAGAACAACAGTTGGGGGAAGACATACCTACAATTTAAATTTCACCAAAATTACTTAGGGTTTCCAAAATCTCTTCTCCTCTGTCTCTATTTTCTCGAAATTGCCTTTGAAGTCTTAACAATTGGGGATGTTTGTGCCGAGAGAGAGAGAGAGAGAGAGAGGGGGGGGATTTGGTGTGCCATTGAGATTTTAGGTCAAAAAGAAATAAAACTGTAAACCACTAAACCCATCTAACGAAAGGTGGAAGTTTATTACTTGAATATTCACAATATTAACCCTATAGTTTTATTTTAGCCCTTAGCCTTTAGTAATTAATGTTGGTATCCCCGTACTTCAAAGGTTACAATTATATACTCCCTCCGTCCCTTTATTACAGTCCAGTATTCCATTTTGGGCTGTCCCTTAATAAGTGTCTATTTTGTAAAGTTAGTGGGTAAAAGTTGGTGAATTGTCTATTTTGTCCCTAAAAGTAGATTCCATTTTGAAAAGTTAGTGAGTAAAAGTGTAATGATGATGGATAAGTAGGGAAAGTGGAGGAAAAAGTTGATGTGAAAGGTATAATGATGATGTCTTTTTAATAAGTTGGAGTTACGAAGCAGGACATTTAAAAAGGGACGGAGGGAGTATTTTTTTTTCAAAATTCTACACATGGGCAAATCTATATACTTTCATAGGAATTTTTTTTTTTACATATAATAGTGGTTTTTTTTTTTTCTTCTTACAGAAGCGACCGCCTCTACTGGCCCCTCCTTGGCTCCATTCCTGCCTTTGATTGATGATCGACCACCCGAATGCTCCTTTAGTCCATTCCCAAGGTTTCTGATTTTATCTCCAATGTTAAAGAGTCGAACATGAATTTGATCCAAATTGTTATTATTGACACTGTCCAGGACACTCCCCGTGGGACTCTCGCGAGCAGTGTCGTAATTTTACGTTAAATCTGCTTATTAACTTCATTGCTAATTTCATCGATCCCTTCCCCTATGATCGAGCTGGAAATGGATTTGGATTCTCAAGATTCCTTCTAAACTAAAAAGTGTTTTTTTTGGCTTTGCATGCACGGTAAACTTCTTACTAACCACCAACGTTTGATTCGTAATTTGGACCGGACAATGAGTCCCCATTCTAGTCTGGAACGTGAGGATCTTAAACATCTCTTTTTGATTGTCAAATGAGTGCGCTAATGTTTGGAATCGAATTCATCGTTTCCAGGCTAGGGACCCCAAACCGAAGATTATGGAGGAATGGCGAAGCAGGCTCGATCTAGTCTCTACAACAAAATTCGACGTCACTCCAATGCAAACTCGGGGTTATTTTTGCAAATGTTCTCATTGTAGTTATTACTCTCTGGAAACTTTGGTTAGCTAGAAATGGGAAAGTTTTTGATAATGTTGTGATTAATCCTGATGAAATCTGCTAGCTGTACTAGTTTTAAGACCTGTTTCGTGGACATCTCCAGGTACTGGAAAGCTCAAACTGAATACGGATGGTAGCAGCAAGGGTAACCCCGGTCCTGCTGGCTTTAATTTGGTGGTGTCTTTCGTGAGGAGCGAGGTCACTGGATGCTTGGATTTCTGGGTCGCTTGGAAGATTGTATGAGTTTGGAGGCCGAGGTTTGGAGACAGACCCCGTTCATTTTGAAATTTTGAATTTTGATTTGTAGATAATGAGTGTAGAGAGAAATAGAGTAATGATTGAAAATAAGGATAATGATTGGAGAGAGACAGAAAGAAAAATGAGAGTAGTGATTGGAGGAAAATAAAATAATAATTAAAATTCAAAATCCAAAACCCCTAAACGAACGGAGTCAAAGGAGGCCATGGAAGTGGATTCTGACTTGGCGACTGCGGTTTTGATATGGTTTGAAGATTGTCCTTCTCCACACAAGGTGTTGATCCAAGAGTGTAGAGCCCACTAATCCACCATCAAGTGTACCTTAAAGCACACACTCCACAAGGAAAACTAAAGTTTTTTTTTTTTTTATAAGCAAAAAAGGTTTTATTCAGAAATCTTGACAAATGATATATCAAGATGGGAGAAAGGGAGGGAAATTTAACCAAGTATTGAATGAAGAAAAAAAATTGGGACAAAGCCCAAACACACCCAAACGGGTCAGGCCCCAAAAAGTAAAACCCTAAAAGCATATAGGCCTGACTCACACCTTAAAGGGCTCAGCCCAAAGGGCCAAGCCCAGTAGAACGACAGCCTACCCTACCCGGTACAACATCATCGCCGCACACTAGAAGGACCGTCGTCAACAGCTACAACCACCCCTGCAACCACCGCAACCAGCCAAAACAAAGTTGCGGATCGGCTCGCAAACATGGGAGTATACCAAGAGAAAAAAATGGTGTCTCATATCATCCCGCCGCCGAATGATACCATTCTGCTTCTAGAAGCGGACAAGAAAGAAGAGGCTTCCGAGAGATTCTAGTTTCCTTTTTCTTCCCATTGTACAAAAACAAGTGATGTCATGCGGCCTCATAATTCCATTATAATAGATGATTGACAGCTAGTCTTCTGTCAAGCACTCACAATCATTGTGCTCGTTCATGGCCATTTTCTTGAGCTTTCCATCCTCTTTGCTTTTTGCGACATAGTGTTCACTAAATGGTGTACATGTACATCCTTTGATGTGTCTCATTCCAAAATGACTGGACATACAATTGACAAAATATGGATTGCGAACACGAACTTGTCTGAGTAAAAAATGAAAACTTCAGGGGTTTAGCCAAGTGAGCATGAGAAAGTTATTAAGTGTTTGTTCCTCTGTCATGAAGTCACATGCTCGAATCCCATAAATGCCAAACGCCTCAGACCTCGTCTATGAGTACGATATCCACCGGAATGCACTGATGGTGTATAGTTAGGTGCTTTTGGCTCTCACACAAAATGATCCAAATGGTTCATTAACCTAAAAATATTTTTTCGGGTGGTCTGGTAAAAAATAAGCTCAGATCGAATAACTGCAAGTGTTGATGGAATATTATACTCTCTATCTGTTCCAAATTAGATGTCAATTTTTTATATCCGTGTCAATTTCAATTCCTTATATTTTTCAATATGGATCTCAAAAAATATGCAATGATAGTTCTCGATTAATTCTATTATACAAAGTTTTTAAACTCACGAAAAACATTATACAGATTGAAAAATATAAGCGATGAAAAATGACACGATTTTCAAAAATTGTCATCCTTTTTGAGACGGAGGGAGTACCAATTTTTCACTGTCAATGCACTTCTTGTCTATTCCCATAGGATTTCGAATATCCCAACCCTTCGGGCCACTGAAAGGTTTGCCTTGTCGCTAACTTCAGAAGCCTAGAAATAGTGTGAAGATTTTTTTTTTGAACAGCTAGCGCTTAAAGAAAATTTTATTAATACCCAAAGATTAGTACAAGGAATGGGAGAGGGAAAGGCATCACAATGAACAAATGACATTTCAACTATGTTAGCACCCCATACGATCGACAATCATATGCTAGCCGAAATACCCAAAAGGTAATACGTCGTGTATGGTTGGCAAGATTCCAACCATACAAATCATACACCACAAGAGAAATAGTGAAGATGTGCATATATACTGACCCGGACATTCAATTATCAAGAAAATATATAACAAAATGAAAAGATAAATGAAATTATTTTGAAGCCTATAGATCCATCGCCCCATCTTCTTCAAACTTACTGTATTAAAATTGACGCCCTTATTACATTTTATTAAAGTATGGGTGAGTGTTGAAAATGGAGGAACATTAACAGAAGGCGCACAAACATGCATGTGTCATTTTCAACCCAAATAAAATGGTCTCACACGTTGTATACATACTCCTATAAAGGAATAGTTGATTGTCAAGCGTACGATATCTCGAAAAATGAAAAAGATTCAAACTTAAATAGTACCTCTCCGTCTTAAAATATTTGTCCGGTCAATAAAATAAGAACTCAAAAATAATGCATTTCTTTTAATAAAAAAATTTAAACTTTTTTCATAAATTACAAAAACTCATCGATATCCAATGAACTGTTGGAAAAAATTTAAATTTTTCTTGCAAAAATCATATTATTTTTACAACATTATTTTGTGGATTGGACAAACATTATGGATGGAGGGAGTAATTATTACTTACTCCGTATTAGGGAAGAATTGGATCACTTTAATTTGTTATTTTGTGCAAACTGGTGGATGGGAGTATTAGGTAAGATGTAGCTTTCCGTAGACTACTAATTTGGTAGCTATAAAAGGAAACAAATCAGACTGAGAAAAAAACAAAAAAAAACCAAAAGAAAATTAAGGTCAATATATTCAGTACACCAAACAAATATAGTAGTTTCTAAATTCCGTTGAAATTCCCAATATGCCCCATTTCAATTTCTATTCAACACTAGCAAAGTATTATTTTGGTATTGGTAGGTCGCTAATTTTAGTGCAAATATCGAATTGTGGTTTGTCAACTATCTGCTCTAACCGAGAAAGTGCCCCCAAAAAAATCCCTTGAGGGTATTGATGATTCATTCCTATTTCATAGAAATTCACTTATTGATGTACATCCTCTCGGTTGATATTTTTGTATTCATTCGATCGATCTATACCTATTTAGGTTGCATTGGACAAACTTTTTAGATTCTTTTTCAGTATTTCTGAAAAATTGTCATTGAGTAGAACACAAATTATTTGGCTAGACGTTCATAGAAATTATCAAAGGCTTCTTTTGGCAGTTGGGAAAGGCTCAAATTTGGCGGGTATGACATCCAAACAAGTAGCCTGAATGTTTGATGTTTTCGCTTGATCAAAAATATCAAAAAGTCAGTGAAAATGTTTATCTGAAAAAGCCGGCTTGACGGTGAGTTTGGGCCAAGTCTAAGTGGGTTACAAGCAAATTTTGACCCAAAAAAAAAATTTACACACTGTTTTTTTGTAAAAAGTTTGGAAACTATCATGATAGAAAGATTGATGATTAGATTTTGAAAAGTCTAAGCGGGTTACAGCACACTCACAGAGAAAAATATGAGTACAACGATTCCCGCCTAGTAGTAATCAAGGAGATTAATTGGGAGATGCTGCCAAGCGGGGGTGGTGACTAGTGCGTGCAAAAAAGAGAATACTTTTCCCGCGTCTTCTAATGGTGGGTCTGGTTAATTTTGTTAAAAGTGATGTCGGGGCTAATTAAATACAATGGTACAAGCTAGTGATCTTTGTTAAAATCAGATGGGTCCATATTTCTTCTTCCGAGAGTGATCTCTTTTCTTGTGATGGAATATTCTTTAACTCAATTAAGCTGATCAGGAGGAATATATGTCAATGTTTTGGTGGCTAGTCATATTCAAGAGCTAGCAAGCACAATAAAATCGGTTGTCGACGGCCGGCAAGCCTTCTTCCGATCCCCTTAAGTTGTTACCTTTCATGGTATTAAGAGTGGGGTTGCACGGTTGCATAATAGTGATCGTTGGTGGGCTTGGGAGAGGATGGAGATCGAAACAGCCGCACGTGGAGTGTAATGAAGAGATGTTGATGGGCTGGTCGGGTTGTGGATTAAGATTGAGGATGGTCAATAGGTCATGTTATTATCCCTTCATCTCCCTTGGATGATGAGAGCGCGCGGGGGAGATGAGGGAGCCCCAAATGGAGGTGAGGTCATGTTTTTCATAAGAAAAGTGAGCCACATCTTAAGAGACGTTAAAGAGACGGTTTTGGTTTTCGAATCGATCGTTTGGATCTTTTTAGAGCACAAAGCTGAGACGTGAGAGTATTCGCATAAGAAATTTGATATTTCAGGTGTAGTGGTAGATATTCATGTGGGGAACTATTGTGGGAGTAGTTTTGAGGAGTTTGGTACCTTGCCAATGATTGTTGGTACTATTCTTTTCGGTTGTTTTATATATTTGTGGGGGGTGTGATTTACCCTTGAACCTCCTAAACCCTTTCTCGATGCCTGAGCCGTGGAAATCTTGACCGGCGACGCTGTGTACCTGCAAACCGGAGGGTGGTGTTCCTCCGGGTAGAAGCTCCGACGATCTAGTTAGAACCGGAGGAAGGAAGAAGAAGAAGTTATTGCAGGAGAATAGTTTAGGGAGAGAGAATCTATCACCTCTTTCCTAGAAGAGGTACTCTGCTATTTATAGGCAGAGGTTTGGAGTGTTGAGCAAGATGGAAGTGTATTGCACGCGCGTTGCTACGCTCGGATGACGTCACGTGTCAGAGGCACTCAAGTGATTCTCCCCTTCGAGACCTGCAGACCCATGTGGACCCACGTGGGCCAATGTCAGATACGTCCCATCGGCTATCAGAGAGGTGCACGTGCTTATCTTTGCTTCTATCAACGGAAGCTTCTAGATTATTCCACAACCGCCTTAGCCGTGGGTTTCATCCGAACATATGATACTGCCGAGCACAGAGCTCCCTCGTCGAGCGTCCACCACCCGGACGGGAGAGACACCCATCCGAATGAACACTTCCTTCGTCGAACGAGAACGTTGTTCGAAGCTCGGATGTCATTTTGCGCTCGGTGAACAGTCAGGGAACCGATTAACGTTCGGTGGAAGACTGGGATGACTTGTCGCGTTTTGACTTTCCTCATACGGACGAACTGAGACAACTGGCACGTGGAGCCGAAGGTTATCCCATTGAACCTTTTGACCTTTGGATATTTTGGCCCACTACAATAGCCCCTCAACTCCTGCTTATACAATCCGAGGAAAGGAGGAGTTGACAGTAGTGGCCGAACAACGCTTCTCTATCAACAGACGCCTCGTTCGTTTCCTTCCATGCCGAACGAAGACGTATGCCGAACATTAACAGCTTGAAGAACCCGAAGCAGACAAGCTCTGAACCCGCATTTAATGCTTCTGTAACCGTCGATTTCAAATGTTACACGTGTCATTAGTTCACTGGGTAATGAAACGGCGCTGTACAACGCCTTCCACGTGTCGATCATCGCGCGGAGCATCAATCTCCCGCTTCAATCCAACGGCTGGGGGCCAAGTGCCGTTTCGAATTTCCCCCTTGGTATAAAAGGAGATGAAGGAGAGAGAAAATCATTTTTTCTCTCCTTCTCTCAGACGTCTCAACTGCCTCAAAACGGTTCTCGCCTCAACATCGCAAGAAATCTGAAGATCATCACAACAAATCACAGATTTCCGTCGATATTCTGGTATGTTTCGCTTTTCTTAATGCCTCTCTGCATTTTTCAGTCATTTCATGCGTGTTTCGACCTAAAAAGTGGATTTTTCTCTCATTTCTATCCGTTTCCGTTTCCACACGCTGTAGAACAGGTTGAACATGTTCATGTGTTCTTCCGAGCACAAATCAATTCCGAAGAATAATAAATATCAATCTTCTGATCAAAAAATTTCGAACGAAGAAAACATTCTCGCACTATCCGAAGAATAACCGTACTCGGAGTATCCACTCGACACGTAGTCGTTCGGGAGGGACATATTCACTCGATTAACTTAGAACACCGAATTTAGGCACCCTAGGAATAATGACCTTGCTGCTCGCTAATGGTCTTATCCCATGCACTTGTTTTAGGTATGGAGTCATCGCCAACTTCCTCGGGAGAGTCCTATCGCTCGGCGGATTCCGATGCACCTGACTTCGGTGAAATGGACCCCAGACTCGCCGAAGAAATTAGGACTGAGGCTCGGAAGTACCGTGTAGGATCCGGACTGCAATACGCCGGAGTCAAGGGAATCGACTTTCCCTCGAACGTGACACCCCTTCGATCAATGGGCCCCGATATCGTCGAGATCGACGATGATGACTCTTCGGATAAAGCTGGAGAAGATCCAGAAGAGGAAGAAGAAGATAACGAGGAAGCAGCAGACGAGGATGAAGAAGAGCAATCCGAGAGAGACACGCCTGCTGCTTCTTCTAGTCGGCTAGAGGAGGAAACAGCCACCCTTGTCGAGTCATCTTCGGCGGAACCGAAGAAGAAGATCAAGAGGAAAATCATTCCTCTGGACCCAGATCTGATCCCCGAACGAAAAGGGAAAGACCCATGCCCCTACTGGGATTGTTTCCAAGACCGAAGGGGGATTGAACTTTTTCGGTGGGCGTATAGCGTTCCGAACGACGTTGTGCTCACGCCCGTAACCGGGCCTCGAATACTGTTTAGTGACGAGCATGTCACTGTTCCCCTAATGGCCATTACCGAAGGCGGGCTTCGATTCCCAATGCACAAGATTTTGAGACAAATCCTCCACCGCTTTAGCCTTACGCCGTGCCAGCTTAGTGTAAACTCCTACCGCATAATCCACTCGATCATCAAACTTGCCGAAGTAAAAATGTTCCCTCTCGAATACCACCATATCTTTGAGAACTACATGGTATCGAGAAACGTTCGGCGTTCTCGGTATTACTTATGTTCTCGGAGGAACATGGACAAAATCATTCCCGAGGGTATGTACGACTCGGAGAAATGGGCCTCGGATTACGTAGAGGTCCGAGGGAACTTCCAATACCCTCCTGAAGAATATGGGCAATTCGAAGTTGCAACTTATAGGGGCGACCCTTGTAAGCGTTTTTTCCACTATTCTTTATATGCTTCACGTTCGGTTTTTTGTCACAGTCTTTTTTTTTTTTAAAGAACATGCATATGTCACGTCTAACATTCTCCATCTGTTTCTTTTCGGCAGATACGAGCAAGATCAACAAGGACCTCCTCAGAGTAGCTAGAGGTTGTGGTTTGGCCTCGGTATTGTTGACGATCCCGAGCTCGGAGAGAGACGCGCCCACCATCCTCGAGTACGATCCTACTTACGGCGGAAGGATCCGAGGGAAAGCAGGGGATAAGGAAACCAAAGAGAAGACGGTCAGGCTTCCCAAAGAGCTCCTTCCGAGCAAAGAGAAACCGCTCCGAGGGACAATACGTGTGCCAATCACCGAGCTTTTTCTCGAAGACGAGACGATGCCTCCTCGAGGAATGAAGGCCGTGCTGCAGAAGAGACTCGACGACCAGCTAAAACAGCTAGCCGAACAGAAGAAGGACGGCGCTCCCGGCGCTTCGAGCTCGGTTCCGAGTAAGAGTACCGGCCCCGCGCCCCAAGCAAAGAAGCGACCTTCCCCCTCCACTCACTCGTCCGAGGATGCTCCCCCGGTTCCGAAGAGAACCAAATCCCATGCCACCAAGCCGACTGGGGCCGGCCTTCCGAGGGTCGAGGAAAAGGATAAGGAAGCAGGGGAGAAGGCTGGCGAGGGCGAAACGAGGGCTTCCTCGGATGCTGATGTCCCATGGGCCCCGAGCTTCATCACCCCTGACAAGAAGCAGATCCTCCGCTCGGACAGCCTACAGGAGGATCCCTCCCTCGCCTTCGCACTGCACTCGGGGCTTATGCTCCCGAAGGACATCGTTGCTCCTCAAACACTGAAGACGGCATTGAGTGACTACTATTTTCATGTCGGGAGGGTAAGTCCAAATTTCCATTACTTCTTTCCTTTGTACGTTTATCGTTTCTGCATCTTGAATAATTTATATTTCCTTCACTTCCAGGCGACACAATCAATCATGAGTGCCCAGCTGCACCTATCCGAGCATGATAAGCAGACAAAACTGCTGAAGCAAAAAGTGGAGTTCGGCCAGCTGACACTGGACGAGTATAAGAAGACCATGGAGCACTCGGAAGGTGTTCGCCGAGCCCAAGAGGTCCAGATAAAAACCCTCAATAAACTGGTCAAGGGCCATCAAGATGCCGCCGAGCACACCAGGGCCGAGGGCAAAGCTGAGGGCCTTGAGGAGGGACGAGCTCTGGGGAGGAGGGAGATGGAGGAAGAGATGAAGAAGTCACTCCAGGAGGAATTTGACAGGGGATACTACCAAGCTGAGGAGGACGCTGCGGACCAGGTGATGGCCATTCAGACCGAGATGAAGGAGAAGCAGCATCAGGTAAGCTTCAAGCTCGGGTTCAACATGGGTTTTGACGAAGCTGGTGTTGAAGCTGACGATGAACGCCGGAGCCTCATCGAAATTCCTCCCATGCCTGCCGACGAAGCTGTGGCCGAAGAGCCCATTGATGAAGCTGTGACCAGTCCAGCCGAGCATGAGAGTGCTACCACACCAATCCCGGACTCTACTGATATTCCCCCGGTCACCCCTACTCCCGAGGGATAGGGCTTGTCAATGTTTTGTTTTTCCATTATGTTTTTCCTAAATTTCATTTGGAACGGTCGGCACCGAACAATTGGTTTTAGCCGAACCGTATGTAATTAACACAGGTAGAGGGTGGCCAAGAACGATTTACCATGGCCACTCCTCGGTAAGTTTGTCCAGGGATGGCACCGAACGATGCACCACCCGCCATGTCCTGGCATCAATGTTCAGAAATTTCAAGTTCTGGTGCTCGGTCAAAGCACTTTGGTTATGCGATAATTTATTTTCCAATTTTTCCAAGTAATTTTGCTCGACGTATACTGTTTTAGTTTTGGCATGCTTGGCTGCAAACATCTCTCAGGTTTTCACAAGTAAAAATTGCTCGTTAATTACCCGAACGATGGATGCCACCCACTTAGATTAATTTACTTTCAGGGGGTCCGAACGATGGAAGCCACCCATTTAACTTTGCTTTCTTGTAATGTTTACCCATAGGAGCCCCCCTGCCTTAGTGGATTATCCGCGTAAAAGCAGGAAGACACGAAGGCAGGAAAGTGGGTAAACCGAGGCTTAGAGAATTTCGCCCAAACCAAGCATCCGAACGAACTTAAGGTGGAAGTGCCAAGTCCCGAAGGTTGTGGGCGAGATAGTATAGCCGAACAACCGAGTAAATAATCCGAAGGAACAACCAATTTAAAAGCAAAAACCTCCATTATCAAAAATCGCCCGAAGGATTACAACCCGAGGAAAAACAAAAACGAGAACCGAGTCAGCGGAGAACCGCCGAAGCTACCCATGGAATTTCCGTAGCTTTTGGGCGTTCCATGGGTTTGCGATCGGCGTTCCATCCATCTCGGCAAGCTTGTAAACACCATGGCCGATCTTCTGCACCACTCGGTAAGGGCCTTCATAAGGATCCTTGAATTTCGTCAACTTCTTCGCCTCGACAACCATCCGAAGGACCAAGTCTCCGACGTTAAATGGCCGAGCCCGAACGTTCTTGTTATACCCCCGAGCAACCTCTTGTTGGTACGCTGCGTGCCGAAGGTTGGCGTTATCCCGCAGCTCCTCGGCGAAATCCAACTCCGCTCCTACCAAAGCATTGTTGTCCACGGGATTGAAGTTTTCCGACCGAGCCGTAGGGATAAGCGTCGAGAGGGGCAAGACCGCCTCCATGCCATATACCATGGAAAACGGCGTTCGGCCAGTGGATCGCCGAGGGGTGGTGCGGTAACTCCATAAAACCTGAGGTAGCTCATCAACCCATTTACCAAGCTTGCGATCCAAACGACGCTTCAGCCCCCGAGTAATGGCCTTATTTGAAGCTTCGGCCTGGCCATTCCCTTGGGGGTAAGCGACGGATGATGTATGGATGGTGATATGATGCTCTCGGTAGAAGTTCTGGATCGCCGAAGCAACGAATTGAGAACCGTTATCTGAAAGAATAGCGTAGGGAACGCCGAACCTGGAAATGATGTTTTTCCAAATGAAGCGCTCGACGTCCCCAGCCGTGGTCTTCACTAATGGAGAAGCTTCAACCCATTTTGTGAACAGATCGGTGGCAGTGAGCATGTACTCGAATCCCCCCAAAGTCTTCGGCAACTTGCCGACGATATCAAAGCCCCAGACAGCAAACGGCCAAGGACTGGTGATCATTTTAAGAGGAAATGCTGGCTGGTGGGGAATAGAGGCGTGCTTCTGACACCGAACGCAACGTTTCACATATTCTTCGGATTGCTTGACCATTTTCGGCCACCAGTAGCCTTGTGTCAAAGCTCGCTGCGCCATCGTTCGGCCTCCCGAATGTCCACCACAGCTTCCCGAATGAAGCTCATCAAAAATGCTTTCAACTTGATCCTCATGTACGACGCGCAAATCTGGCCCAGTGAAGGTTCGGCGGTATAGATGTTCGTTCGGACCAAGGAAGTAATTAGCTGCTCGGCAACGAACCTTATGGGCCTCCTTTTTGTTGTCAGGAAGAACTTGATGCTTTAAGTAGGCGATGATGGGGTCCAACTGGCTCGGGCCGAAGGTGATGACGTTTATCGAGCAAGGAACAGCTTCGAAGCTCGGGGAATCAACTTCGTCAAAAACAATAGTTCTATTGCCTGAGGCTCGGTATACTGAAGCAAGGCCGGCCAGAGCATCGGCGTGTGCATTATGCTCCCGAGCGATCCATTCTATTTCGACGCGGCCGACCTGTTTGAGAAGAGAGAGAACATGACTGACGTAGGAGTTCTTCCGCTCATCCCTGGCCTGATAGTCGTCGTTGAGATGCCCTACAACCAGCCGAGAGTCGCAAAAGACATGGACTGAGTCCGCCTCCAACCGAAGGGCGAGCTTCAAACCAGCAATGAGAGCTTCATACTCGGCTTCATTGTTCGTGGCAGGGTATCCGATGGAGACTGAACTCTCATGGACTGTTCCAGCCGGAGAAACGAGGACAATACCAGCCCCAGCCCCATGCATATTCGAGGCCCCATCAATTGTCATCCTCCAAGCATCCCCAGAGAATAACTTCCATTCTTTCCTTGGCCTCTTCGTCCCCATAGTGAACCAAGCTCGACGCGACTCGGTTGGAGGCGTACTCCATTCAACGAACTCCTCCTCCTTAGCGATCTGAGCTTCCTCCGCAGCTGCTGCCAAAGCTTTTTCTTCGTCTTTCAACCCAGGGGTCAGCTCGGCGAAGAAATCAGCCAACGCTTGGGCCTTGATCGCGGTCCTCGGCTCAAACTGAATATCGTAGTTTGCAAGGTCTTGCGAGAATTTCAAGATCCTGCTGGAGGAGGAAGTTCGCCGAAGAAAGGCCTTGAGAGGAAACTCAGTGAGGACCACAATCCTATGGCATTGGAAGTAGGGCATAAGGCTCGTTTTAGCTGAAACGAGCGCTAATGCCAACTTCTCCATAGGCAGGTACCTCGACTGAGAGTCCGTCATCGTCTTGCTTGAAAAGAATATCGGCAAGTGGTCCAGTCCTTCCTTCCGAACGAGAACAGCACTCGTTGCGTGGTCTGAAACAGCAAGGTAGAGATATAAATCTTCGTCGGGCTCGGGAGTAACGAGGAGCGGAGCATGAGAGAGATAATCTTTCAAAGATTGGAAAGCCTGCTCACACTCCTCGTTCCACTCAAACCTACGCCGACTAGTTTTGATGGCTTGGAAGAAGGGCCTGCAAAGGTCGCTTGACCGCCGAATAAAGCGGTTCAGCGCTGCAACCATTCCTGTTAGTCGCTGGACCTCTTTGATCGTAGTTGGAGCTCGGAGGTTCTGCACGGCAGAAAGTTGAGTTGGGTCAGCTTCTATCCCTCGGCGGCTCACCATATACCCGAGGAATTTACCCGAGCCCACGCCGAAGGCACATTTCTCTGCGTTGAGGCGTAGGCGGTATGCCTTGAGGATGTCAAAGATTTCCCCGAGATCCCGGAGGTGATCCTTGCTGAGCCTACTCTTGCACACCAAGTCGTCAATGTATGCTTCCAGGGTCTTGCCGAGCTTCAGAAGGAACATATTTGTTATTGTTCGTTGGAAGGTAGCCCCGGCATTCTTCAATCCGAAGGGAACGACGTTGTAACAGAACGTCCCTCGAGGAGAGATGAACGCCGTCTTTTCTTGATCATCCTTGGCCAGAGCAATCTGATGGTAGCCCCTATACGCGTCCATGAAACTTAAACGCTCGTGGCCAGCCGTCGCATCTACCATCTGCTGAATCCGAGGTAGTGGGAATCGATCCATCGGGCAAGCGTCGTTGAGGTTGGTATAGTCGATGCAGACCCTGAGCTTCCCGTTTTTCTTCGGAACAACTACGGGGTTAGCGAGCCAAGTTGGGTATAATATCTCCCGTATGGCTCCAGCTTCCAGCAGTTGATCCACTTCGGCCATGACGGCTTCTACGTGCGAGGCAGCCGAACGACGAACCTTTTGAACCACAGGGCGTCTGTTCGGATCCACATTTAGTGAGTGGGAAGCGAAAGACGGATCCACCCCGGGCATTTCCTGAGGAGTCCAAGCAAATACTTCTATGTTCGCTTTAAGGAAGTTGAACATATCCATACGCTCGGATTCACTCAAGGAACTGCCGACGAGGAAGTACCTGCTACCATCTTCGGTGATAGGCATTCGTATAAGTTCTTCGCTGGACCTTTGTTCGGCGGGTAACCCCACTTCTTCAGGCTCCGGAACATCGGCCTTGTCAACGCATTGAACCTCCAAGAAGCTCCGCTCGTTAGTCACTGTACTGACATAACACTTCTTTGATTGGATTTGGTCCCCCCGAAGGCTCTCCTGCCTTCCATTCCAGCCGATAAACTTCATGACCTGGTGGAGGGTAGAGGTGACCGCCTTCATTCCGTGTAGCCAGGTTCGACCGAGGATGACGTTGTATGGGCTAGGGGAACTAACCACTACAAATTCGACATCAATCACTCGGGAGCCGGCTCGCACAGGAAGAGTGATCAATCCCTGAGGCCACACAGGTGCTCCGGTGAAGCTGACGAGGGGTGTGCTTGCCGTCCGAAGCTGGTCTGGCTTGAGACCAAGACTTTTGAAAGTTGAGTAGAACATCACATCGGCCGAGCTTCCCTGATCTATTAGCACTCGTTGGACAGTCGAGGCGCCTACTGTGACCGAGACAACAAGGGCGTCGGCATGTGGCATTTGAACCCCTTGCAAATCGTCAGACGTAAAGGTTATCGGGCCATCCAGATTAGGATCAACCCACTTCCTCTTCGGTGAGACTCCAACATTACAGACGGCCAAGGCAGCAACAGCTTTGTCGATTTCAGAGTAGAGCTCGGCCGCTCGTCCTTCGGACACGATGCCTTGTATAACTCCAACGAGATTTCCAACTGGTGGAGGCGGAGGAGGGGGCAGTGGATTCCGCCGAAGGTCAATCCATTGATTGAGATGCCCTGCGGCCGCAAGTTCCTCCAGGTGACGCTTGAATTGCTGGCACTGGGTGGTGTAATGGCCACGCTCCTTGTGGTACGAACACATCCCAGCGCCACTGCCTGCTGTTCCTAAGAATCCCGTCGGCCAAACGAAGAACGGCTTTTGCCCAATGATACTCAGCAGCTTGTAGATCGGTTCGGTAAACGCAGTTCGCTCGGCCACGTACTCATCAGGCCTCGGCTCTTTCCTCGTCTGCTGCCATTGAAGCTGTTGCTGTGGGTGAACGGGGGGTTTGATCCGATTGTTCGGTTTGCTTGATCCCGCACCGTTCTGACCCGATTGCCCTTGCCGAACGTTAGTCACTTGCTTCTTTGCAGCTATTGTCTTTGATGTTTCCGCTCCCTTCGGCACATCACGTTCAGCCACTGCCTCCTCATGTACACAATCCTTCTCAATAATCAACATAAGCTCCCCCATTGTCTTTGGTGGGTTTCGGGACAAATCTCTGAACATTGCCGAGGTTGGATCCAATCCGTTCATAAATGACTCGGCCGCTACGCTCTGGTCACAATCGGGAATGAGGTTGTATACTTCCCAATATCGCTCGGTATATAACCGAAGGGTCTCACCCGGTGTCCTCTTCATATTCACCAGCATTGAGAGCGTTTTCGGCTGGATGTTGCTTGTTACGAACCGCTTGGTGAACTCCAATTCCAGCTCGTTGAAGCACTTGATGGATTTCGGCTTGAGCTGATTATACCACAACATTATAGGTTCACTTCATGTAAGAGGAAAAATCTTACACATAAGCGCGTCGGAGAAGTTGTGGAGGCTCATCGTTTGTCGGAATCGGCAAACGAACGCGACTGCGTCCTCTTTGGCCTCGTAACGCTCGAGCTTCGGCAGGACAAAACGATCCGGAGGTCGCTCTCGTTGTATGGCATCGGTGAAGGGAGAAGCCTTGGCCTTACCGAGCTTGGAATTATCGACCACCTCCGGGATGCTCGGAACAACAGACAATGGAGCTCCGAGGCGGTTGGTTCGGTGGTCCCGAGGCTCCCTGTGGTGGTGTCGCGACCGCCTATTCTCCTCTCGCTGCCGGTGCCCAACACCTTCCGAAAGTTCAAGTTGCTCGATTCTAGGATCCTCGAGGCGGGCTTGCCGAGGATCGAAATCCTCGTCGACCGGTCGGTATATCGTAGGCATTCCTGTAAATTGATCGTACAGAACAATGGTTTCGTCCTGCCTTCGTCGTTCTCCACTTTCCGCTCGGCGAAGGCTGGATGAACCAGCCGGGCGTCGCCCTCCCGGGTAACGATCCGAGTGTGATCTCGATTGCTCGGTTCGCTCAGGGCGTTCACTGGCCCGAACACGCCGAGGCAGCTCATTGAGATCCAAGGACCTTTTCCCATCCGCACGCTCCGTGTTTCTCCGGGAGATACTGTTCGTTCTATCCGAAGCTTCCATCCTGCGCGTCCCTGCTGTAGAGCTAGTCGCTGAAGACTGGATGCTTTCGCCGCGAATGATACTCTCCAACCGTGGAAGAAAGGTCATTGGTCGGGTCCTGGAAGCAGGCTCGAGCCGATCAAAAACAGTACGACGCTCGGATGGGGCACCTTCGGACGTTCGCACCTGTCTGGATTTCCTACTTCTTTTGCGAGCTCTCTTCGGTCGACTTGGTTCGGCGAGGTGGTCATGCACAGGAGTCGCGTTCACGCCTCCGTCCCGCTCTTCGAGCCATTGTTGGAGGAGTGCAATTACCGCAGCCTGACGCTTTTGCTCCGCCAAAGCCACCTCAAGCTCGGTTGGGGGGTAAGAGAGTTGTCGTGCGACTGGCAAGGTTGTTCTTGCGGTTTGGCTGGGGTCAGCATTTATCGAGCCAAACCCAGCTAAACCGAGGGTGAAGTTCTCCGGGCCAGGCGGGGGAAGACGTTGAGCCATAATCAGAATGGGTGGTGGTGCACGGTGGAGAGAGGAGGAGGTCTAAGATGGATCACAGCCCACCGTGTTTGCTAAGGAAAAGATCTGGAGTTCCCCAGCGGAGTCGCCAATTGTGGGGGGTGTGATTTACCCTTGAACCTCCTAAACCCTTTCTCGATGCCTGAGCCGTGGAAATCTTGACCGGCGACGCTGTGTACCTGCAAACCGGAGGGTGGTGTTCCTCCGGGTAGAAGCTCCGACGATCTAGTTAGAACCGGAGGAAGGAAGAAGAAGAAGTTATTGCAGGAGAATAGTTTAGGGAGAGAGAATCTATCACCTCTTTCCTAGAAGAGGTACTCTGCTATTTATAGGCAGAGGTTTGGAGTGTTGAGCAAGATGGAAGTGTATTGCACGCGCGTTGCTACGCTCGGATGACGTCACGTGTCAGAGGCACTCAAGTGATTCTCCCCTTCGAGACCTGCAGACCCATGTGGACCCACGTGGGCCAATGTCAGATACGTCCCATCGGCTATCAGAGAGGTGCACGTGCTTATCTTTGCTTCTATCAACGGAAGCTTCTAGATTATTCCACAACCGCCTTAGCCGTGGGTTTCATCCGAACATATGATACTGCCGAGCACAGAGCTCCCTCGTCGAGCGTCCACCACCCGGACGGGAGAGACACCCATCTGAATGAACACTTCCTTCGTCGAACGAGAACGTTGTTCGAAGCTCGGATGTCATTTTGCGCTCGGTGAACAGTCAGGGAACCGATTAACGTTCGGTGGAAGACTGGGATGACTTGTCGCGTTTTGACTTTCCTCATACGGACGAACTGAGACAACTGGCCCGTGGAGCCGAAGGTTATCCCATTGAACCTTTTGACCTTTGGATATTTTGGCCCACTACAATATTCCTCCTATTGTAATATTTGTTATTGTTAATGAAATATTACATTCTTTGCTGTAAAAAAAAAAAGATAATTAGATTTTGATTTGATAGTCATGATAAAAATATTTCTAGCCGCCTGATTTAAGATTTATGAGGAGGTGGCCGGGTCTATTTGCATGGACTAATCAATCGTTCAATTCATAATAAAAAAATGAAATTATGAAAAACATTTTGCTTGGTTATATTCTTTTTCTACGAGATGGCGGAAATTCCTTCTACGTACCGCAAAAGATTGACAAGATATTCAGAGAGAAAATGTTCACAAAGGATGGATATTCCAAATCCGATTTAAAATACCACCAAAACTAAAGAGTCATTACAGTCACCCAATTAACAAAATAAATTCAATAAGATGATTACATCCCACAATGTTTGGCTTAATTAATAAGCAAGAGACAAGCCCAATACATAATCCAGAAATACCACAAAGCCAACAACAACAACAAAGCCACTCTTAAACTCAATATAAGATGATTAATTAAGAAGCGAGATAAGCCAAATACATAAGTTCATTGCATAATATTCCATAAATATGACAATACCAACAAAACAAAGCCACTCTCAATCAGCTATGATTTTCTCCAGGGATTGTTATTCTCCTGAAAAAAAAGATAAATTTAAAAGCGTCGTAAGCACTAGCTTAGTGTGAGTCAAGATATATAAGTCAAAGTCATTAGTTGATCATGCACATTAACAAGTCATAAAAGTATTTTCCAATCATGCAGGCCCTGTTCCATTAAAGGAAATAAGTACTTATTTTTTGAAACGTGTATTAACTAAATCCACATAGGAAAATGATTTTGTCACTCTTCTTTTTTGTTAATGCCACTCCCCTGCACCAAAAATACATTTGTCGGAGAGTGGCGTTAACAAAAAAAGGGAGTGACAAAATCAGCAGCCATCCACATATCATCAGCAATGTTACTTTCGCAAACGTGTATTAACTAAATCCATAGCCTATATGTCACGCATTTTCAAGCCATTCATTTATGTAGTTTTGAGGCTCATGAGGTCGATATTTAAACATTCTTTTTCTTCAAATCAATTAGATTGCGCCACATGTCAAAATAATAGTCTCAATTAGAACATGGCAATCTAATTGATTTAAAGAAAAAGAATGTTTACACTGCTGGTATATATAATTTAATCTCTTCTTGATAATATGTCACATTACTTAGTGTGATACTCCGTCCCTAAACTATAGTGTACAAACAAAGGTCTAACTAAATAGAGGTTTGCTCTCCACACAGTTGATTAGGTTTCGATTCTTGAGATCATGCCGTAAGAAAGTGATTTATGTGAATTGCCTAGTCCCAGCATGGAGCCTTTGACCAGAACAGGAAGGGGATTAATTGAGATATACGTAAGCTAACACCGACACTCTTGACCGTCTAACTACACTGCTCACGCGCGTGTCTAAAGGGGTAAAATGAAAATGCAAATAGCTGAGATTTTCCAATGGTTCATTCTAAAGTATTTTGCGAATGCAATCTCTTCTAGTGCATTTCTAAAGTCAGGTGGCAAACAATCAAAATGCAGAATCACATAACGTAAAATGCAGAACCTGATAATTTCCCAAACACAGAACTCTAAACCGCAACGGAAGATGCCGCTTGGACGAGCAAGTCGACGAGCTGAGACGGGGCGGAGAAGTAGGGGCTGTGGTCGCTCTCCAAGACATAAACCTCCGCTGGCGGCCACCGATCCACCATGGCCTCTTGTTGCTCCAGCTTCAACACCAAGTCCTGCGTCATCTTGATATAAACTCGGGGCACCTCATCGACGTCGGGCCCTTCGTTGAATCGAGCGGAGACAAGTGCCTTGTGCGGGCCTTTTCTCAGAAGCATTCCACCCAAAGTAGCATCCTGTGGCACGCAGATCCCGCGTTAAGGATACAAATATGATAGCACAAACGGAGTGACACTGATCCGGACACATCTTGCGTCCGAACCAACCGATTATGTGGTTTCCACTTGCATCATGAGTAACCCACGAGCATCGGACGGCTCTCATTACATTTCCGTTGTGTCCCACCATTTGGAAAAATTTTAAGGAGATTATGAAACTTTTGGTAAGTTGATTGAGGGAGTATTAGGGATTAAATACCTCTGGAGGGCTCAATTGGTAGATGAGGTCACGATGGAATTCTTTCTTGAGTAGGGCACTAGTTGGGGGTTTGTCTGGTCCATATCCATACCCATAATCGTATGGGTCGCCGAATTCTGATAAATTTGGTACTCCCTGTTTTGCATGTGGAGAATAAATTACGGTTCAACATATTAAAACAAAATCGTACAAGTGTGTTCAGAATAATATGCAAAACAAGTTGGTTTTCTACGTTTTTTTATTTTACCATAGTAGCGTATTTTTCGAAAATACATATTCGCATGTCTATAATGATTTAGCATCTCCAACCCACTAGGCAAATGAACTGCTTTAGGTAAAATAGCTAGCAATGTGTACTTTTTGAAGCTCCAACCAACTTTGTAAATGGCCAAGCGAAATGTTTTTGGGCTCTCTCACTAGTTAGTTTTAGCTAGTCAAGGTGTAGGCAGAAGGTAGCTAGCACGTCCAACACTGATAGGCATTTTAACTACTCAAAGTACTTTGAAAAAGTAATACTCCCTCCGTCCCTTTTTAAATGTCATGCTTCGTAACTCCAACTTATTAAAAAAACATCATCATTATACCTTTCATATCAACTTTTTCCTCCACTTTCCCTACTTACCCATTATCATTACACTTTTACTCACTAACTTTTCAAAATGGAATCTACTTTTAGGGACAAAATAGACAATTCACCAACTTTTACCCACTAACTTTACAAAATGGACATTTATTAAGGGACAGCCCAAAATGGAATACTGGACTGTAATAAAGGGACGGAGGGAATAGTATAACTTTTTATTTTGCGCACGTCACTTTTTAAGATGTTTGTTCCAATCGTCTTTCCAGTCAAAGTATAAAAGTAGAAACGTCAACGTATGATTAGAGCATGTATACCAATGATATATAACTGAAATACCTACCTAAAAAGGTACAAAAGTTATTTTACCTATCTACTTTTTCTTCTCACCACACAGCAGTCTCTCTATCATATTCCCTCTATCCAAATACTTATAATTAATTATAAAGATGGGTATGAATGGAAAGAGAGAGGGGGGATAAAGTGGATGGGAGAGACTCAAATATTAATTGTTTACTCTTTGCCTGGATGAGAGAGACTCAAATATTAATTGTTTATTCTTTACCTAGCTACAGTTCATCGCCAAAGGTACCGAGTCTTTGCAGCTAAAGGTATAATACCTTTGAGAATACCTAGGCTACTGCAGGTTGCTTTTTCTAAATTTCCTCTCTACTTAAGCGAAAAAGGAAAAGTAAATAGTCTGGTGTACATGCTCTTAGTGGTGCCTAGCCATTAGAGCAAAAAAAAAAAGGGCAAAATGCCTGATCTTTTAAAGAACCAGTTGGACTTGCAAAAAGTGCTTTTGACTTGAGTTCTGGACTAAGAGCATGTACACCAAGTACTTGGTATTTTACCTACCCAAAAGTCTACTTTTTTCATTTTAACTACTCAAATTCCTCTCAATTCTACACCAATTCTCTCTATTATTATCTCTATCTTCACAAAATACTATAAAATATTGAGAGAGAGAGAGAGATTGAAGGCAAGAGAGAGAGAGAGAGAAAGTTGACTGGGGAAATAATAAAAAAGTATATTGCTTATGAACAGTGCATAGCTATTTATACCGAGCTATTGAAGTAAATGTATTTTAGCTTGGTGTTTTGCTACTCTGCTGCATTCCAGATTTTGGGGATAACCTCTCTACTTTACCTAAATCTGTGCATATAGAGACTCTTGTGTACATGTTCTAACAATGCTCAAATAAAGAGCCTATTGGAGATGCTAACTTGGTTTACCATAGTGGTAACTGAACACCCTAAATTTTAAATTTAAAAAAAGAATTTTTTAATATTTTATTTGAACCCTCAATATAATATATTTGGAACACCTAATATGTCAGTCTGTATAATGGAAAAAATGTAAAAGTAGAAAGATAAAAAGGATCTATTTGTATTAGTTTCATGATATGCTTTCTCTTTGAAGGATGGTTGACAAAATCATGATATATATGCTTTCTCTTTGAAGGACAGTCGATAGTTTATCTCTAAATGGAAGAGCGTATCTTGAAAAGATCTAAGCCAACCTGTTTGGCATAATTTCCCTCAAAAAAAAATACTAGTGAATTGATGCACAGGCTTAATCCTATTTGGCTCATGATATGAAAACTCGTTGAGGAAGATTCTAAAATACTATGCATGTTTATGTTTTCTAATTGCATCTTCCCTACAAACATATGAGATTTGTGCATATATAAAATTTAATACAGCTAGTATAGTAAGGGTGTGCTCCACTAACTAAAATCAGTACTTATTTTTCAGATAAGTACTCCGTATTTATTTATTGAATTAAAAGTAATTTATTGTAAGAGAATGATCTGTCTCATAAAGCAAAAAAAAAATGCTTAAAAATTAAGAACCTTAGCGGAACGGGGAAGTATAATCATTGAATACTCTGCTAAAAATTTCTAGTGCCGCCACTACCTAGACAAAATTGTGCTTCTCCTCGCTAAAATTTGCCTCTTTCTGTACCTAACCTATTGGAGTTGCTAGCTAGCTATTGTTATCCTTGTTCTGATTCATGAAGAAATTAAATAATACTATATGAATCTTCAGACCCATATATATGGCCTTTGTGATTGCGGAAAATAAGTGATTCTAAGAGGGATCGATCAGCTGGAGAGAAGTTTAATTTGACGACTCACGTCTTTGATATCTTGTTCGTTGCACACTCCTGTTTTCAACATGGTGGCTCCCAAGTAGACTGCGAAGCTTATTTTCTTCCCAAACTTGTGTGTCGCATCGGTCAGGCTCAATCCACCCGCGCTGTGTCCTACCAAAATTACCTGTACAATACGCACACACTCATTAACATAACGACTAACGATCCAAAGAGGCATTGAGTGAGAGAGAGAGAGAGAGAGAGAGGACCTTTTCGTGGTCTGGCAAGGATGACATGAAGGCGATGAGCGGCTTGTTGTATTCGTCGAACGTGTGGATGTTTTTGGCATCGGATTGATCGATTCCGGCGCCTTTGAGGTCTATGCAGGTGACTTTGTAGCCGGAATTCTCCAGTTGGCACCTGACCTTGTACCAGCACCAACTTCCCCCACCAATGCCATGCACTAGAACAAAGTGAGACACCTTTGTCATCTTAACTATCAACCAACCTCCTTCCTTCCCCCTTAGTCTCTCTCTCTCTCTCTCTCCACTGATCTCTCTCCTTCTCTCTCTCTCTCTCTCTCTCTCTCTCTCAAGTTATAACTAGCTCCTTGCCCCCTCTCCCCGGCCTCTCCCCTCTTAATATAAGCTAGTTGGGAAGGTCGTGTACACGTCATACCTCACTGATAAAGGTCCTTTTGCCTTCACTTTCTTTTTTAACTTTCTGCCGCATTTTCTCAAATTAAATAGTCATCTTGGCAACTCACATATAATTATATAAAGGTCTTTTTGCCTCCACTTTTTTAACTTTCTGCCAATTTCTTTAAATTAAATATTCATGTTGGCAACTCACTAAAAATAAAGGTCCTTTTGCCTTTACTTTTTTTTTACTTTGTGCCCAATTTTTAAAGCGAAATATTCTCTGTGGCAATAAAAATTGAAAAAGTTAAAAAAGCTGTGGATTCACAAAAGATTTTACAGACATTACCACAATTAAAAACTTCAAAACATGTACGTTCCTTAAATTATTTTATTTTTCGGGTTTTTTTCTTTAGCGTTTCCCTCCTCCCTCTTGGTTGTCCAGAGGAACCTTTCGGGGGGCTTAAGCGTGCTGGCATGTGATTTGTTGCGGAATACGGCGGCAACTTTGTTGGGATGCTGCGCTCTCGTTGTGATGCCTTACTACTTCTAATTCTCTTTTCAAGTTTTTGTAAATTCCGTTGCAGCCGTTAGATTAATTTCTAGCAGAATTTAATTCCCCGGCAGGTCAAACCAATAATAGGAAAAAAAAAAAAAAAAAGGCAGCCAATTAATATCGTTCATCAAGTCAAGTAATCCTGTTATTGTTTGCTCAATAAAAGAACGAATGAGAGAGATAATTGTTGGGTCCCCCCTGTCTGGAAAAAGAACGAATGTAATGGAATGCGAGTTTAAATTCTGTACGCCCGCGATGGAAACCATATGGTTTTTCGCGCCACCGTCATTGTTAGCTCCACCGTCGTTTATTGTTAATTACTGAATCGTTCATCTTGTAAGGATCGCAAAGTGGTATAGTCATGCGAAAAATCAGTTTGAGTGAATATCGATAGGTATATCAAAAAGTGAAATTTTGGTTTATAGGATGGACGGACAGATTATGACAATGACTTTAATGTCAAAGTTGTCCATGATCGTCCATTTTACAAACCAAATTTTCAAATTTTGATATATCTAGTCCAAGCGAACTGATTTTTTGCGTATAGTTAACTACTTTGCGGACCTTACAAGATGAACGATTTAGATTATTATAAGAAACGCATGGTAAAATCCATAATGACGGTGGCGGAAAATCCAAGGTTTCCACGCCGGCGGAATGAATTTAAACTCAATGCGGATATTTGTCAAAAGGCATAAATCAGGTAATCAACCTATGTAGTCATGCGGATATTTGTCAAATTGCTAAAGTTTTTTTCCTCGGGTCATGGTGTCCGGACCGTCTTACGCACAACTCAACTAATTCACTCCTAATTTGATCAAAGCCAGACAATTTGCCCTAGACTAGGAAATTCACAAGTAATACCTTTTTTCTAACCTAACCCCTTCAACCAAACCCTGATCATCATATTATGATGGGGGAGCAATCCCATCAACCAACTGTACTACCCATGTGTCCGACTATGAATACACCATTTGGTGTATACCAAATATACACCCGGTTGTGTGAAACCTACTTCGGAGTTCCACATAAATGATCAGAATCGTTCAATTTGTTTAGAACTTTTTTTTAAGGATCCTTGTATAAGATTGATTTGTCGCTTAATTTTCTTACAAGGAATTGGGCGAAGAATAGTTCAAGTCCTCGCCAATATCTGACTGATCTGATTTTTTTACTCAAAAATTGTTCCAAACAATTGAGCGGCTCTAAACATTTGTATTAGACCCCAAAATCCGTAATGAACAACTCTTTGTATGTTTGACGTACACACCAAATGGTGTACCCATAGTTTTACGAGTAACTTTTATAATTGATACTACATCCATTCATCAGGGGTTTAATTAGAGTAATTAAAACAAGTGGATTTGAGTTGGGGCACGTGAGTACACGTGAGTTACAAATTTGGACCCGACCGTGAGGAGCTTTATGGGGCAGAGCAACTCTTTTGGCCCAGTATGGGAAAAACGGATTCCCCCAAAAGGGGGCCGGCCGGCCAGTCCTCGTGCTCATATTGTTGGTGGAGTATATTCTACGGTGTACGTCTTTTGGCCGCCAAGACGTGCAATCACTTGCTGTACTTGTTTCCCTTTTACCACACAACTCTCTTGATGGGAAAAATAAAATAAATGAAGAACCAAAAGAGGAAGCAGGGCACGTCACCGCCCGACTAATCAGGAACGGAACCAGGATTTTATCTTAACAATAACGAAATATATGTTTAAAAAAAATAAAAAGATGCATTACAAATATGTGTTCAATACTTCTCTTTTCTTAAAGAACGAGTCGATTATTTTCTTGACCATGATTACCTACCACATGAATTTACACAAATCAATAAACTGCTATATTTCTTTCATACAGTGTAAATAACATCTATTTCTCAATACAAATTCAATAAGGAATTCAAAACATTGTGATTATAATTTCTCGAACTTCAATTAAATATTGAAAAATACTAGCCTTTTTCCAATGGAATTTGAGAAATTCACGCAAAACGCCCAACGATAAATGGAGTATTTAATTTTTTGAAATTCCACTATTGCACAGTGCCTGCATTGGAAATTTAAAAATCTGAGAGTCCACGAAATGAGAAATCCACTACTGCCAAGTCTTGCACAGTGCCGATTGTTTTGGTTAACTTGTTTAATTTTTTTGGTTAAGTTGTTTAATTTTAGGTTAAAGAGTGGAGTTTTTTTTTTCTTAATTAGATCTCATCTTTTATATTATTTTACTTTGGCCCATTGAATTTAGTTTTGGAATACTATTTTGGGTCTCCTTTCTTGAAAAAATAGAGGTTTTTAGGACTAGTATATAGCAAAAAATAAGGAAAAAAAATCTAGCGGTGGCGAAGTCCATATAAGTTGGGGATAATATATTTTTTTACATATAATAATTGCATTTTCTAAATTCCTTGCCGTGGCAAATGCCCCTATTAGACCCCCCCTGGCTCCATCCTTGCGACTAATTTCATGGGAGGCCAATATTATTATGATCTAGATATGTAATTTTGTGGGAGGCCAATATTGAGGAGACTCGATCATAACACCATACTCCCAATGGTATATCCCACCGTAACTCCTTTGTGGGATTATCTATACGATAGATAATCAATTCGAACTGTAAATTTTTTATCAAATAACGAATATAGTTTTTTTTCATATATAGTTCAATCTAATGTTCATATCCGGATCTAGGGTGTGTGTCATTGGTTTTGTTTTACTTTTGTTTGCCATGTGCCTCATGTTGTATGTGTCTGGGGTATGTCACTTAGCTCCAACTGTAATGGTTGTGTTTCTATAAAGGAAAATGGTATCGGCACTCCAAAAAACAAAAGAAAAGTGGCTTTGGAATTACACTGATTTTGGAGTGCTTGCATTAATTTTTGGAGTGCCAATATCAGTCTCCTTCTATAAAATCTTAATTACCCCAAAAAAATGTTTATATCCAGACAAACAATGGGCCCTCAAATTTTTGAGAGAGATTTGTATCCCTAATATCCAAAGCATGGGCTTAATAGGAGGGGATCTGTGCTGTTTTTGGAGAGAGATTTGCTCTATAGTCCCTCTCCTAGGAGCAAATATCCGTTACAATCGTGATGTTATGGGTCTGTTCTAATCCCATAATTAGGCTAAGTTTCCCTTATTGTCTAAACGAACTAAACGAGCTACAGCCCATATATAGAAAAATACGGATTTCGAAACAAGACATTTTCCTGACGTACATTTTTTTTTTTTTCAATCGTCATATATCAGCGAGGGTTAGTGGGGGGTGTTAGAGTTAGCACGGAGTCCAGAAGCTATCCATAGCTTGGGATCCCAAGGGTGTTGCTCCAGCAGGAGTCGAACCCAAGACCTTCCCCTTAGAGGAGAGATGACATACCAACTGCACTGGGCAGTGGTTGTCTTTCCTGACGTACATTGAGTAACACTTCTTTTACCGAAAATAACTTGTGTATAAATTATAATATTCAAGTTATAGACAAATTAGGAGAAACCCACCCCTTAATCTCACAATTGTGGTGGTGGGCTTACATCATTGGGTTAGAAACTTGGGCCATTCTATTCAGCGGGCTCTGGTTATTGTTTTCGCACTTCGTATTTGGGAAAATGATGGCTAATGACGCGTTTTGATAATTAATATCCGTCAAGGACATGTTAAGAATATTTGTTAATGCTAAAAATGTCATTGACGGGTATTAATTATCAAAACACATCCGGAGCCGTCATTTTCCCTTCATATTTCGGCCCCACAACACCATATATCTTGACATCGCCCCAAACTACCATCTCCAATAACGAGATCCTAAAAGAGCTCTAATGTGAGGTGTGATCCAACGGCTACAAGCGGTAACGGCCAAATAGTGGCTTTAGCATCATTGGAGTTCTTTTGCCAAATTTTGACCAAATAGCATAACACTATAGCAAGCAAAACAAGCTTAGATAAGTAGACGCACAAGATTACATGAAAATTAGGTCCCGCGGTCATATGAATTTAGGGTGCGTTCGACATAAATTATCACAACTATCTTTTTGTGTGTCTTTATAAAATTATTGTTAGAGTAGTTAAACTATTTTTTTTACTTAATTATGCCTATTCACGAGAGAACTTGAAAAATATGATCAAAAGTTTAACTTTATGAACGATTTAAAAAAAAAGCAGAAATAAAGGTTCTTATTTATTTATTTATTTTTGTATTTTTTAAACTTTTTAAATTTGTCATAGAAACGGACCTATAACTTAAATATTTTGAGAAAAAAACAAAAAAAATTGTTACCACAACACCAATGACCCCACTATTTTTAATTTGATCCAAAACTTGGGGTACAGGTACAACTCCTGTACAGTTTTATTGGTCCAGCTTGGGATCCAGTTTTGGCTCCATAATAGGCATAACAATGATCGCAATTGTACATTTTGTAGAGCTCGTCAAGTTTTTTAAACACGTAAAAAATTAACTCAATTAAACATCGATGAGTACATGATCGAAACAGATTTGTACAAAAAATGGGATGAAAATAATTCATAACTTGACCTTTCTATTCTTCTCTTGTACGAATCTGGTTCGATCATATACTCATCGATGTTCGATCAAGCTAACTTTTTACGTGAATGATAAACTTAACGAGCCCTACAAAGTAAATGATTCTAATCATTGTTATGAGCCCACAATGACCCAAAATTGGATCCCAAATTGGACCAATAAAACTGTTTAGGATCTATCCCCAAAACATGAGGCACATATACCAAAGGAAATTAAATTGATTTCTACATTTTTCTAATTGATGCAAACACTTTTTTTTCGTCTTTTAGAGGATGAATTTACGGAACAATTCTTGAAATTTGTAAAGGTATATGCATGCAAAGACTGTTTCGTAAATTCAACTACTAAAAGAGGGAAAAAAGAGTATTTACATTAAATAGAAAAGTGAGTGTAGAAATCAATTTCATAGTGGGCCCATTTTTTTTTTGCCTAACATGGTGGGCCCAGTTGAAAGCCCTAAATTCCGAGTTTTGTTTGAAACTTGGTGCATTTTCCCGCCAGTTTGTTTTCGGGAATTGTCAACCAGGCTGGCAAGTTTGTGTGGGGCCTATTGCGGCGCCATTATTTAGCAGCAGGATTACGAAAACAACCTTACAAAACATTACGTACTGTATTACTCCAACTCTTGTCTCTTACGTAGTACAAGTTACAACGCATTTGTTTGGTTGGCATTGCAGTTTAGTTTAGTTTTGGTAGTAGGTGGAGAAAGAAATAGGGTAATAATTGAAGAGAGGGGTAATGAGTAGAGAGAAATAGAGAGGGATGACAAAATAATAATTGGAGAAATAGGATAATGATTGGAGAAAGAAATAGAGTAATGATTGAAAAACAAAACTTACTCGTAAATGACAAACAAACACAACCAACGTTACACTTTTTGGAGTAAGAGACACGAAAAAACAATCAAAACATAACGTTTAAGGCCTTGGTCCACTAACACTTTTAAGATTTTTAGGAAAAATTCATAATTTTGTCTTTATTTAAATTTTTTTCACGTTGTTAATTTTGCGTCAATTTTTTATGGATTGTTAATTCTTCTTGTCGACATGACAAGACATATCGATAAAAGTTTAAAAAAAAATTTATCCAAAAAATTTGAAAAATAACCACTTTTAAACCAAAAAAAAAAAAAAAACTATTTTAGGCTCTATCTTGGATATTTGTAAGAAATATTTGGGTAAAAGTCATAGTAATTTTGTTGTGTTTGGTTTGTGTTTTGAAATCTTTTTTGAAAAATAGTAGGGGTAATAAGTGGAGAGAGATAGAGAGAGAGAAATGTTAGAAGTAGGGGGAATTTTTTGAAAAATGCTTTTTGAAAAGCAAAGAGAACAAGGCAACGTGATTCATCTTGACGAAACTAATCAATAATCCACAAAAATTAAGTGCAAAATTAACAAAGGCAAAATATTTCAATAAGAACAAAATAAGAAAAATCCCAAAAATTCCATGGCGGAACTTCTAGTATTATGTGGCACTTAAGTTTGGCCTTGGAAAAATGCAGA
Organism: Rhododendron griersonianum; assembly: GCA_018127125.1. Classification (NCBI taxonomy): domain Eukaryota; kingdom Viridiplantae; phylum Streptophyta; class Magnoliopsida; order Ericales; family Ericaceae; genus Rhododendron; species Rhododendron griersonianum. The sequence goes on along the minus strand of CM030790.1, from coordinate 39,190,424 downwards.
GGGCAATAACGTCCAATAGTAGAGGGGTAATTTGGTCATTATAGTCGGAGGACAGAAAAGGCGGCAAACATGTATGGGTTGGGTGCCCTGAAAACTGCAAACCTGTGCATTTTTGTCCTCACCCTTTAATCCAATTCCAAATTCGTCTGCTCCAGTTTCATTAGTATGAATTCCATTCAAAAGCACCTCCCTCCCTCTTCTTCCTTTCGCTCTCTACACCTCAGATCTCTGCTTAGTAGGAGTATTTAGTTGACTCTCAACTCTCAGCACTGTGGCCGCCTTCCACCGCTCAACTTCGATCCAAAAGTTAAGGTCAGTCCCCTCGTCTAACTCTTCTCATTTACTTTCTGTTTCTATTTCGCTTCTGTGCAACAAGTTTTCGTGTTTCGATCTTCTTCTTTTTTTGGGTTTTTTCCCGAATTGTTTGATCGATTTAGTTGGATCGTGGAGTTTCATTACACACGCATCATCTATTGATCCGTTTATTTGTCTAGTAATACAGTCAAATGCAATTTTTGAAGATGCATAGGGCTTTTAAATCTGATTTAGTAGAATGTACTTCCCTCGCTTAATCGTGCGATATCTCAGATTCTCAGCAGCTTGCGGCATTTGAATCCCCGAAATTTACTGTTCGGGTGATTCATTGCGATTTTCGCTTCTCTCTGAATGTGCAGATGTACGTAGTAGGTAGGAGCATGTATTCTTCTGTATGTGCATATTACTCCACCTACTGATGCTATTCTGCACACAGCCGTGTGAGCTGTTCGATGTATGTGGATCCGCGTGCATTGAACTATTCTAGACACAATCGTGTTTGGAGTTATGTTCCTAACTTCCAAGCATTGCTCATACAAAATAAGGCATGTCGATTGATAAAATTTGTGATTTAGTAGAAGTTACTTTTGTTTTCAGAGTTCAGAACTCAATTTTCGGTAAAGATTAATATTAACTGGAAACTCATCTATTTTCCCAAATTTGCTTGTTCGGTTGTGGGTTTAAAAAATTTTTGGGTTTGGTTTTTGGGTAATGAGTGATGAGAGAAAATAGGGTAATATGATTGGGGATATAGGTAATGAGTGGAGAGAGATAGAGAGAGAAATAAGATTAATGATTGGATATAGGGGTTATGAGTGGAGAGAGAAACGAAAGTAATGATTGAAAATATAGGTAATGAGTGGATTTGGGTTTGAAATTTTTTTTCCAAACCCACAACCGAACAAGGGCTAAAACAGTCAGCAGAGTTTCTGATTGGCGTTGGGTTTTTTTTTTTTTTTAATCATGATTCGAGTAGTTTGAGCGTTGGGATTGAACTCTAAAGTCGTTACCAGTGAATAAAGTGCACATTATCTTTCCTCCGGAATAGTCCGGATCATGGTTATCCAACAGGTTATATTTTGCAGAAGTTCCTGTGATTTGCCAGCCCCATTTTGGTTGCATTTGGTTTATGCAGGAAGTCATGTATCATTCGTACAGGTTTCTAGGTTGTATGAGTAGCATCTTTTGGAAATCTGGTTTTAGGTTGTAGTTAGAGAGAGAGAGAGACTTAGAAAAATGTTCAAGCGCATGATTTAAGTTGGAAGACAATTCTTTCATTGAAGAGTCACAAGCTTCCATGAAAGGTTGTTTTGATAACAATCGACTTATGGGGAGTCTAACTCCAGATTTTGTATTGTGGAAATGTTTCTCATTCATCATTCACATCGAATCAAACACGCAAGTGTAGGGCGTCCTGTCTTTGGGATTAAATATTCCCAACCACATCTACGTTGATTGAATTGTCGAAGCGGTTCATACTTCATACACAACTATCTTCATGCCAATGAGTGTGTCTTGGCAGTTTACAAAAGTGTTCGGATTATTTCAGAGTCATGGGTTCTGTAGTATCAATTTTCAGGCAAGTTTAACACCAAAGCCACGAGGTATTGGAAGATCATATCCACGGAAGGTTCATTCACAGACGCCCCTAATGTTTTTGGTTGTGACATTCTGTATTTCGTGGCATTTTCTGAGGTGATTCATGAATATAAAGGCAATCAAAGCATACTCTTCTGACATTCAGTGTATTTTGTTATCTTGAATGGAAGCAATAATGATCTAGCTGTATTTTTCAAGTAACGCCCCTAATGTTTTTGGTTGTGACATTCTGTATTTCGTGGCATTTTCTGAGGTGATTCATGAATATAAAGGCAATCAAAGCATACTCTTCTGACATTCAGTGTATTTTGTTATCTTGAATGGAAGCAATAATGATCTAGCTGTATTTTTCAAGTACCGCCCCTAATGTTTTTGGTTGTGACATTCTGTATTTTGTGGCATTTTCTGTGGTGATTCATGAATATAAAGGGAATCAAAGCATACTCTTCTGACATTCAGTGTATTTTGTTATCTTGAATGGAAGCAATAATGATCTAGCTGTATTTTTCAAGTTTCGGATAACACTGCCACATGCATGCATTTAACAAATTTCCAATTTCGGTTTATTTCCCTCAATGCTTTTACACAGTTGCCATACCGTTCCTCAAATGGGTGGTTGTTAACTTGCTAATAGTTGCTATGATGGTTTTTCATCTTTGGAAGAGCATCTCAGTTATTGGTTATATTGATGATTACTTTTCCTCTTTTTTTCGCTTCCGTAATATTTTCTTCCTCTTCTTTGGTCGCACAACTGTTGTTAGTCCACGCAGGTGTCATTTCATTTTTCACAGATTATTCCACTCCAATTTATACTGAGTTTAGTATTTGTATGGCCGAAACTTCCAAGTTATGGTTTTATTGGCTTCAGATAGTATTAACTGTTTCTTGTCATGTTTGGAATTCTCCAGGTCAGTTAGATTGCAAATATGAATGGAACAGAGTCAGAGAAGCCACATTCATCATTGTCATGGCTCAGTCACTTTAGTCCTGAAAATTCTGAATGGCTTGCAGAAAATCTCTTGGGTCAGTTGTCAAATTGTTATCTTGATTATTTGTCCGGTTGTCCCTATCACTTGATACTACACATCATTTTTTTACTTGCTGTGTCTTGGTGTGATGCTTTTACCTGAAAATGATTCCCATCTAACTGTTCTTTTACTTATGGGATACAAGTCGACTGGTTATTTTTCCAGATCAACTAATTGTACATTTGAAGGCCATTGGCGGGTGAATTACCGAAACAATACTAATGCATATAATGGTCACTGTGTAGTACAGTTAATTAGATGGATTTTCTGTGGCCATGATTGATGGTAGATTCAAGGTTTTCTTGTTATTTTACTTACACAGCATACATGAAGTGATGTGTTGTAAACTGCAATTTTGTGCTCTTCTGTGAAGCTATATACACTCCAGCTGCTTGTTGGGCTTTGAAAAGTGCAAGATGTGTTTTTTTTTTTTTTGTGGTGTAACTTGTCACGAGCAACAGGCTAGATTGTTATGATATTGTCATTGTTTAAACTTGCAATTCCCAATGACAAAATGCTTCTTAATTCAGAGGTGGACAAGAGTGTCAAAGCAATGCTAAAGCTGATTGAAGAAGATGGAGATTCTTTTGGAATTAAGGCTGCAGCGGATTATGAGAGGAAGCCGGACTTGATTGCTAATGCCGAGGGATTGTGCCACAGGTATAAACTACTTGCTGAGCGCTATGATCATCTGACTGGAGAATTACGCAAGTACTTGCCATCATTCCTCCAAATGCAGAACTCTGTCATTTCTCACTCTGGCTCTGGCCAAGGCTCCCCATTGGCAACTCCTGATTTTATGTCCGCCCGTACCAAATTTGGACAACAATCTGTCAGCTTTGATTTATTTCTAAGCTCTGGTGGTAGCTCTGACCTCTCTGTAAAGGAAGGCTTTGAATCATCATCCATAGGATCAGATTCGGAGTTGGAATTGTTTGATTCCACCATCAACAAGCATTCAAACCCTCATGTGACCAGTGATATCGAAGGGCTATCAGGCACTGAAGAGAAGGTCAAAGTGACCAAGAAAAAGATTCCAAATTTTGAGGTGGAGATACAAGAAAATGAGGATTATGAGGCTTTGCTAAAAAGAATTTCCAAGTATGACGAAGAGTTGAAGGAGACACATAAAAAGCTTCAACTCTCTGAAGAAGTGGTTGTGAGGCTGAAGGGTGAGTTCAACAAGAAGGAAGCTTTTACTGTGCTTATTGGTGATTTACAGGCTCAACTCGATTCGGCTCAAGGAGAAATCAAGGTGAGAGAGTCAGACCTTGAAATGGAGAAAAGAATGGGGTTAGAGCTACAAATGGAAATTGGAAATTTGGTTGAAGAGCTAGAAATAGCTAGAGAAAAGCTCAAGGTTTCAGAGGATGAGAGCAATGAAATTTCTCAAGGTAAATGTCGATTGCAAGGTCAGCTTGAATTAGCTCAGAAATTTGTAGCCACGCTTGAATCCAAGCTTGAATCAGAGAAAATGCAAGTTTTGGAGCTTCAGGAGAAAATTGTAAAGCACATAGCTGATGTATCTAAGCGTGATCAGGAAATCAAGGAGTTGAATTCTGCATTAAGCAATGCCCAAAAAACCTTCACTTTGGATGAAATGAAGCTCCAATCTGATATTTCGGCTCTATCAGAAGAACTTGCTCTTTCAGAGGCAAGAGCTGTGGAGTCACAACTGCGAAGAAAATTATTGGAAATCGAGATCAGCAAAAGTGAAGTTGCGAGAAAAGAAATGGTATGTTTGCATGAAGCCCAACAGAATGGTTTGTGCAATGAAATTGAACAGTTGAAGGCAAATATTGCTGAGAGGGGCAAAACTGTGGAAGCTTTGAATAAAAAGCTTGATGTGCTAAAACTGAAATATGACATGCTTGTGGCAGAGAAAGATGGGCTCGATGCTAAGGTGCAAATGCTCATTGCAGAAATGGATTCCAGAGACAAACAGATCAAACGGCTGGAGGAGGATACACATCAGATGCATATAGAGTGTGTGGAACTGACCATTGGATCCGAAAGTGCTCAGGAGTTGGTTGATGAACTGAGAGTGAGAGTGGGAGAGCTAGAAAAGGAGGTGGACAGGCAGAGAATTGTGATATCAGATAGAGCCGAGGAGAAAAGAGAGGCTATACGGCAGCTATGTTTCTCGTTGGAGCATTACAGGAGTGGGTATCAAGAACTTCGACAGGCATTTGTTGGGCACAAGAGCCGCGCTGTTTTGGCTTCCTAAGCTGAGTAAGTCCTATTGATACTCTCAAAAGTTCCAATGCATTTTGTGTATCTCTGTATGGATGCAGTTACATAGATCTGCTATATGTTGGACCTTATGTGTTTCTTTTGAGACATTTGATAAGTTGGTGTTGTATAAGACTTTAATCAATCTGGATGCTGTTGTGAGAACTAGATCTTGCGTTTTTATGTGACATATTGCTTGCGACCTTAATGTGTGTTGCAATAAGAAAACCCCAAGCGTAGGGCTAGGTCGGTTGTAGCATAATAAACTCGGAAGTCCGAGGTCGAATCCACAGGGAGCCAATGGAGCTAGGCCGGAGGTTTGATTTACAAAGGGTTTTTAGCGTTAGGACCGCCAACCTATTTCGGCGTTGAGACGGCCAACTGAGCGATTTAGGAAAATGGCTACTTAACCTAACTACGGCTTTTTAACTGGAGATTTAAACTAAAGGTTAGGTTTAGGGATAATTAACACCCATAACTTAAGGGTGAACTCAATTCTTCTTTTCTTCAAAAAGATGTTAAACATGACTAAGGCTCTTTTTGGTTCAGTTTGACAAACCCGAAGAGGGACATAGCTCAAAGTATCAAATGTGACAAATAGCTTAGCCCTTGCCTACACTTGATCAAAGAGATTAACTCCTCTACGTTTTGATACATAAAATCAGCCCTATGCCATGTTTAAGCTAGAAAACGGGATTTTACAAGAGAAGAACGAGCCACACTCTTGGTTACGGGATGTTAATCATCCCACAACCCAACCTTACTACACTACTCACTCATATTGAAAGCAAACATGAAATGAGCAAGGGTAAGGATGAGGAAAATGCTAAACATTGATTAAATACGAAATAAAGACAAGATCCTCGAAGAGAATGAGATTCCTTACAACTTTAATGAAGGCGGAATGCTTCGAAAGTGAACGGATCGTGCTTAAAAATCCTCTCAAAACATAAATGAGGAGAGAGGTGAGAGCTTGAGCTTTAATGGAGGTAGAGAGAGAGAGTGCAAAAGTAAAGTGTGGTTCATCTCATCAGGTCTGGGGGTATTTAAAGCCCCTTAAAAACGAGCTACAAAAGTCCTAAATACCCCTAAGTTGTTGCTTGGTCGGGTACAAAATTCTGCAGAAAATTCCAGTTGGTACAGGTACTACATTTTTGTGGTACCGGTACCAGTCCAGTTTGGAGCTTTTTGCACCCAACGGGTACAGGTACTGCATTTTTGTGGTACCGGTACCAGTTCAATTTGGAGCTTTTTGCACCGCTACTGATCTCTGGGTACGGGTACTGAGAATTTCAAGTACAGGTACCACCTGGAACAAATTTTGATCTTTCTTTGTTGCTTCACCCTATGCACGTCCCTTGACCTTCCGATGTCCGGCACACCTTCCAATGCTACTTTCCATCATTCTTGGGACTCGGTGGCAGGGTGCCACATGGCCTCGGGGGTACGGCTACCCTTAGAGTTAATCCACGGCGTCAAAACGCGTCCTTTTCAAGTGATTTGCCTGAAACTTATAAGCACGACACCCTCGCACGAAATCAACGTATTTAGTAATATAATGCATGGATGTGTGACAAAAATGAGAGAGATAAGCCCTGATATCAACACTTTTAAGGGCTTATCACACCCCCCAACTTGGACTTTGCTAGTCCCTAGCAAACTTAAACAAAAAGTAAATAACTACAGCTATGCAATTTTCCCTTAAAATGAGATACGACAATTATGCTCAACGACACCTGGCAAGAGTCTGGACAAACACCACTTCGAACTTAGTCATATGCTACCCACGCACACGCATACAATGAACTAAGGTGAACAAATTATGCCAACGGCCAAGCAACACACGTCCACCTTGAGTTTCCATTCCAGGACTCAAAAGAGCAACTCAGATATGAACTTGCACAAGGTAATAAACTAGAACAACATCACATGATAAGCGCTAGCAAGAATCGCAATAGCAAGAGACAAAAAGCTATGCATGCTAAACAAAAGAGCGCTGACAAAGAGAGCTAAGCAATTATTCACAAACAAACTAAGCTAACAGAATTCCATACTAAATTAGCTTTAGATATCGATCATGCATCAAAAAGAGTTAGATGAGCGTACACAAGATCAACGGAGGACTTTATTAGCTTATAACGACCTTGGATACAAAGGGAAACAGACTACAAAATGTGTAGTGGCCATATGCTAGCATGGTTCATCTACCCTTGGCCACCACCGACCCTAAACTACCCAAGGCACGGCGGCCACATGTATCGGCCAATCACCAAACAAAGCTACGAAGAAGAAATAAAGAAAATCTACTAGATTAATCTTACTAAACTACTACCAACGACTCCACCACACCTAATCATAATTCTCATCCGGCTCCTCACGTTATCCCCTTCCTCATCATCAGAGTTTGATTGTGATGAGACCACAACTCCCTTTTTCTTACTAGAACCTGCCCCTGCAGCAGCAGCAACTGCCTCCACATCCTCATCCGTGGTCTGCTCTTCATCCTCATTGGTCGAACAGCCACATAATCCATCTTTCTCATTAACTTCCCTTCCTTCCTTTTCCTCCTCCTTGTCTCTTTCTCCATTTCCTTCCTCAACTCTCTTTGTTCGTTTTGAATTGTGTCGAAACGGCACATCATAATCTCCCACCATTGTTCATTTCGTTCGGGTCCTTGGTTTTGTAGAGAGAGACGAGATTGTTTGGTTCCACCCCGAGATTGACTGACATCGAAATATGGGAAGAACTTGGGGCTTGACTGCTGGAACTTGGAGATTTGGGTATGATTTGGTGGGATTTTTAAGAGAGAAATCGAGTTTGGGGCTGCTAGGGCTTCATCTGGGGTTGTACAGGTGGAAGGAGAAAAGGGTTTGTATTTAGTGGGGTAGGGAGAGTCCTGATCACGTGCAAAAGTTTTCACAAATCCCCAGCTAGTACAGGTACCGCAAATTTTTAGTACCCGTACTCGTCAAGTTTTTTTTTTCCAATTGTCACGCCACTGCCCAGCCGGTACCCGTACTGAGATTATTGGGTACCCGTACCAACTGCAACTTTCCAGAATTTCCAGCTTCAACCATTTCAACTCCCGGCCACTTCTAACACATGCACCACCCTTCAAACCACCTCGAAACATTGAAAAACAGTCCCCAACATCCCTCCGAACAACCGGCTTCCTAAGCTTATGCAAAAACGGAGACTCGGACTACGGCTCAACAATTTAGGACAAGGGGACACATTTGTGGTTTTATCATGCAAAAATTGCCTTGAATCATTTTCTACGTACGCCAATCAACTCCAATATGATGCATAAAAGATATCTAAACTACTCAAGTTTGAACAAACGGATATTATTTACGCAAGTGCAGAAAAAGAGACAAACAAGCATGGGATGCTTCAAAACGAACTTCAACTCTAAGCGATGCATACTACTTGACACACCTTGGAGCTCAATTTGTTCAACAAAGTTCACGTATATGCATGCAACATGGATTCAACACGTAATCAAATTCGACGGGGTGTACGACTCTTGCCTTTATTTATACGATTGAGCATATTTAACATATCTAGCATGCAAAATAAATACATAAAAGGGAAGATTGCACAAAAATTTTAAAAATTCCTATGCAAAAACCGAAAACTAAATGCAAGAATAATCACCCCCCCCCTCCATTTGAAATGAGCAGCGCCCTCGATGCACAAAGACGTAAAATAAGGAGAGGGAGACAAAAAATGTACCTACGGGGTGGAATGTCAACCACCCAATACCTCGACCAAGTTGGAGGATTTTGCGTCATTGTCACCGTTCGTTCTTAGCAAAGCGTCCAAAATTCATTCCTGCAAAAGGCGTAAGAACCAACCACCTATCGGAAACAAATGACATTAATACTGCCGGCTCGTGATAGCCCGGCACAAAAATTATTATAAACAAGTATTGAAACCACCAAATCGTCACGTGATTAAACGGGTACTACTTTTCTCCCCGTGTTTCGCTTAAGGCGCCGCAGAGCTAGTCATACAACATCTTATGCGCGACACGGGTGGCTATACCGGACCACAAAAGCGAAATAGAAAAAACAAAAAAAAATTGGAAAGCCAAGTTCAAACGTCTTCAGCCAAACGTGGATTTCGAACATTGATTATGCCATCAAAAGCTATTAACATGAGCACATCGCTCCACTCCAAAATCTTGATCAAAAATTGAATTCGGCCATACCACAAAATAAGATACTTTGAGTAGCACAATTGCCGAATTTGTTTAAGACATTTAAATTCAACCAAATGAGCATTCCAAACTAGATTGATTTTCAAACTGTTGACAAAATCTACAATGTAAGGATGGTAAACCAAATCAAAGTCATCAACACCAAGAAAATCAATTAGTTCCATTCCCACAAAATCTTGGAATGGTGGAGACTCAACAAGAGTGCTAACAACATCTACCGAATTCTCATGAGGAGAACATTGAACATTAAGCTCATCACGGTATCCAAGCTCCGAGGTGTTTTGCAAATCTAAACCAACCTCTTCAATAAGGAAAAGCGGCTCTATTTCATCTTCCTTAACATTTAAGTTGGCATCTTCAACAATGACATCATAAACCCAAGATTCAGAATTTTCTGCCAATTGATCAAAGTAATCCCAACTTTCAATAGCGGTTTTATCCAAAAATACACCATCGAACATATTATCTACAAGCTGACGCGTTGTAGAATTTAAACTCTTAAAGAAAATGGGAATAAGGTGCCTTGTTTCACAGCAATGCTGCGACCAATAGAGTATGTGATATCTAAACCGCCACCAACAACACGCAAAAGACTCTTCATCAAGTTGACAAAAATTTACGATTTCACAAAGTAGCATATGAGTCTCATGTATTGGGGAAAACTTTTTGAAAAATTGATTTTCCATATCTTGCCATGTAACTATTGATCCTGGGTTCAATGAATGAAACCAACTCTTAGCCCTATCTTTCAAAGATAATGAAAATATCTGAAATAAGTCCACTTTATCATTCATGCAAAGCTCCTCAAGTTCTAAGATGTGCGCACATGGATTTTCAGAGGCTAGGCCATGAAAAGGGGGCAATACTTGAAGCATGCTCGGCTTAGCACTAAAAACACTGGCGGTAGGAGGGACTATTTCCTTATTTAACGCCGCCATTCTACTACAAAGATAACAATATAAATTAAAAACAAAAGATGGAATACTTACAGTGCGGTGTAAAGCAATACCTCCAAGTTAGCTACCAATTGATTCCCCGGCAACGGCGCCAAAAATGCTTGCGACCTTAATGTGTGTTGCAATAAGAAAACCCCAAGCGTAGGGCTAGGTCGGTTGTAGCATAATAAACTCGGAAGTCCGAGGTCGAATCCACAGGGAGCCAATGGAGCTAGGCCGGAGGTTTGATTTACAAAGGGTTTTTAGCGTTAGGACCGCCAACCTATTTCGGCGTTGAGACGGCCAACTGAGCGATTTAGGAAAATGGCTACTTAACCTAACTACGGCTTTTTAACTGGAGATTTAAACTAAAGGTTAGGTTTAGGGATAATTAACACCCATAACTTAAGGGTGAACTCAATTCTTCTTTTCTTCAAAAAGATGTTAAACATGACTAAGGCTCTTTTTGGTTCAGTTTGACAAACCCGAAGAGGGACATAGCTCAAAGCATCAAATGTGACAAATAGCTTAGCCCTTGCCTACACTTGATCAAAGAGATTAACTCCTCTACGTTTTGATACATAAAATCAGCCCTATGCCATGTTTAAGCTAGAAAACGGGATTTTACAAGAGAAGAACGAGCCACACTCTTGGTTACGGGATGTTAATCATCCCACAACCCAACCTTACTACACTACTCACTCATATTGAAAGCAAACATGAAATGAGCAAGGGTAAGGATGAGGAAAATGCTAAACATTGATTAAATACGAAATAAAGACAAGATCCTCGAAGAGAATGAGATTCCTTACAACTTTAATGAAGGCGGAATGCTTCGAAAGTGAACGGATCGTGCTTAAAAATCCTCTCAAAACATAAATGAGGAGAGAGGTGAGAGCTTGAGCTTTAATGGAGGTAGAGAGAGAGAGTGCAAAAGTAAAGTGTGGTTCATCTCATCAGGTCTGGGGGTATTTAAAGCCCCTTAAAAACGAGCTACAAAAGTCCTAAATACCCCTAAGTTGTTGCTTGGTCGGGTACAAAATTCTGCCAGAAAATTCCAGCGGGTACAGGTACTGCATTTTTGTGGTACCGGTACCAGTTCAATTTGGAGCTTTTTGCACCGCTACTGATCTCTGGGTACAGGTACTGAGATTTTGTGGTACCTGTACCAGTCCCGTTTGGAGCTTTTTGCACCGCTACTGATCTCTGGGTACGGGTACTGAGAATTTCAAGTACAGGTACCACCTGGAACAAATTTTGATCTTTCTTTGTTGCTTCACCCTATGCACGTCCCTTGACCTTCCGATGTCCGGCACACCTTCCAATGCTACTTTCCATCATTCTTGGGACTCGGTGGCAGGGTGCCACATGGCCTCGGGGGTACGGCTACCCTTAGAGTTAATCCACGGCGTCAAAACGCGTCCTTTTCAAGTGATTTGCCTGAAACTTATAAGCACGACACCCTCGCACGAAATCAACGTATTTAGTAATATAATGCATGGATGTGTGACAAAAATGAGAGAGATAAGCCCTGATATCAACACTTTTAAGGGCTTATCACACCCCCCAACTTGGACTTTGCTAGTCCCTAGCAAATTAAAGCAAAAATATAATTAATTACGCTATGCAATCTTCCCTCTTAACTAAGATACGACAATTATGCTCAACGACACTTGGCAAGAGTCCAGACAAACACCACTTCGAACTTAGTCATATGCTACCCACGCACACGCATACAATGAACTAAGGTGAACAAATTATGCCAACGGCCAAGCAACACACGTCCACCTTGAGTTTCCATTCCAGGACTCAAAAGAGCAACTCAGATATGAACTTGCACAAGGTAATAAACTAGAACAACATCACATGATAAGCGCTAGCAAGAATCGCAATAGCAAGAGACAAAAAGCTATGCATGCTAAACAAAAGAGCGCTGACAAAGAGAGCTAAGCAATTATTCACAAACAAACTAAGCTAACAGAATTCCATACTAAATTAGCTTTAGATATCGATCATGCATCAAAAAGAGTTAGATGAGCGTACACAAGATCAACGGAGGACTTTATTAGCTTATAACGACCTTGGATACAAAGGGAAACAGACTACAAAATGTGTAGTGGCCATATGCTAGCATGGTTCATCTACCCTTGGCCACCACCGACCCTAAACTACCCAAGGCACGGCGGCCACATGTATCGGCCAATCACCAAACAAAGCTACGAAGAAGAAATAAAGAAAATCTACTAGATTAATCTTACTAAACTACTACCAACGACTCCACCACACCTAATCATAATTCTCATCCGGCTCCTCACGTTATCCCCTTCCTCATCATCAGAGTTTGATTGTGATGAGACCACAACTCCCTTTTTCTTACTAGAACCTGCCCCTGCAGCAGCAGCAACTGCCTCCACATCCTCATCCGTGGTCTGCTCTTCATCCTCATTGGTCGAACAGCCACATAATCCATCTTTCTCATTAACTTCCCTTCCTTCCTTTTCCTCCTCCTTGTCTCTTTCTCCATTTCCTTCCTCAACTCTCTTTGTTCGTTTTGAATTGTGTCGAAACGGCACATCATAATCTCCCACCATTGTTCATTTCGTTCGGGTCCTTGGTTTTGTAGAGAGAGACGAGATTGTTTGGTTCCACCCCGAGATTGACTGACATCGAAATATGGGAAGAACTTGGGGCTTGACTGCTGGAACTTGGAGATTTGGGTATGATTTGGTGGGATTTTTAAGAGAGAAATCGAGTTTGGGGCTGCTAGGGCTTCATCTGGGGTTGTACAGGTGGAAGGAGAAAAGGGTTTGTATTTAGTGGGGTAGGGAGAGTCCTGATCACGTGCAAAAGTTTTCACAAATCCCCAGCTAGTACAGGTACCGCAAATTTTTAGTACCCGTACTCGTCAAGTTTTTTTTTTCCAATTGTCACGCCACTGCCCAGCCGGTACCCGTACTGAGATTATTGGGTACCCGTACCAACTGCAACTTTCCAGAATTTCCAGCTTCAACCATTTCAACTCCCGGCCACTTCTAACACATGCACCACCCTTCAAACCACCTCGAAACATTGAAAAACAGTCCCCAACATCCCTCCGAACAACCGGCTTCCTAAGCTTATGCAAAAACGGAGACTCGGACTACGGCTCAACAATTTAGGACAAGGGGACACATTTGTGGTTTTATCATGCAAAAATTGCCTTGAATCATTTTCTACGTACGCCAATCAACTCCAATATGATGCATAAAAGATATCTAAACTACTCAAGTTTGAACAAACGGATATTATTTACGCAAGTGCAGAAAAAGAGACAAACAAGCATGGGATGCTTCAAAACGAACTTCAACTCTAAGCGATGCATACTACTTGACACACCTTGGAGCTCAATTTGTTCAACAAAGTTCACGTATATGCATGCAACATGGATTCAACACGTAATCAAATTCGACGGGGTGTACGACTCTTGCCTTTATTTATACGATTGAGCATATTTAACATATCTAGCATGCAAAATAAATACATAAAAGGGAAGATTGCACAAAAATTTTAAAAATTCCTATGCAAAAACCGAAAACTAAAAGCAAGAATAATCACCCCCCCAACTTGAAATGAGCAGCGCCCTCGATGCACAAAGACGTAAAATAAGGAGAGGGAGACAAAAAAATGTACCTACGGGGTGGAATGTCAACCACCCAATACCTCGACCAAGTTGGAGGATTTTGCGTCATTGTCACCGTTCGTTCTTAGCAAAGCGTCCAAAATTCATTCCTGCAAAAGGCGTAAGAACCAACCACCTATCGGAAACAAATGACATTAATACTGCCGGCTCGTGATAGCCCGGCACAAAAATTATTATAAACAAGTATTGAAACCACCAAATCGTCACGTGATTAAACGGGTACTACTTTTCTCCCCGTGTTTCGCTTAAGGCGCCGCAGAGCTAGTCATACAACATCTTATGCGCGACACGGGTGGCTATACCGGACCACAAAAGCGAAATAGAAAAAACAAAAAAAAATTGGAAAGCCAAGTTCAAACGTCTTCAGCCAAACGTGGATTTCGAACATTGATTATGCCATCAAAAGCTATTAACATGAGCACATCGCTCCACTCCAAAATCTTGATCAAAAATTGAATTCGGCCATACCACAAAATAAGATACTTTGAGTAGCACAATTGCCGAATTTGTTTAAGACATTTAAATTCAACCAAATGAGCATTCCAAACTAGATTGATTTTCAAACTGTTGACAAAATCTACAATGTAAGGATGGTAAACCAAATCAAAGTCATCAACACCAAGAAAATCAATTAGTTCCATTCCCACAAAATCTTGGAATGGTGGAGACTCAACAAGAGTGCTAACAACATCTACCGAATTCTCATGAGGAGAACATTGAACATTAAGCTCATCACGGTATCCAAGCTCCGAGGTGTTTTGCAAATCTAAACCAACCTCTTCAATAAGGAAAAGCGGCTCTATTTCATCTTCCTTAACATTTAAGTTGGCATCTTCAACAATGACATCATAAACCCAAGATTCAGAATTTTCTGCCAATTGATCAAAGTAATCCCAACTTTCAATAGCGGTTTTATCCAAAAATACACCATCGAACATATTATCTACAAGCTGACGCGTTGTAGAATTTAAACTCTTAAAGAAAATGGGAATAAGGTGCCTTGTTTCACAGCAATGCTGCGACCAATAGAGTATGTGATATCTAAACCGCCACCAACAACACGCAAAAGACTCTTCATCAAGTTGACAAAAATTTACGATTTCACAAAGTAGCATATGAGTCTCATGTATTGGGGAAAACTTTTTGAAAAATTGATTTTCCATATCTTGCCATGTAACTATTGATCCTGGGTTCAATGAATGAAACCAACTCTTAGCCCTATCTTTCAAAGATAATGAAAATATCTGAAATAAGTCCACTTTATCATTCATGCAAAGCTCCTCAAGTTCTAAGATGTGCGCACATGGATTTTCAGAGGCTAGGCCATGAAAAGGGGGCAATACTTGAAGCATGCTCGGCTTAGCACTAAAAACACTGGCGGTAGGAGGGACTATTTCCTTATTTAACGCCGCCATTCTACTACAAAGATAACAATATAAATTAAAAACAAAAGATGGAATACTTACAGTGCGGTGTAAAGCAATACCTCCAAGTTAGCTACCAATTGATTCCCCGGCAACGGCGCCAAAAATGCTTGCGACCTTAATGTGTGTTGCAATAAGAAAACCCCAAGCGTAGGGCTAGGTCGGTTGTAGCATAATAAACTCGGAAGTCCGAGGTCGAATCCACAGGGAGCCAATGGAGCTAGGCCGGAGGTTTGATTTACAAAGGGTTTTTAGCGTTAGGACCGCCAACCTATTTCGGCGTTGAGACGGCCAACTGAGCGATTTAGGAAAATGGCTACTTAACCTAACTACGGCTTTTTAACTGGAGATTTAAACTAAAGGTTAGGTTTAGGGATAATTAACACCCATAACTTAAGGGTGAACTCAATTCTTCTTTTCTTCAAAAAGATGTTAAACATGACTAAGGCTCTTTTTGGTTCAGTTTGACAAACCCGAAGAGGGACATAGCTCAAAGCATCAAATGTGACAAATAGCTTAGCCCTTGCCTACACTTGATCAAAGAGATTAACTCCTCTACGTTTTGATACATAAAATCAGCCCTATGCCATGTTTAAGCTAGAAAACGGGATTTTACAAGAGAAGAACGAGCCACACTCTTGGTTACGGGATGTTAATCATCCCACAACCCAACCTTACTACACTACTCACTCATATTGAAAGCAAACATGAAATGAGCAAGGGTAAGGATGAGGAAAATGCTAAACATTGATTAAATACGAAATAAAGACAAGATCCTCGAAGAGAATGAGATTCCTTACAACTTTAATGAAGGCGGAATGCTTCGAAAGTGAACGGATCGTGCTTAAAAATCCTCTCAAAACATAAATGAGGAGAGAGGTGAGAGCTTGAGCTTTAATGGAGGTAGAGAGAGAGAGTGCAAAAGTAAAGTGTGGTTCATCTCATCAGGTCTGGGGGTATTTAAAGCCCCTTAAAAACGAGCTACAAAAGTCCTAAATACCCCTAAGTTGTTGCTTGGTCGGGTACAAAATTCTGCAGAAAATTCCAGTTGGTACAGGTACTACATTTTTGTGGTACCGGTACCAGTTCAATTTGGAGCTTTTTGCACCGCTACTGATCTCTGGGTACAGGTACTGAGATTTTGTGGTACCTGTACCAGTCCCGTTTGGAGCTTTTTGCACCGCTACTGATCTCTGGGTACGGGTACTGAGAATTTCAAGTACAGGTACCACCTGGAACAAATTTTGATCTTTCTTTGTTGCTTCACCCTATGCACGTCCCTTGACCTTCCGATGTCCGGCACACCTTCCAATGCTACTTTCCATCATTCTTGGGACTCGGTGGCAGGGTGCCACATGGCCTCGGGGGTACGGCTACCCTTAGAGTTAATCCACGGCGTCAAAACGCGTCCTTTTCAAGTGATTTGCCTGAAACTTATAAGCACGACACCCTCGCACGAAATCAACGTATTTAGTAATATAATGCATGGATGTGTGACAAAAATGAGAGAGATAAGCCCTGATATCAACACTTTTAAGGGCTTATCACATATCAGTAAAGCTAGCTACCAACCTATCATTCAACTTTGAAAGATTAGTGATTGACATTATCCTTCACATTGAGGTTTGTGAACCTTGAGTAGTTGATCTAGCTCGTTTAAAATTCAAGTAGTTTACTTGCTACTGTGAAGGAACATCTACAACTCGGGTTTATACCAAAAGCACTAGAATAGCTTAGTTCGGGTTCAAGTACATGCAACCAAGCATGCACTGCAGATCTACGACACGGGTTTATACCAAAATCACAAGTATAGCTTAGTTCGGTTTAAATACATGCAACGATGCAAGTGCCTGGTTAGACACACACCAACACTCGGCGTGCCCACATATCTTCGCGGCAAACCTACTTTACATATGTTGGATTCTTTAGCGGCATTTCGGAATCCCCTGGTCGGAACTCTGAACTCATATATTTGGACTATATATAGGTCAACGCTGTGTAAGTGCCCTGTAATTTCGAACACAGCTTCTTTTGGGGCAGATTGAGTTGTAGTTTGACAGGATTTTGAAGCACCATTTTCGGTCAAAGCTTCACAGCCAAGTGAATGCTTAATGCCTTTAATCTACAAGTGACGTTTTTGCTTAGGGTATGATTTGTTCTCTGTAAGGATAAGGTTAATGGGAGTGTTGAAATCATTTTCCTTAAATCGTTGACTTTTAAATTTTGTCAAGGTT
This sequence comes from Rhododendron griersonianum, assembly GCA_018127125.1. Taxonomy (NCBI): domain Eukaryota; kingdom Viridiplantae; phylum Streptophyta; class Magnoliopsida; order Ericales; family Ericaceae; genus Rhododendron; species Rhododendron griersonianum. Next base: position 39,172,756 of record CM030790.1, on the reverse strand, counting down.
CAAAGCGAGTATTGCAAGAACCTTTGAAATTCCGCAACAAGGTTTGACCAAGTCTTTGCTCAATCTGAAAGAATCAATTCCAGTCCAAGAAAAATGATTGGTCAAAGAAAAGCTGAAGTAAGACGAAAATGAATGTTTTGAGATCGTTGGTCGATTTCTTTATAGACAAGTGATTAATGTTTGCCCTTTTGTTTGCGTCACGCAATAGACAGACTTTCATTATTTAAAAAGTTTAAACACGGTATGCTGCAAGACGTTTGACTTACTACACTCTCTGAAAAAGAATATGCGCACAATCTTTTAACGTTATTTGTTCATTGAGGATGCTAATTCAAGCGACTCAATCATGTGTTGCAATGCTAAGCTCTGAAGTAGCCAAGCAGAGTCAATTTAAAAATAACTTTTACCATGAACTTTATTAACGTTTGCAAAAGTGATGGCAACCGGAACGCGAGAGGGAGGAATCTTACGGCAGTTTGACCTCACTCATAACCTACGTCACATAATGCGCGGGAGAGTGCAGATGTCGAGGCGTGAGCGCATGCGTGAAAGCGTCTTCCAAAAATCTCCGAAATAACTAAAATTTATAAGTACAAAAATTGAGAGCGCGAGCGCATTACTAAACCAAAGAGTCAAACCACGAGTTCCACGGGCTTTGAACAATTGCTCTGGGGGGCGGCACAGCATTTAGAGCATCTCCAATTCAATACTCCATTTTTGCTTTCATTTCTTCATTTGAGAGTATCAAAATAATATATTTTATTGCAAAAGTGATTTTGGAGGAAATCTAACTCCAACCCAATACTCTATTTCTACATCTATTTCTTTAAAAACTCATCCAAAATCTCAAACTTCCCCACTTTTCCTCCAAAACTCAGATTTTTATTTTTCTAACTTCATTAAAAAAATACTCAATATGGGTCTTATTTTGAAGATATTGTACATATCTTTTGATTGGTACCAATTTTATAAAGGATTAGTGTATCAAAACTAATTTGATGAACAAAATGGGATTTGGTGAGGGTGAATAGTGAAATGGAGGAGATCCTCCATTTTTTTCTCCATCCTCCATATTTGGAGTACCAAACTTGATCCTCTCAAATGGAGGAGAAAATAGAGGATGGGTTGGAATGGTATTTCCTCCAAAAATGATCCTCTCAAATGGAGAAATAGAGGAATGGAGGGTGCATTGGAGATGCTCTTATACTCTCCTTTATCTTCCTCTGGTTAAGTGCTGCTGGCCCACCCCATCTACTCTCCCCGTTGGTATTGTCTTGAGTCTCGACAACAGGGCGCCGCCAGGGCCCCCTCACAGGTCACAGCTGTCTAACTCCCCTATGTGGTCACCACGCGGTTCATTTTGGTTCCTCTAAAAATACTACATGCACAATCATTATGTTGATTGTGTAACTAATTATGACCGTCAGATGTGTTTAGATTGTCTGAATTTTAAAAAATTCCCGGCGATCTAGGGGTTCCATTATATGTGGGGTGTGTGTGTTTTTTTCTTCTCCATTTTGGTAGGACCATTTGAGCATCTTCTAACTCCAATCCCATTTCTAATTTAAAAATAAAAATAAAAATAAAAATAAAAAATGGTTTTGAGGATATTCAAGAGACGTTTCCATTAAGTTAGGAGTTGTAGACTTTTGTTATATAGCTCTTTGTAGTTAAGTTATTTCCACTAAACTAAAAATTGTAGAAAATGTGGTGGTTAATAGAAGAAAATGTGCTGGATATTTTAATTTAGTGAAAAACAACTTAATTTTTAACCAAAAAAAATAACTTAGTTTTGTATGAACAAATTAATCAAAAACTAAATTTTTTTAGTGAAAACGGGCCCTCACTAACTATACAAATCATTTTCGGCATTAAATAGGAGAGAATATAAGGTTCGTCCCATATGTCTGTGTCAACTTTGTTGCAAATCATTTTAGTATTTTTCTTTTAAATTCTCGTATATCAAGATATTGTAGTATTTGAGTGGATATGCGATCGGTAGTGAATTGGGTGAAGCTCCTCCATCTTCCCATCCTCTTCATCCCTCCGAACTTATCTTTACGAGCCCATTCCAAACTCACATCAATAATCTAAACTGTTACTAGTTTTGTGTACGTTTCTTATGGAAGAATAGCTTCATCACGAGAATCGGTAGGTACGCGGACGCTACTTTGTTATTTTGTAAATCGGATGACTCAAGTTTAAATCTGTAATTTTTGTAAACAAAATAGGAATATTTTACGTACAAAATTAACAGTTTGAATTACTAGGTTAAAGAATCAATTGGGATTAGTTCAGTTGATCAGGACTCTTGCATCTTATTAGGAGGTCAGGAGTTCGAATCTTTCCACCTACGTGTGGGTGTTGTTCCCTCATAGGGTTTTTCCTTTCTTTCTTTGTTTTTACCCTATAATTGGCTTATTTCTTGTGTTGGTTAAGTTGTTGGGCTTGATTATCTTGTGAACTCTTACAATTGATGTAATGTCCCGAGCTGTACTCTGTATTTCATATAAATAATAAAAAAATTACTAGGTTAAGGTGGCAATAAGGCCCGCAAAGAAAAATTTGGAAGGGTAAGAAATAAGAATAGTACTCCACAGGACTACAGGGGTGGGTAGAGAAGCTTGAACCCAAAGCAAATTTATGTACTGTAGTAAAGTGATTCGTGAAATTATTCAGTATTCTGGGAACATAGTCACGTGATGCTCCGAACGACTCTACAATCACACATTTTTGTGAGGTCCACAAATTAAGTGTATGAATCTCACACAAAAGTATGGTTCCGGAGCGGTCTGGATCACCGTGGCGATGGTTCCGCCCTACTGTTGATTGTCAATGTGAAATAAATAATACCGAAATAGGAGTAAACAAGAGTGTGGAATATGTATTCAGTGGTCATTCTCTACCATACATTTTTGTGGAGTTCATACATTTAGTACTTAGCTTCACAGAAATGCGTGGTGAGGAAGCGCGTTGACTCAACGTAGCGGTACCACGAGACCATTGAATAATTTATCCTCGTTAGGGTGAGGGAGCACGCTGGGCACTACGTGGCAGTAGCATCGAATAATACCTCTCAAAATAGACTCGGCGCTGACTCCATTATTCGCCGCCCTCTGCACTCGGGTCTCTGTCCTCCACACCAGATAAAATAGTAATCCTAGAGAGAGAGAGAGAGAGAGAGAGAGAGAGAGATCATGACTCTAATGAGCTTTTCTTTCTTCCGAACCATAGCTAATGACTCATGAGCTCGAAACAGGATTTCACAACACCAGATTGCTCTTGTTCTTCCTTTCGAGGTTCGTCGTTCTAAACGCAAATTACTCTCATTTCCTTGTTATTGTTTTTGTTTTTTTCGTATTTGCATAATTGCTTCAGTAGAATTATGTATGTATGTATGTATGTATGTATAGGTCCGTGCTGGTTTTTGATATTGTAAGTAATTTGTCAAGCTGCTTTGTCCCTTTCTTTGAATAATAACCGGACTTTAGGGAATGTATATCTTCTGTCAACTAGCTAAAATTCGGGAATTCTGAGTTCATCTGATCTTCGGATCCAACCCAATAATTTTGAGAACGTTTAATTCAGCTTTAGAAGCTGCTTCTTCTTGATTTTGTCAAAAGCAGTTAGTCGTAGGCTCAATTTTTTCTCATATAGCCAAAGTGTTGTCAAACTTTAGGATTCAATTCCAATTTTAAGTAGAATCTGCCTTTTTCCCTCTCTCTCTCTCTCTCTCTCTCTCTCTCTCTCGGTTCGACACTCAGGGATGTCCGGGCTAGTTTACACGCACCTCGACTATTCCCCTCCCCAATCCGGTCAAAGGTGGGCGATCCACGCCGGGACTAAGAGATTCACAAGAGATTTCTCTCTTACGGCTTGGCACCAAGAGTTTGTCAAGTTTCGAACTCAGTATGTTTGGGTTTACAGCTCATCCCTATTGCCACTTGAGCTAGGGTGGGTGTTCTGTGGAGTAATTTGTTAGGAGTATTTTGTTTCCACTTTTTTAGATACAAGTATATCATTCTCTTTTCACTATTAGGCTGAGTTTCAAGGAAATTATGTCTTTCTTTTGTTACTATCCCTCATCTTGCTTTTAGGGTTTAAGAAGTTTAGATGGATTCTATGCTGTAGCAAATTATACTTTCAGTTTCCTAGCTCTAATATCGTGGATTGCTGGGGAAATACTAAAATTCTATGCATATCATCCTTTTTGGACTTTTTCCCTCTATTACTTCAACTTCTTTGGATTTGGGAAAAACCGCAATTGTAATCCGTAACCTCGTTCTTGCCATAGTGGTATTCGCGCTCTAATAAAAGCAGTGAGTTTTAATTTTTTTTACCAAGTGCTTTTAACTTTTAAGCAACTGGACATTCTTTTGAGGGATAACAGATAGGACTTTAAATCTTTTCTTGTAGTAAAAGTTCTATTAAAAATACTAAAAGGGCGTAAGTTTGTATAATAGGATGGTTAGTACGTGAAGGTCAAGAATGCTTAGGATAATGAGAGCCAAGAATACTGCACATGAAAGTTGAGTTCTTCTACAAAGTAAGTAAGAGCAAAAGAAGGTTCACAAAAAGATTCTCTCCACTAAGATGAGACAATACATTGAGATTACCTCCCTGTTGTGTTCTTAAATTTCTATGCATTAGAAGTTTCCAGGAGAACCCTTATTTATGCATACTTCCTTCACAGTTGGCATTCAGCAAGTTTAACAGTTATTGAATTGAGTGCCAACATCCATTGATGATTGAAGTCAGCCCCATCCTTGTAGATTTTGCCTCGTACAATTTCTTCATTATATCTCATAGCCATGTCATAAGACCCGACTTCGTTTAGATCCTTGTCCTTGTTACTATATTGATCACTGGTATTGTTGTCTTTCTTAATGATTGCAGATAGAAGGAGCCTTTAATATTCAACATGGGTGTTCTGTTCATGTCACAGATCGTATATTGTTGGTTTGAGCTCATCATTGTTTGATTGCATCCGGATAGTTGTAGAACCATGGCTGGTGAGTTGACTTCTAAAGTTCGGTTTGTCAGATGTCCTGGTTGCCGAGGGATTCTCCAAGAGGTGGCTCCTCTATATCAATGTGCAGGATGTGGCACAGTTCTCCAAGGTAATAAAATTTCTTTTAGCTGGCTGTTAGCAATTTCATGAATCCAAATATGGTTTGGTTTGGCTGTTAGCAATTTCATACCACTTCGTGAAAGGAGGGTCTCCTTTGTATGGTATTCTGTTACAGTTTTACTTGGTAAAAAAACTTACGTTTTTTTTTTTTTTTTTTGATCCGCAAAACTTACGTTTCATTTCCCTTGTTTTTCTTGGAAATCTTTTTTCCCTTCTTAAGGAACTTATTATGTTGTTTCTGTGCGATTGAAATTAAGGATGTAGTGCTGCTGCTTTCAAAAACATCTCAAATAGTTCTCTCTTCTTGTTTGGATTGATTCATTAGCTTCTGTATTTTTCCAACAGCTAAAAACCGCAAAAATGACAGCACGGTCACAGGATTACACATGCATGAAAAAGATGCTGCCCAGAAAAATGAGTTGGAGCATGTCTCTGACGAACATATAGCTCAAAGCTTAAAGCAAGAGCAAACATGTCCTTCCACAGGTGAACTCCTATTGGACAAAAACTTTGGGAGTGATCAGAGTGAAATTCGGGATAGCTACGAGGAGAAGTCAGGAAAAACAAAGTTTTCCAGTGAACTTTCTACAAAGCTCACTGGCTATATAAATGAAGAGTTGCCACCACCTGTAAGGGCAGAAACAGGATTTTATCAAGGTGAATGTTCTTCGGAACAAAACGATGAAGGTGATCAAAATGAGTGTGGAGATTACAATGCAAAGCGACCTGAAGGTGTTAGCTTTTCCAATGAAGTTGCTTCAACTGAGATAAATCATCATGAGAGTGAGGAGTTGTCATCTCCAGTAGCTGGAGATCATATTGAAGGAGATTTGAAACAGTACAGTGAAAGGACCCAAAATCAATATGGATGTTGCAATGGGAAGCAGCTTGGTGGTGCAAACTTTTCTGATGGAGTTGCTTCATCATATGAACTTAATCATCATGAGAGTGTGGAGTCATCACCACTTGCTGGAGTTTATAGTGAAGTGGATGACAGTCAGAATAGTTTGGAACAAAAGAACGGAAGGAATCAAACTGAATTTGGAGATCACGAGAGGGAGGGGCCGGGAAGTACAAAATTTTCTGATGAATTTTCCTCGTCTACTGAGCTCACTTGTCAGGAAGTTGAAGATTCATCTCCACTGGTTAGAACTAGTTTGGAATTGGATGAGAATTTCAAGAGTCGTTTCATAATTGGAAGGTTGAATAAGGAAAACCTCCAAGATTCAACTATTTCTGCTCCTAGGCAATCAAGTGAAAGTATTTCAATGAATAATCAGATGTCTCCTCGCAGTGAACAGCTGGAGCAGTCTCAGGAAAGAGCACTCGGTGGTTTTGACTGCGTGAGTTCCAAAGATACATTGGAAGATTTTGCACTATCCAAACACAGCCCTGAGTTGAGTCTTCAGTTCAAAGATTTACCTAAATATCCAACATCCGGAAGCTATTCTGCTTATGATGGCAGTGTTTCTTCCTATGATGGAACTGATGATCAAGTCCCTTACCAACCTCAACACCTCTCACAAGGAAATTTTAAGAAGGCAGAGTGTGCCAGTGCCGAAGCAATGCCTGTAAAGGGTGAGGTTGAACTGCAATATCAAGCTTGGAATTGCTCATCAATTTCATCACAACAGGAGCATTATGCGATGGAAGGAAGGAAGTGTTGCAAAGATGAATTGGTTGAATCCACCAGATCTGGCCATCCAGTTAGGAGCAGGATGAGGTTTGAGACAGATGAGCCTTTTTATTCAAAGGGTCGTCTTATTGGCAGTGAAAACGGAAGCCCTTCAAATTATGGGCGGAATGTTTTCCAAAGCAGTTCAAGTTTTGATTTGCCAAGCAAGCCTCAGTGCCTTGAAGAGGAGAAAATGAAATTGCTAAAAATGGTTTATGAACTTCAAGACGAGCTCAACAGAACCCATATTCTGAAAAGTAGGGCTAAAGAAATATTTCCCGGAAATACTGGAATGGAAAAGCAGATTCCGTCATACTATGGTCATGTAGCACCAGCGGTGGGAATCTACCATGATATAAATAATACTAGACACACCGGTAGTTACAATCAAGGAAGAAACTGGACTAGCCAAAGGCAAACATTGCAAATTCCTTTTTCTGCGGAACCCACAATCGGCAGACACCAAGTTGATTGCTCCTGTTTCCATGGCTATCCCCAAGAGTGCAACTGCTCAGCTCCTTTGCCTCCACAAATTTTCTGTAACAACAGCCAATATACAGTCCTCCCCAGGCAGAGATATCACAATATGTACCCTTCGACTTCCTCGAGTCCACAACATTATACGCGGTCCGAGTTTTCCTTAAGTAGCCATGAGGTTAAGTCTGATGAGCATTGGCATGAAGATCACCATGAGGGTAAGATATTTTCTAGGGAGAGACATCAATCAATGAAGGAACATGTCCTACCTGTTGCAGGTGGGGCCCCTTTCCTTGTCTGTTATAGATGTTCGGCACTGCTGCAATTGCCTGCAGATTTCCTTGTCTATGGAAGGAGATGCCATCGGCTGAGGTGCAGTGCTTGCTCAGTTATATTGAAGTTTGGGCTTCAAAATGGAAGTCACATACTGCCGTATACTGAGATATATCCTGATTCTATAGCCCCTTCACAGACTAACGGGAGAAAATTGTCATCGGTTTCTTATGCGGGTTATAGTCCTAATGTGGAATCAGTATCATTTTCCGATGGTTGTGGACCTTCCTTGCATCAAAGTTGCTCTACTGAAGAGGAGCCCTTTTGTACCGCGCTTCCATTCAGTGGTCTCAATATTGAGTCTAATGGCAGCAAGATGTCATTTGGTAGCTCTTTTGAGCCTGTGGAAGAGAGAAAGAAGCAGCTTATCTTCATAGAACCTCAAAATAAGTACGACAGTACTGCAAAACTATATGTATCAGCTGGGTCTCCATTGAGGAGATCGATAGCAGAGAAGTTAGCTTCAGAATTTGAGGGTTTGCCACCAAAATCAGGCTTACCTCTTCATAAGCTCCTGGGATATGCTTCCCCAAGTCAAGTACTGGATAGCTGGTAAGCTCATATGTCTACAAGGAAAAGCCGTGGGTCCAGAAGCTGGAATTGTTTGGCATGTTAATTTTGAAGATCGCTTGGATTCATGTGTATTGGCGATGCACCGTATATGCTTGCCTGCTTGGAGAATTATATGAATGGACTGTACTGCGTGGTTTGGACATTAAAGGGAAGGTTAGTGGTGTACACACTGTGAAGTTGGGTAAAATGAAGTTCACCCGGAAAAAGAAAGGTTTTCAAAGAAAGAAAGAGCATCGCCCTATGCCCAAACGATAAATAAGAAGTGAGGGGAAGGCCTGATCTCCGTGTGAAACTTCCGCGGCATTGCATCTGTGCTTGTTAGTTGTTAAATTGTTTACGCCATTTTTTTCTTATTGGAAATACAGACAGATCTTGGAGCTTTCAAATCACAGCAAAGGAGAGAGCCGAATCTGTGTTGCATTTGTAGAGATGTTTCAGCATTGAAATTATAGAGTGTGATTTGTTCATTTGTGTCTCCATCGTTACCTGTTATAAACTGAATCGAACCCTATCGGGTGTGATGTAAGTTTTTTTTTATTGGTTTGTTTTACAAGTGGTAGGAGAATACAAGCATCAAAATTACATCAAACTGGAAACAAGTCCACAATCACTATAACTCTAACACTACTAATAGTCTCATTAAGAGAGAAATAATCCCAACAAATAGACGGTGAATAAAACCCACATGTAGGTAGAGTAGATTCGAACTCCTAACCTCCTAGTGAGATGAAGGAGTCCTGGCAAATTCCATCAAGATAGTCTCAGTTGGTTGGTGCAATCTAAGGTTTGCTTCAATGGAAGTTGGAACTCCCTTTCTCAACCAAATGTGATGCTAGGATCCTTCGGTCTGGAGTTTATCTTGATGGTAACCTGAAGTGGTTTTATCCTGAGATGAGTAGTTATTCAACGCTTCTTGGGACATCGCCGTGTGAGAAATGACTTTTTTTTTTTTTTTTTGATAGGCGAGAAATGACTTTTATGTTGGTAAGTTGGGGAATAAGATGACATGACGTTGTGATTGGTGTGGAGCATTTTGTTTCAAGAGCACTCAAATTACTTGGGAGGAAATCTAAATCTAATCAAAATCGTTTCTTTCATTATACTTGTATGAGTTGTATAAAGGTGTAATTAGAATAAATTTAAGTCAAAATAATTGGATATTAGGCTGCAAAACAATGAAGCTTAATTAGTATATGGACTGATTAGGTTAATAAGCGATTTAATTAATAACCAGGCATATCTACATATATTTTTTTTTCCTCAAACGGTGTATATGTCATTTAAATACATTCTGCCCTAGCTTTCAAAAAATTGGACCTCTTTTTGCCTTGAGAAGAAGCCCCATCAAATTTATATTTTCCGGCGATAAACCGTTTGAAACTTTTTGTGGCTATCGCTTTCCTTCACTCCTTCCAGCCAACGAATCCGGGAATCCTATAGAGCGGCTTGTCTTACAGGGTTGTAATGCATCACGCCATCCGTCCATCTCAGCAATCAACGGTTCGAATTAAAAACAAACTCTTCCAGGGCAGAGAGACCGGATTGGAAGAGTTTATTTTCAATCCAGACCGTTAAAAACACTTTTGGATGGCTTGGATGATGCACTTTTATTCCCTTCTCTCCCATACTCTGAGTAGTAAAATTTGTATACCCGGTCCCATTCAGGTATAATTGGTGATGAAAAGACGTATAATTTTGATGATGGAATCCCATCTCAACCACCGGTGAAATAAAAACAGAAAGCTGGTAAAGACTGCATATACATCTCCAATCATAGGAATATATAGAACTGATCTTACAGATCCGAAAGTTATTCACATGTCCGATGAAATCATCAGTCACTACTTTCTCCAGTATGTCATAGTTTCTACGCAAAAAGGAAAATCTCAAGAGTTCATACAGGACTGTATATAGGTGCGACTTGGAATGATTCTTTTGGTAGTATTATTTACAAAAGCAACAGAACGAAAATTACCGGCAGAAGATTACATCAATGCTATGACCGCCTCACTGGTAAATGTTCCTATTGCTGCTTCTTCGATTTGAGACGATGGAAATCCTCTGGTCCTGAAGCATGTTCAAGTTGGGAGCTAATAACCGGGTGTAGCGATCAAAGTAGAGAAGCTGCTTCATTAGAAGTGCAAACTCCCGAGGGAATCTCAGGCCATATGATTCACTCACTTGAACCTATTAACGTAAAGAACGTAACGCAAGGAAATTATTAGGTTATTTCCACAGATAATCGTCCATTCTTGTGTTATTCTCCAAAGTTTTTTCATCCGCAATAAACTTTGCGTCAACTCATACACGATGAATTTACGTATTAGTTGAACCACTCAAACATCAAAATTTCCATTGGTGTTGGGATTTTTGATAAATTCCCCATTCCTTGGGTGACATAATCCCAATCACAAGACTGTCACAAGACTCACAACATTCAGCCCATATGAACTCCTAGAGAGGGGTAATCATTGGCAAACCAAGGGGATTCTATTGCAATGACCTCCAAATGTGTCTTCCTTGATCCTTAATCTTTAGACACTAGGTTAAGATATCCAGGTGGTAAGAACATCGGATCTCGCAACGAAAAACATTCAGACCACCTCATGTGCAACAAATATTGGCTAACAGTGAAATTCCCACAACATCCATCGACAGGTCCATGGTGTTAGCCATTAACCAAGTTTATTGCCTCATGAGCCTATAAACGAAACTATCCCTAATCGCTAAAAGAATAAAACAACTTACCACGTCAAGAAATAGTGCGTTCATCTGCCTCTCATCAACGACTAGATTAGCAGAGACAGCGGTTGCATTGGTATTTGTTTCCCTAGCTGTTGCAACAACAATTTCCGTGTCCAAATCCTGCATTAAAGTACAAGAAACCACCGATTCACAAATCAGTGCAGCTACTCGTACAGGTGTCAGCTCAGAAAGTCATACAAAATAATTCCAATCAGCCAAGTCTCCCATGAAATATTGTGGAGTCCACTTCAAAATTAGCAGGCATGAACTATGCAAATACTCAACTATTATACTACTCTACTGACGCAGCGGAATTAACAAAGAGATTAGTTGCGTACTAATCGAACGAATGATAAACTCGAGTCCACGAGAGAAAAAGACAAAGTCTGAATATTATTGATAAAAAGCTGCATAAACATTAGGTTACAACCCTTTTATAGGAAAAAAGGCGTAACCCTAGCAAAACCCTAATTCAAAAACGAAAATTCCCAAAATTTGGGGAAAATAATAAAATTGGAAAAAGGGAAGAAAAACATGACTTTCCCAAAAAGAATCAACTTCTACGGAATTATACGCTAAAAGTTATTAACGAAACAAATATTTTCTAAAACGGCAAAAACGTCCAATTGAAGGCCTAAACGAAGGAATTAGGCCGAAAAGCAGTTCACATCATCAACCATGGGTTAATGACTATTGACCGGAGCGCGAAAATAAGTCAGCCCACCAAGTTTGGGCTTATTCCGAGCTCGTCCGAATGTTGCCAAATTGGGTAATCTGAAATTAAACACCGTTTGGGCTTCCGAGGCTTGGCTCGGTCCAGCTGATCATGGAATTGGGCCTCCACGTGTTCTACATCAGTTCCCTCTTCTTCGAAAGAACTCGACCTCGAGTTCAAGTCTGGATACAGCGACTCCTCAGCATGATACTCAGATAAATCAGCAACATTGAAAACCTTTGAAATCTTCATAGAATCAGGAAGATCAATTACATAACCATTGTCGCCAATCTTCTTCAGAACTTTATACGGACCATACTTTCTGGGCTTCAGCTTGTTATAGGTCCCCACTGGGAACCGTTCCTTGCGCAAGAACACCATCACAAAATCCCCTTCCTTGAACAATTTCTCACGCCTGCGCTTGTCTGCAGCCCTCTTGTATTTCGCGTTAGTCTCAGCTAGCTTCTGTTTTACTTGCTCATGCACCTCTTGGGCCTGCTTAGCCATTGCCTCAGCTGCAACACTAACCCCAGGCCCTCGTGAAAACTGAACCAAATCCACCACATGCTTTGGAGGGGTCACATATACCAAAGAAAAAGGTGATTTTCCTGTGGCACTGTGAACTGCACTATTGAAAGCAAACTCAGCCTGCGGTAAAGCAAAATCCCACTGTTTCGGCCTGTCCCCACAAATACTGCGAATCAAATTTCCCAAACTTCTGTTAGTTACCTCAGTTTGGCCATCTGTTTGTGGATGTGCAGTGGAGCTCCTTTTCAGCGACGTACCGAACATCTTCCACAAAGTTACCCAAAAATGGCTAAGAAACTTCACATCACGATCAGAAGTAATGGATTGCGGCACCCCATGCAAACGCACCACCTCACGGAAAAACAAACGAGCCACATGAGAAGCGTCGGATGTTTTTCGGCAAGCAATAAAGTGCACCATCTTTGAAAACCTGTCCACTACCACAAACACAGAATCTACTTCTCGTTGAGTACGAGGCAGACCCAGCATGAAATCCATTGACAAGTCCTCCCAGATGCTATCAGGAACAGGCAGAGGCGTGTAAAGACCAGTGTTTTGGGACTGACCTTTAGACACCTGACAAGTGTAGCACTTCCTCACAAAATTCCCAGCATCTCGCTTCAACTGAGGCCAATAATACCGTTCCTCCAGACTGGCCACAGTTTTATCCCTCCCTAAGTGACCACCTAATCCTCCACCATGTAAGTCTCGGATTAAGCTTTCCCTTAAAGAAGACTTTGGAATACACAAGCGATTGCCTCGAAATAAATACCCATCAGTGATATGGAAATCACTCATAGGCCGATTTTGCACACATACATCCCAAATCTCCTTAAAGTCATCATCCTCTGGGTACAGCTCCTTCAGAAACTCAAAGCCCACAATCTCATGGGCCAAAGTCACCAATAGATCAGCTCGACGACTTAAAGCATCAGCCACGCGATTTGTTACCCCAGACTTATGCCGAATAGTAAAAGGAAATTTTTGCAAAAACGTCGCCCAACGCACGTGCATACTATCCAGCTTCTTCTGACTATTGATAAACTTCAGCGCCTGATGATCGGTATACAAAACAAACTCTCTCTGAATCAGGTAATGCTCCCAATGTTTGAGAGCACGCACCACAGCATAGAATTCCTGGTCATACGTGCTCCACTTCTGTCTTGCTTCGCTTAACTTCTCACTAAAGAAAGCCACCGGTCTCTTTTCTTGTGACAGAACAGCCCCAATACCAATCCCGCTAGCATCACACTCAACTTCAAAAATCTTTTCAAAGCTAGGTAGTGCTAAAACTGGTGCGGTGCACAGCTTCTCCTTAATCACCATGAAGCTCTTCTCCGCTTCATCTCCCCACAAGAACTTTCCTTTCTTCAAACACTCAGTGATCGGCGCTACAATAGAACTGAAATCCCGAATAAAACGCCGATAGAAAGTGGCTAACCCATGGAAGCTTCGAACTTCAGTAACAGTCTTGGGTGTTGGCCAGTCACGAATGGCCCGCACCTTATCTTCATCCACATGAATCCCCTCAGAGCTAACCACATAACCCAAGAACAATAAGCTGCTAGTCAAGAAACTGCACTTCTTGAGTTGAATGTACAGCTTATTTTCTTGCAGCACCCTAAGCACTTGGCGCACATGCTCCACATGCTCCTCCTCGGACTTGCTATAGATCAGTATGTCGTCGAAATAAACGACGACAAACTTTCCAGTGAAAGGCCGCAGAACCTGATTCATCACCCTCATAAAAGTACTCGGTGCATTAGAAAGGCCGAATGGCATAACCAACCATTCATACAGGCCATCCTTAGTTTTGAACGCCGTCTTCCACTCGTCCCCAGGTCGGATACGAATCTGATGGTACCCGCTCCGCAAATCGATCTTTGAAAACCACTTTGACCCATATAGCATGTCCAACATATCATCAAGACGAGGTATTGGAAACCTTTACTTGATGGTGATCTTATTGATGGCTCGACTGTCCACACACATACGCCAGGTCCCATCCTTCTTTGGGGTCAATAAGACTGGAACACCACACGGGCTCAGACTCTCCCGAATGTGCCCTTTCTGCAATAACTCTTCGACCTTCTCCCTCAGGATCTCATTCTCTTTCGGACTCATACGGTAATGCGGTAAATTGGGCAGACTTGCCCCAGGCACCAAATCAATCTGATGCTGAATATCCCTCATGGGAGGGAGCTCATTAGGCACATCATCAGCAACCAGCTCCTCAAACTCTTCCAGTAATGGTTGTATCTGTTTAGGCACTGAAATCACTGCCTCATTCTTTCCATGCACAACCAACGACTTTACCACCATTGCATAAACCTGTTCAGACTCTTTCAAACCTGCAACAAACTCAGCTTCGGAACTAGCAATGGTTAAAAACGAGGACCCCTCTACTTTAGGAGGCTTGACAGACACCTTATGATTGGTAGGTACCATAACAACCTTATGGGACTCCCAATTAAAACAGTAAGTGTTGTCACGACCTTTATAAACAACGTCTACATCAAACCGCCAGGGCCTACCTAATAATACATGACTAGCATCCATCTCAATAACATCACAAGTAACTTCAGCTCTATAAAATTTCCCAATTGAAAGAGGAAGTTTACAGACTTGAGTTACCTTCACCGTAGGGCCCTTTTTGATCCATCCAATGCTGTAAGGCGCGGGATGGGGTTCCGTTGGCAACTTCAGATGCTCTACTAGTCTTTTTGCCACAAAATTCTCGCAACTCCCGCTATCCACAATCAAATCACAAACTTTCTGGTTGACTGAACAGCGTGACCGAAATATGTTGTGACGTTGGTTGGAATCCTCTGATTTTGGCGCAAAAAGCACCCGTTGAACCACACAATTAACCCGTTCCCCATCTTCCTCGGCATAATCCACATCATCAGGATCATCCTCAGAGCCATCCTCAGCAAACCCATCTTCTTCTACCAGGCCCACCTTCCTATCTGGGCATGCATTAGACAAGTGACCAGGTTTGTTACACCGAAAGCACTTGTCACCCCTTGGTTTGGCATAAGGGTTCGAATCTTTGGCCACGTTTCTGTTGTTGGAACTACTTGCTTGATTAGCCCCTCCGAACTTAGCACCACCACCAACTGCACTCCTAGGTTGAAACGCGGGAACCGTTGGCTGTTTGTCCTTCCCCTTATCAGAAGTAGGAACAAACGACTCCACAGAACCTCGACGGTAGCCCGAACTGGTCGGTTTACGCTCCAACTGCTCGGCCTTCAAAGCTAGGTTATAGGCTTCCTCGACATCCCACACAACCTGCAACCCAATTCTGTCTTGAATGGAAGACTTCAATCCATTCATATATCTTGCTACGCGCTGACCTTCGGTCTCATTCAGATTATTACGATCTGAAAGTCGACTAAACTCAGTCGTGTAGTCAAACACAGATTTAGACCCCTGTGAACAATTCTGGTATGACCGGAACAGGTGTTGATCATAATCAGGCGGCAAGAACCTTTCCATCATCAGTTGCTTCATCCGGCGCCATGTCCTCACAGGCTCCTTTCCTTGCCTGTACCGTTTCGCTTGTAACTGATCCCACCAGACTGCAGCGCCGCTCTTTAACTTGTAAGCAACTAACTTGACCTGTTTAGACTCCGCAACCTCCATCATATTAAGAAATCTCTCAATCTCAGAAAGCCAGTCAAGAAAGTCCTCAATATGCAAGTTACCGTTGAACGTGGGAAGGTCCACCTTCACTTTATAATCATCCAACCACTGTTGTTGCCGTGCTGGACGGCGTCCTCCCTGTGCCTCTTCTTCATCTTCAGGTTCAGAATCTTCGGTATCAGCACGATGACGAAGATGTCTTGCAACCCGTCGATCACCGGGTGGGCTTCGGGCAAATCCCTCGGCGCGCTCCCGATCCTGGTTACGAGGTTGACGATGGGCAAACCCCACCGCGCGTTCCTCCTCAACCCTTTCTGCCCTTCGGCGATTTTGTAGAGTCAACTCCTGCAGCAACTCACGGATCTCAGCGAACTGAGTGTGAGTATCCTGACGGATCTCGATCAATTGAGTCTGTTGATCCTCCACCATCTTCCGTAGGTCAGTAATCCCACGACCAACGTCAATGGGTGTGTTTTCTTCTGTGTTTGGTGCCATCGAACCAGGCAAAAGCCTTGCTCTGATACCACTTGACGCAGCGGAATTAACAAAGAGATTAGTTGCGTACTAATCGAACGAATGATAAACTCGAGTCCACGAGAGAAAAAGACAAAGTCTGAATATTATTGATAAAAAGCTGCATAAACATTAGGTTACAACCCTTTTATAGGAAAAAAGGCATAACCCTAGCAAAACCCTAATTCAAAAACGAAAATTCCCAAAATTTGGGGAAAATAATAAAATTGGAAAAAGGGAAGAAAAACATGACTTTCCCAAAAAGAATCAACTTCTACGGAATTATACGCTAAAAGTTATTAACGAAACAAATATTTCCTAAAACGGCAAAAACGTCCAATTGAAGGCCTAAACGAAGGAATTAGGCCAAAAAGCAGTTCACATCATCAACCATGGGTTGATGACTATTGACCGGAGCGCGAAAATAAGTCAGCCCACCAAGTTTGGGCTTATTCCGAGCTCGTCCGAATGTTGCCAAATTGGGTAATCTGAAATTAAACACCGTTTGGGCTTCCGAGGCTTGGCTCGGTCCAGCTGATCATGGAATTGGGCCTCCACGTGTTCTACATCATCTACTCTACTTTTCTTTTCTTTTTCATTCGGACTCCTCGTTTGTCCATCCTAGGTGGTGGAGGACCGATGCTAGCTGGGCCTCTTGAACTTTTTCATGACGTTATGTCACTTCACGTAAAACATTTTAAAATTCCAATCCCTCAACAGTGAAATACATGGCCTACGGCTGTCGTAATTCCCCTAAGACTATATATTTTGGCTAATAATTTTCTCAAAGTGGATGTAATCATAATCAATCCAGAACACAAATCTCAGTAGCTAGTTGTCCAATGACGAATTTTCCAAACGCTTACCTGTATTGAAGAAAATATCTTTTCCAGATCTCTTGCAAAGGCCTTAGAATCCACATCCTTATTCGTAGCACCCATTTCAATCAAGGCAGATGCCATGGACTCGTATTCTTCTGTTGTAATTGATGCCAAAAATACTTCCATGGCAGCCCATGTTTTGGGGGATATGCGTCCAACAATTCCTGCAGTTAAATTACTATTGAGTTATCTGATTTCATTGGTATGCACTACTCGATGGTAAGAGTAAAGAAGCTAGCTTGGTCTTGAGGCAAGTGCATTTGACCTCACTCTTAAAAACACTACAAAGTTCTTTGATACGTAATTCTAGCTATGTGACTTCAGCTATTATCAGCCTTTGTCATTGCATGATGGAGAGGGTCTCTATCAGGGCGGTAGTTGCTTGGCTGCCACCTATCTTCTAAGCCATGTTGAGACAGTTGAGTAAATTCATTTACAACCACTACGGCTACGCAAAGTTCATGATGCAGATAAGCAAACAAGGGAAAAGAAAGAGAATAAGAGAACAGAAAATCTACACAACAAAATCAACAACCAGCCAATATGGCATTTGATTAGGATGCAAAGCCATAGAGAAACTTGAGCTTTGATTCCCTTAAAATAAACTTACTGACGAACTCATGCGAGCTACATAGAGCTTGCTGAAACTATCACCGACCATGAAAGTTCTTGAAATGAAAAAAGATTCTACAGCTGTAAGCCTGTAACTAACTAAACAAGAAATTAACTTGAAAAATGTACACTTACCGAAGTCAAGAAACCCAATACGTCCGTCACGTAATAACCACAAATTGCCTGCATGTACATCTGCATGGAAAGACTCACATGCAAGCAAACTACCAAACCTGAAAAATGTTTCAGATAAAAAATGAAATTTATAGATAAGACACCAGATCTAACTTACATCAAAATTTGCAAAACAAACTGCAGCTATATAATTGATTCCTACCATACATTGAGGGCAGTTATAAGACTGGTCTCTGGACTTGAAACAAGAGAGCTTATTGAATCTAGGTCAGTAAGAGGAACTCCATAAAGCCTTTCCATTGTCAAAATTCTTTGACTGCTGCACTGCGGATACACTTTTGGAGCCGTCGCTTGCCTTGTAAATCCCATGGATTCTAAATATCTCCTAAAGGATTCAATATTCATAGCCTCCTTGTTAAAATCAACTTCTTCAAGCATGGATTCCTTTATATCTTTGACGATGCCAACCTACTCATGTAAGTGCACAAGAACTTCAAGCAGCCATCATTTTACCATAGGAAATATCTCAATAGTTGTTGACAAAAATCACTAAATCCATTTTGTCATGGTCAAATAACGAGATAAATCAGGAAGAGCCGAGAGAATTAATAACACCCTAAACAGTATGCCATCACTCTTGTAGCATATAGATTTACATAGTTAAGCATGAGGCAAGGTTCAGACCAGCTTCCTGTAAAGTAGGATTTCAGTACGCATAAAATCTTTTGGGCCATGAACAATGCACCCAACGTGGTCCTATACATGTGACCGCTATCAAGGACGACGGCTTCATGCCTGTATGCTTTGAAAAGAGGAAATGGCTGAAACTCAGCATCTCTAATCTCACTTTTTGGCAGACACTGTTTCCTTCACCGAGGTCACTTCAGTTATTAAACTTATTGCAAGGAAAAAAATGTATTGTTTTCCATATCTTCTAAATCAGTTGGGAAATGTACATGATCTTTTCCATACAAGATACGTACATGAGCCAATTGTTGAACAAGTCTACGTCATACCAGTGATGCACGATTCAACTCTGGATTCAAGAACTCCAAAATGCGGGCAACAACATAGACAAAGTTCAGATCTGCCACTAGTATATCTTCAATTCCAGGTTTCAAGACCTTAATCACTACATCCTCTTGCGAGCCTCTAAGCTTCGCACCATGAACCTGGGGATAACAATTAGATATCCATTCATTACCAGCTTTTTCACTTCCACTAAGGAACCATCAAACTTGTAATAGTCCACAAATGGGGACAAAATTTTGGTACAGTTCTAAACCTGTGCTATTGAGGCTGAGGCAATGGGAGTTGGATCAACATACTCGTAGACACTCTCAATTGGTCTCCCTAATTCCTCACGCAGTATTTTCTGGATCTCTTCAAAAGGAACTGCTGGAGCTCTATCAAAACAATTTTGAAATTCCTGGACATATTCGGGTGGAAATAGTGTAGGTGCTGATGCTATGAACTGGAAGTCACAAGATAAAATGAAGCATCAGCGGGAAATCAGCCAATTCGAAAGAATCAATAATAGTATTTAGTAAAGTTTGCCATTGGACCAACAAATACAATACTGTAGTCCAGATATGGAAAACTTACAACTAAAAGAATCAGGGCAAGACTAAAACAAAACATACTTTTGTTTTCCATTACAGGTTTACTATTGGCACGAAAACTTACCTGACCTAATTTGATATAGGTAGCACCCATGCGCTCAAACAATCTCCTGAGGTAAAGGGGGGATAGTAGCCCAAGTTGCAGCTGAGTTGGTAATCCAGTGGATGAATTCGTTGACTACAGAAATTAAAAGGTGTCACAAGTTTTACCAATTGTCGGTTTCATAGATGAAATAAATACAGTGTCACAAGTAAAAATTGACTAGTAGCACCAACTAGGAGTGGACAGTAACCCTTTTCTAGAATAGGTAAACACAATACATGTATCCACAAGTCATTGAATACATGCAATGACTGGTAATGCACTAATGTTCTTCCCAACCAGAAGCTGAAAATAGCAAATGCCTACAATTATAAATGGCATTTCCTTTCCAAAATCTCTTCATTTTCACGCATAAAATTACAAAATAACAACAGACAAAATAATAAAACAAGAAGTTCACAAACATAAAATAATGCATATTTCACGATGATGGCCACAAGGGAAACTGTACCGAAGTTAACTTTGATACATCTGCCAACCACTCACTGCCAACCCCAATGACTGCTTGAACACCTTGAGCTAGCCTTACCGCTCCACGAGGACCTGTGTTGATTGATGTCTGGATGATATCCTCCACAAGTTTTGGGAAGTTAGCCATACTGTCTGCAGGAAATCATGGTACTCAAAAGATTCAAAATGGACATATGCCTACGAGTTGTCGAAAGAGTATGCATTGACAAATGAATGGGGGGGCATGAACCACATGCAAATTTAGGTTCCCTCATTTCCTTTTGTCCTTTTCCTTCCACTTTAAGATATTTTTCCAACCCATTGATGTGGGATGGTTTTAGAACACTTAGAGTATTGCTGCCTACAATTGGAATCGTGGTGGTTTTAGTTGGGGGAATAAGAAAATTACTTAGATAAGTGCGCAAAGAGAATAAAGGAAAGAAGGAGAAGGAGAAAAGAAAGAAAAAGAGATAGAGGTGCTTCACCCTCGCAAGGGTTAGGCGGTTTATGTAAGGAAGGACCATAGCTCAAACCCCAATTACAATGGCCTCAACCTTATAAAACCCAATTCATTAATCAACTCTGTTGCAAATGAAAGATTACATTCCAATTTATAATCCATGGGAAAGACTTTTCTAATTCCTAGAACCCTAAATGAAATGAACCTAATTAAGGCAAACACATTAATAAGATACTGAAGGGACCTAGATATAAATGCATACATTGAATTGACTAACATGTGTTTAATGCATCTAGATGAATATTAATGCAAGTACAAAATTCATGATGACCCTTGAACTACCAAACAATTATGAATGGCCATGGATAACCCTTGATCTACCAATCCTTGTACGAAACATGCTGCTCTTGATTAGAATCTCTGCACCCTCATCTAGCAATTTATCATTTTTTGTTGTCCTCGTCACCCATTCCCCTAATGCCTACAAATAGCATAAATAACTAGCAAAGAATATCCTCTATTTTGTTGTCTTTCTATTCCTAGGAGTTAGAAAAGATTTCCAGCTGAATGTATGACACCTGCGGACTGAAAAGTTCTTAGGCTACAATTGAAGAATTACTGCCTCTTAGCTAGATTAATGCCCCCATCTTCAGGCCAAGATAGCACACCAGACTGCTTAGACCTGTATTGCTGACAAAGAATTCAAGATAATAGGGGGAAAAAATGTAAACGGATCTCACTGCTACCCACCATCATGCCAGATATTTCTACTTATGCATTGCAATGCCAAGGAATCATATTTAAAACCATCACAAAGTGATTGCCCTTACATTACAGGCTTACACATTTAGTAGAAGTTGACAACCACAAAGGTCAAAAGTTTGCCACCCTTTCAAGAACTGATTTTCACTTGCAGCACATAAATGCACAGAAGATAATACAAGATAAATAACCAGGCTAACTAAGATAATGTAGGATAGAGTCTCTCCCTACCCAAACATATGCATGTAAACAAACACCACAACAAAACCACATCGAGTAACAATGAAGTGTGTTTTTACATATATTCTCAGATATCCAAATGTCGACAAAAAAATGCAAGACTCATCATCTCAAATTTAAGTAACAACAATATCAAAACAAAAAAGAAGAAGGAAACCAATCACGAAAGGTCCAGTTCCAATACCTTGGAGCCGAGAAGTAAAAATATCTTGCGTCTGTGAATAACGAGCAAATAGAGTCAAGGCATTGGACCGACTGTTGAATGTCCTTGGTCTATTTGATATACTTGTCCCTGGAAACTGCAACAAAAAGCGGTAATTTGGTGTCTGTACAAAACTAGAACTGTGTGTTTGTGTACTGCTGTTCAATCTCCCCAAAGAAAACGCTTAAGGGCAGTAAGGTGTATATTGGGTGTGCCAGACTAACTTTGCCCAATAGATTAATGAGGTTCTATCTCCTAAGGACAACTCCATCCAGTTCAAGGGGCCAACCACAAGTTCTTTCTTTGACTAGGTCAAGAACTTCATAATTTCCCAGGTTAATTGAGTGAACTTAAATTGAACAAGATGTGAAGCAAGCAAAACTACCTACAATACCATTCTAAGAGTCTTTAAGTATATCAAAGGTGATTACAATGAACAAAAACTAGCTGGAAAAGAATAAATATCAAATGCTTAAGATAAAGCTATGGGTAACAATGATAGCCAAACTATGGAGTAAATTTTTTTTCCCCTGGAGTTTCTGGTTTCCGCTTCTCTCTCTTTTCCCTCCTTTATACTTACCGCCTGACTAACTTAAGTTTTATCTCCAGCTTATATCTCTGCCCAACTTGGGAAAGCCAAGATATTTGTCGCATCAACCTACAGGCTGAATAATGCGCAACAATCTTTAAAATAAAGCAACTAGATGAAAAAATAAACCAACCCAAGGTGTTCGCTCAGTGGTCAAGGCCTAGAACTTGAATTTGCACTCTCCTAGGTCCCAGGTTTGAAAGTGCCATCAACTCTTATGGGGCTAATTCATACAGAGCTTTGCCCCGGCTTTTAATAAGCCCCCCTACGAGTATACGGGTGTATTACTCAGGGTGAGTTCAAGTTGGCCCAGACTCCATGAGTTATCAAAAAAATAATAATCATCTCCGCGTATGTTCATAACAATAAAGTCGGGGTGTGAACACCTGTAATGTCATGATTATTTTACAAGTAGTTAGCGTAATATGCGAAATTTTTAGAAGTTTCGTGATAAAGTCATCCCCATTGAATCCATCGTTGAATACAAACGAACACACACTTCATCAGTGAGCAAGAAGAGCACACCACTGATCCAGAAAACTACAGTAGAAGAAATACACAAAATAAACAAGGAAATACAGTTTCAAAATATATTCCGAGATTTTGAGTATCATAACTACTTGGTAGTCGGTTAAAGCAGCTTAAGGTTATGAATTAGCTTCGAAACGAGTATTAGAATAACAAGAAGAAGAAAACCCCGGGAAAAAAAAAAAACACGAATTTGGAGCAAGAGCTTTTTGCAGATTCAAACCGTATTAACTATAAAGACCCAATCACATGCATCTAAATAACCTTTTTTTATAACTCTGAGTGTTCAGACCAGCTTACGTGCATGACGGCATCCCGACTAATCATGGAACCAATCCCACCGTCTGCTGGCGGGTAATCGCATACATACATATAAATTATGCATGCAACTTAAACGAACCTGGGGATGAGGAAATGAGGGGAAGCGACCATAAGAGACGCCTCTGAATACTGAAACTGCCGCCATTTTCGGTAATTTCCTACTGCTCGACGCGATTCAGATCGGCACCGAGTCCTCTTCCACTACGCTGGAACTGCTGAGGACGGGAGCAATTTTGGGCTGTACAGTACTAGAAAAAGGTGAGGTTATGGTTTACCCCTTAAAAAATAAAGGTGGAGACCCCCTCATCTATACGTTTTGGACACAAACACCCCCTAACCTTTAAAAACGCCCAAAAGCACCCCCTCATGTATTACCGTTACCCAAGTGACACATTTCCGTTTCAGAACTGTTTGTTGCAAGGGCACATGACATTACTTTTGGCATTTTTAGACAAAAATGCCCTTAATACATTCTCTCTCTCCTACGGCAGCCATAGAAGCTAGCAACACAAACAAACCCAGAATTCCATAGAAGCTGGCAACACAGACAAACCCAGAATTTTCCCAAACTCTTTCTTGTCTTTCTTTTTCGATTCAACGGCAAAACCATCCCAATCCCTTCAAACGCATACACAGCCACACCCAACCCAAACGTAACGGGAAAATTGCACATTCTGTTGGGTAAACACCTACTCTAATTCGCAATCCAAACATGAAACATGGAACAACCTATTCTTTTGAAAAGAAATCATTTGTACTCAGTAGCAAGGATAAATTTTCAGATGAAACACACTTTTTTAGTATAAAATCGCAAAAAGGCAAGGAGAAACAAAACCAAATTATCCATTTATGATCTTAGAAGCCAAAAAAATTCAACGACAACCCCAAAAAATTTCCAATGGGCAATTTCATCGAACAGTTGAAGACATAAGTCACCAACACAAACTGAAAACAACCCATTGCAGCCCTAACTGACCCTAACCCTAACAGATTACAGCCTGCCGCAACCCGAAATAAGAACACACTAAGAATTTCGGCAATACACAAAAGAAATCATGCGTAAGAGCTATACGAATCTACTGGAAATCCGAAAACTAAGATCAAATGATAAAAGCATATGCAAGCAAAAGAAGACGGACCACACAATCGGAAACAACAACGCCGGGGAGAGGAAAAACCTAAACCCAGATCACGGGAAACCCACTGGTACTTCGACCGATTGCTCAGGAAACCAGATTTGAGGCGTGAACGGCAAAGGCTGTAGGGGAAGATCGACGCTGAGAGTAATGGTGATGGCAGACCAACGATGATAGGGGCTCTGATCGACGGAGGAAAACCAGACCGAAACGATGCAGGGGAGAAGGGCCACGGGGCGCTCAGAAAGACGCGCGGAAGGGGCTCAGATCATGTCGGTGGGGAAGGGAGAGGGAGGGGGCGGCGATGGGGGGATTGTGGCAGGGGAGGAGGCGGCAGCCTCCCCCCAACCCTAAATGAAGGTCGCGTTGGTTGTACACAGAGAGAGTTTTTCTGATTGAGGGTTTGTGGGTTTAGGTCTTGGGGTTGGAGGAGAGAGGGGGTGGGGTTGGGATTTGGCGAGGAGAGGGGTGGATTCGAGAGGGACGGTGGTCTCTCTGCAAAAAGAAAAGGGCATGGAGGAAGATGAGATGAGATGAGTGCTTACGTCCCGACCTCGCCTTCAAATAAGAGGTTGATAGATACCCGAAGCGTAGGGCTAGGTCGTTGCACGCATAATAACCGGAAGACCGGAATCGTTCCCACAGAGAATTCGATATAGCTTGATTTGGATTGTAGGTTAAAGGTAGGATTTCGGCCTTGAAGACGGCTAACTTGGTTTTGCTTTAAAAAGAGAATGACTTAGACGAAAACTAGAATTACGCTTGATTAACTTAACGAGGCAAGTCTCGGGGTCTTCTAACCCTTGACAACAGCCATTAACGGTTCTCGATTATAACTCAGGTGAGAGTCACGACCGCGCACTCACGCCCGGATGATTTTACTTGAAACGACTACGTTTAATGAAAGATGTGATTTCCCTGAGATGAGCCAACTTGTTTTAAATATTTATCGAACACAAAGGAGGCCACTAGGCCTCGATAAATCATTAGCCAAGACCGCTTGACTAACTCGTTACCGAGGGGTTAACACCCCTAGTTAAGACCAAAAATGCAAGTTAAGCTCTATCCGGAGAATCATGCTTTAAAAGCCCGATGGCTCGAGAACCATATAACAACCTAAGTCCTCGGGAAAGATTATCCCGAGACTTAGCCAAATAACTACTCACACATAACTAAAAGACTAGACAAAGCATAAAATCGAGACATAGCTTTTAACCGATGGAATCGAAAATAAACTTGATTTTATGATAGACCTTAACCGTAGCAACAACTTTAATACACGAGAAAATGAAATACAAGTAATAACTTACAAGATTTTTGGAGAGACAAAGCTTGAACAAGCTTTAATGGAGGAAGAACAAAATGACTTAGAAAATGAAGAGAGAGAAGACAAGGTGTGTTATGAGGGAGAGAGAGAGGGAGAAAGACTTAAAGGGGTCCCCTTCTCTCTCTACAAAAATCCCAAAATATCTCAAAAGGTGAGACAACAAAATATCCCAAAAGCAAAAAGCAGATTTCGGATTCCAGGGCATGAACCGGTTGGTAATTTAGTCGTACCGGTTCATGCACTCGATCAAGGGTCAATCTTCAATTTCTGACGAGCATGAACCGGTTGGTAAATTCTTCGTACCGGTTCATGCACGGCAGACTTGGTTTTCTTCTGCTTCGCTTGGCAAAACGGCCCGACGACGGCCCGATGCTTCAATTACTCGGGCAAAACCACCCGACAGCGACCCGATGCTTGGCAATGCCACGTGGCCTTGGTCGGTGGAATACTTCCTTGGCAAATTCTTAACGTTAAAAGCACGGAATTGCCCTGTTTTACCTGAAAACAACAAAACGAACCCTCACGAGCAAAATGCGATAAAACGGGATAAATAGGGACGAAACGCTACAAATACTACGATAAAAGCCCCCAAGATTATACAATCTTGGATGCGGATCACGCCCCCCAACTTAAGCGTTGCTAGCCCCTAGCAACCAAAAACAACCAACGAAAAGAAAAACAACGTAAGCCTTCCGGAAAAACAACTATGGCACATGCTCGGGCAAACCCAGTTTACAAGAATTCAAAAAGAACCATTGTTATCCATACAAACTTGCAGCATGTTGAAAACTGAGCAACTAAACACTAAGCATGTAAACAACAAGCATCCAACGCGCGTATCCAAGATCAAAAAGAGGACACGACACGGCCAAAAATATTTTATACAAAAGCAGCCACATCCCACAAAAGGTACTCGAAACTAGGCTCGGTGAACAAAAATTCCAAGCCTTATATAAGGAGAGCACCAAAGAAAGAAAGCTAAGCTAAACCAAATATTAACCGAAAATAAGTATGCCACAAACTAAACATGCCAACAAACAAGAATTGAATCAAACCGGAATCAAAACGTACGAACGGTCAACTAAGGACTTTCTTGGCTTATAATGACCTTGGTTAAGAAAGAACGGTTAACAAAACGATGGCGACCATAACCAAGCTTGGTTTAACTACCCTTGGTCGCCACCAACACTAACTACCAAGTCAAGGCAAAAGGCCACATGCCGGCCACAACACAAACTTCCTAAACTATGTACAAAGCGACACTAAAAACTGAAAACAAGATAACTAGGTGGGCTGTCAACCACCTTGCACCCCGACCAAGTAGAGGGTTTTACAAAATGACCACCACCGACACTATTCCTCACTATCGAAATCCTCATCCTCGTCATCATCACCAATCACATGTTCTTTACCCTTTCTCCTCGCACCAGGCTCACCACCACTAGCACCGACTCCCGGTTCATCCACAGACACCTCGGGGGTCGACTCTCGCAAGTCCTCCTCGTCGGGCACATAAACATCCCCTTCCTTGCCACATCTCGCTGCAATCCATAAGGCGACCTTCTTCACAACCGAGAGATCTCTCCTAGTTCTACGTAACTGAGTCTCCTGTCTCAACTGACGCGCTTCCAAAGTCTGAATTTGAACCGTCATACCCTTCACATACTCTTCAACCCTTCCCGTTGACGTCCTAGCCGTAGAAGTAGGTAAACCAGATGGTTCGGGCAATGGAGGCTGCGATAAAGACTTGCTCTTCTCCACGGAACCACCCGTAATCGGACCGGGCGATCCGGTAATGAGTCTCTCCGGAGAAATCACACCCTGGGCACCACATATGGCAGTCACCATTGCCGGAAACGGAAAATTCGGCTTATATGGACCCGAACGCTTCCTAAATGTCACCATGGAGTTCCAAATCATCAACGCCCAATCCACTACCTCATCACTAGACCCAAACACGTAAAGTACCTCCGCATCCTCCTTCCTCGGGTTCTTTTCCGAACCATGAGGGCATAAATTGTAATGAACCACCTTGTTAATCACCCGGTATTTCTCAAAAAGCTTTCCATTGACAAAACGATCAACCTTTAGTGGCTTATCGGTCAAGGCATTACGAATCTCTTCCTCGGGTTTAGACCAATTCAGGACGGGATAGGTTGTAGTACCAAAACGGGGCCGCTGGTAGTCATCCAGGTATTTCGCAATGGCATTGGGAGTTATAAGGACGGTTTTCTTTCCCATTAACGACGTAATCTTCTGATCCTTCTCATCTATTTCCATATTCGCATAAAAATCAAACACCATCTTCGGCTTATACCCCGGAACTGGTTTAAAGAAAAACCGTAGACCACGTTGATTGATAATGTCGATGATAGGATGATTTCCTATTTTCTCTCGGTCTACTTGACGCTCACAAATGTAGTTACGCCCTTTCAACTCTTTTTCCCATCTCTTCTTTGCTTCTTCCTTCTTCTCTCTTTTCCTCTTCCTACTCTCCTCCTCTTGCAACTCGGCCCTCTCGGCCTGTACCTCCGGATCGGAGCGTTTATAGTACGTTGTTTTCCCCGTTCTAGCATCAACCGATGCCACTGCATCCGTTGATTTCATTGCGTCCCCTAACACCTTTTTAGTTCTCCCCATTATCACAATCAACTACCGCAAAACAGAGTAAAACAGAACAAACAGAGCACAACCCCCGTACTACAATTAAACAACCATCTGCAGGCAACAACAACACGATAAAAGCCCGCTAATCACAATCAAACTCCAAATGTAATCCTTGCAACAAGAGGTTCAGAGGTTAAGGCTAGGATTAATGGGAAAATTTCGGATTTTGGGGGTAGGAGAGAGAAATTTTCGGATCCCACTTGATTTTGGGGATCTAGGGTTCTAAATCATGCCAAAACTAACAATGCAACTTGAAAACCCTTCAATTTGGTGGATCACTTCAATGATTAACCCAAGAACTCAAGGAAAATAGAGAAATTTCGGAATACCTTGGGTTGAACCAATTTTCGGATGGAGAGAGAGAGAACCCACACTAAAATCCTTGAAACCCTTGAAATTCCTTCTTGAATCTTGAAGAAAACTTGGAATGGTGAAGATTGGTGGAGGTTTTTGGTGATTTTGGTGGAGTTTTGGTGGAGAAACCGAAGGGGCAGGGGAGGGAGAGGGTTTTGGGTCGTGGGTTATGGTGGAAAAAGGAGGTGTGGAAGTTATAATGTGGGGTAGGAGAGAGAAAAGTGAAAACCGAAATTTTTTTTCAATTCTGAGCTCCATGAACCGGTTGGTAATTATCCCGTACCGGTTCATGAGCTAAAATCCTGAAACTCAAACATCTGCCCCTCATGAACCGGTTGGTAATTCCATCGTACCGGTTCATGCACCAAAAATTCTGAAAATTTTCAAAGTCCATCCTTTTGACCCCCGAGCGTATCCAACACCTTTCAAACACCCTCCGAACACCTTAAAGCATCAGAATAACATCCCACACATCCCTCCTTACTCCGGTTCCCTAAGTTCGTAGAATAAACGGTAAGACACGGACTAGGATACGAATTAGGACAACGGGACTCTTTGTGGTCAAATCAAAGAAATAGGGCCTTGTATCATCCCCTAAGTACGTTATAGATTCCGAAACGATTCAATACTGATATTAAGCACATTCAGGCATGACATAAGATGAAAAATACGAACTAAAGAAGAAAAAGACCGGGATATGGGTCAAACTTGCTCAAAAACACACTTAACACCTAATTGCTCAACTTCAACATGCCAATGAGTTAAAATGGACACACTACACGAAACATGTACACGAACTCTTGCCAACTAAGAAATACTAAGCATGTGCCAAGTTGCTTTAATCCACTAAAGTTGTAATAACGGAAGGATTACCAACCTAAAAACAAAGAAAAACGAAAAATTTATACAGAAACAGAAAAACAACGAAAAATATATCACAGATATATCCCCTCCCCCCCAACTTAAGATATGCTATGCCCTCATAGCATGAAGAACAACAGTATTGAGAAGGAAAGGGAAGAGATTACCCACGGGGGAATGTCAACCCCCGAATACCTCGACCAAGTTGGAGGATTTTTGCCATTGCCCACTTCAATCCGGAGTTATGTGCTTCCAGGGCTTCACTCCTTCGGCCGGAACCACCAGCTAGTCACACAGGGCCATAGCCAAAGCTTTTCGGACTAACAACCGCGACACATAATCGCACCCATGCTTAGGGCTCCTGAATGCCTCAATCACTCCAACGGTAGACCCAAACCACCAAGGCTGGTGTGGTAGCGTGTTAACCCTGCAGAAGCGGAATTGTACGAAGGACCTACCAGCAGGCAAATGACATTAGAACCGCCCGGCTCGTGTTATCCGGGCTCCAACAAACAGAAATATATACAGAAAAACAACAAAGAACACCACCCGATCTTCACGCAATCTTACGAGTCATACTTTTCTTCCCGAGTCTCACCGAAGAGATAAAACTCGGGTGGCTATACTAGACCGTCAAGGTTTGTTACATCACGCCCGCAATAAAATTTACCGCCTGACCTCGCCAAGCAATGAAGCCCAGCGTTCCCTTGGTCGAAACAAAGTGAGACAAAAGGTCAAAAGCAAAACTCACCCACAGACCTAAGTTGCCACCGATAGGGACAATCGCGGAGAGCACGGATCATTAACGGTAAACTATCACAAGGAAGGGCTAATAAAAGCCCGATACAATGATGCATTGGTGAAATCTCGTAGTGATAAAATCCCAAAACAAAGAAAACAAAGAAAACAAGAAAAAAAAACTATAAACAATATATACAAAATGAACAATATATACAAACATGCATAGAGTTAATATCAGAGCTCGGAGCGTCCAAGTCACCGCTGGACTCCGCCAAACAACTAAGTCCAGCGTCCCCTAAGATCGTAACTAGGCAGGCACAAGATAGAGCCAAGTGCGGTTATGGAGCACGGGATTACCAAGGCCTAACCTATGATCTATACCGCCCCCGATGGGGCTAATCTGGTAGACGTGAGTGGTGCACGGTGAATTACTCCTATCAGAAGAGCTAACGAAAGCCCTATGTCACTGATATTAAAAAGAATTGCCCTTCGAACCGGAGCTGGGCACACGATTCTTATTTTAGTAGCGGTGTGCGGAGCTACATATACCGAAGTCAATGGAGGGTACCCCATACCGTTAAGTCATGGGGCCGGGTCCGACAAACAGTTAAGTTCAGCGGTTACGCTTTCGCTCCCCGTGCGAGTACAAACAACACAACTCTAAACTGACGGGCCATCCGCGTAAGCAGGATCGGCCAAATCCTCGTCAGGTTCACCAACTTCAAAATTACCAAGAAAAGGCTTAAGCCTCTGACCGTTAACCTTAAATGTGGTTCCATTTTGCAGACTTTCAATTTCAACTGCCCCATAAGGGAAAACAGTTCGAATTACATAAGGACCGGCCCAACGGGACCGCAATTTACCGGGATGGAGATGCAAACGCGAATTATATAACAACACCCGTTGACCGGGCACAAAGTTCTTAATCACAACGCTCTTATCATGTTTGGCTTTGATTTTGGATTTATAAGAACTAGAATAATCGTAAGCATTGTACCTCAATTCCTCAACCTCCGTCAATTGCAACTTGCGGCGAGCCCCGGCCTTGGCCATGTTGAAATTGAGCTTCTTGATTGCCCAATACGCTTTATGCTCGAGCTCCACCGGCAAATGGCAAGCTTTTCCATAAACAAGTCGATACGGAGACATTCCCAAGATAGTCTTGTACGCAGTACGGTAAGCCCACAGAGCATCGACCAAACGAGTTGACCAATCCTTGCGGGTAGGGTTAACCGTCTTCTCCAAGATATTCTTAATCTCTCGATTCGCCAGCTCCGCTTGACCATTGGTTTGAGGGTGGTATGCCGTAGAAACTTTATGCACAATGGAATACTTCTTCATCAAGGCAGCAAATGATCGGTTGCAAAAGTGAGAGCCCTGATCACTGATAATAGCCCGTGGCATCCCAAAGCGTGCCAAAATGTACTCCCGCAAGAATTCAACTACAACCGCGGCATCATTGGTACGAGTGGGAATAGCTTCAACCCACTTACTCACGTAGTCAACTGCCAACAAGATGTAAAGGTACCCGAAAGACAAAGGGAAAGGCCCCATGAAATCGATACCCCAACAATCAAAAACTTCAATAATCAGTATCGGCGAAAGCGGCATCTCATTCCTCTGCGTTACACATCCCAACAATTGACATCGATCACAAGCCCGGCAAAAGGCAAACGTATCCTTATACAACTTCGGCCAGTAAAACCCACACTGCAAAATTTTCGCTGCGGTCTTCCGAAATGAAAAGTGACCCCCACAGGCTTCAGTATGACAAAACTTAATGACATTCTGTTGTTCGGAATCAGGCACACATCGTCGAACCAATTGATCGGCACAATACTTGAAGAGATACGGGTCGTCGAAGGTGAACCGTTTCACTTCCGCTAAAAATCGGCGGCGCTTTTGAACATTCCAGT
Organism: Rhododendron griersonianum; assembly: GCA_018127125.1. Lineage (NCBI taxonomy): Eukaryota > Viridiplantae > Streptophyta > Magnoliopsida > Ericales > Ericaceae > Rhododendron > Rhododendron griersonianum. The sequence goes on along the minus strand of CM030790.1, from coordinate 39,140,514 downwards.
GGCCTGGCATCATCCCGGTGACCAAATAGTTAACAATATCCGCATACCATGGAGCCGAAGAAACCGCAAATAACTGTTCATCGGGAAAGGAATCCCGAATCGGAATATGAGCCGTTTGATCGTCGAATTCCAAACGAGACAAGTGATCGGCTACTACATTTTCAACCCCCTTCTTATCCTTTATTGTAAGATCAAACTCTTGCAATAACAAAATCCAACGAATCAATCTCGCCTTGGCATCCTGCTTGGTAAAAAGGTACTTAAGCGCCGAATGATCGGTATAAACCGTGATTGGAGCGCCCACCAAGTAAGATCGAAATTTGTCGAGAGCAAAGACTACCGCCAACAATTCCTTTTCGGTTGTGGAATAATTCATCTGAGCTTCGTTCAACGTCTTACTTGCATAATAAATCACATACGGCTCCTTGCCCTGGCGTTGACCCAAAACGGCCCCGACGGCGTAGTCACTGGCGTCGCACATAAGCTCGAAAGGCAAATCCCAATTTGGCGTCCGAACTATGGGTGGAGAGGTGAGGCTGGCCTTAAGCTTGGCAAAAGCAGCTTCACAAGCCGAAGACCACTCAAATGGAACATCTTTCGCGAGCAAGTGACACAACGGCCGGGCAATTGAACTGAAGTCTTTAATGAAACGCCTATAGAAACCGGCATGCCCTAGAAAAGACCGCACATCTTTCAAACACTTTGGCGTCGGGAGATTGCCAATCAAATCAATCTTCGCCCGATCAACTTCAATCCCTTTCGAAGAAACGATATGACCAAGGACGATGCCTTCGGTCACCATGAAATGGCACTTTTCCCAATTCAACACGAGATTCTTTTCCTCACATCGAGCTAGCACAAGTCCCAAATTGGTCAAACAAGCCCCAAAAGAATCCCCAAAAACTGAAAAATCATCCATAAATACTTCCATAATCTTTTCCACCATGTCGCTAAATAACCCCATAATGCACCTCGAGAAAGTACCGGGGGCGTTGCAAAGCCCGAACGGCATACGACGATACGCAAAGGTTCCAAATGGGCACGTGAACGTGGTCTTCTCCTGATCCTCCAAAGCCACTTCAATTTGATTGTACCCGGAATACCCGTCGAGGAAACAATAAAACTCATGGCCGGCGACCCTTTCCAAAATTTGATCAATAAAGGGAAGTGGAAAATGATCCTTCCTAGTGCTCGCATTTAACTTCCGATAATCGATACACACCCTCCAACCGGTATGCACTCTTGTCGGGATAAGCTCATCCTTATCGTTTCGAACCACTGTAACCCCGGATTTCTTAGGCACCACTTGAATCGGGCTCACCCATTTGGAATCCGCTATCGGGTAGATAATCCCAACGTCCAACAACTTAAGAACTTCCGCTCGGACGACATCCTTCATTATTGGATTCAAACGCCTTTGCGGTTGGCGGGACGGTTTGAAATCCTCTTCCATATAAATACGGTGAGAACAAAGAGAGGGGTCGATACCTTTGATGTCGACGATGGACCACCCGATGGCCTTCGAATGCTCCCGTAGCAAAGCTAGCAATTCCAATTCTTGGGACTCGCTTAAAGAGGAAGAAATCACCACCGGGTACGTTTGATCTTCACCAAGGTAGGCATACTTAAGTTTATCCGGTAGCGGCTTGAGCTCAAGTGTTGGTGGCTCGTCGCATGACGGGACGGCTCGCTTTTCAATAGGTGGCAACTCCTCAAACTTAGGGACCCACGGATTGATACCATACATATCCCCCCTCATCTAACAACGAACATAAGTAGGCAACCTCGGGAGCGTCAAGAAAATCGGCTTCGGCGGACGTGAGTGCTAACTCCAACTCATCCTTGCAAAGAAACTCATCGACATGATCTTGCACAAGTGAATCGATCATACTAACCCCGCACACATCGTCGTCGTCTCCCATCTGAGTACCAATACTGAACATGTTGACCTGCATCTGCATATTCCCAAAACTCATATTGAGCCGGCCATCCCGGCAATGAATCACAGCATCTGATGTCGCCAAGAAAGGCCGCTCGAGAATAATTGGCACGGAAGCCTGAGCTGCTGGCACTGGACATGTATCAAGGACCACGAAATCAACAGGATAAACGAATTGATCAACTTGGACAAGAACGTCTTTAACCATCCCTTTTGGAACGCGGATACTCCGATCCGCCAACTGCAAAGTCACCCTAGTAGGCTTCATTTCACCCAAACCCAATTGTTGATAAACAGAATAAGGTAAAAGGTTAACACTTGGACCCAAATCAAGAAGTGCCTTCTCAACAACTTTCCCACCAATGGTAATGGCTATTGTGGGACACCCCGGATCATTGTACTTAGGTGGAAGGACCGATTGGAAAAGGGAACTAACTTGCTCAGTTAGGAAAACCTTCTTTTGAACTTGCAATTTGCGCTTGTGAGTACAAAGGTCTTTCAAGAACTTAGCATAGGACGGAATCTGCTTAATGGCATCGAGCAAAGGAAGATTGACTGTTACTTGCTTGAGTACTTCATAGATATCCGACTTTAGGTTAGGCTTGGTCGGTGCTCTCAACCGATTGGGAAAAGGGGCCGGAACGGCAAAGGTTGACGGAACATCACTTTCCTTTTCCTTTCCTTTCTCCTTCTCGTTAGACACTTGCTTAGGCGATTCCTCACTTGGCGGTACCGGCTTTGATGGTGTCGGAGCGGGAACTAATAGTGGTATCACCGGTGGTTCGACTTGAGCGTTATCCACCGTCTTCCCACTTCGCAAAGAAATAATGGCTTTGGCATGCTCGGGGAAAGTCACCGAAGAGCTACCAGCCAACTGTTGTCCTTGTGGATTCGGCAAAGGTTGAGTGGGAAGTTTCCCTCTCTCTTGTTGCAATAGACCAATAGCTGTTGTCAATTTCCCCATCTGAACCCTCATATCATTCATGGCCTGAGTAGTTTGCTCATTGGTCGTAATCTGCATCTGACAAAAGGTGTTCATGGTATCTTCCAATGATCGCCGAGGTGGTGGTGCTTGCGGTTGAAACTGATTCTGACCCTAACCTTGGAATTGGCCCGATGGAATAAACCCTGGCGGTCCTTGGCTTGATGGAAAACGAGGTGGACCCTGAAACTGAGATTGCCGCCAATTCTGATTCGGAGCTGGGGGTGGAGCTTGTGTAGCTGTAGAAGACCCTGCTTCATTCTGGTTATTCCAGCGGAAAGCTGGATTAGACCTCAACCCCGGATTATAGGTGTTCGAGTATGGATCCCACCGTTGGTTAAGTGCACATACTTCTTCCTGAGGTAGTTGACTATAATGGAGCCGAAAGGCGGGAATGGTAGGACAATTATCCGTCGAATGACCCACGGTTTCACAAATAACACATACTTCCTCAATTTGACGAACCTCCTTCACTTCTTTTACTGGTTTTGCTTGAATTGCATCCAACTTCATTTTATCCAACTTACTTGACAATTCCTCCAACTTAGATTCAAACATCGTATGCTCACTAACCGAAAACTTGCCGGAACCTCCGGGTCCTTGATTTCTCATTGCTTGATCGCCCGGGTCAATGAATTCCCACGTTTGAGCTCGTTCGGCCAATGCATCCAAGAATTCCCATGCGGCCTCTGGATCTTTCCCTAGAAAGTCACCGCTTCCCATGGTATCAAGGAGCTGCTTGGCTTGTTGATTGCATCCGACATAAAAATAGTTGATCACCAAGTACATTGGATAGTTATGGTGTGGTACGGCAGCTAGCAAATCCTTGTAACGTTCCCAATACTTGTAAAAGATTTCTCCGTCCTTTTGTTTGAAATTCGCGATTTGATCCATCAGGAGTTTGGTTCGGCTGACCGGAAAATACTTCTGAGTAAACACATCCTGGACTTCCCTCCAAGTACGCAACGACTGTGGCTTCAACGAATGGAACCACTGCTTGGCCTTATCCTTAAGCGAAAACGGAAACAACTTCAACCTTGCTTGATCCAATTGCCCCGGAGTTGTCACAAAAGTGCTCACGATAGTCTCGAATTCCCGAATATGACAATACGGATCCTCAAGTTCACGCCCCCGAAATTCCGGTATAACCCGATGATATTCCGGCTTGAAAGCAAAAGCATTGGCGGCGGTGCAATTTGGAATAGCAATTGGTGAAACATGAGGTCCCCTTTCCGGAGTCAAATAATCTCGCAACGTTCGGCCTGCTGGTTGTTCTGCCATGTGCCTTAATGGTGGAGATAATTGACGCGGTGGAGAATATGCTTGACGAACCCTTGGTGGAGAAGCAGAACGGTGCAGCCGATTGGAATAAGGGCTACGATAAACGGTACGCATATAACCTGCACAAGACTTAACTACCAGACTAGAGGGGCTATGCCGCCACCTCGTTCACAAACAGTCTCGTGGGGTTATGCCACCACCACGGCTAGAAAATAGAGATAATAAAATAAAGACAAAGAGAGAGTGACGCTCAATTTAGCTTCGTTAAACCTCAGGTCGAATTGGTGGCTCGGTTAGAGGTATCCGCTAAGTTGAGTTCACAATATACAAAGAGTTCCCAACATGCGACGCAATTAACGAAAAGAAGAAAAGAAAAGGCAAGGATACGCAAACTAGCTTCGTTAAACCTCAAATTTGATATGAAGATCGGTTAGAGGTATCCGCTAACTTGAGTATACGGTGCACAAAAGAGAAATTAAATGGGATACTTACAGCGGTTTGTCGTATCCTCCAAATAAGCTAGAGAAAGAAATCCCCGGCAACGGCGCCAAAAATGCTTACGTCCCGACCTCGCCTTCAAATAAGAGGTTGATAGATACCCGAAGCGTAGGGCTAGGTCGTTGCACGCATAATAACCGGAAGACCGGAATCGTTCCCACAGAGAATTCGATATAGCTTGATTTGGATTGTAGGTTAAAGGTAGGATTTCGGCCTTGAAGACGGCTAACTTGGTTTTGCTTTAAAAAGAGAATGACTTAGACGAAAACTAGAATTACGCTTGATTAACTTAACGAGGCAAGTCTCGGGGTCTTCTAACCCTTGACAACGGCCATTACCGGTTCTCGATTATAACTCAGGTGAGAGTCACGACCGCGCACTCACGCCCGGATGATTTTACTTGAAACGACTACGTTTAATGAAAGATGTGATTTCCCTGAGATGAGCCAACTTGTTTTAAATATTTATCGAACACAAAGGAGGCCACTAGGCCTCAATAAATCATTAGCCAAGACCGCTTGACTAACTCGTTACCGAGGGGTTAACACCCCTAGTTAAGACCAAAAATGCAAGTTAAGCTCTATCCGGAGAATCATGCTTTAAAAGCCCGATGGCTCGAGAACCATATAACAACCTAAGTCCTCGGGAAAGATTATCCCGAGACTTAGCCAAATAACTACTCACACATAACTAAAAGACTAGATAAAGCATAAAATCGAGACATAGCTTTTAACCGATGGAATCGAAAATAAACTTGATTTTATGATAGACCTTAACCGTAGCAACAACTTTAATACACGAGAAAATGAAATACAAGTAATAACTTACAAGATTTTTGGAGAGACAAAGCTTGAACAAGCTTTAATGGAGGAAGAACAAAATGACTTAGAAAATGAAGAGAGAGAAGACAAGGTGTGTTATGAGGGAGAGAGAGAGGGAGAAAGACTTAAAGGGGTCCCCTTCTCTCTCTACAAAAATCCCAAAATATCTCAAAAGGTGAGACAACAAAATATCCCAAAAGCAAAAAGCAGATTTCGGATTCCAGGGCATGAACCGGTTGGTAATTTAGTCGTACCGGTTCATGCACTCGATCAAGGGTCAATCTTCAATTTCTGACGAGCATGAACCGGTTGGTAAATTCTTCGTACCGGTTCATGCACGGCAGACTTGGTTTTCTTCTGCTTCGCTTGGCAAAACGGCCCGACGACGGCCCGATGCTTCAATTACTCGGGCAAAACCACCCGACAGCGACCCGATGCTTGGCAATGCCACGTGGCCTTGGTCGGTGGAATACTTCCTTGGCAAATTCTTAACGTTAAAAGCACGGAATTGCCCTGTTTTACCTGAAAACAACAAAACGAACCCTCACGAGCAAAATGCGATAAAACGGGATAAATAGGGACGAAACGCTACAAATACTACGATAAAAGCCCCCAAGATTATACAATCTTGGGTGCGGATCAATGAGGGAGATGAGTTTTGCTCCGTGTAATATAAGAAAGGCATATTTGTCATTTCATTCATTCCGTTAACGGCATCCACGATTTTTTAATTTTCAGTAAATGAGGGGGTGCTTTTGGGCGTTTTCAAAAGTTAGGGAGTGTTCGTGTCCAAAACGTATAGATGAGGGGGTCTCCGTGTAATTTCACCAAAAATAAATAAGTACTCCTTTGTCCGTCTTTGTCTACAAACATGTTTTTTTTGGGAAATGATCTTTTTTGTTAACGCCACCCTCCTGCAAGTGTATTTTTAATACAAAAATATACTTACAGGGAAATGGAATTAACAAAAAAGAGAGTGGCAAAATCAGCAGCCTTTTTAAAATCCCACAAAGATATTCATGTAGTCCTATCAATGTGCAAAAAAGAGTGAGAATTTCCTTTCTTGCTCTTCCTTTTTTTTTTGTAGTCACATCAATATTTAAAATTTCACTTTTGAGCCAAATTTTTAATTGAAGGGCAAAAGAGGAAATTTATGGCTGCTGATTTTGCTACTATCTTTTTTGTTAATGCCACCCCCCTGCAAGTGTATTTTTGGCATTCCCCTGTATATTTTTGCACCAAAAATACATTTGCATGAGAGTGGCGTTAACAAAAAAGGTAGTGGCAAAATCATTTCCCAAATTTATCTTACAAAAAGTAACATTATTTTGTCCCATTAATAAGTTGGATTCTCCAAAATGGACCAACAAAGGCGGACGGAGGGAGTTTTTATTTGCAATTTTCAAGTTTAAAAATAACAGGCTTACTGAAATTAAACAAAAAATATGCAATATGAATTTTATTTGATAGATCTATTAAACCCTGCAAAAAAAATTAAAAATTTATTTTCATAAATTTATTATTTTTAATTTTAAAAATAGATCATTATTTTTTAAGTGTTTATTTGAAAAAGTGAAACGGGGCCGAAATACCTGAAGGCAGCCTGCAAACCACGGCGTTTGGTGAGTATATATCTATCGCAGAAGCGTGGAACAGAAGAGCCCGCGTGGCAACTTTCGAAAGGGGTGATTTGGAGCCGATTAGTAGTACATTTTAAATTTTGCATTGTGATTTGTGGATTTTAATTAGAATTTGTTAAAATTTAATTGGATGATACGCTTAAAACAAATTCTCAAGAAAAAAATTTGTGGGTGAAAATAGAATCAAATTTTTAGAAGCTCCTCAAAAAGTGATTTTTGAATTCCATATTTTCCAAGTAGTGATGCATTTTTGCAGTATCCATTTCCGAATAGCCAAAAGTCAACAACGCGAAATGGCTTCCAAACAGGACCTAGTAGTGAACAATGTGCATTTTGTTTTTGTTTTTCTTTTGAAGTATCTCCTCTCTCTTTTTTTATCGGCATAAGAAATTTTATTAATTTTTGTATAATTACAAAGATCAAAAGGACAAGGACAACCTAAAACCCTCAATACTAAGATCAAGACTACCCAATACCCAAGTGTTGGCAAAATACCAACAAAAACCCTTACAACCTGCCTCCTCGCCGGAAAACATGACCATGCCATTGCTGAAAAACTCTGCTCACTGCAAATCACCACTGCCACCGCACTCCATTGCTGAAAAACCCTGCTCACCACGAATCATCGCATCCGCCGCTCACCAACCCTACAACCACATCCCCGAGCAAGCAAACCACCCACCAGAAAGCACCCGCTCAGGCAGTGAAAAAAGCCACCAGACACCGAGAGAAGCGAAGACCGACGCCGTCCGAACCCAAGCATTCCCAAACCCAGGCCGCGGATAAATCGGTATATTGATTCACAAGAACGTCATCAATACCTACCTGCCGTCTCGACATCACACATTGAAACTAAGAGCAGATCCATGCTCTGCGCCATTGGCCGTTCTGAAATCCTGCCGCAAGTTCCCACGACCTTGCCGTTTGTATTTTATCTCCTTCTGAATTTTATCCACTATTACAAATCAGATTGTGCCTGCATTTTGTTTTTTTTCTTTTTTTCTCTCCACTACTATAAATCAGTTTGTGCCTATAATTCTCCTTATTACTGCTATCCGTATGACGCTTCATAACCAAATAACATACGAGAGAAACTGACCTAAACCCTATTATTCCAAATACTCTACATTACTTATATTTCATGCTAAACTGTGATTTTGAGACATTAATTATTATTATTCCGAAGTTAACATTCTGTTAAACAAAATACAAGGTCTTTGGCCTATATATAAACTCCGTTAGCAGTGTACTAATCCTTCGAAATTAATGGCACACACCCCAAAATACTGCTACTAACAACACAAATTGAACCCAAAAAATAGGAAGAAGGATAAAGGAAAAGAGAAGGGAGTGCACAATCTTTTAATCCTACACGAGGAAAAATGTAAATTTGGTAAGATCCAGTGTGTCTTGGTATTTGCCAAATACGGCTCAAGAATCTGTTTCTGAGTCAGACTCTGTATCTGATTGCAACTCTGAAGGCTTCCTTCTATTAGTATTGGCTTCTATCGGTGGGAGCTCATCATCATCCGTTGTAGTAAGTTCACCGCCATCATCACTTAACTTGAGTTCAGTCTCATCCTGCGTGGAAGCGTCTCCCTCCACTTTTCCCCATGAATTGTCTATGATAGAGGATTTGAAATTTTCTGGCCTGCAAAATTGGGCAGCAAGCAATATAAAGATACAATTAGGCGAAGACAAAGAATTAGAGACTACTAGAGTACAGTACCATTTTAATTCATCAAAGACATAAAGCAGTTGATAAGAACAATTTGGTTGATGAAAGAAAAAGGGGAAAAGACAGAGTGAAGGAAAGAAGGGTCCACCCTTCAGTACATACTTCATCTTTACTAGCTCAAGGCTCTTGATTGGTCAATTTTAAGCAAATAGGAATCTTTCTTTACAACTTATGAAAACAAAATGACCACAAGTTTTTCATGCGATCTCCAGAATACAGAAAGCCTGATTAGTTGGAGTATCAAACTCTGCATAAAGTTAAAGGTTGTCTGCTACATACAAGTGATATCAGTGATCACCTGCTCAAGAGATACAACATGAGGTATGCTAAGGAATTGCAGGCTCTACGTTAAATTTTCAGGAAACTAGAAAAGGAAATATAGGGCAAAATGTGTGCTGATTCGCAACATCACTCCATAAAGACTACCCCTTCCGAAATGAATATCTTCAATCAGAATCTGAGAATAAAACACTAATAGGCGGGAACAAATCTCTAGCCCCTACACTTTCACACGAATATTATTCCGAGAGATGATTAAACTATATTAACTACAATAGATTATTGTATAGCTGAGGCAATTTGCGTTCAGATTTTCTAAGAGCAATAAGTGGACGGTTCATCCGACAAATTTGACATCCTTTGTAAAGAAACAAGCTAATGATAAAAAGAAACACAACAAAAAGCTAGGAAATGTGAATTTCAAACACGAACCATTCTGGAGATTTCTGAAGGAAACGAAGTTGTTCATGAAAGAGGACTTGAGAAACAATACATGCCACTTTTCTACCAGAATCAATGGCCTCTTCTCTTCCACTTTCGTCAACCACAACAAAGCTCCCTGTTCTTAGGAAAAGAGACTTAGGTTTCACTTTCAATCCAAGTAGCTTACTTTATCACTTATCAGCTACATAGTTTTTTTTTGGTCTTTTTACGTTTTCACAGTGGGTAATGAACTGTTCTTGGGACTAAAGAAAACAATGCTAATTTTTTAATAGTAGGAGAATTACAATTTACAACTATTAAACACTACGTGAACTATGTAAGAAATCTGCAACTAATTTTTATGTTGTGATTTCGAAATGGCAGTGCGAAATAGAAGACTTAAATTTTGCTTCATTTTCATTTACCATTTTTATATAAATTTTGCACAAGGGAAAAAATGGAAATAGACATTTTCAATCCAATCCTATCCTATGTAAAACAAACATGTCAGATAATAATCCTATCGTTTAATCCGGTGCAAAACAAACATACAAATTACAAATCCTATCTCCTTACCAATCCCTTCTCCAGTTCTCCTTACTAATCCCTATCCTAATCCCACCTCATTACCAATCCCCTCGAAACGAAACCTGCCATCAAACAGGGCCAAAGGTCTCCCACAGTTGCTTAGAAGGGTGATATATAAAATACTATATATGCGGATCAAAACGCGGCTAATAGAACCAAAAAAAAAAGTTTGGATGTATTATGGAACTTGGCCGTGAGCGTGTCCAAACAGATAATATGCCACTTTTTTACCCGAAGAACTAACCTCGCTTTATCCACATGCTCTTCTGGAATTTAGCTGGAAACAATGCCAATGCATTTTCACCTTTTGCATCCATAACCTTTTAAGACACGTAAAAGGTAAAATTAAAAAATCAGACTCGCACTCAATATACTTGTGCAGGAAATATATGAACACAACTCCGGTGCTTCCCAATATATGAGCTGTGTACGTCCTTCACCTTTATAAATTATCCAAGGAGAAATCCAATTATACATTATAAAACATAGAGCACTGTCACAAATGTATAAACTCAACACCAAAAGTTAACTACCATAAGTGCTTAAAAGTCTCTAGCAGTTAACACATTAAGGGCCCGTTTGTTGGGGTAACCCGGACTCATTCATATTCGGGGTCTGTCAGAGGCTTAGAGCCATCAAGCCCGGATTGCTTATCCATGTAGGATATGCAAGACCCCTGCTGGGGTCGTAGGTAATCCCACCCCAACCCCGATTAAGCTTATCTAGGTATGGGAAATTACCGTTGTGCCCCAAAAATCCCTCCAAATTCTTTTTGTATTCTTATTACAAGAATTATAAGAGCTACTAAGTAATTTCTCACATTATTCCTTTATCCACCCACTAATATCAACTACCAAACAAACTCCTTCGCCAATCCCCTTTTAACGAATCACCCTTGTACCTTATCCATCTCTTATCCCCTCTCATTCCTAATTCACCCTCCCCTCATGCCAAAACTTCACCCAAATGATAGCTTCAAATTGGTCTCTCTCATTTTTTCTAAACTACTCCAATCTAAGTGATGTCTCACTTTATTGTTAGAGCTTATCAACTCCAACTCCAAACCAAGTATACAAGCCCACTCTACCCTCTCAGTCAATTGATTTCGAGGTGGATGCTTTAGGCTTTAGCAACTGTTAACTGATTTAATCTCTTATGCTTTAAAATTGGAGGGTATAACTCGTCGATTGGGAAGCAACAACAAAACATCGCAGTATGTGCAGTACTAAAATCCCAAATAACAAGCCCACACGTGATGGAAATCTAAAAGAGGATGTGAGAGAAGGCCAGTGTTTGTGCAAATGTTACCTCAATGAGGTTGGAACCCCGGAGGGAGACGACTTGCACGATGCTCTGGCCTTGTTGAAGAGTAAAGGTCTCTTCCCCTGCTGCCCTCTTCAGATTCTTTCTTCCTCCTTTCATGGCATCCACAGAGATTTCCACTTTGAATTAGTGGCCAGATTATAGCACAGAGCAGAGAAACCCTAACCACTGAACAGAAATTGAGAATCACGGTTTTTGAACAGTTGATAACAATGAATACCAAGGAGTGATGACGCACAATCAAAATGCATTCTCAAAACCACTCCGCATGGGCTTACGGACTCTCACCGACGGTGTCACATTTGACCTAAGCTCTGGTGACCCAACAATGAAAAATATTACTCCAACTACATGCATGTATTCAACGAGTATCCCAAACCATATAGCAAGAAATTCTTTCTACTAAATGCACAAGGGAAAATAATACTTTGTATAAAAATATACCCATTTAAGTTACTAGCATTTCTTCAAACACATGGTGTGCATAATAATAACTAGGCTACGTTCTAGCACCCCTTAAAATTCATAATTTTCCTATTGAAATTGAAATCCACACAAATCAAGATCAAATATGCGAAAACTAGTGTAATCCCAATCATAAATATGAATAACATTACAAATTTCCAACCTAAACTCATGTATAGCAAATATATTCACATACATCAATTAGGGCTTAGGATTACTCTATCAAAATTTCCCTACTCAATCACTATATAAATTCTCACACAATCAACTTGATTCAATAAAAAGGTTACCTGCATATTTACAAGGTGCAATGCTTTGAGTTACTAGCAGGGCTAGTTCGAGAGCTAGGAATCCGTAACTATAAAGTTAAGAAAATTATACCTACTAGTTTGTTCTAAACAGAGTCAAGACCCATAGCATGAAACTGATCCATAACAAGACCCATGAGCGATTCCTACAGCCCATGACCAAGATACGAAATTGCCAATACTGGTGAATCTGTCCAGAAACAGTAAAATGTGTGCGGCACATTAAAATAAGACTCAAACTGAGTCTATTTGGTATTATTCTATGTGCGTTCCTGGCAGGTAGTAGATGCAATGGATCTTGCCCAAGCAACAATGAGGAAAGTACATCAAAAATTGTCATGGGCAGTAGCATATAGTGTTGTGGAGCACATCAACAGATATATACATCCAAATTTGAATACTTATTAGCATAAATCCTACCTCAATGAGTAAAACCCCCAAATGCTAGGAAACCTATGTAGATTTATTGAAGCTCGCCAAGAATAAACTCCCTCCTAGCTTGCAAATATTTCCAATTCTGGATTCCCATAGAAAATTAGATGAAATGGAGGGGAGTGGAGTGGGAGAGAGAACGAAAAGTAATCGGCTGATAGTCTGAGGGGGCGACTATTCGTAGCCCCATATTTTCTCCCATAGTCCGTTAAAAAATTTTGAAGATTATATTTCGGTAACTGCATGTCGAAAATATGTTCAACCTTTGGTAAACAATTGCCGAACATACATTTCGGTAAATAGCTGTTAAAAACAAGTTTATATTTCGGTAACTACATGTCGGAAATGCACAAGAAACATATATTTCGGTAATTGAATGCTGAAAATGTATCTCAATTTCAGTAACTAACTGTCGAAAATATATATCAATTTCGGTAACTAACTGTCGAAACATATTTCGATAGTTATAAATTTTTAATGGGCTAAGGAAGAAAATACGGAGCTGCGAATAATCGCACCTGATCCATTTAGGGCTTTTACAGCATAATAAAAACTACACTACACCCTCCTCAACTAACTTAGGTACTCATCCAAGTCCAATTATTTAATACAGTTAGATTATAGACTTATAGTAGTAGCCAATTTTAAAACACCACCCAACGTGGGTCACCAACACTCGTCCCATGGTTCACGTACCCAATCTCGGTAAAGAAAATGCACATATGCCCGTACAAACACATAAAAAAAAATATAGCTTGGCTCAAAAATAGACTTATTCCACATATTGAAATGATAAAAGTAAGTAATTATATTATGGGCCTGTAACGCCCCGATTTTCGGACATGTTAATTAAATCATTTTAATTGATTTAATAATCCGTAAAACTAATTTAAGAAATGAAATTTTATTAAACAGAGTTTAGCAACGGAAATCTCAAATATCAAATTCAAAACTACTTAACTGTCTTACAACCCAACGAAATAAAACAGAATTTGACAAATGTGATAACACTTTTGGAAATTCAAATAACAATATTTTAAATTAATAGAGCTTCTAAGGGTAAGGCATCCAAGACTCGACAAACTCTCTTTCCTCAGTTGGGAGGTCCTGACCCTGGTACTGACCATCTTGTAGATGATTCTGTTCTTCGGTCTCCTGATTACCTGGCATGAAACGCCAGCCCAACGGCACTATAATGAGTTTTGAAACTCAGTAGATAAATCTTACCCATTAACCCTTACTCTACAAGCAATCACATTTATAATAAAAAGAGGTAATAATCGAATAGCACAAAACTTATTTCATTATATAACCATCAACTTAAGTAAATTCCAGAATTTCAACTTTTATAATCATTCCAACACCGCAGTGTTAACCACGTTCCAAACTCAGAATTTCACTGGACATACTTTACAGGTCCTGCTAGGCTACCCTCAACATCTCGAGGTCCTAGTAGGCTACTCTCACAATCCTGGGTCCATCAGGCTGCCCTCAAGGTCCTGCTAGGCTACCCTCAATACCTGAGGTCCTGCCAGGCTACCCCTGAGGTCCTGCTTGGTCACCCTCACAATTCTAGGTCCATCAGGCTACCCTCAAGGTCCTGCTAGGCTACCCCCAATACTTGAGGTCCTGCCAGGCCACCCCTGAGGTCCTGTTTGGCCACCCTCACAATTCTAGGTCCATCAGGCTACCCTCAAGGTCCTGCTAGGCTACCCCCAATACTTGAGGTCCTGCCAGGCCACCCCTGAGGTCCTGTTTGGCCACCCTCACAATTCTAGGTCCATCAGGCTACCCTCAAGGTCCTACCAGGCTACCCCCGATCACACGAGGTCCTGTCAGGCTACCCCCAAGGTCCTGCTAAGCCCACAATTTTCAATTTGTTTCCTTTTTCTGTTAACCATAGCAACGTCTACATAATTTCTCCAAGTCCATAACTCATCCAATGTCCCTAATGTCCTTTCTACGTTCTCGGCTCAATCGACAAAGCAATTATTTCAAATAAGGAGTAAACATATCATAATATAAACTACAGACATAGGATAACTGAACCGCCGCACACCCACGTCCAGTGAGCTTAAGTCCAAGCTAACCTCACAACGATTTCAGTATGTTCCGATGCCAAAGTAATTGCAAGTGGATCAACAATAACAAAATATCATAAAAAAAATTACTGAAGCATAACATTATCGGCAGTTCAAAAGGCAAAAGAATTTCACATGAAGTATTCGGATTTATCCTTGTGATTTTTGGGTTTCATTAGGATTTCGCACGTAGGTTCCTTTTCAACTCTTTGAACTTTGAACTTATACTTAGGTAATTTTAGTCCTTTCTGTGTTTCTTTATTGATATTATCTTTATTCTTTCTTTTTTTTTTTACCAAATCATGTTCTTTAGTTCCTTATAGAAATAATACTCGTGAAGCTTACGTCCTAAAATCCAGTGTAAAATGTTTTGCTAAAAGAATCCTTGAGATTAATATAATACATTATGTCTAATTACGTGCGAGTAAAATTAATCATTCAAATTTCTTTATGCTGGGCACTCAAGTTTTCTAACCTTTCTAGTACCACAAATCATGATAATATATATTATGATTTCCATTGTTTTCTAGTAACATCTTGTAACTATGTAGTTATGGTTTCCAATATAAAGTTCTGTACGTAGTGTTCAATTAGAACCAAAATCATGTGTACGCTTGTTCATGCATTTGTTTTAGGAAAAATACAATGACATTAACAGGTAAGTATACAAATCCATCACGTACGGAACATTACAATCAAACATTGAATCTAAGATTAAAATCTGTTTTTGTTCTATCACGGCTACTAGGCGGATGGTCGCCAGACTTGCCACCGCGAGGTATTGATGGGTGTGTTCAATTTTTGGTAGTTCCGGTTTCTCTTTATATGAGTTCGATTTGAACCGCGAATATACTATGAAACATATTTAATATACTTAGGGTTAAGGGGTAAAGAAAAATCTACCTTAATCCTTGGAGTCCTAGCTAGGACGAATGAATGTGGTGATTTCGAAAGCGGAGGGGGTGGACGGAATGGTGTCCTGCTTCTTCTTTATTTCCCTTTAATTTCCTTTCTTTCTTTTCCCTTTCTTCTTTTTCCTTCTTTTTCCTCCTCCTCCAGCAACCTCTCTCTCTCGGCAAAATAATAAAAGAAGAAGAAGAAGAAGAAGATAGTGGAGGATGATGGTGATGACCCCTCTCTCTCTCTCTCTCTCTCACACACACACACACTTGTTCTCTGCCGAAAAAAAATATGGGAATGGGAGAGTAATATATGGAGGAGTGGTGGAGGAAAATTGGAGAGTAGTTATTGTTTTTCTCTCTCCTCTCTCTCAGCCGAATAAATGGGGGATTGGGTGGGTTCGGTTTTTGTTAGATAAAGATAAGAGGGGATGAGATAGAGGGGTGATGGAGAGGTGGTGGAGTGTGAGAGGGAAGTAGAGGTTTAGTTCCAATAGGATTCTAGTTATGGTTTAGATAGGAAGGGTAAGGGATGAATATATATCTCTAAAGTATAATATATTTCGTATACGATTTTCTAAGTAATATCAATTATACACACGATAATATATTTTAATTAATTAATCTAACTAATTATTGAATTAGTATTTAACATTTTAAATTTGTATTTTAAAAAAAAAATAGGGCAAAAATCCGGGTCGTTACAGGGTCTCTAGAATTAACGCTGATCGCCACCATCCACCTTCTTCACTCACCACCACCGCTTACCACCAAAAGTGGCCGTTGCAAATCAGAGTCCCAGGTTGAGTCTCCTTTGATTTGGGATGAGAAAGGGTAAAGGGTTGAATTGGGTTTTAAAAATTTTAAATTAGATTTTGAATATGAGTCTGGTTTTTGGGTTACAGGCTTAGAGACTAGAGTATCTTCAATTCTTACTCAATTTTTTGCCCAAACCTAAAATTTGAGTAAAATCACTTTAAACTCATGTCCAATGGCATATTATTTTGTCCATCCATTTTGAGTTTTACATTTTTCCTTACCCAAATAAGGGGAGATCCAAATCCATACCTGTTTTTCCTAAGACCTCTTCACTTTCTTACAATTCATGAATGTGTCATTTTGATTCAAAATTTGGAGGAAAAGCCAAAATAATACTTCCTCCATCCCAAATTTAATGCTCTCTACCAAAATTCGTGCAATTTTAAAAAAACACATTTCTATATTAATTTTTTATTTTCTTGCACAAAATTAAAGAGATAAAAAAAAAGAGGGTATAACATTGGGGAAATAGATTTTGGCGTCCACTTTTGTAAGCAGGCGCTTCACTTTTGAGCATGAAGTTACTAGTAACTTCATACTAAAAATGGAACGCATGCGTACAAAAGTGAAGCACCAAAATCAACATCCTAACATTAGAATAAACAAACTCAATTAGGTCCCGTTCCACTTTCTCAAATTAATACTTAAAAAATAAGGACCTATTTTCAAGCTTAAAAATAATGAACTTACGAAAATAATTTCTCAATATTTTTTTGCAGGATTTGATAGATCATCTATCAATCAAGATATATACTGCAAATATTTTTTTTATTTCAGTAAGTTTATTATTTTTAAACTTAAAAATTACAAATAAATACTTATTTTTTTTAAAAGGCAAAACTGTAACACTACCTAAATACCTTTTGACCCAAACTTTTACAAATAGATTTTGAAGCTCCTCGGCCGACGTGAAGGAATCCACCGGGTCGTTTCAAACTCTTCCCCCCTCCGTAGGTAACTGCAGCACACCCCTGATTAGCGTCTCACATTCAACTCTCAAGCGCCCATGCCACCTTCTCCAATCTAAACCCCAATCAACAACGCCAAGGTTTGCATAGAACCCCCCACCTCTCTCTCTCTCTCTCTCTCTCTCTCTCCTATCGGCTATATATGCAAATAACACATGTACAAACACGTTCTTTCCATTGATATTTGCTTCTTTACACTCCTCGATCCGCTTTTTCGTGGTTCTTCAATGTCTCGGGCAAAATTCGGGTTATATTTGTTGTAAAAATCTTGAATTTGTTTAACCCAGTTAGCGTTATTCGTTTTTGTTTCATTATTGCAAGCCTAGTTGAAGTGTTATTCAATTTATATACTAGAACGGTGAAGTTCTTTCTTTGGAGGTGAGAATGAATTAGACTAATTTTGTGGGTCCACGCGCGATTGTTCATATTTTCTTTGCACAGTGATGGGTCGAAGAAAGCAACTCCGGCCGCATAGGTCAGGGGGGATAGTGGAAAAACGCGAGAGCGATGGGCGCGTTTTGGACGAGCGAAATGCTTCCGAAGACTCACAAAAGGACGAGGCAGTTGATGTTGACGCGCCGTTGTTTGTTGAAGTTGATAGAAGTAGCTGGGGTTCAAACGAACACTTTGATATTTCGGAAGTTCTTTTGAAGGATTTGAATTTAAGCGGAGATTTTTCGGGTTACGAATTGAATGAGAGTTTTTACCAAGATTCAAAGTATTCTTTGAGGTTTAGGTTGTGCAATGTTGGTGAGTTTGTTGTTCGTATGGGGTTAGGCCATCTGCCTGTATTACCAGCTAGTTATATACGCTTGGAATTCATAGAAAGGCGTACGTGTGAGGACACAGTGATGGATGCTGTGATAGTATCAGGGAGTTTTGATGGACCGGATGAAGGTGTTTCCAGTCTTGTTCACTTACTTGGTCAAAAGTTTGTGGCGTTGAGGCCAGTTGTAGGGTTTACATTTTCGGAGGAAATGACGTCTCTACCGGTGAGACTGGAGATACTTAAGAGTGCATTTGATGCCTGTGATTCCCTTGTGGACACTGCAAGGCAGCCTTGGAAGAAAAGTATGAGGAGTGTCATGGCTTGGCTGCGCCCCGAAGTTATGACTTCAGAGGCTAGATATGGATCTACTGAGTCAACGGAACGGGAACTCAGTTCATGTAATGCGATGAACAACGATTCAACAATCCCAAGGGAAAGGGCCAGGTTTGATGCTGCTGGATTTTACGAAGCCATCAAGCCATCAAAGTGAGTTTAGCGTTGTATGAATTTTGTTCTTATGTTCGTGTGAACTTCAAAGTTTGGTCGTTTAATCCTTGATTTGACATTTACAGTGATGGTGTTTATAACGTAATTCACACAGGGTGGACCCCATGTTGGAAGATAGCATACCTGACTTGCTTCCGGAGCTTAGACCATATCAACGCAGAGCAGCTTTCTGGATGGTACAACGAGAAAAGGGAGATTCTGCCTGTTCAAATGAAACTGGAAGAAGTCAGTTCTTGTCTCCTCTATGTATTCCAGTGAATTTTATTGATACAAGTTCAACAATGTTCTACAATCCACTGAGGTATTATTTTATCACCTTTGAAGACTTAGTTCTCTCATTTGTCTGTCAGACATCTTTTCATTAGCTTCAGACTAATGGGTATACTGAAGGGTTTGCCCGGTCGTTAACTTCAGGACTACATAATTATTCAAGGTGCATGCAAGCTAGCCCAGACATTTGTTCATCAGAAAAATAAAAATAAATATGGGCATACTGCTTTAGGGATAAGCAAATTCATTTGTGCCACTTTGCTTACTTGGGACTATGTACCTCAGTCCATGGCCTTTTTTGTTATTATGGATCTTGACAGTGGTTTTGATTGCCATTGCCATGTCTGTTTTCCTATCCAATTTCTTTTTGGCATCTATTTCTACTTTCATTAAATCCTATGTCTAATGCTTGTGTTAAGTCCTTCTATCGTCATTGCATTGAGGATTCCATTCATCCTACCAGTCATCCATCTTGAAATTCAATTTTATATGACTGTTTCTCTGCCGTATTTCATATGGAATACATTTTATGACAACTTAAAAGTAATGGGTGACTTTACTCTTTTACCATTACTTTTGGAAATTAAGTATTACATAGAAAATGCAATAATGATGTTTTGAAGGGTAAAAAGAGAAAACAAAAATATGACAAGTGCAATGATGATACTCCCTCAAGAAGTTGGAATCCCCAAAAGGGACGAAGGGAGTATATTTTAATGTGTGATTTTTTTTAAAATACATTTGCACAAACTTAAAATATCTGGGACTTAATGAAGAAATAGATTAGAGTATCTGCCCTCACATTGTGGTCTCCTTCCACTTACGTTTAAGACATCAAACCGAGAGTTAGGAACTTAGGATGAGAAATTACTATGTACACATTTAATCCTGTTTTTGATCAAATGTTGCAGGTTTAAGATCCTTTTCATTGCATCTCTATTACACAAACATTGTATTCGAGAGGTCCATAGCATAGCAGATCGCGTGAACACATAATTTGATCAATAGATGCTTGATGCAGCTAAGATCACACATATAGATGCATTTGCGGAAAATATTATACTCTGCAAATTTGCCTATCATTTTCAAAATCATATTATATTGGTCTATGTGGCTTCATTGAAGTATTGTTTTGTTTTCCATTTGAGATGGCAACCTATTGCGTCTATTATGGACCTTTTCATAACGTTGGTGTATTGGACTGAATCTTATTTCACATGATGCTGAGATTTAATGTTAAAGTTTATAGCTTAGTCATTTGCTAATTGCTGCTGCTATGTCAATGCTTGGTATAGCTGTCAATCTTCCCCTTTGAACCTATATGTGGTAATCTAGCTTTGGCCTGTAAAAATGGTACCCACTCCGAATAATATACCAATCACCAGCTTTGAGATTCGCCTCTCTTCTCTTTGTCCATTGTAATGTGAATGTTTGAATATAATGAACGATCTCATTCAGTTCAGTGAGTTTTTAAGTGATGGTAGGTTGTCATCAAACATCGGTTTTATTTTGGGAGCATTGTATTTATCTTTATGAATAGGTTGTTATTACTGTGAAGGGTATGAAGATGATATTGAATACTATAATACCCTTTTAGTTTTCCCTTCTGGTCCCATCAATCTGCATGATATGTTATTTAGATTAATGGGTACTTGCTGAGGTACTTACCAAGTTGATCAAACCAGAAGCACACTGCTGATTCCATATTGCTGTCTTTTTCAACTTATGATAGTTTTATCTCATTTGTCAGCAGAATTAAATATGCAGTTTCTCTTTCGTCATCATATGTAATAAATTTTGATTACAATTCTTTTTTCAGTGGAAATGTTTCATTGCATCCGGAATGCCCTTTGTCATATGTCTTTGGTGGTATTCTTGCTGGTAAGTCCTACTATCACCTTGCATTATGTGTTGGTGCACACAAGTCATGTATTATCAGGGTTCTGGATCCTTGAATTTTTTTTTCCTGCAATGTACCAGATAATGTTGTCCATGGTGTGAAATATGATCTTTTGGATTGTGGTATTGATGAACCAAGGAAGTTTAGGAGATGTCTCGTCTAGTTCCCTTAGGTTTTCTTTGTTATTTGTTCTTTGATTTTTTTAACCATATGGTTGGCGGG
This sequence comes from Rhododendron griersonianum, assembly GCA_018127125.1. Lineage (NCBI taxonomy): Eukaryota > Viridiplantae > Streptophyta > Magnoliopsida > Ericales > Ericaceae > Rhododendron > Rhododendron griersonianum. Next base: position 39,119,362 of record CM030790.1, on the reverse strand, counting down.
ACAAGAAATGTAGTAGTAGATAGGCCACAGTTGTGCTTCTTAAACTTTTGGCATGGCTAATTTGATAGTTCGGACTAGTGCTTATCTGTTTGAGTTTTGGTTTCTCTGGCTCTGATCATGTGTGACAATCACAGATGAGATGGGATTGGGGAAAACAATTGAGCTCCTTGCTTGCATCTTTGCTCATCGGAAGTCAACGTCTGAATGTGGCAATATTGATAATGTGATGGAAATTACAGAGGACCAGAAATTTATCCTGAAAAGGTTGAAAAGAGAGCGTATTGAGTGCATATGTGGAGCTGTGAGCGAAAGCTCTAGATATGAAGGCTTATGGGTGCAATGTGATATCTGTGATGCTTGGCAACATGGAGATTGTGTGGGTTATTCAACTCGAGGAAAAATTCCCAAATCCAGAGAAGACTCCAAAGGACAAGGATGTAAAGATAAACAGACCGAGAACTATCGAAAGCGCATGAGAAGGAAAAATGGTTTCAAATCAGTTGAGATGGAAGGGGATCATATCTGTCAGCTGTGCTTGGAACTTATTCAAGCCACTGATGCTCCGGTTGCTACTGGTGCAACTCTTATAGTATGTCCGTCTCCTATTTTGCCCCAATGGCATGCTGAAATTACTCGGTACAATTCTTGCTTTTGTTTCCACCATCTTTCATTTATCTGTATAGACTGCATTGTAGCGACCCGTGCCAGACATAACCCTTAGCCTAACCACGTGGCTCAAAAGGTTAAACTCAAGTTATACAGTAGCTGGTCAGAATCACTTATATACCATTTCATCCTTTACCAATTTCCCGATGTGGGACTAACTTCCCATATGGGGTCTCACAGCATTCTTTCATACTTTTGTCATATGGTTAGTTGTTCGTCTGATTTCCTCAGAAAATTAATCGTAGGATTGAAACTGATAAGAGGTAGAATACCTGGTATATGGAGAACATAGCAACTGGGTCTATTGGTTTTGTAATATCCCTTTGATCTAAGTTTGTTCAATTATATCTCCCCAACATGGTTCCATGACACGTCATCCAGGATGGCCACTCACCAGATACCGTGAGGAGCACATGAAATCAAGTATGCCTTTGCCATTTTAATGCTCCCATTTTGTTGGTAAAGCTCCACAATAAGGAAAGACATTGTAGTGCCTGTGCCATAGATATTTATGAGTTGTAATGTGACAAATGTTGGAGCTGCTTAAACAATGGGATTGAGCTCAATAGATGGGGTCTATGCATCTAGATTAGGCCCAGTTGTAGGACATCCACTTAGTATGTACCTTGTACTACCATGGGTAAGTTGGTTACGTGGTTTGGTGGTTGGAATTGAGGGTCCATTAGGGTGCTTCACTTGTTGAATATGGGTTCCTAACTTCCCCCTTTAATATCTTTCCCTCCCTTATGCTACAGTATCCCAAAAGGAAAATTTTGACAATTTTTGGATAACCAGTGACTCTATCTCTCTCACTTGTGCTCTTCAGACTTCTATTCCATGATTAACCTTTTGGACCCTATCCCTCATGGATGCTGAGGCCCAGCATTGTGGTAGGAAGTAGGATCACATTCAAATTTCGGAATGGTGGAACAAAATAGAGTCATGCCCAGTATTTTTATTACCTGTTGTTAATGTACATGTAACTGTATTACTGGTTATGCTACCATTCTGTTTTATTTTTGTTCTTTTTGGTCTAACCTCCAGATTTTGCTACTTAAACTAAGTAAAAAACACTCACCCTGGATTGCTAGTAACTCATCTTCGCTTTTCCTATTGAATTCCTTGAAAACAATCACCTTGGATTGCTAGTTACTCATCTTCTCTAATAGTTGTTGCCTACTTGGCCCTTTTTTTGTTTTGTTTTTGTTTCTCAGATATAAGTTTGTTAGAGTCCTTAAGTTAGTTCCTGGGGAAGAGGTCTGGAGTTATTTTAATCCCTAACAATTCGAACCGCTGGTTGAAACTTGGAAGTTTGTTGGAAACTATTTGTCATTCTCAGATCAGTTTGTCAACTGGCGGAAGATTGTCTGTAGAAATCCTATTGCTCCCTTGTTTTGTGATTTGCTAAAATAAGTTGTGTGTGAGTGTTAATAAAGAGAGGGGCACAAAAGCGAATGCAATGGCCACCACTGTTGTTGCCATGGGTCAGCTTTTATAACCATTTTTAGGGATTACTCAGTTGCCATCTGCTGCTAATTATTTTTTTCCTTGTATCTATTTGTGGGAGGAAGAAAACTGAAGTTAAAGGACGGGTTGGCACGACGGCAAAGCCCATAGAAATTGAGCATGTTAGCTTCTGCAGAATGCCAAATTTGGTGAATGCATATGCTTTAGAATAGGGCTTTGTTACTGTTTAACTGAGAGCAACTCAGTGGTTGGGAAAAGTAAGTGGAAGGCTGCTTAGTCCTTTTAGGGCTCAATAATAATCTTAGAGGTGAGACACGGTTTCAATGTCAATGAGATCAGTTCCGGGGTCCATATATACATCATTGCGTTGATTGCTTGGATTACTATAAAGTATAGGCTGTTGTGCCCATCTATTCAGTAAAATTCTTTGTGTTATTTTTTATTGTTACATCAAGTTTGCAGTAATAGTGGCTTCTTAACATCTTTTTCTTAATGCTTTTTTTTCCAATCGTAGTCATACAAATCCAGGATCCTTGAAAACTTGTGTTTATGAAGGTGTTCGAAACACTTCGCTTTCATATACATCACGGATGGACATTACTGAACTTCTCAGTGCTGACATCGTTTTAACAACATATGATGTGCTTAAAGAGGACTTATCACATGACGCTGATAGGCATGAAGGAGACCGCCGCATGATGAGATTTCAGAAGAGGTACCTTCCTAAATTTGGGTCCTCAATATCTGTGATAACTGATCTCTACCTTGTGCTAAAAAACGGGGTTCAAGTAGTTCTGCATCTGATGAATTGCTAATTCAAAAAACTTCTTGAGGAATGTGCTTATAAGTTAGATTACCTTATCTAGGAAATAAATGAAGACTGGAATGTAAAAATCAGCCAGAGGAGTATGAGTCATTTTTTTTGTGCGTTTTCATAACTGATTTTTGTTGTTTCTTTCGTGGAGTTTTCCAAGAAATTAGTGATGCTTCATAAGCTTCTCTCATTCTTCTCCTGACTTGCATTTTGTTGTTGGCACTACGGTTTGAGGTTTTCCATGTCACTTGTTTTGCTGTTCCACTTATTCCGGAATCTTTTCCTGATTTTCAGCCTGAAAACCTCAGTTTTGGATTCAAACCAAGTAATGCTATTTAGGTTTACACAACCAACAATTTGATCCTAGTGAAGAATGAAGATAAGATACAAATGAAATGGAAGAAACAGGTCATTTGGTTTTTGGTCCCAAAAAGGTTGTTTTGGAACATTTTTCATACCAAAACTTGAAAAAAATGATGTTTGTAAACTCTCTTGAGAAATTCATCTTTTGATTTTTTTCTTTTTTTCTTTTTGGATACACCCAGGTGCCTTCAACAGTTGAACTCATCTGAGTCAAAACTAGTAGCTTTTTTTCCCAAGACATATGGCCCTTGGTTGTTTATAAATGACCGATCGTTTTTTTAATCTTGTGTTCCTTTTCCATTTTTTATGAGTCTCTGTGTTGCAGATACCCTGTTATCCCAACTCTCCTCACTAAAATATTCTGGTGGAGAATTTGTCTGGATGAGGCTCAAATGGTGGAAAGCAATGCTTCCTCTGCGACAGAAATGGCACTGCGGCTTCATGCTAAGTACCGGTGGTGTATTACAGGGACTCCTATACAACGCAAGCTTGACGACTTATATGGGCTCTTGAGGTTTCTTAAATCAAGTCCATTCAATGTTCTTAGGTGGTGGATTGAAGCTATACGAGATCCATATGAGGTGAAGTTCTCTATTTTGTTTTCATTCTCGTACTTCTAAGACAGACTTTTTTTTTAATCGGCTTCTAAGATGGACTTTTTTTTTTATCGGCTTCTAAGACGGACTTTAAAGGCTTTGAATGGCAACAGAGACAAAGTAGCTTCTCATATATGTGAATATATATGTATATAAATTGAAAGAAGGAATAGTAGCTTCTCATATGAAGGCAATTAAAGAGTATCTGTTGCCATTAAACTAGTCAAGTTGAATTCAAATCACCTTTAACTTGATTTGTGATAGTAGGTTTTATACAACACTTTAAGATGCAACGGTGGACATGACCTCTTGTTGGCAATGTCGTGATAGTGTCTTTCTCCATTTCCAAGGACTGTGAAGTAATCAAAGAACATAGAAAAATCTCATGTGTGGTGGGGTTTCAGGTTTCATTTTACATCAGTTCGCACAATAAATAATTGCTTAGATGGAAATAGCGCAACCTATTTGGTGCAAGCATCACATAATATTGTCAAAGAGTGATCATAATTGTGCGAGGAGTCTTATCTATTTATATGGGTAGAATATCTTTTTGTTCGATATTCTTGGGTTTGAGGGATAATGTCCTGGGGCTTAGGCTGTTACTTTAAACATTTAGGGTACAGTTACCGAAGATTGGTCTGAGTCTTTTGTGAGGGTTAATGAAATGACGTCTTCGTTGAAAGAGGAATTCCGCCTTGGAAAATGAAGGAAAAAATTGAAAAATAGTAGCAAATGGTTGCTCCTTCATATCTCATTTTGCTCGCTCATCTCTTCCTAAGTTCCATTCCTTTTGAGAAACTGGGGGAGGAAAAGAAAAAAATGAATAAGTGAGGAGAGAAAATAAACAGGAGAAATGAGAGGTTTGTCTGTTTCTTGTTTGGTTTTCCAAAATGGAGGAAAGCTAAGGAAGATAGAGTTATCCTTCATTTCTGTTTGGGAAAGATGGAGGAGAGGAACAAAATTAAGTTTTTCCATTTGGTTAAGAGGGGTAGGAACTATGGTGCACAGACACGGACACAGACACGGGAGTTCTAAAAAAATGGGGACACGCCACGTGTATATTTATTTATTTATATAAAAAAATAAAAAATTATAGTTTGACACCCAGAATTTTTTTAAATTACAGTTTGACCCCTAAATTTTTTAAAAAATACAGTTTGGCCCCTGCCGTGTCCCCATCAGTGTCTCCCGTGTCCCCGTAAAAAATTTAAATTAAATTATGGCGTGTCCCCGCCATGTCCCCGTGTCCGACACTGCGATACGTCGACCTCTAGAGGTGTCGGTGCTTCATAGGGTAGGAACTATTTGTCTTGAAAATGGATGGTAGGATGGGTACATACTGAAATTTCCTTTATTTTCTTCTCCCCAAAAATCACTGTATTGGACTGATTTAGATAATGGTTTTCAGATGGGGGGTTTTTCCCTCTCCATTTCTTGCTCCTTGAGCCATCCAAAAAAGTGACTGAGAGGAGGGGTCCTTTTTTGTTTTCTGCTATCCAATTCACCCAATCCCAACTGACTCTTATTACCATCTATGTTATCTCAGGACTGCAAGCCCTTTTTCTTTTCTTCTCTTTTTCTATTTCTTCCCTATTGATAGATATCACATTCTTTCATGAAGCTAGTGTGCTTTATTTGCCTGCGTTTTTATTCAAAGGATTTGCATAACAGTTGGGGTACCCAGTTTGGGCATTTCATTAGGGAAATGGTTTTGCCTCAATTCTATATACAGTTAGTGTTTGTTAATGTGCCTGAAGTTCTATTTTGCTTGTAAATAACCGGTTTAGAACATCGAATGACCTTCTAGTTGTTTTACTGCCAGATGTGACTGCTTATGTTCCATCATCACCTGTATGTCTGTGGCGGTTGCCATGTGCAAGAGGGGGGGCCATTTTGTTTCCAATAAATCAAGTTTGTGCAAGTGGTATTTATATGTACAATATCTACATTAGGTTTTTTTTAATATCTATAGCTCTCCAGTCTTGATTTAGTTGGTGGTTGGGGGCTATAATTGGGATAGAAAAATGCAATAGCCTCAACGCATCAAATTCTGTGTTACCTGCATAATATTCTGTGTTCACCAGCCATCAGTACCTGGCATTTTCTCTTTCCTTTTTGTCTCTTTTTTCCCTTCCCCCCAAGTTTCTTGAGAAATGTTTCTTATGTGGTTCATTTCTAGAAGGTTAGGAAGGTCTTTTGGAGATTTTAGATGTTTATGTTATGATGCCTGTTTCCTAATCTTGGACACGCTTTTCAGAGAGGAGACATTGGAGCTAGGAGATTCACGCACAATTTCTTTAAGCAAATAATGTGGCGTTCTTCAAAAGTACACATTGCTGAAGAGCTACTGCTTCCTCCCCAGGATGAGTGTCTCACTTGGCTCTCTTTATCACCGATTGAAGAGCACTTTTACAAGAGGCAGCATGAAACTTGCGTGGACCATGCTCGTGAAGTAATTGAGAGTTTCAGAGACGACATTCTCAAACGAAAAATCACAGGTTTTTATACTCTATCTATGCAACATTAGGAAACCAACTTTTCTTTCTTACTGCTCTTTTGTTCTCTTTCTAGGTTCCGTGCCATCTGATGCTGCATCTGATCCTTTTCTCACCCATGTGGAGGCTGCAAAACTGTTAAACACACTCTTGAAGCTTCGGCAGGCGTGCTGCCATCCTCAAGTGGGAAGTTCAGGGCTGCCTTCTCTGCAACAGTCTCCCATGACCATGGAGGAGATATTATCTGTGGGTTTCTATGAATAGGTTTTGGGTAACATGACTACTTTTTCCTTGGTAATTGTTCTCCGATTTGCTGATTTCTGTTAAATGGGGTCTGTACTGTAGGTTCTTGTGGGCAAGACCAAGGTAGAAGGGGAGGAAGCACTCAGGAAATCAGTTGTTGCATTGAATGGGCTGGCAGGAATTGCTATAATCAAGCAAGATTTTTCCCAAGCAGTATTGCTGTACAGAGAAGCTCTAGCTTTAGCTGAGGAGCACCGTGAAGATTTCCGCTTGGATGCCTTGTTAAACATTCATATTCATCACAATCTTGCTGAGATACTCCCACTGACCCCCGAATACTTTCAGCATTTGCATTCAGATGACCGGTGCCCTGAAATCGTAAAAGCTAAGTCCTCCAGGATTGATGGTGTTGAAAAATATGATGGGAAAAGAGAGAAAATAAGAGGGAAAGATTCCTCAGATATGAATGTTGACACTGATAGTTTACCCGAATTTGCTTCTGCCCCTAAAGCTAATAATAGATCAAAGCATGACAAAGAATGTGATGATAACACCCACATACATTCCAGATTGTCTTGTGATCAATGTTTGAGAATGGCGTGCGAGAATCTGAAACAAAAGTTCTTATCTGTCTTCAACACGAAGCTATCCTTGGCTCAGCAAGAGTTCAGAAAGCCACATGCTCAGGTATATTTCCTCCAAATTGTTTCATAGCATGTGAGCAGTGACGAAATATTTGTTTTGGTTCTTCGGTATGGGGTAGAATATGCACGTCTCTAAGGATGCTACAACATACAAATTATTGCCTTAGTTTAAGCTTTTCTAAAATGAAAGGTATGATACATGTTGCCTCACGTAGTCACGTCGATAAAGCGTCAGAAAGCAGGGTGGCGTAATCATGAGAGAGTAGGCTGCAGAAGCAGGTCACTGATGATAGCATGTGGAACAGGTCAAACTCAATATAGTTCACACTACAGACATTTTCCCTTTTAATCAGGATCTATTGTTTACAACTTTATCTCCTAGAAATTCAAGTGATGGAAGCGGGTCAGCTTTATCTTTTTTGCTCACCCTTGATTTAAGTTGCATTAGTTTTATAATGTGAATTTCATTCTTCCTTTCTCTCTCTTTTTTTGTTGAAGGTTTGTAATGCATTCAGCGATAGAAAAAATCAGCACGCAGTTTGGTGGTTGGAAGCCCTTCATCTCATTGAACAGAACACTGACTCCTCAAGTGAATTGGTCACAAAGATTGGAGAAGCTGTCTCCGGTACTTTAAATGCTTCAAGGACATCAAAAATTGCATCATGGTAAGTGATAATTATGATTCTCCTCTTTTTATTACATGTGTGATGAAGTTATGTGGCTTTCCTATTTGTTGGTTTAGGTCAGCATTCTTACATGCCTACCTGAAAGCAAACTCAGTCAAATATGCAAAATTGCAAATCGTGGCTTCTTCTGTTTTTGTTGAGGAAAGTGAATCACATTTTTTTGCCCCATTTATAAGTTCTTTAGTTGAGAATCCTGTATAGTTGGTTTGAGCATAGTGTTTGCCATGGATCTGTTGTAGTATATTTTGTTCGACTTGTTCTTTTAAGTAAGTTTATCTGAAGATTAGTGTTAATTGTGATTGCATACACAGAGTTACCTGATTCAAAATGGAACAGTGCTTGACGATTTCCTAGTCCTAAAATAACGGGTTGCCCCAAGCGTAGGACGGAGATTGACGCAGTACAATATCCGGTAAGACCGGAGTCGAATCCACAGAGACAACGATGTGTGCTGACTAAAAACTCGGGCTTAACTAATTTAACTGGCTCTTAGGTAGCCACCCCTTGTCGTTTTGAATGAGATTTAACTAAACTTACGAAATAACTGTTCTTTTCAAATAATTAAAAGGAGGTACGGTAAGGTTCATAGCACTCGTAACCAGTCCGGATTAACTTGCACCATTCGGTGTTCTTAAAAGCGGTCAACTTTAGATTGAAAAAGATACCCCGCAAGATGCGAGACCCTATGGTCGCCGTTTACCCATGCGCAGCGGAGAATGAGTTTTGGACCCCCGTTCCCCATTCACATGGGCTCCAACAATGCCCGGGTTCGTCCACGGGAAGTATTTTTCCAATCTAAAATTGTCTTTTTCATTGTTCAAAAATAGGAGCATTGCCCGGACTGGCCACGGTGTGCTAATCACCCCGCGACCCTACCTATACGACTACTCACTCATCATTGCGCAAGAAACGAAAGAAACCCTAATTTGAAACATGCTTCTATTGCGCGAGATTGAAAATAAACAAGAAAAATCAACTAATCGAATACCAGCGTATAACTTTTATTAAGAACAAAAATTAAAACGAGTTACCGAAGTGCGAGTAATTGAACAAAACTTCAAATAACTTGAAAGGGAAAAAAACAAAGCTCTGAAGAAATCAATCTAAAGCAGTAAAATAAAATTCGGAATGTGTACTGACGATATGCGCAACCCCTTGTTAGTGTGGAACCACCTCCTGTGATCGCAGCCCCGTTCTTTCTGTTTTGTCCCTGGGAATTCCCCTCCTGTGCGCAGCTTTTCCTTTTTTAATACTGTCTTCCGTCCGAATATCCTCCTCCCTCGAAACACTTTTTTCCTTCTTTTATAATGGTGCCCCAGCCGTGTACCTCATGGGCCCACCTAGTAAAGACTGCCAATTCAATTTCTTCTTTCACGTTTTAGTCCAAGCCCAATCAAGTCATAACCCAATTAAATTAGTTGCAAACCCATCACTGCAGTCATGTGTTGGCAACATGTGCTCGTGCCCATTAGACTTGTCTTTGCTTAATTGCCTCATCAAATCTCGTACTCTTCAATTCCGGACTAGCTTGGCACCAATTAAATTTCAGCGGCCGAAGTATCAAACACCGTTTAATATTTCCATTTTGCATATTCTTTTATCAAATCCTCCAAATACCCGCAACACAAAAATTACGCATTAAGCTTCGAGGAACAATATAAATGGACTTCACAAAGATAAATTAAGGGGCGCTAATGTGAACATTTACGCGCCTATCAAACAGTAATTTTTTTTTGCCCATATCAATCCGTTATATTAGTATGTTCAAGTAGAGTTTCTTGATGTGTGGCATTCCAAGACTAGATACTGCAATAAATGTTTGGATTGATAGAGCATTAAGCTTCATGAAATACTTTCTGCAAGCTAATTTGTTTAGCAGAGTAAAATGAAGTTCTTGTTAGAATGATAGATATTGAAGTTATGGGTGTGGAATGATGGAAGCTCGCAAGTGTCGTTGTGCAGTGTAAATGGTGCATGTGAGGAACCAGATATGGTTTGGTTTTATTGACTCAGGAAGTTAAACTTGTCTTGTCTTTGTCTTTGTCTCTCTCTCTTAATCTTTTCTGCTTTATCAATGTATCCTTTGTGCACCCTTCTTCCATATACATGCATAATAACAATGCAAGGATTCATTGCTTCTGTCAGTACTCAGTCAAGTTCAAACTGAGTCATGGAAATGTGATTGGGTAATTGCTTTCTTTCATTTACTGGAGTTCAATTTTGGTCTAATAAAGAGAAAATGGCAATTTGTCGTCCAGCTGAGATTGATTATATAGTAGTTAGATTAACATAATAACTAGGTTTCTGCCGATCTGTTATTTAGATCCCATATGAGAATGGAGACTTGCCGTAAAACCAAAAAGTTACTCGATTACCTTGCTAGTAGCTGCTAGCTCTTTTGAGAATAGATTGGAGTCAGTCTCTCCTTCCCAACTAGATGCATACAGAAATGTGGGTCATGGGTCACCTTTTGGGAACAGTTAACTGATAATGTCTATGGCATCAATGGTGAAGTAGGTTTTCTGAAACTAAAGTTGTAGAGCTGAGCTCTTATCAAATTTTACTTGAACTGTTCTTCTATTACAGGTTTCAAAGCATAACAGCTCTGAAATATTACATCCAGACTGGTTTGGATTCACTGGAAGATTCTAGGAAAACTTTACTTGATAGACTTCTGGAAATTGATGAGACAATGGGAAATCCAAGAGAGGAGGATATTGAGCGTGTGAGATACTGTCCAAACTGCCAAGCTGATGGTGATGGTCTTGTGTGTGTTCACTGTGAACTAGATGAATTATTTCAGGTGTGATATCTGAATTCTCGTTAAACTTAATATTTTCTACACAACTGTAACTTGTTGAGGAGGAATCAGATTTTCTTATCTTTCTCAACTAGGTCTATGAGGCCAGGCTCTTTCGTCTTAGCAAAGGACACAATGGAGGGACCAATTTTACATCTGTTGAGGAGGCTGTAGACCTGCAAAAGAAGAAGTCTGCTCTGAACCGTTTCTATTGGACTTTGTCACGTGCTGATAAAAATTCAAGTTCATCGAGTGTCAACTATGAAGATAATGGTGGGAAGAGGGATGTTGGGGAAAAAGTAGTGGTAGGTCATGTCGTCTGATTTTCTGTATTGTCAAAAGGTGCTTCAGTTTGATTAGTGCCTTTTATTCACATATCATGAAGGTACTGTTGTTTGTAACTTGTTCAGGTCCTTGGATCAGTTTGCTGTCCTGCAATGATCAATAAGAGCATAATGTAGAGTTTAGTTGAATTTATGGATAACATTAGATTTCTTTTAATTACCTGCTCAATGATTTATGTCACATTTCATAGATCATTGGTAATGGAACATTGCAATGTCGGACCATTGCTTCTTGCCATTTCGCATAACCTTGTGTGTCTATGAGTCAGTATTTCTTGTTTTTTGTCCCTTTTCTGTCTTCGTCCTCTTAGTGATTGGGTAGATATTTCAAATTAATATGAGTGACCGCAACTCAGCAAGTTTATGTTTAGTTTATTTTCAAGTAGTGCTGGTCACCTAGTCCTACCTATTGGTGGAATATGTCCAATCTTGAAAAAGTTAGGATGACCTCATATGGGCTGGACAAGATACTTTCCGAGCTATGTCTATAATGCCAATAAACCAGGCAGTTCACGCATCAATTACAGTTGGGATTCTTGAAATCACGCGCCAAAACATTGACACTAATCTCCATTCTATTGCCAGAGTCTTCTTTACGTGGTTTTGAGGTGCCATATGAAATTTAGTGTTCCTGTTTTGGATGTTATGCACATATTCGGATATTTCTAGACTCCTAGTTGTCTATAGTAGCCAGATGATTCAAATGAGATGTAAATGGATAAACATGCTAAATATTCCATCTTTGATCATCTGTTGGTAGGTATCAAGATCTCCCTCTGAATTGGAAGTTGCCCTTGGGATTATAAAAGGTTTCTCCAGGACTTTATTAGGTCGAGATGGAATGGTAGCAGCCTCCAAACAGCTACTTCTTCTTGAGGTATTCCAGAAAATTTCGTTTGAATATATACATCTAATTACTGCCCACAGGCATTGTATTTTTTGTTTTGCAGCAGAGGATACCACTCCTGACTCACGTTTTCTGTCAGGAGGTGTTGTGGTAGATGAAGAGAATAGTTTTCTTTCCCTCTCCACATCTAGGGATATTGGTTTGTTGTTGGATTTGAAGGCTCCAACTTGACTGAAAACAAAAGCATTACGACAGTAGTTTGATAATTATCTTTTTACTTCCGTCATTGTGGCATGCTACCTCCCTCTTCAAAATCGAATGAAACAATCTGTCTGACTTATAGAATTTTTACTTGGGAAAGGGAATGCGGAAAGAATATGCACAGTCAAGGTCTTTGGCAATTGCTCAAGCTCAAGTTCTGCGTGCTCATGATGAAATAAAGATGGCAACCTCACGATTGCGTTTACAAGAGGATGAGGATGATAAATCTATTGATGTGTTAAGCCCAGGAGAACTGGATGCAGCTAGTGTTGAAAATTCTAGTGATAAGTTCTTAGCCTTGACTTCATTATCCCGCATAAAAGGACAACTTCGTTATCTCAAGGTACCAATAATATATCTGTTCTGTCTATTTTAAATTTTTTTATACCATCTCTTTTCTGCTTATTGTCCTTGTTCTTGTTAATGTTTTGCAGGGTTTGGTACAATCTAAACAAAAATTGCAACTAGAGAATCCAAATGATTCATCGTTAACTGAAGTTGCAGATGCCTCTTCCACTTCTTCTTCAGAAAAGGAAAACGGTTGTGTTGTGAAAGCTGATGAAGAAGCATGCCCAGTTTGTCAAGAAAAGCTCAACAAGCAAAAGATGGTTTTTCAATGTGGGCATGTTACTTGCTGTAAATGTGAGTTCCTTGTTGCACATATCTTCATGTGATTGTTATCCACCTGCTACAAAACCCACAGAATAAATGTGAGTTCCTTGTTGCACATATCTTCATGTGATTGTTATCCACCTGCTACAAAACCCACTGTTATTCTGTTCTTCCATCACATTGGTTTAAATACTGACGGAAAATTTGGATTGATATACATGTTTTCTCTCTTTTTCTTTTTTGTTCTTATAAAACATCCTGCAAATCACAGTTTCAAAGCTTTTATTGTTGAACCCAGGTAAAACATATCTATTCTTTGACTTCATTAGCTCCCTTTCGTTCCACTTTACTGAACGAATAGGTCGTAGGCAACATACATTTGACATTACCATGTAGGACTCTTCCCTAAGACCACTGCCAAGGCCTTCATTTCCTTTTCCCTCTATTGGTCAATGATGCAAGGAAAATCCCGATAACAACATTTGAATGGCTAAATGAATTCTGCCTCAAGGACTTGTTTGCATGATTGCATAAAAAGAGGGCGTACCCAAAGCTCCCGTAATGCGGTGTTTGGGGAAGAGTTGATGTACGCAGCCTTACCCCTAGAATCAAAGCGGATGTCTTTGAGAATCGAACCCATAACCTTCAGGCCACAGTGGTTTGTTTCATGATTGCATCCTTGATAGTATTCTGCAAACTTTACATTTTGATGTGTAGGGATCAAGCCCGTTACACAGTGACATTATTTCTTGTAGGTTTCTTTGCAATGACGGAGGGATCACCTGTTCATTATGGAAAGACTCATGCTAAATGGGTGATGTGCCCAACATGCCGACAACATACTGACTATGGAAATATCGCTTTTGCTGATGATGGACAGAATAGATCAGATAGTTCTTTCCAGGGTCGTGGGAACTCTGAACTGGGTCATGAGAACTCTGAAGCTTCTATTACTGTTCATGGTTCGTATGGAACAAAGGTACCTGTTGGATTGTGTCCCACATCGCCTGGACAAGTCCTCTCTATGCTGGTTATAAGGTCCTAGCTTTCCTCTCCTTAACACCTGGGTTTTAAGGAGACTTTATGGGCTGAGCTTTTCTAACATGGTATCAGAGCTCTGGTTTGGGCCTTTCGTTGGTGAACCGTTGATTGTTATCCAGTTACCACGCTTTGTGGGCCAGGGGGTGTGTTGGATTGTGTCCCACATCGCCTGGACAAGTCCTCTCTATGCTGGTTATAAGGTCCTAGCTTTCCTCTCCTTAACAACTGGGTTTTAAGGAGACTTTATGGGCTGAGCTTTTCTAACAGTACTCTTGCCATCCAAGTCTTCATATAATCATATCTAATTTATACCGGAGTAATAACATGCTCTGCAAACCTATTAACATAATTTCTAGTGGTAGGCTGGGAGATAATTCAAACCTGCAGTCTTCAAGTCATGGGCATGATGAGCCGACCAGTTCCACCTTTTGGATGTCTCTCTCCTTTTTTTTTTTTTTTGTTGATATGCATGCACTTCTTTTTTTCGACCATGCACCTTTTTCATTGACATTTTTCGGCGAACGTGTCAGTTGTCTTCATCCTTTTACTTGCGGTGAACAGTTTTGTCATCACTAGAAGAACAGTCTCATAATACTTTCAAAGAAGATTAAGAAGAACAGACACATTATAAGTGCCTTATGCCATGACAATCTGCTCGGTGTCCATACACTTCTGAAGTGTCCAAAGTTTTCATGTTTAGTAGTTACACCTACTAATTTACTTGTACATCATATTCAATCAACATTACTCGCATGAGACTACAGTTTTACTCCCATCTTTTGCATGCATGGTGAATACTTTAGTGGGCATTTTTTTTTCCTGTGCTCTTTTTCAGTGAAGGCATTTACAGCACGAAGTTGCAAAATTTTCCATTATGCTTTTTTTCGACTGATTTGTCTTTCATGTGCTGTGGATGGGGTAATGCTAAGATTGAAGCCATTACAAGGAGAATCCTCTGGATCAGTTCTGCCGATCCAGAAGCAAAACTTCTTGTGTTCTCCAGTTGGAATGATGTCCTCGATGTGTTGGAACATGCCTTCACTGCAAACGATATAAGTTATGTCAGGATGAAAGGAGGCAGGTTAGTGTCAGTGCATCTAACATTTTTGTCATGCTTTTTTTCCTATTTCCTGTGTAAATTAATGACATCTGGCACTGGCATGGATGCGTATTGGTGCAAGTGAAATTCTTGTATGCAGAAAAGGCCTAAGTTGTTTTGCTGAGTAGAATTAATCATCTGATTTTTATTTCAAATGTGGATTCAAAACTTCTACTTAATTGGAGCTTAGGGTATTGGCTGATTTCTAGGATTCAACTTATATAATTCGATGTTCCTAACTAATATGGTGTGTAACAGGAAAGCACAATATGCCATCAGCCTCTTCAAAGGACAGATAAGCAGCGGAAAACGAAGAGCCGAGACTAATAAGATGCAAAAAGAAACCAAATCTATTCAAGTATTACTGCTTTTAGTTCAACATGGAGCCAATGGTCTCAATCTTTTAGAGGCTCAGCATGTCATTCTTGTAGAGCCATTACTCAACCCAGCAGCAGAAGCACAAGCCATTGGCCGGGTCCACCGAATTGGACAGGAGAAGAGGACACTTGTTCATCGCTTGATAGTATGTAAATATGTTTTTGTGTTATTAGATGATGATATTGCTTCAGAAGCAAATGGCTGGGTAAGGAACTAGCTTTTAGGTCCTTTTAAGGTGGTTTAGGAATTTTGTCTAACAGCTGCTAAAGGTTTAAAAAAAGGAATGTTAACTTCGGAAGTGCAAATTATGATGATAAAATGATCTTTTGGAACACCTGACCATTTGGGATGCATAAAGATGTTTTTGCCTCACGATTCTAGAGGTGCTAGCATTCAACCTTGTGGTGGACAGATTTGATTTTGCTTATAGACATCACGACTCAGTCACTAAAAAACCTCATTTGACAGCTATTACATCAGTCTTTTATAAAAATTAATGCAGATGTATTGGTTAGAAGCCTATTATTTTAGATTCATCTCCTCACAATATGAGTACTGACAAGTAGATCGACTAGATTTTGGCTTATACATTTATCAAGAGAGTGGTTGGGTTTTTGATCCGAAGTATCCCAAACAGTGAATCATCACATTGCGGGAGGGAGCTGAGAAAATGGAGCGACTCCAGTACATACATGAGAACGAGTTTGAGGTGTATGGAATTCAAAATTTCTCTAATAAGTTGACGATGGATGTTCGGTTGGTCAAATTTTGTCCAATATACTGAGAATAGGACTCTCTGGCACTATGTATTGTTGGCGTAGTTTTTTTGTGATCGAGTTATTATCTTGTTTAGGTGTCTTATCAATCTTGCTCTCCTTTCATAAAGGCTTGAACTGATAGATAATTCACCTGTCCTTTTTATGTTTGGATGGCAGGTGAAAAATACAGTTGAAGAAAGCATATATAAACTGAACAGAAACAGGAGTACAAGTTCATTCATCAGCGGAAACAAGAAGAATCAGGATCAACCTGTTTTGACGCTTAAAGACGTAGAGTCGCTGCTATTCACAACCAAACCACCTATCGTGTCAGAAAGTGATGAGAGGCCAAGTGAGAGCCTAATGCATTTGCCACCTTCTGTGGCCGCCGTTATGGCTGCTGAGAGGAGGCTAAAGGAGCACGCAGAAAAGTCAAGTTGATCCCTGTGCTACAATTTCTGCTGCTATTTTTGTAAAGATGCTCTGAAAGAGCATGTAGGGTTTCCATTTCGAATAGGAGGTTGGTCGTTGGCATGATTGAGGCAGTCATCGAAATGATTGTTAGAAATTGGAGCACAATGAACTGCAACGTTCGGCTACACTAATGGGCAATGTGGAACAAAATGTAGTTTGACTTGTACATAAGGTTTTTTTTTTTTTGATCCGCTTGTACATAAGTTCAGTTCATTGGTTATTCTTCAAACTCTGTCTCAAATGCTATTTTTTTATTACTCATTTTTTGGGATCAATGAACCGATTCATTCTAAGTCAGTGGAATTATTGCAATCACACTAATGGGCAATGTGGAACGTATCTGAATTATTAATTGCTCAGATAGACGACTCGAATATCGCACTACAAGGTGCACTATAAAATTCTGCACTACCGGTCTCCGTTTCCGGATGATCCATGTTCTTTAAATTGGTTCCCACGTTGAGAAATACTCCAGTAGTACTACTAGTAAAATGCTTTAGATGTTGTGGTCCCCACCTGCCAAACTCGTTGGACTAGGAGCAGGAACCTTCTACAGCCAACCGCTATCCGAATTATTCAGTGCTCTGGAACACCACCACAGGATCCTACAGGGATCTCTACTACCAAATTTATATAGTATAGCTCCGTACCACTAATGTTCTTATTTTTTAAATACTTATTTCTTGTTTTAAGAGGTAGGTTATTCTCTCATAATACATTATATTTAATTCAAAAAAATAATTATATACTCCCTCCGTCCCTTTTTAAATGTCATGCTTCGTAACTCCAACTTATTAAAAAGACATCATCATTATACCTTTCACATCAACTTTTTCCTCTACTTTCCATACTTACCCATCATCATTACACTTTTACTCACTAACTTTTCAAAATGGAATCTACTTTTTGGGGACAAAATAGACAATACACCAACTTTTACCCACTAACTTTACAAAATAGACACTTATAAAGGGACAGCCCAAAATAGAATACTGGACTCAAAAAAAGGGACGGAGGGAGTACTTATTTTTTCTTAGCAGAACGGGGTTTAAGTATCACCACGTGATGCTCCAATGACCTTTACCACCCACTTTTATATGCCTCATATACTTAGTCCCGAGCCTCACGTAAACGCTTGATTGTAGAAGCCACCAGATCACAACCGCATGCCATTGCTCCAAGACCATGTAAGCCCTGCTATCCGCAGAGACGATTTGCAGAGAACCACGCAGAGAAAAACGCGTTTGGTCCCATTTCGGGTCCCAAAAAAATCTAGAAAAATATCTATAAATTTTTGAATATTATTTTATGGGGCCCTGTAAAAAATCAGCTCCTGTGGATATTGGTAAATACTATTACTTTTGGATTCGTAGGGGCGAACTTTGGGACCCGAAATGAGACCAAACGCGTTTTTCTCTGCGTAATTCTCTGCAAATCGTCTCTGCTGTTAGAATTTTGGGAGATTTAGTAGGAGGTCCACTGTAAGAATTTCCTAAAGTCTTGGGTCCACACTATCATTTTATAACATATAAGGTCCACACTGTAATTTTATAACATAGCATAAGACAAAAATACCCCTGTTTTTACTCTGTAGTAGAGACGTTCCCAATATGCAAACCTAAACCCTACTGTTACGTTGAGTTCTCAAACCGATCGATCGGAGAAGACGTTTCTCCTCCGACTCCTGACATCGGAGAAGCTCAACGGAGAAGACACGACTACTCCAACCTCTCTCTCTAGTTAGCTAAGGAAAGTAGCAAGCACCTGCTCCTCCCATTCCTAGGGTTTTCTCTCTCCGGCGTTTGAAAATCATGATCGTCCGATAGCTCGCTGGTGCCTTCCAAGCACGAAGAGGGAAGGAAGAAGGAAGCCCCCGACTCTGAAAATCACATACATTGTTCAGTGGAGAGGAATACATTCAGTAGTATTGTTTGTTTGTGTCTGTTCGTGACTCCCCATTACTCAGCTGAACTTAAATACAGGTATCTGAAATGAGAGAATTACTACTTTGTTTGTTTCGAATCATTGGCTACCAATCCTTTCTTTGGTCCTAGGGTTTTCTCAAACACCTGCCCCTAGGGTTCTATCTGTCCAATTTTTTGATTCCTTGCTCTGGTTCTAGGGTTTTCTCTCTCCGGTGCATGAAATCCAGATTGTCAGACGATTGACAGCCCTGCTGATTCCACATTTTGCGAACTCTTGCAAGCCCTGCTGCATTGACAGTCACAATGAGGAAGAAAAGTACGTATAACAGATTTAAATTCAGTTTTCAATTTCTTTTATCTGTAACTGAAATGAGAGAATTACTACTTTGTTTGTTTCGAATCATTGGCTACCAATCCTTTCTTTGGTCCTAGGGTTTTCTCAAACACCTGCCCCTAGGGTTCTATCTGTCCAATTTTTTGATTCCTTGCTCTGGTTCTAGGGTTTTCTCTCTCCGGTGCATGAAATCCAGATTGTCAGACGATTGACAGCCCTGCTGATTCCACATTTTGCGAACTCGTGCAAGCCCTGCTACATTGACAGTCACAATGAGGAAGAAAAGTACGTATAACAGATTTAAATTCAGTTTTCAATTTCTTTTATCTGTAAGCCCCTCCATCCAATTCCGTAAAACTATGCTTGTATATTCCTTATTTTGTATGTCTCCAATAGCAGTATCTCTGTTAAGTTGGTTTTTTTTTGCTCATTGCACTTCGTAGTTGTAGTTCAACCTCATTTCTAATCCAGTGATTCAAGCCGAATAATCAGCATAGCTAAAACATCATGTGCTCGTTTGAAGAAATTGTAAATTGACAACTGTTGTCAGTTTTTTCTTCTCCTGTTTTTCCTTTAAGCTATTTTTTGGCTGAACAATGGGGATATTTGGATAATTACTCCCTGTCTAGAATTATTTATTGGGGACCATTACTACTTACTGAGTTCAGTTTGGTTTTCCTTCTAAATTTCCCATATATCCGAAAGCATTCCTGTTTGCAGGCTTAATTTCAGTCGAAACGTTTTCTATACTTATTCTAAAACTGATGGAGCCTGTTAACTTCTAAGTTTGAGATTTTGGTCTGTTGGTACGTAGTTATTTCGAACCAACTGAAGAGATTTTTAGCTTGTAGGCCCAAACAACAGCTTATGTGGTGAAGAGATGTATCATGTCAAAGAGAGTTTGTGAATTGGTGTTCTTTTTACTGCTAATATTCTGTTCTGGACTTCATTCTCTATTCTACTAATTTTCGGAGGATGCACGATTTTTCATTTTACTTCTACCATTTGTGTAAGTACTGAGTCGAAGCCGAGATGGTAGCCTAAAAGAAAGCAAAAACAATTGTCTAGTTTTTGAGAGATTCGAATCCATGAGTTATCTTGCACGAGTCGTAGGTTCTTACACGTTACTCACCCGTTTGTCATTGAAAACACCGTTTTGTATCCGACTTGAATGTGTTAGGCACGTCGCTACTGTTGATCTTGATCCAGGACCAAACTCTATGCGAGATTCTTGTGTTTGGTTGTGCCTTGCAAAGAAAAGTTGCACACTGGCACTATATTTTCATTTTGCTTTTTCCCCACCTGCCTTTTTTATATTTTTTGTGATATCTTATTCATAATGCTAAACTAAAAAGAGTCGAGTATGGGCCCCCAAAACACAACACAAAACACACCCAGCACACCTACATCCTCCACTGCCTTCCTATGTTAGCAAGTAGAAGAAAAGATAGTAGGGGACAGATTCCACAGGGAACACAATCTTTGATTCTTGACACTGCACTTGACCCTCCACGAGCTCAAGCAACTTCTTAGATCAGACTTTACCACATTCAGAACAATGTGAACATCCCAACTCTGGCCAAGAAATCAAGAGATCCACCTTTCAACCCGAGATTTAATTTGGAGGGATTATGTCACCCACCCTACTGGGTCTAAGGGTCAAACACCAGCCAGAAGGGAGAACAAGAACAGGGAAACTAAGTAGTGGGACCATCATGCATATACTAATGTGAATGCCACTGCCATGCATTGACATTTATTGTTTCCAACTTCCATGCATTGAAATTTATAATAGCTTGATATGGGAAGCTGTTTGTGCCAAGAAGGAGGGTCTGTTTTGTTTCAATACTTTGCTTTATTAGTTTTACAATCGTGTGAATGCCTGTTTTGTTTTTTCCTAATTTTGTGTGTCCTTTAAACCTATGCAGTTACTGCAAATAGACTTGAACATGGATTTCAGGAAAGCTCAAATACTGAGACTCAAACACCAACACCAGTGACTCTTCCAAAAACTGAAGGGAATGAGGAAATAGTTGCACCGATTACGGTTAGAGCAAGAGAGTGTACACAAAGCCAGTATGATCTTAGAGAGAGAGTAGCAACAAAAATGCAAGAATTTCGATCACAACCAGTGAATGGGAAAAAGAAAAGAAAAAGGGATAGGCAAGAGCCCGAAGAACAAACAGAGATAGATGAAGAACATACACAAGTAGAACAAACACAACCAACGGGCTCTAATAGGTGTAATATGCAGTCTATATGTAGACTACTCAAGGATACTAAATTGAGTGACCGACATATAGTATCCCTCAAGAAAATGCCCTTTTGGTTGTTGTTTGAAGCTGTTATGAATAGCAAGTTGTTGAGTGATAATTGTAGGAAGTATGATGAAGTCGTTCTAAAAATTATCCAGTCATATGAAGAAGAGAGTAGAAGTTTTATAGTGGGTGATAGGCAGTTGAAGCTGACAAAGGAGCATGTGAAGCTCATTTTTGGTATTTCTTGTGGAGAAGTTGAGATGGTGGAAGCAAATGTAAAGAAAGAAAGTGTTGCATTTGCCAAGAGGCTTGAAATGAAAGAGGCAAGGTTATCAGCACCATTCATGAAGCAAAAGATTAAGGAACTGATAAGTAGTGAGAAGGAACAGGATGTGGAGGATGTTGTGAGATTACTATGTCTTTACCTTTGTGTAACCCTATTTTTCTCCAACCAAGGAACTACAGTGAACTGGTCATATATACAACACATGGAAGATCTTGAAAGAGTGAAGGAATATGACTGGGCAGAAGCTATCAGAAAGTACCTACTTATGTCAGTTCACAACAATCACAAAGATCTCAGAGGACTTAGAGGATCTACTGTACTATTGTTGGTAATGAATACATATCTTTACACAAATTCTTTGATTTAAAATCATGTTACTTGTGTTATTGATTTTGAAATTTTTTTCTTGCAGTGTTGGCTTTGCGAGCATACAAAACTTGTAGAAGTAAAAATCAGAATGCAGTTCCAAGAGTCGTCAAGTGGAAAATAAAAGCCTCAAGGATTTTGAGCAATTAAGTCAACTTCCTGGTGATAAAGTAATAATGTCTCTTCTTCTTTTTTCTATTGATGTTTGAGGCTGTATCTTTTCTTGTGTTGTTTTTGCTTTGTGGTTTTCGAATATTGAGTTTGTGCTTTTGATTTTGGGAATTGCTATGGAGTATGCACCTCTAGCCTAGAAATGATTGAAACCATACTTATCAGTAGAAATTTATTGGTTCTATTTGTTTCGGCAAAAATTTAACGAATCTTCTATTTCTATTTCTATGTCATAGATTGGAATGCAGTTCTGTACTCCCTTTTGTTACGAACTTGAGCTCCTTTTACATGTAACTTGTCTAGTTAAAGAAACATTGATATACTTAAAACTCTAGTTAAAGAAACATTGATCACCGGGGTCAAGTTTCCAAAGGTAACAGAGGGTTATAACATGATATGCATGTGCTCATGCAAATGACCCCAAGAAGTTGCACTTGGGTTTTCACAACTCTGCCATTGAGAGACAACAAAACTCTATACTTCACAAAACTCTATTTACATTTTGTCATTCCATTCTGAAGATTAGAAGAACCCCATGCAAAATAATTTTAATCTATTTAGTTAAGTGAGCTAGGAGGAACCAAGACAATTAACGAAAACAATAATCCTACATATACAAAGATTTGCCACAATCAGCCATAACTACGTGCTGAGTCGACTCACATAGCTTTTTAAGTGTGCTGAGTCAGCAGTATTTGTGGTTGATTGTGGAAAATTTTTGTGCGTGTAGATGAATGTATTTTTCCTAATAAAAGTGGATATATGACCTTTTGTGTCTAGATTTATTAAAAAATAGAATGAGCAGATAAGACAGTAAACTTGGAAGTATTTTTCCTAACTGTATTAAATTTAACGAATCTTCTATTTCTATTTCTATGTCATAGATTGGAATGCAGTTCTATACTCCCTTTTGTTACGAACTTGAGCTTCTTTTACATGTAACTTGTCTAGTTAAAGAAACATTGATATACTTAATTTGTATTCTAAAGACTGTTGACTGTTGTATTTTCTGTTTGACTAGGTAAATCATACTGAGGTACAAGAAACGGCTGAAGAAAGAAAGATCTTTGATGAAATTTCTGGAGATCACGGGGATGAACAAGGTCAAGTTTCTAAAGATCACCGGGGTGAACAAGGAGAAGCAAAGGTAACAGAGGTTGAACCAACGATTGGGGTTGTGCATGGTGGAGAGCAAGTTGGAGTTTGTGGGGAGGAAGAGGGAGAAAAGGGTGGAGTCCAAGTTTCAAAAGATGACGGGGGTGAAAAGGATGATGAAGCACAAAAAGTACAAGGACTAGATGACTTCCAGTCCAATCTGCAGATCATATGAAACGGATTCAGGCGTCAAGTTGGTAAATCATACTGAGGTACAAGAAACGGCTGAAGAAAGAAAGATCTTTGATGAAATTTCTGGAGATCACGGGGATGAACAAGGTCAAGTTTCTAAAGATCACCGGGGTGAACAAGGAGAAGCAAAGGTAACAGAGGTTGAACCAACGATTGGGGTTGTGCATGGTGGAGAGCAAGTTGGAGTTTGTGGGGAGGAAGAGGGAGAAAAGGGTGGAGTCCAAGTTTCAAAAGATGACGGGGTGAAAAGGATGATGAAGCAGAAAAAGTACAGGGACTAGATGACTTCAACAGTCCAATCTGCAGATCATATGAAACGGATTCAGGATCAACATTGGTGCCGAATACATTGGGTCAAATGTCGTCACCGAACACAACGCCTATTGCATCCTTGAATACGATTTGTGGAACAATAGAGGAGCAAGGCAAGAAGGACGCAAATGCTCTTATTGATGAAATGAAGAACAAGATTGAGAAGTTGGAGATAGAAAAGCAGAATTTAGAGATTGAGATCATCAAAATTCAAGAACAGAATGAGAAAGCTCTACAATCTCGAAATGAAGAAAATGGAATGTTGAAGCAGAGAATCCAAACCCTTGAAAAACATGCTACTGCACTACAAAAAAAGAACGACAAGTTACAAAATGGAAACAAGCTGTTACTGAAAGAAAAGGAGGACTTGGAGGTGAAAGTTAAGGAGTTAGATGCGAAAGTTGAAGATTTTGAAATCCATCAGTTAACCCAAGCATATCCTATGGAAACTGAGAGAGAAGTGCATGAAGTGACGCAGCACGCAACATTTGAGAAAATCGCAAGCCTAGAGAAAGAGAAGAATGACATGGAGGACGAATTGGCATGTATGACAGTTCACGAAATCACACAAGAAGCAGCAAAGGAAAAGATGAAGCTGAAGAAGTCTAAGGAACAATGCTCTCCGCGGTCAATGTTTAAAAGAGTCATAGCAAGGGATGATAGAAAGCAGAACTACTCCGAGGACTACGTCTATGGACAAGCGAAGAGAAAGAGTCCACAAGTAGATCCAATCGATGTAGACAACAGTCCGGACTATGAGCAACAACAAAAGGGGAAGAAGAAAATGCTGAAGAAGTTGAAGGTTAATACTGAAATAGATACTATCGATGTAGACGAGTCTCAGGAGTATGAGCAACGAGAAAAGGGCAAAAAGAAGAAGCTGAAGAATTTGAATGTTAAGGGTCAAGTGGCAAAACTGATTTGTCCTGAAACTTGGAAGAAAATCGAACAACTTTGGAAGACAAGAAAACCTGGGTAAGACATACTCTCAACTATATCCATTAGTTATAAAGTTTATGATTGTTAACAGAATTTTAAAACCAATTTGCAATATGCAGTACTGTAGTAATGAAATCACCACAGGACGTCATCTTTGTTGAACTTATTGACATAGAAAACCTCTTGTTCGACGATCCAATATCAAATCGGGTAATTCCCATACTATCTAGTTGTGTTTTAAATGATTCAATATCAATATCAAACCTGCTGTTTGTAGACTGCAATTGTAAGACTGTATTCAAACAGAACTTAGAGAGCTAATCATGTTTTCACTAGTACAAAACAGTGTGTAGATGCATACGCGTTGCTCCTCATGCGCCAACACCTTGAAACACAACCGACATTTAATTTGAATACTCAACCACCGAAGTCATACATCTTCATTAGCTACTTCATGGTAAGAAACTAGCACTACCTTGTATTATTCATACACAAGTTAACTTTGATTTGTTCAAAATAAAAATAAAAAATTTTGATTTGTTTTTGTCTGTAAATAGGACATAATTGAGAACAAAAAGCCAGGGCAACTGAGGAGGACGCTTCACAATCTAATGCGACAAGCTGCATCGGCAAGATTCTTGCTCTTTCCAATACTAACTTCTTTCCACTGGACGTTGCTCGTGCTTGACAAAGACAACGGAAAGTGGAAGTTGTATAACCCTCTGTTTCTCAAATATGGAAAGAACAATAAATACAGCATTATATCAGAGAAATTGGTAAGCTGGCCTGGATGATGTGGTATTTCATATATGTAGTTTGTCAAAGCTCTTACATTATTTTTTTCCTTCTCCACAGAGAATAACCGTTGCAGCATACATCAATGCGGACAAAAAACAAGCAGCCAAAATGGTTATGAGTGATACAGTGGAGGTACAGAAGGACTCGCCGCAACAAGAAATTGGAAGGTAAGTACTATAAGGTTTTTTGTAATAGTCTTTGTCACCTATGGTGTACTTTCTCTGGTCCTTACTATCTTGTGCTTCATAGTAATCAACGTGCTTCATAGTAAAAATATTATTGAAGAATTGGACTTATTTTTTCCTAGTTAATAGGTGACACCATTTTTTCTTGCAGTCTTGACTGTGGCATTATTGTAATGTCAATCATGAGGAAGTACATCGAGAATGAAAATCCAACCAGTGCAATAACAAGACAGGATTGTAGGCAGTTCAGGGCAGACCTTATAGACTTATTCATCAAGCAAGAAGTCTTATAAAACACATGGATTTCACCATGTGGAGGTACTTCCTAATCTGTTCAATAATAAATCTTAGATGTTTGCACATTATAAAATCATGGTTGCTTGTGTTTCCTTATGGATTAGACTGAAAAACATGGGTTTGTAAGCTTGTGCTGAAACCACTGTCTGTTCTCGTCCATTACACCATTCTTTAAAGCTGATGTTTTGGTTATGATTCAAGTTCCCAAATTTATAAACTGAACTTTGGTATGATTCAGTTTCCAAATTTTTGAACTAGTCTAATGGAAAATGTATTTGGTTAATGTTATTGTTGTCAGCTTGTTTTCGCTTTACTTTTTATGGTGTTAATGGCATAAGCTTGCAATGCTATTGAATCCTAGGCCTCCATTACTTCCCATCCCTGTAAGGAATAACTGGGGCAGGTTATCCTGCGCAATTTCATGAGTGATTTAAGTTGACATATTAGCTAGACCTCGTTTGTGAGTGTGGATATTGGGCGTTTCTATATGTGTAGTTTCCAGTTTATCACTATGGATAATTGTAGCGATAGAAGAGTCTTTGAGAGCATGGTGGTCATTTCCCAAGCTGTCATTGTGAACTACACTAGTTGTGTTCGTCAGTTAGAGGAAAACCAGAAAGAGATCAAAGGAAGGAGGGAAGAATAGATATAGAAGTGTCGAGAAGAAGATAAAGCTTTGTTTTTGTGGAAAAAAATGATGTTGTTTTACAGTGAAGTTGTCTCTAGTCTTTTTTGAATTGTGGCTCAAACTCTACATATCTAAGATGACAGGTATCTAGCATGTGACACAACATCTCTATTTTTGCTTTTGGTCTAATCAATGCAAACTGGATTACACAAACTTCAAGTGGCTAGGATCAGTGGCTATGTAGCATGTTTTTTGTTTCCATATTGGAGTGGTCAAGAGACACATTTGTTGAAGTACGGTTCGTTCAATAGCCCATTTATTCATGTTAGTGTTACACCGTCTCTTTCATATTTAAGCTGTTCTTGATTTTCTTGCCCTTCTTCTATGTTAAAGCTTATCCTAGCTATCTGCTGTCTCTATCCTTCTGCTTTAAACACGGACTTCTACTGTTTACAATCTTATTTCACACCTCTTCAGGCTGGACAGGACTTTTGTGCCCTATTGTTTTGTTCGGACGCAATGTTCAGAGAATAAGAGATGATGCCAATTGTATTGGACCATGCATGTGTCACGACGTTGTAATTGAAGGTGGGATTGCACTTGTAGCAGTAACCTCTATTTCTTACAATCAGAAGAAAAGAGAAAAAACAAAAACAAAAAGGTAAACCTCTATTTCTTCAACCAGTGTTGGAACTATATGCTGATTGACGACCTCACAATATACTGTAACCTGAAAAGGAAAAATTGACCAAAATTCTTCTCTTTGATGCCATCATATCATACTTTAAACTGATGCTGTTTAGTCCATTTGGTTGCGGAAAATGGTGGATTTGTATTTGTTGTTCTCTGGTACTTTCAGTTGATTGATTGTTTTGTGGTTCATGCTTAGCTCAATCTGATTTTTTTGGTGTCTGATTCTGCATATGGGTTTGTAAGTTTGTTTTGAAAACATTGTTTGTTTGTGCTGTTGGCAAGTTTAGAATATTGTCCACTCTTTAAAGCACCAGCCTTTGACTATGGTTCTTGTCCCCGTCTGGTTTTCATCTCATTTCCCTTCTGTTGGTTGTGCTGAATGGTTATTGTCCCCGTCTGGTTTTCATCTCATTTCCCTTCTTTTTTACCCACGTGAGAAGGGTATACGTGGTAGTCAAGAATAGGCTGGAACTAAACCGTTAGGGATAGGCAGATTTTTCCACAACTAGGTTTCCTATTTGATCCGTTTTAGCACCCAAATTTTTGAACATTTGGCAGATTTAGGTGTCAAGTTGGTGGATTAGATTAACTTCTATAGTTGTGACTCAGTATGTTTGGCAAATCATGTTTCCTTTTCTTTTTATGCATATTATGACTCCAAGAAAAAATAGGACACTCCGGGAAGTGTCGGACATGTGTCCGGAGAGTGTCTGGATACATTTCATGCTCTAGGACTCAACCTATCATTAGTAGTCATGAACAGATCTCTGTCTCTGAAGCTTCTGATCTTCTCTAAAAAAACAGGACACTCCGGGCTGTGTCGGACACGTGTCCGGAGAATGTCTGGATACATTTCATGCTCTAGGACTCAACCTATCATTAGTAGTCATGAACAGATCTCTGTCTCTGAAGCTTCTGATCTTCTCTAAAAAAACAGGACACTCCGGGAAAAACCTGACATCATCCTACAGCAGCTAACACCTTTAGCAAAAACCACTCCTATCAAAGCATCAAACTGATACGGATAATCCCAGCCTAGGAATATACTTCCGTGGAGCAGCAGCTTCTGTATTGAAGAGACAGACATTCACCAAAAGAGCCCATCCTTGGAGTACACTTCATAGAAACAACTACTTTTGCAATGTAGAGACATACATTCATCAGCTGTATGATCTGGAATGTAGAGACAGACATTCATAGAAACAACTACTCGAAAGTATGAAATAAATAGAGGAGGTTTTTCTCTAATTTTTGTGATCACTGTGGATGGGTAATGCATCTGCATATCGAAACTGTACAATTTTAAGTTCATCAAATCTGATGCTAAGATGCAAATTTTCGCGATGGACCTGTTACGAAAAATTCACGAATGAGAGATTTTGCTTGCTCACATGCTTGCATACAGATTAAAACACAAATAACTCCAATGAAGTGTCTGTGCTACATAGCTTTCTAATAACTTGGATGCCTTTGTTATATGGTTCAAATGCATAAATGCTTCTCTTTTTACCTTCCGTTAATGCCTCTACCCAATACACTCGATTGTATATTGATAGAAAACTTTATTCTGTTTTGGTTTGGATCATCCAGATGGCCATATCACTTGAACACAAGTTGCTGGTGTAGGCATCGCAGTTGCAGAATTTGAAGAAGTACCCGTATATTTTACCAAGAGTTGTTATTTGCCTGTGATGTCCTGCATATATGCAGTTTGGTGGGTGTTGGTTTATTTTGAAGCACAAAGTGTAGGAATTTTAAACTGTTGATTAAGGGTTGAAAATGTTTTGGTTGAAATTTTCAACTCCATTTTTGGAGGGATAAGAGTCTGTTTCTTGGTTGTCAATGATTTAAAATCCTATATCTTGCAATTTTCAAGGATATTTTCATTGGTGTAGTAGTTTGATACAGTTAGGAATGATGATCTTTTGTTGTTAAACTTGTGTAGACTGCAAACTTTCTGTTTAGATTGCATTTGTAGACTGCAAACTTGTGTAGACTGCATTTGCAATCTAAAAGTGAAAAGTGTATTTATTTGCAGTCTAAAAATATAAATTTGCAGTCTAAATTAAATTTGCAGTTTAAAAGTACAAATTTGCAAAAAAAATGTATTTATTTGTAGTCTAAAAGTGCTTATTTGCAGTCTAAAAGTGGAAAGTGAATTTATTTGCAGTCTAAAAGTACAAATTTGCAGTCTAAATTAAATTTGCATTTTAAAAGTACAAATTTGCAAAAAGTGTAATTATTTGCAGTCTAAAAGTATAAATTTGCAGTCTAAATTAAATTTGCTGTATAAAAGTATGAATTTGCAAAAAAAGAGTATATATTTGCTGTCTAAAAGTGAAAATTTACAGTCTAAATTAAATTTGCGGTTTAAAAGTACAAATTTGCAAAGAGTTTATTTATATGCAGTCTAAGAATATAAATTTGCAATCTAAAATGCATTTTTGCTGTCTAAAAGTGCAAAGTGTATTTATTTGTAGTCTAAAAGTACAAATTTGCAATCTAAAAGTGGAAAGTGTATTTATTTGCAGTCTAAAAGTATAAATTTGCAGTCTAAATTAAATTTGCAGTTTAAAAGTACAAATTTGCAAAAAAAATGTATTTATTTGCAGTCTAAAAGTGCTTATTTGCAGTCTAAAAGTGGAAAGTGAATTTATTTGCAGTCTAAAAGTACAAATTTGAGTCTAAATTAAATTTGCATTTTAAAAGTACAAATTTGCAAAAAGTGTAATTATTTACAGTCTAAAAGTATAAATTTGCAGTCTAAATTAAATTTGCTGTATAAAAGTATGAATTTGCAAAAAAAGAGTATATATTTGCAGTCTAAAAGTGAAAATTTGCAGTTTAAAAGTACAAATTTGCAAAGAGTTTATTTATATGCAGTCTAAGAATATAAATTTGCAATCTAAAATGCATTTTTGCTGTCTAAAAGTGCAAAGTATATTTATTTGTAGTCTAAAAGCACAAATTTGCAATCTAAAAGTGGAAAGTGTATTTTATTTGCAGTCTAAAAGTATAAATTTGCAGTCTAAATTAAATTTGTAGTTTAAAAGTACAAATTTGGAAAAAGTGTATTTATTTGCAATCTAAAAGTGCTTATTTGCAGTCTAAAAGTGGAAAGTGTATTTATTTGCAGTCTAAAAGTACAAATTTGCAGTCTAAATTAAATTTGCATTTTAAAAGTACAAATTTGCAAAAAATGTAATTATTTGCAGTCTAAATTAAATTTGCTGTATAAAAGTATGAATTTGCAAAAAAAGAGTATATATTTGCTATCTAAAAGTGAAAATTTGCAGTTTAAATTAAATTTGCAGTTTGAAAGTACAAATTTACAAAAAGTGTATTTATTTACAGTCTAAAAGTGTTTATTTGCTGTCCAAAATGCAAATTTGCACTCGAAAAGTTCAAAGTGTATTTATTTACTGTCTAAAAGTATAAATTTGAAATCTGAAAGTGGGAGGTGTATTAATTTTCAGTCTAAAAGTACAAATTTGCAGTCTAAATTGAATTTGCAGTTTAAAAGTACGAATTTGCAAAAAAATGTATTTATTTGCAGTCTAAAAATGCTTATTTGCAGTCTAAAAGTGGAAAGTGTATTTATTTGTAGTCTAAATTAAATTTGCATTTGAAACGTACAAATTTGCAAAAAGTGTAATTATTTGCAGTCTGAAAGTATAAATTTGCAGTCTAAATTAAATTTCCAGTATAAAAGTACAAATTTGAAAAAAAGAGGATATATTTGCAGTCTAAAAGTGAAAATTTGCAGTCTAAATTAAATTTGCAGTTTAAAAGTACAAATTTACAAAAAGTGTATTTATTTGCAATCTAAAAGTGTTTATTTGCTGTCTAAAATGCAAATTTGCAGTCTAAAAGTTCAAAGTGTATTTATATACCGTCTAAAAGTACAAATTTGCAATCTGAAAGTGGGAAGTGTATTTATTTGCAGTCTAAAAGTGCTTATTTGCAGTCTAAAAGTGGAAAGTGTATTTATTTGCAGTCTAAATTAAATTTGCATTTGAAACGTACAAATTTGCAAAAAGTGTAATTATTTGCAGTCTAACGCTGCAAAGGTACTGCAGGGCCATATGATGATGGTGGAGGTGGCATAGATGGAATATTAGAGTTAAGGGTTTGTGTTGGTCTAAAGCCGGATGTTTCAGATCCAACCACTGGCCCAAAGGACAAGAAAGCCGGATGCTTCAGATCCAAGCACCTGGTGGTGTAGGTCTATAAGCAGCAGCAAAGGGTGGACCAGCAGGTCTTTGAGGGATACTACCATAGTTAGGATCTTCAGCCCTCATGGTATTCATGTCTCACCCTTGCTCGTGGAAATGGTTATGCTTCCATGAATAATCCTGTGAGAACATGAACCCAGAACTTGTTATTTTTCGTGGAGATAGATAGTACTCCGTATTTATATATAGTGAAGTCCAAGCTCAGAGAGTAACTCTCTATGTACCCAACACCGGAGAAAGGAAATATTTTCAGACTTCAGAAGAAAGTTGAAAAATCATAAATATACTCAGCACATCAGCAGTAGCATAATATCTAGAAAGCTTCAGTATATTGGTTGATTGAGAAAAACAGCATGTTGTCTGAAGTCCCACTTCACAAGACTTCTATACTGTCGGCTCTTAAGTAGAGCAGACTGAGCAGTAACTAACAAACATTGTGCTATGGTGTAAATCCAAAGTACGTGCAAGTCTCGTTGTGGTAACTTGGATGAAATGCAAAAACTTCACGTTTGTTACAGTCTGAATTGCTTCTGATTACGCTCTATGGAAACTTCACGTTTGCATAGACACACAAGACCAATAATGCATCTACCTCTCTATGCCACTAAAGATCTGCAACATATGTAAAAGGAGGACATAAAAACCAGTTTCAATAACTCATTTACAATCTACAAATATATGGTAGTTCTTAAAAAATTGCATACTCTATTGCGTGCTATAAGCAAGGGGGCAACAAGCATGGTTGTGTCATTGACTGTACTTACACCATCCGGGTTTGTTTTTATGCCGTGCAAAATCTGAAATACAACTTCTGGAGTTCGTCTTTCATAAGGTGTGCACCAGAGATTGAGAATCTTGTAAGATCGATTTCAAGATCGTGTGGTGGCCCTGAGCCCATGGATGAGTCTACGGAATTTGGTGGAATTCTTGATAATAATGTGCACTAAGTCGGGAAATCTCTGTCTTGTACGGTTTATCCTTTGAGGAACTGATTGTCCTAACAAGCAACACATTTCTTACAGCTACAAGTTAATTGCATAGAAGAAAAAACTTCCTAACACATTTCTTACGCAATGATCTCAAAGACACATTCTCGTCTCCAAAAGATCTAGATGATGAGCATCAAAATCACACAGAAAGTGCTACCAAACAGTCATTCTACAACCCCTTGTGCTACTAATAACTCTAAGCCCAAAACACACAACATAACTAGGGATTCTATAACGGATGGCATGAAAGTCTGAATCCGATACTTAGTGGTCCAGCTGATTCTATTCACAGATCCTACAAGGCTTAACAACTCTTCTAAAGTAT
Source organism: Rhododendron griersonianum (assembly GCA_018127125.1). Lineage (NCBI taxonomy): Eukaryota > Viridiplantae > Streptophyta > Magnoliopsida > Ericales > Ericaceae > Rhododendron > Rhododendron griersonianum. The sequence continues at coordinate 39,086,686 of CM030790.1, read as the reverse complement.
GTGCACATAACTAGGGCGAAAGCATACTAAGTTGTCAGAAAAAGTAAGGGCAAAATCAAGGCAACAAGAATAAGGCAAGAATAAGGTAATTAAGGCATTGATATACTCACAATGGTTGCTAGAATTTATATGCGTTTCAGCTTGTGGGTAAGCTTTCACGGCCTCCATTCAAGCCCTATGATTTTACCAAGATACAAACAACCATCAACAAGCTATATCTAGTATCACCGTGCTCTGTCAAGAAACAGAAAACTGAAGACACTCATAAACTGCATAACCAAAATATACAGAGATGAGCAACATAATGTTTCATTTTTTTATTGGCAATGAAAGTTTCAAGTACTACATAAAACTGAAGACACTCATAAACTGCATAGTACTGAAAATCATCTCAACCAGTATCGCAATACTCAACTTATTGGAAACGCAATGTAAAACTAAACAAACTCCCATTTCATAAACTTTTGTGAAAAAGAATGCAGAAAGACTTTAATGTGTCATTCTAAGAATCAACTAAGAAGAGGTTCCTTGCAAGTCCTTTTGTTGTGCCTCGCAACGGTCCCGCACCTAGAACATAACCTTTTCCTAGTAGTCTTCCAAATCGGCGATACACGCTTGGTCGTTGGCCTACCCGCTGGCCTCCTTTGCAAAGGAGGAAGGATAACATAATCGGAATCAGCAACAAAATCTGGTTTATAATCATCATCGGAATTTGCAATCTAAAATGCATTTTTGCTGTCTAAAAGTGCAAAGTGTATTTATTTGTAGTGTAAAAGTACAAATTTACAATCTAAAAGTGGAAAGTGTATTTATTTGCAGTCTAAAAGTACAAATTTGCAGTCTAAATTAAATTTGCAGTTTAAAAGTACAAATTTACAAAAAGTGTATTTATTTGCAGTCTAAAAGTGCTTATTTGCAGTCTAAAAGTGGAAAATGTATTTATTTGCAGTCTAAAAGTACAAATTTGCAGTCTAAATTAAATTTGCATTTTAAAAGTACAAATTTGCAAAAAGTGTAATTATTTGCATTCTAAAAGTATAAATTTGCAGTCTAAATTAAATTTGCTGTATAAAAGTATGAATTTGCAAAAAGAGTATTTATTTGCAGTCTAAAAGTGAAAATTTGCAGGTTAAAAGTACAAATTTACAAAAAGTGTATTTATTTGCAGTCTAAAAGTGTTTATTTGCTGTCTAAAATGCAAATTTGCAGTCTAAAAGTTCAAAGTGTATTTATTTACAATCTAAAAGTACAAATTTGCAATCTGAAAGTGGAAAGTGTATTTATTTGCAGTCTAAGAGTACAAATTTGCAGTTTAAAAGTATAAATTTGCAAAAAGTGTATATATTTGTAGTCTAAAAGTGCTTATTTGCAGTCTAAAAGTGGAAAGTGTATTTATTTGCAGTCTAAATTAAATTTGCATTTGAAAAGTACAAATTTGCAAAAAGTGTAATTATTTGCAGTCTAAAAGTATAAATTTGCAGTATAAAAGTACGAATTTGCAAAAAAGAGTATATATTTGCAGTCTAAAAGTGAATTTTTTTTTTCTGTGTCATTGCCATCTGCTAGTGACGAGGTAAAACTCATCAGAACATGCAAGACTGAAAGAGTGTACATATTAGCCACCAAAGCAAGTGTAGAAATAGTGACAAGAATTAGTTATCTCGATGAGCCAGCCAGGTAACACCAGATCCTAAATTTGGTCAACAAAGGACCCACACAGATGAAAAACAAAAGAACTGATAGAACCATGGACAAGATGGAGTATAATGCATGATAAATAAGATGGTACAAGAATGCTGCTCTATGCAGTATGTACTCTGCCAAATAAGACATCAAGACACGATCCTAACAAGCACAACCATGACGTAACGTTAAATTGACAGCATTCAAGAGAAGAAGTCTACTCAGGTTTTGTCAGAAATTGCATTATGTAGTCCTCGATCTGTAACAAAATTACAAGAAAGCAGAGGACTACAATCATACTTTCCTCAGAACTATCATAGTACACACAAGTCTGCTGACCCTCAGATCGTTTAACCATAAACGAAAACATCAATAAACAGACCAGCAGATACTGCTGCCAAGATACACTACAAGTCGCTCTTCATACCAATTTATAGGAAGACAACATAATCAAAATATACAGAGATGACCAACATAAAGTTTCATAAAACTGAAGACACTCATAAACTGCATAGTACTGAAAATCTTCTCAACCAGTATCACAATACTCAACTTATTGGAAACGCAATGTAAAACTAAACAAACTCCAAGTTCATAAACTTTTGTGAAGAAGAATGTAGAAAGACTTTAATGTGTCATTCTAAGAATCAACTAAGAAGAGGTTCCTTGCAAGTCCTTTTGTTGTGTCTCACAATGGTCTCGCACCTAAGCACAATTAAGTAGTCTCTTTACTTGTATGGATATGAATTCCAATGAAACAATGTACTATTAAAAATGTAAAGAATCAATCATCCGTAGCCTCTTTGCATGTCCTGCGGTTGTGGTGAGAAAGCTTATGACACCTCGCACATTTCATTGGCCTTGCAAAGGACTGTTCTTCACCCCTAGAACGAATGCGCTTTACGCAAGGTCTTCCAGCTTGCCTCCTATTTTTTGGAGCTTTGATAACCCGAGTACTTCCTTCTGTGAAGTCAGGAATATCCATAGCTAGAATTGGATGGATATTATCTTGATATGTGAGCCGATTTGCCTCAACATGATAAAACGGATCAATGTGGCCAACCAAGGATCCCTCCGCTCCACAACTCTTGACTAAAACCGTTGCGGCATGAGCACATAAGAAACCATTGTATTGCCAGCCTCCACAAGAACATGTCCCTTGCTCAAGATTTACCAGAACAGCAGGTACAGATTTCACCTCATACAAACCAGTTTTTGATTTATAAACCCTCCACGACCTCCCCTTGTTAATCCTCTTAGCCAACTTCGCATCCATGTCCGGACAAATCTGAGAAACCCAACGCGATGCTTCTTCTCTTCTACGCGACATTTGAATCATAATTTTGGACCTCAACTCTTCAACTAAATTCATTATCGGCATAAGCCGTGCAGCAAGTATCCAGTTATTGAAGGACTCAATAGCACTAGAACTCATCTCTCCGTATCGATGCCCTTGAAAATAAGCATTAGTCCAATGTTGTTTTGGAACACTTGCAATAAAAGTCTTGGCCTTATCTCCCCCATGCTCGTAGAACTTAGCCTCACATATCATATAAGCTGATACTGATGGAGCATAAGCGATAGCATTAAACAATTTAACCAACCTATTTCGATAACCTTGTCGAAACCGTCCGGGGAAGTGATCCTTCAAATTGAATTGAAGATGATACAAACAGTAAGCATGATGAGAATCAGGAAAAACAGCCGGTATGTTACTCACGAGACCATGGTTGCGATCACTAATGAAAGAAATAGGCCGTGGAGACAAGATAGTCTTTAAAATCCGAAGAAACCACAACCAATTACAATCATTTTCTGCATTCACAATAGCAAACGCCAGGGGAAATAAACATGCAACACAAAAAGAAAAACCCAAAACAAACAAAAATAAGATGGAACTCCACTTAGATGTAGTTCTAGTTAAAGAAACATTGATCTACTTAATAAAAACACACACTGATACAAATTTGAATCAGAATAGTGATGAGAGTTGTATGAATGGAATATGTAATACAGAATGTGAAATTACGTAAGTTCTTGCAGACATGACAGTTTTACCAGCAATCTGCAGCTGCCCCCTATTGACCGGGACATACACAAAGCTATTCACTATCCATCCCAAATAGACCATGATACAAGTACGCCGTTTCTTGCAATGCAAAAGTTACTTGCCCGGTGCATTTTCATGAGAGTTACCCAAATCTGTGAACTCACCTGCTGATGGCTCATTGAATCCCTGATTTGGCAAATGTAATTAACTAGCTTCAGAAAATACAGAAACGAGTGACTTTTGGTTCTCTTGGTACAGTATAAGATTATCCAACTGAATTTTGGATATAGATTGTAAGTATTCATGTTTGATTTGCCTATGTAATGATTGATTTAGTCTAATCATCTACTAATAAGTGGAACAACAAGTGAGTGCTCATCATGATGGGGAAAAAAAACAATTGAGAGCTCATCTTGTCACCCAACCATTACCAGAACAAAAACAAAAACTGCAACCTTTTAAAACTAGGGAAAGCTGACTGATATGTATGAAAACAAATAGATATGGATATGTATGGAAACCTAGGCTTTGTCTTATGCCAATCATAGAACAAGCAGATAAAATAGATATGAGTATCTAAGGAATACATTCAAAATCAAAAAGAACACAAAAAAGTACCTTGATCTGCATCTTTTCCTGTGGCAGCAAGAAGACACCCCTTGAATCTGCCTTTGAGATGTGTCCCATCAAGGCAAAGGAATGGTCGACAATGATTAAACCCTGTGATACATGCATTAAACGACACAAAGAGCCTCAAGAATTCCTTGCTGACGGGATCAACTTCAAGCTTTAATAAGCTCCCTGGATTTGCAATTTTGGCAGCTTCAACGTACCACCTCAACTTATCAAATGAACTTTCATAGTGATGAGCACCCAATATTGTAGATATTTGGTGCGACTAGTCCCGTTTTATGTTGGTTTAACTCGCGTTTATTTAGCTTTTATAGTGATATTGCTCGTAAGGTATGTTTTTGTGTATTTCAAGTAAAACGTGCTAATAAGGCGGTTTTGAACGCCAAGGAATGCTCCGGATGCAATCAAGTGCTCAAGGCCACGTGCCACCATGTTGTGGTTCCCAAGGAGTCATGAAGAGGTGGTTTGGAGGTTGCTCGGGTCGCCCAAGGGTCAAGGGAATCGAAGGAGAAGTGAGAATTTTACCAAAGCTACTTACCTTCCGACCAGCGGAGAGTAGAATCGTCATAACTTTTGATGTAAAAATGATATTGGATCCAAACCACTTGGGTTAGAAAGTAGACTCGACGAGCTTTCCAACGGTCCAAAGAACGCCCATATCCGAGCTCGGGAGTGTCCGGAGCGAGCCCGCGAAGTTGCCGGTACGGGTAAGTCATGAACCGGTACGGGTAAGTCATGAACCGGTTCATGAAGACCAGATTTTGTATTTTGGAAGATTTTCAGCCATGAACCGGTACGGGCAAGTCATGAACCGGTTCATGCTGTGTAAGTTGTGCCCGAATTTGCTACCTTTTTCCCTTTTTGCTTTTGGGATATTTTGGGTTCCTCTCTACTTTTAGGATATTTTTGGGATATTTTGGATGAGAGAAAGAGTAACTCTTGTATTAATACTCCTCTCTCTCTCTCTCTCTCTCTCTCTTTGTTAGATAATTAGTTTAGGTTAATTTCTTCCATTGTTGTCTTCTCCAAGCTCTTCTAGCTTTTGTCTTCCATAGCTCATGTAAGTTAATTCTCTTTTGTCATTTTCTCGTTCATTAATGTTGTAGCCACGGTTGTGGTTGTTATTAATCTTAAGTTTATTTTCGAATCCATCGGTTTAAAGTTATGTCTCGTTTTTATGCTTTAGATTATGTTTTAGTTATGTGTGAGTAGTCGTTTGGCTAAGTCTCGGGATAATCTTTCCCGAGGACTTGGGTTGTTATTTGGTTCTCGAGTCATCGGGCTTAAAATCATGATTTTTCGGAATAGAGCTTAACTTGCATTTTCGGTCTAAACTAGGGGTGTTAACCCCTTGGTAAGGAGCTTAGTCAAGCGGTCTTGGCAAGTGATTTACCGAGGCCTCGTGGCCTCCTATGTGTTCGATAAACATTAAAAACAAGTTGGTTCACCTCCGAAAAATCACACCTTTAGTTAAACGTAGTCATTAAAGTGAAATCCTCCGGGCGTGAGCACGCGGTCGTGACTCTCGCCTGAGTTATAATCGAGAACCGGTAACAGCCTTTGACAAGGGTTAGAAGACCCCGAGACTTGTCTCGTTAAGTTTATTAAGCGTTAATCTAGTTTTCGTTTTAGTCTTTCCTTTTAAAGCAAAACCAAGTTAGCCGTCTTCAAGGCCAAAATCCGTTACTTACAAAACCTACAATCCGAATCAAGCTAGAATCGAATTCTCTGTGGGAACGATCCCGGACTTCCGGTTATTATGCGACCGATGACTTAGCTCTACGCTTCGGGTTTCTATCAACCTTATTTCTAAAGGCGAGGTTTAGACGTAAGCATTTTTGGCGCCGTTGCCGGGGATTTCTTTTTCTAGCTTATTTGGAGGATCGACAAACCACTGTAAGTATCCCGTTTGTTTTTACTTGGTATTTTTGAACTCAAGTTAACGGAAACCTCTAACCGAGCCACCAATTCGACTTGAGGTGTAACGAAGCTAATTTGAGCGTCAATTGCCTTTTATTGTTTTTATCTTATAGACGTGGTGGTGGCTTAACCCCATGGAACTATTTTGAGAGAGAGGTGGCGGCCTAGCCCCTCCAGCCTGTTTGCTTCATGTCTTATCTATCTAGTAGAATGGAGGCGGCAAATGGGGAAATAGCCCCCATGCCTATGTGGGAATACTCTTATCCCGATCATGCTTATCCCAAGACTTTGCGGGACTACCTTTGTCCCACTCCAATTATCACACGCCCAAGACTTTGCGGGACTACCTTTGTCCGAATCAAACTTTCACACCCTCTTGTATAGCCCCTCATGACGCCAATGTTTTTAAAAGTCGTATGACCATTTCCAATTGGCTTGATCTTAAGAATCAAATTCAAACCTTTGTTGAAAGAGTGAATGAGTCGTTTTATGCATGTTGGGGAAGATACAAGGACTTACTCAATGCGGTCCCGAATCATGGCTTTTCAAATTTCCAAATTGCTAACTATTTTTATGATGGACTTTCTCCAACGAGTCAACGATTCTTAGACAAGATGTGCGATAGCAAACTTTTTGAAAAGGATCCTACTCAAGCCTTAAATTTCTTTGATCGTTTGGCCGGAATTTTACAATCTAGGTTTTTTGTTAACCATTGTCAAGAGTCCAACTCAAATGCCATGGATGAGGGAATTGAGCCGCATAGCTTTGTTGAAAATGTTAGTTTAGATTGTGACAGCTTCTCAGAGTCTGAATGGGGATATGAGCCGGATGTTGAGCTTGATGTCCAGTGTTCTCCCCCTTTGGATCCCTCTTTGTGTGACGATCCGGGGGAGAAATTTCTCATTATTGGGGACCCGAATGTGGAGGTAGACTTCTTGTATGCTCTACTGAATGAGCAGGATGATAAGAATGTGAATAGACCTGAGAATTTGTCTCTTTCCTTTGAGGAGATACCATCCATAGAAGTTCTGAACCATCCAATACTCTTGGCTCTCGATGGTGTCCCCCCTCATAATGAGTTTTTACTTTCGCAAGAGTTTTTAAAAGTCGAATTGATTGATTTTGTTGGTGTTGATGAATTTGATTTGGTTTACCATCCTTATATTATGGATTTTGTCAACTCTTTGAAAATCAATCTAGTTTTGTATGCGCACTTGGTGGAGCTTAAATTTCGCAAAGGACTTCGGCTCTTGCTTTATTCTAAGTATTTATTTTTGTGGCATGGCCGGAGTCAATTTTTGAAGCATAGTGTGGAGTGGAGTGCCATGTTCATTTTATTAGCTCTCGTTGGTTTGATAAATGTTCGGAGCCCGCGGTTGGCTGAACGTACATAAACTCTTTCTTTCTCTTTCTCTTTTCTTTTTCTCTTTTGATGGTCTGGTATAGCCACCCGTTTCTTGCTTGGGAAATGGGAAGAAAAGTAGTACTCGTGTAATCGCGTGAAGATTTAGTTGTGTTTTACTTTCAGTTACTTTTGAGCCCGAATAACATGAGCCGGGTGATTCTAATGTCATTTGCCTGCTGGTAGGTCCTTCGTACAATTCCGCTTCTGCAAGGTTAACATGCTACCACACCAGCCTTGGTAGTTTGGGTCTACCGTTGGAGTGATTGAGGCATTCAGGAGCCCTAAGCATGGGTGCGATTACGTGTCGCGGTTGTTAGTCCGAAAAGCTTTGGCTATGGCCCTGTGTGACTAGCTGGTGGTTCCGGCCGAAGGAGTGAAGCCCTGGAAGCACATAACTCCGGATCGAAGTGGGCAATGGCAAAAATCCTCCAACTTGGTCGAGGTATTCGGGGGTTGACATTCCCCCGTGGGTAATCTCTTCCCTTTCCCTCTCCATACTGTTGTTTTTCATGCTATGAGGACATAGCATCGTTTAAGTTGGGGGGGGGGGGGATATATATGTTATATATATGTTCATGAGACTTGTCTCATTGGTAAAATTTTCAAATTTTGTGTGCAATCTTCCCTCGTTAGTAGTGTTTTCGCATGCTAGATACTTTAATTATGCTCAATTGTGTCAATATGGCAAGAGCCATGTATCCCGTCGAATTTGGTTATGTGTTTTTAATCCATGTCATTTGCATATACATGAATATTGATGAACACATTGAGCCTAAAAGTCAAGTCAAGTGTTGTGCATCGCTAGAGTTGAGATTTATTTCTTAAGCATCCCATGCTTTTTGCTTTCATTTCTCGCATTTGCGTAAATAACATCTTTTGTTCATGCTTGAGTAGTGTATATATCTTTCTTGCATCCTGTTGGAGTTGTTGGCGTACTAAGGAAATGATTCAAGGCATTTTTGCTTGATTAAACCACATAAGAGTCACCTCGTCCTTATTTTGAATCATAGTCCGAGTCTCTTCCATTGTTCAAACCTAGGTAACCGGATGTTTGGAGGGTTGCGTGAAAGTGTTTTTCAATGTTTAAAGGAGGTTTGGAGTGATGTGAAAGTGATAGAAGTGGTTGGGATGTAAAAAGGCGAAGAGTTGGTATGTGATTCCCTATCTCTCCTTTCCCACTACAAAAGCTAAAGCCCCAAATTTTCATCTCCCTCTCCAAAGCCTTCAAATTTGGCTCAAATCTCTCTCACTACAAATCTCAATTCAAATAACCCTATTCCTCAAAGAAAATCAAAGAAATGCTATAAAGAGCAAAAGCATATTCGAAAGAGGGTTGAATACAATGATGAGGGGATTGATTAGACCTCCGGGCTAGCTTATATTTCGGATGAGAAAGAGTCCGATGGAAAGGGGGAGCTCGATGCTCAATATCATGAGGAGCCGGATGAGGATGTTGACTACGTGTGGTGGAGTCGGTGGTAGTAGTTTTTCTTTATTTCTTTTTCGTAACTTTGTTTGGTGTTTGGCCGATATGTGGCCATGCCTTGGGTAGTTTAGGGTCGGTAGTGGCCAAGGGTAGATGAACCGTGCAAGTATATGGCCACTACATTTTTGTAGTCCCTTTCTCTTTGTATCCAAGGTCGTTATAAGCTAATAAAGTCCTCCGTTGATCTTTTGTACGCTAATTAACACCATTTGATGCATGGTCGATATTTATTATTACTTAAGTTGTGATATTCCTAGTCTTTCCATACTTGTCAATAATTAGCTTTTCTTTCGTTCTAAGCGCCCTTTTGATAGCATGCATAGCTTTTTGTCTCTGGCTATTGCATTTCCTCGCTAGCGCTTGTCATGGGATGTATCTTATATCTCATTGTGTGAAAAATCGAATAAGAGCGTATCCTTGTGAGTTTTGGAGTCGAAACTCGTTGTGGTGCATGCATGCTTGACTACTCTAATATGGCATAGTTTGTTCATCCTAGTTCATGGCTTGTTTGTGCGGGGATTGCACATGCTCAAGTTTGAAGGGGTATTTTCAGACTCTTGCCTAGTTGTAGTAGTTGAGCATAGTTTACGTGTCTTGAATCTCGAGAGGGTTGCATAGCTTAGTTAAATGTGTTTTGCTTTTGTTTGCTAGGGACTAGCAAAGTTCAAGTTGGGGGGCGTGATGAGCACCCAATATTGTAGATATTTGGTGCGACTAGTCCCGTTTTATGTTGGTTTAACTCGCGTTTATTTAGCTTTTATAGTGATATTGCTCGTAAGGTATGTTTTTGTGTATTTCAAGTAAAACGTGCTAATAAGGCGGTTTTGAATGCCAAGGAATGCTCCGGATGCAACCAAGTGCTCAAGGCCACGTGCCACCATGTTGTGGTTCCCAAGGAGTCATGAAGAGGTGGTTTGGAGGTTGCTCGGGTCGCCCAAGGGTCAAGGGAATCGAAGGAGAAGTGAGAATTTTACCAAAGCTACTTACCTTCCGACCAGCGGAGAATAGAATCGTCATAACTTTTGATGTACAAATGATATTGGATCCAAACCACTTGGGTTAGAAAGTAGACTCGACGAGCTTTCCAACGGTCCAAAGAACGCCCATATCCGAGTTCGGGAGTGTCCGGAGCGAGCCCGCGAAGTTGCCGCAAAAATCTGTCTGTCAGTCATGAACCGGTACGGGTAAGTCATGAACCGGTTCATGAAGACCAGATTTTGTATTTTGGAAGATTTTCAGCCATGAACCGGTACGGGCAAGTCATGAACCGGTTCATGCTGTGTAAGTTGTGCCCGAATTTGCTACCTTTTTCCCTTTTTGCTTTTGGGATATTTTGGGTTCCTCTCTACTTTTAGGATATTTTTGGGATATTTTGGATGAGAGAAAGAGTAACTCTTGTATTAATACTCCTCTCTCTCTCTCTCTCTCTCTCTCTCTCTTTGTTAGATAATTAGTTTAGGTTAATTTCTTCCATTGTTGTCTTCTCCAAGCTCTTCTAGCTTTTGTCTTCCATAGCTCATGTAAGTTAATTCTCTTTTGTCATTTTCTCGTTCATTAATGTTGTAGCCACGGTTGTGGTTGTTATTAATCTTAAGTTTATTTTCGAATCCATCGGTTTAAAGTTATGTCTCGTTTTTATGCTTTAGATTATGTTTTAGTTATGTGTGAGTAGTCGTTTGGCTAAGTCTCGGGATAATCTTTCCCGAGGACTTGGGTTGTTATTTGGTTCTCGAGCCATCGGGCTTAAAATCATGATTTTTCGGAATAGAGCTTAACTTGCATTTTCGGTCTAAACTAGGGGTGTTAACCCCTTGGTAAGGAGCTTAGTCAAGCGGTCTTGGCAAGTGATTTACCGAGGCCTCGTGGCCTCCTATGTGTTCGATAAACATTAAAAACAAGTTGGTTCACCTCCGGAAAATCACACCTTTAGTTAAACGTAGTCATTAAAGTGAAATCCTCCGGGCGTGAGCACGCGGTCGTGACTCTCGCCTGAGTTATAATCGAGAACCGGTAACAGCCTTTGACAAGGGTTAGAAGACCCCGAGACTTGTCTCGTTAAGTTTATTAAGCGTTAATCTAGTTTTCGTTTTAGTCTTTCCTTTTAAAGCAAAACCAAGTTAGCCGTCTTCAAGGCCAAAATCCGTTACTTACAAAACCTACAATCCGAATCAAGCTAGAATCGAATTCTCTGTGGGAACGATCCCGGACTTCCGGTTATTATGCTACCGATGACTTAGCCCTACGCTTCGGGTTTCTATCAACCTTATTTCTAAAGGCGAGGTTTAGACGTAAGCACATAGTCTCCAAATATTTCCCCCCTAGCCTTCTCCACTCCTAACCATACATGGTGGTATGATAAATCCAAACCGTACTTGTCTGTAAACAAATCCAACAGATCCATAGGTGATGAGTTATTCTTTGTCCGAACCAAACTAGTAACCTCACTAGCAACTAAACTAGATGTCACCCGTTTATGTTTATTCGTTCGATAGGTTGAACCACAACCATGCTCATTTACCAGTTCCTTAATCCGAAACTCTTTGTTTGAGCGATCCAAAATGGCATGCACACGCCATCCGCAGCTAGAAATTGAACACTTTGCAGTCACACGATACTGGTCATTTTTAACAAAATCATACATAAAACCATTTTCAATAGCATATCGCTGCAAAGAAGCCCTAAAATCCCTCACACCTCCAGTAAATACTTGCCCAACCTCATGTATCAAGTTGGCCCAACCCGCTGTCAAGTACCTAGTTTCGGCATGGCGACAAAATTCCTCCAAAGGTTCTTCTCTTTCAACAACAGCGACAGCACCAATAGAACTACCAACTTCTACTCCACTACTAATACTTCCAAGTGTTCCTCCACTACTAATACTTCCAACTGTTTGTCCACTACAAGATTTAATCTCCTCAACCGTACCATATATTCTATCAGTAGTAGGATACAAATACAACATATTATCAAAAGATTCTTCATTGTCAAGCTTACAATCACTCCCATCCAACACATAAAACAATGAGAAACTGTCAATGCATAAGTTGTCCCACCTATCACAAATCTTTCTTAAAACATGCTCCAACCGAATGCCACCAAATATCCTCACAACAAGAACCTGCGATACATACCTACACAGCAACATTTTGGTTGTATCCATCACAAAAAAAAACACACCTGCAATAATATTTGTTTGATATAATCAGTCAATTTGTACACTATCTAATGCCTCAAAAACACTATTTATACTCATAATATACAAACAGATTTCATATACGGGCTGGTGTGTGTTTAATAGTAATTTACAGTCTAAATACAAAAAGTGACCATGTCCAAAATCCTTAAAGTTGCAGTGTGAATTCTTAAATTTGTAGTCTAGTGTTTTTTCGAAAGTGCGTAAACCCTAGGTGCTTAAATTTGCAGTCTATATTCTCCTTGGCGTTTGTGATCATCTAATATAAACTCTGTCAACATTGAAAGCACAAAACCAACATTCATCTCAAAGGTACAACATTCATCACAAACATTGTCATCAAAACCTTTTTTGGAATCGATTAGAACAAATTAGAACAAAAAGAAATCATCATAAAACGAACCTTTTCTCAGATTGATTTAGTTCGAGCTCGGATCAACGGAGAAAAGGATCCTGTGTTATGATCTAGATTGCACGAAAGAGCTTGCACAAACCGGTAAGAAATCCTGATCGAGCTTGCACAAACTGGTGAGAAATCCTGATCGCAAGCTCTTTCTCTCTCTCGCGATCTCTCGCTCTCTCTCCGTCTCTAGTAATCGTCAGTTACTACTCTGTTTATAACGTACAGTTTGAAGTTTATTAAAGAAGGGGTAATTTTGTACCACGAAAAAATGAAACTGGACCCGAGATGTTTGAAAATAGAATGGACTAGACTAGAAGTGTTGTGGAAAAGTGAGATGGACTGGGCCTGTTATAAATTGGTATAATGGGCCTTATAATAATTCTTTATAGAGTTTTTGATGTAAATTCTTCACATCTTCCCTCCAACATCAGCCATGACGCCACCCCCTCCCCTCCACAAAAAATGGACACAAACACTGTACCGTGCACGACAAACAACAAAGAAGAGTAAAAATAAGACCAATCGACCGATAGCGACGAGGCACGTTTGCCTCGAAGCGGTAGCCCACTTTTAGTCCACTGCACTTATCCTCCAACCCCACCCCCACCCCATCCACTGACTTCCACGTGTCCCCATTTCTTCACGTGGCGCGATTTTTCTACTTCTATATGTAGCCCAAATTGGAGACAGAAAAGGAGAAGGGAAAAAAAAAAAATACACATTCCCAAATGGAGGCCTCTTGCTACTATAGTCCCACCAAAGCACACAATTTCTGCTCCTCTCTCTTCTCACCCAAACCCAATTTTTCTTCAATCCCATCCCAACCAATTCACCCCCAACAGTTGAGTTTCTCGCGGCACGATTCGGGGCGGGGGCTGTCGAATCGGGGGTCACTCGCGGCGGCGATAGGCTGCTGCGCGAAAGGGGGCGGCGGCCCGGCGACGGGGGCGGAGAGAGAATTGGAGGAGGAGATGAAGAGTATTTCAGGGGAATTAGATGGTATTGAGGGGGGGTGGAGAGAGAAGTGTGAGGAAGGAGGAGGAGGGGGAATAGCGGAGCTAATGGAGTGTTTGGAAAGGGAAGCTATTGCGGGAGAGGACGAAGGTAGAGAGGCCAATGATTATAACAGGAGGGCCATCATCTTCGACAAGAGCTCCAGAGTTTTTCAGGCTTTGAAGGAAAAAGATGCCCAGAAATCTTGATTTTCTTGGAAGAGAAAATCAAAATAAAAAAACAATAACTACCATACTGTGTTTATTGTTGCCGCTAGCAGATGTTAGATTTTGTACTAATCTGTAGTAGATTTGATTTTGTACCCTAATCAAAGTCATCATTTTCTGTGGTTTCTTATTGAAATACTACTTCAGTTCACAATAGTTGAATTTGGTTCCCAGTAGGTCTATATAATGTTCGTGTTATATCGGGTACTGTTAATTATATGTTCGTTCTTGGGCAATTTTCGCCGTAAACTACAAGTTATATTTCCATTTTGTTTTTGTTCCCGGCGTAAACCCATCCGCTTGCTATCGACTAAAGTTAACAAAATCAAAGCATACGCGTTAGGACGTCCCTTTGTTGTTAGTTCAACGCGCGGGCGTTTAGACACGCACATAAGCTGCAGTAATAACAGGTCTTCCAGTTTATTATCTCGAATGCTAAAGCCAACCAAAATATATAAGATTCCAGGAGCCTTTCTTTTGTGACCTGATTTGGGTTAATCCATGTGCTAGGCTTGAACTAGTACAAGTAATAACCCCACCGATTCTCGAGAAGAAAAGTCAAATGCCGAAAGAGAAAAATTATCCAGCCCCGCTCAGCCCCTTTTTGCCATCACACATTAGTGTTGGGTCCAAGACTGCGTGTGCGAACTCCACATTAATGTGTGGTGAAAAAGGGACCAGGGACACCACGAGACGATGTCTCAAGGGGCACTGCATAATCTCTCTCAAAAGATAGATCAGCAAACTAATGATGCAATTTCATCCATTTACTCCAAGAATTAATCCCAAAGAGGCCCAGGCCCCAAGTGCAATGCTGAAAACAAGCAGCAGGAAAGATAGAACTAGAACTACATTTATTCTGAACAATTGTAATCAACTTGGTTACAGTTTCCTCATCAGCGACTTGAGAAATACTATCGGAGAGTTTAAGCAGCCAAACGCTGCATCTTTATTCGCTCGCTGCGGCCTTCTCGAGAAATGTCTTCTTCAACCAAACCAATCAAAAGGCTGTGAAACAATTACTTACATGATAAAAATGTGAGATTTTAACATATACCCTGAGTAGTACAAGGCCATGAGAAAGAAATGAACTACTTGTATATCAGTCAGAGGAGCTTTTGAAGCCATTTGAAAGTACTAATTACTAACTAAATGCTCCTATCAGGCCATACAGCGATACCGAAGCAGCACCCCAACAACAACAACAACAAAAAAAAGGCTGCCGTTCGAACTCTTGGTCAGGTTTCGTAAAGTAAGAAATACAAAGGCACGATGGCATACGTTGCGACTTGGCATACATGTTAAGCCCTAACAAAGATCTTATCAGCTGATACCTAAGTTTAGAGCCACATGCATCTTTTTACACAAAGGAAACATAGGATTAGAAGCTAAAAAGAGCAAAGCATCAAAATCTCTCAGCATGCATGTCCTACCTCTATTAAAGAAGAATCGGTTTGGGTGGATTTCGCTTGGTATTTTTGGCCAATTCGGACAATTTTGCTCCTCGATTGGAAGTCATGTAGTATCAACCAATTGGGTATTTTTGTCATTTCGCATTTCCAGAGTCTGGATACGTGGCTTTGTACGTGGCTTTACCTGGTTCAGGAGAGAGAAATTCTTTTCAACTCTACTTTCCCCTTCTCTCTCTCCCACCGATTTACTCCACCACCACGCCATTGTTTCTTCATCTTCTCTCTCTCTTCTCTCTTTCTCTCTCTCAGGAAATCCTCAACGCCATGAAGCCGGTGCTTCTTGAGTCGGAGATGATCAGGAATGTTGAGTTCGAGAGATTTCGGCTTTGGCAAGATTATGGTTGTTCCGGCCTCTGTTCTCCTCCTTCACTCCCCCATAGCGTCACACTCTCGCACACCACAGACCACACCGTCCACCCCAACTTCTTACCGAAAGCATTTCACGGCATCAGTGGTACGTCGACGGTTAGCGGGGCCACTGCATTGGGTTCGTTGGTGGAGGAATTGGAAAATATGTGATGTGGAATAAGGGTTTCAGGGAATATAAGTAATACTTAGGGCTTCTAACTATATCGTTCATGCGTGCATGTGGTATTTGATTTACAGACTTAGGGTTTCTGATTATAAAGCTTCTAACTATATTGTTCATGTTTTGCCGATTAAAAAAAAAAACTATATTGTTCATGTTTGTCTGCAGTATTTGATTTACAGACTTAGGTTTCTGATTATTGGCTTTTATAATTATTTCAGGAATATTGATTGTTGATTTGATTCAGGCAAGCTTGGCTCCCCGATGCTGTTCTCTTTTATTCACTGTCGGCATGCAACAGCTTCGAATGAGTATTGATTTAATGCAGCCCAAGCATGGATTCTTATGGTATAAACCTGTATGTTATATATTTTTGTGTTGTGTTTGAATTTCGTTCACATTGGTGGGATGTTTTGAGTGGGGTATGTAATTTCTAAGATATGTTAGTGTAAGGTTGTTTTGTTTGAAACAACACTTCTTAGAGCTTCGCTAAGAGACTTTTTCAGTCCTCAAAAGCAAGTAGTTGTAGCTTCCTCTTCGGCTACAATGGAATAGCATGAAGTGCGTCCTTTGCTTGCATAAAAGTCCCTGAAGAAATTGGACTATCCTTGGGAGCACAGAATTCTACATTGTTTATATCAAAGCTAAAACCCGAGTTTCTGTATTTTTCTTCACAGAATTTTCAGACAATATACGCTTGGGAGTGTGACAGAACAAGGATGACTTGCATAAGAATGAAGAGTGTCTGCCTCAATAAGTTCCACGCGACTCTCAGTTAAGCCATCCACTTGGTAATTCTTTCTCTGTTCTCAATAGAAATTGATTACTAGATGCATATTTTTCCTTCTGAGATTTTTTGGTAATGTAATGAGTATGTGGAATTAGAACTATGATGCCCTGTGCTTATGCCATGGATGAAGAACCAGTAAATAGATTTTTCCTTTTGAGATTTGTTAGTAATGTAATGAGCATGTGGAATTAGAACTATGATGTCCTCTGCTTATGCCATGGACGAAGAACCAGTAAATGATGAATGTTTATGTACTGTAGTCCATACTCCACATAAACATGTTTTACTCTCACCATCATTAGAGCATTTAAATAGCATTATTTGAATCCTTGTTGTTGGGTCTGGGGTTGTTTGATTGTGTTGGTTTGGGAAGCACACTTGGTGGCCGTCTTGGGGCTGGGCTTTGGTTGGGTGGGTGGGTGGGGTTGGGATTTTTGTGTCTTGGGTTGTGTCTCTGGTCCCTTCTTGGGTTGGTGTCTGTGTGTTGGGTTGGTGTCTTGTGTCCATCTTATATGGGTGTGAGCTGCTACTGCTTCCATAAACAGCATCTTGGGGCTAATTCTTTCATGATTTAGGCTCAGTTCTGGGCCTTATTCCCTCATCGCCCATGGTTCCAATTGTCTGCATTGTTAGGCCTTCCTTTTCAAGGATTGATTGCTGCCGTTGCTATAATTATTTGGAGGAAATTTGCTGCTGGATAAGTGACTTTAACAGTCTTCTATCATTCATCCTATTCTGAATGAACTTGATAATTTTCTCTGAAGTTTCGGAACTACTGCTGCTGCTATACTTCGAGCTGTTTACGCTACCATCATTCTTGCTGCCATTGTGGAGGAAACTTGTTTTGCTGTCATTGTGGAGGAAATCTGATCAGAGACATCCATTGTTTTCATTGTTCCTGGCTACCACAATTGATGGAGAACCAGTCATTTTAACTCTCATTGGTGTCTCAATTACGCATCGTTGAAAATTGTATTTTTCTTTTGTGGGTGTACGTACTTTATGGTTGGAACCTTGCCAACTATTTCTGGTGTGGTCTTTATGGGGCTTTGGGATGGCATATGATTGTCGGGCATGTGGAGTGCCAACATAGTTGGGATACCATTCTCCCGTTGTGATGCCTTATATCCCTTCCCTTGTCCTGTACTCCTTACTTCGTTATTAATAAAATTGTTTATGCCTTTCAAAAAAATAATAATAATGATGTTAGCCCATTCTAATGTTTTATTTGGTAGAATTTTAAGTTCCCAAGAATGAAACTCAAAGGAATTGATTGGGGCCCGCACAAGCGGTGGAGCATGTGGTTTAATTCGATGCAAAGTGAAGAACCTTACCAGGGCTTGACATGCCGTGAACCCTCTTGAAAGAGAGGGGCGCCTTCAGGAACGCGGACACAGGTATGTTAAAGTATTGTTTTGTATTAGAAATGTCCTTTGCAGGGCTTATTATCGGTAGTTTCTGATCATTGGCAACCAACTATTGTTTTTGGTGGTGACTAACGAATGATAACTTTTTAAAAGTTGGATTGAATTTTATTTACTGAGTTTAACAAGGAAAACTTTATTAAAAAGAAATTGATGACTGGTTTGACTTTGATTGCTAATAAAAGTTGTATGATCAGATATTTATTGAATTTGAATTTGTAACATTTTGAACTACAGTAAATGTTTCAGATTTACTTAAGTTTTTTTCAGCTAAAGAACATGCTGCAAGGTTGTACAGAGACTGATTGACCATAGATGACTCCTTACCAAATGAAGGAACAATGGACATCCCCAACGACAACAAATAGTCTACTCGATCCTTCCATCAACTTCACATAAACTGGAACCACAACTCCAAGGCAAACCCTTTGACCTGCAGAACTCCCAATCCAAATACTTGTGTACCTGAAACTCTCCATCAAACTTATGCAGCCTAATTCTATTAGGCCTTTTGTAATCGAAGTCCTTTAGCCTAATTCTGTTAGACCTTTTGTAATCATAAATATGTCATACTTATGTATATATAAACCTCTTCATCAAACTTATTTATATGTCGTTCAACGGGCATGACAGACGTGCAAGGCACGTCGCAATGCACCTAGTTTAAAAAGAAAAACAAGTCGTTGTAGGAACGAAGCATCTGAAGTACTCCATTCATCAACTAACTGGCAATCAGAAACAAATTGATTGCCGAAAACTATCACGTAATCCCCTCAACAGTCGATACTATCGGCTGTATATCGCATAGATACTGCATCAGAATAGGCTATATCGGTTATGCATTCCAATATTCTATCCTTCACACAAGATGCTAATCTTACAGTTCGCAGATGAACTAGGAAAAAATGACAAATTATTTCTTCTTTTGTTTCTTTGGACAGATCAATGGAGTCGTGATTTGGAATCTTGGATACTCTCTTGGTGCCACTGGCGTGAAATTAGTTACTAACTTTTGATCGAAATTGGCCTTACGGTCTTTGGTACCCAGGTGATGTGGAACTTCGCTTCAATTCACACCCTCCCTCACGCACAGCTCTTGTCGCGTGCAGACCAGAGACGTGCACCCTACTCATATTTGGTTTGGTACCTCTGATACCATGTTATACGATCTTGACTAGGACTCAACCCCAAAGGCTAGCTATGAAGTGAGGGTACCCTTATGCTTATATACTTCATATTACTTTGGTAACCAGGTGGCGACGTGGACTTCTCTCCACACTGCAATGAGAGCTTGAGCTTAATTCCTGATCAACTCGTTGAAAGACCAGTTATAAAAGAGAGAAATCTGACCACATTTCCAAAAACAAAGAAATATAGATTGAGACCGACCGTAAAACAGGTAATCCATCACGAATTAAAATTAGCTCACATAGATGGTAGCTCTCCACTCAAGGATTTCGAGAACGATTGGTACAATCCATGACATTCGGACCATGAAAATTTCCATGAAAGTAAATGAATGGTCCAGATTCAGAGCACTGTGAATCTGGACCATTCATTTACTTTTATGGACATTTTCATGGTCTGAATGTCACGAATCCTATTATTTTTTAACAAAATAAATCTAACTGATTACCAAATTGGTCTAGAGGTTCATTGTGATTCCTTTTTCGCACTAGAAATAATTATTGAACACCTATTAATGGAAAAATTATTCAATGCTCACGTGGTGTCCCAAGCCTCTCCTCAATCACACATTTTTGTGGGGCCCGAGAATAAGTATGAAGATCCCACAACAATGTGGGGTGGAGATAGACTTGGGGCACCGTCATGTGGCGCCCCAAGGGCACTGAATAATCTCCTATTAATGAGATAAGAGATTTGAGGCTGCAAATAAAAACATATATGCACAAATACATCTGCAATTATCTATTCTAAAATATAAAAGGAAAACACCAGTTTAGTATCTTCCATTTTTAAGCCTGTAAGTGATTTTCATAATTGCCCCCACTACCATAATTAACCAACTATCATAACCATCACCCACTATCCCCACCCATCCTAAAAATGTGCAGAGAAAAACCCAAGGGGTTGGCCATTGGTCGAGGCCATGGACTTAGAAGTTTGCTTATTTTTAAGGTCTCGTGTTCGAAACTTCTCCGGTGCTATCAACTATTTAGGGGTCACGATTAATCGAGATACGCCTTAGCTGGCCCAGACACCTGAGTTATAAAAAAAATTATGTAGCTAGAAAGTGGAGGTGGGGGAAGACCTGGACGACCCAAAGGGCGGTGGTGGTGGTGGCGACGCCCCACATGACGGCGGACTGAATGTCGGTGCATTGGGGGCGGAGGAATTTGAACAGACCAGATCTTGATGATGCAAATGCTCCCCCCATCTTCGATGTTTTCTTCTTCACCCTATTGGTTTTTTGAAATCAACGACCTTCCTTTCTTCCTTTCTTTCTTAACCGACGACTCGAAAGCTATAAAACTATGGGTTATGGGTATTTGGTGTACACCAATTGCACACCGTGTCATGTGAAACCCATTTTAAAATTCCACACAAATTATTAGAATCACTCATTTTGTTTAAAATACGTTTTAAAGGATCCAGTTTGATCAATTTTTTGCTCAATTGTCTGAAAGGTAATTGAGTGAAAATCGATTAAGCCATTACCGTTATTCGACTGATCTAATTTTTTACAAGGATACTTGAAATTTTATTTTACATAAATTGAGCGGCTCGAATTATTTGTATGAGATTGTGTTTCCCTCAAAAAGGCGAAACAAACGTCTTGACTATGTGATTGAGATGCGCATGCATGCCAGGACCATGGTTGGTCTGAGTGTGGATGGACTAACTCCTAAACAGATGAGTTGTGTGCGGTGGATTTCTTTTATTGCCTCAACGAAGAGGACTTCACAATCTTCTTAAGCGATGTAGAAGAAGTAGTGAGCGCAGTGCTCAAACGTAAAGAACGCCCTTGAAATGGAAATGCTTGGGATTCCCATTGTCAGAAATAATAAAAGTTAATTACATGCAACTACGAAGTTGCCGAAATTAAAATATGCAAAAAAATAAACATAGTGTGACCAGAGCCAAAAGAAAGATAATTGAAGCAGAAGCTTGAAGTTGTGTTGGTCGCTGATAAGTGCGTAAATGTTCACATACGCGTCCCCTAATTTATCATTGCTACGTCTATTTATACTATTACTTAGAGTTTTATGCATTTATTTTGTGTTGTAGGCATTTGGAGGGTTTGATACAAGCAACGCTAAATTGAAATATAACGGTGTTCGAAGTTGGGTCGTTTGAATTCAATCAAAGTGACAGGTCCGAAACACAATACAGACTACAGAGTCGAGAGTTTAAAACTGGACTTAATTAATCCACAATTGGACTTGGCCTTCTGTATTCTAAGTGGGCCTCATAATTATTTGTTATTGTAACTAAGAATGGGGCCAGGGTTTCAGCAATTGGGTAATTGGCATACACGACTGGGAGCATATAAAAGAGAAGAGAAAGCTGCGCACGAGGGAGGACAAATTACGAAAATGATATTTGCACCGACCATGGGGAGAGAAAACGAACCGACGGCCGACGGCGGGCCGTCTCCGGCCACCGTACGGCCGATCCGAGCCATCCTAATTTTTTTTTTAAAAAAACCCGATGGTGCCTTGCGCGGGAATCAACGGCATCCGAGGTGTGTAAGGTGCTTGATCTGAGCACCCCTCTTTCTTTTTAAAAAAATTTTTTGGACGGCTCCGATCGGCCGTACGGTGGCCGGAGACGGCCCACCGGCGGCCGGCGGTACGTTTTCTCTCCCCACCTTGTCGGTACATATAGCATCACTCGACAAATTAAGGGAGAAAAATGGAGAACGAGAGCTGCGCCTTTCGTGAGACAGATTCCGACGCACTCCGAGTAATATAGTTTGTACTCTCTTTTTTTGGGTAAATTATATAGTTTGTACTTTGTTTAGGGCTTTCCGGTTAGAACATCATTTTTGCAGCTTTAGATTTACGTACTTTTCTTCGGAGCTTTTTCCTCTTCACGTTTTTGAAGTTCTGTTCAAGTACTCACACTCCGGTAACTCGTATCGATTTTTGTTCTTCATTAAAGTTAATCGTTGGTTCTTGCTTGGTCTATAATTCTTGTTTATTTTTCATTTCAAGTAATAGAAGCATGTTTCAAATTAAGGTTTCTTTCGTTTCTTGCTTAATGATAAGTGAGTAGTCGTATACGTAGGGTTGCGGGGTGATTAGCACACCATGGCCAGGCCGGACATGTTCTGCTCTTGTTTCGAAATAATAATGAAAAGGCAATTTTAGGTTAGTAAAGTACTTCCGTTAGACAAACCCGGACATTGTCGGAGCCCATGTGAGCAGGGAATGGGGGACAAAAACTTGTTCTCCGCCACGCATAGGTAAACAGCGACCATAAAGGTTCGCATCTTTCGGGGTAGCTTTTTCTCTCTAAAGTCAAACATTTTCAAAAACATCAAATGGAGCAGATAAGTCCGTGACTGGTTGTGAGTGCTATGAACCTTACGACCGTATCTCCTTTTTAATTATTTGAAAAACCAAACAAATTCCTAGGTTTAGTTAATCTTTCATCAATCGACAAGGGTGGCTACCTAAGAGCCAGTTTAAATAGTAATAATCTAAGTTTTTGATAAACACACACCACCGTCTCTGTGGATTCGACTCCGGTCTTATTGAATATTGTGCCACACCGATCTTAGTCCTATGCTTGGGATAACCCATTATTTGAGGACTAGGATTTCGTCAAGCAGTTGCGCTTTTCTCTTCTCCGTTTCTTGCTTTTATAGACGGCCGTGGGCAGTTATCACCCAATTCTCAGGATCATGGTGTATAACATTCGTAGTGCTTTTTTTTTTTTGAAACATGATAGAAATGCATTGATATGAAATAACAGTTTACAAATTACAACGGAATTGAAACCAAATAATTGCCCTAAATACATTAGAAGCGACGCAAACATAAGGTTGGAAACAGAAGGATCTAGGGGTGCTGTAGTGCACTACTGTGTAGTGCACGTGTAGGGCGGCACACAGCCGTTGATCTCATCAATCAACGGTCCACATTAAAAATCAATTATGACCGGTAATAAATGATTAATATTTTACTGGTCATAATTAAAAATCATATCTCAACCATTCACTGTCAAAATCGATGGCCCGTGTGCGCCCTACAGGCTGCCTTACAAGGCCTTGCACTACAGGATTTCCCAATCAGAAACAAAAGCAATGAAAATGCATTCATAGAGAAGGATCTGCCAGCAACTGCAAAAAAAAGACCATTAGACATGAGCAAAAAAGCACGAGCAGAAAAAAGGATACTAGCTTATCACACAACGCTGCGGTGTGCGAAACAAATGCGGATCGCTGCAACTATCTTCAATTGTTTTGGCATGGAGTTTACCAAACCATGATTTCAGGGAGATAATCAATCGATTCAAACCACAATATTTGCTTTCTGGCCTCCACAGCTACTTGGCATAGAAAAAATTCATGTGCTTTGCTCTCTTTTGTTACCAAGTACCCGCAACGTGACACGCTTTTATTGGATGGTAATTTTTTGGTACAAACAGATTGCGAAGTGGATCCCACACAAAATGATGTTGTACCCATAGTTAGAAAATGGAAACCTGGCTTTCGCCAAGGCAAAATAGCAATTTACTACTTTGTGTGGCATGTTAGAATTCATGCATCCAACTCATTTTCTAGTTTTTCAAAGTAAAAATTGAACAATCGAATGTGGAACTGAATGAATGACCAATTGTTGAATAATGGCTAGGTGGTATACATAGAGCAAGATGTTATTCATGGGATCAGAAACGAAGCAATCATGTAGAACTTTCAAAGTTGAAAAGTACTCGTTGGGGTCAATTGTAAAAAAATTTAGCAATGATTATTTAGACTTTTGTACTAATGTTTACAAGCTTTTGTGCTTGATGGAGAATGTTTGAATGTTTGTACTTAGTACTCTCTCCGTCCCTTTATTACAGTCCAGTATTTCATTTTGGGCTGTCCCTTAATAAGTGTCCATTTTGTAAAGTTAGTGGGTAAAAGTTGATGAATTGTCTATTTTGTCCCTAAAAGTAGATTTCATTTTGAAAAGTTAGTGAGTAAAAGTGTAATGATGATGGATAAGTAGGGAAAGTAGAGGAAAAAGTTGATGTGAAAGGTATAATGATGATGTCTTTTTAATAAGTTGGAGTTACGAAGCAGGACACTTAAAATGGGACGAATGGAGTATTTATTTCTTATTTTGTACATACTGTGATTTTTTTTAATTTATTGGAAAAAGTGTCCCTCTAAACGGAGTTTCTTGCTCAACCAAACATGTAAAAAGAGAGAGAAATAAATAATACTCCATCCGTCTCTTATTTACAGTCCAGTATTTCATTTTGGGTTGTACCTTAATAAGTGTCCATTTTGAAAAGTTAGTGAGTAAAAGTATAATGATGATGGGTAAGTAGGGAAATTGGAGGAAAAAATTGATGTGAAAGGTATAATGATGATGTCTTTTTAATAAGTTGGAGTTACGAAGCAAGACACTTAAAAAGGGACGGAAGGAGTAAATAAGAGTGAATAGAGGCCTCCTTATTTTTTGGAGACCCTGTAGCAAAAATAATATGGTGAAATTCTTTAGGGAGGCTGGTCAGGAGCGATTCCAGAATTTTTGTTCAGCAATGATCAAATCGTACATAAATTTTTTGTAATGCAAAATTCTCTATATAAAATAAATGAATAATTATTTGCTTATAAATTTATCGAATCCAATATGTTTTGTTTTGTTGAACTATACTACTACTCCGTATCCTTTTATTCACAAATTAATTTTCATTTATTTTTGCTATGCATGAATGACCCAATACAGATGATAGTAAGGACTTTTCATAGCAGAAAAAAAGATGCAAAATATGAACATGTACTCATGAGGGAGGGGGAGGGGGGCATCGTCAGTCGCCAATGTGAACGTGTAATTTTAAAATTAGTTTGTACGGTTTTTAATAAAATACTCATTTCATATAACAATTAATAATGCCGCTTATAGAGTATGTCCAACTTTTGACTTACCTAGGTAAGGCTAGACATTCTGGTCATCAGATTGGGACATGGAACGATGTCAGATGAAGACAAAATTCAACCAAACCAAAAACATGGGTGCGACTATTTACAGTCCCGTATTTTCTTTCTTAGTCCATTAAAAATTTTCAATTACCGAAATATGTTTCGACAGTTAGTTACCGAAATTAAAATACATTTTCGACAGTTAGTTACTGAAATTAAGATACATTTTCAGCATCCAATTACAGAAATATATGTTTTTTGTGCATTTCCGACATGTAGTTACCGAAATATAATCTTATTTTCAACAGCTATTTACCGAAATGTATGTTCGACAGTTGTTTACCGAATGTTGAACATATTTTCAACATATAGTTACCGAAATATAATTTTTGAAAATTTTTAACGGGTTATGGGAGAAAATATGCAGCTGCGAATAGTCGCCCCCAAAAACATTAAAATACTGCTAATTGGGTGAACAGTCTCTCGCTGCAAGAAGCAAGGAACTGTAGCAAATGTTAAATTACTGAATTCCCAAACGAGGCTGATGCATTCCCATTTCTATGTCTTCCCTCGCTATTTTAGCTTTCAAAGGAGAATAAAGAGTGAGATGTAGATGCCCTAAGACATGGTATTTTCAGGTTGGAATTGGATTCTTTGTGGTTCAATTTGGATTGGACAGAACAGTTTAGATCTGGATATTTCATTGCCGAAATTAATAGTTTGGATTCTCTCCTGTTCGAGAAACTTTTTTGTATATCGGGGATACGAAGGGTGGTGGTATCCCTTCCGGTCCATTTTCAATTTTTTGGTCATTTTTCCAATCACATTTGAATGATCGGCTTCGTTTATTTTTTGTAGAGTTCGGCGAGAACCTTAATCATACCAAAAATCGTTTTCATCAGACTTTAATAGATACATGATCGGCACACGTGAAAATTGAAAAAAAAAAAAACCAAAATAGGGTTCTGATTCGGCGTGGTTTTGAATCCAGTTTTGATTTTCTTCAATTTTCACATGTGCCGGTTATGTATCCATAAAAATCAGATGAACACGATTTTTGGTATGTTTAAGATTCTCGCTGAATTCTACAAAATGAACGGAGCTAATCATCCAAGTGTGATCGAAAAATGGCCGAAAATTAGAAATAGACCGGAGGGGATACCACCACCTTTGGTATCCCGGTATAAAAAATAAAATAAAATAAAAAAGTTTCTCGTCCTGTCCAAATGACAAAATCCGAACCCCGACCGGTTTGATGCATGTCAATGTCATTGATGAATGGCTGATAGTGCTACACATACTGTACTTCTTCTGTATCGTTCCTTTTGTGGTTTTTTTCTTCCCCTCAAATATCCTTTTCCCCTTGGGGGAATTCGGTTTCAGTGGCTGGAGGGGCACTTATTTTGCAACGCATGGTTTACTTTTTTGAAATTCTTAAGTCATGGAAAGAAGACAATTAATTGCCAATACATGGTCTTTCTAACATACAAGGACAAAAATATCCCTTCCCTATTTGACTGGCCCTATTGCACCCGGGCTCTGCGCAGCAACCCCTACCTATGACTAAACGGCAACGTTTTGGTTAAAAAAAAAAATCATTACCATCAATTTGCAATCTTATGAAGCAGAAACGTGATTATGAGAGTTTTAGAGACAAAATTTGATTATGTCTCTTTAGAATAATATGATCAGAATAATAAGATCTTCACACCCGTTCAAACGAATTAAAAATTTGAGCAGTTAATTTTTTAATTATATTTTTTAATATATAAACGGTCTCAAAAAATTAAATGCTCAAATTTTCACTCCGTTTGAATCAGTGTAAAGATTTTGTTATTCTAATCATATTATGACCCTTTAGAATAATATGATAAGAATAATAAGATCTTTGTATTGATTCAAACGGAGTGAAAATTTGAGTACTTAATTTTTTGAGACCGTTTATATATTAAAAAATATGGTTACAAAATTAAGTGCTCCAATTTTTAATTCGTTTGAACGGGTGTGAAGATCTTATTATTCTGATCATATTATTCTAAAGAGACATAATCAAATTTTGTCTCTAGAGCTCTCATAATCACGTTTCTGCTCCATAAGATTACAAATTAATGGTAAGGTTTTTTTTAAAAACCAAAACGTTGCCGTTTTAGTCATGTGGGTAGGGCCAACCGTGTCATGGAGGCAGCATAGCCCCGGGTACCAATTTCTTTGGATTGAAGGAACAACTTATTTTCATACAACGAGCAACTTATTTTCATACAACAACCAACTTAGGGGGTAACTTAGATTCATACACGGTACAACTTAGGTTCATACAGGGGACAACTTCGGTTCATAAGCATCATAAACATCACCAGATCTTCGAGTGAATATACCAGATCTTCAAGTGAAATAACATCATAAGCATCATTAACACTAATTTTCGATATACAAAAAAAAAAAATTCATTAACACCACCATAACCCCGCCTCCTCCACCATCACCAAATCTCGCCATAGCCGCCACCCACTGCCACCAGATCCCGACAACCCCCAAATCCACCCCGCCCTCCACCGAACACGAATGAAAGGTACGGCTATGAGGAGTAAACTGCAAAAAAAAAAAAAAATTCTTCGAAACTCAGCAGACAAACCATTAAGGAGTGTCCAGATCTTCGTGAAAATATGAACAATTCTTCCCTCAGATCCCAACAGCCCGTCCAGATCTTTCAAGCTTGTAATTATGTCCAAACTCAGATTCAACTTAGGTCCATTGAAGGGGCAACTTAGATTCATAGAAGAGATAACTTAGGTTCATAGAAGGGGCAACTTAGATTCTTAGAAAGGGCAATTTAGGTCCATAGAAGGGGCAACTTAGATCCAAACCCAGATTCAACTTTGGTTCATAGAAGGGGCAACTTAGATTAATAGAAGGGACAACTTAGGTCCAAACCCAGATTCAACTATATATCAACTCATGATCTCATACAAGGAGCAACTTAGATTCATAGAAGGGGCAACTTAGATCTATAGAATGTGCAACTTAAGTCCAAACCCAGATTCAACTACATATCGACTCATGATCTCGTACAAGGGGTAACTTAGGTTCATAGAAGGGGCAACTTAGGTTCATAGAAGAGTCAATTTAGGTACATAGAATGGGCAACTTAGGTCCAAACCAATATTCAACTTTAGTTCATAGAAGGGGCAACTTAGATTAATAGAAAGGGCAACTTAGGTCCAAACCCATATTCAACTTTAGTTCATAGAAGGGGCAACTTAGGTCCAAACTCATATTCAACTACATATCAACTCATGATCTCATACAAGGGGCAACTTAGGTTTATAGAAGGGGCAACTTAAGTTTATAGAAGGGGCAACTTAAGTCCAAACCCAGATTCAACTACAAACTGACTCTATGTATGGGGAATTTCTTTTTCTCCGTTTCATGTATTGGGAATTTCGTTTTCTCCGTTTCATGTATGTACACTTTCACAAAAATTTGAGGGCATAATAGTCATTTTAGGTGGCCCTTCCATGTATTGGCAATTTCTTTTTTCCTTTTCATATCTAGATGAATTTGGAAAAAAGTGGTCCATGAGTGAGGCATTATTTGCCCCACTTACCACTGTCTGGTAATTCTCCCTTTCCTTTTTATTCTCCCCGTTTCAAATTGAGAGTCTCTTTTGGGACTTCTAACTATTTAAAGGGACATGCAATGATTACACCTACAATGCCTATTATTTCCATCATTACCCTTATATTCTATCTACTTTATAATATTTATATTCACCTATGAGGGACACTTTTGAAAAATCACCAAATTTTTTCTTTTATTTTGGAAAAGGACCATCATTTTTTAACAATCTAAAATAGAATAATGGACTCTCAATTTGAAATGGAGGAAGTACTACTAAAAATTTTCTTACTTTTTCCGTCATTAGTTCCTATGTACTACTAAAAAATGCTTTCGTCTTCTCGGAAGTAAACCGGTAAACCCCCAGTTTGGACTTGTAGATCACGGCCGCTTTGGTATTTTGCACGAGAAGACTGACAAAAAGGGTCAGTGATGGGGTTTCAAGGACCTGGCGTACGGTCAGTGATAGGTTTTCTTGGAGAAATTATTCGTTGCCGGTGGGCAACACGTCATTTTTGCCAAGTGGTGCTTCTCACCAATCAAAAACAACCTTGGGGAAAATTGTCAGACTCTGTCTACCACCGTTTGAGGCATTACAAGGTGGTGTTCCACTTTAAGAAAAAGTGTTTTTTTTCAAACGGAGGTAATTTCAAGCCCAAAAATTATATATTTACGCAAATAATTTTTCTATCAATATGGATCTTGTTTGATAGATCTCATTAAAATCTTTTAAACGGTGCAAAAAAAATTGAAAAAATATTTTTCATTTTCATTATATTTGAGTTTGAAATTACCTCCGTTTGAAAAAAAAAATATTTTTTCTTAAAGTAGAACACCACCTAATACAACTATGTTACTCAATACAACGATCCAAACACAACAACTTACACAATTTCTCATATCCATGTATGAGTATCATTTTTTTACTCATATGCATTGACACACACTTTTCTCTCTCCACTAAGACACAGCCTTCTCTTTCTAAAATAGTCGTGTAGACATATAAATTCAAGAGAAATATTTATTTCCGGAACAGTCGGAAACAACTTGTTTACAGCAGCAATCCATCGCGACCATGTTCCGGACGGTCCGGATTTTAATAAAAATTTTCTGGGAAAAAGTTTAACTCTTCCCCGAAAAAGTTTTATTAACATCCAGACCGCCAAAACACTTTTGGACGGTCGCGATTGAGTGCTGTAAACTTTTATTTACGACTGCTCCGGAAATAAGATTTTCTCTGAATTCAAACTATAAAGACTTCCGCTAAGATTTTTGAAATTTTTTTTTTCTTATTCAATTTGTTTTTTTGCATTTATTAGTTTTGTGCCTAATTTTTATAGATTATTGATTCGTTTTGTCAAGACAAATCAGAAAAGTAAAAAGTTAAGACTTTTAACCAAATATTTGTTGAAATATGGCTTTTGGATTTTATTTTGGATATTTTAAAAAAATATTTGGGTAAAAGTCATAATTTTATTTTTTTCAATTCATCTCGATGAAACGAATCAATAATCTGCAGAAGTTAGGCGCAAAATTAACAAACGCGAAAGTTTTTTGAATAAGGACAAAACAAGAAAAAACCCAAAATCCGTTGAGTTTCGCTAAGGGCTTTTTGGGTTTTTTTTCATTTTGTCATTATTCATATTTTTTTCGCGTTTGTTAATTTTTGCGACAAACTTTTGTGGATTATTGATTCGTCTCGACGAGAAATGTCGGAAAAATAATTTTTTTTACTTTTACCCCAATATTTTTTTTTAATATCCAAGATAAAGTCCAATTTTCTTGGCCTGGCACGGTACGACACGGCACAGTGTTAGTGGGCACGGCACAGGCACGGAAGTGAGTGGGCACGACAAGGAAGTTGGCCTGGTACGGCATGGCACGACACGATCTTAGCCAGGCACGGGTACGGCACTGTTGGTGGGACGAGCATGGCACGACACGAAATGGTTCTAGCCGGGCACGACATGGGGCACGAAAGGGTACGACACGAGGCACGAAAAAACAAAAAAAAATTAAATAAATTGTCTTGCTATGTTATGACTTATAATGTCATTAATTAAGGTAAAAAAATAATGTTTATTTTATTAAATTTTTGCACTTGCAATCCGAAAAAACTCTAGAAAACATTCATAGACAACGAAAATAGAATGATCAAAAGACATCAAAATGATGACAGGACAATCGTTGTCTCACCAGCTACAAACACTTCTTTTTCTCACTTTGAGAGTTCGTAGGGTTACTTTGTAGTAGTAATTACATTCGATCAAAAAATATTCGCCTACTTTAATTAATTGACCACATTCTAATTAACCCCCATCTAAATTAAATTTTTTTACACTATCATATAAATAATATATTGTATATTTTAATAAGAATGATTTTAAAAAATGGCACGGGCACGAGAGAATGTGCTTTTTGGGAAGATTTTTTTCCGGACAAAAATCGGTTGGCGATATGCCAGCATGGACACGACACGATTAAGTAAACGGGCCGGCACCGCACGACACGATTTAAAAAAGGCATGACACGACACGACACTATAAAGTAAATGGGTCAGCATGGCACGCTCAAATAACGGCATGGTATGGCATAATTAAGTAAACGGGCACTGCACGACACGACACATTTGACACCTCTACCCGAAACAAAGAACGCAGCCTACAAGAGTAATTTTTAAGATCTTATCATTATGTAGATAGATAGATTTCTGAGCCCAGCTATAGGTACACCATTTCCCGTCCACCAAATGTACATCGCGTTTTTTGGGACTTACTTTGAAGTCCCATATAAACGATCGGAGAAGCTCAATTTAATTTTTTTAAAGATCCTTGTAAAAAATCAGCTCAATCAGATATCGGTAAGCGCTCGATCAAACCATTGCTCAATTCCTGTTAGCAAATTAGGCGTAGAATCAGTGGCGGAGCCAGGATTTTGATCCGAGGAGGACCGGCTTAATAGACATATATTTTTTATTGGAACGAATACTTATTATATTAGTATAAAGTTTTTACTTTTCAATACATTAAAGTTGTAGATTGTAATGATTCTAGCCTAATGCAGTTAAAGAAATACCAATCATTTTGTTTTTTTGGCTATTTCAACAGTCACGTGTTTATTTTTTTTTATTTATGTAAGAAATTGAGAAATGAGAACGTAGAATAATTAATTTTTTATCAAATCAAACTAAAATTATTGAGATTATAAGTATCAATACATGAATAATTATCGATAATATTCAAAATCAGAAGTATAAAAAATTTAAAAAGTTTAAAACTCAGGGACGAGATCATCCCTCCCTCCCTCCCCTCCCCCCCCCCCCCATTAAGGATGGCAACGGGGCGGATCGGAGTCGGATATTGCAATATCCGAACCCGAACCCGAACCTTCCACCGGCCCCCGAATCCGCCCCGAACTCCGAACGGATATTATTTTCGTCCTCCATCCCTGCTCCGAACGGGGAACGGATATCCGAATCCGAATTTGAAAAAAAAATAATTTGTAGGACATTGACATGAACAAAATTGAGAGACAATTTAAGGATGAACTGCACAAGAACGTAAGTGTTGTTAACATGAACACATATCAACAGTTGATTTTTAAAGAAACAATCCTTTTAGAATCACCTCGCTTTTTTATAACTTCAAGTGTGAAATATATTGACTTAGCAGGCTTGATACGTCAAAAAACCAAATAGATCAACGAACCAGTTACCTGTTTCTTGACCATTCGGTTTACCTTGACGAGCGTACGGTTGGTCCGGTTGGAGTCGGAGATCTCGAGCGAGGAGGAGGCATCGCCATTAAGAAATAACCCTAACAGATCGAGAGAGAGAGAGATTAGTAGATTACAGAATGCAAATAGATCGAGAGAGAAAAAAAAGAGAGAACGAGAGAGAGAGATTTTACCCTGGTTGAGGTCGACTGTCGACACTCGACAGAGAGAACACGAGAGAGAACACGAGAGAGAACACGAGAGAGAGAGAGAGAGTTTACCCTCGTCGACACTCGACGTCGACTGGGGAGGGAGATCGTCGGGGTGGACGATGGATCGTGGGAAGTCGACTGGGGGCGTGGGGCTGGGTGTGTTTAATTTAACCCTAACAGGTAACTGGTAATAAGAGGTATTTATACTCGGGCATTCGGGGCGGATCGGATACGGATCGGGGAACGCGGATCGGATTCGGGGCGGATCGGATCGGAGGTAAAGTTATATCCGAATCCGATCCGAACTCCGAATTTTTTTTAAAAAAAAATCCGAATCTGATCCGAACTCCGAAAAAATCCCCGAATATCCGATCCGTTCGGAGCGGATAACAGATCGGATTCGGACGGATCGGCCGAGATGGCCATCCCTACCCCCCCCACACACACACACAGAGCTCCACCTCTGCGTAGAATCGATCGAGCTTTTACCGATATCTGAGTGAACTGATTTTGTCACGCTCTCGATTTTCAACATAAATACATAATGCATTTTCATAAAGAAACATCGCTTATCATACATATTACCCAAAAGAGTTTTCCACCTGTTTAAGTTACAACCACATCCCCATCCTTAAAGAAATTCAACGTTGGCACCACGGCCCAAATTAGCTTAAATAGAATTACAATATGTTCGGAGTATTACAAACTCACTAGTCAAAAGGAATTCCTGAATAATTAGTTACATAACCATCTTAATCAAAAGCCAATCTATTACAAGATGAGTGAGTAACTAAAAGTAGTTAGCTTCCAAAAATATCCTCATGTCCAAGCACACCTTCGTATGCAACCTATTGCCTAGCATTTGAACCTGAAAAGAAAGATTTTGTTGAGCTACACTAGCCCAGTAGGAAAATCTTTATCAATGTTATATGCAAACATGCTGATTAGTGCAATGGAAAGAAAGGTAAGGAAACAAAGCCCAATACTTAATGGTCAATCGATTCTTAAAACAAACCTCTATTCCGGTTAAGCACACAAGTCACATGACTCAACGACCTCGACATTCTGAACTCAAACCGCTACCTTAAACTTTTCCCCAATCGGTATTTCCACCCCTTGCGTTACCGTACAACTCCACGTGGATTACCGTGTTACCACCCCTTGCATCACAGTGATCCATACAACTCCGGGTTACCGTATTACCACCCCTTGCGTTACGAAACCCTTCAAGTCACCGTATTACCACCCCTTGCGCTACGAGACTTCCTTAGCCAAATTCCGACCCCAAACAACAAATTCTCAAACGACATATAGGCTAAGACTTTCCAAGACCACTTTCATAGACGTAACATCACATAATATGCCAACGATATCACGAGTGTGTCATAAACGATCACATAATACAACAATCATTGAAAATATACTTAATGACGTTTAACAAGGCAATTCCATATTCGATTCGTACTAACGGAAGGCCAACGGACAAGGATAACAACGAGGAGTCAAAGGAAACCAAATGAACGAGCTTGAGATCTATTAGGAGGTGTTCAAGAGGGTTTAGAAGTGGTCGGGAGTCGAAACAACCAACAAAGGATCAACAGGAGCAAAACCTGGAGTTAAGCTCCTGGTATCGATACGGGTAAAATCCGTATCGATACGGCACAACCTGTCCAAAATGATAACTTTATGGTATCGATACAGCACGAAATCTGTATCGATACCACAGGGCTTCGATGGACGATTTCTGCAGATTTTCAGAACACGAACCAAAACCAAATCCAACAATCTACAGCCCGATTCAACACCAAAACAACAGACAAACATATAAAAGAGGTCAAGAAGTTCCTACCTCGTAACAATGGTCGAGATTCACGCGTTATTGGACGAGCCCTAGCCTTACGAACCTCGAAACTCCGATTCGAACTCAACCCAAAGATTTCCAAGCTTAGGAACGCGATTGCAAGGTCGGAGGGAGGTTGATTCTCGAAGATTTTCGGGTGTGAGGTGGAGTTTTGGTGTGAGAGGAGAGGCCGGATGAGGGAGAGAAAAAAGAGGAGGAAAATTAATCCCTTACAAACTTACTCCCCTATATATACCCTTAAATCATTAAATTACACATTCTCCCTCAAACTTCTATTTTATCACTTAAGTTCTCAATTCAAATATTCACCAATTTATCCATAATTTCTCAATTAGGCATTTAATAAGTATTTCAAAAATTAAAATTATTCGGGTCTCTACAGATTTTTTATTGCGATCCTTAAAAAGGTGTTTTAAACAAAGAAAAATGATTTTCACATTCCCTTTTGTAATGACCTGCTCCTACCTTGTACAATATTGTCCACTATAGCCGCCCAAGCTCCGTGAACTTCCCACTATGTCACCCATTTGAGAACTACTCTAAGATGAGCACGTTTAACTGTGAAGTTCCAATGAGTTTTGATGCTATCACGGCTTTAAAAGGCCTTCTTTGTACAAGGTAGGGTCATAATCTATTACTTATAGCTCACAACTTACAATTCACTAAGCGATGTGGGACTCGTGACTAGGGTCACCACAGCTTTACCTGGGTCTTTTCTCTGCCATTAAGCCCTAGGATCACCATGGCCTCAACCCGGGTCTTTTACCCTGGCTACGGGGCGTCACACTTTTATGCACTCCATTCTTCGTCTTTTAATGCAACTTTTACATATAATTTTGTCAACTAAAAAACAAGAAAATGAGTGTAGTTATAGAAAAGGCCGAGTGTGAAAATCATTCCCCTAAACAAATAGAGTGAATCCGATCATTTGTGTGGAATTCCGAAGTAGATCCCATGGAACGCGGTGTATATTTGATGTACACCAAATGGTGTACCTGAAGTTTTATGGGTAAAGAATTGATCAAACCCTTACTAATATTCTACTGAGCTATTTTTTACCCTCTTCAAAAAAATATTTTTTTAAAATTGAACAGCCTAATTCGATCATTTGTGTGAAACTCTAAAGTGGATCCCACAAAATGCAGGGTATATCTGGTGTATACGAAATCGTGTACCATTCTCAAATGGCATCAAACAATGTGATTGGATTTTGAATAAAAGTGATTTTTCATGAAACATGTGACTATTCTATATTACCACTCGACTGTGGATAAAAGTGTTTCATTAAACATGTGACTATTTTTTAAATGAACCGTGCTACTGACACAAATAAATTTGCACAGATTTTTTGTGGGGTCTATTTTTGGGTCTCACACAAAGATCCGATTCGTTCATTAATTTAAAATTTTTTTTTTGAGGAACCCCATAAAAAATCAGCTCAGTAGGATACATGTAAGTACTTGATCTAATCTTATACGGAGTAACTTTTATTCAGAATTTCGGATTAAAATTCTGAATGAAAAGTTATAAGATTGGATCAAATACTTATATGTATACTATTGAGCTGATTTTTTATGGGATCGCTCAAAAACATATTTTTAAATTAATGAACAAATTGGATCATTTGTGTGGGATTCAAAAGTAGGTCCCACAAAAAATTTGTTCACAAATCTTTGCAAAGTTATCAGTATCAGTAAGAGTTATCGTTTTTAAACTATAATACCCCTCAACAAATTTTTTTGTTTTTTCAATCGATAATGGTACCACTCAACAATTAAATACTCCTAATATGTAGATGGTGACAACTAATAATTAATGTCCGTACCAGATAAAAGGGAGATTTCATGAAATAAGGGACTATTATTTATTTAAACTACACTGCTACTCAACAGTACTCCTACTTTTGGTCATAAACGCATTACTCCCTACTAGATGGTGACAACTACTGTACAACATAAATTCATGTCCGTACCACTGGGCAACTGTCTAGAGAGAGAAATCAGGCTTTTTCGCATCAATCTTGCTATTGTCAGTCCACTTGGCTAACGATAAACACATTAGAAGATAAGAAAAATATATATTTTTGTGTACCTTTTATACCTTTTAATATATATTCACAAACTTACTATTATCAGCCCATTGGGTTAATTTTAGAATTTTCCTTTTCGCATTTATTATTTTTCATGGGAATGATTTTGCTACACCCTTTTTTGTTAATGCCACATCCTGTAAGTGTATTTTTGCACCAAGAAATACACTTGCACGGTATAGCATTAACAAAAAAGGGTGTGGCAAAATCACTAGCCTTTTTCATTAGTTTTTTTGAGGATTATTGGTTTGTCTTTATTAGAGAAATCGAAAAATTAAATAGCGTCAGCTTTTTTTTGGATTATTGGTTCGTTTCGACGAGAGGAATCGAAAATTTTTATAAGGACAAAACAAAAAAGCTGAATATTTTCAAAAAAATGCTAAAAGCTGGATGTTTCAAAAAAAGAAGAAGGTAAAAGTCTTTTCTTTTTTTTTTCCCCGATTTCTTTCATCGAGACAAACCTACGATCAACAAAATTTCAAAGAAAAACTAGCAAGTATGAAAAAGTCAAATGAGGACAAAACAAAAAAAGTCGGGGGGTTTAATTTCGCAAACTAGGCTTTGAAGTTCCAACAACTACCGTGTACGCAATAGATCTCGAATATTTTTTGGTGGTTTTGAGGTACCACGTGACAATGCTACAGTCTCAACAACCACATACTTTTGTGAGGCTCCGTATTAAATGTATGAACCCTGATGAGTAAAGGTATTGAGACACCAAATAGCTGTACGACCTATAGCCCAAGACCATGAAATAATTACTCAATAGATATCATAGGATGGATCAATAAATTCCCATCCGTTTAGAAAAAGGTGTTTGAGGAAGGGGTCCCCTCTTGTGTTTCAACAATTCTACTACAACTACACTCAACAAATACTAATCTGTCCACCCACACAATGTTTAACACAAATTGTGACTCAGTCATTAAAACCAATGGTTGAGATTAAACCACTTAAATGGGCGCACACACTCAACCTCACCTAATCTGTCTCCCCTCTCTCTCTCTCCCTACTACGGTACTACCTTACACAATATATCCCTCCATCTCAGGACCTCCATCTCCGGCAAGGGTCGTCATCGGCGAAGACAAAACCAAAGAAACAAGTGTACCAGAAAAGAACACCCCCGATTGAAACCCCAAGCAAGATATGTGCATTTGGTGGAGATTTTTCCAAAAAAAATTCCGCATAGATATATTGCTGTGAATTGCAAAACTCAGATCGGCACTGCATATGGCCCAGTCAGTGGCGGCTTGCACGAAAATTAAATCAACAGATCGACTAAAGATCAGCACTGCATTTCTTCGCTTTACTAGATATATTCCCTATATTCACGAGTTTGTTCGACTGAAAAATTAATTTTACAAATCGACTGTACATGAGGAACATGTTTAATTCTGTCTCCTTTAATTTGTTATTTGTAGCAGTGGCACAAGTACTCTTCTTTAATTGATACGATGCTCTTTATTTCCTAAGTTAGGTCCCATTGATGAATTTTAGTAATTCCCATTAGGGGAGGGGAGAGTGGCTGGTGGGTCATGATGTAGGGAGAGACAGATTAGGTTTTATTGAGTGGGTGTGCCCATTTAAGTGGTTTAATCTCAAGTCATTGGTTTCAATAGTTGAGATGGAGTGTTACAATTTGTGTTAAAAATTGTGTGGGTAGAACCGGCCCATATATATATATATATATAACACACACAAATGTTACCTTAATTAATAATATTTTTTCCGTTTCAAAAATATATATATGCACACAAATACACAAACACGCACCGGTGGTTGTGACTCAGAGCCGGCTTAGAGGGGAAGCCGAGAAAGCCGTCGCTTCTGGCCCCCAATTTTTTGGCCCAAAGAGAGCCCCAAAATATACGGTTTATGGTTTTAAATAATGAGTTCTAATTGCCTTCAAGTAACATTTTCTTTGTGGTGGGACAACTTATGGGGTGTTTGAGAGCCTACTTTTTGATTTTTGATTTTCAACTTTTTGACTTTTTAGATTATGGCCAGCTTAATGTATTTTGAGTATGGTAGGAGTGTTTAGGAGATATGTGCAGAATATATTTTAAAACTGTAGTAGTGTTTGGTAGATGAATATTGAAAATGAATTATGGGTTGATTTTTTACCAAGTTGCCCTTGGCCTTTATTATTATGTTAAAAATGTGTAAATAGTTACTCCCTTCGTCCCCTTATTACAGTCCAGTATTACATTTTGGGATGTCCCTTAATAAGTGTCCATTTTGTAAAGTTAGTGGGTAAAAGTTGATGAATTGTCTATTTTGTCTTTAAAAGTAGATTCCATTTTGAAAAGTTAGTGAGTAAAAGTGTAATGATGATGGGTAAATAGGGAAAGTGGAGGAAAAAGTTGATGTGAAAGGTATAATGATGATGTCTTTTTAATAAGTTGGAGTTACAAATCAGGACATTTAAAAAGGGACGGAGGGAGTATTAATTTCTCCCTTTTATTAAGATTTTCAGGTGGTTCATATTCTTATCGATTTCTAGCATATAAGTATATACAGTTTATATCTCTCCTCCTTATTTGGTTATAAGACTCTCTTAAGGCGCTCGTTGAAAGTCCTAGAGTCAAAAATTTATTATAACCATTTAGGATAAAAAGATTAGAAAAATAAGATCTTCGCACTGGTTCAAACGGATTAAAAATTGGAGCACTTCATTTTTTACACTGTTTATATATTAAAAAACATGATTAAAAAATTAAGAGCTGCAATTTTCAATCCGTTTGAACCAATGCGAAGATCTTATTTTTTTTGATCATTTTATCATAAATGGTTATAATAAATTTTTGGCTATAGGGTTTTCAATGATCGCCCTAAAAGAGCCCTATAACCAAAAATTGGAGGGCATAACTCGAAAAAGTCTTTCTGGACCGAAAATGGGAAACAATAATGCTACTCACACAACCTCTCACATACATGTGAGGCTTATACATAGTAGTGTATGTGAGAGGTTGTGTGAGTTGTTGTATTTGAATTGTTGTGTGAGTATCATTTTTGAAAAGGCAAAAACGGGAAAAAGACCTCCGGACCTGATTCTCGATTTTTTACTTGGATTGTCAAAATCAGGGAATGAGGTCTAGCTAGAATGAAGAACCAAATACCCAAAATGGAAAAATGGAAATGTGAAAATGCAAAAATTATCTTGCCAAACACCCCTTAAGTTCTTTGGATGCATTAGGAGCTAAATTTGAATCTCCACTCTTTAAATTTGTCTTAACTTTTTGCAAAATTTCGTTCAAATATGAATATGCAGAAATAGATAGCCCCATGTTAGGACTTCCGCTTCCGGTCCCAAATATCTTTGAGTCGGCACAGGGTTGTGTACGTGAGTCTTGCTACAAGGACCGACGGGTTCCCCACCGAAATCGTACCGATGGCCGCATCGGGTTGTCTCTGGCCACCGGACGGTCGATCTGAGCCGTCCAAAAATTCTAAAAAAGAAAATTGAGGGGACTCACGCGTGAATCAACGGCATCTGAGATGTGTATGGTACTTGATCCAACACCCTATTTTTTACCGGTGACGGCCTGACGCGGCCGTCGGTACGATTTCGGTGGGGACCGTAGGTCCCTGTATCTTTTCTGTTGTGTACGTCTGTGATCATTTTGTTTGTGATTTTAGACTTTTTACCCTCCGGTTAAAGTCATTTTGACTTTTCAAAAACCATGCGCCGTGCCCGTACCGGTCATGATGGTTTGAAGCACATGGCAATGCAATTATATAGCTGTGCAGCTACCAGCATGGCGGCATTTATATTTGTACCTGTTATCTGAGGGACAGGGTGAGGATGGGAGAGGGAGGAGTGTGTGTGATAATCTCAGCCATTAGAATGAGTGGCTGAAATTGGATGTCAAATTAGGTGTCAAATATGGTACTGTTAGTGGATCCGGACCCTATTTTAATACTAGTGCATGCATGTGTGTTTGAGACTACTACAGTATTTAACAAGACCTCCAATCAAGAATAGTATTTTGTCATCTTACGTGACCGAATGGAAATAATTTTCTAACAGATTTTTGATGACTGTGATGATGTGAGAGTCAAATCTGATCACACTACTCTCACTTGGCTTTTGGTTTCGGTGGCCGTAGAATTTCGATCAAAGAAAGATGTGGAAATAATGACAGAACAACATATTTCCTTGCCTCCCAAACAAACAAACAAACATTCAAACAAACAAAATGGGTAAATTTTACTGTCGGCCTCCCCTGAGGTTATTAAAATGACAATGCCCTCTCTTGCTTTTTCTTAATTTCTGACATTTTATATATGGAAATCGACTCCTTAACTTTTTAATAAAGTCCCACACGTACAACTCAATCATCACGATCCTTAATTCCCACAACCACCCGCTGTATACCTCCAAATTCACCACCCGCAACCACCACCGTCACCGTCGCCACCTATCACCACCTCTTTTTCTGATTTCCCTTCACAACTCTTTGTCCTCATGAACAAAAAACACACCGCCCTACCCTAAAGCGGTAAAACCACCCTTTTGTATTGTTTAATTCCACATGTATTTGCACCAAGCACTACTATATATATATGTATGTAGGGCCCTCGGTTTTCGGCTCGGTAACCGGGGTACAAACCCAAACCAGCAGCTAGGATCCGGGTCATGTTCTTCTGACTAGCTCTCTTCGGGAGGTACTTCGGTCGGTGCCCGGACTTCGGTTGTTATCGACTTCGGAGCATCGGTTCACTGCATGCTCCAGTGCTTCCAGAAGCTTCCAGGAGGTAACGGTTATTGTGAGTGGGACCTATGGGGATCATACTCCCCATGCAGCTGGCACAATCATTGAGATCTGCCCCATGTGCTCCGTAACCACCTCGCCCCCCTCGTCATATGTGACGTCACCCGAGGCGGTTATCCGAGCGTACTCACCACGCACTAGCGTGGAGATCAAGTAAACCTAGGTCTATAAATACAAAGTGATACACACCTGAAAAAGGTACGCAATACAATCCTAACCCTAGACCTAAACACCTTCCCTGAGATCTAACTTGATCGTCGGAGGGTCACTGGGCAACCAAAGCCCTAGTGACTTGTTGCAGGTCAGGCGACGGACGAGCAGGGTAGCGGAGGAAGGAACCTGACCAGACACCACAGTCAAGGTCCTGATTAATCGAACCCCTACAATTGGCGACTCTGCTGGGGACCTAGCTATTCTTCATTCAATCACTTTCTTCCTCACAAAGGTTCCGTTCAAAGCTCTCCAACCCAACCATGGTGGAAATCGATGATGCACATCGTACCGAGACCACCTACGGCCCCGGAGATCTCGGGGACCCTGCGTCCGGCGGACCAGGTGCTCTTGGAAAGGCCCACATGTCCGTCGGACTCAGAGCAGGGACTTCGACTCAGGAGGCAGGGGCTCCTGCCGAACTCCAAACCTACATCCGCCACCTGGAGCGGAAGATCGACGACCTCACGACAGTAGTGGAGCGTGACAGGAGCGTCCGAGATGAGTTGGCGGAAATCAAACACCTCCTCCAAATGTCCCCGTCTCATTCCTCCGAAGGCCGTGGCGGAAGAAGAAGCCACCACAGCCCTCCCCGCAGCCGTGACGGAGGACAGCTGGTCGAACACCGACCGCGCCCTTCAGTCAAGGACCGCCTCGAACCACCAGGCGAGGGTCGTAACGAAAGGGACGTTGAACGAAGGGAACGCTCCCGCTCCCCTAATCCAAAGGGTCCTCGAGGGAAGCGATCCGCCTTTGAAAGGCTTGGTGGTGGAAGTGTCTCCGCCTCCTCCACCCATCCAATCGGATCCAAGGACCGTCGCCGGGAGACCACCCCAAGTCTCGCCAACGAGGACAACGCCCTCCTGGAGTTCCAAACTAAAGGGTATCGTGAGCGCCTCAAGGGCCCTCGTTCAAAGAGTCCACTCGTCCACCACCCCAAAGATGGTTACAAAAGGCTTGGTGGCGGAAGCCAAAATACTGAGCGCCTCGAGCCCTACGCCCGAGATAGCTACAAGAAGCATCGGTACGAGAAATCTCCCCAACGGTCAGGGAACTCCCAACCGAAACGAAAGGAGTACGAGAAATCTCCTCAACGATCAGGGAACTCCCAACCGAAGCGGAAGGAGTACGAAAGACGGGACCGACCGCTGCCGAAGAAGCATATTGCGACCGGGGGTCCAGACGGTCTCGACCGTTCGATACGACCCCACCGGGACGCCCATCTCGAGAGACTCACAACCTCCCATTTCGTTAGGGAGATCGACTCGGTCTCCCCCCCGAAGGGCTTCACCCAACCCAAATTTGTAAAGTATGACGGTAAAACCGAGGCATACACTCACCTGGTTCAGTACAAGCTGGTCATGTCTCTCTTCCTTCGTAACGAGCCTTCGGACGACGCCTTCCTCTGTAAGGTCTTCCCTGCCAGCCTCGGCAACCTGGGCCTAACTTGGTTCAATCAACTTCCTGCCAGATCAATCTCTTCCTTCGATTCTCTCTGTGACGCTTTTATGGCTCGGTTTGTCACGAGCAACAAGCATGAAAAGGAGATCGACTCCCTTCTCGCCCTACGCAAGCGGACCGACGAAACGCTCTGCCAATATACCGGTTGCTACTGGGAACTGTTCAACGAAATCGAAGGATGCGACGGTGTCATCTCCGCCCGCGGTTTTAAGCTCGGCCTCACCGCCCAGGACGAGCAGGTTTACGACGATCTCGCTCGGCACAAGCCAAATTCCATGAAGGATCTCATGACTCGAATCGAAGGTTGGTGCCAGCTTATCGAAACCAAAGCAGAGAGGGGCATGGGGAAGTCAACGAGCTCCAAGGCACCGTTTACTCCGGTGTCCGCTCCGGCTCCCGCCTCAGCTTCAACACCGAAGAAACAAGTCAACAACATCAAACAGTCCCCGAGGAAGGCACCGAAGCAAGGAGACTTCAGCGCCGAGAAAACCGTCTTTACTATGCCTATCTACAGGATTATCGACCAAGTAAAGGACCAACCCTTTTTCTCCTTCCCCAACCAAAAACTCGGTACCGAGAACGGGAAAATCAAAAACCCGATAGTCCGATGTAGCTACCACAACGAGCAAGGACACTTTACAACCGCTTGCAGGCCCTTCAAGGCCTACCTAGAGCAGCTAGTCCTCGGTGGCCATCTCAACAACTTCATTGATCATGAGAAAACAAGAGCCCGGGCGCAGAATGCCAAACCAGAGCCGAAGAGGAAATCCAGACGATTAACGTTATCCACGGCCCTCTCAATCCCGAAGCCGCCCGCATAATCCGCGACGAGTTGAACGACGCTTCCTCTTCTAAGCAGGTCATGCTCGTCGGCCCCGAGCCCAAACGTCCTTGAACCGACGACGGATCCAAATGGACAATCACGTTCACCGAGAAGGACCTTGCGCGCGTCCAACTTCTGCACAATGACGCCCTCGTGGTCACACTGCGCATAGGCACCTTCAACGTCCGACGTGTCCTCGTGGATCAGGGGAGCTCGGCCGAGGTTATGTACTACTCCTTGTTTAAAGATTTGAAGCTCTCAGACGCCGATCTCCGTCCCTCAGAGGTCCCCCTCATAGGTTTCAACGGAGCTCCGGTCTGGCCCGTCGGTTTGATCACTCTACCCGTCCGCTCCGGCTTGGTCGTGCTCGACATGGAGTTCGTCGTAGTTGATGTCCCAAGCCCCTATAATGCCATCGTTGGCCGCACCTGGCTCCATAAGTTAAAGGCTGTTGCCTCTACTTATCACCAGGTGGTCCGGTTCATCCGTGCCAACGGACGACAGGAAGATCTGTACGGAGACCAAACCGCCGCCAAACGCTGCTACGTCAACGCTGTCCAAAGCAGCAAACAGACCTCCAGGGTGAACTTCATCGAAGTACCAGAGGCTCCGATTCTCGAAGACGTCGGGAGGCCCGCCGACGAAAAGGCAGTTGAGGATCTTGTCACCGTCCCTCTAACCGAGGATGGTTCCCGTTTCTTCCTTGTCGGTTCCTCACTCTCGGAA
This sequence comes from Rhododendron griersonianum, assembly GCA_018127125.1. Classification (NCBI taxonomy): domain Eukaryota; kingdom Viridiplantae; phylum Streptophyta; class Magnoliopsida; order Ericales; family Ericaceae; genus Rhododendron; species Rhododendron griersonianum. The sequence goes on along the minus strand of CM030790.1, from coordinate 39,041,887 downwards.
ACCGAACGGAATGACATGGTGAACTTCCTCAAGAGCAACATTGAGGTTTTTGCGTGGACCCCCTACGAAATGCCCCGGGTCGATCCAAAATTCATTTGCCATGAGCTCAACATCGACCGAACCAAGCGTTCGATCATCCAGAAAGCACGGCGATCCTCCCCGGTCCATTCCGATGCCGTTATCGACGAGGCCAACCGACTTCTAAACGCAGGAGCCATACGAGAAGTGCAATACCCTAAGTGGTTGGCCAACACTGTGGTGGTCAAAAAGAAGAACGGGAAATGGCGAGTTTGTGCTGACTATTCAAACCTCAATGACGCCTGCCCGAAGGATTTCTTCCCCCTCCCTCGAATAGATCAGCTCGTCGATGCCACAGCTGGCCACGACTGACTTAGTTTCATGGATGCCTACCGAGGCTACCACCAAATCGCCATGAGCGACGGCGACGTCGAGAACACGGCCTTCATCACCCCCCACGGCATCTTCGGTTATCTCGTCATGCCCTTCGGCCTCAAAAACGCCGGAGCAACCTTCCAGAGGATGATAACCAAGATGTTTGAGCGTCTGCTGGGAGATACTATGATGGCCTACATCGACGATATGGTGGTTAAAAGCATGATGGCCAGCGACCATCTCACCCACCTCGCCAAGGCATTTGAGATTCTCAAGATGCATAAGTTTCGCCTTAACGCCGAGAAGTGTGTCTTCGGTGTAAGCTCTGGCAAGTTCCTCGGGCATCTTGTCTCCCGACGGGGTATTGAGGCCGACCCTTCACAGCTCACAGCAATCGAAAAACTTTCAGCCCCCCACAACAAGAGAGATGTGCAGCGTCTAACTAGCATGGCCGCCGCCCTCAACAGATTTATCAGCCGATCTTCCGACAAGTGCCAACCGTTCTTCGCCCTCCTAAAGGGAAGCCGACGCAGCATCCGTTGGACCGACGAGTGTGACCGGGCTCTACAGCAGCTGAAGGACTACCTCTCCATGGCCCCTCTCCTCGTCACTCCTCGGGACCAGGAAGACCTGTTCATTTATCTCGCCGTCTCGGCGCACGCCATAAGCTCGGTCCTAGTCCGACAGGAGGAGTGCGACCATCAGCCAATTTATTACTCTAGCAAGACGATGACGCCCGCCGAGACACGCTATCTTCCCTTGGAAAAGCTTGTTCTCGCCCTCGTCTCCGCGTCTCGGAAGCTCGCACCGTACTTCCAATCCCACCGCATTATCGTATTGACCGAGTATCCTCTCAAGTCTCTCCTCCGAAAAGTCGACCTCTCCAACCGAATCTCTCAATGGGCCATCGAACTTGCCAACTATGAGATTCACTTTCAACCAAGAACGGCGATTAGAGCCCAGGCACTCGCCGACTTTATTGCCGAGCTCACTCCGACCGACGTCCTCGCTTCAAATCCAGCCCCCCGCCCCGAAGCCGTTCTCCAAGCAAGTCCCAGCACCGCCTGGAAACTCTTCCACGGCGATGTATAGAAAATGTATGTTGATGGCGCCTCAAACAGCCGAGGCGCCAGGGCTGGGATCGTACTTCTCTCTCCCTCCGGTGTATTACATGAAAGCTCCATCTCTATCAACTTTCCGGCCTCAAACAACGAGGCTGAATATGAGGCGCTCATCTCCGGACTCAAGACTACCGAAGCCTTGGGATTGAAGAGCTTGTTCTCTACAGTGATTCACAGTTGGTTGTCAACCAGCTCTCCGAGGAATATGAGGCTCGGGACGACCGAATGCGTACTTACCTGAGCTCTGCTGTTCGGCTCCTCAAGAGCTTCCGAGCTATCCGCATCGAACACATCCCGAGAGACCAAAACGCTCACGCCGACGCCCTCGCCAGACTCACTACGGCCTGTGTCGCTTCGGGACACCGCTCCATCTCCTTTAGCTCCATCGACAAACCTAGCTTCGAGCTTGAGGTATTAAGTCATGAGATATTAAACGTGGAACTTGGTCCGAGCTGGATGGATGAGATCGTCGGCTACCTACGCGACGACACACTACCAACCGACAAGAAGGACGCCCACCGACTCCGCAACAAGGCCGCCCTCTTCTGGCTCAATCCAAATGGAAAGCTCTACCGACGGTCGTTCACTGGCCCCTATTTATTGGTTGCACACCCCCACCAGGTCCCTGGGATCATCGAGGAACTACACGCCGGTGACAGCGGTTGCCACTCCGGTGGGCGCTCCATCGCCCACCGAGCAATTACCCAAGGATACTGGTGGCCAACAATGAAGAAGGACTCTGAAGAATTTGTGAAGCGTTGCCAGAAGTGTCAAATATTTGCTACCATTATTCATCAGCCAGCTCGGGATCTCAGCCCTCTCACTAGCCCATGGCCTTTTTCTCAGTGGGGCATGGATATCGTCGGTAAGCTCCCCGTCGCTCCTGGAGGATTCAAGTTCCTCTTTACCGCCACCGACTATTTCTCTAAATGGGTCGAGGCCGAACCGTTGGTCACGGTTGAAGAGTCGGACATCATTCGCTTCGTATGGCGAAATATAATATCTCGCTTCGGTGTACCCTTCGCCATCTTAACCGACAACGGTAGCCAGTTCACCGGACAAAAGTACCGAGCACTCTTGGATGAATTTGGCATTAAATGGGACACTTCTACCCCGTACTACCCTCAGGGCAACGGGCAAGCCGAAGTTGCAAACAAAGCAATCTCGTCAGGCCTCAAGCGACGGCTTGAATCACGCCGGGGCAAGTGGGCCGAAGAGCTCCCTCGGGTACTCTGGGGCTACCGTAGAATGCCTCGGCGATCCACCGGCCGAACCCCCTTCTCCTTGGTATTTGGGATGGAAGCTGTAATCCCCCTCCAGGTCGGGCTCCCGACGATCCGAACCGAAGACTTCGACAAGGCGGTTAACGATGAGAACATCACTGCGGACCTCGATCTGGCCGAGGAGGAACGGGAGAATGCAAGGATCAAACTAGCATCTTATCAGCAAGAGGTTGCCAAGGGCTATAACCGAAGCGTTCGCCTTCGGTCATTCAAGCCGGACGACCTTGTCTGGAAAAAGGTGGTGGACAAGTCCAAAAAGAGGAAGTTAATGCCTAATTGGGAGGGCCTCTTCCGAGTCCTAAAGCATCTCGGCTCGGGAAACTACAAGCTGGAGAAGTTAGATGGTTCCCCAATCGCCAAGACCTGGAACGCCAATAACCTGAAGAAGTTCTATGGGTAGCCAGGCTTCGGTCTTTTCAGACTTATTTATTCGAAAAATTTTCGTTTCTTGTCAAAGTTTGATAGGAACCAAACTACTCTTGTAATGGCCTGATTCTACGATAGTTTTTAATGAGAATTTCTTGTTTATCACTAGTCTAATCTTGTCACTTACTCTTCGTACTCGGTTCGTCGTTGCGTGAACCGTTTTATCCTGACTTCAGGGACTGTCCTCCGCGGGATATTCGTCGGACAGATCCCTCACCAAGTCACCACGGCCTTTTTTGGTCGTTTCAGACTTTCGTACGTCGGCGATAAGGACACTCGGTATTAATCCCGAGCCCCTTACACCGACCCCCCAATAAGTCACGCACTATTTAGATTCGCTACGTCCCGAAGACATGGCCGACGCCATTCCCACTTCAGGACCCTAGCCCTAATCTATATAGCAACGCCCCAATGAGTTGCTTCGGTTTACTCCCTTCGGCTCGGCGTCAGCTAAAACAAAGCAGGGGCATGCAAAAATCAAAAATTGCTAACTACTTTGCTTCATCTTAACTTACTCAATCCTATATTCTGCCTTACTTAGGTTTGGAATAAATTTTTGAAAACCTCCTCGGTTAATGCTTCGGCTAAAATCTGTTGATACTCCACAGCATTTCAACAGAAGCAGGGGCATGAGGCTCCCTTCGGTTACAAGCATAAAACCATTCGAGCATCTCAAAAATAAACAAGGCATTGAAACGGAAGAAACCATTCACTCAAAAGCAGTGAAAAGGATTGCAAGTTTAAATCCAGCAAAACCTCGGTCATCTGTTCGGTACCTACTTACCAAAAACATTTACAAACCCTGGAACGGTAAAATCCAAATGTTCGGAACCGTCCGGCCAAATGTAAAACAAAAGAGAAGGTCAAATCCTAAGCATTAAGGGGTTGAGGGGTCTGGGCACCGTCCTCGGTTGAAGCAACGGCAACAGGAGCAGTCTGGGCACCGTCCGCGGTTGAAGCAACGGCAACAGAAGCAGTCTGAATACCTGCCTCGAGGTTTGGCATCTGCTCGCCCTCCTCTTCTTCTTCCTCGGGCACTACAGACTCCTCGGGCGGCACCTCGGGAAGGACCCGGAGTTCAGAGTCGACTGGGAGATCGAGCTTACTCAAAAGAGCTTCGTGACCAAACCGAAGCCCGTCCACGAAGCGGTCCCTGTAAAGTTCGGCCTCAATCTCCCGAACCTGCTTCTGGTATTCCACCCCGGCTGCAGCCCAACCATCGTCATAGCCCTTGTTCTTAGCAGCTTCAACCTCGGTAGCTCGGGTGACCCTCAAGGTGGTGACATTCTCCTCGGCTTTTGCAACTCGGGCTTCGGCTGCCACCCTCTCCCTGTCTCACCTTTGAAAATCCGCAAGGTAAAGATCACAGGTCTCCCGAGCCACCTTCAGGTCATCCTCTCTCTGCTCAAGAGCCTTCTTCAGCTCATCAATCTCTCGCTCCTGGCCTTTGCATCGGTCATTTATGACCAAGGCCCGAGCACCAGCCTGCGAGCAGAAAACCGAAGAAGAATCACAAATGTGGACTTAGCTGACAACAATAAAGTGGAAAGTAACAAACTTATAGTGAAAAGGGCCTGTGCTATCTCCGCGGTGATGTCCTCGGTCAATCCTTGGACAGCCCTGGAGTCCCTAGGAAGAATACAGCCGCGGAGCATCCCGAACGCTGTACCGAGGTTTGACACGCTGTCCGCCTGGTGGATCTGGCGTCCAGCGTAGTGACAAAATTCCGGGGCCCAAGGAACCTCCGTGGCGGGGACCCAGGTTCCCCCCTCAATCCTCTCTGCAGACCCTCGGTCCTGCCCTTCCACCCTCTCCTCCCCCTCGGAAATCCGAGACGTTTCCTTCTCCTTCCCTCGGGCGCTACCTTCCCCCTCGTGCCGAGTCCTCTTCGCCGGGGGCTCCTGCGGAGAAACAGGGATCACCCCCGAGGTCCCAGCACCAGGTGTACTAGTAGCTGAGCCTCGGCCTCGGCTTCTTGACGTCCGACGTTTGAGATTTAGCACCTCCCGAGCTCCAGGGTCCGACATCTCGTCGCTCAGTCCGGTCCTCTCAGGCGTCTCTCGGTCAATTGCCTCTCTTACAACACCTTGAGGCTCGGAGCTGCTACCCTCGGTCCCAGAAGCGTTTCCTCTGCCTCCTCTCCCCGCTCCTCCGCCTCCCCTTCGTCCTCCTCCTCCTCTGCCCCTTGTCCTGCCCTCGACACCCCTTGCTTCCTCTTCTTTAAGTAACTGGTGTACGAGGGGACGTAGCCGAGGAGCGTAGAGGCGTAACGGCTGGTGATTGGGATTGCGTAGGCAGCGGTTATCCGAGAGCGGACGGCTTTCTCCCGAAGCTCCTGAACGGTGCCGTCGGCTGCAAAGGGATGTCAAAACATGGAGAAATCAGTACAAGTTTACAAGGAAAAGCGTTTATTAAAATAACTCGCTACCGAAGAGTAAATTACCGACCGGGAGTTCCAATCCCAAAGGGGACTGTGGTGACTATATCTATGCTCTCCCCGGGCCCGAACATGAAGTTCCCGGTGACCGAGACATAGATACTCGCCCACTCCTCGGAGTCCGGTAGGTGGTCGATCAGAAATGTATCGTTCCCTGATCTGCAGGAGAAATAGTATCGGTTGTGGCCTCGGTTAACCCCCAAAAGGTAGACTCCGAAGAGCTCCTCAAGACCGAACACCAGGCTAAACTGCCTCCTCAGCTCGATGATGCTGGTAATAATTCGATAAGAATTCACCGTGAGCTGGGAGGAGGTAAGGTTGAGGGTTCGGAGCACCCGACGTACAAATTGGTGGAGGGGAAACCTGATGCCACCCTCGCAGATGGCCATCAAGGGAAAGATCAACTCCTCTGGCTTATGCGGAAGCTGCTTCGATCGGTGTCTTGTAGCAACCGAACCTCGACGTCCGGAGGGATACTATAAAGCCTCTTGAACTCGGCGTAGGCTGAGGGATCCCCGTTGAAGTATTTATCCTTAAACGAGCAGGGCCTCATCGGTCTTCGGCGTCCCTGGATTTCCTCGGGTGAATTTCCAAACGGCCCCGGCCCGTGGTCCAACGTGCTTGGGGCCTCCATCTCCCACGGATCAAGGGAGGTAATCTCGCGTGAGGCTCGGTTAGGGTTGGCAGGCTCAATGCGGTCGACTGGGATTCGGTAAAATCTCTCCCTCCAAAGCTCTTGAAAGATGACTTCTACCAAGGGATCGTCAGAACTACTGGAGCTGTCCGAGGAGAGATCAATGACCATTCGCCCCTGCCTAAAAAATGGGAAAATGTGCAAAACCCGTTAGCTATATGCCTAGGGGAGAGCAAAAGGTCCTAGCGCTCGGGACAAGATGGTCCTCACTCTTCGGAATCTATGGGTTTCGGTCATTCTTAAAGACTCTTCCCTCCTCGGAAAGGGTCCTCGGGGGACTACAACTTTTTACATTGGTCCAAAGGTTGAAGATAGGCCTCGGGAAGAATCTAGGCCTCGGGAAGAATGTGGGCCTCGGGAAGAACAAGAACAGCAGCGGCGGGCGCCAGCGCCGCCGCACACCAGACGGTTGCAAGTGGCGTCCCCGCCCCAATGCGCCCAGAAAACGTTGAAAAACACGAAGAAAAGCACTAAAACTCAAAGATTGATTAACAAAGATCAACATACCTAAGTTTGGTGTAGAGATTCGCTGCCAAGATGCTCGAAACCGTGATCCAAAGCTTGCAAAACACGGCGGCGGCGGTTCGACGGCGTCAGAGGGTTTCAATGACTTTCTCTCTCCAAATGCTCTGAATTTATAGTGGAGCATACGAGGAGTCGCGCGGGAAACGAAGCGTCGCCAACCGAACCGTTGGATCTTCAACGCGTGTCTTCATCAGACGGTCAACAATCAGAGGTCTGAACCGAGGTCAGGCACGCCGCGTACCAAGCCATTCACGCTTCGACACGTGCCCCGAAAGGACGTTTCGTACCAATCATCTGACATTTCACGTGCCGAGGCGACGTATGATGTCACTCATTTCGGCGATGACTGACACGTGGCTCCTAGGGGGGAAGCAGGCGGCTCGGCTCTCACGAAGGTCGCTCGGTTCTTCTCCAAAGCATATCATCGGTTAAAAGCCCGGTTGCGCTAGTCCATCAGAGGAGTCAACTCCCCGAAGACCAGAATGGCGCTCCGAAAGTTGAGGGGCTATTGTAGGGCACTCGGTTATCGGCTCGGTAACCGGGGTACAAACCCAAACCAGCAGCTAGGATCCGGGCCATGTTCTTCTGACTAGCTCTCTTCGAGAGGTACTTCGGTCGGTGCCCGGACTTCGGTTGTTATCGACTTCGGAGTATCGGTTCACTGCATGCTCCAGTGCTTGCAGAAGCTTCCAGGAGGTAACGGTTACTGTGAGTGGGACCTATGGGGATCATGCTACCCATGCAGCTGGCACAATCATTGAGATCTGCCCCATGTGCTCCGTAACCACCTCGCCCCCTCGTCATATGTGACGTCACCCGAGGCGGTTACCCGAGCGTACTCACCACTCGCTAGCGTGGAGATCAAGCAAACCTAGGTCTATAAATACAAAGTGATACACACCTGAAAAAGGTACGCAATACAATCCTAACCCTAGACCTAAACACCTTCCCTGAGATCTAACTTGATCGTCGGAGGGTCACTGGGCAACCAAAGCCCCAGTGACCCCGATATATATATATATATATATATATATATATATATATATATATATATATATATATATATATATATATATATATATCGATATATATATTAATCGAACCCCTACAATATATATATATATATATATGAATCGTCTTTTAACTATCAAACGTTGAGGCAAACCGACCTCAAAGGAACTCACCACTGCAACCAATTCATTAGTAATTAGTAAACCCATCGATCCATCATATATATTTGCTATACAAAAATTGGAATGAGTCAAGGAGCTAGACGAGGAGGTTTGGGGGAAATTTCAATGTTTCTTAGGGACTGGATTAATCATATCGAGATGCAATTGGCTACTGCAATTGTTGACAGGACAAGCAACGGGTAATATTTGATGCTCACGATGTCGGTTCATGAATCAAGGTCGACATCATGGAAGCTAGCTAGCTATGGTGCATTAGCTTTCTTTTCATGGTGATAAACCTCCTGCACCAACACCATTTCCCTCTATAATTACTCCGTTACTCGGTTTCTCAATCTAGAAACCCAAATCACCCTAGTTTGGCGTAATAATTCTTTTTTTTTTTTATCTTTATTTAAAAAATCCCGCATTAATTAGTATATGCCGGCCTATATCGGACTTGTATCGGAATCTTAGCCGGTACAGACCTACTGGTTCATTTTTTTCTCTTGATAAAAAATGCTTGAATTTTAAGATATTTTACCAAAACTTGGAGTCCATTATAAATTAAATCACGTTAATTGGTAATTTGAACTAATGTTAAGGTACGGTTTTGCTATTGTTAGCCTACTGGGCTGACAATAAGCACACTAGAAGACAAAAAAAATACGTATTTTTGTGTAATACACATTCACACACTCATTATTATCAGCCCATTGAACTGATTTTAGAATTTTTCAAATACTAATAATATACTCCGTAGATTGCAGTAAATCTGAAATGATACCGAGATCCACACCAGTGGCTGTACATACTGTCTCAGTAGAGAAAACAGTATGCCAACTAGTACGAGATTGCTAAATTTGGTCACCTACCTGCACGCGTAAGCTCATGAAACGATTTTAGGAGAGGTTGTAGGATTTAAAGCCGAGATACGCACAAGTTGATCCGAAACGAAACGACTTTAGGAGAGGTTGTAGGATTTAAAGCCGAGATACGCACAAATTAATCTGAAACACCCTACATTACAAAAATAATACTCCGTAATTTAACGTGAAAAAAAAGAAGAAAATTCTCTCCCGTCTCTCTTTTCCACTTTTATTACTCACTTTAATCTAGAATAATGCCCCACCAAAGGACAATAATACTACTCCTCCTTTTCTTTTTGCCTTTTTGTTTAAACAAGTAGAATAATGCCCCCACCAGTGTTTGGTTGACATTTTAGTTTAATTTAATTTTAGTAGTGGGTGGAGAAAAAAATAGGATAATAATTAGAGAGAGATAGAGAGATAAATGAAATTAATAATTAGAAATATATAGGGTAATAATTGTAAAACAAAATTAAAACTAAAGTAAAATGGCAACAGAACAAAACTACTAGTACAACTCCAATTACACTGCCAAAAAAACAGTACGGAAAATGACATCAGCCTCCTCACGTCACAAGATGACGTCATATTACCACCTAATCGCCCAAGAAATTTCCCACGAATTTCCTCTCACTCCCATTTTTCTATCCTTCCGATTTTCCTTCGATTTGCCTCCCACTTTCCTTCCCTCACCCTCCAAATTGAACCCAAACTAAAATACTCCAAATAAAACCTCCCGCTCTCTCTCTCCTCTCTCTCTCTCTCTCTCTTGAAAAGTCCGTACTAATTCGGATAAGATCAAATGGGTACCCTATCACTCCCCAAAAAGATATGCGCCAATCGGAAGAGGGCGGTGGAGGAGCTGATTAAGGGCCAAGACACGGCGGCGCAGCTGCAGATTCTCTTCGGAAAGTCCGTCGGAGATCGTGGGCCTGTCTCGGCTGAAGGGCTCGTGGTGGAAATCTCGAGGTCTTTCAGGGATAGCATATCTGTACTGATGACCAGTTGTGATCAGGACTGTGAAGTGTGTAAGGTTCCGGCGACTACCCAAGTGGGATCGCCGAGCTGCGGTGACGGGAGATCGGTGGATTCCGGCGAGAGTAGGCCGGCGGCCAAGGAAAAGAGGGGCTGTTACAAAAGAAGGTTTGTGATAATTGTCTTGTACTAGTAGTATTGGTAATTACTCTTTTGTGAATTTTTTCTGATGATTATTAGTACTGGAGTAGAGTAAAATTACCCTTAATATTTTTCTTTGAACACAAAAAGTAGAGTAAAACTCTTCTTTATTATCGGAATAAAAAAAAAAGTTACTTGCAAGCGAGTAACTTTCTTTTGCTCTGTGCAGTAATTAACTTGAAAACAAAAAGTACAATAAATATTTTTCTTTGCCGTTCACCAAAAAATAGAGTAAAACACTTTTTTTTTATCGGCAAAAAAAAGTTACTTGTAATATTACAGAAAGTAACTTTTTTTTGGCTCAGCGCATAATTAACTTGAGAACAAAAAGTACAACGAGCTTGAAGGAAATTAGCTAAACAACATCAAATTAAGCTAGCTAGCTTCAACGAGAATTTTTCGTTCTACTAGCTAGTTATCCATTTTAATTGTAAATTTTTCTACAACTCATCAAGGTAGTCCGTCCGTTTAAGATACTTTAGCGGATTAAGGGTCTTGTAATTATCTATCGACTCATTCAATACTCGTGACTTGCAAGCGATTCTTTAGAGTTTAAATCGTTGTAAATACAATAATACATCGTTTTTTTTTTTTCTTTGTCATGACCAGTCTTTTCGAAACATGAGATCAAGAGTTGTCTTTTTCTCTTTTTCGTAGAGCACTAATTTTGGTATAGTAAAAACATTCCCATGGAGATGGGGAGATATAGTTGTGATCTTTGGTAAATGATTGGGAATCCATCATTTCATATTCATTGCCTATGGCTATGGAAATGGAAAGAGCACTGATCAGATTGTGCAATAGAAAGAAGCCACGGGTTCATGTTTTAGTTTTAGGCTTTTTTCTGCCTTTATCTTTACTCCGTACTATTTTTGAACAGGGCCAAATTATGTCATTTTCTTTGTGGGGATCAGAAGATGGAATCCAGCTCATAAGAAATGTTACTTTTTCTGTTGAGATAAGAAATTAAAAAGGTGGATTTGGGTTTTTGTGTATGCTCTCTACCGTGTGTGGATAAAATAAAACATGTGAAGCATTTCTCAAATGCAGCTAGCATTATTAGTTATGCTACTATAGATGGTGATAGACTCGGGTTTTTTTTTTGGTCGGCAAAGAAAATTTCATGATCAATATTAATTGTTCTTAGATTTGTGTGTTCACCTACCTTGATTTCATTACTTGCAGAAAGAGTACTTCAGAATCCTGTGTGAAAGTCTCAACCACAAGCGAAGTAGACGGCCATGCATGGAGGAAGTATGGACAAAAGGAGATCCTGAATGCCCAATTTCCTAGGTACTATCAATACTTAAACATTTCTCTTCTATAGTTATATAATAATACTATAAAATTTCAAGAAATATGAATTACAAGAATCTGGCTGCAGAGGTGCGGTCCAAGTGACCGCTACCGTCGGATAGTGTTTTTAATGGTCTAGATTTATTTTCAATCTTTCACCGGTATTTAAAGACTTTTACCGATAAAAGATTCAATAAATCTGAACCATTGATTGGTAGATTGAACCGTACATCCTTTTGCAGCTGTAGAGAAGCCGGATCCTATTACAATAGCCTCAACATATCATGATTCTCGTGTGGCAAGTAATTTAAATCTTGTGATTAAACTAATTAATTGATTACTAGTTACTTGGTACTAATTATAACATGCAAGTGCTTGTGGGCTTATCAACTTTATTTATTGATTAGAACAAATAACCCATCATCATCACTTTATCTTTCAATAAGAAAAGTTACCAAATGCTTTTCTTGGGGGGGTAAGTTGTGAAACTTTATTAGCTCAAACACAAGCATGACCAAGGTTTATTTATTGATTAGAGTATTAATTCTGCGTAAATATCTCGATAATAACGTTTACTGATATTTAAATCAGAGTTTAATATGAATTAATATTTTGGTTGGCAGGTGCTACTTTAGGTGCACACACAAGCATGACCAAGGTTGTCTTGCAACAAAGCAAGTCCAAAGAATCCAAGAGGAACCCCACATGTACCAAACCACTTACTTTGGCCACCATGCATGCAGACCATATCCACTCAATAATCACCCTGATGATCTTCAAAACCCATCATCTGATTCTGATCCAGTGGACAAGATTCTTATTAGCTTTGGGTCAAATTCAATTACAACTGATGAAAAAGAACATCAACATCAGTATCCCTCATGCCGGCCGTCTTCGGTAAAGAAGGAGTACTGTGGGGAGGAGACTGTACAGAGTAATAATCTCTCCGGCGATTTACCCGCGGTGGACCCTATCGTTTGGCCGGAGCTAATGCCTTTGGAGTCACCTAGTGTTTATTCATCGGCATCAACTAGCTCTCATGGTTTTGACATGGATTTGTTGCTTGAGTCCTGTGATTTTGGGAGTGGTTTCCACTTTGACGAGGCTAGCTTCCTCTAACTAGCTAAGGTTTTGATCTAGGCCACATGATCCTCCGACAAGACTTTGATGTGCTCCCGCCTCTCAATCTTCTCTCTACGTACGCTTCCCCTTTCAATTGTTGCTCTTGTGAATTATGATAGTTTTAAGTTACTTTCGAGGAGGTGCTTTCGTTTCTGATATCGTTCACGCTTAAAAAACGTGCATTATGCGACTTAGGTTGTGATAAATCAACGAAATTCTCCGGTACCCATCTAATCTTGTATTTATGGTGTGAGACTCGGTTCCTCTAGCTAGTTAGGGTTGTTACATCGCTTGTACCCATCTAAGGTCCCACTCATGTTATCCATGTAGATTCTTCAATAAAGTGATCAATGTTTATAGAAATACTATTTTTGATTCTAGAACCTCAGTATTTATCATCTCTGATTTCCTTACAAATTTGGAAATGGTTGGGGGGTGTTGTTTGGATTTAGTCTTGATTTCCAAACTTCTTTTGTCGATAAATGCATTTTTTTTTTCTTTAATGAAACTTTTATGGAAATTATTTCACGGGTGTTCAAGCTAATGTTTATGGTGAATAAAGTTGTGCTAATTTTGCACGTTGTTAATGCTAATGAATAACTTATTCACCGGTGTGAACAACTTGTGATTTTGGACGGAACTTGAAATTATCATAAATGGGAGTGTGAAAATAATTTTTCTTAACATTTACTATAATTTGGGTAATTATTGTATGCTCCCGGAGTACTGGATGATTTGCCGCGGATACATATGTTACGTTAAATGCATGTCCCTTCAATCCAATTCCCAATGTCTGTAATTGATGTTTACTTGTTTGTTTGCCAGTCTGGGTTGCCTTGCAACTCATATGTACCGTACGCATCCTATAACTATTCCATCCGTCTGGAATTAAACACTGACCAATGGGAACTCCTGGCTCTCCCTTGTGGAAGATCAGGGTTCGAGCTTCGCTGTGAGCGGTTTGTGGGTTTAAGGTTATGGATAGTCTTTAAACCCCACGTGGACTAATTCACTAACTTCCCCCACTAATAACTCCAAAAAAAACAAAAATCCTCCACTAACCTCCGCAGATATATAGAATATTGGCAAAAAAAAAAAAAAGAATTAAACATTGACATCGTGTTTTGGACCATCTTAAATTATTGTTAAAAAATGTTAAAAGCAAGGAGAGTGATTTTTATGTTCCATAATTTGTTAACCGCACTGCCTGCTCCTTAGGGGAGTGCGAATCCTCAAATTGTAAACTTTGGAGAGTGCGGTTGTTAATTTGAGGTTTGCGAAAATCACTTCCCAAGAATAATCCATTGGATTGTGATTAAGATTTCTCTTTTTTATCATCTTGTCATATGAATTTGTAATGTTGTTAGAATATACAAGAGATAATAATTTCTTAATTTTACATCACAATAGGCCAAAATAGATTATAAAAAAGGAATATAAAAATCAATTAAATAAAGAAATGTATAAAAGTGTCTGAAAGTTCATTACAAAATTTTAAAAAATGCATTAGAGTATGTGTTTTTGTCATTTTTTGATTTATTGACCGTACTGGACTGTCAATAAAAGGCCCCCCTTTGTTCTGAATTTTTTTGTTTATTAGTTCAAATATGGGACCTTTTAGATTCTTAAAAATCTTTAACCTTTTGACTTGTTTGGTCTTTAATGGATTTCTTTTTCAATTTCTTTTCATTCTTTTACCTCTTTTGTTGTCCAAGTCACGGTAAGTAAATAGCTAATAAAAAAGGGTAGTCGAATCATAATACCGAATTGGACCAATTAAACAAGCCTTTGGGTTTCCCTCGCTCGTATGCCGCTTAGCAGTACCTTTTTTCCTTCTCCTTAGGAATAGGCTAGACATCTATTGAGTGACAAAAACAAAAACAAAAACAAAATAAAAAAACAAGCTATATGTATATACATACAAGCACAAAACTTCCTATAAGGGCGCCCTTAACTTATTAAGTTAAAGATGTCCCTTTCTCGACCAATTTGCGATGATCCGAGCCGCTCAATATGTTCAAAACGTAATTTTAAAGGTACCCATGAGAAATCAGCAAAAAAAAAAAAAGGCCGGAAAGGGGTTGATCCGAGCAATTTTTGTTTGTATTTTATCGAACGGTTCAAATAAAAACTGCTCCAATCAAGCCATTCACGGTCATTTTTTTTTGCTGATTTCGAGCGGTTACCTTTAAAAATCACGTTCTGAACACATTGAGCGGCTCGGATCATCGAAATTTGATCGAAAAATGGGAGAAAATGGGATATTCGCATTTTATTTAAAATGAGGACGCCCTCATAGGGAGGGGACTATACATACAAGATATTTGTATATGTGTGATGTGTATATGTGTGTGCACAAAATTGTTTGTTTTTTAGTTTATAAGAGAAAACAAGAGCTTCATGTGTGAAGACAAAGTTGTTTAATTGGAAAAGGTGAAATGGTCGATCCTACCACTTTGTTTTGTTCTTGTCCTCCGTTCACTACGTACAGGTTCAATAATTGTTTTTGTTTCAGCGCACAACTCCGGCCCCGGCCATAGGTTTTTGGCTCCACATTACTCCACTTCCATGGAGAATGTAACACAAACAATGCTAGAGTAACTAATTACGTTTTGGAAAGAAAACTTTTTTTTTAATTTGACGAAACTACCCTAGCTACCCAGTGAACAAAAACCTACTGTAAAATTTAAGAATTGATCGACCAAATAAACATAAAAACTTATTTGAAAAAAAATGTTTGCTCGTGTTCTCTCATGAATTTTTGGAATATGATTTCAGCAAACTTAATCATCACACGTAAGCCACGAAAAAGAAGAGAGGCTATTGAATCAGACCTAACCACTTTCTCCCTTACAAAGTTCCAATCAAGCCGGTAACATTCCTCTTTCTCAAAATTACGTATTAGTATGCTAATTAAAAGTCCGTTTGGACATTCTTGACTAATAGTTTATCTATTCTTCGGCTTTTGGGTTTTTTTGTGAACTTTTGATCAAGAGAATTTACTTCGCTGATTTTTTTTAATGAGAGAAAACATACAAGAAAATGAAGGTTAAACATAAAAAAAGGTTCGAAAAATATAACATTAGCCCACACAATAAGCCAAAAGTATAAACTTTTTGGCTTAAAATCTGGTTAAGGGAAAAAAATCAATAACTTGTTTCGAAATGTATTAGTATTTAGTAGATCGATTTCAAAAGAAGTGCTACAAAACCCTTCCATTTGTTTTTCCATTCCTCTCTAGCCCTTTTCTTCCTTTTTTTCTTGCATTCAACGGAATAACCAATTGCTTAGTTTTTAGTATACCATTTCGGTGACTGATATGGAGTACCCATAGCAGTTTTTTTTTTTTTTCTTGGCTTAAACCTGCAGGAGTTGAAAGACCTTACAAAATAAAACGAGTTGAAAAGATAGCATGGAGGAAAAAATAAAAAGGATAATTCCGTCTCGCCGTAAACAAGTTTTCCAGCTTGTGAATGTTGCCTAACCTATTTATTACCTTTGTGAGTTCCTACATACTCTTGAGTATAGCTGGCATCATTAAATGCATGAGAATTACGTATCATATACCTCTATGGCATACATTAACAAAACCCATAAAAAAAAAGTGAGGATAAATAAAGAGTTATTGATTGGATCACGTGTCCAACTTCAGACCTAAAACGTAAAAAGAAGCCTTCCAAAAACCTCAATACTCTCTCTCTCTTTCTCTCAAGAAAAAGGAAGAGAATATAAATTATCCATATTTGACTGTTCCACTAAGCTTTTTTCAAAAAATAAATACTTAGCATTTTTTAAACTTTAAAAAATGTATTTAAAAAAATAATATTTTAATTTTTTTTGCACCGTTCAAAAAATGTCGTAAAGATCTAATCAAGGAATGTGAGATGCTCTTAGGTGTTGATAAAAGTGCGGCAAGGATAAAGACGAAAATGACATAACAGAAAGCAAGGAAGAGTCACACAACACCACCGGAAGAGAAAGCTAACTAATCAGCTTTTTTAGTACTCCATCTTTCTGTTCCAAGACGTACATGCATGCAACTCTCTCTCCAGTACCCATCATACCTGAAATGATTAATTCCTTAGATGGTGTTTTAAAAATGGAAATTGATTTTGGCATTTCAGTTTTAACCGTTGGCACTTTACTAAATTAAAGAAATGTGAGATGCTCTTAGGCCTCATTCAGTTGCCAGAAAAATACAGGAAATGATGGAAAAATCAACTTTTTCATAACTTTTATAGTGTTCAGTTGGCAGGAAAGTAGTGAGAAACATGTTTTTAAGTTTTCCTGCAAGATTTACTTTCTTGCAAAAGTGATTCGGCCAAAAGCATACGATTTTGCGTCATGGAAAAAGTTTTCTCCATTGTGGGGCCAAAATAATTGACAGGTAAGAAAAAAAGTAAATGACGCCAATATCAAAAAAAATACGAATTAGGTTCTTAGAAATACACTTTGAGATTTACGTGAGCAACAACAATTTCGACTACTATGGTGCTTTCTGAGATAATTGTTGTGGAAAAAGATTGATAGTTTATTTTTTTTTGGAAGTATTTATTTATCTTGTCATTAGTCTTCAATTTTATTTTTTTACTAATTTTCAGTGAGTTTTTGCATCGGCAACTAATCAAGCACGGTTGTTTAATATTTATTTATTTAGTTATCATCTACTTATTTTTTAAACTTTATTTGTACGGTTGATTATCAGAGAATGTCAATTTAAATGAGGGATCTGCATGACCATTCAGAATATAGCAAATTGAATAGGAAAGCAAGTCGATTTTTTCATTTCATGTCAAGGCTTTGCATTAGATAAAATACATTTTTCGTATGTGTTAATTTTTGAAATATGATAGCCTATTGTTTAGCTCTCAAAATTACTTTTATTTAAAATTAGCCATGGGAATAAAAATAAAGAAGTTTTTCATAAGTGTCTTTTCCCGGCAAATGAACCACTAAACTTTAGTTTTTCTGCGAAAAAAAATTGTCAAATGAACACTCATAAGAAAATGAATTTTTTTTCCTTTACTTCACTTTATTTAACTTTATCTGAGAATAACTTTCCGATACAACATTTCTGACTACTGAACGGAGCCTTAGGGTCCATTGGAGATGCTCTTAGGCGTTGATAAAAGTGCGGCCAGGGTAAAGACGAAAATAACATAACAGAAAAACAACGTGAAAGCAAGGAATATGAGAATCACACGACACCACCGGAGGAGAAAGCTACTTCACTAATCAGCTTTTTATCTTTCTGTTCCAAGTCGTAATTGCATGATGCATGCAACTCTCTCACCAGCACCCATTATACTTCTTCCGTTACCATTCTTTTGTCCCTCGTTCTATTCCAATCGGATAAAAAATTAGTTATAACTTTTAATTGGTAATACTGTTTATATGCAATATATATATGGATCTTATTTAATAGATCTCAATGAGCTCTTTTAAATGATGTTTTCAAAATCATCTAAAAAATTATAGATTACAAGGTATAATCAATTGAAAAATGGCACAGACTCCCAAAATAGACTAAAGAATGAGAACCGAGGGAGTAATTTCATTGATATGTTTATTTATGTTGCACAAAATTACTGGAACACTAGTAGTAATGAATTCAAAATTAGAAAAAGTACTCCCCCAAGGATAATTTGATACTCCTTAGAAGTCCCGTTCAGATGACAAGAAAGGATGAGAAAATCAAATTTCAGTTATCAGAAAAATAGTAGGAATCACAAAAATATTATTTTCACCGGGAGTCATTTTCTCCTAAAATGCATCTCTCAAAAAGGTAGGAGTTTATTTTCCTTGAAAAGTTTCCTCCCTCCCAAAGCACTTTCCTCCTCTCGCCAATATCACGTTCCCCTTCTCTCTTCTTATCTCAGTGGTGAGTTGACATTCAATTTATCTTTTCCTAGATAGATTGTTTTTTGAACGTATGTTTTTTTTTCGAGAAAGAGCAAGAAATATATTGTTTCAACTTATTTGTTTTATCGTAGTTTTATGCTCTAATTTTATTTGTATGGACTGAATAATAAACCATTCTTAGTTCGAATTTCAGATTTATTTTTAATAATCATTAATCTTTTTAGTAAATATGGTGATTGAGACTATGCTATAATTCTCTTGCTGGTGGCTGATTATATGATGATTTGGTGATAACATGCAATTTGCGTAGATATAAAATACATATATACTTGTTTATGTACTGTTTATAAGCCAATTTTTTTCTATTACATATTGTCATTGCAAAATAATACGTTTTATTATGTATATTGTTTTCGAAAGCATTGTGATTATTTAGTTCATAAAATTATTTTTGTTCAAAGTTAGCCATTGCAAAAAGAACTTTTCCACTATTTTTTTTCTTGGCAAATGAACAAACTAACTTTGATTTTTTTGCAGAATTCTTTTGTCAAGTGGATACTCACATGAAAGTAAATTTTTCTTTATTTTACTTCACTTTACTTAGGACTAACTTTCTTGTACAACTTTCATGACAACTAAACAGAGCCATAGGGATAAAACTAGAATTGAGGATTGATAATCCTGAAAGTTATTTCGGAAACAAAACGTAGGATAATTCGGAATTAGGTACAGTTAGTCAAATCCCAAACACTATAAACACGCCTAAAAGAAATAAAAAAAGTTTACTAACAAGAAATAAAAAAGTTTACTAACCTGATCGATGGTAGGAAAGACAGTCTCAACTGAACCGGCGGTTAACCAAACTAATCGAAACAATTTTAAACCAACATTTTAACCGCTGTTATAGTCGTGGTTTTTAATTTTAGAAAAACCGGTCGGTTTGGTATCGATTTCAGTTTCACATAATAACCGCATTGAAATCGAACCGTAACTGAAACAACCATCGATCTGCAATGTAATTACAAAAATATCTGTATCTACAAATGTACATATCTATTTAAAACTTCCAGTTAGGCTTAAGGGTTTGAACTCTATGGATTCACTATCTTCGTGTCTTTGTGTTTGGAAGATGAGTTCACTTTGTTTTAATTGCAAATATTACTTAGCTCATCTTCACTTTGTTCTAATTGCAAATATTACTTAGCTTCTAAATTTTTTCCAACTCCTTTCGTCTGGTTGATTAAGGTTGAGTGGTTAAAAACGGAAAATCTCTGGTTCTGATTACGATATTCATCCTTAAAGTTTAGAGCATCTCCTATACCAAGCTCTAAAACTCCAAAATAGAGAATGAATGTTGTTGGGAGTTCGTCCGATGTATCGACCCGCCACTGCGTGCTCAAGGCCCAATTTGTATGGGAGTAACGACAAAGAGTCCACCACATTACTTGGGCCCAATATACATTGAATGACCCATATCCACTTAAAAGGCTAAAAGCCTTATAAGTGGTGAGTCATCCAATTGTATATTAAGGTCCAACTCTTTTTCTGTTTATCCGATGTGGGACTCAACGTTCACACATGTTCTAACAAATCTCCCCCTCATGTGTGAACCGAACATTGGGCCTTAACCTCTCTCTGCATCCAAGCTCCCCCTTGATTCTGATCTACTACTCTCAACCCTATCTCCCGAACTGGGCTTATTTTGCACCCACTCAATCGATTCAGAGTCATCTCAATTGGAAGCCAACGTGCCTAGTCACCGGCACTATGCTCCCCCACGAGAACTCCATTGAGAGCCAATGTGCTCATTAATTCGATAGCACCGTGCTCTCCGACGAGTCAAACTCCATCGACAATGAGCCATCCAATACAGCACTCCAACATCGAGCCACCTTGCTTCATCGGGAGTCACCTTTGGATTTTATACCGCTCCACGAGTGTCTTCTGTGCAAACCCATTCAATGGTGCACTGAGAGTCTTCCCATAGATCGTCAGCCATCGGCTCTGATACCATTTGTTGGGAGTTCGTCCGATGCATCGACCCGCCACTGCGTGCTCAAGGCCCAATTTGTATGGGAGAAACGGCAAAGAGTCCACCACATTACTTGGGCCCAATATACACTGAATGACCCATATCCACTTAAAAGGCTAAGCCTTGTAAGTGGTGAGCCATCCAATTGTATATTAAGGTCCAACTCTTTTTCTGTTTATCCGATGTGGGACTCAACGTTCACACATGTTCTAACAAATGTGATATATTAAGGGGAGAATTTGTAATTTAAATTTATTACCTCTTTTTTTCAATTTTTTGTACTTTATTGGAGAATCTCAGAGGAATCCCATCATCCTTTTTAGAGATTTGGTCTGTAAAATGGAGGTATAGTCTCCATTTTTGGAGACCCTAAAGTAAAATTTGAGACCAAATCTTTAAAATGAACGTCAAAGATTTCTCGATAAAGTAAAAAAGATGGAATAAATTATAAAATTTTCTTTCAATATTTCACATTCATTCTCCATTTTGGAGTTTTAGAGCTTGATTGGAGATGCTTAGGCATTGATAAAAGTGGGGCGACAATAAAGGCAAAACAGTCGTGCTATCCACACAGATTGCAATGTGAGCACTACGCGCGGGTACCACAAAAGCGATTCCAGTCATTCATTAAGTGTAAAAGTTTTATTTGAGTGCTCCTGCGAAAAATCAGCTCAATCCAATAAACGTATGTTTTGATTCAGATTTTGGTTCCGAGTACTTCGTAAAATCTGAATCAAAATTTAGAAGATTGGATCGAGCACTTACTGTTATCGGATTGAGCTAATTTTTTTCACGGACACTTGAAAAAATATTTTAAATTTAATGAACGATTTGAATCATTTTTGGGAACCCTAGTGAGCCTCACATTGCAATCTATGCAACAAAAGTCTGTGTAGACAAACTTTTGGAGTTAGTAATCGCTAATGCTAAAGAAATTGACGAGGCACACCGACGGCTGCGCGGGGCCCACCTCGGCCACCGGACGACTGATATGAGCCATTCAAAAATTCTATAAAACAAACGAGTGGGCTCACGCGAGAATCAATGTCATTCCGATGTGTGTAAGTGCTTGATCCAAACACCCTATTGATTCTCGCGTAAGCCCACTCGTTTTTTTTTTATTTAGAATTTTTGAAAGGCTTAGATCAACCGTCCGGTGGCCGAAATGAACCCCGGGTGACCATCAATGGCTCCCGTCGGTGCGCGTCGTCGGTTTTCGTAGCACTCTCAGTTATTAATCAGCTTAGCTTTCTGTTCCTAGACATGCAACTCTCTCACCCACTAGCCATCAGGTAGATTAGACACATGACATGACTCCAATCATATTTGAAATGATAAACAACTTTCATTAGGAGACAGTGGGAAGGGAAGAGGGGCTTTTTATCCCCAAGTCAAGGACACGTTTTTGGAAATCATAAAATAATGGGAAGGCAACAATTGTCAAAAACATGGTTTTGAAGATAAAAATATCTCTCCCCTAAAATCGTTTCACTTTCATACACATCTCCCCTCCCCTGAATGAGGGCAATCCATTGAAGGAGCAACCAGCAACCACATGAGAGGGTGATTTTGCAGGAACGGGTTACTGTAAAGAAAGGGGAAAAGAGGAGAATTGATTCACCACTCTTGGCCGGCGGTGTCCCTTCGTTTCTTTTCCTTTTATTTTCATCTTCTCTCAAAATTCAAATTAATCAACCCACCGGGTTCCCCAAGTTAACTCGATACAGTGTAACAGTGCCCGAAAGCAGCCATGAGCAACGACTTCCGAGCTCGACCTGACGACCCGTTCCTGCTCAGTTACAACCCGACAGAGCTCCGGATCGCTTCGGATTTCATCTCCAACTGGCTCCCTTTCCTCTCTAGAGATCTCTGCTACCATTGCGTACTAAAGCCAGTTCTCTTTTTTCCTTTCCCATTGATCGGAGGGGGTGATTTTGCTGGTGTACATGTGTGTGTGAGAGAGAGAGAAAGGTCAGTGGTTTGGGGGTTGGGATAGACAGCGTGTTTGGATGGGAAAAGAGGAGGAAGTGATTTGGGGTTGGGGATTTGGGGTTTCACTTGAGGGGGCGTAGTAGTCATTTTACGTGGCCCTTTCCCATGTATTCAAAATTTGTTTTCCTCCGTTTCATGTCCAGATGAATTCCACAAAAATTACTCCATGACTTGGGGATAAAATACCCATCTTCCCACTGTCTGTTAATTCCCCCAACTTTCATTGATACGTTTATTTATGGGGGGAATTGCATATCAGTGGAGAGAGGGGCAAATATTGCCCAGGTCATGGACCAGTTTTTCCAGAATTCATCTAAACATGACAAGGAAAAAACTAATTCCCAATACATGGAGAGGGCACCTGAAATGACTATTATAGCCCTGATGAAATAAACCCTAAATCTTATAACCCAGCCACCGTTCCTTTCTCTTTCCTTCATACGCTGCTGCTGAAGAGGAACAGAACAGCAGGGGAGGGTTCTTCTTCTGCTTCTCCTTCTGCTATCGTTCCCCTCCGAGCTTTCTCCCTCACCCCTTCTTCCTCTCTCACTTCATCTCTCTGTATCAACAATACTCTCTCCATTCCACCGAAGAAGAAGCAGTCTCTTCTCCTTGACCAAGGGACATCGTATGCATCTGGTACGTATATGTTTTGGGTGTTTCAATTTTTTTGCAGTTTTCTCTCTTTTCTCTTCTCTCATTTCGTCCATGTGTCTGTGTTTGGAAGCAATTTGGTTTTTTGCATTGTATGAGTGAGGATAGCATTGTATGAGGGAATCCCCAACCAACAGAACAGTAGCCCATCCTACAATGGTTAAACCCAACATTAAAATTGTGATAATAATAACCATAACTCAGCAATACAACTCCTAGCTAAGGAGGCGATTTTGAAGGATCAGAAATTTAGGCTAGGGTTCTAATTAATTTTCGAACTTGCGGTATAGGTACAGGGGAAATGGTTTTGAATGATTAGTGTATGAAAAAGGGTAGGGGAAATTAGAGGAATTGAAAATATGGTGAGGGAGAAGATAAATTTTCGGATTTCCTTGTGATTTGGGGATCGAGATCTCAAAACTTGCAAAGCCCTGGGTGGAACTCAAAATTCCTCTACTGTGGAGAATGACCATGGTGAATAATGGAGAACATAACCTCCACAGGATTAGGCCCATATGAATATACCAACATTTGATCCACCATTGTGAACCCTCATTGCAATGGAAGTTTGTTTTTCCTGAAAATAAAATAGTTGCTCTTTAAGTTACCTAATGTTACTTCTTGTATGAACTTTTGTTACTCTCTATGTAAGAAAGTATGCCCTAGACTGTTAAGGGCAGTCACCTATGTTTTAACTCACTGAATGGCTGTCCCTTTACCCTTGTGTGTTGGTTTGTATGAAATGTGGTTCTTCTTCAAGTTATGTAACATATTTTTTTTCTTGAAAGTGTTTTTTTTTTTGAAACATCCCTCAAAACTATACACCATTTGATTACTTCGTCCTCAAACTATCAAAAACATTTACTGGGTCTTCCAAGTCTATGTTGTCCTCCTCTCTAACTTGTGTTAACTTGTAAACGGAAAACACGCATGTGAGCAGCACATGCCCTAATTCCCCACAACTAAAAGGGAAAAAATTCCATTCCACATCAATCCACAATTCGACGTGCAAAACCCTCCCCCCTCTCTCTCTCTCTCTTATACTCTGTATACATAGCCTACTCATCTAATGTTAATCCTTGTATGAACTTTTGTTGCTCCCTATGTGAAAAAGTATGCCCTAGACTGTTAAGGGTTGTTCTTTTCTGAAAACATAAAAGTTGCTCTTTAAGTCACCTAAGGTTACTCATTGTATGAATTTTTGTTGCTCTCTATGTAAGAAATTATGCCATACACTATTAAAGGCAGTCAACCATGTTTTCACTCACTCAATAGCTGTCCCTTTACCCTTGTGTGTTGGTGTGTATGAGATGTGGTTCTTCTTCAAGTCACGTAACATGATTTCTCCTGCAAATATAAAAGTTGCTCTTTAGGTCACCTAATGTTACTCCTTGTATGAACTTTTGTTGCTCTCTATGTAAGAAAATATGCCCTACACTGTTAAGGACAGTCACCCATGTTTTAACTCACTCAATGGTTGTTCCTTTACCCTTGTGTGTTGGTCTGTATGAAATGTGGTTCTCCTTCAAGTCAGTAACTTCTTTTTTTCTGAAAATATAAAAGTTACTCTGTAAGTCACCTAATGTTTGTCCTTGTATGAACTTTTGTTGCCCTCTATATAAAAAAGTATGCTCTACACTGTTAAAGGGCAGTCACCCATGTTTTAACTCATTCAATGGCTGATCCTTTATCCTTTGTGTTGCTCTGTATTAAATGTGGTTCTCCTTCAAGTCATGTAACTTTTTTTTTTCTGAAAATATAAAAGTTGCTCTGTAAGTCACCTAATGTTGCTCCTTGTATGAACTTTTGTTGCTCTCTATGTAAGAAAGTATGCCCTACACTGTTAAGGGCAGTCAACCATATTTTCATTCACTCAATGGCTGTTCCTTTACCCTTGTGTGTTGGTCTGTATGAATGTGGTTCTCCTTCAAGTCATGTAACATGATTTCTCCTGAAAATATAAAAGTTGCTCTGTAAGTCACCTAATGTTACTCCTTGTATTAACTTTTGTTGCCCTCTATGTAAGAAAGTATGCCCTTCACTGTGAAAGGGCAGTCACCTATGTTTGAACTCATTCAATGGCTGTCCCTTTATCCTTTGTGTTGCTCTGTAAGAAAGTATGCCCTTCACTGTTAAAGGGCAGTCACCCATGTTTGAACTCATTCAATGGCTATCCCTTTATCCTTTGTGTTGCTCTGTATTAAATGTGGTTCTCCTTTAAGTCATGTAACTTCTTTTTTTCTGAAAATATAAAAGTTGCTCTGTAAGTCACCTAATGTTGCTCCTTGTATGAATTTTTGTTGCTCTCTATGTAAGAAAGTATACCCTACACTGTTAAGGGCAGTCAACCATATTTTCACTCACTCAATGGCTGTCCCTTACCCTTGTGTGTTGGCTGTCAACGATCTCAACGATAATAACGTCAACAACGGTGTTTCTTGTACTGATCCTTTTTTACATCCCCCGCTGTGAAAAGGCAGGCGGGCCGACCGAAAAAGAGAAGGATTGAGTCACAAACACAAGATAAGGGCACAGTTTTTTGCAGCCGATGTCGTGAACCAGGGCACAACCGTAGTACATGCCAATCCGCAATACCTGGATGATAGGTACACTCACACAAATGTCAAACTGTTTTGCCTTTCCTTAGTAACTACTCTTACTTTGTTTCATTGGATATTATATGAACATCGCAATACCCGGATGATGGGTATAGTCACACAATATTTTTAATGTTTTTGGGCTTTAGAATTTACTTCGACTAAGAAATTTACTTGCAAAATTATCATAATTTCCGTTGATGGAGCTTATGTGTTGTTTGGAGTTCATTTGGATCAGCGGACTAGAGAGTAATACATGTCGCTTGTGAATTGATATGTTCCATTGGATATTTTTCAAAAATATCTCTGCTCCCGATATAATCCTGCCTCAACTCCCAATTATTGGAGTCAATTAATGTGTGCCTAATTGAAATCTGGTCTTCATCCTTTTTTTCTTTTCGGATGTGTGTAGCCATTAGTATCGCATTCAACTGGAAGCATATTGATATTTTAGGGTGCTTGCACACACTTCTTTATGGTTTTGTGCTTTGATGTTTAAATTCAATTAACATGCTTATACGGATGTGTCCGTGCAGATGCATGTTGGGGGAAAGTAAAGATGGCTGCAGATCATGATAGCGAGGCTTGGGATTTTCTGCTTGGCCTGATCCAAGTATCCTACGAAGGCTACAATAGTCCTTTTGGGAGCCGAAATCTGCATGAGTATCTAGTAGTAGTCATTGTTGGTTGGGATAAATTGGTACAAGATCATGATAGCGAGGCTTGGAATTTTCTGCTTGGCCTGAGCGCCACTTAACTGTGCCTACATAAGAAAAAAGGAAAACATAATACCTTGTCTTTCGTGCAGATACACATGATGGGAAAATAGACTTCAGTCTTTCGAATCTTTGTTGCTCTCATTTGTCTTCGCTTGCATACTCCGTCTAACCTTTCAAGCTAAAACCTTTATTATCTTTATTTCAGGTGGAAGATATTGATTAATATAAAGACGGTGAAACTCTTGTACAAGACTGACAGAGCTAAGTACAAGATGACGACTGATGATCCTTTTGTGCCTGAGATTGAACTCACATATATGTCATTTTGTCATCATAGAAATATTCTTCCTCATTCTCTGAGTTTGTTAAATCTTGAAGGCAAGCTTTTGTGATCACGTGATAAGAATCAATTTATGTGTCCTCAGTACTGGTTTTCTGATTCAAATAGACAGGACAATTGAGCAGTTTCGTATGAATGCTACTTCTTAATACGTTTTGATGTCTGAATTTGGAAAATATTTCTGGTGTTCACAAATATTACACCTTCAGAACAATCTCTCTCAACTTCGCAAACAATTTCCAAGTCCAACGAAAAAAAATCATGCAGTCTATTGGTTTGCCACTCCTTCTAGCATTCAAGGTAGGTATCCTTGCCTGCATGCTTGTAGATTTTTATAGCCTTCAATATACTGTGGTTCCTTTTGTTAAGCTATACAACTAAGACTTGCTTCTGCGTATCCAACTTCTGTGCTTGAAGTTAAGAAGCCAATGGTGGACTGAAATTTAGAAACTTAAAAAAAAGTAATCCTAGCCTTAAAGCCAAAAAAATGCTTCCAAGTTAGATCCACCATAGGAATGTGCCAATATTATGCTCTAGGTTCAGAACTTGATTTACTCCCAACATTATGCTCTTGGTTTAGATCTTGATTTAGCTCATGCCTTGCTCTTCTTTGAAGAGTTAGCCCAAAAAATAACTTTTATAAAAATAAGTTTCACCATATACACGACAAGAGGGGCGAGTGAAAAGTCATATCACTTTTATGTTTTTTTACCCGTGACACTTGCTCTGTCAGTCCACATATGTGGCTCCTTTTATGAAATTAAGTTGCCCCTTCTGAAAAATAAGTTGCTCTATATATGAAAATAAGTTACACCACATACACGACAAGAGGGGCCAATGAAAAGTCATATCACCTTTATATTTTCTTACCCGTGACATTTGCTTTGTCAATCCACATATGTGGCTCTTTTATGAAATTAAGTTGTCCCTTTTGAAAAATAAGTTCCTCTATATATAAAAATAAGTCACACCTTATAGAAGACAATGGGGGCCAGTGAAGGGTCATATCACCTTTATGTTTTCTTACCTGTGACACTTGCTCTCTCAGTCCACATATGTGGCTCCTTTTATGAAATTAAGTTGCCCCTTCTGAAAAATAAGTTGCTCTGTATATGAAAATAAGTTACACCACATACACGACAAGAGGGGCCAGTGAAAGATCATATCACCTTTATGTTTTCCTACCTGTGACTAGTTGGAAGCGAAATGTCGTAAGTACCTACTGAAGGTGCCTAAAGCACGGTCAGCGCAGATGATCGCCGGAAGAAGGCCAAACCGGAAGAAGGCCAAACCGGAAGAAGACTAGAAAAGGGAAGCTGAAAGGGACGGCTTCGACCCCA
The DNA here is from genome assembly GCA_018127125.1 of Rhododendron griersonianum. Lineage (NCBI taxonomy): Eukaryota > Viridiplantae > Streptophyta > Magnoliopsida > Ericales > Ericaceae > Rhododendron > Rhododendron griersonianum. Next base: position 39,013,840 of record CM030790.1, on the reverse strand, counting down.
GAGAGTCTATTAGAGGAATTAAGAGGGATCCACAATATGCATCCGACCCCGAAGTATCTAATTATTCCGATGACGAATAGGAGTAATTGTATTTTATTTCATTCTTGTATTTTATTGTTGTTGGATCTATAGAAGAACTTTATGTTTTGTTGCCGGAGACAGTTGCTCTGTGAATCCACATATGTTGCTCCTTCTAGTTGCTCTGTGAATCCACATATGTTGCTCCTTCGATGAAATAAGATTGCCCTTTGTGGAACTTAAATTGATCTCTCTATGAAAATAAGTTACACTATATACACGCCAAGGGGGGCCAGTGAAGGTAGGTTAGCTAACGGTTTGTTGGCCACGTATATGAACGAGTCAGCTCGGCTCGAGCTCGTTAAAAGGTTCCACATTCATTTTTTTAAGTCCAACTTTCACATTTGATTAAAACCACCACCTAATTCCATCGGTCCATCAATTTTAAGAACCAAAGTAAGAACATACATGAAGCACCATTCACAAAAACAATGGAGCATGCCTGGAACAAATAACATCCCCTAATATATCAAAGTTCACCAAAATATGAGATCTTAAAAAAAAAAAAAAGTCAATTAGCCACCAAATGCCTTTGCTTCCAATCTCTAAACATATAACTACATATCAGTATTCGATTAAAACCACCACCTAATTCCATCCGTCCATCATTTTTAAGAACCAAAGTAAGAACATACATGAAGCACCATTCACAAAAACAATGGTGCATGCCTGGAACAAAAAAGATCCCCTAATATATCAAAGTTCACGACTCAACAAATAAAAAGATAGAGCTTTCCGAATTCTTCTTGTACTAACAAGGTCTTTCCGCTAGCGAACGTGGGCACCGTTCTCACGACGTTATGCATACAAGAAAGCCAGGTCATGGACTTCAAATATGCTACAAGAAAGCCAGAAAACTCGTAAGTGTTGATGTATGGGATACCCTTTTGCCCAAATTGTACTGAGCGAACTTTGCACAGCTTGAACTGCAGTGAAGAAAACCCCAGTGTATCACATGAATCACAACAAAAACAGATGTTATGAAGAACAGTTTAATATACGTTAAAAGTAAATATTTACTAGGTATACAACCAAATAAGATAATGAGAACACTCCAATGTCTAATAAGTCGTCAAATGATTGTCTCCACAGAGAAAAAACATATAGATCAGAGCAAGGGATTGAAGGAAAATCAATCAGATCAGTGAAGTTCCAGATGCATGGCAATTTCCATCGAATATAAGCTTCAACGATAATGAATGTGGCAGACTAATCAATTCGGCATAGGTATGTTTCAAGTACTAAAGATTGACATCAAGTCTAAGTTAAACGTTCAAAGACGAATCATACATCATCATGCAAGCATTGTTCCAGCTTAAAAGGTGTCAAACATGGCACAATTATTTGGGGGTTTTCTTTAAAATGAAGAATGCACGTGCTTAGACAAAAAACCAACCTTGGACTCCTCATCCCTGATGGAGTGCAGTCGGAATCGGCCCTTAGTAGCATAAAGGAGACGAAAACTCTCATTTGTCTTGGGAATAGAAACAACATCTGGTGCAGAAAAAGAACAATTTAAGAGACAAACTTCGAATACGTAAACATGGCAAAAAGACGCGGTCATTCTCCTGTTTTAGGAATTCTCCAAATCTACTGCCAAATTTTTCTGACATAATTTACAACGAAAGTAAAAAAGGTCAGTTCAGCAATCTCTAGTTGTATACTTGTATCTGCCCCATGATTCAAGTGGTGGAAAAGCATGTCCTTCGGCCGAAGTTAATAGTCTTACTGAAAGATTAGCTTTCAACTTTCAATTCCTCACTAGGATTTTGGGTAGGTAATGAGTGAGTCAAACAACTGTAAATCTCAATATGTGCAAAACAACATAAACCCAACAAGTCAAAATTAAAGACAGTCAGCTACAGAATGGTTTTTCGTATGAAGCACAATCAACTTCCACGCTACCTTCTCAATTCAACTATACTGAAACACTCCAGTCTAGGTTATTATCTCTTCAATAAGATGCCAGGTCGGTGATCTTAACAAATCATCAATACTGGTGACAAAAATTGCACTCAGAAAACTTAATGCACAGATCTCCATGTGGACAAGAGTTACTTTTTTTTTGGTTATTACATGTTCAGAGGAAAACGAACCCTGCCAAACCACAGACTGCTAGTCAAATTCCTTACACTTAATTACAGAATCATTTCTAACATTCAGTAGGCTGGCAATCTCTTTGACCGTATTAGAATCTTATCTCCAACTTCAACGAAAATATTATCACCTAAACTAACTACCAAGCATAGCCTTGCCCAATTCTTTCGTCCCAACAATAGGAAGAGAACCACAACTATATCTCTAAACAATTCCCTTTTTTTTGGTGCTTTGGGAATTCATTTCCCTTCAGTACCTGCCATCACCATTTTTTAGAAAATAGAACATTCCATTTTGCAAGCTTCCTTGCGCAAATATCTGGCTTTTCTTCAAAGAAAGCAATTATATCAATTCTTGTTTTGCTAACATTGTTAATTACCGTCTTCAGAAACCTTCTTAGCTTCATTACAAATAAGTTTCCTATATGGTAAAATCTTTTTAACTCGCATTAACATTCCTTATACTATATTTACAGGAATATGTAAATTGTAAACCATGACCACTTGCAGTATCTATTCCACACTTCAGTCATTGAGAACCAAAGGCAAATGCTTCGAGACCAAAAACCTATAGTCAACTGTGAAAGGCCACAATTAAACCAACACACACAAGGGTAAATGGACAACAATTGAGTGAGTTAAAACATGTGTGACTTCCCTTAACAGTCTAGAGCATACTTTGTTACATAGAGAGCAACAAAATTTCATAAAAGGAGCAACATTAGGTGACTTAAAGAGCAACTTTTATATTTTCAGAAAAAAACAAGTTACATTACTTGAAGAATAACCACATTTCATACACACCAACACACAAGGGTAAAGGGACAACCATTAAGTGAGTAAAAACATGGGTACCATTAGGTGACTTAAAGAGCAACTTTTATATTTAAAAAAAAAAAAACAAGTTACATGACTTGAAGGAGAACCACATTTCATACACACAAACACACAAGGGTAAAGGGACAGCCATTGAGTGAGTTCAAACATGGGTGACTGCCCTTAACAGTCCAGGGCATACTTTGTTACATAGAGAGCAACAAAAGTTCATAAAAGGAGCAACATTAGGTGACTTAAAGAGCAACTTTTATATTTTCAGAAAAGAACAAGTTACATGACAGGAAGAATAACCACATTTCATACACACTAACACACAAGGGTAAAGGGACAGCCATTGAATGAGTTAAAACATGGGTGACTGCCCTTAACAGTCGAGGGCATACAGGGCATACTTTCTTACATAGAGAGCAACAAAAGTTCATACAAGGAGCAACATTAGGTGACTCAAAGAGCAACTTTTACATTTTCAGAAAAAAACAAGTTACATGACTGAAAGAATAACCACATTTCATACACATTAACACACAAGGGTAAAGGGATAGCCATTGAGTGAGTTAAAACATGGGTGACTGCCCTTAACAGTTCAGGGCATACTTTGTTACATAGAGAGCAATAAAAGTTCATACAAGGAGCAACATTAGGTGACTTAAAGAGCAACTTTTATATTTTCAGAAAAAACAAGTTACATGAGTTGAAGAATAACCACATTTCATACACACCAACACACACAAGGGTAAAGGGACAGCAATTGAGTGAGTTAAAACATGGGTGACTGCCCTTAACAGTCTAGGGCATACTTTCTTACATAGAGAGCAACATAAGTTCCTAAAAGGAGCAACATTAGGTGACTTAAAGAGCAACTTTTATATTTTCAGAAAAAAAACAAGTTACATAACTTGAAGAATAACCACATTTCATACACACCAACACACACAAGGGTAAAGGGACAACCATTGAGTGAGTAAAAACATGGGTAACATTAGGTGACTTAAAGAGCAATTTTTATATTTTTCAAAAAAAACAAGTTACATAACTTGAAGGAGAACCACATTTCATACACACGAACACACAAAAGCTCATACAAGGAGCAAAATTAGGTGATTCAAATAGCAACTTTTATATTTTCAGAAAAAAACAAGTTACATGCTAATGCAAGCAAGTTTTGAGTAGAAGCCTTGTGCCATGTGAAGGTTGTACATGAACTATGTATTGACTGGAACGAGGAGAATTGTATCAGGTAATGATCGAGAAGGCAAAGAAGAAAATGAAATTAGAAGTTAGAAGTTAGAATTGCAAAATGATGACATTCAAACATAGACAAACATCTAACCAATAGAAAACCAGAATGCTCAAACAACAGAGGTCAGTATTCATCATTCACAAAAATCCGATTGGCATGCTCTATGACTGACCAAAGAAAAAAAACTACAAACCCCATAAAATGGCAGAATTTGGCTGAGACCAGTGACCACTAATGTTAACAGATAAAATCAGTTATACCTGCATATAGAAGTTAAATTCCAAGGCCAACTCAGGCTTGAGGTTGTCAGCAAGACATCTCCTTTCACACAAATAATGTCGTCCATTTCTCTGATATACCAGAATTACTGATTGCACTTGGCCATGTGAACTGCCCTTAAGTCCCAACTGCCAAGCTTATGCAAAATACTAGAAAAAGTCTGCACCTTTTCGGATTGCACTTGGCCATGTGAACTCAACTGACCAAAAACCGTTATGAGTAGTTATTCAGTCAAAACAGGTACTACAATTGCTTCCACCAACATCTTATGAATCCCACAAACATGCACCATAATTTTATGTTTTGATCAAGGAATTTTCTAATGGAGAGAAAAACCATAAGACGCAGACAGAAAATTCAACGTGATAAATTCTGAGCCACCAATCCAAAAATCCTCCAAGTTCATAGCTGATCTTTGAAACTAATTTGTGTATCTCTGATTTATCTTATTCCACTGAAGGAGGGCCAAATAGCCAATCTCCAACAGTCCATTGGTGAAAATAATCAACTATTTTGGTGACTGAGATTTGCCATGTATTCTAATTCTCTGGGGAAAACAGCGGCAGTTTCTTTCTTAGCGGTAACTATTTTTTGTGTTGTGCTTGCAATATTATGCCGTACAGCTTGAGATTGTACCTTTTTAACGAGAACAATGAGGGAGAAGGCCATTTTGCCTTCAAATTCAGGATATGCTATATGCAGATTTTTCTATGTGGTGATTAACTAGGGGCTTGTGTCCTCTCTCACTCTCTCTCTCTCCACATCGAAAAGGATGATTGTGCTACAGTCTGAAAGCCAATATATGTGGAGGGCATATTTTGTCGAACATGTGGCGGGCGAAAGATTTCAATCAAGATGGGGAGGGGAGAGCGTTTTACACAGAAGTACATAGCAAATATAGGAGTAGTAGACAATTTATTACCTGTTCTGAGATTAGGATTGTTGGAGGCGGCTACTGGTCTAGTAACGCGTATTGATTCCTGTATCTGAATTTCTACAGCAAGCAGAGGTGGGTGAAGATGGGGAACGCACCCTCACCACTCCAGTCGGCGAGTAAGTCGTGCTGATTGATGGTCATCGGTTGGCAAGAGAGAGAGGAGGAGAGAGGAGCAATGAGATGGGTTTCAGAGAGCAACAGAGAGAGAAAGAGGGGGGTTTCAGCTAGCTAGGGTTTCACATAGTGATTTGGGGTGGGAGGGTTTCACGTTTTGGGGAGGGAACAGAGTGAACGATGTTGTGTAAGAGAAGGGGGTATTTTTGTCCAGGTCTGTTTTGAATTCCATGTCTTTGGAATTAATATTCTCCCTCCCATGATTTATGAATTCCGAAAAAGTGGTCCATGTGTTGGGTATTTTTTGCCCCTCTTCCCACTGTCCTGCAATTCTCCCTTATTTATGTTACACAAAATGCCTAGAACATTAGTAGTAACAATTACAGTACAAAGAAGGAATTCAAAATTTGAAAAAGTACTCCTCACTTCCGGAGTACGATTTTCGAATCAATCAAGAAATCGTTGCATCGGTGTATGTTTTGGATCGGCTGGCTAAACAAATACACGGAGTTACTAATAGATAAAACTATTATAATGATCATTAGTTATCGCGTCCTGGTACGTTAGTTTTCGCGGACACTTGCAAAAAATTAAAGTCATCAAAGGCACTCAAGCCAAGCCGCACGCTCATACATCTCGATACAACGACTTTTGGCCCTGATTCTAAAAAAAAAGTTACACACTACTAAAGATAACAAACATTCTTTGACATATGATTTTCAAATGTCAAAGAGTGCTCCTTGATTTTTACTCTATACTTACAATCTCATCGTTTGAACATTTCAACCCTAATTAAGTCGTTTCCAAAAAAAAGTATGTCAAAAGAGAAATGGTTTTGAAAATGTCAAAGAAATCGAAAATGGTTTTGATTGGGACTTTCTTAATTGTCAAATGGAATTAGGGGTTTCTGTAACTTTTCTCAATCTTCGCTGATTTCATGATCAGGAGATAATCAGACCTGCTGTCGAGCTAGCTAGCAGGCATCATCAGCTGCTTCTCTTGTCTCCCGGATCCCATTTATCTTCCATGCCACTGGAGAAAATGAGGTCCATGCTATTACCGCTACTACTCCCTGAATTAAACATCACATCGGCCAAATCCGCCACCGGATGTGGAAACTCCATCGGATCTCTCCCAAACCGAATCGAACTCGGCCCCGCTCCACCACCGCCGCTGCTCGGTCCAGCGCCACTGCTACCCAGCCCAAAGTCCATCGACAGCCACGGCCGGCCGAGAGGGATTGCGGCGGGCGGCGGTGGAGACGCTGTGGTGGTTGCGAGTTGTTGAGTCGTCGCTTGCAGCGGCGGCGGCATGAGTTCCGCGGCGGGCGCGGGAGAGCCGGACGGCGCGGTGGATGACATGTGGCAGGTGTGGTCCCCGCGGTAGGTTACCGCGAAGGTGAAGGGATTGTTGTCGAGGCGCTGGACTTGCTTCTTGGCCTGGCAGTCGTAGAGTTTGGAATGGGTGCATCTGTAGTAGCTCCTAATTAATACCACCAACAGTTTTGGGATTAATCATTTGTTTAAGGAAATTGATTTTGACACTTCAATTTTTACCACTGGCACTCCACTTTGTGTGTTAATCATGTGATAAAATAAAACTAAAAGTAGAGTGCTATTAGCTAAATTTGGAGTGCTAAAATCATCTCCTTTGTTTAAATGGGAGAAATTAGAAAAGTATATAACGGGAGATCAAAGTTGAAAAAAATTAATATAAAACGACAAATATATCAGTTGTTTGTTATTTTTTGGTCTTTCATAAACTTTCTTTGTTTGGTTTTTGGGTATTAGTTTTTACTTTTGAGATTTCGCTCGTCGAGAAGAATGATTAAAATTCAAAAAAAAAACACAAGTATAATAAAAATTCAAAAAAAACAAAAAATTAGAGAGAATGAGGGCACTTGAATTCAAATACATAAGACGACATGTATTTGGATAATAGCCCCATTTATTCAAACTTTACAATTAAGACTACTCTGTCATAAAGGATGATATTTTCAAGACAAACATCATCAAATGGACGTACGAGAGTAGAATGCCCTATCTACCACCCATTTGTGTTGATCTCATACCAATAGGTGATGCTGAGAGATCCATGTAAATGGATAGTTTTGAATGGATGGAGTTGGGGCATATTGCTCCTCACCGATTTGTAGACACTATACCCTACGTTCTAAAATATTGGCCAGTTATTTCTTTGTTGGATGTTCTATAACCTTTGTTCACATTCAAATTCAGTCACAAAAGTACCCCAAAAAAATGCATTAGATATTTAAAAGTAGTACATCATCGTATTTTTAAAAAGGAAGATAATTTTGAAAATTCATATCTTTCGAAAAGTAATGATCATTCTATTTCTGTAAAATTAATTTTTGATTTTCGAAAGAGAAAACATCAATTTGAGGCAGCGGAAAATGTTACTAATTAAGAGGAGTCAAGACAGATTGTGTAGGCCTATGCAAGGTCAACTTTTGGGGCCCTGAGCTAGCTCGAACATGAGGCCCCTACATATGTAGAATGGAAATTGCAAACCGTCAAATTAAAAGTTGTTAGCCTCCCTTTGTGTGCAAAAAGTATTATAATGGGTTTTGAAGAGTAATATGTATTGAGACAGAAAACTTCCATGAAGGACGCCTTTAACTTATTAGGTTAAGGACGTCCCTTTCCTGACCAATTTGCGATGATCCGAGCCGCTCGATATGTTCAGAACGTGATTTTAAGGGTACCCGCGAGAAATTAGCAAAAAAAAAAGACTGGAAAGGGCGTGATCTGAGCAGTTTTTGTTTGTATTTTATCGAACGGTTCAAATAAAAACTGCTCAAATCAAGCCATTTCTGGTCATTTTTTTTGCTGATTTCTCGCGTGTACCTCTAAAATCACATTCTGAACACATTGAGCGGATCGGATCATCAAAATTTGATCGAAAAATATGAGAAAAGGGGACGTCGGTATTTTATTTAAAATGAGGACGCCCTCATAGGAATGGGACTCCGTATTGAGATAGGATCTTTTGGTTTCATATTCAACAAAACAAGTGATATCCATATTTCATACATAAATTTAAAAGATGACAATACAAGAATTTAATATGTGTGTATTTTATATTTTAGCACATGCAATTCGATTTTCAAAGAAATAGTTATGTTTATATGTTCGGACTCTCCATCAATAAAAGTAGTTCTGTTTATGACAAACACCACGAATAATCTATTCGAGTGGTCCACGTCTTGGCTTGACCGTGTTAAAATAACAAATCTTGAAATCACATATAACGTGCTTAGTTTGTAATAGGGGTCAATATGCAAAGGTTGACGACTTCAAGTCCTTGGTCGAAGACTTGAGAAAACGAGAGGAAGAAGGAAAAAGTCATGCAGGGGGGCATTTCAGCAAAATTATGTTACCGCGGGAATGTTGACCCGAGAATCTCCTTTTGACCGTATTTTCTCCACGTATAACCATCCTCTGGCGGAATCTCCGTGTTCCCCATCCGAGGTGCCGGCATCATGACCGTTCGTTTGTCCGCGTCATTCCTCCTGCATTAATTTCCAACGACAACGATGAAATTAATTAGCGGTCGCCGGTCAGGACACAATATCATTGGTGGAGCCACGTGGTGGGACGGTGGGGTAGGTGCAGGTGCCATCCCACCTCGGCATCAAGCTATTAGTAATTCTGTTATGCAATTAGGCTAAGTTTCATTTAGCTTTTAGCATTTTTCAAAGGTTGTCTTTATTAAAAAAAATCGCGTTCATTAGTTTTGCGCCAAATTTTCATGGATTATTGATTCGTCTCGACGAGAGAAATCAGAAAAGTAAAAAAATTACTTTTACACAAAAGTAAGTATTTCGATAAAAGGAAATTTTTTTTTTTACATTTTTGATTCCTCTCGTCGAGACGAACTAATAAACCACAAAATTTTGGCGCAAAACTAACAAACGTAGATTTTTTTGAATAGGGACAAAACTTTCAAAAAAAAAAATCTTTTAACTAAGTGAAACTCAGTCTTACTGATATTAGAACAAATTCATAATTTATACAGCAAATGTAAGGTTCTGTTTGTATCTAAAAAATTAATGAACGATTTAAATCATAGTAATAATATGTCAATGATTTTCATTTGAAGGACCAAAAGAGAGTTAGACCAATCTTTTTAACAAAAGAAAGCCAACTACAAAATTTAATTACATGAAGATATATGTAACCTTCACCTTCGCACTTTTTTAAAAATAGCATGCAACAAAAATGAGAATTTCTATCGAACATTAATCTCATTTTTTAATTTAAATCCTAACTCGGCCATTGCACAACATGTCGAGGGTTTTGAACTTCCTCTTGAATTCTCGTGTGTGACAGGGAGGTCTAGAATGTGATCAAGATTAGCTTAATTACAAAGAAAATTGATCTCAAATGAACTTTATATAATTTAGCAGATCACTAGTTCTTTAAAGTGGGATAAATTTTTAGTATGCATCACAAGCCAAACGAGCTGGGTAATAGCTTATCATAATTTTTTTTACAACTTGGCAAACTTTAAAAAAAAATTCAAACTTGGGTATTTTGTTTAAGTTCGAACTCGAGTAGCTTGTTTTGTTTATCAGATTTATATTCGATCCAAGAGTGCATATCTATACGTAGAATTGATCTAAATTGCCACACTCTATTCTCGTTTGGATTGGAAAGGCAATCTAAAAATTACATTATGTGTCTTAGATAATATAATGTTACCTTCTTCTCGACCTTTGCAAGGACGAAGCACCCCCGCTGGAATCCGCCACATCCATCGGCTGAGCCTCCCCTCCACCGCCACCGAACCGCGTCGAACCCTCCACATCTCTTCCACCCAACCTTGCTTGATCATCAGCAAAAATCTGTGTCTGAAGTAACAAACTCATGGCTTGCGACCCACCGCCGTATCTCAGCCACTCCTCCACCATTCCTCCACCGATCTCGGCCGCCATTTCCAACTCTTGACTGGTTTGTCCAGCATCAGACGTCGAGCCCTGACTGTTCAACCGGTCTCTAGCCTCGCCGAAAACTCTCACGATCTCGTCGCACGACTTCAGCAGAAAACCCGGGTCGTTGGAAAGAGCCGGCAGGTTCAACTCAAGGACTCTGGCCAACTTGCACCCATGGATGATCAGCGAATTGATCCCCTCCATGTCTATTTTCTTGCTGTTTAAGTTTCTATTTTTAGGGTTTGATGGGGTTGGTTGAACAGCACGTATATGGTGGTATATATACATATGTATATATGAGGTAATTAATTTTGAAAGGGGTAAAAAAGGTGTTTTAGAGTAGGTTTCTGGGTTAGTGCGAAGTGGGAGAAATTAGAAAACATTTTTTAGGGGGCCGGTAAGAGATTCAAAGTATTTGTGTATCTCAAACACGGTACAAAGAAGAAGAAGAAGCTTGGAAAATACGACTGGGTCGTGGTCCGATGACCGGCATTCAGCATCCACCTTTTTTTCCTTGAAGTCTACTTGGAGACCCCCCCCCACTCATTGAAATCAACCTTCGTAATACCAGAGAATTTTCTTAGGTTTGAAGGTACGACTCTGGGTACTGTGGCAAAGTTTGTTCTAATTGTTATAGTGGAAGAGGAATCAAGGAAAAAGGAGAATTTAGTACACCATTGTCAGTTAAATTGATTGATAGTAGTATATGTTGGACAAACATTTTTTTTTTTTTTTATCGGCAAAAGATAAAGATTTATTAACTCCAAACACAAAGTACAGAGCTAATATGATCATGGATACACCGGCCTGACCATTTATGACCCTCATTTCCTAACCACATGGAGGAAAAACTGATTTGAACCCAACAGGCTGAGCCCAAAACCGGAGGAAAACACCTAAAAATCCCAGGTTGGAGAGACACCAACCCAGAAACAAACATTTTGGATATATGTTGGACAAACATTTTGGATATATATAGTAATATTTTATTCTAAGTTTGAATGAAAATTGATTTGATTTGGAGTTGTATTTTTTTTCATTGGGACTTGTTCGTCGTGGACGGATGCGCCTTTTACAAACAAATGTGTCTCTTTTTCATGGTGACTATTCGTAGAGTCATTAGCTGCTCTATAAATATTACATCCTTCATTCTTTTCGGTAATTGATTTTTTTTTTCCTCCCATTCGAGTCTATACGTAGGAGAGAGTACAAAACAAAATTTTGGTTCAATAGATCCACCGATTTAGTGTTGCTTTTGTGGGTCACGCATTCGATCGAGTGGTGCTAGGGATAGACGTCCATGAATGAATCTGTCTTAAGTACAGAGTATCACACTCCCCTTGATTGCCAATTTGTTTGTATCGATTTTCAGGTTTTGAGTTCTAAATTTATTGCACTCATATTGTTGGTTTTATCACATAAAATAACCATGTTATTCCAACAATCTTAAGACAGAATCGTTTACTTTTTGTGTTTAAGGCTACGTTTGTTTGGGCATAAAAATATTTTTCTATAAAATATTTTCTAGTATTTTTGGTGTTTAATTGTATAAACTGCATAAAAAAAATGTTTTACAAGTAAAATATTTTTCACCAATGAAAGGATGAAAAATGAGTTTCCCTGAAAAATTGCGAAAGTAATTTTCCAAACACCAGTATTCCCTATCAAATAGGAGGTGTCAAATAGGGGGCCAGAAAGAATAAATTAGACCGCCACATTTACCAAGTTTTTTTGATCCGCACATATACCAAGTTTGAAGTAGTAGTATTGCCAAAACTTCCCATCGCACGGATACACAATAATAAAAAAAATAAATAAAAAGGGAGTATAGTTTTTTTTTTATCATTAAAAGGGAGTATAGTGGACCATGAAAAATATAAGTACGGCTCGAATAGACAATCATATACTCCTACTATTGAACTAGCTAGAAATAACCACATTGCAAACTAGTAATTCTTTGTTAATTTGTTTTCTGGCACTCGATACAGCTGGGTGAAAGTTACGTAACACGTTAACTTAAAGTTTTAGGGAAAATGACGGCTAAGGACGTATTTTGATAATTAATATCCGTCAAGGTCATTTTCAGCATTAATAAATGTTCTCAGGATGTCTTTGGCAGATATTAATTATCAAAACACGGACCGTCATTTTTCCAAAGTTTTAAGACTTTCGACTTTGAAAATGGTTTTAATTAGATTGGAAAATATGGTAGTACTCCGTAATACCCAACCAAATCTCTTAAATGCCCCAAGGGAAAATTAAATAGGTTTATAACTGGTCAAAGTACCAACCGGGCAAGAAAATATGGTATAGTACTAATTAATGCCCAATCAAATCTTAGATGCCCGAAGGGGAAATTATGAACCGTGCTATTGGTACCGATCAAAAGCATACCGATAGGGTACCGACGGGTACGTGGGTGTGAGAACCCACCATGGGAATCAAAGTCTCACATCGATGGATTGTGGGAAGTTGGTATGGTATATAACGGGACACGTTGAGCTACTGTATAACTTGATGTTAACTTTTTGAGTTACGTGGTTAGGCTAAGAGTTAAGCAGGTCAGCTGGCGCGAGTTGTTACAGGTGGTATCAGACGCGGGTTGTGACAGGTGCTCTCAGAGCTTGCACCAACCGGAAGTGTAGGGCGAGTCCCCTGAGGAGACGTGCTTGGGTGGGCCCGACAAGTGAGGAGCTTGAGGTGTTTGTTGTGCTTGGGTGGATCCCACATGAGACAAGCTTGAGGTGCTTGCCATGCTTAATCGGGGACTTATCCTACATCGCTTGGTGGGTGGATATGATGGACCACGTGGTGCAACGAGGACGTTGCAGCCAAGGTGAGGAGACTGTGAGAACCCAACATGGGAATCAAAGTCCCACATCGGTGGATTGTGGGAAGTTGGTGTGATATATAACGGGACACGTTGAGCTATGTATAATTTGAGGTTAACCTTTTGAACCACATGGTTAAGTTTAGAGTTAAGCAGGTTAGCTGGCGTGGGTCATGACAGCGGGACCCACTTTGGGTTACACACAGGTGATCCGAGCCGTTCAATAATTCAAAAAAAATCGAGTGGGCACTGAAAAATCAGTATAATCCAACATGTGTAGGTGTTGGATCCAATTTTCTATTTTTTTTTCATGATTCAGATTTTGGATCCTGAAATCTGAACGAAAAATGAAAAATTAGACTGAGCACCTACACATATCAGATGGAGATAATTTTTCACAAACCCATTTGGGTTTGTGTTTTTTAAATTATTAAATGGTTCGGATCATCCTTCAAGACCCTAAGTACGAGGGCCTTGTGTGCCCGTTAGTACTCCCCATCGGTATGCTATTGTACGGTCCCCTTAGCTTTACTAGGAAATTAAGTAGGTTTATAACAGTAGTCAAAGTGCCAATGAGCTATAGCCCAATTGGCATATTCTGGTACTCCTCATGTGGGAAGCCAGCGTTCGAGCCCCGTGGATTTTTGGAATTTAGGTTTATAGATAGCGTTTGAAATCTCTTGTCCTACTAAAATCTGGCTAACCCCACCAAAAAAACAAAGAACACTTGTCAAAGTAGTATGGTTAACTAATTACTCCTATGTAGTACAAACTATATAGCATAACAGCTTGCACGGACTGGCAGAAAGCTAGGAGTCTAACACAGAAGATAATGAACATCTTGGACTTTATCCATCCAAACCCAGAGCACATATCAATCAAAGTTTACAGCATTTGTCACGACCCTCAACCAGGGGGTCAGCAATCTTAACCGGCCAGTGGCCCCTAATGCCAAACGACCAAATTATCAAAGATGAATAACTAGGTTTGTAGAAAAAAGAGCGCGCTAAATATTCCAAAATAGGCTATATTGAAATTGCATCTTGTCCAAATTCAGACCAATCTAAGAATTTTTCAAATTTTGACGTGGCTCAAAAAACAGGTAATTTTTGCTGGGCCTTTATTACTTTTTTAGTTTCATCAGGATTCTTATTAATTAGTTGGAACTACCAATTATATATCTTGGTAGAAATTTGATATCTTTATTTCAATCTCAACAAATCATTCTTTATATGGAACCGCAGGTCTACTTTATAATTACTACTGGAGTAGTGTTTATTTGTGGTGCACAATTTTGTAGAATCCAGGTAGTGGTTATGATCGATTCGATCGAAAAGAAAGAATAGTGCGTGTCTTTTTCGTTTGGGATTTCCTGGAAAAAAATCGTTGTGTCTTCCTCCGATATCTTATAAAAATATAATCAGTCCCTAATTTGGCATTTCCACAGACCAAACAAAAATCAGACCGAACCAAACTGTTCTATTTCTATTATTATTGGGCCAAAAAATTCACAACCTTGGGCTAGTGCCCTTTAAAATTCAATCCATAGCCAGGCCCCACAATTTTTCTGCTCAGAGGGCCCTTAACATATATTAACGCGTCGTTCTTTTACAAAACTGAAACTGAATTGGTTCAATCATTTTTTTGACATTTCAAACCAGACTGGCCCAACAGTTTGGAAAAAACCAAACCAAACCAATTTTCCAGCCTTCGGTCTGCAACGGGAACGAGTTCAAGTTGGCACGGCAAGTCCATCCAGGAGAGTTTGCTCTGTGTCCATAAGAGCTGTAGGCTTAAGCTTACTGGCGCACGCAGGTCTTGTAGTGTCGCGCGCGGGTGTGGTCAGTATGCAGTGACTTGATCAGTGCATATTGGTTTCTTCCTTCGCATGCCACTCCAAGGCTGTGTCTTCCAGTCTGTTTAAGATCCCCACAGCAGTCTGTTTTCATCATATACTAACTGTTTCAATAGAGCAAGCATGTTGTCTATCACATCCTGCAAATATGTTACAATTTAATCCCCAATTAATTGTTCCTCAGCCCTAATTGGCTAAAAATCGATTAATACGCAATGTTTTCAAAATGCCTAAATAGAAACCAATCTCCGGATTGGGCCAGAGGGGTGCCTTAAAACCCTTCCCCTCTCGTAACCTGGCTCTCGAACCCAGATATGGTTATGACGGATTAGTGCTTTCACTCACTACAAGAAAATGCAGATTTGGCGACACAACAAAGTACATCGGCAAAAGTGTATATGGGTTGGCAAAGGTTTTCGCCGACGAAAATTTTTGTGTCGGCAAGCTGTCGGCGTTGATATGTCGGGTAAGGGTTTCGCCGACGTGAATTATCTTTCATCGGCAAAAGTATAGTTTCAGCGATGCAAGCTTGCGTCGGCATATCTATCGGCAAATGGTATTGCGTCGGTAAAAGGGATTTTAAAATCAAAGAGTGTGACACTTTTGCCGATGAGATTTTTGCGTTGCCGAAAGTCAATTTTAAAAAAACGTACAGCTACTGGTGCTATTGTTGTGCTTTCGCGTACCCTGTGTTTCGAACTCAAGACCTCATAATCTCTACATCACGCGTCTACCAACTGCACCAACTTACTTTCCGTTAATAATATTGCAATATCAAATATATATAACCTACATATACAGTTTTTTTTTATCCTTACATATACAGTACATATACAATATTTTACACTAGATACATTATTACATACTCTTATATCTTTTAGGCTTCGTTTGGCATTTTAATTAAAGCCAAAAAAACTTTTTTGTCCTTATTCAAACAAAATTCGCATTAGCTAGTTTTTCGTCGATTTTTTAAAAATTATTGGCCTTGTTCGTTTTACCATATTTACTTTGCTTTCCAATCATATTACCCTATATATTTCTCTAATCATTACCTTATTTCTTCAATTATTAATTTCATTCATTTTTGTCTCTATCTCTCTCCACTCATTACCCATATTTTTAATCATTATCCTATTTCTCTCTCTACTTACTACCAAAACTAAAATACCCAAAGTTACAAAACGAACAAGGCCATTGCTTCTTTGTGACGAGAGGTATCTAAAAAGTAAAAAAATTATGATCAAACCCCAATTTTTTTGAATAAAGACAAAAAAATAGTTTATTGGCTTTACTTTTTATCTTTATTCGAAAAAATTAGATTTTAATCATAATTTTATACTTTTTAGATTCGTCTCGTCATGAAGAAGCAATAATCCTAAAAAAATCGACAAGAAACTAACAAATACGAAATTATATACGTACCTTATATTTACGACATAATATTGTCTATACATACAAATAACACAAACACACACACATATATGTATATACTCCCTCTGTTCCACAAAATTTTTATTGTCCACAAACTTAGAACGTAAAAAAAAATATTTTTTGAAAAAAAAATCAAACTTTCTTTTTTGCAAATTAATAGATATCCATGTGTTCTTCAATTTTTTTGCCAAAAAAAAAAAATTTCAACTTTTACTTTTGCCGACACAAAGATTTCATCGCCGAAAGATTTATCTTTTGGCGATGCACATTCTATCGCCAAAAGTAACTATCACCGACACAAAAATGTCGTCGCCAAAATATTCAACTTTTGCCGATGCACATTTCATCGCTAGAAAAAAATTTCATCGGCAAATATTTCGCGGGAGAATATTTCCCGCCAACCTTACTTTTGCCGACAACATTGCCGACGCACTTCTTTTCGTCGCCAAAAAATTTACATTTACCGACACAAAACAACTTTTGCATCGGCAAAAGCATACTTTTGCCGACATAAAATGCATTGCGTCGGCAATCAAGTCGCCTTTGGTGCATTTTCTTGTAGTGACTTTTTCAAATCAAATAAGCGCGGCAGGTGCTTCGAAATACGGTTCCTTGGGTGTCGGACCTTCATACCCGAGTGGTGACTCTGTATTCCGAGCGCTTGCCATCCGCGCTCGCGCTCCCTCGATCCGGGCCCATTGCTTTGGAAAAGGAACGGAATCCTTTTCTAAGGGCATGCTGCCCACAGAGACCTTATGCTTTATGCTTTTAAGGACGTTGCTAGGGATGGCAATGGGGACGGGTCGGGGACGGCCTCCACCCCCTACCCATTACTCCATCCCCATCCCCGACCCGATCCCCAACGGGGATTTGTTTTTTTCCTCCATCCCCGACCCAAACGGAGAACGGGGATCCAAAACGGGGATTCGGGCACCTGTATTTCACAATTTCAGCACCTAACAGCATATACTAGCATGTGAAAGCCGAAAGGACTTGGATTGTTTTGTATTTTTTTTCCAGGGAAAAGGGCTGAGGAAACAGTACTAGTAACGGTTGTCGGTTGGAGCCAACAAAGCTCCACAAACAGAATTAGAAAAGCCAACAAAATAAAATAAAGGTATTAGGAACGGCCATATTTATCACTGAAAAGTTTCAGCAGAATTCTGCAACACACATTGGCATGCACCTGTATTTGCGGCACATAATAGCAAAACCCTAAAATAACATACTGAAGGGGTATATATAATATAGTATTTATTTATTTATTTTTATATATAAAATATATATATTTCGGGGATTCGGGGACGGGGCGGGGCGGGTAACGAACGGGGAACGGGGACGGGTAGGATTCGGGGCGGGGACAGACCTATCCCCGCCTCCTACCCGATCGCCGAATTTTTTTTCAAAAAATCCCCATACCCTACCCAATCCCCAAACGAATCCCCAAAGTTCGGGGATTTTCGGGGCAGGGAACGGGGCGGGTTCGAACGGGTCGGCCGAGATTGCCATCCCTAGAGTTGCATTGTTTTCATTCTTCCTTTTCCACCTTTTCCTATAGGATGTTAGTTGACTTGTGACTGTGGGTTCAATTTTCCAGGATGATGGGTCTCCAGTGTCGATATTTTCTCTATCAGGAAGTAACGCCAATGATGGACATTTAGCTGCTGGTCGCAATGGTGTCAAGCGTCTTCGCACGGTAAGCACTATGGGGTAGAAAATATTTGATACATTTGTCGTTCTTTAGGTTTGCTCTTGTACTTGTATGCAGTCATTTAGGTCATTTGTTGTAGATTTTCTTTGCATGAGGGAATATTTGGATCAGTTAGTGACCAGAAGATGACATACCCTTTGGATTTACATTCTGGAATACCGTGCAATTTTATTTCAATATGAACTAAGAGCTCCAAAGCGATCTGAGGAACTTTCATGTGTAGATGTCATTCCCAAGAGAGCAAAGAAATTGAACATAGCGAATAAAAATCTAAGAGGCTGTTTGGCAGCTTCTTTTTTCACTTCTCATTTTCTCATTTTTGTGTTTTGAGTGTTTGGCTGGTTCAGCCAGAAATCATTTTAGGAATTAGGATAATGAGTTCTCTGATTTGAGGAATAGAGAAGAGAAGTGTGTATTATGGCTTTTTGCTCAGATAAATGGGAAAACGACACAATGCTTCTATACTCTCTTTGTTTCCATGATTAATTTTGAAGAATAGTAGATTAGATTTGCTAAACGTTTAGCTGTTACATGAAAAATTGCTCCTACATGTAGAAGTACTTTAGTAGATGCTAATTTTGCGAGATTAATAGACAAGTCTTTCCCCAGGAGTGGAGCCAAGATTCAAGTTCAGGGTGGAGAAAATTGAATAGATCAAGTCCTACTAATAAAATTATAAAATATAATATTTAAGATTCAAAAAGATACCCTTGTTCTAATAGTTTTCGTCCATAATATCTCCAAAATAATTCAAATGTTCTAATGTTAATCATCCATCAACATGTAACAAAACTGGTTTACAAAATGGAACTCCATGTTCTATCAATGTGATTTTTTTCTTGGATTTCGGGCCTTTTGTGTCTTGGTGGTTTAAGACTTTAAGGTACAAAGAAGAATGAGAGAAGAGAAAGACGAAAGACTGTTGATACAAGTAGTTGATTATTATTATTCTTTTTTGGAAGCCGGGGGTGGCCCATGCCACCTTGCCCCCCTCTTTATCTCTGCCCGTCTATCCCTATGGTATCACTTTTAATGGCATGTGGGTTACCATGATCTTACTTACTCCAGAACAATCTGCTTGCCATGTATCATTAATTTGGACTAGTATTTGAGACTTTTGAGGAGTTGGTTTTCAAATAATTAAAAATAAAAGGAACTGGATCCCAAAAGGTTAATCATCGTATGGTCTAGTCTTACTGTTAAGTTTCCTGCGAATCTGGCGAGATAAGTTTGAGCTTTAACCTATGCCTTTTGCGTTATCCTTTCTTTAAGTTACCAATCAATAAATTTTCAATATTGAGGTTAAATTTTCATAATCTGTATTTGCGTTCGAGTATAAATGGCAGCAATACTTTTTCGTCTGCTAAAGTTGCATTAGCAGCCTTGTTTCTACTGGTGGAGTAAACTTTTTTTTAATCCGAGGAACTCTTCAGTTAGGGGGATTCTGGAACCAACAGTTGGTCTTTTAGTTTTCTGATACTTTTCGCGACTTCTATAAATTGTGTTATGATACTTTTCATGTTCAAACCCAAAACAAAATTGCAGGTCAGACACCCAAACATTTTATCATTCCTGCACAGTACTAAGGCTGAAACTTTTGATGGTTCTACTTCAAAGGTGACCATCTATATTGTCACCGAGCCGGTCATGCCGCTGTCAGAAAAAATCAAGGAATAGGATTAGAAGGTATTCAAAGGTGTGTAAAGCTCTTTGCTAAATAGTTTTTACTATGTTGTTATTTGAATTTTGTGGGTTTGATTACCGTAGCAATAGAGTGCTCTTTATGTTATATTTTTGATTTTTGAGCATAACTAGCTCTAGCCCGTTGGCCATGTTCACACAGAATAGTTAGTCCTGTATACTGCATTAGAAATTCTATGTAAATAGTGCTGCGGATTTCTAGCAAATCAACTAAAAGATAGCACTCCTCCTTTCCGAGATTTTTTGTTTTTTTTGTTTTTGTTTTGTCATTTACAGACTTCATTGCCCTTTTATTTGATGGAATTTATTTACCTCTCAGTAATATCTGCATAGGTTATATTTTTGGCCTTTTTTCGATGCTTTGGACTATGAAAAGGAAGCATGGTAATGTGCACATAAATTGATTTGGGTCTCTAGTTCTGCTCTTTTCGGTGCCTTTCGGCTTTGATTTGGGGGCATGGTTCTGCAGCAGAACGTCCCTTTAGCTCTTCGGTCTTGGAGGTATAAGGGGCCACTATTTTAGTGGAATTCTGAGAGAAGCCACTATGTGCATTATTGCCAAAAGTTAGGTCTGTCTATCTCCAATCCTCCCCCGCCCATACCCCTAATGCTCGGAAACTAGATGAGTTCTGTTATTGTTGTTGTTATCTAACATCTTTGTCATCCTTGTGTATGTGGACTTGGTTCACTCAGAAATGTTGTGAATCTTTTGATGGCAGGGATGATTATTATGCATGGGGATTGCACCGAATAGCTAAAAGCTGTGAGCTTCTTAAATATCGACCGTAAACTTGTAAGTATTTTCAACCAAAGTTCACAATTTCTTTAGGCATTTGTGAAATGTTTTGAATCAGGTTCATATCTAGAAAAAAGTTTCATATTACATTTGGAAGCAAATTTAAATTCTTTACCATCACTCGATTTCTTTCATATTGTATTTAGGGTAAATAAGTATACAGTTTTATTTTGTTGACTAGTTTTGGGCGTGTGGCTTATGTCCTTTTATTGTGTTCTAGTACTATATTCTATGAAGCACGGGTACTCCAAAAATGTTGTCGTACGAGTACTAGGTACGGCAAAATACGTATCCTGTATGCCATGGTACTGGATGGGTATATATTTCTTTATGTACTAGATACGTACTCCCTCCGTCCTAGTTTGTTTGCCCCTTTTGGGGAAGTGAGTTTTTATGGGTAGAGTGATAGAGAAATTTACAATTGGTATTGACTTTTTCAATTTGCCCCTACTTTATGCTTTGTGGACATGACCCTTCATGTAGAAAAGAAAAGATGAAAGAGTAATGTTGCACAACTTTTTATGGTGACTTTTCAAATGGACATTCATTTTGGGACATCCATAAAAAGGAAAGAAGGACCAGCAATTTGGGACGGAGGGAGTAATGGTTAATGTTAATAACTATTTTTCCTTCCATTCTTATGTCATGTTTTTTATTTATCTTTACTATTCTTTCTTATTTGCTAAAGAACTAATTTGAAGTACCCACACAAAAGAAGGAAAATAAATAAATATGGAAAGTACAAGTTTAAGAAGTGGGGGTGGGACGTCCATGATGAATAAGGCCATGTTTTTCTATAGCATGCTAAAAATATAAATAATTATATAAAAAATATTGGCGTACCCTCGCCATACCTGTTCCCTACATTTTAGGTTTTATCATGTACCTGTGTCTGGGGTTCATTGACTGTATTGATCCAGGCATTTCTGGTGCTAGTTTAAGTTGGTGATTTCATGATTGGGGAGCTACTGACCAGTGCCCCAGTGTTTGAGCATATTTTCTATTTTTTTCAAGTTGTTGGTTTCTTATGCTTTAAAATATTGTTTCTCATACTAGCGTAAATATTGTAAATTCCGTGGTCCAATTACTAATAATTTGCTTTCTTTACCGTCCTGCTTGGGAAAAGAAAAACAACTTTGTGTTGTGATTTGTGATTGGTATTGGTCTGCAGGTGCATGGTAATGTTTGCTTGGCCAGCGTTGTCGTTACTCAAACTTTGGACTGGAAGCTGCATGCTTTTGATGTTCTATCTGAGTTTGATGGAAATAGTGAAGCTTCTACTGGACCAATGCTGGTACTGTGTTTTTCTGGATGCTCTCCGTTGTGTTGCACTTTCGTTATAACTTAGGGGTTTTGACAGTTGTTTGCTTTATCATAACAAATTATGTGCCCTAGCAACATCTAGTAATTTCTAAAAGTCCAAGCACTCTTATCCAAAGCGCCTAACCAAATTCTTCCACATATTTCATGCCTTGCTTCTCAGTGAGTGCATCGATGGAGAGATGGGGAGAGAAAATTCCTGGGAGGAGGCTTAGGACAGGAATTTCAGTGCAAAGATGGTTGGTTGCGTTTAGCAAAGCATGTGAGTTTTGAGTTAGGTAATGGCCTGAAGATCAGTTTTGGAATGATGTTTGCTGAAGATGCTACCCAGCAGACAACCCTTTATTGGTAGTAGCATTTCCAGATCTCGTACAACGTTATGGTTAATAAGGATGCTTTGGTGTGGATTATTTTCTTAATAACGTGCTTATGGTAATTTGGGACTCTCGGATCATTAGAGCTCTCCCCAACTGGAAGGTGGGGGCCTCGGTGGAGTTTTTTGAACTTCTTTATGTGGCTGCTATACCCTCAATTGTGCTGGATAGTAGGATGAGGTAGAAAGAGGCAACCAAACTTTCTTAGTAGAGTCTTATTTTTCCTTGATAACTGGAGGGAGGAGTAACTCATTTCCTTCAAGGACTATTTCAATGGCTGGAGTCCCGACTGAGTGGAATTTTTTGTCCAGGCAACCATATTATTTAAGGCTTCAGATCACCTTACAGATGTTGCATGTGGTGGAGAGAGCAGAAAAGAAATGGACCAACTTATCATCGGTTGTGATGTGGCTGGCATTTATGTACGCTACTATTTACAATTTGTTGGATCATTTGGGTGATGTCAACTTTTTCTGAAGGTTTTTGGAATTGGATCTCTGTTTTTAGGAAGAAGAAACCTTAGATGGTTGCTCCTTTATGCATCATGTGGTGCTTGTGTAGGAAAAGAAATAGAGAGATTTTTCAGGGCGCAGAATTGGGGATCAAAATCTTAGTTCATGGATGTTGCACAGCACACATTTTGGTGTAAATGATCTTTTTGTGACCCTCCTCTCTTCTAGAGCTCAACTGGGGTGTTCATTTCTCTACCTTTGTTCTTGTTTGTTTTGTATACGTGGCCCCACGACCGATTCCCGGTGCCTTCTCGATGCATGTTTTACATTTTACTTGTTAAACTAATCTAAATTCGCTTAAGAAAGGGACAATTATTATTCGTGAATCATTAGACTTAAGAATAGAAAGGCAAGATCATTCGGGTCAATGATTAAATCCAACTTACATATGTTTCAATTGCTTAATTTGCAGGCTGCTTATGCGATCTACATTCTAACCAACACTAATGATAAAAATGCTTCTCTAAACACGTCAAAATAATATTTTCAGCGTATTACCTGGATTATGTATATGGAGTATTTAGCCACAGTAGTTCCAGTTGGAGTACTCAGACATTGATTTGGGTTTGGATTCACCTCTACTGATTTTCTTGTTAACTTCATCATTCATTTTTAGAATATTGTCTGGATGACCCCCTTTGCAATGGTTTGCCGGAGATAGTTCTTGTTACTCACGCATTGACATTTCTTCATGCAGCAATACGAATGGCTTGTTGGTGCACAATACAAACCAATGGAGATGTCAAAATCTGACTGGGCAACAATTAGAAAATCTCCACCTTGGTCCATAGACTCTTGGGGCTTGGGTAAGTGTATTATTGGCCTGTCATGGGGTGTTGAATTTATTGGTATTGCATTGATCCCTTCCATGGGGTGTCGAATTGATAAGCAGTACCTGGATTTGACCCTAGTAGACCGGTAAGTGGTCTCTTCACGCGTTCAATATAGATTCTAGTACACAATCTGAATGTCTTTATATCTTAGGTTGTCTTATATATGAGCTTTTCTCCGGTATGATGTTGAGCAAAACGGAGGAGCTGCGTAACACTGCTTCTATACCCAAGGTATTGATGGCTCCAAATGTTTTCTTCCTTATTCAGTGTCATTTCCTTTTTGTCGTCTAAAAGCTATGTTAGGTTGCACAAGTATATTGGTTTTGCTTGTGCATGTGTGTTTACCTGTTGCTAAGAATTTTTTTTTGCCTTCAGTTGCTTTTACTTTCAAGTCATTTGAAAGATTCATCTTCATTTGCACCTATCTATTTTCTTGTCTCACAGTCTCTACTTCCAGATTATCAGCGGCTTTTGAGTTCCATGCCTTCTCGCAGGTTGAACTCTTCAAAGCTTGCAGAAAATAGTGGTGAGTTTTTATAATTCCTATGTAAGCAAATCTGATAATTTTCTTTGCCTGGGATTCAACTAACAACGTACTTTTGAAAGGAGAAGTTTCGTTCATTCGACATCCTATCACAGCAGCTTATTGTTTTCCTGAGAGCATCATTAATGCAAGATTAACCATCCATAATAAGTTTTTTTCCCCCCAATTGAACCTTCTAAACTTGTCAACTTTATGCTCTTGACCGCTATTCAAGGGAGGAAAGTGAACTTGGTAAAATGTCGGGACGCATTCTCGGTTTTGGAATTTACTTTATGATTCACACTTGGTGACTTAGAATTGTCTGGGTCCAATGTGGTGACCTTTTCATTCACTTTATATTACTTTGTTCTTTTTCCTGGTAGTGTACTTATTTTGATATTTAGCACCTGAATTTATACACTTGTACGCTTTTGTTTTCTGTTGTTTTTCTTAGTATGCTTAACTTGTTTCAGTACGTCACTTCTTTAATATGTTCTCCTCTTTGTGACTGAAAAATAATCTATGTATTGGCAGAATATTTCCAAAATAAGTTGGTGGATACCATACATTTCATGGAAATTTTGAATTTGAAGGACAGCGTTGAAAAAGATACTTTCTTCCGCAAGCTTCCAAATCTAGCAGAACAGCTTCCTCGCCAAATTGTGCTGAAAAAGGTTTATCTAAATTTCTAGTATGATATGGTCAACTTCTGTTCATTATTAGTGTTTCCTGTGGAAATTCATTGTTTGTTGTCATGTCTCTACAGTTGCTTCCTTTATTAGCTTCTTCCCTAGAATTTGGTTCAGCTGCTGCCCCTGCTTTGACTGCACTGTTGAAAATGGGTTCGTGGCTTTCATCAGAAGAATTTAGCACCAAGGTCATACTCTTTCAGCATCTCGTAGTGGCTTTTTGTTCATTGTGATCGCATTCAAATAGTTTGTATATCTGGCTTTTGCGTTCGGTTTTTTTTAATGATTTTCGTTACTACCATGTATCCCCTATTATTTGATGTGTGTAAAGAACTACTTTTTCTTGCTGTTATTTGATATGTTCAGAATGCCTTGCTCTTACTTTTAGGTACTACCAACAATTGTCAAGCTCTTCGCCTCCAACGACCGGGCTATTCGAGTTGGTCTCCTGCAGCATATTGACCGGTATGGGGAGTCACTGTCAGCACAAATTGTTGATGAGCAAGTATACATGCAGGATTCAACTCTTATGCAGTTTTCTTGACACTGAAAAGAAAAATATTTGTTTCTGTTTGGAAGTAACCTTTTCTGACTTATTCCACTTTTAGAGTTCGACATTCTAAACTGTATATGACGCTTTTCACTAGGTTTACCCTCATGTTGTTACTCCGACACGTCAGCTTTTCTGCGGGAACTGACTCTTAAATCCATGCTTGTTCTTGCTCCTAAGGTGCGCATAGCTTATTCTTTTGCTCACAGTAGAAGGACTTCTTTTCATGTAGTGTTGGAAACTGTGCATTAGTAAACAATCTTCTATGTTGATGTGAATCAATAAACATAAAGGGTTAGAAAACAGCAGCAACTACTGTAATTTTGAATCAGATTTCTGCAACTACTGTTAAGACTCCTGAAATCCGTGAGTTCAGAGCACAAAATGTTAGCCTTAGTATATCAAGTGGAAGAAGGATTAGTAGTGGAACAAAGTTTACAACGTACAAGACGAAGGAGAAAATGAGAAGAAAATGTGAAAGGGAAAACAAAAAAGAGGACTAAAATAGCTACTTGATATATAGCTCCATCCGAGTTATGATTTGAGTTTATTCTGAGTTGGGCATTTCTGTAATGACATGGTATGGGAATGTTCATTGTCATTGACAAAAACGCTTTCAGTTTTCTATTAATCTTGATATAATTTGTGCGTACGTGTTTTCATAACTTGTAAGTGTTCTATTCTTCTTTCTCATGAAGGCCATCTTCTTTGTAGTTAACAAGTTCTTTGGA
This sequence comes from Rhododendron griersonianum, assembly GCA_018127125.1. Classification (NCBI taxonomy): domain Eukaryota; kingdom Viridiplantae; phylum Streptophyta; class Magnoliopsida; order Ericales; family Ericaceae; genus Rhododendron; species Rhododendron griersonianum. The sequence goes on along the minus strand of CM030790.1, from coordinate 38,987,449 downwards.
CATGTTGAAAAAAAAGAAAAAAAAGTTCCTTGGATAATGTTATTCTATCATATTTAGCAATGAGTTGGGTTTGTGAGTTATTTCTAAAATTGTTTCGGTTCGACTTATAATTGCAGTTGTCCCAACGCACTATCTCAGGGTCTCTGTTGAAGTATCTTTCTAAGCTACAGGTATTATGTTATCCATTTGTTGATCCCACTGTAAGACATCAATTATTGGTTTTATTGATTTCCATTTAAAGGGTCTGCCTTCCAAAGTAATATTACATCCTCTAGTACGGTAACTTCAATCATTCGTTTGAGTTTGTTTTTCTTCATACTTTCAAGTTTTGCAGGTTGATGAAGAGCCTGCTATTAGAACAAATACCACGATACTGCTTGGGAATATTGCCAGCTACCTTAATGAAGGGGTCAGTAACAGCTAGCTTGCATACCTTTTCAGTATATGATATCCACGCTTACAGTATTATTCTGTTTGAGATGCTTGATCTTTGTTTATTGTACTCAATGTTTTAAAACAGTCAGCAGCACTGATCATATGAGGGACATATTTGGATATGTATGTCAATTAATGTATCAATCTTAACAATTGGATCTGAAATTTCACTGCAGATGCGGAAAAGAGTTTTGATAAATGCGTTTACAGTACGTGCTTTGCGTGATACATTCTCTCCTGCCCGAGGAGCAGGTAAAGACTTTGTACCCTGTCTGTTGTGATTAATTTACCTGCTTTTATTAATGGGATTTGCTCTCGCTCTCTCTCTCGCTCTCGCTCTCGCTCTCTCTCTCTCTCTCTCTCCACATAATTTTTATATACTTATGTTACTGTGTATGCCTCTATAGATTAACATTATTGTATATTGGGCAGGTATTATGGCTTTGTGTGCAACAAGTTCTAGCTATGATGTCAACGAAATAGCCACTAGGATACTGCCAAATGTTGTTGTCCTCACCATTGATCCTGACAGGTTATCTGTTCTTTTAGTTTGCTAGTTCCGTTTTATCTGTCTAGTTTCAATGTTTCTTCTTCGGTATCTTGCATCATTAGATGATTTGGCACTATTTTCAATTGCTTTTCCCATGTATTTGATATTCACACTCTAGGAAAAACTCTTATCATGTTGCTGGAAGCAACAGTATTCTCTTCTCCCCTAGTGTAGTGCATTGCCTACCTTTTGATTCTCTTGGTGATTTATTATGTATCTGGCCACAGTTAGTGGAGTGTAGAAAAATGCCAATAATGATGTAAATATCAAGATTTGGAAACCTTTCTTAATTTCCCTTTCTCTCCTCTTTATGCATCTTCTTGTATTGCATAAGTCGCTCGTGTGTTACGTGGAAACCGTGTCGTCTTTCCAGTTGCCCACAGATAAGTGGTCCTCGATAGTGCACTACCAGATGAAAGATCGTAGACCATTTGAACTGTATTTTTGTCAGGTTAACTACAATGTTCCCAAACCATCATCACTTTTATGTTCCCCTACGTGTGCCCGTTAAACTCTGTTGACTGTTGCATTCTTGCCCTTTGTTTTGTTGTCTACTGTCAAAAATTGGTTTAATTTGAAATGCAAAAGCTTCCTCCATTTCTTTGGAGTTATGCAAACTTCTGACTCTCCTCGTTTATGGAACAGTGATGTTCGATCAAAGGCATTCCAAGCAGTTGACCAGTTTTTGCAAATAGTGAAGCAGTACCATGAGAAGGTCTGTTACTGGATTCTTCTTGCTTGATTTTGATTTCAGTGTGGCGGCTTCTTTTTTCTTCTTCTGGAGAGTATCTGCTTTGACATATTTCGGATTTGGGCAATTACAGATCACAAAAAAGAGCTAAAACATTGCTTTGTTATGAAAAGATGTTCTTAACATATTCAATCTTGTTGTATTTTCGTCATATATACAAGTGAAGTGGTGAACTGGACATAGCCTCACCCTTACAAAATTACTGATACACTCCAAATTAAGTTCCTACCCTTACGTGATCCGTCCGTCGCAGCTTCCTTAGGTGTGTGTCTTCTGTAGGGAACCAAAAACCTTCCTGCTCAACCAACAGCCCTTGGCGTTATATGTCTCCTCCGTACCTAATTGGTCCTTGTACATTACTTGATTGCTAGTTCCATTTAGAGGCTTGTTTAAGCCTTAGGGAAACAAAGAGACAGGAAAGGAGATTTTTATTTTTCTTCTACCACTGTTTGGTTCCTATTTTGAGAGGAATTTGAGGAGATATATTTAAAAATGCGTGGAGAAGCGAAAAAGACAAAAAAAAAAAAACTCACTTTATTTTTAATTTCATTCGTAGTTACTTTCCTTTTCTCTTCCTTTCCACAAATTCTGAACAATTGGTAAAGTATCAGTTTGGTCATTTTACAAGGTAGATTGATTTTCCATGTAATCAATTTTCTCAATAACCTCTTAGTCAAGTAGCAAAGTTATGGATTCATATCGGAAGTTTGAACTTCCCAAGGCGAAGAAAAGTGTAACATTTAGTTTAGTTTGTACTAAGGTATGGTAATATCGTCATGGAAGGCAGCGAAATAACAAGTACTTTAATTTAAGAGAATAGGTTGGTTGTAGTGTGTTGATTGATGCCTTCTTTGTCCTCCTAGACTGAATAACACTGTTGTTTTATCTTTCATTTCTTGTCCTATGTCTAGACAAATGCAGGGGATTCCACTGGGGCTGCGAGCGGACCAATCCCATTACCAGGAAATGCTCTACTTGGGTAAGTTGAGGTTCTGTTAGACTGTTACTAACATGTGGCATTTTTTTTTGGAGTTAGCTTTATTACTGATTTTATTGCATGACACATAGTTCTCAACTTCCAATATTAGCATGTATCGTCTATTAAAGATATTCCGGCCCATTTTCAACGAAAAAAGAAAAAATGCAGAGACACTGAGCATGATATTGCAATGCAGGTGGGCCATGAGTTCCTTAACACACAAAGGCAAACCTTCTGAACAAACACCACTTGCTTCAGCTAATTCTAGTGTACCTCTTTCGCCTGTGGTCTCCAGTGCCAGCTCTGGTATGTCTCTTGATTGCTTTTATTTTTTCTCATTGCAGTCAAAATATAGTTTGCTTCCTTCCTTGTGGATCTGTTTTGCAGTCCTATTCTCCTTATGACAAGGTTTTCCCTTGAACGGAGTGTATCAAAATTATGATTAAAGGGCATGCTACCGTTTCTATTCCTTTTCTTTTCCATTGTTGATTCCTTCAAGAAATCCAAGAACCAAACGAATGCAAGGGGTAGTTTTGGAATTATGATATAATATTTGGTGGGTTTACAGCTCAATTGCTCATTGATATACTTGAAAATATTGGGATCTACTTGGTAAATATTTTGTCCAACAGTTATTTATGAACAAGCACAACTGTGTGTGCATTAGGGGGGACTGATGTGTTAGAAGATAGAACAACCATAACTGTAAGACAAAGGGGATCTCATACACTGCTTGATAAGAATGGAAAGGCATAGCCTGCATTGTCTTACCTACGCCTGCAACGACGTGGATATGAAGTTGTTTTACATGTGCATTATCTACAAAAGCTATGTCTCTATTCCTGTCTGCACACACTTATATTATGTTTTCTTTGGTGTCAATTTCTTGTGACGACTGCAGTGATGGACAGTTCTAATATAATGCCAGTCCGCATAAGTTCCAGTGAGGATATAGCAGATCAACCTGCTCCAGTATCCCCTTCATCAACTGATAGCTGGGGAGAACTTGAAAATGGTCTTCATGAAGAGAATGGAAATGAAAAAGATGGGTGGGATGATATCAAACCACTTGAGGAGCCAAAGCCATCTCCAGCCCTTGCGAACATCCAAGCAGCTCAGAAGCGGTCTGTCTCACAGCCAAAACTGCAAGGTAAAAAGAATCTATTGGACTTATTCTTGGTGGGATAATTTGCCAGCCCAAACTTTAATCAGACAAAGTGACAGTTCATGCCAGATTACTTTGACCATATCCCTCATATGGAAGTCCTAGCTTAAAAATTGGAATCAAACACAATCAGAGACACAGAGCAAGGATATATTTACATGTAGATCATTGGTTTACTGGTTTTAGATGAATCAACTAATTTCAAGCTAGTATAGTTACATCGATATGCATTTTGTATGGTATTTTGCAACATGGATGATACAAGGTGTGTAGCGATACCCTACTGTGCACAAACTTCCTCATAGTTTCCATAACTTCTTTTGCGGTTTAAACCAATTCGGAAAGCTTGGATATAACGCAGATTAACTAATTGGAAAAGTGTGACTCTCTCTCTCTCTCTCTCTCTCTCTCTCTCTCTCTCTCTCTCTCTCTCTCTCTCTCTCTCTTATATTGTCAGAGTTAGTTAGTTACCTTCGGCTGATGAAACATTTTGAGACGTAATGTTACATAATCAGCATGTAGCAGGAAGTGGGGACGCTACATGAAGCAGGCCATTCCGTTCAATGTGCACGGTCTTTTAACACAAGTGATTTGTGCCACTTTCCCCTAGTGAGTTATTCCTCTGTTCATTTTGAGTATTTTTTCCCTCCGTATATGTGCCTTTTGATCTTTGCTAATTGACATACTGCTCTTTTTTTCTCTTCTTTTTTGCCACTATTGTATACATTAGTAGGGGATTAGATAAGAATTAGTGGGTTAACAAAAAAGGGGGTTCGACATCTCTTCATAGACTCGAACCCCAAACCTCCTCCTTGGAAGTCAACTGGTACAACCAGATGAGCTAAGAACCACATCTACATATTCTATTCACAACCCTCTACAATTGTCGTTAGTCTGATGAACACTAACAATTGCTTATTGACATAGGATTAAAAAACAAACAAAAATTAAAAAGTACGATTTCTGTTTATCTTCCCAACTTCCCAAAAAAATTACTCACTCAAAATACCCACCCTTCTCCACACTTAATATATTTCAGCATATTAGATAAGCACTCTTGCCCTACTTTATATGTTTTTCGGCGTTCAGTTCCTGCTAGTCAAACCCCAACAGATAAGAGTCTTCAAATGTAGTACCATCTTTCAAGGTGTTTCTCAGTTTCTGTTCATAAGTCGATGTTTGATTCGGGAACGAAGCATTCCATCGTTGGAAAGTATTTCTGTTATCTTTTGTCTCGGATTCAAGCCTGATAACATTCATGTGCATGCAGTTATATTCAGCAAATGCAAGTTATCCAGTACATGCAATAAACCATGTTTATGCACTTGTGTTAGAAAACTGATCAAAGGCAACACCAGCTCTTACAAGTTATCAGGATTCCCCTTGTATAGGGTATCCACAATCATTCATCGTGTTCCCCTGTATTGATCACATTACAAAATTTGATTTACAGTTATCTCCTTACAAAATTTAGGATAGCATCTATTACAATTACTTATGAATCAACCAGAAAAGAATGATTTACACAAAACGTTGTAATGTATATGAGTTGATTGTGTATATGGGTCGATTGTGGCGTGTGCCTCTGTATCTGTTCATCTATATTACCCTCTGATGAATAATTTCGTATTCTCGACCGAACCCAGCATATTCATACTTCTTCAACCTACAATCCAGAGACTATACTTTATTGGCACACAAATAACAGAAATTAATAGCCAGAAAAGCGAGAAAAGAAAGAGGAAACGCCTCCAAGGTCATCCAGAGAGTCTTCGTACCAAAAATCAAGCAACGACGAGCAATATAACCCACAGACCAATAAGCTTTCCCCTTTGATCTTAAGTTCAGATCCAGCCAAGTTCCAAGGGTTGTAGCCCCAGTTGTAACTTTGGGCAGAACTTGACGGTTATGACCATTTACACATGATGATTAGTACCAAATGTATAAACAAAAAACTGCATGGAATATAGGAATGACCTGAGGCAGGCTCACCAGTTCACGAACAGCTTTTTGAGGGGTCAGTTCATTGTCTATGATCCGTGCAACTGCTGTCAAAACTGGCATTTTTACGCTGTATTTTTGTGCCAAAGCAATCACAGCTCCTGCAGTCGATACACCTTCCGCCACCTACATAATTACTCCCTGTCAGTGACCACCAGACAAGGGAAAGGAGGTTCTTTTTTTTTTTTTGAAGCGGCAAAAAAAGGGAAAGGAGTTAAAGGAGATATTCCAAGGACCTGATTCATGGATCTTAGTATATCATCGAGATTTTCCCCTGATCCAAGACGAACTCCAACCGTTCGGTTTCTTGAAAGGTTGACGAAACATGTAAGCATGATGTCCCCAGTTCCTGATAGACCAGTTATTGTCGTTGACTTTGCACCCATCTTCATTGACAAAGAGCAGAGCATGATTGTATCAAGCACAAGAAGTAGGGAAACAACTATTCAGCTGAAGTCTAACAAAATTGAAGCAACAAAGAAATTTTTGGTTCCTACAAAGGAAACAAGGCCAGTGTCCAGAATTAGCTGTTGAGGGGAAGCTCCTTCAAATGATTTTAAGCAAGAAACCTCTATGGTGCATGATGGAGTAGAGACTACACAAACGATAGCACGAAAGCATCAGCTTAAGCCATTCCTATGACCTTAGAAATGCCACGGACATGCCTTCCACACCTAATAATGCCATACGGGTATGGTTGCATAAAGGACTTGTAGAGGAATTTTCTGACAGAAAAGAAAAGGCAAGGGAAACAAACTTCAATTCTCCGCAGGGAAATACATTAAATTTTCTTTTCCCATCCCTAATTCCTCCACAAAACCTTGATCCAAATACAGCTTAAGTAAATTCTATAGATTCCACAATTATCAAAGTTAGACAGCACGTGAACTAAAGAATGTTGTCTGTTTTCAAATTGAATAGGTCCAAATAATCCTACTTCTCCACTGATTCAAGTCTAAATGTAACTTAAAGTCACCTTTGTTGCTAACCACCGTATCTCAGAACAACCTTGTGCAACAAGAGCTGCCATAGAATTATTGCCAAGATTCATCCCTTCCACAATCCCTGCCGCTATTGCAAGTACATTCTTTAGTGCACCTGCAATTTCAACCCCTGTAACATCACTGTCATATGAGAAGTTACATTGTGAGCAATCTCAAACAAAAAATGCAGATTTCATCTCTTTATGGCATTAACTATCGGAGCTGCAGCACCACAAGCACGCAAACAAGGTTGAAAGAGAGAGGAGAAATCATTCACTCCAAAATACAGTATGTACAAACCTGCCTTAAAATAGATGTCGAAAATTTTGAGGAAACCACTACCTTGATGTGCTGATTCTCAGATTTGTAGAAGCTAGAAGCTGCTGGGCTGCTTTTGCCAGTTTTTTGTCTTTTGATGCCACCACCATTGCTACAAATCATTGAATAGGAATTCAATCACCTAATACCATGAATGAGATGGAAAATACTTTTTCAAAAGGCATACTTGTCTAAATACAGATGCCAAATACCTGTTGGCAAATTGTTCATCAATTCCAGTGCAAATGAAGGTCCTGACAATACAATATAAGGCTGGCGAGGATTCCTCAGTGCTCGTGGGATTATTTGAGACATCATCCTTAATGTATTGAGCTCTAGCCCTTTACTGAGGGATATGAATGGCAAGCCTGGATCAACACAATCCGCGATTCCTTCTAGAAAAGATGAACTGAACTGCAATAAGAGAGATGACATGAAGGCATTGCTCTGTTTCATTTGGAATGTTATACTAGGATAAAGGTTCCATTTTCTGCCAGTTGAGACTGTATTATCGGTTCCAAAGTATATAAAAGAGGATCTGGTTCATGGGCATTCCCAGAACCAGTTCCTAACAGATCTCAGAATTAAAGACACCAGCTGAGTAAACTGTGTGCTAAGTAAGATACCTGCACTGGTACGGCATGGAGGCAAAAATCTGCATTGAGCAAGGCCGCTTTGGCGTCGGTTGTTGCCACAACATTTTCTGGTAGCTTGTGTTCTGGGAAGTACTTACTGAGAACAAAGCATTATATGTAAAGCAAAATGAAAAGAGGGTTTAAGAAAAACAACAAACATGAAACAAAAATGGAAGGAGTTTATTTGGAAATATTGTCACAGGATGTTTTGCTAGAAAAGATTACAGATGGCAAAACCAGGTTATAGATTATGTTGTTTAGTTTCATCTGGTATGCCATAGATGTCAAGAATGTGGAGGTAAAACAAGAGATGCAATTGAGAGGGAACTCACATATTGCAGTGCTTCTCATTAATTGATCGACAAATTTGAGGATCACGAACAAGCATGTTAACTTCTAGTTGAGATTTTCTATTTCCAATATGTGCAGCCATTGCTGTTCCAAAAGATCCACCGCCAAGTACCACCACCTGACAACCGCAAGTACAAAACATACAAAATATGACATACTGTAAAAGCATAATTACCGCGGAAGTCTGATCGAAAGTTTCTTTATTTCAGTGGATAACCAGCATAAATAAAGGTATTATTATACCATAAAAGATCCAAATTTACCTGTCAACTTAAAGTTCTGCAAATAAGACAAGATTTGATTGACTTCTAAAAAATTAAGACAAAGAATCAGACAATAAGAGAGTATGAAAGCCCAATTGGATGACATCAACCAACAATGGGTCTAGCAGATCACAAGATCTTACCAAGTTGGGCAAGTTAAATAGTAAGAGAAGATGAAAACTAACCTCTGCATGAATTTAATGTAAATTAGTTATGATTGAACACATTATTATTTACTAACCAGCATGATTTTGTACTTCTCGTGGTGTCCATGAAAAATCAAGAAGGAGCACGGGGTGCTACATCAAGCTAGAGGTGGAGTTAGGTGTCACAAGGGGCTTATAAGTAAGTCCTAATTTGGCATCTCTTGTAAACCTTCTGATTTATGGAATATAAGTAGAAATAGGCCGTGGTTTTATGCTTAGAGTGTGTTTACCCTAATTAGTTCCACGTATATACTTGTGTACTTGTTCTTTAGTTTGTTGCCATATACTTTAATTCTGAATTGATAGAAATACCTTGGAACTCGATTAGTAGATTAATATTGGTGCTTGCATTAATTTTAATTGGTCGTTCTATTGACCCCTCTCTAGGACTCTTTAGAGCTATAGATTGTTTCACTTAGGTCTACCGAAAGATGAGAGCATTCCCATGCTTCCCTTGCAAACTGAAAATCCCACAAGACGGAAAACAAATATCCCGCGATTAAGCGGAATTAATCGCAAATGAAAGAATAAGCGGAACCAACTATTGATAGAGTACAATGCTAATTGATGCTAATTACTTAAAAAGCAAAGAACAACACCAGGGATAGAGAAAATACACACATATTCTTACCTACATAAGCACGTATACAAAAATGGATAGTAGAGAAGTAGTGTACCTTGTTAGTGCGCTCAAGAACGTCGTCGGTCTTGGCCTTGGAGCGCCACGAGCGGGACCACCGGACCAGCTTCTCCCAGGCGAGCCGGACCACTTCGCGGCGGTCTTTGGTGGTCCGGTTGGAAACATCTGAGCTGAGGTTAGGGTTCTGCGAGAAAACTATCGAGTGAGGTAGAAGAACTGGGGCGGGGTCAACATTTTCAGCAGAACAGGAACAGGCAGTGGTGGTGCGGCAATTGTAGCGGATGGGGAGGAAATTGGGAGCTTGGGATGAACAGTGTAGTGATTTGAGATTGTGAGAAATTTTGGAAGAGAAGAGTGGGTTTGAAAACGGTGGTTCTACCATGGCCGGCATTGTTCGCTTCAGAGAGAGAGAGAGAGAGAGAGGAAGAGAGAGAGAGAGTTCTTGTGCTCTTTTTGTTTTCTATCCGTTCTTTCGCTTTCGCGCGCCTTTGTATCCGTGTACCGTATTGCGCGCCCATACGGCGCCGTACAGGCGACCCTCCTCCTCCCACAAAAATGCTACGCCACGAACGAGTGCGCACACATACATTCTCACATTGGGTTGTGGATTTGTGCAGTGGGGCTGCAAGGCTTGGTTCGTTAAGGTAAGACTTGGCTCAACTCGTCTCGACTCGACTCATTTAATAATCGAGTCAAGTTCGAATTCAAATTTTAGACTTGTTTATTAAACAAGTTAAGCTCAATACTCAAAAATTCGAGTCGGCTCGTAAAAGTTCAGCTCGTTTGTAAACGAGCCAAACTTAAGCTCTAGTTTTAGATTCCTTTCGTAAACGAGCCAATCCAAACATTAGAACACTATAAAGCTTAGCTCAACTCGCTTGCACCCTAGTAAGACCCACAATGAACCATAATGAATGTGAGCAGGAGAGCCTCCTTCTCTCTAACCTTCTAAACCCTAGCTGCTGCTTCACTTCCCCTCCCCTCCCCCCTATGGTTTCTACCCTAAATGGGATGAAAGAGGGGGGCTATCATTTCCTCTCCATTCGGGTGTTCTTTCCGTCGGTTTGATCGGAGATTTATTTCCTCCCTTCACCGTCCTTCACCCTCGCCCTACCCTTACGCCTCTAGCTGCCTCGTCCTTTCGTCTTCTCCATCGTTGCACCGCCTCCACCATCTCTTTCATGGAGTCATCGGTGTTCCGTCATTAAGGTGCTCTCGGGTTTGTGGATTAGCTTGCAAATGTGGTTACCGAAATTCGTTTTCTGTGCGCTTGATTTGCCAGAGTAGGAGTGCTAGATTAATTAGGTTTTTTTATTGTATGGGTTTTTTTTTCAAATTTTCTTTTGCTTTTCATTTTTCCCTTTTGTTTGTGACTGTCTCACCCATTGTGGGTGTTGGTTGTCATTTCTCTTTAGGGATAAGGGCTCCTTTCTACCATTGCTTAGACCGATCTCTATTCCTTCGTTCCATTGGAGGGTTTGATGAGGTCGAGGTAGAATTTGTGAAGAGAAGTATTCGTTATAGGACTTGGGAGTTTAGTCTTCTTTGTGGCTTCTATCTCCCCTTCATGGGGATGAATGCCCGCTCTGATTGATGTTTTTCGTTTCTATATATAAAATAAATAAAAAAAGAATGTGAGTATGTATGTAGCTGTTTTTTTTATTTCCCCTTCGACGCACCTCCCCCGAGTCCTTGACGTGGAATGTTATGGGGGCGACTATTCGCAACCTTTTATTTTCTCCATTAGCCCACTTCCTTCACATAACCCATTTTTCAATATTTTAAAATAAAAATTTACTTCATATAACCCATTAATTTTCCCAAATCTTTCCATTATATATACCCCTCTCCTCCCAAAATACCAAATCTCCATAGCCACCACCACCAAAGCTACAAACACCGCCCCACCACCGCCACTCCCTCCCCTCCTCTCTTCAAGGTTATTCTCTCTCTCTCTCTGCACAATTCAAAATCAAAAAATCGATCGAGCACTGTGTTTTTTTCGACGCAGAATTTTCAATTTTTTGAACCAGATTTTTGGCGTTTCAGGTCCGAAAAAATGTACTCCCTCCGTCCCTTTTTAAATGTCCTTCTTCGTAACTCCAACTTATTAAAAAGACATCATCATTATACCTTTCACATCAACTTTTTTATTCACTTTCCCTACTTACTCATCATCATTACACTTTTACTCACTAACTTTTCAAAATGGAATATACTTTTAGGGACAAAATAGACAATGCACCAACTTTTACCCATTAACTTTACAAAATAGACATTTATTAAGAGACAACCCAAAAGGAATACTGGATTGTAAATAAGGAACGGAGGGAGTAATGTTTTCGACATTTGAATACCGTAATATTTAAATAATTTCGACAGTTAGTTATCGAAATGTTTATATATTTTCGGCAGTCAATTATCAAAATGTATATATATACAAGACTTTTCTAATCTTCAGTAATATAATATTGTCAAATAAATTTTTGATAACCTAATACTGAAGTCAATACCAGAATTCGGCAGTTAATTACCAAATTATATATATATTTTCAACAGTTAGTTACCGAAATATATATATGTTTTCGACAGTTAGTTACTGAAATTGTTTTCAAAATGGTTGCAGTGTGGTAATTCAATGGCGACTGTACTAAGAGAGAGAGAGAGAGGAGTGGCGGTGGTGTTCTTGATCGAGTGGCGGTGGCTATGGCGAGCTATGGAGATGGAGGAGGCGTGAACTGACTGAGAGAAGAGAGGAAGAAGATGATGATGGGTTGTGTGTAAAAAGTTAGAAGGGCAAGTAGGACATTTTGCATTGGGGGCTCATGTTGTAATTATTTGAAAATTTTTAATGGACTAATGGAGAAAATAAGGGGTTGCGAATAATCGCCCCCAATGTTATTGTATAGTAGTAGTAATTTGCAGGGTAGATTACATTGAAGCCCCCCTCAACTATTTCACATTTTCACTTAATTCCTAAACCGTGCCAATCCTAAATTACGAAGATGACGTCAACTGAAAATTACAATTTCACTCTTCAGCCCGTCAATCATCAGCTCACCGCATTAGTTTCACTTTAACCTTCACCTTCACTTTCACTTGTAATCTCCCTAAAACCACCCCATCGAAAATCAAATTTTTTCACCGCACTCCAATAAAAAGTTATTTCAACATCAATCACCTCTAGTCCTGCTAACGCTGGAATTCCCACATAATTTACCCCAACAGTTATATTCTAGGGGGCGACTATTCGCAGCCGCGTATTTGTTCAATTTTCGGTAAACAACTGCCGAACATACATTTCGGTAAATAGCTATTGAAAATAAGATTATATTTCGGTAACTACATGTCGGAAATGCACAAGAAACATATATTTCGGTAATTGGATGCTGAAAATGTATCTCAATTTCGGTAACTAACTGTCGAAACATATTTCGGTAGTTAGAAATTTTTAATGGGCTAAGGGAGAAAATACGTAGCTGCGAATAGTCGCACCCATATTCTATTGTTTCCTCCTTAGCCTTGTCTAATTTTGGAATTACCTTTACATGAAGAGAAAAGGGTAATTTTATTACAAAATCTTATTTATCATGTCATGTTTTGCTGATCACATGACAAATTCCGTCTAAAATCCTAAAGTTTTGTTGACAAAAAGAGTTTAATGTCATGAGATGAATGCTTTTAAGGGGATTAAGTGTTGAATTTTAAACATTACATATGTTAAGTCTTGTAATAGCAATTTGACAAACTCTATTTTTAATCAGCCAATGCTTTTGTAATCACTTGAGTAATTCTTTTGGTGACCAATTTCACTTTTTATAAGCAAGAGTAAAATTAAAATCGAGAAAAAATGAACATATAAATTGGCACAATAAGAATACTTGATAGCAACTCAGAGATTCTGAGAGAGTCATCAAATCCCTAAATTTTTCACCACTATTTTTTAGCACATACACAAAATAAATTAAGACCCACAATGCCCACATCTTGATCATAAAGAGAACAAAGCTGCTATAGGTACAGTAAAGGCTGCACAGTAGCCTCACACAGATCGTTTTTACGCCCATCTCAAGTATCATAAAGATGATCGGAACCACTCATTTTGTTCAAAATATTTTTGATTAGGGTCCTTATACTTTTGCGCCTGTCTCAGGTCCCGTAAAGATGATCGGAGTTCCTCATTTTGTTCAAAATATTTTGTTTAGGATCCTTATAAAAAATCATCCCAATCAGATATCGGTAATGATGTTTACGAATCATCTAACTTTTGCTTCAAAATTTAGCCCTCGTATCTTTATTGTAAAGAGAAACATAACCCCAATGGATTTGGCTAAGTTGGTATGAGAAAACAACTGAAGGGCTTACTCCCAAGAGTTCGCAAGTTCGAATCTCCAGAAGTCAAACATTTCAAATCGTGCGGCCTCTAAAAATTTGCCCGATCGTTAATTTGAGAACCTTTGAAATTAGTAGAGCACGCAGAATGGCCCGAACATCAGCTTAATAAAAAATTCATACAGAGAAACACAAAAACACAACGGTTAGTCCCGAAGATAGTTTTCAAAAAAAAAAAAAATGAAATCAACTTGTATTGTTTATTTTATTTTATTTTAAATTTGATCAATTAAATCAACTACTTTAGTCCCGAAGATATGGTTGGTCCGAGTATCCGACGCACCACTGTTATTTAATGCTGCGACAGGTCTCCCGTCTCCCCACAAGCTAAACACGCGTCTCACACGGCGTCGTCGTGATGCTTTTCCAGTTCCCAACTTGGCGCACTCTTCCATTACATTTAACGCTGCTTCCTAGAATTGCATCGAAACCCCACCCACGAAGGAATCTCTCTCTCTCTCTCTCTCTTTATCTCTATCCCTCTTTTTCTGCATATATATAAATCCATCCACCCATTCCAACCCTTTTTCAAGAGTCCTATACCTCCAGATCTGCTGCCTGCAATACGAACCGAGACATTCCTTTAATAAACAAAGGACACGAGGTAATTCATGTCCAATTCTCAAAATTTCCCTAATTATCAAAGAAATACTCCATTTGGGTAATATGTAGTTGGGTTGTCCTTATTTTGCCTTTTGGTTAATGGGTATCTGTCATTTTTGTGTGATCAGGTGAAGGGAGAACATGGGTCACAATCATCATCACCATAATGAAAGGGTTAGTCCATATGATGATCAATTCCTGGCGTGCTTTTGCTGCCCTTGTTACCTGGTCTCCTCCATGTTCAGAGGGATTGGGAGGTGCATGTTTACGGCTTGTTACCCAGTCATGCATTGCTTTGGATGGGATAGAGATCAAGGACCCCAGCATCACCACCACCACAGGCATTCCTATTGATCCTCACTTTGGACATCAACAAGGTTCAACAGTTGACACTTTTAGCTTCTTGGTAATCCAATTTTTATTGTAGCGGTCATGTAATTGATAACAAAAATTGTACTGGTCATGGGATTTAGTGAGTGAGATTTTAGGTGTAGGCTGCTAATCCTGTTACGATATGAGAGTTTTGTGCATACGGTATTTGATTTCTTCTCCATTTAGTGTCCCCTGGAATTCATATCCTTTCATGAATCTCCATTTTTTTTAATCGTGTTTATGATCATTTGATTCATTGATGGGTTTGAGTGTTGTTTGAGATTCGGTGCTTTTTTTGTTGTTGGAATAGTGCTTTGGTCCATGTAGCAAATATTACTATGAGAAAATTGATAACATATCGGTACGAACTTACGACCTAAGTTGCAGGGAGCTCCTAAAATGGTCCCGCTCCCACCTTGGGAGCCCGCTTTTGCGCTCCTAACTAAGGAGCTTGACAGGAGCCCACTCCCATCGAGATGAGAGCTCTCTCCTTACAAAGATGGGAGCTTTTGTTGATATTTGTATAGAAAACCAGGGATTTATCACTTGACTCTATTAATTGGTCTTTGATGAACTCATATACCTAGCCTAAGTCATGATATCTTGAAAAGAAAATCATATGTTGTTCCACTAGCCCATTTCTTACACTTATGGAAGACTTGACCCGTATTTTTACTTCCTAAATTATTGTACTTTTACAGTGGAATACTCTATGCTACATTATTTTCATAATATATG
This sequence comes from Rhododendron griersonianum, assembly GCA_018127125.1. Lineage (NCBI taxonomy): Eukaryota > Viridiplantae > Streptophyta > Magnoliopsida > Ericales > Ericaceae > Rhododendron > Rhododendron griersonianum. The sequence goes on along the minus strand of CM030790.1, from coordinate 38,972,067 downwards.
TACACGCTCCTCTCACGCTCCCAACCTTGGGAGCTTCTATATTCCCTCGCTCCCCCGCTCCCGCCCCCGCTTCGTGCAACTAAGCTTACGACCATTGCCATGATGTTAGTGATGTTACTCTATATCTCTCACTGTGATTGAAAAACACATATTGATGCATCACCAATCATTTTGAGGCGTTAAGAGTTGTACAAGGAGTTGTTCATACATATATATATATATGGTAGTGCGAAACATGGTTGCCCTTGAATAGAAAGATATCTAAACTCTCTGGAGCAAGACTAGAGGAAAAGTTGTTTCAATTACCTTGTTTGCCAACATATATACCTGTGAAGGTACACACAAGAACTATATACATTGTACGATTTCCTTTAGCAAACAGCCAAACAGCAATCTGATATTTGGAATAAGTTGCAAGAATCAAGATTTATTGAACCAAAATTCATTAATTGTGTGGAGGTGGGGTCTAGAATTGAGTAATACAATAGAAATTGATAGCTGAAGAAAATCTATCTAAAAACATTTTGTATCAGAAGTAGACTCGTTCAGTTTGTTGCTTTGTCTAGCTAAAGAGTTCTTCTCTGATGATCTTTTACTTCTTCCAAAAAGCTTTAGCTTATTGATGAAGCTTTAGCTTCTTGTCATCAATTGGCATCTCAACTTTTTTACGTCTGATTGTTTGAGAGGCTTTAGCATGAACATTTGAGCTCCTTCCTCTAAGCACCTGTCGGTACAGCGGAAACATTTAGTGATACTGACAATAGCCAAAGAGAACTAGGAGAGTTTTATGGGAGAAGATATATCATAATCAACTAGGAATTCTGTGGCGAATTACTTGTTAATACGCGTCGGGATGTTCTCAGATGACATTATAACGACTGGAACCTCCTTCATAGCATTAGATTCCTGCTTCAGTGCAACATTGGAGTTCCAGAGTTAGTCATGCATAGGGTATCACTATTTAAGCAGACAAAAACATGAAGAAAAAAAAAAAAACAGTTTGTTGCAAAAGTGAGAATCGATGTTGTAGTTACCTTTACTTTCTTAAGTAGGTCATAACCTGTCATTCCAGGCATACAGTAATCCGTTATTATCAAATTCACCTTTGAACCCTGGAAAATAAGTACCGGAGTAAATTGGTAATCGATGGGTGTTTAGTAGTTTCATGTTAGTTCATATTTTGTTTGGGAAAACATGTTAAACATCGGTACACCGGTTCATGACAAGGTTACTTACACTGGTCTCCAAGCTGTTATCTTGGTCATTTCCCAATCCCAAATACTCCAGTGCTCTCAACCCATTTTCTGCAGTAGTCACTGCACCAATTCACATATCAGTGAAACTTCTAAACCAGTTTGCTAACTACTGCAAACTAGTAGTATTTAAGATCTAATCGCGTCTACATATGCATAATGCTTTAGGGGCGCAGTGATATTCATGAATGCAGTGCTGTTTCTTACTTAAAGTTATCAACACATTTAAAACGTTGAAACATCAATGAAAGGTGGACTTAAAATTGATCATGAAGAAAGTTACAACGATAAATCTATAGATGGTCTGGATTCCATTTGGTGTATGAGCTTGCTTTCAGAATAAACATAAAACTCTAAATATTTGCACTAGTTGTCCTAGTAAAAGGTTTATTTGATCCTTGCAAGTCCTTTGTGTGGGAAAAAAATCCCTTAAAACTCCTATGTATGTAGGAAAGACCTCCTAAAATTCGACGTTACCAACTATTTTTTCGTCCCCCGAATAATATCAAATGGCAAGGCAACGTACATACTCACGATCTTGTCTGTCTCACAAACCTAGCAAATAGCAATATATGCTTGCAAATATGTTTTCGTTATGCGTTGATATACATGTATGTTGGTGATTTGTCCTTAAAAGTAGATTCCATTTTGAAAAGTTAGTGAGTAAAAGTGTAATGATGATGGGTAAGTAGAAAAAGTGGAGTTATGCGTTGATATACATGTATGTTTTAATACAGAAGAATGAGAATATTGTTATGTGGTTCTGGCTCCCGATAATAACAAATACCGCGTATGGCGTATGCTGCTGTTTCTGTCCAAGTTTTTTGCAAATTTTTTTCTGTGCCTACATCAGGCTATGGTTTGAATGCAGAGACAAGAGTTGTGTACCTTTACAAGAGGAGTTCTTGAGCAACTTTTCAACGATTTTCCGGTCGATTATATTGTCATCAACTGCTAGCACATGAGGCTCATTCCCCTGCTCCATCATTCCCTTCCATGAGGAAGAAGAAGAAGTAGCATCCATGTGTTTCTTCTCACTCAAACAATGACCAACTCACCTTCAAGAAATAAAACAGCACACCAAAACCAGAACACCTTTAAAGGGAAACCCAACAAATATACAGACAGAGATTGAGGAAGCAAGATGGGTTGGTGGGGTGGTATTTATAATGGGTTTCTTCAGAGAAGATAAAATCAAAAGGTATTCACAGATTTTTCGTGATCCTTTTTGGGTTTTCTCTTGATTCGATGCAGTCCCCCACACATATCTTTATCTTCTCTCTCTTTATTTTTATTTTTTTCATATATTCTCTCTCTATATATAAATGAATGTACATGTATATCTCCAACATGTACTTATACAGAATCTGTATCAGCATATCTGCTGCCTGCTCTCAAGAGATCTTCCCTCCAGCTCATATTTTCCCTCTCTTTTTTCTCTTTATTTCCTTTTACCAATATTTCATTCCTGCTGCCTTTATGTGAGATTATATTTGTTTTCACCACTTTTGAGAATATGTATTTGATTCCTTGGTTTTTAGGATATTGCAGATTTGGCCCAAGTCGTCTTCTTCTTTTCCAAAGGTTTTTTTTTTTTTTCCTTCTTTTAAAAACTAATGCTGTGCAAGTATTTTCCGATTAGTTTGAGTGGGATTGAAGATAAGTGTAAAATAACAACATTCCTATGTAACATTGGATTCCGGCATTAATTTATGAGAATTTTTATTATGATTCGATATATATTTATTTAACTTGAAGCATTTTTTTTTTGGGTAAATACTTGAAGCATTTATTGCGTGCATGGTGGTCCATATTCAAATTTCAAAAAAGTTGGAATGTAAAGTGGATATTTATGCAAACAATCCCAAATGTCTGTTCTGTTTTATGGTGTTATATATATCTTCCGTATTAATAAAACATAGCGGTTTCTGTTAAAAATGTCTAGGTATATAAGCAAGAGCAACCTCTACGACCGTTAGATCACTTCCTATTAACTTTGTAGCCATTGGATCAAAAAAAAATTAAAAAGAATACAAAAAGTATTCTTTTAATAAATCCATACATCTCTACCCTCACTTTTTAGGCAATGTATCTCTATGTAATATTGCCTTTTATGATCAAAGAGGTATATATGTATACTAGCGGATGCCCGCGCCTAAAGATACGTTGGATTTTAAATAGAGTCTCAGCTTAAATAAATTACCCGTTCTACCCAATTGCTCTATGCGATAGTTGTAATCACCACAAAGCTTCAGTTGCCATTTTGATATATAGTACTAGTATATATTACTACAAGTATAGTTGAAAGATAGAATGTTTTCTATATGGAAAAGATTTATTCACATTAAAAAAAAATTGGGAGAATACAATGTGATAAAATTAGGAAGTGTTATCAAGTTTATTTAAGGCCTCGGTATATCTAGCTTTTATTAGTTCTCACTTCCTACAGAAGTTTTTTAATTTTCTGAATCTTCTGCCTCTGTACATGTGATTTTACAATTATTATAAGGTTATTCATTAGCCACCACTGAGTTTAGGAAGAGAACCTTTCAACTTGATATGGCCATTAAGAGAGGGGGAAAAAAAAAAGGAAAAAAACTTGACGAGCCATTAAGAAAAGAATTGATATTTAATGCAACTTTTACATTAACCTTGTTTTACCAATTTCAAACTCAAAGGCTAATATTTGTTGCGTCAGGACAATCTTATTTCTCCCAAAATCCTAAAATGATATGCCCAAATCAGTTGTGCACTTCAACGATTTACTGAAATATTTTCAGATAGATCTTTTCCAGATTATTCTGCCCAAAGATTATCAATCCTTCTAATACAAAATAGTTGTATAGTTATACGCCTGCTGAAGGATCTCAACGCATTGGGTTGACGAATTAGGTAAACAATTTTGCATTGTTTTTTGGGTAAATGAATTGATTCCCTATGACTCAATAACCTCGTACGAGATCAAATTCTGCCAAGAAAATTCAGTCAGAATCGTTATCTCCAGACAAACCACAAAATAGTTCTCAGTATTTTCTTACTTGGGAAAATACTGCCATCTTTCGTAACCACAAAATAGTTCTCAGTATTCTCAGTATTCCCTATGAATCATATTTTTCCATTGAGCTCCGTCTAGTACAACTATACGTAACTGTAAACTCATCCTCAGAATGCAGCACAAAGCAAAACCAAAACAAAATCCAGAGAGTCCCTAACACATATCTTTAATTCCATATCGCACTTATTAAGATACAATCAGATCAAGTATTTATCATCACTAGATCAAGTATTAATCATCACTAAAAGAACAGGCAACGTGGCCATAACTAAGACTGATCGCAAACAAAAACTCCGGACGATTAGACTCGACAATTGACTCAGGATTTGACAAATAAAGGCGGAAGTTACATTGGATGAGTCGCGAGAGTGAGTCCAGGAGCCCCAGGCAGAGGAGTAAGGCTCTTCGATGTTGTAGGGTAGGTTATTGAGACCGGAACCAGATCCGGCCACGACTCCCTTCAGGAATTTCAACATCTTCTCCCGCTGAGCTCCGGGAAAGGGAGGGGAGAGAGAGAAGGGAGGGGAGAGAGAGATGTGCGATATGAAGTGTTGATGATAGTGCGATATGCGAATGTGCGATGCGAGCAATGGAACGGAAGGAACCGGGACCAAGAGGATTGATACTGTGCTTCGCAGTGTAGAGAGAGTCTTATCTTTGGGGTGATTTTTACACCTTTAATCAGCGAACCGAGATGTCACAGTTTCGTGGAGAACCAGAGACCGGTGGGCTGAGTATTTGCCCCCTTTTGCAACAAGTTTTTACTCTCCCCGTTCCAAATTGTTGTTTCTTTTTTGGCAATGCAAATGTGCGAAATAGTAAGCCCACCGGTTTTTGGTTCTCCCCGAAACTGTGACATCTCGGTTCGCTGATTAACGGTGTAAAAATCACCCCAAAGATAAGACTCTCTCTACACTGCGAAGCACAGTATCAATCCTCTTGGTCCCGGTTCATTCAGTTCCATTGCTCGTATCGCACATTCGCATATCGCACTATCATCAACACTTCAGATCGCACATTTCTCTCTCTCCCCCCTCCCCCTCTCTCTCCCCTCTCCCGGAGCTCAGTAGGAGAAGATGTTGAAATTCCTGATGGGCGTCGTGGCGGGATATGGTTCCTGTCAGAATAACCTGCCCTTTAACATCGGAAAGCCTTACTCCTCTGCCTGGGGCTCCTGGACTCACTCTCGCGGCACCTCTAAGGTAACTTCCGCCTTCATTTGTCAAATCCTACGTCAATTGTCGAGTCTAATCGTCCAGAATTTTTGTTTGCGATCAGCCTTAGTTATGGCCACGTTGCCTGTTCTTTTAGTGATGATTATTACTTGATCTGATTGTATCTTAATAAGTGCTATATGGAATTAAAGATATGTGTTAGGGACTGTCTGGATTTGGTTTTGGTTTTTCTTTGTGCTGCATTCTGAGGATGAGTTTACAGTTACGTATAGTTGTACTAGATGGAGCTCAATGGAAAAATAGAATTTATGTAGCTTACCCTAATTGATTGGGACACAAAGCTTGGTTTGGTTTGGTTAGTTATAAGATCTAGCAGCACTTGACAGAGCTCAATTGAATTGTAGGATTCATGTAGCTTACCCCAATTATTTGGGATACAATGCTCGGTTCGGGTTTGTTAGTCACAAGATCTAGTTGTACTGGACAGAGCTCAATAGAAAAATAGGACTCAGGTAGCCGACCCTAATTTGTTGGGACACAAGGCTCGGTTTGGTTAGTTATAAGATCTAGTTCTGGTTGTAATATGTCGAGTGACTCGGTCAAGGATCTTAGCTTGTTTTCTAGGTTGGACTTAACAAACTCGTTCATATGTAGTTGCGAAAGAAAAGTTGTTTGCACCTCCTAACAAGGTGCAACATATTGTTTATGTAAGTGCAGAAAAACCGAGAGTGGTTTAAGCAGCACAAGAACGTAACGGCTACTTCGAGGTCCCCGCCGGAACCCTAATACGTCGCCGGAGTCTTTATCTGCGGCAAAGGCCCTCCGATGCCTAAGTTAGTATCACGTACTGATCAAAAACCCTAATTCAAGTAGGAGAATACGTAAAACCGTAATGTATTGTGTACCTTTTTCCTCTAGGTTTACCTTGTATTTATAGGTTTATGGATGCTTGTTGCCCAAGTTCCCACGTTTCCCTAAGTTTCCTATCTCGTATAGGAAACCCAGAACACCTTGGATCCTCGTTCCCTTATCAGTTCATCACTTTAGTCCGTTTAGGACTCTTTTCCATAACTGGTCGTACCTCCCAGACTACTTTTCGTACAAACCCCCTTCTATTCGGCTCTTTTATTGCCGAACAGCCTATTTGGACCAATGACTTCGCATGTCATTGCTCTTTCGTTAATATCTCGGTCCAATACTCTCTCGTGTTACTACCTGGACCAATGATCCTTCATATCACTGGTCCCTATCGCCGATCACCACACGGCGACTATTCTTGGTGCAACATATTGTTTAGTTCGAAAACCATATGCTAATTCATGCTCTCTAAGTTTTCTACAATCTGTCTATGACTCTATCTCGAACACTTTCTTGCAAATGTGGGGAGCATGATGAATGGAAGGCTGCTCTAGAGTGCATTGTCGCATTTTGTGTTTAAACCACCTGAACTTTGTGAGATTCGCTTTTACCTAGAGGTTGCAAATGAACGGGTTGGAACTGGTTGTGTGTTGAAAATTGGCGGGTCGATAGTAGGCGGGTTTAAAAGGGATGGGTGAAATATGGGTTAAGTCATGCCCAAACCCAACCCGACCCGTTTCTCTTCCTTTTCTTCCCTTTCAAATTGACCTCCGAAAAAATTGTCTTATGCTGGAAATTAGCAAAACATCCACCGGTGAAAACCTACATAATCATTGATCAACCAATATTCTCATCGCATAACAAACAAATCAATTTGTTTATTAGTACCTCATGGGAAATTGCAAATCCTGTTACTCCTACGTGGAGCCCAGTCGAAGGCGACGATCATAGATGCTCATGGGAACCTCGTGAAAATTAAGGTCCCAATCACTGCAACCGAGATCATGCTCGATGAACCGGGAGACGTGGTATCTCTAGTGCAACCGATCAAGTATTAATCATTACTAAAAGAATAGGCAACGAGGTCATAACTAAGACTTATCGCAAACAAAAACTCCGGACGATTAGACACCACGATTGACGCAGGATTTGACAAATGAAGGCGGAAGTTACCTTGGATGTGCCGCGAGAGTGAGTCCAGGAGCCCTAGGCAGAGGAGTAAGGCTCTCCGATGTTGTAGGGTAGGTTATTGGGACCGGAACCAGATCCGGCCACGACGCCCTTCAGGAATTTCAACATCTTCTCCTGCTGAGCTCCGGGAGAGGGAGGGGAGAGAGAGAGGGGAGGAGAGAGAGAGATGTGTGATCTGAAGTGTTGATGACAGTGCGATACGCGAATGTGCGATGCGAGCAATGGAACGGAAGGAACCAGGACCAAGAGGATTGATACTATGCTTCGCAGTGTAGAGAGAGTCTTATCTTTGGGGTTATTTTTACACTGTTAATCAGCGAACTGAGATGTCACAGTCTCGTGGAGAACCAGAGACCGATGGGCTGACTATTTCGCACATTCGCATATCGCACTGCCAAAAGAGAAACAACAATTTGGAACGGGGAGAGCAAAAACTTAGTGCGATATGCGAATGTGCGAAATAGTCAGCCCACCGATTTCTGGTTCTCCCCGAAACTGTGACATCTCGGTTCGCTGATTAACGGTGTAAAAATCACCCCAAAGATAACACTCTCTCTACACTGCGAAGCACAGTATCAATCCTTTTGGTCCCGGTTCTTTCTGTTCCATTGCTCGCACTGAATATTCGCATATCGCACTGTCATCAACACTTCAGATCGCATATCTCTCCCTCTCCTCCTCTCTCTCCCCCTCCCCCTTTCTTTCCCCTCTCTCGGAGCTCAGCGGGAGAAGATGTTGAAATTCCTGAAGGGCGTCATGGCCGGATCTGGTTCGGGTCCCAATAACCTACCCTACAACATCGGAGAGACTTACTCCTCTGCCTGAGGCTCCTGGACTCACTTTGGTGGCACCTCCAAGGTAACTTCCGCCATCATTTGTCAAATCCTGCTTCAATTGTCTAGTCTAATCGTCCGGAGTCTTTGTTTGTGATCAGTCTTAGTTATGGCCAAGTTGCCTATTCTTTTAGTGACGATTATTACTTGATCTGATTGTATCTTAATAAGTGCGATATGGAATTAAAGATATGTGTTAGGGACTGTCTGGATTTGGTTTTCCTTTTGCTTTGTGCTGCATTCCGAGTATAAGTTTACAGTTACGTATAGTTGTACTAGACGGAGCTCAATGGAAAAATAGGGTTTATTTAGCTGACCCCAATTGATTGGGACACAAAGCTCGGTTTGGTTTGGTGAGTTATAAGATCTAGTTGCACTTGACAGAGCTCAATGGAATTATAGGATTCATGTAGCTTACCCCAATTATTTGGGATACAATGCTCGGTTCGGGTTTGTTAGTCACAAGATCTAGTTGTACTGGACAGAGCTCAATAGAAAAATTGGACTCAGGTAGCCGACCCTAATTTGTTGGGACACAAGGCTCGGTTTGGTTAGTTATAAGATCTAGTTCTGGTTGTAATAGGTCGAGTGACTTGGTTAAGGATCTTAGCTTGTTATCTAGATTAGACTTAACAAACTCGTTCATATGTAATTGCGGAAGAAAAGTTGTTTGCACCGCCTAACAAGGTACAACATATTGTTTAGTTCGAAAACCATATGCTAATTCATGCTCTCTATGTTTTCTACAATCTGTCTATGACTCTATCTCGAACACCTATTGCAAATGTGGGGAGCATGATGAATGGAAAGCTGTTCTAGAGTGCATTGTCGCGTTTTGTGTTTAAACCACTTGAACTTTTTTGAGATTCGCTTTTACCTAGAGGTGGCAAATGAGCGGGTTGAAACGGGTTGTGTGTTGAATATTGGCGGGTCGATAGTAGGCGGGTTGAAAAGGGATGGGTGGAATACGTGTTAAGTCATGCTCAAACCCAACCCGACCCGACCCGTTTCTCTTCCTTTTCTTCCCTTTTCAAATTGACCTCCGAAAAAATTGTCTTCTACTGGAAATTAGCAAAACATCCACAGGCGAAAACCTACATAATTACAGATCAACCAATATCCTCATCGCACAACAAACAAATCATTTTGTTTATTAGTACCTCATGGGAAATTGCAAATCCTGTTACTCCTACTGGAGCCCCAGTCGACGGCGACGATCATTGATGCTCATGGGAACCGCGTGAAAATCAAGGTCCCAATCACTGCAACCGAGATCATGCTAGATGAACCGGGACACGTGGTATCTCTAGTGCTACTGATCAAGTATTAATCATCACTAAAAGAATAGGCAACGAGGCCATAACTAAGACTGATCGCAAATAAAAACTCCAGACGATTAGACTCGACAATTGACGCATGATTTGACAAATGAAGGCAGAAGTTACCTTGGATGTGCCGCGAGGGTGAGTCCAAGAGGCCCAGGCAGAGGAGTAAGGCTCTCCGATGTTGTAGGGTAGGTTATTGGGACCGGAACCAGATCCGACCACGACACCCTTAAGGAATTTCAACATCTTCTCCCGCTGAGCTCCGGGAGAGGGAGGGGAGAGAGAGAGGGGGGAGGAGAGAGAGATGTGCAATCTGAAGTGTTGATGACAGTGTGATATGCGATTGTGCGATGCGAGCAATGGAACGGAAAGAACCGGGACCAAGATGATTGATACTGTGCTTCGCAGTGTAGAGAGAGTCTTATCTTTGGGGTGATTTTTACACCGTTAATCAGCGAACTGCGATGCCACAGTTTCGTGGAGAACCAGAGAGCGGTGGGCTGATTATTTGCCCCCTTTTGGAACAAGTTTTTAGTCTCCCCTTTCCGAACTGTTGTTTCTTTTTTGGCAGTGTGATATGCGAATGAGCGAAATAGTCAGCCCACCAATTTCTGGTTCTCCCCGAAACTGTGACATCTCGGTTCGCTTATTAACGGTGTAAAAATCACCCCAAAGATAAGACTATCTCTACACTGCGAAGCACAGTATCAATCCTCTTGGTCCCGGTTCTTTCCGTTCCATTGCTCGCATCACACATTAGCATATCGCACTGTCATCAACACTTCAGATCGCACATCTCTCTCTATCTCCCCCCTCCCCCTCTCTCTCCCCTCTCCCGGAGCTCAGTAGGAGAAGATGTTGAAATTCCTGATGGGCGTCGTGGCGGGATATGGTTCCTGTCAGAATAACCTGCCCTACAACATCGGAAAGCCTTACTCCTCTGCCTGGGGCTCCTGGACTCACTCTCGCGGCACCTCTAAAGTAACTTCCGCCTTCATTTGTCAAATCCTGCGTCAATTGTCGAGTCTAATCATCCAGAATTTTTGTTTGCGATCAGCCTTAGTTATGGCCACGTTGCCTGTTCTTTTAGTGATGATTATTACTTGATCTGATTGTATCTTAATAAGTGCGATATGGAATTAAAGATATGTGTTAGGGACTGTCTGGATTTGGTTTTGGTTTTTCTTTGTGCTGCATTCTGAGGATGAGTTTACAGTTACGTATAGTTGTACTAGACGGAGCTCAATGGAAAAATAGAATTTATGTAGCTTACCCTAATTGATTGGGACACAAAGCTTGGTTTGGTTTGGTTAGTTATAAGATCTAGCAGCACTTGACAGAGCTCAATTGAATTATAGGATTCATGTAGCTTACCCCAATTATTTGGGATACAATGCTCGGTTCGGGTTTGTTAGTCACAAGATCTAGTTGTACTGAATAGAGCTCAATAGAAAAATAGGACTCAGGTAGCCGACCCTAATTTGTTGGGACACAAGGCTCGGTTTGGTTAGTTATAAGATCTAGTTCTGGTTGTAATATGTCGAGTGACTCGGTCAAGGATCTTAGCTTGTTTTCTAGGTTGAACTTAACATACTCGTTCATATGTTATTGTGATAGAAAAGTTGTTTGCACCGCCTAACAAGGTGCAACATATTGTTTAGTTCGAAAACCATATGCTAATTCATGCTCTCTAAGTTTTCTACAATCTGTCTATGACTCTATCTCGAACACTTTCTTGCAAATGTGGGGAGCATGATGAATGGAAGGCTGTTCTAGAGTGCATTATCGCGTTTTGTGTTTAAACAACTTGAACTTTTTGTGATTCGCTTTTAGCTAGAGGTGGCAAATGAGCGGGTTGAAACGGGTTGTGTGTTGAATACTGGCGGGTCGATAGTAGGCGGGTAGAAATGGGATGGGACGAATACGGGTTAAGTTATGCCCAACTCCAACCCGACCCGACCAGTTTCTCTTCCTTGTCTTCCCTTTCCAAATAGACCTCCGAAAAAATGTCTTCTGCTGGAAATTTGCATAACTTCCACAGGCGAAAACCTACATAATCACAGATCAACCAATATCCTCATCGCACAATAAACAAATCAATTTGTTTATTAGTACCTCATGGGAAATAGCAAATCCAGTTACTCCTACGTGGAGCCCAGTTGAAGGCGACGATCATTGATGCTCATGGGAACCGCGTGAAAATCAAGGTTCCAATCACTGCAACCGAGATCTTGCTCGATGAACCGAGACACGTGGTATCTCTAGTGCGACTGATTAAGTATTAATCATCACTAAAAGAACAGGCAACGAGGCCATAACGAAGACTGATCGCAAACAAAAACTCCGGACGATTAGACTCGACAATTGACGCAGGATTTGAAAAATGAAGGCGGAAGTTACCTTGGATGTGCCGTGAGAGTGAGTCCAAGAGCCCCAGTCAGAGTAATATGGCTCTCCGATGTTGTAGGGTAGGTTATTGGGACCGGAACCAGATCCGACCACGACACCCTTTAGGAATTTCAACATCTTCTCCCGCTGAGCTCCGGGAAAGGGAGGGGAGAGAGAGAGGGGAGGAGAGAGAGATGTGCGATCTGAAGTGTTGATGACAGTGCAATATGCGATTGTGCGATGCGAGCAATGGAACGGAAGGAACCGGGACCAAGAGGATTGATATTGTGCTTCGCAGTGTAGAGAGAGTCTTATCTTCGGGGTGATTTTTACACCGTTAATCAGCGAATCGAGATGTCACAGTTTCGTGGAGAACCTGAGATCGGTGGGCTAACTATTTGCCCTCTTTTGTAACAAGTTTTTACTCTCCCCTTTCCAAACTATTGTTTCTTTTTTGGCAGTATGATATGCGAATGTGCGAAATAGTCAGCCCACGGGTTTCTGGTTCTCCCCGAAACTGTGACAACTCGGTTTGCTAATTAACGGTGTAAAAACCACCCCAAAAATAAGACTCTCTCTACATTGCGAAGCACAGTATCAATCCTCTTGGTCCCGGTTCTTTCCATTCCATTGCTTGCATCGCACATTCGCATATCGCACTGTCATCAACACTTCAGATCGTACATTTCTCTCTCTCTCTCTCTCCCCCCCTCCCCCTCTCTCTCCCCTCTCCCGGAGCTCAGTAGGAGAAGATGTTGAAATTCCTTATGGATGTCGTGGCCGGATTTGGTTTCGGTCAGAATAATCTTCCCTACAACATCGGAGAGCCTTACTCCTCTGCTTGGGGCTCCTGGACTCACTCTCGCGGCACCTCCAAGGTAACTTCCGCCTTCATTTGTCAAATCCTGCGTCAATTGTCGAGTCTAATCGTCCTGCGTTTTTGTTTGCGATCATTCTTAGTTATGACCATGTTGCCTGTTCTTTTAGTGATGATTATTACTTGATCTGATTGTATCTTAATAAGTGCGATATGGAATTAAAGATATGTATTAGGGACTGTCTGGATTTGGTTTTGGTTCTGCTTTGTGCTGCATTCCGAGGATGAGTTTACAGTTACGTATAATTGTATTAGACGGAGGTCAATGGAAAAATAGGATTTATGTAGCTGGCCCCAATTGATTGGGACACAAAACTCGATTTGGTTTGGTTAGTTATAAGATCTAGTTGCACTTGAAAGAGCTCAATGGAATTATAGGATTCATGTAGCTTTCCCCAATTATTTGGGATACAATGCTCGGTTCGAGTTTGTCAGTTATAAGATCTAGTTGTACTGGACAGAGCTTAATAGAAAAATTGGACTCAGGTAGCCGACCCTAATTTGTTGGGACACAAGGCTCGGTTTGGTTAGTTATAAGACCAAGTTCTGGTTGTAATATGTCGATAGACTCGCTCAAGGATCTTAGCTTGTTTTCTAGGTTGGACTTAACAAACTCGTTCATAGGTAGTTGCGAAAGAAAAGTTGTTTGCACCGACTAAAAACGTGCAACATATTGTTTAGTTCAAAAACCATATGCTAAATCATTCTCTCTAAGTTTTCTACAATCTGTCTATGACTCTATGTCGAACACTTTCTTGCAAATGTGGGGAGCATGATGAATGGAAGGCTGTTCTAGAGTGCATTGTCGCGTTTTGTGTTTAAACCACTTGAAATTTTTGAGATTCACTTTTACCTAGAGATGGCAAATGAGCGGGTTAAAACGGGATGTGTGTTGAATATTGGTGGGTCGATAGTAGGCGGGTTGAAAAGGGATGGGTGGAATATGGGTAAAGTCCTGCCCAAACCCAACCCGACCCAACCTGTTTCACTTTCTTTTCTTACATTTTCAAATTGACCTCCGAAAAAATTGTCTTCTGCTGGAAATTAGCAAAACATCCATCGGCTAAATCCTACATAATCACAGATCAACCAATATACTCATCACACAACACACAAATCAATTTGTTTATTAGTACCTCATGGGAAATTGCAAATCCTGTTACTCCTACGTGGAGCCCCAGTCGACGGCGACAATCATTGATGCTCATGGGAACCTCGTGAAAATCAAGGTACCAATCACTGCAACTGAGATCATGCTCGATGAACCGAGACACGTGGTATCTCTAGTGCAACTGATCAAGTATTAATCATCACTAAAAAATAGGCAACGAGGCCATAACTAAGACTGATCGCAAACAAAAATTCCGGACGATTAGACTTCACAATTGACGTAGGATTTGACAAATGAAGGCGGAAGTTACCTTGGATGTGCCGCGAGAGTGGGTCCAGGAGACCCAGGCAGAGGAGTATGGTTCTCCGATGTTGTAGGGTAGGTTATTGGGACCGGAACCAGATCCGGCCACGACGCCCTTCAGGAATTTCAACATCTTCTCCCGTGAGCTCCGTGAGAGGGAGGAGAGAGAGAGACATGTGCGATCTGAAGTGTTGATGATAGTGCAATATGCGATTGTGCGATGCGAGCAACGGAACGGAAGGAACCGGGACCAAGAGGATTGATACTGTGCTTCGCAGTGTAGAGAGAGTCTTATCTTTGGGGTGATTTTTACACCGTTAATCAGCGAACCGAGATGTCACAGTTTCGTGGAGAACCAGAGACCGGTGCGCTGACTATTTACCCCTTTTTGCAACAAGTTTTTACTCTGTCATCAACACTTCAGATCGCACATCTTTCTCTCTCCTCCTCTCTCTCCCCTCTCCCGGAGCTCAGCGGGAGAAGATGTTGAAATTCCTGAAGGGAGTCGTGGTCGGATCTGGTTCCGGTAACAATAACCTACCCTACAACATCGGAGAGCCTTACTCCTCTACCTAGGGCTCCTGGACTCACTCTCGCGGCACATCCAAGGTAACTTCCTTCTTCATTTGTCAAATTCTGCATCAATTGTCGAGTCTAATCGTCCGGAGTTTTTGTTTGCGATCAGTCTTAGTTATGGCCACGTTGCCTATTCTTTTAGCGATGATTATTACTTGATCTGATTTTATCTTAATAAGTGCGATATGGAAAAGATATGTGTTAGAGACTGTCTGGATTTGGTTTTCCTTTTGCTTTGTGCTGCATTCCGAGTATAAGTTTACAGTTACGTATAGTTGTACTAGACGGAGCTCAATGGAAAAATAGGATTTATGTATAAGCTGACCCCAATTGATTGGGACACAAAACTCGATTTGGTTTGGTTAGTTATTGTAAGTGCAGAATAACCGAGAGTGGTTTAAGCAGCACAAGAACGTAACGGCTACTTCGAGGTCCTTGCCGGAACCCTAATGCGACGCCGGAATCCTTATCTGCAAAACAGACAAGGGGTGAGTGCACCTTTGCCTCTCGTGGTAAAGGCCCTCCGATGCCTAAGTTAGTATCACGTACTAAAGGAAAACCCTAATCAAGCATAAGAGAAGACGTATAATTGTAGTGTATTGTGTACCTTTTTCCTCTAGGTTTACCTCGTATTTATAAGTTTACGGATGCTTGCTGCCCATGTATCCATGTTTTTCTAGGTTTCCTATCTCGTATAGGAAACCCAGAATATCTTGGATTCTCGTTCCCTTATCGATTTATTACCTTAGTCTGTTTAGGACTCTTTTCCACAGCTGGCCGAACTTCCCATTCCCGTTGGGTATCTCTCCAAGATCCTACTTTATCGAGATCCTACTCCTTTACGGATTTACACCATTCTGGAGCTTTCCAGAATGCCCTTGTACCTGAGGGCGTCTTTCCCAGGATTCTGCTCCTTGTTCGGCCATCTCTTTGCCGAACAGACTAGTTGTACCAACAATTCCACGTGTTGCTGGCTCATGACCTCATACAGGCCTATACCTCCGACCACCATGTTGCACGGCGGTTGTTTTTATCATAACTACATCGTGGTCCCATATACCACTTGTTCGGGCCCTATTTGTGCCTGTTCGGGATTTACTCCCTACAATTGCTCCCCAGCTTTACTCGTTATTTTCTCGTACATGACGAGCAAAGCTCCCCAGGATCTGAATAACGTTTCTTTGCCCCTGCACCCATTAATTCTTAAATTTGGTGCATATATCATCATTGAGTCTGCCCAAAAAACGTCTCGTCATTGGGCTGGACAGGCTTTTCGTGTCTCTTTCTTTACGCGTGGCACCCATCGTACCGCCCGCATTAAATGCGAATAGACTTTCTTTGGAAAACGGAACGCCCAAACGGCACTTTGGATGACGTTCTGCTTACGCCATCCACTAAAATAGGGTACATTTGGGTTTTCACCCCATTTCGAAACCCCATTCTTCGTCTAGATTCCCTCTGCAACCAGAGCTTTTCAAGCGTACCCGCCATTGGAGCCCTGTTCAGCATATCGAGATTTCTCCCTTGTGCACCTAGGACTTTGATCACCATAATCGTAAGTCATCGTTCCTTCTTCCCTTATCTCTCGTCGATTTAGGGACTTTTCAGGGTTTCTTCGTACCCATATTTATTCGTCTGTTCCACTCCCGTTTAGAATGGGGAGGTTTAGGCGTCATTGCAACACTCCTCAGGCCATGGCCTCGTTTAGATCTCGCTATGAGATCCCCGACGATGTGGCCATCAGTTTGGCCCCTGTAGATGCCATACGCCAGAGCCCCAACAATGACACTCTCCACATTCCAGTGGTTGCCGTCGTAGAGGGCGGTGTTAGATTCCCCCTGGCGCCACTACTCCGCCAGGTTCTGGCTTACTACAGGCTATCCCCCATGCAAGTGTCTGCTAATTTCTTTAGGGTCGTCATGGGTGTGCATGCCCTAAACCAGATGTTAGGCACATCCCTAGGCCTACATGACATTCATCATTTGTATAGCATTTCTCGTACAAAAGACTCCCTCACCTACTACCTAAAGAGTAGAGATTCCAGAAGACGACTGGTGCTTGAATTGCCTGACTCCGCTCGAGGAGATGATGACGATTTCCTCGTCGTTACTGGGAATTTCGAGCCCAGAAACAAGGACGGCCAAGTGATAGGCTTTCACGCCCCTCACAGATTTGAGCAACCACGTCAGTTCTTTCTTCTTCGTAAAATTCATTCACCGAGCAATGTATTCGTATTGCATTTTCAATTTTACTTATCTTCTGACTGTCAACTTCTCGTGTTGCAGCTGAAAATATCAACCAGGGGTATGCTATCATCACCCCCCAAGTTCATGTAGCACATATCAATCAGGCCCTAAATTTCAACGGTGAGGGCACCTATCTGGCTGGCTGAGCAAGAGCAGCACAGGTGCTCCTGAGTTACAAGGCGTCATACGGGGGCTTTATTGACCGGCGCATCCGTGCAGCCGACGACCCACCAATTCCTGGACCTGCTGCTGCACAGCCCGCACAGCCAGAGCACATAGAAGAGGAAAGGCGTTCTCGGACTCCTCCGTTCCTTAGTGCATCTGTGGAAATTGTCGAGGAAGCATCCACATCATCCGACGGTTATTCCCCATTCCCTCATTCTCAAGAGATGAACCAACCAATCAACCTTGAAAGCCTCCTCACACTCTCAGGAGCTGGCCGAGGAAGAGGCCGCGGCACTGCTCATGGCCGAGGTCGCTCCCAGAGTCCGGCACCTTCGCATGGCCGCCGAGGAACAACACAACTTGACGCTCCCCCTGGATTTTCTCCCGAGGAACTCGAGGCTTCCCACAGGGACAAACGCCCGCGCTTGGAAGCGCCTGGGGGGCCCTCAACTCAGACACCCATAACCCAAACTCCAATCTGGGCTCCCCAATTCACTCACGGCAACAAGATTGTCACTGTCCGGGACAGTGTGGAGTCTGAAGGGACTGCACTGGCCCTATCCCAGGCTCTCATGCTTCCGGGGGACATGCAGAAGGAGGTGGTCAATTCGCCAGACAACCTGCTCGGGTCTTTCATGGTGCACAGCTTTAAGGTAAAGTCGTTGTCTTTTGTTCCTATAACTTGGCCCCTTCCCAACTGTATTACTGAGCTAGTATTAATATGTTTAGGCTGCGCAAAAGATGGTGGCCATGGCCCAAAAGCTGGGCCACTCAGAGCCCCAGCGTGCAAAATTGGCTAGTGAAAATGCCAAGCTGTTGACCACTGTTGCCCGGCTGGAGAGAGAGAGAAACCAGGCTCGAAGTGCAACAAACAAGTTGAAGTCTAAACTGGACGGTGCTGAAGATAGCCTAAACCAGACCCTGATAGAGCTGAAAACGAGCAAAAACGAGGCAAATGAGGCCTACTAGCAGGGGTATAACGAAGGGATCAATGTAGCCACTGACAGCTACAAAAATCAAATGCCCAAGATCCAAGATCAGATATTTGCTGCTGGATGGACTGCTGGCCTCAGGAAGTCTGGTACAGCTGAGTCTTCTCCCCTGTGGACGGAAATTGACCTTCCGAGCAACATAGTGGTCCAAGATGAAGATGAGATCAAGGAAGAAGTGGACAATCTAAATGAGGAGCTCAACGCGGATGTTTCCGAGTAGCCCAGTGCTGGTGCTGTTGGCAACGATGAAGCGACCAACCTTGGCCAAAAGGAAGCCAGTGGTGGTCCAACTGATGGAAGCACCGCTGCAGAAGACACTCCCGCAGAAACCCCAACTCCTGTTGCTCAAGATACTGTTGTGGAGCAGTAGTTATGCACTCTAACTCCAAGAACAATTCAATATTCGAAATACCGTGGTGGCCCTGCGTGGCTGTAAGTTTGCCCTGTGTGGCACAGATACATTTTCAATACTTTAACTTAAGTATTTGGCCCTTCGTGGCGTTTAATTTTGTTTTGCTCAGCCCTTCGTGGCTTCTTTAACATCGCTAGTGGCCCTTTTTATGGCCAACCGTTTAATTTCAATTGCCCGAGTATCTCGTACTTAGGTGTTTTGAGTGTTTTCGTTTTGAAATCTTACTGGGGTGCATATGCTGCCCAAGTTTATTCATACTACTGAACAGCATGTTTTCCAAGTTATCCTCGTAACTGGAAATAGTCCTAAGTGTATTCGTACTACTGATCAACATGTTTTCGTATGCTGCCCAAGTTGTCCTCGTACTTGGAGACAATTCTAAGTGTGCTCGTACTTAGATAGGTTTGCATATACTCGTCTGCTCCCCATTTTTCATTGGTTTGGACTAAAAAACTATCTAAGTTTATTCGTGCTTAGATTCCCAAACGTTTCGTATTTGGGGCAGCTATGCATGTTTTCGTATGCACGCCGGATGTTCGTTTCCTAAGTCTAAGTGTATTCGTACTTAGTCAATCCAAATATTTTCATATTTGGCAAAAGTGTGTATATTCACGTATGCACACCAGGTTTGTTCGTACCTGTATTCGTAACCGAGTATATTTGTACTTGCAAAGTTTTGAATCTGCTCAAATGTATTCATATTTGGTATAAACCTATCCCTTTGCTCCCCAATACGAAGTGAGGAGCAAGGACCAATCCTAACTTCGTATTTCTAATCATAACGAAGATAAAAAAGCAATGTCTTATATCAAAGTCAGAATTTTATTCATAATTCAAAAAACTCAAGGGGGCGTTATGCGTACCCCTCGCAACTAACGAAAAAACAAAGGAATTTTATTCGTAATTCCCACACAATCACGATGTGCATCCTAAAACAGAATAAAAAATAAATTGAAGTTTCTTCAAACAAAAAACTTCCTTAAGTTGTGGACATTCCATGGCCTCGGCACCTGGTTCCCGTCCAGGTCCGCCAAACGATAAGCCCCAATGCCCGCAATCTCTGTAACTCTATATGGGCCCTCCCAGTTTGCTCCCAACTTGCCCTCGTTGGCCACCTTGGTATTGCCGAGCACCTTACAAAGCACAAGGTCTCCAATACCAAATTCTCGGGGGTGGACATTTTTGTTGAAGCTTTTCATCAGCTGCTCCTGATATGAGGCCAAATGCACCAGAGCCCTTTCTCTACGTTCCTCGGCAAGGTCCAGTTCTATTTCCAGGGCTCTGTCATTGCCTCCACTTTCAACCAAAGCGGTCCTGTTGGTCGGCAGACCAACCTCCAACGGAATTACAGCCTCTGTTCCATATGCTAATGAGTAGGGGATCTCTCCCGTAGACATCCTAGGCGTTGTTCGGTGCGCCCATAGAACCAGAGGCAATTCATCGGGCCACTTGCCCTTTGCTTTGTCCAACCTCTTCTTGATCCCATCAAGTATAGTTTTGTTGGACGCTTCCGCCTGCCCATTACTCTGTGGGTAGGCTGTGGTAGAGTAATAATTCCTTATCCCATACTGGGCACAAAAAGCCTTAAACTTTTTCTGAAATTGAGACCCATTATCCGTAATCAGGGAATAAGGGACCCCAAACCGGGTGATTATGCTTTTCCACACGAACCTTTCTATCATAGGCTCAGTGATCTTAGCCAGTGGTTCAGCTTCAATCCATTTGGTGAAATAGTCTGTTGCTACCAACAGAAATTTCCTATTTCCAGTTGCCTTGTGAAGTGGACCCACGATGTCCATCCCCCATTGTGCGAAGGGCCAAGGACTTGTCAAGGGCACCAAATCTTCGGCTAGTGTCCGGATCATTGGTGAGAATTTTTGGCACTTCTCACAAATCTTTACATACACCTTTGCATCTTCCTGCATGTGAGGCCACCAGTACCCTTGGGTTATTGCTCGGTGAGCAATGGACCTTCCCCCAGCATGACTTCCACACGTTCCCTCGTGGATCTCGTGGAGAAATTTCTGTACCATCTCGGGGTGCACACAAAGTAAGTAGGGACCAGTGAAGGATTTTCTGTACAACTTCCCTTCAGGTGACAGCCAAAACCGTGCAGATTTCGTCTTTATCTTGTGAGCCTCCTTTTTATCTGTGGGGAGTGCCCCATCTCGTAAGAACTCCACTATTGGATCCATCCAACTCGGTCCTTGGTTCACATCCAAGACCAATTCCACACTTCTTCCAATGCTCGGCTCAGCAAGGTAATCTACTGCCACCCGTCTCTTGAATTCCGTTGGTACAACTGCAGCCAGCCAGGCAAGTGAATCAGCATGGGCATTCTGCCCAGAACTTATTTGCTCGATATACACCTTTTCGAAAGTGTCAAGCAGATCTCTGGCGGCCATCACATAGGCAGCCATCTTCTCGTTCCGGGCCTCATATTCCCCGGACAACTGGTTCACCACGAGTTGTGAATCACAATGCACTCGTATCTTTCTCACCTTCAGGGTCCTTGCACTTCTTAACCCTGCCAAGAGTGCCTCATACTCTGCCACGTTATTCGAAGCACTGAACCCCAATCGAAGGGACAATTCCATCATTGCTCCTTCAGGAGGTAAAAGTACCACACCAATTCCTGAACCCGTGTTACATGCAGAGCCATCAACAAATAATTTCCACTCCGTGGAATCCTGTTCGGCCGGAGCTTTCTTTGTTCTCGTTGATTGCTCCTTTTCCTGCTCCTTTCTCGGCTCCTGTCTCATAGGAGGTTGGGGAGCCACCGTAGGTGAAAACTCAGCTACGAAGTCTGCCAGCACCTGCCCCTTTATTGCAGTGCGCGGCTGGTAGTCTATGTCGTACTGACTTAATTCGACCGACCAAGTCGAGATACGCCCCAAGAAGTCCGCCTTTCGTAGCAAAGACTTCAATGAGAATTCAGTGTACACCACAATCCTATGACTCTGGAAATAATGGGGCAACTTTCTTGCCGCCGTCCTCAACTCCAGGACTAACTTTTCGAGGGGCAGATATCTCGTTTCTGCATCCAGTAATGTCTTGCTTACGTAATAGACAGGGACTTGCTCGGATCCCTTATCCCTCAATAATACTGCACTGACAGCATGTTCGGATACTGCCAGATACAAAGTTAAAGACTCACCTTCTTCGGGTGTGGATAACAGGGGAGCTGCTGCCAAGTACTTCTTCAGGTCTTGGAACGCTTGCCCACACTCTGCTCCCCATTCATATCCTTCCCTCTTTTTCAGCAATTGGAAGAAAGGTCTACATTTGTCACTGGACCTGCTGATGAATCTATTTAGAGCCGCTGCCATTCCCGTTAACCTCTGAACCTCCTTCGTGGTCCTTGGACTTTGGAGCTTTTGCAACGCAGTGATTTGATCGGGATTTGCCTCTATCCCTCGTATGGTCACCAAATGCCCTAGGAATTTTCCTGAGTTTACCCCAAACGCACACTTCGAGGCGTTGAGTTTCAGCCTATATTCCCTTAGTATCTCAAAGGCTTCCTTTAAATCAACAATGTGATTCTCCGTTTCCTTGCTTTTGACTACCATATCGTCTATGTAAACCTCCATGGTCTTGTCGAGCAACTTCTTTAGCATAATCGTTGCTAACCTCTGGTATGTTGCACCTGCATTCCTCAAACCAAAGGGCATGACGCTATAACAGTACAGCCCCCTTGGTGTGATAAAGGAAGTCTTTTCTTGATCGGGACCATACATGGCTATCTGGTGATACCCTCGATAAGCATCAAGGAAACTCATCCGCCCATACCCAACTGTCGCATCAACAAGTTGGTCTATCCTGGGAAGGGGGAAGCTATCCTTGGGACACGCTTTGTTCAAGTCGGTGAAATCGACACAGACTCGCCACTTCCCATTTTTCTTCTTCACCACCACAGTGTTGGACAACCATTCTGGGTAGTATACCTCCCGTATAGCTTTTGCTTCGAGCAACCGGTCCACCTCCTCGATGACAGCGTCCACGTGCTGTACGGCAGACCGTCTCTTTTTCTGCATCGCAGGCTTATGTTGTGGATCCACATTCAAGTGGTGACAAATCACGTTTGCATCCACTCCAGGCATCTCCTCGGGTACCCAAGCAAACACATCGACGTGCTCCTTGAGGAACCCCACTAATTCTCTCTCTTCGGTTTCATTCAAATTCTCCCCAATCAGGAAATATCTTTCTGGATCATTCTCATTGATCTGGATCTTCTTCAAGCCTTCCACCACTTTCTCGGTGGGATTCCCTCCGACATCCTCAATAGTCGGCTGGTCCGGGACCTCAATCGCTTGGACTAACTTGGCCTTGGGAGCACTCTTGATTATTGAGACCAAACACAGCTGGGCTACCTTCTGATTTCCTCTAATCTTCTCAACACCATTCGACCCTGGGAATTTTACCATCTGGTGGTAAGTGGAGGAAACCGCCCTCATCTTGTGCAGCCATGTTCTTCCAATAATCGCGTTATAAGAGGATGGCACATCCACCACTAGGAAATCGGTTCTTAGCACTATCGTTTCTGCCCGAACAGGAAGAGTTACTTTGCCCAAGGGCCAGACTGCTCCTGCACTAAATCCGACCAAAGGGGTTATTGACTGCACTAAGTCTGCTTGTGTCAGCCCTAACTTCTTGAACGCGTCGTAGTACAGTATCTCCGTGCAGCTTCCTGAGTCGACCAGGATTCTTTCCATGTCATACTCCCCAATTCGTAGGGTTATGACTAAGGCATCATTATGTGGCACCTGGATTCCCCCCAGGTCCTCATCCGTGAAGACTATGCCTCCATTGCAGTCTTCTCATTCACGTCCTCGCTTCTTTCCCAACTGCATCACATGCTGGTCGTGTTTTACTTGTCTCTGGAGCAACCTCACCTCACTTCTCGTGTAAGGCGCGGACAATCCATGTATCATATGGATTACCCCCCTTGGATTTTGCTCATAATCCAATTCCAACGCTTTCTCTGCACCCTTGTGCTCCTCCTGAATAAATTCTTTCAGGTAACCCCGTGAGACCAGATCATCGAGGTGTTGTTTGAACATCTCGCAATCCTCCGTCATGTGTCCCCAATCTTTATGATAACTGCAATGCTGACTCGTAGCCCTCTTTGCATCTTTGTCCCCCTCCAGCCTTGGGGGCCACTTGAAATATGGGCGATTCTTTATTTTGTAAAGAATCCGATAAATTGGTTCCTTCCAAACCGTTGTTACCGAAAAGAAAGACTTGGGGTCTGGGGCGTGCTTCTCTTTATACGGCTCTTTCTTGATCTGCCCGTATTCCTTCCTTTCTTTATAGGTTTTGGGCTCCGGCTTATCCGCCTTCCTCGGTAGACCCTTCGCCTGTTCGGCAACCATCCTGTTGTCCTCTCGCAGTATGTCATCTTCGTTCCTGGCATGCTGCTCAATTCGTTCCATTAGCCTTGCCAATGTATCTACCGGGCTCATGTTTAGGGACTTACGTAGTTCTCCCCGAACAGGCAGCCCTGTCTTGAATGTGGCTATTGCATATTCCTCACTGCATCCTTCAATCTCGTTGAAAGTCTCCCAGTATTTCTTGGCATAGCCCCTGATCGGCTCATTCTCCCCTTGTTTCATAACAGAGAGGCTTTCAAAGGTTTTTGGTGCTTTCCTGCTCGTCAGAAACCGAGCAGTGAATTCCTCGGCCAACTGTCTTCATCCTCGTATGGTGTTCGGCCCTAGTTTATGGAACCATGACAAGGCCACCTTCCCCAAACTCGATGGGAACATCTTGCACATGATCACATCATTCCCATCGTGCATGAACATTGCCTGCCGGTAGTGTTGTACGTGCGCCACGGGATCAGTATTTGTTTCGTAAAGTACGAATGCCCCGTGCTTCATCCTGCTCGGAAGCCTTGCCTCCTGCAATTTCCTTGAAAAAGGAGATGAAGCTATATTGCTGAGGGCTTTCCGTGCCGCTTCTCGTGCAGACATGGCTCCCTCCTCTCGTTCTTTTGCTTTCTTGGGAGTATTCTTTTCCCAATGGAATCAGGTCTCTCGTACCTATCCCTGTGATGTCTTCTAATCTCTCCTTCTTCGGGGGTGAGGCTTCTGCTTCTTCTTTTTTGTGAAGAAGCCCTTTTCTTTTTTGGAGTGGGACTCCTGGACCTGCTCCTCCTTCCTCGTGAAGGAGCCTTCTTGTGTTCCACTATCGCTAGCCTGTCTCCTCTAGAATTTCCTCGTGATAGTCCAGAGTCCTCCGGATGTTCTCGTATCCGTTGTAATTCCTGGATCTCATACTCTCGTTTTTTAATCAGACGAGCGTACTCTTCGATCTCTTGTCTCTTTTTATTCAAGACATCGTCACGGTTGTGTGTACTCCTTGAATGCGCCACTGATTCTCCCTCACGATGGGACTTACTCCTTCTCGTGGATCCTGTGGCCGTCTTTCCCTCCTTGTTCTTGGAGTCGTCACGGACAGTCAGGGGGTTATCCTTGTTTGTGGGCTTCTTTGCTTGCCCACCGTCAGGCTTTCTCGGAGGATCTGGTGGGGAGTTGCCACCTCCTCCCCCCAACTGGTGTTTCGGATCATGTGGTGTTTTTGGGTCTTCTTCCATCATGGTTGCTTTTTAGAGGGATCTCCTTCGTTTCCCACAGACGGCGCCAATTGTAAGTGCAGAAAAACCGAGAGTGGTTTAAGCAGCACAAGAACGTAACGGCTACTTCGAGGTCCTCGCCGGAACCCTAATGCGACGCCGGAATCCTTATCTGCAAAACAGACAAGGGGTGAGTGCACCTTTGCCTCTCGTGGCAAAGGCCCTCCGATGCCTAAGTTAGTATCACGTACTAAAGGAAAACCCTAATCAAGCATAAGAGAAGACGTATAATTGTAGTGTATTGTGTACCTTTTTCCTCTAGGTTTACCTCGTATTTATAAGTTTACGGATGCTTGCTGCCCATGTATCCATGTTTCCCTAGGTTTCCTATCTCGTATAGGAAACCCAGAATATCTTGGATTCTCGTTCCCTTATCGGTTTATTACCTTAGTCTGTTTAGGACTCTTTTCCACAGCTGGCCGAACTTCCCATTCCCGTTGGGTATCTCTCCAAGATCCTACTTTATCGAGATCCTACTCCTTTACGAATTTACACCATTCTGGAGCTTTCCAGAATGCCCTTGTACCTGAGGGCGTCTTTCCCAGGATTCTGCTCCTTGTTCGGCCATCTCTTTGCCGAACAGACTAGTTGGACCAACAACTCCACGTGTTGCTGGCTCATGACCTCATACAGGCCTATACCTCCGACCACCATATTGCACGGCGGTTGTTTTTATCATAACTACATCGTGGTCCCATATACCACGTGTTCGGGCCCTATTTGTGCCTGTTCGGGATTTACTCCCTACAGTTATAAGATCTAGTTACACTTGACAGAGCTCAATGGAATTAAGGGATTCATGTAGCTTACCCCAATTATTTGGGATACAATGCTCGGTTCGGGTTTGTTAGTTTTAAGATCTAGTTGTACTGGACAATGCTCAATAGAAAAATAGGACTTAGGTAGCCGACCCTAATTTGTTGGGACACAAGGCTTTGCTTGGTTAGTGATAAGATCTAGTTCTGGTTGTAATATGTCCAGTGACTCGGTCAAGGATCTTAGCTTGTTTTCTAGGTTGAACTTAACAAACTCGTTCATATGTAGTTGCGAAAGAACAGTTGTTCGCACCTGTAGACACCCCAATTTGGCCTAACGATTATTTCAAGTCCCACCTTGGGACAATCCCGATGATGAAATGGATACAATGATTGCTGATTGCTTCTTTGAGGACCTTAGGACTTTCGGTAAGAACTTTGAGCCACTTAGAGGACCCAATTCAAAGCCATACAGCCTTTCAGACAGAAATGCAGAAGCCTAGGAGAATCCATTTGTCGGCCGTAACATCGATCCCACGGCCATAACATCATTTCCTCACCCGAGCAACCTGTTGCTAGCAAAATCTCCCCGAGAGATCAATCCCTCGGTCGCAAGATCTATCCTTCGGCCGAGACATCCATTCCTCGGCCGTGATATCTTTTACTCGGCCGCCAGATCGACCTTTTCCCAGACTCTGGAACGTGTTCTTCAGACGTTTGATCCGATTACACTACCTTCCCGATGCGTTCAGGCTACATTAGAGGATTGTCATGGAGAGTTAGAATCATACTCTAACTCCAATTTTTATCGTGCATTGCGATTGGCCGGAGTGAGTCATCCCTATGCCTATATAAAGGAGCCTTTGGGTTCCGAAATTGATATACCTTCACACTCTTTCAAGCCTCAAAACTCTGCACAAATACTCTCTCAATCCCATACTTCAAAAGCCCTAACCTCCCGAAGGTAGCCGTCAATCCAGTGATCAAACTCCGAAGTTCAAACCCTAACCCTAGGGTTTTCAATCAAGCAATCAGTCAATCACAATCAAATCTGAAGCAATCAAGCAACTGAGGGATCAAGGTGCCAACAGCCTCTGGTTTGATTTAATTATCGTTTTTATGCTTAATCGTAGTATCTGATCATCTGCTAGTTTTCTGTCTGGTGTGAGGAAGAACATCGACCGGGGCTTCGATCCCTCGGCCGATACATCAAACCAGGAGGATCCTTCGGCCGTGACATCCATTCACCGGCTGTGGGATCCATTCCCCTGGCACATGCTTTGTTTTGTTATGCTTTCTGATGCATGATTTACTTATCGTCCCGGCTCACCTTATTAACTGTTTAAGGCATAAAAACAGATTACTTGTTTAGAGTTGAATAAAGCATCTATACGTCTTATGTTGAACGATTATGGGCTAGCATCACGGCTAGGCAGAGAGGGGTGCCTAACACCTTCCCCTCGCTGTACCTTTGGCTTCCGTACCCAGAATCTCTATCTATTTTCCTAGTTTTAATAAACTGGGTGGCAACTCTGTTTTGATGATAACCGCTATCGTGTGGCGATGTTCCTAGCCATGGGAATGTCCACGATCTTGGTTTATGAAGCAAGCAACCAATCGAGCAAACACAACATGAGGAATCTGTATGGCGATACCCTGTTTGGGAGGTGTCTACAGTTTTTGGCGACTCCGCTGGGGATATGAGAGCCATAACCAGAAAGTTCAACGTAAGACTAATACATGCCTTGTTTAATTCATCTATCATATGCATCGAGCGGGCAACCCGTTGAGTTCACCTGATACCCCGGCATGACACGGGCTATGTTGGGGGTTCCAGCAAACTCCACAGTCACTCGTACCTAGTGGTATATCAAAAAGGGAATCACCCAATCACCGCCTCTGATGGGCTGGTGAGAGGATTGGTGCCCTTTGACAACGGAGCACCCTGAGACTACCAAAACCTTACATGTTTTAGAAAGCCATAGAACTTATCAAACTAAGACAGGAACCTACAGGCTAGGAACCTACTTGCATTTTTACTTCCAAGTTCTTCCTCACACCTTGTATATGTTGTTGTAACATCTCTTTCTGTGCAGAAGGGTTAGGGCTTGAACCAAAAGCCCTAACCCTAAGTCTTTATAGCCAAGCACTAATGGCGTTGCCTGCAAGGTATATTTTTGGTAAAAAGCATCATTGCTTACTTAACACTCTCGCTTTACTTAAAGCACCGCGAAGCATGGATTTCTAGAACGAAATCAAATACTGGCTGCCCCGCCGGCAATTGAACTAGAGGTTGCTCTAGCAATCTTTGCCTTGCAAGGCTAAAGGAAAGAGGGAGTGTAAAGTAGTAGAGCAGGTTATGGATGATTGTATGCAAAGTCAAAGATATTATGGATAGAACTTGCAATACTTATTTCTCCATGGATGATTTAGCATGACAAGTTTAGGACTTTGGTTCCTATTTCCAAATCGGCCTAGCAACCCATCTTTCAAAATTCAAAATTCTGAGCATGCTTACCTCAACGAGCTGGTAAAATTTAGGAGGTTGTCAATGTGCTAGCAAATAATCAAGTGGATTTCAATTACCTCAATCACGTTTTGAGAAAGGATTTTCCCTAACCAAGAATTGAAGGAACTTTCAAAACTTTTTGCAATGACTAATCTAATGACAAGTTTTTCTGAAACATTCAAATAACCGCTAGCACAGCGATGGACTCCGAGTCTGCTTTCTGTTGTAGCCATATGCTCAACCTTTTCGATTTGTCTCATAATATGGATTGGCTTGGAAGCGGGATCTTAAGTGGCAGCAACGAGTCTTAAGAATCATCCATATAAAAAATGGCTGGCTATCTATAGTATCCGATAAACTTATGCATACAAACGGATTGCAATGCATGACTCATCCATAATCTTTGTAAGTAGCTGTGGTGCTATATGTAGACATATCGTTTTGCTTGCCTCTTTCTAACTATGCAGGGGCCAAACCAAAAGAGGAGTCCATCCCCCTCATTTCCTTTCTTTGTTCATCGCATGTCATTTGGTTGCACCACCACTAAGGGCAGTTTGTATATTAGAAAATGTGACGCATGGACAATTAGTTTTGGATATCTCAACTTAAGCATGATTAGGTTTCTCCTTCTCTTAGATTTGGAGTTTGATCTCAGACATGATGGTAATGGCTACGAAAAAAAAATTGAAGTTTTAATCCAACCAAGTTTTGAGCAATGGCAGCCATGTCCATCACGTCTTGGCTTAGATTTTAAAACAGTCTTCTCGCACCTAGCTAACTTTCACGGCCATTTTGGCCCATGTTTTGCTTCTCTTGAAAATTTGATATCATTTTGCTCATCATGGTTTCTGGCCAATTGTCACACTCAGCATGAAATGTGGATCTTAAATTCAAATCTCCTCGGACATGAACTACGAATGGCCTGATTCTCTGTTGGGATACGTAGGCACCTTTTGGTCGGCCACAATTTTGAAAATGTTTCCTCTTGTGCTAGTTTGCTGCCATAAGAATACTCATGATAACGTCGAACGTTGAAAACAATCCACAAGGGTTTCAAAGTAATCTTCTGGCATCTTTTGGAACACATCATAATCACTCGAATTGTCAAAAGTACAAAATGAGTTTTTCAAAGTCATGACCCACGTCATTTTTGTTGAGCTAAGAAGGAGTTGAAACATTTCTGCACCCTCCAGAGATTACCTGTAAGCAAATCATGCTGTTGAAGATGAAGAGTATAAAAAAAAAGAAGAGAGGAAAGTGAAAAGAGAAAAAAAAAAA
The DNA here is from genome assembly GCA_018127125.1 of Rhododendron griersonianum. NCBI lineage: Eukaryota > Viridiplantae > Streptophyta > Magnoliopsida > Ericales > Ericaceae > Rhododendron > Rhododendron griersonianum. The sequence goes on along the minus strand of CM030790.1, from coordinate 38,942,131 downwards.
AGAGTTCTCTAGATTGAAAACCCGCAAGGGCGGTCTAGGCAAAAGTTAGAGCACGAACAAAGTGAGAAATCAGCCATGTCTCCATGCATCTACTATGAGTCTCAAAGGATTGTCCTCAATCTTAGAAAATCCACTTAGCCCCTAATCTCTTGGTTAGGACCTCTGTCGCTCTGTCGTGTGTTTCAAAATGAAGAAAGGCATTCATTTCCCTATCCCAAACACTTATCCCTTACTAGCCATGTTGAGCCTCTGGATAATTCCTTTGAAAAGCCTGCTAGGCAGCCATCTCCTACACTAGGGCAAACACAAAAAAATACAAGGAGAGATGAAAGAAAAATCAATGAAAGAATGAGCACCCCGTCATACAAGGGGCACTTTGAAGGAAACATTTCTTCTAATACATACAAAGGACATTCTCGAAGAAACCAACTCTTTCACACAAAGTGAGACAAGAGACAACAAGAGTTGATAAAAATGTTGAAGATGGCTGCTAGCTTTTTAAACCCAAGCGTGAGTAGAAATTAGGTTTGAGCCTTTACATCCGCTTCTTTCTCAACCCAAAACCCCAAGCCTACATTATAGTCCGTAACAAAGTCCTCTCAGATTGGGGAACACGACTTAGTAGCAAGGTCCTAAACACTAGGGGCATCACCAATGTGGGACTTAACACGAAGGGCAAGAATCTTGGAATTTGCATCGTCTTAGCAAATCACACAACGTGGAGAGTAACGTGGGACAAGGGACATGGCTATGTTCCCCTTTATGCACTTCTCTCATATGGGTCTCAATAGGCGCTTATCAATCCAACTTAGGTCAGTCAGATCAAGCTCGAAGCAACAAACTCACCTAATTGGCTAAGGACATGGGTTTGCAAAATAATTCTGCGTCCTTTGATGATTGAATGACGTGAGTGTGGAACATATAGATGAAATGATATGATTTTGAAATCCTTAAGGAAAAACTTTCAAAATTGATCTTATCTCAAACAATCTTGACACAGCAAATACAAGCACAGTCACTTTTTGCAAATCTCTGAGGAAATAATATGGGTCTCTCATTTCATGAGGAGTGTAGCAATATGGTCCCTTGACCAAACAATGTTTTCAGTAGTGCCGCTAAGGCATTGCAGTCTTTCAAACACCTGGCTAGTAAATAAGTCATTACTGGTCTCCCCAAATCAAGGGGAAGCATTTGATCAAATACGCAAAAGTTGAGATGTCCAGAATACATTGCAAATTTACATGCATATCGCTATCACCCTGTCTTTTGCACTAACCTCTTGTCGTGATCAAACAAGGCAGAATCATCAAGGCATCATGGCCATCATCTCTATGCGAGGAGTAAAAGAGCAGCAAAGGGACGCACTGTAAAATCTACCTCCCTGCCAACACACTCGGCCTTCAAAAAGCTCAGCCTAAGAAGCGTCATATCCTGGGAGAACACCTCAACTCTTTTGTGGAAATGCTGTCACACAGCATTATCAGGGGCATGCCAAGATCTCTGCCAAACAGAAAGAGAAACATTGCACTCACATTCATTGCTGTTTACATCGCATGTTTCTATGCTAGGGGCAATTAGATCATTGTCATCATGCACATTTGAGCTAGGATCAAGCATTCTTAGCCTAAACATGGGGCTTGCGTTTCTTTTTTAAATACTCAAATGCATATATGTCGCGTTGCAAACCATGTTACCCGCAATCGTTCAAGCTCTTGAACTAGGGTTCTTTAAGTGTGGTGGTCCTGCCCCTAGCAGTCAGCGTAAAAGGACTTTGGCCCATGGTCGACTCCAAGCCTGTTGCATGTTATTTTCTTATCCATTGCTATTTTCTAAACCATTCAAATGTGGATTGCAGGATTCTCCTGGATTTCGGTCCTTGAACCGACCATACCGAGCTTGGTATCTATGACCGACAGAGCCAAGTCAAAGAAGCTGAAAGACAGCCCCAGTAAACTCTACAAATGGCACCATGCCAATAGCATTAAAGTGGCTTCGCACTTCACATCTCCATAGCTCCTTGCTTCGCGCTTTCATCTCCATCTTAGCAGCTCTACCTTCATAAAATCAGAAGCCTCACACTTGCTCTTCAGTAGCACCATACACGTGCCTTGTCGTATTCGCGGCCTTATCTGGCTTTTCAAGAACTCCGAGCAACTCTACACTTAGGCCTCGCCGTATAGCAGGTTCCTTCTTAACAGTGCAGTGCTTACTTTAGCTGCCCCGAGCTCACATCTTGAGGTTAAGTAGCCTCACCACTTCCAGGCCAGCGAAACAATCCTGCGGCTTCCACTTAATACATTGAGTGAACAGCCAACAAGAAAAAGCACCTGTATAAAGCTTGCACACTCCAACCCTTCAGAAGGCATCTATCCTCCAAAAAGGGCATCCGTGTTGATAAAGCCCTCCAGAAGGCGTTTATGTTGCTAGCTTCCAGAAAGCGTTTGTATAGCCAACTTCTAGAAAGCATTCAGCCTCCAGAAGGCACCCCGTTAATGGAGGCGATGGAAATCTCTGAAGTCATTAATGGCCGAAGCATTTAACAAACCTTATGGCACTTTGGGTCAACAAGTCAACAAAGTCAAAGTGGAATATGGTCAAGAACTAGCCTTAGGGGGCAATCCCGAGCATACTCAGAACCAGCCTTGGGAGGCATCCCAAGCATGTGGAAACTAGCCTTAAGGGCACCCTAAGCACGTGGAATCAATCCTCTGACTCCTGGCGTTCCCACGCCCGATAAATCAACCTCGCAGCTACTGTATCCTTCTTCAAAATCTCCTCTTTCAAAGGCAATCGATTTGAATCCAGGCGCCAACAAAGCATTCGTGGTATTCTGGGCCCGTGGCCAATAGAACTTATAATCAAATCCAGCCTTGGGAGCATTCCTGAGCGTGCATGATATCAAGCACCAGCGTCAGAATAAATCAAAAGCCTTGCATAGGCTGTCAAATGTCTGCCAGAAGCACTCAGTCTAAGACTCAAGATCATTCCGAGCATGAGGAAATTAGCCTTGGGACATTCCCAAGCTTAAGAAGGATCAAGTAATGACAAAAGCCTTGCAGGGGTTACCAAATGCACGCAATCTAGCCTTGGGGGCAATCCCGAGCAAGTGAAATATAGCCTTGGAGGCAATCACAAACATGAGGAATCTCAAGCACCAATGTTGGACCCGCTTCGGGACTTTTTCGGAGCTCTCTCTGAAGCAGCAAGTTCGCAACTACTGGTCACTTGACCTTTGAGGATTATAGACTGTGAACTCTTGCTCGCAAAACCCAAAAGATCCTTCAGACTCTACACCCCAGTTACTGTACTCCGGAAGTACGACAGCAATCACCAAGCTCTATGCTCATCGTCACCCAGCAACTCCATGTTCACGCCTACAGCAATCAAGACACTCGACGGCTCTGCTATTCATCCCCATCAAGTCACTCAACAGCTACATGCTCGCTACTATCAAAGCCAGTCAATGGCTCCAGCAGCACCCCGTGCTCAATAGCTCCATACTTAAGTCACTCAGCAAGCTATCCCAACATCTCCATATCCAACAGCTTCAGCGGCTCTATGCCCATACTCGCTAGCGCCCAGCAGCTTTAGGCTCACTATCAGCAGCTCTGAAGCTCACTCAGCGGCCCTATGCTCACCATCATGATCACTTAGCAGCTCCGTGCCCATTCAACAACTCTGCAACCAAGCCCCGAGCTCATTATCTCAACAGCCCTATGCTTACTATCAGCAATACCATGCTCCTTACTTCAAACTCCGCAGCTTCAAGTTTGCCATCGCTCAACACAGGTTCTACGCCTGTAATCATCCTAGCAGCTCTATTCAACGGCTCCAAGCCCATCATTTCAACGGCTCCAAGCTTATCATCTCAGCAATACCGTGCTTCTTGCACCATCACCACTTCAGCAGCTCTAAGCTCGCTATCAAGCTATTCAATTGGCGCCACGCCCATCATCTCAGCGCATCGCCTAATATCGTAAACTCAGCAGCTCCAAGTTCGCTACCACTCAGCTGTTACCAGCAACCCTATAACTCCGAAGCTCCATCTGCTATAACAAGCTCCGAGCTCATCACTATCAAAGCAATCCAACGCTTACCTCAATGGCTCTGCACCTGTCAAATCGGCAGCTCCACGCCCATCTATCAAACAGGCCCCTCGCCTATCATCCCAGTAGCTCCACACAGGCTCCTTGCCTACCTTCTCGACGGCTGTACGCCCGTACCAATCATCTCAGCAGCTCCAAGCTCGCTACTCAGTGGTTCAACGCCCGCACCCAACTATCTCAGCTGGCTCGAAGCTGTAACCAACTCAACTGGCTCCAAGCCGTAACCATCACCTCAACAGGCTCGAAGCCTGTATCTACTATCTCAAATGGCTCCAAGCCGTAACCATCACCTCAACAGGCTCGAAGCCTGTATCTACTATCTCAACTGGCACAAAGCCGTAACAACCAACTCAGCGGCTCTAAGCCCATTGTCTCAACTGGCTCGAAGCCGTACACAATCAAGTTCTTAAAAGGCTTGAAGCCTGTGTTCATCATCTCAACTAGCTCGAAGCCGTAACAATCAATCTCAGCGGCTCAAAGCCCATTATCTCAAATGGCTCCAAGCCATCACCTCAACAGGCTCGAAGCCTATGTTTACTATCTCAGCAGCTCTATGCTCACCATCACAGCAACAGACTCAACGCCTGTTATCACAATCTCAGCAGCTCGAAGCCCATTACTCCAACAGGCTCGAAGCCTGTATCTATCGTCTCAGCTGGGTCAAAGCCGTAAACAACCAATCTTAGTGGCTCAAAGCCGTAACAATCAACCCAACGGCCCTAAGCCCGTTGTCTCAACTGGCTCGAAGCCTGTGTTCATCATCTCAAACTGGCTCGAAGCCGTAAACAAGCAACAGGCTCTAAGCCGCCCCAACAATCAAGACATCTATTCTCAGGCTCTACGCCTGAATGCTCAAAAATCTAACATTTTTGAATGCTCAAGCTCTACGCTTGGATGCCCAACCACTGTGTACTGGATGCTCAAGTTATACACTTGAATGCTCAAGCTCTACGCTTGGTTGCCCAACCACTGCGTACTGGACGCTCAAAGCCTATACTTTGAATGCTCGGATTCTGCCGTCCGAATGCTCGAGCTCTACGCTCTGAATGCTCAAGTCCGGAACTTGATAGAAGCTCTAAGCTTAAAACAAACACACACGCACGGGCCCGTGCACATATTGCATTATCACATCGAGTCTGCATCATCATATCTGTTCACATCTAACAACCATCATCACACATATACACTCTGCATATCTCTCATGAAACAGGTCAACCCTATAATCAACCGGCTCTATGCCTTGGTTTTATTGATCGGTTCAGCGCCTCGATCCTTTGGCTCCATGCCAACACTTATGATGAGAAAGCTCCATGCACAGACCATCAGAATACAACCAGTTCTATGCTTCGGTTCATATTACGTCAAGCTCTAAGCTCCGACAACTCAGGCCCTCGCCTTAAGACTGCAGCAGGCTCCACGCCTCAATCTAATCATCTCAGGCTCCACGCCTCAATTCCTTCACCTCAGGCCCTTGCCTTATGCCAGCTACGTGCTTTGGTTCATCCCGTCAAGCTCAAAGCCCTGACACCACAGGCTCTCGCCTTATGATCAACACCAGCTCCGCGCTTCAGTCCTATCCAATCTCCTCAGGCCTTCGCCTCAAGACTACAACCGGCTCCGTGCCTCGGTTCCCTCATCACCAAAGCTCCGCGCTCCATTTACTGGCCCTGCGCCCCCTATCTCAAAAACAAACCGGCGTCCAACTCATCCCCAGCAGATGGTTTGGATTCCACCTCACTACATCAAATTCCTTCCAGCTCATTCGCAAGGATAAGCTACTCTACCGAGCTCCTTTCAGTCAAAGTAAGGATGATCAAGAAAAGCAAACGCACCTGCAGTGTACTGATCTACCCCAAAATACTAAGGAAGCTCTCCGCAAAAACTCCCCAGGTAGCCCCGCGCTCCTTCAACTACTCTTCGCCAAAACCCTGGCTCAGTCTAGGTACGTCACACTACGGCTTTTTAAGCCCTAAGGTACGTCTTCTGTCTCTAACCCTCCAAACTTTTATTTTTTCTTTATTGCCCGAACTACGATTGGTCTGAATTTCCCTTGTGGAATACGTAGGCAGCCTCCCGGCCCGATCATAACAAAACCTTTTTCAAAAAAACCCTTGGAATAGTGGTTGGACCAAATTGAGTTGCTTTTTACAGCTTTGACTCTTACTCAAACATGTCTCGCGATCCGTCTGAGTTCAGTCAAAGAGGGGCATCTGTAGACACCCCAATTTGGCCTAACGATTATTTCAAGTCCCACCTTGGGACAATCCCGATGATGAAATGGATACAATGATTGCTGATTGCTTCCTTGAGGACCTTAGGACTTTCGGTAAGAACTTTGAGCCACTTAGAGGACCCAATTCAAAGCCATACAGCCTTTCAGACAGAAATGCAGAAGCCTAGGAGAATCCATTTGTCGGCCGTAACATCGATCCCACGGCCATAACATCATTTCCTCACCCGAGCAACTTGTTGCTAGCAAAATCTCCCCAAGAGATCAATCCCTCGGTCGCAAGATCTATCCTTCGGCCGAGACATCCATTCCTCGGCCGTGATATCTTTTACTCGCCCGCCAGATCGACCTTTTCCCAAACTTTGGAACGTGTTCTGTTAGACGTTTGATCCGATTACACTACCTTCCCGATGCGTTCGGGCTACGTTAGAGGATTGTCATGGAGAGTTAGAATCATACTCTAACTCCAATTTTTATCGTGCATTGCGATTGGCCGGAGTGAGTCATCCCTATGCCTATATAAAGGAGCCTTTGGGTTCCGAAATTGATATACCTTCACACTCTTTCAAGCCTCAAAACTCTGCACAAATACTCTCTCAATCTCATACTTCAAAAGCCCTAACCTCCCGAAGGTAGCCGTCAATCCAGTGATCAAACCCCGAAGTTCAAACCCTAACCCTAGGGTTTTCAATCAAGCAATCAGTCAATCACAATCAAATCTGAAGCAATCAAGCAACTGAGGGATCAAGGTGGTGAGGCCCAACGGCCTCTGGTTTGATTTAATTATCGTTTTTATGCTTAATCGTAGTATCTGATCATCTGCTAGTTTTCTGTCTGGTGTGAGGAAGAACATCGACCGGGGCTTCGATCCCTCGGCCGATACATCAAACCAGGAGGATCCTTCGGCCGTGACATCCATTCACCGGCCGCGGGATCCATTCCCCTGGCACATGCTTTGTTTTGTTCTGCTTTCTGATGCATGATTTACTTCTCGCCCCGGCTCACCTTATTAACTGTTTAAGGCATAAAAACAGATTACTTGTTTAGAGTTGAATGAAGCATCTATACGTCTTATGTTGAACGATTATGGGCTAGCCTCACGGCTAGGCAGAGAGGGGTGCCTAACACCTTCCCCTCACTGTACCTTTGGCTTCCGTACCCAGAATCTCTATCTATTTTCCTAGTTTTAATAAACTGGGTGGCGACTCTGTTTTGATGATAACCACTATCGTGTGGCGATGTTCCTAGCCATGAAAATGTCCACGATCTTAGTTTATGAAGCAAGCAACCAATCGAGCAAACACAACATGAGGAATCTGTATGGCGATACCCCGTTTGGGAGGTGTCTACAGCACCGCCTAACAAGGTGCAACATATTGTTTAGTTCGAAGTTTTCTACAATCTGTCTATGACTCTATCTCGAACACTTTCTTGCAAATGTGAGAAGCATGATGAATGGAAGGCTGTTCTAGAGTGCATTGTCGCGTTTTGTGTTTAAACCACTTGAATTTTTTGAGATTCGCTTTTACCTAGAGGTGGCAAATGAGCGGGTTGAAACGGGTTGTGTGTTGAATATTGGCGGGTCGAAAAGGGATGGGTGGAATACGGGTTAAGTCATGCCCAAACCCGACCCGACCCGACCCGTTTATCTTCCCTTTACAAATTGACCTCCGAAAAAATTGTCTTCTGCTGGAAATTAGCAAAACATCCACAGGCGAAAACTTACATAATCACAGATCAACCAATATCCTCATCGCACAACAAACAAATCAATTTGTTTACTAGTACCTCATGGGAAATTGCAAATCCTATTACTCCTACGTGGAGCCCTAGTTAACGGCGACGATCATTGATGCTCATGGGAACCGCATGAAAATCAAGGTCCCAATCACTGCAACCGAGATCATGCTCGATGAACCAGGACACGTGGTATCTCTAGTGCAACTGATCCGGAAGACTGGCCGGATTCCGATCATGAAGGCCGATGAGGAGCTGTCAGTGGGGGTGGTTTACTTGGTTGTTCTGGCGAGTAGGGCCCGCTGTAAGGTATCAGAATCGGAGATGATGATGATTGACTCTGCTTGTGAGAAAAGGCGGCAAAAACGACGTAGTTCTAAAGTTTTGCCGGCGGCCACTGAGGGGTCTGGTGAAAAAGTTGAGGGCTCGGATGTGATTAAGCAAGGGAATATTACCGGATTGTCCGGATGGAGTTTTTTTAGGTTGGACCATTACCAACCCATCTATACCCATAAATCAATGGGTTTATTAAGTTGGCCCAATTGGAAACCATATTAGGAGTAATTTATAAAGATATCAATTCATTAATTCAGTCTTGCATTGATTCCGAACTCGGAAAAACCCCACCTTTTTAATCAATTAGCAATCATTGAAGCTCCTCCTTTAGGTGATCCCTGTGGCTAAAAATTGGAGTCATTTGCAAATGCTTTTTCCGCAAATATAAGTAAATATTATTTTTGTTCTGAGTACTCAACTAAATGCTTCTCTAGTATCTTGTCAGTAAGAAGCAAATGTTTTTTTCTAGTATCTTGTCAGTAAGAAGTAAAGGTTTGTTTTCCTAGTATCTGGGTTACTTCATGTTTTCTCCTCTCTCTTTTTTTTTGGGTTACTTTTTTGATTCCTTTCGTCGAGACGAACTAATAATCCACAAAAATTTGGCGCAAAACTAACGAACGTAGATTTTTTTGAATAAGGACAAAACCTTCAAAAAAAATTTTATTTTTTATTATCTAAGTGAAACTCAGTCTTACTGATATTAGAGCAAATTCATAATTTATACAGCAAATGTAAGGTTCTGTTTCTAAAAAATTAATGAACGATTTAAATCACAGTAATAATATGTCAATGATTTTCATTTCAAGGAACAAAAGAGAGTTAGACCAATCTTTTAATCTTTTTAACAAAAGAAAGCCAACTACAAAATTTAATTATACTATGAAGATATGTGTAACCTTCACCTTCGCACTTTTACAATAGCATGCAACAAAAATGTTAATTTCTATCGAACAATCTCATTTTTTAATTTAAATCCTAACTCGGCCATTGCACAATATGTCGAGGGTTTTGAACTTCCTCTTGAATACTCATGTGTGATCGGGAGGTCTAGAATGTGATCAAGATTAGCTTACTTACAAAGAAAGTTGATCTCAAATGAACTTTATATAATTTAGCAGATCATGAGTTCTTTAAAGTGCCATAAATTTTTAGTATGCATCACAAGTCAAACGAGCTGAGTAATAGTTTGTCATGATTTTTTTTACTACTTGGCATGCTTTAAAAAAAATTTCAAACTTGGGTATTTTGTTTAAGTTCGAACTCGAGTAGCTTGTTGAGTAATAGTTTGTCATGATTTTTTTTACTACTTGGCATGCTTTAAAAAAAATTTCAAACTTGGGTATTTTGTTTAAGTTCGAACTCGAGTAGCTTGTTTTGTTTATCAGCTCTATATTCGCTCCAAGAGTGCATATCTATATGTAGAATTGATCTAAATTGCCACACTCTATTCTCGTTTGGATTGGAAAGGCAATCTAAAATTTACATTATGTGTCTTAGATAATATTACCTTCTTCTCGACCTTAGCGAGGACGAAGCACCCCCGCCGGAATCCGCCACATCCATCGGCGGAGCCTCCCCTCCACCGCCACCGAACCGCGTCGAACCCTCCACATCTCTTCCACCCAACCTTCCTTGATCATGATCAGCCAAAAGCTGTGTCTGAAGTAACAAACTCATCACTTGCGACCCACCGCCGTATCTCAGCCACTCCTGCACCATTCCTCCGCCGCCATTTCCAACTCATGACTGGTTTGTCCAGCATAAGACGTCGAGCCTTGACTGTTCAACCGGTCTCTAGCCACGCCGAAAACGTTCACGATCTCGTCGCACGACTTCAGCAGAAAACCCGGGTCGTTGGAAAGAGCCGGCAGGTTCAACTCAAGGACTCTGGCCAACTTGCACCCATCGAAGATCAGTGAATTGATCTCCTCCATGTCTATTTTCTTGCTGTTTAAGTTTCTATTTTTAGGGTTTGATGGGGGTTGGTTGAACAGCACGTCTATGGAGGTTATATATACATATGTATATATGAGGTAATTAATTTTGAAAGGGTGAAAAAGGTGTTTTAGAGTAGGTTTCTGGGTTAGTGCAAAGTGGGAGAAATTAGAAAACATTTTTTAGGGGGCCGGTAAAAGATTCAAAGTATTTGTGCATGTATCTCAAACACGGTACAAAGAAGAAGAAGAAGAAGCTTGGAAAATACGACCGGGTCGTGGTCGGATGACCGGCATTCAGCATCCACCTTTTTTTCCTTGAAGTATACTTGGAGACTTGGCCCCCTCATTGAAAATCAACCTTTGTAATACCAGAGAATTTTCTTAGGTTTGAAGGTATGACTCTGTGTACTGTGGTAAAGTTTATTCTGATTATTCTATTGAAAGAGGAATTAAGTATAAAGGAGAATTTAGTACACTATATATTGTCAGTACTTAAATTGATTGGTAGTAATATATGTTGGAAAAATATTTTGGACATACTCCTATTTTAAGTGTGAATAAAAATTGATTTGATTTGGAGTTGTATTTTTTTTATTCGCAAATGTTCGCCATGGATGGACGCGTATTTTACAAACAAATGTGTCCTTTTTTCCTCAATTGGTTTATAAATATGGCATCCTTCATTCTTTTTGGTAATTGATTTTTTCTCCCATTCGAGTCTATACGTAGGAGAGAGTACAAAACAAAATTTTGGTTCAATAGACCCACCCGATTTAGTGTTGCTTCTGTGGGCCGAGCGTTCGATCGAGTAGTGCTAGGAGATAGACGTCCATGAAAGCCGTAAGCACTGAATCTGTCTTAAGTACGAAGTATCACACTCCCCTTGATCACCAATTTGTTTGTATCGATTTTCAGGTTTTGAGTTCTGATTTTATTGCACTCATATTGTTGGTTTTATCACATAAAGTAACCATATTATTCCAACAATCTTAAGACAGATCGAATCATATACTTTTTGTGTTTAAGGCTCCGTTTATTTGGGCGTAAAATATTTTTCTATAAAATATTTTCTAGTATTTTTGGTGTTTGGTTGCATAGACTGTATAAGAAAAAATGTTTTACAAGTAAAATATTTTTCATCAATGGATGGATGAAAAATGAGTGATGAAAAATGAGTTTCCCTGAAAAATTGCGTAAGTAATTTTTCAAACACCAGTATTCCCAATCGGGCGAGAATCATGGCTTATGTCCGACATAAAACCCCAACTCTCTCTCTCTCTCTCTCTCTCTCTCTCTCTCTCTCTCTCTCTCTCTCTCTCTCTCTCTCTCTCTCTCTCTCTCTCTCTCTCTCTCTCTCTCTCTCTCTCTCTCTCTCTCTCTCTCTCTCTATGAATAAACATATGTAGACAAATCGCCAAACGGCTACATAGGACTAGAGAAAATTAGAAGACCTGTTTCCTAACCATCTAACAGAGGGTGAAAATTAGAAGACCTGTCTTATTACTACTACTAGGAGCCTCAATGAATAAATAAGTCAGTAGCTTTAAAACACCAATAAATCTAAGGACACATACATTTTTACACATATCTTGCACATATATTTTTATGGAGCCCGCCTCGGGTCCCACCAATATGATCCGAATCGCTCATTACAAATCTCTTTCACGAACACTTTCATGTTTTTTATGTCATGTATCTATCCTACCAAGCCCCTAGGAAAAAAAAAACTCCTATCAAATAGGAGCCGTCAAATAAGGGGGCCAGAAAGAATAAATTAGGCCGCCACATTTATTAAGTATATATGAAGTACTAGTATTTGCCAAAACTTCCCATCGCACGGATACACAATAAAAAAAATGGAGTATATATAGTAGACCATGGAAAATATAAGTACGGCTCCAATAGACAATCATATATTGAGCTAGAAATAACCACATTGCAAAGTGCAAACTAGTGGAGTAATCCTTTGTTTGTTTTCTGTTACTCGATCGATCGCTGGCTACAGCCGTATGAAAGTTACGTAACACGTTAACTTAAAGTCTGGACAACAATTTAGACTTTGAAATGGTTTTAATTAGTAGATTGTAAAATATGGTAGTACTCCGTAATACCCAACCAAATCTCTTAAATGCCCCAAGGGAAAATTAAATAGGTTTATAACAGTAGTCAAAGTACCAACTGGGCTAGAAAATATGGTTACTAATGCCCAATCAAATCTTAGATGCCCGAAGGGGAAATTAAGAACCGTGTTATTGGTACCGATCAATAGCATACCGATAGGGTACCGACGGATACGCGGGACCCACTTTGGGTAACGCACGGATGATTCGAGCCGTTCAATAATTCGGAAAAAAATCAAGTGGGCAGAGAAAAATCAGCATAATCAGATTTGTGTAGGTGCTGGATCCAATCTTCCATTTTTTTTTCTGTTCAGATTTTAGGATCCTGAAATCTGAACGAAAAATGAAAGATTAGATCGAGCACTTACACATATCAGATGGAGATGATTTTTCACAGACCCATTCGGGTTTGTGTTTTTTAAATTATTAAACGGTTCGGATCATTCTGCAAGACCCTGAGTGGGCCCTGCGTGCCCGTTAATACCCCATCGGTATGCTATTGTTCGGTCCCATTAGCTTTTCTAGGAAATTAAATAGGTTTATAACAGTAGTCAAAGTGCCAATGAGCTATAGCTCAGTTGGCATCTCCTGGTACTTCCCATGTGGGAAGCCAGCGCTCGAGCCCCGTGTGCTTTTGGGATTCAGGTTTATAGATAGCGTTTGAAATCTCTTGTCCTACTAAAATCTGGCTAACCCCCACAAAAAATAAAAAAAAAACAACACCACTTGTCAAAGTAGTATGGTTAACTAATTACTCCTATGTAGTACAATCTATAGCGTAACAGCTAGCACGGAGTACTGGCAGCAAGCTAGGAGTCTAACACAGAAGATAATGAACATCTTGGATTTTATCCATCCAAACCCAGAAAAGAAAAAGAAAAATGAACATCTTGCGAACAATTCTCGACAGTGATACAGGTGAGGTGACGGTGCCAAATAGGGGTGTAAACGAACCGAATATTGGCATGTTCGAGCTCGGCTCAATTAGAATTCGTATGGCTCGAGCTCGGCTCGCCAAGCATGTACAAAGCTCGAGCTCGGCTTGTTAGTATTCGGTCTGAGATAAACGAGCCGGCTCGGCTCGGCTCGAACTCAAGCTCGAATTCGTCTAACAGTTCAGCCTTATTGAAAAATTGGCTAATTCCACCATTTTTATCACAAAAACTAGCTAATTTCATCATTTTTATTTAAAAAAACATGCTAATTCAATCATTCCAAACAAGGTTCATTCATTCCAAAGGCTGATTCCATCATCTTTATCACAAAATCAGTAGCTACTAGCTACCCTACCAGTACCACTACCAGCCTAATTCCATATAGTTAATTCCCATTGTTCATTACTACAATAGTCTCATAAATCAATCGGAACCCTAATTCCACCACCCAACTGACTGTGTTTGTGTGTGTGACTGTGTGTGAGAGAGAGAGAGTGAGAGAAAGAGATTACGACTGGGCGAAGGCCGAAGGGAAAGTGGACGGCGTCGGTGGATCTGGAAAGTGGATGGCGTCGATCGGTGAGATATGTGGTTGGTGGGATGGCGTCGGTGACTCAGTGGGTAGCCGCCCCTCTCTCTCTCTCTTACGGCTCTTTTTGAATTTGGAAGGACGGTGGAAGTGAAAAGGTAAAACCCTAAAGGCTAAGTTAAAACTAAAAAGTATATATATATATATATATATATATATATATATATATATACACACACACACACACAGAGTCAGTCTCTCATGAGGGGGTTCTCATTTCTCCCATTTTCCAATCAAATTTCGATGATCCGAATCGCTCAATATGTTCAGAACGTGATTTTAAGGGTATTCGCAAGAAATCAACAAAAAAAAATGACCAGGAAGGGCTTCATCCGAGCAGTTTTCATTGAACGGTTCAAAAAAAACTGCTCGGATGAAGCTCTTCCCGGTCATTTTTTTTGCTGATTTCTCGCAGGGACCCTTAAAATCACGTTCTGCACACATTGAACGGTTCGGATTTTCAAAATTTGATCGGGAAATGAGAGTCCCACATTTTAACAAAATAAGGGATCCCTCACTTGATCCATGGTGTATATATATATATATTTCGAGCCGAGCCAAACCTATATATTTCGAGCCGAGACGAACTTGTTCGCGAACCTGTTCGAGCCGAGCCCTGCTAGGTTCGAGTTCGGCTCGTTTATCAAACGAGCCACAAAATCGAGCTCGAGCTCGCTCATTAAGCCTTCGAACCGAGCCCTTACTGAGCCGAACCGAGCCGAACTCGCAAGCTGCTCAGCTCATTTACAACCCTAGTGCCAAACTCCATTAGAGCACGTATCAATCAATTATTCCTTAGGCCTTGTTTGATAACAGTGATAGATGGTTGTGATTTGTAAGAAGATGAGATTATGATTGTGGTTGGTAATGAGAAGGGATTGGTAAGAAGATAGAATTGGTAATGAGTATATTTGTTTGAGATGAGATTAGATGATGGGATTATTAATATCATGTTTGTTTCACATAGAATTGGATTGGATTGATAGTATACATTTCCATTTTTGCCCTTCACATGGGATAGAATTGGTAAGGATCGAGATGGGATTGGTGAAGGCTATTTTCGTATTTGTGCATTGGCAAGGAGGGAATTGGATTGTTAATACCAAGTGGGACAGACTCCCAAACCCATTGGACTCATAGTCCACACCTCTTTTTGATTACCAAACAAGTCATTATGAAACCCATGGGATTGGTAATCCAATCTCAAGGCCTAGTATGATTATCAAACGGGGCCTAAGTTTACAGCATTTGTCACGACCCTCAACCTGGGGGTCAGCAATCTTAACCGACCAGTGGCCCTAATGCCGAACGACCAAATTATCAAAAGATGAATAACTAGGTTTGTAGAAAAAAGAGTGCGATAAATATTCAAAATAGGCTATACTAATATTGCATCTTGTCCAAATTCAGACCAATTCGAAGAATTTTTCAAATTTTGATGGGACTTGAAAAACAAGTAATTTTTGTTGGACCTTTATTACTTTTTTTTTAGTTTCATTAGGATTCTTATTGGTTGGAACTACCAATTATCTTGGTAGAAATTTGATATATTTATTTCATTCTCAACAAATCATTCTTTATAAGGAACCGCGGGTCTACCTTATAATTACTAGTGTCTATTTGTGGTGCACAATTTGTAGAATATAGGTAGTGGTTATGATCGGTTTGATCGAAAAGAAAGAATAGTGCGTGTCTTTTTCGTTTGGGATTTCCTGGGAAAAAATCATTGTGTCTTCCTCCGATATCTTATAAAATATAATCAGTCCCTAATTTGGCATTTCCACAGACCAAACAAAAATCAGACCGAACCAAACTGTTCTATTCCTATTATTATTGGGCCAAAAAATTCACAAGCTTGGATTAAAAAAAAATCCAACATAGGCATACACAATAGCAACAAAAGTGGGCTACTGCCCTTGAAAATTCAATCCATAGCCAGGCCCAACAATTTTTCTGCTCGGAGGATTAGCCCTTAACATATATTAACGTGTCGTTCTTTTACAAAACTGAAACTGAATTGGTTCAATCATTTTTTTGACATTTCAAACCAGACTGGCCCAACAGTTTGGAAAAAACCAAACCAAACCAATTTTCCAGCCTTCAGTCTACGGTAGGAACGAGCTCAAGTTGGTGCGGCGGGTCCATCCAGGAGAGTTTGCTCTGTGTCCATACCTAGCCACTCCAACCCCCGTCACGAGTGTGATCGACGGGTCCGACTCCGACGTCTTGGCTCCAAGCGATTTTTCTTTGTCATTTTTGTTTTGTTTTATTTGGTGTATTTTGTTTTGTTTGTTGTTTTTTGTACTTTGGGACCGGTAGTGTCCGCTTTTTATTGGACTATGTTTTTCTTTTTGTTATATATAAATCGAGTTTAATTCTGATAAAAAAAGAAAAAGAAAAGTGCATGAATGATTACATGATAAAGCCAGAAAAACTCACTATATAAGTAGATCGAACAAGTCTCTAACATATTAATTTGGGCAGGGGAAGTATGATCATGCTCCATTTAAAGCCTTACATTTCTTTTCTCTTGCTTTTTTGTGTGTGTGTCTAATTTTAGCCTCTTTTTAAGTTCAATCACAATACAACTAAAGGGAGTTTCTAGTAGGGATGTCAATCCTACCCGCCCCGCCCCGAACCCGCCCCGCCCCGAACGGGGCGGGTTTTCCACCCCATTTTCGGGTATCGGGTCGGGGTCGGGGTAAAATTTTCCGGACCCGCCCGGGTTCGGGGCGAAGGTACCCGCCCCGAACCCGCCCCGAAATACCCGCCCCGAAATTACCCGAACCCGCCCCCGCGTATTTTTATATATATACATATATATTTGTTATTTATATATGTATATATACTTATATACATGTTCTTTCATTTTTTTAGCATTAATCCAAAAACATAATGTCTCTTTACTGTCAAGTAGCCTAATTAAATTTAAAAAAGAAATAAAAATTGATATTTATTGGTGTTTAGTGGATTTTTTAAAAAGTTTCTTCAAATATTTATAATAAATTCTACACATAAAGAAATGGAATGAGGTATCTAAAATATTGATTTCAATTAAAAGTTTAGATAAAGCCGCGATACCAAAAGACACAAAAATAATTTCCAAAGTTTTATTTTCTAGATATTTTTTATTCTTATTCATCATTTTTTTTTTTACTTTTTTACTTATACTTTAATTTTTTAAATTTTTACACAACGGGGCGGGGCGGGGCGGGGCGGGGCGGGTAAACCCGTTCCCCGATCGGGGCGGGAACGGGGGTACCCAAAAAAAACCCGATCGGGGTCGGGGCGGGGCCGGGGGCGGGTAATGATTTTCGGGTCGGGGTCGGGGTATGCAAAAACCCGCCCCGCCCGCCCCATTGCCATTCCTGGTTTCTAGGCGTTTTTACCATCTCGTGTCTGTCACAGTGTAGCGTGAGACAAAGAGAGAACATTGGTAAACCTTATCTCTTTATGAGGTCGAGACGAGGGTACAATTGTCAGTACAATACAATTTGTCGTGACATCAACAAAAAGTATCGTGACATTAAAACCACCCACGGGTGGGGATAATACCATGACACTCTTTGTTATATTTGCTCTCTCCCATAATTTAAATCTTTACGAAAAACTTACTGTTATTTGGATTAAAAAAAATAAGGGAAAATGACGGCCCAAGACGTGTTTTGATAATTAATACCCACCAATGACATGCTAAGAACATTTATTAATGCTGAAAATGTCCTTGGCGGGTATTAATTATCAAAATTCGTCATTTTCCCCAAATTAGAACATACTACACAACTACATTTTATCTTTTTTAATTCTTGGAATAAATGTAAGCCCACTGCCCAAGATTTAAGACAGCGCCGTCTCGATTCTAACAGCTCGTTTGGAGAGTGAGAAAAGAAGAAAAGGGAAGAGCCGATCAAATATTTTTTTTCCCTATTCATTTCTCACAAAAATTTTCAATCTAAATGAGGAATTTCAATAGAAACCATAACCCACTCATTTCTTTTCTCATGAAACCCTTTCATCCAAAAGGGCTGTAAAGCGGAGCTGTTCATTAGTCCCTCCGTCAAAGTTTTTCAAAAAAAAAAAAACAAACTAATATTTGACCTGTTCACTATTTGGGATCTCTCAAAACAAATTCTATATTTTCTAATATTTTTTTATATCCCATATCGATCTTGTTTGATAGATTTCAATTAGTTACATTAAGGAGATTTTTTTAGATTTCAGTTATGCTAGTGATTAACTTATGCAAAATAAATTTTTGATTTTATCTTTATTCAATTTTTTTGCATTTGTTAGTTTTACAGCAAACTTTTATGTGATATGGGTGAGTAAGGATGAGGGGAACCGAAAAAGTAAAAAATAATGACTTTTACACTAGTATTTTGAAAAATATCCAAATAAAAGCTCAAAAAATCAGTTTTTGGACATTTTCTTGGATATTTTCCAAAAAAATTGTGTAAAAGTCATAATTTTTTTCCTTTTTCGGTTCCTCTTATCCTTACTCACCCATATCACATAAAAGTTTGCCGTAAAACTAACAAACACAAATTTTTTTTAATAAGGACAAAACCGAAAAATTATTGTGCATAAGTTAATCATTAACGTGAAAGGAGAGTTTCATTAAAGATATTTTTTTTCCCAAAATCTTACTGTAGAAAACATTTGAAATAAACCATGGTTTGAGTGGCACCAATGTTCTAAATACCGTACCGGCCAGCATACCGATTTTCCTACTGGTACAGTACCGTTTCGGATTGCTCGCTATAAATTTTTTTTAAAAAATAAAGTGTATATATGTACGTCAAAAACAAGAAAAACAAAATGAGTGTGTTGTGTTGTACCCTATCAAAACTCTAAAAAGTTAGAGTCCCAGCCCATTTTCTCTCAGCCATTCAAATAGCCCCTTTTCTCTCTCTCTCTCTCTCTCTCTCTCTCTCTCTCTCTCTCTCTCTCTCTCTCTCTCCATTAACGAGGAAAAAGCTTCACCGTCATCTACAATACCAGGGATATGGAGATGGAACAGCCGTTCTAAAGCTTCCGAGTACATTCGGATCTAGTTGCTCTGAACTCGTGTTCTGATCCGATCTTATTCCTTCCTTTTTTAATCTGTGATTTGGTTCCTCTTCTCGCATTTTTCCTTCTCTCTCATCACCGGTACATTGCCGGAATTTTAGGTACGCCTTCGACGACAGGGAGAAGGAGCAGCGGGGGAGGCGGGCGTTCGTCAGGCTCGTGTACCAGCTGGGCAGCGGGGCTTGGATCTTCTTCTGGGTTCTGTTTGCAAAATACCGGACGAAATCTCCTGTAATCCCATCTCGGCCGATACCGGTAAGGCCCGGTATTTAGATCGGGACGGTATTGAAGGCTTATGGTACCGGAATCTCACAAATCCGGGATGTACCGGCTATTCACAACACTGAGTGGCACGACTGCCAAAAAAGAAACAACAATTTGGAACGGGGAGAGTAAAAACTTGTTGCAAAAGGGGGCATATAGTCAGCCCATCGGTCTCTGGTTCTCCACGAAACTGTGACATCTCAGTTCGCTGATTAACGGTGTAAAAATCACCCCAAAAGATAAGACTCTCTCTACACTGCAAAGCACAATATCAATCCTCTTGGTCCCGGTTCCTTCTGTTCCATTGCTCACATCGCACATTCGCATATCGCACTGTCATTAACACTTCAGATCGCACATCTCTCTCTCCTCCCCTCTCTCTCTCTCCCCTCCCTCTCCCGGAGATCAGCGGGAGAAGATGTTGAAATTCCTGAGGGGCGTCTGGGCTGGATCTGGTTCCGGTCCCAATAACCTACCCAACAACATCAGAGAGCCTTACTCCTCTGCCTGGGGCTCCTGGACTCACTCTCGCGGCACATCCAAGGTAACTTCCACCTTCATTTGTCAAATCCTGCGTCAATTGTCGAGTCTAATCGTCCGGAATTTTTGTTTGCGATCAGTCTTAGTTATGGCAACGTTACCTGTTCTTTTAGTGATGATTAATACTTGATCTGATTGTATCTTAATAAGTGCGATATGGAATTAAAGATATGTGTTAGGGACTGTCTGGATTTGGTTTTGGTTTTGCTTTGTGCTGCATTCCGAGGATGAGTTTACAATTACGTATAGTTCTACTAGACAAAGCTCAATGAAAAAATAGGATTCATGTAGCTGACCTCAATTGATTGGGACACAAAGCTCGGTTTGGTTTGGTTAGTTATAAGATCTAGTTGCACTTGACAGAGCTCAATGGAATTATAGGATTCATGTAGCTTACCCCAATTATTTGGGATACAATGCTCGGTTCGGGTTTGTTAGTTATAAGATCTAGTTGTACTGGACAGAGCTCAATAGAAAAATAGGACTCATGTAGCCGACCCTAATTTGTTGGGACACAAGGCTCGGTTTGGTTAGTTATAAGATCTAGTTTTTGTTGTAATAGGTCGAGTGACTCGGTCAAGGATCTTAGCTTGTTTTCTAGGTTGGACTTAACAAACTCGTTCATATGTAGTTGCGAAAGAAAAATTGTTCACACCGCCTAACAAGGTGCAACATATTGTTTAGTTCGAAAACCATATGCTAATTCATGCTTTCTAAGTTTTCTACAATCTGTCTATCTCAAAAACTTTCTTGCAAATGTGGGGAGCATGATGAATGGAAGGCTATTCTAGAGTGCATTGTCGCGTTTTGTGTTTAAACCACTTGAACTTTTTGAGATTCGCTTTTACCTAGAGGTAGCGAATGAGCGGGTTGAAACGGGTCGTGTGTTGAATATTGGCGGGTCGATAGTAGGTGGGTTGAAAAGGGATGGGTGTAATACGGGTTAAGTCATACCCAAACCCGGCCCGTTTCTCCCCTTTTCTTCCCTTTTCAAATTGCCCTCCGAAAAAATTGTCTTATGCTGGAAATTAGCAAAACAACATCCACAAGCGAAAACCTACATAATCACAGATTAACCAATGTCCTCATCGCACAACAAACAAATCAATTTGTTTATTAGTACCTCATGGGAAATTGCTAGTCCTGTTACTCCTACGTGGAGCCCCAGTCAACGGAGACAATCATTGATGCTCAAGGGAACTGCTTGAAAATCAAGGTCACAATCACTGCAACCGAGATCATGCTCGATGAACCGAGACACGTGGTATCTCTAGTGCAACTGATTCGGAAGACTGGCCGGATTCTGGTCATGAAGGCCGATGAGGAGCTGTTAGTGAGGGAGGTTTACTTGGTTGTTCCGGCGAGTAGGGCCCACTGTAAGGTATCAGAATCAGAGATGGTGATGATTGACTCCGCTTGTGAGAAAATGCGGCAAAAATGACGCAATTCTAAAGTTTTGCCCGCGGCCACTGAGGGGTCTGGTGAAAAAGTTGAGGGCTCGGATGTGATTAAACAAGGGAATATTACCGGATTGTCCGGATGAGGTTTTTTAGGTTGTACCCATTACCAACCCATCTAAACCCATAAATCAATGGGTTTATTAAGTTGGCCCTATTAGAAACCATATTTAGAAACCATATTAGGAGTAATTTATAAAGATACTAATTCATTAATTCAGTCTTGCATAGATTCGGAAAAACCCCACCCAATTAATCAATTAGCAATCATTGAAGCTCCTCCTTTAGGCGATCCCTGTGGCTAAAAGGAGTCATTTGCAAATGCTTTTTCTGCAAATATAAGTAAATATTATTTTTGTTCTGAGTACTCAACTAAATGCTTCTCTAGTATCTTGTCAGTAAGAAGCAAATGTTTTTTTCTAGTATCTTGTTAGTAAGAAGTAAAGGTTTTTTTCCCGAGTATCTGGGTTACTTCATGTTTTCTCCTTCTTCTTTTTTTGGGATACATATGTTTGAGAGGTTCTTTCCTAGTTGGGAACATGCTCCTGTCTCGATGGGAGCAAAGTTCCTTGGAGGTCATAATTTGGGAGTGCGGTAATGAGGTTTATGTATTCATGTGACTGATAGAAGGTTTTTGCAGCTAAGGTTGGGATCTCTTTATGTTCGCAATCCTTGACCTTGAACACACTTCAAGATTTTGTTTCAGCCTTATACCATTAAGATATTAGGTTTCCTTGTCTTTTCTTTTGTTTTCCTAAACCTTGCCAACTAAATGAAACTGGGTATACGAAGAAACGAAAATGAGATGAAAGAGAGTAAACAAGTACTCCCTCCGTCCCGCAAAGATGGTCTAGTATTCCATTTTGGGATGACCCAGAAGGATTGTCCATTTTGAAAAGTTTCCAAAAGAGTAATGCAACATTCTCATTTTACCCTTCCTTTTCTCTTACTAAAAAAAACTCCATCAAGGGGCAAAATTAAAAGTTAACAAAAGTAAAAGTTAATAATTATGATCCCTTAAATATTTGGTTTCCCAATGAGGGCCAGCAAAATGGGCCGGAGGGAGTAGCATTAACTTTGCAAGTGAAGTATTCAGAAAAAGAAAAGAATACAGTACATCATTGGATCATATCTGATGTACGGTGTTTCAAACCTCAAAAAAAAAAAGAGGAAAAAAAGAGATAATTCTAATGTAAAACAATCCTGATTTATAAAAGGCGGCAAAGCTCCATGCGGGATGGTCGTGATGGTGATGCTTAACCAATTGTGTGTGACTCTGCGAGAGAGAGCATAGCACAGGCTGGGGCTATAAGCTGGTCGTGGAACACCCTCAAACTTGTTGTGGAATCCCACATCGCCCATTATAGGGAAAATAATATGGTATTTTAGTAAAGGCCGACCAGCTACTATTAACTTGAGGTTAACCTTTTGAGCCACGTGGTTAGGCTAAGAGTTAAGCTGGTCAGCTGGGGGCAGGTCGTTACAAGAGGTATCAGAGCTTGTACCAACCAGAAGTGTGAGACGGGTCCTGCTGGGAGACGTGCTTCGGTGGGCCCGACAAGGGAGGAGCTTGAGGTGCTTGTCGTGCTTGGGCGGGTCTCACATGAGACGAGCTTGAGGTGCTTGTCGTGCTTAAGAGAGTGCTTGTCTCACATCGCTTGGTGGGTGAAAGTAATGGACCATATGGTGCAAGGGGGACGTTGCAGCCAAGGTGGGGAGATTGTGGAATCCCACATCGCCCATTATAGGGAAAGTAATATGGTATATTAGTAAAGGCCGGCCAGCTACTATTAATTTGAGGTTAACCTTTTGAGCCACGTGGTTAGGCTAAGGCCCCGTTTGGATGCTGCTATAGAAGGTGGGATTAATTTTCCCCCCTTTACAAGACCGGGGGCCCACGCGTTGCCCCCGTTTGGGAGCAACAAAGTCGGGGGGTTTCCACAATACCGCTTCTTCGCTAAGACCGGAGAAAGGGGGCACCGGCGGTCTTATCTTCGGCTAGGGTTGGAGGTGTCCATGAGTTATCCCCCCTAATCCCCCTTCAAACTGGACGATTTCACCCCTCCTTATCCCCCTTCTCTCACCTCCAGGTTCCCATTTCTGTCGCCCACCATTGTTGTTTCGTTTTCGAGAGCAGTGGCGATTTGGTGGCGATTTGGGAAGTGCAACCGATTTTAGCCTCGATTAAGTCAGGTATGAGGTTCTATTAACCGATTTTAGCCTCGATTTGTTGTGTGATTCGTTTGTTGTTGGTTTTCGAGTACGGATGTGTGGGTTTTCTCTTCTACCTATGATTTTGTTCTTCATGGAATGGGTCTGGACATGTTTTTGGTTTCTGATTTTGTATTATCTGTTCCAAGAAACGGCCGACTACTTCACAGATTATATGATGAAGACGACTCTTTATTTTTGATTTCTTGTTTTTAATTTTTTAGTTTTCAGATTTTAGTTTTGTAATGGGTTGTACGACTGCCAAAGAGAGAAGTTTTGTAGTTTTTAGTTTTCCTATAGACTGCCAGAGAGAGATAGCAACTGAAAACACAAATCAAAAACAGGAAAAAGAAAAAAGAGGCTTTACCCTATTCATTAATCCCATTTTTACAGATGTCTGTGTTTTTGTTTTAATTTTTGGGTTGATCACGTTCAAGCCTTCTTCTAAAAAGTTTTGATAAGATAAAACACACATTCACAATTTTGCTGTACTGCCCTAATATTAAGCTAATACATAAAGCCCTCAGTTAAGCTAGTTTTGACTGTGGAGAATTTAAAGCTGGGGAAATTGAAGGGAAAATGGGTACGAAAAGTTCATGTCAATTCATGATCTAATTGCTTCATAGTCAAGCGACTCAAGCCACTTAATCTGGCAAGAGATGATAATTAACAGCCTTTATTGGCACTGCCAAATGGAAAAGAGAGGAAAGAGTGTTTTAGACTAACAAAAGATAAATTAGCTTCTTTTTTCATATCAGCTGATCTTCTAAGTGGTTGACAAAATAGAAGCCCAATATGTGGCGCCTGGTGGATTACCAGGTGCAAAATGTGGACATTGGTCAAGCTAAAAGTAATTAGCGGAAGCACAGTTATTACACTTCACTAAGCCAGTGTACCACGACATAGAGTACACATACTTCTACTTCACAGAATAACAGCTTGCACTATCTCGGGTCAATTGAACTGTGTTCTGAATCACTGACTTTATGCCTAATATAAGCAACCAGAATTGTCTCAAGTTTTCCAGTATCATGCCAAACTTCAACATCTAAGATCAACTTCTGAAGTACCCTTTGTCCAAATCATCAAATGAATGATAATTGACTTCATACCAACATCTACACCCAAATCCCACCAACTTGATACAGAAGACCTACCCCAATTAAGTTCAGCTCATTAGGACCAAGCCCAATAAAGCATTAACAATTACGAGGACCTTCCAGTTTGACACTGTGAATGTTGATTTCTGTAGTTAATTACTAACAACATGGAAGAGCTTTGTGTTGCCTGTGATCACTTCATTATGTGAATGCTTTTCTGCTTTGCAAAACAGACAAACTGTGGTTCTGTGATGGGTGTTTTTGCAAGTGCCATTGCTAACTTGGATATATGGTTTTGCATGTCTCAGCTGCTATGTTTCTTGGACTTTTGTGGGAATATTGGGTATGGGTACTTGTCCTAGTGTCAAACTGTCCTCTGCTCAACTTATTTTAGAATTTTGTCAAGTAATGAATAGTTGGGAATTGAAATTTTTTTGTATTAGGTGGATACATAGTGTGAGGGATGTGTGACTATCCATATTTGGTTCTTCAATTTTTGTCCATTATGAGTAGGTAGACGTGTGTCAAACCCATTCATTGGTAGACATGTGGCAAACCCATTCATATTTGGAGTTATGAATAAATAATTGTAGTTATGTATAAATAGTTGAAAAGGTGAAATTTGGAGTTATGAATAATTAGTTTGAGTTTGTATTTAATCGATGAAACTCTTGTTAGCATTTTTTAGGATGCCAAGATTAAACAGAAAACAAATCAGGAGAAGAGAAGAGCAAGAGGCAGTCATGGCATTACATGCCTTTATTACTAATGCAATGGGTATGTTTCGCCTTTACCTCTTCATCATGTCCACGTCGCGCCGACCTGAACCTCGTCCTGAGTTATCTCCTAATCCAAACTTTTACCAGACGCATGTAAACAATATCAATAGGCTTGTAAGGGGCAATGACACTAACTGCCACGACCAGTTGAGGGTGAATAGGCATACCTTTTTGAGATTGTGCTTTTTAGTCCGAGGTGTTGGGTTAGGGGACTCACGCAATGTATGTTTGGAGGAGAGGGTAGCAATATTCTTGTGGGTCCTCGGTCACCATACAAAGCAGAGGCGTACGAAATATGACTTTTGGAGATCTATTGAGACTGTAAGTAGGCATTTCAATGCTGTACTCCTAGCTGTCTTGCGCCTTTACAACATGCTCCTAGTAACGCCTGAGCCTGTACCTCCTAACTACGAAGACAATAGATGGAGTTGGTTTCAGGTACACTCGTGCTATTTCATTCTTTGACTGCTTCCATTTGAAATATTCCCTATAGTTGCCCATATTGAAATTTTTAATACTCTTCCCAACATTTGTTAGAATTGTCTTGGGGCATTGGATGGAACCTACGTGCCAGTTAATCCCCCAGCTGCGGACAGGCCACGATATAGGTCAAGGAAGGGTGAGATTGCTACAAATGTTTTAGGTGTTTGTACTAAAGACCAAACATTTGTCTATGTCTATGTCTGGTTGGGAAGGGTCGGCCACTGACTCTAGAATCCTTCAGAACGCCATTGAAAGACTGGAGGGTCTTATAGTCCCCCACGGTATGTTCCATATTCTAAGTTAATGTTTCCCTTCGCTCCATTACCATTAGCTATCCATCTCCTAAGTTATTCTCTTAACTCTCATTCATAACAGGACATTATTACCTTGTCGATGCTGGTTACACAAATGGGAACGGTTTTCTAGCACCATACCGTGGCCAACGATATCACATAAACATCTGGAGGCAAGGTCATATGCCAGTGAGCAAAGAGGAGTACTTCAACATGAAGCACTCCGCTGCTAGGAATGTCATTGAGAGGAGCTTTGGGGTTCTTAAGAAGCGGTTTGCAATTTTGAGATCAGCCTCCTATTACCCCATAAGGACTCAAACCCGTATTGTGACAGCATGTTGTCTTCTCCATAACCTAATTAGGAGAGAGATGCCCAACGATCCCATTGAACAAGAATACTCCGCGTGGGAACGAGATCACGTGAACGATGTGCCTGATGATGATCACATTGGTAATGTAGATTCTTCCAATGAGTGGACTGCGGGGAGGGATGCGCTGGCTGCGGCCATGTATAACCATTGGTTAGCCAATGGTGGGGGACAAGACCCAAATCTCTTGTATAACCATTAGTTTGTCGAATTTGTGATGGCATTGTAATTGTGTTTAGAACATGTTTGTATCATTTCTATTTGAAGAACTTGTAACGTAACATTTCCTTTGTAACATTTGTGTTTCAAGAAGTTGTACCGTACCATTTCCTTTGTTACATTTGAGTTTGAAAAACATTTAACATACCAATCTATTTCCCAATGTCATCCTTAATGTGTGAGGTCGTACTTCTACATTCGTATATTCAACTTAAACATTGCATTTGCAGCAATGGACGATGAAGTCGAAGTAGTGGAAGTAGTGGAAGCACCTACGAAGGTAAAACGTAGGGGTTGGAGTACTAAGGAGGAGGATGCACTAATCAAGTGCATGGTGAATGAGTTGGTGGGGGACAAGTGGAGAGCCGATAATGGCTTCAGATGTGGTTTCTATAACCACGTGGAGAAAGAGTTAGTGAAGTTCCTACCGGGGACCAATATTAAGGCTAACCCCCACATTGACTCGAAGGTGAAGTATTGGAAAGTAACGTGGGCAAAACTTGTCGACATTACTGCCCTTAGCGGGTTCGGGTGGGATGATGTGACCAAACGCATCATAGTGGAGAAAGACGTATGGGACAACTATCAAAAGGTAACTTCCAAAATTTCAATTTGTACTTCCAATGCTTTAAGTCAATATTAAGGCATGGAAATTTGTACTAACGGCCAACTTATATGTAGGCCCATTCTCAAAAGGCAAAGAACATATACGGGAAGACCTTCCCGTACTTTGACGATTGGCAATTCATGTTCGGAAAGGATAGAGCTACGGGGGCGGGAGTGGAGACTCCCGCATCAATGGGGCGCGCAACTAATGCGAACCAAAGTCTCCCAACTTTCAATGATTGCTATATTCCCCACTTTGGTGAAGACTTTGATGCATTCCAAACTGAGACACCGACGTCTCCCGCAACTCCCGCAACTCCCACAACTCCCACCACTCCCATACCTCCACCATTCACACCTCATAGCTCACTCCCCACGTCCACTCCCCAAACCTCAATGCCGCAGCCCAATGCCGGAGGCACAAAGAGGAAGAGGACAAGAATGGGTGATGTGGAGTTGTCCATGCTTGGAAGCATGCAGACTTGGATGACGTTGAGCACGGGCCATATGGAAAAGATGGTCAATTCCTTCGGATATGACAAAGAGCTATCCGCACGACGCACTCAAGTGCCAGACGAGCTGTCAAAGCTCGATATTACCTTGACGGAGAAGTTCAAGTTAAGTGCGGTCATTTGCCAAGAGGAGCAAAGAGTAGACAACTTCTACGGCATCAAGCCCGAGGAGAGACAAGCTTATGTTGAGGCCATCCTTGCTGGAATCGTCTATGGTCCTATTTAGGAGTCTTTGTACAACTTGTGCCCTTTTGAAGTGGTTTAAGTACCTTTATAAGCATGATTGGTACTTAAGCCACTTTTTTGACGTGGCTGAACTATCTCGTAGTATATTATTCGCCATTTGTAAAAGTGTAATGAATGACTTAAGTCATGAACTTTTAGGACTTCAATTAGGAACAATGGTGGGATGATCGTACGATTACGCCTTGTGCATGCCTTATGTTGCTACATTTGATGCAATTTTTTGTGAATGTGGAATGTAATATGAATATTTCTTGCATGACAAGTTTTGGCAAGTAATGTGTGACTAACTCGGGCAATGATGAGTCATTTCATTTGTTAATTGAGGTAGGTACCTTGGCGGGGCAACATTAGTTGCAGCCAATGAGTGCCCTTATGATTAACTTTCAATATCTGAGCCCAACTGGTTATCTTCTGCAACTTTAAGCCATGGACAGAGGATCAGTTTTCTGCACTTTTGTATGGGCTATGATGATACTTTTCTGAGCCAAATGGCATAAGTGGTTTGTGTGGGCTATGATGCAATATTGACTGATCCTCTGTCCAGTTGTTGGCTGCTTTCTGTCCAGGGTGTTTGTGTTCTGTTCTGTTCTTTTGTGCAGTATCCTGTCCAGGCTGTTTCTGTTCTGTTATGTTATGTGTTCTGTTAGGCAATGATGAATTTTTTCTGAGCCCAAAATGTCATAAATGAAGGCATAATCTGGTGCAGTTTTATAGTACTGCTATAAACAAATTGCTGCTGCTGCTCTGTGTGTCAGTTGTACCTAGGTTTGAACCATGTAGAAGTTGGTTTCTGCAATTCCAAAGCAGTGCAGGTGTGTGTGTTGTGTTGTGGTGCAACTGGTAGTGCAGGACATGGCTGTTTTCTGATGTTACCATACTGTTTTCTGCTGTTCCATATTCTTTTATGGGAATACATGTCCAAATTTGGTGGATACCTTGGCGGGGTAACTTATGGGCAATGATGAATTAATTAAGCCATGACTAACTTTGTGGACTATTATGGTGGATACCTTGGCGGGGTAACTTATTTTGTTGCAGCCAAGCGTACCATTGTGATTCCCATTAAAATTCTATTTTCTGAGCCCAATTTTCTGACCTCATGTTTTCTGAGCAAAAATTCAATTTTCCTCAACTTCGACTCTGTTGGTTTCTGCAGTTTTCTGTTATGCTGTGTGTGTGTGTGTGTGTGTGCAAACTGCAAGGCATGATGTTTTCTGACCTTTTTTTGAGGCAGTGTTGTGGATAGATGACTGCAGAATAAATGTGTGTCAACTGGACATTGTCTGTGCATGTGTCCAAACTATTTGTGGCCATACTCTGGTGCAGTTTTCTGTTGTCTGAAGTTTGGAAGGTTTAAATTGCATTTTACTGGTGGTTTCTGCTATTAACAGTCCCAATTATGAGGCTATGATGTGTTAAAACCTGAGTCAGTCCAAACAAACTCCTAAATAGCTTGCTAATGTTGCTTTGTGGACTATTATTGGGCATTCTGTACTGCAGTTTTCTGTTACTGCAATGGCTTCAAACTGCAGCTGCTGCTATGTGTGTCTGTTGTACCTGGGTCTGAACCGTGTGTGTGTCTGCAGTTTTGGGCATACCCTGGGTTTGAACCATGTAGAAGTTGGTTTCTGCAATTGCAATGCAGTGCAGGTGTGTGTGTTGTGTTGTGGTGCAACAGGTAGTGCAGGACATGGCTGTTTTCTGGTGTTACCATGCTGTTTTTCTGCTATGAACATGTTGTTACCATACTGTTTTCTGCTGCTATGAACATGTGTGTTGTATTGGGCATTCTGTACTGCAGTTTTCAGTTTACTGCAATGGCTTCAAACTGCAGCTGCTGCTATGTGGTGGATTCTGGGCTTGCTAGCTGTTGTGTGTGTGTTTGTTGTACCTGGGTTTGAACCATGTAGAAGTTGGTTTCTGCAATTGCAATGCAGTGCAGGTGTGTGTGTTGTGTTGTGGTGCAACAGGTAGTGCAGGACATGGCTGTTTTCTGGTGTTACCATGCTGTTTTTCTGCTATGAACATGCTGTTACCATGCTGTTTTCTGCTGTTAGCATGCTTTTATGGGAATACATGTCCAAATTTGGTGGCTATGATGTGTTAAAAGCTGAGCCAAGTGTGTGTGATATAAACTGAGTCAATCACAGGTTAAACCTAAAAACAGCATGCTAAACTCAGAAAACTGCACCATGTGTGTTTTATGTTTTTGTATGGGCAATGATGAATCAATTGAATTGATAAATTTTGTAGGTGGATACCTTGGCGGGGTAACTTTTTTTGTTGCAGCCATGAGTAGCCCTGTGATTCCCAATATATATTTTCTGAGCCCATGTTTGGTTTAGTAAGCTATGTTATGGGTTTGCAAGTTGTTTTTGTACAACTTTGATTGAGTTTAGGTGGCTATTCTGTTCAGCAGTTTTCTGAGTTGCTATTTTATGCAATTTGTGGCTGTTTTCTGCAGTTTTGAAGGCTGTTCTGTTCTGCAATTTTAGCCCATGTGTCTATTCTATTAGTGCAGTTTTCTGTGCTGTACAGTTTGTGCACTGTGCATGTGTGCAATCTGCAGAAAAACAGCTTGTGTCCAACCTGTGTCCAAGCTGTATCCTATTTTGTGTCCAAGCTGTGTCCAAGCTGTATCCCATGATGTTAACTGCAGATTTGAGAGCTGTTTTGTTGTTGCCTTATCTATGGTCCTATGTATTTTGTGGCTATGATGACATTTGTCTGAGCTTAGCTATCCATAATATTGTTGTATGGCTATGATGATATGGAAATAAATTTTTGAAGGCAAGTCACTTATCTTGGCGAGACAAGTTATGAGGGTCAACAGTTCAATCACTATTCGGCAACATAACTTATACCCAAGTATTGCAATGTGTCGGTGCCGGTGAAATATATCTGAGCCAAATAGAATTTGTAAGCATACTATTAGTATTAGTATTGTTTCACATTAAAATATTCATATTGTTGTATCCTAATAGATTTTCCGATGGAGAGGGAAGATAGACAAAACTATTGGGTGGTATTCGTTGGTCGTGAGCCGGGGATCTATACAAGTTGGGAGATTGCGGAATTGCAAGTTAATGGATACCTGGGGAACTTGAAGAAACGGTACAATACGTTCGACGAAGCGGAAGAAGCATTGTTACAATTTCATGAGGAAAGATACCGGATGAATCAAGAGATGCAGTTGGCCCCAACCAAACGTCGATCAAGTGACAGTGCTTCCACATCCGCAATTGCTTTGGAAGATGAAAATCGAACAAGTCTAGTACCATACTTTATCGGGATATTTTTCTTAGGATTCATATGTTGTATTTTATTGGCACATGTATTCCATTCGGAATAAACTAGTAAAAAATTGTAATTTCAAAACTTTGACTGAACGATAACACCACCGGATGGGAGCTTAATTGGTCCTCCTTCATCTCTCTGTTACGGATTCTAGAGTTAATTAGTTATTTTGTATGACTGGGTATTTTCCATTCTTTACCTTTCTGTTATCTAAGACCTACGTTTTGTTGGGAGTATGAAATGGTAGCAATATTAGAGAATGTGTGTAATTTAAACAAGCAGGAAGCAGATTGGGTTCTTAAAACTCATATAGTGGAACACACATACGAGCGGATCAAAAAAAAAAAACACATACGGGAAAAAAAAATGGAAGCCATCAAATGGCAAATCCATTTATTGTCACAATAAAATGTTTCTTCGAACACCTCTCTTCAACTTCTAGTTCTCACGACGACCAAAAATATGGCCCCATTGGATGAAATTGGGAAATTGCTTGTCTCGATAACGTGTCACCCGTGGATGATCCTACATGAAGTTGGGAAAATCATTTAGATAATTTACGAAATGAGACAAAATCGTATTTACTAAGCAAAACTTTATAACATTTTAACTTACTCGGACGAAGTCATTCCAAATTTCATCTTCTACCACCAACTTGTTTTCATTTGCATTCCACCCAAACCCTTCGCAGTGAAGCATAGATACAAGATAACAATATTCCGTCTTCCATACTTTCAACTTCGTAGCAATATGATTTTGTTCAATACCAGCTTGGGGAAGTGAAGCTTGCATTTGATTTTGAAGAACTGCCTAGTAGCCGGGATGCCATCCATTGCCATTGCCTTCCCAAATCCCTTCATCTACAAGGTTCGTAACGTTTGTTAGTAACATTTGCTCTTCCACCTCGGTCCAAACTCGGCGTGCCATCAAAGAGGTTGACAAACAAAATTAAAAACTAATTCTTTGGATGAAGATGAAATGTGATATGAGAAAAAGAGTAACTTCCACAATTTATAAGAAAAAAGTTAACCAAACTAATTAGTTAGACATATTTTCACCAAATCATATTGTTGTGCACATGAGAATTGACCTAACTAGTTTGATGAACACATTTCCAACTACCAAACAATGTATTTTTTTTATAAAAAATAATTCCAGAATTTATTTTAAACAAATACTCGAATTTTTTTTAAAAACAAAGCCCGAATTTGTTTTTTACAAAAAACTCGAATTTTATATATTTGAAAATGTTTAATAATAATAATAATAATAACTAAATATTACGGCTTAAAATTGTGAAAGAATAATTAAATTTGCAATTATATATAAAACGTAATACATAATGAATTTAGGGACTGCACAAGGGCAAAAGGGTCATTTGACAGCTTTTTACATCATCCACCCTTCCTTATACCCCCTATTAATCCTTCATCCAAACGAAGTACTATTTAATCCCCCTTCTCTAATACCTCATCCAAACAATCTACTATTTAATCCCCCCTCCATAAACATCACTTCAATGTGGGCCCTCCCTTATTAACTAATACCCCCTACTATCTTATCCCCCTTATTAACTAATACCCCCAAATCTTTACCCGCATCCAAACGGAGCCTAAGAGTTAAGCAGTTTAGCTGGGGGCGGGTCGTTACACTTGTCCTAGTCAAGGGAAGTGTGATGTGGTCACCCGATTCGATTGAATTCATTACATCCCTGATGTATTGCCTAATTCCCAAACTACGGACATAAGTAACTCTATATTTGAATCAGGAAGGACATAATGCCCACAAGGGTGGTATAGAAATAATGAATGACCATTTTGTTCAACTTAAAATACTACGAGACCTTATGCTTTATGCTTTTAAGGACGTTGCATTGTTTTTATTCTTCCTTTTCCACCTTTTCCTATAGGATGTTAGTTGACTTGTGACTGTGGGTTCAATTTTTCAGGATGATGGGTCTCCAGTGTCGATATTTTCTCTATCAGGAAGTAACGCCAATGATGGACATTTAGCTGCTGGTCGCAATGGTGTCAAGCGTCTTCGCATGGTAAGCACTATGGGGTAGAAAATATTTGATACATTTGTTGTTCTTTAGGTTTGCTCTTGTACTTGTATGCAGTCATTTAGGTCATTTGTTGTAGATTTTTTTTGCATGAGGGAATATTTGGATTAGTTAGTGACCAGAAGATGACATACCCTTTGGATTTACATTTTAGAACACAAATTCTGGAATACCGTGCAATTTTATTTCAATATGAACTAAGAGCTCCAAAGCGATCTGAGGAACTTTCATGTTTATTTGGTAGATGTCATTCCCAAGAGAGCAAAGAAATTGAACATAGCGAATAAAAATCTAAGAGGCTGTTTGGTAGCTTCTTTTTTCACTTCTCATTTTTGTGTTTTGAGTGTTTGGTTGGTTCAGCCAGAAATCATTTTAGGATGATGAGTTCTCTGATTTGAGGAATAGAGAAGAGAAGTGTGTATTATGGCTTTTTGCTCAGATAAATGGGAAAACGACACGATGCTTCTATACTCTCTTTGTTTCCATGATTAATTTTGAAGAATAGTAGATTAGTTTTGCTAAACGTTTAGCTGTTACGTGAAAAATTGCTCCCACATGTAGAAGTACTTTAGTAGATGCTAATTTTGTGAGATTAATAGACAAGTCTTTACCCAGGAGCAGAGCCAAGATTCAAGTTCGGGGTGGAGAAAATTGAATAGATCAAGTCCTACTAATAAAATTATAAAATATAATATTTAAGATTCAAAAAGATACCCTTGTTCTAATAGTTATCGTCCATAATATCTCCAAAATAATTCAAATGTTCTAACGTTAATCATCCATCAACGTGTAACAAAATTGGTTTACAAAATGGAACTCCGCGTTCTATCAATGTGATTTTTTTCTTGGATTTCGGTCCTTTTGTGTCTTGGTGGTTTAAGACTTTAAGGTACAAAGAAGAAATAAGATGAGAGAATAGAAAGACGAAAGACTGTTGATACAAGTAGTTGATTATTATTATTCTTTTTTGGAAACCGGTGGTGGCCCATGCCACCTTGCCCCCCTCTTTACCTCTGCCCGTCTATCCCTATGGTATCACTTTTAATGGCATGTGGGTTACCATGATCTTACTTACTCCAGAACAATCTGCTTGCCATGTATCATTAATTTGGACTAGTATTTGAGACTTTTGAGAAGTTGGTTTTCAAAAAATTAAAAATAAAAGGAACAGGATCCCAAAAAGTTAATCGATGATGGTCTAGTCTTACTGTTAAGTTTCCTACGAATCTGGCGAGATAAGTTTGAGCTTTAACCTATGCCTTTTGCGTTATCCTTTCTTTAAGTTACCAATCAATAAATTTTCAATATTGAGGTTAAATTTTCATAATCTGTATTTGCGTTCGAGTATAAATGGCAGCATTGCTTTTTCGTTAGCTAAAGTTGCATTAGCAGCCTTGTTTCTATTGGTGGAGTAAACTTTTTTTAATCCGAGGAACTCTTCAGTTAGGGGGATTCTGGAACCAACAGTTGGTCTTTTAGTTTTCTGATACTTTTCGCGACTTCTATAAATTGTGTTATGATACTTTTCATGTTCAAACCCAAAACAAAATTGCAGGTCAGACACCCAAACATTTTATCATTCCTGCACAGTACTGAGGCTGAAACTTTTGATGGTTCTACTTCAAAGGTGACCATCTATATTGTCACTGAGCCGGTT
This sequence comes from Rhododendron griersonianum, assembly GCA_018127125.1. Classification (NCBI taxonomy): domain Eukaryota; kingdom Viridiplantae; phylum Streptophyta; class Magnoliopsida; order Ericales; family Ericaceae; genus Rhododendron; species Rhododendron griersonianum. The sequence continues at coordinate 38,906,977 of CM030790.1, read as the reverse complement.
GTAAACACCCCAATCTGGGCTTCCAGATTAGTTTACTTACGGTATTTGATTCCCCAATGATGAAACGGATCAAGAACACCTCGGGAATGTCGAGTGTTTGAGCTTTGAGTGTTTGAAAAACCCTTGAACCTAATCTAGCCTAAGCCACTTCCAAAAGCAAAAACCCTACTGATGCGCGCCAGGGCGCAACCATCGCGCGCCCGGGCGCACCGTCGCGCGACAGTTTGGAACCCTCGCGCGATGGTCAAAGTCAAAGTTTGACCGTTGACCGTCGCGCGCCAGGGCGCAACCCTCGCGCGACAATCTGGAACCGTCGCGCGATGGTTCAGTCCCCACCTACTTTTCTTGAGGCAGAAACTTGGCCACCAATGCAACCTCAGCCAGGCCTCGTGGCTGGCTGAATTCCTCTTCTGGCACCAACCAGATCCACCCTCCATGCCTATAAATACCCCCCTTATGCTTCCATTGAAAGGGCTCCAAAAAATTGAAAGCACAAAGGTTCTAACCCTAGCCCTTTGATTATCTCTCCTCCATTAGCAAGTGCAACACTTGGTTTCCTACCTAGCACTCAAGAACGTAGTTTGTTCTCACTCAAATCCTACTTTCAACTTCAAACCTCAAAACTCAATCATCCGTTCAAACTCAATTTAGGTATAGCATACCTACTGTTTTTTTGTTCTGATCCCTGAGGGGGGCTGTCAGGGTCAAGACTGGTAATCAATACCAGTCCTGGCCCTAAAGCTAGCAAGGTTTCAAAAATCGTGGCCAAGCAAACCCTCGCGCGATGGACCCAAAGACTCGCGCGACAGTTCTGTTAGCAAGAGATTGGTCCACGTGGGGAAGGGAGGCTGGTCATTTCTTGTTTTAGCTACGTGTATGACTGTTGTAATTTTTACTTAGTATATAGATCACTGTTAAGCATGCAAAAAAACCAGTTTATTGCTTTTCTTAGAGCTTAAATCGCTAGTTTGCATTTCAATATTCATTTCTGTTCAGTTGGAATACCCCTGGGATCATTCTGGACCTGTCCCAAAACCCAGGATGAGCAAAACCAGACACTGGAAAGTTGGCTCGAACCCATGCGCGCTGCACCCAAACCATCGCGCGATGGTCAAATGGAGCGTTGACCAGCGCGCCAGGGCGCAACCATCGCGCGCCCAGGCGCACCGTCGCGTGACAGTTTGAAACCCTCGCGCGACTGTTTGTTCCTGACCAGTGGCTGGCCTTGTATGTTTAACTTGATTTTAGGCTATTATTTTGTCTCCACACTGTTTATGGGGTGTTTTGTTTATTTGTTAGGCTTTTCAGCCTTTAAACTGTATATTATGACTGCATAAACTGCTTGGTTTGTCCTGGGTGTGCACTGGTCCTTCCAGAGCCCAGAGGGTTTGAGAATAAGAGCTGTGGGCTTAGGCTTACTGGCGCGCGCAGGTCTTGTAGTAGCGTGCGCAGGTTTGGTCAGCATGCATTGACTTGATCAGTGCATACTGGTTTCTTCCTGTGCACGACACTCCAAGATAGGAGCTTTCCAGTCTGTTTAAACTCCCACAGAAGTCTGTTCTCATCCTATACTAACTGCTCATCCATGCCATCTATCACATCCTGCAAACATGTTACAGTTTTAATCCCCGATTAACTGTTCCCCCGCCCTAATTGGCTAAAATTGATTAATAAAAGAAGAATCGCAATATTTTCAAAATGCCTAAATAGAGACGGATCTCCGGATTGGGCGAGAGGGGTGCCATAAAACCCTTCCCCTCTCGTAACCTAGCTCCCGAACCCAGATATGGTTATGACGGACTGGTTCCTTCACTTTTTCAAATCAAACAGCGCGGCAGGTGCTTCGAAATACGGTTCCTTGGGTGTCGGACCTTCAAACCCGAGTGGCGACTCTGTATTTTTGAGCGCTTGCCACCTGCGCTCGCGCTCCCTCGATCCGGGCCCATTGCCTTGGGATAGGAACGGAATCCTTCTCCCATTTTTAAGGGCATGCTGCCCACAGTGGCGACTCTGCTGAGGATATTGAACTAATATTAATCCATACTTAGAGTTTAATACACTTGGGAACAATCCCTTAAAAGTCTGTCAAAACGGTGATCTTCGCGCTGCCGAAGGTTGGAATGGTGATTTAACAGGACCTCGTGTCCGGCCATTCTAATCTGGGGCTTTTTCGATTGTTCACTTGCGTAGTTTCCTCTAAAGATGGACTAAATAAAGTGAGCCAAATTTGAAAAGGCATTTTGTGATTTTGCGATTCTTCTTCTCTTAATCAATTTCTAGCATTCTCATTTGCATCGATGTGGGATAAGCCTCGTTGGATCGTTTTGGCAATCCGACACGGTTTACCGGAGCCCGGGGACCCCGAATGACCAACAACCTTCGACGATGATGGGTCATTCTACCGTTCGACTGTTGCTCTGCGGTTACGCGGGCAATGGGAGGTATATCTTTGGCCCTAGTCCGAGGAACCTGTTACAAGCCAAAACCGGCCTTTGCATATACAAAGCACTAGAACTCTCCAAACTAGGACAGGTACCCACAGGTTAAGATCTATTTGCATCTAACCCCATAACTATCTATGTGTTACTGCTTTCCCTATCGCATGCACTGTTTTGCATAGGAGCATGCTTAAGGCTGTTTTGTCTTTCGAGTTTGTCTTGCGCTATTTAAGACGTTGTTAGACCCGATGAGGAGTCGTTCATTCTGTCGAATGTTCGTTATCAATCGCAAAGTTCAATGAGACTTTGAGAAATCAAAATTTACTAAGTCCTTGGCTCACGCCCGATTAAGGATTCAACTGACAATAAGGAACAACGAAGTAGTGATGCCGTGTCACTGGCGCCACCTAGGCTGAAGTGCGTTGTCACTATACACCGCCGTGTTCAAGGTTAAGGTGCCATGACATCAACACCGAGTTGTTCCAAATTCAAAGTTGAATCTTCAAAAAGGACTAGCCAAATATTTAGTCTATTTTGACATCTTTTTGGATCTGTCGATCTACTCAGGGACACATCGCCGAAAAGAATTCTGAGGATTCCGGCAACGTCTGAACTTGTGAGGCAAACTCGCCTCTGGAACTATACATACATACATTTTGTTCTACGTAGGAGCATGTTTAGGGCGGCTTCTAGGTTGTCTCACTTTCGAGTCTGTCTTATGCTTATTAGGACCCTGCTAGACCCGATGAAGAGTCGTGCATCTCGATGGTGCACGTTTGTCATTTTTTTCAAAAGTCCTTAGATCAGCAAGACTTTGAGAAATTAAACCTTACTAAATCCTTGGCTCATGCCTAAATGCGGATTCAACCGACAATAAGGAACAACAAGGTAGTGATGCCGTGTCACTGGCGCCACCCAGGTAGAAGTGCGTTGTCACTATACACCACCGTGTTCAAGGTAAAGGTGTCACGCCATCAATACCGAGTTGTTCCAAGTTCAAAGTCGAATCTTCAAAAGGGACTAGCCGAAGATTTAGTCTGTTTTGACATCTCTAAGGATCAGTTTGATCCATTCAAAGGATACACCCTCGAAAAGATATCCGAGGATTTTGGCAGCGTCCTAACATCATGAGATAGACTCGCCTCTATTTCTAGAGTCTAGGGGTGACACTGACGACGATGATCTCTGCATATTCGTTCTTTCAATTCTTTCAATAAACTGCTGAAAGGGCATCACTGAGCTTTCATTGCTTTACTGTCAAAGTGATGAGCATAAAATGTAGTACTTAAAAGATGCTCATACTTGCATTGTTAGTCTTGACTTTATAATTATGTATGTCGTATTATCATTTATTTATGTTTTGTAGGTATTTTGGGCTTTATCACGCAAAAACGTTTCTTCCGAGACTTATGAGATGAAGTCTGATTCAAGTGAACTCAACCCAATTTAGGTTAGAAGATCCAAAGGAGCAGAAACCCAGAGTGATAGAACTCGTGGAGCCATTGGATAATATTTGGAGCTAAACGCAAAGAATGACAATATGGTTCCATGGCTAATCAGTAAAGAATGAGAATTGTAATTTGGCAATCTGTGGACCGACCCATAATTGTGACAAAGATTTGTCTTTGGCATTTATAATAAAAGAGGGCCCACTGATTACAATCGAAAGGAAAAAGATTTGGTGCTACCAATTTCCCATATGGAGCTCTCGGTTCTACCATTATAAAAGGCAGTGGGGTTTTGAAGGGTAGGATATTCTTTTTTCACGGACGAACAGAAGATCACGACGTGCAGCAACACCACGCATCAGACGACGGCAAGGAGAACACGGCTGGGAACACGAGAAGAAGATGAGCAAAAGAAATCATCGCGAGGTTTTATTATCTATGTTTGGCTAAAATCCTCAACTAGGGTTGAGGATGAAACCTCGTGAATATTATTGATTGGTTTTATGCAGTTGATTTTTCCTACGTGCGTTCATAGTTTATTGTTCTGATCTCATTAATTAATTTGGTTGAAACTCGGATATGGATTCAATCGGAATGGGTTTTTTCCATGATTTGATATCACCATATTAATCGAATTGCTTGGTTTGTCATTGTTAATATTTAAGTACGGGATATCTACTGTGATTTGTTTTACGCGGATACAGTTGATGATTTTGACTTAAACTTGCGAAGCAGAGGAGGAACATATTTTTGTTATAAATAAAAAGGGCTTAACGATACATTATCCATGGTGGTTAAGATTGGCTTCTAAATCATTGTGTAGAAATCAAAGGAAAAATCATTGCGTATAATTGATTGATAAATATTTATGGGTGTGGATTCCAAAACCTTAGTTGCCTTTCTCATCGTAATCTCACTACTTTTCCGTGATAGTTTCATAATTAGTTGTTTTCTTTTATCGCAGTTTTATTCAATTGTTAGTTTAAAATCAATTACAACTTTTGTCAACTAGGTTAGGGTTTTATCGGTTTAAGTTACTTATTTTTCCTACAAAAAAATCACCAAGTCCCTGTGGGTTCGACCTCGCTCTTGCATTACTATACTTCGATACGATTCGTGCGCTTGCGAGTACATTAAAATTTTCACATCACAAAGCTTCGAATCATTGCACCGCCGAGGAAAGTATCGAAGCAAGTGGCCAAACCCGCTTGGGAACGTCTGCATCTCAATCCGATTCAAAGGCTCATCAGGCTACAATCCCAGTCAGTCATCACGGAAGACTCTCCGCGTTCACTATCGGCTGCGCAACAGTTAGACTCTCGGTCAGGATCACAGTCAGATTCACCACCAGTCTTACAGGAAGGGCGACCAGCCTCCCCATCATCCACATCAAGCATCTCCGAACCTCCCGTCATGACAGAGCAGCCACAGCCAGAGCCTCTTACCTTGGAGACCATGCTTATGAACCTTCAGGACAGTATCACCGCCATGCAGCAGAGGGCAGCTCAGACAGATACTAACATTGCTCACCTGAATGACCTTATCAACACTCGCCTTCCACCCCCTCTCGAAAAGGAAGGCGAGGACGATGAGTCTGACCAGGAACAACCCGTTTTGGTTCCGGATCCGCTTCACGCAGGGTGTCTCATTGCATTGAATCCAAGGGAAGTCCGCAGGCCTGCTGCAGATCTCGCAATTGGCAGAATTGCTCAAGAAGAGCCGGCTCAGAACCCCGACATGACCGCACTCATAGCCAAGATTGCCAAGCTGGAGGAATCCGTTTCCAAGACTGAAAAGATCAACGCTGGGGGGATTGATCTGGACCATCTTTGCCTGTATCCTAATGCCAAACTCCCTGACAAGTTCAAGATGCCTGACTTGGTTAAGTTCGACGGGAGTGGTGACCCCAGAACTCATCTCTATGGCTACCATGCCGCTATGAAGCTGCTGGGTGTGGAAAGTGAGGCCATGTCTCAACTTTTCCCTCAAACTCTCTCTGGGCCTGCCTTCCATTGGTTTCTGTCGCTCGACATCGCCAAACGAAGCACTTGGGAGGACATAGGGGCTGCTTTTGTCGCACAGTATAACTACAACTCTCAACTCAAGATGACTATTCGAGAGTTGGAATCCACGAAGATGGAAGCAAAGGAGTCCTTTGCGGACTTGTGAAAAGGTGGAGAGCCAAAGCCACTCTAATGACTGAGCACCCGAGCGAGAGAGATCAACTCCGCATTATCTCCCGAAACCTGCATCTCGACTATGCTAAGCATCTCGTGCTGGTTCAAGCATCTACCAACTTCGAGACCTTCTTTGAATCTGGCCTGGCCATCGAGGATGCGCTGCAAACTGGGATTCTGCCAAGGGGGGCGTCCTTTTCTTCCTCCACTCAAAAAGCTAAGCTGAGCGCTTACTTTGGAAACAGTAGCGCGTTGTTTGGTAACAGTAACTACTCCAATACAGCTACAAGTGGGAGTGATGCTCCAGCTTTCAACTCCAGTCGTGCCGCCGATATCAACCAAATACGAAACGCTCAAAGCTTCCGAACCCAACCCCGGAGTTTCTCTGCCTTCGAGGCATCTCTATCCGCAGTGTTGGAGAAACTTGTCAAGTCTGGGCACCTCAAACCTTTGACCCCAACTTCCCCACCCAAAGTCTTACCTGCCGGTTACATCCCTAACCTCTTCTGTGCCTTCCACTAAATGCCTGGCCATCAAACTGACAAGTGCTATCGTCTCCGACATGAGATTCAAAATCTAATTGATGATGGCACGGTTCAAGTTCCACCAAAGCCCAACATCGTTTCCAACTCCTTGCCTCAACGCGGGCATGTCCCTTTGGTTGGTCAGGTATCTATCACCACCACTCAAATCAACCCGAGCTCCACCATATTCAACCCTAGCCACTATATCGTCCCAGCACATCAACCCAAACCCATCGTATCCATCCCATCTGAACCGGAGGTTAACATGATGGCTGTAGGTTAGGCAATCGAGACTTTCTCTGCCAACACCTGGATTGACAGTGATGGGGGGCTTGCAAAGGAGAGGACCGTTTGGCTGAGGTCCGTTGATCAAAGGAGCACCGAGTAGGTTTGGTCGAAGAAGCTGAGGAGGCCGAAGTGCTGTTGCTTGGGCTTGACTCCTGCTGGATCCTACTTCTTTTTGTGGAAGCTATGGATAGCTTTTTAACAATTGCATTTTCAAAACCGCGTCTAGTTTGCATTGGCGTTTTGTCTGAGTCTGACACAGAGTCTTTTGCGTTCGTCTGAGTCTAGCTCTGAGTCGGAGGTTGTGCCTCTTGGCCCTCCACGTCGTAGCTTTTGTTTCAAGTTTCGAGTCTTCTGTACTTGGCAACCCTGAGGGTTTTTATGATATGTTTTATCTTGCTTCTAAGTACTTTGCTGGCTTTTATATAAACTGTGTCGACCCTGACGACGAAGGGATAGATTTCGATGGGATCATTCCCAAGGAAATGTGTTCCCTCGCCGAAAGGGAAGACGAAAGGCATGCTCAGCCTATTAAAAGAAGAAGTAATTTCAAATAAACTTGAAAGACAAGTATAACCTCCCAATGATTCAATTGGTTCAAAGCCGCCCCCAGAGGAGCATTGGGCCCGCTCAGACAAGTTCGAAAAATTCATCGACGTCTTGGCGTGGTATCATCAAGTCATGCCTCGCATTGATCCTGAGATAAAGGAGCATCAAATCCCCTTTTATCGGGTGCCAATCCAGAAAGCAGAAGCACAGGAGGCTCCGGGCCTTGTACCGTGTTCAAAAGCAACAACAGTGGCGTTCCGCCAAGTACAAATGAGAAAATGCACAAAACGGCCCGAAGCAAGGCATTTCCAACCGAAGCACTCTTGACTCTTTGTCATCAAAGCCATATTATTTTGGGCTATAGCCAAAGGTCTTCGACCTCGACGACAACAATTTCAACACCTTGGTCAACCTGGATCATGTCAAAAGCAACTTTTCCCTGAGAGAAGCTCGTTGGGCTGAAAACCCCAAGGGTGGGCAGTTCCAAGCAAAAGTTAGAACAGCCTGCTAAACCAAAACCTATGAAGGCGGTTTAGGCCAAAATGAATAGGCAATCAATCAAAGCTCGCTAGACCGAAGACCCGAATGGGCAGTTCTAGGCAAAAGTTAGAGCGTAAAAGGAGAGGTAAATACTCGAGAGTTAACCCTTAGCCTGAACTACGTTCTGACCTGATTCCCCCAAAATGGGATATGTAGGCAGTCTCTCTTCGAGACTCGGTCACAATCTATCAATTGGATCCATGGTTGACGTTTTAGTACACATCAAAGGTCGGAGAGGATCGAAGATCAAGCTGCATTGGAGGAACCAGAAGGGGGAAACTTCGTCTTTCAATTTTATTACAAACTACTTCTTCAATTTACAGGCTGAGCATAAGTCTTAAAATATTTGAAGCATAAAAAACAGAACGAAATGCTGGCGAAGCCTAACGGCTCACAGTTTATTCTAAGTTCAGCGAAGTCTGGTGTAAGCAACCGCAGTGCGGTTGTTCAAAGCAATGCGCGTTGGTCTCAAACGTGCGCACTCTTCTTGCAGCAGACAGTAGCAGTTAGCTACTACCCTTGAATGTCGTTCCAAGGGCTTTTGCCAAGTCTTGTCATACCATGCAAGTCATATGGACTTAATGTGACTGCACGGGGGTGTCGATTTCAGTCCGGGCCTATACGTGTCATAATCTGCGTCTTATGTCCGTTTTTGCGACATTTTTCCAGTTTTTCAATCAATTGTCATTTCGAGGTGTTTTTCTCAATTTTGTTTGTACAGCTCTTTGTACCTTTTGCACTTTTCGTAAGTTTCAGTTTCACCTGTTCAGGAATGTTGTGAGTTTTGGCACATTAATACCCAAAATTTCATTGTATTTCGTGTGTCTAAGGGTTCGCATTGTACCCTGGGGCTCTTTCCCCCTTTTCGTTCGAGCTAGACGAGTCTGTACATATGTGCATATGTCTGTGTATCGATTCAAAGCACTTGTCAATGCAAATTAGATATTAGTGGTTAGTTTTCGCATTCTCTTCAACACTTGCAAAAGAGAGTCAATAAACTGAAAAACGCAATTGTTACATTGCTACCCTAGTATCCGTAATTCACAAGCAGCAGAATCTCTTGAAGTAGCAAGGGCACGTCAGCCCAAGGCCAAGCAAAACATATCTATGGGGCATATCCGCCCAAGCATCGAAAAAAGGGGGCACGCAGGCCCAATTCCACTGCTCAAGTGTCAACTGGGGCACGCTGGCCCGTTCAACGTCTATCTATCTGGGTTCACATCTCAGAAGTACCAGACAGTACAGTAATAAGGCTCAGTGGTAGTCCTTAGGTGTCGTTGTCCTCCTAAGAGCCGCCCTTAGCTTGCATCTGTATTTTCAGTAGATTCTACATACCCTTGCATATTGTATGTATTGAATGTTGAAGCAGGAAGATGCCCAGCATGGCTGCCGTCATATGATTTGTTTGCCAAGGGATTCGATGCAATCTTCTGCGGAACAATCAATGACAGCCGGTCCTGTCAAAATTCTCAACGGCTTGATCTTTCAGCACACTGATCTGCCAGTTCAAATCAACGACAGCCGGTCCTGTCCAACCTCAACGGCTCGATCACTTTTTATAGCGATCCGCCAGTTCAAATCAATGACAGCCGGTCCTGTCCAACCCCAATGGTGATCAATTTGTATGGTGATCCGCCCTTCCAATTCAACGATGGTCAGCCATATCATCCATGACGGTCAGCCATATCGGTCATTCAACGATGGTCAGCCATATCATCCATGACGGTCAGCTATATCGGTCATTCAACGATGGTCAGCCATATCATCCATGATGGTCAGCCATATCGGTCATTCAACGATGGTCAGCCATATCATCCATGATGGTCAGCCATATCGGTCATTCAGATGGTCAGCCATATCATCCATGACGGTCAGCCATATCTGTTATTCAACGATGGTCAGCCATATCATCCATGACGGTCAGCCATATCGGTCATTCAACGATGGTCAGCCATATCATCCACGACGGTCAGCCATATCGTTTATCTCCACCAAATCAACGGTTTGATCATTTATACTGATGATCCTCCCATCCAGACTTCAACGGTTCGATCATTTATACTAATGATCCTCCCTTCCAGTCTTCAACGGTTCGATCATTTATACTGATGATCTGTCCGTTCAAAAACCAAAGCGCGTTGAGGCGTTCTTCAGTCAGTGTTGAGGCATTGGCAAATCAAAGCGCGTTGAGGCATTCTTCAGTCAGTATTGAGGTATTGGCAAATCAAAGCGCGTTGAGGCGTTCTTCAGTCAGTGTTGAGGCATTGGAAAATTAAAGCGCGTTGAGGCGTTCTTCAGTCAGTGTTGAGGCATTGGCAAATCAAAGCGCGTTGAGGCGTTCTTCAGTCAGTGTTGAGGCATTGGCAAATCAAAGCATTCTTCAGTCGGTGTTGTGGCATTGACAAACTAATCAACGACAGCCGATCCTGTCCAATTTCCCAACAGCGTCCACCACATCATCCCATAATCCACAACAACGATCAGATTATCGTCCGATGGTCTGTTCTTCCGCAACTGATTGTTCCCCAGGAGAGTCCGTCTTGGCCTGTCCCGAACGACAATCACCCTCAATCTAGCCACAAGTGCATCTTCCAGCAAACTTATTGCTCTGTCTCGGATGGTCTTTGATAAGGAGATTAGCTCTGATTCCCTACAGATGGAATTCAACCTGCCTGACACGACCTACCCGTGTTTGTTGGAATACTTTGTGCCGAGGATAGCTTGATCCCCAGCAACGACGGCATGCCCCGTCCAAATCTCCATCGACAGCCTGTCCTGTCCAAATTCGATCAACAAGCGGCGATGCAATCGTCCACTTCTACTTCCATCTCCAGCGACGGTCCGTCCGTCCATTCAACCAATCGGATTCTGTAAGTATGCTTGTCTACTTTGCTAGCATGTTCTGCTCTGAATTGCCTTGAGGGGTGTCTAGAAACCTTTAACGTTACTTGTACCAAGTCAATGGTGCTCCAAGTGCCGTCAAAGGGGGGCTACTGTAGACACCCCAATCTGGGCTTCCAGATTAGTTTACTTACGATATTTGATTCCCCAATGATGAAACGGATCAAGAACACCTCGGGAATGTCGAGTGTTTGAGTTTTGAGTGTTTGAAAAACCCTTGAACCTAATCTAACCTAAGCCACTTCCAAAAGCCAAAACCCTACTGATGCGCGCCAGGGCGCAATCATCGTGCGCCAGGGCGCAACCATCGCGCACCCAGGCTCACCGTCGCGCGACAGTTTGGAACCCTCGCGCGATGGTCAAAGTCAAAGTTTGACCATTGACCGTCGCGCGCCAGGGCGCACCCTCGCATGACAGTCTGGAACCGTTGCGCGATGGTTCAGTCCCCACCTACTTTTCTTGAGGCAGAAACTTGGCCACCAATGCAACCTCAGCCAGGCCTCGTGGCTGGCTGAATTCCTTTCCTGACACCAACCAGATCCACCCTCCATGCCTATAAATACACCCCTTATGCTTCCATTGAAAGGGTTCCAAAAAATTGAAAGCACAAAGGTTCTAACCCTAGCCCTTTGTTTATCTCTCCTCCATTAGCAAGTGCAACACTTGGTTTCCTACCTAGCACACAAGAACGTAGTTTGTTCTCACTCAAATCCTACTTTCAACTTCAAACCTCAAAACTCAATCATCCGTTCAAACTCAATTTAGGTATAACATACCTACTGTTTTTTGTTCTGATCCCTGAGGGGGCTGGCAGGGTCAAGGCTGGTAATTAATACCAATCCTGGCCCTAAAGCTAGCAAGGTTTCAAAAACCATGGCCAAGCAAACCCTCGCGCGATGGACCCAAAGACTCGCGCGACAGTTCTGTCAGCAAGAGATTGGTCCACGTGGGGAAGGGAGGCTGATCATTTCTTGTTTTAGCTACGTGTATGACTGTTGTAATTTTTACTTAGTATATAGATCACTGTTAAGCATGCAAAAAAACCAGTTTATTGCTTTTCTTAGAGCTTAAATCGCTAGCTTGCATTTCAATATTCATTTCTGTTCTGTTGGAATACCCCTGGGATCATTCTGGACCTGCCCCAGAACCCAGGATGAGCAAAACCAGACACTGGAAAGTTGGCTCGAACCCACGCGCGCTGCACCCAAACCATCGCGCGATGGTCAAATGGAGCGTTGACCAGCGCGCCAGGGCGCAACCATCGCGCGCCCAGGCGCACCGTCGCGCGACAGTTTGGAACCATCGCGCGACTGTTTGTCCCCAACCAGTGGCTGGCCTTGTATGTTTAACTTGATTTTAGGCTATTATTTTGTCTCCACACTGTTTATGGGGTGTTTTATTTATTTGTTAGGCTTTTCAGCCTTTAAACTGTATATTATGACTGCATAAACTGCTTGGTTTGTCCTGGGTGTGCACTAGTCCTTCCAGAGCCCAGAGGGTTTGAGAATAAGAGCTGTGGGCTTAGGCTTACTGGCGCACGCAGGTCTTGTAGTAGCGTGCGCAGGTTTGGTCAGCATGCATTGACTTGATCAGTGCATACTGGTTTCTTCCTGTGCACGACACTCCAAGACAGGAGCTTTCCAGTCTGTTTAAACTCCCACAGAAGTCTGTTCTCATCCTATACTAACTGCTCATCCATGCCATCTATCACATCCTGCAAACATGTTACAGTTTTAATCCGCAATTAACTGTTCCCCCGCTCTAATTGGCTAAAATTGATTAATAAAAGAAGAATCGCAATATTTTCAAAATGCCTAAATAGAGACGGATCTCCGGATTGGGCGAGAGGGGTGCCATAAAACCCTTCCCCTCTCGTAACCTAGCTCCCGAACCCAGATATGGTTATGACGGACTGGTTCCTTCACTTTTTCAAATCAAACAGCGCAGCAGGTGCTTCGAAATATGGTTCCTTGGGTGTCGGACCTGCAAACCCGAGTGGCGACTCTGTATTTTTGAGCGCTTGCCACCTGCGCTCGCGCTCCCTCGATCCGCGCCCATTGCCTTGGGATAGGAACGGAATCCTTCTCCCATTTTTAAGGGCATGCTGCCCACACCGGTCATACCGCTGTCAGAAAAAATCAAGGAATTAGGATTAGAAGGTATTCGAAGGTGTGTAAAGCTCTTTGCTAAATAGTTTTTTACTATGTTGTTATTTGAATTTTGTGGGTTTGATTACTGTAGCAATAGAGTGCTCTTTATGTTATATTTTTGTTCATGTGATTTTGAGCATAACTAGCTCTAGCCTGTTGGCCATGTTCGCACAAAATAGTTAGTCCTGTATACTGCCTTAGAAATTCTATGTAAATAGTGCTGCGGATTTCTAGTAAATCAACTAAAAGATAGCGCTCCTCCTTTCTGAGATTTTTTGTTTTTTTTTTGTTTTGTCATTTACAGACTTCATTGCCCTTTTATTTGATGGAATTTATTTACCTCTCAGTAATATCTGCATAGGTTATATTTTTGGCCTTTTTTGATGCTTTGGACTACGACAAGGAAGCATGGTAAGGTGCACAGAAATTGATTTGGGTCTCTAGGCCTACTCTTTTCAGTGTCTTTCGGCTTTGATTTGGGGACATGGTTCCGCAGAAAAAAGTCCCTTTAGCTCCTCGGTTCTTGGAGGTATAGGGGGCCACCGTTTTAGTGGTATTCTGAGATAAGCCACTCTGTGCATTATTGCCAAAAGTTAGGTCTGTCTATCTCCAATCCTCCCCCGCCCATACCCCTAATGCTCGGAGACTAGATGAGTTCTGTTATTGTTGTTGTTGTCTAATATCTTCGTCATCCTTGTGTATGTGGACTTGGTTCACTCAGCAATGTTGTGAATCTTTTGATGGCAGGGATGAGTATTATGCATGGGGATTGCACCGAATAGCTAAAGCTGTGAGCTTCTTAAATAACGACTGTAAACTTGTAAGTATTTTCAACCAAAGTTCACAATTTCTTTAGGCATTTGTGAAATGTTTTGACTCGGGTACACATCTAGAAAAAAGTTTCATATTCCATTTTGAAGCAAATTTAAATTCTTTACCATCACTCGATTTCTTTCATATTGTATTTAGGGTAAATAAGTATGCAGATTTATTTTGTGGACTAGTTTTGGGCGCGTGGCTTATGTCCTTTTATCGTGTTCTAGTACTATATTCTATGAAGCACGGGTACTCCAAAAATGTTGTCGTACGAGTACTGGATACGGCAAAATACGTACCCTGTATGCCATGGTACGGGATGGGTATATATTTCTTCATGTACTAGATACGTACTCCCTCCGTCCCAGTTTGCTTGCCCCTTTTGGGGAAGTGAGTTTTTTGGGTAGAATGATGAGAAATTTAATTGGTATTGACTTTTTCAATTTGCCCCTACTTTATGCTTTGTGGACATGACCCTTAATGTAGAAAAGAAAGGTAAATGATTTTGCCACTCCCTTTTTTGTTAACGCCACTCCCCTGCAAGTGTAATTTTGGTGCAAAAATACACTTGTAGGGGAGTGGCGTTAACAAAAAAGAGAGTGGCAAAATCAGCAGCCAAAAGAAAAGATGAAAGAGTAATGGTGCACAACTTTTTATGGTGACTTTTCAAATGGACATTCATTTTGGGACATCCATAAAAGGAAAAAAGGATCAGCAATTTAGGACAGAGGGAGTAATGGTTAATGTCAATAACTATTTATCCTTCCATTCTTATGTCATGTTTTTTATTTATCTTTACTATTCTTTCTTATTTGCAAAAATACTAATTTGAAGTATCCACACAAAAGAAGGTGTAGGTGGAGAAAAACAGATGGTACCTAGAACAGCGCTGAATCTCCTTCCTCACGTGCTGTCCAACCGGAACCCTAATAACTTCGCCTGAACCCTAACCTGTAAAACAGACAAAGGGTGAGCGCACCTCTGCCTCTCGTGGCAAAGGCCCTCCGATGTCTAAGTTAGTATCTCGTACTGTATCAAAACCCTAATTATTAGTAGGAAAGTGTAGAATGAGTGCAACTTATTGCGTACCTTTTTCCTCATGGTTTACCTCGTATTTATAGATATGAGCATCCTTGCTTTCCAAGCATCCTTATTGCCCAGGTCTCCTGCCTCGTACAGGAACCCTGGCTCTCTTAGGGATCTCTTGCCCAATCAACCGAGATCCCTTCCTCATAGGGTCTCTTCTCACCATAGAACTCATCCCTTAACAGGACTGTCTCCTGACTCATGTTTGTTGTATATCGGGTTCGTCTTACAGAACACCCATGTCGCCTCATCTCTTTAAGACAACATTTCATCAAGTAACCCCATCTGTTCGGCATATGCCCCTACCGAACAGACTACACAAGTAAATGACTTCTCATGCCACTGGCCCATCTAGGCCGAACAGAATGTATCAACTAATGACTCCCCATGTCACCGGCTTATCCCAGCCGAACAGATCGTCTAATCCGGTGCCTCCTCGTAGCACTGGACCTTACCGCCGCCGTTCATCTTATATGGGGTCCCATATCACTTTCCTCTTTACACGGATCTGGCACATCACGTGTTCGGCCCTTAATTGTACCTGTTCGGGAACACCTCCCTACAATTGCTCCCCAGCTTTTGCTTATCACTACTGTTCGAAGATGATGAGTAAAGCTCAAAGAATGAACTCGAGGCCGAACAGATCAGATCCCGTGCAGATATAGTCATTGGGTTCCTATTGATGTCTTTTGGTGGTTTAGTCATGATTTCCTCGAAAAAATGACTCATGATTTCCTCGAAAAAATGACTCCACGTGGTGTGTTTCGTACACCTAGCATTAAATTCGAACTGACGTTTTTTTCAAACGGCGTCTGATCGTCAGTTATCCACCTATTGCTGCCGTTACTTTTCATGTAACGTCGTCAGTGGAGACGTTTCGTCTCCGTTACTTTACTCTTAAACCCAAAAAAGGGTATCTTTTTGGGTTTTTATCCGAAAAGCTTGAATCGCATATTTCTCTCTCTCCCAAACCAGGCAAACTCTTTCGTTTCCGGTCCGCCATCGCCGCCGTCTGCAAACTCGACTCCATCCTAGGAAATCCTTCCTACATCCCTGTAAGACTCTTATTCTTGCTTCTCTTTTATTTCATTTTCGAGTTAGGGCGCTGTTCATACCCATTTTTCAGACTTCGCTCCATTGTCGTTAGAACTTCTTAAAGCATCCATGGCGGATGATGATAGGGAACCCAGGCCAGGAAAATTTAGAAAACTTTGTGAAACTTCGGCTGCAATGGCAGCATTTAGGAAGGATTACAACGTTCCTGAGACCGTAGGTTTAGAACTTGCCCCTCTGGGCGCGATCAGAAATGCTTGTACGTGGGATAGAACGTGCATCCCAATTGTGGCCATTGTCGAAGGTGGAGTTCGTTTCCCCCTTGACCCACTACTTCGTCGTGTTCTCAACTGGTATCGACTCAACCCCATGCAAGTATCCACCAATTTTTTCAGATTGGTAATGGGAGTCGTAGCTTTAAATAAAATTTTGGGGACCTAGGTAGGAATCTGGGATATCCAGTGGTGGTACAGTATTGTATTAAATCGAGAATACAATACTTACTATTTAAAAGTAAGAAAGGCAGAGAAGTGCTTCGTGCTTAACCTGCCAGACTCTGCTCGGGATCACGAGATGGACTTCCTGTACGTAACTGGAGCCTTCGAGCCCACTGGGGAAGATGGCCAAGTGGTGGGTGTCCACGTTCCCCACGAATGGGGCTTCCCACATACGTTTCTAATTTCTGTTTCTCTCTTTTGTATTCCAATACCTTCGCTTATCTGTACTTTAAACCATATTACTGAACGTCCCTTTGTTATTTCAGCAAAAAATGCAAACCATCGCCCAACCAGAGAACCAAGCTATATCCGAGCAGGGGACATCAGCAAAGTTCTAAAATACAAAGGGATGACAGGTACATGAACTGCTGGACGGGGGCGCGACGCAAGCGTTTTACTAGGCTACGATCCGTCATACAAAGGTTTTATTGATAGAAGACTTGCTCACCCAAGCACTAGTGGCACCTCAACTTCGACTGCTCCTCAAGCCAGAAGTTCAAGATCTAGCGCCGGTGTAACGATTGCCGGACAGCCAGGGGAATTCCCAATTTCGGAAGGAATCCCCTTGCCACGTTTGATTCTTATGAGGTCCTCCCGTCGACAAGAGGCCATCCAAGAACAGCCCGAACAGTCAGCTCCCCAACAACACACAAGCCAATCATCCTCTCCAGGATATTCTCCATCCCCTTCAGGTTCAGGTACCATGTCTTACCAACCTTTGAACCTTAGCACCCTTCTCACAATCTCACCTCGGAGGCATGGTGCCCCGGGCAGAGCGGCATCCACTGGCCAAGCTCCCCCACCGCCGCGTCGCTCTAGGGGCCCCAATACGCGGTCCTCCTCTTCTCCTCGGGAACAGGACAGTTCTCTTGAGGCTGCTGATGCCCATCGGGACAAATGCCCAATGCATCAGGAAACTGGGGCCTCAGATTCACAAGCCGTCACTGATGCAAGTCTGGGGCCTTCTACCCCTGTTACTCAAGTGATCCATGACGCCTGGGCCCCTCAATTCACTAGGGGTGACCGGCCAATAAATGTTGGGGACAGTGCGAGTGTAGACACCCCAATCTGGGCTTCCAGATTAGTTTACTTACGGTATTTGATTCCCCGATGATGAAACGGATCAAGAACACCCCGGGAATGTCGAGTGTTTGAGCTTTGAGTGTTTGCAAAACCCAATAACCTAATCTAGCCTAAGCCACTTCCAAAAGCCAAAAACCCTACTGATGCGCGCCAGGGCGCAATCATCGCGCGCCAGGACGCAACTATCGCGCGCCCGGGCGCATCGTCGCGCGCCAGGGCGCACCGTCGCGCGACAGACTAGAACCCTCGCGCGATGGTCAGTTCCCCACCTACTTTTTCAGAGGCAGAAATTTGGCCACCGATGCAACTTCAGCCAGGCCTCGTGGCTGGCTTTGTCCCTTTCCTGGCACCAGCCAGATCCACCCTCCATGCCTATAAATAGCCCCCTTTGTTCTCTTTCAAAGGGTTCCAAAAAATCAAGTACAAAAGGTTACACAAACCCAAATACACTTGATACTTCATCACTCTAGCCATCTACATACACTTATTTTGCAAGCTCTATCACCTTGTTCCACCTCAAGCATCAAAGCTCAAACACCGTTCAAACTCAAAAAAAAGCCAAAGGTATAACACCTTTGTTCTGCTCACTGTTCTGATCCCTGAGGGGGGCTGGCAGGGTCAAGGCTGGTAATCAATACCCCAAAAGCTGGCAGAGGTTCAAAACCGTAGTGGCAAGGACCCGCGCGCGACTGTCTCACATACTCGCGCGACACTTCGTGTTTGCACGTACAGGACAGCGTGGGGATGGGTGCCTTGTTGTTTTATGCATTTCTTTGTATATAGATCACTGTAAAGCATGCTAACAACCAATTTACTGCTTTCCTTTGTTAGAAATGTTAGTCTTGCATTTCAATATTAAGTTCTTCGTTGGAATACCCCAGGATCATTACGGACTGTCTCGTAACCCGTGACGTGAAAAACCGTGACTGGAAAGTTGGCTCGAACCCGCGCGCGCTGCACCTAAACCATCGCGCGATGGTCAACGCTCCATTTGACCAGCGCGCCAGGGCGCAACCGTCGCGCGCCAGGGCGGATTGTCGCGCGACGGTTTGGAACCCTCGCGCGATTGTTTATACCCGATCAGTGGCTGACCTTGCATGTTTAACTTGGTTTTAGGCTATTATTTTGTCCCCACACTGTTTATGGGGTGTTTTTGTTTATTTATTAGGCTTTTCACCCTTTAAACTGTATATTATAACTGCATAAACTGCTTGGTTTGTCCTGGTGTGCACTGGTCCTTCCAGAGCCGAAGGTTTGAGAATAAGAGCGGTGGGCTTAGGCTCGGGCGCGCGCAGGTCTTGTAGAAGCGCACGCAGGTATGATCGCATGCATTGACTTGATCGGTGCATACTGGTTACCTCTTGCGTGCGACACTCCAAAACAGGGGCTTTCTCTGTTTAAACTCCCACAAGAGTCTGTTCTCATCCTATACTAACCGCTCATCCATGCCATCTATCACATCCTGCAAACATGTTACAGCTTTAATCCCCGATTAACTGTTCCCCCGCCCTAATTGGCTAAAATTGGTTAATAAAAGAAGAATCGCAACGTTTTCAAAATGCTCAAGTAGAGACCGATCTCCGGATTGGGCGAGAGGGGTGCCATAAAACCCTTCCCCTCTCGTAACCTGGCTCCCGAACCCAGATATGGTTATGACGGACTGGTTCCTTAACTTTTTCAAATCAAACAGCGCGGCAGGTGCTTCGAAATACGGTTCCTTGAGTGTCGGACCTTCAAAACTCAAGTGGCGACTCTGTATTTTTGAGTGCTTGCCACCTGCACTCGCGCTCCCTCGATCCGGGCCCTTGCATTTTTGGAAACCGGGATTTCCAGGGCACGCTGCCCACAGCGAGTTCTTCTGAGACTGCACTGGCCCTCGCACAAGGGTTGCTGCTGCCAGTGGACATGCAGAAAGAGTCTACTAATTCTTCTGAACGGCTATTTTCCACTGGACTCGTCAGTGGAATCAAGGTAATCCCAAATTGTTACTCCTGTCTTTCATCCCATATTTGTCTTGGTAGTTTCAAGGATGTCTAACTATAAATTGAGTTTTTGTCGTTCTCTTAGTTTATTCAAAAGATGGTCACAATGGGCCAGAGGCTCCAAGAGACTGAGGCTGAAAGGATCAGGCTGATGAATGAAAACACCAGTCTGATCCGATCAGTCACAAGGCTGGAGAGAGAGAGAGATAAAGCTAAGCTGGAAGCCGATGGTATGAAGGTGAAGTTGGATGCTGCTGAAGAGAATCTTTGCCACGCGTTGTCTGAAATTGACAGTGCCAAAAAGACAGCACACGAAGACGGTTTCAAGAAAGGCTTTGATGCTACCACAGCAAATTACATGGAGCAGATGCCCGGTATTCAAGACCAAATCTGGAGCGTGTGCTGGAGACATGCTTGACAAAGGTGGGAGCCCCCGAAGATTCCAGACTCTGAACAGAAAATGATTTGCCCAGCAAACGTCTCCAGCAATCTCACGATTCCGTGGAACCTCCTGTTGATGATATCGAGGAGCAGATCGACGATTTTGCTGACGTTGATGAAGAGATTCAGATGGAGCCCCAAGGTGCTCAATCTGGATCTCAGGAAGGGAATCCCGAGCAGTTGACCACTGGAGGAACAACCACTGAAACTGTGAACCTGGAGGAGCAACCAGCCGGAGACAGCAACGTTGCTGAGGTTCCAAGCAACACTACCCCCGAGGTCCAGAACTTGGACTGATTTTGGTAAGTTTTAATCTATTCTTCCGAATCATAAAAAATACTCTTCTGGTTCTGCGTGACCGTAACCTCTAGCCCTTCGTGGCATCAGTATACTTTTAACACTGGTTTTTTGGCCCCTCGTGGCACTACTTTGGTTTGCTCGGCGCTCGTGGCTTGATTTTGCAGGGTCCTTCGTGACCAAATGTTTATGTTTGACTTTGCTAAGTTCTTTCATACTTAGTCAGTTTTTAGTGCATGTTCGATATTTGTCAAGTGTGTTCATACTTAGATAAATCTGCATATCCTCATGTGTTTCCCAAGTTCTACGTGTTTAGAGAAACTCCTAAGTGTATTCGTGGCTTATTTACCTTTTTGGTCCCCAAAGTATTAGCGAGTGGCCAATTTGGTCCCCAATATAAACATTTGACCAATTTAGTACCCAACGTTTAAAATTTGTGCCGATTTGGTCCCTATCCATAACGCCGTTTCTTGATTCCGTCAAAAGAAGGGGCATTCTTGGTATTTCACCTTTCTGGCCGCGCGTGCGGCTTACTCTGGCGTCGCCCGGTGATTTTTCGACCACTCCCGAGCTCGTCTCGACGAGACGAACACAACCCCGTGCTCAAATCTCCCATCCGACGACTCCTGGTACGAACCACCATTAAACCGCCCCTCCGCCGCTCGCCTCTGCCGTTCGAACAGCCATTGCCGCCACCTCCGAGCTCCTCCGGCGACGTACTACCCCAATCCGTGATCGTCTCCTCGAGGTGAACACAACCCAGTGCTCAAAACTTGTCTTCGATCTTCCGAGACTTCGGGCTTTTCAAAACAGCCTCTATGCCCGTCGCCGCCTCCGCCCGGTGCGATCGAATGGCTCCCGAGCCTTCATCCGGTGACGAAACTCGACCACCCACATACCGTGGCGATCGTCTCCGTGAGGCGCACAAAACCCACTGATCAAAACTTGTCTTCGATCTTCCGCGACTTCGGGCTTTTCAAAACAGCCTCTACGCCCGTCGCCGCCTCCGCCCGGTGCGATCGAATGGCTCCCGAGCCTTCATCCGGTGACGAAACTCGACCACCCACATACCGTGGCGATCGTCTCCGTGAGGCGCACAAAACCCACTAATCAAAACTTGTCTTCGATTTTCCGCGACTTCGGGCTTTTCAAAACAGCCTCTACGCCCGTCGCCGCCTCCGCCCGGTGCGATCGAATGGCTCCCGAGCCTTCATCCGGTGACGAAACTCGACCACCCACATACCGTGGCGATCGTCTCCGTGAGGCGCACAAAACCCACTAATCAAAACTTGTCTTCGATTTTCCGCGACTTCGGGCTTTTCAAAACAGCCTCTACGCCCGTCGCCGCCTCCGCCCGGTGCGATCGAATGGCTCCCGAGCCTTCATCCGGTGACGAAACTCGACCACCCACATACCGTGGCGATCGTCTCCGTGAGGCGCACAAAACCCACTAATCAAAACTTGTCTTCGATCTTCCGCGACTTCGGGCTTTTCAAAACAGCCTCTACGCCCGTCGCCTCCTCTGCCCGGTGCGATCGAATGGCTCCCGAGCCTTCATCCGGTGACGAAACTCGACCACCCACATACCGTGGCGATCGTCTCTGTGAGGCGCACAAAACCCACTGATCAAAACATGTCTTCGATCTTCCGCGACTTCGGGCGTGGAGTGTGAAGAAGATGAGAAAGGTGAAATACCAAGAATGCCCCTTCTTTTGACGGAATCAAGAAACGGCGTTACGGATAGGGACCAAATCGACACAAATTTTAAACGTTGGGTACTAAATTGGTCAAATGTTTATATTGGGGACGAAATTGGCCACTCGCTAATACTTTGGGGACCAAAAAGGTAAATAAGCCGTGTATTCGTACTTGGCTGTTTGCTTCTAAGTTTTCTCTTACTTAGCTGATCGTGCTCATATTAGTGTGCATCCCAGTTTCTTCGTACTTAGGAATTTTAAGAACAGATCGTTAAGTTTCTCGTACTTAGCAATTTGTGCAAACAAGTATTTCATACTTCTGTTTAAGTTTCTCGTACTTAGAAATTTGTGCAAACAAGTATTTCGTACTTCTGTTAAAATTTCTCGTACTTAGCAATTTGCGCAAACAAGTATTTCGTACTTCTGTTTAAGTTTCTCGTACTTAGAAATTTGTGCAAACAAGTATTTCGTACTCCTGTTTAAGTTTCTCGTACTTAGCAATTTCCGCAAACAAGTATTTCGTACTTTCTAAGGCGTTCATGCCTATTATCTGCTCCCCAATACGAAGGAGGGATAATTTGTCCATTGTTCGTATTGACATGTTTAAGAAACAACCATAAAAAAAAAGACAGAAATTTCTGAAAAAATCATAACTTTTATTCATAGTTTTCCAACTCAAGGAGTCGTTATGCGTACCCCTTGCAACTAATCAAAACAAAGGAATTTTTTTCGTAATCCCCACACAATAACATAATCCTAAAACAGAATTAAAAACAAAGGGATTTTCTTCGTAATCCCCACATAATAACATAATCCTAAAACAGAATTAAAAACAAAGGGATTTTCTTCGTAATTCCCACATAATAACATAATCCTAAAACAGAATTAAAAACAAATCAAGTCCTTTAAACAAAGAACTTTCTCAAATTGTGGACATTCCAAGGCCTTGGCATCGGGTTCCCATCCAGGTCTGCCAACCTATAAGCTCCAATGCCCACAATTTCAGTCACTCGATATGGACCTTCCCAATTAGCTCCAAGCTTTCCCTCATTAGCCACTTTGGTATTGCCAAGTACTTTTCGAAGCACAAGGTCTCCAATGCCAAACTCTCGAGGGTGGACATGTTTGTTGTAGCCTCTCATTAGCTGTTCCTGGTACGAGGCCAGGTGGACCAGGGCCCTTTCTCTCCTCTCTTCGGCCAGATCAAGCTCAATTTCTAAGGCCCTGTCATTCCCTCCACTTTCAACCAATGCAGTCCTATTGGTTGGAAGTCTAACTTCCAGGGGTATGACCGCCTCTGTACCATACGCTAATGAATAAGGGGTCTCTCCCGTAGACCTTCTTGGGGTTGTTCGGTGTGCCCACAACACCAGAGGCAGTTCATCAGGCCATTTGCCTTTTGCCTTGTCTAGCCTCTTCTTGATCCCATCAAGAATGGTTTTGTTGGAAGCTTCTGCTTGTCCGTTGCTCTGAGGGTAAGCAGGGGTTGAGTAATAGTTCCTTATCCCATACTGGGAACAGAATGTTTTGAACTTTTTCTGGAACTGTGCCCCATTATCTGTAATCAAAGAGTAAGGGACTCCGAATCGAGTGATTATACTCTTCCACACAAACCTTTCTATCATAGGTTCAGTGATTTTGGCCAAGGGTTCTGCCTCGATCCACTTGGTGAAGTAATCAGTGGCCACCAACAGGAACTTTCGATTTCCTGTTGCTTTATGGAGCGGACCCACGATGTCCATTCCCCACTGGGCAAACGGCCAGGGGCTAGTTAAAGGCACCAGGTCTTCGGCTGGTGTCTTTATCATAGGTGAGAACTTCTGGCATTTCTCACAAATCTTAACATAGACCTTGGCATCCTCCTGCATGTGTGGCACCAATAACCTTGGGTGATTGCTTGGTGGGCAATGGATCTGCCCCCAGCATGGCTTTCACATGTTCCTTCGTGGATTTCATGAAGGAATTTTTGCACCATCTCAGGGTGCACACAAAGCAAATATGGCCCAGTGAAGGACTTCTTATATAGCTTCCCCTCGGGGGACAGCCAAAACCTTGCAGACTTGGTTTTGATCTTGTGTGCCTCCTTTTTATCTAAAGGGAGTTTTTCATCTCGTAAAAACTCTGTGATTGGATCCATCCAACTTGGTCCTTGGTTCACGTCCAGGATCAAGTCCACACTTCTGCCAATGCTCGGTTCGGCCAAGTAGTCAACTGCTACCTTTCGTTTAAACTCAGTTGGAACAGCTGCAGCCAACCAAGCTAAAGAATCTGCATGAGAATTCTATCCAGAGCTTATCTGTTCTATACATACCCTTTCAAAGGTGTTTAGTAAACCTCTGGCCGCCTCCACGTAGGCTACCATCTTCTCATTCCGAGCTTTGTACTCGCCGGACAGTTGGTTTACCACCAGCTGTGAATCACAATAAACCCTGATTCTCTTAACCTTCAGAATTTTAGCACTATTCAATCCAACCAGAAGAGCCTCATACTCTGCTACATTGTTTGATGCACTAAAGCCCAGCCGAACAGACTGTTCCAACATAACACCCCCAGGAGGGAACAAAATAATGCCAATACCTGAACCAGTGTTGCAGGCAAAACCGTCGACAAATAGTTTCCATTCCAAAGGATCCTGCTCGGCGGGTGCTTTACCTTTTATCTTTGGCAGTTCAACTTTCTGCTTCTGTCTCGTAGGAGGCTGCGGTGCCACAGTTGGTGAGAATTCTGCCACAAAATCTGCCAACACTTGGCCTTTTATTGCAGTGCGCGGCTGGAAGTCAATATCGTATTGGCTTAACTCAACAGACCAAGTCGAGATCCGTCCAGAGAAATCTGCCTTTCGTAGCAGTGACCTTAATGGAAACTCAGTATAAACCACGACCTTATGGCTTTGGAAATAATGGGGCAATTTTCGCGTTGCTGTCCTTAAAGCAAGGATCAGCTTCTCAAGGGGCAGATACCTCGTTTCTGCGTCTAGAAGTGTTTTACTCACATAATAAACCGGGATCTATTCGGGTCCCTTGCCCCTTAACAGAACCGCACTCACAGCATGTTCAGAAACTGCTAGATATAAAATCAAAATCTCACCTGGGTCTGGAGTCGACAAAAGGGGAGCTTGAGCCAAATACTTCTTCAAGTCTTGGAATGTCTGCTCACATTCTGCTCCCCATTCGAACCCTTCTCTTTTCTTGAGCAACTGGAAGAAAGGCCTACACTTATCACTTGAACGGCTTATGAACCTGTTTAGGGCTGCAGCCATCCCTGTCAGCCTCTGGACTTCTTTCGTAGTCTTAGGACTTTGGAGCTTTTGTAAGGCCGTTATCTGATCAGGATTTGCCTCGATCCCTCTCAGAGTCACTAGGTGGCCCAGGAATTTCCCAGAGCCAACTCCAAACGCACATTTCAAGGCGTTGAGTTTCAACTTGTACTTCCTTAGAATTCCAAAGGCTTCTTTCAAGTCCAGAATGTGCCCTTGCCTGGTCCTGCTCTTGACTATCATATCGTCTATGTATACCTCCATAGTTTGGCCAAGAAGTTTTCTAAACATGATTGTAGCCAGCCTCTGGTAAGTTGCTCCTGCATTCCTCAGTCCAAACGGCATAACACTGTAACAGTACAACCCTCGTGGTGTAATAAAAGAAGTCTTCTCTTGATCAGGTCCAAACATGGTGATCTGATGGTATCCTCGATATGCGTCGAGGAAACTCATCCGCTCATACCCAGCAGTGGCGTCAACCAATTGATCAATCCTTGGGATAGGGAAGCTGTCCTTAGGACAAGCTTTATTCAAGTCTGTGAAGTCTACACAGACACGCCATTTCCCATTCTTCTTCTTCACGGCCACAGTGTTAGATAGCCACTCTGGGTAATAGACTTCTCGTATTGCTTTGGCCTCTAGCAAACGATCTACCTCTTCAATAACAACGTCAACATGTTGTACTGCTGCCCTTCTTTTCTTCTGAATTACGGGCTTATGCTGCGGGTCAACATTCAGGTGGTGGCAGATCACATTTGCATCCACCCCAGGCATCTCCTCTGGTACCCATGCAAACACATCAACATGTTCTTTCAAGAAACCTACCAATTCGGATTCTTCTTTATCTGGCAGTGATTCCCCAATTAGAAAATACCTCTCAGGATCAGTCTCGTCGATCAGTATCTTCTTGAGGCCCTCCACTACTTTCTCTGCTGGATCCCTTCCAACATCCTCAATAGTTGGTTGATCTGGTACCTCCACTGTATGGATTTGATGGGCCTTTGGTACTTTCTTGATGATGGAAATCAGGCACTGTTGTGCTGACTTTTGATTTCCTCTAATCATCTCGATCCCGTTAGACCCTGGGAATTTCACCATCTGGTGATATGTAGAAGAAACAGCCCTCATCTTATGTAACCAAGTCCTTCCTATGATTGCATTATAGGAGGATGGTACATCTACAACCAAAAAGTCTGTTCTTAGGACCACTGTCCCTGCCCGAACAGGCACTGTCACTTTCCCAAGGGGCCATACTGCACTTGCACCAAATCCAACCAAAGGCGTGATAGATTGTTCCAAATCTGTCTGCTTCAGGCCCAACTTCTTGAATGCGTCGTAGTACAACACCTCTGTCCAGCTCCCTGAATCTACCAGGATTCTCTCAATATCATATTCCCCAATTCGTAGGGTTATGACTAATGCATCATTGTGGGGCACCTGAACCTCTCTCAGATCCTCATCTGTAAAGACGATAACATCGTTGGGCATATCATTATCTCGCCCTCTCTTGTTCCCCACTCGCATAACATACTGGTCATGTTTAACCTGCCTCTGCAGTAATCTCACCTCATTCCTCGTATAAGGTGTGGCCAATCCTTGTATCATATGGATTACCCCTCTAGGATTCTGCTTGTAATCTAACTCCATTGTTTTCCCTTTATCTTTGGGGTCTTCCTGAATGAATTCCTTAAGATAACCACGAGAAACCAAATCGTCGAGATGTTTTTTGTACATCTCACAATCCTCTGTCATATGACCCCAATCCTTGTGGTAACTGCAGTGCTGATTCGTAGCACGTTTTGCTTCCTTATCCCCACCTAGACTTGGGGGCCATTTGAAGAAAGGCTGATTCTTTATTCGATAAAGAATCCTGTAGATTGGTTCTTTCCAAACCGTGGTTATTGAAAAGAACGACTTAGGATCAGGTGCCTGCTTTTCCTTGTAAGTCTCTTTTTTAGCTTGCCCATATTCTTTCCTATAGGTCTTGGGCTCTGGCTTATCCGCCTTCTTTGCTTGAGTCTTTGGCTGTTCGGCAACAACTCTGCCTTCCTCCCGGAGTATGTCATCCTCCATTCTTGCGTGTTGTTCGATGCGCTCCATTAGCCTTGCCAATGATGCCACAGGATGCTTATTCAATGACCGGCGTAACTCGCCCCGAACAGGCAGGCCAGTTTTGAAGGTAGCAATGGCATACTCCTCACTGCAACTGTCTATCTCATTAAAGGTCTCCCAGTATTTCTTCGCGTAGTCTCTGATCGGCTCGTTATCCTCCTGCTTCATCATTGAGAGACTTTCAAATGTCTTGGGAGCCTTTCTACTCGTCAAGAACCGAGCAGTGAACTCTTCTGCCAACTGTGTCCATCCTCGTATGGAACGTGGTTCCAACTTATGGAACCATGATAAAGCCACTTTTCCCAAGCTTGAAGGGAACATCTTACACATGATGGCGTCATCTCCATCATGCATGAACATTGCCTGTTGGTAATGTTGTACGTGAGCGACGGGATCCGCATTTGTCTCGTAAAGTATGAACGTCCCATGCTTCACTCTGCTCGGCAGGCGCGCATCCTGTAGCCTTTTTGAAAAAGGCGATGCTGCTATTTTACTTAGGGCCCGCCTCGCTGCTTCTCGTGAAGTCATAGACCCGTCTTCTCGCTTTTTGGATTCGTGGGTCACTGCCCTGTTCCAATCATTATCAGGTCTTTCGTACCTATCCCCGTGGTGTTTTCTTACGCCTTCCTCAGGTGAGGAGCTTCGGCTTCTGCTTCCCCTATAATGTGGGGGAGTTCTTTGCTTGCCCGGACTCCTGCTCCTTCTTTTTCGTGAAGAAACTTTTTTCTTAGGAGGAGTGGGGCTTCTGGACTTGCTCCTTCTTCTTTGTGAAGGGGCTTTTGTGTATTGGACCATGACCAGTCCCTCTCCCCTGGATCTCCTCCCTGATAACCCAGAATCTTGAGGGTGTTCTCGGATCCGCTCTAACTCTCGGATCTCGTGCTCTCTTTTTCGGATTAGTCGAGCGTATTCCTCAACTTCCTGCCTCTTTTTGTCGAGGATATCCTCGTTGCTATGCACACTTTTTGAATGTGCAACCGATTCTCCCCTGTGATGGGATTTACTCCTTCGCGTGGAGGTTGTAGCCGTTCTGCCGTCCCTATTCTTGGAGTTGTCGTGGATGGTAAGAGGATCCTTGCTTCTTGTCCTCTTATCATGCCCGCTGGTTGGCTTTCTCGGAGCACCTGGTGGGGATTTATCTCCTGCCCCACCAGCCTGGTTTTTATCGGTGATCGGTGTGACTGGATCTACCTCCACCATGGTCGTATTTCAAAAGGGAACTCTTTCGTTTCCCACAGACGGCGCCAATTGTAGGTGGAGAAAAATAGATGGTACCTAGAACAGCGCTGAATCTCCTTCCTCACGTGCTGTCCAACCGGAACCCTAATAACTTCGCCTGAACCCTAACCTGTAAAACAGACAAGGGGTGAGCGCACCTCTGCCTCTCGTGGCAAAGGCCCTCCGATGCCTAAGTTAGTATCTCGTACTGTATCAAAACCCTAATTATTAGTAGGAAAGTGTAGAATGAGTGCAACTTATTGCGTACCTTTTTCCTCATGGTTTACCTCGTATTTATAGATATGAGCATGCTTGCTTTCCAAGCATCCTTGTTGCCCAGGTCTCCTGCCTCGTACAGGAACCCTGGCTCTCTTGGGGATCTCTTGCCCAATCAACCGAGATCCCTTCCTCATAGGGTCTCTTCTCACCATAGAACTCATCCCTTAACAGGACTGTCTCCTGACTCATCTTTGTTGTATATCGGGTTCGTCTTACAGAACACCCATGTCGCCTCATCTCTTTAAGACAACATTTCATCAAGTAACCCCATCTGTTCGGCATATGCCCCTACAGAACAGACTACACAAGTAAATGACTTCTCATGCCACTGGCCCATCTAGGCCGAACAGAATGTATCAACTAATGACTCCCCATGTCACCGGCTTATCCCAGCCGAACAGATCGTCTAATCCGGTGCCTCCTCGTAGCACTGGACCTTACCGCCGCCGTTCATCTTATATGGGGTCCCATATCACTTTCCTCATTACACGGATCTGGCACATCACGTGTTCGGCCCTTAATTGTACCTGTTCGGGAACACCTCCCTACAGAAGAAAAATAAATAAATATGGAAAGTACAAGTTTAATAAGTGGGGGTGGGACGTCCATGATGAATAAGGCCATGTTTTTCTATAGCATGCTAAAAATATAAATAATTATATAAAAAATATTGGCGTACCCTCGCCGTACCTGTTCCCTACATTTTAGGTTTTATCATGTACCTGTGTCTGGGGTTCATTGACTGTATTGATCCAGGCATTTCTGGTGCTAGTTTAAGTTGGTGATTTCATGATTGGGGAGCTACTGACCAGTGCCCCAATGTTTGAGCATATTTTCTATTTTTTCAAGTTGTTGGTTTCTTATGCTTTAAAATACTGTTTCTCATACTAGCGTAAATATTGTAAATTCCGTGGTCCAATTACTGATAATTTGCTTTCTTTACCGTCCTGCCTGGGGAAAAGAAAAACAACTTTGTGTTGTGATTTGTGATTGGTATTGGTCTGCAGGTGCATGGTAATGTTTGCTTGGCCAACGTTGTTGTTACTCAAACTTTGGACTGGAAGCTGCATGCTTTTGATGTTCTATCCGAGTTTGATGGAAATAGTGAAGCTCCTACTGGACCGATGCTGGTACTGTGTTTTTCTGGATGCTCTCGTTGTGTACAGTTTCGTTATAACTTAGGGGTTTTGACAGTTGTTTCCTTTATCATAACAAATTATGTGCCCTAGCAACATCTGCGTTGTGTTTGGTTGGCATTTTAGTTTAGTTTAGTTTTGGTAGTGGGTGGAGAAAGAAATAGGGTAATGATTGGAGAGATGGGTAATGATTGGAGAGAGATAGAGAGAGAAATGAAATTAATATTGGAGATATAGGGTAATGATTGAAGAAAAATATAGGGTAATGATTGGAAACAAAACTAAAACTAAACTAGGAACCGAACAAAGCCAAGTACTTGTAATTTCTAAAGATCGAAGCACTCTTATCCAAAGCGCCTAACCAAATTCTTCCACATATTTCATGCCTCGCTTTTCAGTGAGTGTATCGATGGAGAGATGGGGAGAGAAAATTCCTGGGAGGAGGCTTAGGACAGGAATTTCAGTGCAAAGATGGTTGGTTGTGTTTAGCAAAGCATGGGAGTTTTGAGTTAGGTAATGGCCTGAATATTCAGTTTTGGAATGATGTTTGCTGAAGATACTACCCAGCAGACAACCCTTTATTGGTAGCATTTCCAGATCTCGTACAACGTTATGGTTAATAAGGATATGCTTTGGTGCGGATTATTTTCTTAATAACGTGCTTATGGTAATTTGGGACTCTCAGATCATTAGAGCTCTCCCCGACTGGAAGGTGGGGGCCTCGGTGGAGTTTTTTGAACTTCTTTATGTGGCTGCTATACCCTCAATTGTGCTGGATAGTAGGATGAGGTAGAAAGAGGCAACCAAACTTTCTTAGTAGAGTCTTATTTTTCCTTGATAACTGGAGGGAGGAGTAACTCATTTCCTTCAAGGACTATTTCAATGGCTGGAGTCCCGACTGAGTGCAATTTTTTGTCCAGGCAACCATATTATTTAAGGCTTCAGATCACCTTATAGATGTTGCATGTGGTGGAGAGAGCAGAAAAGAAATGGACCAACTTATCATCGGTTGTGATGTGGCTGGCATTTATGTACGCTACTATTTTCAATTTGTTGGATCATTTGGGTGATGCCGACTTTTTCTGAAGGTTTTTGGAATTGGATCTCTGTTTTTAGGAAGAAGAAAGCTTAGATGGTTGATCCTTTATGCA
Organism: Rhododendron griersonianum; assembly: GCA_018127125.1. Lineage (NCBI taxonomy): Eukaryota > Viridiplantae > Streptophyta > Magnoliopsida > Ericales > Ericaceae > Rhododendron > Rhododendron griersonianum. The sequence continues at coordinate 38,875,861 of CM030790.1, read as the reverse complement.
TCATGTGGTGCTTGTGTGGGGAAAGAAATAGAGAGATTTTTCAGGGCGCAGAATTGGGGATCAAAATCTTAGTTCGCAGATGTTGCACAGCACACATTTTGGTGTAAATGATCTTTTTGTGACCCTCCTCTCTTCTAGAGTTCAACTGGGGTGTTGATTTCTCTACCTTTGTTCTTGTTTGTTTTGTATATGTAATGAATACACCCATAAGTGGGCAACTCAAGGGTTTTCTTGGGGAGCACAAGTGTTATACGGTGGAAATCCAAAGGGGTGATAACCTACAAATTCATGGCAGTAGTTACAAGCTTTTGGTTTTCTCGTGGGAGGTTTCAAAGCCCTTTGGTTTGTCCACTGTTAATGAGCTTTCAATCGGAGAATGCTATAAAATCACTTCTGTTGCAGCCATGGGTGATACGGAAAAAACTCAACAGCTCTTGTTGGTCTTAGATTGTGGATGTAAGTGTATAACTCTGGTAGTATACACATCACCGGAGATCGCTGGATTCGTGGGATTCTGTCAAGCAAGCACTCAACGAGGTAGAACACTTTTGCCGATCCGACGTCGTTACCGTAAGGTAATCCGAAATTGAACTTCCGCTGCGTCAATTTCTAACAGTGGTATCAGAGCCGCTTTAAGGTGTTCTCCTGTTAAAGTATGTTTTCGACTCATGCATTTGATTTTAGAACTTGAAGCTGTTGATGCGGATGATACTGTGTTTGGTTCAAAATGGTGATTTTCTGTATCATCTCAGTTTTGCGTCAAAATTATGCATGTTGTAGTTGATAAGGCAAAAATCGGTTCTGGAAAGTTTGAACAGATATTGTGGAGCTGTTTGGCCGGAATTCGTGGTCAATATTTTAGAATCCGTAATTTTGACCGCATATGACTTTAACGTAGATTCGATTCTTGCTACGATATTTGCATATTCTGAATCCTTGAATCGATACGAGTTCGTTGATATATCGTATGCATTTTCTGGGATTGTATAGAGAGAAACCCATGAAACCCATTTTCCGGTTTTACCGCGGACTGTTTTTTTTCCCGAGGAAGATGAACAGTAAAACCACTTCTCGTTTTTTCCGCCGACTGGTTTTTTATCAAAAGGAAGATGAACAGCAAAAGATTTTTTAATAGTGAGGCTGTGTTTGTTTGCTTTGCTATTTCCAGAATAGTTTAGTGTCCTTAGGGCCCGTTTGGATGCGGGATTAGGTTTGGAGGTGTTATGTAATAAGGGGGGATTAGATAGTAGGGGGTATTGGATAGTAAGGGATGGCCCACATTGATGTGATGTTTATGGAGGGGGTATTAAATAGTAGATTGTTTGGATGAGGTATTAGAGAAGGGGATTAAATAATACTTTGTTTGGATGGAGGATTAATAGGGGGTATTAGGAATGGTGGATGATGTAAAAATCTGCCAAATGACCATTTTGCCCTTGTGCAGTCCCAAACTTAATTATGTATTTCATTATATATATAAATGCAAATAGAATTAATTTTTCACATTTAATCCATAGTAATTAGTCTTACTAATAAATTAATTTTTTAAATAATATTAAAAATTAAAAAATTCGTTTTTTTATTATGGTTTTTTTATCCATGCTTATTTTTTTTAAATATAACTTGTCAAAAGTATTAAAATGTTCAGTTTCGGTTGTATATAATTTTTATACCTTTAATTACTAATATTTTTTAATAAAAATATAGTATTTTTTATGTTCAGTTCAGTTTCGGATTAATTTTTCCGATTTTATATATAATTACTAAATAAATTACTTAACTATGCATTTTTTATTCCTAGCCGTTCATTCCAAAGCACATCATGTGCTCCCCGTGCATCTCCCCACATCAGATAATTGTTCCCCCATATAACAACAGTGCATCGTTCTTGTCCTCTTCGCTTTCGTCTCTCTCTCTCTGCAATACTCATCGGAGAACCCCTCTCTCTCATCATCTCCAACCACCTATTTCTCTCTTTCTCGCGCGCGGGTTCTCTCCTCACTCTCTTCTCCACCAATTCTCTCCCCTCTTTTCTGCGATTTGTAGGGTTCCTGGTTTTTTGACAGCGGCGGAGGCGAGTCACGACGGTGACGAGCAGTAACAGTGGAGGAAATGGGTACCTTGGGGTGGGAAAGGGGGATTAGGAGGGGTATATTCGTCCCAAAAAGAGAGAGATTTGGGGGGATTACACAACGACTGGTCGAAGGGAGCCCATCTCCAACACCCCCTCAGGCGGTATTAGGTGGTGCAGTGGAACACCGGGTAAGGGAATACCCCCTCCCCTTTTGACTGCCAAACGGGGTATTACGATGGGTCCCAGGTGTTAAAAGGGGGTATACCACAACACCCCTTTATAATACCCCATCCAAACAGACCCTTATCTTGCTAATATGAACTCCTTTAATGCACAGTTTGGACCGGCCATTTCGAAATTAAATTTTCTATGCTTGGAATTTTTTTTTTCAGATTCTAGGCTGGATTTTTACTGCGTTATTGAAAGTTCATATGTTATATCTTGCTAGATATTAAGATATTGATTTTGAAATTGAGAAGAATTGCATGTTTAAGTCTCTAGAAAATTTTGTTTTTCGCATATGAAAAATGTGCAAGTTTCTAGCTGGACTTTTTTGCATGATATGCTGTTTTCTCTTTTTTTTTTTAAGTATCCCATGGTAATTGTTTATATCATGAATAGATTTGGTTTCATGCTTAAAAAAAATTGCCTAAAGTAGTGGGAGGTTGTTCGGTTGAGTTTGATTACTCTCAAAAACCCAAAAATTTTGCGCTTGATTGGATTAAATATTGACAATAGTCGCAAGTGGCGCAAGAGATGATTATAAGCTTTGCAAGTTTTCGATCTTGCGACATGTGAAAATTTGTTTTTGTTTAATTTAGATTGATGCGGCAAAATTTATGAATCTCGTGTGTGTAATATCCCTGTGCGTATTTTATTTTGTAGTGAAATGGCCTCCAAAAACATTGTTGCTGATTTGAACAAAGGTGAAAAGTTGGACGGGGAAAACTATGACATTTGGCACCGCAAAATTCAATATGTTCTGAATGAGCAGGAGGTCTTGGAGACCTTGACCCATTCTCTGACTGAGCCGGAGGGTGGAGACACTGAGCAACACCTATTAGATCTTGCGGCCTATGAGACTTGGCGCAAGAAGGATCGTTGCGCGCGCTTTACCATGCTGAGCAGCATGAGCAATGATCTGCTTGATGAGTTTGATGAGTATCAAATGGCTGCAGCTATGTGGGAAGCGCTCAAAGTCAAATATGGTGGAACATCAGCCACAAGACTTCGCGGGTTAACAATGAAGTTTGACTCGTACAAGATGCGCCCTGGTCATACAATGAAGCAGCATCTTAGGGCGATGTCTAGTATGATCCGCGAACTAAAAGTGGCTGGAAACAATCTATCTGATTAGCAGCAGGTCCATGCAGTGATTCGCTCACTCCCTTCTACTACTGTGTGGGATAATATGAGCCAAAACTTGACACATAATGAGAACTTCAAAACCTTTGATGATGTTGAACGTCATTTGGTTCTCGAAGCTGAGCGCCAAAAGGCGGCTAAGCCGATCAGTTCGGCAAATATGGTTGAATCAAGTTCGCGCCAAGCATCCAGGCTTAAGCGCAAGTACTCTGAGATCTCTAACAAAAGGGGAGGGGCTACTGGGCCAGCGCCCAAGAGGGCTAAGATCATGAAGCGCATGAGAGGCAAGCGCGGTGGTCAGCAGAGCAAGGCTAAGCTGGTTTGTTATAACTGCAACAAAGAAGGTCACTTCGCTCGTGATTGCAATGAGCCGAAGAAGGTACTGTCTGACTTTGTTTCTCGCACTATTTTTGTATCTAGTCATGTTATGGTTGCTCACTCTTTCCCTGTGTGGACTGTGGACTCAGGAGCGACTGAACATATAGCGCGGGACCGAGTTGGATACGTGGAGTACCGTCGGATACCAAAGGGGAGTCAAGACATTAAAGTGGGGAACGGAGCTAGCGTGGAGGTACTAGGCATTGGTACTTACAAGCTGGATTTGCGGGGTGGTCGCACTCTGATGCTCCATGATGTTTTGTTCGCTCCAGATATTCGGCGCAACCTTCTGTCTTTAGTCACCTTGCTTAGATTGGGTTTCAAGTTTGTCTTTGAGAATAATGGTGTTTCAGTTTATTTGGGAACAAGTTTTTATGGTCGTGGTTTTATTTCAGACGGTTTTATAATAATGGATATTGAATATCATGGTTTTAATAATTCAATTGCTTTATTGACTACTTCTGATAATGTATCTGATGATTCAATTATATGGCATGCTAGACTGGGCCATATAGGAAAAGACAGGATGGCTAGATTGGCAAGAGAAGGCCTAATTGGCCAGCTCACTAAAGTGTCTTTGCCAACATGTGAACATTGTTTAGCGGGAAAGTCAATAAGAAAACCGTTTGGAAAAGCCAAAAGGGCATTTTTTCCTTTGCAATTAATCCACTCTGACATCTGTGGCCCAATGAATGTGAGGGCAAGACATGGGGCTTCCTATTTCATCACTTTCATAGATGATTTTACGCGCTTTGGTATTGTTTATCTGATCTCCCATAAATCGGAAGCTTTAGACTGCTTCATGCGATATATGAACTTGGTAGAGAATCAGTTGAACATGAGCATTAAGGCTCTCAGAACCGACCGTGGTCGCGAATATCTGTCTGAATTGTTTAAAAGGCTATGTGATGAAAAAGGGATCAAAAGACAATTAACAATGCCCGGTACGCCGCAACAAAATGGTGTGGCGGAAAGGAGAAATCGAACATTGTTAGAAATGGTGCGGACTATGATGGCGCAAGCAAATCTTCCAATCTCTTATTGGGGGGATGCACTTTTGACTGCAGCCTATATTCTGAACCGTGTGCCCTCCAAATCAGTACCTTCCACACCGTATGAATTATGGACCGGCGAAAAACCTGATTTGGGAAATTTGCGGCCATGGGGATCGACTGGTTATGTTCATGATACTTCTCATAAATATGGGAAACTAGGTCCTAGAGGGAAGAAATGTATCTTTATTCGATACTCTGAACACTCTAAGGGCTATGTGTTTATCGGTGAACAAGTCGATGGAAGCGTAACTGAAATAGAGTCACGTGATGTGAATTTCATTGAGAATGAATTCCCAAGCAGAGGTGAGGTTGAGAAAAACTTAGAGTTTTATGAGATGGTGGATCAAGATGCTCCAGATTGCCTAGTAGAGACTATGGAAGAAATTCCTCAAACTCCTAGGGATAGTGGGAGCAACTTGCCACCAAGTGGGAGCATACCACAACAACCTCAGTTGCGTAGAAGCGATCATGGAAATATTCCTCGTCGACGATTTGAGATTGAAGGGGAAGCTTTTATGATTGCTACGCATGACGATGATGAGCCACGTACAGTGCAAATAGCTCTATCGTCGTCTGCTAAAGATGAGTGGATGAAAGCAATGGATGATGAGATGGCGTCTATGACGACTAACCAAGTTTGGGACTTGGTGAACCTTCCGCCAGGGCGCAAAGCTATTGGGTCTAAGTGGATTTTAAAAGTAAAGCATAAGGCAGATGGTTCAATTGAGAGGTACAAGGCTCGCCTTGTGGCAAAAGGCTATACTCAACAGGAGGGGGTAGACTATGAGGACACCTTCTCGCCTGTAGTGAGATTTGCCTCAATTCGTCTTATTCTAGCCATCGTAGCTAATTTGGATTTGGAGCTACACCAAATGGACGTTAAAACAGCATTCCTGAATGGGGATCTAGATGAAGAGATCTATATGGATCAACCTGCTGGATTTGTCGTCAAAGGCCAAGAGCGCAAAGTTTGCAAGCTCAAACGGTCTATTTATGGCTTGAAGCAGTCATCTAGACAATGGTATCTTAGATTTCATCGAGCCATTCAATCGAATGGGTTTACGATGGTAGAGGAAGACCATTGTGTCTATGTTAAACGGTCCAAGGAAAGTTTCATCATATTATCATTATACGTTGATGATATATTATTGGCTGGAAATAATATAGAGATGATTGTCGCCACCAAAGGGTGGTTGTCCTCCACTTTTGAGATGAAGGACGTGGGTGAGGCAGATTACATCCTTGGGGTTAAGATTATAAGAGATCGTTCGAAGAAACTTCTTGGTTTATCCCAAAAGCCTTACATTAAGAAGGTTCTTGAACGATTTCACATGCATAACTGTAAGCCCATAGACACTCCTATTGCTAAAGGCGAAACTTTGTGCCGAAATATGTGTCCTAAGACTCAAGAAGAAAAGGAAAGAATGTCTCGAGTTCCCTATGCGAGTGCTATCGGCAGTCTGATGTACGCTACGATGTGCACTCGGCCCGACATATGCTATGCAGTTGGTTTTGTCAGTAGATTCCAGTCTAATCCTGGACTTGCTCATTGGAAAGCCGTCAAGAGGATATTCAGATATCTCAAAGGAACAGAAGATTACGTACTTTGCTATCAGGGTTCAAATTTGCGCCTAATCGGCTATAGTGATGCTAATTGGGGTAGTGATCTGGATGAACGCAAATCAACTTCGGGTTATGCTTTTTTGCTTAACAATGGTGCAATAACCTGGAGTAGTAAGAAGCAAACTTGTATAGCTTTATCGACCATGGAAGCAGAGTACGTAGCCTGCTCGTCAGCAATTCAAGAAGCAGTTTGGCTTCGGAAGTTTTTTCAGCACCTTGAAGTTATCTCAGATACTTTAGATCCTGTTACAGTGCACTGTGATAGTATGGCAGCCCTTGCCTATTCAAAGGATCAAAAGTATCATGGAAAAACTAAGCACATTGACATGCGCTACCACTACATTCGAGATATGATTGCGCAAAAAGAGGTGGTCCTGAAACATGTTTCTACGAGTCATATGATCGTCGATCCCTTGACAAAGCCTATAGCTAAAGATGCTTTTCAGGCTCATGTTAGGAGTTTAGGGCTCCGTAGATTCTGATCGTTTTTTTTAGTTGACCATTATCTGTTGGGATATTAGTTTTTTATAAAAATGTTGTTATTTAATAGCATTGTTATCTACACACACATTTGTCCCGTGATAAGTATGTCGACAGGCTAAGATCAGCTCACTCACATGAGTGATCGCCTCTGACACTAGGGTGGAGAGCAGAGCTGAGATGTGTGTATCTAAACGTCGCCTTAGTTGATACTAAGATGAGGTCTATATATTTTGACCATACATAGACAACCCACAATCTATGTAGCCTGTGATGTGCCAGATGCGAGTTTTTTTTATTTAACGCTCAGAGTAGCGAGCAGATAGAAGACTCGGGTGAGGCGCTTAGTTGACGACTCGACCAAGATCTGTACGGTGTGAAGAGATTAGACATACACTTTTTTTTAAGAGAACTCCACCGTAGCATGTATTTCATACTACATGTGCTGATTCGACCAGGAATGGAGGTGAATGAATTGATCCCTGCTTCATCACCATGTGAGTCCAACGAGTCATAAAATGACTCAAATTATGCCCTTCATGACTTTTAGCTATGTTGCAAGATAGAGGTATCGGTGTCTGTTGCTTTAGCATGCTACCTATGATCATGATTGATTCGATCTAAAGGGGCATCACTGGGTAAACGGCTGTACCAAAGTTAAGTGACATGAGAGGGAAGGGAAGACTATTTGATAACACATCAACAGTAATGTGGCTTACTGTCGACAGGTTATGACGCTAAAAGTAAGCGACATGATCGTAAGCACATTATGTGATTTGATGGGTTAAGCATAGCTTTGAGTGTTTGAACTCGAGAGGGATTAAAAATGCTTAATCCGATGTGGTCGAATGAGTCTAGGGCATACCGAGACATTTTTTTTTGGGGATGTTACTATACTGGTTTTATTGGCTAAAATTTAGTATAGTACTCCAAATATATTTTTTTTGATACGCTCGGTGGTCGCACGGTCTATTACCAGTATGAACAAGAGAGAACGAGAAATCCATGGCTAGGTCATGCCCACTATGTGTGAGTGGGAGATGTAATGAATACACCCATAAGTGGGCAACTCAAGGGTTTTCTTGGGGAGCACAAGTGTTATACGGTGGAAATCCAAAGGGGTGATAACCTACAAATTCATGGCAGTAGTTACAAGCTTTTGGTTTTCTCGTGGGAGGTTTCAAAGCCCTTTGGTTTGTCCACGGTTAATGAGCTTTCAATCGGAGAGTGCTATAAAATCACTTCTGTTGCAGCCATGGGTGATACGGAAAAAACTCAACAGCTCTTGTTGGTCTTAGATTGTGGATGTAAGTGTATAACTCTGGTAGTATACACATCACCGGAGATCGCTGGATTCGTGGGATTCTGTCAAGCAAGCACTCAACGAGGTAGAACACTTTTGCCGATCCGACGTCGTTACCGTAAGGTAATCCGAAATTGAACTTCCGCTGCGTCAATTTCTAACAGTATACGTGGCCCCAAAACCAATTCCCGGTGCCTTCTCGATGCATGTTTTACATTTTACTTGTTAAACTAATCTAAATTCGCTTAAGAAAGGGACAATTATTATTCGTGAAGCATTAGACTTAAGAATAGAAAGGCAAGTGATCATTCGGGTCAATGATTAAATCCAACTTACATATGTTTCAATTGCTTAATTTGCAGGCTGCTTATGCGATCTACGTTCTAACCAACACTAATTATAAAAATGCTTCTCTAAACACGTCAAAATAATATTTTCAGCGTATTACCTGGATTATGTATATTGAGTATTTAGCCACAGTAGTTCCAGTTGGAGTACTCAGACATTGATTTGGGTTTGGATTCACCTCTACTGATTTTCTTGTTGCCTTCATCATTCATTTTTGGAATATTGTCTGGATGACCCCCTTTGCAATGGTTTGCCGGAGATAGTTCTTGTTACTCACGCATTGACATTTCTTCATGCAGCAATACGAATGGCTTGTTGGTGCACAATACAAACCAATGGAGATGTCAAAATCTGACTGGGCAACAATTAGAAAATCTCCACCTTGGTCCATAGACTCTTGGGGCTTGGGTAAGTGTATTATTGGCCTGTCATGGGGTGTTGAATTTATTGGTATTGCATTGATCCCTTCCATGAGGTGTCGAATTGACCGGCAAGTGGTCTCTTCGGGCGTTCAATATAGATTCTAGTACACAATCTGAATGTCTTTATATCTTAGGTTGTCTTATATATGAGCTTTTCTCTGGTACGGAGTTGAGCAAAACGGAGGAGTTGCGTGACACTGCTTCTATACCCAAGGTATTGATGGCTCCAAATGTTTTCTTCCTTATTCAATGTCATTTCCTTTTTGTCGTCTAAAAGCTATGTTAGGTTGCACAAGTATATTGGTTTTGCTTGTGCATGTGTGTTTACCTGTTGCTAAGAATTTTTTTTTGCCTTCAGTTGCTTTTACTTTCAAGTCATTTGAAAGATTCATCTTCATTTGCACCTGTCTATTTTCTTGTCTCACAGTCCCTACTTCCAGATTATCAGCGGCTTTTGAGTTCCATGCCTTCTCGCAGAAAATAGTGGTGAGTTTTTATAATTCCTATGTAAGCAAATCTGATAATTTTCTTTGCCTGGGATTCAACTAACAACGTACTTTTGAAAGTAGAAGTTTCGTTCATTCGACATCCTATCACAGCAGCTTATTGTTTTCCTGAGAGCATCATTAATGCTAGATTAACCATCCATAATAAGTTTTTTTCCCCAATTGAACCTTCTAAACTTGTCAACTTTATGCTCTTGACCGCTATTCAAGGGAGGAAAGTGAACTTGGTAAAATGTCGGGACGCATTCTCGGTTTTGGAATTTACTTTATGATTCACACTTGGTGACTTAGAATTGTCTGGGTCCAATGTGGTGACCTTTTTTTTTTTTTTGAAAATCGAAAGGGCAGGAGGGGGCAACCGGCGTAGCAACCCCCTTGGGCGTGACCATAGGGGCTCCCAACCCGCTGTGGAATGTCCGGTTCGAGCCATAGCTACTGTCCGGGAGGACAGGCCGTCACCACAGCACCACCTAGGCGCACAACTGGCCAAGGGCCCTCCACGCGTCCCTCCAGCGCATATATATTTTTTTGCCACTGGAGGGGCTCGAACTCGAGTGCACGTGGAGGGAAAGGCACTCAATGTGGTGACCTTTTCATTCACTTTATATTACTTTGTTCTTTTTCCTAGTAGTGTACTTTTATTGATATTTAGCACCTGAATTTATAAACTTGTACGCTTTTGTTTTACGTTGTTTTTCTTAGTATGCTTAACTTGTTTGAGCACGTCACTTCTTTAATATGTGAGACCTCTTTGTGACTGAAAAACAATCTATGTATTGGCAGAATATTTCCAAAATAAGTTGGTGGATACCATACATTTCATGGAAATTTTGAATTTGAAGGACAGCGTTGAAAAAGATACTTTCTTCCTCAAGCTTCCAAATCTAGCAGAACAGCTTCCTCGCCAAATTGTGCTGAAAAAGGTTTATCTAAATTTCTAGTATGATATGGTCAACTTCTGTTCATTATTAGTGTTTCCTGTGGAAATTCATTGTTTGTTGTCATGTCTCTACAGTTGCTTCCTTTATTAGCTTCTTCCCTAGAATTTGGTTCAGCTGCTGCCCCTGCTTTGACTGCACTGTTGAAAATGGGTTCGTGGCTTTCATCAGAAGAATTTAGCACCAAGGTCATACTCTTTCAGCATCTCGTAGTGGCTTTTTGTTCATTGTGATCGCATTCAAATAGTTTGTATATCTGGCTTTTGCGTTCGGTTTTTTTTAATGATTTTCGTTACTACCATGTATCCTGATGCAGCGCGTGTATGAACCACAGAAAGAACGTGCAACAAAGATTTACACAAACGATATAAGTTAGAGAAAACGTTCTCTGACTCTAATTTTATTCGATAATAATCAACAACTCCCCAGCCATGAAGGCTTACAACTTATTAAATAGTACGGAAACCCTAACCCTAGTTGATTCGTCCAAAATAGAAGCCGAATCAATCAAAAGTAAAAATTACCAAAAAACGGAAAAATACCTAATTGATTCATCCAAAACGGAAGCCGAATCAATTACACGTAAAAATTACCAAAAACGGAAAGATTCGGAATAATAACAAAACTGGAAAAATTAGAGGGGATTTAGTGAATATTAACTGGTTTTCCTTTTGAGAGGGAAATTAGTTAATATTCACTAGTTTTTGCCAATTAGTGAATATTAACTGGTTTTGCCACTCTACTGGTTTCGTATTTCCTTTTTAGAGGGGATTTAGTGAATATTAACTGTTTTCCTTTTGAGAGGGAAATTAGTTAATATTCACTAGTTTTTGCCACTTAGTGAACATTAACTGGTTTTGCCACTCTAGGCTTAAAATGCCTAAAGTAGCACTCTTCTATGGCTACTGCATCATCCTCCCCCTCTAAAAAGAAATTCGCCCTCGAATTTGCTTCGTCATCAGAACTATCCCCTCGGAATGGGATTAAGTGCTTGACATTAAACACATCAGCAGTGCGAACACTACTAGGAAGCTTCAAACGGTATGCATTTGGACTGATTTTTTCGACGATCTCTACAGGTCCAACCTTCCGGGCAGCAAGCTTGTTGTACTCATGGGCAGTATACCGATCTTTAGTGAGGATGGCATACACAAAGTCCCCAACCTCAAACTCCACCAGGCGCCGCGTCTTATCTGCGGCCTCCTTATACTTCGCGGTGACCCGTTGCAGGCGCTGCTCAGTATCCTTGTGAACCTGCTGCAAACTTGTCATGAACTCTTCAGCCTTTCCATGCACTCGCTTGGGGTCAGGAACAGGAGCTAGGTCAAGCGGAGTTCGCGGGTTAAAGCCATAGACAACCTGGAAAGGGGAAAGTCCAGTGCTACGGTTAACGGAGTGGTTAAAAGCGAACTCAGCTTGACACAACTTCTGGTCCCAACTCTTGAGATGGTCTTCCACCAAGCTGCGAAGTAGATTACCCAAGGAACGGTTCACCACCTCAGTCTGGCCATCGGTTTGAGGGTGGAAAGCCGTACTGAAATTGAGAGTGGTGCAGGCCAACCTCCACAGAGTCCTCCAAAAGTGACTTAGGAACCGAGTGTCACGATCAGAAACGATGGAAGAAGGCAACCCGTGTAAGCGATAAACCTCTGTGAAGTATAACTGGGCTACTTTGACAGCAACCGTGGTCGTCTTGCAAGCAATGAAATGGGCCATCTTGGAGAACCGATCGACTACGACGAAAATAGCATCATTACCATGTTGCGTACGTGGTAACCCCACCACAAAATCCATACTGATGTCGGCCCAAGGCTGAGAAGGAATGGGCAATGGCATGTACAAACCCGCATTAGTGGCTGATCCCTTGGACACTTGACAAATGTGACACCTCTCTACAAATCTGTAAACATCCCGCCGTAGAGTCGGCCAGAAATAGGACCCAGACACGAGTGCAAGTGTCTTGTCACGGCCCACATGCCCCTCATTATGCAATTCCTGAATAATTTTCAAACGAAGGCTAGAGTCCGGAACACACAATAAGTTCCCTTTGAACAGAAACCCCTTCTGCACATGAAACTCAGATTGACCGCCCCCTGCGATCTCGTCAAGCACAATAGAGAAATACGGATCAGCTGCTAACAATTCTCGAAATGCATCAAAACCGATTACCTTGGTCCGCATAAGAGTAAGGAAGCTGGCACGGCGACTGAGGGCGTCAGCGACCCTATTCAAAGCCCCCGACTTGTGCTTGATGGAGAATGAGAACTGCTGGACGTACGCTGCCCACTTGGCATGCTTACTGGACAGCTTATCTTGTGAATTAAGGTGCTTCAATGCCTCATGATCAGAGTACAAGACAAAATCACTATGAATGAGATAGTGATACCAGTGTTTCAGGGCTTGGACCAACGCATAGAACTCCACGTCATAGGTGCTATAATTCAGTTTTGCCCCATTCAACTTCTCACTGAAATAGGCCACTGGCTTGGAATTCTGACTAAGGACAGCCCCAATTCCCACCTTCGATGCATCACAATGTAACTCAAAGGGCTGCGAAAAGTCCGGTAAGACCAGAACCGGAGCGGTAGTCAACTTCTGCTTGATTAGTTGGAATGACCGAGAGGCTTCGTCACTCCATGTAAACCTGCCACCCTTCATACAATCTGTTATAGGAGCCATGATAGTACTGAAATTAGGTATGAAACGACGATAGAAAGCCGCTAGGCCATGGAAACTTCGAATGTCGAACAAGGTCCGCGGTTGGGGCCATTGCTGAATTGCCTCAACCTTGGACTCGTCCACAGAAATTCCATCCCTGGATACAACATACCCAAGGAAAAGTACGGAATCTGTCATGAAAAAACACTTCTTGATAGCCCCAAATAACTTCTCCGTTCTTAATACAGTGAGAACTTTTCGCATATGCTGCAAGTGCAAGTCAGGAGTGGCACTATATACTAAGATATCATCAAAATAAACTACGACAAATTTACCAATGAATGGACGAAGGGCTTGGTTCATGACTCGCATGAAAGTGCTTGGTGCATTGGACAGGCCGAATGGCATCACAAACCATTCGTACAACCCCTCTCTAGTTTTGAAGGCTGTTTTCCACTCATCCCCTGGCCTGATCCTAAGCTGATGGTAACCGCTCTTCAGATCCAGCTTACTAAAAATTTGTGCTCCCCCCAACTGATCCAGTAGGTCATCCAGCCTTGGTATCGAAAAACGGTACTTTACTGTAATCTTGTTGATGGCTCTGCTGTCAATGCACATCCTCCAAGTGCCATCTTTTTTTGGGGTCAACAGCGCAGGGACAGCACAAGGACTAAGGCTTTCTCGGATAAAACCCTTAGCCAGTAATTCCTCCACTTGACGCCTCAACTCTTCATGCTCTTTCGGACTCATTCGGTAATGAGGCCGATTTGGTAAGCTGCAACTGGGCACCAAGTCAATTTGGTGCTGAATATCCCGCAACGGTGGCAGACCATCAGGTAGCTCAGCCGGGAACACATCCCGGAATTCCTCCAGAAGAGGCTCAATGGCTGCTGGAACTTCCTGATCCGCCTGGACCTGTGAACCCTCCTTGGCAATCAGTACAAACATCACTTTGCTGATTGTAAACTCCTCTTCGAACTTTGCTTTCGTCAGAAGAGTGGTACCCTCCCCATTGTGTGGTTTGGGTACAACCTCCTTGGAAGGCAACAATACAATCTTCGTACCACCGAATGATAGAGAGTACGTGTTGGCACCACCATCATGGGTAACCTTGCGGTCAAACTGCCAGGGTCGCCCCAATAGTAGGTGACATGCATCCATTGCCACCACATCACACCAAATCTCGTCCTTGTATTTAGTACCAACTGAAAAGGTTACTAAACATCTCTTAGAAACTTTAACTTCGTTACCTTTCTTCAACCATGATAGCTTGTAGGGGTTAGGATGAGCCTCTGTCTTTAATCCCAACTCCTGGACTGTCTCCTCTGCCACCACGTTCTCACAACTCCCTGAGTCGATCACGAATCGACACACCTTGCCCCCGATGGTGCAAGTGGATTGGAACACATTGCTGCGGAGCCATGAATCACCCCCAACGTCACGAGGTGCATAACATAACCTCCGAACCACCAATAAAGACCCAGTATCCCCCACAACCTCCTCCACATCGACGTCCGGATGGACTGAGTGATGTGGTTCGTCAAACACTGCATCCTGCTCATATGATTCACAGTGGTCACTGACAACTCCGTCAGTGTCCACAAACAAAGCTTTGCCTGGTCGATCGCCCTTCCTGCACTCAAAGGCTCGATGACCAGGCTCTCCACACTTAAAGCACTTTGTCCCTGAAACGCTCACCTTATTTGCTGGTGGGACTGGTGGTGGTAGGGTACCAGTGGGTTTCACCGGGGTAGGGCCGGCCGTGGGCCGAGGAACAACACCCCAAGGAACCGCCGCGGGCCTGCGGTTAGCTTGTCGCTCCAATTGTAATGCCCTCTGATGGGCATCTGAAACAGAGCACAAATCGAACATATTCAAAGTAAACTAAAATTGCTCACGTAATCCTCCCACATACCTCGCAACCAACTGCTCCTCTGTTTCAGTCAGGTCATTCCGAGCAACCAACTGATGGAACTCCGTGGTATAGTCATCCACTGAACGCATATTCTGACGGAGGTTCTGCAACCTTTGATACATTAGACGGGAATAGTTGTGAGGAAGAAAAGCCACCCGCATCTTTTTCTTCAGTTTCTCCCACGAACTAATCTTGTCTTTACCCTGCCTCATCCGAGATAGTTTGAGTTGCTGCCACCATGCCGCCGCCCTACCCCTGAATCTGGTAGCGACTAGCGACACCCGTCTGTCATCCGGAACCTGTTTGAACTCCAAAATCTCTTCAATGGCAGTGACCCAATCAAGGAATTCCTCCGGCGTCAAACCGCCTTGAAACTCAGGCAGATCGATCTTCAAGCCGGCTTCCCATTGTCGGTTATCACGGTGGTCAGTCGTGAACTCCCTGTAACCCAGGCTTCTTCCCCTTGGTTGATAGTAGCCCCCACCGCCAGTTCTCCCGACACTGGTTGCCCCTACCGCAAAAGGGTTGTCAGCCTCTTCACCATCCGAATTCTCGTCCTCTTCCTGAGGCCGCCGATCATACGGGTGATGGCGAGGTGGATTTCCCCCAACAGACAAGGCAGTGATTTGGTCGGCTAGGGTGCCAATCGCGTCTGCCATCCGCTGCTCAAGCTGTTGAAATCGCGCCTCTGTTCGTGCTTCCTGCGCAACGTCATCTCTTTCATAAACGTCCTCCACAAAAGCCGTACGATTGCTCCGTCCCCCTCGACTTCCAGCACGTCTCGCGGCCATAGTCGAGATCGAAACTTGTGCTTTGATACCAACTGATGCAGCGCGTGTATGAACCACAGAAAGAACGTGCAACAAAGATTTACACAAACGATATAAGTTAGAGAAAACGTTCTCTGACTATAATTTTATTCGATAATAATCAACAACTCCCCAGCCATGAAGGCTTACAACTTATTAAATAGTACGGAAACCCTAACCCTAGTTGATTCGTCCAAAATAGAAGCCGAATCAATCAAAAGTAAAAATTACCAAAAAACGGAAAAATACCTAATTGATTCATCCAAAACGGAAGCCGAATCAATTACACGTAAAAATTACCAAAAACGGAAAGATTCGGAATAATAACAAAACTGGAAAAATTAGAGGGGATTTAGTGAATATTAACTGGTTTTCCTTTTGAGAGGGAAATTAGTTAATATTCACTAGTTTTTGCCAATTAGTGAATATTAACTGGTTAGTGAATATTCACTGGTTTCGTATTTCCTTTTTAGAGGGGATTTAGTGAATATTAACTGTTTTCCTTTTGAGAAGGAAATTAGTTAATATTCACTAGTTTTTGCCAATTAGTGAATATTAACTGGTTTTGCCACTCTAGGCTTAAAATGCCTAAAGTAGCACTCTTCTATGGCGGCTACTGCATCATATCCCCTATTATTTGATGTGTGTAAAGAACTACTTTTTCTTACTGTTATTTGATATGTTTAGAATGCCTTGCTCTTACTTTTAGGTACTACCAACAATTGTCAAGCTCTTCGCCTCCAATGACCGGGCTATTCGAGTTGGTCTCCTGTAGCATATTGACCAGTATGGGGAGTCATTGTCAGCACAAATTGTTGATGAGCAAGTATACATGCAGGATTCAACTCTTACGCAGTTTTCTTGACACTGAAAAGAAAAATATTTGTTTCTGTTTGGAAGTAGCCTTTTCTGACTTATTCCACTTAATTTTAGAGTTCGACATTCTAAACTGTATATGACATTTTTCACTAGGTTTACCCTCAGTGATTGGAACCTTGATTTTCACGCGGTTCCCATGAGTATCAATGATCGTCGCCGTCGACTGGGGCTCCACGTAGTAGTACTGGGTCTCCACGTAGTAGTAATAGGATTTGCAATTTCCCATCAGGTACTAATAAACAAATTGATTTGTTTGTTGTGCGATAAGGATATTGGTTAATCTGTGATTATGTAGGTTATCGCCTGTGGATGTTTTGCTAATTTCCAGCATAAGACAATTTTTTCGGAGGTCAATTTGAAAAAGGGAAGAAAAGGAAGAGAAACGTGTCGGGTCGGGTCGGGTTTGGGCAAGGCTTAACCCGTATTCCACCCATCCCTTTTCAACCCGCCTACCATCGACCCGCCAATATTCAACACACAACCCGTTTCAACCCGCTCATTTGCCACCTCTAGGTAAAAGCGAATCTCAAAAAGTTCAAGTGGTTTAAACACAAAACGCGACAATGTACTCTAGAACAGCCTTCCATTCATCATGCTCCCCACATTTGCAAGAAAGTGTTCGAGATAGAGTCATAGACAGATTGTAGAAAACTTAGAGGGCATGAATTAGCATATGGTTTTTTAACTAAACAATATGTTGCACCTTGTTAGGCGGTGCAAACAACTTTTCTTTCGCAGCTACATATGAACGAGTTTGTTAAGTCCAATCTGGAAAACAAGCTAAGATCCTTGACCGAGTCACTCAACATATTACAACCTGAACTAGATCTTGTAACTAACCAAACCGAGCCTTGTAGCCCAACAAATTAGGGTCGGCTACCTGAGTCCTATTTTTCTATTGAGCTTTGTCCAGTACAACTAGATCTTATAACTAACAAACCCGAACCGAGCATTGTATCCCAAATAATTGGGGTAAGCTACACGAATCCTATAATTCCATTGAGCTCTGTAAAGTGCAACTAGATCTTACAACTAACCAAACCAAACCGAGCTTTGTGTCACAATCAATTGGGGTCAGCTACATAAATCCTATTTTTCCATTGAGCTCCGTCTAGTACAACTATACGTAACTGTAAACTCATCCTCGGAATGCAGCACAAAGCAAAACCAAAACCAAATCCAGACAGCCCCTAACACATATCTTTAATTCCATATCGCACTTATTAAGATACAATCAGATCAAGTAATAATCATCACTAAAAGAACAGGCAACGTGGCCATAACTAAGACTGATCGCAAACAAAGACTCCGGACGATTAGACTCCACAATTGACGCAGGATTTGACAAATGAAGGCGGAAGTTACCTTGGAGGTGCCGCGAGAGTGAGTCCAGGAGCCCCAGGCATAGGAGTAAGGCTCTCCAATATTGTAGGGTAGGTTATTAGGACCGGAACCAGATCCGGCCACGACGCCCTTCAGGAATTTCAACATTTTCTCCCGCTGACCTCCGGGAGAAGGGAGAGAGAGGGGGAGGGGGGGGAGAGAGAGATGTGCAATATGAAGTGTTGATGACAGTGCGATATGCGAATGTGCGATGCGAGCAATGGAACGGAAAGAACCGGGACCAAGAGGATTGATATTGTGCTTCGCAGTGTAGAGAGAGTCTTATCTTTGGGGTGATTTTTACACCGTTAATCAGCGAACCGAGATGTCACAGTTTCAGGGAGAACCAGAAACCTATGGGCTGACTATTTCGCACATTCGCATATCGCACTGCCAAAAAAGAAACAACAATTTGGAACGGGGAGAGTAAAAACTTGTTGCCCATCGGTCTCTGGTTCTCCACGGAACTGTGACATCTCGGTTCGCTGATTAACGGTGTAAAAATCACCCCAAAGATAAGACTTTCTCTACACTGCGAAGCACAGTATCAATCCTCTTGGTCCCGGTTCCTTCCGTTCCATTGCTCGCATCGCACATTAGCATATCGCACTGTCATCAACACTTCAGATCGCACATCTCTCTCTCTCTCTCCTCCCCTCTCTCTCTCCCCTCCCTCTCCGGAGCTCAGCCGGAGAAGATGTTGAAATTCCTGAAGGGCGTCGTGGCCGGATCTGGTTCCGGTCCCAATAACCTACTCTACAACATCAGAAAGCCTTACTCCTCTGTCTGGGGCTCCTGGACTCACTCTCGCGGCACATCCAAGGTAACTTCCGCCATCATTTGTCAAATTCTGAGTCAATTGTCGAGTCTAATCGTCCGGAGTTTTTGTTTGCGATCAGTCTTAGTTATGGCCACGTTGCCTGTTCTTTTAGTGATGATTAATACTTGATCTGATTGTATCTTAATAAGTGCGATATGGAATTAAAGATATGTGTTAGGGACTATCTGGATTTGGTTTTGCTTTGTGCTGCTTTATGAGGATGAGTTTACAGTTACGTATAGTTGTACTAGACGGAGCTCAAAGGAAAATTAGGATTCATGTAGCTGACCCCAATTGATTGGGACACAAAGCTCGGTTTGGTTTGGTTAGTTATAAGATCTAGTTGCACTTGACAGAGCTTATTGGAATTATAGGATTCATGTAGCTTACCCCAATTATTTGGGATACAATGCTCGGTTCGGGTTTGTTAGTTATAAGATCTAGTTTTACTGGACAGAGCTCAATAGAAAAATAGGACTCATGTAGCCGACCCTAATTTGTTGGGACTTATAAGATCTAGTTTTGGTTGTAATATGTCGAGTGACTTGGTCAAGGATCTTAGCTTGTTTTCTAGGTTGGACTTAACAAACTCGTTCATATGTAGTTGCGAACGAAAAATTGTTCGCAGCGCCTAACAAGGTGCAACATATTGTTTAGTTCGAAAACCATATGCTAATTCATGCTCTCTAAGTTTTCTACAATCTGTCTTTCTCAAAAACTTTACTCTATTTGGATCATCTGCGTATCCATTTTCTGGCCCATTTCCTCCACAGCCTTCCTCAACTCTTTAAGTTCTGTTTGCTCCGTTGTCGGTTCAAATTCCAATACTGAAATACTGGATTCATTGAGAATGGGTACAATTTGTTTGGGCAAGTGAGAGGGATGATATAGTGAGTGCACTACAACAAACATCACTTTTAATAGCATTATATCATAGCATTTTTTTAGAAATGCTATAAAAGGTAATCAATAATACGGAGTAGTGTTTTCCTCTTAAACACCAAGGAAACACACGGAAGGCAGAAATATGCGTTTTATTTAATCCATCTACAGCGTTCTGCCGCTGTACTGCCCAAATAAGAGGCGAAAAAATGGCTTCGCGCCCCCAAATCACATACCCCTTCAAAATTTTCACACGATTTCACTCTGGCGCCCGATTCCAGATCCCTTAATCGTACTCTACGAACTCGCGCGAGTGTTCTCCAGTCGTACGAACTGTCTATTCTAGGGTTTTGATCGTGAGTTGAAGGTTAGTTCTTGTTCTTTCAGTTCTCCTAGTATCTGATGATTAACATCTGATTCCATACTAATAGCTCGAGTACTTCATCATATTTCTGCTCTCTCGTTCTGTAGTTGGAGAAGAATCAAAGATCTATTCAGAACTTTTGCAACGATTGAAGCAAAGAGGTCATTGTTCGGATTGTTCAGAGAGTCTTCACCAGGTTTGATTTGATTTTTTTCTTAATTCTTGCCCAAATGCGAAGGTAGGGTTTTAATCTTCCATTATTAGCATTTGATAATCAGTTTAAGATTTCCACAGTTTTTGCACTTATAGAGGGTTTGGAATCGATTTGCATTCAGATAACATGTTGGGGCTTTTGGGTTGATTCATTCATGTTCAATAAGTTTGCTTGTGAGGCCACTTCTATACCCTTGGTTTAGGAGAAGTCCAAATGTGGACCCCTTGGCTAGCAATTTTTTCTGTTGATCCTCTATGGCTAGTAATTCACTGCTTTACATTCTTTTGTTTTTGAAAAAGACAAACTATGGATACAAAAAATTGGGTACACTGAGTAGAGTCATAAGGGATATGCACAGTTGAAACTGTAATAAACTTGACTAACGCAAGGAAGCAAAACATAGAGCTAGAAAATACCAAGAACCAGAAAAGATGCTACAATTTTTAGAGCTGTTCTTTGATCTCGATTTTGCTATTTTTTTGTGAGGAAACACAAATACATACTCATACTGATAACTAAACAATTACAAAGGACATATATCTTGGTGTTTTGCAAGGTTACATTAAAAAATTAGATTTATGCCGGTGACTGAGTTGTATAGGAAGGACAGACTTTGTTCTTTTTTCCCTTGTTTATCTAATAAGCAGTTCATTGATTCTACAGTCTCCTCTTTAGTGTGGATTTCGTGTTCTCGAAAGCAAAGTATACATGTGTTATTGTACTTGGGTCAGACTGTTAAATATGGAATAATTTGTGAAATCTTATGTAGACACCATTTTGGGACTCCTGTAGAGCTTCATGGTCGCAGTTGCAGGTTTGCTGAGGTACTTGAGACTTTTGGTTTATTTACCTATTTCTCTTCAAAAGGTAATCATGCTTATGTGATAAATCACTTTGTTGCATAAGAATATAAGAATATAGCTTTTTTCTGCCTTCGCTATAATAAGTTGGGGAAATAAGTAGCGTTTTTTTACCCTTTCCATAGTGTGTAAAAGATGCAAAAAGAGCGCTGAAATTTTGGGCACTCCCGCTCGATTGAAATTATGTTCCCCCAAATATCTGCGATTTTGTTTCAAGCTCCAACTTGTTTCATCCATGGGATTGGTAGATCCTCAAAAGATTTTGCCTAAATAGCTCTTGTTGTACGCCGATGGAAAGGTTTCATCGGAAAGAGCTTGCTACTCGTCTTTTTTCTTTGAACTTTGATCTGTTGAGTATACTTGTTGGAGTTATTTGGAAACTTGTAGAATACAAGTCTGCATCTTACTGTTTTGGCGCATTTTACCCAAAATGTTGAACTCTAAAAAGCGTTGTTCAACTGCTTGCACTGGTTTACATATGACTTGAATTATGGAACTTTTTTCCGGTATGGTTTGATATATTTAGCCTTGGGAGCATGGGCCCTTTGTCACCTTTTAAACTTTTTGTGTTTGATTTTGATACTACAAATTGTTTAAATGTGCAGCCCTAATATCTAAGCAGGACTGCGTAGTCTCTATCTAATTTAACAGAATGTGTAGGAATCAGCCAGCACTAGCTTTTTGGTATTTGTGACTTGTGTTAACAATCAACAATGTTAGAGAAGAATGGGCCTGAAGTACTGAGCAAATTTATTCGTGAAACCGAGAAGAATATTAGAGATTTATTTGCTGATGTTGAACAAGACCAGAGAACTTAAGGTAAAAGGCTTATGCAAAAGTTACTCCGAGCATTCCCTCTGGTGCCTAATGCTTTCATAATTCTGCTTTTCAAGGGATCAAAGTGACTTACATGTTATCATATTTGATGAAATTGAGCGATTAGTAAGGTAGGAACTCTTGGGATTCCCAACACAACCTGCAACACTAGAACTCCAGATTCTCGCAGGTGTTTCCATGGTCTTGAATGCTTCATCCAAACTTTTAAGAAAGATGTGGAATACACCCTAGGATAATTTAACACTTCTGCATAATATTTGCCCTTTCATCTGAGTTAGGCAAAATAGGTCATGTCTACAAGTACTCATAGTGAGCATAGAGATCACTTTAGTATGATTTGTGCAAAATGTTGTAATGTATATTATGCATACAAACAGCGAACAATGAGATTCTACTGTTTAACTTCATCGTAGCCAAATTCAGACACGAGAAAAGAATTTTCATTTGGAAGGAAGACATGACTATCATGAGTATCACTAGATTCGACCTAAGGTCCAAAGATGGGCATTTTTGTTTCTTGCGCATAAGGTTGTTACCATTTACATGCCTCTGAAGGCTTATATATTTTGGTGCTTTTCTTAATGCTTATAAAGCTCAGCAATAAGTTCTGAGTCCTGCTACTGAAATTACTTACGGAAAATGCACTTCCGACTGATTTTCCTTAACCACTCAAGTAGTTGCTCATTCAGGTGTACCCAAAACATCACCAAACATGCCCGTGCAATCTGCTCCACCTAAATACCAAGGTCGTTTTGAGCTAGGATATGGTCATTCTGTGGTAAGGTTTTGCCCATATCTTATAAACAAAAAAAGAACATAAATATCCTATAAAGATAGAACACTGTTTCTTGTCAAGGAATGCTTATTATTTCCTGTACCCTGTACTAACACAGATCTGTGCAAAGTATCCTTATGGGGATCAGTGTTATGGACTATTCTCAACTTAATGTTAGGATCCGGGGTCACCCAACAACACAACGATATGAGGAAAAACTCCCTTAATATTATTTACACAATAATACAAGATGAAAATACCTCTCCGGGAGAGCCACAACCGACTCTCCACCGCTCCGGTGAGCCACACCGGCTCACCGCACTCGACCTCACCCTCTCCCTCACATAGTTTCGGTCACACACTAACCCTAATAGGGTTTACAACTATATATAAGGGACTCCAAGGGCAAATACGCTCAACACCCAATACTAAGGGTGTTACACAAAATAACCACACCACTATGGGTGGACCCCAACACTTAACGGACCTCAGATTGCGGTTTGTCTTCCTTCAAATCTTGTTGCTCACAGAATTTTCACACATGTTTCCTGTATGTGGATAATATGTTTACTTGCTTTCTGTAACGTAAGCTTGTGTGGTTGGAGATGTACCTAGCTTAGATATAGCACTGAAGTTGTTTGCTTCTTTCCTTTTCTGTGTGTGTAGGCTACTATAGAGATTGAATTTGTAGAGCTGGGCTACTTGCTAGTGGATAATGGAATTTGTCCCTAGGGATAAGTCTGGATGAATGTAAGCACGCCCAAACACCCTAAGTTAGCAAATATATATATATGTGTGTGTGTGTGTGTGTGACCAAAAGTGTCAAACAACTGTCCAAAAAGTTTTTTTTTTTTCTTTTCTGTTGAACAAGTTGCATGGACATGATATCTCCACCATGCTTGCTAGTGTCCAAAACTCTATGGTTGGTAATTTTATCATCTGACTTCAATCGATGAGGGTTGGTCACTATCTTATGGATAAGTTTCATATCCTTCATGGTTTACTTGAGATTGTTTTTAATACTGTTGTTAGATGTGGATTGTATGGGGAAAAAAGGGGCCAACGTCTGGACGGGGATGGGGGCCATCTGAATGCCAGTTGTCACATATTGCACTTGCAACTGGTTTCTGTCTAGATGGGAATCAAATATCCAGACACTTGGTGACGTGAAGCATGTATAATGTGTGTTCATTTTACGGTTTTTAGGAGAACCTTGAAACAACTAAGAGGCACGATTGAGGGGGCGACCGTGGAGCGTTGTTATTCTTATTGTTCAACCATGGTTTCCCCTTCCATCGTGGATATACGCACACAGTATCATTTGTCAAACCACAAATTTCATGTGTAATGTTCTTGTGTTTGTTGGTGTGCTTTCTTTCATTCATATTTATTGCTCGTGGTATATTTGTTTAGTTCATGTTGTTTGCATAACAAGTGGGATCACATGTCTCAGGTGCCCTGTGCTAACGTTATGGGGTGTCTTATGTATTTGCTTGATTGTACCAAGCCTGATGTATATCTTATGCCGTCAATGTGTTCGTTAGGTATTTGGCCTATGGAGCACCGACACTCCTAGGAGGTCACTGTACCACTTTTATCTGTGTCAAACATGCCCGGGATATGCCAAATTACATACGGGACATCACCTGGTGTGTCCATTAAATTTAATAAGTATTTTGAGTTGGGAGAAGACAGTGAAACAGTTGAGACATGCAGGGACACGGGAGGACACTCGGAGATGTGGAGCATATATAATGTGCATTCATTTAGGATATTTAGGGAGAAACTTGAAAGAACTAAGAGGCACAACTGAGAGTGCTACTGTCTTTTCTTTTTCTGCAGCTAATCACTAAACTAATTCGTCCGTTAGTTTTCTTATATAATGTCTAATTAAGCTACTCATTAGATATTAATATGTTCTTCTCGGGACTTTTCAAGCTATTTGATTGGGTTGTCCATGGAACCTTGAATTGGGCATTTTATAATAATTACGAAAACTGCAAAAGGAAAAAAAATTTCTGGCTTGGAGTCGCAAGCTTGAAACGGGTGTACCCAATGATTTTTTTCATGACCCGATGCCTGAGTCTTCTGGGACCTTGAAAGTAACGACCGGATAAATTCTCCAGTGGCCCCAAGATTTGGAATGTTTGGCCTCTATGGGATTCGAGGTGTAGCCATTGTTAAAACGATGATGTCAGGCTGTTGTTGTCATGCTTTATTATGTTATCATATTTGATGAAATTGATGCGATTTGTAAGGTAGGAACTCTTGTTGCTAAAGCTTGAAATTCCTCCTAGCTTCTGGAACTTGGGGATGGGGGAGCATTAGCTATTATAATAAGCTGTGTGGCTAGTATATACATGTACGCTTAAATCTATATTACATACACTCTGCTCTAGTTATCAGGTTCAAATATCTAATTGTCTGATTTTCATGTAATTCCCATGTCACTCCTAGTATCAGTTTTATGATTATTGTGCGTATATGTATGTGTTGTGCATTGTGTTGCTTTAAAATTGTTTTTGTAGTTAATAGTTTTTACATTACTATTGTGTTAGTTTGAATATTTCTATACTTACAGGTATGTGTTCGGCTTTGGGAGGAAGACGGTATAAACTCGGTAAAGAAGTAATCTTCAAGTAAAGAACATCTCCGCTGGTGAAGAATTGGGGTACTTGAATGATATGGCTGCCTAGTTTAGGATTTCATTTTATGGAAAGGGAGATTACATTAGTGTTTTTCTAATGAGTGTATTTACTCTGACTCTTCAATGTAGTTTGTGTTGGAAAATTATTTTCCAATCTATATTGTAATGAATCTTCATCTAATGGTTGAATTATTTATTTTACATTGACATCATTTCGCGTTGGATGTATTTGGTGTTGAATGCAATAAAAAATAATAGTGAATTGGTGTTGAATGTTATAAAAAACAATATTGAATGAGTGGTGCAATAATAAATATGCTATTAAAAGAATCTCAAACTTAGCATGCAAAAAATGCTGTTAAAAGTATTCAAAACATAGCATTCTATAAATGCTATTAAAAGTTTATTGAAGACAGCGTTCAAAGAACGCTATTAAAAGTATGTCAAAGACAGCGTTCAAACAATGCTATAAAAAGGTAGTATACTATAGCGTGCAATGAACGCTGTTGAAAGTCTTGACTTTTAATAGCATCGCCTAATAAGGCGTTTTTCGCACGCTATAAAATGTGATTTTTGTTGTAGTGGTGGGGTCAAATATAGTGGAGCTAGTGTTGATGTGGTGGTTTGACAAGGTGCTTGATTCCTTTGGTGGCGGAAGGATGGTTTTGCTATCGATAAGGTCTTGAATTTTTTGACGGAGATGGTGACACTTATCGGTAACATGGCCGGGCATTTGGTTAAAGGCACAGAAGGCATTTAGGTCATGGTAGGCTGGAAGCTTTTTAGGCAAAGGAGTTGGAAGGAGTGGCTTGATGAGACTGGCTTTGAGGAGTTGTTCATAGAGTGTGGATAGGAGTGTGCTGAATTGGGTGAAGGTGTAGGTTGGTTTATCAGCTATCTAGTTTATTTCGAGGGGTTTGGCATTTGAGGAGTTCTCAATGTGGAAGGTATTGTTGTTTACGAAAAGGACCTCGCCATTGTCGGGATGGAGTCTCTGGCCTTTTAAGGCGGGTTCTTTCTTCTCGAGGGTACCATCCCTAAGGGCTTCTTCAACAGCCAATCCAGAATCGTAGAAGGTCTCAAAATCGGGAGACGATTGCGACAAAACCATGTAGGGAGCAAAGGCACTGGGCAGGTTTTTAGTGATGATACACATCTGCTCTTTGAGGTCTGGCTTATTGTGCATTTGGGCAGCCTTGGCTCTCCACCTTTTTACATAGTCAGCGAAGCTCTCATTTTCGCCCATTTTGGTGTTCTCAAGTTCTCGGGTAGTCATTTTCAGCTCAACATTGAAGTCGTATTGGGACACAAAAGCCATTCCAATGTCCTCCCACGTCTTTTTCTTCAAGGGTGCCAAGGAAAGGAACCATTGTAGAGCCGGGCCAGTAAGTGACTCGTGGAACAGTTGAGCCATAACATCTTTTTCAACCCCTCGCATGGAAAGGGACCCAACATACCCTAACAGGTGAGCCTTTGGATCAGTAGTCCCATCGAATTTGGCAAAATCCATCCCTTTGAACTTCTCAGGCAGTTTTGCATTGGGAAATAGACTTAAACGATCCATGTCTATTTCATCCCTCCCCATCCTATCTGTTTTGAGGATAGATTCCTCGAGTTCATTGATTTTGGCAATCAGTTCTGCCACTTGGGGGTTAGCGACGGGCGCATTCCCGGCGAGTGATGATTCAAGGCTCGGAGTAGATTTGGCTGGTAGGCGGTCACTGATTTCTTGCATTGATTCGAACATCATGGTCATGTTCTTTTGGACATCGGCGACGACTAACTTGAGCTGACCATCTATGTTCGTAATTGACTGCCTGAGTTGATCTTCTAGGTCAACCATAGCCTGCCTGATTTCCCCAATTTCATTCCTTTGACCCACCATTTCAGATATCACCACCGGTGACTAAGCTTCTCTTTATAGACGGTTCCAATTGGGTGAAGTCCTTCTTCTGACAGTAAAAGCAAAAAGATGGCTCAAATTCTACCCTAAGAATCATGTCCATGCAATGTCGTTGGCGTCGTCTACATCCTAAGACCTACCTCAGCTCCAAATCTCACTTAAGATATGACTGTACCAAGGGTTTCAGCAGCCACGGGTAAGTCGTGTCAGACAGGTTAAATCCCGAATGCTTCAGAACCAGAGCCAATCTCCTTATCTTGACCATCCGAGACAAAGCAATAAGGTTGCCGAAACCTAGATACAAGCACATCCTGAGGCTAAATCCAGACCAGAGGGGCTGTTCGGGCACGGTGAACACCGGAGGTATCTCAAACTCCATAGATTTAAAGTCTCCTAGACCGACCGGGGAAAGAATTCTAAAGGAGTCCTATCCTCTAGCTAGCAGAATGCAATGATGCATGAATGATATATATGTACAGAAATGAAATGCACGTAAACAGGATATATCACATAAGTCCTAATCACGGGTTACTGTCCTAGTTGGGAAGGTTCTATGGTTATGTACAAATGCAAAGGCCGATTTTGGTCTCAAAAGGGTTCCCCGGACTAGAGCTAAGATGTACTCCCCATGTCAATTGTATTGCAAGACAATGGTCGAACATCACGATAACTCATCATAGTCGAGGGTTGCTAGGCATCCCAGGAGAGCTTGTCACCGGTAAACCGGGCAAGATTGCCAGAACACACTAACGAGGCTTGTGCGGTGCAAAGTGTAAAAAAAAAAGTTAAAATTTTCAAATGATTTTAAATCCCCCGAGAAAAATGCCTTTCAAGCTTGGCCCTCTTGATTATTCAATACTTTTTATTCTTTTAAAAAAAAAAAAAAGCACAAGTAAAGTATTGAATAAAAGTCCCCAGCAGAGTCGCCACTGTGGGCTCCCGAGCCCGACGCGATCGAAGAGTCGCCACCCGAATTTTTGAGATGGATGATCCGAGAAACTGAGAGTTTGTTTTGGAAAAATGATAAGGTTTTTGGTCTAGCGAAAACCTTGAAAATCTTGGGTTCAGGAGCCACGTTACGAGCGGGGAAGATTTTGTTAAAAAAAAAGCACCCCGCTCGCCCGATAAAAATCGGTCTCTACTAAGCATTTTTAATAGGGAATTTAATATCATTTGAAAACTTTTAACTTTTGCAAACAAGATAAAAATGAAACATGTGGCACGAAGGCCATTTTCAAGTGCAGCAAATATGGACAAATGAATGACATGTATGCCAATTTACAATGGAACGGAGACTGGAAATGAAACAAGAAATATTAATGTAAAGTACAATACCGTGCTGCGGACTGGAATGCCGTGCGGCATGTTTGATGTTTTCTGGAACTTTTGTGATCACACATGGTGGAATAAAACGCTGCACAGTGTTACCGGAACACCACACGATACTACCGTACTCATCAGAAAGCCGTGCGATGTCTTGACATGCCGTGCAACACGTCAGTCTACTTATTTCAGAACCATTTCAACCTCATATTGCAAAATGAACTTGGGACCTCACGGAAAAGAATTTATGTTTGTTTTGTAGGCGGAAAGGGATTGAATTCCCTTTTAAGTCCATTTCGAAATGCAATAAGGAAGTTATAAACCAATGAGAAGGTATTTGAAAAGTATGACAGAGTTCAAAAATGGTTTTCAACATGAAAACATGTTCTGAAATATACCCATGATGCCTCTGATTCAATCAGGCAATGATCGAACCGTAAGCCGTAGACCGGAGAGCCGCACGGTATATCAATGTGCCTTGCGGCACGATAAAGCACCGCACGGTACACTGTTTTCAGTGTAGTTAATTTTCAGATCTTGGGTGTTTTCATTTAAAGATCTTATCAATGTTCAAAAACAATTTTCAATATGAGAATCTATCCTGGAATATACCCGCACAGAAAAGTACTAAACAGAATAACACAAGAAGGAGTTTGTACGAGAAATAAAACAATGCACGGTGTAATACACTACGTTGTGCGGTGTCATAAAACACCGCACGATGTAGCGTATCCGGTGCAGAAATTGATTTTTTGTGCTTTTTGAATATAAAACTCGTTCGAGACCCAAACTCAGTATAGAAAGACCAAAAAGGGGCTCGATCGGCTCTCCTCAAAGCTAAACGTGGTTTAGCCCCAAGGAATTTGTTTATACCTTTTGATCGAAGCTTGGATGTACTTGGAATGGAAGTTGATTTGGGCTTGAAATGCTTGAATGGGGATTGAAGGATGTGAGGTTGTTTGGATGCTTTGAGGTGGAGGTCCTAAGTCAGTAGTTTACTGAACTTAAGAGGAGAAGAAGAATGGGGGTATTTTTAGAGAGAGAGAGAGAGAGAAAGAATCTAGAAAATGGCAGAGTAACTTTATTTGGAGTTGAAGGGGTACTTCTCAACTAGAGGGGGGTGTATTTATAGGCAAGAGAGCCAATGATGAACACTGCAAAGAGGGGAGGTGGCTTCTGGACCGGATTATTGCACCTGCAGGCGTGGCCGACAACTTTCTGCAACTGTCAGAACTTTTCCCCGAAACACCGCGCAACATAAAGAGAAATGTCGTGCTGTATATTGAAATCCCGTGCGGCGGAGTGATTTTTTGGAATTTTCTGAAATGCCGCGCGGTTTTTCGAGACAGCTCAGCACACTGAATTTCGCGGGGGCGCTCCGGACACTCCAGAACTCGGATTTGGACGCGGTTCGAAGCGTTGGAAAGCTTGTCGAGTCATCTTCCTAACCCAATTGGTTTCACTCAAAGGCATTTTATACATTGAAATGTGTGCCCATTTTACCCTCAGTGTGTCATGGGAAAAGTTATTTTTGACAAGGAAAACGCATTTTTCTCTTTTGCAATCGAACCGAGGGGCACCCTATATGTTTAAAATGGGATTTTCTTGAGGTTAGAGAAGGAGTAGCAAAGAAGCAACAATCCAAGTCTTGAAGGTATATTTTTCCTTATTTCATTATCGGGGAAACTTAAAGATTACTCAGAGGCCCAGATTGGGGTGTCTACAATAACATTCCAAATGAAACAGTGCAATGCCTTCATGTCATCTCTCTTATTGCAGTTCAGTTCATCTTTACTAGAAGGAATCGCGGATTGTGTTGATCCAGGCTTGCCATTCATATCCCTCAGTAAAGGGCTAGAGCTCAATACATTAAGGATGATGTCTCAAATAATCCCACGAGCACTGAGGAATCTTCGCCAGCCTTATATTGTATTGTCAGGACCTTCATTTGAACTGGAATTGATGAACAATTTGCCAACAGGTATTTGGCATCTGTATTTAGACAAGTATGCCTTTCGAAAAAGTATTTTTCATCTCATTCATGGTATTAGGTGATTGAATTCCTATTCAATGATTTGTAGCAATGGTGGTGGCATCAAAAGACAAAAAACTGGCAAAAGCAGCCCAGCAGCTTCTAGCTTCTACAAATCTGAGAATCAGCACATCAAGGTAGTGGTTTTCTCAAAATTTTCGACATCTATTTTAAGGCAGGTTTGTACATACTGTATTTTGGAGTGAATGATTTCTCCTCTCTTTCAACCTTGTTTGCGTGCTTGTGGTGCTGCAGTTCCGATAGTTAATGCCATAAAGAGATGAAATCTGCATTTTTTGTTTGAGATTGCTCACAATGTAACTTCTCATATGACAGTGATGTTACAGGGGTTGAAATTGCAGGTGCACTAAAGAATGTACTTGCAATAGCGGCAGGGATTGTGGAAGGGATGAATCTTGGCAATAATTCTATGGCAGCTCTTGTTGCACAAGGTTGTTCTGAGATACGGTGGTTAGCAACAAAGGTGACTTTAAGTTACATTTAGACTTGAATCAGTGGAGAAGTAGGATTATTTGGACCTATTCAATTTGAAAACAGACAACATTCTTTAGTTCACGTGCTGTCTAACTTTGATAATTGTGGAATCTATAGAATTTACTTAAGCTGTATTTGGATCAAGGTTTTGTGGAGGAATTAGGGATGGGAAAAGAAAATTTAATGTATTTCCCTGCGGAGAATTGAAGTTTGTTTCCCTTGCCTTTTCTTTTCTGTCAGAAAATTCCTCTACAAGTCCTTTATGCAACCATACCCGTATGGCATTATTAGGTGTGGAAGGCATGTCCGTGGCATTTCTAAGGTCATAGGAATGGCTTAAGCTGATGCTTTCGTGCTATCGTTTGTGTAGTCTCTACTCCATCATGCACCATAGAGGTTTCTTGCTTAAAATCATTTGAAGGAGCTTCCCCTCAACAGCTAATTCTGGACACTGGCCTTGTTTCCTTTGTAGGAACCAAAAATTTCTTTGTTGCTTCAATTTTGTTAGACTTCAGCTGAATAGTTGTTTCCCTACTTCTTGTGCTTGATACAATCATATTTTGCTCTGCTCTTTGTCAATGAAGATGGGTGCGAAGTCAACGACAATAACTTGTCTATCAGGAACTGGGGACATCATGCTTACATGTTTCGTCAACCTTTCAAGAAACCGAACGGTTGGAGTTCATCTTGGATCAGGGGAAAATCTCGATGATATACTAAGATCCATGAATCAGGTCCTTGGAATCTCTCCTTTCCCTTTTTTTGCCGCTTCAAAAAAAAAAAAAAAAACTCCTTTCCCTTGTCTGGCGGTCACTGACAGGGAGTAATTATGTAGGTGGCGGAAGGTGTATCGACTGCAGGAGCTGTGATTGCTTTGGCACAAAAATATAACGTAAAAATGCCAGTTTTGACAGCAGTTGCACGGATCATAGACAATGAACTGACCCCCCAAAAAGCTGTTCGTGAACTGATGAGCCTGCCTCAAGTCATTCCTATATTTCCATGCAGTTTTTTGTTTATACATTTGGTACAAATCATCATGTGTAAATGGTCATAACCGTCAAGTTCTGCTCAAAGTTACAACTGGGGCTCCAACCCTTGGAACTTGGCTGGATCTGAACTTAAGATCAAAGGGGAAAACTTATTGGTCTTGGGTTATATTGCTCGTCGTTGCTTGATTTTTGGTATGAAGACTCTCTGGATGACCTTGGAGGCGTTTCCTCTTTCTTTTCTCTCGCTTTTCAGGCTATTAATTTCTGTATTTGTGTGCTAATAAAGCATAATCTCTGAATTGTAGGTTGAAGAAGTATGAATATGCTGGGTTCGGTCGAGAATACGAAATTATTCATCAGAGGGTAATATAGATGAACAAATACAGAGGCGCACGCCACAATCGACCCATATACACAATCGACTCATAT
This sequence comes from Rhododendron griersonianum, assembly GCA_018127125.1. Lineage (NCBI taxonomy): Eukaryota > Viridiplantae > Streptophyta > Magnoliopsida > Ericales > Ericaceae > Rhododendron > Rhododendron griersonianum. Next base: position 38,843,152 of record CM030790.1, on the reverse strand, counting down.
ACATTACGACGTTTTGTGTAAATCATTCTTTTCTGGTTGATTCATAATTGTAATAGATGCTATCCTAAATTTTGTAGGAGATAACTGTAAATCTAATTTTGTAATGTGATCAATACAGGGGAACACGATGAATGATGGTGGATACCCTATAAAAGGGGAATCCTGATAACTTGTATAAGCTGGTGTTGCCTTTTATCAGTTTTCTAACACTAGTGCATAAACATGGTTTATTGCATGTACTGGATAACTTGCATTTGCTGAATATAACTGCATGCACATGAATGTTATCGGGCTTGAATCTGAGACAAATAATAACAGAAATAGTTTCCAACGATGCAATACTTCGTTCCCGAATCGAACATCGACTTATGAACAAAAACTGAGAAATACCATGAAAGATGGTACTACATTTGAAGACTCTTATCTGTTGGGATTTGACTTTATCTGTTGGGGTTTGACTAGCAGGAACTGAACGCCGAAAAACATATAAAGTAGGGCAAGAGTGCTTATCTAATATGCTGAAATATATTAAGTGTGGAGAAGGGTGGGTATTTTGAGTGAGTAATTTTTTTGGGGAAGTTGGGAAGATAAATAGAAATCGTACTTTTTAATTTTTGTTTGTTTTTTAATCCTATGTCAATAAGCAATTGTTAGTGTTCATCAGACTAAGCACAATTGTAGAGGGTCGTGAATAGAATATGTAGATGTGATTCTTAGCTCATCTGGTTGTACCAGTTGACTTCCAAGGAGGTTTGGGGTTCGAGTCTATGAAGAAATGTCGAACCCCCTTTTTTGTTAACCCACTAATTCTTCTCAAATCCCCTACTAATGTATACAATAGTGGCAAAAAAGAAGAGAAAAAAAGAGCAGTATGTCAATTAGCAAAGATCAAAAGGCACATAGAGAGGGAAAAAAAATACTCAAAATGAACAGAGGAATCATATATCATCTATCTATCTATCTATCAATATCCTAAGGGAATGTAGTTGAACTCTCAAAAAGCCTCCAAACTCTCAATCCTTATTTTCTAGATTTTCTATTTTGTTTAAAAAGAAAAAAAAATACCCACATTCACATCCCTCTCACACTTCTTATATTTTCTAGGGAGAATTGCATATCAGTGAGTAAAGGGGCAACTAATGCCCAAATGATGGAACACTTTTTTCGGAATTCATCTAAACATGACAAGGAGAAAGATTAATTCCCAATACATGGAGAGGCCACCTAAAATGACTGTTATACCCTTCATCAAAAAAAACCCTAAACCCCAAACCCACCCACCCATCCATCGTTCCCCCTTCAATTCCCTCCAATTCCCACACGGCTCTGAACAGGACGTCCGACTGGAAGCGAACAACAAGAGGTAGGGTTTGTTCTGCTTCTTTCCTCCTCTCGACCTCTTCTCCTTCACCTCTTCTTCCTCTCTGACTTCATCTCTCTCTCAATGGTACAGTACTCTTACCATTCCACGGAAGAAGAAGCAAGATCTTGTCCTTGACCAAAAGGAAAATCGTACGCATCTGGTAAGGAATTTTTTGGGTTGGGTGTTTCAATTTGTTTGCAGTTTTCTCTCTTTTCTCTTCTCTCATTCCGTCCATGTGAATTTTTTATAAGCAATTTGGTTTTTCACATTGTATGAGTGAGGAATAGAAGGGGCAATATTGAGACTTGCCCATTAGTTCCCCCTAGGAGAAAAATGTACTATGTTAATACCAACATTTGATCCACCATTCTGTACCCCCATTGTCGCCATTGCAATGGAAGTTTGTTTTTCCAAAAAATATAGCAGTTGCTCTTTAAGTCATCTAATGTTACTCCTTGTAAGAACTGTTGTTGCTCTCTATGTAAGAAAGTATGCCCTAGGCTGTTAAGGGCAGTCACCCATGTTTTAAGTCACTGATGGCTGTCCCTTTACCCCTTGTGTTGGTCTGTATATATGAAATGTGGTTCTTCTTGAAGTTATGTAACATGTTTTTTTTTACTGTAAGAGTATTATTTGGAAACATCCCTCCCTCAAACTAGACACCATTTGTTTACTTCGTCCAAACTATCAAAGACGTTTACTTAGTCCTCCAAGTCTATGTTGTCCTCTTCTCTAACTTCTTTTAACTTTTAAACGGAAAACACACATGTGAGCAGCACATGCGCTAATTCCCCACAAGTGAAAGGGCAAAAATGCCATTCCACATCAATCCAGAATTCCATGCACAAAACCCTCCCCCTCCTCTCTGTCTCTCATACTTTGTATACATAGCCTACTCATCACTCCATAGTCCACACCATTGTTACACACTCAAATTCAGAATTTTGATCGATGAAGGCTTAAGGAGAGGAGTTGGCTGCAATGAACGATTTTTGTAGCTAATGACAGTTGAATCCACACCATTCTTACACACACAAATCCAGAAATTTGTAAGTAATAGCAAAACCAGAATGTGGTCTATTTTTTTATAGGTCATGACAGTTGAATATGAAGTAGTTGAACCTACTTTAGTTTTATAGCTGCTGAATCTGTATTTGGCATTGAATCTGCACTTTCAATGCCAAATTCTGTGTTACGCACTTTCAGTTTCAGCATTGGTTTGTAATGATTGCTGCACTTTGTTGTACTTTGATGGATGCACTTTCCTCCACCAGTTTAGATGCAGCTCTGTTACCAAATTTGGAGTGGTGAAATAATTTCATTACGCAAACAAATGCAGAAGGCAGTGGTGAAATCGTTTCTTTGCATTTTAAGACACAAATTTTGGACACAGACACAACTTAGGACACAGTCATAGCTTAAGTTTTTGAGCACTTCAAACATGGACACAACTTCATGGTAGATACTTTAGATTTCCAACAGTTACAGTCTTGTCAACCATGAAATGATCAATAGGGTACTCATTTAGAGTGTTTGAAGAGGATGAGGATGGGGAATGCATGGCTGGAGATGGAGGGAGGTCACAGGAAGGGAGGGAAGTCACAGGGAGGGAGAGAGGTCAAGGAATGGAGGCTGGTGGTGTACTCTTGGTGTTGTACTCTATTTTTTCTCTCGATTGTATGTCTGTATATATACCGCGATTGTAGGAAACCCATTTCAGTCTGGCACCAGATTGGTGGATTGATGTGGAATGAAATTTCTGCCCCTTAAGGTGTGGAATGTGCTGCTCGCATGGCTGCTTTTCGTTTAAAAGTTAATAGAAGTTAGAGAGGACAACATAGACATGGATTCAATAGTTGGAGGACAGAGTAAACGTTTTTGATAGTTTGAGGGATGTTTTCGAAAAAAACTCTTCCTGAAAATATAATAGTTGCTCTTTAAGTCACCTAATGTTACACCTTGTATGAGTTTTTGTTGCTCTCTATGTAAGAAAGTATGCCCTAGACTGTTAAGGGCAGTCACCCATGTTTGTACTCACTCAATGGCTGTCCCTTCACCCTTGTGTGTGTTGGTTTGTATGAAATGTGGTTCTCCTTCAAGTCGTGTAACTTATTTTTTTCTGAAAATACAAACGTTACTCTCTAAGTCACCAAATGTTGCTCCTTTTATGAACTGTTGTTGCTCTCTTTGTAAGATAGTATGCCCTTGACTGTTAAGGGCAGTCACCCATGTTTTAACTCACTCAATGGCTGTCCCTTCACCCTTGTGTGTGTTGGTGTGTATGAAATGTGGTTCTCCTTCAAGACGTGTAACTTGTTTTTTTCTGAAAATACAAACGTTGCTCTTTAAGTCACCAAATGTTGCTCCTTTTATGAACTGTTATTGCTCTCTTTGTAAGATAGTATGCCCTGGACTGTTAAGGGCAGTCACCCATGTTTTAACTTACTCAATGGCTGTCCCTTCACCCTTGTGTGTGTTGGTGTGTATGAAATGTGGTTTTCCTTCAAGTCGTGTAACTTGCTTGGATATCTCTATGGTATTGTAGTTCTTTTTGCTAGCTTGTCGCAAGAAATTCGTCATGGCACTTATTCTTAGCACTTTTGCACTTCACGTTTTAGTGGGCTTTGGTCGCTTTTTGAGTTGCATACTGACTGTTCTTAATGGCTTGTTTAGTGGAGACTTATGCCCATGTGAGTTTAGAGCCTTACCTTTTCTTGGAGTGGGTGTCACATAAACTCTAATTTGTCACAGAAGAACATATTCGTAGTTGATCTCATTCTCTTTGTTGTCAAGTATTGGGAACTTAATGTGATGTTTATTTATCTCTTGGGTTTGAAAATTTGCATGGCTGTGTTGCCCTTGGGAAAGGATTATAGGCCGCCTTTGATACTTTGAGCCAGTTCGTTTCTTTCTTTCATACACTTATCCCTTGTGAGCCCATTTGAGCCTCTTGCATGATAGCCTTTTCTTGTTAAGCTCTACTATCCATATTGTGTCTTGAGAAGGGATATTGGATCATGTGGAGGTGACTTGTTGAAAAAAAAGGGGTGAGTGGTGTTTTTGGTTGCTGGTGTTTTTTTCTGAAAATACAAACGTTGCTCCTTTTGTGAACTTTTGTTGCTCTCTTTGTAAGATAGTATGCCCTTGACTGTTAAGGGCAGTCATCCATGGTTTAACTCACTCAATGGCTGTCCCTTCACCCTTGTGTGTGTTGGTGTATGAAATGTGGTTTTCCTTCAAGTCGTGTAACTTATTTTTTTTTCTGAAAATACAAATGTTGTTCTCTAAGTCACCTAATGTTGCTCCTTTTATGAAATTTTGTTGCTCTCTTTGTAAGATAGTATGCCCTGGACTGTTAAGGGCAGTCACCCATGGTTTAACTCACTCAATGGCTGTCCCTTCACCCTTGTGTGTGTTGGTGTGTATGAAATGTGGTTCTCCTTGAAGTCGTGTAAGTTGATTTTTTCTGAAAATACAAACGTTGCTCTCTAAGTCACCAAATGTTGCTCCTTTTATGAACTGTTGTTACTCTCTTTGTAAGATAGTATGCCCTTGACTGTTAAGGGCAGTCACCCATGGTTTAACTCACTCAATGGCTGTCCCTTCACCCTTGTGTGTGTTGGTGTGTATGAAATGTGGTTCTCCTTGAAGTCGTGTAAGTTGATTTTTTCTGAAAATACAAACGTTGCTCTCTAAGTCACCAAATGTTGCTCCTTTTATGAACTGTTGTTGCTCTCTTTGTAAGATAGTATGCCCTTGACTGTTAAGGGCAGTCACCCATGCTTTAACTCACTCAATGGCTGTCCCTTCACCCTTGTGTGTGTTGGTGTGTATGAAATGTGGTTTTCCTTCAAGTTGTGTAACTTTTTTTTTCTGAAAATACAAATGTTGCTCTCTAAGTCACCTAATGTTGCTCCTTTTATGAAATTTTGTTGCTCTCTTTGTAAGATAGTATGCCCTGGACTGTTAAGGGCAGTCACCCATGCTTTAACTCACTTAATGGCTGTCCCTTCACCCTTGTGTGTAATGGTGTGTATGAAATGTGGTTCTCCTTCAAGTCGTGTAAGTTGATTTTTTCTGAAAATACAAACGTTGCTCTCTAAGTCACCAAATGTTGCTCCTTTTATGAACTGTTGTGTATGAAAGTATGCCCTAGACTGTTAAGGGCAGTCACCCATGTTTTAACTCACCGAATGGCCTTCCCTTTACCTTTGTGTGTTGGTGTGTATGAAATGTGGATCTCCTTCAAGTAATGTAACTTGTTTTTTTTCCTGAAAATACAAAGCTTGCTCTTTAAGTCACCTAATGGTACTCCTTCTAAGAACTTTTGTTGCTCTCATGTAAGAAAGTATGCCCTAGATCTAAGGGCAGTCACCCATGTTTTAACTCACCGAATGGCCTTCCCTTTACGTTTGTGTGTTGGTGTGTATGAAATGTGGATCTCCTTCAAGTAATGTAACTTGTCTTTTTCTGATAATATATAAGTTGCTCTTTAAGTTACCTATTGTTACTCCTTGTATGAACTTTTGTTGCTCTCTACGTAAGAAAGTATGCCCTAGACTGTTAAGGGCAGTCACCCATGTTTTAACTCACTGAATGGCTGTCCCTTTACCCTTGTGTGTTGCTTCGTATGAAATGTGATTTTTCTTCAAGTCGTGTAACATGTTTTCTCCTGAAAATATAATAGTTGCTTTTGAAGTCACCTAATGTTACTCTTTGTTTTTTTTTAACTCGCTGCCTCGTTTGACTTATATGGGTTGAAATGCTATATTGTTCAGACGTACGACTTTTTTGTATGTTTCTTGGATGTAATTTACGAACTTGGAAATATTTTTTGTCCGTTGATGGAGCTTATGTGTTGTTTGGAGTTCATTTGGATCAGCAGATGCAGAGACTAATACATGTAGCCTGTGAACTGATATGTTCCATTGGACATTTTAGAGAAATATCTCTGGTCCCGATAGAATCCTGCCTCAACTCCCATTTGTTCGAGTGAATTAATGTGCGCATAATTGAAATCTGGTCTGCATCCTTGCTTTTTCCCCATGTGTGTAGCCATTATTAAACATTAATTCACCTGGCACCATATCGATATTTTAGGTTGCTTGCACACAATTGTTTATGCTTTGTGCTATGATGTTCAAATTAAATTAACATGCTTATACGGATGTGTCCGTACAGGTGCATTTTGGGGGAAAAGTAAAGATGGCTGCAGAAAACAAGGTAAGATTCATCTTGGAGATTGGTTTTAGTAGTGTGTTTTGTTCATTACTTTCTATTATAGCTATTTAAACTATTATAGCCTTTGAATTGTCAAGTTTCTTTGCTTCATAGGGTTTGTTTGTTCATATCCTAGTTTAGTCCATCCCTTGATTGGGTAAGATTGTAACATCCTATTAACTTAAGGTGCTTAAGAGTTCATCTTATAACTTAAAGGGGTGTAGTGCAATAACTTTAATTGCAAGTGTGTGTGTTCTCTTTGCAACACCTTTAAACTTTAAAGTTTAAAAAAAAAAGAAAAAGAAAAACCCAAAGCAAGAGGACTCTTGTTTTACGTTAGAGAGAGAGAGAGAGAGCTGTTGAGAGGAAGGGAAGAAAGAGGAAGAATTGGGTCTTGAATTCAAGCCTTAATCTAGGTAAAATTCATGTTTGATGTTGTGTTCTCAAGTATTCCTTTTAGGTATGATTGTGTTTAAAATCTCCAATTTCAATTGAGTAATCTAGGTTTCTCAATTCTAAGATGGGGTTTTATGTGTTCCTCAAATCTTGATAAGATGGGAGTAGGTTTCAGTATTCATGAGGTATGCTTGCTGGGAATTGAAGCCTAGTCACAGGAAAAGAAATTTCTTTTCTTTGAGCTGAAATTGCGTTTTAGAAGCAAGAAATAGGGTCTTGATTGCTGGAACATGATTTCTTAGTTGTTGAATCTGTTTTTTTAGTGCTAAACTGTAACTGGTTGCTGAAATTGTGATCTATAAGTGCTGAAATTGCACTTAGGTGAGGTATGTTGATGGATAAATGCTGGAAATTGCTACTATGTGCTGAAACAATAACTTAAAAGTTGCTGAAACTGAAGTTAGGTGCAGGACACATGAATTAGAGGTGTTGAAACTGTTAATAGGTTGCTGAAAAACTGCTGTTTTTTTTTGGGTAAATAAAAACTGCTGTTAGGATGCTGAAATCACTTAAATCACTGCTGGAAATCACTAGAAAGCGCAGGAAATATGTGTTTAAGTGCAGGAAATTGATAGTGAATACTGAAAATATGATTTAGAGGCATAGAACACCCCTTAGGGTGTTGTAATTGAACTCAAATGGCTGAAACTGGTCATGTTTGCCTGGAATATGGCTAAGAGAATTGGAACTCGAGTTCATAATGTTGAGAACTGAAAAACAGTTGCTAGACTTGGTTGAAGTTAGTGCTTCTATTCCTATATTTTGTTAAGGAGTACAAGCAAGTAGTTGTCAGAATTCGTTATGAGAATTTCCCATATTAATACTCACATGTTTGGTTACGTATGATGAATGTTAGGTTTGGAAGCAGCGACAAGTACCGCGACTCCACGTAGGGAGTGAGCTTGTGTTGGTTTTCCTTTTTGTTGGAGACCGAGGTGAGTGTTCGATTCATAGATGTTCTTCAATTGGATTGAATTTGTGATATTGAACTGTGACTTCGTGTCGATGGGCAACAACGGCCAATGGCCGGACTTAGTGTTGTGCTCCTGACTTCGTGTCGAATTCTTTGGCTTTATGCCAAGTTAATGACTTCGTGTCGGATTTAATGACTTTGTGTTGAGCTAATGACTTCGTGTCGATAATATGCTTAACGCATGTTCATTTGAGATGCTAGATTTATTGTTTTCATTGAATAGCATCCATGTCTCATATACACTCCTGGAACTCATTTGGGTTCCAGTTTTGCAGGTATAGGTCGGTGTCCACTACAGGTCGCGTTTTGTGTTTTGTGACTTGCTCGAGGAGTGCGTGGTTGAGGCCTGTGGCAGTCTTTGTCTCCCGGCCCATAGATGATATTTGCCTAGTTTAGTTTTTTTTTTGGATAATAGTTTGTTATGTAAAGTTTATTTCTTGTCAGACTTCCACTGTAGTTTGTAAATGACAGTTATTTTGAGATGTAAATAAAATGTGGCTGTTGATCTTTAGTTTTAGTTATTCTTGGAATTGCCAGCTGGTTGTCGTTGGGTGGTTGTTGCGTGTCATATCGGGATAGGCTGATGAGGTGCTATTCCGAAACGGGACGTGACAAAGATGTTGGTATTTCTAGTTGGATGACATGAATGGTCCTTTCCCCCTTTTCTGCTTTAGGGCCTGTGACAGTTGCTCTGCGATTTGGAGTGTTCTCCATGGATGAAGGTCTACAAAGTCAAACATTTTCGTTGTAACATTTAATTCAAAAAGGGGGGCCAGTGAATGGTCCTTTCCCCCTTACTACACGTGTCTTACTGGGGCCAGTGAATGGTCATATCACCAATATGTTTTTTCAGCCGTGACACTTGCTCTGTCAGTCCACATATGTGGCTCCTTTTATGATATTAAGTTGCCCTATTTGGAAAATATGTTGCCTCGTGTATGAAAATAAGTTACACCATATACATGACAAGGGGGCCCATTGAAATGTCATGTCACCTTTTTGTTTTCTTACCCGTGACACTTGGTCTATCAGTCCAATTCACCGAAAATTGAATTTAAAATGTGCTACAACACAGGCCGGTAATGGGTTCAACATCTACGCAAATCACACATACGAATTTATTATAATACACATACGGAAAAAATAAAAATGGAAGCCATGAAATGGCAAATGCCCGTGACAGTTGCCCTCGGCTTGCGAAATCCCTTAATCTCCAAGGTTTGTAACGTGTGTTAGTAACGTTTATTCCTCTACCTCAGTCCAAGCTCGGCGTGCCACCAAAGACGTTGACAAATAAATTTACGAACTAATTCTTTGAATGCAGATGAAATGTGGTATGAGAAGAGCAACTTCCACAATTTCTGAGAAATGAGGTCGGTGGTAGCTATTCAATAGGTATCAGAGAATCTTACTACAAGTCTCCTATTGGGGCCAGTGCATGGTCATATCACCATTATGTTTTCTTACCCATGACACTTGCTCTGTCAGTCCAGATATGTGGCTCCTTTTATGAAATTAAGTTGCCCCGTCAGGAAAATATGTTGCCCTGTGGGGTGTATGAAAACCTCGTACACCATATACACGACAAGGGGGGCCAGTGAATGGTCATATCACCTTATTGTGTTCTTACCCGTGACACTTGCTCTGTCACTCCACATATGTGGCTCCCTTTATGAAATTAAGTTGCCCATTCAGGAAAAATGTTGCCCTGTGTATGAAAATAAGTTGCACCATATGGATGACAAGGGGGGCCAGTGGTCATGTCAACTAATTTACCTGTCTATATACACACTTGCTCAGTCATTGATGAAGCATTCAAAACAATTACGATATGGATCCAAACTATCCTTTTGGAAGAAGACTAGAAAAGGGAGAGAGTTCTGGTTCTCATACACGGGCACAAGCAAGTACACGTAAACCCCCACTTGTTCAACATCCGAACATCCGGCGTTCGTTAGGTTTGGCAGGAGATGACGAACTGCATCGTTTACTTGAAACAAGAACTTTGAGAGTTCTCACAAGCGGGGAAGTAGTGGAACGATCGATAGACGAATATGGTGGATTACCAATCCAAGTGCCACCACCAGTACACCCCACACCTGTTGATGTACCGAACAACTCCCGTTTCCGTCGTTTCCGACTACCAAGTGAGATGGATGAAGGGGACGATTGTCGACATTCGCGGTTGTCTGTTATGGATGCTTGGTTGGCGGACTTTAAAGCAAGGACTCGTGAAGATTTGCCCGTAAACCATATGCGTGGGTACCGCGGGGTCATGTCGCGCAATTCATTTCATAAGTGGCCGAGGACAGGCAGTGAACCGCCACCGCCAACGGTAAGTCCACGTGAAGATCAACGGCTCCTACCTAGATTGGACTATACGCTTGCTATATACGACAGGCGTGGCAAACAACAATTTGTCGAACCTTTGTTGCAACACGATGCAAGTGAAGATGTTTATTTCAAACTAGACTAGAACCAATCTTCATTTGAGGGTGAAGCTGGTGATTTACTTAACTGGCCTAACATGTTTGTACAGAGGAACAAGTTGGAAGTGAAATGTCATAAGTTCCTACTTAAGGTGCCTAAAGCACGGTCCGTGCAGATGATGGCCGGAAGAAGGCCAAACCGTCTCCATAACGACGTGTGCGAAAGGCTGCAGGTCGAGATTAATGCAATGTCCAGGCGACTGATCCGTTAAGGCTTAATAGTCAAGAAAGTGAGGAAAGCTGAAAGGGATGGCTTCGACCCAAGAGAGTCTATTAGAGGAATTAAGAGGGATCCACAGTATGCATCCGACCCCGAAGTATCCGATTATTCCGATGACGAAACGGAGTAATTGTATTTTATTTCATTCTAGTAATTATTATAATTTTGTGGTAGTATTGTTGTTTGATCTATGCAAGAACTTTATGTTTTCTTACCGGAGACAGTTGCTCTGTGAATCCACATGTGTTGCTCCTTATATGAAATAAAGTTGCCCTTTGCTCTCTCTATGAAAATAAGTTACTCCATATACACGCCAAGGGGGGACCAGTTAAGGTAGGTTAGGTAACGGTTTCTTGGCCACGTAGGCCATAACTACTAATGATCTTGAATGATGTTGAAAGCCACCGGAATACTTCATAAATTGTTCACGCATGCCACATGAAAGACATCATCTGGGAAGATGAACAAGATGGGGAAGCAATTGGCTCCGACACTTTGAGGTTGGACGTTATATAATGTATTCGTCAACTTTGTAAGTTCTCTTTTGTTTTGCAAAAGTTTAGTTTTGTAATGGGGACAACACTTTCTTTGTTTTGGTCATTGCAAACTGGTACTTACCTTGATCAGAAGGAGAAGGTCATCAAGTACAGTGACTTGTCAAGAAGGAGCTTATTCTGTTTTCAATGGCAATTCTTCAGCGGTCAATACCTTCGAGTACAAGTGGCACGTACGTATACAGTCGACATATTTTTTTACGACTTGTACAAGATTCCTGTTCCTCAAGGATGATGACATCCTTCTTGACTACTTGAATGAAGATGGGCAATCTACTGAACGTAGTTGGTATGTTTTTTGAGTAGTAGTAAACAATTAATATTTACGATGAAGTTGTTTGGCATGTTGTATATTCATTTGCCATTTTCTAAAAGTACATGCCGATGATACCGATCCTAGTAGTCAACGGAAGTGAGGGAATTGGGACAGGATGGAGCTCCTATATTCCGAATTATAGGCCAAGGGATATAGTTGCAAATGCGAGACATTTATTTTAGAGGACTGAAGATGCCACAAAGTGTTTTTTTAATGGCACGACTGTTCATGTTGTGTGACAAAATTACTGATGAGCGATACTAACGTTTATCATAACCATTATTTCCCCTCTTTCTTGCCACTTTGTCCCTCTGTTCTCGCCAACCGTTGAGCCACCCACCTCCCTCCCTCTCTCTTTCTTTGTCTCCCTCCCGGAGGCCATTGGAAAGAGGATGCATGTCGTTATCTTCCATCTATTTCGCGATGAATCCATTGTCTGGATTCTGGACCCAATGTTTTCATTTCATCACCAATGGTGATCGCAACACTGTAGTACCTATCATTCAATCTTCTGTACATAATCTATATAGAAACCATAGGCTTAATTTGTAGAATAAAGATGACATGTCACAACTGGGTTGTCGCATTGTTGGTTTCGTAGCATTTACCACACCCTTATTTTAATGGTGAGTCAATGGAAGTTATGACACCACACTCAGGAATTCAAAGCTGCCAATCCGACGAGGAACTGAACATTAAAAGGAATTTCTGGAATCAATTACAATATGGAATGATAACACCTGCAACTTTGCAGAAACCATTACAGCAGGAAACAGAGAGAATCTAGAAATTACAGCCAAAATAAACGTATATCTTTTTAGTGCGTCGACGCCTCAACAGGGACGCATGATACATTTCTGACTACACGCCGCAATCTGATTTTACATCTCACTCAAATACCCAAAAAAAAAAACCTGAATGGTAACTTAAAACTCAATCCTTAACACAAAATCTCATGTAACTTGTATCACTAAACTCAGTCTTCAAAACAGGCACTCCGGTTAGCTCTAGATAAGATAATGAATTTCGTTTCCATCTTTTAACTGAGATATTCACGAGGGAGTGTGCAAAATTCACAGTTGACCAACTACACCAAATTTCTTCACCTACTAAAATAACTGATATTTCATGTCCTCCTAGCCAGCAATACCTGTTACAAGAGAAAAAATAAACTAGTAAGTATCATGAGATGCATTCAGGACATCTACCTATCATGCTTCAGAAGGAAATGGCCTGAGATGACATTGTAGCATTTCTCGCCAAAAGATTAGACAAGCAGCTTTCAATGGGTTACAAATAGCATACATTTAACCAGAAATGCTATAAAAAGCATGGCATTGCAGACTTGTAGTCTGGAGCCTCTGGGCTAACCCTAACGTGAACTCAAGCTTCAAGATCATTTGACTGAATAGGGTATTAAACTGAAACCCTTATGCGTGAGAATGACTTTATTATCAAAAGAAGCTTTTGACAATATGCCAGTAACACATGAGCTAAGGCAAAACTATATTTGTCAAACTAATTTAGTAGTAACTGAAACACGCTCACAAGGAATGCTTGATATTTATGTCAACCTTACATTAACGTTCTTTTGTACATAAATTCCTCTAAGTTTGAAATTATAACACTCCGTGTGCCATTGGAAAGCTCTCTACAAGTACTAATATTTCAAGACTCGAGTGGCATACTAGCCTAAAAGTATGACAATTTTTCAAACCATATGCAGTTGGGAAGTCCCTGAAAAATTGAAGCACACATACTCAACTTATACCACGTAACAACATTTAAAATATTGAGAAATAGAGCTAGGCAAACCTTTTAATACAACTTTCACATCAACTTCACATTCACATGAGGCAAACTTAAAACTTCATACTCCAAGCATAAAAGCAATCCACCATTTAACACAATTTTCACGTCAACTTCAAATTCACATGAAGCAAACTTAAAATTCCATACTCTATGCATAAAAGCAATCCATCTTAGTGAGGACCCCCTTTGTGTCATAAGGGACATTTGTGAATATTATTGGAGGACACAAACAACCCTTTACATAGTAAGGGACATTTGTTAAAAAGATTCCTAACCGAGTCTATAAGGGCAGCGAAGGCCAAGCTACAGTTGGAGATCGATCCCAAGTCCCCTAAAGATGGTCGTAGATCAGGTGGCTGTAGGTCAAGACTCGGATCAATTACTCTTGCTTCTACAAAGAAAGCTCCTTCGATGATTGAAGTGGAAAGGGAGGAAGCATGGACAGTGTGAAAGTGAGAATGCTCGGAAGTTTGCTTCAATGGCACAGTTTGGGCTTTAAAACCAATATTAGAGAGAGCACTAAAAGGATTCCCGAGGCCAAGCGTTATTCATTTACTAACAATGGCCTCAGACTCAAATCTCTTGACGAGCCCCACTAGGACTTCCAAGATTCTAATAAACTTTTTTCATTTGTGGGAACACTGCTCAGGTAAGCTAATCCCACCACTCTAATCAGAACCTCATCACCATATTGGAAAAGCATTGGCTATTGACAGGTCTGGGTATGAGGGATAGCTACGGCTAAAGTGTCTCTCTTTATCACAGCATTCAAGTCAGTTGACACAATACTACATTAGCTGATCACTTTTCAGTCCAAAGCAAACAAATACTTTGGTTGTTTGTCATTTAGGAAAGCTCGCCATGCTCCACCTTAGCAAGTGTGATTCCTTGGCTGTCAAAACTAAATTTGATGTTCTTATCTGGAGTTTTTTATGAAACCATGACAACTTTTGTACCCAAAAGAATAGTGAAAAGAAGAGAAGAGAAAGGAAGAATATTGAAGAAACTAAATTTCATGATACTTCTGTACCCAAAAGAATAGTGAAAAGAAGGGAAGAAACCTTGTATCCTAAGAAGTTGCATGTCGGCATGATAATAAATTTGTCACTTTTATCAGTTTCAAGTATAGAAGAACAATAAAATCATAGGTTCAAGTATAGAAGAACATGAAAATTATGTAATTGAGCTTCAATTCAACCTAACCCTAACCTTCTTCCTTTTCTTCTTCTTCCACCGTCTACGTAAGTAATTATCATTCATCCCTTCCAACTATCTGACATCATTCCCAACCCTCATAGCCAAGGACATGCACTTACCAACATAACCTAAAGCATCAACGTAATCTTTCTCTATAATCTGTTCCCCTTTCTTTTCCTCCCCCGTTTACCATGGATATTCTTTTCTTTTTATAGTCACTGTTAAGAGTCATACCACAGTTCCTTATAATTCATATTACATTTTACAATACAATAAAACTACTGAAATATTAATGTTAAAAGGGTGGAGAGTTCCTACTATTCTGCCTAGCCTTCTTTCAAGAAACATGTTCACCTCTTGCACATATGCTCATTGAAACATTACTGTTGGCCACCCTTCAACCCACCACAGCAAAGCTCTTTCACCCCTGCACCTCATATTAAATCAATGTATTCTTTTTCCACGTTCCACAAACCATTCAGTTAATAACCCAATCATATAATTAGTCCCAGTGAAGGACCACTTCTCATAACTCAGTTTTGGGGTTCTTTCTCTCGAAGCAAATCAAGTAAATCGAAAGCTAGAAAATCAGACATTATTCTAGCTATATGAGTGAAACAAAATGAAAAGAAAATAATCTCCATCCGCTCATGACCCATGAACACCAAATGTTTAACACAACTTTTTTTTCCCTGCCCCTAATAAGAACATCATTCTAAACGGCATAAAATTATGACTTCCAATCCCAAAACACATCATAGAGATTACTCACACTTTTTCCCCTTACTGAGGCTGCACATAGCTTCCAAACCGACGTATGTGACGATATGTAAACAAAAAACTGAATAATGAAAACCATTTCTTTTTATCACAACTAGAGGTATAATTCAATACTTCTCAATCCAATTCCTAAAGGCTACAGGTATTCCTTCCTACCTCTGTCACCACATAATGACAATTTTTAACAAAATCCAACTACTAATTGAAACTATCATCCGTGTCATTTATATAGAGAGACAGAGTAATCCGTTGCACAACCCATAAACAGGGATCATCTAACAGGGGAAACACAATAGAGTGATTAAAGGGATCAATTAGACCGAAGCATGAGGGAAAGTTTCAACCTAAAAATGGTCCCAAATAATAGTAAGTACGTGAGATAAAATTGAAGTTATGTAGGTCAAGAACTCTTTACCTTGGACGAGAATGGAAGTCGAGGAAGCGCTGCCACAAACCCACTGAATAGCACTTCTTTATCGTCGTTAGTTGGAGGAATCAACGGAGCAACGAGATGGAGGGAGAGAGCAACACACACACACACGCACACAGAGGGGTTTCTCTGGTCGTCGGAGAGGAGGAGAGAGGGAACAACGCACTAAGAGAGAGAGAGAGAGAGGCGCTAGGGTTACAGAGTGATTTGGGTGGGATTGGGAGGGTTTCACACGTTTTGGGTGGGAGATAAAAGGGGAACGACGTCGTGTAAGGAGAAGGGATATTTGTGTCCATGTCTGTTTTGGATTCCATGTATTGGGAAATACTTTTGTCCTTCCCATGCATTTTGAATTCCTAAAAACTTCTCCATCACCTGGGCAATATTTGCCCCACTGTCCACTGATTGGCAATTTTCCCTATTTTCTAGGGAAAATTACCGGACAGAGGCGTGGACCAGACTTATTTACCATCTGATGGTCTCCACTCTCCAAATCACCACTCTAATGACACAAGGAAAAATATTCACCAAGACATGGTGTGTCAAGTTGAATTGACAATTATACCCTCCTTTTTATACCAGTAAAAAGCCCAAGCCCTAATCCTCAATCGCTCCCAAATCCCTCCTCCTCATCGACGATGGACTCTCCTCTCTCTCTCTCTCTCTCTCTCTCTCTCTCTCTCTCTCTCTGTGCAACGATTCCTTCCTGATCGATCTCTCCCTCATAGATCTCGTCTTTACTGATGGAATATATATGTTGATATACACATCCTTGTGTAAACCTACCCATGGTTAGGGTTCCTCCTCTCCCCAAGCAAGACCAGAAGTCTTCGACAACCTTATCATATACGATGTAATCTTCCCACAAACAACCCTTCACGACAGAGAAGAATTTGTCGCTGTGAATCGAAACTAGGGTTTAACCCTACCTCTTCAACGCTCAACATCTCTCTGAAGGATTTTTCCAATTTTTGAGGTACGGATAGATGTCTAGTTCTCGTGTATTTTCGTAGGTCTCAGTATGAACCCTTGGCACTTTGGGCTCGTAGATTCCTTGTTTGATTTGTACTAGGTTTGTAGTTGGAAAGTTCCAACATTTTTGGGGATCTGCACTCTTAACTTGAGATGAGAACTGAGAATTGCTTGTTTGAAGGCATACCACTTCCAATTCATGCTTTATAATACCAATGAACTAGAGGTGGGTGCAGACGCCACCCGTGAGCAAAATCTTCATTGTTAAAGCACCCAATAGTGCATGATGCTTGGAAAATAAAAAGAGAAGCAAATCTAAAACATATGTAATTACTAATGTATATGCGCCCGAATATAGGCTAGACTGAATCATGGAAAATTGTTAGGGCATCAAAGTTCCTAACAGCCACGAAATTGCCATGTATTTTTTTTTATAAATCTTTTCAGGAAAATGGAGAGGAATCTGGGTGTGTTGATGAATAATGGTAATCCATGTATTCATTAATGATAATGGTGTGTTGATGAGCTATAATTTGTCTTTCAGGATGGGGTAATGAATCTTTCACTAATAGTCTGGTGTAATTACTCATCCTCCATGCCCTACCATGTTCTTGCACTACAACAAATAGAGCTTTCAATAGCAGAAGCTATTCACGCCCCGGTCTCTAGTTGAACTAAAATCTGTATCCCCATGTTAGCCAAAAATTTTTTATCATTTCTGATTTGCAAGAACTCAATGCAAAACACAAATGATAAGAGTAAAACCAATTGCTTTCGAGTATGAATTGAAATAGGAGAAGTTAAGAAAACTTACGGACTTATTATAATATGAAACACTTCATTTAGAACAAATCAGTATTGCCATTTTATATAGAGAGTTAATTGATACTTTTTCTTTTGTTTCTTGTTGTTTAGACATGTGAGCTACTGTAGGTACTGAACTGCTTGGGATTGTGTTTGCCTTAAGTCAATTGTGAAGAAGCTTGGCTTGGTTCAGTTTTCCTTTCATTCTCTTTCCACAAGAAGAAAGTAGTATTTTCAATGTGCGAGGTAATGAGGTATACTCTTTTTTTAACCACTCTCATTACTTGTTGACTACACCTATTACAAAAGATGGACATCCTCTATTCTAAATCTGTAGTTATATAATGTATTAGGGGGTGGTGAGAGCAATTTGTATGGAACTAAAGGTCCATTATATTACTTCAATAAGGGATTTAATAATTTCAACTTCTGCTTCATTCTTGCACTGTTGTTCATTGGAGTCCTTCCCGTTGCGAGGAAGAAGTATGCTCCAAACTTGTTTCTTGTCGTCTCTCCTATCTATATTTGGCTGGTACTTATGTCTTTGCATCCTCACAAAGAGGAAAGGTTGGACTTATTCCTTCCCTCTTTATATTTTCCTACAGTATTGTTCATGTCTAGTGTTAGGGATATTGATTACTACCTTTTGTCATTGTCTGGCATGAATTCCAGTGCATGTCTCTGCAGCTTATTGGAAATATTTTTCCAATTAATCAGAAAATTGGTTCCCCTCTCTCTCTCTCTCTCTCTCTCTCTCTCTCTCTCTCTCTCTCTATTATACTTCTTGTTGTCTGACTTGTTCTACCACTCTCTAATAACCATTGAACCCAAGGCAGTCCTTTCCCCAGTTTTATCATTAGATGTGATTGCCTATTGCAGAATTTATTGGGCTACTTTATGTAATCAATGTTTATATTTGATGGTGTTGATGAGAGACATCCAGAATGATTTGTTCTCTTCTATCCATGAAATTTTTGCATGATTTTACCATGACATTTTTGGCATGATTTCCCTAGATCATCTTTTTGGTTTCACGGCAATATGCTCTCTCACTCAATGGATTTTAAATCTCTTGTAATGCCAAACTTTGTTCAATTTCTAGGTACCCATATCCTGCTACAAGTAGAAATGGAAGATTGAAACATGTCTGTACTAGTAGGAGTGTAGGATTCATAAGTACCCGAGCTTGTTTTTAATTTTCTTAGTTGTTTTGTTTTGCCCTTCGTCTTATGGTTTCTTGTAAATTGTAGATACCTGTTTGAGCAAACCACGTGGATCAAACAACATACTGTAATGTTTTGATTTCCCTGCTTAGCCACACACCTTTGTGAGGGTTATTTATTGAACTTCCCTTTAACAGCTTATATGTAAGTAATGAGCAATTTTTTGTAGGTAATTTTGCGTATGTTTAAGTTGTGTATATATTTTATTGATGATTTCAAGTTAAGAACTATCTATCTTCTTTTACACTTCTAGATTGTAAGAACCTTACTTAATGGATGGTGGATAGGGGAAGTCCATGAAAATTCATGCCGGTATGGTCTAAGTGTGTTCTGCTTCATATCTCTTTCAAGTTGGAAGTGAGAGTTACAGAAGTTATATACGTAGATGAAGATTTGTGCCTTGTTCTGTCAGCTTATTTTATACCTATTGATCCAAAAACTATCAAAAAAGTTTACTTAATCCTCCAACTATTGAATCAGATTCTATGTTGTCCTTTCTAAGTTCTGTTAAGTTTGTAAACGGAATAAACCCACGTAAGCAACACTGGACTAATAGCAGAGCCATGATATGGTCTGTTTTTTTGTAACTAATAGCAGAACCATAATGTGGTCTGTTTTTTTTTAACTAATAGCAGTTGAATCTGCACCTGACCTAATCTGTGGGAATCTGTCTTGTTCAGTTTAATGTGAATCTGCATTTCCATTTTCAGCTCAGTTTAGTAACTGTTACGAATGTGGTGCTGCTGCTGCAGTTTTTTTGCTTTCATGACGTCAGTTCAGTTAAGTTTGTACTTGAGATGAATGTGTATCTTTTGTGACTTGAGATGAAGCATCATTTCAGTTTCTGCACTCAGTTTTGAGTCTGTTCTAAGTCACAGTTTATACACAGTTGCCACATATCAGTATGCACTTAGTTTTCAATTTTGAGTCTGTTTAACACTCAGTTTTGGGTTCACATTTGCATAGAATCAAAGAGAAAAGGAGCTATAAGACTGTTCTCATCCTTTCGGGTTCACATTTTGCACAAAACAAATACACTCTATAGCTCTAGAATTTGTTGCATTTGGGTTCAAAGGAAGGGAGGGAGGTATGGGGAGGGATGGAAGTCAGGGGAAATAGGGTGCTCATTAATGGTGGTGGTGTTCTCTATTTTTTTCTGTTTTGTTACGGGAAGGGATGGTGCCAATTCTAGGATTGAGGGGAATGACATTTCTGCCTTTACATTGGTGGTGGAGTGGGTTTTTCCGTTTACAAACTTAACAGAAGTTAGAAAGAAGGACAACATAGAATCTGATTCAATAGTTGGAGGACTAAGTACACTTTTTTTATGGTTTGTAACTTTTGGTATGTTGTACTAAAGGCACCTCCCAGGATCTTTTGGTTTGTCTTTTTTTGTTCGTATCTTGCCATCGTGCGTGTGTAACTTTAATTTGTTGTTCATATTGTATTTGGATATTCGTTAATTTAATTTCTTGTTCCTGCTATGTTACTGAACATAGTTTTTTTTTTTTAACTTGGTTCTTTTATGTATTCAGTAACATGTATATCCAGCTGGGGTACTTGTCCAAGAAGTTGACAGGCTATGAAAGGGTAAAGCAAAAAAGAATGGAACAAAGGGTACCATGTTGGAGGGCAGAAAAATACGTTTTGTTTATAGATAAACTGTTGGAATATGGTATCCTATTGCTAGAAATAGAGAGATTTTGTTACTTCAATTTGCTGAAACTGTGAAGTAAAGGTCTTCAGTTCATTTAGTGTCTCTAGTTTCTTTATTGAATTAGAACCCGGAAACTAATTTTAAGTGTTATCTTCTAAGTCTCTTTCTTGTATTGTATGTAGGTCGATTGGTTGAAATAGAAGATCGATAATTCATCACTTTTTGCTCGAGATGGAGATTATGATCTTGCTAGTGTTGGACATTGAATCTCAATTGAAGTTTTCGCATTGATGTCTCCTCTCTTTTTTTGTAGAGCCTCAATGCTCCTTTTTTGTATGAAGACATATAGCTGGGCAACTTTCCTCCTTGCAAATGTTGTTAGCAAATGAAGGCTATAGCTAGCTAGCTACTTATATTTATACTTAAGTGATGTTAGATGAAGTCTCCTACTGTATGGTTTTGTATGGAACAATGTGTGAATATATGGGAGCTTCTTTATGGCAATTAATTCAACTCGATGGTTGGTTTTGGTTGTTCTTTTCAGAGCTTTGCATAGGATGCGATGAATGCTTGCAATTGTATATATGAAGAAGTTGACAGGTTATAGCGGGTATAAACGCTATGGAATGTCCAAATTTTATTAGTGTAGTTACTTATTCATAGCAGTTTTTGAATGTTATGAAAGGTCTTTTATTTATAGCAGTCTTTGAACGCTATGGAAGGTCCAGTATCTATAACAGCAGGGGTTAGTACAACACCCATCTAAACGCTATGTTTAACTTTTTATAGCGTTCTTTGCTTGGTGTGGAATATGTTAACAATAGTGGACAATGAACGCTATTGAAAGAAAGGACTTTTAATTGCATCGGCTAATAAGGCGTCCTTCGGAACGCTATGTATATCATTCTATAGCGGTTTTGGCACGCCATGAAAGGACTTATTTGTTGTAGTGAATGCTATAATGAGTAGTTAAAGTTGCAATCCTTTATTTTTGGTTTATGAGATTACTGGGTTTGTGCTTAGTTGTTTTTGTTTTTAATCAAACTTGTTAAATTGTTAAGTGTAGAGAAACAATAGGTTTAGAAATTTGTTTGAAGATAAGAGCCTTTTTGGATTGGAGTAATTTATTTAAATGGGTGTTTTGAGAAAAAAAAAATTTGATTTTGGACTTGGCCTTGAAACAACCTCCACCTAACTTTGAACGCTTACCACTTGTCAAAAAATATGACGTGCTCTTTATACAATAAACATGTGGTCTAAATAGACATAGGGTGTAGTCTTTTAGTAATATAGACTTGGTCTTGCTCTTGAAAGAACCACTTACTTTTCACGCTTATCACTTGCCCAAAAATATGACGTGCTCTTTATACAATAAACATGTGGTCCATACAGACATAGGGTGTAGTCTTTTACTAATATGGACTTGGTCTTGAAACAACCTCCACCTAACTTTGAACGCTTACCACTTGTCAAAAAATATGGTGTGCTCTTTATACAATAAACATGTGGTCCATATAGACATAGGGTGTAGTCTTTTAGTAATATAGATTTGGTCTTGATCTTGAAAGAACCACCTACTTTCCATGCTTACCACTTGTCCAAAAATATGACGTGCTCTTTATACAATAAACGTGTGGTCCATAGAGACATAGGGTGTAGTTTTTTACCAATATGGACTTGGTCTTGAAACAACCTCCACCTAACTTTGAACGCTTACCACTTGCCAAAAAACCAAAAAAATATGACGTGCTCTTTATACAATAAACATGTGGTCCATATAGACATAGGGTGTAGTCTTTTAGTAATATAGACTTGGTCTTGATCTTGAAAGAACCACCAACTTTTCACACTTATCACTTGCCCAAAAATATGACGTGCTCTTTATACAATAAACATGTGGTCCATACAGACATAGGGTGTAGTCTTTTAGTAATATAGACTTGGTCTTGATCTTGAAAGAACCACCAACTTTCCACGCTTATCACTTGCCAAAAAATATGACGTGCTCTTTATACAATAAACATGTGGTCCATACAGACATAGGGTGTAGTCTTTTACCAATATGGACTTGGTCTTGAAACAACCTCCACCTAACTTTGAACGCTTACCACTTGTCAAAAAACCAAAAAAATATGATGTGCTCTTTATACAATAAACATGTGGTCCATGTAGACATAGGGTGTAGTCTTTTAGTAATATAGACTTGGTCTTGATTTTGAAAGAACCACCAACTTTCCATGCTTATCACTTGCCCAAAAATATGACGTGCTCTTTATACAATAAACATGTGGTCCATACAGACATAGGGTGTAGTCTTTTATCAATATGGACTTGGTCTTGAAACAACCTCCACCTAACTTTGAACGCTTACCACTTGCCAAAAAACCAAAAAAATATGGCGTGCTCTTTATACAATAAACATGTGGTCCATATAGACATAGGGTGTAGTCATTTAGTAATATAGACTTGGTCTTGCTCTTGAAAGAACCACCTACTTTCCATGCTTACCACTTGTCCAAAAATATGACGTGCTCTTTATACAATAAACATGTGGTCCATACAGACATAGGGTGTAGTCTTTTACCAATATGGACTTGGTCTTGAAACAACCTCCACCTAACTTTGAACGCTTACCACTTGCCAAAAAACCAAAAAAATATGACGTGCTCTTTATACAATAAACATGTGGTCCATATAGACATAGAGTGTAGTCTTTTAGTAATATAGACTTGGTCTTGGTCTTGAAAAAACCACCAACTTTCCACGCTTATCACTTGCCCAAAAATATGACGTGCTCTTTATACAATAAACATGTGGTCCATACAGATATAGGGTGTAGTCTTTTACCAATATGGACTTGGTCTTGAAATAACCTCCACCTAAATTTGAACACTTACCACTTGCCAAAAAATATGACTTGCTCTTTATACAATAAACATGTAGTCTGTAAAACAACTCCATCAAAAGATCCTATGCGATCCTAATTGAAAGCAATAGAATGTGACATATCAATTGTGAAGTTATTTTTTTGTTTTGTCTTATGAGGATGTTGATTTCACCCTAACTGTGTTTAGGTGCATATATTCCTCTCGTCTTTCTGTCTAACAACAGAAATTGCCTTCCATTTTGCATTGTATTGTTCAGTGGGATGCTCCGTAGATTTGTAGCGGTTGCCCTTTTTTGGTGAAATGGAATTTACTTACAAAAATCATCTTATCTTTCCCTTTTTGTGTTCTTCCAAGTTGTCCATATTGCGTATATTGTGTCCTGTGCTTTGTGTCCTTGAAAGCCGTCCATATCCCTTTTTGCTTGTTGGTCTTGTAATTACCTTTAATGAGGTAGATGGTATCGAGATTTTTGTTTCAAGTTTACTTCTTTGATGATACGCATTCTACTTTAATTCATAAAATTGCACCACTTTAGTTGTTGTTCCTGATAGGTCCTTTTTTTATTAATGGAAATGGACATAGACCTGGTAAAATGTCAAAACAAATCACAAAGGTAGGTTTTGGAAAAATTTCGGCAAACTCTTCCTAATTTTTTATCCTAGTCTGACGTCTCGCGCCTCATTCAGTACAATAATAACCACAACAGGAACAACATCATGTTATGCACAAGCTCATGCCGGACATTTCACATTCTCTATAACCATTCACAAGCCACATTCATAGCCAAAATCCATTGGTAAATTATCCATTCAAGACAAAGTTAGGTTTCGCATCACAATTATATAAACTTTCACAATTCAATTATATAAAACTTGATACTACAACTTGATATTTCAATAAATTACAACTTGATATTCCAAATTACAACAAATTGATCATTTTTGTTGGTCTTTGATTGACTTGAATAGCTTCAATCTTTTTTACTGCCTTTTCGAGTTTTCCAAACACCTCACGAGAAAGACTAGACTTATAGCATAAAGAAAGAAGCAAGGCCACTAGATTTGCTTTCCTCTGCTCCACTACTTTCATGTTTCTACATTCCCCGCAGAAGCACCTTGCTCAAAAACAGCATGATCAACCCCGTACATTTCCTGCTGCAAAAACAGCATGATCATAACCTTGCTCACTAGAAGTTGTATTATGAAACATTGTAGCCCCAAAATTTTCCTACTTTTGGCAAACTGCTGCAGCCCGTAGTAATTCACTTTGAATTACATAGGAGTCTCAGAACTAATACAATCTCCAACAATTTTTGAAAAAGCAAACAAATGCACCAAAAGGAAGTAACAAAAGTTGAAAAAAAGGAGAAATAATAACATGGCCAACCAACACATAATCAACATATTTCACGCTACTGCAAAAACAAACAACTAAGCGTATTTGGGTCTTCCAAGAGGCTCCTTTTGGGTCAGCTTAAGAGTTTTTCTCATAAGTCATATGGGTCCAAGAATAATTGGTATTAGGTTACAACAGTAATATATGAAAAAGTTCAGCTTAATAAGAAACATGCTACTCTTCAAAATACTGAAATGACCAGGTGACAAAGAACTCTTACCAATTAGAAGACATCAATTTGGCTCTCTTTTTGCTTGAGGAAACTCATCATTCTCTTTTTCTACAAACTGAAATGAGCAAGTGACAAAAGTATGCTCCAAATTCAGCGAAGAATTTTTCTTCTAGAATTTATGCAATCATATATGCTAACGTCAAAAAATATAGATCAATGTACAATAGGAGAAGTTATCCAATTTATTTTTCCATTTAGTGCCGCGTCGACGCATTCATAGATTTGCTCCAAGATTTTTAAAATTATCTTCATTTTTTCCCTTTGTCATGACATGATCCTTTGGATTTCCATTTGTTCAATAAAAGTAACATGGTAAATAAGAATCAATCTTCAAATCAAACACTAAGGTCTAGTTTAGTAGTTTTCACATTGTCTAGCTAATATAAGAATATTAGGCATAGGGATAAGAATATTGGCAGCAAACCTTGGCCAATCATACAATTGTAGCAAGCTAAGCTACCTTCTCCCTCTCAAGGATAAGACAGATTTCTTCATAGTAGTTTCCTTAATTCTTGAAGAAACAATCTACAGATAATCCAAAAATGACTAAACTCTAGAAGATTACGGAGTACCTAATTACAAAGTTTTAGTTGGTACGTTTTAGGGTTGAATGAAGAAATTTAGGGTTAACAAAATAACATGGGTTTACAGTTAACAAAATACTCCATTAGCTATTTTCCATACCATTATCCCTCCCATTCTCCTGTTCTCTCTACTTTTATCCCAACCATAATCCTTTCTTTTCTTTTCCCTCCTGGTCTCTTTTCTTTTCTCACCAATTCCGCCAAATGGACAGTAAATAAAGTTGGGCATAAACCTAAAGTATACATTAATCATAACTTCTAGCTCGTGGTAGTCAAATTAATAGAATTGTAGATGCTGAGGATCTATAAATTTATACGGAATTGCGGCGATAAAACTAAAATGCAAAGGTTTGTTGAATTTCAGAGCACAAAATCAACAGCAATATTGAAACATAAAAAGCAATGGCGGTAGTACAAAAGAGTGGACGGCGACGAATTGGGGATACAATTTCTGATGGGTGGTGGAATGAGGAAGCAACTTACCTGACGACGATGAATTTGGGATACAAGTTCTGATGATGTGTGAACGATTGATGGTCTCGAGCTACCATCTCCAGCAAAACAAGGGAGCCGATTACGGGATGGAAGATGGGGAGCAAGGTTGGTCGCCGGAGGTAGGGGCAATTCTTGCGAGGAGGGGGAGAACAGAGGAGAAGAAAGGGGGAGCAAACCCTAGAGAGAGAGAGGGGAGGAAGGAGTTTACGTTCCAGTGGAGAGAAGAAGGGAGAAAGGAAATTAAGGGTTTTGAGGAGCTAAATGACGTCCTTTTAGTAGAAGGGTAGGATGGTCCATTCAAAACATGGTTACCATGTATTTGTGATTAAAATAGGAGATACCATGTATTGGTGATTTGGAAACTCAAGACCATTGAAGTGGTAAATAAGTGTGGTCCACGCCTCTTTTCGGTAATTTTCTCTATTTTCTATTTAAAACAAAAAAAGAAAAACCCACGTTTTGCACAGCCCTAGCCCACGACTTCCTATATTTTCTATTTCAAAAAAAACCACCCACGTTTTGCACAGCTACTCCTCCAATTCGGCTCCGGCATCCATCTCTCTCTCTCTCTCTCTCTCTCTCTCCATTCCTCAACCGCCACCACCCCACGCCTCTCCCCCACACCCCTACCTCTCACTCTCTCATGGCCTATGAACCCCCGCCTCACTCCTCCTTCAAACTTTCACAGATTCACTCCTCCTTCAAACTTTCACAGATTGACTTCGCCGCCAACCACCGTCCCACCCCCCGCTCTTGACAGAACCGTACCACCCCCGCCCTTGACAGAAAAGTAGGACTACTCCTCCTTCACTCATTTACTCTCTCAAGCAACGGCAGATCAAGAGGACTGTGGGTGATGCTAATTTCGTGCTTCGGTGTACGAGGTATCCGAGTATCTTCACAACAAAATGTTGAGGTCAGTGGGTCTCTATTGTTTCTTTGTTCATTTAGCTTTGTTTGAAACGAAAAAAAAGAAATGGGTTTGCTTAGTTTTGTAAAATAGAAAATGGGTTAGTGTCAGAATCAAGAATTGGGTGGATATGATGGTTGTTTGAGTTAAATTAATGTGTGTGTGTGTGTGTTTTTTGCGTTTGATTTGATTCTGGGCATGGGTTTGGCATTTGGTTTATGAAACCAATTAGTTGATTTCCTCTTCGCTAAGTTCGACAGAATTGATAGATTGGACCCCAACTCCATTTTCCGCCATTCTGTTTTGTCCCGAGCACAAAAAAATGCAGAACTGGGTCATGGATCCTTCTTTCAAAATTTGGTTGTAATTTTGTTCGTTTAACTCTTATTGATGTTTGAATGGCGTAATTTTTTCATGTATAATAGAATGCTCACATCCCAATTTCAGTTGGTAATTGGATTCGTGTACTTAACATGACAATTTCCCTTTTTCGATTTCATGGTTTAGTTTTGAATTTTTTGCTGGGTAAGCCATAAATGGTCCGTTACCGCCCATAATTGTACAACTTTAATAAATTGACCATAGCTATCGCATGAAGTTAATTGATGATCACAGGCCTTCAGGGATTCTTGAATTCAACCAAGTAAGTTGATCCAAGAGAATTGATAGATTGAACCCAAAAATATTTTACTGGGTTTTTGTTTTTTTTTTCAATTTAGAATCTAATTTAGTAAGGTTAATTTTTGAAATTTTGATAGGCTTATTGGGTCAGTAAAATAGACAAACTGAAAAAATTGACAGCGATAAATTTAAACTAACATGTTACATGTATGATATTGAGTCAGTTTTTGTAAGATATTGATTCTCATGACTTTACTAACCTTACAAGTTAGCTTGGCTCATTTTGACCTGGGTCAGTTTATCTTAATAGGCTTATTGGGTGTTCGATTGGCTTTCAAATAAATTTTATGTACTAAAACCTTAAGGTCAATTTATATACATGGTCTTTACCACAGGGTCGATGTGCATAGAATGGGAGGAGAGAGAATTAGCCCACGTTCTGCGTTTCAGTCGGTCACTCCTGCGTAAAATTGACCTCTCGCCTCCGAACTCGGTCAAAACCTTAAACCTGCCAAAACCAATTACTGATATATGATACCTCTAGGCTTGATGGGATGAAAAAAAAAAAAAAAAAAGTAACATCACAACAACAACAAAATTGCAAAGCACACAAATTTTCCTTGAAAAAAATAAGGTAGGTTTGCCCAAGTATTTGGTTGACTGAACATTGCTATATTTACCCCAAGTCTATTCACTATAAAAAAAAGAAAACAAAAAAGTTGAAAGCTAAATCACGGATTTCTCAATCTGTAAATGTACCAAGTACCCAAGGAAAATGCTGTAAGCTACGTTGTGGCAACCTAGGGTTATTGAGGCAGAAAAGAGCTTGAACCTTTTTATATCTCTGTGTGCATCAGATTAATTAAGAAAACAAATGAGAACATAAATATTGAGAGGAGATTAAAACATAAACTAAACACGGAAAGCATAAATTACAAACAAAGACAAACAACTTTAAATGAGTTGACATATTCAAGTGTTCAGTTATGGAGTGGGGACTCGGGGGAGAGGGTGCAGGCCATCGGGGTGGGGGTGGAAATTAAAGCACGTGTTTTGCAGTTGGTTTTCAACATGTTCGTTCAATTAAGAAAATTCCACAATTCTGAAAAATTAAAAATAGTCATTTGGAGACTTCTCAAACAACACTACATTTGTATACGGGGTAAAAAAAAAATGACATTGGTTTTTTTTCTTTTTTTAACAGAATGGCGGAAAATGGAGTTGGCCGGGGTCCCGTCGAACTCAGCAAAGAGGAAATCAATTTACTTGGTTAAATTCAAGAGTTGTTTCTTTAATTGTCACCGTATAGTTTGAATACCAGTAATTGTGTTTAATATTCACATGCTACCATTATGTTTTTTTAATAAACTAGCGTTCAACCCTTTCTATGCACGGGTAAAACTAATCCGTTCTAGCGTTGTGCCCGTTCGAATCTACTTTTATTAATTGTTCTGTGCATCGAACGGGCACAACGCTAAAACGGGTTAGTTTTGCCCGTGCATAGAACGGGTTGAACGCTAGTAACTCACTAGGGGAAAGTGGCACAAATCACTACGTGCAGATTATGTAACATTATGTCTCAAAATGTTTCATCAGCCGAAGGTAACTAACTAACTCTGACAATAAATATGAGAGAGAGACTTTTCCAATTAGTTAATCTGCGTTTTATCCAAGCTTGCCGAACAATAATGCTACCCACACATATATCACACACAGATTCTTCACAGACGCGCTGATGTGGCAAAAAACGGCCCCACTCCCACTCTCTCTCCCCTCTTGTTTTGGTTTGAGGGCCACAAACAATTTTGCTCCCAAAATTTCCCCCACACCCATATCTGCACCACGCCTCCACCACACCACGAACCAGCACCCGCCGCTACCAACAACCGCCGACCACCATAGACGCAACCAATTGCTATCCACCACCTATTAAACTGATAAATTTTCCAAACTTTAGACGCACGTGATGGCAGCGGAAGTCGGATAATAGATTGTCATTCCAGTGTCCGATGATCCGTGTTGGACGATCGTAATAGTTGCAAGAGATGGCGCCCGACGATGGCAAAATTAACGGCTAATGGAAGGAAAACGTTTTGGGTAAACCCACCTTGGGGAAGAAACATTGCAAGATGTGATTTGGATGGAGATGGTGTTTTTGTTCTCTCTCTTTTTTTTTGGGTCAATCGGGAGGTTTTTCCTAATCCATTTTGGCTGTTGTTTTTTTCTGTTTATTTTAGTTTCTTTTCAACCTTTTATTATAAACAGCTTATGAACAATCTGGATTTTGCGCAACAGCAGAGGGTCATGTAAATTTTGACATTTCTTTGCTCTATAGGAGTCGTCTTTGCCCCTTTTTTCTTTTGAAGAGAGAAGAAATCAAGAATTCCAAGAGCGGCGTATAGGAGTCTGGGAGAAGAGGGTGGCTTTGGTGCTGGTCGGTGGCGTCCGTTTGTGTTTAGTCAGGCGACGGCGGCGGTGGTGAACTGTGTTTTGGTTTTTGGAATTCTGTGCACCATAAACACACTTGTGAAAAATCTTAGGGGTGCATCTGGTGCTCGTAGGCGGTGGATGGCTCATGGCGGTCGGTTGCGTTTCCGGTGGGTGGCTGGGTGCTGGTGTGTGGTGACTGGTGAGGACTGAGGTGGAGAAGAAGAAATGGGTTTCGTGAAAATTGAATTTCTTCCGCCCAAAACGAGAGAGAGAGAGAGAGAGAGAGAGAGAGAGAGAGAGTGGGCCCGTTTTTTGCCACATCATTGTATCTGTGAAGAATCTGTGTGTGATGTCTGTGTGGATAGCATTATTGCTTTCCGAATTGGTTTAATGTTCCACTTTCCTAAAAAGTTCTTTGTTTTCAAACGGAGGTAATTTCAAGCCAAAAAATCATGTGTTTACGTAAATAATTTTCCTACCAATATAGATCTTGTTTGATAGATCTCATCGCGATCTTTTAAACGGTGCAAAAAAAAATAAAAAATTATTTTTCGTTTTCATTATATTTGAGTTTGAAAATTAAAGAAAAAGAACTTCTAAAAAAAGAAGGGAAACTGGAACGGCCCCTAAACCGCAAAAGAAGTTATGGAAACTATGAGGAAGTTTGTGCACAGTAGGGTATCGCTACACCTTGTATCATCCATGTTGCAAAATACCATAGCAATTCCTGTGGTCCTCGAGAAAAGAGACAGGTATTCCAACTTGAAGCAGATACAGAATACAAAAAAAATGCTCTCTGCGTAGAAGTATCGTCAACTATGAGACACAACACGTTTTGGAAGGTAAGAATAGTGGCTGATAAAAAGAATAATATTACAAATCAAATGTTATGTCCAAGAAAGCACAAATACAACTCATGGCAGGTTTAATCTCATTGATATCATTCATATCAACACTGATCCAAAGAAGCCAAAAATGTACAAACCCTATCTTAACCTGTTTTCATTTCCTATACTTGTTCCATTTCTGCCCCCTATTTCGCCGTATCTTACATCCCAGAGGATGTCCGGTTTATCCTCTGAGCACCCAATTTTGTGGCGGCAGGTTTAGCCCCATGTCCTCGCCCAGCTGACAATGGCTTGGCCCTTGTGGTGGGTTGAGGAGCAGCAATAGCAGCCCATGGGTCATCGTCATCAACTTTCTCACTTGGTTTCAAGTTCAAAGGTTTTGACGTCGATTTTGGAGGAGGGGCAGCTATCGAACCCCACAAGTCATCGTCCTCGTTTTTGGTTATCTTCACCGTGTTCTTGGCTTGCAAACTTGTACCTGAGCAAACAGCAAATTCTCCTATTACATCATGCACAATGAGTTCACAAAGGAATGTTCACTAGACCAAAGTACCACCCTTCGTGGAATGACATATATATTCGATGTGTTAATTCTCCAAGCCCAATCATCTAAATGATTCTGACCTGCCTATTAGCTCTATAAGCACATAGGTAATAGGCATGCTTCCTTTGGTAAAATAGGGAGAGAAAAAATACCTATGAACAAGGAAACTATATTTAATGCACTAAAGCAGGGACAAAAGGAACATCATTTCACTCTAGATGGTTGGTTGTTTGGTGCATGAGGAAAATAAATTACTTAATTCTATATTCCATCCAAGAACAATATAGGAAGTACGCCTTTTTAACTTCCTGCCTTTTGTTCTCTTTGGTTGGAAGCCTATAGTGATTTACTTCCCCCTCCAACTTTCTTAAACAGATGAATAAACACTCTATCAAAAGGTTTATGATTACACCCTAAACACCACAATTTAGCATAGACCAGAGAGAAAGTTAAACTCATAGAAACCAGAGTGGTTAATTTACCTTCCTGGATTATGCCTATATAAACTATTGGATTCCTGGATTACACTGGCTAGTTACGGGAAAAACTGCGCTTAGCTATTATACAAAATGCATATCAATGTAACTATACTAGCTTGAAATTAGTTGATTCATCTAAAACCAGTAAACCAATTATCTACATGTAAATATATCCTTGCTCTGTGTCTCTGATTGTGTTTGATTCCAATTTTTAATCTAGGACTCTCATATGGGGGATATGGTCAAAGTAATCCGGCATGAACTGTCACTTTGTCTGATTAAAGTTTGGGCTGGCAAATTATCCCACCAAGAATAAGTCCAATAGATTCTTTTTACCTTGCAATTTTGGCTGTGAGACAGGCCGCTTCTGAGCTGCTTGGATGTTCGCAAGGGCTGGAGATGGCTTTGGCTCCTCAAGTGGTTCGATATCATCCCACCCATCTTTTTCATTTCCATTCTCTTCATGAAGACCATTTTCAAGTTCTCCCCAGCCATCAGTTGATGAAGGGGATACTGGAGCAGGTTGATCTGCTATATCCTCACTGGAACTTATGCGGACTGGCATTATATTAGAACTGTCCATCACTGCAGTCGTCACAAGAAATTGACACCAAAGAAAACATAATATAAGTGTGTGCAGACAGGAATAGAGACATAGCTTTTGTAGATAATGCACATGTAAAACAACTTCATATCCACGTCGTTGCAGGCGTAGATAAGACAATGCAGGCTATGCCTTTCCATTCTTATCAAGCAGTGTACGAGATCCCCTTTGTCTGACAGTTGTGCTTGTTCTATCTTCTAACACATCGGTCCCCCCTAACGCACACACAGTTGTGCTTGTTCATAAATAACTGTTGGACAAAATATTTACCAAGTAGATCCCAATATTTTCAAGTATATCAATGAGCAATTGAGCTGTAAACCCACCAAATATTATATCATAATTCCAAAACTACCCCTTGCATTCGTTTGGTTCTTGGATTTCTTGAAGGAATCAACAATGGAAAAGAAAAGGAATAGAAACGGTAGTATGCCCTTTAATCATAATTGTGATACACTCCGTTCAAGGGAAAACCCTGTCATAAGAAGAATAGGACTGCAAAACTGATCCACAAGGAAGGAAGCAAACTATATTTTGACTGCAATGAGAAAAAATAAAAGCAATCAAGAGACATACCAGAGCTAGCACTGGAGACCACAGGCGAAAGAGGTACACTAGAATTAGCTGAAGCAAGTGGTGTTTGTTCAGAAGGTTTGCCTTTGTGTGTTAAGGAACTGGCCCACCTGCATTGCAATATCATGCTCAGTGTCTCTGCATTTTTTCTTTTTTCGTTGAAAACGGGCTGGAATATCTTTAATAGACGATACATGCTAATATTGGAAGTTGAGAACCATGTGTCATGCAATAAAATCAGTAATAAAGCTAACTCCCAAAAAAATGCCACATGTTAGTAACAGTCTAACAGAACATCAACTTACCCAAGTAGAGCATTTCCTGGTAATGGGATTGCTCCGCTCGCAGCCCCAGTGGAATCCCCTGCATTTGTCTAGACACAGGACAAGAAATGAAAGATAGAACAACAGTGTTATTCAGTCTAGGAGGACAAAGAAGGCATCAATCAACACCACTACAACCAACCTATTCTCTTAAATTAAAGTACTTGCTATTTCGCTGCCTTCCATGACGATATTACCATACCTTAGTACAAACTAAACTAAATGTTACACTTTTCTTCGCCTTGGGAATTTCAAACTTCCGATATGAATCCATAACTTTGCTACATGACTAAGAGGTTATTGAGAAAATTGATTACATGGAAAATCAATCCACCTTGTAAAATGACCAAAATGATACTTTACCAATTGTTCAGAATTTGTGGAAAGGAAGAGAAAAGGAAAGTAACTACGAATGAAATTAAAAATAAAGTGAGTTTTTTCTTTTGTCTTTTTCGCTTCTCCATGCATTTTTAAATATATTTCCTCAAATTCCTCTCAAAATAGGAACCAGAAAGTGGTAGAAGAAAAATAAAAATCTCCTTTCCTGTCTCTTTGTTTCCCTAAGGCTTAAACAAGCCTCTAAATGGAACTAGCAATCAAGTAATGTACAAGGACCAATTAGGTACGGAGGAGACATATAACGCCAAGAGCTGTTGGTTGAGCAGGAAGGTTTTTGGTTCCCTACAGAAGACACAACCTAAGGAAGCTGCGACGGACGGATCACGTAAGGGTAGGAACTTTGGAGTGTATCAGTAATTTTGTAAGGGTGAGGCTATGTCCAGTTCACCACTTCACTTGTATATATGACGAAAATACAACAAGATTGAATATGTTAAGAAGAACATCTTTTCATAACAAAGCAATGTTTTAGCTCTTTTTCGTGATCTGTAATTGCCCAAATCCGAAATATGTCAAAGCAGATATTCTCCAGAAGAAGAAAAAAGAAGCCGCCACACTGAAATCAAAATCAAGCAAGAAGAATCCAGTAACAGACCTTCTCATGGTACTGCTTCACTATTTGCAAAAACTGGTCAACTGCTTGGAATGCCTTTGATCGAACATCACTGTTCCATAAACGAGGAGAGTCAGAAACTTGCATAACTCCAAAGAAATGGAGGAAGCTTTTGCATTTCAAATTAAACCATTTTTGACAGTAGACAACAAAACAAAGTACAAGAATGCAACAGTTAACAGAGTTCAACAGGCACGCATGGGGGAACATAAAAGTGATGATGGTTTGGGAACATTGTAGTTAACCTGACAAAAATACAGTTCAAATGGTCTACGATCTTTCATCTGGTAGTGCACTATCGAGGACCACTTATCTGTGGGCAACTGGAAAGACGACGCGGGTTCCAAGTAACACACGAGCGACTTATGCAATACAAGAAGATGCATAAAGAGGAGAGAAGGGGAAAGAAAGGTTTCCAAATCTTGATATTTACATCATTATTGGCGTTTTTCTACACTCCACTAACTGAGGCCAGATACATAATAAATCACCAAGAGAATCAAAAGGTAGGCAATGCACTACGCTAGGGGAGAAGAGATTACTGTTGCTTCCAGCAACATGATAAGTGCTTTTCCTAGAGTGTGAATAGCAAATACATGGGAAAAGCAATTGAAAATAGTGCCAAATCATCTAATGATGCAAGATACCGAAGAAGAAACATTGAAACTAGACAGATAAAACAGAACTAGCAAACTAAAAGAACAGATAACCTGTCAGGATCAATGGTGAGGACAACAACATTTGGCAGTATCCTAGTGGCTATTTCGTTGACATCATAGCTAGAACTTGTTGCACATAAAGCCATAATACCTGCCCAATATATAATAATGTTAATCGATAGAGGCATACACAGTAACATAAGTATATAAAAATTATGTGGAGAGAGAGAGAGAGAGAGCAAATCCCATTAATAAAGGCAGGTAAAATAATCACAACAGACAGGGTACAAAGTCTTTACCTGCTCCTCGGGCAGGAGAGAATGTATCACGCAAAGCACGTACTGTAAACGCATTTATCAAAACTCTTTTCCGTGTCTGCAGTGAAATTTCAGATCCAATTGTTAAGATTGATATATTAATTGACATACATATCCAAATATGTCCCTCATATGATCAGTGCTGCTGACTGTTTTAAAACATTGAGTACAATAAACAAAGATCGAGCATCTCAAACAGAATAATACTGTAAGCGTGGATATTGTATACTGAAAAGGTATGCAAACTAGCTGTTACTGACCCCTTCATTAAGGTAGCTGGCAATATTCCCAAGCAGTATCGTGGTATTTGTTCTAATAGCAGGCTCTTCATCAACCTGCAAAACTTGAAAGTATGAAGAAAAACAAACTCAAATGAATGATTGAAGTTACCGTACTAGAGGATGTAATATTACTTTGGAAGGCAGACCCTTTAAATGGAAATCAATAAAACCTATAATTGATGTCTTACAGTTGGATCAACAAATGGATAACATAATACCTGTAGCTTAGAAAGATACTTCAACAGAGACCCAGAGATAGTGCGTTGGGACAACTGCAATTATAAGTCGAACCGAAACAATTTTAGAAATAACTCACAAACCCAACTCATTGCTAAATATGATAGAATAACATTATCCAAGGAACTTTTTTTCCTTTTTTTTCAACATGTCCAAAGAACTTGTAAACTACGAAGAAGATGGCCTTCATGAGGAAGAAGAATAGAACGCTTACAAGTTATGAAAACACGTACGTACTAATTATAGCAAGATTAATAGAAAACCGAAAGCATTTTTGTCAATGACAATGAACATGCCCATACCATGTCAGTACAGAAATGCCCAACTCAGAATAAACTCAAATCATAACTCGGACGGAGCTATATATCAAGTAACTATTTTAGTCCTCTTTTTTGTTTTCCCTTCCACATTTTCTTCTCATTTTCTCCTTCGTCTTGTAAGTTGTAAACTTTGTTCCACTACTAATCCTTCTTCCACTTGATATACTAAGGCTAACATTTTGTGCTCTGAACTCACGGATTTCAGGAGTCTTAACAGTAGTTGCAGAAATCTGATTCAAAATTATAGTAGTTGCTGCTATTTTCTAGCCCTTTATGTTAATTGATTCACATCAACATAGAAGATTGTTAACTAATGCACAGTTTCCAACACTACATGAAAAGAAGTCCTTCTACTGCGAGCAAAAGAATAAGCTATGCGCACCTTAGGAGCAAGAACAAGCATGGATTTAAGAGTCAGTTCCCGCAGAACAGCTGACGTGTCGGAGAACCCAGTAACAACATGAGGGTAAACCTAGTGAAAAGCGTCATATACAGTTTAGAATGTCGAACTCTAAAAGTGGAATAAGTCAGAAAAGGCTACTTCCAAACAGAGACAAATATTTTTCTTTTCAGTGTCAAGAAAACTGCATAAGAGTTGAATCCTGCATGTATACTTGCTCATCAACAATTTGTGCTGACAATGACTCCCCATACTGGTCAATATGCTGCAGGAGACCAACTCGAATAGCCCGGTCATTGGAGGCGAAGAGCTTGACAATTGTTGGTAGTACCTAAAAGTAAGAGCAAGGCATTCTAAACATATCAAATAACAGTAAGAAAAAGTAGTTCTTTACACACATCAAATAATAGGAGATACATGGTAGTAACGAAAATCATTAAAAAAAACCGAACGCAAAAGCCAGATATACAAACTATTTGAATGCGATCACAATGAACAAAAAGCCACTACGAGATGCTGAAAGAGTATGACCTTGGTGCTAAATTCTTCTGATGAAAGCCACGAACCCATTTTCAACAGTGCAGTCAAAGCAGGGGCAGCAGCTGAACCAAATTCTAGGGAAGAAGCTAATAAAGGAAGCAACTGTAGAGACATGACAACAAACAATGAATTTCCACAGGAAACACTAATAATGAACAGAAGTTGACCATATCATACTAGAAATTTAGATAAACCTTTTTCAGCACAATTTGGCGAGGAAGCTGTTCTGCTAGATTTGGAAGCTTGCGGAAGAAAGTATCTTTTTCAACGCTGTCCTTCAAATTCAAAATTTCCATGAAATGTATGGTATCCACCAACTTATTTTGGAAATATTCTGCCAATACATAGATTGTTTTTCAGTCACAAAGAGGTCTCACATATTAAAGAAGTGACGTGCTGAAACAAGTTAAGCATACTAAGAAAAACATCATAAAACAAAAGCGTACAAGTGTATAAATTCAGGTGCTAAATATCAATAAAAGTACACTACAAAGAAAAAGAACAAAGTAATATAAAGTGAATGAAAAGGTCACCACATTGGACCCAGACAATTCTAAGTCACCAAGTGTGAATCATAAAGTAAATTCCAAAACCGAGAATGCGTCCCGACATTTTACCAAGTTCACTTTCCTCCCTTGAATAGCGGTCAAGAGCATAAAGTTGACAAGTTTAGAAGGTTCAATTGGGGGGAAAAAACTTATTATGGATGGTTAATCTTGCATTAGTGATGCTCTCAGGAAAACAATAAGCTGCTGTGATAGGATGTCGAATGAACGAAACTTCTCCTTTCAAAAGTACGTTGTTAGTTGAATCCCAGGCAAAGAAAATTATCAGATTTGCTTACATAGGAATTATAAAAACTCACCACTATTTTCTGCAAGCTTTGCAGAGTTCAACCTGCGAGAAGGCATGGAACTCAAAAGCCGCTGATAATCTGGAAGTAGAGACTGAGACAAGAAAATAGACAGGTGCAAATGAAGATGAATCTTTCAAATGACTTGAAAGTAAAAGCAACTGAAGGCAAAAAAAAATTCTTAGCAACAGGTAAACACACATGCACAAGCAAAACCAATATACTTGTGCAACCTAACATAGCTTTTAGACGACAAAAAGGAAATGACATTGAATAAGGAAGAAAACATTTGGAGCCATCAATACCTTGGGTATAGAAGCAGTGTCACGCAGCTCCTCCGTTTTGCTCAACTCCGTACCAGAGAAAAGCTCATATATAAGACAACCTAAGATATAAAGACATTCAGATTATGTACTAGAATCTATATTGAATGCCTGAAGAGACCACTTGCCGGTCAATTCGACACCTCATGGAAGGGATCAATGCAATACCAATAAATTCAACACCCCATGACAGGCCAATAATACACTTACCCAAGCCCCAAGAGTCTATGGACCAAGGTGGTGATTTTCTAATTGTTGCCCAGTCAGATTTTGACATCTCCATTGGTTTGTATTGTGCACCAACAAGCCATTCGTATTGCTGCATGAAGAAATGTCAATGCGTGAGTAACAAGAACTATCTCCGGCAAACCATTGCAAAGGGGGTCATCCAGACAATATTCTAAAAATGAATGATGAAGGCAACAAGAAAATCAGTAGAGGTGAATCCAAACCCAAATCAATGTCTGAGTACTCCAACTGGAACTACTGTGGCTAAATACTCCATATACATAATCCAGGTAATACGCTGAAAATATTATTTTGACGTGTTTAGAGAAGCATTTTTATAATTAGTGTTGGTTAGAACGTAGATCACATAAGCAGCCTGCAAATTAAGCAATTGAAACATATGTAAGTTGGATTTAATCATTGACCCAAATGATCGCTTGCCTTTCTATTCTTAAGTCTAATGCTTCACGAATAATAATTGTCCCTTTCTTAAGCGAATTTAGATTAGTTTAACAAGTAAAATGTAAAACATGCATCGAGAAGGCACCGGGAATTGGTTGTGGGGCCACGTATACAAAACAAACAAGAACAAAGGTAGAGAAATCAACACCCCAGTTGAACTCTAGAAGAGAGGAGGGTCACAAAAAGATCATTTACACCAAAATGTGTGCTGTGCAACATCCGCGAACTAAGATTTTGATCCCCAATTCTGCGCCCTGAAAAATCTCTCTATTTCTTTCCACACACAAGCACCACATGATGCATAAAGGATCAACCATCTAAGCTTTCTTCCTAAAAACAGAGATCCAATTCCAAAAACCTTCAGAAAAAGTTGACATCACCCAAATGATCCAACAAATTGAAAATAGTAGCGTACATAAATGCCAGCCACATCACAACCGATGATAAGTTGGTCCATTTCTTTTCTGCTCTCTCCACCACATGCAACATCTGTAAGGTGATCTGAAGCCTTAAATAATATGGTTGCCTGGACAAAAAATTGCACTCAGTCGGGACTCCAGCCATTGAAATAGTCCTTGAAGGAAATGAGTTACTCCTCCCTCCAGTTATCAAGAAAAAATAAGACTCTACTAAGAAAGTTTGGTTGCCTCTTTCTACCTCATCCTACTATCCAGCACAATTGAGGGTATAGCAGCCACATAAAGAAGTTCAAAAAACTCCACCGAGGCCCCCACCTTCCAGTCGGGGAGAGCTCTAATGATCCGAGAGTCCCAAATTACCATAAGCACGTTATTAAGAAAATAATCCGCACCAAAGCATATCCTTATTAACCATAACGTTGTACGAGATCTGGAAATGCTACCAATAAAGGGTTGTCTGCTGGGTAGTATCTTCAGCAAACATCATTCCAAAACTGAATATTCAGGCCATTACCTAACTCAAAACTCCCATGCTTTGCTAAACACAACCAACCATCTTTGCACTGAAATTCCTGTCCTAAGCCTCCTCCCAGGAATTTTCTCTCCCCATCTCTCCATCGATGCACTCACTGAGAAGCGAGGCATGAAATACGTGGAAGAATTTGGTTAGGCGATTTGGATAAGAGTGCTTCGATCTTTAGAAATTACAAGATGTTGCTAGGGCACATAATTTGTTATGTTAAAGGAAACAACTGTCAAAACCCCTAAGTTATAACGAAACTGCAACACAACGGAGAGCATCCAGAAAAACACAGTACCAGCATTGGTCCAGTAGAAGCTTCACTATTTCCATCAAACTCGGATAGAACATCAAAAGCATGCAGCTTCCAGTCCAAAGTTTGAGTAACGACAACGCTGGCCAAGCAAACATTACCATGCACCTGCAGACCAATACCAATCACAAATCACAACACAAAGTTGTTTTTCTTTTCCCCAGGCAGGACGGTAAAGAAAGCAAATTATCAGTAATTGGACCACGGAATTTACAATATTTACGCTAGTATAAGAAACAATATTTTAAAGCATAAGAAACCAACAACTTGAAAAAATAGAAAATATGCTCAAACACTGGGGGCACTGGTCAGTAGCTCCCCAATCATGAAATCACCAACTTAAACTAGCACCAGAAATGCCTGGATCAATACAGTCAATGAACCCCAGACACAGGTACATGATAAAACCTAAAATGTAGGGAACAGGTATGGCGAGGGTACGCCAATATTTTTTATATAATTATTTATATTTTTAGCATGCTATAGAAAAACATGGCCTTATTCATCATGGACGTCCCACCCCACTTATTAAACTTGTACTTTCCATATTTATTTATTTTCCTTCTTTTGTGTGGATACTTCAAATTAGTATTTTTGCAAATAAGAAAGAATAGTAAAGATAAATAAAAAACATGACATAAGAATGGAAGGATAAATAGTTATTAACATTAACCATTACTCCCTCTGTCCCAAATTGCTGGTCCTTCTTTCCTTTTATGGATGTCCCAAAATGAATGTCCATTTGAAAAGTCACCATAAAAAGTTGTGCACCATTACTCTTTCTCTTTTCTTTTGGCTGCTGATTTTGCCACTCTCTTTTTTGTTAACGCCACTCCCCTGCAAGTGTATTTTTGCACAAAAAATACACTTGCAGGGGAGTGGCGTTAAGAAAAAAGGGAGTGGCAAAATCATTTCCCTTTCTTTTCTACATTAAGGGTCATGTCCACAAAGCATAAAGTAGGGGCAAATTGAAAAAGTCAATACCAATTAAATTTCTCATCATTCTACCCATAAAAACTCACTTCCCCAAAAGGGGCAACCAAACTGGGACGGAGGGAGTACGTATCTAGTACATAAAGAAATATATACCCATCCCGTACCATGGCATACAGGGTACGTATTTTGCCGTATCCAGTACTCGTACGACAACATTTTTGGAGTACCCGTGCTTCATAGAATATAGTACTAGAACACGATAAAAGGACATAAGCCACGCGCCCAAAACTAGTCCACAAAATAAATCTGTATACTTATTTACCCTAAATACAATATGAAAGAAATCGAGTGATGGTAAAGAATTTAAATTTGCTTCCAAATGGAATATGAAACTTTTTTCTAAATGTGAACCCGATTCAAAACATTTCACAAATGCCTAAAGAAATTGTGAACTTTGGTTGAAAATACTTACAAGTTTACAATCGTTATTTAAGAAGCTCACAGCTTTAGCTATTCGGTGCAATCCCCATGCATAATACTCATCCCTGCCATCAAAAGATTCACAACATTTCTGAGTGAACCAAGTCCACATATACAAGGATGACGAAGATATTGGACAACAACAAGAATAACATAACTCATCTAGTCTCCGAGCATTAGGGGTATGGGCGGGGGAGGATTGGAGATAGACAGACCTAACTTTTGGCAATAATGCCCAGGGTGGCTTATCTCAGAATACCACTAAAACAGTGGCCCCCTAAACCTCCAAGAACCGAGGAGCTAAAGGGACGTTTTTCTGCGGAACCATGCCCCCTAATCAAAGCCGAAAGGCACTGAAAAGAGTAGATCTAGAGACCCAAATCAATTTCTGTGCACATTACCATGCTTCCTTTTCATAGTCCAAAGCATCGAAAAAGGCCAAAAATATAACCTATGCAGATATTACTGAGAGGTAAATAAATTCCATCAAATAAAAGGGCAATGAAGTCTGTAAATGACAAAACAAAAAAAAAACAAAAAATCTCAGAACGGAGGAGCACTATCTTTTAGTTGATTTACTAGAAATCCGCAGCACTATTTACATAGAATTTCTAATGCAGTATACAGGACTAACTATTCTATGTGAACATGGCCAACGGGCTAGAGCTAGTTATGCTCAAAATCACATGAACAAAAATATAACATAAAGAGCACTCTATTGCTACGGTAATCAAACCCACAAAATTCAAATAACAACATAGTAAATAACTATTTAGCAAAGAGCTTTACACACCTTTGAATACATTCTAATCCTAATTCCTTGATTTTTTCTGACAGCGGCATGACCGGCTCAGTGACAATATAGATGGTCACCTTTGAAGTAGAACCATCAAAAGTTTCAGCCTCAGTACTGTGCAGGAATGATAAAATGTTTGGGTGTCTGACCTGCAATTTTGTTTTGGGTTTGAACATGAAAAGTATCATAACACAATTAATAGAAGTCGCGAAAAGTATCAGAAAACTAAAAGACCAACTGTTGGTTCCAGAATCCCCCTAACTGAAGAGTTCCTCGGATTAAAAAAAGTTTACTCCACCAATAGAAACAAGGCTGCTAATGCAACTTTAGCTGACGAAAAAGCATTGCTGCCATTTATACTCGAACGCAAATACAAATTATGAAAATTTAACCTCAATATTGAAAATTTATTGATTGGTAACTTAAAGAAAGGATAGCGCAAAAGGCATAGGTTAAAGCTCAAACTTATCTTGCCAGATTCGCAGGAAACTTAACAGTAAGACTAGACCATCATCAATTAACTTTTTGGGATCCTATTCCTTTTATTTTTAATTTTTTGAAAACCAACTTCTTTTTTTGAAAACCAACTTCTCAAAAGTCTCAAATACTAGTCCAAATTAATGATACATGGCAAGCAGATTGTTCTGGAGTAAGTAAGATCATGGTAACCCACATGCCATTAAAAGTGATACCATAGGGATAGACGGGCAGAGGTAAAGAGGGGGGCAAGGTGGCATGGGCCACCCCCGGTTTCCAAAAAAAAATAATAATAATCAACTACTTGTATCAACAGTCTTTTGTATTTCTCTTCTCTCATCTTATTTCTTCTTTGTACCTTAAAGTCTTAAACCACCAAGACACAAAAGGACCGAAATCCAAGAAAAAAATCACATTGATAGAACGCGGAGTTCCATTTTGTAAACCAGTTTTGTTACACGTTGATGGATGATTAACGTTAGAACATTTGAATTATTTTGGAGATATTATGGATGATAACTATTAGAACAAGGGTATCTTTTTGAATCTTAAATATTATATTTTATAATTTTATTAGTAGGACTTGATCTATTCAATTTTCTCCACCCCGAACTTGAATCTTGGCTCCGCTCCTGGGGAAAGACTTGTCTATTAATCTCACAAAATTAGCTTCTACTAAAGTACTTCTACATGTGGGAGCAATTTTTCCTGTAACAGCTAAATGTTTAGCAAAACTAATCTACTATAGTACTATTCTTCAAAATTAATCATGGAAACAAAAAGAGTATAGAAGCATTGTGTCGTTTTCCCATTTATCTGAGCAAAAAGCCATAATACACACTTCTCTTCTCTATTCCTCAAATCAGAGAACTCATCATCCTAAAATGATTTCTGGCTGAACCAGCCAAACACTCAAAACACAAAAATGAGGAAATGAGAAGTGAAAAAAGAAGCTGCCAAACAGCCTCTTAGATTTTTATTCGCTATGTTCAATTTCTTTGCTCTCTTGGGAATGACATCTACCAAATAAACATGAAAGTTCCTCAGATCGCTTTGGAGCTCTTAGTTCATATTGAAATAAAATTGCACGGTATTCCAGAATGTGTGTTCCAAAATGTAAATCCAAAGGGTATGTCATCTTCTGGTCACTAACTGATCCAAATATTCCCTCATGCAAAAAAAATCTACAACAAATGACCTAAATGACTGCATACAAGTACAAGAGCAAACCTAAAGAACAACAAATGTATCAAATATTTTCTACCCCATAGTGCTTACCGTGCGAAGACGCTTGACACCATTTCGACCAGCAGCTAAATGTCCATCGTTGGCGTTACTTCCTGATAGAGAAAATATCGACACTGGAGACCCATCATCCTGAAAAATTGAACCCACAATCACAAGTCAACTAACATCCTATAGGAAAAGGTGGAAAAGGAAGAATAAAAACAATGCAACGTCCTTAAAAGCATAAAGCATAAGGTCTCGTAGTATTTTAAGTAGAACAAAATGGTCATTCACTATTTCTATACCACCCTTGTGGGCATTATGTCCTTCCTGATTCAAATATAGAGTTACTTATGTCCGTAGTTCGGGAATTAGGCAATACATCAGAGATGTAATGAATTCAATCGAATCGGGTGACCACATCACCCTTCCCTTGACTAGGACAAGTGTAACGACCAGCCCCCAGCTAACCTGCTTAACTCTTAGCCTAACCACGTGGCTCAAAAGGTTAACCTCAAGTTAATAGTAGCTGGCCGGCCTTTACTAATATACCATATTACTTTCCCATATAATGGGCAAT
The DNA here is from genome assembly GCA_018127125.1 of Rhododendron griersonianum. Lineage (NCBI taxonomy): Eukaryota > Viridiplantae > Streptophyta > Magnoliopsida > Ericales > Ericaceae > Rhododendron > Rhododendron griersonianum. The sequence continues at coordinate 38,798,380 of CM030790.1, read as the reverse complement.
ATGGGATTCCACAATCTCCCCACCTTGGCTGCAACGTCCCCCTTGCACCATATGGTCCATTACTTTCACCCACCAAGCGATGTGAGACAAGTACTCTCTTAAGCACGACAAGCACCTCAAGCTCCTCCCTTGTCGGGCCCTCCGAAGCAAGTCTCCCAGCAGGACCCGTCTCACACTTCGGGTTGGTGCAAGCTCTGATACCTCCTGTAACGACCTGCACCAGCTGACCAGCTTAACTCTTAGCCTAACCACGTGGCTCAAAAGGTTAACCTCAAGTTAATAGTAGCTGGTCGGCCTTTACTAAAATACCATATTATTTTCCCTATAATGGGCGATGTGGGATTCCACAACAAGTTTGAGGGTGTTCCACGACAAGCTAACAGCCCCAGCACAGAGCCTGTGATGTGCTCTCTCTCGCAGAGTCACGCACAATTGGTTAAGCATCACCATCACGACCATCCCGCATGGAGCTTTGCCGCCTTTTAGAAATCAGGATTGTTTTACATTAGAATTATCTCTTTTTTTCCTTTTTTTTTTTATTGAGGTTTGAAACACCGTACATAGATATGATCCAATGATGTACTGTATTCTTTTCTTTTTCTGAATACTTCACTTGCAAAGTTAATGCTACTCCCTCCGGCCCATTTTGCTGGCCCTCATTGGGAAACCAAATGTTTAAGGGATCATAATTATTAACTTTTACTTTTGTTAACTTTTAATTTTGCCCCTTGATGGAGTTTTTTTGAGTAAGAGAAAAAGGAAGGGTAAAATGAGAATGTTGCATTACTCTTTTGGAAACTTTTAAAATGGACAATCCTTCTGGGTCATCCCAAAATGGAATACTAGACCATCTTTGCGGGACGGAGGGAGCACTTGTTTACTCTCTTTCATCTCATTTTCGTTTCTTCGTATACCCCAGTTTCATTTAGTTGGCAAGGTTTAGGAAAACAAAAGAAAAGACAAGGAAACCTAATATCTTAATGGTATAAGGCTGAAACAAAATCTTGAAGTGTGTTCAAGGTCAAGGATTGCGAACATAAAGAGATCCCAACCTTAGCTGCAGAAACCTTCTGCCAGTCACATGAATACATAAACCTCATTACCGCACTCCCAAATTATGACCTCCAAGGAACTTTGCTCTCATCGAGACAGGAGCATGTTCCCAACTAGGAAAGGACCTCTCAAACATATGTATCCCAAAAAAAAAGAGAGGAGAAAACATGAAGTAACCCAGATACTCGGAAAAAAAACCTTTACTTCTTACTGACAAGATACTAGAAAAAAACATTTGCTTCTTACTGACAAGATACTAGAGAAGCATTTAGTTGAGTACTCAGAACAAAAATAATATTTATTTATATTTGCAGAAAAAGCATTTGCAAATGACTCCAATTTTTAGCCACAGGGATCGCCTAAATGAGGAGCTTCAATGATTGCTAATTGATTAATTGGGTGGGGTTTTTCCGAGTTCGGAATCTATACAAGACTGAATTAATGAATTAGTATCTTTATAAATTACTCCTAATATGGTTTCTAAATATGGATTCTAATTGGGCCAATTTAATAAACCCATTGATTTATGGGTTTAGATGGGTTGGTAATGGGTACAACCTAAAAAACCCCATCCGGACAATCCGGTAATATTCCCTTGTTTAATCACATCTGAGCCCTCAACTTTTTCACCAGACCCCTCAGTGGCCGCCGGCAAAACTTTAGAACTACGTCATTTTTGCAGCCTTTTCTCACAAGTGGAGTCAATCATCACCATCTCTGATTCTGATACCTTACAGTGGGCCCTACTCGCCGGAACAACCAAGTAAACCTCCCCCACTAACAGCTCCTCATCGGCCTTCATGACTGGAATCTGGCCAGTCTTCCGGATCAGTTGCACTAGAGATACCACGTGTCTCGGTTCATCGAGCATGATCTCGGTTGCAGTGATTGGGACCTTGATTTTCAAGCAGTTCCCATGAGCATCAATGATCGTTGCCGTCGACTGGGGCTCCACGTAGGAGTAACAGGACTAACAATTTCCCATGAGGTACTAATAAACAAATTGATTTGTTTGTTGTGCGATGAGGATATTGGTTAATCTGTGATTATGTAGGTTTTCGCTTGTGGATGTTGTTTTGCTAATTTCCAGCAGAAGACAATTTTTTCGGAGGGCAATTTGAAAAGGGAAGAAAAGGAAGAGAAACGGGTCGGGTTGGGTTTGGGCATGACTTAACCCGTATTACACCCATCCCTTTTCAACCCGCCAATATTCAACACACGACCCGTTTCAACCCGCTCATTTGCTACCTCTAGGTAAAAGCGAATCTCAAAAAGTTCAAGTGGTTTAAACACAAAACGCGACAATGCACTCTAGAATAACCTTCCATTCATCATGCTCCCCACATTTGCAAGAAAGTTTTTGAGATAGACAGATTGGAGAAAACTTAAAGAGCATGAATTAGCATATGGTTTTCGAACTAAACAATATGTTGCACCTTGTTAGGCGGTGCGAACAATTTTTCTTTCGCAACTACACATGAACGAGTTTGTTAAGTCCAACCTAGAAAACAAGCTAAGATCCTTGACCGAGTCACTCGACATATTACAACCAAAACTAGATCTTATAACTAACCAAACCTAGCCTTGTGTCCCAACAAATTAGGGTCGGCTACATGAGTCCTATTTTTCTATTGAGCTCTGTCCAGTACAACTAGATCTTATAACTAACAAACTCGAACCGAGCATTGTATCCCAAATAATTGGGGTAAGCTACATGAATCCTATAATTCCATTGAGCTCTGTCAAGTGCAACTAGATCTTATAACTAACCAAACCAAACCGAGCTTTGTGTCCCAATCAATTGAGGTCAGCTACATGAATCTTATTTTTCCATTGAGCTCCGTCTAGTACAACTATACGTAACTGTAAGCTCATCCTCGGAATGCAGCACAAAGCAAAACCAAAACCAAATCCAGACAGTCCCTAACACATATCTTTAATTCCATATCGCACTTATTAGGATACAATCAGATCAAGTATTAATCATCCCTAAAAGAACAAGTAACGTGGCCATAACTAAGATTGATCGCAAATAAAAACTCCGGACGATTAGACTCAACAATTGACGCAGAATTTGACAAATGAAGGCGGAAGTTACCTTGGATGTGCCGCGAGAGTGAGTCCAGGAGCCCCAGGCAGAGGAGTAAGGCTCTCCGATGTTGTAGGGTAGGTTATTGGGACCGGAACCAGATCCGGCCACGACGCCCTTCAGGAATTTCAACATCCTCTCCCGCTGAGCTCCGGGAGAGGGAGGGGAGAGAGAGAGAGGGGAGAAGGAACCCAGAAGAAGATCCAAGCCCCGCTGCCCAGCTGGTACACGAGCCTGACAAACGCCCACCTCCCCCGCTGCTCCTTCTCCCTATCGTCGAAGGCGTACCTAAAATTCCGGCAGTACCTAAAATTCCGGCAGTGTACCGGTGATGAGAGAGAAGTAAAAATGCGAGAAGAGGAACCAAATCACAGATTAAAAAAAGGAAGGAATAAGATCGGATCAGAATACGAGTTCAGAGCAACTAGATCCGAATGTACTCGGAAGCTTTAGAACGGCTGTTCCATCTCCATATCCTTGGTATTGTAGATGATGGTGAAGCTTTTTCCTCGTTAATGGAGAGAGAGAGAGAGAGAGAGAGAGCAGGGGCTATTTGATCGGCTGAGAGAAAATGGGCTGGGACTCTAAGTTTTTAGAATTTTGATAGGGTACAACACAACACACTCATTTTGTTTTTCTTGTTTTTGACGTACATAAATACACTTTATTTTAAAAAAAAATATTTATAGCGAGCAATCCGAAACGGTACCCGGTATTTGACCGGTACCGGTACACCGTACCAGTAGGAAAATCGGTACCCTGGCCGGTACGGTATTCAGAACATTGGTGCTCGGTATTTGACCGGTACCGGTACGTACCGTACCAGTAGAAAAACCGGTACTCTGGTCGGTACGGTATTCAGAACATTTGTGCCACTCAAACCATGGTTTATTTCAAATGTTTTCTACAGTAAGATTTTGGAAAAAAAAATATCTTTAATGAAACTCTCCGTTCACGTTAATGATTAACTTATGCACAATAATTTTTTAGTTTTGTCCTTAATCAAAAAAAATTGTGTTTGTTAGTTTTAAGGCAAACTTTTTTATGTGATATGGGTGAGTAAGGATGAGAGGAACCGAAAAAGGAAAAAATTATGACTTTTACACAATTTTTTTGGGAAATATCCAAGAAAATGTCCAAAAACTGATTTTTCAAGCTTTTATTTGGATATTTTTCAAAATACTTGTGTAAAAGTCATTATTTTTTACTTTTTCGGTTCCTCTCATCCTTACTCACTCATCACATAAAAGTTGGCCGTAAAACTAACAAATACAAAAAAATTGAATAAAGATAAAATTAAAAATTTATTTTGCATAAATTAATCACTAGCGTAACTGAAATCTAAAAAAAATTCCTTAATTTTCCTTAATCTATCAAACAAGATCGATATGGGATATAAAAAAATATTAGAAAATATAGATTTTTTTTTTGGGAGATCCCAAATAGTGAACAGGTCAAATATTAGTTTTTTTTTTTTTTTGAAAAACTTTGACGGAGAGACTAATGAACAGCTCTGCTTTACAGCCCTTTTGGATGAAAGGGTTTCATGGGAAAAGAAATGAGTGGGTTATGGTTTCTATTGAAATTCCTCATTTAGATTGAAATTTTTTGTGAGAAATGAATAGGGAAAAAAAATATTTGATCGGCTCTTCCCTTTTCTTTTCTCACTCTCCAAACGAGCTGTTATAATCGAGACGGCGCTGTCTTAAATCTTGAGCAGTGGGCTTACATTTATTCCAAGAATTAAAAAAGATAAAATGTAGTTGTGTAGTATGTTCTAATTTGGGGAAAATGACGAATTTTGATAATTAATATCCGCCAAGGACATTTTCAGCATTAACAAATGTTCTTAGCATGTCCTTGGCGGGTATTAATTACTGTATCAAAACACGTCTTGGGCTGTCATTTTCCCTTATTTTTTTAATCCAAATAACAGTAAGTTTTTCGTAAAGATTTAAATTATGGGAGAGAGCAAATATAACAAAGAGTGTCGTGGTATTATCCCCACCCGTGGGTGGTGTTAATGTCACAATACTTTTTGTTGGTGTCACGACAAATTGTATTGTACTGACAATTGTACCCTCGTCTCGACCTCATAAAGAGATAAGGTTTACTATGTTCTCTCTCTGTCTCGCGCTACACTGTGACAGACACAAGATGGTAAAAACGCCTAGAAACTCCCTTTAGTTGTATTGGATTGAACTTAAAAAGAGGCTAAAATTAGACACACACACAAAAAAGCAAGAGAAAAGAAATGAAAGGCTTTAAATGGAGCATGATCATACTTCCCCTGCCCAAATTAATATGTTAGAGACTTGTTCGATCTACTTATATAGTGAGTTTTTCTGGCTTTTTCATGTAATCATTCATGCACTTTTCTTTTTCTTTTTTTATCAGAATTAAACTCGATTTATATATAACAAAAAGAAAAACATAGTCCAATAAAAAGCGGACACTACCGGTCCCAAAGTACAAAAAACAACAAACAAAACAAAATACACCAAATAAAACAAAACAAAAATGATAAAAAGAAAAAACGCTTGGAGCCAAGACGTCGGAGTCGGACCCGTCGATCACACTCGTGACGGGGGGTTGGAGTGGCTAGGTATAGACACAGAGCAAACTCTCCTGAATGGACCCGCCGTACCAACTTGAGCTCGTTCCTACCGCAGACTGAAGGCTGGAAAATTGGTTTGGTTTGGTTTTTTCCAAACTGTTGGGCCAGTCTGGTTGAAATGTCAAAAAAATGATTGAACCAATTCAGTTTCAGCAGTTTTGTAAAAGAACGACGCTTTAATACAGAGTATATGTTAAGGGCTAAGCCTCCGAGCAGAAAAATTGTTGGGCCTGGCTATGGATTGAATTTTCAAGGGCACTAGCCCACTTTTGTTGCTATTGTGTATGCCTATGTTGGTTTTTTTTTTTAATCCAAGCTTGTGAATTTTTTGGCCCAATAATAATAGGAATAGAACAGTTTGGTTCGGTCTGATTTTTGTTTGGTCTGTGGAAATGCCAAATTGGGGACTGATTATATTTTATAAGATATCGGAGGAAGACACAATGATTTTTTCCCAGGAAATCCCAAACGAAAAAGACACGCACTATTCTTTCTTTTCGATCAAACCGATCATAACCACTACCTATATTCTACAAATTGTGCACCACAAATAGACACTAGTAATTATAAGGTAGACCCGCGGTTCCTTATAAAGAATGATTTGTTGAGAATGAAATAAAGATATCAAATTTCTACCAAGATAATTGGTAGTTCCAACCAATAAGAATCCTAATGAAACTAAAAAAAAGTAATAAAGGTCCAACAAAAATTACTTGTTTTTCAAGTCCCATCAAAATTTGAAAAATTCTTCGAATTGGTCTGAATTTGGACAAGATGCAATATTAGTATAGCCTATTTTGAATATTTATCGCACTCTTTTTTCTACAAACCTAGTTATTCATCTTTTGATAATTTGGTCGTTCGGCATTAGGGCCACTGGCCGGTTAAGATTGCTGACCCCCAGGTTGAGGGTCGTGACAAATGCTGTAAACTTAGGCCCCGTTTGATAACCATACTAGGCCTTGGGATTGGATTACCAATCCCATGGGTTTCATAATGACTTGTTTGGTAATCAAAAAGAGGTGTGGACTATGAGTCCAATGGGTTTGGGAGTCTGTCCCACTTGGTATTAACAATCCAATCTCCTCCTTGCCAATGCACAAATACGAAAATAGCCTTCACCAATCCCATCTCCTTACCAATTCTATCCCATGTGAAGGGCAAAAATGGAAATGTATACTATCAATCCAATCCAATTCTATGTGAAACAAACATGATATTAATAATCCCATCATCTAATCTCATCTCAAACAAACATACTCATTACCAATTCTATCTTCTTACCAATCCCTTCTCATTACCAATCACAATCATAATCTCATCTTCTTACGAATCACAACCATCTATCACTGTTATCAAACAAGGCCTAAGGAATAATTGATTGATACGTGCTCTAATGGAGTTTGGCACTAGGGTTGTAAATGAGCTGAGCAGCTTGCGAGTTCGGCTCGGTTCGGCTTAGTAAGGGCTCGGTTCGAAGGCTTAATGAGCGAGCTCGAGCTCGATTTTGTGGCTCGTTTGATAAACGAGCCGAACTCGAACCTAGCAGGGCTCGGCTCGAACAGGTTCGCGAACAAGTTCGTCTCGGCTCGAAATATATAGGTTTGGCTCGGCTCGAAATATATATATATACACCATGGATCAAGTGAGGGATCCCTTATTTTGTTAAAATTTGGGACTCTCATTTCCCAATCAAATTTTGAAAATCCGAACCGTTCAATGTGTGCAGAACGTGATTTTAAGGGTCCCTGCGAGAAATCAGCAAAAAAAATGACCGGGAAGAGCTTCATCCGAGCAATTTTTTTTGAACCGTTCAATGAAAACTGCTCGGATGAAGCCCTTCCTGGTCATTTTTTTTTGTTGATTTCTCGTGGGGACCCTTAAAATCACGTTCTGATCACTTTAAGCGGCTCGGATCATCGAAATTCAATCGGGAAGGGGAGTCCCGCATTTTAATAAAATGCGGGATCCTTCACTGGAACCTGACTCTGTGTGTGTGTGTATATATATATATATATATACTTTTAGTTTTTAACTTAGCCTTTAGGGTTTTACCTTTTCACTTCCACCGTCCTTCCAAATTCAAAAAGAGCCGTAAGAGAGAGAGAGGGGGGCGGCTACCCATTGAGTCACCGACGCCATCCCACCAACCACATATCTCACCGATCGACGCCATCCACTTTCCAGATCCACCGACGCCGTCCACTTTCCCTTCGGCCTTCGCCCAGTCGTAATCTCTCTCTCTCTCTCTCTCTCTCACACACAGTCACACACACAAACACAGTCAGTTGGGTGGTGGAATTAGGGTTCCGATTGATTTATGAGACTATTGTAGTAATGAACAATGGGAATTAACTATATGGAATTAGGCTGGTAGTGGTACTGGTAGGGTAGCTAGTAGCTACTGATTTTGTGATAAAGATGATGGAATCAGCCTTTGGAATGAATGAACCTTGTTTGGAATGATTGAATTAGCATGTTTTTTTAAATAAAAATGATGAAATTAGCTAGTTTTTGTGATAAAAATGGTGGAATTAGCCAATTTTTCAATAAGGCTGAACTGTTAGACGAATTCGAGCTCGAGTTCGAGCCGAGCCGAGCCGGCTCGTTTATCTCAGACCGAATACTAACAAGCCGAGCTCGAGCTTTGTACATGCTTGGCGAGCCGAGCTCGAGCCATACGAATTCTAATTGAGCCGAGCTCGAACATGCCAATATTCGGTTCGTTTACACCCCTATTTGGCACCGTCACCTCACCTGTATCACTGTCGAGAATTGTTCGCAAGATGTTCATTTTTCTTTTTCTTTTCTGGGTTTGGATGGATAAAATCCAAGATGTTCATTATCTTCTGTGTTAGACTCCTAGCTTGCTGCCAGTACTCCGTGCTAGCTGTTACGCTATAGATTGTACTACATAGGAGTAATTAGTTAACCATACTACTTTGACAAGTGTTGTTTTTTTTTTTTTTTTTTTTGGGGGGGGGGGGGGTTTTTGTAGGACAAGAGATTTCAAACGCTATCTATAAACCTGAATCCCAAAAGCACACGGGGCTCGAGCGCTGGCTTCCCACATGGGGAGTACCAGGAGATGCCAACTGAGCTATAGCTCATTGGCACTTTGACTACTGTTATAAACCTATTTAATTTCCTAGAAAAGCTAATGGGACCGAACAATAGCATACCGATGGGGTATTAACGGGCACGCAGGGCCCACTCAGGGTCTTGCAGAATGATCCGAACCGTTTAATAATTTAAAAAACACAAACCCGAATGGGGTTGTGAAAAATCATCTCCATCTGATATGTGTAAGTGCTCGATCTAATCTTTCATTTTTCGTTCAGATTTCAGGATCCTAAAATCTGAACAGAAAAAAAAAATTGAAGATTGGATCCAGCACCTACACAAATCTGATTATGCTGATTTTTCACTGCCCACTTGATTTTTTTTCGAATTATTGAACGGCTCGAATCATCCGTGCGTAACCCAAAGTGGGTCCCGCGTATCCGTCGGTACCCTATCGGTATGCTATTGATCGGTACCAATAACGCGGTTCTTAATTTCCCCTTCGGGCATCTAAGATTTGATTGGGCATTAGTAACCATATTTTCTAGCCCAGTTGGTACTTTTACTACTGTTATAAACCTATTTAATTTTCCCTTTGGGCACTTAAGAGATTTGGTTGGGTATTACGGAGTACTACCATATTTTACAATCTACTCATTAAAACCATTTCAAAGTCTAAATTGTTGTCCAGACTTTAAGTTAACGTGTTACGTAACTTTCACACGGCTGTAGCCAGCGATCGATCGAGTAACAGAAAACAAACAAAGGATTACTCCACTAGTTTGCACTTTGCAATGTGGTTATTTCTAGCTCAATATATGATTGTCTATTGGAGCCGTACTTATATTTTCCATGGTCTACTATATATTCTCCATTTTTTTTATTGTGTATCCGTGCGATGGGAAGTTTTGGCAAATACTAGTACTTCATGGAGTATATACTTAATAAATGTGGCGGCCTAATTTATTCTTTCTGGCCCCCTTATTTGACGGCTCCTATTTGATAGGAGTTTTTTTTTTCCTAGAGGCTTGGTAGGATAGACAATAAAAAATATGTTGCACCTTGTTAGGCGGTACAAACATCTTTTCTTTCGCAACGACATATGAACGAGTTTGTTAAGTTCAACCTAGAAAACAAGCTAAGATCCTTGACCGAGTCACTCGACATATTACAACCAGAACTAGATCTTATAACTAACCAAACCGAGCCTTGTGTCCCAAAAAATTAGGGTCGGCTACCTGAGTCCTATTTTTCTATTGAGCTATGTCCAGTACAACTAGATCTTATAACTAACAAACCCGAACCGAGCATTGTATCCCAAATAATTGGGGTAAGCTACATGGATCCTATAATTCCATTGAGCTCTGTCAAGTGCAACTAGATCTTATAACTAACCAAACCAAACCGAGCTTTGTGTCCCAATCAATTGGGGTCAGCTACATAAATCCTATTTTTCCATTGAGCTCCGTCTAGTACAACTATACGTAACTGTAAACTCATCCTCGGAATGCAGCACAAAGCAAAACCAAATCCAGACAGTCCCTAACACATATATTTAATTCCATATCGCACTTATTAAGATACAATCAGATCAAGTATTAATCATCACTAAAAGAACAGGAAACGAGCCATAACTAAGACTGATCGCAAACAAAAACTCTGGACGATTAGACTCAACAATTGACGCAGGATTTGACAAATGAAGGCGGAAGTTACCTTGGAGGTGCCGCGAGAGTGAGTCCAGGAGCCCCAAGCAGAGGAGTAAGGCTCTCCGATGTTGTAGGGTAGGTTATTGGGACCGGAACCAGATCTGGCCACGACGCCCTTCAGGAATTTCAACATCTTCTCCCGCTGAGCTCCGGGAGAGGGGAGAGTGAGGGGGAGGGGGGAGAGAGAGGAGGAGAGAGAGATGTGAGATCTGAAGTGTTGATGGCAGTGCGATATGCGAATGTGCGATGCGAGCAATGGAACGGAAAGAACCGGGACCAAGAGGATTGATACTGTGCTTCGCAATGTAGAGAGAGTCTTATCTTTGGGGTGATTTTTACACCGTTAATCAGCGAACCGAGATGTCACAGTTTCGGGGAGAACCAAAAACTGGTGGGCTTACTATTTCGCACATTCGCATATCACACTGCCAATAAAGAAACAACAATTTGGAACGGGGAGAGTAAAAACTTGTTGCAAAAGGGGGCAAATAGTCAGCCCACCGGTCTCTGGTTCTCCACGAAACTGTGACATCTCGGTTCGCTGATTAACGGTGTAAAAATCACCCCAAAGATAAGACTCTCTTTACACTACGAAGCACAATATCAATCCTCTTGGTCCCAGTTCCTTCCGTTCCATTGCTCGCATCGCATATCGCACTGTCATCAACACTTCAGATCGCACATCTCTCTCTCTCCCCTCCCTCTCCTGGAGCTCAGCGGGAGAAGATGTTGAAATTCCTGAAGGGCGTCGTGGCCGGATCTGGTTCCGGTCCCAATAACCTACCCTACAACATCGGAGAGCCTTACTCCTCTGCCTGGGGCTCCTGAACTCACTCTCGTGGCACATCCAAGGTAACTTCCGCCTTCATTTGTCAAATCCTGCGTCAATTGTCGAGTCTAATCGTCCGGAGTTTTTGTTTGCGATCAATCTTAGTTATGGCCACGTTGCCTGTTCTTTTAGTGATGATTAATACTTGATCTGATTGTATCTTAATAAGTGCGATATGGAATTAAAGATATGTGTTAGGGATTGTCTAGATTTAGTTTTGGTTTTGCTTTGTGCTGCATTCTGAGGATGAGTTTACAGTTACGTATAGTTGTACTAGACGGAGCTCAATGGAAAAATAGGATTCATGTAGCTTACTCCAATTGATTAGGTCACAAAGCTCGGTTTGGTTTGGTTAGTTATAAGATCTAATTGCACTTGACAGAGCTCAATGGAATTATAGGATTCATGTAGCTTATCCCAATTATTTGGGATACAATGCTCGATTCGGATTTGTTAGTTATAAGATCTAGTTGTACTGGACAGAGCTCAATAGAAAAATAGGACTCATGTAGCCTACCCTAATTTGTTGGGACACAAGGCTCGATTTAGTTTGTTATAAGATCTAGTTTTGGTTGTAATATGTCGAGTGACTCGGTCAAGGATCTTAGCTTGTTTTCTTGGTTGGACTTAACAACTCGTTCATATGTAGTTGCGAAAGTAAAATTGTTCGCACCGCCAAACAAGGTGCAACATGTTGTTTAGTTCGAAAACCATATGCCAATTCATGCTCTCTAAGTTTTCTACAATCTGTCTATCTCAAAAAATTTCTTGCAAATGTGGGGAGCATGATAAATGGAAGGCTGTTCTAGAGTGCATTGTCGCGTTTTGTATTTAAACCACTTGAACTTTTTGAGATTCGCTTTTACCTAGAGATAGCAAATGAGCGGGTTGAAACGGGTCGTGTGTTGAATATTGGCGGGTCGATAGTAGGCGGGTTGAATAGGGATGGGTGGAATACAGGTTAAGTCATGCCCAAACCCAAACCGACCCGTTTCTCTTCCTTTTCTTCCCTTTTCAAATTGCCCTCCGGAAAAATTATCTTCTGCTGGAAATTAGCAAAACAACATCCATAAGCGAAAACCTACATAATCACAGATTAACCAATATCCTCATCGCACAACAAACAAATCAATTTGTTTATTAGTACCTCATGGGAAATTGCTAGTCCTGTTACTCCTACGTGGAGCCCCAGTCGATGGCGACGATCATTGATGCTCATGGGAACTGCTTGAAAATCAAGGTCCCAATCACTGCAACCGAGATCATGCTCGATGAACCAAGACACGTGGTATCTCTAGTGCAACTGATCCGGAAGACTGGCCGGATTCCGGTCATGAAGGCTGATGAGGAGCTGTTAGTGGGGGAGGTTTACTTGGTTGTTCTGGCGAGTAGGGCCCACTGTAAGGTATCAGAATCAGAGATGGTGATGATTGACTCCGCTTGTGAGAAAAGGCGGCAAAAATGACGTAGTTCTAAAGTTTTGCCGACGGCCACTGAGGGGTCTGGTGAAAAAGTTGAGGGCTCGGATGTGATTAAACAAGGGAATATTACCGGATTGTCCGGATGGGGCTTTTTAGGTTGTACCCATTACCAACCCATCTAAACCCATAAATCAATGGGTTTATTAAGTTGGCCCAATTAGAAACCATATTTAGAAACCATATTAGGAGTAATTTATAAAGATACCAATTCATTAATTCAGTCTTGCATAGATTCCGAACTCGGAAAACCCCCACCCAATTAATCAATTAGCAATCATTGAAGCTCCTCCTTTAGGCGATCCCTGTGGCTAAAAATTGGAGTCATTTGCAAATGCTTTTTCCGCAAATATAAGTAAATATTATTTTTGTTTTGAGTACTCAACTAAATGCTTCTCTAGTATCTTGTCAATAAGAAGCAAATGTTTTTTTCTAGTATCTTGTCAGTAAGAAGTAAAGGTTTTTTTTCCGAGTATCTGGGTTACTTCATGTTTTCTCCTCTTTTTTTTTTTTTGGGATACATATGTTTGAGAGGTTCTTTCCTAGTTGGGAACATGCTTCTGTCTCGATGGGAGCAAAGTTCCTTGGAGGTCATAATTTGGGAGTGCGGTAATGAGGTTTATGTATTCATGTGACTGACAGAAGGTTTCTACAGCTAAGGTTGGGATCTCTTTATGTTCGCAATCCTTGACCTTGAACACGCTTCAAGATTTTGTTTCAGCCTTATACCATTAAGATATTAGGTTTCCTTGTCTTTTCTTTTCTTTTCCTAAACCTTGCCAACTAAATGAAACTGGGGTATACGAAGAAACAAAAATGAGATGAAAGAGAGTAAACAAGTACTCCCTCCATCCCGCAAAGATGGTCTAGTATTCCATTTTGGGATGACCCAGAAGGATTGTCCATTTTGAAAAGTTTCCAAAAGAGTAATGCAACATTCTCATTTTACCCTTCCTTTTCTCTTACTCAAAAAAACTCCATCAAGGGGCAAAATTAAAAATTAACAAAAGTAAAAGGTAATAATTATGATCCCTTAAATATTTCGTTTCCCAATGAGGGCCAGCAAAATGGGCCGGAGAGAGTAGCATTAACTTTGCAAGTGAAGTATTCAGAAAAAGAAAAGAATACAGTACATCATTGGATCATATCTATGTACGGTGTTTCAAACCTCAAAAAAAAAAAATGAAAAAAAGAGATAATTCTAATGTAAAACAATCCTGATTTCTAAAAGGCGGCAAAGCTCCATGCGGGATGGTCGAATGGTGATGCTTAACCAATTGTGTGTGACTCTGCGAGAGAGAGCACAGCACAGGCTGGGGCTGTAAGCTTGTCGTGGAACAACCTCAAACTTGTTGTGGAATCCCACATCGCCCATTATAGGGAAAATAATATGGTATTTTAGTAAAGGTCGACCAGCTACTATTAACTTGAGGTTAACCTTTTGGGCCACGTGGTTAGACTAAGAGTTAAGCAGGTTAGCTGGGGGCGGGTCGTTACACTTGTCCTAGTCAAGGGAAGGGTGATGTGGTCACCCGATTCGATTGAATTCATTACATCCCTGATGTATTGCCTAATTCCCGAACTACGGACATAAGTAACTCTATATTTGAATCAGGAAGGACTTAGGGCTTGTTCGGACAAAAAATCCCATTTGGCTTATTGGCTCATTCCCAAAAAAGCCATTTCCTTTTACCCCCGTTTGACACACCCTCTAGACCCGACCCCACCCCCGGTGTTCCAAAAATACCCCTTGTTGGGAATCCAAAGCTAGACAAATAGCCAGGGCATTTTGGTAATTTCACGCCTCTGCTGTCCAGCTTTTTGAGGTTGGCTTTTTTTAGTCAGAGATTTGATGGCTTTTTTGGCGGGAAAGACAGCTTTATTCTTTGTCCGAACAACCCCTTAATGCCCACAAGGGTGGTATAGAAATAATGAATGATCATATTCGTAATTTCGTATTGATTCAGCCAAGGTCTTTTTTTTATTATTGTTTTTACAACCACTGGAGTTGTGTGTAAACAAAATGGGTAGTCTTGTATTCGTATTGGTTCAATAAATTCATACAGGTATGTGTCTTTTTCATACCCAGATGTCTGGGCTAGTTTGAATGCACCTCAACTAATTTTCTTTTGATTCTCGGAAGTTTATGATCTGGCAAAACCTTCCAGTGTTTTCAATTTCCAAAGTTTATAATGTTTGGCTTCCTGGCCGAACCCCTCGGAGTTTACAGATAGATCCTTAGAGCGTAGCATTCAGCATTTTACACCCTATGATCAGATCTATACACAAATAACAAGTGACTTCGTTTTTTTTTTGGGAACAGAATAACAAGAGACTTCATTTTCCCAAATAACAAAATACTGAGAACTATTTTGTGGTGTGTCTGGAGATAACGATTCTGACTGGATTTTCTTGGCGGAATTTGATCTCGTACGAGGTTATTGCGTCATAGGGAATCAATTCATTTACCCAAAAAATAATGCAAAATTGTTTACCTAATTCGTATGCAAAATTGTTTACCTAATTCGTCAACCGAATGCGTTGAGATCCTTCAGCGGGCGTATAACTATACAACTATTTTGTATTAGAAGGATTGATAATCTTTGGGCAGAATAATCTGGAAAAGATCTATCTGAAAATATTTCAGTAAATCGTTGAAGTGCACAACTGATTTGGGCATATCATTTTAGGATTTTGGGAGAAATAAGATTGTCCTGACGCAACAAAAATTAGCCTTTGAGTTTGAAATTGCTAAAACAAGGTTAATGTAAAAGTTGCAGTAAATATCACTTCTTTTCTTAATGGCTCGTCAAGTTTTTTTCCTTTTTTTTTTCCCTCTCTTAATGGCCATATCAAGTTGAAAGGTTCTCTTCCTAAACTCAGTGGTGGCTAATGAATAACCTTTTAATAATTGTAAAATCACATGCACAGAGGCAGAAGATTCAGAAAATTAAAAAACTTCTGTAGGAAGTGAGAACTAATAAAAGCTAGATATACCGAGGCCTTAAATAAACTTGATAACACTTCCTAATTTTATCTCATTGTATTCTCCCAATTTTTTTTAATGTGAATAAATCTTTTCCATATAGAAAACATTCTATCTCGCAACTATACTTGTAGTAATATATACTACTATATATCAAAATGGTAACTGACGCTTTGTGGTGATTACAACTATTTATTATTATTTTTTTACAAAAGTGAGAGGTATTGTATTGATAAAGCCCAACGGCACTTACACAACGAAATTCATTACAGATAACTTGGACAAAGCCAAACTAATCATCTAACTGATACAAAACGAGAAAGAACGAGGCGATTGATGTCTTTCATCCTCAGCCTAGGCATGGCCTGACGCACCTTCTGCTGAGCGGAAAATTCATATATCCTATAGCAGTCTCAAAAAGAGATACATTGCTAGCCAAGAAAAAAAGACAACAAGAACCCAGACGATCAGATGAACTTCGACCAGAAATGAGCACACTAATGAATTTCTAGCAAACCACCAAAAGATGCATATTAATCTTCTTGAGCCCGAACAGTAAACAAATCGCCCAAAGGCGAATTTTATTACTCTCACAAGGAGAGACAAAACTCTCACAAGGAGAGACAAAACTCTTCCAGATCTTACTCTAAATCCAGCCGCCCAAAAACCGCCGAACGGATCACAACCCTCACTGCCTCCACCACTGCTGCCACAAGGGCTCCGGCGACGGATTACATGCGGACAAACGACTCTGGTGACGGCGGAGCCCGCCGAACAGAGAGGGTCAGATCTGAGGGAGGAGAAAACGAAAAGAAAAAAACTATAGGGGAGAGGGGGAAGAAAGAGGAGAGCGGATGGAGGAGGAGGAGCCCGGGGGAGGAGGGAGAGGGACGCCTCCCCCCCCAAGCAGAAAAGCAAGGCGGCTGTGGCTTCTCAAAATCTCCTTAGAGCTCTCAAACCCCCAAGAGAGGCGGCTGTGATTACAACTATCGCATAGAGCAATTGGGTAGAACGGGTAATTTATTTAAGCTGAGACTCTATTTAAAATCCAACGTATCTTTAGGCGCAGGCATCCGCTAGTATACATATATACCTCTTTGATCATAAAAGGCAATATTACATAGAGATACATTAACCTTGTTTTACCAATTTCAAACTCAAAGGCTAATTTTTGTAGCGTCAGGACAATCTTATTTCTCCCAAAATCCTAAATGATATGCCCAAATCAGTTGTGCACTTCAACGATTTACTGAAATATTTTCAGTTAGATCTTTTCCAGATTATTCTGCCCAAAGATTATCAATCCTTCTAGTACAAAATAGTTGTATAGTTATACGCCCGTTGAAGGATCTCAACGCATTCGGTTGACGAATTAGGTAACAATTTTACATTGTTTTTTGGGTAAATGAATTGATTCCCAATGACTCAATAACCTCGTACGAGATCAAATTCTGCCAAGAAAATCCAGTCAGAATCGTTATCTCCAGACACACCACAAAATAGTTCTCAGTATTTTGTTATTTGGGAAAATGAAGTCTCTTGTTATTCTGTTCCCAAAAAAACGAAATCTCTTGTTATTTGTGTATAGATCTGATCATGGAGTGTAAAATGCTGAATGCTACACTCTAAGGATCTATCTGTAAACTCCGAGGAGTTTGGCCAGGAAGCCAAACATTATAAGCTTTGGGGCCACTGAAAGGTTTTGCCCAATCATGAACTTCCGAGAACCAAAAGAAAATTAGTTGAGGTGCACGCAAACTGGCTCAGACATCTGGGTATGAAAAAAAAGACATACCTATATGATTTTATTGAACCAATACGAATACAAGACTACCCATTTTGTTTATTACACACAACTCCAGTGATTGTAAAAACAATAATAAAAAGCCGTTCAAAAAAAACAATAATAATAAAAAAGACCTTGGCTGAATCAATACGAAATTACGAATATATGCAAGTGAATCTCTCTCTCTCTCTCTCCGTGAATATATTTGTCACTCTTTTTTTGGTAAATCAATATTTGTCACTTTACAGTGCTCTTATCGGCAATCAGTAGACCATTAGCAACGAAAAATGTCACATCAAACATGAAAGGAAATTTGCAAAGAGTGTAATGCCTATGGAGGTAAGAGATGGTCTTGGAATTGTACTGCCTCAAAATTAGCTAACATGGTTTTCCTATTCTTACAAACGGCATCGCCTTAAGAGGCAGAGCTTGCAAACACACGATCAACAGACAAAGCAGATGAAGAAAACCGGTTTAGGGAAGCTCAGTTTGATTTGATACGTAATAATCTTCTTTATTTGATGCTTGCATTGGGAATAGAAGACGTGCATGGCCCACAAGATGTCGTGAATGGAATTCCCTTGAACGTGGCAACCCCCTTGTCATCGGTGAAAAGATGCTGCACCCATGAAAAACACTGAGGTTACGTGTGAAAATTGCGAACAAGGTAGACACAGAAATCAGTTCTTACGAGAAACTCTGTCACAGCCACAGGTAATGCGACTGATAGGAGTGTTCATCCCAATTGATCAGTGAAGAAAAATTGGAATGGCTTCTTAGATGGACAACAGCTAAACAATTACAATATTCGGTCAGGCTGCCTAAAGTTTTTAGGCCTGTATGATTCCCTAAAAAAACAAAATCCACTGGAGCATTTAGATAATCCTGGAAAGTATTACTAGTAGGATACGCCTACAAATGATTTGACGAGGAAATCCAGGTTCAGAAGGAGTTAGAAAATACCGGTGTGATCTTCTCCAATTGTTTCTTCTTTGGGTTTAGTACTTCTTCTGGCTTTCCCTCATGCCTGGATAGAAACATTTACAGCACATCACTAACTCTATCATAAGAGCAAACCAAGTTTACATGGAATAAAAGTTTAACCACTCCCATGTATGACAATATATAAGAAAAGAGCAGTTCAAAGACAAAGCCATAGGTTTATGTAATTTTCCCTGTTATAAATACATATTCATCGTTTACTAGTTCTTTGTCCATGGCACAGGAACATCCGATACTCTTGTCCACAGTTCGCCTAAAGTTTTTTTTTTCCTAATTAAAGCACACTTGCAGCTCCACTACAGTGCAAATCAGTAAAAACCATGGGAAGAGACCTACAGTGCCAATTTAGTACAGCCAAGAACTTGTGTAGCTGACCAACACCATAATTGCATAATTTACACTTATTAGTTATTACACACAAAACCCTCATGCATCATGGACAGTTTTCACTTAAACATGCTGAACAAAGAAGCTAGACAAATTCTTACCCTTGAAGAAGAGTGGTAATAATTCTTACCCCGTGCAGTTTGGGGGTACTTGATGAAGTGTGGTCATAATTCTTACCCTTGTGTTTGGTCTGTTACCTTCGACTGGTCGGCTGTCAGGACTAGGGGGAAATCCAACTCTAGTGTGGTGCTGCGTTTAGTATTTGCTGCTACTGTCTACCATCTTTGGAGAGAGAAATGGTAGGGTGTTTCAACGGAAGAGTAAGTCGGTGGAGGCTGTCATTTTAAGCATTGAAGCTGATATTTGTGCATGTCTAATGGGGTGGAAGCAGGTGCCTAATTCTGCAGAGAAGAAGAGGCTGTGTAGAGATTGGGGCACCTCTGAGATAGTTTAGTTTCTTTCTTTTGTCTTTCTTCTGTCGTATAGTTCGGGGTTATCCCCTTTAGTTGATCTGTTGATTTGTTTCATTGTATAGGCTCTCAAGGATCATTCCCTTGGCCTTTGGTTTTGGTGGCGGTCTTTAATAAGTTTTACTTTACCAAAAAGAAAAAAAGAAAGAGGCTCGACAAAGGGACCCACTCCCTTTAAGGTGTTCAGAATCTAATGGATATCCATGTAATTTCCCATTAACATATGGTTCGCAAGAAAAGACACTCTTAACATTATGCTCGCCAGCTGCGCAATAAATTTCATCAGTATTCCATGGGTGCCTAGCAAAGTAAACCCTATTAAGCCTTTTGAGGTCAAATTTCTAGTACATACCCGGAAAATGAAACACATTCACCAACTTTAGCACCTTCTGGAGGTGTGATGGGTTCCACAACGGTATGATCCTCATTAGAAGCACATAACACCTGAAGGAAAACGAAATGCACAAAAACAAGGGCGCCACAATTCAACCCAACTCTTTTCATAATTAGAAACAAGCAAGCTAACTCAAGAACAAATCGTGAAACACAAATGTTCAGAAATTTCAACATTTTAATTAACGTTTTGGAAATAAAGCATGTGATTATCCTATCCACCAAACTTCACTGATCAGCAACTCTCACCTGAACTTCCTGGTCAAAATCCACTACGGGCCATCTTTTCAACTGCTATTTTACTAAAGAAAATACTGATCTGCAAGGCTTTCAGACTTAAGCTTCCCATGAGCTTAATTATAACTTGTCTTAAATCTTAATTACAAAGATTAAAAAAAGGCAATTCAAATGTACTTGTATTGCATTATATAAATAACTAAAATGCACAATATTTAAGAACAAAAGAGCACTCTACAGCCACACAACAATGCATGGAACATAGTTGGGGATATCCAGCTTATATTTTTATTTGATAGTTGGAGTTACTTGTAAATGTAAAATGCAATAAATTGTGCATTAATATCCATGCCTACATAATAAAGAGAAGCATGATAAGTCGTGGTTAGTAGATCTAGGACTAAACATCTCAAATATCCTTTTGAGCACATGCTTGGTCTAGCAAATAATTTGTGCAGTACCAAGTTCATGTGTACCTTAATACTAGTACCTGACCCATTACATATTCTTAAGGATGGTTCAAGTTTAATCTTTACGCATTCCTGAAGAAATGATACTTGGAGGAACAACTCTATAGGGAAATACTAAATCTGATGCAAAAAAATATCCAGCTAGTTAAAGCTGCATAAAACACAAAGCATTATTGTCGAACCATGGGGCAGATACTTAACGAAACTAACATATTCGCTGAAATATCCGAAAGGGAAGAAAAACAACAAACATACCAATCCTTCCGACATCACATCTCTTAGCTTTCCAGGTTTTACATTGGTGATTAGAACCACACGACGATTCTGCAAGGTACATGCAACCAGAATCAAGAATCATGAGAGATGCGTACCAGAACACGGCTATAATTAAGTAAAGAAGTTTCAAAAAGATCAGCAACTAACAAAAATAACTGACTTCAACCAAAAATCGTGAAAAATTACATTTCTCTAGCTTGATCATACCGTCAAATCATCTGGGTTGCAATACTTTGCAAGACCACTGACCACCTGCCGCAATTTAGCATCTCCGGTGTCTATCTCCTCAACCAGCAAACTGTGCATCCAATCAAGCAAAAAAAAGAAAATAATCAACTTACTCAATGCAACCAACTGTGCTGCACAAATTCCACAACCAACAGCCAAACTGCATGGCTGGAAACAAGGAAGACAAAGAAAAGAAGATAAAAGGATTGGGATATGAAACAAAAAAGCAAAAGAATCCTAATACCTGTCGGCAGATGGATGCTTCCCTGCTTTGCGAATAAGACCAACCTGTATTTTCAGCAAGCTAACACTGATGTCTTTATCTTTCTCGTCTGCTACTTTTTCAGGCAAATTCTTCTTCTCTGTCCCAGCAATACCAATGTTTTTATCTTTCTCATCTGCTACTTTTCCAGGCAATTTCTTCTTCTCTGCCAGAGCTTGACTATCTCCTCTGACCTTTTCCTTAGAAGTTTTCAAGGACCAAAGCAGCTCGATCAATAAGCGGTAGTTACAGTAAAGTAATTAAGTAACATGTAATGATTGCAAGGGAATCACTTTTAGCAACAAAAACGTACAAAAAAAAAATTGCATAACAAATGAACAAGAAAGAGGAACAAAGAAAACATGTTGGCATTTTAACCACAAAAAGTAACAACGAAAATCATAAAGGAGAATACCACATCACCAGGTTTGATTGAACTCGAGCCTCTCTCTACACTGACTTCATCTTTCTTGCCTTGCGCGGTCTTCTTTGCATTTGCATCCTCTTTAACCCGCTAAAAATCGACAATAGGAATTGAGATGAACAGATGCAAAAGTTCCAGAGTGACTTATTTTGGCATTAGGAGAGTACAGTCAGTGTTTTAATCACAAGGAAAACAGCCCACAGCTATATGCCATCATAAAACCTTACAAAGGACTACATTGGCATCATGCACTTCATTTTCACTACACACTAGCCTTTTGTCACTGCTTCAATTGGCAAAAGCAGTAAACAGCCAAAGAAACACTAGGAATGATATTAAAGTGTATATTAGAGTGGTAAGCAAGACTTCCAATTCATGAAGTCAAGAATCTGCCATGCAGTAGCATTAAAATTACTCACTGGAGGATCGAATTTGGCCTTCTCTACCAAAATCTGTTCAAATGTTTCCCCAAAGTCCTCCGTATTCTGCACAAATTAATTACCAAAAGTTTAATAGCACAATGTTCAACACAGTTGCCGAAATTTGTGGAACAGGAACAACATCTGCAACCTAGACGCTTTTAAATATCTAAGAATAAGAACTTGTCTAAAAAGTAAGTGAAAACGTTCTGATGGAACTCTACACACCCAGACAACCAATAACAATATGGATCATTGCTGCACAAGGAAACTGACAATATGGAACATTGCTGCACAAGGGGTGATTACTCAACTTGGTTCACAATATGGAAGTAATTGTGCTCAAATAACAATAAGGAAACTGACAATGAGCCCATACCTGAATATAATCCATCCATCTCAACAAATGTGGTAAGCTATTCCTCTCTGAATCTGAAAGACCTTTCTGGCAACAGAAGGACAACCAAAAAGTTGTTAGATTGCAGTTACCTAAGTTGCCAAGAATACATTTCACTTTCTGTTTATGTACTCCAAAGTCTTCAAGCTTAAAAAGGTTTCATTGTAACACATTACGAATAGCATCCCTTTACCAACTTGCAGTTTGAAAAGAAAAGGCGCATATATTTATACAACATAGGATTTTGAGCACCCCATGAGAAACATGAGGCCATTTGTACCGTATAACATTTGTTGGACACCTATCTGCTGTATCCCAAAGATTTCCAACAAGCCATAAGAAGCAACAACTAGAATCAAGGGAAACATATATAACAGTGGAGATATTGGATAATACTTACCACAGTGGTATATATTGCTGAGAAGACAAAAACATCAGCCTCAGAGGGCGTCAGTCCCCCACCCACCAGAACTGACTTTGAAACCAAGCACTCATTTAACTCGTTGAGAGCCCTTAAGCATGCCTCAGAATCTACATTACAGTTCTCTGCAAACTCTATCCACTTCATCACCTACAGTAAAAATTCGAGTTTTCACCTTCAGTGAAAAATGTTAACCCATGATCTTATTTTTGTCAAAATCATATCCTACTTATCCCATTTGGTACAAACATGTTAGATTGTATAGGCTATCATGTAATGAGACATGTCTCAGTAGGTTAGATGGTTTTAGCTAGGGTGCTATTTGTTAGATTCTTTGTACAAAAGGGCTCTTTTGTCATTTGTATTGTAGGGTTGTATATATTCCCCTTTTCTCTGTTAATGAAATCAGATGAGATATTTCTCACGCTCAATTCTTTCTCTCTCTAAATTCGTTCATGGTATCAGAGCATAACGATCTAGGGCACCAGATCTTTTTCCCACCTGGACTCTCGCCGACTACCGGCGACTTCCGGCGAACTTCGGCAAACCCAGGTTGTTCTCGTTTGAGATCTCTCTACCTCCGATTGGACTCGGTCTGAGTGTTTTTTCTGGTGCCGATTGGGTATTTTTTTCTGCTGCCTATTGCTTCCAAGATCTGGTATGTGCTCGTTTTTATGTTTGTTGCTGTTGATCATCTCTGTAAGCTTCCGCTACCGCCTCTTTGCTTCTGAAAGTGACTGGGCCTGGTTATCCGAGGTCCCTTTTTCATGTGTTTCGAAGCCTGTGGTTAGTTTACTCGTAACCCACTATTTAGGGGGCGTTTGCTGCACTTGAACAGTGATCCCGGCCCTTTTCTGACAGTACAACGTCTGTTGTGTATTGTTTCGGTATTATTTGACGTTACTCGGTTGTGTTTTGTATTGTTCAGTTGTGAAAATTCTGTTTTTCAGCAGTCCACAGTTTGTTTTTGAGCCTTCAATATGTCAGAGGAGAATCCATTTTCAAAGGAAGAAACTAGTAAGTCTAGTTCAAACAGTGGAATGGGTTATAGTCCTTTTCTTGACAACACTCCGATGGATATCTGCCGCATCAAGTTAGATGGTTCCAATTATCTACTTTGGTCGCGTGCGTTTACATTGGCTATCACCACTAAGGGTCTCCTACACTAACTTACTGAGAATGTGGTGAAACCCACGGAGGGACCAGATCTCACAAAATGGACCAATCATAATGCCTTGGTCTTGACATGGTTGTTTAACTCGATGTCTCCTACTATTCAAAATAGCTTTATGTATCTTGATACGCCAAAGCAGGTTTGGGATGCCGTGGCAGAGACTTATTCTCAGAAAGGGAATGACGCCCAAATTTTTGGGTTGAGGAAGAAGCTCAAGGCCGTGGTGCAAAATAATCGACCAGTTGCTGACTATTATGCAGAAATCATGGGGCTCTGGCAAGCACTTGATTTTTATCAAAGTTATCGTCCTGTTTGTGCTACTGATGCTGCGACTTTCCAACAAATGGTTGGGAAAGATCGTGTTTATGACTTTATGGCAGGTCTTGATGGGGATTATGATCAGCACCGTGGGCATGTGCTGAGTCGTACCCCTCTTCCCTCTCTTGGCGAGGCTTATGCAAGTATTCAGCAAGAGGAGACTCGCAGAAATTCTATGGCTCCTCCCTTGATGGCATCCACTCCAGATCACTCAGCCTTGGTATCTATTCCTTTCCCACGAGATGGTAAAACAGGACAGAACCAGTTGAAGGCCAAAGGTGTTTCGGTTGATCGAGCCTCACTCCATTGTGACTATTGTGATAAAAATGGTCATACCAGGGAATACTGTTGGAAGTTACATGGTAAACCTAACTCACGGGGACACCGAGGTGGTCGTAGTGGTGGTTCTGTGCGCTCTTATGCCAATGCCACAGAGTCTGCTGGTGACTCCATATCTGATACTTGTGATTCTTTTTCTCCCGAAGAGATGCAAGTTCTCAGGCGGCTAATGAGTAACCAAGGTCCTCCATCCTCTATGGCTTCTAATTCCACTACTTCCTCCCACTCTGCCAACTCAGGTATACAAGCTCATATTTCTCCAGCTTCTATCTCTATTCCTTGGATAATCGATTCTGGTGCCACGGACCATATGACAAGTTGCTCTTCCTTTTTTGATTCCTACTCTACTTGCTCCGGTAAGGACAAAGTACGAGTAGCTGATGGATCCCTATCTGCTATTTCGGGAAAAGGTTCCATTCGCTGCTCACCTACCTTATCTCTTTCTTCCGTTCTCCATGTTCCAAATTTTACTACTAATCTTATATCTATTAGTAGTCTCACACAATCTTTGAATTGTTCGGTAACATTTTTCCCACTCATTGTGTCTTTCAGAAACTGGGAACAGGAAAGACGATTGGTACCGGTAGAGCTCAGGATGGCCTGTATTTTTTGGAGTCTGTGCCTTGTCCTTCTTTTACACCCTTATCATTGGGTCATGCCCTTGAGGCGGATACGAGTTCAGCTCTTCCTCTATTGCATCAGTGGCACCGTAGACTTGGCCACCCTTCTTTTGGTATTTTAGAGAAACTTTTTCCTACTTTAACTAAACGATGTTCTAGAAGTAGGTTCTTTTGTGAAGCTTGTGAACTTGCAAAACATAGACGTTCCTTTTATGCTCCTGTTCATCAGAGAAGTGCTTCTCCTTTTATGGTTGTCCACACTGATGTATGGGGTCCTTCTCCCATTACCTCTAATTCTGGTTATCGCTATTTTGTTACCTTTATTGATTGTCATTCTCGTATAACTTGGGTGTATCTACTTCGAGCAAAAAGTGAAGTTTTCTCATGCTTCCAGTCATTTCATAAGATGGTGCACACACAATTTGATACCAACATCAAGATACTTCGTTGTGACAATGGGACTGAATATATGAACGGTCCCTTCAAGTCATATCTTGATGGCCATGGTATTCTTTTCCAAACCACTTGTGTAGATACTCCGCACCAAAATGGAGTTGCGGAAAGGAAGAACCGGCATCTGGCTGAGGTGGCTCGCTCTCTTATGTTTACTATGAATGTTCCTAAACATTTTTGGGGCGAGGCTATCCTTACAGCCTCTTATCTTATTAATCGAATGCCATCCAGTGTTCTTCAATTCCGGACTCCCTTGGATTTCCTTCCTGGTAACTTTCGGGTCTCTACTCTTCCTCCTAAGATTTTTGGTTGTGTTTGTTATGTGCATGCTCCTCACCACCCCGGTGGAAAGTTAGATCCTAAAGCTCGTAAATGCGTTTTTCTTGGCTACTCCCCCTCTCAAAAGGGGTATCATTGCTATGACCCTCTTTCTCGAAAGAAATTTGTTTCAATGGATGTCACCTTTTGGGAACACCAACCCTTTTACCCTCTCTCGTCCCCATCTCTTCAGGGGGAGAGTTCTAGAGGGGAAGAGATGTTGACATCTTGTGGTTTTGATTTGTGGTCATTTCCCCCAACTGTTGGTGAGGGGGAGAATGTTGGTACAGGGGAGAACATTGGTGAAGGGGAGGAGACTTCTCCTAGCCTTAGTAATCCTGAAGGGGAGAGAGAGGAACCTGAATCTGGAGAAAGAATAATGCCAGATGCAAGAGAAAGATTGGACAGACCTGAGTTAAAAACTTTCACTCGCAAGAAAAAGGGCCAACCTGGTGCATTACCACAGTACCAATCATCACCACCAGTTCCAGTTCCTGACGCTTCAGCTGAGTCTTCTGGTAAATCTCCTTCCTCTATATCCCTTCCTTTTGATGATCTTGATGTGCCTATTGCTCATAGAAAGCCAGTTCGAACACATAAAGTGCCGGCTCGATTATGTACCCAACATTCCATTTCGCAATTTGTTTCATATTCTCGTCTGTCACCTTCGTACTCTACCTTTCTTTCTTCTCTTTCTTCTATACCTATTCCACAGGGTTGGAAGGAAGCTTTTGCAATTCCTAAGTGGAATGAAGCTATGGTAGAGGAGATGAAGGCCTTGAAGAAAAATGGCACCTGGGAGTTAGTGTCTCTTCCTCGGGGAAAGAATGCAGTGGGATGTAAATGGGTGTTCACGGTTAAGCATAAAGCTGATGGCACTGTTGAGAGGTACAAGGCAAGATTGGTTGCCAAAGGCTATACTCAGACATATGGCATTGACTATGAAGAAACCTTTGCTCCAGTGGCCAAGATGTACTCTATTCTCACCTTGTTGTCCTGTGTTGCTACTCTAAACTGGCCACTTCAACAGTTTGATGTGAAGAATGCTTTTCTTCATGGTGATTTGGAAGAAGAGGTGTATATGGATATACCACCTGGTTTTTCTTCCCCTGCCACTGAGGGCAAGGTGTGTAGGTTGAAGAAGGCCCTCTATGGTTTGAAACAATCACCAAGAGCGTGGTTTGACAGATTTCTCAAGGCCATGTTGAGACTTGGATACACGCAGAGTCATGCTGATCATACTATGTTCACCAAGAGGAGTGATGGTAAGATTGCCATCCTTATAGTTTATGTGGATGACATAATTATGACAGTGATGATGTGAATGAGCTTCAGATGCTTAAAGTTCTGCTTGCCAAGGAAATTGACATTAAGGAGCTGGGGGCGATGCAATACTTTCTTGGCATGGAGGTGGCTAGATCCGAGAAAGGGCTCTTCATTTCCCACAGGAAATATATTCTTGACCTCTTGGAGGAGACAGGGATGCTGGGGTGCAAGCCCGCTGACACTCCTATTGAGGTCAATCATCATCTTGGCAGTGTGGGAGAGCATGCGGATAAGGAAAGATATCAGAGACTTGTGGGTCGTCTGATATACTTATCTCACACACGTCCAGATATTTCTTATGCGGTGGGAGTGGTTAGTCAATTTATGCATGACCCTCGTTCTTCTCACCTTGATGCTGTTTATCGTATCTTGAGGTACCTAAACTCCTCTCCGTGCAAAGGTATTTTGTTTTCAAACCATGGTCATTTGAGGTTGGAATCCTTCACTGATGCAGACTGGGCAGGATCAATT
This sequence comes from Rhododendron griersonianum, assembly GCA_018127125.1. Lineage (NCBI taxonomy): Eukaryota > Viridiplantae > Streptophyta > Magnoliopsida > Ericales > Ericaceae > Rhododendron > Rhododendron griersonianum. The sequence goes on along the minus strand of CM030790.1, from coordinate 38,770,365 downwards.
GATGATAGACGTTCTACCTCTAGCTATTGCACTTTCCTTGGTGGGAATTTAGTTACGTGGAGAAGCAAAAAGCAATCTGTGGTAGCGAGGTCAAGTGCAGAAGCTGAGTATAGAGCCATGGCACATGGTGTTTGTGAGCTTTTATGGCTTCAAACCTTTTTGCATGATTTGGGAATTGCTGATCACAGTTCTATGAAGTTGTTGTATTGTGATAACAAGGCTGCTATCAATATCGCTCATAACCCTGTTCAACATGATCGGACAAAGCATATAGAGATTGATAGACACTTTATCAAAGAGAAGCTGAACAGTGGTGTAATATGCATGCCTTATGTGAAATCCGAGGACCAATTAGCTGATGTGTTTACTAAAGGTCTTAGTAGTAAGGTGTTTCATCGTATCCTCTCCAAGTTGGGCATGATTAATATCTATGCACCAACTTGAGGGGGAGTGTTAGATTGTATAGGCTATCATGTAATGAGACATGTCTCAGTAGGTTAGATGGTTTTAGCTAGGGTGCTATTTGTTAGATTCTTTGTACAAAAGGGCTCTTTTGTCATTTGTATTGTAGGGTTGTATATATTCCCCTTTTCTCTGTTAATGAAATCAGATGAGATATTTCTCACGCTCAATTATTTCTCTCTCTAAATTCGTTCAAAACACTTTCATTATGGAATGCAGAAATCAAGTGTGAGCCATAATATTTGAAGTAATAAACTCAAGATACTTCTACAAATCGGTTTCAATTTTGCTTCAAGACTACCCCGTTGACAACCCAAAATAACCTTACTTACCTCACTTTGCCTCGCCATGTTAATGTTTTCGCACAAGCTCTTTATATCACTTTGCAATACGTCACCGTCAAAAAATTTCTGCATAAAACAGTTTCGATAACTCAACAACCAAATTGAATATCGTTTAAATAGTTTATTTCATATTCTAAAATAATATTCGGCAAACCCCAAGGCGTTGGCATGGTGGTCTTAGCCTGGGACTTAGGGGTTTGCTACCTCCTAAGGTCTCAGGGTTCAGAGGAGCTCCCTCATCGAATACTTTCATTCCTATTGTTAGACGACGATATGAAGACAATCTAGCCCTAGGTGTCATTTTGAAATTTCATTGGATTCTAGTGGAATTGATGTATTATAGCTAAAGTAGAAATTCATATTCTAAAATATGACAAGGTAGTCAAAATGAATGAAATGATTCCCCTTGCCAGAACCCCTTGGGGACACCTCACTCCCACGCGTAAGCTTGACGGGTGTGGGAGGGGCTGTAGGAAATAGTTCGAGGTGCTGGCCCGGGAAAATCGTAACAGTTGAGATCAATAATTCAATCAAAACATTCCTCAATTTCATTTCCATATCATTACTACGCATATAAGTTCAGAAGCACACGAAGGGTGAAATCCATCCCAAATTTCCACAATGACAGATAAACAAAGTAAATGGACCGAGAGAGAGAGAGAGAGAGAGTCAAATGGATGTAAGCAGATTGAGCTTGATTGAGGAGAGTAGAGAGCTTACTGGGTCCAAGTGGAGGCGATTACAGAGAGCCGAAACGATGAGTTGATTTCTGCGGAGAACCATGCTTTGATTCGGATTCGCCATGCCTTTCCGCTCTCTCTGCTGCTTTGTCTCAATTTTGCCACTTGCCAGTGAAGTTACAGAGAAATTCATAGGGTTTATTACATGCGCGGGTGTGGTCCGTGGGGATTCTGGGGAAGAATTGAGGCCCATTCTGTCACTGGCCCAATAACTTAAACATGGGCCTTATCTGGAAAGATCCATAAACTTGGCCCCAAAACTCAGTAGGCCACTTCGTTACTCCTCCGTTTCGAAAAGAATGTCCAAAATCACTATTCACCCCTCTCAAAGATTTTACAATTTTCAATGCGTAACGTTTTTTATATATATGCAATATGAATCTCATTTGATAGATTTCACTTATTTTTATCAAAAAAAGTTTTTAAAATCATAAAAAGCATTATAATTTACTCCGTATAAGATACGTAGTATGTACCAATATTGAATGGGCTTAGTTTATGAAGTGGGCCGTATTTTTTGAAGTTACGGTTTTACCCAATAATAGGTAGTATAGCAATTTGTGATTGGTGTTAGGTACCACTTGACTCTGATAACCGGTACCCTATATCATCCAGTCCCGAACATCAAATTTTTTTTTTTTTTTTTTTTATTAAATTACAATTGGTGGAATATTGTATGTAAGAGTTTGCCATCAACGATTTTTTCATATCAATTCTTGAGTTGATTGCCTATTTGCCTCTCCTTTCCAATTGATTTGGCCGGTTTCCTTAATGCTAACACTATTTCAAAGTAGAGATGATCATTCTCCTTCCACAGTGCCTTGGTTGCCACAAGACTGTCGAGCATGCCGCTAGCATTTGCTTCACGTTAATTTCACTACAATAACATGACTTTTTTTTATATGCTGACTAAAATTAGTTGACCTTGCCAATACCACGTATAGGTTGAAGTTGCTATCTGGTCTTCATAGAACTCATTACTTCACTCATGCCCGATACGTTAACTCGGTAACACTTCATGAATGTTAGGAACACACATGCACCTTACTTATTCTCGAATAATCTGGTCCGGTTCTGATACCATTTTATAAGACATTTGGTAGAACTCAACTCTAAGAATTTATTGTTTAAGTGATTATGTCCTTGCACTTATATACTGTAAATTATTTTCATATCCATGCAATGTGAAATTTTACTTTGGAGACTATCAAATTAAGACAAGTGGAAACTAAAAAGATAAAAATTAAAAAGTTCGAGGAGGGGAACTATATAGTATACTAAGTCGGTCTTCATCTTGGAATGTATGGAACGGTCGTTAACTTCAGAACTCGTGGGGTCATTAACTTCAGAATCCATGGGATTAGTCGAGGTGCGTCCAACAAGTCCAAACTGATACAAATATTCGTAGTCGAACATACCATAAGAAGAAAAATACAAAGTTGGGGAAATCAAATTTTCCCGCCATTTACAAATGGTTTGTCTCTCTCTAAATTAGACTGCTCTGATAGACTGATAAAAGTCACAACTCATCAGCTATACTGTCACGGGGCAATAGTCAAGTAACTCCAAGGGGCTAGGTGACCATATAGTAATTTGTCTAAGGTAGCTAGTGTACGTGTAGTATTTTGAACAGAACACCATGGGGGTTTAGCTAGCCAAGTGGACATGCAGGAGAAAGCAAATAGTAAATGTTTTGTCCTCCATAGGTCATGTTTAAATCCTGCGACATCATTTTTTTTGTAGAAAGCTTGACCAGCGAGAAAAAGTGTTTGGCCGAAGCCAAAAAGAGGTTGACCCACTTCATTTGCCAAGCAAATGATCTTCACTTCGCGGGAACAACAAAAACCATCATTTCGCTCTTTCCTTTCTTCGGTGCTACCTTTTTCTTTCCAAGGGATGGGGTTGGGGTGTATAATAACCTTTTTTTTGAGGATGCCCGGGCCGGGAAAAACTCCTAGGTAAATTAAGGCAGCTAGGCCGTCAAAGGAAATGCAACACAATAGAAGAATTCGTTCCAACACGTAAGATCCTCGAACGCTAAACGTTTCAAAAATTGAGATCACTAGAGGGTTTGTCCGGTCGTTAACTTCTGAGCCCCAGAATTAGTCAATGAGCGCATTAACAGGTCTGGACATCAGATAATAAGAAAACAAAAACAATAGGGTGTTCTCCCTGGATGTCTGGTAGAACATAGCTAGGTTGGACCTTATTGTATGCTTGCCAAAGTAATTAATATGACAAATAATTTGATGATGTACCATATCTTCATGATTATATAGGGAAATTAATGTAGAGATGAGTACATCTGTACATGCAAAGGGTGTTCTTTTTTCAAAAAGTGTCGGAGACTTGAAAACTATTGATCGAAATCTAATAAAACATAAGTCAAAAGTCCAAAACAAAACAGAAATGCTAACCACACAGAAAATATGTGCACAAATCGTGCACATACTATACGGCTCGGTGGGGTCTACTACGGGGTCCCCAAAAATGATCCAAACCGTCCATTATCTTTAAAATAATTTTCTAAGTCATCACATGAAAAATCAGCTCAATCGAATACTTTTAAATACTTAATCTAATCTTTCAAATTTTCGCTTAGACTTTAGGATTTTGGAAATCTGAAGAAACATTAAGGCAATTGGATCAAACACTTGTAGGTATCCGATTGAGTTGATTTTTAGCGTGATGTCTTATAAAATCATTTTAAAGCTAATGGACGGTTTGGATTGTTTGTGGGGACCCTATCGTGAGCCCCATAGAACTGTATGTGCACAATCTGTGCACATACAATCTGTGTAGTTAGCATTTCTGAAAACAAAAAGGCTTTCCTTTTAGATATTCCAATCCAAACAAACACTGAGACGGAATAGACAAGATAAAAGTTAAATTTCAAAGTGGATATACTTAAAAGGAAATTGATTTTGGCACTCCAGTTTTTACCACTAGCACTCCACTTTGTGTGTTAATCATGTGAGAAAATAAAACTAAAAGTGGAGTGTCATTGGCTAAATTTGGAGTGCCAAAATCACCTCCCATACTTAAAATGTAAAAAAAAACAAAAAAAAAGGTGTGTACCTAGGAAGTGGTGACTTTTTGGGGCTCTATCCCGCGTCTAAAAAATATTCAAAATCGTTCATTTTTGTTGTGATAAAAAATTAGTCATTTAATTTGACTTGCCAATCTTCCATCAATGCAATTGATCATCGATAACAACATAAACGAGACACATTTATCTTGAAGTTTATATTTTAAAATTATACTAGCATTAAATTTGTCGCTAATGATATCCGATCAGTGTAATTTTTTAAATAAAGAACGAATTCGAAGCACCATACAAGATGAAAATTTTGAACAATGTTTCTTACCCAGATGGACTCCTCATATTGATAGCCGCTCGCTAGGTAGTAGCCATTGGTCCGGGGATATACATCTCGAATACCTATTTCTAATATATAAAGGGGGAGCACCAGTTTGGTATCTCCCCTATCATGTATTTTCCTTTCCTAAAATACCCTCTAAAAAACACACAAAACAAAATAGTTATTTCCCAAAGAATAACTGCTTGGAGTAAGATGAACAAATACTTCATTCTAACTGCTTCACCCCACACAGCCTTTTCAAAGGTACCACCTACTCCTTTCACTTTCTGTGTTTATATGAATGCCTATGAAGTTTAATTTAATTTAATTTAATTTTTTTATCGTGAATGTCAATGAAGTTTTTCACTTTACAACTCCTTTCGTCAGAAGATAAAGCATGGGTTTGGGGAGCAAGGTTCTCCCCTGCGGTTACTAAGTACATGGTAGTATTTTTTTCCTCCCAAAACTGAAAATTAAGCCAGTTGTTATTTGCTAGGATAGATTCTTTGAAGATTTGGTTTGTGGATACTTTTCCCCCCCTATCTGCTCATCATCAGCTATACGCTCATGTCAAACTTAAGTGTCTCAAATGAATTATAGGTGATCAGAATTAGAGTTTAAAAGGGTACTAGAGGCTGGGGCACATACGATGCATATGCAAGTTGGATTTTCACAACATTTTTGTAAAAATGCCTTCCCACTTATTGTTTGATCGAATTTTCACAAATGTTGTGAAAATTCGATTTGCACGCGCATCGCGTGCTCCCCGACCTCTAGTTATAGTATTACGGGCTGAACGAATTCCTTTCCTAAAAACTATCCAAACATGACTAATTTAATCATTACAATATCCTCATATCCTATCAAAATATCCAAACATGATTAATTTATCTTTTACTATATTCTCTTATCTTGTCATAGCATCTCTAACTAAAGATGTCAAATTTGACGTGACATTTGCTAATGTGGCAATTGGCATATCTTCAATCATGTTTGATTTGATATGTGATGTCAAATCTTTTTTATTGATCAACTTTACTGAGTGAGACCCTCAATCTTATTTAAAACTTGATAAGTTATTAAAAAACTATAAAAGTTAGACACATTGGTTGGTGTGAAATTGAATATGTCAAATTTTTACGAATATTGATACACACGCTCATTTTTTTGTGTGTTCCAAGCTCTTCTTTTTGTCTTTTAGCAAAACATATAATATATACACTAAAAAACAAAAAAGAGAATGTGAATATCAATTCCCATTTTTACACACCAAATTACCACATATGCCTTAAAAATGTAATTAACATCTCGTTGGATATGCTCTCAGGAAGAACAAAACAGAGCCTATTGTGTCCCAATTAAACGAGGTGTTAATGCTAAGGTTGCTGACGAAAACAGTACCAGTGGGATACCGACCATGTATGGGCCCCATTTTAGGGTCTCGCACAAAATGATTCAGACCGTTTATTACTATTATTTTCTAAATAATTTTCGAGTTCACCCATAAAATTTTAGGGCCCGTTTGGATGCAGTGTTATGAAGGGGTATTACCAATACACCTGATATAAGCCTTGGCCCACAGAATAAGGCCTGGTTTGGGAACCATTTTCGGCTGGGTATTCGTAATCCCCCGTTCTTCTGTAACACCGAGAGAGGGGTATTCGGGGGTCTTCTCTACGGCTAGGGTTTGAGGTATCCATCGCTTATACCCCCTAATCCCCCTCAAAAATGGACGATTCCACCCTTGTTTATCCCCCTTCTCTCACCCCCAGCTTGACATTTCTGTCACCCTAGTTCTGCTTTTGTTCCCAGAGACGAGAGGGTTTTGTGGCGATTTGGAGAGTTCAACTGATTTGAGCTTTGATTAACTCAGGTATGTCTTCGATTAACATGTGCATTGCATTTTTTTTGAATTTCGAGTACATGGATGTGTAGATGTTTGCTGTAGCTTCGATTTCGGTCTGTAAACTCCATGGGTCTATTGATTTTTTACTCCCATGGAGTCGATTGATGCAACTGATTTGTGGGTTTGATTGTAGCTTCAATTTGCAGTCAATTGTTTGGGGTTTTACTGTAGCTTATTTTCCAGTCCATGAATTTGGGGGAAAAGCTGTACCCATTCGATTTTCAGTCCATGCAACTGTTCTTTAATTAATTTTTTTTCCTGATCTTAAAAAATATATGGTTTTTACTTGAACATGTTTTAGTCTCTCTCTCTCTCTTGTTTTTGATGTTGATTTTGTGCACTTTTTTGTTCTTTGCTTGACCCATCCATCATATACAAATGGAATTCTTGCCATTGCTACATTCCTGAACATTCTGTATGAAGATTGTCAGGTTCTAGGTAAATAGTTGAAGACAAAAGGTAGAAGAAAAGAAAAGAATAAGAATAATTAAAGGAGTAAAGAAGATATTGAGTAAATTACCAAAAAAAGAAGAAGAAGATATTGAGTAAGATGTAAAAACTGCTACCATTTTTCGTGCAAAGGGTTTGCTGCTCTTTTCTTTGTACTTGTGACTTGTCAATTGATTGAAGTCTTTCAAGCCAATCTTAAATGAATTCTTTGTACTTGTGACTTATAAAAGTACTAGTGCAAATATCTTTCTGTACTGAACGAATTTGGTCTTGGATTTCTGATTCCTTTTATGATTATGCTCCTTTCTGGGAGCCTAGAGTTTTTTTTTCCCTTTTATGATTTGGGATTAAGCATGGGAAACCCTTTCCTTAAAAATACAGAGAGAGAAACAGAAAAAGAAATGCACTTGCTGTGACGTCAAGCAACTTCTAACCAGTGTTCTTTTGGTAATAAGCAAACTGAGAAAAGAACTTGTCAACATGAATCTATGTTATAGCATATCATTTTATAGATTAATTAGGCCAGATGCATGTACAGATTTCCTACAGATTTCTAGTTCTCGTTGTATTAGGTTATAATTTTGTGGGATTAACATGCTGTTTTGTGCAGTTTTCTTGGTTTGGCATTTGATGTTTGTGCTCATTCTGGGTTTTGGTGGCTATTTTGTGTACTTTTTTGGTTTGGGGGTGGCTGTGTTTGTTGTTTGGAGTTGTGTATAAATATATGTAGTTCAAGTTTAATCGATGAAACACTTGTTAGCATTTTTTAGGATGGCAAGATTAAACAGAAAACAAATGAGGAGAAGAGAAGAGCAAGAGGCAGTCATGGCATTACATGCCTTTATTAATGCTGCATTGGGTTTATTTCGCCTCTACTTCTTTATCACGTCCACATCACGCGACCCTCGTCCTCGTCCTGAGTTGTCTCCGAATCCCAACTTTTACCAGACGCACGTAAATAATATCAATAGGCTTGTAAGAGGTAATGACACTGACTGCCACGACCAGTTAAGGGTGAATAGGCATACTTTTTTGAGATTGTGCTGTTTAGTCCGAGGTGTTGGGTTAGGGGATTCACGCAACATATGTCTTGAAGAGAGGGTAGCAATATTCTTGTGGATCCTCGGTCACCATACAAAGCAGAGGCGTACGAAATATGAGTTTTGGAGATCTACCGAGACAGTAAGTAGGCATTTCAATGTTGTACTTCAGGCTGTCTTGCGTCTTTACGACATGCTCCTAGTAAAGCCCGAGCCTATACCTCCTAACTACGAAGACAGTAGATGGAGTTGGTTTCAGGTACACTCGTGTTAAATTATTCGACTTCCTCCATTTAAAAGATTTCCTCTAGTTGGCCATATTTCCTTATTTTAATACTTTTGCCAACATTTGTTAGAATTGTCTTGGGGCATTGGATGGGACGTATGTGCCAGTTAATCCCCCGGCCGCTGACAGGGCACGATATAGGTCAAGGAAGGGTGAGATTGCTACAAATGTTTTAGGTGTTTGTACTCGAGACCAAAAATTTGTCTATGTCTTGTCTGGTTGGGAAGGGTCGGCCACTGACTTTAGAATCCTTCGGAACGCCATTGAAAGACCCTATGGTCTCAAAGTCCCCCATGGTATGTTTCATATCCAAAGTTAATGTTCCTTTCCAGTCCATTACAATTCTCTCTCAGACTCTCCCATTGGTTGCAGGACATTATTACCTTGTCGATGCTGGTTATACAAATGGGAACGGTTTTCTGGCACCATACCGTGGCCAACGGTATCACATTAACATTTGGAGGCAAGGTCATATGCCAATGAGCAAAGAGGAGTACTTCAACATGAAGCACTCCGCCGCTAGGAATGTCATTGAGAGAAGCTTTGGGGTTCTGAAGATGCGGTTTGCAATTTTGAAATCAGCCTCTTATTATCCCATAAGGACTCAATGCCGTATCGTGTCAGCATGTTGTCTTCTCCATAACCTAATTAAGAGAGAGATGCCGAACGATCCCGTTGAACAAGAGTACGACGCGTGGGAACGAGAACATGTGAACGATGTCCCCGTTGATGATCACATTGGCAACGTAGATACTTCCAATGAGTGGACCGCGGGGAGGGATGCGTTGGCTGCGGCCATGTATAACCATTGGTTAGCCAATGGTGGGGGACAAGAGCAAAATATTTGACCTTGCAAATCTTAGTTTGACGAATTTGTGTTGACATTGTAATTGTACTATTTGTATTATTCGAAACTTGTTTGTAATATTTGTGTTTGAACAACTTGTAAGTTTTATTAATTGTACTATTTGTATTATTCGAAACGTGTTTGTAATATTTGTGTTTGAACAACTTGTAAGTTTTACTAATTGCACTATTTGTACGATTACTTTATTTTGAGGTAGTAAGTTTTATATTCCTTGTACAACTTAATAGCATTTGCAGCAATGAATAGCGAAGAAGTGGAAGTAGTGGAAGGGCCTACGAAGCAATCACGTAGGAGTTGGAGGATTAGGGAAGAGGATGCGCTAATGAAGTGCTTGATCAATGAGGTACATGACTCCGGAGACATTTGGAGAGCCGAGAATGGGTTCAAATGTGGTTTCTTCAATCACTTGGAGAAAGAGCTACAAAAGGTGCTACCGGGGAGCAACCTTAAGGCTAACCCCCATATTGACTCTAAGATCAGGCATTGGAAACAAACTTGGGCAAAAATTGTTGACATTATTGCCCTTAGTGGCTTTGGGTGGGATGATGTGAACAAACGCATCTCCGTGGAGAAAGACATTTGGGACGAGTATGAAAAGGTAAGTTCCAATTGTGAATTCCAATGCTTTAATTCATTATTAAGGCATGGGATTTCGTATTAACTTCCAATGTTTGTGTAGGCCCATCCTAAAAAGGCCAAAGGCTTGTACGAGAAGTCATTCCCGTACTTTGATGATTGGCAAATTATATTCGGAAAGGATAGGGCTACGGGGGAAGGAGCAGAGGATTTGAGGGAAATGGCCCGGCCGAATAATGTGAACGTAACTTTAACCCCTCCCAATGAATTCTATGTTCCTCACTTTGGTGAAGAATATGGTGGAATCTCGAGTCAAATCCCAGTGTCTCCCACAACTCCCACAACTCCCACAACACCCTTGCCTCAAACATTCACACCTCATAGCTCACTCTCCACGTCCGCTCCCCGAACCTCAACGCCGCATGACAATGCGGGAGCAAAAAAAGGGAGGAAGAGGACAAGAATGGGTGATGACGAGCTGTCCATGGTTGCAAGCATGCAGAATTGGATGAACATGAGTGAAAAACATATGGACAAGATGGCCAATTCCTTTGGGTATGAGAAAGAGCTATCCGCCCGACGCACTCAAGTGCAAGATGAGCTGTCAAAGCTCGATATTACCTTGGCGGAGAAGTTCAAGTTAAGTGCCATAATTTGCCAAGAGGAGCAAAGGGTAGACAACTTCTACGGCACCAAGCCCGAGGAGAAACAAGCATATGTTGAGGCCATTCTTAGTGGCCTTATCTATGGTCCTCTTTAGTTGGAGTAACAAGCATACGTAATGCCTTTTTGAAGTGATTTAAGTACCATTATAAGCATGATTGGTACTTAAATCACTTTTTTTGAAGTGGCAGAACTTTTTCGTCGTATAGTATATGCCATTTATTAATGTGTAATGAATGACCCAAGTCATGAATTTGTATGAGTTAAACTAGAAACAATGGTGGATGATCGTACGTTTAGGCCTTGTATGCCTTATATTGCTACATTTGATGCACTTGTTGGTAAATGTGGAATGTAATATGAAAATTTTTTGCATGACAGGTTTTGGCAACTCATGTGTGTCATACTAGGGCAATGATGGATCAATTAATTTATTAATTAAGGTAGATACCTTGGCGGGGTAACATTAGTTGCAGCCAAGAGTACCCTTATGATTCCATAAATATTGACTGAGCCCAATCCAGTTTATGCCTGTGGTTATGTTCATATGTGGAGCACGTGCAGAAATTAGTGGCAATGCAGTTTATGTTTTGCAGTTTTCTGTTAATGCAGTTTTCTATTCTGCAGTTTCTGGGTTTGGCAAGCTGTTTTGCAGTGTGTGTGTGTGTGTTGGTTTCTGCTGTGCAGGTTCTAATGGCATATAATTGGTTTTTGTGGGCTATGATGAAATTTTTTTGAGCCTCTATAGGTGTTTTTGGCTGCTTTGTGGAGCAAGTGCAGAGAGAGAGAATGTGTGTGTGTGTGTGTGTGTGCAGTTCAACTGTGGTACAAATATTTTCTGCTCAGTCCAGTTTTCACCATGCTGTTTCTGTCCAGTTCAACTGTTGTAGTATTCTTCGCTGTTTTGGTTGCTGTTTTCTGGGTTTGCAAGCTATTTTCTGCAGTTTTTGGTACCCATAATAGGGCTATGATGAAACAATTACAATGTAAATGAAGGTAGTGCCTTGGCGGGGCAACTTTTGGTTGCAGCTATGAGTACCCTCGTGCGTTTAGTAGTACTTTCTGAGCCCGCTATGATGGTTGGAGAGGGATTGGGGGGGGTGTGTGCCACATCTAATCGAGCCCTATCCTAAGTCCAAGCTTTCTTGGCTGTTGTTACCATCGGTTCTGCTGTGTGTGAGTTGGGTTTTGGTGCTGGTTTTCTGTATGTGTTACAATTAGTTGCAGCAGGTGTGTGTGTGTGTGGGGCATGGTCTCTGTTGTTCAGGTTCAGTGCAGGATTCGGGATGTTGTTTGGTCTCTGTTATTGGTCTGCAGGTTCAAAATGCAGGTTTTGGTTTTCAAAATCTAAGGCAGATTTGTGTCCAAACTAGATACACCTGGTGGGGGGGTGTGAGCAAAAACTGATACAAAAAGTGCAGGTTTTCAACTGCTTGGTTCAAAAATTGTGACAAAAAACTGCAGGTTTTCAACTGTTGTTCAGGTTTGGGCTGGTATTGCATGGTTTTTTGGCATGTATTGTAGGGTTTCTGGGCTGGTATTGCAGGGTTTATGTGATGGTTTCAAGGCTGGTTTGTGTACTCATGTATTGGCATTGGAAATCTGTGATCTTTGTAGCTGTTTTGGTTGGTGTTGCTGCTGCATTGTCTTGTGCAGCATTGCTGCATTGTTTGCTTGGCCTCTTGATTGTTAATACAAGTCATTTGCAATTCCAAAATCTGTGCAGTCCCATTTTTGTTTTTTTGTGTTTTTTGGCTATGATGATATGTACAAACATTTCAAGGCTAGACACTAACTTGGTAGGACACTTATGAGGGTCAACGGGTTAACGACCGTTTGGCAACATAAGGTCCATCCAAGTGGTGCATTGTGTGCCAATGGAACAAATATCTGAGCCACAAACAAGTTTTTAACTCCGCCTGTGCAATTCTAAGTACACAGCCGGTCCCAAGCCCGGGTAAAGGATGAGGGTTGATTAGGTAGCTTCTACCGTGTAAAAAACTTGTTGATTTTCACCATATTTTATATTTTTCATTATGCTTCGTTGGTTCGTTTTTGTTGGCACTTGTATTTCATTCCGAATGAAGTTTGTACATTTATTTTCAAGATTTTGGAAATGAAGATATATTACATTACTTGAGATACATTACATTACAATGGTACAAAGCAACTACTTGTAAGATTTTCGAGCAACTCCTCCTCGCTCCAAGTCCGGCGTGCCATTTAACTGATGAAAAAAATAAGGACAATATGAAAACACAAATTAGAATGATGATATGTGGGATGATATGAACAAAAAATGAGACTTATTTATAGAAAAAATTTGCCTAACAAAGTTGCTCAACCTACTAACCATATGCTTCAACTACCACTATAATTAAATTACTTTCAAACTAATAAACCATATAAATCTGATTTTAAAAAAAATCATAACAAAAAATTAAAGTTTACAGAATCTAACAAAACTAATTTTATGAATTTCGTTTTTTTTAAAAAAAATTTGAAATTTGTAAGGCTTAAACATTTTTTAGTTTTAATGAATTCATTTTATCAAAAATTAATGGTAAATATGTATTTATTCTAATTATAATGAAACTAACAAATTTTGTCAAAAAAACACTGCATAAGGGCAAAAAAGTCATTTACCAGCTTGTTACATCAATCCCCCTTCCTTATACCCCCAATTAATCCTCCATCCAAACCAAGTACTATCTTATCCCCTTTCTAATACCTCATCCAAACCAAGTATTATTTAATACCCCCTCTATAAACATCACATCAATGTGGGCCATCCCTTATTAACCAATACCCCTACTATCTAATCCCCCTCTTACATAATACCCCCAAACCTAATCCCGCATCCAAACGGGCCCTTAGCTCGATCCGCTAAATGTAAGTGCTTCGTCTAATCGTCAAATGTTTCTATCGAATCTTAAAATCCTGAATTTCTGGTGCCCGATTTTCGCGTTACTGCGCCGTAAGCTCCGGACATTCCAGTTATGACATCTCCACGTCAAAAGTACCACTCAACAATGACGACGTGTATTCCACGTCGGACGAGCAATCCACCGATCGGTCCAAATCTAATAAACGGCCCACAGCTCACAGCAGCTTCCCCCACCCACTACTTGCCGTTAACAAAAAGTCACTCCATTGCCATTACTTTTTCAGTTTTCTGTCTCAGACAACACAGAAAGTGGAAAAGACAGAGAGAGAGAAACAAATAGTGTCTGTGTGTGTAAGAGAGAGAGAGAGAGAGAGAGAGAGAGAGAGAGTTCTTGACTGACTGACGGCAGCCTGAAGCCTCACCTCCGCCCCAAACCACCGCACTTCCCGGCGTCTCGCCCGATAACCTGCCACTGTTCAAGTATTATTACACTCCGGGGATACCTCTAAGTTTCTCTTCTTTTTTTTTACCACTACAGTGGCCGTTTCCCTTCCTTTTTTTGTGTTTTTTCTCAACTCCGTTTCACATCGATCGCCCCCTGTGGCCCTGCTTCACAAATTCTAGCCACTGTACATGTGAAACGACAGAGATAACGACTCTCTGTGCGGCGAAATTACGTTCTACTTCGAACCCACTCTTCTCCTGATTAGGTGTGTTTTTCCCCGTTTTGAAAGTTATTTTGAGTGCTCCGTTGAATTTGTTTGCTTTTTGGTTCATCTGTATTTTCCACTCGATTAGTCTACTGACTTTGAGTTTGTTTCAAAACCAAACAATGTCCTAACCAAGATATAGAATTGCATACCCCATGGAGAGCTAGGACTCGAGGTTAAAAGGGTCTTAATCTTTGCAGCTGGAGACCAGAAGTGATGAAGATATTTAGCCTGTTTGTTTTACTGCTGCTATTTCCAATTTACGTGAGATCTTTGAACCCGTCTCTGAACGATGACGTTCTGGGCTTAATAGTCTTCAAGGCCGACCTCCAAGACCCAAATGGGAAGCTGGTTTCTTGGAACGAAGACGATGACAGTCCTTGTAACTGGGACGGTGTGCAGTGCAACCCGAGAAACAACCGGGTTTTCGAGCTCGTTCTCGATGGGTTTTCACTCTCGGGACGTATAGGCAAAGGCCTGCTCCAGTTGCAGTTTCTCCAGAAACTGTCTCTGGCGAAAAACAATCTCACTGGGGACCTGAGCCCTGTTCTCGCCCAGCTCGATAACCTGAGGGTTCTCGACTTGAGCGAGAACAGTCTTTCTGGCTCACTACCTGGTGGTTTCTTGCAGCAATGTGGGTCTTTACGGTCGGTTTCTTTGGCCTTTAACGAGTTTACCGGCCAGATACCTGATAGCTTGAGCTCGTGCTCGACGCTTGCTGCGCTTAACTTGTCTTCGAATCAGTTTTCGGGTTCTTTACCTTCTGGTCTTTGGTCTTTGAAAGGGCTTAGATCGCTTGATCTGTCGAATAATCAACTGGGAGGAGAGATTCCAAAGGGTATTGAAAGGTTGAATAACTTGAGAGCAATTAACTTGGGGAAGAATAAGTTTACAGGTGAGATTCCAGAAGGAATTGGGAGTTGTTTGCTTTTGAGGTCGATTGATTTCAGTGAGAATTCGCTATCCGGCAATCTTCCAAACACAATGGAGAAACTTGTCTCGTGTAATGCTATAAGTTTGCGCAAAAACTCGTTTGTTGGCGGGGTTCCAGATTGGCTTGGAGAAATGAAAAGCCTTGAGACACTGGATTTGTCTGATAACAGCTTTTCTGGGCAGGTTCCGAATTCGACTGGGAATCTTCAGTCCTTGAAGGTGCTGAATATTTCAACGAATGCCCTTACTGGGAGCTTGCCAGAGTCCATGATCAACTGCAAAAACCTTCTGGCCATGGATTTCAGTCATAATTCGTTAACGGGTAGCCTGCCGGGTTGGATATTTCAATTGGATGTACAGGAAGTTTTGCTCTCAGGAAATAGATTAAGTGGGAGTATGGACAGTCCCTTGTCTTCCTCACCGGATAACTCGCGCAGAAAACTTTTGGTCTTGGATTTGTCCCACAATGCGTTTTCAGGAAACGTTCCATCTTCTGTTGGGGATTTTAACAGCTTGCAGGTCCTTGATTTGAGCGAGAATCAGTTAAATGGAAGCATTCCTTTGGAAATTGGGGGAGCTATATCATTGAAGGAACTAAGACTAGAGAAGAATTCCTTGGTAGGAATAATCCCAACATCCATTGAAAAGTGTACTTCACTAACTTCTTTGTAAGTTCTCTATTTAATGTTTTCATTCCAATGCCTTTTATTTGGGTTACTGATTGCAGTTTCTCAATCAGTTTGTGCTGAGTCTGTGTAGACGTTTGATAAGCTTTATGCAGTTTCTTAAGTCCAGGGCGCTATTCGTCGGTCTTTATCCGTTTTAATTTCCTTGGATTGGCTAATGCTTCTTGAAATGCATGTGAAGGAACTACAAACCTTCGTATACATATTGATGTACTCAAATTTTAACAACCCTCGTCTTCTTAAGATCTCTTACTGTAGGCAAACAACTTGACACCACTCTCATATTTTTGCCTTTGGTTGTTTTGTTAAATCTTACAGGATTCTTTCAAGGAACAACCTTACTGGCCCAATACCCACAGCGATAGCACAACTCAGTAACCTTCAAATTGTCAACTTATCTTTTAACAGACTCACCGGAACCCTACCAAAGGAATTGGCGAATTTAGGCCGCCTTCTCTCCTTTAACATTTCTCATAACCAGCTCCAAGGTGCATTACCCGGTGGTAGTTTTTTCAACACAATTTCCCCCTCTTCTGTTGCATTCAACCCCTCTCTCTGTGGTGCCGCAGTCGACAAAACTTGCCCAACCGTCCTTCCCAAACCAATCGTCCTCAATCCCAACTCCTCCGATTCCCCTCCTGGCTCAATCCCCCAAAATCTTGCCCACAAGAAAAGCATCCTCAGCATTTCAGCTCTCATTGCAATCGGTGCAGCTGCTGTGATAGTCATTGGTGTAATTGCTATCACTGTCCTTAACCTCCGCGTCACGTCTTCCACTTCTAGGTCAGCAGTCCCCCTTGTATTATCAGGTGGTGATGACTTCAGCCGTTCCTCCACCACAGATGCCAACTCTGGTAAGCTTGTCATGTTCTCAGGGGATCCAGACTTCAGCACTGGAAAACATGCTTTGCTCAACAAGGATTGTGAGCTAGGCCGAGGCGGATTTGGAGCTGTCTACAAGACTGTGCTAAAAGATGGGAGACCGATCGCCATTAAAAAGCTTACGGTCTCCAGTCTTGTCAAATCCCAGGAAGAATTCGAAATGGAAGTTAAGAAACTGGGAATGATCAGACACCCCAATCTAGTTTCACTTGAAGGGTATTACTGGACTCCATCGCTTCAGCTCCTAATATATGAGTTCATATCCGGTGGGAGTTTGTATAAGCACCTGCACGAGGACTATGATGGGAACTCCCTCTCCTGGAACGATCGATTCAACATAATTCTTGGGATAGCAAAAAGCCTGGCTCACTTGCATAAGGTGAACACAATCCACTACAATCTGAAATCAAGCAACATCCTGATTGACAGCGCGGGCGAGCCTAAGGTGGCAGACTTCGGCCTGGCCAGGCTGTTGCCGATGCTAGATCGCTACGTGTTAAGTAAGAAGATCAACAGCGCGCTTGGATACATGGCGCCCGAGTTTGCATGCCGGACGGTGAAGATTACTGACAAATGTGATGTGTATGGGTTTGGGGTATTGGTTTTGGAAGTGGTGACTGGGAAAATACCAGTTGAGTATATGGAGGACGATATGGTGGTGCTTTGTGACATGGTGAGAGGAGCGTTGGAAGAAGGCAGGGTGGAGGAATGTGTCGATGGGAGGCTACAGGGGAATTTTCCTGCGGATGAAGTGATTCCAGTGATGAAATTAGGTTTAATATGCACATCTCAGGTGCCATCGAACCGGCCGGACATGGGAGAGGTGGTTAACATATTGGATCTGATCAGATGCCCTTCTGAAGAGCAAGATGAGTTGATGTGAATTTTGAGAAAGAAATGGGTTTTTGATTGTTCATTAGGCGAAAAAGAAGAATCCGGCTGGTGTGGTAGATTTGTAAGTATTCAACTGGAGAATGAAGCGAGGATTGATTGCTGGAACTCTTTTTGCTTTTTTTTTTTTGGGCATTGTTTTGGTTCTTATTTTGGTGGTTTTTTCAGTTTATTAGTAGTAGTCTGTTGTATCTCTTCATGTTTTAGTTGGCTACCGGGTTCCAGTTTGGGACCCCCTTTGGATATCATCAATTACTACTACTTAGCTAATAGTAGAATTTTCTGGCATTAACTTCTGGTTATGTTGTTCTCACATTTGCCAGAGTTTTGAAACTGTTTTTCTTATCCCATACTAGTACTAGTTTTCCATTTCAATTCCTTATCTTTCTTTTTTCTCACTTTTGGCAAGTATAACTCCTCCCTCCCAACGGGACCACCTTGATGAGATGTGGTTGGATGAGGACAGAGGAGTTCCTGTTATATCCCTGTTGTTCTTCTACTTCACCTCCTTAAATGAAGGGGCAAAATTTGGGGCAAACACTCTCGATTGTCCCCATTGATGGAAATTGTTGAGGGACTAAATTAGTAATTGTGTATTTTTGAAGTCAAAAGGTACTTTGATGATTGGTCTGAAAAGCCTAAAGATTCTTCTTGGCACTTGCTTTCAATCAGATAATCTGTGAGTGGTGAAATTTTAAATTTTAAAAAATGGAAGTGGGGTCAAAAAACAAAGGAAAAGGGAAAAGGTTGGAGAAGAAAATGGGCGAGGGGCTGGTAAAAAGAGGAAGTAGAATAATGAGGGAAGTATTATTCTGTCTTAAAAGAACCATTCTTTGTCTTTTTATTACTCTGCCACCCATGCATGTCTTAAGGTTTTTTAATTGCTTATATTTGTTTCTTCATATGATATGAAACCCTAACCTGACCTCTTTTTTCTTCCAAGAAGTGAAAACGAATTCCCCTCAAATTCCCATGGATTCCTCTCTGTCTATCTCAACTCTAATACGACTTTAAGCGCTTATATTTACAGATACGATTGTGTGTCAACCTTGGTGTGTTTGTCACTCTGAAGCAGTGGCGGAGTCAGGATTTTGAATCTAAGGGACCGACTTAACAAACATATAGTATTTTTGTAACGACCCGGATTTTCGACCCAATTTTTTTTTTAATACCGTTAATATTATTAGGTCTTAATTATGATTTTTTTTCCTTAATAGATAAATACAAAAAAAATAAGTATATTATCTTATTTATCTCTCTTTTATTATTATTATTATTATTTTTTAATTAATTGCATGCATGTTTAGAACTCCTTCCATCTCTCCCTATCCTACTCCTACTCAATCTCTACTTCCTCCCTAATCCTATTTTTCGTCCATCTCAAAGCCCAAGAGTTAGAATCCCATTAAAACTCAAACTTACATCCCTCATCCAAATTCTCCTATAAATATCCCATTACTTCGACCCTAGGGCACACCACGCTACTCCACAAAAACCAAAAACCAACTCCATTCTCGTCCATATCACGTACCACTGTTCACGGCCTGTTTCTTCCTAGCTAATGTCGTTTTTAGGCCAAAGTTCCTTCACGAAAGTTGTAGAGGGCGTCGAGGGCTTCGATTTCAACCCAAGAATCACTCCAAACGATCGAGTATTGATAGAGTTATAGCCGTCCAAAGTTCAGTGAAATTTTCGGATTTCTGTTCCAGACAGCACACAGGACTTATGAAAATCCCCGCTTTTCTCCTAATTCGAATGGTTTTCGGGCTTAGACTTCTTCACGAAAGTTGTAGAGCGTTTCAAGATCTTTGCGTTAGACACAAGAATCGTCCAAAAAGGCAGAGGTTTGGTCAAGTTATTCCAGTCCAAAATTACTGCTAGAATATCGATTTTTCGTCGCCAAACAAAAATCCACCGGACTCCACCGAATCGTTTTGTCCGGATTAAAGGTATTATAATCCCTTCCAAACACTCCTCTAAGTATATTAATGTCCTAAGTTGTTAGTTTTTATGATTGGAATCGAAATTTGGATCGAACGAATGAAACCCAATTTTTTTCCCAAAAATCCACTGTTCACAAGCGTGAACATTGTTCACGTTTTTATTTCTGTACTGTTCATAGCCGCGGGAAGTTAAAGAAAAAGCATGACAATTACACTTATCCCCCTGCTCATTTTGAATTTAAAGTTTCGGCCCAGATATTAATTATAAGAGTTTATCTTATTGCAGTTAAGCCCTAAAATCATTGAAATTTATAGTTAGGCCCAGTACAATGTTTTATTTGATTATTGAACATAATTTTTATACTAGTGATCATAAGTGATAAACATGTTATGATTAGTGTTACGCGTATTAAGTACAATATTTGTAGGTAAATAATAACAGATTTTTTTTTATATATAAAGACTTCCGCATATAAATTTACATCTTAGACATACAAGATTAAGGGCAACGGCTCATTCATAAAAGGTTACGTGATTATTATGCTTATTGTTTATTTCAATTATTATCCTGTTTGCCTAATTATTATTTCCAACTGCTGATTGATATGTTAGATTGGATCTTAGAGACATGGGGTGGTATGCGAAATAGAAATCACCTAGATGATGATAAGTAATGGATGAATTGGAAAAGTTTTTGTTTTAGATTACCTGCAGGCGTGATTTTGAAACTGGCAGAGTAAGCCCAGTGTTGTGTGATGATTTTGAAACTGGCAGAGTAAGCCCAGTGTTGAGTGATGTGATTTGAAAGGCGGCAAAGTAAGCCCGGTGTTGAGTGATGATTTGATCTTGGCAAAGTAAGCGGTGATGATTGTGAAGTGAGTACATAAGATAGGCGAACCCTAGTTATGATTCGAGGCATGGTAAGCTTTCTTTTGTTGTAATGAGAGGGATACACCTGAGTACATAACTTAGGTGCAATCCGCGGCAACAGCAAAAGAAAGTGACCCCATGGGACGAGCATGGCTAGCGGTTGGGGAGGAAAGATCTCGTGGATTGAGATCTTAGACTACACGATAGGTTAATGGATAGTAATAAATTGATTAATGTGATATATCTCTGTTTTACTTATTCATACCATATTTATCTTGCTGATTGCTAGTTGTAAAGTAAGAGGGGTAGTTGGGTTGGATTATTCTACTGGGTGATTTATCACTCACGGATACGTTTGTATCCTGGTAAATCGATTGCTTCGGCGATCAATTTGCCAGAGGGCGCAGGATTCAATGGAAGGGATTCAACAATGGTGCAGTTCGACACAGAAAGAATATCAGGAACGAAGATCGAGTATACTTGGGATCCGTATCAAGTCTAGAGTCGGCTCTGAAGTTAATGGATTTTGAATCAGTAAATTTTCTTGAGATTGTAATAGTTGAACCCTTATTTTGGAAAATTATGTTTATTTAGCAAATTTTCTTAAAGAAATTATTTTATTTTGCTTCCGAAAAAGCGGGGCGTTACAATTTTTTATCAGAATATATACTTATTATATCATAAGATTTTTGTTTTGCAATACATTATATTTATACATTAAAATAATTCTAGCCTAATGCAGTTAAAGTATACTAATATTTTTTTCCCCTTAGGCTACTTCAACTGTCATATGCTTATTTTTTATTCTTAACCAATTTTTTTTTTATCAAAACAAACCAAAAAAAGTAGTTATATACTAATAATTATCAATAATATTCAAATTCAAGTATACACAAAATAAAAATTTTAAAACTCGGACGCTCGGGGAGCCGAGGCCAAGGCCCCAACATAGTTCCACCCTGGCCTGAACAAATATTTGAACTTTCAAATTCTACGTTTACGTTTTTTTATTTTTATTTTTTATAACAGGATATTTAAGTTAATTTGCACACATCTCGATTAATTCCAAGACCTTGAAATTAATAATCAAATAAATCTCCCGTGGCCACATAGGCAGAACTCCTATTTCTGTTGGAGTTGAACCATGAGAACTAGAACTTCTTTCCTTTACTGTCTGCTTCAAAGTTCAAACAAATAAGTGGTTAGTTCTTCTTTTTTATCAAAACAAACCAAAAAAAGTAGTTATATACTAATAATTATCAATAATATTCAAATTCAAGTATACACAAAATAAAAATTTTAAAACTCGGACGCTC
The DNA here is from genome assembly GCA_018127125.1 of Rhododendron griersonianum. Lineage (NCBI taxonomy): Eukaryota > Viridiplantae > Streptophyta > Magnoliopsida > Ericales > Ericaceae > Rhododendron > Rhododendron griersonianum. The sequence continues at coordinate 38,748,550 of CM030790.1, read as the reverse complement.
GGGGAGCCGAGGCCAAGGCCCCAACATAGTTCCACCCTGGCCTGAACAAATATTTGAACTTTCAAATTCTTCGTTTACGTTTTTTTATTTTTATTTTTTATAACAGGATATTTAAGTTAATTTGCACACACCTCGATTAATTCCAAGACCTTGAAATTAATAATCAAAAAAATCTCCCGTGGCCACATAGGCAGAACTCCTATTTCTGTTGGAGCTGAACCATGAGAACTAGAACTTCTTTCCTTTACTGTCTGCTTCAAAGTTCAAACAAATAAGTGGTTAGTTCTTCTTTTTTAAAGGGGCCACTTTGGATCATTACTAATATTGTGCAATAAAGTGAAAATGTTTAGTTAGAATGGGTACATCATATCTGATCTTTTACAAGGCGAGCCTCGGGTATAATACTATGAGATTAAATTCTTTCCGTCGGCAATAGAAATGGTGGGTTTTCCACCACCGTTCATTGTGGATCCCACAGTGCATTTAATGTTATAATCCTAACTGTTCATTTTGTAGGGCTCATAGTATAATATATTCATGCAAAAAATTTAAATTTAAATTGTCCATAACCATCCATTTTATAAATTAAAATTAAAATTTTGATACACTTAAGCCTATTTTTTGAATGAGTATACTACTCTGCGGGATCTACAAGATGAACGGTTCAGATCGACGATTAACACACCGTGGAGCCCAAAATGATGATGATAGAAAACCCATAGTTTCTGCCGACCGCGGAAAGAATTTAATCTTTACTCTCTAGTACTATAGCCAAATAGGCTTGTGTTTTCCACCTGTGCACAACCACGTGCATTCAGAAGGGGTATAAGTTTGATATATGTTTTTTGGTTTTTTTTTGATAGGCTTGATAGATGTTAATGGACCCAACCAAATGGGAACCTCACCAATTGTCATTTTCATCATCCACTGCTAGCACATTGGATCCTCAGGAAAATCACTTTTCTTTTGTATTTTTCGACCATCACAGAGAGTGACATAAGGAAATCCTCCCCCCTGCATCTAATTATTGGGAACGCTTTTTTACCATAGCCTTTTATGGGGTCCAGTTAACGACTAAAACTGCATTGGTTACCGAGAATGTTTAAATTTACTGCACGCGGTTTTCATGTGTAATTTACCGTCAATAGAACAAATGGCAGTTCAACAAAAAGAAGAAAAAAAAAATAGAACAAATGAAGTCGCACGTTCAAATCTTACGGAGGCCAAACATTTCAAATCTTGGAACCATGGAGGGTTTGTTAGGTCATTAACTTCATGGCCCCAGAATTAGTCGAGGTGTACGCAAACTAGCCTGGACATGCCAATTATTAAAAAAAAATCAATTAACAAGATCTGGATTATAATGTGAGACCAAAATAGAGGTTGTCATGTAACTACATATCCGTGAACTGTGATTTCAATTCTAAGCCCTTTGGACAGTTAGGACTTAGGAGGCACAACAGGGCCTCCTATCAAGGGCCGCTCTAGCATCATTTTAGGGGGTTCGGTTGAACCCCTAGGTTCAAAAAGTTCACTAAAATTTTATATTTTCCATACATAAGTTTATTTGTATATAATATTGTCTGCAATAAATTATTCACACGAAGCTAAAGTAAATGAAAATTCACTTAAATTGGTGAGTAAATAGATAATTTAGCTCAAGAAAACAAAATAACCTGAGCCCAATAAATTTCTTTACTTTATCTATGGTTTGTATAGAAAAAAATTTCTGAACCTTTTTGCCACCACTGGACAAAATTTCTCGAGCCGCCCCTGCCTCCTATACTCTTCATATAGGCCCCATTTTCGGTCCAACAAGTGATCTTTACCGTTCAATTTATTCAACTTGTCAAGTAATGCTCAAAGAGATTACAGTAGTTCGATATCGTTTACCACATGACTGAGAAATGCTCTCTTGAACTTTATTTTCAAAATCAAAACAACCATTTTTTCGAGACAAACATGTTGGTACGACATCTGGTCAACCCAATTACATGTTGTAACATGCATACTTTACAAATTCAACTAGCCAAACGATTCGGCCCCATTCTGTTAAGGGAGATAAGTATTTATTTTTTGAATTAAAGGTGAGATATTGTGAGAGAATGACCTATCTCGTAAAACGAAAAATAAGTACTTAAAAAAATAAAACTTTAGCGGAACAGGGTAGATGGTTTAGATCACATTTTTAATCCGGAATGGAGCCCATACGAAGGCTCAATAGGGCATGCTGTGCTTGGGGCACAACAAGCTCCCATTCCAGGGCACTGTAAAATCTAGTTTACGGAACCCCATACCCATGGTGGCACAGAGCCCAAGTAGTTCACGACCATCCTGGAACACATTTTGACCCATTAATGAATGATGGGTGTTATGCACAATGGCCGAAAAGAATTCAAGTATACCCGGATATTGATGCTTAGAAATTGCAAATGCAAATGCTAGGAGTAAGTGGGAGGTGTAAAAGCTGTATCAATCAGACATTCTTTGGAAGAATAAAGGAAATCAAAAGGATAAACAAGCTTTCTTGAAACGAAGAGAAAGTAGAGTATTTAATTACGGCAAACAGTGAGAGAATTCTGCGCTCAATACCTTTTGCTCTTGCTCCCTGCTTTTATTGGGAGACACAAATGATACCTCTGAAATATTGTGTATATTTTAATGTCAGAAATGAATTACAAAAAGCAAAACTGTTCATACTACGTAATACCATACCCCCATACTGTTTAAACTCAAGTGCCGTCCAGGATGATTGGCCCAACGGTTGTGTAACTGCACTTAGGCGCAGCGAGATTGTAGGTTAGACTCCTACGGAGAGAAAGTGGATGCCCTTATCGATGGATTGGGTTGGAGTTGGGATACTATAGGTTCTTCTAATATGTGAAAAGAATAACTCAAATGTGGTTGAGCCATCTATTTTCCTTTCCTCTATCTAGTTTTCCTCCTCTTCTTTTTTGAAGACTACGGAATTGTGGAACCAATTCTGTATAGTAATGTGTAACAAAAGAAAACTTACCTAATCATCCCAATCATTGCCCCATCCATCGTCGTGAGAAGATCCGGAAGCAACGCCGTTCCCATTTGCCTTCCCTTGTCTTAAACGCTTTCCGCCAGGCGATTTCACTGCTTTTTCCTCATCCCAGTCATCATCCCAATCTTCATCCCAACCTCCCCTGGTTTCCACATTCGCAGCCAAGACGATTTCCGGCTGTCCCATTTCGAGTTCCTGATAAGGGACCCCATCAAGATGCCGTCCTCTTTTTCTCAACTCGAAGCAGGCCCAAGCCCCTCCACCAATCAAAAACATCAAAACCAGTATATAAGCACCATGTGTGGGGTTCACATTGACGCCACCCAATTGAAAATTCTTTTTGGAGTTGTCTTCTGGGGCGGGAGATGCAATGTGAATTGTGCAATTCCCATTTCCAGCATTCAATACAATCGACTGACTTCCTCCAATAATTTCTGAAATATTGATCTGACATGAAACAGGGGAAAACAAACCCTATGAGAAGCAGAAATCTGAACTTGAAACTGAACCCTACAAAATGGAGGCCAACTACTCTCACCTAGGGTTTGTTTTCGTCGACACGGAATTCCAATCAAGAGATTTATAATATTCAATTCCAACAAAATTCTGTTAGTTATGGTAGCTTGTGAAAGTAGAGTGGAATATGAATCAGAGGTAGCAGATTTATTTCATTAGTACTCTTGTGTAACTAAAACTCGTAACATGAATGATTTCTAGGGTAACTCCTGTTAGGTGATCATCCCAGATCCATCACGATTAAGACCCAAAGTCAATGATGAAATCAATAAATTTGTGCTATTCTCAGCATCAAGGTTCTCAAACCGTGGATCAAAATGGCCTTTTTCTGAACCGAGTCGCGAATCGTGAAAGATTCAGTAACGATTGGAACACTCCAGACACATATATATGCGTACAAATATTAAAGATTCATTGCAAAAGTGAAAGCTTAGACTCAACACAATAAAAAGAATGTTTTTAGCATAGTAAGTAAGATACTTGCTCAAATGACAACATATAGGGGTTGGTCCGAGGCTCTCAGCCCTGCCGCAAGCTATAATTAAAGGAACAAGAATTAAAGAGATTGACAAAGATCGAATTGTCAATATTCGAGTTCACAACTCCTATAATTGTAGTTAACAAAAAAATTAGAATGGAAGTTTAAAGACATCGAGCCCATCTGTTGACTCACATAGTAATAAAATGTAGAAATTTCACCAACGAATGACAGATAATTCTTGAGAACAAGGTATCTTAGACTTAAACATATCTAGAATGATTAATTCTAGTATTTGAAAAGAATTGAGACAAAAAAGGGTTAACAACATGCTCCGAATAAGAATAAATATTCTGATCATCGTATAATTAACAAATTTCGCAAGGGAATACGGTTTATTCAAACTTAACACTATTTGAAGTTATGTTCTTGCTTTTTCGATAAAAAAGAAGGCAAAAGTGGTTTCATATTCATCGAATGCAACAATTGATATATTTGCACGAATCAAATCGTGAATCGGTTCAATCGTACAATTCGTTGTGGATTCTGTCTAACCCTTGATCCACCTATAGATTGTATCATTTTTGCATGAATCGTGAATTGTGCAATTCTTAGGAACATCAGCAGTACTGCAGGAGCATAAAAGAAGGTATGACAAAGTCTATGAATCTGCACCTTCTTAGCTTGGTGTTTCTGTAGTTCTATTTCCTTGAAAGTAATGTTTGAAGGCAATATTGTCAAACTCACGTTAACTGGGGTGTCTTTATCATTCTGGACAACAAGATATGATCCTTCTGGTCCTGCAAGAGAAAAGGAATGGTTTCTGTCAAAAGCCAAGATAGAAAAGTAGACATCACCAAGAATTCAAATTTCAACCCGACTTCAAAGAAAAATGAAGATTTAAGAAAAATAATTAACTGAAGCAATATTTAAACTCCGTGAATTATGCAGTATCAGTCTAGATAGTGACAACAATGCCCAAGCCAAATGAGGTCTAAAGCAGCAAGAACAAACAGAAGGTCAAAGAATAGTGCTTGTACTTTATGTCAGAGTTGTGAATCCCTTTGTTTGACCATGAACAGATGAAAGCTAAGCTGAATATTGAAAAGCAATGAAACTTATGTGGCACTAGTTTGAGTTCATAGCTTGATTTATGACCCCAGCATACCCAACCATTCACTGGCTCATACAAGAAGATTGATAGCCCTCACAAAACGCAGTTTCAGGGCATTCTTGTCCAGATGGTTGACAATCTGAAGCATATGTTGCAATGGACATACTCAATGCGCTATTTCTGGAAATTGGTTTCCAAATAGGATGAAGCAAGGTGTAATTCGTCTGCATAGGCTACTCTAATCCAGAGAAAGGTGCCCAGCACAGGGGGGAAAAGCCAGTAAACAGCCCGCAGTGTGTGCAATAAGACTAAACAATAGTTCAAAATCTATATGGACTCAGACCTACATACAATGGTTACAAACCAACAAGAAATTACTCCCTCCGTTCCTAAATGAGAGTCCCTCTTTGGAATTCCAACTTTTTTAGGGGACATGTAATCATTATACCTACCACCACTACCCCTATATTCTACCTATTTTGCACCATTTGTATTCAAATAAGAGGGACACTTTTGGAATTTTATCAAATTTTCACTTCTATTTTTGGAAAGGGACAATCATTTTGGAACATTCCAAAATGGAATAAGGGACTCTCAATATGGAACGGAGGGAGTATACAATATAAGCTACTGATCCAACACAATATAGTTAACAGTCATGGAAGCTCTCAACTTGGGTGCAAAATTAACTTCAGCAAAACGAACAAAAACGGCTGGTAAAGATCCATTCTGACACAGAAATAGAAAAATCAAATGCTGATGTACAAAAACCAAGCGGATAGTAATTTAGCAGAGTGATTTCTGAAGTATCTTAGATACCAACTGTCTCAAAGCTAAATTTTTCAGATTCTACGACATGTAGAACCCTAGCTCACATTAACCAAACTAAACAAGCCCAAACTCACAATGACTAGAGATAATTTAACAGATGAACAGAACTACATGGTGCACACCGATGCATAAAACGTGCTGGAAAACAACAACTGTTGAAGACCTTAACTAGCAACCCCTACATCTATTGGGCCTCATCAGGTGGAGGCCTGTTTACATATTCAACAATTTTCTTTTCTATTTCCCGTATCTTACGTTGATGCCCGGCCACCTCATCTTCCTAAACCTTCACCTTGTTCGCCCAGTTTTCCTTCTCTACTTTCCAAGATGGGGATCCAGGTTTTCCCGGAATCCCCCTCCTCTTAATATCTCTTGCATTTTCAAGTCAACCTATTGCCCTTTCGAGTCTATCCTTGTAGGACCTCAGATCCTTCCTTAAAGACTTGAGATAGCCCTTTTCTTCGTAGTCACTAAACTCTGTCTGCCTATCTATAACCAAAAAAAGATTAAAGTGAGAGAGAGAGAAGAACTAGGTTTAGAGAAACACTTGATGTGGAGCGGCGGCGATGTGGAACGACGGCAGAGGAGCGGAGGTGGTGGAGGAGCTGCATCACCGATGGAATATGGGCAGCTTTGGTAGAGCGGAGATCAAGCGCACGCTTTCTCCGCTCACTAAAGCTGCCCATATTTCATCGGCGATGGGCTCCTCCACCACCTCCGCTCCTCCAAGTGTTTCTCTAAACCTGGACGGTCTCTCTCTCACTGTAATCTTTTTTTGGTTATAGATAGGTAGAGAGAGTTAAGTGACTATGAAGAAAAGAGCTATCTCGAGTTTTAAGGAAGGATCTAAAGATCCTATAAGGATAGACTTAAAAGGGTGATAGGTCAACTTGAAAATGCAAGAAATACGGAGTATTAAGAAGAGAGGGATTTCGGAGAAACCAGGATCCCCATCTTGAACAAGTAGAAAAGGAAAATTGAGCGAACAAGGTGAAGGTTTTGGAAGACGAGGTGGCTGGGCATCAAAGTAAGATACAGAAAATAGAAAAGTAAATTGTTGAATAAGTAAACGGGCCTCCACCTGACTTATCGTGAGTGACTAATAGTACAACCCTTCGTGGAGTCTATAGTACGGAGTTTAGCAGGCTTACTATCGTTTGTCCATCAGTAGTGTGTATGGAAAACTTACTAGACACGTGGAGAGGTGGTTTAAGCTAAGGACGTGTTTCAGTAGAAAACAATGGAACTTCTCATTTTCCAAGGATAATTGTCTCACTGTTGTCATCTTACAACAGTTATTTTGTGTATAGTAAACTGGGTGTTGCAGGCAATGCCTCCAACTCAAGGTACTTAAAAACATCAATCTATCACCAAATTTGGTGAGGAAATCGTTTCATGGACTCATGTCAACAAAAATTCCTTGTTGATATGATCTCTTAACCACTGGCATTGGATGATGGCATAGTGCTAATCAACAAGGGCCAACAAATGATTCAAAGAACAAGAGCTGAACTCTTTTCGGGAGGGGAGATACTAAAGTAGATGTCCTTCTGGTGGAATGATAGCAAGGTTCATGTCCGAATTTCCATTGCTCCACAAGCGTCACATCATTTATAAAAAATCAAGCTTACAATCCCAATAATGACAAGAATGGAGATAACTGGTGAGGCATACGGTGGCTTACGGACATCTGTATGAGCTATATCGTACCCGAGCATAGCAATTACTCGTAAGGTTTTTCGGCTTAACAACTCATCTTTACATCTCTCGAAGTCCTCGCAATATATAGGGATGTGATCACTTAGCTACTGAGATGACTGATATCAGCCCCCTTACAACTTGTTCAACTTTGTGAAACTCTCAGTCTAAAACTACAAATGACGAAAGCTTCAAGAACATGAATCTCAGCTAGTGAGGTGTGGGGTGGTGTTCTATTTGGATCTCCTCTCGTGGATCTCTTTGGGTTAGATCTGAATTGAGCTCCTTCTTCCCAACCTAGCTCTGCAATAAGGACGGCATACCTCTCTAGGGATACTACTGTACCTTATACAGGGAGTTACTTGCCTTGGCCTCCAAGATAGTTCATGCTGAGCTCGTGCCTCTCTTAATGCCACGAATAACTGCTTCTTGGAGTGATGTCATGCATGACGATTGCCGTGTGCCACACCGTATGGCGGCACATGGCTGAACCAAGGACTGGTGCCACGTGGCTCGACCAAACAGCTCTGCGCTAATGTGTCACTGACCTAATCCTCCAAGATCCAACCCGACATCTTGGCCTACCCGCGATGCTCCGGGTCAGGTGGCCCATTTAGTTGCCAATGGGCGTTGGTTGTCGGGCTCGCCTGAGCTTTCCCAGGCCTATTGGATGGCTGACCAGCATTCCAACCCACTACATGAGGCTAATAGAAATCCACCATAATTGGCAATCTCATGTGTATACAATAGAGAGATATCCCACAAAGATACTAGAAAGATTGTACGTAATACCATATAGATGGGTGGTTTCCAGAACCTTTCATAAATTTGCATCATTTACTTGTGGCTGAGTCCTATATCTTTTATGTCCTAGCAGTAATTTCCATGAGATGTTCTTCTGCAGGTGGAATTACTATAAAAATTATATGTATCCAAGTGCCAACTTGCAACATCGATTCTTGGCAAAAAAACGTCAGAACTTGTTCATCAACTCAAGGTGGGTCAAGCAGGCCAAAAGCTTCTTAGAATTTATGACCTGAAATGAGAAATAATGACGAACCAACAAAATTCAAGCCAAACTCATGTTCAGGTCCAATTTTACGGGATGTTTTCTGCTTTATTATTGCAGAGCTATGTATACTTCACAGTTTGGTATAGGGGGCCACTGTTTCAGTGGTATTCTGAGAGCAGTCACTTTGTGCATATTGCCAAAGGTTAGGTCTGTCTCCAATCTTCCCCCGCCCATACCCCCAATGATTGGGGACTACACGGGTTCTGTTGTTGTTGTTCTAGGTATACTTCACAGTTTACACCATACCTTTAGTTGCCAAGATGATACTAAATTTGGTGACCCAATCAATCCAGAAACAAACGAAAGGCTCAATTGTCCCAACTTGTCTTGGTCTGATATTAGCGGAATTTTACTTTCTTACCATTTAAAAGATCTTCTGATATTAAGTACAACAAATTTCTTTGAAAAAACAGCCATATTTGTGGTGGATCACGGATTGCTGAGGGTTGGTATGTAGTAAGCTTATTTAAGGAAATTCCTCGTTATTGCCGGTCGCTGCTGTTAAAGACTGCTAGGAAGAGCAAGACTAGATCTACAAGGAAACCCAATGGTGGTATTACTTGCGAAAAGTAGCTACGCTCATTAAAGGTAACTCATTAAAGGTCGTGAGCTAGCAACATATAATCACATCCTCAATACATGTATTCGCCAATTAATGACCCATAATAAGAAGTGGATAGCTAGTCTAAATGATAGACCTCATCATTAAAAGCCAATCTAATGTCAAAGACATGAAGAACGAAACAAAAACAAAGGGACTCCAACAAAAAATTACTGATGCTCATCAAAATACACACACACTCGCCACCTCCCAAGCCTCTAGCAATCATAGTAGCAATAGAGTATAGCGCGCATGTGACAATAACTCGTTCCCCTATACCTCAGCACATGACAATAGCTTATCTAGCGAAAGCAAAAATATCCAGGTTGTTCATTAGAAGCTCAATTCTAGTACTGAAAGTAACACAAACAACCAGAGGATGAATAGCATGTTAATTATACCAGTTCTGCCATTCAAAAGGCACGCGGTCGTTTTGTTCGAATCCCGGCATGACATAGTAGACGAAATATTACACCACTCATCAGTTACACTAGCAATAAGTTCCGCCTTGGGCGAATTGGATGGCACCTGATCGGGTTCATTATTCTCACTCCTCTCTCCACCAGAATTTTCACCGCCTCCAGAATCCAAACCATTGCTTGGACTAGGGCTTGGCGAAGGCGGAATCTAGTAGGGAAAAAAAAAAAACAAACGAAAAACTATTTAATCATTCACATCATCGATCGTTATAATAACTTAAATTATAAGTTTTGGAATCAATAACGAGAGAAACAGAGTCGAGACGAAAACCTGAAAGCCGGGGACAAGCGAAATCAAGAGAAAGGAAATTAATAACGTTAATCTTGAAATCCGGCACATCCTGATGCCGTCACTTTAAACCCCTTTGCGATTTCAATGGTCAACCCTAACCTTGTGAAGGATGTTGAAAACAGAGGCTTACGAGCCTGCTGATTGTAAAAGGCGACATTCTAGAGAGAGAGAGGGAGAGGGAGAGGGAGGGAGGGAGGGAGGTTCAGTCAGATTCGGCGGTGGGATTTAGGCGGGGGGGCAGGCCGGCAGGCAGGCGAGAATGAAGTTGACGGACCAATAGAGACGAGGGATGCGCGCGCAAATCATGCAATGTGATGTAGTCACAGAGATACTCCCCCGTCCCCATTCAATGGTGTCTCATCTTATTCTAGCCGAATAAAAAAAATGAGTTATTTTTGATAAAGTTGAATTAATTCTATTAAATACTCTCTTCGTTTCATTTTTATTGTTCTTTTTTATGTTCGTGTCAATTTTCAATCGCTTATATCTTTCAATGTGAATCTCCAAAAATATGCAATATGGATCTTATTTGATAGACTTTAATTTGTTCTATAATACAAATATGTTAAAATCATGAAAAATATTATAGATTGAAAGATATACGCAATAGACACAAAAGTGACAAAAAAAATAATAGACAATGAAAATGAGACGGAGGGAGTAATATTTTAAAAATTACATAAAATATTATTTAATGGGAACGAAAGGAGTATATATATTATATTGGGTAATGAGCATTGTTTAAACTAATACTTCCTTCGTCCCAATTTAATAGTTCATCGTTCTATTCTAACCGGATAAAAAACTAGTTATATTTTTAAATCGGTTATGAATTTTATATCCAATATGAATCTTGTTTGATTAATCTCGATTAGTTCTATAAAACAATATTTTCAAAATTATATAAATTATTATAAATTATATTCCATATAATCAATTAAATAGTGAGACGAACTCTCAAAAGGAATATTAAATTGAGACAGAATGAGTAATTCTAGATTCATAGTATTGCACTCTCATAGTAATTAAATAAATTATTTCGTGGTAAAAAAATTAAAGCTTCATCCTAAATCTAGTCATACATATCTCTTAATTAATACATGACTTTGTCATGGTTATTTTTCTTGTCCTAAAATTACATGGAATTCTATTATACGCTTGTTAATTAATTATCTCTCTCCGACTTCATATCTTTGATGTATTTATCTTGGAACTCTCTCCGAGAATTAACACTTTCTACTTTTTACTCGTTTTCCTTTATGTTTTGTATTTGATTTCCTTTAAAACTCAAAGAGACATGAGTACAATATAAATAGTATTACTGTTGAGCAATTTTCCGCCATCAATTGTGGCAAAGTTCTGATGTTTTCTTCTCTATTTGTTCCGTCTGACAATTTTATTTGTCCACGCTTTGTGTATTTTAGTTCAAGCCAAAATTATGTTAATCAAACAAGGAATATTCAGATACTTTAAATGTAAAAGAAGGTACTAATAAGGGAAGATTTGGCATAATTTATTTATTTTGAATTATTTCTTTCACGGTTTTAAAAAGTTGTACTTATGTTTTAAATTACTTTTTTGCTTCGATGAAATGGAATTAGAAAACAAAAAATATAGATCGCACTTTAGACAATTTCTCTTTAGACGAATAAATAATTTTATAAAATTAATTTCCATATTTTCAACATAATTAAAGGTAAAATAACTAGAAGGCCAAATTTTACTTAACAGGGGAAGCTATACATCTAAGCAGAAAGTCTAGGTTTACTGCACATGTCTATTGCATGTGGAGTCCACTTCGGTTCACATAAAATACAAAAAAAAAAATTCATAAATTTTAAAATAATTATCTTATAAATTCCAGAAAAAATACTAATCGATATCTATTGGTACTGATTTTTTACAAGAATCCATAAAATACTATTTTAAAATTTATTGGTACTGATTTTTTACAAGAATCCATAAAAACTATTTTAAAATTTATAAATAAATTTTTATATACAAAACTCGTGCGGAGAATATAGCACTGGTGATACATCTAACGAACGTACGACGTTGTTCCGTCGCTTTTGTGCTTGTCTTTGATTTCTCTCTCTCTCTCTCTCTCATTCATTTCAGCCTACTCCTCTCGATGGAGTAAATTGTAACCCTATTGTCCCCGTCTCTGTACTTCTCCCCTCAATCAGTTCACCATGTGAAAATCCTGCAACACGGGCAGAACTCTCGCGATCAATCTGGTCTACTTCCTCTATAGCACTTTCAAAATTCGTTTACTTCTGATTTCAGAAATCAATTCGTCCGATCGAATTGCGACAGAGGAGCAAATTTATCCAAATGGCCTCGGAAGACATGGGTCTAGTCCCACCCCAGCGCCTAGAAACCAACGGGTTGACCTCTCAGATGGTTTTCCAGCAGGAGGGCCTCCGGTTCAGCTCGCGCCCCGTCGCCGACCCCAGTCCGAAGACCCGGGAGCTCAGCGGCTTCATTGACGACCGGTATTTTCAATCCCAAGGGGCCGCGGCGGATTTTCGGCGGAGCTGCTTGTACATCGACGACGGTAATCGACTGGGGCAGAGTTTGAACGGGAACGGACAGGGCGGCGGCGAGGGGTCCGAAGGAGACGAGGAGGAAGAGGACGATGAAGACGACGAAGATGACGAGGAGGACGACGTCGAGGAAAGGGAGGGTGAGATTTTAGGGCACTTGTTGGTTTGGATGATGGTGATAATTAGTAGGGTTAGCAATAGGATCCTAAACTCACATAATGCGCGTGCGGGGAAGCCTTTTTTTGAAAACATACCAAAGTACAAAAATTCGTTGGAGCGCAAAGTGAGGATAGAGAGCGGGAGCGGAGGGGGTAATGAAGGATAATGTGACTAGATAGGAAGAACAGCAGCGATCATAGTTATAGTTATGCAATTGGCCCTGGAAAATGGAAACAGTTTTTTGTGTTCGGAAAAATTCCACTTTTATGTGCAGCTTGACTAATCACTGAGATCACTTTCATTGTCCACTAGCGGGGCTATTTAAGGACAGGACAAAGTCGCTTATGGACTTGCCCCACAATGGTATAAGAAGTTTTGAACTGAGTCCTAGGAGGACCACCAGGCCAATTGCTTGACATGCATTCCCTCTGATTCTATTTGACAATGCTGGAATGCATTTATTCATATGTTTTTTGCTATATGCCTAAAGCTATTCCATTTATGTTCGGGAAAAGCTGCAGTTAGTTTGTCTATCATTTTCCAGAGATTGCGTGTGTATGTAATGATACAAGTAGAGACCTAAAGAGATCAAATTTTGTCTATATCAAAATTTGAACAGTCTTTTGTTTTTTGAACATGAAGAGGTAAAGAAGCCATTGCACATGCCGGAATTAATAGGCCTCATAAATACATCAGAATGGAGAGAAAATTGGAATTTATTAAAGACTGAATATTTCAAATTAGTGTTTGTATCGTGGATTTTATCTGCATTCACTATTTCCGTGCAACTAGGTGGTGACACAAACAATGATAAAAAATGGTATACACAATACAACTTTATCGAATGTGAATGATGAATTTCCTTCCCAGACTCCATAGGTGTTTTTTGATTAGTGTTGGTAGCGTTGATAGGTTATTGTGTCATGTGCTCTATAGTTTTTCTTATTTTGTGATGGGTTGTGTTTCGAGGAACCCTCTGATTCTGTGGCATATTTTTCTTGAAGTTTTGCATTGCTTATTTGGTGTTGAATTTGTGGCAGTTGGGTCAAGTAGGGAATTAATGCATTCTGGAAATGATAACAGCAATGCAAGGGCAACTGTTAATGGTAATCATCAACAGGGACGATCTAATCAGTACCACAATGCTGTAACAATTGCGGATGCAAATGGAGATTTGTACTATTCGCAGTATCTGCACGGACTTGAGGGGTCGGGCAGTGGGCAAAAGGGTGTAGGGGTTGAAAATGGTTGCGGGGGCAGTGGAAGAAAGGAGGGTTCGTATTCCACCGAGTCTGGAGAATCTCTAAGGATGATTCTGTCTGATCCTTTGACGTAAGTTTTGATGAGTTGGACACAACAAGTAAATGTATCTTTATTGATTACAAACCCACAACTCTCACACGCAAGACATAGTACAACACAATCTTGGAAGACTTTAACTTTGGACACCTCACCTTAAGCCTCTCACTTGGAGTCTCTCTTGATTTTTCATTTGCACACCTAAGGAGACCCCTCACCTATTTACATAGGCCTATGGATGCTTATAGATACAAATCAGGACTCGATACTTCATGAAGCTTCTAGTTAAGCCCCTTAGGTTTTATCATATTCTGGAAGATTCTAATAGAACCCAAAAGGTTCTAGTATGTTCTAGTATCCTCCGAAACATTCTGGAAGAGTCTGGAGGACTCTAGCAAGTTCTAGAAGTTTCCGGAGCATTCTAGTGTAGTCTAGATGTTTCCGGAAATGTCCGGAAGTTTTCGGAGAGATCCGGAAGATTCAAGAGAGGTAGTGATGATCTTTTAACAAGTTTGTGTTGAAATTATGTTGAAATTTATTTCATTTGAATGGCCTGGTGTTAGTTGATATATAAAATAGAGCTTAAAAGTGTGGGTTTCTGTATTTGAACATGGTTTAGACGAAACCACGAATATTCACTCAGCTTATGTTGCACTATTTATTATGTTTTTTGTCCTGAGTGATGGATGGATTATGACTCTGAAATATCTTCATGACTGGAACTCGTACAAAATGTATTTTAGGAAATAGAAAGGTAAATATCCATGGTTGATATGCGTAGATTAGGTACGACATTTAATTAATGTGAAGTCTACCATGTAAAATAAAGGGGATCCATGGAAAGCATATTGTGGTACATTATCTTCTCACTTGGATGGGGTTTACTCTGTCATAGTCGACATTTATGTTTCTTTATCCTTCTCTGGATGGTGCCCAATTCCCAGGATTCTAATAGGTGAGGCCGTGAAAGAATTCCCATGATTTTGCTGTTGGTTATGGTGTTCAGTCTCCATCTTCAGGGAAAAAAAAGTGGTGTTCAGTCTTCAGATCATTGTAGCTGATTAGTTGCTATAGCTATGGTGTCTAATGCTCATTGTGCGATATCTGGGTTTACAGAGGAGCACTTATGGATGATGCGATTATATTGCCTTGTGGGCATTCCTTTGGAGGTGGCGGAGTACAACAAGTTCTCAGAAATGTGAGTCTTTAGCAAACACAATAAATATTAGAGATGATCTTGCCAACTACGTTTTCTCCTTCGAAAAGAGAAAAGTTTTCATTCTGCTTGTAAGTTATGTGGGCATACAATAAGGGCTCGTGTATGGTTTGATAAGCAGAGAATCTCTATACGTCTGCAGATGAGTTATCAGTTTTGATATTCTTTCTGTTTCATATAGACTCACAATTTAGTCACTCCAAAGCTTAAATATGATAATTTCTTTCTTTCTTAAGATATTTAACTTGATAACCTACCAGTATGTGTATTATTCATGACGTAATTCCTCTTGCCCGAGAAGATCAGCATGATGTTATATTATTTGTAATTTGATACCCTTGTCGGCCATGAGGCTGCATTGGCGAGTAAATGTGCAAATTTATGTTGTTTGGAAAGTCTAAGAAATGTATGTATGAGACATGTTTGTTTTGACTCTCAATACTTTGTGTTTCTTTTTGCTCTTTGTATTTTTGACTTATTTGTGTAGAACCTTTGATTTCTAGAAAGTTTCATGACATCTGGCTTGCCAATTCGGAGTTGTTGATGTTCTTTTCACATTGCAGAAAGCTTGCTGTACCTGCTCTCATCCAGTATCAGAAGAGTCCGTGTCACCAAATCTATGTAAATATTCTATCATTGTTTTGGAATATTGGCGCGCACTTCTTCATATCCTAAATGTGAAGTTAGTTTTAAAGTTTGTACCACATAAGATTGCTAGGAATCTACTATCTAGGGTGCTCAAACAGTTATGATTTCAGCTCTGAGGCCTCCTGGAATCCTATTCCCCGAGTTCTATTTACAGTATATATTTTATCTGTTGAGATAGTTATATTAGAAGTTAGAAAGGTTGCGCGGGGAAAATACTGACTCCTATATCTTCCGCATTCCCTGTATTTTTACAGCTCTTCGAGCCGCTGTCCAGGCATTCCGTCGGGAAGAAGAGTTAAATGTTTACCGCTCATCGAAAAGAAGAAGAGACAGATTTGAACAGGTTTGTATATCCATGACCCCTACCCCAAAACTGTGTTATCCTAATCTGTGTTGTTCTTTTTAGTTACAACATAAGGTTTTCAACTTTTTATGGCTGACGATAATCAATTATAGGTACCATTACCATGAATCCGAAATTACTAGTACTAAGATTCTTGTGTCATGGCCATTCAGGTACTTGGATTATTCAAACAGTTTTTAAGGGAACATTGTAAGGACATGCAGTTGAATGACTTCCTACCTTACCTTTCAAATATTGAATGGTCTAGAAATATCTAATTTGAGGAATCGAGATACTGCTGTTTCTGATACTGTCATCCCACTTTGGAGAGGTACTCAACTAGGAATTGTACATTTGTACTCCAGTCTTGGTTGGATACAAACAATGCAATGAAGAAACGAGATTCCCGTGTCACCCTAATCTCTACCATCCAAACATAGCCTAATGTAGTGTCAACCATGTCTAATTACAAGATTCGGCAATCACTGATATGGTAGAAAATGCAGGCTTTTCGGTGCTCTCTCTTTTATTTACGACTCGCCAATCCTTAGAACGAACATCCTTGTCCCCAGATAATGTGCTTTGGTATAATATCTACTTGCTAATCAAACGTTAGTTGGTCAGCCATTCAAGTATTTATGGACAATCCTGCCAATAATTTTGTTTGTTTGTCCTTCACACTTTAGAAATTCTATTGTGATTCCATGTAGGACAAGGGTAGTTATGGCGATTCAATGCCCATTGATCATTCAAGAGGCAGAGGCGTTCAGTTCCCTTTTGCTGTGACTGACCGGGTTATTATCAAGGTATCCTTTGAAGACCCTTGTTTCGGGCCCTATGCTTTTATTATCATTACATTACAATCCCTTATTGGAGGAAGTGGATCAGGGTAACAAGAGGACGCCGCCGCGTTTCGTAGGACGTGAGGCTATAGTCACAACACAATGCTTGAATGGATGGTGAGTCATGCTTCCACTTTGTCATCTTATTATTACTACAAAAGGCTTTTCAAATCATGGTCACTGTCAGTTTAATCTTAAAGTGATCTACTTCCCATGTTTTAAACAGTCTCATGCGAATTTACTGATACACATGATGGTTATCTCCAATGCTTTTTTGTAGTTTCATTAATGAATGTATGGTTTGAATGCATATAAAGTCAAATTTTCTTTTCTGAGGGGGGAGAATGCGTGAACGAAATATTGGAAAATAAAAGAGGACAGCACTGAGGTGTTGGCATTAATATTTGAAGGCAATTTGTACTGTGATTGTTTGAAATTCTTCGAAATGTTAATTGGCTCCATGATGCTGATACGCGAAACATTCAGGTACGTGGTGAAGACATTGGACAATGCAGAGAGTGTGAAATTGCAGTATCGCTCACTCGCCAGGGTTTCAGATCCATCATCTTCACAGCCATCCACAAGCAAGATGTCACCAAACTGGCTCTAGAGTAGCAGTGAATCAAGAAGTTTCTAATTTTGGGCAGGTAGAGTTCGTTACTGGTATGCCACGTTACCTATATGTAACTTGAGCTCTCTTATTGTAGTACTTTTGCTGTATGCCTTACTAGTAGATGTATATCTAGGTGTTGTAAATTGTAGAAGTCTGTCATATGTGATTTGAGAAACCCTAGGTCGAGTTTCGGAGACGAAGTATGTAATCAATTTTGTGTAAGATATCTAAACATCAGCTTTTTATTTAACTGATGTTGATTGAGAAATATGAAAGGCTGTTGATTATTGTGCTGCAATCTCTCTCTCTCTCTCTACACACACACACACTAGCATCAGTCATTGCCCAAATTAGGGTAACCCAGCTCCAAGTAAAATGAACTTTCAAGCTAGTCCAAGTGGTTTGGTGCTTGTTCAAGTTCTTCTAGATCTTGAGTTCACAATTCCTTCTCCCTTCACGTTAAGAAGTAGGAGTACCATATTACTTGATGTTCTTGCGCAATACACAAATTTCTAAGTAAAACTTCACCAGCATGTAGTTTGATTATGGTACAATTCTAATCACACTAAACTGAAATCATGGTCTTATCCAACCTGTTTAGAATTATAAAAGCCAAAAGAGCTGCATCAAAGATCATTTATCCAATGATCAAACGTTCATTGATTTTCAACAATGAATTCGTCTCTAATCTGAGAATTAGTACCGGTACAAATTAGAACATGAATGGCTACAACTTCTACTATTACCCGATACAAATGCAATAACTCCACTAAAAGCACATTGAGAGAGAGAGAGAGAGAGAGATGAATATAATTAGAAATTAGTTGCTACAAGTTGAGAATGGAGTTAACAATCAGAAACAGGGTAGATTTTCCTTCGACAACATAAAGTTGGATGTTGAATAAATGGAAGCAGCAGCTGCGGTAACGTCCAGTTCCCTTTGTGCATTATCCGCTTCCTCTAATCTGCAAGACCAAGAAAGTAACGAATTTTCAATAGCAATGCCCTCTTGTTGCAATGTATCTTGGCTGGTTTTCCAAACAAATGAAGCCAACTCAAACGAGAATGCTAGACAACCAAACAAAGACATCGTTTAAATCCCGAAACGGGATTTAGTTTCATTCGCTATTTTGATGCATCTTTATTCGAAATGCCTGACAAAATTTAATGCCTTGTTTGGATGGCTTCTTGAAAAATATTTTCCAACTCAAAAAATACTCATTACTCCTATTTTCAATCATTACTCTCATTTCTCTCTCATATCTTCAATCATTATTCTCATTTCTCTCTCTCTCTCTCTCCACTAATTACCCCTATCTCCAATCATTACCCTAATTTTTCTCTCCACTCATTATCCAAAAACCAAACTCAAAAATTTTCAAAACATCATCCAAACAAGGGATTAATCATTCTGGAACTGATATTAGTTCAAGGAATTCCAGACATTAAAACTAAGACTTGTATTTCAAAAATTTCCAAGGAGAGATTTGATTTGAAT
This sequence comes from Rhododendron griersonianum, assembly GCA_018127125.1. NCBI lineage: Eukaryota > Viridiplantae > Streptophyta > Magnoliopsida > Ericales > Ericaceae > Rhododendron > Rhododendron griersonianum. The sequence continues at coordinate 38,729,274 of CM030790.1, read as the reverse complement.
AAACCTCAGCCACAAGTTACTCATGAAATACGATGAAAAGTTCACTGGTCAAGAAAAAAAGAGATACAAAATGCTCCCCAAACAAAAAATCCGTTTGAATTCCACTACTTAGTGAATCTGAGTTCCCTTTGAAGCATACCTGGAATCATTTTCAAACAAACCTAGCTGTTGTGAACCATGTAATGTACTATGGTGGAAATTTTTTAGGCCCCTTTCACAATGGAGCTGCATATCTTTTACTTGGTTCAACGAAATCTCCTGAAAGTAAAATCGTCAAACAGAAAATTTCAGATACTCTTCCCCACAGCACAAAAAACAAAAAAGATGGAAAGTAAATAAATAAATCACCGAGAAGAAAAAAATGTGTTTAGGTAGATTTATATAAATACTCCGGATAATCAGTCGTAAGAGCTTTTCTTTTCCAATAGGTAAAGGCCTTATGTGGGATTAAAAATTAATATAACAGGAAGATTTTCCTCATTTCATGTGACACCCATTCAGAAGAAGTCCCGGTAAAGATTTAGAATTTGGAAGAAAGCAAAACAACTGTGTTCCATACAAAAGTTCTGAAATAGAATGAAAAAAAGGTTTCTACGACTGAAGGAGGTAGATACTTATATAATTAGACTTCAGGTTATGTACCTATACCTCATTGGCTCATTTGGAGAATCCACATTTCAAAGTACGTACTCTAAGTGTTCTGAATATATATATGCACCTGGCTTACAAGACTGGACCTATAAAAGAGACCTTTGTTCGGAAGACTCACCAATCGCTTCTCTTCGTCAGAAAGGGATTTATCCATCTGATCAAATAGAGCACTCCACCTAGCTCGATGCACATCAGCATTTGCGTTGTCAGAGCATCCAGTTGCAGAAGCTTTCATTACATAGGGATCATTTTCTTGGTTAGATGAGAATTCCATCGACATTAGCAAAGGCAAGTCTGTATGAATCACAGCTCTAACCCTCTTCTTACTGCGTCGCAATGCTGCAAGTAAAGACAGCAGTTCGCAACCGTGCAGACATAAGTGTATAAAACTCCCATAACAACTTGTGCTTGAGTTTTAACCAAGTAGAGCATTACCTGTTAGACGCCCTTTAGTGTCTTGATGAAGAAGTTCCAACCACCGAGAAGCTACATTAGCAGCTGACAATCAGAAGGAAGATGTATATCAGGTCAAAGTGAGACAGTTTCTTCTTTGAAGTAAACATAAGAATTGAAATTGAGATGAAATTATGATTGTTAGCCTCCGTTTGGGTACATATGGATTCAAAATGAAGGGATCAACAAAAATATAAGAGGTTTATCTATGTCTGGTTTGTGAAACTAAAGTGGAAGATAGATTAGGCGTGGAAGAGATGTACTCCGTATTATGTTCAGATCGTAATATACCTACAATCTGAAGGATTTCAGATCACTCCTACTAAATACTCATTTCAATCCTTCATGATAAAGTCCTAGACTCCATGTCAAAATCCATTTGTAAAGGATCAATTCAAAAGTTGAGATATTCTCATTGCATATAAATATCAAATCTCTTTATTTGAAATCCAGATGTAGGAGTACACAAAAGGAGACTAACATCAACAGAATATTGCTACTCTACGTTAATCTAGGCAAATTTGCATTTACCGGGTAAAAAAATCTAGGCAAAATTGCAAACTAAACTTCTCAATCTGTGACCAAAATCTTTGGATATTGTTTGCAAAAATAGAAAGTTTATATTATGACCCTTTCTTGCTGTTTCTAATATTAACAGCAGAGAACACAATCAGTAAATATGCAGCATAAGCAAGGTCCATAACTGATGATACTCGAAAACTGACCTTTAACAGATAAACAAGAAACCCCGGTTGCGTTCACTGACTCCTCATTAGACAATGAGCAAGGATTCTCTGAGGCCATGGTTATACATGACGACAACTTCAGCGCAAGTATATCATCCTCTCTGTGTTGCTTGGTGTCCAAAGGCCAAGTAGTTTTTCGGGGATTCTCCAGGGTCTGTGCCCCGCGCTCCAACCAAGAACCATCTATGTTGCTCAAGTCACCATCCTTCCTTGAGTCATCTGAGTTGAACTGTAATGATTCACTGGACAAGGTTGTGAAACCACTTTTCTGCTGGATCCCAGATAAAGTACTCAAGGATGCATCTTCATGATAATGACCAGTCTGCTTCATTCCTAAACGAGTCACATTTTCCATGTCTTTCTTTCTTTCAGTAATTTCTTTGGACCCACTGTTCATTGAGAAGGCTTGTTTTCCTCCAGAATATGGATTTTCAAGTTTTTCAGACCTCACCATGGCCTCTATTATCGAATGAACCTGTTTGCTATTTCTCACGTGATTTATAATCCCAGGGTTCAACTCATTCAGTAGCCCACTTGGAGCTGCAATTTTCGCAAACCTGTCAATTTGTTCTCTCCTGGCAAGCTCCATCTTTTTCTTGAGCCCCTCAGTTCCACTTTTCCTCCTGCGTGGTTTTGGAACAGTTATACCTCCATGAGAAGAGGAGAGATAACCATTTTGCTTCATCTCTTTCTTCATCCTTGTTGGGTGGTCTTTCTCCTCCAATGAACCAGTAGTGCTCCCACACTCAGAAGCATCATCTGATTTCAAATGTTCATGGTTTTTGAAAGGGTAAAAGGGGTTTCGGCTGAGTGAGTTAGAAGTATCTTCTGCATTCAGATCCCAACCAAAACCCCTTGATTCTGCAAAAGTACCATTTTCTGTGTCATACTTCCGAAATGAGGACAATGTATGAGCAGAAGTGGGCATATCACCACCAGCCGAATTGCTAGCTGCAGAAAATTTGGTATTGAGACCAAGACAATGTGATTGAGGAAAATGATGCGAGTCGCTTCTAGTTAATTCTCCCGGAGCAACATCTGGATTGGTTGTTGCAGCATCCTTGGAGGCTTCTAGGGACTTCTCTTTTCCATAAGAGAACAAGAGGTGGTTGGCTTTTGAGTTTGGATAGTCGGTGTCAAATCCTGCGACACAAATGAGATCTATCGGTTTTCATTCACACACAACATGGTCTAAGAAAAATCCAACTGAAAGATACAGAAAGGAAAAACCGTATATAAAGAGTAGAAGGTTGGGAAAAAAAAATTAGCAAATGTCGAAACCAAAATGTCATCAGCATCTCCACATAGTTGTCAAAGACTCAAAACAATAGACCTCAAAGATACCAGTCTGGAATTCGTACCAACGACGATGTGCATGCAGATGACCATAGGCACATGGCCACACACCTCAATGCAGTGCATTTTCGTAAAGTCAATTGAGTTGTGAATACCCATTTTAGCAAAGTACGTTCTACGGATTTATGACACATACATTTACAGAAATCATACATCATTCAAACATGGTAAGCACAGTATGAAACATCAAAAAGTGAGACAACAATTTCATCATAAAATATATAGAAGGACTTGCCTTGAGAAGAGTCAAGATCTTGCGTTTTCACTCGCTTACGTCCAAGTTTTGATTTTTCTTCAAATTCAGCACCATCACTCCGCTTTTGCCCCACCATTAACTACCAAAACAAAATCCACAAGAAAACTCCGAGAATACCATAATAAACCCCCAACAGAAAATATACTCACATATGTTTACAAATTTATTAGGCAAAAGATACGAACCTTTGATTCAGATCGGGAGATCGAAAATGAGCGATCCGAAACATTGTTAGCCTCCATTAATTATTCTAAACTAGATCAAACCAAAGCGAAAATTCGAAGAAAAACAAAAAAAAACGGTGCTGTGAACTCTGGAGCAGAAAAATACGAAATTTGTGGTTTGCATGGCCAGAAAAGGTTGTGATTGTTTGCGAAATCAACAAAATAGAGAAGAAAGATGAATCTTTTGGATGCGTCGTTGTAGAGTGTGAAGGCAATGAGGTTAGGGTTAGGGTTTTTTTTTCAAAAGAGATTGGGAGCGGGTGGAGGTTTTTGTGGGGGATTTATTTGAAAGTTTTTTTATTCGAATTTCGGACGGAGAGGCGCGCTTTTAATCTTCCACAGCGGTAGCTTTTGGACGGAGTTAAGTTACCGCAATGAGAAATTATTCCATATTATTGAGGCATTCCCGCGTAGTGTCATAACACCCTCATCATCACGCATTTTATATAGAGTTCAGTACCAAGTGTATGGATATCACGAAAATATGATGGACAATGGTGACCCAAGACCATGGAATAATTTATCGGATCCGGGGTGCTGTAGTGCACCCTCGTGTAGTGCATGTGTAGGGCGGCACACAACCGTCGATCTCATCAATCAACGGTCCACATTAAAAATCAATTATAACCGGTAATAAATTATTCTTATCGGTCATAATTACCAAATTATATCTCAACCATTCATTGTCAAAATCGATGACCCGTATGCACCCTACAAAATGTCTTGTAGGACCTTGCACTACAAAATTTCTCAATCCTAATTATCACGTTTTGTGGGATTAGGCCTGTTTTAATTGGGTTGGTAAACATTTCAACCAGACACTAGCTAGGTACCATATATAGATCCGACCAAACAAACGGGCCATAAGGATTAATATTGATGAGATAAATAATAGTACAAGTCCCTCATTGCATATCCCGCAAGTAGTGAAATCAATAGTACTACTATATAATACTACCGTAGCATTATTGTGGCCAAACAACTCACTATATGTGCTCTCTTTAGATTAACAGAAATATTATCTAGCTTTATCTGTGCAGTCTGTGTGATTGTGTTGAACTGCAAAGAGCATCTGCGTAATTTCGGTTGTCTAAAAGTATTTTTAACAGTTGGAATTTGTTAAAAAACTCTTCTGGTAGTGATGAGTATATTTTGAAAATGCAAAACCATTGATTATCGAGATACAACTGGAGAGACTTATCTACAGTTCAACTACAGAGAAATTAGGTCCTATAATTTGATGCTCGTGTAATATGTTTGGTCAGAACAAACGGGCCCAAGGTAAGAACATCTCCAAGGGAGATACCATAAATTTTTAACCATATATAGTTTTGATAATACATGTGGCAAGTTGAAGAATCATGTGCAACAAAGTGCACTCCAAGAGGATCTTCGAATTTTATGATTGTTATTACACTTTTTTTTTTTGCTTTAGATAAGGGGCCCACTTTGCCAAAAAGTTAAGTTTACCAATCATAAACAATACTCCCTCCGTTCCAATTTGTTTATTCAATTTTCAAAATTCGTGTCTTTTAAAAATATATTTATATCTTACATTTTATAATATTTTTTATGATTTTGAAGATTTTGTATAATAAAACTAATTGAGATCTACCAAACAAGATCCATATTGCATATTAAAAACATTACGAATTGAAAATTATAGACAATCTTTTTAGAGGTCAAACGCTCTCAAAAAGTCAAAAATGGGACGAACAAATCGGAACGGGGGAGTACATTTGACGACATGGAAGTTTGAAGACCAACTTGAATAGCTACACCAAAATGGTATTAGCAACTTTACTGGAGTACCACTATTGGGCCAGCTTACATTCTGGGTCAGCTGTTTTAACACCATCTTTTCAAATTGTCTTTTATGAACCCAGATCTAAGGAAGTGGGACAGTAGGCCACCGGACCTATGATTTTGTTGTGACTTGTGAGTAAGGCGATGACTCCTCATCTCATGGGCCAGTTCCAGGAACAGATGCTGAGGGGTGACATACATAGGAGTACTTGAGGAGATTTCTAGGCCCAAGAACCGTATGTAAATTTAAGGAAAAGTGACGGCCAATGACGTGTTTTGATAATTAATATCCGTCAAGGACATTTTTAGCATTAACAAATGTTCTCAGCATGTCATTGACGGATATTAATTATAAAAACACGTCATGGGCTGTCATTTTCCCTAAATTTAACCCATGCACTTAGCCGAATTGGGGTTAAAATGTTTGTTAAAATGTTAAAAATATTAATTAAATACAAAAATATAGGCAAAACGATACCATTTTTTAAATCACAAAACTTGTCTCTTTTTGTAGTTTTTATTCTTCATTAGATGTTCTTTTGTATCTTATCAGACTGTTCACTCTTTATATATCAACAATGACTTGGGCCATTGATCAAGTGGACCCTCTCAAAGATTAGGTCTTGCATGTGTAAGTATGAACTAATTTATTTTTTTTTGAAAACGATAACAAGTGATGTTATTAATTCCAATCAATATATATCAAGTAGAAGACTTGTCCCTAGACATGGAACCAATCAACCATGACGGTGGGGACTCAACTCAATGACTATACCCCAAGCCAGACAAACATTTTCCAGCCAAAAATATAATTTTCGATTGAAATCCAATTGAAAAGGAAAAAGGTAAATAATCTCATAACATCATAACCCGTCATCGGTAGAACCATTGCGACCATGACCACAAATCACAGATCTTCGATGATTTCGAGATGCTAATCAGACCCACAACCATGAATGCTACCCCCCCTGCGACCACGCGTTAGCGATGATGGAGGAGGAGCGGCGGGGGAGGGATCGGTGATGAAGGGAAGCCGAGAGAAAAGAAAGTTAAGAAGGATTAACCTAAAGAAAATCTAGGATGAGATCGAAAGATTGAGAGAGCTAGAAAAACTCTCACCGATAAGGAAGAGTTATTGAAAGCGAAAAAAACATCACTGTGAAGGAAGAAAAACATAACTATCAAATGAAAAGTCCTCCCCTCCCACCGTCGCATAAGGGTGGTGAAAACCCTAGGGCGAGGGAGGGGAAAGAAGGCAGATAGGGTTTTTTCTTAGACCGTGAAATTGTGCCATTGTCGTGCCAAGGTAACCAGCTAGCCTAGAGAGTAGAGACCATTACAGACGGGGGAGGGAGTGCACCCCGTTATAATGGAGCATTCTGAGGACAACCAAACAAAGGTGATTAGTTTTCAAAATCAGACTACCTCGATACTCCATCGATTACAGTTCCTACTTCCTAGCCTTTGCATATAGTATTTGTTTTTGGGCATTGGGTTTAAGCGAAAAAGCTAAGGAAACGGATGGGCACGCGGGGTCCATTCTGCGTCTCGCACTGATGATCCAAGCTGTTCAATAATTTAAAAAAAAAAAACGAGTGAGCCTACCAAAAATCAGCTCAATCTAATATGTGTAGGTGTTCGAAATCTGAATCTGAATGAAAAAATGAAAGATTGGATCAAATACTTATACATATTGAACGGCTCAAATCATTCGTGTGTACCAGAGTGTGCCCCATGGCCGTCGATTCCCACCGTCAGAATTGGGGGTTTAAAGTTGGTCAGTATAATAGTCAGCCAAATGGAACGGCAGTGCTACGGTTTGTGATCGGGAATGGATACCAATAGGTTCCCGACGGCGCATCGGGTCCACTCTGGCCACCGGACAGTTGATCTGAGCCGTTCAAAAATTCTAAAAAAAAAAAGAGTGGGCCCACGTGAGAATCAATGACATATGCCCGCTCATTTTTTTTTAGAATTTTTGAACGGCTCGAATCAGCCATCCGATGGCCGAAATGGGCCCGGCGCGCCTTCGGGATCCGGTCGGTATCCTTCGATCGGGAACCTTTGCTTTTCTGCAAATGGAATGGTACTTTCCGAATAACTATTTACTCGTATTATTTGTTTCAAAATTTTGGTTGGTAGGACCCATGATAATTGCACTGGTGATTCTATCCTATACTCTGGTTTATTGATTAGTTATGGAGGGGTAGGTGTTAGCAGCGAAGTAGGTGAAATGTAAGGTAGTTAGACCAAGAACCACGTGGGTAGCTCAATACCCTCAAACCACAAAGAAAAGTAAAGGGAAATCCATGAATAATCCCCCTTAAATTCCCGGGAAATTTAGTAGTGTTATAATATATTTTTTAAATATCTGAGCCAGTTTGCTCGCACCTCGCCTAATTCTGAGATATTGAAATTAATGGCTGGAAAAACCTCCAGTGGTCTAAGGTTTGAAATGTTTGGCCTTCGTGAGATTCGAACTTCTCTTTAGTGGATTTCTCATGCTCACTTGACCAAACCCGATTAATAGTATTATTAATTATAATGTCCGAAGTGCCAAAAAAAAAGGTATTGTTAACTATATAAAAATATAGCGGCTTTGTTCGTTTTTCATTTTAACTTTGTTTTATTTTTGTTTTTTAATCATTATTTTATCTTTCTCTTCAATCATTACCCTATTTCTCCAATTATTACTTTCATTTTTCTCTCTATCTCTCTCTATCTCTTTCTACCCTTCTCTCCAATCATTACCTTTTTTTTCTCTCCACCCACTATCAAAATTATAAAATACAAAAAAATGAAAACCAAACAAAACCAGCAACTTCAATACAAATCAACCAACAAAGTTATAAACTCAATTCTATTAACAGTCACCGTGATTCGAGTTATAGCCTACTAGCTAGGATTATAGAATGCCATGAAAAAAAGTAACTGATGGAAAAACCAACTGGATGAGTATTTGCCAAACTGGTCTTTTATTTTCTTTTAATCCTTGCTAATACGGAGGACCCCGTAAAGGGTGGGGTGGAAATTACGCAAACAACATCTTGGCATGTTATTTTCATTTTAGTATTGCTAAAGGGTAAAGGGACTTTGGCCCAACAGTATTAGAAATGTACTCGGTGTTGGGAGAATATTTCAATGCTGTAATCTACTACTCCGTAACTATTTTGAAAATACTTGGTTAAGGAAAATCAAGTTAATTTCTCACAAGAATAGTTTAATAGTCAAGATTTAGATGTCCAAACCATATTGAACTCAATAGTGGATGGTAACCAAAATCACAAGTTCCTCTACCAACCTACTAGTATTACCAGGCAAAGACTGAACGGTAGAGAAAAGGGCATTTAAATATCTCCTCCCCCCCTTGGTTTCTCATTTGCTAATTCCCTCTCAAACTCCACCATATTTTCATTTTGCCCAGCAATCAGTGCCAGAACCTACTCCTAGTATCAATCATCTGAAGTAAATCTCTCTCTCTCTCTCTCTCTCTCTCTCTCTCTCTCTCTCTCTCCATCTTACATCATGAGTAGATTGAAATTGCTTAGATGGTATTTCTTACACCAATAATTTGGGATCTCAGTTTGTGTGTGTATGATGTGCAGTGGGTTCAGAAATTGTGACGGTGGACGAAATTCCATTTCCTACTGAGGTCACAACCACCAAGCCACTGTCTCTTCTTGGCCATGGTAATCCACTTTCCCTTCAATCCCATTTCACTGTTTGTTTATTCTTTTCAAGTGTAGTTGGTTTTTGTGCTGAGGGTTGGGGGTTATGTTCTATTAATCTAAGCTCTGCCATTTAACAGCTCATTTGGCGGGGTATAAGGTATTGGGTGAATAAGGAGGAAGGGGATAAGGGGTGGATTAGTTAGGAGGGGAATTAGTTACTATAAGAGATTTTTACCTCTAAGTACATAAAAGTGAAACTTAATTACCATTAAGGAGAGATGGAATACTAAATTACCATCATTTTTACGAAAATACATTTACCATTAATGGAAGTGTCACCCTAGGATATTAGGGTATCCTAGGGTTTTAGAAGGGTTTTAAGGTACCCTAGGGTTTTAGGGTTTAGGATACCCTAGGGTTTAGGGTACTCTAGGGTTTAGGTTTAGGCCTTGTCATAGAGCCCTACTGCCCTAGGGTTTAGGTTTAGGCACTTTCATAGGAGTTTTAGGATGCACTTTCCTATTATAGGGTTTTAGCGGTTTAGGCACTTTCATAGGGTACCTTAGGGGTTTAGGCATTTTTATAGGATACCCTAGGGTTTAGGCACTTTCAGGGTTTAGGGTTTTGGGCATTTTCATAGGGTTTCAGCGTTTCATTAATTAGAGGAGACCTGGTGGGAATTACTTTCTATTTTCTGGACCTAGAGGAGTTATAATTGGTTTGAGTGGTAGTAGATAATGTGAGAAATTACTCGATTGTCCTCGTTAAATCATTGCATTGAGAACACAAAATGTTTGAGGGGTAATTTGGTCTTTTCCCCAACCTAAATTAGCTTATTCTAGGATGGGGTGGTGTTAGCTAAGACCCTTTTTAGGTCGACCGAGCATGTATGTGAACGGGCCCAATTTGCCCACGCACTAACCTACCCGGCTACCCGCTGAGGCATGTGGGTGACGCACGTGATGCCCAGTCATGTTTCTTCGTGCCACATGGGGAATGCTCATAATGCTACTATAGCAGGGCTGCACTCACTCCCGTCCTCGATCGCCCCTAGGCGAGCAGGCTGCCTTGGCACGACATTGGCAGGCCAACATGGCATGTGCTTCAAGGGCACAAGCTCTCCATTCTCCCACCATCACACTTGGGGTTTCTTCTCCCCTTCCTTCCTTTCTCCCCCTTTCTTCTCCCCGTAACAAATGGGCTTTGAGTAAATAGGGTTTGCTGATTGGGTTCTGTTCTCGATTAATCTAAGGTCTGTCTCTTACTATTAAGAGCCAGTTTGTTTGACGGGACCAATAGTTAAGGAATAAATAAATTCCAATGAAGTAGTGATGAAAGAATTAATGACGTTCCATGGTGTCAGGAGCATAAGCTGAATTTTGACATGAATAGGGGAACATTAGAAAAGTGTGAATGTTTTTACGAAAGTCTATCATTTTGCCTGTACAAACTATAAAAAGATCATTATCGAAGATATTTTCAATCAACTATGCATGTCCGAAGATATGGTCTTATTTAATGATAGTTGCGTGCAATCTTGTGTGCATCCACTTCCATTTCAGATAGGAACTCACGATTCTTACAGATATATAGTATTGCTAAAATAGAACACACGGTGCTAAGGTAAATTCTTTAAGGGGCGAGTGTTAGATTTTTAAAAGACATTGGGCGGCTAAACTAACACAAGTTTAAAGTTTTTAGGGGGGAAAAAAGATATAACGTGGAATATGACGATCACTCAGAATTACCTGCCCCTCGGCAAGTCCTTGGTTGCACCCCGACGATATTGTTTACCTCACATGTTGTGAGACAACATATTTGATGATAATTCAACTTGAACTATAAAATTTTTAGTCGAACGCAATCCTTTTACATGTAGTCCAGTCCATTGGTCTTCTTGTCCAGTTAAAAGGAGGACTCTCAGGGTTAGGATTTGCTGAATAGTGGTGGAGGTGGGAGGCCCAATACAAATACTTTTATTCTTTCACTTGTGAGAAAGACTATATCTTTAGGATGGCAAATTCATATTCTAACTTTTCAACATTAGTCATGTTTGAGTAGTAAACTGTAAAACTAACAAAGAGGGGCTATATAATCCCATAAGATGCATCACTAATCCCTCTACATAAGTACTGAGGGAACGGCCAATACCGTACATTCAGAGATATATTGCAATAATTGCATAGCTAACAAATGCATATGCACTGGTGTAATTAGAAATGTGTTCCCTTGAATTTGTCATTCATTCTCGTGTCTAATCTAACTAATCAAACAGACCCTTAGTGTATAACTTCAAACATATTTGAATGTGTCTGACGCATTGGTCGGATCATGGATGTGTAACAGGAATCACAGATATTGAGATACACTTTCTCCAAATTAAGTTCACAGCTATCGGAGTTTACTTGGATGCTGAAGTTGTGGGACACTTGCAGCAATGGAAGGGTAAATCAGGGAAGGACCTAGCCGAAGATGATGACTTCTTTGAGGCCCTTATTTCTGGTAGGCTCCTGTTTCTGCTAGTGTAAAACATTATACTCTATTCATGTACCTCAGATCTTTTTGAGAGTTCATACTAACCAGCTCTGTCTATTGACTATTTACGAGACCAAGATTGATATGTTTGGATCACGAAATTCTAAAGCATTCCTGGGGGGAAAGGAATTCATAAATTAGTAACTTAGAACAAGTTTTTGAGAGTCGAAACAAATTTGTTAATTCAGTTCCCCTATATAAATCCATCCACGAATCCTTGATCCTAACACAGCCGGAAGCTTCTCCGATTGCATGCAGCCTGTTTATGTTTGTCCTCAAAATTCATATGATCATCTTAAATTCGGAGTTGTCATTGAAAATGTGCAGCACCAGTGGAGAAGTTTTTGAGGGTTGTGGTGATCAAGGAGATAAAGGGGTCACAGTATGGTGTGCAGCTAGAGAGTGCAGTGAGGGACCGACTGGCTGCAGATGATAAATACGAAGAAGAGGAGGAAGCCGCGTTGGAGCAAATCGTCGAGTTTTTCCAGTCCAAATATTTCAAGAAAGACTGCATCATAACGTTCCATTTCCCTGCATCTTCTGCCTCTGTAGAGGTAACACTCTATGCTATTGTGCATCTCATCGGAATTTTGAGGCTTATACTTGTGAATTGAGTGACTTTAACTTTTCTAGAGGCGAAGCACTTGGCTACGGCGCTTTTATTACAATATTTCTTGACAAATTCAAATACGTACAACTAGCTTCTCTGCACCTTTTTGTCTACCCCCGTGGCTACCACGGGTACCAAAGGGTATCCATTTTATCAGTTCCTGCGTGTGTGATCCACTGGTTAAATCAGAGTGATTAATTGATAGTCGTGATTCCATAGTGGGCATGAAGAATGATTTTGAAAATACACATTCACTCATTTGACACGAACATGATGCAATAATGTGGATATTAGTTATAGGACCGATCTGATGCTTTCCCCCCCCAATAACTCATTGAAGGAACGACTCCGATTTTTTGAAATGGACCTTTGTGCGGTGCAGTCCACTTGCATTGCAAAGAAGCAGGATTAGATAATGTAAATGGTCGAAATTCTAGTCTCGTGTGACTGCTAGCCATGTCCAAAATAAATTTGACTGGCCATTTTCATCTTTTCCACGCACGTTTCTGTGTTCGTTGCATTCTTGTGACTAATTTTCTCTTTGACATTGACTGGCAGATCGCATTTGCAAGTGAGGGAAAAGAGGAATCGAAGATCAAGGTTGAGAATGCAAACGTGGTTGAGATGATCAAGAAATGGTATTTGGGTGGAACCAGGGGGGTTTCTCCTTCAACCATCTCCTGCTTAGCCAATAAGCTCTCTGCTGAGTTGTCCAAGTGAGGATGTAATGTAGTCTGAGTTTGAGCCTATTTGCTTGTATTGTGGTTTGCCTAGAACTTTGGTTTGAAGGAATTTGTGGTACTCTACCACCAGTAATAAAAGTACGGGGTTTCCTTCTTTCTTCTCAAGAACTCTTCTTGCTTTTTGGAACATCTCATTTTTCTTTTGTTACTGTTCTTTCTATTCCTGAACTCTTACATCTAGGTGGAACATGTACCCGCGCGTACAGATCTGTTTTGGACGCATCTCGAGTCCCGCAAAACGATCGGAGCTGTTCATTTTATTTTAGGGTCCCCATTAAAAAGTCATCTCAATCGGATATCGGTAAGGGCGTTTACAATATATCCAACTTTCTGGATTGACATGAATTCTGAAGCAAAGTTGGATATTTACAATATACTATCAGTAAGGGAGCTGATTTTTTTAGGGACCCTAAACAAAATATTTTTTTTTAAAAATGAGCGGTTCTGATCATCTATGTGAGATTCGAGACAGGTCCAAAACGGATCTGTAAGCGCAGGTACAAATTTGGGATCTGTACCCATAGCAATGCTATTTAACTAGTGGTGAATGAAAGAATGAAAGATCAGTGATGTGCCCTTGTATTCCACTACAGAAGAGAGGGTGTGACTCTTGTTAGAGATTTTCTAAATAAAGTGTTGTCGTTTTGGTTTTGAAAGTTTCCTTGTTTCCTTAGAATGCTTGTTTTCCTCTTTGTGAGCTTTGTCCCACATTGGATAGTTGAGAGATGTTGGAGTGGTATATATTAGGAAACATTCCTAATGTGAATAACTAATAATCCAGTGTGGCGTGGGCGTGGGCAGTGTGGCGTGGGCTGTGGTGCATTGTGGCGCTTTAGCGGCGCACTTTTCTTATTGCGAGTTGGCAGTAAGGTGGCGCTGACGTGGATGCCACGTGTCACACGCGTGGCAGGTGAGTCACACGAAGCGGTTCCGATCGGGTGCAACTCGTGCCAACGGGTGCACTGGTTCGTGGGTTGCGATCCCAGCCGTCCAACGGATTGGATTAAATCCGATTGGGTGTGAATGAAACAGTACACCAGTTCGGTGTGACTGGGTGTGACTGATCGATCTAGACCGTAGGATCGAATCCAAAGGTCAGAATAGATCGGGTGCGTACCCATTCACAATGGGTGCGTAGTGGCCTATAAATAGACCACTACTTGACAAAATCTGGACAGTAACATACACACATATGTGTGGGCCGAATTTTCCCACATCTGTCTCTACACTTTCTAGCATTCATTCTGCATTCTGTTTTACTGCAGAAAACAGAATTCAGTGATTCTCGGTTCTTAGATTCACACAGCAGGTATTCTGTCCGTTTCGTTAGTGCAAACTAAAACGGAAAGAACTTCGAGTTCGGGCTTCGTTTTATCTTGAAGGCAGGTTCGCTGTAACCCTTTGCATACCAACTGGTGGGGGCAAATACTGTCTTTAGGAAAGCGACATAGTCGTGACTCGAAGTGTTTTCAGCATTTGTGGAGGTTTCGTCAACAGTTCTGAATTTGCAGCAACAACCGGGTAATCTTTTCCAACAATCTAAAGACAGTATTTTGCAATGGCGATGTCTCTACAAAAGATGACGCAAGACTTTCTAAAGTTGGAGCGGTTCGAAGGTGGGAATTTCAGGCGTTGGCAGAAGAAGATGCACTTCTTGTTAACCACTTTGAAAGTGGTGTATGTTCTGACTACTCCGAGTCCGGTGATTCCGGAGGAGCCAGATGATGAAACTATGGAGCAGGCCCGTGAAAGGGGCAAATGGGAGAATGATGACTACATCTGTAGAGGACACATTCTCAATGCACTGTCAAATTCACTATTCGATGTCTATCAGAATTCAATGACAGCAAAGGAACTTTGGGATTCACTCAACGATAAGTATCTTTCTGACGACGCCACAAGTAAGAAGTTTCTTGTTAGTCAGTTTATGAATTATCGCATGGTTGATGGTAAGCCGGTCATTGATCAGTTGCATGAGATTCAGTATATTCTCAGTCAGTTTAAGGTAAAGAATATGCATATGGATGAATCTATTGTTGTCTCCTTTATTATTGACAAACTGCCTACATCTTGGAAGGATTACAAAAAGGAACTCAAACATAAGACCGAGGAATTTACCCTTGATCAGTTGGCCCAACATCTTCGGGTGGAGGAAGAGACAAAGCGTCAGGAGGGTAAGGATAATACTACTTCCAAAGTTCATGTGGTGGAAGAAATTTCCAACAAGAAACGCAAGAACAAAGGCAGTGATAAGGCTTCTGGTAAATGGAAGAAGCAGAAACTGGATCCTACCGACACTGGTTGCTGGCATTGCGGCAAACCTGGGCATCTTAAGAAAGATTGCCGAATCCTCCTGCAAAGGAAGAACTCTGGTGGAAAACCAGGAGAATCTGGGGCAAAGAATTCTAAATTCATTGCTGTTATTTCCGAGGCGAATATCCTCGAAGATGCTGGAGATTGGTGGATTGATTCTGGTGCAACAAAGCATGTCTGCAATGACAAGAGGTTTTTCACTGAGTATAAACCAGTTGCAGATGGCACCGTTTTGTTCATGGGAAATGCGTCAACTGCACCAGTTAAGGGTAAAGGCAAAGTGGATTTGGAGTTCACTTCTGGCAAGACGCTGACTCTTACTGATGTGTATCATGTACCGGAAGTTAGGAAGAATCTCGTGTCTGCAAGTCTACTTAATAAGTATGGCTTTAAGGTTGTGTTTGAGTCGGGCAAAATTGTTGTGTCCAAGAGTGGTGTGTTTGTTGGCAAAGGCTATGTAACCGAGGGGATGTTTAAGCTTAACATTAATAACACAGTTGTTTCTGCTTATATGCTTGACTCTATTTCTTTATGGCATACTCGTTTAGGACATATCAGTACAAGGAAAATGGATTGCATGGTTAAATCAGGATTAATTCCTAAATCTGAAAATGATATGATTGATAAATGCAAGATTTGTTTGGAATCAAAGATAACCAGATTGCCATTTCCTAATATAGAGCGGACTTCATCGTTACTTGAATTAATTCATAGTGATGTGTGTGATTTTCATAGCACTCCGACTAGAGGCGGTAAACGTTATATGGCAACATTCATAGATGACTATTCGAAATTTTGCTATTTGTATTTGCTTCATTCCAAAGATGAAGTACTTGATAAATTTGTTGCATATAAGACTGAAGTTGAAAATCAATGTGGTTTGCAAATAAAACGTCTTAGGTCTGACAGGGGTGGTGAATATCACTTTCCTGATTACTGTGAATCAGTAGGAATAATTCATGAAGTAACTGCACCTTATACACCACAACAGAATGGAATGGCCGAAAGGAAGAATAGAACTTTATCTGAGATGGTGGTTGCTATGCTAAGCAATGCAGGATTAAGTAAAGGTTTGTGGGGCGAAGCCATACTTACCGCTGCTTATATCCTGAATAGAGTACCTCTCAAAAAGTCTAACATTACTCCATATGAGCTCTGGTAAAAAAGGAAACCGAACCTGAGTTATTTTAAGACTTGGGGGTGTAGGGCAATTGTGAGGTTGCCTGGACCTAAAAGGAAGAAATTAGGCCCAAAAGGAATCGAGTGTGTATTCCTTGGATATGCTTTGCACAGTAAAGCATATAGGTTTCTAGTGGCTGAGCATAATGATGTTGTGTCCATCAACACCATCATTGAATCTCGAGATGCAGTGAAAACAGATTTGACAAAATTCCAAGGTTAAAATCTAGTAAGGATTTGGAATCTAATAAAGATTCGAAAGAGTTTCCTTTGATGTCCGAAGAGGACAATGAACCTTTAGAGGTTCCAGTTGAAAGAAATGAACCTGAGGAACAAGTCGAATTGAGAAGGAGCAAACGAGTTCGAAGAGAGAGAACTTTTGGTCCTGATTTCATAGTTTATCTAGTTGAAGGTACTAGAGAGACTTCATGTGCTGAAAATGTGTTTTCACTTCACGTGGAAAATGATCCTTTGACGTTTGAGGAAGCAATGAAATCGCAAGACGTGGCTTTCTGGAAAGAGGCTATCCAAGATGAGATGGACTCTATTATGGGTAATAATACATGGGTTTTGGCTGATTTACCACCTGGTTCTAAACCAATTGCTTGTAAATGGATTTTCAAGAAGAAAATGAAAATTGATGGAACTATTGAAAAGTTCAAGGCCAGACTTGTAGCCAAAGGTTTTACCCAGAAAGAAGGTATCGATTACTTTGATACCTATGCTCCGGTTGCTAGAATCTCAACAATTAGAGTTTTAATTGCTCTTGCTTCTATATACAAGTTTGAGAAACACCAAATGGATGTCAAGACTGATTCCTTAATGGTGAGTTAGATGAGGAAATCTATATGAAGCAACCAGAGGGATTTGTTGTGCAAGGTTATGAGCACAAGG
Source organism: Rhododendron griersonianum (assembly GCA_018127125.1). Classification (NCBI taxonomy): domain Eukaryota; kingdom Viridiplantae; phylum Streptophyta; class Magnoliopsida; order Ericales; family Ericaceae; genus Rhododendron; species Rhododendron griersonianum. The sequence goes on along the minus strand of CM030790.1, from coordinate 38,711,837 downwards.
TTTGCAAGCTTGTAAAGTCTCTTTACGGACTTAAGCAAGCGCCTAAGCAATGGCATGAGAAGTTTGACAAGGTGATTGTGTCAAATGGTTTTACAATACACCAATCTGATAAATGTGTGTATAGTAAGTTCAATGGCAAACGAGGAGTCATTATCTGTTTGTACGTAGACGATATGCTCATTTTTGGTACAGACCAAGAGAGCATTCAGAGTGCAAAAGATTTTCTTTCTGCTAACTTTAGTATGAAAGATATGGGTGTTGCTGATGTAATATTGGGTATAATATTTAAAAGAAATGGTGGTAATTTAATTCTATCCCAGGAACATTACATTGAAAAGATCTTAAAGAAGTTTAATCACTTTGAAAGCAAACCGGTGTCTACTCCATATGACTCTCAATCGCCATTAGATCATAATGAGGGGAGAGCGGTCTCACAGCTAGAGTATTCTAGAGTGATTGGCAGTTTGATGTACGCCATGACAAGTACGAGACCGGACATTGCATATGCGGTGGGGAGGCTTAGTAGGTATACTAATAGTCCTGGGCATGTGCATTGGCATGCAGTACATAGAGTATTGCGATACCTCAAAGGTACTATAGATTATGGAATAGTCTATAATGGGTATCCTTCGGTTCTAGAAGGATACACTGACGCTAGTTGGATTACTGAGCGGAATGATCACTCTTCAACGAGTGGTTGGGTGTTTACACTTGGTGGAGGGTCAATCTCCTGGGGATCTAAGAAGCAAACGCTGATAACAGACTCGACCATGGCAGCCGAGTTTGTAGCACTAGCTTCTGGTAGTAAGGAGGCAGAATGGCTGAGAAATCTGTTGCTGGAAATTCCAGTGTGGCCTAAGCCTATGCCACCTGTATCACTGCATTGTGATAGTCAAGCTACGTTGTTGCGAGCGTATAGCCAAGTGTATAATGGAAAGTCCAGGCATATAGGACTTAGACATAGCTATGTGAGACAATTGATTGATGATGGGGTGATAACCATTGATTTTGTTAGGTCAAGTCAAAACTTGGCGGATCCTTTTACGAAAGGCCTTGCAAGGGATTTAGTGTTGAAAACATCAAAGGGAATGGGACTTTTGCCCAATTAGATTAATCACTCTTGGTGGAAACTCAACTCAACCGATTGATGCTCTCAATCTCTTGAGTTCAATGAGAAATTACATCATATGTCGTGATTGGAAACACTTTAAAGTTATTTTACACATTCCAAGGTAAAGTGTTTTGAACCTATAATGTGAATACAAAGGAGGTTGAACTACTTAGTTCTTAATAGATTGTTTTGTGCTAATGTTATAGGAGCACGGATAGCAATCTACCTATGTGAGTGTGGAGGTGGTGCCGCTTCCTATAGGTCACAGGGGCTAGACCTTAGAGCGCTTATGAAATTAAGATAAAGACCCAAGGCCAGTTCACGGGTCAACCGATTGGGATATCTGCATTATTTGAGGGTTATGTGTGAGACACGTCCGGTTGGTCAACAGAGGACAACTAGTTCAAAGACTCGTCTACTATGCTGCCCTGACTAGCTTTGATATGTTTTCACTAAGTGAATAGTTGAAGTCGCAAGACACTATTTATGTATGCGTAAACCTTGTAATAAGAACCGAGAATATTTCATCTGTATTTCGAAAATGGTGGGGGATTGTTAGAGATTTTCTAAATAAAGTGTTGTCGTTTTGGTTTTGAAAGTTTCCTTGTTTCCTTAGAATGCTTGTTTTCCTCTTTGTGAGCTTTGTCCCACATTGGATAGTTGAGAGATGTTGGAGTGGTATATATTAGGAAACATTCCTAATGTGAATAACTAATAATCCAGTGTGGTGCAGCCTTATGGTGCTCCGCACCATACTGGCGGAGCCGGTGCTTCGCACCAGGACACACCCACATGCGCACGCGCACGCGCGCGCGGCGTGGGCAGTGTGGCGTGGGCTGTGGTGCATTGTGGCGCTTTAGCGGCGCACTTTGCACTTAGCGCTAGGCGCATTGTAGGCGCCCTTTCTTATTGCGAGTTGGCAGTAAGGTGGCGCTGACGTAGATGCCACGTGTCACACGCGTGGCAGGTGAGTCACACGAAGCGGTTCCGATCGGGTGCAACTCGTGCCAACGGGTGCACTGGTTCGTGGGTAGCGATCCCAGCCGTCGGCCGCGAATGGTCACGATCCAACGGATTGGATTAAATCCGATTGGGTTTCTTATTGCGAGTTGGCAGTAAGGTGGCGCTGACGTGGATGCCACGTGTCACACGCGTGGCAGGTGAGTCACACGAAGCGGTTCCGATCGGGTGCAACTCGTGCCAACGGGTGCACTGGTTCGTGGGTTGCGATCCCAGCCGTCGGCCGCGAATGGTCACGATCCAACGGATTGGATTAAATCCGATTGGGTGTGAATGAAACAGTACACCAGTTCGGTGTGACTGAGTGTGACTGATCGATCTAGACCGTAGGATCGAATCCAACGGTCAGAATAGATCGGGTGCGTACCCATTCACAATGGGTGCGTAGTGGCCTATAAATAGACCACTACTTGACAAAATCTGGACAGTAACATACACACATATGTGTGGGCCGAATTTTCCCACATCTGTCTCTACACTTTCTAGCATTCATTCTGCATTCTGTTTTACTGCAGAAAACAGAATTCAGTGATTCTCGGTTCTTAGATTCACACAGCAGGTATTCTGTCCGTTTCGTTAGTGCAAACTAAAACGGAAAGAACTTCGAGTTCGGGCTTCGTTTTATCTTGAAGGCAGGTTCGCTGTAACCCTTTGCATACCAACTGGTGGGGGCAAATACTGTCTTTAGGAAAGCGACATAGTCGTGACTCGAAGTGTTTTCAGCATTTGTGGAGGTTTCGTCAACAGTTCTGAATTTGCAGCAACAACCGGGTAATCTTTTCCAACAACTCTTTGGGATGACAAATCCGTGTTCTGAATTTCATATGTGCTTATTCTAGAGTTTAAGCTGGATGTCCTTGTAGGATTCTCTACTACCTTTTTTTCAGCTCTGCAGCTGATTCTTACGTGTGACGTTATCGTCGGCCTGCTTTTGCAGTAGGTGCTTGCGTCTAGGTTCTGATAGTTTTGGTTTACTCCTGTATCTTGTGATGAAATCTATAATCTCTTCGGGCTTTTAATATGATGATATGGTACTGACCACTTCCAAAAAAAAGAAAAAAAAGAGAGAGGGTGGAGGAGGAAATGGAACATGAAGAATTTGATACTATTCCATTACACGAGCACAATGTGATGATAATTTCCTTTTATTGCCTATGATTTTGGTCTAGTTGGCCAAATTCCTTCATTTAGATTAGACCTCGAAATACTGAGGCAAAGCATGTGCAACCTTATGCTTTTTGTCCAATTTTCTAATTAACAGCGTAGCGTACTAAAGTTGCCGCCACATTTTATACAATTCTGTTTAAATGTAACGTATGCACACGCGATAGTATATCTCCATCGCAGTGCCGGCCACTCTATATTGACCGCCGGCCTAGCTGTTCAAAAAGAAAGTTTTGACCGCCGGCCTATTTGTCTTTTCAGAACTTTTTTCTCACGATATTTTAACAAACAAAACGGATTTATCGTCTCAAGTTTCGGACCGGTTCTCCAAAGCATTTTAACCGTAAGATGATCCGGAACGTCTATATATCTATCTCCAAGAAACATCTCGAATGTCAAAATCGACATGACATGTCAGGTGAGGACCTTGGGTTTTTATAGTGCGGCCTGCACTATAAAATTATAGTATGCCTAGGTATGATTTTTATAAGATATATAATCATCATAATCTGAACCAACTATTTTTTTAGAGTTCATGAAAAACTATAAATATTTAAAAAAAAAAAAACTTAAACAGACATTAATAAAATATAGTATGACCAAGTAAACATCCGATGCTAATTAGGCCGGTTTCAATCCGGCATCTACTGTGTTTCTTTGTCAACAGGTCAACATCCGATGTAAAGTTCCATAAACACCCTTCCCCAATACACTCCACCCCTGAACTCCGGGTGAAGTTTACTTTTACACCCTAAACAATCTACTAATTTTAACTGAATTCGTCCTCAATCTTTTAGTTGAACCTACTAAGTCATTAAACTTTTCAAATCAATCTTTCACTTATTCTAATTTTGCATTCCCTATCTACTAAAGTGGACGATTGACGCTGTTTCATGGGGGCCTTTACGTTGCAAGAAGTTTCTTGCTATAATGAACGACAATTAGGTCATTTAGCTTGTTGTTCACTTGCAATGCATGTGAAACACAAGACTAGACTAAATCACCATATCTAAATAATTGAACCCCAAATTTATACAATTGTGGCAATTCGGGAAAGCTTCAACATCGGTGACAACCCTTTCATATTGGTGAGAAAATATTAACCACCAGCTTAAATGATGGTAATCACCCCTAATGTTGACCAAATTGACGAAACAATCGCCGTTGCCCAGTAAATAGATGGGGAATTCGAAAGAATAACTCAATAACTACACCCATTTTTATACATCCAAATGCACACTCATTCATACAAGTATTGGGCGCCACACACATTGCGCCACTAGTGTACCCAAACACTTGTGTGAGTGCGTGTGGTTCTAGAACAATTGAATTCAAAATCGGACACACTAAGCGGGACGCCGATTCGGTAAGTTTTAAGGACCGAGTAGGGGCTCGATTGATAGACATTAGGCTAATAAGACAAAGCTTGAACAATTCGTGGGATAAAAGTGTAATTTAGCCAGAACTTTCCCTCCCCCTCCCAACGTTCCCATGTGACAGCAGAGTGGAAAAAGGAGTAGACTACTGTACTATAGAAAGAACAAAGAACATGATAATACTCCCTCACCTCACCTCTCACCTCACCTCATCTGTGTAGAGAGAGAAAAACATACTGTACTCCAGTAGATAAGATTCACATACATACTACTATAACTATAATATACTCCTACATATACGCAGGGAGATAAGAGTACCTAAGCCTGAGGGAGCTATCGAAATGCAAGATCCGTCCAACTCAACCGCCCAAAATGCTCACAAGCCGCCAACGACGTCGTTCGGGCCGTCCAGGCCGGCCCACCACCGCCGGGCCCACTCGGAGATGAACTTCCGGTTGCCGGACGACCTGGATCTCGTCTCGGACCCCTTCGACGGGCCGCCGGGCAGCAGCTTCGACGAGATCGGGTCGGAGGACGACCTCTTCTGCACTTACATGGACATGGAGAAGCTCGGATCTAGCTCGGCCGAAGCCGGCGGCGGAGACTTCGGCAATGCCGCCAGCGGAGCGGCGGCGGAGAGCGGCGGCGAGGGGGAGAAGGACGCGAGGCCGAGGCACCGGCACAGTAATTCGGTTGACGGCTCGTTTCTGTTTGGCGCCGAGAGTATCGAGGCCAAGAAGGCGATGGCTCCGGATAAGCTTGCGGAGTTGTGGTCGATCGATCCGAAGCGAGCCAAGAGGTACCGTTATGATTTGTTCCTTTTTGTGTGCTTATGAATTTCTGTTGGACTGTAGATTTAACTACTTAATTGAATTGCTGATGATTTTCGTTTGTTAAGTGGTCTTGGCACAAGACTTGGGAGTTTGCTCCTTCATAAGATCTCTCTTGTAGGGATTAGTCCGAGGTGCACGCAAGCTGACCCGAGACATTCTGCATTACCTGAAAAGAAAAAAGTTACATTTTTGCGAGTAGCTACTTAGGTTTTAAACGTTTCCACTCAATAATAGCAGCTTAAGACCATAATTTGATTCTAGTAGCGTAACTTGTTAACCGTTCATTGTAATTGATAAAATGTGCGCGAATCGGCATTTTCCAGAGGTACTTTGGTGAATTCTTCGAGAGCTAGAACACATAAAGGTCAAAATTATAAATTCTGGAAACTGATCCACATTATATCAGTCCAGTAGTCAAAACATTAGTGCTGTGCTAGTGCGATATGTCAGCAGATATTAGATCGCTGGAACCAACTCTATTTGGATGGACATGGTCAATTTGTTTGATCTTAGGTGTAACTCCAATATTCTAATTTTATACGGCAGATTTAGGTGAATTGCTTGTGGATTTTAAATTGCTGAGTGTTGTTACATGGAGTGTGAGTGGATTTAAGGTGTCCTTGTTTGGAAGAAGAAAAAGGAACTTTACCTTGTTTCAAACAATTTTGATAATGGAAAGTTGTGATCTGGTGCTTAATAAGTAAAACTTTGGTCTGTTGTTGCTGACCAATGTTCTAAAACAAGGAATTAATTGGCGATTAATCGCTAGCGGGGCCTATCTGATTAGGTCTGACAAACGATTATTCGCCGATTACTAATTAATATGTACCGATTAATCCAATTCATCGCCGATTAATCGCTCGAAGGTGTCCGATTGCCCGACTAGCGCCTAGCGACTTTTTGAACATTGTTGGTGACCTAGTGATATCTATTTGAAGTTGGAGTTGTCTATGATTTAACATGTTGGAACTGGTTTCCGAGCTAGTTGACCTGAAATGATGCAGGATAAGTCACTCAGGTAACTTTTTTCAGGAGATAGAGATATTGAGTTTCACCCGAGTAGATCCATCAAATTCGAGGGATTTTGGTTATCTGAGGCCAAGCCTCCTATCACTTCTTGATTGAAAATATAATACCCTGTCAAAACGGAATACGTCTTGCGTATTGCTTTTCTCATTTCATGTATCCTGTCTGAAAGGATAACTATTGCATAGCATAAGATACATTAACAAGAGTAAATCTAAGATAAAAATAGTTACATGGAAGTGTAAAATGCAAATTATCGTTTGCTTATTTTTACAGAAATACTTAGATAAAACAAAATTTTACATCTCCAACTATATAACATGGTGTAGGAACAGAAATTTTCCATTGTCTCATATCGCCTCATGGATCGTGTTGGTATCACGAAGATATTTTCTTAAGCATAAAGTATGTAAAGAGATAAGTGACGGTTTTAGCTCTAAATGTACTGAATCATAGGACTTGAATTGTCTATTTTGCGTATGGTTAGATTTTTTTCAAAGTAAGATAAGTTTAGAGTTATGTATGGATTTTGCCTCGTATCGAATCACAAGATACCTATCATGAATCGTAATATTTTGACAATAACCTGTGCACAGATAACAGAAAAATGAATTGAGACAACTGATTGCTATTAATGTTGCCGTGTAACTGTTTAGGTTTTGTCCTTTTCAAAGTCTTGTGAGTTAAATCTTTTGAACTGGGCTAATCAGCACGTGTAACGTTGCCGCTGCTATATTGAGTTTGAACTCTGAAGTTTTGAGTGTTGTCTATGCAACCTTCTATAGGTTGCAGAGTCAACAGCCTTGTGTTTTTCTATTTGCTTGTTTCAAGAAGTGTAGTGTAATCATTCGAGCATGGCTTGGAGGTGGATGAGAAGAAAGAATGATTTCAGTATTTGGCTGAGAGAGAAATTCTCTTTCCTGAGATCAAATTATTTGAAGAACTGCATAGTAAGTTATAGCTTTCAACTTTTCATACCGTCTTGACATTTTAGATATGTACACAGAATTCTGGCAAATCGGCAGTCTGCTGCACGTTCAAAAGAGAGGAAAGCCCGTTACATAACGGAACTTGAAAGAAAAGTTCTGACCCTTCAAACAGAAGCAACCACCCTTTCTGCACAACTCACATTATTCCAGGTGATTGTTGCATACTAGTAGCTTGCTTTAAGAGTTTTTTCATATGTAACTGTTCGAGTGTTCCACAGAAATATGCTAGACCTAATTATTTTGGGAGAATGACGGCTCAGGACGTGTTTTGATAATTAATACCCGCCAACGACATACTGAGAACATTTGTCAAAGCTGAAAATGTCCTTGGCGGGTATTAATTATCAAAACACGTCCTTGGCCGTCATTTTCCCAATTATTTTTACTTCCTCGCAGTTATATTATATCCTTTTCTACATTATTCATTTGATTCCAACAAGTTTGAATCTGCATTTAGATACAACAAAATGAGTCATTGAATGCTGGTCGCTTGTTGTAGTTGATCACTTGCTTGATTACGTGGCCCTCTCTTAGATAATGGATAAAAGTCGTGCTTTCTGCTCATCCTTAACTTTTACTTTGCCCCCTAAATTCTTTCATATTAAGCACTTCAAAAATTGTTCACTCTTGCTTCTACAAAAAATGGTACTGTACCAATTCGCATCTCTCTCTCTCTCTCTCACTCACACGCACACACGCGCGCGCACACACTTGTTATCCTTTATAGCTTCAGCAATTTTCCATTTAGGCTGAGTTTCCCTACGGGGCTTATTTCCCTTTGTATTTTGTGAAGGAAAATAAGCCCCTTTAGCCCCGTAGGGAAATTCGGCCTAACTTTGGTTCACTTACTCTTTAGTCTTTCCTTCATAGTGTTTTTTTTTACTGCTACTGGGACCGTAGTTTTAAGATCACAGCCTTCTTTTTTCTTTTCTTTTGCAGAGAGATACAACTGGTTTAAGTAATGAAAATACTGAGCTTAAGCTTCGGCTACAAGCTATGGAACAACAAGCACACTTGCGTGATGGTATGTTTCACCTTTCAAAGGAACTTGCATGTACTTTTCAGGGCCATGTTCAATATACTGTTAGTTTTCCATACGTCATATGTGAAAGTACTTGTTTAGCATATCAATTGAACTATATTTGAAATTGAGATCTATTTGTTTCTGGGGGTGCAGTATATTAATGTCCAGTTGCCTTTTTTTCCAATTGATTTTATACCAAAGTTGTGCTACTGTATGATTGCCCATGATTTATGACCTTACCGTTTGTCGATAATTGATGCAAATATTTAATCCTTGAATTATCTTAACACTACGATTGTGTCTGTCAAAATCACTCCCGCCGAGTCATTGATGTGCCATCTGAGATATATTTATGTGATGCGACAATGTGAATTGGGTCAAATTGTGTTTGGAAAGAACAATGTTTCTCCCGTTTGCTTTAAAGCTAGTATAAAAATCTCTTGTCAACCTCTTTGTGCATTTTCAGCCATATGTTACTGCCTTTTACATGTCTTTTCATGACTTTTGAGATTATCAATGTAATATGATCTGTAAGCAACTGTTTCTGAAACACAGCGCTGAATGAAGCACTGAAGCAGGAAGTAGAAAGGCTCAAGATTGCCACCGGGGAAATGGCATCTCAATCAGACGCTTACAATTTTGGAATGCAGCAGCATCTTCCGTATAACCAGTCTTCCTTCTATTCACAGAAGCCACAAGGAGGACCTAGCGACGCCCAGCAGATGCAAATGCCGCAGTTCCACTCCCTCCAGTCTAACATGCTAAGCCACCACCACCCTATGCTCACGGCATCTCATTCCCAGTCACAGGCCTTCTCTGAGATGTTGCACCATGACTCCCTTGGACGTTTTCGTGGCCTAGACATCAACGCTAGAGGCTCTCATCTCGTGAAGTCTGAAGGTCCTTCTATTTCTGCCAGTGAAAGCAGCAGTACATTTTGATCCAACGGTTATGATCTGTGCTTGACCTCACCATCTGTTAAATGTCCATAGGCTAACACCTTCTTTAGCATCCCAAGGGAAAACTTGGTTCAAATTTGTTTATTGATTTATTGATTTGATTCTGACATTAATTATTTGACTACGATTCGATGGGTTTCGTTCCTGATTTCTGTTTCACAAAACATCTTCTGTGATGTGTGTGGAATATAGTTGCATCTATCATGCAATTCATGTTTCTTTTAGTGTTGTCTAGACCTTACTTCAAGGGGAAGGGGGAGTTCTTCTGTTGATTATGTATTCAGACTCAACTTATTTTTTGTATCATGACTATCTATTTAATCTCTCCTCTCCCGCTCTCTCATCGATCTTTTCAGTTTTGCTTGTGTGTTCGGATATGTGCTATTTTGATCTAACCTGCTTGTAGACTGTAATTGGTTTGATTGACAGTAACCTGTGCAATGCTCTAAAGGTAGCTAGCCACTAGTCGGGCGGTCGGCTACCTTCGAACTTTGAGGCCTTGTAATCGGTGACGGCGCATAGCAATCGGTGTTCTAAAACTCGGTATTTCTTGCTGAGTACTCAGCGAGTACTCGCTCCAAGGTGCCTGACCGAGGGGATCCCCTACTTGGTGGGCATTACTCGCCGACTAATGCTGAATACTCGCTATAAGGTGCCTGGCCGAGCGAGTACCGAGTAGCAAGTTTTAGAACACTGATAGCAATTAGTCGGATCTAGACGGATAAGACTAAGTTCCCAAGACAAATTGGAGCTTGCTCTCAAGCAGTTTATCTGCCATTTATCTACTTATCTATTAATCAATTTTCTGACCTGGTGGATTTCATGGTGCATCAATTCTTGCCCTTTTACTTGCGGCTGTAAATTAAACTATAAATACTCGTCGGGATTGCAGCGGGTTCCATTGAAGGTGAGAATAAGAACCCATTGGACATTTGCCCATCCTTTATGTTAGGGTTAATTACATATTAACTCCTTTAGACTATCACCATTATTCACCTTGCCCTCTTAATCTATCCTTTAGTAGCCCCTTTCGTTACTCCTTCGTCCAGATTTGAGCCTTAGACTCCAATATGACATGCACTTGGACTAATTTACATGAAAAAATGTCCTTTTTACTGGGATATATAATAGTATAGAATCATTTTTGTGACTCATTTAAAATGCAAATGTCAAAATCATAAAAATTAGAGTCGTAGTGAGCCCTATAAAATAAATAAATAACGGAGAGAAGCATGTTCCTAGAATTAGAGGAGGATGTACTTTAAAAAAAGAAGTAAATGAGAATTTATAAACATATAAAGAGTACGCCATAAAAATTGACATATAGCAATGTATCATTAAAAGAGAGATTTTGGCCATGAATTACTCACATATGGATGTCATATTGAACTCTAATGCTCAAATATATATGGCGGAAGAGTACTGACACAAGGAGCCAAGTCATGATCCTAAATGATAGATTAAGGCGGCAATGTGTTGGGTATTTTAGATAAAGAGTGTAATGTGAAAAGGGGTGATAGTTTAAGGGGTAATATGCAATTAACCCTTGTTTTTTTTTTTTTTTTTGGATAACTAACCCTTGTTGTTTTGTTTTGACAAAATCTTATACTTGTTGGAATTTTCGATAAGGAAAACTAGAAATGCCTTTGGTTATGATGGAATTAATTACATATTCAATGAGGAAAACTCTTCAGGATATAATATCTAACATAATTACTGATTCTAAATTAATTCTAAATTCCATCATAACCAAAGGCATAATGCATGTACCTCGAACATACTTAAACTCTTCATTATAGATTCATGTATTAGATACATGAAGAGTTTTACAAAGTACTTGCATTATGTATCTTTATGTGTGTGTACAGAGTTTCATGTATGTGGTTAATTAGTTGAAGTATAGAAGTATGCAAGACCATTATATTAATGGTCATTGGTCATTTTTTGAATAAAAAAAAGGGAGTTAACCGGCCGGCAAAAATATAAAGAGTATTCTTGAGTGTTTTAGGAGCTCGATCTGTACATCTCCATAATGATCTCCTACGTACACATATGCATATTATTATTTGAGTTGATTTAGTTGTAGAGTGTCCAACCTAAATGCTGTGCTACCCCGGCCCGATCGACATAGCAAATCATCATTTGTCATATATGGTTTTTATTTTTCTACTGGTTATGTGTCGTATTGGTAATGTTTTGAGACTTTCTGGCTAATGATATCACACTTTGTGGTTGCTTCTAAGTTTCAAATTTTGGTTACGTTACAAGAAAATCTGGTACTAGATCGATATGAAGAATTAAAATATGTATCGTCATGTGTTGTAGTGGTCATGTCATGATGTTTGTTGCCCAATATTACACTTTCCTGGTTAGGAAATTAAGTATAGGAAAATGATATTGGCACTTCAAAAACTGATGGAGGCACTCCAAAATATAAAGGAAAGTGTCTTTGGAATTGCACTGATTTTGGAGTGCCTGCATCAATTTTTGGAGTGCCAATATCATTTTCCTTAAGTATACTGTAGATTTTTTGTTGTTGAGATATTAGGGGTGTTATTGGTTGTGTTATAACACATGGTCTTCCTGTGCTTTTTAAACCGGCCGCGGTACAAGTTAGGGAAAATGATGGCCCAGGACGTGTTTTGATAATTAATACCCACCAAGGACATGTTGAGAACATTTGTTAATGCTGAAAATGTCCTTAACGGGTATTAATTATCAAAACACGTCCTTAGCCGTCATTTTCCCTACAAGTTATGATTCTGTATTGCCTTGGCATTGATTTGGGCTTTAATTTGTATATTTGCTCTAACCTCTTATCCAATCTGGTCTAATCCGATCCATTAACAACCCTAGCGAGTCCATTAATTGCAAGTGGCTACTTCACAACATAACTTGGGATGTGCATATCGTTAGGTGTTCAGGACATGTACCATAGCTTACACCAAAGATAACATGCAGGCTTATATTTTGTTATCGATGTTTTGAAGTTATGAGACCTTCACATATATATATTTTTGATTTGCTAACTTTGCATAACTTAATCTATGATAAATTCAAGTGCTGAAAAGAAATTGACACGCGCAAAGGAAGTGAAATTTTAAAATAGTCCCAAAGTACCACGCATACTACTTTACAACCATACATTTCTGTGAGGTTTACCACTAAATGTATAAAGGAATCATTCTGAGAACAACATCCAATTGCCAACGTTGGGCACGTCGATTGTCCTTTCAAGAATCAAAGTCAACTAGTCAAGTACTACAAAATACTAGCCAAATCCTAACACCCGGTTCGTTTTAGGATTTTGAATTTGTAGGTAATGAATGTAGAGAGAAATAGAGTAATAATTGAAAATAAGGATAATAATTGGAGAGAGATAGAGAGAAAAATGAGAAAGAGAAATATGATAATAATTAGAATCCAAAATCCAAAACCCTTAAACGAATAGGGTCTAAGCGAAATCTTAAGGAGTTGGTTGAGTGGAAGTATGAAAGAGGCTTGCTTCTCCAAGCTCATAGGTTCGACTCTTATAGCCAACAAAAGTTTTTTGGGGCAAAAGATTTGTCTTAACGTTAGCTTCAAGATCCTAGGTTTAATCAAGGCGTGCATAACCTAGTTTAGACGCCCTCTTATAATAAAGAAAAATTTGCAGTACTCATCACAAACACATCCTCTTATAATAAAGAAAAATTTGCAGTACTCATCACAAACACACCCTCTTATAATAAAGAAAAATTTGCAGTACTCATCACAAACACATTCACCCAGATAAAAACATTGAACAAAGATATATCATGTCCGTGAAAAGAGCTTTATGATTTGAGAGAAACTTATTCACGGTTCCGCGCAATTTCAGCTGTTTGTTTTGGCAACTATTGGTCCGGATTTAAAAAAAAACTCTTCCAGCGAATAGTTTTTTTTAAAACCGAACCGTCCAATACGCTTTTGGACACGCGCGATTGAGCGCCGCCGTAAAATATTAAAAGAGTTTTTCTCGTATAATTTATGAATGAAAAAAGAGCCACCTGATACAGCACATTAAAGTCGCAATTAAATTACACATCTTCATAATTTCAAATACTGTATAAAACTGTGAAAATTAAGGAGTCATAAAGCTCATAGTGAATTGAGGCAGCTTGTAGACCATTAATGAGTTAGGATTTTGACGATGATATGCCACATGCATGCACTCTTTTCTGGTGATAAAATCGTGCATGTATTGAGATTAATTGGAAGACAATTTTGATGGACATATACATCCCTTGCAAACAATAAGCATGCAGTTAACTGCTCAGAAAGGTGCATCTGAACAGCTAATAATCTACCTAATAAAACACAAGGGTGTGGGGACCACACAAAAACAAATTGAACGAAGGGCTGAGATTCATTTAATCGAAGGGCTGATGTGTGCTCTCCAACTCTCTTAAGAAAACACCCACACTTTTACGAATATTTTACAAAAATGCCATCGATTCTTTTTACCCACTGCTCGGCTTCTGGCGTAGTGCCGTAGGTACGGGTAAATACTACTACTAATAACTCAGAAAGGTGCTGCTGCTGCCCTTGTTGGATCATCGATCCCATCATGCAACATATATAATGAGGAACATAAAAGAAAGGGTACGTGAGGGACCCATAAGCAAAACATAAACAAACATATATGCTCCACCAAATTTAGAGGAACACCATGAATGTCCCTACTTGCTCAAACCACCATGCATGAAATAATTGCACATGCATGTGGACCAATTTATGTATGATGTAGAGGTGACTACTCTTATTCATATTTTGCAATTTATAAAAACTCTGCCACATAAAAGCTTTTTTTTTTAATCGGTTAAAGAAACATTTTATTAAGAGGAAGGGGGATTTCAATCAAGGGTTGAAAAATACATCCAGATGGGACAAAGCCTAATATATATACCTGATGGTCTAAAAAACCTATAGATAAAATAAATAAAACTCAAAATACCTGATGGTCTAAAAACCCAAATATTACAATTAAGCACAAAAAAACCTAACCCACCCAAGTGGGATAAGCCAAGCCCAACAAACCCAAAACACAACCCTAAACTTTTGATAATCTTCCACCACCGCTACAACCCACCAAACCAGACAGCTGCTACCGCCGCTCTGCCAAATAAAACTAATTGAAATCTATCAAACAAGACCATATTACTTATAAAAAGCATTGTAAGCTAAAAAATATTGAATTTTTTTTAAAGGTCTGAAATGGATCTGTCTGAAATAGTATTGAAATTGCCAAAGCCCTTTGGCAACAATAAATATATATATATATATATATATATATATATATATATATCTCCTTATATCTCCTTAACCAGTGAGGGATCCCGCATGGTTTTACTGTGTAGACTTCGCTTTCCCAATCAAATTTTGATGATCCGAGCCGTTCAAAGTGATCAGAACGTGATTTTAAGAGTACTCGCGGGAAATCAGCAAAAAGAATGACCGGAAAGGGCTTGATCGGAGTAGTTTTCATTGAACGGTTCAATAAAAAACTGCTCACCCTTCTTGGTCATTTTTTTTTTGCTGATATCTTGCGACTTTCTTTAAAATCACGTTCTGCATACTTTGAGCGGCTCGGATTATCGAAATTTACTCGGAAAATGGGAGGTCTGCACTGTAAAACCGTAAGGGATCCCGCGTAAGGGATCCCCCCCTCCCCCCGGACTTGGTGATTCATATTTGTATTATCCTAATTCCAATCCCAGCCCAACCTATAGGGCGTGTTTGTTTGAGGGATTAATTAAAGGTATGATTGTGGACTAACAATCTTCATGGGAGTTGAATTGAACATACACAATACCGTTGCACTAACTTTTCCCAATACCGTTGTGCTCAATGACTTTGTTAGGAATTTGATGCCATTTTCCTTATTCTATTAGTGTTTGTAACATTTTCAAAAGTTAATGAATTTTTTTTTGCTGTTTAAAAAAAAAAAAGTTTTCCCAATTGTTTAATTAGTATTCAATATCACTGACCCTACTATTAAGTACAACTAGAAAGTAACCACTCATAGTCTCCCACTTCTTGTTTAGAGTCTGTCCCATGCATGTTGGGGGTCATATTTAAGTCTCTCACAAGTGGGACAATCCCTTGTGAAGGGCACTTTCACGAGTTCCTAACCAAACAACATTTGGATAAGAAATGGAAAATATTGATCATGTCCTATGGCAAAACTTTTCTCCGCTTTGATTATGTCATTCTCAATTCTGTTGTGTCCTATTCACATAATTTTGATTAGTTTAGCGTCTTGCCTTTCTTTAGATTTTGAGTGACTTCTTGTCGGTGTGCCTTTAATTGATCTTTTTAATTTTTCAATCCTTTATAAAGTTTAATAAATTCTTTTGCTTAGCAAATTTTTTTTTTTTTGTTTCTTAATTTTGAATGACTTCACCAACCACAATCTTCAATGGCTTAAAATGCTTCATATATATATATATATATATATATATATAGTTTCCACATGAGAAGTTCTAGGAATTATACTTCAAGAGAAAGTTCATTTATATATATATAGTCAGTCTCCCATGAGGGGGTCTTCATTTTAGTTAAAATACGGATTTCCTCATTTCTCCCATTTTTCAATCGAATTTTGATGATCCGAGCCGCTCAATGTGTTCAGAACGTGATTTTATGGGTACTCGAGAAGAAATCAGCAAAAAAAAAAAGACCGGGAAGAGCTTCATCTGAGCAATTTTTATTTGAACCGTTCGATAAAAAATAAACAAAAACTGCTCGGATGAAGCCCTTCCCGGTCTTTTTTTTTGTTGATTTCTCGCGGGTACCCTTAAAATCACGTTCTGAACATATTGAGCGGCTCGGATCATCGAAATTCAATCGGAAAATGGGAGGTCCGCATTTTATTAAAATGAGGTGGTCCTTACGGGAGACGGATTGGTGTGTGTGTGTGTATATATATTATTATGATCTTGAATTCTGAATCAATAACCTTAAGTTGCGTGGCTGCACGTACCATAAACTAGAATACCTTCCATCGCTATTTATCACAAGCTTCAAATTCAATTTATATTATCCGCAAGAGAATTGATAGGAGTGAACGAAGTTGACTACTGTAACCGCGTAGTGATCTAATCTATATAGTTTTCTATCCTGTCTGATCGATCGTAGACTAAACACGCCAAGATAAAGTCATATTTCGTTATTGAATTCAGAATCAATAAATTGATACTCCTATCAAAGGCACTGTTAATTTCTGACTTGATACCAGAACCAAATCCGCATTGGATCTTTTCACTGTACGCTTGTTGAATTGAGAGAGAGAGAGAGAGAGAGAGAGAGAGAGAGAGAGAGGATCAAATGAAAGATATGATGTCAATGTAGCGATGTTGACGCCGTAGAAGAGACAAATTAAGTTGATGAAGATTTGGCTACAGAATTTCCGTTGGATGCTAAAAGAAGGATATGTTTAATTACCAAATGTGCCGATGGACCATTGTCGCTACCGATTATATATATAGGCTGCACATGCGCATCTCCGAGTCCATTCGAAAGAAGATAAGGAAATGCTTGGCCGGCCCTCTCTGTTTTGTGCTTTTCACGAGTCCATTCTCGATCATTTATTATTACTGTATTTCACTGGTGAAGTTTTTGTTTAAATTTCTGCTTATATTTTTAAAAATTTTCATCAAAAGTTTAAAGGATACGGTTAGTCGTCCAAAATTATCTTTTCACGAGAAGCTAACAAAAAGGGGATATCCACAAAATGGAAGGCGGAGAAACATCTCAAATGTCCTCCGTTGGAGTAAACATTTTTGAGTTTGCCTTGGTTTGAATAAACAATTGGAGTAAATTAAACTCAATCTGATATAGGTTTCAGTCATGGAGCGTTATTTGTTTTAAGGGGTTTGGATTGAAAAGTTACGTAACTTTTTTTTTTTTGTATCTTTATTTGAATTTTTTTTGCATTTGTTTGTTTTGCGTCAAAAGTTAAGATAAGGAAATGCTTATCCGGCCCTCTCTGTTTTGTACTTATTTTTGTTTTTTTTTACAAAATTATGAGTTTCGATCAAAATTTTATATTTTTCCGAATCATCTCGCCGAGACGAATCAATAAGTTACACAAGTTTGATGCAAAACTAACAAATGTAATCTTTTTTTGAATAAAGACAAATTAAGTTACAATTTGACTTTTTCGCTCGGATCGCTTCAAGGATATTCAACAGACCTCAAACCGTCCAAATCTCTGTGCTTGTGTTGAAAAATCCTCAAGTTACGCTCGCCCCACGGTGAATAGACAGTGGCTGCAGCGAGAGATAATTTGAAGATACCACCACAAAAACAAAAGTACTTGCCTTTCGTATGGTATCCAGCCCACTCACGTTCCTTCTCCAGATAGTTTGAAGGGAAGTTTTGGTAGCACTTTAATTTTATGTCTCTGATAAAGATTGTTTTTTTGTTAATTTTATCTCTTTTCGTTCAATCACATTGGAAATGAATCCCTCCAAAATTATGAAAGATTATTATGAATATGATTTATCACGAATTAGAAGGCCGCGAAGGCCGGTACTTGCATGTGCTCTCTAACGTGGTAGGACCATTATCGAATCCCCTAGGATGGGACCCCCTACCCATCTTTTCAACTAAGCCTAATTTTAATTCCACATGATATATAGTAGTGTGTTTTTACTATAATATTGGGAGAGGCTGCCAAACAGGATGCATGGCAGCGGTGCCGAGCGGTCGATCCGGCCGTTCAGATGAACGACCAGATGCTGCTCAGCACCCCGCTTGGCAGGGGTGCATCCCGGGTATCTGGACCCACGTGAAGAAAGACGCCTCAACTAATTTAGTGTCCTAAATTTAACGACTGAACAAACCTTCAGTAAACCCAAAGTTAAAATTTGAATTATGTTTAGCTTTCCGACCTCTTGGGCAATAAACCATTTGGTTGTTGTCGTATGGCCACCAAACTAAATCCCTGGGTTCACCAAATATGAGTTTAACAAAGATTTTCTTCAAAAGAAGTCTTCGATTTGGGTTAAATTAAAAATTGATTTTAAAAACTATTCTTACGTTTTCAACGATATATTATATATATTCATAATAAGGAAAGTAATTCACATAATTTCAGGACCGATCAAGTGAACTAAACGACACCCATACGACGATTTCACCACAAATCATGCCGCACATATTCTTCTGTAACTGCTTTCCATTTTTTCTTTCAACTTCCCACCCTATATCTTCCTTTAATTTTTAAAATAACGACCGACATTTGATATAAATGTCCCTATCCAATCCACCTTTGCTTTTCTTGTTTGATTCTTCATGCGTAATGACAAAATTAAACAGCGTTCAACTTTGCAAATTAATTATATACGTGTATACAGTATGGATTCATAGAGCTCGACATTGAACCAACTGGGGCTAGCTTAGTTGGCCAGGACTCTAGCATCTTACGGAGTATTAAGAGGTTAGGAGTTCGAGTTTTCTTACCTGCGTGTGGGTGTTCTTTCCTCTGTATTTGTTGGGGTTATTTCTCCCCTTAATGGAGCTTGGAGTTGAGTTGGGCTTATCTTGTTGGTTCAATTGTTGGGTTTGGTTATCTTATGGACTCTCACACAATAGATATGGTGTCCCGTAATTTATACTTTGTATATTTCATAGATGATGTAATGATCTTTCCTATCGATAGGGAAAAAAAAAAAAAAAGAATTCTGACAATGGGATATTTTGAGAGAAGTCCTTTGATTGCTGTCTCATGCCCACTCAAGCAAGCCCCATCTTAGGGTTTTTTTCCCCCCCAATATTAGTGTTGCTTAACAAATATTTCTTGAAAAGAAGTCACCGATCGTCGCGATCGATTTGGGTAGTTAATTAAAAATTGATTATAAAACTATTCTTCAACCTTGTGTTCTTCACGTAACCTTGTGTTTTCAACTATACGAGTGGGAAAACTGATTTACATAATTTCAGGAGTTAATCAAGTGTACTAAACGACACCCACCACACGGCGATTTTCCACAAATCATGCTTCACATATTCTTTTTTTTTTTTTGCCACAACGATAACATGTAATATTATAGATCAAGAGAACAGAATATCAGGAGAAAACTCAATCCCTAAACAAGGATCAAGAAATCAAAAGGAGGGGACTCCGTCCAAAGACTACACCCAACTCCAACTAAACCCTCAACTCCAAACAGGCGGAGCACAGCAGAAAGTAACAGAACCACCCACGCAGGGATGAAAGAAGCTCCACAAACGGGGAGAAATTTGGAGACACCAAAGAAAAATGCTTCACATATGTGTAGAATATGTGAATATGCTTCACATATTCTATTGTACAGAAATTTTTAAGTCAGGGATCCCTAATTTTCTTATGATCCGGACCTCATTGTTCCCGATTGAATTTCGATGATCCGAACCGTTCAATGTGTTTAAAACGTGTTTTTAAAGGTACCAGCGAGAAATTGGAAAAAAATATGACCGGAAAGAGCTTGATCTGAACAGTTTTTCATGAAATGCATTTTTATGAAGAATTGCTCAAATCAAGTCATTTTCTGTCATATTTTTTGCCGATTTTAAAGCGGGTACCTTTAAAAACACGTTTTAAACACATTGAATGATTCGGATTATTGAAATTTGATTGAGAAAGTGGACTTCCGCACGAGGTTCGGACCATAAGAAAAATCAGGGATTCCTGACTTGAAAATGACTGTTTTATTGTTAACTGCTTTGTTATTTCTTCTAAATTCACCCCATCTCTTTAAATAAACAACCGACACTTGATGGAAATGTACCTATCTGCCATTGCTATTTTTGTATTGATTCTTTCTTATTCCTCTTGTATTGATCAGAGGCATCCAGCAGGGCCACGCCGGTGTCGAATTCTATTCTATTGTATAAATCAAGTGTTTTTTTCCCTAAAGAAAGGCAGGAGACTCATAGTTTTATTAGATGGTCAGTGGATTAATGGTGATTAAGATTAGTTGGAACACTCGACCAATATTTACATAGCCAAGCACCCAACGGATCGACTAGGCCGGCCAGCTTGCAAGTATTCAACAAAACAAGGTTCCAATGTGCAAATTATGCATGATAAGGAAAAATGCAAATTATGTTTGCACCTATATACAGTATAAACTAATGTATATCGATCTCCACTTGTGTATTACTTGTTGTGTCTGTTCGCTGCACGAGACAAAAAAAAATTACTTCAAAAAGATGGTTTAGTTTTTTCCGGTCCGGTGTTTGATGCACATTTGTATTATTCTCATCCCATGCACTGAAAGACATGTGTGTGGTGAAAAATGAGTTTGGAGCACTGCCATCACCTGAGGCATATAACAATTTTTCCTCCATATTCACAACACCTCTCTCTATTTAAAAAAATAAAATAAAAATAATTAAAAAAAAATCTAGAAAAATAATTGGGTTTTAGATGCTTTTGAAGGCAAAACACATTTGTGCAAAGTATGTATGTATGTATGTATTGATTGATTGATGTATTGATGTTGCTTGGAATTGACCAATGGTCTCTCAACATAGTTTTGCTAGGTGCCGATAGAAAAAAACATAGTTTCACTTGACTTTTATTGTGCTTTATGAGCTAGAATCAATTTCTAAGTAACTCAACTAATTCCTTTTTTTTTTTTGGAGTCAACGACTTTTTAAACCTCCATTGGCACTAAGAGTTTTTTTTCTGAAGGGGGTGAGAGTACGGGCAGAGTTAGGATGAGGATTCCGGAGTAGCGATTTCGAAGGGAGTCTATCTGTTTTATTACATGTTGAGCGTAAAAGTGTGAAGATGTTAAGCGTGAAGTCATATAAGAGCTTTGTCTTGGTTTATCATTTTGTTATAAAGATTAAAGACTTCCTTTGACTCTTTTTGTGGTCTTCATTCATTTTTTATATTGCAATCTTTACATTAGTCCTATAAAATCTGAAGTTTTTCGGATACCAGTATGTACATGTTTAGTTGTATTAAATTTTTGTGTGTGTATGAAACTGGAGGTGGCACCTACCCACGTCCTCCACATACATAGCTCCATCGAGGGATAAGAGTCGAACTTGCGAATTCGAGTGATCGATAAATCTTACATGCTCTACTGGGATCAACCATTGGGGTTGTTTTGCTAGGGTTTCTGAGCTTAAATTAACAGATCTCGAAGCTCTTGACCATGCTAGTTGAAACATGCTAACCAAAAACAAAATGGGCTCTTAAATTCAGATGGCTCATTCGTTTTCGAAGTCTGTAGGTTACTCCTAGCCC
The DNA here is from genome assembly GCA_018127125.1 of Rhododendron griersonianum. Taxonomy (NCBI): domain Eukaryota; kingdom Viridiplantae; phylum Streptophyta; class Magnoliopsida; order Ericales; family Ericaceae; genus Rhododendron; species Rhododendron griersonianum. The sequence goes on along the minus strand of CM030790.1, from coordinate 38,690,070 downwards.
TAGGAGATTGTTGTTCTTTTGTTGACTTAGAGGCACAGATTTGACCAAAATCAAATTGGGCTGTTATTATATCGTTTTACTTGGAAAAATCATCAAGCCTTTTTCAACCATATAGTAAATGCTTACAGTTAACGGGATTTTAATCGAGATCTCTTAACAATTCAAATTATTTTATGATGTCTTACTAACTAGCCACCTATTCGGCTTTAATTTACTTTTTAATTGGTAAAATCCTCGAGTGAAGAAGTTTCGAGACCTCAACCAAACAAGTTTTCTCGTGTTGTACCCTTGCTTGTATTTTTTACATCTTTCTACTTATGAAAAAATGTTCTTCGCATAGGAATGGGGTAAGGGGACCGTACAGTCCGTTCTGTCTACCTGTGCATTCATGAGTGTCCTACTCAGATCTGCTTCGATAAAAATACGTTAGAAATCATGTTGATCGAGTATCGTTTGGAGATAACTATTCGTAAAATTAACAGGAAACAAGTTAATTTCCAAAAACTCAGTTCTACAAAACCTGTTTGAAAACGAATCAAAAGTAATTAACATCCCGCCACATCGGAAAAAATTGAAAAGATGAAATGATATATGAGGATTTGCGAGCAATTACTGAGGTTAACATTTTGAATCACGTGATTAGGTTAACAGCACAGTAAACAGGTTAGCTGGCGCGGGTCGTTACAGTCATGACTGATCTTTCCCCAGCAATGAAATGGTTGTTTCAATCAATTAATTCTAATTAACACAAATTCTCACCTGATTAATGTGTTGTATTACACCACCAATCAATGTAAATTACACGTACTCAACTCCGTAATTTTAGGAAAATGGGAGAACAAAAATACTCCACATGACTTTACTGTAAGTATTGGAAAGATGGAAGTTGAAAACAACGTAACAACGTCCGTGGTGTGAAAAAGAGAGGAGGAGTTGAGAAAATCAATGTGCAAGTGGGGCCTTTGAGCTTTAGCTGAGCTTTGCTTGGCAGTTGGAAGTTTAGTAAGAACACATGCATGTGCACCTTTTGATTTCTTTTATACGACTTAAAAAAAAGAGTGGAATACGTGATTTCAGTTTTTCTGACTTTTGCCGTCTCTCAGATCAGATGTGAGCATTGCAGCCCGAGGATTAGTCAGGCTGGTTGGTGAGTTTGCTTCCCGCATAATTGACTGAGATTCGATTCTTGCGGTAGGATGCAAGAAGGAATTTTTTTTGTGTGAATCTACTTGTCCCGGCGTGGATGACTTGCCTTTGACGGTCAGACCGAGAAATGAATTAATCAAAGTGCGCGTAAGCTAAGTCGGACAACTCTCATAGCGAACAGAAGGATGTGGGCATTGCTAAGTTGTCACGCTCTACCACAAAATTTAAAATACCCCATTCCATCTAATCTAAACCTCCTTAAATTAAGGCCTGATCAACTGGTCCCGTTTTCCTATATAAGTATTGTCCCCTTTCCCTCCTTTGTACGAACCAACTCTCCCCCATTACTTCTCTCTCTCACCCATTACCCCCCCTCTCTCTCTCTCTCTCTCTCTCAATGGCTGTTCCAGCATTAATCTCCATTGTCAGTACTCTTCTACTCTTCTTCAATATATGCACTCGCGATGCGTACGCTGACTATGGAGGGTGGCAAGATGCTCATGCTACTTTCTATGGAGGGGGTGATGCTTCCGGCACAATGGGTAAGTTGAAAAAGAACTGCCCGAGCCCAATATTTGTTCCAACTCCAAAAAAGAAAAAAAAGAAATATAAGATTTCAGAATAGGTCAACCGTTTAAACTGTTGCTGAATGCATGGGCATATGGCCATATGCTATTATTGTATTGCAATTTCCTAACCTCACCCCATGAGTAGAAAGCGGTTATAAGGGATAGCGTACTTCTGCCTAGCTTGTTACTTTTTCGAGTTGGGGCTATCAAGTGACATATTTGCCCCTGAAAATTGCAGAATTTGATGTTGTGGTCTTTGGGTTTTTTTTTTAATTTTCCCTAAATGATGATTTTGATTTTGGTTTTGCAGGAGGAGCTTGTGGGTACGGAAACTTGTACAGCCAGGGGTATGGAACCAACACTGCCGCACTAAGCACTCCTCTGTTCAACAATGGGCTGGCTTGTGGGTCATGCTATCAGATCCAATGTAATGACGACCCACAATGGTGCATCCCTGGGTCTATTACGGTCACTGCTACAAACTACTGCCCTTCAGGTTCTAATGGTGGGTGGTGCGACCCTCCACGTGTACACTTTGATCTGTCTGAGCCTGTTTTCTTACAAATTGCCCAGTACAAGGCCGGAGTTGTCCCTGTATCTTACAAAAGGTAAGTATATATTATAATCGCTTAAGTATTGTAAATGGGTCGGGTAGTGTTTTTTTTTCAATATTGACCTAGAACTTTTAATGGGCTTAAAAAACATTTCAAAGTAATTTTTTTTTATCAATCAAGTCGATCTTAGTATAAGTATCAAGCTGGAACGAATTGTCCTTAAAATGGTTTAAGCTCATGAGCTCATCATGGGACCCCCCACTAATCATAAAAAAAAAAAATGATCCACTAAAGTTGCTGTAACTCGCTAAAAAAGAATATGTAGAAACTTTTAAGTTCTAGTGGCTGTAGTATTGGGGTTTTAGCGTACCAACAATAGTTGAAATCATTTTTCATTGATTTGGCTGTCTATTCTGTTGTTTTTCGATAGAGTGGCATGTTCGAGGAAAGGAGGCATAAGGTTCACAATCAACGGCCACTCCTACTTCAACCTGGTTTTGATCACCAACGTGGCTGGTGCTGGCGACGTCAAATCGGTGTCGATCAAGGGGTCCAACACAGGGTGGCAAACCATGTCGCAGAACTGGGGGCAAAACTGGCAGAGTAACGGCTACATGAATGGCCAGAGCCTCTCCTTTCAGGTCACCACCAGTGACGGAAGGACCGTTACCTCCTACAACGTGGCACCCTCTGGTTGGCAGTTTGGGCAAACTTTCGAGGGCGGTCAGTTCTAGGGTAAAGTTTGTAAATGGGGATTGAATATGAGGGGTTGGGGTAGGGTTTGGGAGTTAGACTCATGGAAGTTGGAGTCTATTGCTGTGGTGTACTGGTGGTTTTAACCAGCACCCGCTTAGGCCTATATATTTTTACATTTTTGTGATATATACCATTAGATTGGGAGATTTATTAAGGCCATATGATTATCGGGTAGATGATGTTATGCCCCAAGTGGGTTTAGAAACCCAGTTGTGGCGACTTGATATTAATTAATAGATTTTATATCCCAATATATATTTGATCCATTTCTGAATTTTCTCTTTTCTTTACTTCACTCTGTCATCATTTTAAACAAACCGAAAAACAGAGTGGAAGCAAAATCTATTGGCGAAAGTTGCAATTGGAACTCAAGTGCACAAAACTTGTAAAAAGATTATTAGTCGAGGTGCGCGCAAGCTGGCACTGACATCTAATTATCAAAAAAAACTTGTAAAAAGATTCATAATCCGAGCAATCTCCATGTTACAATGATCAAATGAAGGGACGCCATGTGGGCTCGCGGGACCAGTGGTAGACATAGAATTTATATTAAGTGGGGGTCAGAATCACATGCTTTCTGCATGGATAATAAACACATATATATATTCTATAAGTACATATTGCAACTGATGAGGTCTAAGAAAAAGATGAAATTGTGTGTATATACGTTTTTCACCACCTAATTTCATACACATGACTAAAAAATGGTTGATGACTTGAAATTTCAAGAAATTATTTTTCACATATATGTAGATTTGTTAAGAACTTTCTTTAACCCAAGCGATTTGCAGGGGCAAATCTCATACAAAAAGTTTATTGAACTTGTAAAAATTAATACAATTAAGTGAACATATTTAAGGTTGTGCAGGCCCGGGCATCCCTTGTCTCGGCCTCCGAGTGGGACATCTTGGGAGCTTCGTTTGGGAAACCTCGAGTCAATCCAAACTACCGGCCAGTGAAGAAAAAAGTTTGATTTCGTTCTAATTAAATCCCTTTAAAATTTCGGGGACACAAGTGCGTGAAAAAATTGGTTTGATAACCGCATGTCAGGGCTGCAGGCCACACCTTGACTGATTTCACAGTTTGGGAGTTAACGACCAAACAATCCCTCCGGACTCCAGTGTCCCGAATGTTTTGAACGCTTGTCTTCACGGGATTCGAATATGCGACATTATAGAGGATAAAACACCTATTAACTTTCTCGTACCTATTGGATATTTAATCGCTTTCTCATACCAATTAAATCCCAGGGGTTGTGAAAAAATTGGTTCTCCATCCCACACCGTTTGATAATAAGATAATACTCCGACCCGGTAATCACTGGCTACAACGTAACTGTATCCACAATTTAATTAAAAAAATTCCATTGTTAAACTTCTGGTTCCCTTCCACAGCCTGCAGCCACCACACTTTTTATTTTCCCGAAAACAAATATTATGACTGAATTAAATAGCAATCTAGGCGACGACCTTTTTTTTTGGGTACGACCTTTTTTTTTGGGTACTATATTATGGATGATATGTATGATTTTTGTGTCATATCAAAACTATTAAATTGTATGGTTTTGATAATAGTGCGTGCTTAAGATGTAGAGTTGTCATAGTTGTAATTAATAGTGTACATTTTTTTGGGGTTTCGACGGGCATGTGTGTCCAGACCATGTTATCTGCACTTCGACTATATTCCCCTCTCCAATCCGGTCAAAAGCAGACATCCACATTGGAATTAGGGATACACATGAAAAAGGGGTGGATCTAGGATTTATGGAGTCAATTACCTATAGCATATAATTATTTTCCGTACTTGCCATACCCGAAATGCAAAACAAAAAGGAGATAAAAGAGATATCTATTAGTAACATATATCTTCATTTACAACTGACCCCAAAAAACTCAATGAAATGTGATGAGCACCTAATATTGTAGATAATTGGTGCGACTAGTCCCGTTCTATCTTGCTTTTACTTATGTTTATTTAGCTTTTATAGCGATATTGCACGTAAGGTGTGTTTTTGTGTATTTCAGGTAAAACGTGCAAATAAGGCGTAGTTTGACGTCATGGATGGCCCAAGTGCTTCCAAGTACCCGAAGACCCTGTCGGCCCCTTAAAATCTGTCTAAGTATGGAAAAATGACTTTCTGAAAAAGTATCGATTTTCGAGATTAAAAATGGCGGTAATTGATCCTTGAATTTTTCTAAGAGTAACTACAAAGTTACAAGGTTTTATTTGAAGAGCAAGGTCATGTTTCGAGCCTTTTTCTCTTGAGAAAAATGTGCAGTTTTCCATTTTATACTAAAAGTGGGGGGTTGACATTTTGATTTAATTGGAATCTTAAAATTCTGGTAATGCCATTGTTTCCAAATGGGGGGTACTTTCTTATTTTCATTAAATAAAATTAAAGTAAAGAAAAGGTAAATGAAAGGTTTAAAATGTAGTCTTTACTTAAATTTAGAGAATGAAAATAAGTGCTGAGGAGCTGGAAGTTGCTGGGAGCTGCCTGCTGAAGCTGAGGCCAGGATGCAGGGATAACACTGTGGTATCGATACAACCATTTTTGCCGTATCGATACATCATTGAAACAGAGCAAGGGCTGGCCGTAGAGAACTGGTATCGATACGGGCATTTTTGCCCGTATCGATACGGTTGCTTTTCTGCAGATATTTTTCTGTTTTTTTCAGACCTTCCATTAGTAGCAAGTTTCTACTTTTGGGGGTGTTTTTGGGATATTTCGGTGGAGGTTGAGTTGCCTTGTATAAATAGGCCTCTCTCTCTCTCTCTCTCTCTCCCTTAGATAGATAGAATAGAATAGCTAGCAACAATTTCTTTTAAGTCTTTTAAGTTTTTAGAACTCCATTAATGTTATTGAAGCTTTTCTAGTCATTTTATCAAGAATTCAAGTAAGTACTTCTCGTTCGATCTTTTCTCGTTTATTAATGTTGTAGCCCTGGACTAGATCCTTCTTTAAATCAAGTTTATTTTCGATTCTATCGGTTAATCATGTTTTCTATTTTCACCATGCTTTCTAGTCTCCATGTGTGAGTAGTCGATTAGGCTTGGCCGTGGGACGAATATCGCCTCGTGATTTATGTTTATCTTGCCTTTCTCAACTCTTGGCTCGAAGTTTGGTATGGAAAATAAGAAGGGTTCGGCTTTATGTAACAAAACTAGTCGATGTTAATCTCCGGTGATCATATGCTCGCTCATATGGTTCCGTGAGCGATGTCTCGGCTTGTGTTTGCCAAAAGATTAAAAAGAGCTCACTTGTTTTCCATACTTCATTTCTAGTCTTTCAATGATTTCAAAGCTAAATCTTCCGGTTGATAGCCTAAGCCGTGCGATTCAACCGAGTTTTCGTTGAGAATGGTTCGAAGGCCTAAGTTGTGGGCGATAGTAGTTCCATTGCCATGCCGCTTGTTTAACTTAATCAAAACCAAGTTTCTAGTCTTTTTCATCACTTGCCAAAGCAAACCGATAGTTGGCCGTCTGAACGCCCGGAATACTTGCATCTAAAAATCCTAAGTAGCTACCGAGATTCTCTCTGTGGGAACAATTCCGGATTTCCGGTATCTATGCTGACAGTGACTTAGCCCTACGCTCAGGGTAATTCAACCTCATTCGAAGGCGAGGTTGTGGACGAAGCAAAATGCCACACAAAAGCTAGTTAAAGTAGCTACTCCTCCGTTTCAAATTGAGAGTCCATTATTCTATTTTGGGTTGTTCCAAAATGATGATACTTTTCCAAAAATGGAAGAAAAAATTTGGTGATTTTCCAAAAGTGTTCCTCATAGGGGAATATAAATGTTATAAAGAAGGTAGAATATAGGGGTAATGGTGGAAATGATAGGCATTGTAAGTATAATCATTGCATGTCCCTTTAAATAGTTGGAAGCTCCAAAAGAGACTCTCAATTTGTATATATATAATCATACTTGTATATTGACCTCGACGATTTTACCACAGTTTTCTCTAATTAGCAAAATAGTGCCACTAAATATGTTAGTAGTATCTAAGATTAATGGATACCGAGTCAATTCACAAGTTAAATTCTAACTAAATGTCAACCACTGGCTCACAAGGTCCAACTCAGTTTAGTTCAAAAAAAGGTCCAACTCAGTTACATAACTGATTTAAAAAAAAAAAACTCAGTTTCATACACAATGAAATAAAATTCATTTAATTTCCAAAAAAAAAAAAATCATTTAACCACATAATTTTTTAAAATTTGGGGGAAAAATTAACTATAATAGTGTCAACTTTGACTTGTAAATGCCAAACCCAATTAAGATTTCCCAAGCTCTAAACATCAGCAATTCCAAAGAGAAAAAAAAAATCACGATTTAATAAATTAATGAAAATTTAGGTTTAGGGTTTCCAGAATTTCATATTGGATATATAAGAGATATATTCATCCTTTTGTCATGAATTTCCACTTTGTTCACTTATAAGTTTTAAGAATTTTTTTTTACTCTCTGCACGTTTCTTAAAAAAATTTCTCTATCTATCTATCTATCTCTCTACTCATTACCACTGTTTTGAAAGAGGAAAAACAGTTGGTGGGCCTGGGTTCAAATTTTTCGGGAGGAGAGAGAGAGAGAGAGAGTCCTGACTTGGGCAAGGACACATACTCTACCCAACCTTTGGGCCAAGACCATATTACACTTGGGGCAAGAATAGTGGAGTACTTGGGCCAAGTTTTCCAAAACTTCCAGGAGAAATTGTACCTGTCCAATAGGAAGCTGCCATCTCAGCGGGGTCAAGTGACCCCACTTGACCCGTAATAAATTCGTCCATGAGTCATGACAAGAGATTTCTCTCTTGCGCCATGCCTCTAAGAATTTGACAAGTTTCGAACTGAAAATATCTGTATATCTTGCGTAGTGGACATATAATCTTAACAATTTTGGGGGCTAAATACACGACGGGTACCCCTCAATTACTAGCCACTTTACTTTAACTCCACTCGACTGGGAAAATATGCAAGGGGCTTGTCGTGTAAATCACAATGGAGGGCTTGCAATTGAAGCAAGAACGGGACGATGATGGGGAAACATTCACTCTCTGAGAACTAGTTGTGAGCCCTTTTGCAGTTGTCACAACTCGCTTCAGCCAATCTTCGTCCAGCGCTCTCGTAATCCAGAAAGGCTATATCACACGTGTAACAGTGTAATTTTCTGTTACAGATCGAAGCATATAACGCCTTGCGACACAAAACGATATTCCATACGTTGCATCGTTGTACAAAACTTATCTTTGTAAAAACTTAACATTAACCAGAATGAATCACTTTGACCAAAGGCAGAAAGATACATCTGGGTCAATATTTGACTCATTTCTCAACAAGGCATTGCACACTTTCTACCCACTTTAATACACCTTAATTATATTTGCGCTAACTTATTTCAAACACCAGATAATTGGAAATCGATGGTTGTAACATACAAATGATCGATGATATTGATCGATTGCTCTCTTCAGAACCAAATGTGCTATGATCATATGCAGGACAGTTTGGTTGTGTTTCAGAAACATATACTTATATCTTAGAGATAGAGAGTCTATCGTTCCTTATTCATCTATAAGAAAACGGTTGATTGCAAGTCTAACCAAAATATATTCTCCGTGTAAATGTGTATTACATTACAAATGAATGTAAAAGCGTACACGATTCTGAAAATTTTGGCAACATGAGACAAACAGAAATCGACGTGACAAAACTGTCGGTATTGAAAAGATCATGAAAGCTGAAAGAATAACGGTATGAAAAAGAGAGGAGATGAGAAATACACGTGCAAGTGGGACCTGGGAGCTTAGTTTATCAGTTGATAGTTTTTGTTGGAACATGCAGATGCAGTGGCGTATCCAGAATTTGAGGCACCTGTCGCATAAAAAACTTCCGCAGAAAATGACATTCAATAAAATAAAATTGCACTCCAAACATGAACAAAATAATTGGTCTTGTTTATTTATTGACTTTTTGAGGGAATGATTTTTTCTCCACATTAAGCTTAAAGAATTGTTACTTTTATTTCGAGATGAGAATAATAAAATGTAACAAAATCGGCTCATTTCAGAAAAGATCAATGAACAAATGATAAACATACAAGTCCTCATTTCTTGTACACAAGACTTAACACCTGTGATGTGAGCATCGCTAATTATAAGTTGTCAATATCGATCTAAAACAACATTTAAAATACGCCCTACATCTAATTAATCTATCTAATATAACGAGTACTTATTCAGTGTTCTTGGAGCACCGTCATACAATGCTCCATTACTTTTCCACGTCACACATTCATGTGGGGTTCATGCATTTTGTGAACCCCAAAAAATGTCTTCCTTACCATAAATTCATGTGGTCCGTGCATATTGTGAGCCTCAAAAAAACGTGTGGTAAGGTGTTAGAGTGCTCCAAGAGAACCTAATAAACTTTCGTTCATAATACAACCTCCTCAAAGGCCTCAACCTACCCATCACCCGTTTTCTATATAAGTAATGTTCCGTTACTCTCCTTTGTACTAACCAACTCCTACCCCATTCTTCTTCTTGATTACTCTCTCTCTCTCTCTCTCTCTCTCTCTCTAGAATGGTTGTTCCAACATTCGCTATAGTCCCTCTTCTTCTCCCAATCATCTTCAATTTAAACTTCCGCAGCACGTATGCTGATTTGCAATATGGTACTGGTACTGCAACTTTCTATGGAGGGGATGATGCATCCGGCACAATGGGTAATTAAGTTGAAAGAGAACTGTCCATTCTTTGTTCTAGTTCCAAAGAGAAAAAGAGAAAAAAAAAAAACGGTCATGCTAACCTCTGTCCACTAGGCAAAAGATAATAAGTATATATTGACAAATAATTAGTTCGGATATCAATACACATTTCACGGATATTAATACATTTTTTTTCAGATATCGATACACTTTCTACTCATTATCCTACACCTAATAGGCGGAGATTAACATTTTCCAAAAAAAATCATAATGAATAGGTAAAAATTGGCCTCCCATTTTGAACTGTTGCTGAATGCATGGTTGCACAGTTTATGATCATATGCATGCTATTGCATTGCATTCTCTGAACGTCGTCCTACAACAAAAGGGGTGATATATTATGTACTTCGAATTCTAGCCCCCAAACTTTTTGAGTTTTTGAGTTTGGGTTAATAAATGACTTATATACCCCCGATAGTTTATTTATTTCTTCTTGGCCAGCTATATACCCCGAAAGTTACGAACTTAATTCGATGTTTTTGGTCTTTGGATTCCTCCTAAATGATGATTGGATTTTGGTATTGCAGGAGGAGCTTGTGGATATGGAAACTTGTATACCCAAGGCTATGGAAACAACACTGCAGCACTAAGCACTCCTTTATTCAACAATGGGCTCACCTGTGGGGCATGCTTTCTGATCCAATGTATTAATGACACACAATGGTGCTTCCCAGGGTTCATTACTGTCACTGCTACAAACTTCTGCCCTCCAGGTTCTACTGGTGGGTGGTGCGACCCTCCAGGCCAAAACTTTGATCTGTCTGTGCCTGCTTTTAGACAAATTGCCAATTTGACTGCTGGAGTTATCCCTATTTCTTTCCAAAGGTAAACTATATTGTAATCTAATTAGCCTCGGAAACGAGTCGTTTAGTGTATGTATTGTACAATCTTTAATGGGAAGATTTAATCAAGCAGATAAAGTGCTTAATCAACTCATTCAGATATTGGTAAGTCTTTAATCAATTCATTCAGTTGGTTCCTGTATCAAATTTTACAGGATAAAATTGAACCAACTGATCAAGCCTTTACCGTTATCGGAATGAGTTGATTTTTTTTTGGAACCTTTAAAAACCTATTTTAAATTAATTGAACGGCTCTGATAATTTGCGTGAAACTCTGATTAGTATTATGTCAAAAGTTGTGTCAACTATTGTGTGAGGAGAACCGGCCCCTATATATATATATACACACACACACACACAGAGTCCGTTTCACATGAGGGAATTCTCATTTTAGTTAAAATGCGGACCTCCCCATTTCTCGATCGAATTTCGATGATCCGAGCCGCTCAACGTGATCAGAACGTGATTTTAATGGTATCCGCGAGAAATCGGCCAAAAAAAAAAAATGATTGGGAAGGGCTTGATTTGAGCAGTTTTTATCTAAACCGTTCAATAAAAAACTGTTCGGATGAAACCTTTCCCTCATCATTTTTCTTTTGAAAGAATGAAAATATTTGGCTATCGTGAAATTGAGTAGGACTCAACACACTTTCCCAAAAGAGAAAAAATTGAACCCTGAAATTAGTATAACACTTGAAATCGTTTTCCACTAATTTGTTGTCTATTCTGTTATCTTTTTGATAGAGTGCCCTGCTTGAAGACAGGGGGCATTATGTTTACAATCAATGGCAACCCCGGGTGGAACTTAATTTTGATCACCAACGTAGCCTGCGCCGGCGATGTCCAATCGGCGTCAATCATGGGGTCCAACATGACGGGGTGGCAAGCCATGACACAGAACTGGGGGCAAAACTGGCAGAGTACCAGTTACCTAATTGGCCAGAGCCTCTCCATTCAAGTCACCACAAGCGACGGAAGTACCGTAACCTCCTACAACGTGGCACCCTCTAATTGGACGTTTGGACAAACTTTTGAGGGTGGTCAGTACTCGTGTTAATTAGTATTGCAAATGGGAATCGAGCTTCAGGGCTTGGAGTTAGACTCATGGAAGTTGTTAAAACACAAAATTTAAGAATACTATTACAGGGGAGCAAGGGAAAAAATAAATATTTGCAACCAAGTCAATAACAAAGGTGGAGTTCGGAAATAGTCGTTTAAAATATGCATAAGTGTGGTAAGGTCAAAGGTGTAAGCTTAATTACTGTGAGGTGAGGTTAGGAGAGGAAAGGGTAGAGTTTGTTAGGAGGTTGGGAAGATAGAGGGATTGGTGTATGAGTTGTAGTGACTAGTTGTTATTTTGTTCGTGTATTGTATAAGTTGGAGTATATCTGTTGTGTTTTGTGTGGGAGAGGGCAAATAGAGAGTGAGAGAGAAGGGAACAGGGGCCAAGTTGGAATGTGAGGAAAAGTTGTAACTTTGTAATGGAAATTGATTTTCTTGTTCCGTTTTCGTACGCAGGCGCTCCACTTTGTACAAGAAGTTACCAGTAACTTCACGTTAAAAGTGAAGCGTTTACGTACAAAAGTGAAGTGCCAAAATTAGCATCCCTCTGTAAATATATAATAGAATTGTGTTTTATTTTTGTGTGAAAAACTGCTCTCCTACCAAATAGTACTAAGGACCATGTTCCCTTGTGAACCTGATTTTCGTTTTTGGAAGAGGATTATAGAATAATATGCAACTAATGGCGTGTGAAGAAGTTAAAAATAAAATAGGCAAATCGTGGATGCACCACCCACATAGTTGCTGTCTTGGTGCAACCTGAGTTACTTGTTTAGTTATATTTTGGTCCACCAAAGCAAAAACGAAGAGAACGTGAAATACCATTAATAATTATTTGATGAGTTTGCTTGAAGGTTTAAATTCTAAATAATTTTATGAGTACACTGTTTGCGAAAAAGTATTTGGATATCGGTTAGATAACTGGAACAAAAACAAAACAAAACAAGTCCGGTCTAGCGGTTTGGATCTGGACAGGTTATGCACGTATATTAGTTAGGTTTTGTTTCTCAATATTCTGGAACCGCACTACTCTAGGCTGTATGCAGTTCCCACGTAGAACGTGGTATTTGTGTGGAGATCTGGATTAGTGTCCAAGACAGTTTTAAAGTTGTTGAACCCTTTATATATAACACAACAGCCGTACGCAGGCAAAAAGGGAGAAAAACAAAACATTCGAAGGGAAAATAGAAGTGTGGAAGACAATGTGCATGCATGTTTGCGAGAATTTTTTTACGTGCAGATTTTGAGATTCTAACTCCTTTAAAATCAGTTTGGAGTGTATGCCAAAAATTATTGATAACGGATTCTCTTCCAAATCTAGGTTTGGATAGTTTTTGGGATTCTGCAATACAAATCTCTATTATAAAACAGAAGAGTGTGGGGACAAGTTGGTGGAACGGCTTAGATTCATTTGATCCAAAGGCTGTAGTGCATCCTCCCACTTCCCGGTTAAGTGTCCATGATTTTCACCTAAATCACAAAACTGCCATCCCCTTCCAACCGGGATGCGTAGTGCCGTAGGCACGGGCTAGCACTAGCTAGTTCTTTAAAAAGGAAAGAAATTTCTCATGATCTCGCAGCTGCAATAAAGAAGTTTCTCGATGTATACTAAAATTCGGAATCTAAAATCCGTAGCAGAATTTGAAGCTAGAAATTAAAATATGTATCTACAGCTACCGCAAACACGCCTAATACATACAGACTACAGTCTATTTCGAAGAATGGAGAAAAAAAAACATGGAGGCAACTCGAGCTTTTCTCAAGAGCCGAAGCAAATCCTTTTCGTTTAAAGAGATTAGGTTTTCTTTTTTTTTTTTTTGTGGATAGGCAATTAGGTTTTTTTTCTTTTTATCCCCTAAACTATGCACATTTTCTCTACTTAGTCCCTGAACTATCAATTTGGCGATTTCATCCCCTCAACTATCATTCCGTTACCTACTTAGTCCAATAGATAACGGAAATTAAAAATTTGGACAGAAAATGCCACGTAAGGCCCTGTTTGAGACCCTATAGACCAGTTATTTTATTATAACAGCCTTAGAGATAAAAATTAATTATGACCCTTTAGAATAAAAAAATCAAAAAAATAAGACATTTGCACCGGTTCAAACAGATTGAAAATTGGAGCATTTAATTTTTTTTACGAGGTTCATATATCAAGATCTTACATGGCACTTTTATAGAGACTAACAAATACATATTTTTTCCAAAAAGACTGACCTCCTTATATAGAATTTAGACTGTTTATATATTAAAAATATGGTTAAAAAGTAAGCGCTCTAATTTTCAATCCATGTGAATTGGTGAGAAAATCTTATTTTTCTGATCATTTTATCCTAAAAGGTCATAGTTAATTTTGTCCGTAGAGCTCTCATAATCAAGTATCTGCTCTAAGAGGTCTTAAATAAAAAGTAGATAATTAACTATGAAAGCCTTAGAGAAAAAAAATAATTATGACCCTTTAGAATAATACGATTAAAAAAAATAAGATTCTCGCACTGGTCCAAACGGATTGAAAATTAGAGCACTTAAACCTTCTAAAAAAATTAAGTGCACCAATTTTCAATCCGTTTGAACCGGTGCGAAGGTCTTATTTTTTTGATCATTTTATCCTAAAGGATCATAATTAATTTTTATCTCTAGGGCTGTCATAATCAAGTATCTGCTCTACAGGGTCTCAAACAGGGCCTTATGTGACATTTTCCGTCCAAATTCTTAACTTCCGTTATCTATTGGACTAAGTAGGTAACGGAATGATAGTTGAGGGGATGAAATCGCCAAATTGATAGTTCAGGGACTAAGTAGAGAAAAAGTGCATAGTTTAGGGGATAAAAAGAAAAAAAACTCTTCTTTATAACAAGGGGTGTCCATAATGTTGGATTCTAAGAAATGTTCCTTAGTAGAAGGTTATAACCTCTCTCTCTGGCTCTGCCTTCTCTCTAGAAACCCAAAAAGTCACCGGTGATTTCCTCTCACTTGGAGGGAGGGGAGGCGGCCTCTTCCTTCTCCCTCCAGACGCCTTTCTCTGATCTACTCCTCTATCTTCTACTTCTCTCACCTCCATTCTTTTTTCTCCTCCCCCTTTTTTTTTTCTCGGCAAACGAAACTTTTATATTACTCGAAAGGATACATCGAGCTGGCTAGCTCGAACATAGTAAGATTACATACCTGTTCAAACAAGAAAAAAGAACAACTAAAACAAAACCCTCCAACAGAAAGTTGGATGGCAACCATCTCACCACCCAATCAAATTACAGTTTCAACAACCTGACTCCATCCAGAAAAATCCAGTCCTCCACCGAATACGTACACCTTTATGTTGAATTTTGCCTTTACCCACATTGCGACTCTAGTTTTAATCAAATCACCTACTTCCCCAGCACTTGTAGTTGCATTGTTGAACACATAAGCATTTCTTACCAGCCACAAAGAAAAGACCACAAGGTTGTGAAGAACGTAGCTTCCCACAAATGTTTCTCCCACTTCCTGAATCTGTTGTCACCCCACCAAATAAAAAGGTCTTCCAAAGAGACAGGGCACACCCATCTCACATGCCGCCAATCCATAATACGCGACCAAACATCCCAAGAAAATTGACAATGTAAGAATAGGTGCTGAGATGTTTCCAAGTGCAATGAGCAAAACAGGCAGAGAACAGTTTGTCCCTCAGGAATCAGGTTTCTGCCCAATAGCTCAGCTCTAGTGGCCACCTTGGATTGAATAGCCATCCAAGCGAAAATTTCCACCTTTGGGGGACAAAGGTTTTTCCAGAGATTTTTCAACACCGGACTTCTTGAGAACCCATCAATCTCCCACTATTATACACTGATTTTACCGAGAATTGATTGTCCGAAGACCATTTCCAACGTATAGAATCCTGCTTGGCCCAATCCAGAGTTACGAAATGCAACCTCTGTTTTAATTCTTCCATTTGCAAATTTTCCCAATCCCGTAAATTTTAACTAAACATCAGCTTCCAACTTTCCTCATCAGCCCCACCCCTCAACGCATTTACCACCGCTTCTTTTTGAGTTTAAATTAAGTACAAGCGTGGGTACTCCTCTCTAAGAGTTGTATCCCCTAGCCATACATGATTCCAAAACGAAATCTCCATGCCTGAGTGGATCTGTAATCGAAAACCCTCTTGAATGATATTACCGATGCAAGAAAATACATCCCCAAGTGCACAGATATCCTTCCATATTTTTGTAGCCCTTCTAGAGGCCGGCATACGAGGAAACCAGCATCCGTGCTCCAAGTTGTATTTTCCTCGAATGACTCGCACCCAAAGAGAGTCATAGTCCTTATGAAACCGCCACCACCATTTGGCCAAGAGGGCCAGATTTTGGACCATCAAATTCTTCACGCCTAACCCTCCGTACTCCTTCTTCCTACATATCACCTCCCATTTGACTAAATGGATTTTTTTCTTATCGATTGTGTCTCCCCAGAAAAATTTCCGTTTTGAATTTTCTCTATCACCTTTGCTACAGTCGAAGGCATTTTGAAGATAGACATCCCTTCCCTAGATCTGATTTCTCATCCTTGTTGCATCCTTTTTTGCTGCTGGTTTATTTCCATTTGTTCTCATTTCCAAACGGTCGGTTACCATCGCTTCACCCACCGGTTTTCATCTCTTGGGGATTCCGGTTTGAGCTCAACGGCGAAGGTGGAGTGGTGGTTACGGAGGTGGACTCGCATGCTTCCTAACCGATTTATCCCTGGGTATTTTTGGGTCGGCCTAACGGCGTCGGGATCTATGTGGCAGGCGGTGGTCGTTGATGGGGTGTTAGGGTTAGGTTAGATTTTGGGTTCTTGGGAAGAGTTTGGGCCCATATTTTGTATGGTCTCTTCTCTGATTTTTCAGATTTTGGGCTTTGGCCCATTTTGATGTATCCAACCCTTAGTTGGTATCCCCTCCCCCTTCCCCAACAATTTGTTTTTAATAAAATATTTTCTTTTGCTGATAAGAAAAGAAGAAGAAAGAAATGTTCCTTACCGCGAGTATAGCATGATGAGCCCAAGTTACGGCAGCTCCGGATGAAAGGAGAATAAGGGTATTAAGAAAAGGGACCGTTGGTACTTGTCTGATCAATCCCACTGTAGGTTCAAAACATTCGTCTTCTCTTTCGTCACTTTCTTTAATGCGTTTCGATCAATTCCACAAGGGGCAAACTTGGAGTTAGACCGATCTTCACACCTATGGAGCAAAACCACGGACAACAAGCTGTTATGGTTCCAGAAGCAAGAAGAAAAGTAGCTGCTAACTATGTAGAGGAGCGTTACACTTCAAAGTCAAATCCAGTAAAAGCACGAATTCAAAGCGGGGCAAACTTATACCTCCGTCCAGTTTACTAAAGTATGTGCAGGAAAAGATTTGTGACCCAGCCTAATCTGGCCTCGTCGAGGTTTCTTCTTCTATTGAGCCTATTCCCTAATTTATCTAATTATTTGGTTCTTGTTTTCGTCTTGGATAGTAATAGTAAAGAAACGGGCTCCAGCAGCGAAGTAACAGCGCTAGGAAAAAAAGCAAGCAGCACGTACGTAGGAGATTGGATCCATGAAAGAGGTTCCCAATTAGTTGGCATGATAACCAAGCTTAATTACTAAGATTAGTAAGGTTAATCACTACAAGAATTAATACCGTTTGCGTCCAAGTTTTTGCAACGGGAGTAAACCCTGTTGCAAAAGATCACTATTTCCGACGCTAAGTCAACCCCGTCGACTGTCGTGAAAGGGTATAGACGGTAAAACGACGGCATTGACCCATCGCAATTAAAAATAGAATACATTCATCAATAAATACTATATATTTACTTTCGATTAACACCATAATTTAAGGGAAATGATTTTGCCACTCCCTTTTTTGTTAACACCACTCCCCTGCAAGTGTATTTTTGCACCAAAAATACACTTGCAGGGGAGTGGCGTTAACAAAAAAGGGAGTGGCAAAATCAGCAACCTAATTTAATTGCTTTTTTGAGTAGAAATATATATAAAATATACATCCCATATAATTCTAGT
The DNA here is from genome assembly GCA_018127125.1 of Rhododendron griersonianum. NCBI lineage: Eukaryota > Viridiplantae > Streptophyta > Magnoliopsida > Ericales > Ericaceae > Rhododendron > Rhododendron griersonianum. The sequence goes on along the minus strand of CM030790.1, from coordinate 38,672,347 downwards.
TTTTGATCACGCAAATTAAAAATTCTGGCTCCGTTCCTGATTTTGAGAGTTCATTGATCCTTATTCCCCTGTAAGGAAATGGTTGATTGGAAGTCTACCAAAACTTCTCCGTGTAAATGTGTATTACACTACAAATGAATGTAAAAGCGTATACGACTCCGAAATTTTGGCAACATGAGACAAACAGAAATCGACATGACATAATTGTCGGGATCGAAAAGATGGAAGCTGAAAAAAAATAACGGTTTGAAAAAGAGAGGAGTTGAGAAATACATGTGCAAGTGAGGCCTGAGAGCATAATTTATTAGTTGATAGTTTTTGTTGGAACATACAAATACAGTGGCGTATCCAGAATTTGAGGCACTTGTTACATACAAAAACTGCGGTGGAAAACGACATTCAATAAAATAAAATTGCACTCAAAACAAGAAGGAAACGAATTGGTCTTTTTTTATTTATTGACTTTTTGAGGGAATGATTTTTTACCATATTTAGCTTAAAGAATTATTACTTTTATTTATAGATGAAAATAATAGCTCATTTCAAAAAAGATCAATGAACAAATGATAAGCAGACAAGTCTTCATTTGTTGTATAAGACGTAACACCTGTGATTTCAGATTTTTGGCACTTGCCGTCTCTCAGATGTGAACATCGCTAAGGGTGGGTTTGAATTAAAAAGTTAAGTGACTTATTATTTTTTGTCTCTATTCAATTTTCTTTTTGTATTTGTTTGTTTTGCGTTAAACTTTTGTGACTTGTTGTTTCGTCTAGTCGAGAAGAATCGGAAAAGTAAACAAATATGATCGAAACTCAAAATTTTTTGAATAAAAACAAAAAGGGCAAATTTTCGTAGTCGTCCCTCTAGTTTTACGGTTGTCTCAATTTCGTCCCTCTAGTTTCAATTGTCACCAAATAAACCCTGTAGTTTGATTTACGTTCCAAATTGGTAAAATCGTTAACACCGTTAATGAAACTAACGGAAAAACATGATTAAAAAATTAAGTGCTCCAATTTTAAATCCGGTTGAACCGGTGCGAAGATTTTATTTTTTTGATCATTTTATCCTAAATGGTCGTAATGAATTTTTGGCTCTAACTCCTTTCAACGAGCACCCGAAGACTCCTTATTTAGTTTCAGGGCTCTCCTAGGGTGCTTATTGAAAGGTCTTAGAGCCAAAAATCCATTATGACCAATTAAAATAAAATGATCAGAAAAATAAGATCTTTGCACCGGTTCAAACAGATTAAAAATTGGAACACTTAATTTTTTAACTATATTTTTTAATATATAAACGGTGTAAGAAAATAAGTGTTCCAATTTTCAATCCGTTTGAACCGGTGCGAAAATCTTATTTTTCTGATCATTTTATCTTAAATGGTCATAATGGATTTTTGGCTCTAAGATCTTTCAATGAGCACCCTAAGAAAGCCCTGAAACTAAATAAGGAGTCTTCGGATGCTCGTTGAAAGGCCTTAGAGCCAAAAATTCATTACGACCATCTAGGATAAAATGATAAAAAAAATAAGATCTTCGCATCGGTTCAACCGGATTGAAAATTAGAGCACTTAATTTTTTCATAATATTTTTCTGTTAGTTTCATTAACGGTGTTAACGATTTTACTAATTTGGAACGTAAAACAAACTACAGGGTTTATTTGGTGACAATTGAAACTAGAGGGACGAAATTGAGACAACTGTAAAACTAGAGGGACGACTACGAAAATTTGCCCCAACTAAAAATAAGTCAAAAAGACAACTATTTTTACTTATTTTTGTCTTTTTTTAAAAATTTATGAGGAATCGCCGAGACGAATCGATAAGTTACAAAAATTTGACGCAAAACTAAAAAATGCAACTTTTTTTTGAATAAAGACAAAAATAAGTTAATGTTTAACTTTAAAAACCAAATTAGCCCTAAGTTGCACTATCTACCACAAAATTTAAAATACTCCCTATATCTAATTAATATACTCCTTCCGTTCCAATTTATTTGTCCTAGTTCTATTCTAACTGGATTAAAAAACTAGTTATATCTTTAAAGTGGTAATAAATTTTATATCAAATATGGATGTTGTTTGATAGATCTCGATTTGTTCTATAATTCAATGTTTTTGAAATCACCTAAAACATTATAAATTACAAGATATAATTAATTAAAAAGTGGCACGAACTTCAAAAAATGACAAGTAGATTGGGACGGAGGGAGTATATAATATAACGAGTAGTTATTCAGTGTTCTTAGAGCATTGTCACATAGTGCGTTATTACCTTTCCTCATCACACATTAATGTGGGGTCTATACATTTTGTGAGCTCCAAAAATGTCTTCCTCAGCATAGATTCATGTGGATCCATGGATATGGTGAGCCCCGAAAAAATGTGGTAAGAAAAGGTGTTAGGGCACCACTTGGTGGCGCTTCAAGAGCACCCAATGATTTTTCGTTCATAATACAACCTCCTCAAAGGCCTCAACCTACCCATCCATCACCCGTTTCCTATATAAGTAATGTTCCGTTACTCTCCTTTGTACTAACCAACTCCTACCCCATTCTTCTTCTTGATTACCCCCTCCCCTCCCCTCCCCCCTCTCTCTCTAGAATGGTTGTTCCAACATTTGCTATAGTCCCTCTTCTTCTCCCAATCTTCTTCAATTTAAACTTCCGCAGCACGTATGCTGACTTGCAATATGGTACTGGTACTGCAACTTTCTATGGAGGGGATGATGCATCCGGCACAATGGGTAATTAAGTTGAAAGAGAACTGTCCATTCTTTGTTCTAGTTCTAAAGACGAAAAGAGGAAAAAAAAAAACTACATAACGAATATGTAAAAATTGGCCTACCATTTTGAAGTGTTGCTGAATGCATGGGCGCGCAGTTTATAATGTGCATGGCATGCTATTGCATTGCATTCTCCAGCTGAACGTCGTCCTATAACAAAAGGGGTGATATATTATATATGTACTCTAGCCCCCTAACTCTTCGAGTTTGGGTTGATAAATGACTTATATAACCCTGAAAATTCCGAACTTAATTTGATGTTTTTGGTCTTTGGATTCTTCCCAAATGATGATTGGATTTTGATATTGCAGGAGGAGCTTGTGGATATGGAAACTTGTATGCCCAAGGCTATGGAACCAACACTGCAGCACTAAGCACTCCTCTATTCAACAATGGGCTGACCTGTGGGGCATGCTTTCGGATTCAATGTATTGATGACCCACAATGGTGCCTCCTTGAGGGGCCCATTACTGTCACTGCTACAAACTTTTGCCCTCCTGGTTCTACGGGTGGGTGGTGCGACCCTCCAGGCCAAAACTTTGATATGGCTGTGCCTGCTTTTCGACAAATTGCCAATTTAACGGCTGGAGTTATCCCAATTATTTTCCAAAGGTAAACAGTACTATAATATTTTTTTCCTCGAAACAATAGTACTATATAATCTAATTAGCCTAAAAAACGGGTCGTTTAGTGTATTGTTCAATCTATAACGGGGAGATTTAATGGGCTTACAAATTCGCAAACTTAATAAGGTAGTCTTTAATCAAGCAGATAAAGAATCAAGATTAAAAAACATAGTATTGTATATGCTTCATAAAAAAGATTATAATGTTATCGAGTCGAGAAGTTTGTTGCAATGCTATCTTATGAGATCAATCCTCCATGTAGACTCTAGTTTGTCACTTGTTTTACGAACACCATCCCTATGAAAAAATCAAAGCCATTGAATGGTCATCAATTTTCGTTTGAAAGAAAGGAAATATTTGGCTGTCGCGAAGTCGAGTAGGACCGAATACTTCCCTAAAAAGAGGAAAAAAAAAAATTAAATCGTGAAATTAGTATAACACTTCAATTGTTGCAGTTGGAGTATTGACCATATAGCACTAGTTGAGAGGGTTTCCCACTGATTTGGTTGTCTATTCTATTATCTTTTTGACAGAGTGCCCTGCGTGAAGACAGGGGGCATAATGTTTACAATCAACGGCAACCCCTGGTGGAACTTGATTTTGATCACCAACGTTGCATGCGCCGGTGATGTCCAATCGGTGTCGATCATGGGGTCCAACATGACAGGGTGGCAAGCCATGACACAGAACTGGGGGCAAAACTGGCAGAGTACCAGCTACCTGATTGGCCAGATCCTGTCCATTCAAGTCACCGCAAGCGACGGAAGTACCGTAACCTCCTACAATGTGGCACCCTCTAACTGGACGTTTGGACAAACTTTTGAAGGTGGTCAGTACTCGTGTTAGTATTGCTGGTGGGAATCAAACTTCAGGACTTGGAGTTAGACTATGGAAGTTGTTAAAACACAAAGTTTAGTAATACTACTATTGTGGAGCAAGGAAAAAAAAAAAAATATTTGCTACCAAGCCAATAAACAAAGGTGGAGTTCGGAAATAGTCGTGTAAAATATTCGCAAGTGTGGTAAGGTATGTAAGCTTAATTAGTGTGACGTGAGGTTAAGAGAGGAAAGGGTGGAGTTTATTAGGAGGTTGGGAAGATTGAGTAACTGGTGTTGTATGAGTTGTAAATTTGTAATCATATAATAGAATTGTGTTTTATTTTTATGTGTGAAGAACCGCTTTCCTACCCAACAGTATGAACTATGTTCCCTTGTGCACCTGCAATTAAATTTTCGTTTTTGGAAGAGGATTCTAGTCAGGTTATGCGGATCATTGGTCTTGTTATGGTTCTAGAGAAATAAGAACCGGTTATTTTGATTCAGTTACTGGTTCTCAATTTAAAAACGATAGTTAGAACTGAACCATATGATATCAATATTGGTTGCTGCCAATGCTCTGCCGATATCCAATCTGGGCAGCGTATTGGGTCGATCGAGTTCTGAAGTTCTTGCGATCTCAAGATGACTGGTGTCCATGGACTCTAGACCTGTTTTTGGATTTTTTGTTTGGGCGTATGCCCCCCCCTCTGTGCAGGGTTGTGGTACTGGGTGTTGTGACCCTATTCCTTTTGCTCTCTAACTTGTTTTGGGTTGATTTCTTATCTAGCTCTTGGCAGAGTAGCATGATTGTCGCGGGGTAGGGTGCCAACATTGTTGAGATGCTACCTTTGCGTTGTGATGCTTTCTTCACTCTTGCCCTCTATCTATCAAACATCTTTTTATTTCAATAAAATTATTTTCTTTCGCTGTTCAAAAAAAAACAAATATTGGTTGTTTAATTTGCTGGTGTTGATTCTGTTGCTGTTACCTAATGATGCTGATCCTTTTTCCTCCTTATCTGACTATAATATGAAGGAGTTATGGTTTCTATTTCTATGTAGCTCATGTGAGATCCTTGATGTAGTTTTTGGGTCTCACAACATATGTTTCTTTTTGCTTTTCTTTTTTTCTTCTTTCCAACAATTTGCTTGAATCTCTCTGTGCCTTTTGTTTGTGCCCATCTCTTGGTTTTACTTTAGGCTTTTCCCGCGATATATCCCTTGTCGAGTTTAATAAATTCTTGTTGTCGATAAAAAAAACAACTTTAAGAGTCCATTGATCCTTTTTCTCCCGTAAGGAAATGGTTGATTGCGTGCAAGTCTAACCAAAATCCTGCTTGCAATTAAATGTGTATTACATTTACAAATAAAAGTAAAAGCATACACAACTCCGAAAATTTGGCAACATGAGACAAACTGAAATCGACATGACTTAACTGTTGGCATTGAAAAGATGAAAGCTGAAAAAAATAACATATTCATCATTTTTGAAAGCGGGGGGAATGGATCTCTTTTCTGCAACGGGAAAAAAAATATGGAGCAGATTTCCCTATGGTTTGAGAAAGAGAGGAGTTGAGAAATACATGTGCAAGTGGGGCCTGGGAGCTTAATTAATTTATCAGTTGATAGGTTTTGTTGGAACTTGCAAATGCAATGGCATATCCAGAATTTGAAGAACTTTTTACATACAAAAACTTCGACAGAAAATGACATTCAATAAAATAAAATTACCCTCAAAACAAGAACGAAACGATTTTTTTTTATAGAAAAAGCTATTTTAGCACAAACTATTTATAAAAAAATGTTTTTTTTCAAAAATGATTTCTTTTCAAAAAAATATCTTAAAAACAATTTCAGAACCTTTTTTTTTCAAAAACTGTTTTCGGTTTAAAATTACTTTTTCCTCAAAAATATAAACTTTTTTTTAATTCGATTTGGAAAAACTATCTTTGAAAAACTATTTGCTATTTTTAAAAAAATAATTTTTATTGTTTTGAAAACTATTTTTTATGTTCTTAGTTTTTTGTTTTTGGTAGTTTGAAAAGGTGATGTGGCAAATTTTGGGTATCCTATTTTGACTATGTCATTGTGGATCTATACATTGCTAAATTAATTAGCAATCTCTTAAATGGATAATCAAAAATTGATGTGACAACTTTTGGTTATTCAATTTTGGTTTTTACACTACAAATGAAAGTAAAAGCATACATGACTTCAAAATTTTGGTAACCTAGTTAACAGAATACGCGGCCGATTTCCATTTCCGACAATGAGATTCAATGGCATCAGATGAGACAAACATAAATCGTTATGACATAACTGTCGGTATTGAAAGATGAAAGTAGAAAAAAATAACGGTTTGAAAAAGGGAGGCATTGAAAAATACATGTGCAAGTGGGGCCTGGGAGCTTAATTTATCAGTTGATAGTTTTTGTTGGAACGTGCAAATGCAGTGGCGTATCTAGAATTTGAGGGACCTGTTACATACAAAAACTTCGGCAAAAGAGGACATTCAATAAAATAATATTGCCCTCAAAACAAGAACGAAACGCATTGGTCTTTTTTATTTATTGACTTCTTGAGAGAATGATTTTTTTCTCTCCATATTTAGCTTAAAGAATTATTGTTTCTATTTCTAGATGAAAATAATACTAAAAAGTAACAGAATTGGTTCATTTCAAAAAAGATCAATGAACAAATGATAAGCAGACAAGTCCTCATTCCTTGTATAAGACTCAACACCTGTGATGTCAGTTTTTTTGGCATTTGCCGTCTCTCAGATGTGAGCAAAGTTGTCACTATCTACCACACGAAATTTAAAATATGCCCTATAACTAATTAATGTAAAGAATTGATTTTCACATTCCCCTTTTTTATATCCTCACTTTTTTTTTGTTGTTGTTGTTGTCTTTTAACAAAAAATTTACATACACTTTTAGCACTAAAAAACAAAAAAGAGAATGTGGATATCAAATTAGGGAGTGTGAAAATCACTCCCCTTAATCTATCTAATACTCCTTAACGAGAGGTTATTCTTCCGTGTTCTTGAAGCACCATCACGTAATGCTCCATTACGCTTCCTCACCACATATTCATGTGAGGTTCGTGCATTTTGCGAGCCCTCAAAAATGTCTTCCTCACTATAGATTCATGTGGGATCCATGCTTATTATGAGCCCCGAAAAAATGTGTGCATGGTAAGAAAAGGTTTCTAGTAGTCGTATAAAATAAGTTTAAAAAATATTATTTTTGAAATAATTTCTTGAAAACATTGGTTAAGAAGAAAGAGATTGAGAGAAATGAGAAGAAAGAGAAAGCTTTTGTGTAATGATGAATGTACTTGATTGTGAACATATGGGGTCCAATAAATTTGGTTATTGACAAAAGATTTCTAGTTGTCGTGTAAATATTAGCTACCAAGTCAATAACAAAGGTGGAGTTCGGAAATAGTCGCGTAAAATATGCACAAGTGTGGTAAATATTGTAAGGTCAAAGGTGTAAGCTTAATTACTGTGAGGCGAGGTTAGGAGAGGAAAGGTTAGAGTTCAGGAGAGGAAAGGTTAGAGTTCAGGAGAGGAAAGGTTAAAGCTAAATTTCTGTGAGGTGAGGTTAGGAGACGAAACTGATAGGTTAAGTAGTTTCGCCCCCATAAATTTAGAAAAAATTCTTCCCGATATCGGGTTGAGTTGATTTTTTATAAAGCTCCATAAAAAAAATGTTTTAAAAATAATGGGCGGTTCGAATCATCTTTGTGAGACCCGAGGTGGACCCCACAAAACTCATATGTACATGGTATGTATAAGCTCATATGTACCCATAGCTTTTCCGCTAGTCTTTTTTTTTGGTCATATGGTAAGCATCAGCGGGGGTTAGCGGGGTGTTAGTTTGTTAGTCAACGGAGGGTTCAAAGACTATTCATAGCCCAGAACCCCAAACTCGCGCCCCGTTGGACTCGAACTCAGGTCACCACTGGGGAGAGAAATAAGAAATCCAACTTGATTTATTGACTTTTTGAGGGGAACAAATAATGTTTTGTGATTTTTTTTTTACATATTTAGCTTAAAGAATTAGGGAGACTTATATATTCATCCTCAAAACCCAACTGACTTATGTTTTCATCCTCTATCTTTTTTAATCCCAAAAGTTCCCTTATATATATATATATATATATATATCGATCCCCACCGATTTTGCCAATTACTCCTCCCAATATATAACCGATAGTTGGGATGAAATCATAAGATTTCAAATCCCAGCAATAAATTAGGCCCATGAATTACTCCTCCCATCCTTATCTGATCCCCACAAAATGGAAACCCCATTAGAAATTTGAATATTTCTGAAATGGGTTTTGGAATCCATAAATGGACATGAGTTCGGACACCTCATTGCCCATCACTGCCACAAATCCGTCCCCATCCCCATTGCGCATCCTCGTCGACGTCCTCTGCATCCTGGTGACCCCGATCAAACCATCCTTTTTGGCCTCCTTGCCGGCACCCTCGGCGGCCTCGCCCTCACCACCCCGCTCTTCGTCATTTGCAGTCTCGTCCTCGTCTCCGCCGCGCTTACCCTCACCTTGGCCATTACTGGCTTCCTTCCATTGACGGCCGTCGGACCAATCAACATCAAGATCGAACGCCGGAGGATGCGGTTTCCGCACCAGGAAGGTCTCGTCAGCAATCGAACGGCTCTCCATCGCCGTGATTTGCCCAGAACACTCAAATCTCGGTCGTCGCAGAAGAACGATGCTCCGTCGCCATTATTGTTCAACTTCGCCTTTGCCAAAATCAACGCGTTCAGAACCGATGGCGATCCACTCGTTGTTCGATGTCCTCCGCTTTGTCGCTGCCGTTCGCCTCATCTCCGATGTCTTCAAGTCCAAACTATCCCTCCTCCTTGGACTCTTCACCATCAGCCACGTCCGCTACTCCACCGCTGGTGCCTCCATGGTCAAGAACATCTAGCCCTTCATCGACCGCTAGCAATTTATATTGGTTTTAGTTTTCATGGTAAATTATTTGTATGATTATTTACCATGAAATATGTTTCTCTGTTATTTTCATTTGATAAATTATTTGAACCGTTTACCATGAAATATTTGTTCAAATTACGGGATATTTTTCGTGTTCACGTTGTAATCGTCATGGGATATTTATCGTGTCCACATTATAATCGTCATGGTAATTTAACCATGTAATGGTTTAAGTATGTTATGTTATTTCTTTTTTTTATGATAATTTAGCCATGTTCCGTGTAATAAGATCAATGGAAAATATGACTTTTTGTTGTTTGGTTGGCCAACTCGAAGATTGAAGAAAACATGCAAAGATATGGTCAACTTATCATGTTATATTCCAAAAAAAAAATCAATTCCACAAATACATTCCATGATAAAATAGAAAAAAAGTAATCAATAATATTTAAATTTACCAAATCCCACTGAATTAGAAAAATAATCCAATTCAATCCCATTAAATTGGAAAAACAATCCAATCTAATCCCACTAAATTAGGAAAGCAATATAACATAATATATGTATATCATAGTGAAAGGGTAAGAAATGTAATTCACACACTAAGATGATGAAAACATAAGCATGAAAAAAGAACGGGATGAATTCTTACATGGCATGGATAAAGATGATGGATATTTAAATATTCCAAAGAATTATTAGTATTTCTAGATGAGAATAACAAAAAAGTAACAAAATTGGCTCATTTCAAATAAGATGAACGAACAAATTGTAAGCAGACAAATCCTGATTTCTAGGATAACACTTAACACCTGTGATTTCTGAGTTCTTGGCTTTTGCCGGCTCTCAGATGTGTTCATTGCTAAGTTGTCACTATCTACCACAAAGTTGAAATAACCCTTTATCTAATTAATCCATCTAATATATTGAGTAGTTATTCAGTGTTGCCGCATAACCTTCCCTCATTAATTACACGTTATGTGGAGTCTATGTATTTTCTCGTGAGCCCCACAAAAATATTTTGTAAGAAGTGGCAGAAAAAAAGAGAAGGGGGAGTTGTCATGTGCCCATGCATTCAAAAAATAATAATTTTTTTTGTGTGTGTAGAACTATAATCTCAGGGTCTCATATAAATGATTCAAAAATATCACTTTGTGCAAAATAATTTTTAAGGGCTTACCAAAAAAACTCAGCTCAATTAGATATCGGTAAAAGTGTGCTCAATTCATTCAATTCTTGGTCTTTGCAATTCAGGGACCAAAAATTAAATTAACAAAATGAAGTCATCGTTGATATCAAATTAAGTTGAATTTTTCCAAAGATTCTTAAAATATTGTTTTAACCAAAATAAACTGCTTGGATCCTTTGTGGGGGACTCCAAGATGGATCTTGCACGCTATCTTACACTATTATAACCTTTTTTTGGTCGTTTTTCACAGTATTTATGATTTATTTGTTAGTAAAAGTAAGAAGATAGTATACTTAAGGTGATGGATTAATTTACTTTTGGTTAATTAATTTTAATTTCTCTACCCCTGCGTTGAAATCATGGTTCCGTCTCAACGTATCTATCTCCCGTTTCCTATATAAATATTGTCTCGTTTCCCTCCTTTTTGCTAACCAACTCCTACATACCTTTTCTTGTACCAACTCTCTCTCTCTCTCTCTCTCATGGCTATTTCAACATTCGCTATAGTCCATCTTCTACTCCCATTCTTCTTCTTCAATTTAAACTTCCATGGCACATATGCCGATTATGGTACTGCAACTTTCTATGGAGGAGATGACGCATCCGGCACAATGGGTAAGTTGAAAGAGAAGAGGACTATCGCCGAGCACAAAAAAAAGAGAAGAGCACTATCCATTCTTTGTTCTAGCTCCAAAGAACAAAAGAGTCAAAAAAAAAAAAAAAACCCGACATAACGAACAATTGAATAATTGGCCAACCATTTTGAACTGTTGCTAAATGCTTGCATGGGCATGCAGTTTATCATATGCTATTTCATTGCATTCTCCGAACGTCGTCCCATAACAAGGGGGGGGGGACATATTATGTACTTCTAGCCCCTTAACTTTTTGAGTTTGAACTAATAAATGACTTATATACCCCTGAAAATTGCGAACTTAATTCGATGTTTTTGGTTTTTTGAATTCCTCCTACATGATAATTTTATTTTGGTATTGCAGGAGGAGCTTGTGGATATGGAAACTTGTATACCCAGGGCTATGGAACCAACACTGCAGCACTAAGCACTCCTCTATTCAATAGTGGGTTGACCTGTGGAGCATGCTTTCAAATCCAATGTATTAATGACACACAATGGTGCATTCCTGGGACGTCTGTTACTGTCACTGCTACAAACTTCTGCCCTCTAGGTTCTACTGGTGGGTGGTGCAACCCTCCAGGCAAAAACTTTGATATGGCTAGTTATCCCTATATCTTTCCAAAGGTAAACAATATATACTATAATTAATCTAATTAGCCCCGAAAACGAGTTGTTTAGTGTTTTATTCAATTTAATTGGCTTACAAATTTGCAAACTTAGGACGCTTTCATCAAGCAGATAAAGAATCAAGTTCAAGAAAACACTTAAAGTATATTCTTCATAAAAAAGATTATAACCGAGTCGAGAGTTTCGTTACAATATGCTATCTTATGAGATCAATTCTCCATGTAGACTCTAGTTTGTCACTTGTTTTACAGACACCATCCCCATCAAAAATTCAAAGACGTTGAATGATTATCATTTTTCTTTTGAAAGAATGGAAATATTTGGCTGTCATGAAGTCGAGTTGGACCCAACAATTCCCCAAAAAGAGAAAAAAAAAATCGAACCTGGAATTAGTAGAACACTTTAGTAAAAATTGAACCCTGAAATTTTTTTTTTTGAGGTGTTTTTTTTCATCAAATTGTTGGTTGGATGAGTGTTTCTGTGTTCTTTTGCGTAGTTAAGCTTTTTTATGCTTTCCTACTTTTCCCCTCGATGTTCCCTTTCAAGTGATATAAAATGTTTCGTTTGCCGAGAAAAAAAAATTGTTGTGGTTGGAGTATTGACCATATAGAACAAGTTGAGATGGTATCCCATGATTGGTTGTCTATTATGTTATCTTTTTGACAGAGTACCCTGCGTGAAGACAGGGGGCATAATATTTACAATCAACGGCAACCCGGGGTGGAACTTGATTTTGATCACCAACGTGGCCTGCGCCGGCGATGTCCAATCGGCATCGATCATGGGGTCCAACACGGGGTGGCAAGCTATGACACAGAACTGGGGCAAAAATGGCAGAGTAATACTTACATGATTGGCCAGAGCCTCTCCATTCAAGTCACCACAAGCGACGGAAGGACCGTAACCTCCTACAACGTGGCACCCTCTAACTGGACGTTTGGACAAACTTTTGAGGGTGGTCAATTCTCGTGTTAGTATTGCAAAGGGGAATCGAATTTAAGGGCTTGAAGTAGGTTTGGGAGTTAGACTCATGGAAGTAATATTTACAATCAACAGCAATCCGGGGTGGAACTTGATTTTGATCACCAACGTGGCCTGCGCCGGCGATGTCCAATCGGCATCGATCATGGGGTCCAACACGGGGTGGCAAGCTATGACACAGAACTGGGGGCAAAACTGGCAGAGTAATACTTACATGATTGGCCAGAGCCTCTCCATTCAAGTCACCACAAGCGACGGAAGGACCGTAACCTCCTACAACGTGGCACCCTCTAACTGGACGTTTGGACAAACTTTTGAGGGTGGTCAATTCTCGTGTTAGTATTGCAAAGGGGAATCGAATTTAAGGGCTTGAAGTAGGTTTGGGAGTTAGACTCATGGAAGTTGTTTAAATAAAATATCCTAATACTATAATTGGGAGCAATGGAGAAAATAAATATTTCCTACTAAGCCAGTAAAATGGTTGGAGTTCGGAAATAGTGGTGCAAAATATGAATAAGTGTTGTATTGAGTGGTTGATATTTGCTTGTGTATTGTATAAGTTATAGTGCATATGTAATATGTATTGTGTTTTGTGTGGGAGAGGGAAAGGGAAAGGGAAAGGGAAAGGGCAGAGTGAGAGAACAGGTAATTACAGGGGGTTTGCAGGTGAGAGAGTAAAAGAAATGTAGGGGAATTGCATTTCAGTGGTAAGAGGGGCAAAAAACTCCCTACTCATGGACCAGTTTTTCGGAATTCCCAAGTCATGAGAAGGAAAACAATAATTCCCAAGTCATGGTATTGAAGACAAAAATACCCCTCCCTCCTGTCTTAAATCAGGGGCAACTTAGGTTCATACACGGGGCAACTTCTAAGGCAACTAAGGTTCATACACGGAGCAATTTAGGTTCATAAACGAGACAACTTCTGGGGCAACTTAGGTTTATAAACGGGGCAACTTAGGTTCATACACGGGGCAACTTAGGTTCATACACGAGACAACTTCTGGGGCAACTTAGGTTCATAAACGGAGCAACTTAGGTTCATACACGGGGCAACTAAGGTTCATACACGGAGCAACTTAGGTTCATAAACGAGACAACTTCTGGGGCAACTTAGGTTTATAAACGGGGCAACTTAGGTTCATACACGGGGCAACTTCTGGGGCAACTTAGGTTCATAAATGAAGCAACTTAGGTTCATACACGGGGCAACTTAGGGGGTAACTTAAGTTCATACACGGGGCAACTTATTGGGCAACTTAGGTTCATACACGGGATATTGTTTCAAACACCTCACAAGCATACCCAACTTGCCCAAGCTTGGTACACGTAGACAACAACCAAAGTAGTTCACAAATAAACATCTAGATTTTTTATATTATCGAAAACCCAATTCACTCAAGGTGCAACATTATGTGACTGATGGAGCAATACTTACATTTTTCAAAAAATCCATCTCCCACCACCGCCACTCAAATTCTACTGGGGGCAGTATACCCTTTGAAGTTCTAAAAATCTCATTCGCAAACCCAGATTCAAGGGCAACTTCTGTGAAATAAGGAGCAACATATTTTGATACAAGAAGCAACTTTTGTGAAATAAGAAGCAACATATTTTGATAAAAGGAACAACTTCTGTGAAATAATATATTTTGATACAAGGAGCAACTAGAAAGAGAAATCCATTTTCCCCATTCTAGAAAGAGAAATCCATGCATTTTCAGCAAAACACCATTACATCCCTACCAAACACCTTTCATCCGCCGTAGGCCATCTCCTCCGACCCACTTACGGTCTACACAGGGATCAAGAAACCACTTACGGTCTACGGAAATCATCAATCGAGAATGACTCAGATGTGAATAAGCACAAGGAAATCGATAACACCACGATCCAATCCCAAATCTTCATTTTGTGGGTGGGCTTTACAAGGCGTTATCTTACACAAACCTATCAGCAAACCCAAATAAAACCCAAATTTTTGCCGACAAATAAAACCCAAATTAGTGGAGTAGCTGTGAAATCAAAACCCAGATCAAAATTTTTTCCAAACTGAACCCAAGTTGGTTCTGGATTTTCCCATCCCAAATCAAATTCCCCCATGGACAATTAAAACCAATGACAATTACTACTAAACCCACAAATTGAAACTCTCACACAAATTCCTAGCTACTAAACCCACAAATCAGCCAATATAAACCCACAAATAAGAAGAACACAAATTCAAACAGATTTGGATTTTTCTTTAGCTCAGCCAGAACAAAACCCACTCCTCCACAAGGACCACCATTGCTCTGGTAGCTGTAGCAGTCGCCATCACAAAAGGACAGAACCGTCGTCCTTTTCCTCCGACCGAACCGAAGCGCCGTGTCGCCGTGGCGAATCGACAGGGAGAGTAGACACGTCACACGTGGGCAGGGTAATAGAGTTGGGTTTTGGGCCGATAAATTCGAACCGGGTCAAACGGAGCGAGACGAAAATTCCAGCTGCCATGGACGGTGGTGGTGGTGGTGCCTGAGTTCACGGGATTTTGGGTTTGGGAGAAGTTTTTAGAGAGGGAAGGGGATTGATGGGGTGTGGTGTAGAGGTCATGGCGGCGGGGCAGGGGAAAAGAAAAAAATGGGAGGTTATATTAGACATTTTACCTGGCACATTCCATGTTTTTTCAATTACTTTTCTCCTTTTCATACCAAGAGCAATTTTATGAAAACCTCTTCATAAATTTCGAAATATTTGCCCCAAGAGCCACTGTCCGGTAATTCCCCCAAGAAATGTGTGGAGGAATTGTAACTTTGTAATTTGGACAAAGTATGGATTACCTCCCTTTGGTTTGGTCATTTGGTAGATGACCCCCTGTGTTTTACTAATAGCCAAATCACCTCCTTATACTTTTGGAGTAAAGTGCAACGGTTAAATGTTCCGTCTAAATTAACGGTTTGTGTGCCTCACGCGCCTTTACTGCATTTATGGATTGAAAATCTGTACTTTTTTCCAAAAATAAAAAGATAAAAGACAATAATAGCCTTTGGTTCATCTTCTTCCCCAAATCACTATGTATAGTGAATTCACCACCTACCACCATCTATCACAACCCCACCGAGAACCCTTTGGAAAATGATAACCTTTCTCTCTCTCTCTCTCTTGAATTTCCGTTCATCTTCCATCACGATGTTCGCCATCCTCATACTGTCTCTCTCCTCCGCCGCCGCCGCCGTGCTTGAGCAAGAACTCGAATCGATACTCACCGCACTGAGGACCAGAGGCTACACCCTCTTCGCCAAAGCGATTTTCGCCACCAACCTATTCCCCGACATCCTCGTCGGGACTTCATTCACCTTCTTTGCCCACACCAACTCCTCCTTCCACGCTCTGGACATGGCCGCCACGGCGGAGGACTACGTCGCGACCCTCCGCTGCCATATCGTCCCAGCAGCCTCTCAGTCGTCGATCTCCGATCTCTTCCTCCCTCCGCTTCGAATAACGACTCTGGACCCGAATCACGACGTGATTCAAGTTCAGAGGCGGCCAGTTTCTGACGTCATCTTCGTCGACGGTGTTGATCTTGTTGTGCCTGGTCTGTTCTACGGCGGATAAGTAGTGGTTCATGGATTTATTTGATCCGAAAACAGGAACAAAGAAAAAGTTCTAAATTTGGTGCCTTACAACATCCAATTTGTTGAACAGGCTTATAGCTCTGTGTTTTGCAAGAACTTTTCTTTGATTTTTGATTTGTGCTCTTATATATTGAATGAGAAAATGAGTTCCTTTGGACTGGTGGGAATCAGGCATCCAAACAAAGCTTTGTCCAATCGATTTACTATTTGGGTCTGTCCGAGAGAGAGGAAGGGGAGACATTGCAGACGGAGGAATAAGGAATGATAGAGGGTATTATAGTCAATTTAGCAATTTCCGTTAACGGTGTTAACTTGGCACTTTAGTCCGAAACCACAAGGAGGTGAATTGGCTATTTCTGAATGTTAGGGAGGTGATGTGCAAAAGCTCCAAACCACAAAGAGTTAATCTGTAATTTGCCCTTGTAATTTTATGGAGTAATAGAATTGTGTTTTATTTTTGTGTGAAAAATCTCACTCCCACCCAATAGTAACGACTATTGGGGACACATACTCAACGTTTATCAGGATGCACTATTAACTACGTGGGGACACATACTCAACGTCATCTATGACACAAACATGTTCACAAAGGGCGCCAAATATATGCATGAATTTGAATTAAACATGCATAATAATTCAGCTAATTCTAACATGCTTGCCTAATCATACAATCAAGCATAACAAACGTATCCCCGAAAAATTTAAAAATTTACCCTACCCTAGCAATGTAAC
The DNA here is from genome assembly GCA_018127125.1 of Rhododendron griersonianum. NCBI lineage: Eukaryota > Viridiplantae > Streptophyta > Magnoliopsida > Ericales > Ericaceae > Rhododendron > Rhododendron griersonianum. The sequence goes on along the minus strand of CM030790.1, from coordinate 38,655,372 downwards.
AAAAACATGTACAAGGTACACCCTCCCCCCAACTAGAAACATGCTATGTCCCCAGAGCATGGAGACACAGCAAAAGAAAGCACAAAGGAGAAGAAATGGACCTACGGGTGGCAGCCAACCACCATGACCTCGGCCGATGTTCGAGGAATTTTCTGTTTTCGGCCTCCATGCAAGCCACCAAATCCTGCAAAAGACATTAGTACTGTCCGGTCGTGGTATCCGGGCTCCCAAAACAAAAAATAAAAAAGAAGAAAATTCCACCAAATCTTCACGCGATCAAGACCATGGTGCTATTTTTTTTTTCTTTTCAAATTTCTATTTTTTTCTTTTTGTTTTTAAAGGATGAGAGAAACAAAAATAACTAACTAGAAGACAAGAAATGAAAGAACAATGAAATAAAAGATAATGATACATAGATTGTGCCAAAAGCAAAAGAACTTAGTAAAATCCAATGTCACCGACACAAAATTGTCCTTACTAACCGGAGCTGGGCACACGATCCTTATTTTAATAGCGGCGTGCGAAGCTATAAAACCCAAGTCAATGATGGGTACCCCTATCGCTAGGGGCCGGGTCCACTTCTCAATAAAGAGAGTGGTACGCAAAAGCTACCCGTCGGAACGTAGCCACAACGGCTACATAACAGGGTCGTCCGAATAAATAGGATCGACCAACATCTCTACCGGTTCACCTACTTCATCCAGGATCGACCAACACCTCCACAGGATCAACCCACACCTCAACAGGGTCATCCGGCTGGACCGACGATGGGAGAGCTGTAGACAATGGCGCCAAAAATGCTTGACGATTTCCTAATCCTAAATTTAAGGGTTGCCCCATGATAGGCGTGCGATATCATAGATATGAGCGCCTAAGTAGGGCGAATTAGCGCATTAGAGGCGCGTTTTATTCCATTTTCCACTTGATGTCGTGTTTTGTCTTGTTTTGTATTTTTGCTAATTTCGCAGGAAAAAAGGCGGTTTTTGCGCCAAGTTTGGATTGCGAGGAGTTGAGGCCGTGTTGGACATCATCGTGGGAAGTCGTGACGGAGGTGTGAGGTGTCGGGTGACATGATGGGGGACGTCAGGTGCCAAAATTGCATGCAAAACACGAAAATCTGATTAACGTAGGCGGTAGGGCTACAGCTCAAAAGTGTAGCCCTACAGATGCCCTACATATTGCAAGCGCCAGGAACAGTGAAATCCGTTGAGCTACAGCCGTGGTCTGTAGGGCTACCGCTGACAACAGTAGAACTTCGTGCAACAGTGGAACGAAACTGTAGTTGGAATTAAATCAAATTGGTATTTCCCAATTTCACTTTCGGAGGATTATTATAAATGCCTTCCCGAATTTTATTTTTAGGGTTCGAAACTTTTGGTAGCCGTTTTTTCTTACGTTCTTTTCTTTCCAGAGCTCTTTTTGTTTGAAGTTTTCAAGTTTTGTTTAAGAACACACCTTCCGATAACTCGTTTCAATTTCTATTCTTAATTAAAGTTGTTCGTTGTTATTTAATCAGTTGTTATCTTTCGTTTATTTTCTTTTTCCAGTAATAGAAGCATGAATCAAATTAGGGTTTCTTCTATTTTATGCACAATGACTAGCGAGTAGTCGTATAGGTAGGGTCGCGGGGCGATTAGTACACCGTGGCCAGTTCGAATACTGCTCCTATTTTCAAACAATGGAAAAAAGTAATTTTAGGTTAATTGAGAACATTCGTGAGACGAACGCGGGCATCGTCGGAGCCCATGTGAACGGGGGAATGGGGGTCCAAAACTCGTTCTCCGCTGCGCATGGGTATACGGCAACCATAGGGTCTCGCATTTTGCGGGGTATCTTTTTCAATCTAAAAATTAACGTTTTTAAGAACTCCAAGCAGAGCAGGTTAATCCGGACTGGTTACGAGTGCTATGAACCCTACGACCATACCTTCTTTTAAATTTTCTAAAAAGTAAAATCAATTTCTAGGTTTTAGTTAATCTCTCAATCAAACCGACAAGGGGTGGCTACCTAAGAGCCCATTAAATTAGTTAAAACCCGAGTTTTTAGTCAGTACACGTCACCGTCTCTGTGGATTCGACTCCGGACTTACCGGATATTATGCTACGTCGGTCTCCGCCCAACGCTTGGGGCAACCCATTAATTTAGGACTAGGAAATCGTCAAGCACCCCAAGCGTAGGGCGGAGACTGATGCAGCACAATATCCGGTAAGTCCGGAGTCGAATCCACAGAGACAGAAACGTGAGCTGACTAAAAACTCGGGTTGTTACTGATTAAACTGGCTCTTAGGTAGCCACCCATTGTCGATTTGATTGAGATTAACTAAAAACCTAGAAATTGATTGTACTTTTCAGATAATTAAAAGGAGGTACGGTCGTAGGATTCTTAGCACTCGTAACCAGTCCGGATTAACCTGCTCCATTCGATGTTCTTAGAACGTTCAATTTTAGATTGAAAAAGATACCCCGCAAGATGCGAGACCCTATGGTCGCCGTATACCCATGCGCAGCGGAGAATGAGTTTTGGACCCCCATTCCCCCGTTCACATGGGCTTCGACAATGCCTGGGTTTGTCCACGGGAAGTATTTTTCCAATCTTAAAACGTTTTTTCATTGTTTGAAATAAGGACCAGTGTCCGAACTGGTCACAGCGTGCTAATCACCCCGCAACCCTACCTATACGACTATTCACTCATTGTTACGAAAGAAATAAAAGAAACCCTAATCATCATGCTTTTATAATTCTAGAATGAAAATCAAACAAAAGATGACAACCAAACGAATTCCAACGAACAACTTTAATAAAGAATATGAATTAAAATAAATTACCGGAACGCAAGTACTTGAATAAAACTCCGAACTTTAAAGGAAAAAGCTCTGAAAGAAAAAGATTGTAAGTAAAAGCTGCTAAAGTAAAGTTCGAATCCTAAAAACGGAGTTCCGAGGGTATTTATACAAAACCCAAATTATTCGGAATAAAGAAAAACAAAACGACGAAAACCAAAAATATCACGCTTACCCATGTTTCTGTTGAGCTTCTGGATTGGTTTTGACCACCATTGTATCGATAATGGCCATTTAAGTATCCATACCGCTTTGCCATAGTGGCCAGCTTGTGAGCCTTGCATGAGACTTGGCCACCCGACGACGCCACCTGACGTTTAACCGACGCTTTGACACCCCGGCAACGTACGAACCGGCCTCGAGGCCACGCTTTCTAACCTTGGCGCTTAAACCGCCTTATTACCTACAAGAAAAGTAAAAACACAAAACACAAGAAAGCACGGCATCAAGTGGTAAATGGAATAAAACGCGGCTCTAAAGCGCTTAATTCGCCATACTTAGACGCTCATATCTATGATATCACGCCCCTATCACTCAGCGGGGTCAAGTGACCCCACTTGACCCTTAATAAATTCGGCCATGAGTCATGACATGAGACTCATGACAAGAGATTTCTCTCTTGCGCCATGCCTCTAAGAATTTGACAAGTTTCGAACCGAAAATATCTGTATATCTTGTGTAGTGGTCATATAATCTTAACAATTTTGGGGGGTAAATACACGTCGGGTACCCCTCAATTACTAGCCACTTTACTTTAACTCCATTAGACTAGGAACGACTGAGGGACTGTGCTGCGCAGTCTCGTGCTGCGCAACGTGCTGTGCGGAGAAAATCGCAGTCGCTCCGGTCTCGCTCCGATGATCGAAAACGTTTACTTCGTAGAGCTCGTCAAGCAGAACAAGTGTACCAAAAATTAGCTCGATCGGATATCATTAAGTGCCTCATCCGAACATTATTATCTTGAAATGAATGGATCCGAAACACTAGATTAAAATCAACTATTTTTTGGTACACTTAATAATTTCAAGATAATAATGTTCGGATGAGGCACTTAATGATATTCGATCGAGCTGATTTTTGTTACACTTGTTTTGCTTGATGAGCTCTACGAAGTGAATGTTTCTGATCATCGAAACAAGACCGGAGCAGCAATGATTTGCCCCGCACAGCATGCTGCGTAGCACAGTCCCTCAGTCCGACTAGGAAAATATGCAAGGGGCTTGTCATGTAAATCACAATGGAGGGCTTGCAATTGAAGCAAGAACGGGACGATGATGGGGAAACTTTCACTCTCTGAGAACTAGTCGTGAGCCCTTTTGCAGTTGTCACAACTCGCTTCGCCCAATCTCCGTCCAGCGCTCTCGTAATCCAGAAAGGCTATATCACACGTGTAACGGTGTAATTTTCTGTTACAGATCGAAGCATTTAACGCCTTGCGACACAAAACGATATTCCATACGTTGCATCGTTGTACAAAACTTATCTTTGTAAAAACTTAACATTAACCAAAATGAATCACTTTGACCAAAGGCAGAAAGATACATCTGGGTCAATATTTGACTCATTTCTCAACAAGGCATTGTACACTTTCTACCCACTTTAATACACCTTAATTATATTTGCGCTAACTTATTTCAAACACCAGATAATTGGAAATCGATGGTTGTAACATACAAATGATGATATTGATCGATTGCTCTCTTCAGAACCAAATGTGCTATGATCATATGCAGGACAGTTTGGTTGTGTTTAACATATACTTATATCTTAGAGATAGAGAGTCTATCGTTCCTTATTCATCTATAAGAAAACGGTTGATTGCAAGTCTAACCAAAATATATTCTCCGTGTAAATGTGTATTACATTACAAATGAATGTAAAAGCGTACACGATTCTGAAAATTTTGGCAACATGAGACAAACAGAAATCGACGTGACAAAACTGTCGGTATTGAAAAGATCATGAAAGCTGAAAGAATAACGGTATGAAAAAGAGAGGAGATGAGAAATACACGTGCAAGTGGGACCTGGGAGCTTAGTTTATCAGTTGATAGTTTTTGTTGGAACATGCAGATGCAGTGGCGTATCCAGAATTTGAGGCACCTGTCGCATAAAAAACTTCCGCAGAAAATGACATTCAATAAAATAAAATTGCACTCCAAACATGAACAAAATAATTGGTCTTGTTTATTTATTGACTTTTTGAGGGAATGATTTTTTCTCCACATTAAGCTTAAAGAATTGTTACTTTTATTTCGAGATGAGAATAATAAAATGTTACAAAATCGGCTCATTTCAGAAAAGATCAATGAACAAATGATTAGGCAGACAAGTCCTCATTTCTTGTACACAAGACTTAACACCTGTGATGTGAGTCGCTAATTATAAGTACGTTGTCACTATCGATCTAAAACAAAATTTAAAATACGCCCTACATCTAATTAATCTATCTAATATGACGAGTACTTATTCAGTATTCTTGGAGCACCGTCATGTAATGCTCCATTATTTTTCCACGTCACACATTCATGTGGGGTTCATGCATTTTGTGAACCCCAAAAAATGTCTTCCTTACCATAAATTCATGTGGTCCGTGCATATTGTGAGCCTCAAAAAAACGTGTGGTAAGGTGTTAGAGTGCTCCAAGAGAACCTAATAAACTTTCGTTCATAATACAACCTCCTCAAAGGCCTCAACCTACCCATCACCCGTTTTCTATATAAGTAATGTTCCGTTACTCTCCTTTGTACCAACCAACTCCTACCCCATTCTTCTTCTTGATTACTCTCTCTCTCTAGAATGGTTGTTCCAACATTCGCTATAGTCCCTCTTCTTCTCCCAATCATCTTCAATTTAAACTTCCGCAGCATGTATGCTGACTTGCAATATGGTACTGGTACTGCAACTTTCTATGGAGGGGATGATGCATCTGGCACAATGGGTAATTAAGTTGAAAGAGAATTGTCCATTCTTTGTTCTAGTTCCAAAGAGAAAAAGAGTAAAAAAAAAAAACGGTCATACTAACCTCCGTCCACTAGGCAAAGGATAATCAGTATATATTGACAAATAATTAGTTTGGCTATCAATACACATTTCACGGATATTAATACATTTTTTTTCAGATATCGATACACTTTCTACCCATTATCCTACACCTAATAGGCGGAGATTAACATTTTCCAAAAAAAATCATAATGAATATGTAAAAATTGGCCTACCATTTTGAACTGTTGCTGAATGCATGGTTGCACAGTTTATGATCATATGCATGCTATTGCATTGCATTCTCTGAACGTCGTCCTACAACAAAAGGGGTGATATATTATGTACTTCAAATTCTAGCCCCCAAACTTTTTGGGTTAATAAATGACTTATATACCCCCGATAGTTTATTAAATTCTTTTTGGCCAGCTATATACCCCCGAAAGTTCCGAACTTAATTCGATGTTTTTGGTCTTTGGATTCCTCCTAAATGATGATTGGATTTTGGTATTGCAGGAGGAGCTTGTGGATATGGAAACTTGTATACCCAAGGCTATGGAAACAACACTGCAGCACTAAGCACTCCTTTATTCAACAATGGGCTCACCTGTGGGGCATGCTTTCTGATCCAATGTATTTGTAGGTGGAGAAAAATAAACAGTATCTAGAACAGCGTTGAATCTCCTTCCTTCACGTGCTGTCCAATCGGAACCCTAATACCTTCGCCTGAACCCTAACCTGTAAAACATACAAGGGGTGAGCGCACCTTTGCCTCTCGTGGCAAAGGCCCTCTGATGCCTAAGTTAGTATCTCGTACTGTATCAAAACCCTAATTATCAGTAGGAAAGTATGGAACGAATGCAACTTATTGCGTACCTTCTTTCTTCAGGTTTACCTCGTATTTATAGATATGAGCATGCTTGCTTTCCAAGCATCGTTGTTGCCTAGGTCCCCTATCACGTATAGGAAACCTGGGTTTCTTGGGGATCTCTTGCCCAATCAACCGAGATCCCTTACTCATAGGGTCTCTTCTCACTATGGAACTCGTTCCACAATAGGACTGTCTCCTTACTTATCTTTACCGTATATTGGATTCTTCTTCTAGAACACCTCCTCCACCTTATCTCTTAAGGCCACGTTCTTCGAGATGATCCTATCTGTTCGGCACGTACCTTATCCGAACAAGCTGTACCAACTAATGACTTCTCATGTCACTGGGCAACATCAGCCGAACAGACTGTACCAACTAATGACTTCTCATGTCACTGGGCCACCTCAGCCGAACAGACTGTCTAATCTGGTGCCCTCTTGGCGCACCGGATCTTTCCGCCGCCGTTCATGTTATATGGAGTCCCATATCACTTTTCTCATTACACGGATCTGTCACACCACGTGTTCGGCCACTATTTGTACCTATTCGGGAACACCTCCCTACAATTGCTCCCCAACTTTTGCTCATTACTACCATTCGAAGATGATGAGTAAAGCTCAATGAACGAACTTAAGGCCGAACAAACCAGATCCCGTGCAGATATAGTCATTGGGTTCCCATTCATGTTTTTTTGGCGGTTTAGTCATAATTTTCTCAAAATAATGACTCCACGTGGCGTACTTCGTACGCCTCGCATTAATTTCGAATTGATGCCTTAGCCAAACGCCGTTTGAACGTCAGCCATTCACCTTCGGTGGCCGTTACTTTCCATGTAACGTCGTTAGAGGAGACGTTTCGTCTCCGTCTTTCACCTTTAAACCCAAAAAAGGTATCTTTTTGGGTTTTTATCCAAACAACTCGAAACTCTGGTCTTTCTCTCTCCTAAACCAGGCGAACTCTTTCCTCCTCAGTCCGCCATCGCCGCCATCTGCAAACTCGACTTCATCCTAGGAAATCCTCCCTACATCCCTGTAAGACTCTTATTCTCGTTTTTCTTTCATTTCATCTTGAGACATCGTTCTCAGATTCTTTTTCCAGTTAGGGCTCTGTTCATTCCCATTTTCAGATTTCGCTCTATTGTCGTTAGAACTTCTTATAGCATCCATGGCAGATGATGATAGTGAACCCAAACCAAGAAAGTTTAGGAAGCTTTGTGAAACTCCGGCTGCAATGGCAGCCTTTAGAGCTGATTACAATGTCCCTGAGACCGTAGGTTTAGAACTCGCCCCTCTGGGTGCGGTCAGGAATGCCTGTAGGTGGGATAGAACGTGTATCCCAATCGTGGCCATTGTCGAGGGTGGAGTTCGTTTCCCCCTCAACCCACTACTTCGTCGAACTCTTAACTGGTACCGACTCAATCCCATGTAAGTGTCCACTAATTTTTTCAGATTAGTAATGGGGGTTGTAGCCCTAAACAGAATTCTGGGGACCCAGTTAGGAATCTGGGACATCCAGTGGTGGTACAGTATTGTATTAAACCGAGAATACAATACTTACTACCTAAAAGTGAGAAAGGCAGAGAAGTGCTTCGTGTTTAACCTGCCAGACTCTGCTCGGGATCACGAGATGGATTTCCTTTACGTAACTGGAGCTTTCGAGCCCATGGGGGAAGACGGTCAAGTGGTGGGTGTCCACGTTCCCCATGAATGGGGCTTCCCACGTACGCTTCTCTTCTGTCTAGTTCAATCATTTATTCTTCTAAACTGAAGCTATTCCACTAAATGTTTCCCTTGGTTTGTTGTTTCAGCCACAAACGCTAACAAACGCCCAACTAGGGAACCAAGCTACATCCGAGCAGGGGACATCAACAAAGTTCTAAAATACAAAGGGGTGCCAGGTACACGAACTGCTGGATGGGGACGCGATGCAAACGTCTTGCTAGGCTACGATCCAGCCTATAAGGGCTTTATTGACAGAAGACTTGCTCACCCAAGCACCAGTGGTGCCTCAACTTCGACTGCTCCCCAAGCCAGGAGTTCGAGGACAAGTGCTGGTGTAACAATCGCCGGACAGCCAGGAGAGGTTCCAATTTTCGAGGGGATCCCTTTACCTCGCTTGATACTCAGAAGGTCCTCTCGTCGACAAGAGACCAATCAACAGCCCGAAGAGTTAGCCCCTCACCAACACACAAGTCAGTCATCCTCTTCTGGATATTCTCCGTCCCCTCCAGGCTCAGGTACCATGTCTCATCAACCACTGAACCTCAGCACCCTTCTCACTATTTCTCCACGGGGCCGTGGTGCCCCGGGCAGGGCGGCATCTACTGGCCAAGCTCCCCCGCCACCCCGTCGTACTAGGGGTCCCTCTACACTGAAATTCCTTTTGTTTTATCAATTACTTAAAAGCAACGTAATAAAGGAACGAAAAAGTAATAACAGGTGAACACAAGAACATACGTGGAAAACCCCTTAAAAAGGGTAAAAACCACGGGAGGAAATCGAACCACTAAAAATAATCATTGTGCAGTTACAAATGATCTTAATAAAACAATCGTGAATCCTCACCGACTGACCAAAGACCGATTTGTCGAATCCACGTACACCGCACCAAGTGGTTGATTGCCGCACGCCTTGAATCCACAAGTCCTCCGATATACTTCCAGAATCCACCGGAAGAATGATTCAACTTGTTGGAACAGTGGTTGAAAAAGAACACTTGAAGTTTATGCAGAAGGGTTCATGATCACGAGTCATGTGTAACTTCAAGATATACGAACCGGTCACCTTTAGACATTACTCAGTGTGGGACACCAAGATGATAAGCTCTGATATATTTCGGTAACCTTAAACAGTCAACAAAACCGCATATAAATAGACTGAAACAGGAACATTGCTCGAGCACAGAAGGTACCCTGTCTTGAGTTGCTCGAGCACCATGACAGACAATCACTTCCATAAATTGTCACCCACGATATCTTCTTTTCCTTTTTCTAATACAGCATGTGCCGAATACTTCTTTGACAGCCACACTTCTTTCCCTTCCAAAACTACTTTCCTTTGACAACTTTTTCGTTATGCCTTTCTTGATAAATTACATAATACAATTGATTGACTTTCCTAAACAAAATCTCTAAACCAATAAATTTCAGCATGATTAATGGGGTACAAATCAAAAACGATTTTGTCATGGGATTTGCCAAAATATGGACTTTACATACACGATCCTCCTCATCTCCTCGGGAACAAGACAGTTCCTTTGAGGCTACTGATGCCCACCGGGACAAATGCCCAAGGCATCAAGAAGCCGGGGCCTAAGACTTACAAGCTGCTGCTGCTTCGAGTCTAGGGCCTCCCCCCCCGGTCACCCAAGTAATCCATGATGCCTGGGCCCCTCAACTCACAAGGGGTGACCGTCCAGTAAATGTCGGGGACATCGTGAGCTCCTCGGAGACTGCGCTGGCCCTTGCTCAAGGGTTGCTGCTACCAGTGGACATGCAGAAGGAGTCCACAAATTCCTCTGAACGGCTCGTATCCACTGGACTCGTCAGTGGAATCAAGGTAATCCCTAATTGTTACCTCTGCTTTACATCCTACATTTGTCGTGGTAGCTTTAAGAATACCTGATTACAAATTGTGTTTGTCATTCTTTTAGTTTATCCAAAAAATGGTCACACTGGGCCAAAGGTTTCAAGAGACAGAGGCTGAAAGGATCAGGCTGATGAACGAAAACACCAGTCTGATTCGATCAGTCTCAAGGCTGGAGAGAGAGAGAGAGAGATAAAGCCAAGCTAGAAGCTGACGGGATGAAGGTGAAACTTGATGCAGCTGAAGAAAACCTCCGCCATGCGTTATCAGAGATTGATAGCACCAAGAAGACAGCCCATGAAGATGGATACAAAAGAGGCTTCGATGATGCAACGGCTAGCTATGTGGAGCAGATGCCAGGTATCCAGGACCAGATCTGGGGTGTATGCTGGGAGTTGTGCCTGACGAAAGTTGGAGTCCCTGAAGATTCCAGCCTCTGGGTAGATAACGATTTGCCCAGCAAACGTCTCCAGCAATCTCATGACTCCGAGGAGCCCCCTCTTGATGATATCGAGGGGCAGATTGAAGATTTTGCAGATGCAGATGAGGAAATGCAGATGGAGTCTCAAGGTGCTCAATCTGGATCTCAAGAAGCACATCCCGAACAACCAACCATTGGGGGAACAATCACCAAAACTGTCAATCTAGAGGAACAACCAGCTGGTGATAGCAACGCTGTAGTGGTTCCGAGCAACACCACTCCAGAGGTCCAAAACTTGGACTGATCTTGGTAAGTTCCCTTTATTTTAATGAACAGCCTCTTTTTTTTTTTTTGGGGGGGGGGGGGGGGGCCAGCGTGGCCGTGATACTAAGCCCTGCGCGGCATCAGCTATTACTTACTTTACTTTAAAACAGGTATTCGGCCCTTCGTGGCATTACTCTGGTTTTTGTGGCCTCTGCTTGGCCTAGGAATTGTTTTGCTCGGACCTTTGTGGCCAAACGTTTATGTCGATTTGCTAAGTGCCCCGTACTTAGTTTCACGTATACATTAAGTGTTTCGTACTTGGATATCCATCTAAGTATTATTCGTACTTAGCTGTTTGTGCACATGTTCGTGTGTACTTCAGTTTTCACGTACCTGGGAATTTTCTTTAGACAAACCTGCATATTCTTTTATGCTTCCCCAAGTTCCTCATACTAAGTATTTTCATACTTAGCAACTCGTGCAAACAAGAGACTTAAGTATTTCGTACTTAATCGAATTCCATAGTTTTATTGTCCAAGTATTTCATACTTGGGAGAGAGACAAGTTTTTCGTTCTTGCTCATAGTTTCGAGTTTTATCGTACTCAAGAAGAATCTGTGCATTTAATGTTTTTATTCACTCAATGTATAATACCAGTTTTGTTCGTATCTGGTTAATTACTTGTAGTGAAAATTTCGTTATGTCTTATTTCCAAGTATTTCGTACTTTGGAATCACTTTGTTTAAGTTTCTCGTACTTAAACAGATTGTTAAGTTTTATCGTACTTAGCAATTTGTGCATGTAAGCTTTTTCGTGTATTCGTACGCTGCTGGGCATTCGTGCCTTTATTCTAAGTGTTTCTTACTTAGATAATCTAAGTTTTTCGTACTAAGATAGTTAGCACGTATTTTCGTACGTTCTAAGGCGTTCATACCTATTATCTGCTCCCCAATACGAAGGAGGGGCAGCTTGTCCATTGTTCGTATTGATAGGTTAAAAAACAACCATATTCCAGAAGAAACAAAAATTTCTGAAAAATCAAATATGTTGCAAAAAACATAACTTTTATTCATAGTTCTCAAACTCAAGGAGTCGTTACGCGTACCCCTTGCAACTAACAGAAGAAAAAACAAAGGAATTTTCTTCATAATTCCCACACAATTACACAATCCTAAAACATAATAAATGATAAACCAAAAGTCTTTTTAAATAAAGAACTTTCTCAAATTGTGGACATTCCAAGGCCTTGGCACCGGGTTCCCGTCCAGGTCTGCCAACCTATAAGCCCCAATGCCCACAATTTCAGTTACTCGATACGGACCTTCCCAATTTGCTCCTAGCTTTCCCTCATTAGCCACTTTGGTATTGCCAAGTACTTTTCGAAGCACAAGGTCCCCAATAACAAATTCTTGAGGGTGGACATGTTTGTTGTGGCCTTTCATTAGCTGTTCCTGGTATGAGGCTAGGTGGACCAGGGCCCTTTCTCTCCTTTCTTCGGCTAGATCAAGCTCAATCTCTAGGGCCCTATCATTACCCCCACTCTCAACCAATGCAGTCCTGTTGGTTGGAAGGCCAACTTCCAGGGGTATAACTGCCTCTGTACCATATGCTAATGAATAGGGGGTCTCTCCCGTAGACCTCCTAGGCGTTGTTCAGTGGGCCCACAACACTAGTGGTACTTCATTAGGCCACTTGCCTTTTGCCTTGTCCAACCTTTTCTTGATCCCATCGAGAATGGTTTTGTTGGAAGCTTCTGCTTGCCCATTGCTCTGAGGGTAAGCAGGGGTTGAGTAATAGTTCCTTATTCCATACTGGGAACAGAAAGCCTTGAACTTTTTCTGGAACTGTGCCCCATTATCTGTGATCAAAGAGTAAGGGACCCCAAAGCGAGTAATGATACTCTTCCACACAAACCTTTCTATCATGGGTTCAGTGATTTTGGCCAAGGGTTTCGCCTCGATCCACTTTGTGAAGTAATCAGTGGTCACCAACAGGAACTTTCGATTTCCTGTAGCTTTATGGAGTGGACCCACGATGTCCATTCCCCACTGGGCAAATGGCCAGGGGCTAGTCAAAGGCACCAGGTCTTTGGCTGGTGTTCTTATCATAGGTGAGAACTTCTGACATTTCTCACCTATCTTAACATAGACCTTGGCATCCTCCTGCATGTGTGGCCACCAGTATCCTTGGGTAATTGCTCGGTGGGCAATAGATCTGCCCCAGCATGGCTTCCACATGTTCCCTCGTGTATCTCATGGAGGAACTTCTGCACCATTTCGGGGTGTACACAAAGCAAATACGGCCCAGTGAAGGACTTCTTATATAGCTTTCCCTCAGGGGACAGCCAAAACCTTACAGACTTGGTATTGATCTTATGTGCTTCCTTCTTATCTGAAGGGAGTGTTTCGTCTCGTAAAAACTCCACAATTGGATCCATCCAATTTGGTCCTTGGTTCACGTCCAGGACCAAGCCTATACTCCTGCCGATGCCCGGCTCGGCCAAGTAGTCAACTGCTACTTTTCGTTTAAACTCAGTTGGAACAGCTGCAGCCAGCCAAGCCAAAGAATCTGCATGAGAATTCTGTCCAGAGCTTATCTGCTCTATACATACCCTCTCGAAGGTATTAAGTAAACCTCTGGCCGCCTCCACGTAGGCTGCCATCTTCTCATTTCGAGCTTTATACTCGCCGGACAGTTGGTTTACCACGAGTTGTGAATCACAATAAACCTTGATCCTTTTAAGCTTCAGAGTTTTTGCACTGTTCAAGCCGACTAAGAGAGCCTCGTACTCTGCTACATTATTTGATGCACTAAAGCCAAGCCGAACAGATTGCTCCAACATAACCCCTCCGGGAGGGAACAAAACAATACCAATACCTGAACTAGTGTTGCAGGCAGAACCGTCGACAAATAATTTCCATTCCAAAGGGTCCTGTTCGGCAGATGCCTTACCTTTCCTTTTTGGCAGTTCAACTTTCTGCTCCTGTCTCGCAGGAGGCTGAGGTGCTACTGTTGGTGAGAATTCTGCCACAAAATCTGCCAACACTTGGCCCTTTATTGCAGTGCGCGGCTGGAAGTCAATATCATATTGACTTAACTCAACAGACCAAGTTGAGATCCACCCAGAGAAATCTGCCTTTCGTAGCAGTGATCTTAATGGAAATTCAGTATAGACCACAACTCTGTGGCTCTGGAAGTAATGAGGCAATTTTCTCGTTGCTGTCCTCAAAGCAAGGACCAGTTTTTCGAGGGGCAGATACCTTGTTTCTGCGTCCAGGAGTGTTTTGCTTACATAATAAACTGGGATTTGTTCGGGCCCCTTGTCCCTTAACGGAACTGCACTCACAGCATGTTCAGAAACTGCTAAATATAAAACCAAAGTCTCACCTTGGTCTGGAGTTGACAAGAGGGGGGCTTGAGCCAAATACTTCTTTAAATCTTGGAATGCCTGCTCACATTCTGCTCTCCATTCAAATCCTTCTCTTTTCTTCAGCAACTGGAAGAAGGGCCTACACTTATCACTGGAACGGCTAATGAACCTATTGAGGGCCGCAGCCATCCCAGTCAGCCTTTGGACTTCCTTCGTAGTCTTGGGACTTTGTAGCTTCTGTAAGGCCGTTATCTGATCAGGGTTTGCCTCGATCCCTCTCAGAGTCACCAGGTGGCCCAGGAATTTTCCAGAACCAACCCCAAACGCACATTTCGAGGCGTTGAGTTTCAACTTGTATTTCCTTAAAATTTCAAAAGCTTCTTTCAAGTCCAGAATATGCCCTTGCCGGGTTTTGCTTTTGACCACCATATCGTCTATGTATACCTCCATAGTTTGGCCAAGAAGTTTCTTGAACATGATCGTTGCCAGCCTCTGGTAAGTCGCTCCTGCGTTCCTCAGCCCAAAAGGCATAACACTGTAACAGTACAGCCCTCGTGGTGTAATAAAAAAAGTCTTTTCTTGATCAGGCCCAAACATGGCAATCTGATGATACCCCCGATATGCGTCGAGGAAACTCATCCGTTCATATCCAGTAGTGGCGTCAACCAATTGATCAATCCTTGGGAGAGGGAAGCTATCTTTAGGACATGCTTTATTCAAGTCTGTGAAATCCACACAGACACGCCATTTCCCATTATTCTTTTTTACAACCACAGTGTTGGACAACCACTCTGGGTAATAGACTTCTCGTATCGCTTTGGCCTCTAACAAACGATCCACTTCTTCAATAACAACGTCGACATGCTGGACAGTTGCCCTTCTTTTCTTCTGAATAACGGGCTTATGCTGCGGGTCAACATTTAGGTGGTGGCAGATCACATCTGCATCCACTCCAGGCATTTCCTCCGGTACCCAAGCAAATACATCAACATGTTCTTTCAGGAAATCCACCAGTTAGGATTCTTCCTCATCCGGTAGTGATTCCCCAATTAGAAAATACCTCTCAGGATCAGTCTCGTTGATCTGTATCTTCTTTAGGCCTTCCACTACTTTCTCTGCTGGATCTCTTCCGACATCCTCGACAGTCGGTTGATCTGGTACTTCTACCGTATGAACCTGATGGGCCTTTGGAACTTTCTTGATGATGGAAATTAGGCATTGTTGTGCTGCCTTTTGATTACCCCTGATCTTCTGGATCTCGTTAGACCCTAGGAATTTCATCATCTGGTGATATGTAGAAGAAACAGCCCTCATCTTATGTAACCAAGTTCTTTCTATAATCGCGTTATAGGAGGATGGTACATCTACAACCAAAAAGTCAGTCCTTAAGACCACTGTCCCAGCCCGAACAGGCAGCGTTACTTTCCCGAGGGGCCATACTGCACCTGCACCAAATCCAACCAAGAGTGTCATAGATTGTTCCAAATTTGTCTGCTTCAGCCCCAACTTTTTGAATGCATCGTAGTATAAGACCTCTGTACAACTCCCTGAATCCACTAGGATTCTCTCAATGTCGAATTCCCCTATTCGTAGGGTTATGACCAGAGCGTCATTGTGGGGCACCTGGACTTCTCCCAGATCTTCATCTGTAAAGACTATGCTTTCGTTGGACATGTCATTCTCTCGCCCTCTTTTGTTTCCCAATCGCATAACATGCTGGTCATGTTTGGCTTGCCTCTGGAGTAGCCTCACCTCATTCCTCGTATAAGGTGCAGCCAATCCATGTATCATATGGATTACCCCCTTAGGATTTTGTTCGTAATCCAACTCCATTGCTTTCCCTTTATCTTTGGGATCTTCCTGAATGAATTCCTTAAGGTAGCCACGGGAGACTAAATCATCCAGATGTCTCTTGTATATTTCACAATCCTCAATCATGTGGTCCCAATCTTTGTGGTAGCTGCAGTGCTGATTCGTAGCACGTTTTGCATCCTTATCTCCACCTAGACTCGGGGGCCATTTGAAGTAAGGCTGATTTTTTATTCGATAAAGAATCCTATAGATTGGTTCTTTCCAAACCGTGGTTATTGAAAAGAATGACTTAGGGTCAGGTGCCTGTTTCTCCTTATATGGTTCTTTCTTAACCTGCCCGTACTCCTTCCTCTCGCGGTAAGTTTTGGGCTCTAGTTTATCCGCCTTCTTCGCTGGGGTCTTTGGCTGTTCGGCAACAACTCTGCCTTCCTCCCGGAGTATGTCATCCTCCATTCTGGCGTGTTGTTCAATACGCTCCATTACCCTTGCCAACGATTCGACCGGATGTTTGTTCAATGACCGGCGTAGCTCACCCCGAACAAGCAGGCCAGTTTTGAACGTGGCAATCGCATACTCCTCACTGCAACTATCTATCTCATTGAAGGTCTCCCAGTACTTCTTTGCGTAGTCTCTGATCGGCTCACTGTCCTCCTGCTTCATCATTGAGAGACTTTCGAATGTCTTGGGAGCCTTTCTACTCGTCAAGAACCGAGCAGTGAACTCTTCTGCTAACTGCGTCCATCCTCATATGGAGCGTGGTTCCAACTTATGGAACCATGATAAGGCCACATTTCCCAAGTTTGAAGGGAACATCTTACACATAATGGCATCATCCCCATCATGCATGAACATAGCCTGTTGGTAATGTTGTATGTGAGCAACGGGGTCCGCATTTGTCTCGTAAAGTACGAACATCCCATGCTTTTCACTCTGCTCGGCAAGGGCGCATCCTCTAGCCTTTTTGAAAAGGGTGATGCCGCTATATTACTCAGGGCCTGCCTTGCTGCTTCTCGTGCAGTCATGGACCCATCTTCTCATTTTTTGGATTCGTGGGCCACTGCCCTGTTCCAATCATTATCAGGTCTCTCGTACCTGTCCCTATGGTGTTTTCTAACGCCTTCCTCGGGTGAGGAGTGGCTCCTGCTCCTCCTGTGATGTGGGGGAGTTCTTTGCCTGCTTGGACTCCTGCTCCTTCTTTTTCGTGAAGAAACCCTTTTCCTTCCAGGAGTGGGGCTCCTGGACTTGCTCCTCCTTCTTCGTGAAGGGGCCTTTGTGTACTCCACCATGGCCAGCCCGTCTCCCCTGGATTTCCTTCGCGACAATCCAGAGTCCTCAGGATGTTCTCGGATCCACTATAACTCTCGGATCTCGTGTTCCCTTTTCCGAATTAGTCGAGCATATTCCTCGACTTCCTGCCTCTTCTTGTCGAGGATATCCTCGTTGCTATGCACACTCTTTGAATGTGCAACCGACTCTCCCCTTTCATGGGATTTGCTCCTTCGCGTGGAGGTTGTAGCCGTTCTGCCCTCCTTATTCTTGGAGTTATCTTGGATGGTGAGAGGATCTCTACTTATCGTCCTCTTATCATGCCCGCTGGTAGGCTTTCTCGGAGCACTTGGTGGGGATTTATCTCCTCCCCCACCAGCCTGGTTCTTATCAGCGAGCGGTGTGACTGGATCTACTTCCACCATGGTCGTATTTCAAAAGGGAACTCTTTCGATTCCCACAGACGACGCCAATTGTAGGTGGAGAAAAATAAACAGTACCTAGAACAGCGCTGAATCTCCTTCCTTCACGTGCTGTCCAATCGAAACCCTAATACCTTCGCTTGAACCCAAACCTGTAAAACAGACAAGGGGTGAGCGCACCTCTGCCTCTCGTGGCAAATGCCCTCCGATGCCTAAGTTAGTATCTCGTACTGTATCAAAACCCTAATTATCAGTAGGAAAGTATGGAACGAATGCAACTTATTGCGTACCTTCTTTCTCCAGGTTTACCTTGTATTTATAGATATGAGCATGCTTGCTTTCCAAGCATCCTTATTACCCAGGTCCCCTATCACGTATAGGAAACCTGGCTTTCTTGGGGATCTCTTACCAATCAACCGAGATCCCTTACTCATAGGGTCTCTTCTCACTATGGAATTCGTTCCACAATAGGACTGTCTCCTTACTTATCTTTACCGTATATTGGATTCTTCTTCTAGAACACCTCTTCCACCTTATCTCTTAAGGCTACGTTCTTCGAGATGATCCTATCTGTTCGGCACGTACCTCATCCGAACAGGCTGTACCAACTAATGACTTCTCATGTCACTAGGCAACATCAGCCGAACAGACTGTACCAACTAATGACTTCTCATGTCACTAGGCCACCTCAGCCGAACAGACTGTCTAATCTGGTGCCCTCTTGGCGCACCGGATCTTTTCGCCGCCGTTCATGTTATATGAAGTCCCATATCACTTTTCTCATTACACGGATCTGTCACACCACGTGTTCGACCACTATTTGTACCTGTTCGGGAACACCTCCCTACAGTATTAATGACACACAATGGTGCTTCCCAGGGTTCATTATTGTCACTGCTACAAACTTCTGCCCTCCAGGTTCTACTGGTGGGTGGTGCAACCCTCCAGGCCAAAACTTTGATCTGTCTGTGCCTGCTTTTAGACAAATTGCCAATTTGATTGCTAGAGTTATCCCTATTTCTTTCCAAAGGTAAACTATATTGTAATCTAATTAGCCTCGGAAATGAGTCGTTTAGTGTATGTATTGTACAAACTTTAATGGGAAGATTTAATCAAGCAGATAAAGTGCTTAATCAACTCATTCAGATATTGGTAAGTGCTTAATCGATTCATTCAGTTGATTCTTGTATCAAATTTTGCAAGATAAAATTGAACCAATTGATTAAGCCTTTACAGTTATCGGAATGAGTTGATTTTTTTTTTTGGAACCTTTAAAAACCTATTTTAAATTAATTGAACGGCTCTGATCATTTGCGTGAAACTCTGATTAGTATTATGTCAAAACTTGTGTAAACTATTGTGTGAGGAGAACCGGCCCCTATATATATACACACACACACACAGAGTCCGTTTCACATGAGGGGGTTCTCATTTTAGTTAAAATGCAGACCTCTCCATTTCTCCCGTTTCTCAATCGAATTTCGATGATCCAAGCCGTTCAATGTGATCAGAACGTGATTTTAAGGGTACCCGCAAGAATTCAGCAAAAAAAATAACTGGGAAGAGCTTGATTTGAGCAGTTTTTATTTGAACTGTTCAATAAAAAACTATTCGGATGAAGCCTTTCCCTCATCATTTTTCTTTTGAAAGAATGGAAATATTTGGCTGTCGTGAAGTCGAGTAGGACCCAACACACTTTCCCAAAAGAGAAAAAATTGAACCTTGAAATTAGTATAACACTTGAAATCGTTTTCCACTGATTTGTTGTCTATTATGTTATCTTTTTGATAGAGTGCCCCGCGTGAAGACAGGGGGCATAATGTTTACAATCAATGGCAACCCCTGGTGGAACTTAATTTTGATCACCAACGTAGCCTGTGCCGGCGATGTCCAATCGGCATCAATCATGGGGTCCAACATGACGGGGTGGCAAGCTATGACACAAAACTGGGGGCAAACTGGCAGAGTACCAGCTACCTAATTGGCCAGAACCTCTCCATTCAAGTCACCACAAGCGACGGAAGTACCGTAACCTCCTACAACGTGGCACCTTCTAATTGGACATTTGGACAAACTTTTGAGGGTGGTCAGTACTCGTGTTAATTAGTATTGCAAATGGGAATCCAACTTCAGGGCTTGGAGTTAGACTCATGGAAGTTGTTAAAACACAAAATTTAATAATACTATTACAGGTGAGCAAGGGAAAAAATAAATATTTGCTACCAAGCCAATAACAAAGGTGGAGTTCGGAAATAGTCGTGTAAAATATGCATAAGTGTGGTAATTATAAGGTCAAAGGTGTAAGCTTAATTACTGTGAGGTGAGGTTAGGAGAGGAAAGGGTAGAGTTTGTTAGGAGGTTGGGAAGATAGAGGGATTGGTGTATGAGTTGTAGTGACTAGTTGTTATTTGTTTGTGTATTGTATAAGTTAGAGTACATCTGTTGTGTTTTGTGTGGGAGAGGGCAAATAGAGAGTGAGAGAGCAGGGAATAGGGACCAAGTTGAAATGTGAGGAAAAGCTGTAACTTTGTAATGGAAATTGATTTTCGTGCTCCGTTTTCGTACGCAGGCGCTCTACTGTTAACATGAAGTTTTCAGTAACTTCTTATACAAAGTGGAGCGCCTGCGTACAAAAGTGGAGTGTCAAAATTAGCATCCCTCCGTAAATATATAATAGAATTGTGTTTTATTTTTGTGTGAAAAACTGCTCTCCTGCCAAATAGTACTAAGGAATTTGTTCCCTTGTGCACCTGATTTTCGTTTTTGGAAGAGGATTATAGAATAATATGCAACTAATGGCGTGTGAAGAAGTTAAGAATAAAATAGGCAAAACGTGGATGCTCCACCCACATAGTTGCTGTCTTGGTGCAACCTGAGTTACTTGTTTAGTTATATTTCGGTCCACCAAAGCAAAAACGAAGAGAACGTGAAATACCATTAATAATTATTTGATGAGTTTGCTTGAAGGTTTAAATTCTAAATAATTTTATGAGTGCACTGTTTGCGAAAAAGTATTTGGATATCGGTTAGATAACTGGAACAAAAACAAAACTAGTCCGGTCTAACGGTTTGAATCTGGACAGGTTATGCACGTATATTAGTTAGGTTTTGTTTCTCAATATTCTAGAACCGCACTATGTAGGGGGCCAAATTTCCCTCAGTTCATAAGGTCCAAAAGGGTACTGTCATATCTCGGAAGGACCATAAGGAGTTATCTTTGTTCATATTTAAACTTTCGGGACTTTCATTTATTATATTGCCAAAGTCTTACAACCGAACGATTTCAACAAGTATTATCCCACAAGTATCGCCGAACATTTGTCTTAACTCTTAAGTACGCTCGGCAGTTCTTTGTATCGCTCGGCAGTTTTTATTATCGTTCGGCGGTTCTTTGTATCGCTCGGAAGTTCCTTATGTTGCTCGGCTATTATTGCTCGGCAGTTCTTAGTATCGTTCGGCAGCTCTTTGTATCGCTCGAAGGTTCTTTATGTTGCTCGGAGTACTTCACAACTCGGCAGACATCTTTATCGTTCAGTAAAATATACGGTCGCTCGCTATTGCTCGGAATGTTCTGCTATTGCTCGGTATGTGGATGCAGTAAGTTGTGATCTTCTAGAAGTTTCTAGAAGCTTCCTTTACACTTTTTACCTAACTTAATCCCTAAGTTTCCTTACTTACCATTTATAGAAACTTTCTACTAATAGCCTTTACTTAATCGTTAAGTTTCACTCACCTCTTTTCTCTATATAAGCAAGCTCACCCCCTCACCTAAGGTACACTCCTCTCACTCCTCTCCTACATAAACGCCTTATATTCTTTGCTTTATGTTTCGTATTATCTTCCCCGGGTACTAACTAGCTCGTCGGAGGCTCTACCCGGAGGAACCCCCCTCCGATTTGCAGGTACCAGGCTCGGTAGCCAAGCTCGGCAACCTTCCCCGACTCGGCATCTCACTCCTCGGCAAAACACCTCTCATGGCTCGGTAAATACCTCTCCTCTTCAGACTCGGCGAGCCCCCACACCGTTCAACAAGGATTTAAGTGGAATTCACCCCCCCACAATTGGCGACTCTGCTGGGGAAGAAAACATGGCATATATTGGTGGGCTCGTCCTGATCTTACTTCGAGCGTTTCATTCTGATCGTTCGGCGGCAGTTCTTTCTTCAATTTCTGCTTTTGGGTCCTCATCTAGGACCCTCCATTCTTCTCTTTCGTGGAACAAGTTTTTTGTCATTTTTATTCTTAAATAGCAAAGTTAAAGCGCAAGACTCACATATACGCTTACTCTTTAATTGCGATTTATATTCTACAACTACGTGTCATTCTGCCCAAATTGTTCGGATTTGTGCTCAAATTATTTTTCATTTGCTACCTTAAGTTTATTGTGGCTCGACAATCTAATCGCTCGGGCGAAATCCTCGTAGCCCTCGGCAATCTAATGGTTCGGGCGAAATCCTCGTAGCTCTCGGAAATCTACTCGTTCGGACATCTCAAACACTTTCAGACTTGAAGAATGGCAAGCTCTTTCCATGCAACTCCACCATTCGGTGAGGCATCCACTCCCGGCGGTGAACTCTTCCACCGAGTATTGGGGCTCATTCCTAATTTTACATCCAGATGGTCCCACTTTCCACCACCGACTCTTCCAGTCCGAAGTAGGGGCTCACAAGTTAAAGATGGCCCAAATCCGCCGAGCAATGAGGATTCAGCGCTCCAACCCCAGCTCGTCCCTCCCAAAGAGTCATGCAGCCGCGCCAAGGTCTACGAAGAATCCTTACGTTCGGACTAAGCCCTCCCTCTAGGTCGCAGGTCTCCTACGTTCGTTTAAGCCTTCCTTGCGGGTCGAAGGATTCGCACAACTGGACTAAAACCTCCCTACGGGTTGTAGGCCTCCAACGTTCGGGCGACGAAGAAGACGAAGACACCTTGGATTTGTTACCATCTCGGATACTCTTTCGGTTACTATCTTGATTGCTCGGCGCATAACCCGATGTTTCAAGAGCGTTTGGAATTTCGTATTATTATTGCATTCAGATTTCATTACCTTTGGACAAATCCGGCCGAATCTGGTCGTGGGGCTTTCTTAAATCCGGCTGAATCTAGCCGTGGGGCTTTCTCTTACTCCAGCTGAATCTGGCCGTAGAGCTCTTTCTCATTCCAGTCGAATCTAGTCACGGACAGGACTTCTATTAGCATTCTGGGGCTCGGCTACATCACCTCGGGTTGGGTTATTAGGCTAAATCTATATGAAGCGCAATTATGGACTATTTGTATCTTGTAAGGAATTCACTTCGGTCATTTGGCCACACCTGGGTTCAACTCCTCCTTCATCTAAGCGATAAAGAAGGAGCTGAGGGGCTATTGTAGGGGGCCAAATTTCCCTTAGTTCATAAGGTCCAAAAGGGGTACTGTCATATCTCGGAAGGACCATAAAGAGTTATCTTTGTTCATATTTAAACTTTCGGGACTTTCATTTATTATCTTGCCAAAGTCTTACAACCGAACGATTTCAACAAGTATTATCCCACAAGTAACGCCGAACATTTGTCTTAACTCTTAAGTACGCTCGGCAGTTCTTTGTATCGCTCGGAAGTTCTTTATATTACTCGGTAGTTTTTATTATCGTTCGGCGGTTCTTTGTATCGCTCGGAAGTTCCTTATGTTGCTCGGCTATTATTGCTCGACAGTTCTTAGTACCGTTCGGTAGCTCTTTGTATCGCTCGAAGGTTCTTTATGTTGCTCGGAGTACTTCACAGCTCGGCAGATCGACATCTTTATCGTTCAGTAAAATATACGGTCGCTCGCTATTGCTCGGAACGTTCTGCTATTGCTTGGTATGTGGATGTAGTAAGTTGTGATCTTCTAGAAGTTTCTAGAAGCTTCCTTTACACTTTTTACCTAACTTACTCCCTAAGTTTCCTTACTTACCATTTATAGAAACTTTCTATTAATAGCCTTTACTTAATCGTTAAGTTTCACTCACCTCTTTTCTCTATATAAGCAAGCTCACCCCCTCACCTAAGGTACACTCCTCTCACTCCTCTCTTACATAAACGCCTTATATTCTTTGCTTTATGTTTCGTATTATCTTCCCCGGGTACTAACTAGCTCGTTGGAGGCTCTACCCGGAGGAACCCCCCTCCGGTTTGCAGGTACCAGGCTCGGTAGCCAAGCTCGGCAACCTTCCCCGACTCGGCATCTCACTCCTCGGCAAAACACCTCTCATGGCTCGGTAAATACCTCTCCTCTTCAGACTCGGCGAGCCCCCACACCGTTCAACAAGGATTTAAGTGGAATTCACCCCCCACCCACTACTCTAGGCTGTATGCACCCCTAAAAGCTGCGTTCCCACGTAGAAAGTAGTATTAGTGTGGAGATCCGGATTAGTGTCCAAGACAGTTTTAAAGTTGTTGAATCCTTTCTATTTAACACAACAGCCGTACGTACGCAGGCAAAAAGGGAGAAAAACAAAACATTCGAAGGGAAAATAGAAGTGTGGAAGACAATGTGCATTCGTGTTTGCGAGAATTTTTTTACGTGCAGATTTTGAGATTCTAACTCCTTTAAAATCAGTTTGGTGTGTATGCCAAAAATTATTGATAACGGATTCTCTTCCAAATCTAGGTTTGGATAATTTTTGAGATTCTGCAATACAAATTCTTTAAAAAGGAAAGAAATTTCTCATGATCTCGCAGCTGCAACAAAGAAGTTTCTCGTTGTATACTAAAATTCGGAATCTAAAATTCGCAGCAGAATTTGAAGCTAGAAATTAAAATATGTATCTACAGCTACCGCAAAAACGCCTAATACATATTACAGACTCTTTTCATTGACAAAGATGAGAGAGAGGGAGAGAGAGAGAGGGAGGCAGAGAGAGAGTCTCAAGGGAACTCAACCCTTTTCATTGACAATCTTCCTGATAATATTAGAAGAGTATGGCTATACAATCTATTTTCCAAATTTGGAAAAATCACGGAATCTTTCATTCCTGAAAAGAAGAGCAAGCTTACTGGCCAAAAATTTGGCTTTGTGAAGTTTGATCACAGGGAAGTAGCAAAACAAGCAGCAGCCGAGGTAAATGGAAGCTGGGTATGGGACCAGAAACTTATAGTAAAGAAGGCAAAATTTCTCAGGAGAAGTGAGAGAGATGGCGATAGAACATACAGTAATGAGGAATTTTAGCAGAAAGAGAAAAGGGGAAGGTTCACACAATGGCAAGAAAACAGAACACATAACAAGAATGGGTTTCAACAGAAAGGATATAGGGGAGGTAAGCGAAAAACGAATAGGGGAGACAACACTCAGAGGAAAGGAAACACACAGGGGCAAGGATATGATGGTAGTATTGCTCCAATACATAAGAAGAATTTGAAGCATAAATCGGATTCCTTTTACCTTCGAGGAAAGAATGGGAACACCAAAACAAGAACAACCTTTCAAACCAGAGGAAAAGAAATTTGGAGAAGAAAATGGCAGCCAGAATCAAGCAATCAAGGAGAAGAAAGGGGCAAACAGATCCAAGATGAACAAGAAATCTACGGAAACATTCAAATACTCCCAGTTGGTAATGGCTGGTTATTCAGAAGTGCAGTTGGGAAGATGAGAAGACTTGTTTCTGCATCAGAAATGGAAGAAATCTTTAGGAAGGAAAATGTGAGCAATGTGCAGATCAGACCCATGGGTGGAAGATTTCTAATACTAACATTTCAAACCAAGGAGATTAGAGATGAAATAATTAACAAGAATTGGCCCTTGGGTTGGTTTGAAGAATTGAAACCATGGAATGGGGAACAAGCAAAGGAGGAACGATTTGTATGGGTAGCCTGCTATGGAATGCCCCTAAATGCGTGGAATGTTCCCTCCTTTAGAGCAATTGGAAGCAAATGGGGCCATTTTGTTGAAGTTGATGAAAATACCTTGAAAGAAAAATCCTGAAAATACCTTGAAAGAAAAATCCTTTGAAAAAGGAAAGTTTCTAATTGTCACTGAAAGCTCTAAGAGAATTGAGGGCAAGATTCAATTGTCTATTGAAGGAAAGAAATATGTTATAAGAGTGGAAGAAGAAGAAACATTCAGGACAGTGAGCTCATGCAAGCAATTCTACAGTTCTGGCTTGAGATCGGCCGGGGAAGATGATGACGTGGACAAAGGAGGTAATGACAAGGATGCCAACAAAGACCAACCAGGAGAGGACACGGCAGATGCTGAGCATCATGTGGAATGTAATAATGCACACATTCAATGCTTCAAGACAAGCCACTTGGAGAATGCACCTTCCAATACAAAAGCAGGCATGATTGCAACAACAATCAGCACGCCAGTTGAGATCAATAAACTTTCCCTCTTACCAAAGTCGGCTGATGCCTTAGCCCCAAATGCAGGTGAAAACATTAATGACTCCAATTCAAATTCATCATCCCATAATTTGGACTCTTTTGTACAAGACTCTGGTAGCCCATCAAAAGAGGAGTTTTCTGAGATTGGATTTCCCAATGATAAAGCCCAAGATAAAGAAGCCCACTTAACCGAAAGGTTAGACCAGCTAGACCAACAAGAAGTTATCGGAAATAATACTACATACAACAATCCAGTGGTGATTGGATCAGACTGCAGCATTTGTCCATCCCAAGTGAAAGGTATTAATTTGTTAGTGGATTTAAACTCATGTTCCCACAGGAAAGCTATAAGAAGTGAAAGATATGAAGAATGCATGAGTACAGAAGAGAGTGTTCATGATGACACATCCATCTCTAATCCACAAGGACCAGAACAGAACATGGAAGATGAACTTCAGAACACTTTAGAAGCAGGGGCAACTCTGGGAATAGACTATGAGGAAACAGATGTTTTGGCAGTAAAGAAGATGATTGAAATAGAAGCCAAGGAGTATGCTCTACTTCAAAAGAATAGATTTGCTCCACTCCAAAGGGGCAGCTCAACCAACTGAATCATCTCTGATCATATCATGGTGCATTGGTGGGGACTTCAATGAAATCAAGGCCATTGGTAAAAGAGTGTGGTGCACTAGAATGGAAAGAAAGATGAGTCACCATGGAAGTAATTGATCAAGTTGTCATAATAGATCTGCCTATGATAGGAAGACAGAAGTTTTGCCGCCATGTTGGATTTCATCGATCTCATCTGCTTTGCGGCCTGCTCTTTCAACCTCAAGATACATTTACTCTTTGGAGTATTATTTTCAATTTAGTGTTGGATGTAATCTTTCTTTTTCCTTTGTTTTCAGCCATATTATATGTCCTCATTTTCTTATTGAGGCTTGTATTTGGCTTCCTAAACCCTCGATGTACCCTTTGTCGAGTTATAATAAATTTTGTTGCCGATCAAAAAAATACATATTACAGACTACAGTCTATTTCGAAGAATGGAGAAAAAAAAACATGGAGGCAATTCGAGCTTTTCTCAAGAGCCGAAGCAAATCCTTTTCGTTTAAAGAGATTAGGTTTTCTTTATAACAAGGGGTGTCCATAAATCTTGGACTGTAAGAAATGTTCCTTAGTAAAAGGTTATAGCCTCTCTCTCTCTGGCTCTGCCTTCTCTCTAGAAACCCAAAAAGTAACCGGTGATTTCCTCTCACTTGGAGGGAGGGGAGGCGGCCTCTTCCTCCTCCCTCTAGGCGCCTTTCTCTGATCTACTCCTCTATCTTCTATTTCTCTCACCTCCATTCTTTTTTCTCCTCCCCCTTTCCCCTCCCTAGATATGATTTCTCATCCTTGTCAATCGCATCCTTTTTTGCCGCTGGTTTATTTCCATTTGTTCTCATTTCCAAACGGTCGGTTACCATCGCTTCACCCACCGATTTTCATCTCTTGGGAATTCCGATTTGAGCTTAACGGCGAAGGTGGAGTGGTGGTTACGGAGGTGGACTCGCATGGCTTCCTAACCGATTTATCCCTGGATATTTTTGGGTTGGCCTAACGGCATCGGGATCTATGTGGCAGGCGGTGGTCGTTGATGGGGTGTTAGGGTTAGGTTAGGTTTTGGGTTCTTGGGAAGAGTTTGGGCCCATATTTTTTATGGTCTCTTCTCTGATTTTTCAGATTTTGGGCTTTGGCCCATTTTGATGTATCCAACCCTTAGGCCCCGTTCAATTGCCAGGATAGTATATGAAATGATGAGAAAATCAACTTTCCCATAACTTTTGTAGTGTTCAGTTGGCAGGAAAATAGTGGGAATTAAACATGTTTTTAAGTTTTCCTGCAAGATTTACTTTCTTACAATAGTGATCCGGCAAAAACATAGGATTATGTGTCACGGGGAAAGTTTTCTCCATTGTGGCATGGGGCCAAAATAATTGACAGGTAAGAAAAAAAGTGAATGACGCCAATACCAAAAAAATAAGAATTAAGTTCTTAGAAAGGCACTTTGAGATATACGTGAGCAACAACAATTTCGACTACTATGATGCTTTCTGAGATAATTAATTGTTGTGGAAAAAGATTGGTAGTTTATTTTTTTTGGAAGTATTTATTTATCTTGTCATTACTGTTCAATTTTATTTTGTACTAACTAATTATCAGTGAGTTTTTGTATCAGCAACTAATCAAGCACGGTTGTTTAACATTTGTTTATTTAGTTATCATCCACTTATTTTTTAAACTTCATTTGTACGGTCGATTATTAGAGGATGTCAATTTAAATGAGGGATTTACATGACCATTCAGAAAATAGCAAATTGAATAAGGAATTGCAAGTTGATTTTTTCATTTCATGTTAAGGTTTTGCATTAGATAAAATACATTTTCCGTATGTGTTAATTTTTGAAATATGATAGCCTATTATTTAGCTCTCAAAGTCACTTTTATTTAAAAATAGCCATGGGAATAAAAATAAAGAAATTTCTCATTAGTGTCTTTTCCCGGCAAATGAACCACTAAACTTTAGTTTTCCTGCAAAAAAAATTTATCAAATGAACACTCACAGGAAAATAGATTTCTTTTTCCTTTACTTCACTCTACTTAACTTTTCTTGAGAATAACTCTCCAGTACAACATTCCTGACAACTGAACGGAGCCTTAGTTGGTATCCCCTCCCCCTCCCCCAACAATTCGTTCTTAATAAAATATTTTCTTTTGCCGATAAAAAAAGAAGAAGAAAGAAATGTTCCTTACCGCGAGTATAGCATGAGCAGCCCATGTTACGGCAGCTCCGGATGAAAGGAGAATAAGGGTATTAAGAAAAGGGACCGTTGGTACTTGTTTGATTAATACCGCGAGTATAGCATGAGCAGCCCATGTTACGGCAGCTCCGGATGAAAGGAGAATAAGGGTATTAAGAAAAGGGACCGTTGGTACTTGTTTGATTAATCCCACTGTAGGTTCAAAACATTCGTCTTTCTTTCGTCACTTTCTTTAATGCGTTTCGATCAATTCCACAAGGGGCAAACTTGGAGTTAGACTAGAGGTGTCAAACGTGCGTGTCGTGCCGTGCCGTGCTATTCAACTTCCGTGCCAACCGTGTTACGTGCCGTGTCGTGCCGTGCCCATTTACTTAAATCATGTCGTGCCGTGCCGTGCCGTGCCATTTTCAATCGTGTCGTACCGTGCCGTGCCCTTTACTTAAATCGTGTCGTGTCGTGCCGTGTCATTTTTCAATCGTGCCGGGCCGTGCCGGGCCCATTTACTTAAATCGTGTCGTGTCGTGCCGTGCCCGATTAATTAATCGTGCCCCGTCATGCCGTGCCTTTTTTGTCGGTTCGGATCGTGCCGTGCCTTTTTTGTCGGGTCGTGACGTGCATTTTTTGTCGGGTCGGGTTGTGCCATGCCCTTTTTGTCGGGTCGTGCTTGTCGGGTTGTGCCGTGCTGTGCTTTTTTTGTCGTGTCGTGCCGGTCCTTATTCGTGTGTCGTGCCGTGCCATCTCGTGCCATGCTCATTCTCGACCAGATCAAAAGCTATTTGAAATGCGAGCAGAGCATCATCCTTATTTTCAGATCGTAGAAGTTTTTCCAAGATGCTGGAAACACCCTCTGGTTCATCCAGTAACATCAGGCACTGACATATGCTTAAATAATCAGGAGAAGGCAACTTCTGGTATAATTTAACAAGAAGACGAAGCACCTGTGTACAAGATCTACGAAGGGTTTGGATTAGTTTATGAATAGCTCATCTCCTTCCTTCAAATTATATTTTGTTCATATGATCCATCAAGCAACTGGGAATAATTATTAGTTATATGGTGAAAAAGAGGGATATCTTCTTTCATATGTAAAATTGAAGTTCTCCAAATAAAAAAATTGCAGACATACAATTTCAGCAAACAGATAAGATAGCTTCTGAAATGCTTATCGAGCACTAGAATTTGATCAATTGCTGAAAAGAGTATATTGCTAATTTGAATCTATAAGATGACGTTACACTACCGTCAAACCCGTGTCGTGCCCGTCAAAACCGTGTCGTGCCGTGCCGTGCCCGGCTAAAACCGTGCCGTGTCGTGCCGTGCCAGGCCAACTTCCGTGCCGTGCCCGTGTCGTGCCCGCCCACGTCCGTGCCCCGTGCCAGTCCACGTGCCCACTAAAATCGTGTCGTGTCGTGCCCGGCCAAGACCGTACCCGTGCCCGTCCACGTGCTCACTAAGACCGTGTCGTATCGTGCCGTACCAGGGCATGACCGTGCCCTTGCCCGTGCCGTGCCACATTTAACCGTGTCGTGCCCGTGCGTGCCGTGCTGACCCGGCGCGTTTGACACCTCTAAGTTAGACCGATCTTCACACCTATGGAGCAAAACCACGGACAACAAGCTGTTATGGTTCCAGAAGCAAGAAGAAAAGTAGCTGCTAACTATGCAGAGGAGCGTTACACTTCAAAGTCAAATCCAGTAAAAGTACGAATTCAAAACGGGGCAAGCTTATACCTCCGTCCAGTTTACTAAAGTATGTGCAGGAAAAGATTAATTCGTGACCCAGTCTAATTTGACCTCGTCAAGGTTTCTTCTTCTATTGAGCCTATTCCCTAATTTATCTAATTATTTGGTTCCTGTTTTTGTCTTGGATAGTAATAGTAAAGAAACGGGCTCCAGCAGCGAAGGAACAGCGCAAGGAAAAAAAGCAAGCAGCACGTACGTAGGAGATTGGATCCATGAAAGAGGTTCCCAATTAGTTGGCCGAAGCTTGACATATATGGTATCCTGAATCCAGCATAGGATTGGTAATGGGCAGGGGACATTATGGCATGATAACCAAGCTTAATTACTAAGATTAGTAAGGTTAATCACTACAAGAATTAATACCGTTTGCGTCCAAGTTTTTGCAAAGGGAGTAAACCCTGTTGCAAAAGATCACTATTTCCGACGCTAAGTCAACCCCGTCGACTGTCGTGAAAGGGTATAGACGGTAAAACGACGGCATTGACCCGTCGCAATTAAAAATAGAATACATTCATCAATAAATACTACAGTATATATTTACTGTAGCAGGCCGAGTCAGATGGCTCGGGCTGCACCAAGCGTAATACCGAGCTGCAGGACCAACGGTCCATTTTTACTCCGAGGCAATGCTAACAGCGCCTCGGCGTACCGACGGTCTTAACTCCCCCACGGTGACGCCAACGGAGCCTCGGTTTACCCACGGTCCAATTTGACCCAAAGAGATATCTACCCGCCTCGGCTTACCGAGGGATGAACGTTTCCTCCTGATATCTTTCACGGCCAACATCTTCTCGGCTAGCCGACTCTTTGACTGT
The DNA here is from genome assembly GCA_018127125.1 of Rhododendron griersonianum. Taxonomy (NCBI): domain Eukaryota; kingdom Viridiplantae; phylum Streptophyta; class Magnoliopsida; order Ericales; family Ericaceae; genus Rhododendron; species Rhododendron griersonianum. The sequence continues at coordinate 38,623,848 of CM030790.1, read as the reverse complement.
CGGCTCACATTCGGCTTTGAACGGATGTGGGGGCCATGATTTTTTCTCATTCACGTGGGAGTGCCACCGTGGCCATGATGACGATAGTGACGTCAGCCGAGCGGTTACCAAGTTGATGGTACCACGTGAAGGGGCCAGCTCACTCGCCAAACGGTTACGAAACCCTAAAAGGTGACGTAGAGGGTACGTCAGCCGACACGTGGCAGGCATGCATACGATCTTGGAGATCAAGCTGGACGTTCCCTATAAATACACTGTTATGCCTCCCGAAAGAGGTACGTGAAAAACACAACTCTAAAAACCCTAGCTCTTGATCTCTCCTCCGATCTTTGCAAGTGTTCTGATTCTTGCACCGGAGGGCCATCCCGGAGAACCTCCGGTATGGTCTTTAGTCGTGCTTCGTTTTGCAGGATTGAGGAAGATTGAGAACGAGATCCAAACCCCAGAGCAAAGGTGATCGAACCATCCAGAAAGGAGCCCCACATTTACTTTCGATTAACACCATAATTTAATTGCTTTTTTGAGTAGGAAATATAAAATATGCATCCGATATAATTCTAGTTTTTGATCTCGCAAATTAAAAATTCTGACTCCATTCCAGATTTTGAGAGTTTATTGATCCTTATTCCCCTGTAAGGAAATGGTTGATTGGAAGTCTACCAAAACTTCTCCGTGTAAATGTGTATTACACTACAAATGAATGTAAAAGCGTATACGATTCCGAAATTTTGGCAACATGGGACAAACAGAAATCGACATGACATAATTGTCGGGATCGAAAAGATGGAAGCTGAAAAAAAATAACGGTTTGAAAAGGAGAGGAATTGAGAAATACATGTGCAAGTGGGGCCTGAGAGCTTAGTTTATTAGTTGATAGTTTTTGTTTGAACATGCAAATGCAGTGGTGTATCCAAAATTTGAGGCACTTGTTACATACAAAAACTTCGACAGAAAATGACATTCAATAAAATAAAATTGCACTCAAAACAAGAAGGAAACGAATTGGTCTTTTTTTATTTATTGACTTTTTGAGGGAATGATTTTTTATCATATTTAGCTTAAAGATTACTATTACTTTTATTTATAGATGAAAATAATAGCTCATTTCAAAAAAGATCAATGAACAAATGACAAGCAGACAAGTCTTCATTTCTTGTATAAGACGTAACACCTGTGATTTCAGTTTTTTTGGCACTTGCCGTCTCTCAGATGTGAGCATCGCTAAGGGTGAGTTTGAATTAAAAAGTTAAGTGATTTATTTATTTTTGTCTCTATTCAATTTTCTTTTTGTATTTGTTTGTTTTGCGTTAAACTTTTGTGACTTATTGGTTCATCTAGTCAAGAAGAATCGGAAAAGTAAACAAATATGATCGAAACTCAAATTTTTTTGAATAAAAACAAAAAGGGCAAATTTTCGTAGTCGTCCCTCTAGTTTTACGGTTGTCTCAATTTCGTTCCTCTAGTTTCAATTGTTACCAAATAAACCATGTAGTTTGATTTACGTTCCAAATTGGTAAAATCGTTAACACCGTTAATGAAACTAACGGAAAAATATGATTAAAAAATTAAGTGCTCCAATTTTAAATCCGGTTGAACCGGTGCGAAGATCTTATTTTTTTGATCATTTTATCCTAAATGGTCGTAATGAATTTTTGGCTCTAACTCCTTTCAACGAGCACCCGAAGACTCCTTATTTAGTTTCAGGGCTCTCTTAGGGTGCTCATTGAAAGGCCTTAGAGCCAAAAATCCATTATGACCATTTAAAATAAAATGATCAGAAAAATAAGATCTTTGCACCGGTTCAAATAGATTAAAAAATTGGAACACTTAATTTTTTAACTATATTTTTTAATATATAAACGGTGTAAAAAATAAGTGTTCCAATTTTCAATTCATTTGAACCGGTGCGAAGATCTTATTTTTATGATCATTTTATCTTAAATGGTCATAATGGATTTTTGGCTCTAAGATCTTTCAATGATCACCCTAAGAGAGCCCTGAAACTAAATAAGGAGTCTTCTGATGCTCGTTGAAAGGCCTTAGAGCCAAAAATTCATTACGACCATTTAGGATAAATTAAAATGATCAAAAAAATAAGATCTTCGCACCGGTTCAACCGAATTGAAAATTGGAGCACATAATTTTTTCATCATATTTTTCCGTTAGTTTCATTAACGGTGTTAACGATTTTACCAATTTGAAACGTAAAACAAACTAAAGGGTTTGTTTGGTGACAATTGAAACTAGAGGGACGAAATTGAGACAACTGTAAAACTAGAGGGACGACTACGAAAATTTGCCCTAACTAAAAATAAGTCAAAAAGACAACTAATTTTAATTATTTTTGTCTTTTTAAAAAAAATTAAGAGGAATCGCCGAGACGAATCGATAAGTCACAAAAGTTTGACGCAAAACTAAAAAATGCAATTTTTTTTGAATAAAGACAAATAAGTTCATGTTTATCTTTTAAAACCAAATTAGCCCTAAGTTGCACTATCTACCACAAAATTTAAAATACGCCCTATATCTAATTAATATATATAATATAACGAGTAGTTATTCAGTGTTCTTAGAGCATTGTCACGTAGTGCGTTATTACCTTTCCCCATCACACATTAATGTGGGGTCTATACATTTTGTGAGCTCCAAAAATGTCTTCCTCACCATAGATTCATGTGGATCCATGGATATGGTGAGCCCCGAAAAAATGTGGTAAGAAAAGGTGTTAGGGCACCACTTGGCGGTGCTCCAAGAGCACCCAATGATTTTTCGTTCATAAAACAACCTCCTCAAAGGCCTCAACCTACCCATCCATCACCCGTTTCCTATATAAGTAATGTTCCGTTACTCTCCTTTGTACTAACCAACTCCTACCCCATTCTTCTTCTTGATTACCCCCTCCCCTCCCCTCCCCCCTCTCTCTCTAGAATGGTTGTTCCAACATTTGCTATAGTCCCTCTTCTTCTCCCAATCATCTTCAATTTAAACTTCCGCAGCACGTATGCTGACTTGCAATATGGTACTGGTACTGCAACTTTCTATGGAGGGGATGATGCATCCGGCACAATGGGTAATTAAGTTGAAAGAGAACTGTCCATTCTTTGTTCTAGTTCCAAAGAGAAAAAAAAAAAACGGTCATGCTAACCTCCGTCCACTAGGCAAAGGATAATAAGTATATATTGACAAATAATTAGTTCGGATATCAATACACATTTCACGGATATTAATACAATTTTTTTTCAGATATCGATACACTTTCTACCCATTATCCTACACCTAATAGGAGGAGATTAACATTTTCATTCTGAATGCATGGGCACGCAGTTTATAATGTGCATGACATGCTATTGCATTGCATTCTCCAGCTGAACGTCGTCATATAACAAAAGGGGTGATATATTATATATGTACTCTAGCCCCCTAACTCTTCGAGTTTGGGTTGATAAATGACTTATATAACCCTGAAAATTCCGAACTTAATTTGATGTTTTTGGTCTTTGGATTCTTCCTAAATGATGATTGGATTTTGATATTCCAGGAGGAGCTTGTGGATATGGAAACTTGTATGCCCAAGGCTATGGAACCAACACTGCAGCAGTAAGCACTCCTCTATTCAACAATGGGCTGACCTGTGGGGCATGCTTTCGGATTCAATGTATCGATGACCCACAATGGTGCCTCCTTGAGGGGCCCATTACTGTCACTATTACAAACTTTTGCCCTACAGGTTCTACAGGTGGGTGGTGCGACCCTCCAGGCCAAAACTTTGATATGGCTGTGCCTGCTTTTCGACAAATTGCCAATTTAACGGCTGGAGTTATCCCTATTACTTTCCAAAGGTAAACAATACTATAATCTTTTTTTCCTCGAAACAATACCATAATCTAATTAGCCTAAAAAACGGGTCGTTTAGTGTATTGTTCAATCTATAACGGGGAGATTTAATGGGCTTACAAATTCGCAAACTTAATAAGGTAGTCTTTAATCAAGCAGATAAAGAATCAAGATTAAAAAACATAGTATTATATATGCTTCATAAAAAAGATTATAATGTTATCGAGTCGAGAATTTTTTTGCAATGCTATCTTATGAGATCAATTCTCCATGTAGACTCTAGTTTGTCACTTGTTTTTCGAACACCATCCCTATGAAAAAATCAAAGCCATTGAATGGTCATTAATTTTCGTTTGAAAGAAAGGAAATATTTGGCGGTCGTGAAGTCGAGTAGGACCGAATACTTCGCTAAAAAGAGGAAAAAAAATTAAATCGTGAAATTAGTATAACACTTCAATTGTTGCAGTTGGAGTATTGACCATATAGCACTAGTTGAGAGGGTTTCCCACTGATTTGGTTGTCTATTCTCTTATCTTTTTGACAGAGTGCCCTGCGTGAAGACAGGGGGCATAATGTTTACAATCAACGGCAACCCCTGGTGGAACTTGATTTTGATCACCAATGTGGCATGCGCCGGCGATGTCCAATCGGCAACGATCATGGGGTCCAACATGACCGGGTGGCAAGCCATGACACAGAACTGGGGGCAAAACTGGCAGAGTACCAGCTACCTGATTGGCCAGAGCCTGTCCATTCAAGTCACCACAAGCGACGGAAGTACCATAACCTCCTACAATGTGGCACCCTCTAACTGGACGTTTGGACAAACCTTTGAAGGTGGTCAGTACTCGTGTTAGTATAACGGGTGGGAATCAAACTTCAGGACTTGGAGTTAGACTATGGAAGTTGTTAAAACACAAAGTTTAGTAATACTACTATTGGGGAGCAAGGAAAAAAATAAATATTTGCTACCAAGCCAATAAACAAAGGTGGAGTTCGGAAATAGTCGTGTAAAATATTCGCAAGTGTGGTAAGGTATGTAAGCTTAATTAGTGTGACGTGAGGTTAAGAGAGGAAAGGGTGGAGTTTATTAGGAGGTTGGGAAGATTGAGTAACTGGTGTTGTATGAGTTGTAACTTTGTAATCATATAATAGAATTGTGTTTTATTTTTATGTGTGAAGAACCGCTTTCCTACCCAACAGTATGAACTATGTTCCCTTGAGCACCTGTAATTAAATTTTCGTTTTTGGTAGAGGTTCTAGTCAGGTTATGCGGATCATTGGTCTTGTTATGGTTCTAGAGAAATAAGAACCGGTTATTTTGATTCAATTACTGGTTCTCAATTCAAAAATAATAGTTAGAACCGAATCATATGATATCAATATTGGTTGCTGCCAATCCTCTGCCGATATCCAATCTGGGCAGCGTATTGGGTCGATCGAGTTCTGAAGTTCTTGCGATCTCAAGATGACTGGTGTCCATGGACTCTAGACTTGTTTTTGGATTTTTTGTTTGGGCGTATGCACCCCCCCCTCTGTGCAGGGTTGTGGTACTGGGTGTTGTGACCCTATTCCTTTTGCTTTCTAACTTGTTTTGGGTTGATTTCTTATCAGCTCTTGGCAGAGTAGCATGATTGTCGAGGGGTAGGGTGCCAACATTATTGGGATGTTACCTTTGCGTTGTGATGCTTTCTTCACTCTTGCCCTCTATCTTATTTTCTTTCGCTGTTCAAAAAAAAGAAAATATTGGTTGTTTAATTTGCTGGTGTTGATTCTGTTGCTGTTACCTAATGATGCTGATCCTTTTTCCTCCTTATCTGACTATAATATGAAGGAGTTATGGTTTCTATTTCTATGTTAGCTCATGTGAGATCCTTGACGTAGTTTTTGGGTCTCAGAACATATGTTTCTTTTTGCTTTTCTTTTTTTCTTCTTTCCAACAATTTGCTTGAATCTCTCTGTGCCTTTTGTTTGTGCCCATCTCTTGGTTTTACTTTAGGCTTTTCCCACTATATATCCCTTGTCGAGTTTAATAAATTCTTGTTGTCGATAAAAAAAACAACTTTAAGAGTCCATTGATCCTTTTTCTCCCGTAAGGAAATGGTTGATTGCGCGCAAGTCTAACCAAAATCCTGCTTGCAATTAAATGTGTATTACATTTACAAATAAAAGTAAAAGCATACACAACTCCGAAAATTTGGCAACATGAGACAAACTGAAATCGACATGACTTAACTGTCGGCATTGAAAAGATGAAAGCTGAAAAAAATAACATATTCATCATTTTTGAAAAGCGGGGGGAAGGGATCTCTTTTCTGCAAAGGGAAAAATGTAAGGACCCGTAATTTCGAAAATTTATTTAAAGGTTAATTTATATTAGAAATTGAAGGAAAATATGAGATTTGTTAAGTTTAATTGATTTGGGGTTTGAATGAAGGAATTGGAAGTGGAGGGAGTGTAAGTGTAGTTTACGTTTGTGCTAGTATATATAGGTGTGTGTGAGTGTAGGGAATTATAATCCCAACTCCTTTCTCTCTCTCCTCTCCCGTCCGTTCTCTCCCTCACCGGCTCTCTCTCTCGGCCTCTCTCTCTCTCACTCATTTCAACCTCCAAACTCAAAACCCAAAGAACCCAACCCTCTCATCATCTTCCTCACGCGCTATTGAGTTCGTAGCTCGTCCGGTTTGGCTCGGAGGAGGTGTATTGCTCTCGGTGTCAATTTTGGAGTCTAGGGCTCGGAGAATCTCGTGTGTTCGACTTCGATAATCGAGGTAGGGATTTCTTGCGCTTGATATATGTTTATGTGTTGGGTTAGTGCCTTGATCGTGCTTTAGATTGTTGATTGATGTTGTAGTTGAAACTTCAAAAATCTGCAGAAAATCTGCTCGAAAGCATCCTGTATCGATACGGCCTAAAACCCGTATCGATACAACACTCTCTGATCTGCCTCGAAGCCTAACCGTATCGATACGGATTTTGCCCGTATCGATACGGTGAGCTTATTTACAGTTTTCACTGTTTTGTTCCGAAACCCATTGTTTTGACCCCTGATCACTTCCAACACCTCTTAAACGTCTTTAGACCATTTCTAAACTCGATTGTTTGATCTCTATTGACTCATTAGTGTTTTCGTTCTCGGGGCACTCGTAAGACGTAACGTTAGTATCATTGTCAACGGGGGACGTATCGTAAGACCGTATAAGGAAGTCGTGGGTTATGTGAGGCTTGTGGTGAGTGTGAATGGATAGATGGGTGTTGTCTAGTGGTTTGAAAGGAAGGTTCAAAATCCATATTCTCAAGAATCGTTTTGTTGTTTCCCATTAGTTCCTTTGGTACTCGTTCCATGAGGTTTAGGTGTCGGTGTTAGTGAGGGGTATGTCATAGGATGGTGACGGGTTCGTACGTTACTTGGGGTATAATTAAAGGAAATGGCGTGGATTATTTTATTAGTCGAAGAGGTGTTATGGTTGACGATTTGGAACGTTTGAAATGTAACCAATGTGGTGGATTGGTAGATTATTTAGGATGCTTAAAGTGAAACCGAGGTTGTGAAGAATTGTTTGGGATGATATTATAACCTGAGTCCTCTTGACTCGTCCAATGAGGTTTAAGCGTAGAAAGCAAATGAGTAGAGTATTGTGGGATTATACGTATAGGCTCAATACGTTATGTAGGATGCGGATTTGTAAACTAATGAAAAGACACGAGCATGTACGTCTGTAGAGTTAAGTAATGACCGATAGATTGATGATGAGATTGATTATGAGATGTTGACGATAATGAAAGTGTGAGAGGTGACCCAAGGGGTCGTATTGAGGGAATAGACTCGGGGTGACCCTACGCTCGAGGGGATAGACCCGAGGTGACCCATATGGTTATTGTTATTGAGGGAAAAGACTCGGGGTGACCCTACGCTCGAGGGGATAGACCCGAGGTGACCCAACTGGTTATTATGATAAGTGAGGGAATAGACTCGGGGTGACCCTGCGCTCGAGGGAAATAGAGAGGTGACCCTAACGTTCATTGATGAAAAATCTGACGAAAAGAAAGGAAAGGAAAGATGATCGTTTAACAAGAAACGGGGTTTGGTGATGAAATGATAAACGCGAAAGATTGTGAAATGAGAACGAATGTAGAGATGGATGTGAAGTGAAGTATCAATTGATAAACTAAAGATTGGTTAAACGTGCTTGATGTGGGAACATTAGTGACATTTGTATGGTGTGCGAAGTGATAGGCATAGTATATAGAATTGTCTAGAACCCTTTGGTCACAGGGAGTTGCTCGTTGGTAGCCATGTAAACTTTGGGTATATCAGTCTTTTCTCACTCACTCTTGGTGCATAACTTGGCATGTTTTCCTATAACTTGTGTATAGATTTCTCTACTGGGCTAGTGTAGCTCAACCTATCATTTTCAGGTTTATTGCAGGTCACTGTCATGGATGCTTGGAGTGCATGATGATGTTGTTGTTGTTCAAAACTATTTTCGGAAGCTTTGGCTATCTTTGTAAACTAAACTGCGTTGTATTGTATTTTCTATTGTGAAATTCTGTAATTATTGGACAGGTTTATGGAATTGGGAACTAAACTATCTTTTGGGTTATTTATCGTAATCCTGGTGAGGATTTTGATTATCAAATGTTATTATTGTTCATGTTGGAAATCGAGGGCGTGACAACTTGGTATCAGAGCATAGGTCTAGAACACCTCGAGACCGTGGGTAGACTTTTAGTCTCATGGGTTCAAAAATCGCTGCATCTTTTTACAAAACCACGCGTGTGCTTGCATGAATGATGTTAGTCCATTATTGTGTCATTGCATTGGTATTACGGTAGAGTGGCGCAGAGTTGTTGATTCTTGTTGGAAAGGTTAGAGACCTGTAGCATATAGTTAAGTGACTAATGTTGATGATTTTCTTTCTTATTCTTTCATAGTAAGATGTTTTTGAAGCTTGGAGATAGGTGTGGTGAGATCGAGGATCGTGAGTGCCAGGGCTGTAGTGTATATGGACGGAATGATGTGAGTCAGTGTGCTAGGGATGAAACGATGTTTCCTGAGATCGTTGAGTGTGCAAAAGGTGTTGAGGTTCTGGAGAGTGCGCGGATTGGTATGAATGTAGGGGAGACTAGACGTCAAGTCATTAGCGCGAGGTCATCCTCGGAGAGTGTTGAGAGTTCAGGAAGGAAGAAACCTAGGGTATCAAATCCCTCTATTCAGGGTCAGCAGGGCTTTAAGCCACCCCCTTGTTCCAAGACTTCGGGAGTTCTCCTCAAGCGTCAGATTATGTGTTATCGATGTCATCAGTCTGGTCATATTCGTTCTCAATGTCCATGGCGTAAGGGATCTTGTTACTCTTGCGGCGAACTTGGCCACATGGCAAGGATTTGTCCTCGGGGATTGGGAGTACATGATGAGTCGAGCTCCGTGCAGCAGCATAAGCGTATACCGAAACGGCAGATGCAGTTCCGTAGTTAAACCATTTCCTTCTACTCTCTAACTCTCAGAAATGTTAGTTGTTTGAGGTATCTTCCTCTCCTTATCGTTCGATTCGTTCGCTATAATACTTTTGCTTTGAAATCTTGTCATTCGTTGAGAATCACATCAGTGTTCAAGTTTAGAATTGAAATCCAGAAATCTTAGTCTTTGCGTGTTGAGAAGCATTAATAAATCGTATATGTCGAGACTAGAGGTTAATCATCCCATGTTAAGGTGTTGCCTTTGACTTCGTTAATTTGTTTACAGCATGATTTGATCTGATTCGGACAGGGATTGGTTGTAACCATGATGGTTGGTGATATTCCGAACGTGATTTTGTAAGAGTTGTTACCTTTATTACCCTCTTTCATTGGCCTAGCTGAATGTTGTTAGAATTGTATCGTAAACTACCTTTCCATGAAATTCGTTGTGTAGTTGACCTGTTATAATTATCGTGCAATCTCTTCTTAGCTTTTCTTGGGAATATTCAAAATCTTGTGGCGAAGTATCCTGTGACACATTTGCTATTGATGTTGATGAATGTTCCTCGTATTCCATTCGGAGTTTTGTTTTGACATCATCCTGCTTGAGATAAGTTTTCATTGGTCGGTTGAGATCCCTGTGTTGTGACTATTAGTTTGTTCGTCCATCACTGTCGTTCTCCGCAAGTTCTGATGTTACAAATCGAGTTATTAAACCAAATTCGTGGTCACGTACCGTATGCTATATAAATTCGTTGGTGCCTTAAATTCGATTTCGATGCTATTGTTACCTACTCTAGTACCACCATTTAATCTGATATCTTAATCATGGAGTCACACGATTTGAACTTGTACTCACCTTGTATCTGTATGCTTGCCTGAACCTATTCGGTTGGCGTGGAATTCGTTGTTGCAGATACTAGACCATTTATTGGAAATTGTTACTTCACTCAAGTTCTCATGTCGTAATTGGAGTCGAATCTCGTGGTGACATATTTATTGGTACCCATTTGTTGATGTCGTTTAATCCGAATTCACTTGTTATAGTTCCTCTCAGTATCGTTCAACTCTGTTATGGTTCCTCAACCCAGGAGGCACATGATTCATCCTGTAATGCTTAGTCTCAAATTGTTGGGAGGTATAACTCATTTCTCGTGTTGTGCAACTTCTGATTTTGGATCGGTTAGTTTACTAGAGATCAGTCTCATTACCTTGTGCTTGTCTTTAATATCGAAATCATTCATTTGTCGAGACGTCATTTGCTGACTCTTTTGACTTGTAGAGCAATAAGAGAGTTATGATTGATCATTTTGAATTCCTCGGGTTATCATAAAAGGGTATTTTGAGTTTGTTGACTAATCACCTTAACGATTCCTTATGTTCTCTGAAATTCGGGTACCTCGTTATTGTTCTTTGAAATTCTTTGATTGGTGTTGTTAGAGTTTTGGAGCCTGCTCTTTTCATTTGAGATGTCAATCGAATTCCTTTCATGGTCTTAGAATTACTCAACCTAGAGCAAAAATTTGGAGCGCCTTTTAGAAGAATTGGCTCGTGTTGTGGATCCGCTAGATTTAGTATTAAGAAGTACGATGAAATCTATTCGCCGACGATAATTGGAAGCTCGAGGGAGAATGACCGAAAAGAGAAGGATAAAAGTAGTCAAAGATTGCTAACCGCTTACGGCTGACCAAAGGATCGTGTGAACCGTCGTCGTCACCTAATGTTATTTGAAAGATGGAAGTCATGTGTTTTCCGCGTTGGAGTTTGTCTCGTCATGGGTGGAAAATGAAACTGTGATCGCTTGAAAGATTGGTTAAGTGCCGGATACGGCGCGTGTCTTTCGGATAACCAAGCGACAACCGATGAAATCCAATTAGAAAGGGCGCTTGATCACCGCTTCTTCTAGATGGAAGTCTCGGGAAGTCAATTGGACTATCGAGTTATATTTAGAGGTGAGATTTCTATGTTGAAGTAATCGACCGTATGTAGGAATTTCGTAACAAAAGGGAAGTTTAGAAATTGCGTTTCGTTTAACTTTGCTGATGAAACCTTCGAGTAATTGGGATGCGCTCTACGTATAGTTATTGAGAAAGTATGAATCGAATCCATTGCGTGAGTTAGAAAGGTCCAAACATGAGTTAGAAGCTGACGTGTCCCATGGTGAGAATCCGATACGTATCCTAGAGATTTACGTGATTAAGTTTTGCGGGGTAAGATGATGTCGTTAGTGTGAATTTACGTGGGAAAAGGAGGATAAGGTTAGAAAGAAATGCCTGCGTTTGTTTCCGATTATATTGACATGAGTTTTGACGTAGATTTTCATGATTGTTGAATTGTTGTATGACGAACCGTGTTATGACTGATGTGTATCTGTATGGTGTGAGTTGGTTGGACTTGGTTTGGCAAATTTCGAGGACGAAATTTCTTTAAGGAGGGAAGGATGTAAGGACCCGTAATTTCGAAAATTTATTTAAAGGTTAATTTATATTAGAAATTGAAGGAAAATATGAGATTTGTTAAGTTTAATTGATTTGGGGTTTGAATGAAGGAATTGGAAGTGGAGGGAGTGTAAGTGTAGTTTACGTTTGTGCTAGTATATATAGGTGTGTGTGAGTGTAGGGAATTATAATCCCAACTCCTTTCTCTCTCTCCTCTCCCGTCCGTTCTCTCCCTCACCGGCTCTCTCTCTCGGCCTCTCTCTCTCTCACTCATTTCAACCTCCAAACTCAAAACCCAAAGAACCCAACCCTCTCATCATCTTCCTCACGCGCTATTGAGTTCGTAGCTCGTCCGGTTTGGCTCGGAGGAGGTGTATTGCTCTCGGTGTCAATTTTGGAGTCTAGGGCTCGGAGAATCTCGTGTGTTCGACTTCGATAATCGAGGTAGGGATTTCTTGCGCTTGATATATGTTTATGTGTTGGGTTAGTGCCTTGATCGTGCTTTAGATTGTTGATTGATGTTGTAGTTGAAACTTCAAAAATCTGCAAAAAATCTGCTCGAAAGCATCCTGTATCGATACGGCCTAAAACCCGTATCGATACAACACTCTCTGATCTGCCTCGAAGCCTAACCGTATCGATACGGATTTTGCCCGTATCGATACGGTGAGCTTATTTACAGTTTTCACTGTTTTGTTCCGAAACCCATTGTTTTGACCCCTGATCACTTCCAACACCTCTTAAACGTCTTTAGACCATTTCTAAACTCGATTGTTTGATCTCTATTGACTCATTAGTGTTTTCGTTCTCGGGGCACTCGTAAGACGTAACGTTAGTATCATTGTCAACGGGGGACGTATCGTAAGACCGTATAAGGAAGTCGTGGGTTATGTGAGGCTTGTGGTGAGTGTGAATGGATAGATGGGTGTTGTCTAGTGGTTTGAAAGGAAGGTTCAAAATCCATATTCTCAAGAATCGTTTTGTTGTTTCCCATTAGTTCCTTTGGTACTCGTTCCATGAGGTTTAGGTGTCGGTGTTAGTGAGGGGTATGTCATAGGATGGTGACGGGTTCGTACGTTACTTGGGGTATAATTAAAGGAAATGGCGTGGATTATTTTATTAGTCGAAGAGGTGTTATGGTTGACGATTTGGAACGTTTGAAATGTAACCAATGTGGTGGATTGGTAGATTATTTAGGATGCTTAAAGTGAAACCGAGGTTGTGAAGAATTGTTTGGGATGATATTATACCCGAGTCCTCTTGACTCGTCCAATGAGGTTTAAGCGTAGAAAGCAAATGAGTAGAGTATTGTGGGATTATACGTATAGGCTCAATACGTTATGTAGGATGCGGATTTGTAAACTAATGAAAAGACACGAGCATGTACGTCTGTAGAGTTAAGTAATGACCGATAGATTGATGATGAGATTGATTATGAGATGTTGACGATAATGAAAGTGTGAGAGGTGACCCAAGGGGTCGTTATTGAGGAAATAGACTCGGGGTGACCCTACGCTCAAGGGGATAGACCCGAGGTGACCCATATGGTTATTGTTATTGAGGGAAAAGACTCGGGGTGACCCTACGCTCGAGGGGATAGACCCGAGGTGACCCAACTGGTTATTATGATAAGTGAGGGAATAGACTCGGGGTGACCCTGCGCTCGAGGGAAATAGACCCGAGGTGACCCTAACGTTCATTGATGGGAAAAATCTGACGAAAAGAAAGGAAAGGAAAGATGATCGTTTAACAAGAAACGGGGTTTGGTGATGAAATGATAAACGCGAAAGATTGTGAAATGAGAACGAATGTAGAGATGGATGTGAAGTGAAGTATCAATTGATAAACTAAAGATTGGTTAAACGTGCTTGATGTGGGAACATTAGTGACATTTGTATGGTGTGCGAAGTGATAGGCATAGTATATAGAATTGTCTAGAACCCTTTGGTCACAGGGAGTTGCTCGTTGGTAGCCATGTAAACTTTGGGTATATCAGTCTTTTCTCACTCACTCTTGGTGCATAACTTGGCATGTTTTCCTATAACTTGTGTATAGATTTCTCTACTGGGCTAGTGTAGCTCAACCTATCATTTTCAGGTTTATTGCAGGTCACTGTCATGGATGCTTGGAGTGCATGATGATGTTGTTGTTGTTCAAAACTATTTTCGGAAGCTTTGGCTATCTTTGTAAACTAAACTGCGTTGTATTGTATTTTCTATTGTGAAATTCTGTAATTATTGGACAGGTTTATGGAATTGGGAACTAAACTATCTTTTGGGTTATTTATCGTAATCCTGGTGAGGATTTTGATTATCAAATGTTATTATTGTTCATGTTGGAAATCGAGGGCGTGACAAAAAAAAATATGGAGCAGATTTGCCTACGGTTTGAGAAAGAGAGGAGTTGAGAAATACATGTGCAAGTGGGGCCTGGGAGCTTAATTTATCATTTTTCATACAAAAACTTCGGCAGAATGACATTCAATAAAATAAAATTACCCTCAAAACAAGAACGAAACGAATTGGTCTTTTTTATTTATTTACTTTTTGAGGGAATGATTTTTTTATTTTTTTTTTCATATTTAGCTTAAAGAATAAAAATTAACAAAATTGGCTCATTTAAAAAAAGATCAATGAACAAATGATAAGCAGACAAAGTCCCCATTTCTAGTTTTTGAGCTCACAAATTAAAATTTCTGCCCTCGTCCCTGGCTTTGAGAGTCCATTGATCCTTATTCCCCTGTAAGGAAATGGTTGATTTCAAGTCTACCAAATCAAACTTCTCTGTGTAAATGTGTATTACAATTACAAATGAATGTAATTAGAAGCGTATACGACTCCGAAATTTTGGTAATATGAGACAAATAGAAATCAATATGACATACATATGTAAGTGGGGTCTGGGAGCTTATTTTACTAGCCGATAATTTTTGTTGGAATATGCGCGTAAATGTAATGGCGTATCCAGAATTTGAGGCACTTGTTATCTGCAAAAACTTTGACAGAAAACGACATTCAATAAAATAAAATTGCACGCAAAACAAGAACAAAACCAATTGGTCTTGCTTATTTATTGACTTTTTGAGGGAATGTTTTTTTTCCCCATATTAATATTAAAGAATTATTACTTTTATTTCTTGATGAAAATATTAAAAAGTAACAAAATTAAATTGGCTCACCTCAGAAAAGATCAAAGAACAAATGATAAGCCGACAAGTCTTCATTCCTTTATAAGACGTAACACCTGTGACTTCAGGTATTTTGGCATTTGCCCTCTCTCAGATTTGAGCATCGCTAATTTGTCACTATCTACCACAAAATTTAAAATACGCCCTCGGGTGTTCAGGTTTTTCCCATTTTGGTGTTCCGTTCAATTTTTTATTGGACGCTCGATGTATCATTTGTCGAGTTTTAATATAAAAAAATTTGCCGATGAAAAAAAAATCTAATTAATCTATCTAATATAACGAATAGTTATTCAGTATTCTTGGAGCACCTTCATGTAGTGCTTCATTACCTTTCATCACTATACATTCATGTGGGGTCCATGCATTTTGTGAGCCCCAAAAATGGCTTCCTCACTATAGATTTAAGTGGGTTCTGGGCATATTGTGAGCCCCAGAAAAAGTGCGTGGCAAGGAAATGTGTTAGCTAGGACACTACTTGGCTGTACTCCAAAAGCACCCAATAATTTTTTGGCTCATAGTACAACCTCCTCAAAGTCCTCAACCTACCTATCACCCGTTTCCTATTTAAGTATGGAAAATGATATTGGCACTTCAAAAATTGATGCAGACACTCCAAAATCAGTGTAACTCCAAAGCCACTTTCTTTTGTATTTTGGAGTACCTACATCAATTTTTGGAATGTCAATATATTGTTCTGTTTCTCTCCTTTGTACTAATCATCTCTTACCCATTCCTCTTCTTGTGCCAATTACACCATCCCCCCCCTATCCCCCCCCCTCCCTCTCTCTCTCTCTCTCTCTCTCACTCTCTCACACAGAGAATGGTTGTTCCAAGGGCAAATTTCACTCAGACCCCCTGAGGTATCTGACAATGACAGAAGGTACCCCTCAGTTTTGAAAAATGACAGAAACCTCCCCTAATTCACAGTTTGGGTTTCATTCCGTTAGTGAGATCGACGGAAAATGTACGGAAAATGAAATCTTCAATTTTATTTAGTTCTACAGCTATCTTAGGGCTTTCATTGAAAGTCCTAAAGCAAAAAATTAATTATGACCCTTTAGGATAAAATGATCAGAAAAATAAGATCTTCGCACCGATTCAAACGGATTGAAAATTGAAGCACTTAATGCTGTGTTCTCTTCCCTTTTCAAAAAGCATTTTTTGAAAAATTCCCCCTAGATTCCCCCTACTTCTAACATTTCTCTTTCTATCTCTCTCCACTTATTACCCCTACTATTTTTCAAAAAACTTTTCAAATACCAAACCAAACAAAGCATTAGTATTTTCTCTTCATTTGGTTCTATGGCTCTCTCAGGGCTCTCATTGAAAGCCTTGGGGCCAAAAATTAACTATGACCATTTAGGATAAAATGATAAAAAAATAAAAATCTTCGCACCGATTCAAACGAATTAAAATTTGGAGCACTTAAGTATCTACTCTTCATTTGGTTCTACGGTTTTCTTAGGGCTCTCATTGAAAGCCCTAGAGCGAAAAATTAATTATAACCCTTTAGAATAAAATAATCAAAAAAATAAGATCTTCGCACCGATTCAAACGGATTGAAAATTTGAGCACTTAAGTATCTCCTCTTCGTTTAGTTCTACGGCTATCTTAGGGCTCTCATTGAAAATCTTAAAACCAAAAATTAATTATGACACTTTAGGATAAAATAATCAGAAAAATAAGATCTTCGCACCGATTCAAATGGATTGAAAATTGGAGAACTTAAGTATTTGCTCTTCATTGAAAGCCCTAAAACCAAATGAAGAGCAAAAATTTAAATGCTCCAATTTTTAATCCGTTTGAATCGGTGCGAAGATTTTATTTTTTTAATCGTTTTATCCTAAATGCTCATAATTAAATTTTGGCTCTAGGGCTTTCAATGAGAGCCCTAGGAGAGTCGCAGAACCAAATAGCAGATATTTAAGTACTTCAATTTTTAATTCGTTTAAATCGGTGCGAAGATCTTACTTTTCTTATCATTTTATCCTAAATGATTATAATTAATTTTTGGCTCTAGGACTTTCAATGAGAGCCCTAAAATAGCTGTAAAACTAAATAAAATTGAAGATTTCATTTTCCGTACATTTTCCATCCATCTCACTAACGGAACTAACGGAATGAAACCCAAACTGTGAATTAGGGGAGGTTTCTGTCATTTTTCAAAATTGAGGGGTACCTTCTGTCATTGTCAAATACCTCAGGGGGTCTGAGTGAAATTTGCCCTTGTTCCAACATTCGGTATAGTCCCTCTTCTACTCCCAATGTTCTTCTTCTTCAATATAGGCTTCCATAGCACCTATGCCGACTATGTAACTGGGTTGCAATATGGTACTGCAACTTTCTATGGAGGAGATAATGCATCCGGCACAATGGGTTAGTTGAAAGAGAAGAGAACTGTCCATTCTTTGTTTTAGTTCCAAAGAGATCAAAAAAGAGTAAAAAAAACTACATAACGAGTACAGTATGTAAAAAAAAAAAAACCGAATATGTAAAAATTGGCCTACCATTTTGAACTGTTGCATGGCATGCTACTGCAATATTGCATTCTCTGAACGCCGTCCTATAACAAAAGGGGTGATATATTATGTACTTTGAATTCTAGCCCCCAAAGTTTTTGAGTTTGGGTTAATAAATGACTTATATACCCCTGAAAATTACGAACTTAATTTGATGTTTTTGGTCTTTGGATTCCTCCTAAATGATGATTGGATTTTGGTATTGCAGGAGGAGCTTGTGGATATGGAAACTTGTATACCCAAGGCTATGGAACCAACACTGCAGCCCTAAGCACTCCTCTATTCAACAATGGGCTGACCTGTGGGGCATGCTTTCGGATTAAATGTATTAATGACCCACAATGGTGTCTCCCTGAGGGGCCCATTATTGTCACTGCTACAAACTTCTGCCCTCCAGGTTCCACGGGTGGGTGGTGCGACCCTCCAGGCCAAAACTTTGATATGGCTGTGCCTGCTTTCAGACAAATTGCCAATTTAATTTGACTGCTGGAGTTATCCCTATTTCTTTCCAAAGGTAAACAATACTATAATCTAATTAGCCTCGAAAATTTGTCGTTTAGCGTATTGTTCAATCTTTAACGGGAAGATTTAGTTAATGGGCTTACAAATTTACAAAC
Source organism: Rhododendron griersonianum (assembly GCA_018127125.1). Taxonomy (NCBI): domain Eukaryota; kingdom Viridiplantae; phylum Streptophyta; class Magnoliopsida; order Ericales; family Ericaceae; genus Rhododendron; species Rhododendron griersonianum. The sequence goes on along the minus strand of CM030790.1, from coordinate 38,605,796 downwards.
TTAGATAAGCTTTAATCAAGCAGATAAAGAATCAAGTTTAAAAAACATTGTATTATGCTTCACAAAAAAGATTATAACCGAGTCCAGAGTTTCGTTACAATGCAATCTTATGAGATCAATTCTCCATGTAGACTTTAGTTTGTCACTTGAGGACCATCCCTATCAAAAAATCAAAGCATTGATTAATGGTCATCATAATTTCTTTTGATAGAAAGGAAAAGTTTTGCTGTCGTGAAGTCGAATAGGACCCAACACTTCCCCTAAAAGAGATGGTTTCCACTGATTTGGTTGTCCTATTCTGTTATCTTTTCGACAGAGTGCCCTGCGTGAAGATAGGGGGCATAATGTTTACAATCAACAGCAACCCCTGGTGGAACTTGATTTTGATCACTAACGTGGCCTGCGCCGGCGATGTCCAATCCGGCGTCAATCATGGGGTCCAACATGACAGGGTGGCAAGCCATGACACAAAACTGGGGGCAAAACTGGCAGAGTACCAACTACCTGACTGGCTAGAGCCTGTCCATTTAAGTCACCACAAGCGACGGAAGGACCGTAACCTCCTACAATGTGGCACCCTCTAACTGGACGTTTGGACAAACTTTTGAAGGTGGACAGTACTCGTGTTAGTATATCAAATGGAATCGAACTTCAGGACTTGGAGTTAGACTTATGGAAGTTGTAAAAACACAAAATTTAATACTAGTATTGGGGAGCAAGGAAAATAAATAAATATTTGCTACCAAGCCCATAACAAAGGTGGAGTTTGGAAATAGTCGTGTAAAATATGCATAAGTGTGGTAAGGTTTAAGCTTAAACATATGTGTTGTGTTTTGTGTGGGGTTTATGTGAGGAAAAGTTGTAAGTTTGTAATTATAGTAATAGAATTGTGTTTTATTTTTGTGTGAAAAACTTCTCTCCTACCCAACAGTAAGGATTATGTTCCCTTATGCATTATTTATTAGTCCTCATTTTGCAGACCGGACAAACATTTTAGAACGGAAGTAGCTAATGGCATGCAAAAATAAAACTGGCCCGGTTTAGCCGTTAGCATTTGGACAAGTTATACACATATATTAGTTAGCTAGGTTTTGTTTCTCAATATTCTAGAACCATTCGGAATGACCCAGTTGTTGAATTTCTAGAGAATTGCACTGCTCTAGACAGTACACACGCCTAAGGCCCCATTTCTCTAAGATTCTTATTTTTTAAGTACTTATTTTTCGATTTATAAGACAGATCACTCTCTCAAAGTAGTACATCAGCTTTAATTCGAAAAATAAATACTTATTTAAAAATAATTTCTTACCCTGTTCCGCTAGGGCCCTTATGGGCCCTTATTTTTGAAGTACTTACTTTTCGCTTTACGAGACAAATCATTATCTCTCAATACATCATCTTTAATTTAAAAAACAAATACTTATTTCTCTTAAAGGAACGGGGCCGGTATTTTAGTTAGGGGAACACACCCTTAGTGCGTGTTGAAGGTATAAATAATAAAGTTGCCCCTCTCTCTAACAGCTTAAGCTTTTAGATGAGTTAGTGGTTAACAATATAATATGGTATCAGAGCAGGCAATAGATCGTGTGTTCGAATCCCACCACCTACCTAATGTTAAAAAATTTACACGTGTTTAGCCCGCTTACAGAGCCTTGCTACACATGAGGGGACGTGTTGAAGGTATAAATAATAAAGTTGTCTCTCTCTCTCTCTCTCTCTCTCTCTAACGGTTTAAGCTTTTAGATGAGTTAGTGGTTAACAATCTAACCGAAATCCATATTGCTGGATCCTTTCTATATGACAGAACAACCGTACGCATGGCAAAAGGGAGAAAAGCAAGACATTCGAAGGGATCGAAAATAGAAGTGTGGAAGACAATTATGTGCGTTTGCGAGAATTTTATTAGATGCAAATTTTGAGATTCTGGCTCTTCAAAATCAATTTGAAGTGTTTGTCAAAAATTATAGATAACGGATTCTCCTAAAAAACTAGGTTTAGATAGCTTTTGAAATTCTGGAACAGAAATTCTTTAAAAAGAAATGAAATTCTCATGATCTCGCAGTTTCAACAAACAGATTTATCGATTTATAGTTTTATACTAAAATTTAGAATCTAAAATATCTAACAAATTTGAAATAAAATCTTAAAATCTATATCAACAGATATAGCAAACACGCCTTTTCTAAAGAGCGGAAGCAAAAGTAAGGACATCTTACTTTGAAAGAGGTGTGTAGGCGCGGTCAAGATCATTGACATGTCATCAGAGAAGACTTTTTGACTAGCTAATTGGTCGCGGACACGTGGTAGCTGGGACCCCGCGGAAAGTCAGTCTTAATCAAAATAATATTCTAAGAAGACGTTTGACTGACCAATAGAAGGGAAGCACGTGTGGCCCATAAGATTGATGCCCGCAAAAATGACCCAAGGGAAGACCCCGCGGGACCCGCGGGGGAGAACTAAAAGTGTACCGGGATGGGTACAGAGGATCACAGGAAGACCCTGGGGCCCTATTCGGGCCTAAAAGGTAGGGCCCGGAAGGGACCCCGCGGGAGGTAAACGATCGCCGCGGGTCGCGACCTTGCTCTTGCGGGAATTGGGGAAGCTCTTGTGGCTTGGTGGCTTGGGATGGAGGTAGCGTCGCGGAAGCGCGAGTCCCCCCGCGGGAGGACGAGTCTTCCGCGACCTGGAAGTACGGGAGGGACACGTGTTGGGGTCTTATAGGAGCGCGTCCTGGGCTTGACCTAGGCCCAGGTGCCCTATAAATACCCCTGACATTCCTAATAATTGCCGGAGGCTGACTTTTCTGGAAAAAGGAGAGTGTGAGCACTGATTCTGAGGAAGGAGAACATTCTTCCCCGGAGAGAAGGTGACCTCACTTGTTTGATTCCAGAGAAGGCAGACGTCATCCCCCCGCGGAGAACAAAGGAGACACGTTGCCTTTGTCCTTTCCGTACCTCTTGCTCCATCCCTCACCCCACGAGATCATTCCTCTTTTCCCCTCAATACTGATCATCAGCCAATCGCACCTCTCCAGCTCACATTTCTACACGTAAGCACCTCCAAAGGAACCCGCATCACCCACATTTAGGCGACTCTGCTGGGGAGGTGTCTTTTGGTTTATGGTTAGTACCCGTTCCACAGAATACATCGAACGGCCACTATCACGCCGTAGAGCAATGACGGCGCGACAGTTATCGAGGAAGTCGAAGAAACTAACAGCGCGGGCACGACAGCGCAAACGCTGCGGGCCCTCCAGGACGGCCAGCGGCAGTTCCTCGAGACACAGCGCCAGCTGCTCGCGGCCTTTACTGGTCTCACCGAGCTCATCTCAACGGCGCTCCCAAAGGCCGCGGTCGGCCAAAGCGACGAACCACCACAGAACCAGGCAGGGGGCAGCACTAGCCAGACGGTGCAGCCCCAGGTTCCCCCGATGGTGCCTTCCCATTTGCGTGCGCCCTGTGTTTGTAGGAGGCATCACGGGAAATCACGCTGGAGACCGCCAGAAGGAGGTGGCCGCTGATGGTGCCAGCACGCCCTCTGCGGGACCCTACATCACCATGGCGGAAGTCCAGGCCCTGCTAGCGCAGCAAAAGGCAAGTGAGGCAAGCAGAAAGGAACCAGCCGTTACTGAAGTTGGGGCCCTGTCCGCGGGACAGTTCATCACTCTGGCGGACGTGCAAGCCCTCCTCACTAAGGAGAAGGCAAAGACAGTTTTACCCTCCTTCCCTAGCCCGGATATCTGCCCGCCCTATTCTATGACGATCCTATCACTACCCTACCCGGAAGGGTACACCCCACCGAAATTCGTGAAATTTGATGGGAAAGAGGGCAGTGCCCAAGAACATGTGGTCCGTCTTATAGAATCTCTTAGGGCCCACGCGTCCGAGTATAACTTGCGTCTCCGCGAGTTCTCGAAGTCTCTCACCTCCCGCGCATACACATGGTATGTCAACTTGGAGCCTTACTCGATCACCACTTGGGAGGAGATGGTGAATAGCTTCTACGCTAAATTCTTCCAGGTCCGTGAAAAGGTAACGGTGATTAGCCTGACAAAGGAAACACAAGCTAGCGGGGAAGACGTGGTGGATTACATCAGGAGGTTCCAAGATCGTGCAGTCGACTGCACTGAGTCCGCAAAAGAGGTTCAACTGGTGGAAATCTACATTGGCGGAATGATGGATGAATTCAAGATGTTGCTCATCAATCTGAAGTTGGGAACATTCTCTGCCCTACTAGAATCTGCATACGACATCCGCCATGTGGTTAAGCCAGCCAGGAAAGATGCATGGAAGGGCAAAGCCGCAGGCGCCACTGTAGCTGTCGCGGAGGCGCCGCGGGCGCAGCAGGCTGCTGGAGGAAGAAAGTGGAGAGAGCGCGAGATGGGGCCGGCACCGGATTTTCCCTGCAACATGGACGAAGTGCGAGCCTTAGTGAATGCATGGGTGCAGGACGGAGAGCTGGAACTTCCCCCTGTGGAGTATGAACCGACGCGGGAGGACCGCGAGCACCCGCGGTACTGCATGTACCACAGGCACACCAAGCACCCGACGAGTGATTGTTGGTCATTGAAGAGGTTGTTTAAAAGGAAGCAGAATGCGAATGAACTAAGGATAGGACGACGCGACATCCGCATCGAGCCTTATCCAGTCCACGGAAACAACAATGGAGAAGTCAACATGGCGGAGTGTTACCCGTTCATGTACGACGACGAAGACGATACCAACAACAACTACTACATGGAGGGAGAGGATGACGAAGCATGGGCCTACATGGTCTCGTGCTATGAAATCACAGAGGAATTCGGGGATGGTCCAGCCCCCGCGGTGACACCGGATCCCAACGGGTCGGTCAAGACATTGCAGAACAGTGCAAAGTTTTGCGCATTCTTTGACGGCTTTGGCTTCACACCAGCAACAAGGTTGGAAATCACTAAGGCGATTGTCAACATCGCGGAAGTTCATCAAGAGTCGTGTATGACCGCGGAGGGGTCCGTCCCGCGGACGATCCGCGATGAGTCCAACTCTGTCACCTTTTCGGACGCGGACCGACGGGTACCCTACCCCTATAACCGCCCGCTGTACGTTACATCCCGCGTCAACGGGACGGAGCTGAAAAAAACCTTTTTAGATGGTGGGGCTTCCATAAACCTGATGCCCATGTCAACGTTCCAGAAGGTGGGGATACAGACGAACCGAATAGTAGAATCTCCAATCACCATTACGGGATTCGGAGGAGACAAGAAGCAGTCCTTGGGATATGTGGTGGTAGACCTAGAAGTGGGGGCAATCTGCTCAGCCACTAAATTTTATCTCATCAATGCGGACCCCAATTACCAGATCATCCTCGGCAGAAACTGGATGCATAAGTACGCGGTTGTGCCATCTAGCTACCACCAATGCTTGAAAGGAATCTGGGCAGGAAAGAAAGTCACAATTCGCGCATCTGAAAACCCGTTTGATACTCATGAAGCACACCTCTCAAACGCGGTCTATTTCTCGGAACTGGGCGAGGTATCTCAGGCGATCACCGCCAAGCCTCGCGCTGTCAGGATCCCAAGGTGGGAAGATATTAAAGATGAGAAGTCGGAGACACAACAGAGAGACCCATCCGCGGCAGACGCCGCAGCCCCCAGAAAGATAACCAAGACAAAGGAGGGGGGCAAAACAGTGTACTACTTATGACGGTCCACCGGGGCAGCAGCCAATCATGAAACCGCTGGCCCCGGCGGAACATGTGCCGCGGTAGAAGAAGAAGTAATACAAAAGCCGCAGTAGGAAGCATTAGAAGAGGTCGATCTAAGTGACGGAGTAGGCCTAAAGAAGCCGGTGTTCATAAGTAAGGAATTGCATGGAGAGTTCCGCGAGAAGCTAATAGCACTGCTACGTGCTAATTCAGATGTATTCGCATGGCACTACGAGGAGATGCCTGGGTTAGACCCAGAGCTGGTAACGCACCACTTGGATACTTTCCCAAACTCTAAGCTCGCGAAACAATCCCAGCGGAAGTATCACCCCTACTTGGAGGGGCAGATCAAGGAAGAGGTCGAGAAGCTGCAGAAGGCGGGATTCATTCGCCCAATCCAGTACCCGAAATGGCTGGCAAACATTGTCCCTGTGAAGAAGAAAAATGGCCAAATCAGAGTATGCATCGACTTCCGCAACCTCAACAAAGCGTGCCCAAAGGATGAGTTCCCGCTGCCACACATTGATACGTTGGTGGATGCCACCTCGGGCCACCAGATGTTCTCCTTCATGGATGGTTTCAGCGGGTACAACCAGATCAAAATGCCTCCGGAGGACGCGAAGAAAACGGCATTTCGAACACCATTGGGAAATTTCTACTACATCGTAATACCTTTTGGGCTCAAGAATGCGGGGGCAACATACCAGCGGGTCATGACAGCGATTTTCCACGATCTCATGCACAAGATAATAGAAAATTATGTGGATGACCTGGTGGTGAAATCCAAGGAGCGGAAGGACCATCTTGCAGATTTAGCCACTGTCTTTGCCAGATGCAGGAAGTCAACCTTAAAATGAACCCCTGAAGTGCGCATTCGGAGTCACCGCGGGCAAATTCTTGGGTTTCCTGGTACATCGCCATGGAATCGACGCGGACGAGGCCAAGATCAAGTCTATTACGGAAATGCCCCCGCCCCACTCCCAGAAGACACTCAAGCGATTCTTAGGAAAAGTATCCTACCTCTGCCGTTTTATTCCCGTGATGGCGGAAATCGCGGCACCGTTCGCGGACCTGTTGAAGGGAAACGCAAAATTTGAGTGGAAAGAAGAGCATCAGCAAGCATTGCAGCGGATTAAAGCGGCTTTGACTTCTCCCCAGACAATGGTGGCACCAGTTGCGGGGAAACCGCTGATTCTCTATTTGACCTCTACCCCGAGATCCATCGGGGCCCTGCTGGTGCAAGAGGTAGATGGGACAGATCGCCCAGTCTACTACATCAGCAGGAAGGTACAGGGAGTGGAGGAAAGGTATACCGCCATCGAGAGACATTGATTAGCCCTCATCTTTACCGCACAGAAGCTCCGGCACTATTTCCTGTCATTTCCCATCCAGATAATCACTAAGTGTGACCCAGTGAGATATCTTCTGTCGCGCCCCGCCCTCACAGGACGGGTCGCTCGCTGGTTGCTAACACTCGCGGAATTTGACATCTCATGCGCAACTCCAAAAGCAATCAAATGTCAAGCCCTAGCGGACCTACTGACTCAGTTCCCAAGCGGACAGTGCGAGCCGCTCGAAGAATGTCACCCGGAGATGGTTTCGAAGCTCTCGCGGCCAGCACAGATGAACAGCACTGGACGCTCAGCTTCGATGGGGCCGCGGGTAGTGGATCAGGAGGCGCGGGAATAGTGTTACAAACTGAAGAGGGAGACAGAGTCCATTTGGCGTACAAATTGAATTTTCCATGCTCCAACAACGAAGCGGAATACGAAGCATTAATCTTGGGTCTGATAGCTGCGAAGGAGAGAGGCGTCAAGCACCTGAAGATAGCGGGAGACTCAAAACTGGTAGTCCTACAAACGGAAGGGATTTACGCGCTGAAAGAACCAACTCTGGCACCGTACCAAACGACGGTACATAAACTGATGAAATTCTTCAAGAGCGTCAATATCGTCCATAAGCCCAGATCAGAGAATCGTTTCCCGGATGCTCTCGCGACGCTGGGGGCAAAGATGGAATTTGAAGAAGAGAGAGCCTGCATTGAGATTGTGAAGATGTTTGAGCCATCCGTGGTGGAAGACTTTTCAGAGCCAACGGAGGATTGGCGCGGGTCTATCAAGATTCAGTTAGTCACCGGCCTAGGGCACCTGTCCACCACAGAGCTTTCATATTTCATAGTTTTACGCGGAGAATTGTATTATCGCGGCGCGCAGGGATGGCTCGCGCGATGTGTTGATTCTAAAGAGGCAGAAGAAGTTTTGGACCGGATTCACAAAGACAATTGCGCGGACAATGAGATAGCCTTGCACAGAAGAATTCAGAGACAGGGCTACTATTGGCCTAGCATGAAGAAGGACGCTGATTGGATCGCGAAGAATTGCACTTGGTGTTCCCTGTACGTGGCCAAACCAGAATGCCTGATGGCAAGCGCTGACAACCAGGAGACAGACTGGAGACAAGTCTACATCGACTACTTACGAGAAGGATCCCTGCCCATCGAGCGAACTGAGTCCGCGAGGGTTGTCCGTGGAGCACGGCGCTTTTTCTTGGAAAAGGGACTCCTGTTCAGAAGGACCCTTGACGGAATGCCTCAAGTATGCGTGAACAAGGAGCAGGCGGAAGAGGTTCTAGCCAAGACTCACGGGACTGAGCACTAGGGGTGGAGGAAGCTTTACGAGCAGATGGTTCATCTGGGGTATTTTTGGCCCACCATGGAGAAGGATTCGAAGCGGCACGTGCAAAGATGCCAAGCCTGCCAGAAATTTAGAAACTTGGTCCACGCTCCTTCTGTGGAGTTGCATTCCATCCGCGCCCCTTATCCCTTCCACACTTGGGCCATGGATCTAGTCAGACCGATTAGGCCAGCATCGCGGAAAAACAGATGGATTTTGGCGGCCACAGATGTTTACACTAAGTGGGTTGAGGCTGTTCCGCTGAAGAAGGCCACGGGAGATGCGGTGGCAGCATTCATCAAGGAAAACATCATTTGCAGGTTCGGCATACCCAAGGTGATCATTTCTGATAACGGGACTCCGTTCATCAATCACCACGTAGGAAGCCTCCTCGATGAATACGCGATCGATCACCGTACCTCTAGCGCATACTACCCGCAGGGAAACGGGCAGGCGGAAGCAACAAACAAGACCCTGATCAGAATATTGAGCAAGCTATTGGACGAGCGCGGGGGTACTTGGGTTGATCATCTTCCGATAGCCATTTGGGCTTATCGCACTTCAAAGAGGAAGTCCACCCGCGCCAGCCCCTTTAGCCTGGTATACGGAGCAGAAACGGTCTTGCCTGCAGAACTGAGTGTCCCCTCCGCACGAATAATCCTAGCAATGGAGAATTCCGCAGAAGGAAGAAAAGCAGATCTGGAAGCCCTCGAAGAGAGAAGGACGACGGCGGCTCTGGCCCACGACAAATACTGGGAATCCGTGGCACGCTACTACAACAAGGGCGTGGTGCCGCGGGTATTCGAAGTCGGGGAGCTAGTTTGGAAGGCCACCACGGCAGTGATGAGGGATATGAAGACGCCAAAATTCACGCCCAGATGGGAAGGACCCTATGAAGTAATCAGTGCTTCCGCTAGCGGGTACTACCACTTGGCGCGCGTCGAAGATGGTTTCAAGACAGGGGCAGTGAATGCCAAATACGTCAAGAAGTTCTACCCGTAAGGGAAGACACTGGGAGCTCGCGAGCCTCTGTCTTGCCCCGCCAGTTCTCTCCCCTTCAGTTCTATTTGTTTCTTTTTTCCCTTCTTGTAATTTTATTTAAAGAACAATGAAGAGTGACATCATACCGCGAATTACACTAAAAAGCTTGTGGCTGTTGGTTTGATCTTCTATTAATGAATGATGGCACTTGTTCCTAATTCATACTGTTGCTTTAACTTTTTACGCTGAAGCGAAGCGATACGGTCACGCGGAGAAAACATTTCCGCGGAACCGTCAGCTCCTTTTTATGATTCATTCCTTCAAACTTAACGATTATCAAAAGAGATGATACTAAGTCGCGGGGGGTCAGAACATGACCCGCGAAATCCATACTTAGTGATTGTCAAAAAGAGATGATGTTAAGTCTTAAGTGGCCAGAACATGGCCCCCGATTCCAAACTTAACGATTATCAAAAAGAGATGATACTAAGTCGCGGGGGGTCAGAACATGGCCTCCAGCAGAGCGGCCTCCGTCTCGGGATAGAGGTCTATGAAGCGTAGCTGCCCCCAAGGGATAAGCACGTCGTGAAGGCTATTGACGTAGATCACCCTAAGCCGGACAGACCGCGGATTGAAGGAGCTGAAGGTCTCCGGGTGAGACCGGGCTATGGCATTTAGCAGCGGGTAGCGTTCCACGGTTACAGGATAGCCCGCGGGGAAGAGGCGGATTGGCTCCGCGGCCTCAGTATCCATGGGGCCCTTCCCCAGATCTAGAACAAGCTAGCTCGGCCTGGGCGGAGACTGCTCCTTGGACTCAACCTCCTCTCTTTGTTCGCCCATGTCCAAGTTCAGGTCAAGCTTGAAGTCTCCAAGAGCTTGGCTTCCCTGTCCCCCCAAAACATCGTCAGTTGGCAAGAAGGGCATATCTTTAAATAAAGATTTCAGATCTGAGTCAGTAATGGAGGTGGGCCCCCTAAGAAGCTCTTCATTTACCTCCAGCTATCGGTCGGAAGGATGGGCGGTCGGCTCAGCGCGTGGAGTCGGCGTACGTCTTGCGGATTGACGAGGAGAATGGGTCTACGAGGTGGAACACGCCGGGGAGTGGGGACTGGCGGCATCCATAGCCGCGTCCTGTCCTGCATTCGATCCAGGGTCTTAGAGGAATGAAGCATTGGAGACACCCGGGGAGCCACCAGCAACCCGGCCTAGAAAGCTCTCCATGGAACGGATACGGGCGCTGGTGGATTGCTGATGCGAGCCAGAAGGAGTGGAGGTTGAGCCTGCCCCAGGTTGGTCAGCGGCAGGACCCCCCGGGGCGGCATGAGGAAGCCCTTTGACGTCATCTTCTTCTCCTTCTCTCAAGAGTTGGGCGGCCGCCGCGTTGATGGGTTCCGCGGCAATCTCTCCTGTCTCTCTCTCTCGTCCCTCCTTCTCTCTCGCTGTTCTCTCTCTCTCGATGTTCTCTCTCTCTCTCTCGCTGTTCTCTCTTTCTCACTGCTCTCTCTCTCCCGTCTCTCTTTCTCATGGATAGCACGGATTTACCCGGGGGTGATCACCCCCCGCGGGTCGAGGTTGCACCGGCCACGGTGGCCCCGGGGAGCGGCGTGGCAGCCGAGGTGGGGCCGGAGACCGTGGGGGTCTCGACCCCGGCGGCATTGGCCGAGGAGGTTTCGGCCTCGGCTGCCGCGGCGGTTGGCAGTGACGGCGGTGACGGTGGTAGCAGGGTGTTGGCCGGGTATGGCCAGGAGACAGAGACTCCGAGTGCAGTGGAGCCTAGGGGTGAGGATGAGGCTACGGGCCGGACAAAGGGTGCAGTCAGTTTGGAGGAGAGGGTTACTAAGACTTACGGTGGTGACGGGCCTGACGGAGCGGAGGTGGTGACAGAGGCTTCCCCTGTGAGAGAGCCCCGGACTGACCTGGGGAAGGGTCCTGTCGTTGAGGAGGAGTTGGTGGAGGAGAGGGAGACACCGGCTCTGTTTGTCGGTAGTGGTGAGGGTGCAGGGTCGTCGCGGCCCATAGGGTTGAGCGACTACCTAGAGGTGGCGTCCCTGGACGACCTGGTTGAGACCTTCCGAGGGGTGCCGGGGCTAGCGGAGGCTTTACTGGAGGCTCAGGAGAGGGAGCTCCAGGCCGAGGTGGAGGCAGGGGCTACTGGAGGGCCTCAGGGAGTAGAGGAGAAGGCTGCCGGAGGTGAGACAGGCCCTCGGAGGAGTGTTGTGGAGGAGGCGACGGTGGCCCTAAAGGGGCGCGGAGCTTACGAGGCGGAGTCCTACGTGCCCTTTCAGCACGTGGTGGTCCCTACTCTTTTGGACGCCTACAGACCAGCGCGGCCCACGTACGACGAGGCTCTGGTCCTGAGGGACCCACAGCAGCACCTTTCTTTGCGCCGAGACGAGGTATGCCTTAAACACTTTGCATTTCAAATTCTAATGTATCGTACTTTCATTTCTTTATCTAAATGTTGTATTCGCTTTGAATAGTATACCTGTTTACTGAATGTTATCAACTTATTGCAACAGGCGATCACCATCTCGTGCTATGGTGGTGCGACCGACGAGCTGACGTTCTGGGAGAGACTCCCTGAGGCTGTGAGGGAGATCGTGAGGCAGGCGGGCTTTGGGGAGTTCGTGAGCGTGTTGACGAGGGCGAGCAACGATCGCCAGGTGGTAAGGGCACTAGCTGAGAAGTGGTGGGACACTACGAACACGTTCCACTTCCTTTTTGGCGAGCTGAGGGTGACGCCGCTGGACTTTGCGGCGATCACTGGTCTGAAGGTCGGGGGCGACCCTATCCCCTACGACGCTGTTACAGGGAGGAATGCGGTGCTTCAGCGAGAGACACTGGGTACGTGCTGAGGGCGGAGAAGGAGGACGCCCAGTACGCTCAGCTGTTGGGGTTTTGGACGGAGGAGCTCCCGACTGACAGGGTGCAGGAGGAGCAGATGGCGCGGTGCTTTCTGTTGTACTTGCTCGGTGCGTCCCTGTTTCCCAACAGGCGCAACCGGGTACACCTTTCGCTCCTACCGGCCTTGAGGGACGTCGGGGAGATAGCCCGTTTCGACTGGGGCGGTGCAGCTTTGGGGGCGTGCTACGCCTTCATGGGGTCTCTTTCCCGAGGTGCGGGGAAGAGCCTCGGAGGTTACTGGAGGGTCTGGGAGGTACATTTCGAACTTCTCTCGCATTTATTTGTCTTTCTATTCACTTATTGCATATCCTGTGCTAATTGTTTTTATTCTACAGCTGTGGACGTACGAGGTACTGGATATGTACCCTCCTGAGACCTCCTGCCCTAGCGACACAGTGCTTCCCCGGGCCCTACGCTGGTCCAAGGAGTTCCGGGGAGTGAAGAAGGGGAAGGGCGACTTGAACGCATACCGCCTCTTCTTAGACGAGCTTCGTCCTGACCGGGTATGATTATATCTCGCATGCTTTCATTTGTTTGACAGTTCTTATTCAAGTCCCATGCTGATGTTATTCATCTTTGATTGCAGATTCGCTGGCGTGTGTGGGACCGCTGCGAGCTTCCTTACTTGGTCCGGAGTAGGGAGGTGACGAAGGGGAGAGTGCTGCTCGAGTCCCCTTACGGCTGGCAGTGGTACCTGGGTGACCGGGTGTCACGTCAGTCGTTGAGGTTGGATGCTTTTAGAGTCCCTGGTCCCCTTCCTGCTCTGGTGCAGAGGACGAGCTTGTACACCAGGGGAGAGGTTGAGCGGTTCGTACGACCGGACCTTGAGCTGGAGCCGCTCTTCCAGGTGGGTGTGGACTACTTTGAGTACCGGGCTTGGTACTTGATGCCGAGTTTTGGGGTACGGGCTGCTGCTCGGGAGGCGACGCTTCGAGCGCTAGGTGGTGCAGGTGGTAGAGGCGGACGAGGGCGGAGAGGAGGGAGAGGCAGAGGACGCGAGGGTAGCGTTGGAGGTCGAGGTGACGGCGCAGGTCCAAGAGGGGCCAGCTTGCCTCGACTCTCCTGGACCGTGGAGCCTGCGTGCTTCTTTTGGAAAGGTGCCTTTTTACCCTCAGTAGATAGGATTTTGGGGCTTGCACGCCTTTTGGTACTTCAACTCATGGATATTTTGGAGATTATATATATAGAGAAGCTTATTTCTGTCATTGTTTTTGTCATTTAACTTCCCTTATTGTCGTTTGTTTAAGAAAGATTGAATAACAGAAACACTAACCAATGCATGCAACTAGTCCTTTGAGCCATAATCTGAAGCGAACTTGAGTTTTATGATGAGCAGTACGTTAGGACAAAGATTTATCGACATTGGAATAGAAATCAAGGAAGATAAATGAATAACTTTGAAAAATTGATTCCTTTGTGCAAGACTTTACGAAACTACCTCTGTCGCGGACTTTCGTTTATCCACAATGACCCTGGATACTTGACACGTGATTATGATACTCAAAAACCGAAAACCGCTTGAAAACATGCCTGAAAAGCAAGAAAACCTTGACTTTGGAGGGTGACATTCTCAGATTTTGACATTAACCACGAAACGGAACTTGGACCAGGTCACCTTTGGCCATTATGACCTGTAGGACCCGAAAGACCAACTTGAAACGGCTTGAAACGGAATCCGACGCCTTGACATAACCCAGGAAATGGGTTTTATTGACTTTTTGGTGTCCTCACGTCGTATTTTGAGAGTTGACTCGAAGTGGGGGTTCCTCGAAGTCCTAAATACCCGTTGAGACGTGTTCTGAGGGTTGGTGATGCTTGCGAGTACCTCGAATTGATTTCAAACCTCTGATGTCAAAGTCTGCAGAAATAAAATGCCGTGCGGGGCTACAAAGCGCCGTGCGTGACTTCCTCTGATCTCACGGCGTATCCGTGCTATGCCGTGGTTTTCTCCTGGTTTTGATATACCGTGCGTTCTCTCGGTATACCGCGCGGCACTATTTTCTTGACATTCTGCCATTTGCTGCTTCCCAAGACAGATTGCACGAAGTTTGAAGTTTGACCTATCCTATAACATTTCTGGACCAATGCATGTCTACTTTGTTCTTTTTAGAGCATGACCAAACTTTTCCCTATGCAAGACTCATGGAAAATCTACACTTTTGGAACCCAAGACTCTTTTGAAAGTTGAAGTTGTCTCTTCTATCCTTCTATAAATTCAGGCCTTAGGTCTCATATTAACCATATTTTTTCTTCCTCAAATCTTCATCTCCTCCCAATGGCTCTTTCTTTCACCGGTTCGCTACGGCCATGGTTGATTTCCATGGAAGGGGTCGATTGGCTCAACTTTCGGGCGCATGGTCTCTACTCTATGAGATACCTTCGTAACATCCGCCTTCGCCCTGAGCTCCTAAAGGCTGCCATAAGTCTTTGGGATCCGGAGGTGCACGTATTCCGCTTTGGTGGACAGGAGCTTTGCCCTACAATCTAGGAGTTTCGCGCCTATCTTGGCGGCTTCGGCTCTGGAGATGTCATTGTCCCTCCCGTGCGCGAGAACATGTCCAAGGTTCTTGCTGCCTCTCTTGGTTTGAATGACGGTGTTGCTCGTTACTTGGTTAGCAATGGTCATCTCAACGTGATGCGCCTCATTGAGATGTTCTCTCCTCTTGGCAACCTAGCGGACGCAACCTACCACACTCGGCGCATGACCGCTCTTTGTATGTGCTTACTTGCCGCTTACTTCTTGGTTCCCTCCACTGGTCATACTAGCTCGGCACTGGTCAGTATTGCAGTGCAGATTGGAGCTCGGAAGGATGTGATTCCAATGGTATTGGCTGAGACACTGATGGGTTTAGACAGGGTTCGTTCTGGAGAGACTGAGACTTTTGGAGGCAGCCCCCTTCTCTTGCAGGTTAGTTTTCGCCTCATCTTCCCTCTTTTCAGCTCTTCCTATTTTCTTTAACGTTGGGCTTGGCTTTCTATGGTTTCTCACTTGTTTTCTCTCTTTGACAGATTTGGCTGTGTGACAAGGTGAACATACTGACTCTCCCTCCTGGCAACTTGGCGTATGGGGCTAGGTTACTTTCCTCTCGGTACTTTGAATTTGCGGACAGGCGAGTTTCCGAGTGGGTCAACTTCTTCAAGCATCAACGGGCTGAGACTATTTCCTGGAAAAACTCTTGGCTTGATCTTCTGCCCATGACTGTGCATTATATGGGTTCCCAGTGGGTGGTTCTTCCCGGGCTGGAGGCTTTTACCTTCTATATCCCCTATCGGATTCAGCGTCAGCTTGGTTTGAGACAAGAGGTTCCTGCAGAGATTCTGGTGGATGTAGTTCTGCCTTTCTTCCGCCATTCGGTTCTTTGTAACTATCAGCGATTCTGGAGGTCTCGCGAGGTGACCGATGCTCATCCTTACCCGTCTATTGCAGTGCGTGGGAGTTACAGGAAATGGCTCAAGAGGGACATTGCTGCGAGAGCGGGTGCTCAAGGAAACTGACTCGATCTTACTACCCTGATCATCGAATAAATCATGGACCTCCTTTTTATTGTATTGCGCTTTTATTTTTGAAGATCATGCTCAGCCTTATGTAATAGAAGCAGTTATCTTAATAAAGTGAGTTATAGAGGGTCTCCCCCTCTCTGATTCTGCCTTTCCGGATTCTATCAACCTGGAATTTTGTTTTGATTGATCGTGACCGAGTCTCATAGTGAGACTGCCTACGTATCCTTTTTGATGAAGGAATCAGGTCATGACGTAGTTCAAGGATAGGGTTCGCTCTGGTTTTGGCACTCTCCTTTTGCGCTCTAATTTTTGCCTAGTACCGCCCTTTCGGGTTTTCGGCCTAGCGAGCTCGTTCATTGTATGCCTTAACTTTTGCCTAAGATGCCCTTGCGGGTTTTCATCCTAGCAGGCCTTTTGCTCTAATTTTTGCCTGGAACTGACTGCCCTTGCAGTTTTCAGCCCAGCGAGCTTCTCTCAGGGGTAGTAGCGCTTGAGTTGATCCAGGTTGACTAGAGTTGAGAATTTGTTTCCGTCCAGATCGATGAGTTGCGTAGCTTCTCCGGATAGGATAGTCTTGATGATATACGGCCCAGACCATTTTGGTCGGAACTTTCCTTGTGGATCATAGATTGGTGCTCGTATCTCCTTCAGAATCATGTCGCCTTCTGCCAGGTCCCTCACTACAAGAAAATTGAAAATATGTGACGAAATGGTGGTGACGAAAGTAGTTTTTGTCTCCAAATATACCTAATTTGTGAGGAAAATATATTTTCGTCACCAATTAAGAGGGCAAAAAAATTTAAGGTGAGGAAATTTTATTTTGTCACCAAAAACAGTTAATCAGTGACGAAAAAATAAATTTTGTCAGCAAAAGAGTGGACAAAAAATTATAAGGTGACGAAAAAATAAATTTCGTCACCAATCCGTTTCCTCCACATATACTTGTAACCATTTCGTGACGAAATAATTCCTCACAAAAGGAAATGCTATGGGTGACAAATTCTTTTTGTCTTCCATTTTAAAGGGGATTTAAAAAAAAAAAAAAAAACCAGAGGCGGAAATTTTTGGCGGGTTTCAGGGGCGGGGAAAATTTTGGCGTTCATCCCAAAGTTCCCCCTTCATGCATCAGACCACTCCATCTCTCTCAGACCACTCCATCTCTCTCAGACTGCTCCCCAGCCTCCATCTCTGCAACTTCGACTCTCTCTCTCTCTCAAGGTATGGTGTTCTGTCTTCTCTCTCTCTCTTCTCCTCTATGGGTCCCCTTCATCAATTTCATCCCAATTTCTTAACTGCATTCCTTTTTTCTTGCAGCGGCATCATCAATCATCAGTTTCCCGACTCAGGTGAGCGCTCTCTCTCTCTCTCTCTCTCTCTCTCTCTCTTCGTATCTCTCTATTCCCTTTGATTTTTCTTGATTAGGTTACAAATTTTTCTTTGGAATAGCAAAGCATGACAGAAATTGAGTGTCTAAAATAGGTAGAATACAGTCATTTGCTTTTGGGTTTCGGGGGACATTGTCCAAGCCAGGTGAAGTGATGAAGAGAGGTTTCTGCATATGCGTAGTAATTGTGGAGTGAAGAAGCCCGTTCTATTGGGTGACCCATTGAACTCTAGATCTGTAATCCCATAGATCTGTTAAATCTTTTATAACTATTGGACTCCCCCTCTACCCATAAGCCTCCCTCGGTTTCTTCGTAAACTCATTGTAACCCATTCTACGTTTTCTATATAGATTTCCCATACGTGATTAGTTTATTCATAATGTGAATTTTTTGATTATTTTATCTAATTTGTTCCTTTGGTGTGCTGATACAGTGAGATTGTTTAGTATTTCTCTGATACTTGTACCCTTATAACTTATGCCCTAGTTTTTTAATGGAGCTAACTTTTTTAATCAGTAAAAAATGATTGTAGTAAATAGAGGAGGGATAAGGGTGGGGCTATGGTTGCTTGGGGCCTGTTTTGGGACTGGTTTTAGTGATTTTTTAGGGTTGTATTCGGAGCTTATTTTAGGCTGGTTTTAGGATTTTTTTGTAGGGCTTTTTTAAGGGTAGATGGGGGTTGCTTGGGGTCAGATTTGGGGCTGATTTTGGTTCTGATTGTAGGCTACTTTAGGGATCTTTTAAGACTGTTTTAGGGGCAGAATTGATTGTAGGCTACTGGTTTTGGTGCTGATGTTAGGAATGGATGCAAGTTATGTGTTCTCTCTAATACCTCTTTCCATCTCCCAATCGTGGGAGAGCTAAGAGGCCGGATATTGTGTCATTTTCCATCATTTTGATCCTGTGATGATCCCCTATACGCGTCTTCTGCTGTTGCTGTCAAAACTTAGCTGCTATGTTCTTAGTGTGAGAGGTGTGGTGCTGATTTGTAGTCCTTGTTTGGACTATAATGCTGGTGATATCTAATTCAGTTTGCTAGCTTTAAAGATCAACATTGATGTCATGCATTATTGGCAAGGTTTCATACGGAATTGGTCAAGTGTTGCCAAGAATTAGGCCAACTTGGTGCTGATTTATGCCTTGTAGTGGTGTATTGTACACTTATGTGCAGGAAGATTGGTTTGTGGTGGCTATGGGCATATTCAATTTTCCCATTGGATGTAATGTTCTTTTCTTTGTGAGACTGCTATTCTCTGTTTTATTCATGGAGTTCTCTCCATGGTTTGTCTGTCTTTATATTGTATTGTTTTCTGGCAAGGTTCTATGGTTACAGTTGGATTGTGTGTCTTCTTTGCGTTGTATCTATGCTGTAGCTTACTAGCTTTGGTAGTGCTGCCTTCTGTTTTTTCTTTGTTTTATTGATGAAGTTCTCTCCCTTAGGGAGGGGATTGAATCTTTCGAAACGAGTCTAAGAATTGAATGCCCAGTTTCATGGTTAAGATGAAAGCCCTGTAGAAGGATACTTCTGTATCCGAAGCCCACACATATTTCTTATGGTTCCCATACTATCCAATTACATCTTAAGGCCTTCGTCCTTCCAGAGGAATTTGTCTTGTAAAGAGAAAATTCTACATAACAGTCCTTAGCTGTCACTATGAATAATGACATATGAACTTTTCATTCCCAAAGACAATGGGTTTATTGTTGGAGAAGTTTCTTTACAACAAGTACTTCCCAATCAAGGTCCTCCCAAAATCTCCCTAAGTTTCCTCACCCAGTTTTCAATTCAAAATTCTCATGGAACACTTGGGTTCCGCACAATATCTCTCCTGGACCCTCCAGACAATTGAGAAAATATTAGCATCAGCAGTTGAAATCCAAGTTGTTGCATCCGAAATTTTTTGATAGCGAATTACTTCCATTTTAGTAGAAGAGCTGCATTTTTAGTCACTATGGATCCCACTCCACATTTGCAGAAATTACTTTTACTTTATGAATTTTTTAAGTTGCTGGATTTGTTTTGCACATAGAGATCTTAGTACTCTCTTTTCTGACTTAGTGTTTGTCTGTGCGTGTTCCCATTTCAGATTTTCAAACCAGGGCACTAACTGGTTTGATCCATTACCAAAGCCACCTTAGATAGTGGAACCTCTATGGTTGGTCTTATATGTCTATATGTCGATAGATACAACCATAACAGCATAAAAGCTGACTCTTTATTTAGACTTTCTGTAAAGTCTCTCTCTTTCCTTAGAATCAGTCTGCAGATTATTGATATCAGTGCTGTATTATATGGATTTGATACTATCGTAAGTTGTGGTGTGGTGGTTTAATGGCATTGAAGTCAAGAGTTTGGTGGTCTCCTTCGGTACTGTTTAACTATAGTCTGCTATCTCATTTGGCACCTCTGACTGGTCCTTCGAGTGTCCATAGAGCGTCATGAAAGTTTCCTGGCGTATTTAGAGCATTTTTTTGAATGGGCAGTGGTTAACAGATCCTTTGCGTAGCATGTTTGATTGAATACTATTACTATTTGGATAATATATTGGTCTTTTAAGTTATGGAAGGCTCTCTAATTTTAACTAGCGTTGTGTTTTACTTCTTGAAGAAAACTTTCATGCAAAACACATGTAGAAACATATTTTTATCATTTCCTCCAGCGTGCCATTTCCTACAGTTTTGGACAATCGCTTTGTCAGCATATCAACATTGTATCTTTGCTACTTCGGTGTCAGAAATGTAAGGGTCTCTTGCAGCTCTTGCCTAGAGTCAGTTGTGTCGTCGGGTGGGGGTGCACAAGCTGCACAACACAGACAGACCCTTCCTTTCTGTTTCCCAGGCCACAAAACCACTGGGATCCTGTGCTGCAAACCAGAGCCATCACCACCCAAACCCCACATCTATGCTTAGGAATTTTTTTGCCATCGGTGCAACATATTTTGATTAACAGCTGAGATGGGGCAATTTTTGTCAGTATAAGTTTTGAGTATTTAAAATGTGCTGAATACGCGTTTGTCATAACACTTCCGCATAACATAGTCAGAAATCAGGGGACGTGTGCAGAGAGTGAATACCTGGGACCTGTGCTGAGCAGAAATGAACTTACTGTTGGTTGACTATTTGTTGTGAAGGTTCCTTGTTTTCTAGATGGAGTTTTGATGACAATGATTGTATTTTGGCTATTAATGACATTCTTTTTTGAATAGGGAACACAAAAAACTGTTGCATGTTCCAAATGGACAAAACATAACCAGTGTGCAACGAAAAGTCTTTCCCAAGTGGTTCAAAGAGAAGGTAAGATACTTGAAATTCTTTTAGAGATGCTAGTCATTAGTATTAAACGAACCATAACTTAAATTTAGCTAGCATAACTAACTTTTTCATGGTTATATATACTACTTTAGGTAAATCAGTTGAGGGCTAACAAGTCAATAGAGGCGACCAATGAACTATGGTCATTAACAAATGGTCCCAATTTGCTAGTGAAGGAGCACTACGGTTGCATAACTAATGGGTTAAGGTTCCGTACGAGAGAAGTAGATGACCGCCGTAGGAGTCAAAATAGTGGCGTGCTTGCTCATGGAGACCACGAGGGGAAGATGCACAAGTATTATGGTCACTTGATCAAAGTTTGGGAATTCGAGTACATGTGTGAGAATACAGTCCTTTTGTTTCAATGTGAGTGGTACAACACCGGCAACACAGGTCGAAATGGCACTATACGAACTGATAAATACTGCACAAGTATTAATGTCAAGAGTCGGTGGTGTCAATCTGACCCATTCATCTTGCCTAGCCAAGCAAAGCAAGTTTTCTACCTAAATGATACAAAATGGGGTGAACCTTGGCAAGTTGTGCAGTTGGTCAAGCAAAGGGGTGTGTTTGATTTACCAGAGGTGGGAGATGGTGAACCACTGGATTCTCTAGAATGTATCGATGCCTTCCAACAAGAAAGTATGACCTCAGGAGTGCCAATTGACATTGAAGGTAATATTCGGTTCCGTAGGGAAGACGCTGAAGTTGAGGTTATTGCTGGAGTTGGGCCATTACATGAAACAACAGAAAACCTAACAGATGACGAAGTTGATGAAGAGCACGAAATAATAGGAGAGGATATAAATGACGAAGCTGGTGAAGACGATGAAATATCCGATGCTGATATGGATGCTGATATGGATTATGATGCGTAGTTTTCTTTTTTGGGTAGATATATGTACTTCTTCTCAGCATTGTATGTGGATCCTTATATATATTTTACATGTGCTTAGTTTTTGAAGTTATGGGTTTTCATTAGATATTTTGTTTTACACTGCTCTTAATCTGCATTACTTTTAAACTGTGTTGTTTATTTATAGTTCATCGTCACGCAGAAATGTCTAGAGGAGAAAAAGTGCCTACCAAAAAAAACAAGGAAAAGTAATGCTCCAACCTAATTTTCTAGCAACTCATTACAAAACACATTATGAGAGGATAAGAGATGAGCAAGTAAAGAGGAACAATGAGGTATTGGAATCTCTTGGGGTTATGAAAATTGCAACATCTATGATGGGATCGGCTCGGCACCAGTGTGCAAATGATAATGGGAAGCGTGGTAGGGCTGATCAGGTGGACGACCCTGACTATATGCTATCAAATGATGAGAATGGTCATGGCTATAATAGTGAGTCTGATGACTCTTTCGAGCATGAGGTAATAATGTATCTTCTTCTTTTTTTAATCTTTTCTTCTCGTACTTTTTCTATTGTCTTCTCGTATGAATGAAGTGCAATGCAATATGTATTAATGCTGGTGCATTTTGTATTCTATTATTATAGGACATGGAGATACCACCAGGTGGTCTACCAGCACAATCGCATACAGAGCCACAATGTGGTGCAACTCTGATCTCTGAGAGGGTCACCCGATCAACACCTCATCCTAGCATGGAAAGCCAGGCCTCACTGCCTCCCATTGCTCAGCCACAAAATGAGGTGCTGCCTCCCATTGCTCAGCCACAAAATGAGGTGCTACCTGAGAACAATGGTGGTGAGTAATGTAATATATGGTTTACTTTTACAGTTACATTATCTTGTTTTATGTAGTCTAAGTAAAATTATGACTGGTGCACTTTTTGTGGAAAAAAGAACAATTGACTGATAACCTTACGAAAAAGAAGAAGTAATGTGATAGCTGGCTGTGTACCAAGGGTTTCATTCTTTGATTGTTTCTATGCATGGCTGTGATAGCTGTATCATACTTACCCTCATATCACTTGATCATACCTGAGGGGTTTTTGGTTTTCATTGGTGGGCATTTGTAATGTGATGACCCCAAAGGTTTGTGCTCAAGACACTTGTGCACCTGCTATTACTTTAACTTCTTGTCAATTCCATTGTTAACATATATGTGCTTGTGTGCTATTGGAAAGTGATATTGGAAAGTGCATGTGCTTGTGTCCCAAGTATATGATACTTGAATGTGCTGGATTTTTCTGCTAATACTGTGTATATTAGCTGTTTTGGTAGCTGTTATTGTAATTGGTCTCATTGAGCATATTCAGATCCGCTAGTCTTTGCTTGGCTGCTTTGAATGACTCTAGCAGCACATTAGATAGCTCAGCCTTAGCTTCCAGAACCCTTTTACTGATGTTAGAGTAGTACTTCAGATTCAACTGTTTCAAAACACTCTTTAATTGTCTGAGCTTGGAGGAGAGAACAAACATAGGCCTCCCTTCCAAAGGGTCACACCAAGAATTATTCAGAATCTGACCAAACTCAGGATGTGATGCAGCGCAGCCTCCTTTTACGAAATTAGTTGCAAGAAGAGATCACGAACTTGCTTATGTTAAAGATTCTCTCTTTGAAACACAAACACAATAGAGATAAACTCTCAATTTTTCATTAATTCAATATCAAAAGCTCCTTTCCCTAAGGCTTACAATGAAATATAAATAGGGCGATAGAACCCTAACAACTTAGGAAACAAAGGAAACAATTAGGGCTGAAAATCAAATACTAGAAAGAAATCTAAGGTTGCCAAAACAAGCGGCAACTAAAACAGAATTTCCTATCAAAAGTTATTAGCAATCTAAATAAAAATGATTTAGTTAATATTCACTAAATCTCCTCTCAAAAGGAAACAGGACATTAGTGAATATTAACTATTCTAGAATTAGTGAATATTAACTATTCTTTAGTGAATATTAACTATTCTGATGTCAAAAGGAAACAGGACATTAGTGAATATTAACTATTCTAGAATTAGTGAATATTAACTATTCTGATGCTTACTGCTGTTGCTGTTGTTGTTTGCTGCTCAAATAGCAATAGTTAGTTATCTGTTGCTGCTGATGTTCCATCCATTTGCAAATGGACTGTTCGAACTGGTACCAGCTATCAGTTACTACCATTTACTACCATCTCTTTTGTAAATGCTTAAAAGGACTAGGATACAAACAGTTTCCTACAGCTGCTGCTGCTCTGTTTTGTGAAGCCTACTGTTGCTGCTGTTCTGTCAGACAAGTAGCAGTGCTACTGCTGTTCTGTTATCCTATTTTGTTACTGTCACTATGGCGTTGTTTTCCTTCCCTCTTACTAGATGGATTGGAAACATCGCATATCATTTAGCCCATGTAGCCATTTGGTGTAAACAATTTTATTTACTCTTGTTTTGTTTTCTTTGTGACAGAAATCAATAGACCTACCCGTGGACTTACGCGAGGCATTCAAGCTCAGGGACTCATTGACAAACAAGGAAAGCTTCCAGTTCCCATTCCACAACTATTCCGTGCGCCGGTAGGAAAGCATGCTGCTCAGTTGACCTCAAGGATTGGTGTCGAGGTTCGCACACATGTGATAGACGTTGGCGTCCCTAGGTGGAAGGCATTAGATGAGAGTGTTAAAGGGCCTATACTTCAGCGCATAATGGTAAACTCTCAAGCTGTTGTATCTGATAGGTAGTGTGGCGGTGATAGTGCTTCCCTTTCCGACTATTCGAGGCCTTTTGTTCATCACCTGAGCCACTACTGTTACCTCCATAACTAAAGTCCATTACTTTTATTCACCTGGAGAAGAAGGGTTGTTTCTCCCTTCTACAGACACTCAAGTATCACACAACACATGAAACAAAAATGTATTTAACCTGATTTCTCATCTCTGTTTAGAGCAATTGATAGATATGTCCACTGTGTCCATAAAAGGACAAAGCACATTTACATCCAGGAAACAACTAACCATATCAGGAGATTATTTTCCTTCCCCGTTTCTCGGTATAAGCTGGATTACGATTTGATTCCCCTACTTCTTTCTCATATATTGTTTTATTTTTGTTGCATTTGGTTCACATTTCACACTATCAGAAGTAAGAACCTAAAGAAACTTGTCGCTGTATAAATGAAGGCTTGTACACGATTTTTTTACAATAGCACAAACTTGCCGTTGTCAACCTAGAGCAGTTCTTAGTTTACAAATAAGGTATTAATTCTGTAACTTAGGATCAAGTCATTACTAAAATTATCAAATATTGCATGATAAGTTTGACTTGCAAGGAGATCCAATCGATGTTGAAAAGGCAGTGGCAACACAATGTGGACGGAGGTTGAGCAGTCACAACTTCGTTTTGCACAAAAAGTACAAGAAACTTAAAGAAACGAGGGGGGAAGAGTATGCTAGAAACAACCCACCAGTTGGTGTCAATCCAGAGCAGTGGACAAGCTTAGTCACTAAGAAGTGGACTATTCCAAAATGGCTGGTAATCTCGTTCACCAGAGAAATAGTCATGGTTCTTGTTATAGCATCCTAATCTTGGATTTTATTGACAAACCACATCCTAAACTTGAAACCCTTATAGTTTTCTCTGTTGGTTTGTGGTCTTGTAGGAGCGATCAGGAAAAAATGCCTCAAACAGGTTTGATTTTCTTCCCTTTTCTAATGCTGCTTTTGCTGCTGCCTTTTTGCCTTCATTTCTGCCCTTGTGCCCATGGCACTTACTAAGTAACATCACCAACAGCATTATGGCTGTTTATGGATTACAACTGTAGGATTAGGCCTTCATCATGGCTTTCATCCATGTATGCTCACAACTATAGGATTATCAGCTTTTTGGTCTCTAATATTGACTACCAAGCTGTAATATTGTGAACTGCTGCTGCTTCTTTTGACGAAAAACCTACCATTTGGTCTCATGGACTGTTATTGCTGTTAAATTCCTAGATTAATCAGTCTTTAGACATTCAATATGGCTTTGCTACTCTGCTGATCTACTTGGGGGAATTCCAGTCATGTTTCCTCTCTAATTCAACTCCAAACTGAGGATAGGTTTACTGATTCAAGTCCAAACAAAGTACTTATCAAAAAAACATAATGCTAGGGATTTGAACTGCATTCATAATGCTAGGAAACACTTCATTCATTCATATAGAACAACATTACAGATAGCTACTAGGCATTTGGACTGGATGTGCCATTTTCAGTACATAGGTGCTTCTCATGGCAATGCTAGGAATTTGCCATTTCGAACCAGATTACAATACTTATAAAACAAGGCTATACAAATGACAAGCAAAGACAATACAAGTAGCTGCTGGTGCCATTCTTTTCGACGAGATAGTGTTGAGAGATTCACCAACTCCTCACTTCTCTTGATTGCTTCTTGGTTCTGTGTGGACAATTGTTGCACCTCTCCACTTAGCTTTTGTACAAGGTTCATCAATGAGTCAATTTCCTCATTTTCTACTATATACCTCTTCAATTCTGCATTTTCCTCTTCAAAAAATAAAAAACAGGACTTGGTCTAAGACAAAACATAGATGTGGATCAAAGTCACTCCCAGTTAGGGTTGTCGCTGTGGTGAGTTTTCCATTATATTGGCCTTCACTTTTTTTACAATATGAACATGCTTTATTAACTCATTTGATGAGAATAATATATCAGATGCACGATAATGGAGGTGTTGTGCCCGCGGTAACAGGGATGTACAAGGATACCCACTTCAATAAGGACACACAACAATGGATCTCTTCAGAATCCGAAGTTCTCTATGTACGTGTATCAAGTACTTTTGTGGTGTACTATTGTCTTCTAAATTATTAGAACTTGTCTCTACTAAATTGTCAGAACTTAAATTTGGCATTTACTTTAAAATGACAGGATAAGATGGTACAAATAGAGATTGAACATAATGCGCAGGAAGGTGCAATCCCGATTACGCAAGAGGAGCTCTCTGTTAAAGGACTCAAGGCAAAGTCAGGCTATGTGAAGGGACTTGGCATTAGGCCTTCCTCCTCTATTAGGACTGTGAACAGGGAGTATGTAACACACCTCGAGGGAAAGGTGCAAGAGCAAGCTGAAAAAATTCAGGAGCAAGCGGAAGGAATTGAAGCAGCAAACAATAAGATAGAGGAACAGGGGAAGACTTTGGCTAGTGTTATGGCATTTCTTAAACAACAAGGATTCACCGGTTAACAACTTGCTGGTTAGTACATCATGCTTTCCCTATTTATATATATATATATATTTTTTTTTTTTTTGGGTAAGTTAAGTTTTATAGCCAAAACCACTTACAAAGGCACATGGGCACTGCATATTTGTGAGACTCCATGACAATCCCCCATTTATGAAGCCTATCTAGAGTGGATAACCTACCTAATACAGCCAACCATTGAATGATAGACCATCTAGGCACTGCATATTTGAACCATACCACTTTGGCCCATCTAACTTGAGGAGCCTGTCTCCTAATAGAAGACCAAGCAGATTTGATACAGAACTACCCTGTAGCAGTCAGGTTCCACCTTATGCAGTCCACCTTCATCATCATAGAGTCCTCTAAAGCACTTTGCTACTATTTCCTAAGTCCATTTTAGCATACCACCAAGTTAAAAATGGAATTTTATGAAACACAGGAGAAAGAGGATATATCCTCTTAACCAAGAACTTATTACTGCAGAGGATATTGCTATTTATTTATTTAAAGTTTCTGCTATTCAGTAGTCTTCTATTCGAGGAAAACCAGTTTACGGTGTTGTACCGAGTAGTTTTCGCTTGTTATGAAGTTGCACAGTATGTAATTAGAACTCTTCTCTTATAATTGGGTTTATGATTTCCCTCTTGTTCGCTGATCCTTTGTGGTGTTTTGGCTCCACTAAACAAGAGTTTACAGACTTATCTGATCTCTTCCTTCTGAAGGAAAATGTTCGTCTTCTTTCATCCATTCTTCTTCTTTGATAGTTTCTTTGTACTTGCTTCCTAATGCAGTCTTTGTCTCTCTGAATGGGTTGTAGATTTTTGATTGTATTGGAAGGTAATGGACCTTAATGAAGCAATTCTCACTGAATGGATATAAGACTACCCTTCAAATTTGGGGCATTTGCTGTCTATTTTGGTGGTATTTCAGACATAATACAGTGTAGATACATTGGGAGAGCCATAAAGAAGTATAACGATAACATAAGCTATGAACATGGAATTTGGTATTGTTTTTCTTTCTAACAGTTACCAACACAAACAGGAAACATGTGGGAGAGATTGATTATCACCATAGTGCATTCTAGGTAGGAAAAAGCTAAACAGGAAACATGTGGTAGTGATAACCACTACTCTGTACCAATGTAACTTGTTAGAATCCACCAATGCCGAATAATGGTAGTGAAGTAGGATTAATTATCTGAAAGGGATACCTAGGTTTTGATGATGCAGTAACAAGTGCTTGGTTAAGAAGATATATCCTCTTTGGTAGATAATGGAGCAGAAAACTTTACAGTCATTTATTCAAGCGCACATTCCTACCTTGTGTGATGTTTGGTCTGCATTCCTTTATTTCTATTCCTGGTTTTATATTGTTGGGGGGCTGCTGCTCTGTTTGTTGTCTTTCGGCTGTTGTATCTAGTGGTGTGATTGTGATTTTTGGCTGCTCATGTTTGTTGTTGCTGCTCTTATAGATTGAGTAATACCATTCCTAGATAGTATTTGTTGCCAAATTGAGGAAGAAAAATGGCAGTCAAAAAATAGATGAGCGTGAGACTCCATGCCAGACGAACATAGGACACATTGAGGAGACACCACCATACCCCAACTCACCAACCTATCTCGAGAAGGCAATCTCTCCAAAACAGTCAGCCACTCAATAAAGCTCCACCTAGGAACTCCATAACCAAACCACACAATAGCATGCCAAGGTTGAATGGGATTTCGGTGCCTACACGCCTCCCAAGCAGATTTGGCAAAATATTTACCATCTGCAGTCAGAGTCCATATAACCGTGTCCTTAGCAGATGGAGATGGCAGAAACCCATCAGGAGTTTCCCTCATAATTTCCATAATAGCCCTGTTACGTTGCCTAGGCCACTTCCAAGCACCCTCATCAATGATAGAAGAGACCTTGGCCTGTAATGCTCTTCCCCTATGAGCCACCACAGTCTCTCCAAATCTCTTGTATAAAGCCCCAATAGGATGCCAATAATCTGTCCATAAGAAAGTGTATGTGCCATTACTAATGACATACCTAATCCACTCTTGACAAGTATCCCTCAGCTTCAGCAATTTCCTAATCACCCAAGAAGCCTCACAAGGAATCTGAACCCCCCACAAACTTTGACCTCTCAAGATATAAACATGAACCCATTTAACCCATAACGTATCAGCTTTTTGACTGATGGCCCATAGATGCTTCATGTTGACAGCTTTGTTCCACTCTTTAATGGATCTAAAACCCAAGCCTCCCTCATTCTTTGGGACACAAAGGTTGGCCCAGCTAACCTTAGCACTAGTGTGCTTTAAATCTGCTCCATACCATAAGAAAGCACAAAGCACACTCTCAATCTCCTTGATAATTTTCTGAGGCAAAATAAAGGTAGCGCTCCAGTAACTCTGGATATTAAAGAGAACTGATTGAACTAGTTGGGCCCTTCCTCCATATGAAAGAAATTTCTGGGTCCAACTACGAATTTTTGCCAAAATCCGCTCTTTCAAGATAGCACAGTCAGATGAAGTTAATCTAGAACTTATTAAGGGAACCCCCAAATACTGCACTGGAAGTTGTCCCATAGGAATGCCCAATAATTGAGACAGCTCTTGCTGTGTTGTACTAGGGGCACCAGCAAAATAGATTGCACTCTTGAGCAAGTTGGGCTGCATTCTAGAAAACCCATGAAAATCCTTCAAAGTCATTAAAATAATATGCAAGGATTTCTCATGAGCACTACTCAAGATGAAAAGATCATCTGCAAACACAACATGTGAAATTGCTTGAGCCTGGCATTTTGGATGGTACTTGAACTCCCCAGCTTCTATATTCCATTGTAGCAAAGAAGAAAAAGCTTCCATAACTAAGAGGACACGACACACCTTTAGTGGACACAACACACACAATTCACACCAACACACACCTTTAGTGGACACAACACACCCAACACATAACCAAAATACTTTGTGTGTGCAAATTGAATACGCATAAGGTGTACTGTGCAGATTGTTAAGTTTCCATACTGTTTTGTGTTCTATTAACATCATAATCAAAATACTTTATCCTACTTTTTATGTGCAGATTGAATACGCATAAGGTCGGTAGCGGGGAAGATGGTATATATACGCTCTTCTATGAAGACTTTTTGTTTGGATATATGAAGACTCCTTTTTGGGATGAAGGTCCGAGTCTTCTTTTTTGGATATATGCTTCTATGAAGACTCCTTTTTGGGATGAAGGTCCGAGTCTTCTTTTCTGGATATAATATGAAGACTCCTTTTTTGGATGAAGTTCCGAGTCTTCTTTTTTCATTTTAATGATGCTACCGAACTATGATGAACATATATGGTATAGTCTACCTTTCATGTTTTTGTCATGGGAATATTGATGCTTTAGATCCTATGGTTGAATGGACATTAATTTGGTGTAGAATACATAGTTCTTGTGGTTAATGGATGTCTAGTTTGGCACATGATTATAATGGGTTATGAAGATGTATTGGCTATTATGGTGTAACTTATAGTTCATTTGTTTGGCTAAGTATTGAATTCCAAATGAATAGGATGATATTGTCTTGTAAGAAGAGTGTTAGTGACAATTTATTTTGTCACTTTTACTTCCTATACACATATTTAAGGTGACAATTTTTTTTTATCACCAAAGATGTTTCTCTCACCAACTTTTCAATGACTATATCTTTTGTCACTATTTGGCTTTAATTTGAAATTTTAGGTGACAAAATATTTTGTCACAATTATTATTTTTAATTAATTTCTTTGGTGATGAAACTTTTTTTGTCACCTATGTATTTATATTGTTTAATTACCTGCCATAATTAGTGACGAAATTGAAAATGGGTGACAAATAATTATTAGAATGGTGACGAAATATTTTGTCATCAAAAAGAATAATAGGTGACAAAAAAATTTCGTCACCAAGTGATTTTTCCGTGACGAAATTTTTCGTCATCAAAAGACACCATAGGTGACGAAAAACAAATTTCGTCACGAGGTAGGAATCCTCGACAACCTTTAGTCGACAAATTTTTTTTCGTCACGAATACTATTTGTGACGAAAAACATGCAATTTATGACAATTTTCAATTGTCACCTAATGCAAATTTTCTTGTAGTGCCTGGGCTTCACTTTTTTATTGAATGCACGCGCAATTCTCCTTTGATATCCTTGAATGTGGTAAAGTGCCCTTAAACGACGTTCATCGAATAACATAAGTTCTTCAAACCAGTTGCTCAGCCAATCTGCCTCTTGTACATTGCATTCGATCATAGTCCGGAGGGATGGAACCTCTAATTCTATGGGGAGTACGGCCTCCATGCCATAAACCAAAGAGTACGGAGTTGCCCCTGTTGTGTACGCACAGACGTGCGGTATCCCCACAATGCCAAAGGTAGTCGTTCGTGCCAATCCCTTGTAGATTGAATGGTCTTTTCCAGGATGGTTTTGATTGTTTTGTTGGCTGCCTCCACGGCCCCATTGGTCTGCGGTCGGTAGGTTGTTGACTTGTGTATTTGGATCTGGAACTCTTCCAAGACTTCCCTTGCTCGGCCTTTGAAATGAACCCCATTATCGGATACGAATGCCTGTGGGACCCCATACCGATAAATGAAGTTTTGCTTGATAAAGTGCGCGACTTGAACTGCCGTCAGGGTTGCATACGAGGCTGCTTCTACCCATTTCGTGAAGTAATCAATAGCCACCAGGATGAACTTATGGCCATTAGAGGTTGCCGGCACAATCCTTCCGATGACATCAATACCCCATGTTAAGAAAGGCCACGGCGAGGTTGTTTGCTGCAACTCATGTGGTGGAACATGTGTGAGGTTAGTGTGAATTTGGCACTTATGGCAACGTCGTACGTATTCCACACATTCCGTCTCCATGGTGGACCAGAAGTAGCCTTGTCTCAAAACCTTTTTGGCAAGCATTATGCCGTTCATGTGAGGACCGCATACTCCTTCGTGGATTTCCTCCATCACCCTTTTTGCCTCCTCACCATGAATACACAATTTGTGGGTTCCACAGTGAGACCTTCGGTATAGATTTCCTCCACAAATGATGTACTGAGCTACCATTCTTCGAAGGGCGATCCTGTCTTTCTTGCTTGCTTCAGAGGGGTACTCTCCTCTTTCCACGAATCTCCAGAGATCGTAGAACCAAGGGTGACCGTCCTCGGGCTCGTTGATGGCCATGACATGTTGGTATACTGGGGTGTCCCTTTGCTCGATCATAATCGGCCTTAGCTTCACACCGACAGGGATTTCGACCATAGAGGCTAATGTTGCCAAGGCATCAGCGAATTGATTCCTGAGTCTCGGGACATGAGTGAAAGTTACTTTGTTAAAATGGGGAATGAGATCTTCGAGATTTTGATGGTACGGCTTTAACTTCTCTTCCTTGACCTTCCAATCACCGTTTGCTTGAGAAACGACCAAGTTTGAATCTCCCACAACTTCCAACTTTTCTATACCGATTTCAATGGCTGCTTCCATACCAACAATGCAAGCTTCGTATTCCGCTTGATTGTTGGTGACTTCGAAGTTAAGCTTAAATGCAAGCGGGATATGCGACCCATCCGGTGAAATCAATAGCATGCCAATTCTGAATCCTTTCTGATTGGCTGCTCCATCGAAATACAACCGCCACACATCCTCGACTATGGTCAATATGCCTTCATCTGGGAACTTAATTCGGCATCTTCCTTTCCTTCGACTGGGCAGTCGGCCAAAAATTTAGCGACAGCTCTTCCTTTTACTGACTTTCTGCTGACATATTTCAATTCAAATTCTGCCAGCATCAATAGCCACCGTGCCATTCTTCCTGTGAGTGCTGGCTTTTCGAATAAGTACTTCAGAGGATCCATTCGGGATATCAATCTTACCGAATAGGCCAGCATGTAATGTCTTAACTTTCTGGAAGCCCAAACAAGTGCCCAACACGTCTTTTCTAATGGAGTATAACGTTCTTCAGACCCAACCATCTTTTTGCTGAGGTAATAGACAGCCCTTTCAACCCCATCGTCTCCTTCCTGTGCCAGCATGCACCCCATGGAAGACGGAGTGACTGACAAGTATAGGATCAAAGGTTTTCCTGGTTCCGGCGGCATTAAGACTGGCGGATTCCTTAGATAGGCTTTAATGGCCTCGAAGGCTTGCTGACATCTGTCGTTCCACACAAATGGTGTTCCTTTTCTTGAGCAAGCGAAATATGGGTTCACATGTTGAAGTCAGTTTCGCAATAAACCGGCTAATGAACTGTATTTTGCCAAGAAAACTCCTTACGTCTTTCTCTGTCCGTGGTGACTCCATTTCCAGAATGGCCTTAATCTTTGAGGGATCGATTTTGATGCCGCGAGTGGTGATCATGAATCCGAGCATTTTCCCGGTAGTGACTCCAAACGTGCATTTAGCCGGGTTGAGGCACATCCTGTACTTTCTTATCCTTTCGAAGAACTTCCTCAATGCGGGTAAGTGGCCTTCTCGCTCTCTTGCCTTAACGATCATGTCGTCAACGTAAACCTCTACCTCTCTATGAATCATATCATGCAACAAGGTTATAGCAGCTCGCTGATAGGTGGAACCAGCATTTTTCAGCCCGAAAGGAATGACCCGATAGCAATAGGTTCCCCATTCAGTAATGAACGTGGTCTTCTCTCGGTCTTCCGGGGCCATGAGAATCTGGTTATATCCTGAGAAACCATCCATGAAGGAAAGTAAGGCATGTCCCGCGGTGTTATCAACTAGCACGTCAATGTGGGGCAGAGGGAAGTCATCCTTGGGGCTAGCCTTGTTTAAGTCCCTGAAGTCCACACAGACCCTGATTTTGCCATCCTTCTTTAGAACGGGAACGATGTTAGCAACCCACTGAGGGTATTTAGTTACCATTAAGAACCCAGCATTGATCTGTTTAGTTACTTCCTCTTTTATTTTAAGCACCCAATCGGCCCTCATGCGTCTCAGTTTTTGTTTTACTGGTTTTGCGTCAGGGTGAAGGGGAATCCGATGTTCCACGATTTCAGGATCAATTCCGGGCATATCAGCGTGTGACCATGCAAAAACGTCTTCGAATTCTTTTAACAATTCTACGAGAGCCTGACGCTCTTCTTCTGACAGCGCGGAACCGATCTGAACCATTCGGGGATTCCCTTCATCCCTCAAATTTATTGAAACAACTTCTTCTTTTACAGGCTGAGCATGCCTTTCATCTTCCCTTTCGATTAGGGACCAAATCTCTTCAGGGATTTCCCCCTCGAAATCGATCTCTTCATCATTGGGG
This sequence comes from Rhododendron griersonianum, assembly GCA_018127125.1. Lineage (NCBI taxonomy): Eukaryota > Viridiplantae > Streptophyta > Magnoliopsida > Ericales > Ericaceae > Rhododendron > Rhododendron griersonianum. The sequence continues at coordinate 38,571,941 of CM030790.1, read as the reverse complement.
TCAACACAATTTACTTCAAAATCAGGGAAGTAAGCGGAATCAGGTTCATTTACTTCATTATCAGCAGAGGCCTCGAGGGCATCATACACACGGGTAGACTCAAACTCAAATGACGGTCAGCCATATCAGTCATTCAACGATGGTCAGCCATATCATCCACGACCGTCAGCCATATCGTTTATCTCCACCAAATCAACGGTTTGATCATTTATACTGATGATCTTTCCACCTCGGCTTCAATGGCTCGATCATTTATACTGATGATCCTCCCTTCCAGTCTTCAACGGTTCGATCATTTATACTGATGATCTGTCCGTTCAAAAATCAAAGCGCGTTGAGGCGTTCTTCAGTCAGTGTTGAGACATTGGCAAATCAAAGTGCGTTGAGGCGTTCTTTAGTCAGCGTTGAGGCATTGGCAAATCAAAGCGCGTTGAGGCGTTCTTCAGTCAGTGTTGAAGCATTGGCAAATCAAAGCGCGTTGAGGCGTTCTTCAGTCAGTGTTGAAGCATTGGCAAATCAAAGCGCGTTGAGGCGTTCTTTAGTCAGCGTTGAGGCATTGGCAAATCAAAATGCGTTGAGGCGTTCTTCAGTCAGTGTTGAGGCATTGGCAAATCAATGCACGTTGAGGCGTTCTTCAGTCAGTGTTGAGGCATTGGCAAATCAAAACGCGTTGAGGCGTTCTTCAGTCAGTGTTGAGGCATTGGCACACCAAAGCGCGTTGAGGCGTTCTTCAGTCAGCGTTGAGGCATTGGCAAATCAAAGCGCGTTGAGGCGTTTTTTCAGTCAGTGTTGAAGCATTGGCAAATCAAAGCGCGTTGAGGCGTTCTTCAGTCAGTGTTGAGACATTGGCAAATCAAAGCGCGTTGAGGCGTTCTTTAGTCAGCGTTGAGGCATTGGCAAATCAAAGCGCGTTGAGGCATTCTTCAGTCAGTGTTGAGGCATTGGCAAATCAAAGCGCGTTGAGGCGTTCTTCAGTCAGTGTTGAGGTATTGGCAAATCAAAGCGCGTTGAGGCGTTCTTTAGTCAGCGTTGAGGCATTGGCAAATCAAAGCGCGTTGAGGCGTTCTTCAGTCGGTGTTGTGGCATTGACAAACTAATCAACGACAGCCTATCCTGTCCAAATTTGATTAACAAGCGGCCATGCCATCGTCCACTTCTACTTCCATCTCCAGCGACGGTCTGTCCGTCCATTCAACCAATCAGGTTTTGTAAGTATGCTTGTCTACTTTGCTAGTATGTTCTGCTCTGGATTGCCTTGAGGGGTGTCTAGAAACCTTTGACGTTACTTGTACCAAGTCAATGGTGTTCCAAGTGCCGTCAAAGGGGGGCTACTGTAGACACCCCAATCTGAGCTTCCAGATTAGTTTACTTACGGTTTTTGATTCCCCGATGATGAAACGGATCAAGAACACCCCGGGAATGTCGAGTGTTTGAGCTTTGAGTGTTTGCAAAACCCTTGAACCTAACCTAGTCTTAAGCCACTTCCAAAAGCCAAAAACCCTACTGAGGTATGCCAGGGCGCAACCATCGCGCGCCGGGGCGCACTGTCGCGCGACGGTTTGTCTCCATCGCGCGATGGTCAACCGGAGCGTTGACCAGTGCGCCAGGGCGCACTCTCGCGCGATGGTCCCACTCCATCGCGCGACGGTTCAAGCTGTCCCCATCACCTTTATCAGCTAGGAAAACTTAGCCACGAAGTAATCCTCAGCCACCCTCGTGGCTGGCTGGCCTCCATTCTTTGGACCAAAGCTACCTTTCCATTAATGGAAGGTGCTCTCCCTATAAATACCGCCCCTTTGTTCATTTTTAAAAAGGTTAACAAAATTTGGCATTCAAAGGGTCTTTACTTTGTACTCTGTAGAGACCCAGATAATTTTAATTCTTGAAATGTTTATTAAATGACAAATTAGAAGGATATGGCATAATTGGTGATAAATTAGATTGGGGCTTGAAGTGAAAGAATGGAGAGTTGAGGGAGTGTAGGTGTAATATCAAGATTCATGAGTATATATAGGAGTGTGTGAGGGGTAGGAGATCATTTTCTCCATCTCACCCTCTCTCATCCGTCCCCTTCTCTCCCTGCCGATCTCTCTCTCTCTTCTCCCCTCACTCAAAACTCCACTCCACCTCCCAAAATCTTCAAGAATCAACCTCATTCAAGTCTTCCATTCGCGTTCTTAAGCTCGGAGATCCGTGGGTCGAGCTTAAATCGGAGTTTCGGAGTTCGAAAGGCTAGGGCTCGTTCAAAAACGCGTAAATATCGGCCATTGTTTCGAGGTAGGAACTTCTTGATCTCTTTTATATGTTTCCTTGTTGATTTGGTGTAGAATCGAGTTGTTGATTGTTGGATTTTGGCTGTGATTCGCGTTCTGAAAATCTGCTGAAATCGCTACCCGAAGCCAATCCGTATCGATACGGTTTTCGTGGCGTATCGATACGGGTAGCTTATCTTTCGAACAGTTGAACGCGTATCGATACGGATTTTATGCGTATCGATACGGGACGCTTATCTCCAGATTTTGTTCCTATTGACCATTTATTGATTGTTTTGGCTCTCAATCACTTCTAAACCCCTTGAAACACCTCCTAATTGATCTCAAGCTCGTTCTTTTGACTTCTTGTGACTTTTCGATGCTTTCTTCGTTCGTTGGCCTTCCTTCGACACTAATTGAATATGGAATCATATGGTTAAATGTTGTCAAATTGCTTATTGGTCAATAATTGGCACATGTGACTACTTGTGATGCATTAGTGATAGTATTGGCACGTTACGTGACATTACGTTTGAGAATGTGATCTCGGGAAGTCATAGCTTGCATGTTAGTTGAGGATTGTGTGGTTTGAGGTCGTATGGTGATTTAGGGAGTCCCGTACGCAAGGGGTGGTAATACGGTGACACCCTAGGGTTTCGTACGCAAGGGGTGGTAATACGGTAACCCTGGGTTTGTGGGGATCACTGTGACGCAAGGGGTGGTAACACGGTAATCCATGTGAAGTTGTATGGTAACGCAAGGGGTGGAAATACCAATGGTGGGAGTTTAATGGTGTCAAGTTGAGTTGGGGTCATCGAAGTAAATGAGTCGTATGACACACGTACTTAATCGGGATTACGGATCCACTTGCAAGTTGATCGATTATTCAGTGTTGAGTATTGCTTCCTCATCTTTCTTTCTATTGCACTAATCAACATGTTTGCATATAACATTGGTTAAGATTTTCCTACTGGGCTTTGTAGCTCAACAAAATCCTTCTTTTCAGGTTCTAACGCCGGTCAGTAGCATCAAGTGTGTATGCTTGGATTGTGGACAGATTTTTGGAAGCTTTTACACTTAGTTACTTCTTCATCTTGTATTAGTCTAGATTTTGGTCAAGATGGCTTTGTAACTAATTAGTCGCGGACTATCATACGACTAAGTTTGTAACTGTATTTAAGCTAATTTGGGCTGTGATGCCAAAGTGTACTTTCTTTGAAATTGGGGACTTGTCTGTAATTAAACAGGTGGGACATTATTTTGGGAATGCGATGGCAAGTGAAGCTCTTTTATTTAAAACGTATTATCTATTTTATGTTGAAAATCCTGGTCGTGACATACTCTTTTAAGCTAATAAAAGAAATACAAAGGCACCCTAAAAACATAGCTTGTTTTTCCACTCAAACACCACAAACAAACTCAACCTCAATTCAAAGCTCAAACACTTTTCAAACCTCAAAATCCAAAGGTATATCTCACCTTTGTTCTGCTCTCTGTTCTGATCCCTGAGGGGGGCTGGCAGGGTCAAGGCTGGTAATCAATACCAGTCCTAGCCCTAAAGCTAGCAAGGTTTCAAGAACCGTAGTGGCAAGGACCCTCGCGCGACACTTCGTGTTTGCACGCACAGGACAGCGTGGGGATGGGTGCCTTGTTGTTTTATGCATTTCTTTGAATATAGATCACTGTGAAGCATGCTAACAACCAATTTACTGCTTTCCTTTGTTAGAAATGTTAGTTTTACATTTCAATATTAAGTTTTGTTCTGTTGGAGTACCCCTGGGATCATTCTGGACCTGTCCCAGAACCCAGAAATGTGCAAAACCAGACACTGGAAAGTTGGCTCGAACCCGCGCGCGCTGCACCCAAACCATCGCGCGATGGTCAACGCTCTATTTGACCAGTGCGCCAGGGCGCAACCATCGCGCGCCCGGGCGCACCGTCGCTCGACTGTTTGTCCCCGATCAGTGGCTGACCTTGCATGTTTAACTTGGTATTAGGCCTTTATTTTGTCCCCACTGTTTAGGGGTGTATTTCCTTTTTATTCCAATCTGTCTGTAGTAATTATTTACATTTAGTACATATAAAACTGCTTGGTTTGTCTTGGGTGTGCACTGGTCATTCCAGAGCCCAGAGGGTTTGAGAATAAGAGCTGTGGGCTTAGGCTTACTGGCGCGCGCAGGTCTTGTAGTAGCATACGCAGGTTTGGTCAGCATGCATTGACTTGATCATTGCTTACTGGTTTCTTCCTGTGCACGACACTCCAAGACAGGAGCTTTCCAGTCTGTTTAAACTCCCACAGGAGTCTGTTCTCATCCTATTCTAACTGTTTCAATAGAGCAAACATGCCATCTATCATATCCTGCAAACATGTTACAGTTTTAATCCCCGATTAACTGTTCCCCTGCCCTAATTGGCTAAAATTGATTAATAAAAGAAGAATCGCAATGTTTTCAAAATGCCTGAGTAGAGACCGATCTCTGGATTGGGCGAGAGGGGTGCCATAAAACCCTTCCACTCTCGTAACCTGGCTCCCGAACCCAGATATGGTTATGACGGACTGGTTCCTTAACTTTTTCAAATCAAACAGCGCAGCAGGTGCTTCGAAATAAGGTTCCTTGGGTGTCGGACCTTCAAACCCGAGTGGCGACTCTGTATTTTTGGGCGCTTGCCACCTGCGCTCGCGCTCCCTCGATCCGGGCCCATTGCCTTGGGAAAGGAACGGAATCCTTCTCCCATCTTTCAGGGCATGCTGCCCACAGATGGTATCCCACACCTGTTACGCGGGTTAAAGTTCCTGGTTCTTCAAACTGTGCTAGCCCCTGAAGATTCTTTCCCAGCCCCAATCCTGGCATGTAGGACATTTTCTTCATTATCTTTATGGCAACATTACTAACGACGAAGTCGTCATCAATCTTGACAGTGAAAATAGAACGAGAGGTGTCAAGAGAGAAGCCGCCCAGGGCAACGTCCTCTTCCCCATGTTGTATCTCCAAAAGCGGGGCATTGTCTTCCACAGGAGCACGAATCCCGGAGTCGCCATGAATGGTGAGCATCCCAGTTTCTAGTCCCAGTCTAACTTTCTGGTGGAGCGTTGAAGGAACTGCCATGATGTCAGGTCGATGCATCCAAGGTCTACCCAGCAGTAGGTTGAAGGACGCGGGAATGTTTACCACATGGAACTCCACATCCGTTTGGTAGGGCCCAAAAGTCATAGGAAGCATGAGGGTGCCAGTCACATCCCGATGGGTGTTGTCATATGCCCGAACTTTGACTTCTAATGGGGAGAAATCACTATTTTTGTATCCCAGGCAATAAGCAACACGGAGTGGGCAGACATTGATTGCTGACCCGTTGTCAATCAGGATTACCGGTACCCATTTTCTGTGGCATTTCAGAGTGATATGGAGTGGTCGATTGTGATCAGTTCCATCAGCGGGCAAATCTCGATCAGTGAAGGTGATAGCATGTTTGACGGGTATGGTTTTGATGAGTGCCACAAGTTCGTCAGGGGTTATGGCGGAAAGGACTTTTAGGTGAGAGAGAGCTTGGATGAATCCTTCGCGATGGCGGGTGGAATGAACAAGCACGTCCCAAACAGACATTTTGGCTGGAGTCTGTTCAAGCTGGCGCTTGATCATTCTTTCTGGGTCTTTCTCAGGGCGTGAAGGTTCTTTAACTGGTGGGGCAAAGGGTTGGAAAGTATCTTTGATTGGGGTAACGAACGGGTTAGAAGGTTCTTTGGTCAGTGGAGCTGAAGGGTTGGAAGATTCTCCGATCTGAAGATTAGGGGGTTGATATATTCGACCACTCCTGGTTAATTGACCAATCTGTTGGTATTTGGACTCTTCATTCCACAAATCCGCAAGGGCCTTGCGCTTGTTTCCAATGGTGGTGTCTTGGAGGTTGGCAGCCAAGTCAGCGACAACCAGGTCTTCCCACAGATCCTCGGGCTTCCATTTCTCAGCTTCTGCTACTGCCCTGTTTACGGTCCATTCTTCGTTCCCCACCTTTATGTTGATGATTTCCGTATTACTCCATAGATTTGCCTTAGCGCCCGGTTCATCTTCCCACAAATTCATCATGGCAACATCGGCATCTTTTGGGAAGGTGACAGATGACTCAGACTTAACTTCATCGACCAAGTAGTCCATTGGGTTAAACTCATTACTAGCTACATCTTCTTCGGGACCCGGCGGTTCTGGGTATGGAGCAAGACCTACATTGTTGTATGGGTCGTTAGCTATGAGATCGTGGAGGTAGGAGGAGAGGTTTGGTTGAAATGGAACAGGTTCAGGCCAGTTGTAGATCACTGCCGGTGGTTGATATTCTTCTGCAAACAGCATGGGTATAGAGAAGGTATCTAAAGGATCATTCCAGGCCAAGAGTTGGTACTCATCCGGAATTGGATTCCACTCCCATTCAGGCATTTCCGGCAAGTTGAACATCATATTCAAAGAAAATCCGTCAAGAGGGTCAACATAAATATTTTGCCAATCAACTTCCCATCCTGGCTCAAAGAACGGATTTACATCTTCTTGGAAATTAGCGACTTCAAACTCTTTCCAATCGGTAATCAAATCTCCCCAATCCCAAAGGTAACAGAGGGCAATTTCTTCGGGAATTTCCACAACAGGCTTTTGGTTCGGTATCAGGGATGATGAAAGAGGTAGGATCAAAGTCTTGGCTTTTGTCTTGGGTGATTTGGTTGATATGGAATGGGGTATTATGCTGTGGCAAGGGATTTGTCATGGTGTTTGGTTTGTCAGACGGAGGGGTATCAATGACTTTATTGTCGATGAGATTTTGAATCTCATGACGGAGACGGATACAATTGTCAGTGGTATGGCCACGCATTTGGTGGAAATCGCAGTAGACGTTCTGGTTTAGGTTGGGTGGAATGTTCTGTGGTGGCTGAAGGGGATTCAGCACTCCTACTTCAGTAAGCTTTTTGAGCAAGGCGGATCTAGGAGTGCTAAATTGGGTAAAGGCTCTTTGTTGGGACTTTGGTTTTTCTGAAATTTGGTTTACTTCTGCCGGTTTGGTGGATGAAGTTCCAGCCTGATTGGAATTCCCGAAGAGGACATTGCTGTTCCCTGAATATACCCTTTTGGGCTTTGCTGCTGATTCCTTCCTTTCCAATGTTCCGTCTCGCAGTGCTTCCTCTACAGCCAGGCTTGAGTCGTAGAAAGTTTCGAAATTCGGGGCTGCCTGGGAGAGAACCATGTATGGGGCAAAAGAGTTTGGCAGATTCTTGGTGATGATTCTTATTTGTTCTTTTAAGTCTGGTTTGCTTTGCATCTGAGTGGCTTTAGCCCTCCAACGTTTCACAAATTCAGCGAAGCCTTCTTTCTCACCCATCTTGGTGCTCTCTAGTTCCCTCGTGGTCATCTTTAGATCGACATTGAAATCGTATTGGGCCACAAATGCCGTCCCAATATCTTTCTAAGTCCTTTTCTTAGAGGGTTCCAGGGTAAGAAACAATTGCAAAGCTGGCCCTGACAGAGATTCGTGGAATAGTTGGGCCATGGCTTCCTTCTCAATTCCTCTCATGGTGAGTGAACCAACATACCCTTGGAGGTGAGCTTTTGGATCTCCAGTACCGTCAAACTTTGCGAAATCCACGCCCTTAAACTTTTCTGGTAACTTCGCGTTGGGGAACAAGCACAATTTGTTCATGTCAATTTCTCCTCTCCCTAGTCGCTTATTTTCTTACATTGATTCTTCCAACTTCCCAATTTTAATCATAAGGGCGGCTAGATTGGGATCAATTGCCGGCGTGTCTTTGGCTGGCGTTTCCTCCTTAGGTATGTCAGTTTTAACCAAAAGCTTGTCACAGACCTCCTGCATAGACTCTATTATCATATTCATGTCGCCTTTCATGGATGCAACCAAGGCTTTGAGTTGCGTATCCATCCCAACAAGGGATTGCCTAAACTGAGCATCCATGGTAGCCATGTTCTGCCTAAGCTCTTCTACCCCGTATCTTTGGTCAGCCATTGGTAAGAGATTTTCAAGTGACTGAGGCTCCTGTATTGCCGGGCTTAGCGAAACTACTAATGACGACTGGCCTTCCTGTTCTATGTGGACCTCAACCAGTTGGGTTTCTTCCAGGGTATCTATGCGAACCAATCTTCGAGACGGACGAAACCAATTGGGTAAAGCCTCTTCTTTTTGCAGGTGTCCAATGTTTCTTGGATCTTGTAACAAAGCAAAAGGGAACAACTCAAAATCCGCCCCGAGTGTCTGTCTTACCTTCTACGTGCGTTCTAGATCCTAGAACCTACCGTGACTTGAGTTTCACTTAGGGCATTTGCACAGAAGATTTCTGACGATCCGGGTAGGTACTATCAGGCAGGTTAAATTCCGATTGTTTTCGGAACCAGAGCCAATCTCCTTATCTTGACCATCCGAGACAGAGCATTGTGACCGTCAGAATCCAAATACGCACACCTCCAAGGTTAATCCCATGTCAAGGGAGCCGTTCGGGCACGGCAAACACCGGAGGTATCGCAACCTCCATGGATTTATAGTCTCCTAAACTGACCGAAAAGTCCTAAAGAATTCTAAGGGAGCCCAATCCTCTAGCCTGCAGGATGCAATGATGCGTGAATGATATGTATGTACAAAAAAGAAATACACATAAACAGGATATATCACATAAGTCCTAGCCATGGGTTCCTGTCCTAGTTGGGAAGGTTCTATGGTTATGTACAAGTGCAAAGGCCGGTTTTGGTTTGAGAGGGGTTCCCCGGACTAGAGCCAAGATGTACTACCCCATGTCGAGTGTATTGCAAGACAGTGGTCGAACAGCACGATGGCCCATCATAGTCGAGGGTTGCTAGGCATTCCGGGAGAGCTTGTCACCGGTAAACCGGGCAAGATAGCCAAAACACGCTAACGCGGCTAGTGCGGTGCATAGTGTAAAAAAAAGTTAAGTTCTTCAAATTGCATTAAGTCCCCCAAGTAAAATGCCTTTCAAGTTTGGCCCTCTTGATTATCCAATACTTCTTTATGTATTTTTTTTTAAAAAAAAAGAAGTTTTGAATAAAAGTCCCCAGCAGAGTCGCCACTGTGGGCTCCCACGCCCAAAGTGCGATTTAAGACAGAGTCGCCACCCGGATTTTTGAGATGGATGATCCGAGAAACCGAGAGTTTGTTTGAAAGAAAAAAGGCTTTTTGGTCTAGCGAAACTGTTTGAGATTTTGGATCCGGGAGCCAGGTTACGAACGGGGAAGGTTTTGTTGAAAAGCACCCCGCTCGCCCGGTGAAAACCGGTCTCTACTAAGCATTTTAAATGGGGGGATTAATACGATTCGGAAAACCTTAAAAACACATAAAGGGGAGAGGGGAACAAGATAAATCATAACACGTTACCGTGCTAGTGGTGCTTGCTGTACAGAGATGATAAAGATGGCATGGCGATAATATAAACAAGAAAGATCTACAAACGGACTGTCTGAATCACTATCCCCCGTCAGGCGGCATATCGGCTTACAACGCGCGGCTTGCTGGTATGCCGTGAGTGGTTCTGATCTCGTTACCAAACTTTTATAGTTTTGTAAAGCTTCGCACGGTGTACCCATTACATCGCACGGTGTTATTTTAAAACTTCAGAGAACTCACAGCCGTCAGATCATCTCAGATCTGCACCATTCCTTCAAGCCATGGAAAGAAAACCATTTTTGATATGTTTGCCTATTTTGAAAAGATCTATGGGGTTTAAAACATGGCTTGTAGATATGGTCTCATTTTGGGACTGCTTTTTGGTATACGGAAAAGATCCAACAATAGACGATCGTGATCCAGACAGCTTTGATCAAGAAAATAATATCCTTTTGAAATGCCGTGCGTGCAAGATTACTACGCCGTGCGACGCTTCAAAGCACCGCGCGGCGTAGCACATCTTTGCACAGAATACTGGTTTTGTTTTGTAAAAGAGGTTTTGGGTCAGATCCTAACCAAAAGGGTTAAGCCTGAAAACAGAAAGGTCCCCTCAGGGCCAGGACAGAGCCTAGCCCAAGGAAACTTGGTTTTTACCTTGGATCTGGAGCTTGAATGAGCTTTGATGAAGGCGGATGGACGTCGGAAGGTTGAAAAAGAGAGTGGAAGTATGGATGTGTGTAATAGATGGGTATATTGGGTAGTTGAGACCTCAAAGTTAGTAAGGAACTAACTTCAATGGTAAAGAGAAAAATGGAGTAAAAGGCCTAGAGAATGTCTTTTGAGAACAACATTCTCAAGGCTTGGAAATGGGAAAGTGGGTGTGAAAGCAAGAAGAGAGAGAAAGGGTATAATGGTGATCAATGGCCCTTTTCCCTTGAGTGGAGGGGTGTATTTATAGGCAAGAGCCTTGGATTTTGAATTTCAAAAGTTGGAGGTATTTTCTGGGCGGGCCAGAAGTGTGCTTTCGGCTGAGCCGTATTGCAGCTGTGGCTCAAATGGGCGTGGCCGACAGCTTTCTGAGCCAGTCAGAACTTTATCCAAAATGCCGTGCGGTTAACCTCATGACTGCGTGCGGCGTATTAAATTTCGATACGCCGCGCGGTGTAGAAGTGTCGCGCACGGTACTTTAGGTTTGGTCTAGGGCTTTTTGGGCTTTCTCTGGTTTTTTGGGCTTTTTTGGGTTTTTCTGGGCTGATGGTTGGTTTGGGCTGCGGATGCTGGAGGAATACTTCATTCAAGCTCGCAAAGGTTCTGTTTCCTTTATTTCATCATCGGGGTGGTCAAAGACCCTTCGAGGTCCGGATTGGGGTGTCTACAGAAGGGCTATGAGCGCGGAGTTGATCACAGTCCGCGCCACGGGGTCGCCACCATTTGCGGCACTGAGGGAAGAAGCAACTGGGAGAAGGCATTGGCCCACGCCCATGATGCCCGGAGAGGGAATGTTGTAGGGGACGTTGAGTGAAGTTGGTCTCGACGTCGGATACCTCGTGCCATGAGGCTTCACTGCTGGTACCGTGCCATTGTTCCGCGCGGGATCGCACCCCTGACGTTGGGAAGACCAGCGGAACCGGGGCAACGGTACGAAAATGCTCGAAGAAGTATGCGAGCAGGAAGGTAGAGTGGGTCATCGAAAGATGGTCGCATCTACCAAGAGACTTGGCGTAATTAGCCTGAACCAGGTCCAGTTGGCGGTAGAGCGACCCCAAGAACAGCGGCGCTAGGGCGACAGGTTGGCCGCGGGCTAGGAGGACGGCCAGCGGGAAGACCACCTGAGAAATGCCATTAACGGGATAATCGGACAAGACGTAGTATGAAAGGAAGTAAGAGAAGAAGCTCGCCATGTAGAGCCGTTGCTGGTATTGGGGGCCCGCGATGAAGTCCCGCGCGGCCCCAGGAGCGACAGTCCTCGCGGGCTGAAGGTCCTTGAAAAAATGGCGAAGCCAGCTCCCAAGAGAAGTTTTCTTGGCATTCGCTGGGGCGGCTTTACGGACGCCCTGGGCGGTGAAGATGGGCCCGTTCTGGGCTTGCTTGTGTAATGCCTTCAGAGCCTCGACATCCTCTCGGTCCACACGCGAGAGTTTAGCCGGGTCCACGATGTTGCCCCCGCGGAGAGACAAGCGGGTGAGAATGAAGACATCCTCCAGCGAGAGTCCGCTCTCCCCCCATGCCCATGCAAAGGAATGGGTATCGATACTCCAGCGAGAGCACGCGAACTCCAGATTCTTGTTGGCCGCCCCCTGATGTGGGATGCTCAGACGCCGTGACAGTTGGATGGCGTCGAGAGTACTGTTGCCCAGGAACAATTGCCTGTAGCGGGGATCATTGGTAATATCATCCACCCAGTCAAGCCAGTCCGTGGGTGGGGAAGCTTGGGCCCCAAAGCGGCATTCCACAAAGGGGAAATCCCCGCGCTCAAGGCGAAAGCGAAGCACCGAGGAAGGGTTGATGAGTTCTGCATTCTCCGAGGCGGCAGGAGCCGTGAAGAAAGTGGGGTCAGCCACGGGAGCACCCACAACAGGATACGCCCCAGCGAGGGCCCAGAATGGGTTCCCAACTGTCCGCAAGTACGGGGCCCTCTGCCACTGGTCCGCGGAGGGGATTGGGACCTCGACGATCGTGCCATGACTAGCCATTTGTGGGTAATGTGAAAGAGAAAGGGAAGTTGTAACCGCGAAGGATGGAAAGAGACAAGAAAGAAGACGATCGCTCGCTGAGAGTCAGAGGAGAAAATGACAGCACTTCGACAAAAATTTGGAGTTTGGTGAAAAAGGAAATAATGGACAAAGGGTTTATATAGTGGTCAACCGGTGGAGACATTTATGACGTCTGCACACGAAGGGTCATGACGGTACACGAAGAGACATAACGGCACACGAAGAGGCGTTAGCAGTTATCATACCCGTTGCTCCGCGGAACGAGTCCGGGGCAACCGCGGAAACTCACAAAAGGGATAGTACGCACGCGGACGACGTGCACTTATCGTACGCGCGCGGGGGGCATATGTTGGCGCGGTCAAGATCATTGACATGTCATCAGAGAAGACTTTTTGACTAGTCAATTGGTCGCGGACACGTGGTAGCTGGGACCCCGCGGAAAGTCAGTCTTAATCAAAATACTATTCTAAGAAGACGTTTGACTGACCAATAGAAGGGAAACACGTGTGGCCCATAAGATTGATGCCCGCGGAAATGACCCGTGGAAGGGAAGACCTCACGGGACCCCCGCGGGGGAGAACTAAAAGCGTACTGGGATGGATACAGAGGATCACAAGAAGACCCTGGGGCCCTATTTAGGCCTAAAAGGTAGGGCCCGGAAGGGACCCCGCGGGAGGTAAACGATTGCAGCGGGTCGCGACCTTGTTGTTGCGGGAATTGAGGAAGCTCTTGTGGCTTGGTGGCTTGGGATGGAGGTAGCGTCGCGGAAGCGCGAGTCCCCCCGCGGAAAATCCTCCACGGGAGGACGAGTCTTCCGCGACCTGGAAGTACGGGAGGGACACGTGTTGGGGTCTTATAGGAGCGCCGTCCTGGGCCTGACCTAGGCCCAGGTGCCCTATAAATACTCCTGACATTCTCAATGATTGCCGGAGGCTGACTTTTCTGGAAAAGGAGAGTGTGAGCAGTGATTCTGAGGAAGGAGAACATTCTTCCCCGGAGAGAAGGTGACCTCACTCGTTTGATTCCAGAGAAGACAGACGTCATCCCCCCACGGAGAACAAAAGAGACACGTTGCCTTTTGTCCTTTCCGTACCTCTTGCTCCATCCCTCACCCCACGAGATCATTCCTCTTTTCCCCTCAATACTGATCATCAGCCAATCGCACCTCTCCAGCTCACATTTCTACACGTAAGCACCTCCAAAGGAACCCGCATCACCCACAAGGTGCTAGTGTAATCTCTCCGTCTCTCTCTTCCCCATCTCTCTCTAAGAAATTTTCTCTGTTTCCCACTCCCAAAATATTTCTCAGTATTGGAAGGCTGGGTGGCTAGCTAGCCTGGATCCAGCATAGGATTGGTCATGGGCAGGAGACATTTTATGGCGTGATAACCACGCTTAATTATTAAGATTAGTAAGCTTCTCTGGGGCTGTTAATTTCAATCGTTTGACAGGATGTTTTGCTGTTATTTGTTCTCTTTATTCATTTGTATTTTCTGTTCAGTTTCTCTTCATCGATCCCTGACCAACCATTTCACTTTCTTTGGTCCAGAAAGACACATGATTGTCGTGGGGTAAGGGTACGTCCCAACCTCGTTGGGATTCTATCTTCTCGTTGTGATACCGTTTTCATTTGTTCTTTCAATTTCTTCCCATTTCTCTCTCTCTCACCAATGTTTTCAACATATTTCAAAAATAGTTTTTTTAAACTTCTTTTATAAAAACTGTTTCTACACAAATGGTTATGATGATTTGGAGGAAGATGCCTCCATCTCTGTGGAGTTTTGATGCCGATTTCTTCTGTTCCTTTTGGGTTTTCGTTTACTGGTCCTGGTGCATGCTCTCTTTGCTTTTGGTTGGCTTTTTTGTTTTGGTGTTTTGGTTTCTAGCTGCGGATGTTGGGATGTTTTTTCGGCTATTTCTCTCACTATCTATGGTCTTTCTGTTTCCCTTGGCTTTGATGGTCTTGGGTCGTTTGTAGTTTGCTGCTGTTTTGTTGGCCGTGGGTTGGTTGTTGTTGTTGTTGCTGGTGTCTGGTCTTGTTAGACTTGGTGGCTGGTTGTTTGTTGAAGAAGTGGTTTTTTATGGTCTTGTCTTTTCCTTGTTGGTTTCTTGTCAACATTTTGGGTCTCGGGTTTCTTTTTCTTGCTCTTGTCCCTTTAATCTTTGTATTCTTTTCAAAGATTAATAAATTTCTTTTGCCGAGAAAAAAAAAAGTGTTTTTCAAAAAATAGTTATTTTATTTTATTTTATTTCTAAGCAAAAAGAATTTATTAATCTTTATAAGGGATTACAAAGAATAAAAGGATCAAGGGCACACCGGGAAGAAGCCAACCAAGTCCTAAGGGAAGGCAAGACACCAACCGAACACCAAAAAGAACCCACAAAACCACACAACTCAAAACAACCAGCCGAAACACCAAAAAAAACATAAGCATCGAAAGAAAAACACTCCAACCTGCCACAACTCGAAATTAAAAAACCATAGAGAGAGATGCACCATCATCACAATCGTCTTCTGCCTCCGAGACGAGCTCCTCCACAACGTCATCTAGAGTTATTTTTAATAAATGGTTTTCCATAAACTGTATTTACACAAACATTTTTTTTCTCAGAAACTATTTTCACACAAACTATTTTTTTTTTAGAAAAAACTATTTTAGCACAAACTATTTATAAAAAAATGTTTTTTTTTCAAAAATGATTTCTTTTCAAAAAAATATCTTAAAAACAATTTCAGAATCTTTTTTTTTTCAAAAACTGTTTTCGGTTTAAAATTACTTTTTCCTCAAAAATATAAACTTTTTTTAATTCAATTCGGAAAACTATCTTTGAAAAACTATTTGCTATTTTTAATAAATAATTTTTATTGTTTTGAAAACTATTTTTTATGTTCACAGTTTTTTATCTTTGGTAGTTTGAAAAGGTGATGTGGCAAATTAATTTTGGATATCCTATTTTGACTATGTCATTGTGGATCTATACATTGCTAACTTAGCAATCTCTTAAATGGATAATAAAAAACTGGTGTGACAACTTTTGGTTATTCAATTTTGGTTATTACACTACAAATGAAAGTAAAAGCATACACGACTTCAAAATTTGGTAACCTAATTAACAGAATACGCGGCCGATTTCCATTTCCGACAATGAGATTCAATGGCATCAGATGAGACAAACAGAAATCGTTATGACATAACTGTCGGTATTGAAAGATGAAAGCAGAAAAAAATAACGGTTTGAAAAAGAGAGGCATTGAGAAATACATGTGCAAGTGGGGCCTGGGAGCTTAATTTATCAGTTGATAGTTTTTGTTAGAACGTGCAAATGCAGTGGCGTATCCAGAATTTAAGGGACCTGTTACATACAAAAACTTCGGCAAAAGACGACATTCAATAAAATAAAATTGCCCTCAAAACAAGAACGAAACGCATTGGTCTTTTTTATTTATTGACTTCTTGAGAGAATGATTTTTTTTCTCTCCATATTTAGCTTAAAGAATTATTGCTTCTATTTCTAGATGAAAATAATAAAAAGTAACAGAATTGGTTCATTTCAAAATAGATCAATGAACAAATGATAAGCAGACAAGTCCTCATTCCTTGTATAAGACTCAACACCTGTGATGTCAGTTTTTTTGGCATTTGCCGTCTCTCAGATGTGAGCAAAGTTGTCACTATCTACCACACGAAATTTAAAATATGGCCTATAACTAATTAATGTAAAGAATTGATATTCACATTCCCCTTTTTATATCCACACTCTTTTCTTTTTTTTTGTCTTTTAACAAAAAATTTCCATACACTTTTAGCACTAAAAAAAAGAAAAGAGAGTGTGGATATCAAATTAGGGAGTGTGAAAATCACTCCCCTTAATTTATCTAATACTCCTTAACGAGAGGTTATTCTTTCGTGTTCTTGAAGCACCATCACGTAATGCTCCATTACGCTTCCTCACCACATATTCATGTGAGGTTCGTGCATTTTATGAGCCCCCGAAAATGTCTTCCTCACTATAGATTCATGTGGGATCCATGCTTATTATGAGCCCCGAAAAAATGTGTGCATGGTAAGAAAAGGTTTCTAGTAGTCATATAAAAGAAGTTTAAAAAAATTATTTTTGAAATAATTTCTTGAAAACATTGGTTAAGAAGAAAGAGAGAGAAATGGGAAGAGAAAGAAATTTTTTGTGTAATGATGAGTGTACTTGATTGAGAACATATGGGGTCCACTAAATTTGGTTATTGACAAAAGGTTTCTAGTAGTCGTGTAAATATGAGCTACCAAGCCAATAACAAAGGTGGAGTTCGGAAATAGTCGCGTAGATTATGCACAAGCACAAGTGTGGTAATTGTAAAGTCAAAGGTGTAAGCTTAATTACTGTGAGGTGAGGTTAGGAGAGGAAAGGTTAGAGTTCAGGAGAGGAAAGGCTAAAGCTAAATTTCTGTGAGGTGAGGTAAGGAGACGAAACTGATAGGTTAAGTAGTTTCGCCCCTATAAATTCAGAAAAAATTCTTACCGATATCGGGTTGAGCTGATTTTTTATAAAGCTCCATAAAAAAATGTTTTAAAAATAATGGACGGTTCGAATCATCTTTGTGATATCCGAGGTGGACCCCACAAAACTCATATGTACATGGTATGTATAAGCTCATATATACCCATAGCTTTTCCGCTAGTCTTTTTTTTTTGGTCATATGGTAAGCATCAGCGGGGTGTTAGTTTATTAGTCAACGGAGGATTCAAAGACTGTTTATAGCCCTGAACCCCAAACTCGCTCCCCGTTGGACTCGAACTCAGGTCACCACTGGGGAGAGAAATAAGAAAACCAACTTGACAAACTTTTCCGTTAGTCAAGTGACCAGTAATCTGTTGTTAAAGGGTCGAGATTGTGTCTCAAGCATCCAAAGGTAAATAGTTGGAGTGCACATGGTGCAAACCCGCGTAGAGTAGTGTATTGTGGCCATTTTTTTTTATTGGCTAAGAAAATTTAATTAGAAATTTTTTATTGTAGCCTTATGAACATATGCATGACAATTTGATTGTGTATTGAGAAACATATTTTAGATAGCATTATAATTGAGACTATCATGCAAAATTATCAAAATGCGAAGAGTGCCAGGGGTTAGTTGTAAAACTAAATTACATTCATCAATACATAATGTATATATGTACTTATGATTAACCCTGTAATTTAATTGTTTCTTTCCAGTAGGAAATAGGAACTTAATACGTGAGATGGTTTATTGGAATGAATATTTAAAAACTCCATACTATGTAATATGCGTCCCATTTAATTTAGTTTTTGCCCTCACAAACTAGAAATTCTGGCTCCATGCATTTCTGACTTTGAGAATCCATCGATCCTTATTCCCTTGTAAGGAAATGGTTGACTGCAAATCAAACCCAAATTCTCCTCCACATATTTGTGTCAAATAAAAGTAAACGCATACTCGACTCCGTAATTTTGGCAAAATCAGACAAACAGAATTCGACATGACATAATTGTCGACATTGAAAGATGAAAGTTGAAAAGATAACGGTTTGAAAAGAGAGGAGTTGAGAAATACACGTGCAAGTGGGGCCCGGGAGCTTAGTTTATCAATTGTTAGTTTTTGTCAGAAGATGCATATATGCAGTGGCGTGCCCAGAATTTGAGGCATGTTACATACGAAAACTTCGGCGGAAAACGACATTCAATAAAAAAAATTGCACTCAAAACAAGAACAAATGGTCTTGTTGATTTATTGACTTTTTGAGGGAAACAAATAATGTTTTGTGAAATTTTTTTTTTTTTTTTACATATTTAGCTTAAAGAATTATTAGTATTTCTAGATGAGAATAACAAAAAAGTAGCAAAATTGGCTCTTTTCAAATAAGATGAACGAACAAATTGTAAGCAGACAAATCCTGATTTCTAAGATAACACTTAACACCTGTGATTTCAGAGTTCTTGGCTTTTGCCGGCTCTCAGATGTGTTCATTGCTAAGTTGTCACTATCTACCACAAAGTTGAAATAACCCTTTATCTAATTAATCCATCTAATATATTGAGTAGTTATTCAGTGTTGCCGCATAGCCTTCCCTCATTAATTACACGTTATGTGGAGTCTATGTATTTTCTCGTGAGCCCCACAAAAATATTTTGTAAGAAGTGGCAGAAAAAAAGAGAACGGGGAGTTGTCATGTGCCCATGCATTCAAAAAATAATATATATATTTTTTTGTGTGTGTAGAACTTTAATCTCGGGGTCTCATATAAATGATTCAAAAATATCACTTTGTGCAAAATAATTTTTAAGGGCTTACCAAAAAAACTCAGCTCAATTAGATATCGGTAAAAGTGTGCTCAATTCATTCAATTCTTGGTCTTTGCAATTTAGGGACCAAAAATTAAATTAACAAAATGAAGTCATCGTTGATAATTGAGTTGAATTTTTCCAAAGATTCTTAAAATATAGTTTTAACCAAAATAAACTGCTTGGATCCTTTGTGGGGGACTCCAAGATGGATCTTGCACGCTATCTTACACTATTGTAACCTTTTTTCTTTTCCTTTTTTTGTCGTTTTTCACAGTATTTATGATTTATGTGTAAGTAAAAGTAAGAAGATAGTATACTTAAGGTGATGGATTAAGTTACTTTTGGTTAATTAATTTTAATTTCTCTACCCCTGCGTTGAAATCATGGTTCCGCCTCAACGTATCTATCCCCCGTTTCGTATATAAATATTGTCTCGTTTCCCTCCTTTTTGCTAACCAACTCCTACCTACCTTCTCTCTCTCTCTCTCTCTCTCTCTCTCTCTCTCTCTCTCTCTCTCTCTCTCATGGCTATTTCAACATTCGCTATAGTCCATCTTCTACTCCCATTCTTCTTCTTCAATTTAAACTTCCATGGCACATATGCCGATTATGGAACTGCAACTTTTTATGGAGGAGATGACGCTTCCGGCACAATGGGTAAGTTGAAAGAGAAGAGGACTATCCATTTTTTGTTCTAGCTCCAAAGAGCAAAAGAGTCATAAAAAAAAAAAAAAGAAGGTGCCCGACATAACGAACAAGTGAATAATTGGCCAACCATTTTGAACCGTTGCTAAATGCTTGCATGGGCAGTTTATCATATGCTATTTCATTTCATTCTCCGAACGTCGTCCCATAACAAAGGGGTGATATATTATGTACTTCTAGCCCCTTAACTTTTTGAGTTTGAACTAATACATGACTTATATACCCCTGAAAATTACGAACTTAATTCGATGTTTCTGGTTTTTTGAATTCCTCCTACATGATAATTGGATTTTGGTATTGCAGGAGGAGCTTGTGGATATGGAAACTTGTATACCCAGGGCTATGGAACCAACACTGCAGCACTAAGCACCCCTCTATTCAATAGTGGGCTGACCTGTGGAGCATGCTTTCAAATCCAATGTATTAATGACACACAATGGTGCATTCCTGGGACGTCTGTTACTGTCACAGCTACAAACTTCTGCCCTTCAGGTTCTACTGGTGGGTGGTGCAACCCTCCAGGCAAAAACTTTGATATGGCTGTGCCAGCTTTTAGACAAATTGCCCAGTTGGTTGCTGGAGTTATCCCTATATCTTTCCAAAGGTAAACAATATATACTGTAATCTAATTAGCCCCGAAAACGAGTTGTTTAGTGTATTATTCAATTTAATTGGCTTACAAATTTGCAAACTTATGGACGCTTTCATCAAGCAGATAAAGAATCAAGTTCAAGAAAACACTTAAGTATATTCTTCATAAAAAAGATTATAACCGAGTCGAGAGTTTCGTTACAATGCTATCTTATGAGACCATGCAATTCTCCATGCAGACTCTAGTTTGTCACTTGTTTTACAAACACCATCCCCATCAAAAATTCAAAGACGTTGAATGATCATCATTTTTCTTTTGAAAGAATGGAAATATTTGGCTGTCGTGAAGTCGAGTAGGACCCAACAATTGCCCAAAAAGAGAAAAAAAAAAAAATGAACCCTGAAATTACTAGAACACTTTAGTAAAAATTGAACCCTGAAAAAAAAAATTTGAGGTGTTTTCTTTTCAACCAATTATTGGTTGGATGAGTGTTTCTATTTTCTTTTGTGTAGTTAAGCTATTTTATGCTTTCTGCTTTTCCCCTTGATGTTTCCTTTCGAGTTATATAAAATGTTTCGTTTGTTGAGAAAAAAAAAATTGTTGCGGTGGGAGTATTAACCATATAGAACAAGTTGAGATGGTATCCCATTGATTGGTTGTCGATTCTGTTATCTTTTTGACAGAGTGCCCTGCGTGAAGACAGGGGGCATAACGTTTACAATCAACGGCAACCCGGGGTGGAACTTGATTTTGATCACCAACGTGGCCTGCGCCGGCGATGTCCAATCGGCATCGATCATGGGGTCCAACACAGGGTGGCAAGTCATGACACAGAACTGGGGGCAAAACTGGCAGAGTAATACTTACATGATTGGCCAGAGCCTCTCCATTCAAGTCACCACAAGCGACGGAAGGACCGTAACCTCCTACAACGTGGCACCCTCTAACTGGACTTTTGGACAAACTTTTGTGGGTGGTCAATTCTCGTGTTAGTATTGCAAAGGGGAATCGAATTTAAGGGCTTGAAGTAGGTTTGGGAGTTAGACTCATGGAAGTTGTTTAAATAAAATATCCTTATACTATAATTGGGAGCAATGAAGAAAATAAATATTTCCTACTAAGCCAGTAAAATGGTTGGAGTTCGGAAATAGTGGTGCAAAATATGAATTAGTGTTGTATTGAGTGGTTGTTATTTGCTTGTAATATGTATTGTGTTTTGTGTGGGAGAGGGAAAGGGAAAGGGCAGAGTGAGAGAGCAGGGAATTACAGGGGGTTTGCAGGTGAGAGAGTAAAAGAAATGTGTGGAGGAATTGTAACTTTGTAATTTTATGGAGTAATAGAATTGTGTTTTATTTTTGTGTGAAAAATCTCACTCCCACCCAATAGTAACGACTATGCACCCTTGTGCACTGTAATTAAATTTTCTTTTTTTGGAATAGCTTTAATAGAATAATAATATGCAACTGATGGGGTTTAAAAAAAATTAAGAATAAAAAAGAATGCGAAACGTTGATGCATGATTTTTTTTTTATCAGTAAAGAAAATTTTATTAATTAACGAACCGAAGTTATAAAGATCACGTCTGCATTTAGGAGGATCTTTCCCTCATGAATAAGTTAGTGGTGATCCCACTTTCGAAAGAGAGTCTCGACGCGGCGTTGTACACGTAGTTGCATATCGGATCCCGTCACTGGCTACCACCGCTTGATGACGATGGAACGCATCGTCAATTAAAAGGTCCTTGCACTGGACTTAGTTGGAAAGGTAGGTGTTCGGCATGTCCCTTGCTTCTAGACCTTCAAACAGTTCCTTGGAAACGGGGATGGAAGGTATCACAACCAACGACCTACATTTCAACAGTGTTGGCACCTAAATCGAGGACGAGATATCATATGTCACCCCCTACCAAAGAAGGAAAAAGTTGGCAAGAAGCCAACCAAAAAACATAAATAAGAAAAATCCAAACACAACTGCCAAAATCCCGAAACACAGAATGAGTTAAGGCATGCCTGTCATTTGTGTTGCTTTCTTGAAGTGTGCTTTGAAAGTTATTGGATATCTGCTATATATGTTTTATTTAGGTTTTAGATTTTCTCTTTTTTCTGGGGTATGCCCCTTGTAGACTGTATATTCGGTTAATATTTTTTCTATTTCAAGCTAAGTTACCAAAAAAAAAAAACCCCGAAACAGCAGTGGCGGAGCCAGGAGACATACATTTTTTTATTGGAATGTATACTTATTATATCATAAGGTTTTTGCTTTCCTATTCACTATATTTGTACATTAAATTGATTCTTTAAGCTATATCAACTATCACGTGTTTATTTTTATTTATGAAACAAATCGAGAAATGAGAATGTAAAATAACCGAGTTTTTATCAAATTGAACCAAAATTATTAAAGATTATAAGTAGCAGCTAGCTATACCCGAATAATTATCAATACTCCAATATTCAAAATCAGGTATATAAAAAATAAAAAATTTTAAAATCCAGACGCTCGGAGAGCCGGGGCCTCCCCGAGCCCCAACATAGCGAAATAGACGGGGAGTCACTGAGCTAGCTAAAAGAGTACTGCAGGACAACATGAAATTGAGCACAATTGATGACTTCGGGATCTTGGAGTTTCCACCAGAGATGATGAGAATGGAAAACATCGATCTCTTATACAAGCTAGAGCACTCACCACACCCACCCACATAGTTGCCGCCACGGTGCCAAACACTCATCTTCAAGAATAAAAAAGAAGGCGAGACGTTGATGCACCACCCACATAGTTGCCGCCATGGTCGGTGCCACCTGAGTTACTTGTTTGGAAAGTCCTTCAAGTGAAGCTAATATTTTGGTCCACCGAAGAAGTGAAATCTATTCTAATTCTAACACGTATAAAGTGAGAGTACCACTTTATTTTGGTCCTCATTGGCCTCACAAATATTTTGGTCCACCAAAGTGAAATCTATTCTAATTTGTTACCCCTTGTTTGTGTCATAAGTGCACCGTTAATTGTTG
Source organism: Rhododendron griersonianum (assembly GCA_018127125.1). Classification (NCBI taxonomy): domain Eukaryota; kingdom Viridiplantae; phylum Streptophyta; class Magnoliopsida; order Ericales; family Ericaceae; genus Rhododendron; species Rhododendron griersonianum. The sequence continues at coordinate 38,548,990 of CM030790.1, read as the reverse complement.
TAATCCACGTGTTATTGATCCTTTGTTTACCTCTCTACGTGCAAATCAGGGGTCGTACGTGTAGGAGAGTGTTGGAGTTTATCCCACATTGGTTGTTTATCTTCTCCAAAAACTAGTATATGAATCTGGGCGGTCTCTCTACTCCTTGCCAATTGGTTTGGAGTTGAATGCTTAAATATGGTATCAGAGCTAGGTCTAGGGTGGTCTCATGATGCAGACTTGATTGCATGTGTATACATGGATCATCATGAGAGACAAAGGGCAAAGTAGTAATAAGATTTCGCTGGATATTTCTAGAATTGGAATATTCTTGAAATCCTCTAAATCTTCATATATTTTCCATGATAAGAAGGATCTGATTTGCTAGTATCTTTTATTTCCATGATAGGAAGGATTTGATTTGCTAGTATCTTTTAATTAGGAAGTTTCTTCTTTCTGGTAATTGTTTTGTTTGGTTAGGAAGTATTACCTTTTTTTAATTTCCTAATATGTTTAGGTTCTAGTAGCCTATAAATAAACACAGTAAGCCATAGGACAAATCAGTTGATTAATAAAATTCTAGTTTTGCTTGGGAAGAGAGAGTATCTCTTGTTCTTTTGGTTGTTCTTTATTGCGTGAGTTATTCTTCACTTTTACGCTGCGTCAGTTGGTATCAGAGCCAGATTCGCTTCCTGATCCATCACCAATGCCGCCAAAAGGAGGAGGTCGAGGTGCTGGTGGTCGACATGACGCTGCCGACGATGCGTATGAGCGCGATTATGCCGCGCTTGAAGCTCAACTAGAGGCCCGTTTAGCACAACTCTTTGACGACAAGTTCAACGCCTTGACAGAGCAACTTGTTGCTTTGAGTGTTGCTAGAGGAGCACCTCAACACCAGAATCCCCATTCACGCCGAGTGAATGAGGAGAGCGGTGACGATGTCGAGTGTGAAGATGGCGACAACCCGTTTGCTGCATGTACAGGCCACAAAGGAAAGAGCTTGCTGTGGTTCCGGATACAGAGGCGCGTTTTATTCCATTTTCCACTTGATACCATGCTTTTGTCTTGGTTTTGTGTTTCTATTATTTTCTCAGGTAATAAGGCGGATTTAGTGCCAAGGTTGGAATGAGTGGTTTCAAAGCTGGTTCATACGTTGCCGGGATGCCAAAATTGAGTCGTGAACGTCGGATGGCCAAATCTCATGCAAGGCTCGGGGGATACCGTTAGCGTGTGCGGTATCCATACTATAATTTCCTGTATCAATACAATGAGGTGTAGAATTGGTCCAAGGCTGAACAGATCGACGTGTATGGATACTCCCATTTCCTGTATCCATACCGAGGGCTCCAGCGGGAATTTTCTTGCTTCGTCAATTTTTTTTAATTCCGGATTTTAGGAGACTTGTATAAATACCCTCGGAACTCCGTTTTTAGGGTTGGTACTTTTAATTAGCAGCTTTCTTTTTACATTCTTATTTTTTTTCCAGAGCTCTTTCCTTTGAAGTTTTCAAGTTTTGTTCAAGAACACATCTTCCGATAACTCGTATTACGTTTCGTTCTTTATTAATCTTTTGTTTAAATTTCATTCCAAGCATGATTCAAGTTAGGGTTTCTTTTGCTTCTTGTTTAATAATGAGTGAGTAGTTTTATAAGTAGGGTCGCAGGGTGATTAGCACGCCATGACAAGTCCGGGCACTGCTCCTAATTTCAAACAATGAAAAAAAGCAATTTTAGGTTAATTAAGAACATTCGTGAGATGAACCCGGGCATCGTCGGAGCCCATGTGAACGGGGGAATGAGGGTCTTAAAACTCATTCTCCGCTGCGCATGGGTATACGACGACCATAAAGGTTCGCATCTTTCGGGGTATCTTTTTCAAACTAAAGTTGAACGTTTTTAAGAATACTGAATGGAGCAGGTTAATCTAGACTGGTTACGAGTGCTATGAACCCTACGACCGTACCTCCTTTTAGTTATCTGAAAAGTACAATCAATTTTTAGGTTTTTAGTTAATCTCAATCATATCGACAAGGGGTGGCTACCTAAGAGCCTGTTTAAATTATAACAATCCGAGTTTTTAAGCCAGCACACATCACCGTCTTTGTGGATTCGACTCCGGTCTTACCGGATATTGTGCTACGTCGGTCTCCACTCTACGTTTGGGGCAACCCATTAATTTAGGACTAGGAAATCGTCAAAGTAGGATTCCTCCTAAATGATGATTGGATTTTGGTATTGCAGGAGGAGCTTGTGGATTTGGAAACTTGTATACCCAAGGCTATGGAACCAACACTGCAACACTGAGCACTCCTCTATTTAATAATGGGCTGATCTGTGGGGCATGCTTTCAAATTCAATGTATTAATGACCCACAATGGTGCCTCTTTGAGGGGCCCATTGTTGTTACTGCTATAAAAAAAAAAAAAAACATTTTACTGTATATGCTTCATAAAAAAGATTATAACCGAGTCCAGAGTTTCGTTACAATGCAATCTTATGAGATCAATTCTCCATGTAGACTTTAGTTTGTCACTTGTTTTACGAGCGCCATCCCTATCAAAAAATCAAAGCCATTGAATGGTCATCATAATTTCTTTTGATAGAAAGGAAAAGTTTGGCTGTCGTGAAGTCGAATAGGACCCAACACTTCCCAAAAAGAGATAGTTTCCCACTGATTTGGTTGTTCTATTTTATTATCTTTTCGACAGAGTGTCCTGCGTGAAGACATGAGGCATAATGTTTACAATCAACGGCAACGCCTGGTGGAACTTGATTTTGATCACCAACTTGGCATGCGCCGGCGATGTCCAATCGGCGTCTATCATGGGGTCCAACATGAGGGGGTGGCAAGCCATGACACAAAACTGGGGGCAAAACTGGCAGAGTACCAACTACCTGATTGGCCAGATCCTGTCCATTCAAGTCACCACAAGCGACGGAAGGTCTGTAACCTCCTACAATGTGGCACCCTCTAACTGGACGTTTGGACAAACTTTTGAGAGTGGACAGTACTCGTGTTAGTATATCAAATGGAATCGAACTTCAGGACTTGGAGTTAGACTTATGGAAGTTGTTAAAACACAAAATTTAATACTAGTATTGCGGAGCAAGGAAAAAAATAAATATTTGCTACCAAGCCCTTAACAAAGGTGGAGTTTGGAAATGGTCGTGTAAAATATGCATAAGTGTGGTAAGGTTTAAGCTTAAACATATGTGTTGTGTTTTGTGTGGGGTTTATGTGAGGAAAAGTTGGAAGTTTGTAACTATAGTAATAGAATTCCCCTTTGAGAAACCTTCCTCTCCTAAGTTGGAATTCCCAAATAAGCTGCTCTTCCTTCATGCTTAGAACCGTTGCAATTGTCTCATCTTTAATAAGACAAATGTTGAAAAATCTTGGATACAATGAACTCAGGCATTTCCCATTCACCCAAGGATCAGTCCAGAACTTTAAGGAATTTCATCCCCCACAATCAATCTAATGTTTTCCATGAACTTGTTAAAAGCTAATGGATTCCTGCTTTTAATTTGAAGAATGTCTCTCCATGAGCAGGATACCATTCTATTTGTTTCCATGTTAGGAAACCAAGAGTTAAGATCCATGTTGTACTTTGCACAAATTACTTTTCTCCATAAGGCTTCCTTTTCAGTTCCAAATCTCCACCACCATTTCAAAAGTAATGCATCATTCATATCTTTTATTCCTCTTACACCAGGGCCGCCAACTTCTTTGCTCTGCTTGATTTTGGACCAGCTCACCATATGTATTCCTTTTAAGGTCAGAATTGCCCCAAAGAAACTTAGCTTGAATCCCCTCCATGATTTTAGCCACACCTTCAGGAACTTTGAACAAAGACATGAAGTAGATAGGCAGGCTATTCAACACTGATTTCAGTAGAGTTAACTTACCACCAAAAGAGAGAACCCTTCTTTTCCATGAGGTTACCTTTGCTCTGAACTTGTCAATGAGTGGTTTCCATGTAGATTTAAGTCTAGGATTAGCACCAAGTGGCATACCCAGATATTTGGTTAGAAGTTGCTGTGACTTGCATCCAATTACTTTGGCAATTTCGATCTTCTGGTTCCCCATCAGCTAAGGAAATTCCACAAACACTACTACAATAATCGTAAAAGATGACAGTTTAAAAATGTCATTAAACATGAAAGATGACAGTTTTGAAACTGTCATCTATGGAGCTGTCATTAAAAGTCTGAAGCTTAAAATGACAGTTTGAAACTGTCATCAATATCTATAAAGATGACGTTTTTTAAACGCAATTGAAAGTAGAAGATGACAGTTGTGAAACGTCATTAAAGTGCTTTAAAACTGTCATCTTTTCGAAAGATGACTTTTTTAAAGCGTAACAAAAAAGTCAAAGATTAAACTGTCATCTTTTGTCTTTTATCCTAAAAAAAAATCACAATTCTAGTTCTAACTCAGAATCATTAAAAATAATAAAAAAATAAATTAAAATATGCTCTAGTACTAGGGCTGTAATTGAGCCGAACCGAGTCGAGTTTTGAGATGCTCAAACTCGGCTCGCTACATTTTTACTAGGGTCGAGCTCGAAACGAGCTGTCGAGGGGAGCTCGAGCTCGGCTTAAAATTAATTTCCTAAGCTCGAGCTCGGCTCGTGTAAGCTCGACACACCAGCATAAGGGAAGTAGGCTGAGGGTTATTGTAGTGCTGTGCTTATATAAGTTTCTGTCTGTGGTAGTTTTGCAAAACTTCCGATGTGGGACTACTGCAAAAGGCTCTGGTGGGACTACTGCAAAACTTATGTATTCGCTAAAATAAATTTTCGTTCTTTCCATTACCCTTTGAGAAACCTTCCTCTCCTAAGTTGGAATTCCCAAATAAGCTGCTCTTCCTTCGTGCTTAGAACCGTTGCAATTGTCTCATCTTTAATAAGACAAATGTTGAAAAATCTTGGATATAATGAACTCAGGCATTTCCCATTCACCCAAGGATCAGTCCAGAACTTTAAGGAATTTCATCCCCCACAATCAATCTAATGTTTTCCATGAACTTGTTAAAAGCTAATGGATTCCTGCTTTTAATTTGAAGAATGTCTCTCCATGAGCAGGATACCATTCTATTTGTTTCCATGTTAGGAAACCAAGAGTTAAGATCCATATTGTACTTTGCACAAATTACTTTTCTCCATAAGGCTTCCTTTTCAGTTCCAAATCTCCACCACCATTTCAAAAGTAATGCATCATTCATATCTTTTATTCCTCTTACACCAAGGCCACCAACTTCTTTGCTCTGCTTGATTTTGGACCAGCTCACCATATGTATTTTCCTTTTAAGGTCAGAATTGCCCCAAAGAAACTTAGCTTGAATCCCCTCCATGATTTTAGCCACACCTTCAGGAACTTTGAACAAAGACATGAAGTAGATAGGCAGGCTATTCAACACTGATTTCAGTAGAGTTTACCACCAAAAGAGAGAACCCTTCTTTTCCATGAGGTTAGCTTTGCTCTGAACTTGTCAATAAGTGGTTTCCATGTAGATTTAAGTCTAGGATTAGCACCAAGTGGCATACCCAGATATTTGATTAGAAGTTGCTGTGACTAGGGGTGTAAACGAGCCGAGTCGAGCCGAGCTTCAGTGAGCTCGAGCTCGGCTCGTTTATTTAACGAGCCAAATACTCGAGCTCGAGCTCGGCTCGAGCCTTAACGAGCCGAGCTTAGTAATTTACTAAACGAGCCTCTCTTAATCGAGTCGAGCCTCCTTTAACGAGCCGAGTTTTTGTCAAACGAGCCGAGCCGAGCTCGGCTCGTTTACTTAACGAGCCGGATACTCGAGCTCGAGCTCGGCTCGTTTACTAAACGAGTCGAGCCGAGCCGAACCTTAACGAGCCGAGCCGAGCCGAGCTCGCGAGTAGCTCGGCTCACTTACAGCCCTAGCTGTGACTTGCATCCAATTACTTTGGCAATTTCGATCTTCTGGTTCCCCATCAGCTAAGGAAATTCCACAAATAATTTAAACCACACTTTTCTGATAATTGATCCTTAATCCTGAAGCTGCTTCAAAACCTCTAAGAAATCTTTTGATTGTTTTCACTTCATCTAAATTAGCTTCACAAACACCAATGTATCATCAGCAAACTGAAGATGGGTCAACCATGGTCCATCATCTAATATTTTTAAGCCTTTGATGCTGCCTTGTGACATTGCTTGCCTAAAGATGTAGTTCAGACCTTCAGCTGCAAGAATAAATAGAAAAGGGGATAACGGCTCCCCCTGTCTAATCCCTTTCTGCATTTTGAACTCCTGGGTGGGAGAACCATTTACAAGAACAGATATCTAGGCAGAGGATAGGCATTTGATAGGCACGCGGTATCGTAGATATAAGTGCCTAAATAGGGTAGTTTTAACACGTTGTTATCTAATTTATTCCCTATTTTCCACTTGATGCGTTGCTTTGGTATGTTTTTGTGTTTTTGTGTTTTTTCAGGGAAATTAGGCTGTTTTGGCGCCAAGATTGGATTGTAGAGACTTGAAGGCCGTGATGGAGCTTGAGAGCAAGGAGGGCCGTGGAGACTAAGTGTTGAAGCAGAATTCGCAAGGAAATCATCAGAATCTTTGTGAGCGCTACAAAAGAATGAGTATAGTGCTCAGAGATGGCATAGCATGGCGCACAAAGTGATCAGAGGGTTTGCTAGCGCTACACCCTTTTTGGTGTAGCGCTACCGAGCACGATCGGCCAAAGCAATCAGTCAACGGAGTCAAAGAACCTTAAGGGAGCTCGGTAGCGCTATGGAAAAACTAATGTAGCGCTACCGATGAGCACAAGCACATGTTGCCAGCGCATAGACTTCAGTGATGGGTTTTGCAATTAATTTAATTGGGCTTGGAATTGGGCTTGGACTAAAACGTGAAAGAAGAAAAAGAATTGACAGTTTCTTTACTAGGTGGGCCCATGAGGTACACGCTGGGTACTATTATTATCCAGCTGCCGCTATAAAAGGAATGAAGTTCCAAAATGTGGCTCCTTTTTTGGCCATTTCCGGACGATAATGCCCCTCGGTTCGGAAACTAGCCACTTACATTTTCTTCTTTAGAGTTTTGGGCGTTTTCGTCATTTCACGCTCAAAAGTGGTGGGCCATAGACACTATTTGGGTTATTTTTGAATTACTTTAACGGGTTTTCGGACTTTCGATGTTTTCCGTCTGCGTCCCGAATTTTCTACACTATTTTGTCACGTGGTGGTGTTGGGCTTGAGGGCTTCCTGGTAAAATCACCTAGCCTTTGCATTGTGCATCCGGGAATCTCGGCTGGAATCCGGCTTGGCTGTCTCCAATTCAATTAGCAAGTTTTTTATTCCAATTTTTTCGTATTCATCCACCGAGCAATTCCCATCTCTCGAGCAAACGGACAGGCAGGCGTCCCAATCCAAACAATGGCGGATTGGATTTCGAGACCACCGAGCAATTCCCATCTCTCGAGCAAACGGACGGGCAGGCGTCCCAATCCAAACATTGGCGGATTGGATTTCGAGAGGAAACCTGTTTGGCGGATTGGATTTCGAGAGGAAACCTAAGAAGAAGCTCATCCACCGAGCAATCCCCATCTGTGTAGCAGGCTAACGGACAAGTGTCCCAATCCAAACAATGGCGGATTGGATTGCGAGAGGAGAAGATTTCGGGAGGAAACCTAAGAAGAAGCTTAGCGGCTGGGTCCTCTGTGGCGCCAATTGCAGATACGAAGACGCCGCCGGTTTTAGCGTCTTCAACCACAGAAGATCAAATCGGTGCATTCAGGTCTCTTCTAAATCCTGTCGGTCGTTTTCCCCTTATTTCTTTTTGAGTTGAGGTTTGGTCAATTGAGGAAATCATGCGTCCGATTAATTGATTGTAGATTTTTTGCTCCCTATGGAATGATCTTCATGTTTTAGGGAAATCCCCCAAAAGGGTGTATTTTTAGCGGTGAAATCTGGTTCCTGAAAAACATGAGAGATGTATGAGGGTGAATTTCGTGATTCCTGTGTTCCATGATATGAATGTAATGATTTCTATGGATTCAAGCAGTGTCTCTGGCGCAAAATAGGGAAAGCTTTGCCCTTTCGTGTTTGGCCAAGAATTTAAAAGATGAGTGCAAAAAAATGGTGTTGTGGTGGCGTCCTCTGTAGCACAAAATAGGGAAAACTATTCAAGAATTAGAAGGGGCCTTTTTATTCTTCATCTTTAGGCCCTCGAAGCACAATAGGCCAAGTAGTTGCTTCAGTTCGTTTGCTTAGTAAGGATAGTATATAGGAATCGGTAACTTGATATGCTTGAAATGACGTGAAAGCAAACAATAATAAAACTTTTGTAGTGTTCCACGAAAACATGGGTTGAGATCATGTGGATACATTTCGTTAAGATTTTTTTACGTAATTGCCTGTGGCGAACAACAATGAATGTCAAAACTTAGTACATTCACATTTTGTTACCTTTTCTTGTGCCTGGGCTGAAAATGTATGGGTTAGGCCAAAGAATGGATTTGTAACCTAACTGACATGGCTTTAGGGGAAGTCATTGTTGGATGATGTGGAAAAATCTGTAGGAGGGAAGGTGGTTTGGGCATTTCCTATATATGTCATGGGAAGGATGACATATATAGGAATTGGTGACTATACCCGAAATGATCAGGAAGGAAAGGGTAATGAAAGTTTGGCAATGCTCCGCATAATGGCAGGTTGAAAGCAGGCATAGTTACCGGTAAAAGCCCCTCATCAACAACTTGGGATAGGACCATAACAGGAATAAAATTTGAAAGCAGGCATAGCTACCGGTAAAAGCCCCTCATCAACAACTTGGGATAGGACCATAATAGGAATAAAATTTGGTTTGGCAACCAACAGAAAAATGTGTTTATTCAGGAAGGATTAGCGGAGTTAGTTAGTTAAGCCATGGTACATGGGATTGTCTATTGGCAAAGTTTCATCACTCTTTCCTTTTAGGTTATTCCGGGTATATTGAGCCGCCAATTGCTATATATAATCCTTCCCCTGTAAGCGAGCCAAAGCGGCTGCCTAACCCATCGTGTTTAAACTGGCTAAAGACAAACAATAGCAAGGTACTCATGATCTAAAAATAGTATGCCGTTTGTCATGTGAGTAGCTGTGGCTCACCTAAATTAATCCTACTCTAAAAGGCACAGACAAAAGGTCAAGGTATAATTATGACATGAAAGATTGTCGAAAGTTGGAAAAATCAAAGCAGTGATACTGGTATATTTCCCCTTTCCCATTTCCCCTCCCCAGATGTAGGGTACTAGCATAGGAAAAGAAACCCGTTTACAAAATCCACAATATTAGTGCAAGAATGGCGGGCTGGAACTCGACTCCGCCACCGGCTCCTAATCAACGGCAGTTTGCTCCTTCCCATGTGAGCGAGCCAAAGCGGTTGCCTAACCCATCGTCTTTACACTGGCTAAAGACAAACAATAGCAAGGTACTCCTGATCTAAAAATAGTATGCCGTTTGTCATTTGAGTGGCTATAGCTCACCTAAATTAATCCTGCTCTAAAAGGCACAGACAAAAGTCGAGGTACGGTTATGACATGAAAGACTATCGAAAGTTGGAAAAATCGAAGCAGTGATGCTGGTATATTTCCCCTTTCCCATTTCCCCTCCCCAAATCTAAAGTACCAGCATAGCAGAACAAACCCGTTTACAAAATCCACAATATTGGTGCAAGAATGGCGGGCTGGAACTCGACTCCGCCACCGGCTCCTAATCAACGGCAGTTTGCTCCGAACGAAGGGAACCTCCCACAACAGGTTGAAAGCAGGCATAGTTACCGGTAAAAGCCCCTCATTAACAACTTGGAATAGGACCAGAACAGGAATAAAATTTGGTTTGGCAACCAACAGAAAAATGTGTTTATTCAGAAAAGGTTAGCGGAGTTAGTTAGTTAAGCCATGCTACTTGAGATTGTCTATTGGCAAAGTTTCATTACTCTTTCCTTTTAGGTTATTTCAGGTAAATTCAGTCGCCAATTGCTATATATAATCCTTCCCTTGTGAGCGAGCCAAAGCAGCTGCCTAACCCATCGTGTTTAAACTGGCTAAAGACAAACAATAGTAAGGTACTCATGATCTAAAAATAGTATGCCGTTTGTCATGTGAGTAGCTGTGGCTCACCTAAATTAATCCTACTCTAAAAGGCACAGACAAAAGGTCGAGGTACAATTATGGCTTGAAAGACTGTCGAAAGTTGGAAAAATCGAAGCAGTGATACTGGTATATTTCCCCTTTCCCATTTCCCCTCCCCAGATGTAGAGTACTAGCATAGGAAAAGAAACCCGTTTACAAAATCCGCAATATTAGTGCAAGAATGGCAAGGAATGTTGAGAAATAGAAATCGAAGCAGTGATGCTGGTATATTTCCCCTTTCCCATTTCCCCTCCCTAGATCTAAAGTACTAGCATAGGAAAAGAAACCCGTTAACAGAATCCACAATATTAGTGCAAGAATGGCAAGGAATGTTGAGAAATAGAGCGCGGGCTGGAACTCGACTCCGCCACCGGCTCCTAATCAACTGCAGTTTGCTCCAAACGAGTGGGACCTCTCACGTATAAGCGAAACAAAATTACATCAGCTCGGGGGAAATAAAACTAAACGTAATTTAGGCTGCTTCACAGTTACGGTGGCATCATCTCCAGCACAAAATAGGGAAAGCGCCACCCATTGCTTTGTATTCAACGATTCGAAAGGTAAGTTAAAAAACAAAACTCCTGGATTGAAAGGAACTCAGAATGTTTGGTCATTTCCTTTCGGCTTTTTTTTCATGATTACCAATAGCGAGTAACAAGAGACGTGAAAACGTAATGCGCTCACATTTTTTGACTTTTCTTTTGCTTTTCGTTAATTTCGTAACGTGGGATGTAGCTGTAACGGCCCAAGCTAGGGAGCGGATTTGTAACTTGACTAGCATGACTTATAGGGAAGTCGTTGAATGATGTGTAGAACTTGTAGGGTGAAAAAAATTTAAAATATCGAGTGCCTTCCTATTTTTGTCTTTGGGCAGTTTAAACACGATGAGTTGGGATGATGTATAGCAATTGGTGGGTCAATATACCTGAAATGACACGAAAGGAAAGAGTAATGAAACTTTGGTAGTGAACAATCTTATGTAGCATGGCTTAACTAACTAACTCCGCTAATCCTTTCTGAACAGGTGATGCTAAAAAGTATATGGGTTTACAATTTCGTCGTCAGTTGTGAAACGAAATTTTATTCCTGTTATGGTTCCATCCCGAATTGTTATCGAGCGGCTGCTTAGCCTACCATGTTGAAAGTGCCTAGAGATAAAAAATAGAAAGGCATTCTTTTGGGAAAAAATAGCTGTCATCGTGCGTGTATCATGTCATGATCCTATCTCGTGCTTCTGTCTGTGGTTCTTAGAGTAGAATTAAGTTAGGTGAGCTATAGCTGCTTGCACAACCAATGGCATATTATTTACAGATCATGTGTGCTATTGTAGTTTTAATGGATACGCCACCTTTCCTCATTTGTGTGGGATCTTCATAACATCAAAGACGATGTTGGATGATGTATAAAACCTATTGGGTGAAAAAAATTCAGGATATTAAGTAACTTTCTATTCTTTGTCTTTGGACAGTTTAAATATGATGAGTTGGGCAGCCCCTTTGGTTTGCTTACACGGGAAGGATGCGAAACAAAATTACATCAGCTCGGGGGAAATAAAACTAAACGTAATTTAGGCTGCTTCACAGTTACGGTGGCATCATCTCTAGCACAAAATAGGGAAAGCGCCACCCATTGCTTTGTATTCAACGATTCAAAAGGTAAGTTAAAAAACAAAACTCCTGGATTGAAAGGAACTCAGAATGTTTGGTCATTTCCTTTCGGCTTTTTTTTCATGATTACCAATAGCGAGTAACAAGAGACGTGAAAACGTAATGCGCTCACATTTTTTGACTTTTCTTTTGCTTTTCGTTAATTTCGTAACGTGGGATGTAGCTGTAACGGCCCAAGCTAGGGAGCGGATTTGTAACTTGACTAGCATGACTTATAGGGAAGTCGTTGAATGATGTGTAGAACTTGTAGGGTGAAAAAAATTTAAAATATCGAGTGCCTTCCTATTTTTGTCTTTGGGCAGTTTAAACACGATGAGTTGGGATGATGTATAGCAATTGGTGGGTCAATATACCTGAAATGACACGAAAGGAAAGAGTAATGAAACTTTGGTAGTGAACAATCTTATGTAGCATGGCTTAACTAACTAACTCCGCTAATCCTTTCTGAACAGGTGATGCTAAAAAGTATATGGGTTTACAATTTCGTCGTCAGTTGTGAAACGAAATTTTATTCCTGTTATGGTTCCATCCCGAATTGTTATCGAGCGGCTGCTTAGCCTATCATGTTGAAAGTGCCTAGAGATAAAAAATAGAAAGGCATTCTTTTGGGAAAAAATAGCTGTCATCGTGCGTGTATCATGTCATGATCCTATCTCGTGCTTCTGTCTGTGGTTCTTAGAGTAGAATTAAGTTAGGTGAGCTATAGCTGCTTGCACAACCAATGGCATATTATTTACAGATCATGTGTGCTATTGTAGTTTTAATGGATATGCCACCTTTCCTCATTTGTGTGGGATCTTCATAACATCAAAGACGATGTTGGATGATGTATAAAACCTATTGGGTGAAAAAAATTCAGGATATTAAGTAACTTACTATTCTTTGTCTTTGGACAGTTTAAATATGATGAGTTGGGCAGCCCCTTTGGTTTGCTTACACGGGAAGGATGATGTATAGGAATCGGTGACTCAATATATCCGAAATGACTTGAATGGAAAAAGTAATCAAACTCTGGCAGCGATTACTCAGCCGGTCGTGTTTAAATTGCATAGAGATGGAGAATATGGAGACATTCTTTTGGAGAAAAACGGCTGTCGGCATACGCGTATCATGTCATCATCGTATTTCGTACTCTTGTCTGTGTTTTATAGAGCAGAATTAGTTTAATTGAGCTATAGCTGCTTGCATGGCCAACGACATATCATTTTAAGATCATGTCTGCTATTAGAGTTTTCATGGATATGGCACCTTTCCTCATTTGTGTGGGATCTTCATAGCATCAAAGACCAAAACAAAATGGTTGTTCGAAGTTCCGCAGATGATGTAATCTCATTGGACCACTTATAAGGCAAATGCTAAGAAATGGCTTCGATACAATCGCATGGAGATAGCTCTTGCCCAATAAAAAATGAGCTATTATTTGACGGAGATGTATGTGCAATTTTCGGACGGTAATTTGTGTCTTGATAGAGTTGTGGGATTATTTTCCTCCATTTGTTGATTAGAGTTGTTCTCTACGGCTTGCTGAAATTGTGCAAATGTTTCTTTTGTTTTGTAGGAGTACAAGGTTCTCCCAATGAATTGCAAAGCTTATGGTGCATTGCCTATTGGTGTCAAAGAAAATTCCCAACCGATGGTCAATTATTGGCACGTTGTTTCCAGACATATTCTTGTTTACCATTTAACTGGTGTCTGAAGACAAGATGGCTGGGCTCCAAAGAGATGTCTCAGGGACTTCGAACAAGCTGCCATAGAAATTTGTTATTTACTTTAGTATTTTGGCAGATTCATTTTCTTTTGGAGATGTATTCTTGCGATCGCGATTTTTGTATCTATAGAAGCTGCATGTAAGGATGTTAATCTTTCTATTTGATTAAATTGATTGGAATCTAGGATTCCTTCGATTACGATTGTTTAATCATGTCCTGGGGATGTGATTCTGTGGTCGATAACATGTATTTGATAGATTGATTTTGTTTTAGAGGTGTATTCTTCCGATCGCAACTTTTGTATTCTTCTGATCAAGATTTTTGTGATTAGCCCCTTTTTTAGAGTATGGTGCGCTTACCAGTATTTGGTTGGTTATTATCATCAAATTTTTGTGGTAGATTAATTTTGTTTTAGAGGTGTATTCTTCCGATCGCAACTTTTGTATTCTTCTGATCAAGATTTTTGTGATTAGCCCCTTTTTTAAAATATGGTGCACTTACCAGTATTTGGTTGGTTATTATCATCAAATTTTTGTGATACATGAATACCATTGGAAATAATGGTGTGTGAATGCAAGTCATCTGGGCAAAAATATGAATACGTTTCCTGCATATAGAATACAAGATCGAATGCCAAAATAGATAACATTGCATTTGCGAGCCTAAATCAAATAATGGAAATTGATAGGAGGATTATTGGGACACAAGAAAAGTGCTGCAGAGTGTGAGCTCAGCTACAGTGACCTGCAGGGTTGATCATCTACAGTCCCCTACATGCCAAAATAGATGACATTGCATTTGCGAGCCTAAATCAAGTAATGGAAATTGGTAGAAGGATTATTGAGGCACAAGAAAAGTACTGCAGATTGTGAACTCATCTACAGTAACCTATGGGGGTGACCAGCTACAGTAACCTACGGGGATGAATAATGATTCCATACTAGAAAATCTATTCTTTGTGTACTGCTCCACCAAACCATGTATCAAGATTCTTTGCTTTCATTGTAGTTGCATCAGCAAAATCTTGTACCCATCCACATCAGTAGATATTCAGACAAATCAAGAAAACCGTGCATAACTTTTTGATGTTCTTCGCTTATGTATAGAGTATATAAACACATGCTTTTTATTTGGATGAGAACCAGGCGATTTTGAAGGTTAAGAACTCAACATTTTTACACATTTATTCTTCTCTTTTTATGGCATCTGTTATTCATTAAAGAAGGACATGACAAATAGCTAGGAATATTGATTACTCTTTATGTTTCCAAACTGCTGCAGGATTTGATCTTTCATTTGCTGCATTCTGCTAAGCATCTTAAGGTTAGGATATCTTTCTGCTGTATTTGCGGCTACTTTGGGTATGTGATCTTGCTTGCCTTGTATTGTGCTTTGTTGACATTTTTTGGGATTTTCTTGCAATGCTTGCCATAGGCATGAGCAGAATTTGCATTGCATTATGATCTCGTGCTCCTTTGGTGTTTTCTAATAGAACCTGTAGTGTGCAAAATGAAATTTCAATTGTGTCTTTGTTCCGTATTTGTGATTGTCAGTTGTAATCTTATATGAGCAATGACTGAAATTGAGTCAATGATTATGCTTGCACAAGTGAGATTAGATGATCATGTCAGCTAGCAAAAAACCCCTAATTTCATATTCCCAACTTCCACAGGAAACAAAAGATAGAAAAAACAAGCGGCGGAGAGAATTACGGCTACAGAAAAAAGTAGAAAAAATAGAAACATTACCTAGGAAACAAACACGTGCAATTCCCACTCAGTCATTTGTTTTGCGTGATATTAAGTCTTGTGACTTTTGCCAAGCTAAACGGTTCCCCTCGGAACCAGATGGCTTTTGTTGTTCTAAAGGGCAAGTGCGCCTTTATTCGATTAATATTCCGGATGATCTATTGGAACTTTACTGTGGTACATCAGCACATTCAAAACATCTCCGTCAATATATTAGGCCATTCAACAACTGTTTTGCTTTCACGTCATTTGGTGTGACCCTTGATCCCCGATTCACAAAATCAAATAACGGTATATACACTTTTCGTGCCCAAGGACAGGCATATCATGCCATTAGAAGTCTTTATCCACCCCCTGATACAAATGACAAGAATAAGTATGCCACTCCATCGTTCCTACAGTTGTACTTTTTCGACACTGACAATGAAGTTTCGAATAGAAACAAAGGGGCAAGTGAGCTAGATCCAAATGTTATTTCACGAGTTATAGATATCTTGGATCCCAATCCTTATTCTATCTTCTTTAGAAGCTTAAGACAAATACCCGAAGCCAAGTTAGCTACTCACCAAATCAAAATTAGAGCTGATCCAAAATTAGATACCGGGACTTTGGGGGGGCCGACAGCATCCCAAGTTGCAGCAATTTGGGCTGGTGAAACCGAAGACAATTCAAATTTGAGAGAGTGCGATATATTGGTGCATCAGCATAATGGTATTAGCCAAAGAATTAGATACTACTTTGGCTGTTATGATCCTTTGCAATACCCACTTTTGTTTCCATTCGGAGAACCAGGATGGCATCAAGGCATTAAAAAGATCCTACCGGCAAATTCTGATAAGTCCTACACTGGACAGCGAGCTGTTCTCCCTCAATATTCCGTAACAGGCGATGAATTGTTAGCAGCCGAGTCATTAGGTGCGATAAAATTTATGACTTCATTTCCTGCAATGTATCTACATGTATAGTTGCTCCTAATATGCTATTTCTCCTCAGTTTATAAAGAAAATTGTTCGAAGGGAGGAATGGTATCAGCCAGAGAATTCTATGCATACAGATTCCAGATTAGGCCAACAACTAATTCAATAATCCTTGAGTCAGGCCGTCTTCTGCAACAATTTTGTGTCGACATGTATATAAAAATCGAAACATCCCGATTAGACTACTTCAGAACTCATCAAAATGAAATAAGGGCTGATTTGTATCAAGGCATTGTAGATAGCATTGCACGAGGAGAATCACGAGGTTCCAAAGTAGGGAAACATATTGTATTACCTGGTTCATTTATAGGAGGCCCTAGAGATATGCGCAAAAGATACTTAGACGCAATGAATTTAGTAGAAAGATATGGAAAACCTGATATATTCTTAACGATGACTTGCAATCCCAAATGGTGTGAAATTTCAGCAGAATTGAAACCACATGAAGATGCACAAAATAGACCAGATCTTGTCACACGAGTATTTAAGAGCAAATTAGAAGAACTAAAAAAAGAAGTTATCAAGAAACGACTATTTGGCCCAGTTGCGGCATACACATATGTCATCGAATTTCAAAAACGAGGTTTGCCCCATGTTCATCTACTGTTAGTATTGAAAAAAGGTTTTAAGCTTAATACCGCTGCTAAGTTTGACGAATTTATCCTTGCTGAAATACCTGATAAAGACAAATATCCACATCTATATTCAATGGTAATTAGGCACATGATGCACGGACCATGTGGAGAATTAAATGGAGCAAATGTCTGTATGAAAAAAGGAAAATGTAAAAATAATTACCCGCGCCAATTTGCAGAAGAAACATTACTAACAACAAATGGGTATCCAATCTATAGGCGAAGAGTTGATAACAAACAGGTCAAGGTTCGTGGTCATATGCTAGATAATAAGTGGGTAGTTCCATACAATCCATATTTATTAGCCACATTTGATTGCCACATAAATGTTGAAATCTGTTCAACAATAAAAGCTGTTAAATATCTATACAAGTATATGTACAAAGGACATGACAAGGTAGTCTTTCGTATTCTAGCTCAGAAAAATAATGAAGACCATGATGAAATCTCTGAATTCCAATCAGCTAGATGGGTATCCCCCCCAGAGGCAATGTGGAGAATTTTTAGATTCGGTTTACATGAAATGCATCCAGCTGTTATAAGCTTACATTTGCATTTGGAGAACTGCCAACCTGTTAGCTTTAGGAAAACAACTAAGTTGAATAACATAACTGACTCTGATTTTTATTTGAGAACAATGTTAACAGAATTCTTTTACATGAACACCCACGACAAATATGCCAAATCAAAGAAATTGTTCTACAAGGATTTCCCATCTGAGTTTGTGTGGGTGGCACGATCTAAGACATGGGAAAAACGAAAACAAGGAAATGTAGTGGGTAGGATTATAACAGCAAATCCAACCGAAGGAGAGCGCTATTATCTAAGATTGTTGTTGAATCACGTTAGAGGTCCTACATCATTCTTGCACCTCCGCACTGTTGACGACCACGTTTATGATACATATGAAGAAGCGGAACTTGCTTTTGGTCTATTAAAAGATGATAAAGGTAATGAAAAATGTTTGGAAGAAGCATGTATGTATCAAATGCCTAAATCCTTAAGACAACTCTACTGTACGTTACTTGTGCATTGCGCTTGTTTAAATCCAAAAGAATTATTCTGTAAATTTGAAGATCAATTAACTGAAGATTTCAGGAGGCAAAATATGTCGAAAGCCGAAGCTAGACAGTGTCTTTTAGGTGCTTTGAATTCTGTGTTAGAATCGATGGGCAAAAAATTAGAACACTACAGATTGCATGATTTTATGACGGATAGAATGGAAACATATCGTGTTTGTAAAGAAATTGAAGATGAAAAAAACATTGACATATCTGAAAAAGACTTGTTGGGTGTTTCTAAATTGAACATTGAACAATTAAATGCATTTAATGCTATCTTACAGGCTGTAAGAGAGAAGAAAGCTGTATCTTTTCTTATAGATGGTCCCGGGGGTACGGGGAAGACATTTCTGTATCGTACGATATTGGCAACTATTAGATCCACGAATAAAATTGCTTTAGCAACAGCTACTTCAGGTGTGGCTGCGTCAATTTTACCGAATGGACGAACTGCGCACTCTAGATTCAAAATTCCCTTAGATGGAGATGGTAACTTATGTTGCAATGTTGGGAAACAAACAGGATTGGCAAGTTTGCTAAATGCTGCAGTTCTTATTATATGGGATGAAGCATCGATGGCCAAAAGACAAAGTATAGAGGCTGTAGATAGGATGTTACGAGATATAACAGAAGTAGATTTGTTATTTGGCGGCAAAGTGGTGGTTTTGGGTGGAGATTTCCGCCAAGTTCTACCGGTAATACCAAAAGGAACTAGACAGGATTGTATCGATGCAAGTCTGGTTAGATCTGCCATATGGGCAAACCTTAAGAAATTCAAACTCACACAAAACATGCGAGCCAAAACGGATCCATCTTTCAGTGATTTCTTGCTTAGAGTCGGCAATGGCGTTGAACATGAAAACCTAAAAGGCCAAATAGCAATTCCTGCCTCTATGACCTTATCCCCAAATGCAGCCCAGACACCCGTTCAACAACTCATAGATTTCGTCTTTCCAGATCTCCATAATTACTTAAATCAACCATTGTCAATGACAGATTGTGCAATACTAACACCCAAAAATGATTCAGTTGATATTATTAACGAACAACTCATAAACAATTTCCCAGGAAAAGAGTACTCGTATGTTAGCGTTGATGAGACCGTTAATAAGGCAGACCAAGCTTTATACGTAGATTTCTTACATTCGGTCAATCCACCTGGTTTACCGTCTCATATTCTTAATTTGAAAGAAAATTGTCCAGTTATGCTGTTAAGAAACTTGAATGCATCCAAAGGCATGTGTAATGGAACACGTTTGATCTGTCAAAAGTTTGAAAAGCATGTTATAATCGCTCAAATAGCTGTTGGAGAACACAAAGGAGACTTTGTCTTTATTCCGCGTATTCCATTGCGCCCTTCTGATCCAAAGTTATATCCTGTTGAGTTTACTAGAAAACAATTTCCAATACGATTATGCTTTGCAATGACTATAAATAAGGCTCAGGGACAAACATTAGACATTGTTGGCATTGATCTGCATGAACCAGTTTTCTCACATGGACAACTATATGTTGCTCTATCTCGCGCTACTGCATCTGAAAAAATTAAAATTTTGATTGAACCAAGCGACTATGAAAAAAATACACTTCCATGCACTAAAAATATTGTTTTCCCTGAAATTCTAGCTGAAGCACAATCCAATGAAGTTGTTATGATAGAAAACATCTGTGATTTGTGAGAAGAATACTATATATCCACAATAATAATATTTGAATGAATGAAGCTTATTAAATGGTAATTATTTATGATTTCTGAAGTCATCTGCACATGGCATGCATTGAGTTCATGGTTATTTATGTTATTGCTCATTGGTGCTATTTTTTTGTCTAATTAGCAGGCCATCGAAGTCATGGCTTCCAAACGAATGATGATCAAAGACATCGACGAAAATGTGCGAGGCTGGACAGCAGAGGTTATGGTGATTGAAAAAGGATACCCAAAACTGACTAAAAAGAACACACTCTATCAGAGGCTCGTTCTAATTGATTCTGAGGTTGGTTCCGCTTGCCAAAATATTTAAATGGCATCACATATATTGAAAATGTGAATATTTCAAAATTTTGCATTTCAGTTTCGTCAGATGAATGCCCATGTGGTGCTAAATTTTTGGCACATCTTTAGGGAACAAAGATTCAGGCCACAATCTTTGGATCTGATATTGAGATCTTGGAACACACGCTTACGGTGTACCATACGTACTCCATTAGGAATGCTCAGATCAGCAAAACTCCTGATGATTGTTATCATGTTGCTAACAATGCTCTACAATGGAAGCTGCTATCAAGAACACCGGTGGAAGAAATCCCTGTACAAGGACTAAGTATAAGAGCCCTGAAATATAATTTTGTGCCGCTAGGAGAATTGCATAACCACCAGAAAAACAAAAATGGGATAGGTAACCATTCATGTATCCTTGATTTTATACTTACCTAAATCAGAACCAAAACCTAACGGCATCTTTATATAACAGAGGTGCTATTTGCAATCATGCACATGGGCCCAAAACACAAAACCCCGAGAACCTTTGTCCAGAATGTCATAGTGATTGATCAGAGGTAAGATTTTATAGACAAAACTGACAAGAGTTTGCCTAAATTATTGCCAATGCTAACTGTAAATAATCTTTCGAGTCCCAGCATGAAGCCAACAACATTGACTCTTTGGGATCAATTCACAAATCACGAGGCAAAAAGGATGACTGAACTTACAGGACCATATATGATGAGCACCCAACATTGTAGATAGTTGGTGCGACTAGTCCCGTTCTATCTTGCTTTTACTTATGTTTATTTAGCTTTTATAGCGATATTGCACGTAAGGTGTGGTTTTTGTGTATTTCAGGTAAAACGTGCAAATAAGGCATAGTTTGACGTCATGGATGGCCCAAGTGCTTCCGAGTACCCGAAGACCCTGTCGGCCCCTTAAAATCTGTCTAAGTATGGAAAAATGACTTTCTGAAAAAAGTTCTGATTTTCAAGATTAAAAATGGCGGTAATTGATCCTTGAATTTTTCTAAGAGTAACTACAAAGTTGCAAGGTTTTATTTGAAGAGCAAGGTCATGTTTCGAGCCTTTTCGTCTTGAGAAAATTGTGCAGTTTTCTGTTTTGTACTAAAAGTGGGGGGTTGACATTTTGATTTAATTGGAATCTTGAAATTCTGGTAATGCCATTGTTTCCAAATGGGGGGTACTTTCTTATTTTCATTAAATAAATTAAAGTAAAGAAAAGGTAAAAGAAAGGTTTAAAATGTCATCTTTACTTAACTTTAGAGAATGAAAATAAGGTGTCGGGTGAGCCAAGGGGCCATCGGGTGCCAAGATTTGGAGGCTGGCCTGGAGTGCTGAAGCAGAA
Organism: Rhododendron griersonianum; assembly: GCA_018127125.1. Taxonomy (NCBI): domain Eukaryota; kingdom Viridiplantae; phylum Streptophyta; class Magnoliopsida; order Ericales; family Ericaceae; genus Rhododendron; species Rhododendron griersonianum. The sequence goes on along the minus strand of CM030790.1, from coordinate 38,527,719 downwards.
GCTTCCGCATCGATACGGATATAACGCGTATCGATACGCGTTTGTCTCGTGGGGAAGCAGAGGATCTTGTATCGATACGGATTTGAGGCGTATCGATACGCGTTTGCTACGTGATCAATGGCCTTTTGAGGAAAGCTGCGTGGTATCGATACTTTGCTTAATTAGTATCGATACGGAGGCTTGTCGGTCAGATTTTTATCACCTTTTTGGCTTTCCACTTGTGGAATAGTTGCCTTTTATGGCATGTTTTTAGGATATTTTGTAGAGAGAGGGGTTTGTTTGTATAAATAGGTTGGAAGTCTTTCTCTCTCACTTAGGTATTTTTTTAAGTAGTTAGTTAGTTTAGGTTTTAAGTTCTATTGTTGTCTTCCAAGCTTTCTTAGTTAATTTTCTCAAGAACACTAGTAAGTCCTTCTCGTTTATTGTTTTCTCGTTCATTAATGTTGTAGCTACGGTTGAGATCCTTATATAAATCAAGTTTATTTTCGTTTCTATCGGTTAATCATGTTTTCAATATTTAGCTTGCTTTCTAGTCTTTTCATTATGCGTGAGTAGTCGTTTAGGCTTGGTCGTGGAGCGATTATCGTCTCGTGACTTATGTTTTTCTTGCCTTTCTCAACTCTTGACTCGAAGTTTGGTATGGAAAATGAGAAGGGTTCGCCTTTATGTAACAAAACTAGTCGATGTTAATCTCCGGTGATCATATGCTCGCTCATATGGTTCCGTGAGCGATGTCTCGGCTTGTGTTTGCCAAAAGAACAAAAAGAGCTCACTTGTTTTCCATATTTCATTTCTAGTCTTTCAATGATTTCAAAGCTAAATCTTCCGGTTGATAGCCTAAGCCGTGCATTTCAACCGAGTTTTCGTTGAGAATGGCTCGATGGCCTAAACTGCGGGCGATAGTAGTTTCATTGCCATGCCACTTGTCTAGTCTAGTTAAAACCAAGTTTCTAGTCTTTTTCAACTCTTTTCAAAGCAAACCGATAGTTGGCCGTCTGAACGCCGGGAACGCTTGCATCTACAAATCCTAACAAGCTATAGAGATTATCTCTGTGGGAACGATTCCGGACTTCCGGATATCTATGCTGACGATGACCTAGCCCTACGCTCGGGGTAATTCAACCTCATTCGGAGGCGAGGTTGTGGACGAAGCATTATTTTGGCGCCGTTGCCGGGGATTTTCTTATTATAGCTTATTGGGAGGTTCGACAAACCATTGTAAGTATCCCGCTTTATTTTGTTTTGTGCAACTTATACATAGTCTAGCGGATACCTCTAACCGATCTTCATATCAAATTTGAGGTGTAACGAAGCTAGAGTACGTATCAATTGCCTTTTCTTTTATTGTTTGTATAACGTGGTGGTGGCATAACCCCATGGAACTGTTTTGAGAGAGGTGGCGGCATAGCCCCTCCAGCCTGTTTACTTTATGTCTTATCTTTCTTATGGAATGGAGGCGGCAAATGGGGAAATAGCCCCCATGCCTATGTGGGAATACTCTTATCCCGATCATGCTTTGCGGGAGTACCTTTGTCCCACTCAAATTTTCACACCCCCTTGCATAGCCATTCATGACGCCAATGTTTTTCAAAGTCGTATGACCTTTTCCAATTGGCTTGATCTCATAAACCAAATTCAAACTTTTGCTGAAAGAGTGAATGAGTCGTTTTATGCATGTTGGGGGAGATACAAGGACTTGCTCATTGCGGTCCCGAATCATGGCTATGATAATTTCCAAATTGCTAACTATTTTTATAACGGACTTTCTCAAAAGAGTCAACGATTCTTAGACATGGTGTGTGATGGAAAACTTTTTCATAAAGAACCCGCTGAAGCCTTAGATTTCTTTGATCATTTGGCTCAAACTTTACAATCTCGGATTTTTGTTAAACATTGTCAAGAGTCCAACTCAAATGTCATGGAAGAGGAAATTGAGCCGCCTATCTTTGTTGAAGATGATAGTTTTGCTTATGAAAGCCCCGTAGAGTCTGAATGGGGTGATGAGTTAAATATCCACTGTTCTCCTCTTGAGAAATCTATCTTTATTGAAGAATCAGATTCGTATTTTGAAAACTCCTCAGAGTTTGGAGGGAATGATGAGCTTCACAGTCAATGTTCCCCCCTTGAGTCCTCCCCTCCCCTTGAATTTTTGCCTCTGTGTGAGGCTCCGCAGGAGAAACATCTCATAGATGAAGAGATGGAAATGGATGAGACCAACATTGGGTCTCCTACGTGTGAGGAACCGGCTCTTGTGATAGGAATGATCGACCAAGTACCCTCCCCTTGTGGTATCTACCCATTGGAGAAAGTACTCACTGTTAAGGAAATGGATGAGGAGGTAGATTATTTATACTCTTTGTTAGAAGAGCAGGACAGAAAGTGTGAGACCAAGAGTTGGTTTCCTACTTATGAGAAGCAGGACTTTGTGGGAGTGGAGCTAATTGAGAAACATGACTTCGTTGGAGTGGAACTAAGTGAGGAGCCAGTTTTTGTGGAGGTTGAAGTAATTGATTTTCTAGGTGTTGATGACTTTGAACTTATTTACCATTCTTATCCTGTAAATTTTGTCAACAGTCTGAAAATTGGTTTAGTTTGGGCCATGTGCTTAGAGGAGCGTAAATTTTTTGAACGAATTCGGCAAATGCTTTACTCTAAATATCTTTTCTTGTGGAATGGCCGAGTTCAATTTTTGGCAAAGCGCGCACTGTGGAGTGCTATGTTCATTTTATTAGCTCTCGTTGGCATAATAAATGTTCAGAGCCCACGGTTGGCTGAACGTACATAAACTCTTTCTTTCCCTCCCTCCCTCCCTCTCTCTTTTCTTTTTCTCTTTTGTGGTCTGGTATAGCCACCCGTTTCTTGCTTGGGAAATGGGAAGAAAAGTATGACTCGTTCAATCGCGTGAAGAGTTGGTTGGAAGGTACGTTTACTCCCCCTCTTGTATTTCATTTCAATTGTCTTCATGCTATGAGGACATAGCATCGTTTAAGTTGGGGGGAGGGATATATATGCTATATATATGTTTATGAGACTTGTCTCATTGGTAAAATTTTCGTTTTTTTTTTTGTGCAATCTTCCCTTATTGGTAATGTTTTCGTTTGTTAGATACTTTAGATATGCTCAATTGTGTTAATATGGCAAGAGTCGTGTATCCCGTCGAATTTGGTTATATGTTTGATCCATGTCATTTGCATATACATGAATTTTGATGAACAAGTTGAGCCTAAAAGTTAAGTCAAGTGTTGTGCATCGTTAGAGTGGAGATTCGTTTCTTAATCATCCCATGCTTTTTGTTCTCATTTCCCGCACTTGCGTAAATAATATCTTTTGTTCATGCTTGAGTAGTGTATATATCTTTCTTGCATCTTTTTGGAGTTGTTGGCGTACTTAGGAAATGATTCAAGGCATTTTTGCTTGATTAAACCACATAAGAGTCACCTCGTCCTTATTTTGAACCATAGTCCGAGTCTCTTCCATTGTTCAAACCTAGGTAACCGGATGTTTGGAGGGTTGTGTGTCTATGTTTCTCAATGTTTCAAGGAGGTTTGGGGGTGATGTGAATATAATAGAAGTGGTTGGGATGTAAAAAGGCGAAAAATTGGTATGTGATTCCTTATTGCTCATCTCCCACTACAAAAGCTAAAGTCTCAAATTTTCATCTCCCTCTCCAAAGCTTTCAAATTTGGCTTCAATCTCTCTTACTACAAATCTCATCTCAAATGACCCTATTCCTCAAAGAAAAATCAAAGAAATGCTATAAAGAGCAAAAGCATATTCGAAAGAGGGTTGAATACAATGATGAGAGGATTGACTAGCTTACATTCCGGATGAGAAAGAGTCCGATGGAAAAGGGAGAGCTCAATGCTCAATACCATGAGGAGCCGGATGAGGATGACGTCTACGTGTGGTGGAGTCGGTGGTAGTAGTTTTTCTTTATTTCTTTTTCGTAACTTTGTTTGGTGTTTGGCCGTTATGTGGCCATACCTTGGGTAGTTTAGGGTCGGTAGTGGCCAAGGGTAGATGAACCATGCGAGTATATGGCCACTACATTTTTGTAGTCTCTTTCCCTTTGTATCCAAGGTCGTTATAAGCTAATAAAAGTCCTCCGTTGATCTTTAGTACGCTAATTAACTCCATTTGATGCATGTTTGATATTTACTGCTTTTTGAGTATGATTTATCCTTTGTCGTGCATAGTTGTCAATAATTAGCTTTCCTTTCGTTCTAAGCGCTCTTTTTATAGCATGCATAGCTTTTTGTCTCTGGCTATTGCATTTACTCGCTAGCGCTTGTCATGGGATGTAATCTCGTATCTTAATGTGTGAAAAGTCGAATAAGAGAGTTTTCTTGTGAGTTTTGGAGTCGAAACTCATTGTGGTGCATGCATGTTTGACTACTCTAATATGGCATAATTTCTTCATCCTAGTTCATGGCATGCTTGTGCGTGGATTGCATTTGCTCGGATTTGAAGGGGTGGCTTTGGACTCTTGCCTAGTTGTAGTTATTGAGCATAGCTTTTGTATCTTCATTTCGGGATGGTTGTATAGCTTAGTTAATATGTTTTGCTTTAGTTTGCTAGGGACTAGCAAAGTTCAAGTTGGGGTGTGATGAGCACCCAACATTGTAGATAGTTGGTGCGACTAGTCCCGTTCTATCTTGCTTTTACTTATGTTTATTTAGCTTTTATAGCGATATTGCACGTAAGGTGTGGTTTTTGTGTATTTCAGGTAAAACGTGCAAATAAGGCATAGTTTGACCTCATGGATGGCCCAAGTGCTTCCGAGTACCCGAAGACCCTGTCGGCCCCTTAAAATCTGTCTAAGTATGGAAAAATGACTTTCTGAAAAAAGTTCTGATTTTCAAGATTAAAAATGGCGGTAATTGATCCTTGAATTTTTCTAAGAGTAACTACAAAGTTGCAAGGTTTTATTTGAAGAGCAAGGTCATGTTTCGAGCCTTTTCGTCTTGAGAAAATTGTGCAGTTTTCTGTTTTGTACTAAAAGTAGGGGGTTGACATTTTGATTTAATTGGAATCTTGAAATTCTGGTAATGCCATTGTTTCCAAATGGGGGGTACTTTCTTATTTTCATTAAATAAATTAAAGTAAAGAAAAGGTAAAAGAAAGGTTTAAAATGTCATCTTTACTTCCATAAGGTGTCGGGTGAGCCAAGGGGCCATCGGGTGCCAAGATTTGGAGGCTGGCCTGGAGTGCTGAAGCAGAAGCTTCCGCATCGATACGGATATAACGCGTATCGATACGCGTTTGTCTCGTGGGGAAGCAGAGGATCTTGTATCGATACGGATTTGAGGCGTATCGATACGCGTTTGCTACGTGATCAATGGCCTTTTGAGGAAAGCTGCGTGGTATCGATACTTTGCTTAATTAGTATCGATACGGAGGCTTGTCGGTCAGATTTTTATCACCTTTTTGGCTTTCCACTTGTGGAATAGTTGCCTTTTATGGCATGTTTTTAGGATATTTTGTAGAGAGAGGGGTTTGTTTGTATAAATAGGTTGGAAGTCTTTCTCTCTCACTTAGGTATTTTTTTAAGTAGTTAGTTAGTTTAGGTTTTAAGTTCTATTGTTGTCTTCCAAGCTTTCTTAGTTAATTTTCTCAAGAACACTAGTAAGTCCTTCTCGTTTATTGTTTTCTCGTTCATTAATGTTGTAGCTACAGTTGAGATCCTTATATAAATCAAGTTTATTTTCGTTTCTATCGGTTAATCATGTTTTCAATATTTAGCTTGCTTTCTAGTCTTTTCATTATGCGTGAGTAGTCGTTTAGGCTTGGTCGTGGAGCGATTATCGTCTCGTGACTTATGTTTTTCTTGCCTTTCTCAACTCTTGACTCGAAGTTTGGTATGGAAAATGAGAAGGGTTCGCCTTTAAGTAACAAAACTAGTCGATGTTAATCTCCGGTGATCATATGCTCACTCATATGGTTCCGTGAGCGATGTCTCGGCTTGTGTTTGCCAAAAGAACAAAAAGAGCTCACTTGTTTTCCATATTTCATTTCTAGTCTTTCAATGATTTCAAAGCTAAATCTTCCGGTTGATAGCCTAAGCCGTGCATTTCAACCGAGTTTTCGTTGAGAATGGCTCGATGGCCTAAACTGCGGGCGATAGTAGTTTCATTGCCATGCCACTTGTCTAGTCTAGTTAAAACCAAGTTTCTAGTCTTTTTCAACTCTTTTCAAAGCAAACCGATAGTTGGCCGTCTGAACGCCGGGAACGCTTGCATCTACAAATCCTAACAAGCTATAGAGATTATCTCTGTGGGAACGATTCCGGACTTCCGGATATCTATGCTGACGATGACCTAGCCCTACGCTCGGGGTAATTCAACCTCATTCGGAGGCGAGGTTGTGGACGAAGCATTAATATCCTGTTGTCATGGGTTCTAGGCTCAAAGTTAATGCTTTGTATGGTAAGAATGAAATGCAGTCCATAACACCTGCAGAATTTTCCAAATATAAAATTTGGAAAGCGTGCACTAACTTCCAATCGGTTTTGATATACAGAGACTAAGCTTGAAACTAAAGGATCAACGATTTTCAATTTCGATCCTCCTCTGCCTGAAGCAAATGTGCTCAGAACTTGGTAACATAAATTCTGTTGAATTACAGATTAGTTATAAATTTCAGTTCACGAGCAGCTTCTGCTTTTTATGATCCAAAATTAATTATTGTCTGCTGTTTAATGTAGGTGTCTTACCCACTCAGCCGAAATCAAAAACCTCGACATAGATCATCTTAATCAGATAGGGACACCTGTCACTCCTGCTGAATCGCCATTCGAGAGAGATATCATCAAAATTAACCGTCTTCCCACGGTTGTATCAGAGGTAATCATTTGCTAATATACTATTGGAATTCCTCTCTTGAATTCTAATAATTTCAAGTATCGTAATGTAATATTCATTGCAGCCGGAGTACTATTGGATCCACCCTGTCTGCAAGATCACTGACTTAAACCAAAATTTCTTCTACATGTCATGCTCAAAATGCAATCATGGAACTGATGCCACAGATGATACTGAATTTTGGTGCAACTTCTGTCATGAGAAAGTCGAGGCGACGCCCAGGTTTACCATGCTCCCAAAAGAATCTTACTTCTCCCTATGCAACTGTATGCTTAATTTATGAGTAACTCATTTCATTAACTTCCTATTTAAATTACAGGTGCAAGTTTAATGTTACGCTCTCGGACTCCACGGGAGATATCGCTGCAACAGCGTTCACGAAAGTTGCAGAAAGCATGTTCGGAATAACAGCTCTGTACTTGAAAGAAAACACAACTGAGGTATAAAATCCATACAGTTGCCACGTAAATTAATTCTGCCATAAAACAGATGGTCTCGGCCAACTTTAGTTCAAAACGCTTTCGCCATGTTCCAATTTTGAATTTATCTTGTTCAAGCTCGTTTAATGATTGTTCACATTTTTAAATTGCTGATAAAGGATGGACTGTCGATGGCTGCAATGGAAACAATTACTAAGGAGGTGGAATATGTTGTTCGTGTCAAAGCATATAAATATGGTCCAGAGGAAAAGTCGCACTGCCTTTTTAACGTCCATCAGTTTGATGAGGTAACAAACATCAGAAAAAAAACCATCTGATGAAGCTAATTCATCATCCAGTAAGAAAATTTACAGGCAACTATTCATCGAACAACCTCCCTCGAACTTCTCCGACCTCAAAGATGGGGCTACAGTGATTGGCGTACAGCCTGTTGCTGATGATTTCGTACCGCCAAAACAAGATAATAATTGAAGTAATCCTAGATGCAAAAATTTTTGGATGACCATGTTAACTTGCATGGTCTACTAATGACGGACTGTAATAATAAAATCTGTTAATGCAGAACATGTTGTTCTAGCTGCTGCATTTTGAAAAAACTTAAGGCAAGTGATCAGTAATGTTGAACCATAATATAGCAGGTCAACGAAGATGATCAATTCACACACCTAATCCTTTTGGACATCTTTCGTTAGCACATTGGACTACTTCCATGTGTTATGTATTTTGCCGAAACAATGTATTAGCAGCAGAGTTTATTGCTATCAGTTCTGAAATCTAATCAAGTGATACGTTTATTATGTTAATTAGATTCCACTCTTGCTTTACTGTTATAGCTCATGACAAGGTTCTGCTTTCACTTTTGCCGTTCCTTCATGGAAGATTGGATTTCATCCCTGTACTCGAGATATCACTGTTTAGTACTGCACTTGAAGGAATTAGTTTAAGAACATTCTATTAGTTTTCGACGGCTTTCGTTTTGAATCTTATTCGCCATGAACGTGCCCTTTGCTCCCAATCATTTAGAACAGCAAATCCCAACAATACTCAGCAGACATGATCATACCACTGTCCTCACTGTAGCCCATATAAATTATTTCAACAACATTCATCCAGCTTTTAGCGGCTTTTACTTTCAGTCCAATTCACAGTCTATATGCCCTTTACCCACAGTCATTTAGGGGAACACTAGCCTGCAACACTTGATAAACATGATTATGCATGACCATAACTGCTAGCTACAAGTTTGCCAAACACTCTTCTACAAGAGAGGTAGTTCTGATAGTGATGATAATGATTATGATCACGTAGAAGGAAAAAAGAGTAATGACAGAGGTGGTAATATTGGGAAATCAAGGGAGGAGATTGAGAAGGAAGTGACAAAGTAGAGTAAAAGGATTGAGTTCAAGAAAGTGAAGCTTGAAGAAGACGGGGAAAAAAGGAACAAGAACAAGAAGAAGTTGTCAAAAGAAAAGGAGCTAGAAAAGGTGAAGAGGTTAGAGGAAGTGAAAAAGGACTCAGGTGTGCCAAAGAAGCATTTGTGGAAGACAGCGGTAACCCGACCGGCCAGAGATATAGTGCTCGATCATCCCCAAATTGTTGTAGACGACTACAGCAGAAGAGGGCAGGGAATTTAACCGACAAGATTCATCAGAAAAAGATAAGGAAGATTACCTAAAGAAAGAAGAAGCTGATGAGACTGGGATTCGAAGGACACAAACTGGAATACATTAATGAGACTTAAAGTCCCTTTTCTGTTTGTTTTTTTTTTTTTTTAGTTTGTGCTCTTAAGTTTTTCCTTTAAACTTATTCCTATCAGCTTTACTTACCGAATGGATAGTCAATGAACTTTCATTTTATAAATTCATTTAATGCATTCATATTGTTGGGAGATTAACATGCAGTTTATAGTTTTCCGATGTTGATTTCTTGTACTGCAGCGAAATAACTTCTGATATCTATCAAGCACTCAATCTCATCATTATAGTTTCTAATCCCGTTAAAGGTTATTTGAGATTTCATTGGAATCATTGGAACTCGAAATAATATGGTAAACCATATAAAGAAACTCAAGCATCTCGTCGTAGTGGACCAGATGTGTATGACGTAGATTGGAAGCTCTAAAAGTATTTCCTTTGGGGTTTATGGAATCCATGACAGCTTATTTCCTTTGCTTTAATGTAAAGTCTCAGATCTTAATGAATTGATGTTGGAGGAGGTTAATAACTTTGCTGAATTGATGTTCGAGGACGTTAATGAATAGTTTACAGTACAAAGTATTTTGCTGAAATGATATGGCTACTTTATCTATTACAAATTTCAAATCTTCTTTTAGTTAATATTATTGCCAAAGGAATTGATTTGGGGCTATGTGTAGCTGAAGCTAATATTATTGCCAAAGGTATTAGCAAACCAAACTAATCTGTGACCAAAAATGAGCAGTGTACACAAACATAGTTACCCAACCAGTTACTATTGCCATTACTTTGCCTACCTCATTAACACTTGCACTTGCAGTCTTAGTTGTACTTTCAAGCAAAAATTCAAAGCTTAGCTTCATGCTGATGGCAGCAGGATGCAGATGGCAGCAGGTAAGATAATACATAAAATTCCGTGAACACTAGATATTTTCTTGCTGAAATCATGATGGCTTGTTGTACAAATCCACTCATACACAGTCCCAATTACTCACTATAAAATACGAACCCAGAGAATGGAAACACTCACTGGTTTTCTTCTCTTGCATTGCTTCAGTTTTCTCCTATGGTAAAGTCCTTCTTCTATTGCTCAACCTCTTGCTTACCAAATCAATTTACTCCTCAGACATGCCATCGTGGTTAACATGCTTTCAGTTCTTTCGTTCATCTAATGGAGAGTTAGAAATGAACACATTCAACTCTTATTCAGTAACCTCGAAGAATAGTTGGTCTCTGATTAAAAAAACCCAACTAAAATGTTTGTATTTATACTGCATGAAAGTTAATATCTATTTTCTAAACCTGTAATCATCTAAACCAGTATACTTACTTCAGTTTTGATTCGGATTGTAGTGTTTAACTATTTCCATTATTGTATTTTACATCACAAATATCTTAAGACTAACCTTCGATTATTTTTAAAAACATGATAACAGCTCCATCATGAACATAGCATTCCAAGATATGCTTGCAGTAAGCTGTCCAAAATTTATTGGAGTGGAGATCGTGCTCCTCAAGAATTTAACGCAACAAAGAGGATCAAACTATTATCTCCTGCCAGCTGATGGAAACCGTGTCCTTGTCGCTACATCAAGAACACACAATGGAAAAAAGCTTGAATACTCTCTTGACCGGAACTTCATAATCCGCTACTCCAGCATGTTTCGCATCGGGACTCGATTTAGGTGGAGAAAATACAAACAGTTTCAAGATTGGCTGAATTCTTTCATCAACAATGCACCAAAGTTCATCCAGCCTCATCTGCGAGTGATGAATATGTTAGATCCCCCAGCTGGAGGATTAGGTGTGGCCACAAGCTTATGAAAAATAACGAATTATGCACACTTCAAGTTAATAATAAAACTGATGATTTTTTTTTTATTCAGTTCCAGAACAACATCCATGCTGGTTCTTGAAGCATGTTACCGAAACTGAGAGGGCAAAGAATTTGGTATCAGTATATTACTTGCTTCCCTTCCTGATATTTTGATTCATAGTGCCAACGGAACAACATATATTGCTCTCAACTTTTTGTGATCTCTTGCAGAAAATTCCAGAATTCTTCAGGCCATATCTATTTGCTCCACCACATGGAATTGCCCTTGTCTACAGCGGCTATCACGTATACTATGTGAAAATTGAGAACCATGAGCTGGCTTTTGGGTGGAATGATGTCATCGCGGAACACAATTTCGATAGCAAATATACTTTGTTACTAGGCTCTATGGGTCATCTTATGTTTGATCTATTCATATTTGATGAAAAAGGTTATCAGATCAAGTATCCATGGACAACTACTGCACTTATTCAACAGCCAAATGCTCCAATTGGTAGGGATTCTATTGCAAGCCAATGCAAAGCTACAAATTGTAAGCTTTCTTTAAGGCAATAAGTGTGAGCAAAAAATACAGTACGTCCAGTTTTCTAACACTTTTTCTAATCATGTTTAGCTACATTCTTCACATCATGCTTGGTTACAACATTCAGACACTTTGGAGATGAGTTCCGATTTATGAAGAAACTATCGCATGGAGATTTGCTTGCATTGGTACTCCTTTCTTAAAAGATAACGAAATATACTTTTCCTAAACTTTCCTTTTCTAAATACATTTGTTACTGCATTGGAATTGCGTGCGTCTATTAAGGATTTTGTCAATGAGATCGGGCTACACCGTTTGTGGCTCACAACAGGACAACGTACCTGGGAAGTGCAGTACGCTGATGGATTCCTCATTGGCCAGGGTTGGAATACCTTTATTACTGCACACAATCTGAAATGTTATGACACTCTCGTCTTCAGTGTTGATTGGGAGCTGAAAATGCATGCCATGGTGTTTGATGAACTTGGCCGTGAGAAGACCTACAATTGGTATTAGCAGCATGATATGTTCTTTAGAGCTCTTGCAGTTATTCCCCTTAATCAAAGCTTTTGGAAAACTCCACTGCAGTACAATACTTTTTGTAAACGTGATGAACTACGACTCCTATGTGCGTTTGTAGTTTATGCTGTTCAACTTAGGATAGTTTGTCTCTATAAGACTAGAATTATCACACTAAGATTATCCAGTCTTCATCTGCTATCGTTCTAATATTATGTTGATTTCGGTATCAATATGTTTAGTGCGATTGGACATGATTTATAAATACATCAAAAGATATGAAATCATTGACCTCTGAATAGATACAAAAGATCCACCAAAGCACCGACAAGAAAGCAACCAAGATTAGGCACCATAAAAGACCTCAAAACTTGGATCACCAGTTAGACTTCTTGGCATCCTAAGAAACAACAGCAGAAAACCTTAAGCAAGGAGAAAACAAGTGCACATGGACTGACGAAGATTATCACAGACTACCAAAAGCATAACATAGCACCCCAAAGCATAACAAACAGAATGATGCAGGGCACCGTATAAATTACGGAATAAACGTGCAACAAAAATAAACACAAACTGTAAAATTAAAGAAAACGCTCTCTAGACTCTTTTTAATTTCAATAATAATCAATAACCATTCAATCGTAAGGCTTACAGCTCTTTAAATATGACACAAACCCTAAACCGACTAGGAAACGGAAAATTACCAATTTTGGAAAATTACGAAATTATTACATATTCTGAAAATATAAGAAAAAAAAAAACTTCTCCAACAAGAACGAACATTATTGGATTTTCCTACCAAAGGTTATAAGGAAAAAGATTATTTCCTAAAACGGCAAATTTGGCCTTTTGGAGCCCTAAACGGCCGAAAACGGCTAAAAAACAAAAACCACATGGCCAAGGGCGATGTGTCTTGACCGTTGGGCCGTTTTGGATCGAACCCAAGTAGGCCCAAAGCTAAATCCTTCAATCAATTATTTACGAAAAAACCGGTTAGTAGAAATAAGTTTTGGAATGCTTTCGGTGGTAAAAAACAGCTATGGCATCTGCATCACAGAACCAGCACCACAAAGGAGAATCTTTAACACAGGACCATAATCAGGAGCAATGCATCAAAAGCAACTCTTGACTTCCTTTCAAAAAAACAACTTGCAGGATAACTTGCTTAAATCCAACACCTGCCATATATAGCAGAAAGGGGCAGCAGCAAAGAAGAAGTACTTCCCATCATGTGCTACACCCATGTTAAAAAATGGAGTAACATAAGCAAGCCCAAATTCAAAGGAAAAACAAAAGCCAAAAATCCCCTAAGAAACAAAGCCAAAAACCAGTCCAAAACAAAGACACAACCACTCTCAACTAAACCCCTCACAAAACACAGACTAAAGGAAGCACCTGGAACACTCACACCAATCAGACCCCCAAGACCAGTTAAACTACCACCCAAGAAGAACTGCACAAAAAACCCAAGACCACACACAAACCAGCGAAGAAAAAAAGAACTACCGAACCAAAGAACCCAAACTAGAAACCATGACAGAACACACACAAAACAAAAGGACATAAGATCAATTGATAATGATCTATTTTTCCTGTTTGACGGCAAAAAAATAGCATACTTTTCAGAACTCATGCAAGATCCAAACGCCATCATTTTGAATACATTATGCGTTATAGCATCCCCATTTCCACAGTCACAAACAAGCCTAGACCCCAATAAGAAAAATAATGGTCAGGCAATTGCCAATTCAAAAACCAAAAACTCATATAACAAAAGTAACATAGAAATACCAAAAACCAGTCCCTACCTCCTCAATTTTCTGGTAAGAAAAAGGCTCCATGGATATGTCCAAAAATGAATTCACAAAGAGCTGTTCCAATAATGAATTCACCTTAGTATCCTCTTTATATTCGTTACTTTCTTGTTATTAACTCACTGCGGTAATGCTCTACGACCTCTTCCACTGTTTCGCCTCGTGTTTTTGGCACGAATCCTTCAGATATACACAACCGTATTAGCGTCCCATGATGAATTGAATAATCATCAGGAAAAATGCAAAACTACAGCAAGCAGCTCTTAAAATGGGTTGTTTTTAAAAAAAAAAAAATTTGGGGATTCACTCTTAGGATGGATTGGTAGATCTACATAATTGGGAAGCAATATTTTACTCATGCCTAGAAGATCACAAGGGTTCCAATCTCAGATACAAGGCTATCATGCATTCTCTCCCACTCCAATGGAAGTTTTTGTTTCTTTCACAGCAGACTAATTACGGCCACAATTGCAAAGCGTAACCCCTCGCATCTTTTCACAATTTTTTGAGACAGGTCCTCTGGATCTGGACAACATTGTTCATTTACACTCTGGAAGGCCTTTGTACAGAATAGGATTCAGGCCACTGGCTGTCATAGGCCAGTTAAATTATGAATAAACTCAGCCAACTCTGCACAAAAAAAGACCAAATCAGAGTTTCAAGTGGTAAGAATTATTTTACTATCACTGGAACCACTGAGAAAAACTTAGAATGAAGCTTACTTAAATAAATTTATTAATAAAATACTTTAATCCATGAAGACAATAGATTTATTTAAATCCTTTTTATTCCTCTTCTGCATTTCAGAAGTTCGTCCTTTACAATATATGAAATACACAATTACCATACATTAAGCACAGGCCATGCTAAGTTTTAAAACAGGGGTAAATTGGATAATTCATATCCACACTCCAATTGCAAAAATTGGTTACATTTTGGTTCATATTCAGTTACCAGTTACATTAAAAGCAAGCACAACGTCAGCAGCTACGTACAACACATCCACCTCACATGGTTTTCCTATTTAAACAGCTTTTCATCAATCTCTCTCAAATTCCAACTCCCCTCCCCCTCCTAAAACTTACTAAGGTCTCCCCCATTGAAGCCGCAACACATTTCAAGCAACGAACGAGAGGATTCTGAGGTTATGCTGTGCACATTACTACTCTATTGAATTTTTCTTTCCATCTAAATGCTCAACTGCTATATGTACTCTTCACTAATGACATTTGTTCTTCAATCAGAGATTCAATCAAGCATTAGATTCATCTTCTGCGTTTCAAACTCGACGCTTCCGACAGGTAATTTCCCTTTACTCCTCTCGGTACTTATCAACATTCATAAATTTAGTTTTCCTCAGTTCCTTTGAGATTTATAATCAATTTGAAAGATGCAAGGCTGCTGCTGCCCTCTTATCATTTATATTACTCCATACACAACCTCCACAACTATATATAACATTATCAGATTTCGCTATTCTTCAAAGGACCCCACACGATTAGTTATGGATTTGAGCTACGAAGATGGCTTAGCTGCTTCCTGTCCACGTTTCGTGCGCCTTCGCACCTTGGAGCTTCAAAAATGTACTGACACTAGATATGTCTACTATCTGGTTGATTCAAACAATGTCGAGATCAGAATTGCTGCAGCAATATCATATGATAGTGCGCCAATCAAATACATTGCTGATACTGAATTTGTTAAAAAATACTCTTCTCTATATGAACTTGAAGACGTGTTCGAGTGGGATGATGCTGATGCATTTAAGACTTGGTTAAAATCAATTTTGGCTCAAAAACCAAAATTCATTCACCCATATCAGCGTTCCTCCAACTACTTGATGGTGGATGAAGATATACCTATAATAGACTGTAAGTTCCAGCTTTTACCAATTTAGTTACCAGACTGCTTGATTTTCTAAACTATTTTACATGCAAATTTCGCTGCCTTTATTGAATGAAGCAGATAAACAAAGCTGTTGGTTCATACACATTGTTCCTCTTATCCACGAAAATCTAACAGTGGTAAGAATTCAATTCTAATTTTTAAAATCACCACTACCAAATATATCACACCAAGTTCATCATGCTATTCATTCCCCATGTGTAGCAAGTACCGTATGCCATGAACTCATATCTATTGGCACCGGATGAGGCAGTTGCGATGATTCATAGTGGTAGCCGAGTCTGGTACGTAAAAATCGACAATTCCCGCTTTACAACTGGATGGATGGATGTGGTTTGTGCTCACAATATCAGCAAGAATTACTTGCTTCTATTCGCTTATGTTGGACACCTCGAATTCGATTTATTTGTGTTCGATGAAAACAATGATGAAGTCGCATACGATTGGACTACTATTGCACAAATCCAACACTCGAACGCACCCAATGATTGGGATTCATACAAAGCTTTCTCTCGCCTCATCGGAGGCAAGTAACTTATCGATTTCAGCTACTTTATTTAGTTCTCTGTCATGAATATAATCCAATAAATAACATTTCCTTTGTCTACATTTAGATGTTATCATCTCTGCTTGTCCACCAATAAGCTATCGAGCTACTCGCCATGCATTCCGCAGTGCTATCCTCATTGAATCTGACATCCTTGAAAAATTGGTAACATTGCTGGTGTAATAGAGTTTTACCACCTTAAAAAATTCTTGCTTCCTTCCTACTTCAGCTCCTCATTTCTTCCATCTATCGTTTGCAGAAACTAACTGAAAGACTGAACGAGTTTTGTCAACAGTCAGCACACAAAGAAATTACATTGGTTCGTGGGGCGCAGTGGCCTGTACAGTATGACGGTGCATACCTCTATGGCCAGATATGGGAAACATTAGTTGCTGCATATAACTTGCGAGCTAACCATATTCTGATTCTAAGTCCCGATATCAAATTGCGATTGCATATTATGGTGCTTCATGTGAATGATCGAGAAGAAATTTATGATTGGTACTCAATACCCTATGACGAAGAACCCTTTGATCTGCAGACTCCAATTGTTGCCGACGCATATTAGAAGGACAAGAATAGTAGCAAGAATCCTATATTTTGTAAACATTCTCAACAATTTAGCACCTTCTGAAGCACCAATATATGTTTTATTTCCATGACCTTAATTTGTAAATCTTGCTCTTGCGTATATCTATGCAGGTGATCGACCTTTATTTCATATCCATTCATATCGATGGTCTATATCCACAGTTACTTATAACTCTAACTAGAAGATTACAACTTACAGCTCAATGCACACCTTACCGAGACAATTTTCTATAGTCAATGCTTCCAGCTTTACATTCCAACATACTGACAACTTAATTCAAATATCTCGCCCACTAAATCACTGAACAAAACCATCTCTTCGAAAATTCGGTACCAATTCCCTGCGCTTTGATTAATATATCGTTTTTTTTTTTTATCCTTACATACAAATCTACGAATACAACAAAATTATCAAATAAAAAAAATCATTAGGATAATGTTCATGACATCAGCGCAAATACCGGCTTTATTGATTTTCTTAGCCATTGAACATGCTTGTTCCACCATGTCAAGTGCAAGCTTGTAAGACATATGTGCATGATGATGCCTGCATCATAGTTTCAGATTCTCATGTAGTTCCACTGCAATCTTGACTTCCACAAATCCTCACATCATCTGTACCATCCAAATAGTTAACAAATCCAAATCCAAAATAGACTAATACTCCAAAATAGCAACAATCTGCTGAACCACACCAGCAACTATTTTGAGCAAAAAAATAGATAGACCAAACTCTCCAAGACTCGATCCAACTAGAAAAATTCATGCAATTCACTGGATTACAGATCACTCCTAGACCAATCAAGGTAGCACTCATTTTCATCTAATATTTGTGCCTTTTTTACCATTAACTATGCCAGCTTAATTCAAATATCTCGCCTACTCAATCAACGAGCAGAACGATCTCTTCGAAAATTCGGTGCCGATGCCCTACGCTTTGATTAATATATATTATTTATTTTTTATCCCCACATACAAATCTACAAGTACAAAAAAATTATCCAATAAAAAAAAAACCTTAAGACAATGTTCAAGACATCATCACAATACCAGCTTTATCGATTTTCTCAACCATTGCACGTGCATCTTCCACCATACTTTCAAGGAAGTACAATCTTGTAAGATATATTTTCATGATGCAACAAATCTTTCCACTGCACTAGAATCTTAACTTCCACAAATGCTCGCATCATCGGTACCATTCAAATAGTTAACAAATCGAAGATAAAGTCAGACTCCAAAACAGCAACAATTTCGAGCAAAAAAACAGATAGACCAAACTCTCCAAGACTCGATCCAACTAGAGAAATTCAAGCAATTTACTGGATTACAGATCACTCCTAAACCAATCAAGGTAGCACTCATTTTCATCTAATATTTGTGCCTTTTTTACCATTAACTATGCCAGCTTCAGCACAGAAATATGATTTCCAAATAACTAAAAAATGTGTGAGGACCAGTTCCATGTAGGTAAAATCGTCTCGTTGCATTTTGTGCACAATGCATGTACATCTATGTTTATTATACCTTCGGTATCAATCGTTGCTCAATGGTTATGGTTTCCTCATGTAATTTCCATCCCATTGTTTCACTATCAAGATCATTTACAAAGATCTACATAGCACTTTTATTTACTTAATGTCTCGATCTAATCACTTGATTTCAAATATCTAAAGCCTTCTTTAATTATGGCCTCGAGCTTTGAGGATCACTTGGCATCAACATGCCAACACTTTGTGGAAATTTACTCTATGCCACGTTGGAATTACAGCTGGAGTAGAATACTACTTCCGAGATTCAAAACAAAACCATGTAAAAGCCGCCGAAGCAGTGCCATGAAATGCCGAGGACATCAGATATGTTGCAGACTATGCTTTCATTCAGAAATATTCAACGTTATTTGACCTCGGTAGAGTGTTTCAATGGAAAAAACCCAATAACTTCAAGAGTTGGCTGACAAATATTCTAAATGCAAGACCAAAGTTCATTCACCCATTCTACCGTTCAATAAATAATCTATTCATTCCACGGAATCTTCATCAACGAATTGGTAAATTCACTGTCTTACCAAATATATTCAATAGACATTACAGTACTTTATCACTTAACTAAAAACAATGAAACTCATCTCTTTCTTCTTTATGCAGCAAATCATCCTTCATGGTTCTTGGAAACTGTAACCACAACAGACGAATTGGTAAGATGCTCTCCATTCTATTTTACTCAATGACCATGCTCTACAATTCATATATAACATTCATGTCTAGGTGATGTCACATGGTTTCAAACAATACACATTTACGCCACCAGAGACAATTGCTATAATTAACAGCGGTGATCGACTCTGGTACGTAAAAATAAAAGATGGCAAATTAACAGAGGGTTGGGATAAAATTGTCCATGCACATAATATCCAAGACAATTTCATTCTGCTCTTTGGCGTTGTTGGACACTTGCAATTCGATCTTTACGTGTTCAATACTGAAGGATGTGAAGTCAAGTATCAATGGTCTTCACCTTTACCAATTCATCATCCCAATGCCCCCATTGGATGGGATGCCGAAATAACCATGCATAACTCCAACGACTGTAAGACTTGCTCAATGAAATTGACCATAACGAATGTTCATTTTCCAATTTATAACTCCACTGAATACCTACCAATATTTTACGCATGCAGCTGTGACACTAACTGCTTATTTACCAAAATCATTTCGAGCCTCAAGCAACTCTGTAAGATGTGCTATACTGCTTGCATACACAGATTTGCAACGATTGGTAAAACACTTTATCATAAAACATGCATGCATTTCTATGTCCATTAGTCTTCAATTCCTAACTTGACCCATTGAAATTTTCAGAGCCTACCTCAGTACTTCAGGGCATTCTGCGATCAACATGACCGAAGCGAATTTACACTAATTTCAAAATCAAGGAGATGGACCGTCAAATACACTAACGGATTCTTCACAGGAGTCGAGTGGAAATCATTTATTCATGCACACGAGCTATCAACCTATCACATATTAGTGCTCAATCCTAATGTACATGTAGAACTACATACTATGGTATTTGATTCGAACAACTGCGAACGAATGTACTCATGGTATTGAACTTCTACAGAATGCAAACTAATCATCCTTCATTTCACACCAACCGTCGTCATATTCCGATCCTCAAAACAACAACATCGCATCGAAATTTTTTACTGAGCACGTGATTCGTGCGGAGCACGAGTCCCGACACTAGTTAGTATAAAAGAAGGAAAAAGGGTTTCAGAGGGGATATGACTTCGGCAGCACTTCTGCCCACGGACGAAACACGAAGAACGGGTCCTGCGTTCTCGCGGGGCGACGACAGGAGTTCCGATTGCAGCTTTAGATTTATGTTCTTTTCTTCCGAGTTTCTTCCTTTCAAGTTTTCAAGCTTTGTTCAATTACTCGCACTCCGGTAATGCGTTATTAATTTTTGTTCTTTAATAAAGTTATTCTTTGATACTTGTTTAATTCGTATCTTTTGTTTATTTCGTATTCAGAAGCATGTTTCAATCTAGGGTTTTCTTCGTTTATTGCTTAAGCATGAGTGAGTAATTTCGTAGCGTGCGGCCGCGGGACGAAAGCGTCCCGTGGCTAGTTTAATTAATGTTTTTACCTCGGGTTCGAATTAATTTAATCTTTAAGCAATTTTAGAAGACGAAAACTCTTCTAACAAACAAAACCCAAGCATCGCCGGAATTCGAATGCGCACGGGGACTGGTGACATGTGGTATGCATTTGTTAGGGATCCTTTTTTCTATTCTAAAATCAACAAAGTAAATAATTGTGGCCCGAGTAAACATTGGTTAGGCTAGTTGCGGACGCTGGGTTCCCACGGTTGTACTCTCCTTTTTAAATCCTTATTTAATTAATTCAGTTTGGTAATTTAGTTAGTAAATCAATCTCATTGAACAAGGGGTGGCTACCTAAGAGCCAAGATAAACTGTGAACCCGTCATCTTTGAGTCCTGCACACGTTCGTCTGTCTCTGTGGTTCGACTCCGGTACTTTCGGATATTATGCTACATCTGTCGAGAGTCCTACGCTTGGGACGCGTCTTTATTTTAATTCACCCGGTCGGTCAAGCAGCATTCTTCTATCCACACAATCCATTTATTAAGGTACCCAAACATGTGCATCATTCTGAACAGATAAACCCAATTCAAATTATCAAAGGCTTTTTCAAAATCGAGTTTAATTATAATACCTCTTGCTTTCTTCCTTTTCCAACCATCTACTATTTCATTGGCGATGAGAATACTGTCTTGGATGATTTTGCCCCCAGTGAAAGCTGATTGTACATCCCCAACCACAGTAGTTATAGTCCGTTTAAGTCTAGAAACCAACACTTTTGACAGAATCTTGTACATGTAGCCAATGAGACTAATTGGCTTAAAATCAGAAAGTTTACTGGATTTTTAGACTTTGGGATGAGAGCAATAAATGAAGAGTTGAAACCTTTTGGTAGACTGCAATGGGTATGGAAATCCTCCATGAAATTCAGGATGTCAGTCTTCACCCCAGCCTTTCTTAATGCAGGAGAGGTTGAAACCATCAGGTCCAGGTGCTTTGTTGCCATCACAGGGTTTAATGGCATCCCAAATTTCATCTTCTGAAAATTTCTGTATTAAACTTGAAGCCATTGCTTCATCAATTGAATTTCCCAACCTTACAATGAAAAAAGGTCTCACCTCCCAGTCCTCAGTGTACAAATTCTGAAAATGATTGAAAACTTCAAGCTTGACCAGCATTGGATCCTCGATAACTTGATCATTGATAGTAACAGAGTTAATAGAGTTTCTGCACTGTCTTGAATTTGCCATGAGATGGAAAAATTTAGTGTTTCTATCACCCTTTAAATGCCATTGAACCCTTGATTTTTGATGCCACATCCTTTCAACTTGTCTTCCCAATTTCCACATCTTTGCTCTGAGTTCTTTCCTAGTATCAGATTCATCTTGTTGAAGTGTACCATCCTCAGCCTTCAAGTCAAGAGCATGGAGTTGTTCTTCAGTCCTGGATAGTTGAGATTGTAAGTAACCAAATTCCTCCCTGCTCCAAATTCTTAGAGCATCCTTCATGCATTGCAACTTTTTGGATATCCTAAAGGCTACTCAACCTGAAACCTGACAACTTTCCCATGCACTCTTCATAACATTAATACAATTAGAATGTGAAAACCAGAAATTGTAGAATTTAAAGGGTTTAGGGCCCCAGTCCCTATCATCTTCCATTAAGATTATCATCTTCCATTAAGATTAGTCCCTATCATCTTTCATTAAAAAATAAATACTTATTTCTCTTAACGAAACGGGGCCGGTATTTTAGTTAGTGGAACACACCCTCAATGCATGTTGAAGGTATAAATAATAAAGTTGCCCCTCTCTCTAACAGCTTAAGCTTTTAGATGAGTTGGTGGTTAACAATCTAATATGGTATCAGAGCAGGCAATAGATCATGTATTCGAATCCCACTGCCTATCTAATGTTAAAAAATTTACTCTCTAATAGCTTAAGCTTTTAGATGAGTTGGTGATTAACAATCTAATAGTGCAGAAATCCATATTGCTGGATCCTTTCTATATGAGACAAAACAGCCGTACGCATGGCAAAAGGGAGAAAGCAAAACATTCGAAGGGATCGAAAATAGAAGTGTGGAACACAATTATGTGCGTTTGCGAGAATTTTATTAGATAGATGCAAATTTTGAGATTCTGGCTCTTCAAAATCAATTTGAAGTGTTTGCCAAAAATTATAGATAACAGATTCTCCTCAAAAACTAGGTTTAGATAGTTTTTGGAATTCTAAAACACAAATTCTTTAAAAAGGAATGAAATTCTCATAATCTCGTAGTTGCAACAAACAAATTTGTCGATTTATAGTTTTATACTAAAATTTGAAATCTAAAATATCTAACAGAATTTGAAGTTAAAATCTTAATTAATCTATATCCACATATATAGCAAACACGTCTTTTCTCAAGAGCGGAAGCAAAAGTAAGGACATCTTACTTTGAAAGAGGTGCTAGTGTAATCTCTCCGTCTCTCTCTTCCCCATCTCTTTCTAAGAAATTTTCTCTGTTTCCCCCTCCCAAAATGTTTCTCAGTATTGGAAGGCTGGGGTGGCTAGCTAGCCTGGATCCAGCATAGGATTGGTCATGGGCAAGAGACATTTTATGGCGTGATAACCACGCTTAATTATTAAGATTAGTAAGCTTCTCTTGGGCTGTTTCAATCGTTTGACTGGATGTTTTGCTGTTATTTGTTCTCTTTGTATGTTCGTTTGTATTTTCTGTTCAGTTTCTCCCTCATCGATCCTTGACCAACCATTTCACTTTTTTTGTCCTGAAAGGCACATGATTGTCGTGGGGTAGGGCGCGTCCCAACCTCGTTGGGATTCTATCTTCTCGTTGTGATGCCGTTTTTATTTGTTCTTTCTATTTCTTCCCATCTCTCTCTCTCTCTCTCTCTCTAATGTTTTCAAGAACTTATTTCAAAAATAGTTTTTTTAAACTTCTTTTATAAAAACTGTTTCTATGCATATGGTTATGATGATTTGGAGGAATATGCCTCCATCTCTGTGGAGTTTTGATGCCGATTTCTTCTGTTCCTTTTGGGTTTTCGTTTGCAGGTCCTGGTGCATGCTCTCTTTAATTGCTGTTGGTTGGCTTTTTTATTTTGGTGTTTCGGTTTCTAGCTGCAGATGGTGGGATGATTTTTCGGCTGTTTCTCTCGCTATCTATGATCTTTCTAGTTTCTCTTGGCTTTGATGGTCTTGGGTCGTTTGTAGTTTGCTGCTGTTTCGTTGGCCATGGGTTGGTTGTTGTTGTTGTTGCTGGTGTCTGGTCTTGTTGGACTTGGTGGATGGTTGTTTGTTGGAGAAGTGGTTTTTTATGGTCTTGTCTTTTCCTTGTTGGTTTCTTGTCAACATTTTGGGTCTTGGGTTTTTTTTGCTTGCCCTTGTCCCTTTAATCTTTGTATTCTTTTCAAAGATTAATAAATTTCTTTTGTTGAGAAAAAAAAACAAGTGTTTTTTAAAAAAAATAGTTATTTTATTTTTTCTAAGCAAAAAGAATTTATTAATCTTTATAAAGGATTACAAAGATTAAAAGGATCAAGGTCACACCGGCAAGAAGCCAACCAAGACCTAAGGGAAGGCAAGATGCCAACCGAACAACAAAAAGAACCCACAAAACCACACAGCTCAAAACAACCAGCCGAAACACCAAAAAAAATATAAGCATCGAAAGAAAAACACTCCAACCCGCCACAACTCGAAATTAAAAAACCATAGAGAGAGATGCACCATCCTCACAATCATCTTCTGCCTTTGAGATGAGCTCCTCCACAACGTCATCTAGAGTTTTATTTTTTATTTTAAATAAAGTGTTTTTCCAAAACTGTATTGTTACGAACATTTTTTTTTCAAAAACCATTTTCACACAAACTATTTTTTTTTAGAAAAAACTATTTTTGCACAAACTATTTATAAAAAAATGTTTTTTTTCAAAAATGATTTCTTTTCAAAAAAATATCTTAAAAACAATTTCAGAACCTTTTTTTTTTCAAAAACTGTTTTCGGTTTAAAAATATTTTTTCCTCAAAAATGTAAACTTTTTTTTTAATTCGATTTGGAAAAACTATCTTTGAAAATATTTGCTATTTTTAATAAATAATTTTTATTGGTTTGAAAACTATTTTTTTATGTTCCCAGTTTTTTGTTTTTGGTAGTTTGAAAAGGTGATGTAGCAAATTTTGGGTATCCTATTTTGACTATGCCATTGTGGATCTATACATTGCTAACTTAGCAATCTCTTAAATGGATAATCAAAAACTGATGTGGCAACTTTTGATTATTACACTACAAATGAAAGTAAAAGCGTACATGACTTCAAAATTTTGGCAACCAATTAACAGAATACGCGGCTGATTTCCATTTCCGACAATGAAATTCAATGGCATCTGATGAGACAAACAAAAATGGTCATAACATAACTGTCGGTATTGAAAGATGAAAGCATAAAAAAATAACGGTTTGAAAAAGAGTGGCATTGAGAAATACATGTGCAAGTGAGGCCTGGGAGCTTAGTTTATTAATTGATAGTTTTTGTTGGAACGTGCAAGTGCAATGGCGTATCCAGAATTTAAGGGACCTGTTACATACAAAAACTTCGGCAAAAAATAACATTCAATAAAATAAAATTGCCCTCAAAACAAGAACGAACGCATTGGTCTTTTTTATTTATTGACTTCTTAAGAGAATGATTTTTTTTCTCCATATTTAGCTTAAAGAATTATTGCTTCTATTTCTAGATGAAAATAATAAAAAGTAACAGAATTGGTTCATTTCAAAAAAGATCAATGAACAAATGATAAGCAGACAAGGTCCTCATTCCTTGTGAAAGACTCAACACCTGTGATGTCAGTTTTTTTGGCATTTTGCCGTCTCTCAGATGTGAGCAGAGCAAAGTTGTCACTATCTACCACACAAAATTTAAAATATGCCCTATATCTAATTAGTGTAGGGAATTGATTTTCACACTCTCCTTTTTTGTATCCACACTCTTTTTTTTTTGTCTTTTAACAAAAAATTTACATACCCTTTTAACACTAAAAAACAAAAAAGAGAGTGTGGATATCAAAAAGGGGAGTGTGAAAATCACTCCCCTTAATCTATCTAGCTAATACTCCTTAACGAGAGGTTATTCTTCCGTATTCTTGAAGCACCATCACATAATGCTCCATTACGCTTCCTCCACCACATATTCATGTGAGGTTCGTGCATTTTGCGAGCCCCAAAAAATGTCTTCCTCACCATCAATTCATGTGGGATCCATGCTTATTATGAACCCCGAAAACATGTGTGCATGGTAAGAAAAGGTTTCTAGTAGTCGTATAAAAGAAGTTTAAAAAAAATTATTTTTGAAATAATTGAAAACATTGGTTAAAAAGAAAGAGAGTGAGAGAAAGAAAGTTTTTATGTAATGATGAGTACGTGTACTTGATTAAGAATATATGGGGTCCACTAAATTCAATTATTGACAAAAGGTTTCTAGTAGTCGTGTAAATATTTGCTACCAAGCCAATAACAAAGGTGGAGTTCGGAAATAGTCGCGTAAAATATGCATAAGTGTGGTAATTATAAGGTCAAAGGTGTAAGCTTAATTACTGTGAGGTAAGGTTAGGAGACGAAAGGTTAAAGCTAAATTTCTGTGAGGTGAGGTTAGGAGACGAGACTGATGTCAGGTCGAGCTGATTTTTTACAGAGCTCCGTAAAAAAATGTTTTAAAAATTATGGACGGTTCGAATCATATTTGTGGGACCCGAGGTGGACCCCATAAAACTCATATGTACATGTTATGTACAAGCTCATATGTATCCATAGCTTTTCCGCTAGTCTTTTTTCTTTTTTTTGTCATATGGTAAGCATTAGTAGGGTGTTAGTTTGATAGTCAACGGACGGTTCAAAGATTATTCATAGCCCTGAATCTCAAACCTGCTCCCCGTTGGACTCGAACTCAGGTTACCACTGGGGAGAGAAATAAGACAACCAACTTGATAAGCTTTTCCGTTAGTCAAGTGACCAGTAATCTGTTGTAACAATTTTAAAGGGTCGAGATTATGTCTCGAGCATCCCAAGGTAAACAATTGGAGTGCACATGGTGCAAACCCGCGTAGAGGTGTGTATTGTGGCCATTTTTTTTTTTATTGACAAAGAAAATTTCATTAGAAATTTTTTGTTGTAGTCCTATGAACATATGCATGACAACTTGGTTGTGTATTGAGAAACATATTTAATTAGATAGCATTATAATTGAGACTATCATGCAAAATTTTCAAAATGCGAAGAGTGCCAGGGGTTAGTTGTAAAACTAAATTACATTCATCAATACATAATGTATATATGTACTTTTGATTAACCCTCTAATTTAATTGTTTCTTTCCAGTAGGAAATAGGAAATTAATATTTGTCCCATTTAATTCTAGTTTTTGCCCTCACAAACTAGAAATTCTGGCTCCATGCATTTCTGACTTTGAGAATCCATCGATCCTTATTCCCTTTGTAAGGAAATGGTTGACTGCAAATTAATCAAACCTAAATTCTCCTCCATGTATTTGTGTCAAATAAAAGTAAACGCATACTCGACTCCGTAATTTTGGCAAAATCAGACAAACAGAATTCGACATGACATAATTGTCGACATTGAAAGATGAAAGTTGAAAAGATAACGGTTTGAAAAGAGAGGAGTTGAGAAATACGCGTGCAAGTGGGGCCCGGGAGCTTAGTTTATCAATTGTTAGTTTTTGTCAAAAGATGCATATATGCAGTGGCGTGTCCAGAATTTGAGGCATGTTACATACGAAAACTTCGGCAGAAAACGACGTTCAATAAAAAAATTGCACTCAAAACAAGAACAAATGGTCTTGTTGATTTATTGACTTTTTGAGGGGAACAAATAATGTTTTGTGATTTTTTTTTACATATTTAGCTTAAAGAATTATTAGTATTTCTAGATGAGAATAACAAAAAAGTAACAAAATTGGCTCATTTCAAATGAGATGAACGAACAAATTGTAAGCAGACAAATCCTGATTTCTAGGATAACACTTAACACCTGCGATTTCAGAGTTCTTGGCTTTTGCCGGCT
Organism: Rhododendron griersonianum; assembly: GCA_018127125.1. Taxonomy (NCBI): domain Eukaryota; kingdom Viridiplantae; phylum Streptophyta; class Magnoliopsida; order Ericales; family Ericaceae; genus Rhododendron; species Rhododendron griersonianum. Next base: position 38,500,308 of record CM030790.1, on the reverse strand, counting down.
GTCAGATGTGTTCATTGCTAAGTTGTCACTATCTACCACAAAGTTGAAATAACCCTTTATCTAATTAATCCATCTAATATACTGAGTAGTTATTCAGTGTTGCCGCATAACCTTCCCTCATTAATTACACGTTATGTGGAGTCTATGTATTTTCTCGTGAGCCCCTCAAAAATATTTTGTAAGAAGTGGCAGAAAAAAAAGAGAAGGGGGAGTTGTCATGTGCCCATGCATTCAAAAAATAATAAATTTTTTTTTGTGTGTGTAGAACTATAATCTCGGGATCTCATATAAATGATTCAAAAATGTCACTTTGTGCAAAATAATTTTTAAGGGCTTACCAAAAAAACTCAGCTCAATTAGATATCGGTAAAAGTGTGCTCAATTCATTCAATTCTTGGTCTTTGCAATTCAGGGACCAAAAATTAAATTAACAAAATGAATTCATCGTTGATATCAAATTAAGTTGAATTTTTCCAAAGATTCTTAAAATATTGTTTTAACCAAAATAAACTGGTTGGATCCTTTGTGGGGGACTCCAAGATGGATCTTGCATGCTATCTTACACTATTGTAACCTTTTGTTTTGTCGTTTTTCACAGTATTTATGATTTATTTGTAAGTAAAAGTAAGAAGATAGTATACTTAAGGTGATGGATTAATTTACTTTTGGTTAATTAATTTTAATTTCTCTACCCCTGCGTTGAAATCATGGTTCTGCCTCAACGTATCTATCCCCCGTTTCCTATATAAATATTGTCTCGTTTCCCTCCTTTTGCTAACCAACTCCTACATACCTTTTCTTGAACCAACTCTCTCTCTCTCTCTCTCTCTCTCTCTCTCTCATGGCTATTTCAACATTCGCTATAGTCCATCTTCTACTCCCATTCTTCTTCTTCAATTTAAACTTCCATGGCACATATGCCGATTATGGTACTGCAACTTTCTATGGAGGAGATGACGCATCTGGCACAATGGGTAAGTTGAAAGAGAAGAGGACTATCCATTCTTTATTCTAGCTCCAAAGAGCAAAGAGTCACACACACACAAAAAAAAGGTGCCCGACATAACGAACAAGTGAATAATTGGCCAACCATTTTGAACTGTTGCTAAATGCTTGCATGGGCAGTTTATCATATGCTATTTCATTTCATTCTCCGAACGTCGTCCCATAACAAAGGGGTGATATATTATGTACTTCTAGCCCCTTAACTTTTTGAGTTTGAACTATTAAATGACTTATATACCCCTGAAAATTACGAACTTAATTCGATGTTTCTGGTTTTTATGAATTCCTCCTACATGATAATTGGATTTTGGTATTGCAGGAGGAGCTTGTGGATATGGAAACTTGTATACTCAGGGCTATGGAACCAACACTGCAGCACTAAGCACCCCTCTATTCAATAGTGGGCTGACCTGTGGAGCATGCTTTCAAATCCAATGTATTAATGACACACAATGGTGCATTCCTGGGACGTCTGTTACTGTCACAGCTACAAACTTCTGCCCTTCAGGTTCTACTGGTGGGTGGTGCAACCCTCCAGGCAAAAACTTTGATATGGCTGTGCCAGCTTTTAGACAAATTGCCCAGTTGGTTGCTGGAGTTATCCCTATATCTTTCCAAAGGTAAACAATATATACCATAATCTAATTAGCCCCGAAAACGAGTTGTTTAGTGTATTATTCAATTTAATTGGCTTACAAATTTGCAAACTTATGGACGCTTTCATCAAGCAGATAAAGAATCAAGTTCAAGAAAACACTCAAGTATATTCTTCATAAAAAAGATTATAACCGAGTCGAGAGTTTCGTTAGAATGCTATCTTATGAGACCAATTCTCCATGTATACTCTAGTTTGTCACTTGTTTTACAAACACCATCCCCATCAAAAATTCAAAGACGTTGAATGATCATCAATTTTCTTTTGAAAGAATGGAAATATTTGGCTGCCGTGAAGTCGAGTAGGACCCAACAATTGCCCAAAAAGAGGAAGAAAAAAATTTGAACCCTGAAATTAGTAGAACACTTTAGTAAAAATTGAACCCTGAAAAAAAAATTTTGAGGTGTTTTCTTTTCATCCAATTATTGGTTGGATGAGTGTTTCTATTTTCTTTTGTGCAATTAAGCTATTTTATGCTTTCCTGCTTGTCCCCTTGATGTTTCCTTTTGAGTTATATAAAATGTTTCGTTTGTCGAGAAAAAAAAATTTGTTGCGATTGGAGTATTGACCATATAGAACAAGTTGAGATGGTATCCCATTGATTGGTTGTCTATTCTGTTATCTTTTTGACAGAGTGCCCTGCGTGAAGACAGGGGGCATAACGTTTACAATCAACGGCAACCCGTGGTGGAACTTGATTTTGATCACCAACGTGGCCTGCGCCGGCGATGTCCAATCGGCATCGATCATGGGGTCCAACACGGGGTGGCAAGCAATGACACAGAACTGGGGGCAAAACTGGCAGAGTAATACTTACATGATTGGCCAGAGCCTCTCCATTCAAGTCACCACAAGCGACGGAAGGACCGTAACCTCCTACAACGTGGCACCCTCTAACTGGACGTTTGGACAAAGTTTTGAGGGTGGTCAGTTCTCGTGTTAGTATTGCAAAATGGGAATCGAATTTAAAGGGCTTGGAGTAGGTTTGGGAGTTGGACTCATGGGAGTTGTTTAAATAAATAAAAAACATAATACTATAGTTGGGAGCAATGGTAAAAAAATAAATATTTCCTACTAAGCCAGTAAAATGGTTGGAGTTCGGAAATAGTGGTGCAAAATATGAATAAGTGTTGTATTGAGTGGTTGATATTTGCTTGTGTATTGTAGTATAAGTTATAGTGCATATGTAATATGTATTGTGTTTTGTGCGGGAGAGGGAAAGGGAAAGGGAAAGGGCAGAGTGAGAGAGCAGGGAATTACAGGGGGTTTGCGGGTGAGAGAGTAAAAGAAATGTGTGGAGGAATTGTAACTTTGTAATTTTATGGAGTAATAGAATTGTGTTTTATTTTTGTGGAAGAGCTTTATAGAATAATAATATGCAACTGATGGGGTTTTTAAAAAAAATTAAGAATAAAAAAGAAGGCGAAACGTTGATGCATGATTATTATTTTTTTATCAGCAAAGAAAATTTTATTAATTAACGAACCGAAGTTATAAAGATCACGTCTGCATTTAGGAGGATCTTTCCCTCTTGAACAAGCCGGTGGTGATCCCACTTTCGAAAGAGAGTAATCTTGACGTGCCGCTGTACACGTAGCTGCATATGCGGATCCCGTCACTGGCTACCGCTTGCTGACGACGGAACGCATCGTCAATTAAACGGTCCTTGCATTGGACTTAGTTGGAAAGGTAGGTGTTCGGCATGTCCCTTGCTTCTAGACCTTCAAACAGTTCCTTCTTTCCCACTTAAAAGGAAACGGGGATAGAAGGTATCACAACCAACGACCTACATTTCAACAGTGTTGGCACCTAGATCAAGGACAAGATATCATATGCCACCCGCTACCAAAGAAAGAAGAAGTTGGCAAGAAACCAACCAAAAAACATAAACCAGAAAAACCCAAACACAACTGCCAAAACCCTTATATCATAAGGTTTTTTGCTTTCCTATTCATTATATTTGTACATTAAAATGATTCTTTAGCCTACATCAACTATTACGTGCTTATTTTTATTTATGAAAGAAATCGAGAAATGAGAATGTAAAATAATCGGATTTTTATCAAATTAAACCAAAATTATTAAGATTATAAGTAGCTAACTATATACAAATAATTAACAATAATATTCAAAATCAAACATATACAAAATAAAAATTTTAAAATTTGGACGCTCAGGGAGCCAGAGCGGAAGGCCCACATAGCAAAACAGACGGGGAATCACTGAACTAGCAAAAAAAGTACTGCAGGACAACATGAAATTGAGCACAATTGATGACTTCGGGATCTTGGAGTTCCACCAGAGATGGAAAAAATCGATCTCTTATACAAAGCTAGAGCACTCACCACACCCACCCACATAGTTGCTGCCACGGTGCCAAACACTCTTTAAGAATAAAAAAAGAAGGCGAGACGTTGATGCACCACCCACATAGTTGCTGCCATAGTCGGTGCCACCTGAGTTACTTGTTTGGAAAGTCCTTCAAGTGAAGTTAATATTTTGGTCCACCGAAGTGAAATCTATTCTAATTCTAACATATATATAAAGTGAGAGTGCCACTTTATTTTGGTCCTCATTCGCCTCACAAATATTTTCGTCCACCAAAGTGAAATCTATTCTAATTTGTTACCCCTTATTTGTGTCATAAGTGTACCGTTGATTGTTGTTATCCATATGTTATGGATTCTTTGTTTACCTCTCCATGTACAAATCAGGGGTCGCACGTGCAGAGGAGTGTTGGAGTTTATCCCACATTGGTTATTTATCTTCTCCAAAACTAGTATATGAATCTGGGCGGGCTCTCCACTCCTTGCCAATTGGTTTGGAGTTAGATACTTTAAAATGGTATTAGAGCTAGGTCTTGGATGGTCTCACCTCTCGTGCGAAAGTCTATGTCATCTCCGTCACTCGAGTCAATCGCTCAGCTACTGATCTGACACCTTGATGTAGAACACGTGGAGGCCCAATTCCATGATCAGCTGGACCGAGCCAAGCCTCGGAAGCCCAAACGGTGTTTAATTTCAGATTACCCAATTTGGCAACATTCGGACGAGCTCGGAATAAGCCCAAACTTGGTGGGCTGACTTATTTTCGCGCTCCGGTCAATAGTCATCAACCCATGGTTGATGATGTGAACTGCTTTTCGGCCTAATTCCTTCGTTTAGGCCTTCAATTGGACGTTTTTGCCGTTTTAGGAAACATTTGTTTCGTTAATAACTTTTAGCGTATAATTCCGTAGAAGTTGATTCTTTTTGGGAAAGTCATGTTTTTCTTCCCTTTTTCCAATTTTATTATTTTCCCCAAATTTTGGGAATTTTTGTTTTTGAATTAGGGTTTTGCTAGGGTTACGCCTTTTTTCCTATAAAAGGGTTGTAACCTAATGTTTATGCAGCTTTTTATCAATAATATTCAGACTTTGTCTTTTTCTCTCGTGGACTCGAGTTTATCATTCGTTCGATTAGTACGCAACTAATCTCTTTGTTAATTCCGCTGCGTCAAGTGGTATCAGAGCAAGGCTTTTGCCTGGTTCGATGGCACCAAACACGGAAGAAAACACACCCATTGACGTTGGTCGTGGGATTACTGACCTACGGAAGATGGTGGAGGATCAACAGACTCAATTGATCGAGATCCGTCAGGATACTCACACTCAGTTCGCTGAGATCCGTGAGTTGCTGCAGGAGTTGACTCTACAAAATCGCCGAAGGGCAGAAAGGGTTGAGGAGGAACGCGCGGTGGGGTTTGCCCATCGTCAACCTCGTAACCAGGATCGGGAGCGCGCCGAGGGATTTGCCCGAAGCCCACCCGGTGATCGACGGGTTGCAAGACATCTTCGTCATCGTGCTGATACCGAAGATTCTGAACCTGAAGATGAAGAAGAGGCACAGGGAGGACGCCGTCCAGCACGGCAACAACAGTGGTTGGATGATTATAAAGTGAAGGTGGACCTTCCCACGTTCAACGGTAACTTGCATATTGAGGACTTTCTTGACTGGCTTTCTGAGGTTGAGAGGTTTCTTAATATGATGGAGGTTGCGAAGTCTAAACAGGTCAAGTTAGTCGCTTACAAGTTAAAGAGCGGCGCTGCAGTCTGGTGGGATCAGTTACAAGCGAAACGGTACAGGCAAGGAAAGGAGCCTGTGAGGACATGGCGCCGGATGAAGCAACTGATGATGGAAAGGTTCTTGCCGCCTGATTATGATCAACACCTGTTCCGGTCATACCAGAATTGTTCACAGGGGTCTAAATCTGTGTTTGACTACACGACTGAGTTTAGTCGACTTTCAGATCGTAATAATCTGAATGAGACCGAAGGTCAGCGCGTAGCAAGATATATGAATGGATTGAAGTCTTCCATTCAAGACAGAATTGGGTTGCAGGTTGTGTGGGATGTCGAGGAAGCCTATAACCTAGCTTTGAAGGCCGAGTAGTTCGAGCGTAAACCGACCAGTTCGGGCTACCGTCGAGGTTCTGTGGAGTCGTTTGTTCCTACTTCTGATAAGGGGAAGGACAAACAGCCAACGGTTCCCGCGTTTCAACCTAGGAGTGCAGTTGGTGGTGGTGCTAAGTTCGGAGGGGCTAATCAAGCAAGTAGTTCCAACAACAGAAACGTGGCCAAAGATTCAAACCCTTATGCCAAACCAAGGGGTGACAAGTGCTTTCGGTGTAACAAACCTGGTCACTTGTCTAATGCATGCCCAGATAGGAAGGTGGGCCTGGTAGAAGAAGATGGGTTTGCTGAGGATGGCTCTGAGGATGATCCTGATGATGTGGATTATGCCGAGGAAGATGGGGAACGGGTTAATTGTGTGGTTCAACGGGTGCTTTTTGCGCCAAAATCAGAGGATTCCAACCAACGTCACAACATATTTCGGTCACGCTATTCAGTCAACCAGAAAGTTTGTGATTTGATTGTGGATAGCGGGAGTTGCGAGAATTTTGTGGCAAAAAGACTAGTAGAGCATCTGAAGTTGCCAACGGAACCCCACCCCGCGCCTTACAGCATTGGATGGATCAAAAAGGGCCCTACGGTGAAGGTAACTCAAGTCTGTAAACTTCCTCTTTCAATTGGGAAATTTTGTAGAGCTGAAGTTACTTGTGATGTTATTGAGATGGATGCTAGTCATGTACTGTTAGGTAGGCCTTGGCAGTTTGATGTAGACGTTGTTTATAAAGGTCGTGACAACACTTACTGTTTTAATTGGGAGTCCCATAAGGTTGTTATGGTACCTACCAATCATAAGGTGTCTGTCAAGCCTCCTAAAGTAGAGGGGTCCTCGTTTTTAACCATTGCTAGTTCCGAAGCTGAGTTTGTTGCAGGTTTGAAAGAGTCTGAACAGGTTTATGCAATGGTGGTAAAGTCGTTGGTTGTGCATGGAAAGAATGAGGCAGTGATTTCAGTGCCTAAACAGATACAACCATTACTGGAAGAGTTTGAGGAGCTGGTTGCTGATGATGTGCCTAATGAGCTCCCTCCCATGAGGGATATTCAGCATCAGATTGATTTGGTGCCTGGGGCAAGTCTGCCCAATTTACCGCATTACCGTATGAGTCCGAAAGAGAATGAGATCCTGAGGGAGAAGGTCGAAGAGTTATTGCAGAAAGGGCACATTCGGGAGAGTCTGAGCCCGTGTGGTGTTCCAGCCTTATTGACCCCAAAGAAGGATGGGACCTGGCGTATGTGTGTGGACAGTCGAGCCATCAATAAGATCACCATCAAGTACAGGTTTCCAATACCTCGTCTTGATGATATGTTGGACATGCTATATGGGTCAAAGTGGTTTTCAAAGATCGATTTGCGGAGCGGGTACCATCAGATTCGTATCCGACCTGGGGACGAGTGGAAGACGGCGTTCAAAACTAAGGATGGCCTGTATGAATGGTTGGTTATGCCATTCGGCCTTTCTAATGCACCGAGTACTTTTATGAGGGTGATGAATCAGGTTCTGCGGCCTTTCACTGGAAAGTTTGTCGTCGTTTATTTCGACGACATACTGATCTATAGCAAGTCCGAGGAGGAGCATGTGGAGCATGTGCGCCAAGTGCTTATGGTGCTGCAAGAAAATAAGCTGTACATTCAACTCAAGAAGTGCAGTTTCTTGACTAGCAGCTTATTGTTCTTGGGTTATGTGGTTAGCTCTGAGGGGATTCATGTGGATGAAGATAAGGTGCGGGCCATTCGTGACTGGCCAACACCCAAGACTGTTACTGAAGTTCGAAGCTTCCATGGGTTAGCCACTTTCTATCGGCGTTTTATTCGGGATTTCAGTTCTATTGTAGCGCCGATCACTGAGTGTTTGAAGAAAGGAAAGTTCTTGTGGGGAGATGAAGCGGAGAAGAGCTTCATGGTGATTAAGGAGAAGCTGTGCACCGCACCAGTTTTAGCACTACCTAGCTTTGAAAAGATTTTTGAAGTTGAGTGTGATGCTAGCGGGATTGGTATTGGGGCTGTTCTGTCACAAGAAAAGAGACCGGTGGCTTTCTTTAGTGAGAAGTTAAGCGAAGCAAGGCAGAAGTGGAGCACGTATGCTCAGGAATTCTATGCTGTGGTGCGTGCTCTCAAACATTGGGAGCATTACCTGATTCAGAGAGAGTTTGTTTTGTATACCGATCATCAGGCGCTGAAGTTTATCAATAGTCAGAAGAAGCTGGATAGTATGCACGTGCGTTGGGCGACGTTTTTGCAAAAATTTCCTTTTACTATTCGGCATAAGTCTGGGGTAACAAATCGCGTGGCTGATGCTTTAAGTCGTCGAGCTGATCTATTGGTGACTTTGGCCCATGAGATTGTGGGCTTTGAATTTCTGAAGGAGCTGTACCCAGAGGATGATGACTTTAAGGAGATTTGGGATGTATGTGTGCAAAATCGGCCTATGAGTGATTTCCATATCACTGATGGGTATTTATTTCGAGGCAATCGCTTGTGTATTCCAAAGTCTTCTTTAAGGGAAAGCTTAACCCGAGACTTACATGGTGGAGGATTAGGTGGTCACTTAGGGAGGGATAAAACTGTGGCCAGTCTGGAGGAACGGTATTATTGGCCTCAGTTGAAGCGAGATGCTGGGAATTTTGTGAGGAAGTGCTACACTTGTCAGGTGTCTAAAGGTCAGTCCCAAAACACTGGTCTTTACACGCCTCTGCCTGTTCTTGATAGCATCTGGGAGGACTTGTCAATGGATTTCGTGCTGGGTCTGCCTCGTACTCAACGAGGAGTAGATTCTGTGTTTGTGGTAGTGGACAGGTTTTCAAAGATGGTGCACTTTATTGCTTGCCGAAAAACATCCGACGCTTCTCATGTGGCTCGTTTGTTTTTCCGTGAGGTGGTGCGTTTGCATGGGGTGCCGCAATCCATTACTTCTGATCGTGATGTGAAGTTTCTTAGCCATTTTTGGGTAACTTTGTGGAAGATGTTCGGTACGTCGCTGAAAAGGAGCTCCACTGCACATCCACAAACAGATGGCCAAACTGAGGTAACTAATAGAAGTTTGGGAAATTTGATTCGCAGTATTTGTGGGGACAAGCCGAAACAGTGGGATTTTGCTTTACCGCAGGCTGAGTTTGCTTTCAATAGTGCAGTTCACAGTGCCACAGGAAAATCACCTTTTTCTTTGGTATATGTGACCCCTCCAAAGCATGTGGTGGATTTGGTTCAGTTTTCACGAGGGCCTGGGGTTAGTGTTGCAGCTGAGGCAATGGCTAAGCAGGCTCAAGAGGTGCATGAGCAAGTAAAACAGAAGCTAGCTGAGACTAACGCGAAATACAAGAGGGCTGCAGACAAGCGCAGGCGTGAGAAATTGTTCAAGGAAGGGGATTTTGTGATGGTGTTCTTGCGCAAGGAACGGTTCCCAGTGGGGACCTATAACAAGCTGAAGCCCAGAAAGTATGGTCCGTATAAAGTTCTGAAGAAGATTGGCGACAATGCTTATGTAATTGATCTTCCTGATTCTATGAAGATTTCAAAGGTTTTCAATGTTGCTGATTTATCTGAGTATCATGCTGAGGAGTCGCTGTATCCAGACTTGAACTCGAGGTCGAGTTCTTTCGAAGAAGAGGGAACTGATGTAGAACACGTGGAGGCCCAATTCCATGATCAGCTGGACCGAGCCAAGCCTCGGAAGCCCAAACGGTGTTTAATTTCAGATTACCCAATTTGGCAACATTCGGACGAGCTCAAAATAAGCCCAAACTTGGTGGGCTGACTTATTTTCGCGCTCCGGTCAATAGTCATCAACCCATGGTTGATGATGTGAACTGCTTTTCGGCCTAATTCCTTCGTTTAGGCCTTCAATTGGACGTTTTTGCCGTTTTAGGAAATATTTGTTTCGTTAATAACTTTTAGCGTATAATTCCGTAGAAGTTGATTCTTTTTGGGAAAGTCATGTTTTTCTTCCCTTTTTCCAATTTTATTATTTTCCCCAAATTTTGGGAATTTTTGTTTTTGAATTAGGGTTTTGCTAGGGTTACGCCTTTTTTCCTATAAAAGGGTTGTAACCTAATGTTTATGCAGCTTTTTATCAATAATATTCAGACTTTGTCTTTTTCTCTCGTGGACTCGAGTTTATCATTCGTTCGATTAGTACGCAACTAATCTCTTTGTTAATTCCGCTGCGTCACACCTCCACGTGCATTCGGACTGCACGTGAGGGAGAGTGTTAGACTTGTCTCATATCGCTCATCTAAGTCACCCAAACTTGATTAATAAAATCTAGAGGCTATTTCACCAATTGCTAATTGATTTTATGTTGAAACCCTTCAAAAAATCTACCAGAAGTGGGGTTGGCTAATGTTTTGCTGTTATACTTTGAGGCAATGAAAAGTTTATTAATGTCGTGTTGCCACATAGATCGATGAGGCCAAGCTTAACTATTTAGATTAGTAATTAATGTAAGGTTCTCTGGGGGCTGTTTCAATCGTTTGACTGGATGTTTAATTTGCTGTTATTTGTTATCTTTCTTCTTTTGTATTTTCTGTTCAGTTTCTCACTCGTCGATCCCTGCCCAACCATTTCACTTTCTTTGATCTTGGGAGGCACATAATTGTCGTGGGGTACAGTACACGCCAATTTCGTTGGGATTCTATCTTCTCGTTGTGATGCCATTTCACTTGTTCTTTCAATCTTGGGTTAAAGTCAGATTTGATGTAAAAGTTTATACGGTAGAAGATTTCAAAATGAACATTGGTGGTGTTAGAAGGCTTATGATTTAGGTGTATTTTTTGGTGTAACTTTGTTTTCTTCTTTTCTTTTTCATTTGGGATTGTGGTGAACTTTTTAGTTCTCCCTTCCATTCTACTCGATATACCCTTTTCGAGTTTAATAAAATATTTTCCTTTGCCGAGCAAAAAATCTTTACATATGATTAATTATTATTTTTTGCATTAAAAAAAGTTTTACGTTACAAATAAATTACTTTCAACAAGTAATACTACAGTATATATTTGCTTTTGATTAACGCCAGAATTTAGTTGTTTCTTTTTAGTAGGAAGCTAGGGATTTCTGCCATCCGTTTTTGGATGTCTTTTTTAAGAAGTTGGATACAATGAAGAATACAAATGAAAGTAGAAGCATACAAGACACCGAAATTTTGACAAAATGAGACAAATAAAAATCGACATGACATAATTGTCGGTATTGAAAAGATGAACCCTGAAAAAAAATTAACAGATTGAAAAAGAGAGGAATTGAGAAACACATGTGGAAGTGGGGATTGGAACCTTAGTTTATCAGTTGATAGTTTCTATTGGAACATGCAAATGCAGTGGTGTATCCAGAATTTGAGGCACTTGTTACATACAAAAACTTCAGCTGAAAACAACATTCAGTAAAATTAAATTGTACTTAAAACAAGCGCAAAACCAATTGGTCTTGTTTATTTATTGACTTTTTGAGGGAAGGAGTTTTTTCCATGCTTAATGAACTATTACTTTTATTTCTAGATGAAATTAAACAATAAAAAGTAACAAAATTGGCTCATTTCAAATGATAAGCAGACAAGTCCTCATTTCTTGTACTTATAAGACTTAGCACCTGTGATTTCGGATTTTTTGGCATTTGCCGTCCCTCAGATGTGAGCATCGCTAAGTTGTGATCACTATCGATCGAAAGGGGTGGCAAGCCATGACATAGAACTGGGGGCAAAACTGGCAGAGTAATACCTACTTGACTGGCCGGAGCCTCTCCATTCAAGTCACCACAAGCGACGGAAGGACCATAACCTCCTACAATGTGGCACCCTCTAACTGGAAGTTTGGACAAACTTTTCAAGGTGGTCAGTTCTCGTGTTAGTAATGCAAATGGGAACCAAATTTAAGGGCTTGGAGTAGGCCGGTTTGGGAGTTAGACTCATGGAAGTTGTTTAAATAAAAAAAATCCTAAACATATACTATAATTGGGAGCAATGGAGAAAATAAATATTTCCTACTAAGCCAGTAAAATAGGTGGAGTTCGGAAATAGTGGTGCAAAATATGAATAAGTGTTGTATTGAGTGGTTGTTATTTGCTTGTGTATTGTATAAGTACGTTATAGTGCATATGTATTAATGTGTTTTGTGTTTGCGGGTGAGAGAGTAAAAGAAATGTGTGGAGGAGATGTAACTTTGTAAGGACTGTACCTTTGTGCACTGTAATTAAATTTTCTTTTATGGAAGAGCTTTCTAGAATAATAATATGCAACTTACTCATATTATTATTGGAGGATCATGATGATATTAAGGAAGGAGCTTCTCTTTCCTTGAAGTTTTAATTCCAAGGTTTAGCTATCGTTTTGCCCTCTTGGTTAGATCGTTGTGCGTTGGTTCTTCTTTTTTGGTTGCTTGGGCTACTTTTCCAGTTTTGTTTTTGTTTTTTGTTTTTTGTTTATAAGCAACAAAAGTTTTATTAAGAACACTTGACTAATGGTACATTAAGTGAGGGGATAGGGAAAGGGGATGGTTTTGTTTGGGTTGGTGTTGATGGTTTGGTGCTTTGATTTTCGTTTTTGCTTGTTAGGTCCTGGTGTTTTTAGGTCAGTCTTCTCTGATTTTATTTTTCGGTTGGCGTCTTGCCTTCATTTAGGTCTTGGGTGTCTTTATGTCAGTTTACCCTTAATCCTTTTAATCTTTGTAATCCTTTATAAATATTAATAAATCATTTTTGCTTAGAAAAAAAATGCAACTTATTGTTACGGCCTAACATTATTTTTTTTATTTGGTTAATTAATTACGTTGCCATTTATTATTGGAGTGTTATGGTTGGGTCCTAATTAATTATTTTGAGCGCGCTATGGATAATATTGACACGATTGTAATCTTTGGAATATGGGATTGATTTTGGGTAAAACAATGATACCGGATGGTAATTTTATAAATTTGCGTTACGTTCTATCTAAATTCTAATTAACTAATTAGCTATATTTGAGGGTGTGCGTGGTTATTAGTGGTAGTTTAAAAGGGTTTCACTTGGTTAGGTAATCACAAATTCATTAGGGTTAACATTGGAGATAAGAGGCTGGAGGGAGCAGTGGCCGCATAAGGGTACTAGAGTCGTCTTCGATCGTGGTAAGTTTTGAATTGATCTTATTGTTTTACTAATCAGAGATTGGTTCAGTAGTAAGTTAATTGGACCGGAGGAAATTGTTTATGTTGATTTGGTGGGTGCCGGCTTGAGAGAGAGAGAGAGAGAGAGAGAGAGCATGTGCCGTGTATGGCCGTGTATGGACCGGAGGAAATTGTTTAATTTGGTGCATCAAGAATCTAGTTTTACCTTATGCAAACATAGGGATTATGTGTATTGGAAAAGAACAGATGGGTTTTGGCACTTGGAAGGAATCAAATGACATTGGGCTGTGATTTAATGTTGTGCATACGTGTGGTATATACATAGTTTAGGTGTGGACAAAACTGATTTTTGGAAGAGAAACAGGTGGTATCATGGTTTGCTCTTGGAGTTCGTGGGTGGATTTTTGGTGGTTACTGGTGGTAGAAGTTAGGATTAGTCTAGGTTAGTTAAATATTCTTTTAGGCAGTCCTTCATTGGTATAGACAATATTATACATGATAAAGTTAATAATAATATTGCTACACGATTCTTTTGTTTAGGTTAGCATCTTTTCGCGTTGTTCGATTGCATTACCTTTGGATCCAGTTGAGTAGTTAAGTATGTTACGTATATTCGAAAGTTCCCTGTGTCCCTTACAAGTATTTCCTTTAAAATTTATATGAATGTTATTCGGAGACTCAAAACTATTTATAAGTTGTTCTATAAATTGGCATGCGATGAATTTTTTGAGATCAATTGATAATATTCTTTTAGTGAGATCTTGGTGGATATTAATGGGAACATTTATTTCGGAAGTCCAGGGAAGTTATTCCTTCTCGTGTTGGTGACCCTGGCCATTGGGGAAAAGACCGTGTTAGGCCGGTGACTCTAATGCTCAATGGCTTTCTTTCGCCGGATTGTATTAGGGAAAAGTACCACGGGCTGCCAACCCTGGTGACTCTAAGTTCGATATTGGATCCAATTTTGATGAGATTTATTTTGGCCATGGTACTGTTTGATTGTGGTTCCCCATTGTTGATGGAGTTAATGTTGTGATCACCACCAAGAATATTTATTGATTAAATACTTCATTGATTAATTTGTTATTCTACTGGACACCTCGTATGCCAAATTATGATTTAATGGTAAATTATTTTAATCCCCGCTTTCAACTTTATTTAATATACATACTTGCTATTCACTGAGCTTGTCAACTGACGGATTTATTCCAACTTCTCTTTCATGCTAGTTAGAGAGTTAGGCAAGGACTCTGGCAGCATCTCGGGGATTTATTTTGGTTGACCTCCTTAGGGTGTCTCATTCTAATTTTATTTTAATAAACGCTTCAGCATTGAAAACAATTGTCAGATAACAAAATTCTTTTTATTATTGTTGGATCACTGGATATTATTTGGTTCATGGGATGGTTGTGCCCCATGTTTATGATTGAGACACATTTGGCTTTTGATTTGATTAATAATGAAAAAGCGATCATTTGATTTTCGGTTACTTTGATTTATTCAGGCTGCGTGTTCCATGGATTAACCTCATGGTTCACGGCCGGTCACTTCTCATTTTTGGGGTGTGACACTTATCCTTGTGCATTGTAATCATATAACTTTTTGTTCAGATTTGAGTCTAAATGAAAAGTTATATGATTGGATCAAACACTTACAGATATCTTATTAAGTTGATTTTTCGTGGAGGCACTCAAAAAATATTTTAAATGTAATGAACAGCTCGAATTATTTATGTGGAATCCGTAATGAGCACCACATCAAGATCTGTGCAAAATTTGTTCCTACTTTATCTGTGTGGATAGCACAGCTCTTCAAATAGGGGTGTATCATCGCCTTTTTTTTTTTACCGGAAAAGAAAATTTCATTATCAAAATTTCATTGTAGCCTTATGAACATGTGGTTGACAAATTGGTTGTGTATTGAGAAACATATTTTAGATAGCATTATAATTGAGACCATCATGCATTATTTTCAAATTGTGAAAAGTTATAGGGGTAAGTTGTAAAATAGATGAATTTCCGTTTGTCAAAAAAAAAAGTGGTAAAATAAATTTACATTCATCAACATATACATGTATATATTTACTTTTGATTAACCTTGTAATTTAATTGTTTCTTTTTAGTAGGAAATAGGAAATATACATCTCAAATAATTCTAGTTTTTGACCGCACAAATTAAAATTCTGGCTTCGTACTTGATTTTGAGAGTCGATCCATCAAACCTTATTCCCCTATAAAGAGACGGCAATTCTAACCCAAATTCTTCATGTAAATGTGTTTATCAAATCAAAGTAAAGGCATACTCGCCTCCGCAATTTTGGCAAAAATGAGACAAAGGGAATTCAACATATGACATACTGTCGGTATTGAAAAGATGAAAGTTGAAAAAAAAAATAAAAAATAGGAGGGGCGCGGGGGGGGTTGTGTTTGGAAAGCGAGGAGTTAAGAAATACATGTGCAAGTAGGGCCTCAGAGCTTAGTTTAGCAGTTGGTAGTTCTACTTGGAACATCAATTCACTAGTATTTGTCCGTGCCTACGGCACTATGCGCTCTGGTTGGAATTGCATCTGCCTAAGGCACTTTCTAGCTAGCTAGTGGCTCAAACACTAAATCGATTCATTAATGTATAGTATGTGATCCTCTTCTTAGTGGCACGAAAGAGAATTACTCGTGCTTACGGTACTCCTTAACTAAACTTTTAAGTTAGTTACAAAGAACTATCAATTTGTGTATAGGGTTTTGGAATTGGAAGATCGGTGGCATTTGTGCAAAGTTCCTTTGCACAATTACTACAAAGAATGTGGGCATTTACATTACATTTGCAAAGCTCCTTGTCAACCTTTGGATCAAATGAATATCACACATTCTTTCAACTTATGTTTATGTGGTTCCCACACTCTTGTATTTTATTAGGTAGATATGCAGTGACGTGTTCAGAATTTGAGGCACTTGTTACATACAAAAACTTCGGTGGAAAACGATATACGATCGTTTAACAAATTGCACTCGAAACAAGAACAAATCCAGTACTCGACCTTGTTTAATAATTATTCACTGACTTTTCGAGGGGGGGAAATCATGTTTGGTGAATTTTTTTTTTTAATATTTAGCTTACAGAATTATTATTTTGTATTTCTAGATTAGAAAGAATAAGAAAAGTAACAAAATTGGCTTATTTCAAAACAGGTCAATGAACAAATGATAATTAAGAAAATACTCCGTATAAGTATTTACGTCTAGAAATGCCTCTCTTTTAGGTCACCAACCTGTTATCTTTTGAAGAAAGGAAATATAAATGATTAAATTGTTAGATTAGTGTGTTTAGTATTATATATAAATTAGTTAAAATTATGTACTAAAAAATCACATTACAGTGAGGCACGTGTACCGGCTCGTGCTACCGCTGCTATGCACGTGTACCTTCATTTTTTCTATAAGACCCCCCCTCCCTTTTTTCTTTTTTTTTTTGTGATTTCAGTTTTTTGTGGCTTTTGCCGTCTCTCATATGTGAGCATTGTTAAGTTGTCACTGTCTACCACAAAATTGAAAATTCCCCTGTCCATTTAATTAATCTATCTAATATCTCCAAGAGATACTCTCCCAAAGAATAAACCTTTGGAAGAGTATTCCTTGGTTTTGCTGCATGGCCCCATACACCGTGCAGCGGTTAAATTCAGAGTGTGCAACTGCCACGAATTGAATCTTAGTGTCCAACCTTGGTATGTTTCAACCTCAACTGAGCGGCCTCATCCTTGACCAACTGCCTATCTAATATAACAAGTAATAATTTAGTGGTTTGTGATCGTGCCCCAACATCCTTCCTCACTGCTCAGTCACAAAAATGTGTGGTGAGAAATAATTTTCCTAGTAATATAACCTCCTCAAAGGCCAACATACCTATCTCCCGTTTCCTATATATATAAGTATTGTCCCGTTTCCATCCTTTATCAATTTTTTTTTAACACATAAATGTAAGAGAGTAATTCCACTTTCCATCTCGACTAGGCAATTGCTGACAAGGGAGGGGTATGAGGACCCTCTTAAACACACACACTTAACCCAAACTCCCAATGTGGGAGCCAGCCTAGAATATCACAAGTCCAAGAGCAAGAGGACAAGATCTCATTATTGTATTTACGTTTAAAAATGCTCATCAGTATAATTTTGTTATTAATTATACAAACCGTTAATTTATGCTGCACAGGAGGACTAAGCATGAAACATGAATTTTATATTTAAAGCTTTTTTTGTTTTATATGTAAAGCTTTGAATATAGTATAACATTGGTACTGTTGTTGTTTATTCTGTTGGATGATAGCTGATCTCTTGATTATGGGTAATTAACAATTGATTATGTATTAAATATGTATAAAATATTGGCTCATTAGTTGACTTCAACAATGATTTTCTCATTAACTTCATAAATGTTCTCAGCCATGACATGCAGGTAAGAGAATGTTTATAATATATATATTGAGACCTTACTTTTCAAGCCGTACAAAAGTATACTAATCAATATATACTACTGTGTTTCATTCTGGATTACAAAAAACTAAGGCTCTGTTTGGAACCTAAGGAAAGGAAAGGAAAAGAAAGAAAAATTAAAAAAAATTCCCTCCTATTGTTTGGTTGGAAGAGAAAATGAGAAGAAAATAACAATTTTAAGTTTTGTGAATAGTAAATTTTCCTTCCTATTTTCCTCCCACTTTATTTTCTTTTCCTTTCCTTTCTTTTCTTTAGGTTCCAAATATAGCTAAAGTACTAAAAGAACTTCTCACCCTTCAAGTGGTGTAAACTAGAAAGTGTTCACAACTTAGTGGTTGAGCTTGTTTCCTGGGGGCCGGCGCGTGCAAACTTGTGGTTTATTTTGTAGAAGGCACGAATTGTCTCAAGAAAGCGATCATGGTCGTCCTCAATTTTCACCCCCTTTTTTGTAATCTTGTTCGGGTAATTAATAATAACCGCATCCAAATGTGGTATGAACACATGCATGATAGTTTGGTTGTGTATGGAGAATCATATATATTTTAGATAGTATATTACAATTGAAACTATCATGCATTATTTTCAAAATGTGAAATTATGAGGGTAAAGTTTTAATATATAAAGTTACATTCATCAACATATACATGTTTACATCTACTTTTGATTAACCTCGTAATTTAATTGTTTCTTTTGAGTAGGAAATAAAAAATATACGTCCCATATAATTTTAGTCCTTGACCTCACAAACTAAAAATTCTGGCTCAAGTCCCTGACTTTGAGAGTCCATTGATTCCTATTCCATCACCTGTAAAGAAACAGTTGACTGCAAATCTAACCCAAATTCCATGTAAATGTGTTGGTTACACTACAAATCAAATGAAAGCAAACGTGTACTCGATTCCGTAATATTGGCAAAAATGAGACAAAGAGCTAGAATTCGACATAACATAATTGTCGATACTGAAAAGATGAAAGTTGTAAAACAAATAATGGTTTGAAAAAGAGAGGAGTTGAGAAATACATGTTCGCGCAAGTGGGCCTTGGAGCTTAGTTTAGCAGTTGTCAGTCGGTAGTTTTAATGACAACATACATATGCAGAGGCGTATCCCAGAATTTGAGACATTTGTTACCTACAAAAACTTCAGCAGAAAACGATGTACGATTAAAAAATCGCACTCAAAACAAGAACAAATCCAATCGGCCTGGTTTATTGATTGACTTTTGGAGGGAAAAAAATCATGTTTGGTGAATTTTTTTACAGATAGCTTAAAGAATTATTATTAGGGAAATTTATATAAATGGTCCTTCTAGTTTCATCCGAGTCTCATTTTTCTCCTCCAAGTATCAATTATAACTCTTTTGACCTTCAAGTTTGGTTTTCGTACTAAATTGGTCCAATTGATAACTTCTACCAGCCAAACTACACGGAAAAAATCAAATTGATGACAGTTTGGACGTTGTAGTTCGTACCAAGTTGGTTCAATTGATGATGTCTACCCTCAATCTGATTTTTTTCTATCCAGTTTGGCTAACAGACGTTATCAATTGGACCAACTTGGTACGAAAATCAAACTTGAAGGTCAAAAGAGTTGCAATTGATACTTGGAGGACGAAAATGAGATTCGGGTGAAACTAGGAGGACCATTTCTATAAATTTCCCTTATTATTATTATTTTATTTTTAGATGATTGGGCTGTGACGGTTTCGGCAAGGTTAACAAACGGTCAATGAACAAATGACAAGCAAATATTATTGCATTTACATCTGAAAAATGCTTCTCTTATTATAATTTTCAAACCTCTCTTAATGCATTTCATTTTCTATTGTAATGATTTAATTTTTTATCTTGACGATACTAATTTTTCTTTGCCATTCACAAAAAAAAAAAAAAAAAAAACTTGTTATCTTTTCAAGAAGGAAATACAAATGGATAAATTGTGAGATTAGTGTGTCAAAATTAAAAACATATATCAGTTCAAAGTATTGAAGAAAACAACATTACGGTGATCAGGCACGTCACACGTGTGCTAGTGGCTCGCCCTACCGCCGCTATCCATGTGGTTTCAGTTTTTTTTTTTATAGGCAACAAAATTTTATTAGAACTCGATGAAGGTACATCGAGGCGAAACCAAATACAGACCATAGTGAAATTTTTGGGGTTTTTCCTCCTGGTTTGGGCTCAACCTGTTGGGCCTAAATCAGTTTCCTCCGTGTGATTTGGAGAAGAGGGTCTTGGGTGGTCAGGCCGGTGTACCCAAGCCCCTATTATCTCTGTACTTCGTGTTATGAGTTAATGAAATTTATTTTTGCTGATAAAAAAAAATACAGACCATAGATGTTACGGCCTAGAATTTTCATTTATTTTATTAGTTATATTGATGTTATTAATTGGTGTTATGTTTGGGTCCCAATTAATTATTTTGCGAGCGCTATGAATATTGATCACGATTGTAATATTTGGGGTATGAGATTGATTTTAGATAAAATAGTGGTACCAAATGGTAATTTTATAAATTGTGTTACG
Source organism: Rhododendron griersonianum (assembly GCA_018127125.1). Lineage (NCBI taxonomy): Eukaryota > Viridiplantae > Streptophyta > Magnoliopsida > Ericales > Ericaceae > Rhododendron > Rhododendron griersonianum. The sequence goes on along the minus strand of CM030790.1, from coordinate 38,480,108 downwards.
TTCTATATCTAAATCTAATTAATTAATTAGCTATAATATAGGGAGTAGTGGATAGTTTTACAAACTTACTTTTAGGAGAGATTTACACCGGGTAGGATTTTATTTGGAGAGAACTTGTGTGAGAAAAAGAGAAACGGCAGTGAGAAAAAGGGAAACGGCAGTCAAAGCTGGTTCGTCAGGTTATTGATCAATCGAGTAAGTGGTTTGTCCTCTTCATTCTTCATTCTTGTTTCTCATTTTCTTCGTTTCCTTTTCCTACGTTTCAATAGTTTTTGAGTTCCAACTAGAGAACAAAACTTGGGTTTTTGGTGGTATAAAGATCGGTGGAGTTAATAAAGGAAGAAAAGATGGGTTTTGTTCGTTTTCTTTTTAATACTAATGGACCATGGAGTTTGGAGGTGGTTTGTGCGGTGTGTACGAGGGCGATGATCTCCTGTAGTGGGGGTAGGTGTTTTACCTTGTTTTGCTTATGGAGTATATAGAATCTAGTTGTATTATAAGGGTTTATCTTGGAGTAATATTGGTCTATGGGCAGAAGTGTGGGGTTTTAGTACTCCCTCCGTCCCTTTTTAAATGTCTTATTTCGTAACTCCAACTTATTAAAAAGACATCATCATTATACCTTTCACATCAATTTTTTACTCTACTTTCCCTACTTACCCATCATCATTACACTTTTACTCACTAACTTTTCAAAATGGAATCTACTTTTAGGGACAAAATAGACAATTCACCAACTTTTACCCACTAACTTTACAAAATGGACACTTATTAAGGGACAGCCCAAAATGGAATACTGGACTGTAATAAAGGGACGGAGGGAGTACTAGGTTAGGAAAGTATTATTTCTAGGTAGTTCCTTATTGTTGTCGATAAGGTGATACGGTTAATGATAATTTTGTATATGATAATTTTGTTCAGGTTAGCATCGTTTTGTGTGATTCGAGTTGCTTTCCTTTTGGATCCAGGTGAGTAGTTAAGTATGTTACGTATTTTCGAAATATCCCTTTGTCCCTTAAAAGTATTTCCTTCAGAAATTTATATGAATGTTATTCGGAGACTCAAAACTGTTTATAAATTGTTCTATAAATTGGCATGCAATGAATTTTCTGAGATCAATTGTTAATATTCTTTTTGGTGAGATCTTGGTGGATATTAATGGGAACATTTATTTCGGAAGTCCAGGGAACTTATTCCTTCTCATGTTGGTGACCCTGGCCATTGGGGAAAAGACCGTGTTAGGCCGGTGACCCTAATGCTCAACGGCTTTCTTTCGCCGGATCGTCTTAGGGTAAAGTACCACGGGCTGCCAACCCTGGTGACTCTAAGTTCGATATTGGATCCAATTTTGGTAGAGATTTATTTTGGCCATGGTACTGTTTGATTGTGGTTCCCCATTGTTGATGGAGTTAATGTTGTGATCACCACCAAGAATATTTATTGGTTAAAAGCTTCATTGATCAATTTGTTATTCTGCCGGACACCTCGTATGCCAAATTATGTTTATTGGTAAACTATTTTAATCCCCGCTTTCAACTTTATTTAATATAGATACTTGCTATTCACTGAGCTTGTCAGCTGACGGATTTATTCCAACTTCTCTTTCAGGCAAGTTGGGGAGTTAGGCAAGAACTCTGGCGGCATCTCGGGGATTTATTTTGGTTGACCTCCTTAGGGTGTCTCATTCTAATTTTATTTTAATAAACGCTTCCGCATTGAAAACAATTGTCAGATAACAAATTCTTTTTATTATTGTTGGATCATTGGATATTGTTTGGTTCATGGGATGGTTGTGCCCCATGTTTATGATGAGACACATTTGGCTTTTGATTTGATTAATAACGAAAAAGCGATCATTTGATTTTTGGTTACTTTGATTTATTCAGGCTACGTGTTCCATGGATTAGCCTCATGGTTCACGACCGGACACTTCTCATTTTTGGGGTGTGACAATTGTGGTATCAGAGCATATGTTTTAAAAAAAAGAAGTTTGCATTCATTTTTATCATGTTCATTTAGTGCAGGTCCAAGTCCCCAGAGTCCTACTGCATGCCATAGGTAAAAGCATTTGCTATTTGATGTGTATTGGTACCCGCGTAGTATTATGGATATAGTAATCATTCGGCGATCCATCTTCGGGAATATTATTTTATTGTAGAGTTTGGATAGGGTATTGGAGGAGAATGTAGCACTAGTGATTTTATTCATTATTGAGATCGACACACAAATTTTACGAGTAACTTGGTGATGAAACGTTGTTTGACTGTAATGCTATTGAATCCGAAGAGTTTGACTTGCTAGTATGTTAGTTTGGAGATTGACTTCACGGAGAAAAAAAAAAACTAAGCAAATCTGGAATAATCAATTGTTGAGCTTGGGCCTAGTTTAATTGGGCGAGTGTGCATGTATGTGAGAAATGACTTTCCTATTTAGAAAATTTGGTAAGCCTCAGGATAGTTTGGATTTGCTGCTATGTTTGATAGGTTCTCTCTACCTTTGGTATCTTAATCGATCTTTTGGTATAGTCCCTTAAGAGAACTCAATAATTGTACATCATCTAAGGAAATACTATATGGATCAACGGATGTTCATTAAGAGATGAGTAGTAGTACAGATATGAATTCTAGCTACATTACATGTTTTGTGGTTGATATTTTGGAAAGCTCAGACGACCAGGTGAATATTAAATGGAGTAGTCGGTTGTTGAATTTTTAGGTCTTTCTAATTGTAGTAGTAGCTCGGTTTTGAGAATTTCATTGTAAATGGATGAGTTTGGTAAGGTTACGACTGCTTGGTTGGGAGTGGCCATGCAATGGGCTGTGTGGTTGTATCAGGATGTGAGTGCTTGTGCTAGTATATAGAAGGGGATTGTTGCAGTTTGTTTGGTGATTAGATTGTAAAGTTATAAAATTTGGAATTTTAATGTATTACGGTATTAGTATTGTGAAATTGTGGGAAGGTAGAAAAGAGAAAACTTGTGTAGGCAAACTTATGGATTAGATGTGTTATTTTGCCATTGAAGTGGCTATGGAATATTACCAACTCAATCATTAGTAGTTTTGAGGTTTTTATGTTATTTGTTGCTAAAGGTTAAAACTGATACTTTTGGATCCTTGGGGATGATTTAGACACGTAATTTTGTATGACCAAAAAAAAATGAATGCAGGATTCTATGAAGTTGAATTTTAGGTTAGTGGATGGAGTTAGCCTTCAAGTTGCGATGTGAATTTAAGGATTTTCAGGAAATGATGTGTATTTTGTGTTGACGTGGAAAATGGGACTAGGAGCTATTAGTTTGAAAATTAGTTTTGAAGACACTATTGAGTTTGGGAAATTAATAAGGTTGTAAATCTATAGATGATGACTCGTGACATTTTGTGTGAGATTCTGTTTAGCTATCCATTGGTACGTACCCGTCTAAAACTTTGGTTGAGATGATAAGATTAGATTGCACTTATGGAAGAATTCTGGTCTTGCAGCTCTTTTGGATATGTGGAATAGACAATGACATTTGTGAGGCATGTTGTTACCTAAGATTTGCTTCGGATTTGATATATGTGGGACTCTCGTGAAGACAGATTTGAGAATAATTCAAAGAAATTGTTTGGAAGGTATGGGTGTATGATGTATAGCCGATTAGTAAACCGATCAATAAAAAGAGGTGATTTGTCGACTTGTGGTTCTTTAATAAATATCAAATGCTTTGAGGTATGAGGAGTTCATTAATAGAATCTGGATTTTTGTGAGTAAGTGGATTGTAGAAGTTAATCGTTGGAAATCAATCCTTAGAGTTTGGCTTACTTGGTTTGAGCTAGAATTATATTGATTCTTTCCATGACTATTAATTCTAACCTTGATTGACTAGTTGGTAGATTATCTTATTGTTAGTTTTAAGTTAGTTCTTTTTAGGTGAAGTTGGAATGTTTTATCAGAGAGATTTTTGTAAAAATATTCTGTTGGTTCATAGTTATGGAAGGTACTAAGAGGTCATGAAGATTTATATGTACTTTTGGAACTTAACTGTTATCGAGTTGGATGTGGAGAAGATAGTTTATTTCATAGTTAGAAATGTGAAAGTTGGACATCAAATTATCACTTTACTAAGGGCAACGTAAGAGAACACAATTCGTTTGTAGACATTTGATTTCGTTGTTGATAGAGCTTTATTGTTATACCTTCAGGGATTATGGTGTGCGAAATTTTTGTGTGGAATAAGTGACTGTCTATCTTATGCACCGGTTTATTATATAATAATTTAAGAGAATATCAGTTAGTCATTGGCTAATGTTCCTTGAAGTGCATGTCGTAGTGGAGTATGGATAATGTCATTTTTTTTATGGTGGCACAGTTTGTTCAGATGTTTGAGAATTAGATTTTGATTAAGTGATTTAGTACGGTTTGATAAGTGGTTAGTTATATATTTAATTTCATAGAAGAATGAGCAACCGATTCAAGTTATGGAGATTCAATTTCTATTAGAGGGCTTGATATTATTATTAGTTATAGTGTGAGTGAGCTTATTGATGCCGAGTTGTGATCTACTAGCTAGAAACTACGTTTGATGCATTTAGATGCAATGCTATGGAATACAATGAGGAAGTAAGCGGTTTAAGTCATAATTATTGAATGAGTATAGCTTGGGAGGTTACTAAAAATTGACAAGTTCAATCTTATGGAATTTTTGGAGATTCAGGAATTCTTATGGTGATTTCAAATTTTGGTGTTGTATCCCTCGTGATGAGAATTGTATTTGGGCTTGATGGCTAGCTACAGAAAAGGAAAAAATAAAAAATAAAAAAAGGGGGATTATTAGAGTTCGCATTGAAAGATGTATACTTTAACTTTCAAAGTATTTTTATCAGCATTAACTTTCAAATATTGGGTGTATGCCATACAAATTTTAGGAAGTAAGGAAATTTTTCTCTGGTCATAATACAAGAGAGACTTTTTCAAATAGGCATTGGTGGGATTTGGAGTTTGTAACTAGAGACATTGTATTTCTTAAGGTGTCCCCATAGAAAGATGTTATTCGGTTTGGCAAAAAAAAAGGAAAAGTTGAGTCCTCACTATGTTGGGCCATTTGAGATTTTGGAAAGGATTGGTGAGGTGGCCTTTCGTTTGGCTTTGCTGCCTAGTTTGGCTAAAGTTCATAATGTTTTTCATATGTCTATGTTGAGGAGGTATATTCATAGACTGTCCCATGATATTGACAACGAGCCATTTCATGTTCGGGATGATTTAACCTATGATGAGCAACCCGTTGAGATTCTGAATACGAAGGAGAAGGTGCTTCACAATAAAACGATTCTATTGGTTAAAGTATTGTGGCGCAATCAGGCTGTTGAAGAAGCCACTTGGGAGTGTGATAAAGAGATGCGCGAGAGGTACCCGCATTTATATGAATGGGGTTAGTATGCAATTTCGAGGACGAAATTTATTTTAAGGGGGGAAGGATGTTACGGCCTAGAATTTTCATTTATTTAATTAGTTATATTAATGTTATGTTTGGGTCCCAATTAATTATTTTGCGAGCGCTATGAATATTGATCACGATTGTAATATTTGGGGTATGAGATTGATTTTAGATAAAATAGTGGTACCGAATGGTAATTTTATAAATTGTGTTACGTTCTATATCTAAATCTAATTAATTAATTAGTTATAATATAGGGAGTAGTGGATAGTTTTACAAACTTACTTTTAGGAGAGGTTTACACCGGGTAGGATTTTATTTGGAGAGAACTTGTGTGAGAAAAAGAGAAACGGCAGTGAGAAAAAGGGAAACGGCAGTCAAAGCTGGTTCGTCAGGTTATTGATCAATCGAGTAAGTGGTTTGTCCTCTTCATTCTTGTTTCTCATTTTCTTCGTTTCCTTTTCCTACGTTTCAATAGTTTTTGAGTTCCAACTAGAGAACAAAACTTGGGTTTTTGGTGGTATAAAGATCGGTGGAGTTAATAAAGGAAGAAAAGATGGGTTTTGTTCGTTTTCTTTTTAATACTAATGGACCATGGAGTTTGGAGGTGGTTTGTGCGGTGTGTACGAGGGCGATGATCTCCTGTAGTGGGGATAGGTGTTTTACCTTGTTTTGCTTATGGAGTATATAGAATCTAGTTGTATTATAAGGGTTTATCTTGGAGTAATATTGGTCTATGGGCAGAAGTGTTGGGTTTTAGTACTAGGTTAGGAAAGTATTATTTCTAGGTAGTTCCTTATTGTTGTCGATAAGGTGATACGGTTAATGATAATTTTGTATATGATAATTTTGTTCAGGTTAGCATCGTTTTGTGTGATTCGAGTTGCTTTCCTTTTGGATCCAGGTGAGTAGTTAAGTATGTTACGTATTTTCGAAAGATTCCTTTGTCCCTTAAAAGTATTTCCTTCAGAAATTTATATGAATGTTATTCAGAGACTCAAAACTGTTTATAAATTGTTCTATAAATTGGCATGCGATGAATTTTCTGAGATCAATTGTTAATATTCTTTTTGGTGAGATCTTGGTGGATATTAATGGGAACATTTATTTCGGAAGTCCAGGGAACTTATTCCTTCTCATGTTGGTGACCCTGGCCATTGGGGAAAAGACCGTGGGCCGGTGACCCTAATGCTCAACGGCTTTCTTTCGCCGGATCGTCTTAGGGAAAAGTACCACGAGCTGTCAACCCTGGTGACTCTAAGTTCGATATTGGATCCAATTTTGGTAGAGATTTATTTTGGCCATGGTACTGTTTGATTGTGGTTCCCCATTGTTGATGGAGTTAATGTTGTGATCACCACCAAGAATATTTATTGGTTAAAAGCTTCATTGATCAATTTGTTATTCTGCCGGACACCTCGTATGCCAAATTATGTTTATTGGTAAACTATTTTAATCCCCGCTTTCAACTTTATTTAATATAGATACTTGCTATTCACTGAGCTTGTCAGCTGACGGATTTATTCCAACTTCTCTTTCAGGCAAGTTGGGGAGTTAGGCAAGGACTCTGGCGGCATCTCGGGGATTTATTTTGGTTGACCTCCTTAGGGTGTCTCATTCTAATTTTATTTTAATAAACGCTTCCGCATTGAAAACAATTGTCAGATAACAAATTCTTTTTATTATTGTTGGATCATTGGATATTGTTTGGTTCATGGGATGGTTGTGCCCCATGTTTATGATGAGACACATTTGGCTTTTGATTTGATTAATAACGAAAAAGCGATCATTTGATTTTTGGTTACTTTGATTTATTCAGGCTGCGTGTTCCATGGATTAGCCTCATGGTTCACGGCCGGTCACTTCTCATTTTTGGGGTGTGACAATAGAGATTAAAATACCGTAAGAGGCTTACAAAAAGTAAGAGAAAAAGAAAAAAGAAAATACATTCAATGAAAATTGAATAAGCTTGATGGCAAGACGGCCCAAAACACGTGGTTTCAGTTTGTGTGGGTTTTGCCGTCTCTCAGATGTGAGCTTTTTAGTTGTCACTATCTACCACAAAAAGGGCGCTGCTATTCGCACCCCTCAATTTTCTTCCATAGCCCGTTAAAAATTTTCATATGTTTCGACAGTTAGTTACCGAAATTGAGATACATTTTCAGCATCCAATTACCGAAATATATGTTTCTTGTGCATTTCCGACATGTAGTTACCGAAAGGGAAATTTTCAAAATGGCACCTGAACTTTTACCCAAATGTCACAGAAACACCTGAACTTATGTTTATGTCAATTAAACACCTAGACTTAGAAAACGCCTAAATCTAGGCCCCTGCCGTTATACTCCATCCGGTTTGTTGATAAAAGTGATGATGTGGCATATTTCTCCTGTTAAGTGCCCCGATTGCACATGATAGGATGCCTAAAAGATACACACAATCAAACCCCTCCTCCTGGCCTCTCTTTCCTTCTCTCTTGCAAATCCAGAAGAAAAACCCATAAACCAAATCGATCAAAATTGAAAGAAAATTGGCAACGACGCCCTTCTCAAAATCCACCGACGGCCCCGTCCTCAGTCATTAACAACCGCCTCCGCCTCCCCCTTTCCGCCGCTCTCATCGACGAAATCAACCTCGCAGGCATGTTTGAGTTTGCAGGCGAGTTTTTCACTCCGCCGCTCCTCTGTTTACCGGTGGGAAGGTTGGAAATTTTCAAAGAAAGAAAGCAGATACTGGTCTTAGGAGGATCTGGTTTGCTATTCCAGCTGTTGTGATTTGGTGATGGTGATTACACATGAGTGACGCTAAGTTCGAGTTCTGGATTTGTTTTTTGTTTTTTCTCATACTATAACAATTATATTCTTGCAATGGCACTGCATTGATTTGTCTGGTTTTCTTCAATATGGCTCCACCCATGGGAACAAAAAGAGATCAGAATGGGAAAACCTAACGAATATTAGAGAGAGGGAGAGGGAGAGGGGGAGAAGGGGAAGAGAGGCGAGGAGAGAAAGGGGAGGAGTTTTGATTGTGTGTATCTTTTAGACTTCCTATCATGTGCAATTGGGGCACTTAACGGGAGAAATATGCCACGTCATCACTTTTATCAACAAACTGGACGGCGTAATACGGCAGGGGCCTAGATTTGGGGGTTTTGTAAGTCTAGGTGTTTAATTGACATAAACTTAAGTTCAGGTGTTTTTGTGACATTTGGGTGAAAGTTCAGGTGCTATTTTGAAATTTTCCCTTACCGAAATATAATCTTATTTTCAACAGCTATTTACCGAAATGTATGTTCGGCAGTTGTTTACCGAAGGTTGAACATATTTTCGACATGTAGTTACTGAAATATAATTTTCAAAAATTTTTAACGGGCTACGGGAAAAAATTTGAGGATTGCGAATAGTCGCCCCCCACAAAAATGGAAAATAACCCCTCTATCTAATTAATCTATCAAGGGTAAATTATAATTAACCCCCTCAAATTATGCCTCGGAGACACTTTACCCGCTCAAACTTTTTTTTTTTTGGCACTTAACCGCGCCTAACTAATGAAAATGCAACTTCCGTTTGTGATCCGTTAGAAATTGGATGGAAAATGTCAAATGTCCTAAATTCAGAAGTTTTTGCCCTTTCTCTTATTAACATCTACAATATTATACACCATGTATACGTATACACCACTGAACCAAATCTAACAACAAAAACAAATCAAAAATCACACCCATCCCAAACCCCCTCCAATCAGCTATATCCCCAATCTCACCGCGCCGTATCCGTAACCCAACGAGTCCAGATTCGCGACAAAAACTTCAGCAGAAAAGATGTACGATTAAAAAATCGCACTCAAAACAAGAACAAATCCAATCGGCCTGGTTTATTGATTGACTTTTGGAGAGGGAAAAAAAATCATGTTTGGTGATTTTTTTACATATTTAGCTTAAAGAATTAATTTTATATATTTTTAGATGATTGGGCCGTGACGGTTTCGGCAAGGTTAACAAATGGTCAATGAACAAATGACATGCAAATATTATTGTATTTACGTCTGAAAAATGCTTCTCTTATTGTAATCTTCAAAGCTCTCTCAATGCATTTCATTTTTTATTGTAATGATTTCATTTTTTTATCTTGACGATACTAATTTTTCTTTGCCATTCACAAAGAAATTAAAAAAATAATAATGCTCCTCTTAGGTTACCAACCTGTTTTCTTTTCTCCGATAAAAATAAAAATAAAAAAACTTGTTATCTTTTCAAGAAGGAAATACAAATGGTTAAATTGTGAGATTAATGTGTCAAAATTAAAAACATATATCAGTTCAAAGTATTGAAGAAAACAACATTACGGTGATCAGGCACGTCACACGTGTGCCAGTGGCTCGCCGTACCTCCGCTATCCACGTGGTTTCAGTTTTTTTATAGGCAACAAAATTTTATTAGAACTCGACAAAGGGTACATCGAGACGAGACCAAATACAAATTAAACCATAGAGATTGAGATACCGTAAGAGGTCTACAGAAAGAAAGAAAGAGAAAAGAAAATACATTCAATAAAAATTGAATGAGCCTGACAGCAAGACGTCCCAAAACACGTGGTTTCAGTTTGTGTGGGTTTTGCCGTCTCTCAGATGGGAGCATTGCTTTAGTTGTCACTATCTATCACAAAAATGGAATCTAACCCCTCTATGGCTCTATCTAATTAATCTATCAAATATAACCTCCTCAAATAAAAGGCCTCAACCTACTTATCCCTCGATTCCTATATAAGTATTGTCCCGTTTCCCTCCTTCGTACTCACCAACTCCTACCCATTACTCCTCTCTTTCCTTCACTTCCCCAGAATGAATATTCCAACATTCGCTGTAGTCCCTCTTCTACTCTCGCTCTTCTTCTTCAATTTAAGCTTTTGCGGCACGTATGCGGGTTATGTAACCGGGTTGCAATATGGTCGTGCAACTTTCTATGGAGAGGATGACGCATCCGGCACAATGGGCAAGTTGAAAGAGAAGACAACTGTGCATTAATGTTCTACATTCTAGTTCTAAAGAGAAAAAGAATAAAAAATAACTACATATATAACGAATACTGGAAAATTGGCCAACCAGTTCGAACTTTTTTTTTTTTTCGCTCGGCAAAAGAAATTTATTAATTTTTGAATATATGCATGGGCAGTTTATCATATGCTATTGCAATATTGCATTCTCCGAACTTGTCCCTTAATGAAAGGGGTGATCTATATAGTGCACTTCTTACCCCCTAACTTTTTGAGTTTGGGTTAATAAGTGACTTATTGATCCTTGAAAATTACGAGCTGTGATATTTTTGGTGTCTGGATTTCTCCTAATTAAATGATAATTGGATTTTGCTATTAATTGCAGGAGGAGCTTGTGGATATGGAAACCTGTATACCCAAGGCTATGGAACCAACACTGCAGCACTAAGCACTCCTCTGTTCAACAATGGGCTGACCTGTGGGGCATGCTTTCAGATCCAATGTATTAATAACCCACAATGGTGCATCTCTGGGTTCATTACTATCACTGCTACAAACATCTGCCCTCCAGGTTCTGAAGGTGGGTGGTGCGACCCTCCACAGCAACACTTTGATATGTCTGTGCCTGCTTTCAAACAAATTGCCCAATTGGTTGCTGGTGTTGTCCCGATATCTTTTCAAAGGTAAACAATACTATAATCTAATTAGCCCCGCAAACAAGTCATTTAGTGTATTGTTCAATCATTAACTGCAAGATTTAATGGGCTTAAAAAACTTTTCATTGTTCTTTGTAAAAAAATTATTATTTTATCCCTTCGAGGGTTTCTTAACAATGCTAATCTTATGAGACCAATTCTCTAAGAAATTTTCGTTGCCAAACATCATCCCTATCACAAGAACAAAGCCATTGAATACTCAAAATTTTCCTTTCCTTCTGAGAAAAAAGAAAGATCTGGTTGTGAACTCGGGTAGGACCCAGCACTTCCCCAAAAAGAAAAATAAATGAATCCTGAAATTAGTATGACATTTTTATTGTTGCGGTTGGAGTGTTGAGGTTTTACTGTACCATATAGTAACAGCACTAGTTGAAATCGTTTCCCACTGATTTGATTGTCTATTTTGTTATCTATAATTGGCAGAGTGCCATGTGTGAGGACAGGGGGCATAAGGTTTACAATCAACGGCAACCCCTGGTGGAACTTGGTTTTGATCACCAACGTGGCATGCGCCGGAGATGTCCAATCAGCGTCGATCATGGGGCCCAACACGGGGTGGCAAACCATGACACAGAGCTGGGGGCAAAACTGGCAGAGTAACTACTACCTAATTGGCCAGAGCTTCTCCATTCAAGTCACCACTAGTGACGGAAGGACCGTAACCTCCTACAATGTGGCACCCTCTAACTGGGCGTTCGGACAAACTTTCGAGGGTGGTCAGTTCTCGTGTTAGTATTGCAAATGGGAATCGATTTTAAGGGCTTGGATCGAGTGGGTTTGGGAGTTGGACTCATGGAAGTTGTTGAAATACAAAATGTAATACTATCATTGGGGAGCAATGAAAAAAATAAATAACTGCTAATAAGCCAATAAAAAAGGGTGGAGTTCGGAAATAGTCGTGTGAGGTTAATTGTTTGGAAAATCCTTCAAGTGAGGTTAATATTTTGGTCTACCAAAGCAAAATGATAGAGAACGTGTTATCTTGCATTCAAATGGCCCATCACCTATTTTGCTCGACAAAAAGCCGCTGAATGGTGCGTATTACAATATATGCAGTCCGCAATCAAAGCGATGAATTGAACGTTTTCTATATGGCCCAAAACACTTTGCCGCATGGATTTGAAAATCAGAGCCGTCGTTATTTTCTCTTGGTTCGTTAACGCTGAGCCCGTCATGCGCTTCGTGGCCAGAATGGATAACCTTTTTATGTTCCAAAGATGCTCATGATGAAAATATATAAGCCATGTTCATTACGTCCCTTGTGGCCGCATAATGGACAATATATCTTTTGTATCGAAAGAATTTGCCTTCCAACGCACAACAAAAATGGACAGCCCATAAGGGTCGTCCAAAACGCCGTCAAGGAAAAATTCAGAACAGATAGCCCACGGGAGTACTCCCAAAAATCGCCTTCAAGGCCCAACTAAAACGGACAACCTTCAAGGGTCCTCCGAAATATTGACAGCCCATGTGGGTCTTCCACAAAAGACCTCTCATAAGCCTGGACAGCCTGCAAGGGTCCTCCAAAACTGCCATCAAGGCTTACTCAAAACGAACGACCTGCAAAGGTTCTTGATTACGCACAACTGATGTTGAGTCCTCCAAAAACCCAAACAAAGGCCAAAGTTGGAAGGACCAGCCCAAGAGGGTCGTCTTTAAAGCACTTGAAATTTATTGCCTAATATGGGTTTCCAACCTAAGTCACATAATGCATGTGCACGTAATGATTCAATTCTCTCGGAAGTCGGAAGTAGGGTACTTGCTCAGGATTGCAAAATTCTTCTCCAAGGGGCTGAAGTATGGAAGTGTGCATGTGGGGAGAGATGCAAATCTAGCAGCACATGAGTTTGAAAAGTGTGGATGATGAAAACTGTGCTGGAGAATATATTGATCGTGGTGGTTTGTGCACTTTGTTACATGTGATTTTCTAGGTTGTAGTTACAGTGGAAAATGAAAATCATGTCTGCAAGTTGGTATATCCGGTATTCATGCTGCTATGGTAGTTCGTGTATCCATCTTGCCCTGCGGCATCCGTATAATGGAAGGGGTAAAAAACACATGAATATTACTAGTGGAGTATTACTTACCCAGGTTCAACTCTTAGTTAGATCCCATATGTGGAAAGTCAGCATTTTCGACCAGGCAAAAGGTTATTTTGGTTGAGAAAGGGATACGAAATCTATACCTGAGCTAAAAAGCAGATCAGAAATATGACTGTACTCACGATCACTACGGTTACTCACTGCGAACAGGAATTTCGTTGATCTTAAAAAGGTCTAGGGAACTGAGCTAAGTAAGTTTCATGATGAGCTTGTATAGTATCATTGATAGAATCAGGAGAAACCAAGAGAAATAATCCAATTCAACGTAGAGTGAAAGGAACAGGTTAACTTCAAGAGAAATAACCCAATTCAACGTCGAGTGAAAGGACCGAGTAATCCCGCTTCAGTCTGCTCAAGAAATGTCTAAAACTCATGTAATACAATCCAACTTTTGAACTGCTTTTGGGGAAAACTCATGAATTGTGTCAGATGGCGACTGTCCTACGGATTCTGCTAATAACACTCTCATCCACTAAATTGTAGTAGTTTCGAACACGTTGGCGGATCTGACCAGCAAAGAGGTCGACATGTTCTTGATATTTGTTGTACAGTGCAGGGACTGTGATGGATAAAATGATTCCTGTAACCAATTTAAACGGCAGAAATGTTAGAAAACACTTGTATCATGGGTTTTAAATAAAGGCCGTTACACCCCGTTACAGGACTGTTACGGGACCGTTACACCCCGTTATAGGACTGTTACACCCCGTTACACTTGCTAATCCTTGAAAAAATTCACGAGTGCGGTATCCGATTCCCGTTACACATTGACCGATACTCCCGATATCCGTTACTTACCGCGATTTAAAACCATGCTTGTATGCCTCATTAGATTGAACTACATGGCTCCTATCCAGTGACTTAGTTCAAAACTCACACACTGCCATTTAGGAGTGCAATTACACAAGTTTAATGTTGAATTCCAATACGAGGAGATTTTAGACTGTTTACAGCCTATATGGGTTTCATCGAACGTGGTCCACGAGAACTAAAACCGCCAGGAAGGGGGTGTGGCAAAACTAATGCTTGGATAAACTTTTTCTGGCCAACTGACTAAATGCCCTCCTCGCGATAAGTAATAAGTTTTCTGTCCTAGTCCCTAGAGTGTCCCTCGGCCCATAAGTCCCGACACGGTTAAATCCTAGCTCTTCCAAGAGTGGTATCTCTTTTTTTTTTTTATCGGCGAAGAGTGGTATCTCATTTATGACTCGTCCCCACACAAGGGGGACTTCTCGCCTCCCACCGCCTAATCACATGTACCAATCAAACACAGCCTTGTGTATTAGTACGATCACCCTAAATGCAGCAAGGTTCAGCATGTAGAAAATGGAAACATAGACCAAATTTTATGGCAATAAATCTGAAGGTCCACCCCGTCTCATGGCAATAGACAATAAAGCTAAGTAGCCAAGTAGGCAGCTTTTTAGGCACCATGAATCCGAAATGAATCCTGTTAAAGCATCCAACTCCAAACCAATTGACAAGGAATAGAAAACGCCGTCCAGGCTCATATACTAGTTTGGAGGAGATAATTAACCGATGTGGGACAAACTCCAACAAATACTACACAAATGCTACCGAAGGGAATGATTATGCATACCTATATATGCAAGTGTAAAGAAAGAGATCATGTAGGCAATTCCAGACAAGAGCCATAGACAAACCACCACCTGCCAATTTCAAAAAAAGTTTGGTGAGGCAATTTCGTATGATTGTTTGTTTACCCATATCAGTGAGCAATGGTATAAACTCAAAGAGAAGGAAGTTTTTAATGAAACCGAAGATAAGGATTATAAAGACATCCTCTGAACTGTAAACATCTGTTTGAATTCTAGACAAACCACCATCCGCCTTTGTGTTCTCTGCTCACTATAGGCATTAGAGTTCTCTCATCTTATAGAGGTGGCTTTCACTAACCTTGAAGAAAAGTCTGAAATCTTTGCCAAAAGTTATATCATGACCCATTAGCAGAGCATGATTGACTTTAAGGCGAAACGATGCAGCCCCATTATTAACAATTTCTTCTGACAAGACAAGCTTAGGTAACTTCGGGAGCTTTCTGTGCAAATAGAAGACAACAACAGTAAATGGTTTCTGCTCGAGATTAATTAGGAAATGGATTCGATAAATTGTAGAGGCTGAAAGAGTCTACTCGTGTCTGAAAACAGCGAAGTTGGCCTGAAGAAACAGCAGTACAATCAAGAACAACATGACATCCGAACAAAGTGATAAGAACGATAATCCGGAACGCTCAACAAGGAGCCATGCTATAGTCGCAACAACGATGATGCCACATGAAACATGCCACTGCTTCCACAATATAATATCAGCCGCTAAGTTCCACAGTATAATATCAGCAGCTAAGAACAAAGCAAACCAAGGATCAGTCAAACAGGACCCATCAAACAAAACATTAGTTTTAGCTAGTGATTGGTACCAGAGAAAACCAAAACAGATTGGGAAAAGATCCCACAAGCATCATAATAAGATGAATATATGGCCAACCAAACAGTATAACCACAGAATCCATGAACAAGAACAATTAACCTCACATTTACTTCTGCTGTGGAAAACAAATACTTGCGATTTGAAAACAATAACTACTTATGAACTTCAATATGCCAATTCCGTTTGCAAGGGACGAAGCTTGTAATGGCTAGAAAAAAACTGGCCTAATGGACTCATTAGATGAAATTCTGAG
This sequence comes from Rhododendron griersonianum, assembly GCA_018127125.1. Classification (NCBI taxonomy): domain Eukaryota; kingdom Viridiplantae; phylum Streptophyta; class Magnoliopsida; order Ericales; family Ericaceae; genus Rhododendron; species Rhododendron griersonianum. The sequence goes on along the minus strand of CM030790.1, from coordinate 38,464,185 downwards.
CTTTTCGAAATCTGGGTCATCAGGAAGGTACCACTTTCTTTGTGTTTGCGTAGGCAAGACTAGTCTTACCTATATAACATACGAATTACTCTGTCCGTTCTTTATTGTTGGTTCTTCTGGGAGTTTCAACTTTTTAAGGCGACATGTTAATGATTACACCTACTTTCAAATTTAATGACATCATTTTCATCATTACCCCTATATTATATCTACTTTGCAACATTTTTGTCCACTTATGACGGATACTTAAGGAATTTCGTTAAATTTCTACTTCCACCTCTAGAGAAGTTAATGATGGACTAGCAATTAGGAATGGAGGTAGTGGATAAGTTGTAGATGGGTATGTGAGTAGAGTTAAAATAACTTGGTAAAATGCCAAAACTTGTTGATTTGTGTGAACGACATGCTAAAAATGCCTACATTTTTCCCGCAAATTACTACCGGAAACATGGCCTAAACAATCAAATGCTTTGAACAAATTATATGTCATACAGTAAAATCACGAGTCTTACCTTTACCAGATGTTGAGGAACTGACACCCGAACTGTTTCTTCCGTCCCCATCTCCATCCCCCTCAATGTTACAAAGATCTTCCGCATCATCCATCCAAGTCACTGCCACCAACACAAACAATCATAAAAACCTCAAATTTCCAAACAACAGAATTCCGAGATGTTGAAAAAAAAATCATCAGTTTGACGCACAAACCTCCACGATCAAGCGGACGTAAACCCCGGAGAAACTCGAAGCTACAATCGAAAAATTCTGATCTCTCTTCCTTGGAACGACCGAACAAAGTTTGACGTTTTCTCGAGAGTCGATATAACGGCCACTAAAATGACGTCGTTGCGGCCTTCGGTTTGGAGTCGTTTGGCAGAGTACTTGCTTGTGGTAGTTGCCAGTTGGGATTATTGAGGGCATTTGCTCTCACGCTCCAGAGAGCGCGTGGGATGAACGCTTCAAATTTGTTTGTTTTTCACTTTTTCAATTTCGGGTTACCCGCGCAGAATTGGGGAAATAAAGAGGAAGAAAGCAAACTGTGGATATTTTTCTTCTCCACTCAGGTTTGGCATGTCTTGCGCCCTCGCTCCCAATCCACGAGTTCTAGAGGATTTTGATTGTCTGTTTGGTATGTGTTTCGAGGACGCTTTCACGCTCGCGCTCCAACAAACGCATCCGCGTGCGAATTATATAACTTAGGTACACCCTGGCGTAATAGCATACCCTGAGGTTTCTGACAAATACAGGAACCCTAGCTTATGAATTTCATCAGTTTTCGGGCCTTTTGGGGAGCAAAATCCAACAAATTCATTGCTAGGGTTTTATAGTATTTTCTAATTTCGGAAACGCTATATCCTCCTCTCTCTGGTGAATGTTTCTATGCCTAAACTCGATTTAGCTACAAAAGATGCAAGCTGTGCATTGCATTTTTCGAAGTACATATAGTGAGAATTTACACTATATACACATTTATCTGTATATCTGCATTGCATTTTCAGGAGAGATCAGTGAAATTTACACTATATACACATATATATCTGAACATTCGAAGTTCTTTTGTAGTTTTACCACACACACGTGCGCGCGCGAAATTATACAATAGTCCGGGATATATACACAGATATCTGAACATTCGAAATTCTTTTGTAGTTAGAACTGGCTACTACTGTCGTAGATTGTTGCCCTAAATTAGTAATGATATATACTTCGAATACACATATACACATAGCATAGGTACCTAATTATATTTTATCTGTTTCTGGGGCTTATGAAGCTCAATCAATGAATCTCTCCATGTGTAATTTGCGTAGGTATGAATTGTCTGTGTGTTCTTGTTTACATTGCATACTATCTGTTGGAAACCGTTGTGATCAGACCTAAACTGTACTTTGAGTGGCTGAAATGTGCTGTCTGTACTTGTGATTTTCTTTTAAATTTTTCCTTTTGGTCTTAGGCTTCGTTTGTTCGGACTGAGAATATTTTCCTTATTTTTTGTGTAAGGCTGCACATAACTTGAGGAGCATTGATGTATGCTAAAATCCTGAATTTTGAGTTTTGCTTTCGATTTGTGTTCTTCTTAAATATATCTGGAAGAAGTAAATTGCAGAGTAATTTCTCCGATTGGAGTTACATCTGTTCGTATTGTCATGTAATTTTTGCCTTTTTTGTGAAACTCAGGCTTTTTATGGTTTTATTGTTAGGTTGAATCAAAGGTGGTGTGATTCAGTAAGGAGAAGATGAGTTCGAGCCAGATGTTTCAGTGGTTTCGCCAGTGAAAATTGTGATCTTCTTCTTTTTTTCACATTTTCCGAGTAAATTTAGATTAGTGCTATAGGACACATTGATGAAAAACTAATACTAAACCGTTGTTTGGGGAAGCTATTTAACCAGTTATGAACAACAACAGAAGTTCTCACTAAGATTAATTTAGTACATTCCTTGACGATTGCAAAGATATACCATATGATTTATCTGTGTCAATTTCAAGAATAACCTAAACATTCCGCTAAGAATTGGCTGCTGGCACAACCGTCTAACAGGTACTACACAGCCCTGTCAATGATTTCTCTTAGTGTAAAAAGTACTGCATTCTTCGCTCCACGTATGGAACATGAACAAAGATTTGCATGTGTGAATAGCATGATGGCATCTTTGAACTAAGGGGATTCACATGACCAAGTGGGGAAGAAAAGTTACGACTACGAAGAAACGGGTGAAGATATGTTGCCCGTACGTTCACGTTCAAAGCACAAAGAGGCATGGGTCTTGAATGAAGTTTTATACTTCCCTATCTTTCCAGCATTATTGTAAGTTCTAAAACATCTTTCTTCCATAATTGTTCCTCATCAATTTGTTTTGTGAGCTTGATGCACCCACAATTGTACTTGCGTGTTGTCAGTTGCAAGAAATATGTATTAGCGACATTGTTCCCGGATCTTAATGGCATAGATATATGCAATCCATTAACTTTCTTGGTTAAGGATACTTACACCATTCTTATTATATAATACCACCTCATCTTGCGTTACAGGGAGATTAGCTTGCTGACAATGGATTTACCTAATGGCAAAGGAGATGGCTAGCCTATCTGAGCTTATACAACACGAAATTAACCTAGCGAACTTGATATATTCACATATCAATTTAGTAAATTGGCTTCCAAATCATTTGTCTGAGCTTGTGTGGTCTGTGTCAGTTCCTTGGCCCTCTTAGCTTGATGCATCCAGTCAGTGTGAACCAGAGTGTACACCATCAAGCACATGCATGAAGCTTGTGCCGCAGCAAGCCCATACCACAGCCCAACAAAACCCATCTGGAACTTGAAGCCCAAGAGAGCTGCAATTGGCAAACCAATAATGTAAAAGGACCCAAAATTTATATAACAACCCATCTTGGGCCTCGCAGAGCCTATAAGGATCCCGCATGCTGCTGTCTGGGGACAGTTCCCTAACTCACAAAGTCCTAATATAGGAAGAGCACTTGATGTCAAAGAGAGAGTACATGGGTCACCTGTATAAAGTTTTCCCCATAAATCTTTCACCCCAATGGTGAAAGCAAAAGCTATAAATCCCCATAGAACTGCAATTATGAGTCCAACAAAGGTTGTCTGTTGAGCCTGTGCGGGCTGATCAGCGCCCAACTCATGTCCAACAAGTGTTGACAAACCTGAGCTCAATGAAGAAGGAAACGCATATAGCAAGCTTGTTGTTTGTATGAGGATGCCCATTGCGGCCACATTTGCCTGTGGTTTGCTAAGCAATCCACACATGATCAACATTATCTCGTACCACCACCATTCCAGGCACACAGATAATACACTAGGCCCTGCAAGTGCAAGCAACGGCTGCCAGCCTTCAGATCGTGTGTTTGTTAGAGCCCCATCCCATGGTTTTAGCGCTGTTTCCGATAGGACAAGGTAAACTAGCAAACCTACATTTGTATTTAAGGAATTCAAGGCTGAGGCTAGAGCAACTCCCTTGACCCCTAAATTCAAGTATATGACAAAAAAGTAGTTTATTGGGAGGTGGAGGATCATGGCACATGTGGCAGATAGGGTTAGTGGTCTATTTATATTTTGAGTCCTTAAGAAAGTTCTTAAGGGATGGAGATGAGCTTGGGCAAGCAATTCAGGAATGGAATAGGTGATGTAGACCTTTGCCACGGCCGTGATGCTTTCATCCTGTCCTAACCATAGAAGGATGGGCTCCATCTTTAACCACAACAGAGAGATTGGAATGGAAACGAGTAAGAGGAGACAGAGAGTCTTTCTGTACGTTTGACTGAGAATTGCCCACTTCTTGGCTCCAAAAGCTTGACAGCATATTGGTTCCATCCCTGTGGCAACACCTTTGAGGACTGAGTAACCAGTGATGTTTGCAAATGAAATTGAGAGTGAGCCGGCAGCTAACTCAGTATCACCTAGATATCCCAAGAAGAGCATAGAGATGATGGACTTGGAGTAAAAAAGAAGGCTTGTTATTAGTATGGGCGATGCTATTTTCCCAAGTGATGTTAACTCCTCTCCGACCTGCAATTGAATCATTCATCAGGCTATAAACGCAAATAATAGAAAAATTGGTTGATGGAAGCACATGCAAAGTAGAACTGGAAATTGTAATTGCTTAATGAACATATAGAAACTGAGTTACCATGATGCTTAGGAACAATTTGGACACACAAGAAGATATGGCTGGCAGGAATTCCGTTTCCTAGAGGGCAAAAGGAACACACTTATCAGAGTTTCGGAAGTAGGATTACAATTTTTGTTATTTATTCCTATCTTCTAATCTGCTGCATTTATGGACAGAAAATCTGCTAGATCTCAAAGCGAGTGCTCAAAGGTTTTATAGATCTACACATGGAGGCTTAAAATCACATCCCACGAAACCAACAATCAACCGTAGCTAAAAAGTCAAAGTACCGAGGAGGCAGAAAACGTGTATCATTAATGCTATCATTACAGAAGGTTTTATGGGATGGCCAAACACATTAAACGTGACACAGTGCCGTGCGATTATCGTATACTAACCTGGTGACAATAAGTGATTTTGGATTTTTCCGGTAAGTTCCATGAATTCTCCTTGCTTTCCTTTCTTTCAAATAAAAACAAGTCTCCTTTTACATCATTGCCATCCATAACATAATTGGTAATAAAATCAAATATCACAAAATGAGATAATCACTTCAGGTAGAAGTTCCACACTGATGTTTACTGGCTACTATATACGGGTGATAGTTGGAGTTGCAGACACAACTGAAATAGAATATTGTGGCTTAAAAGCGGAAAGGAAAGTGTATTATCCTCTATATTGAATATGTTTTCCGTGAAACTTTCCACGACTTACCATTTATTTCCTGCCCTCTAAAGGTTGTCTAACAATTTTAGGAACTCAATGAAACCAAATCTATGCAGGTAAAAATGAACATACCTTTTTCTGCTATTCAATGGATGTCCTCAGTGGTGCAGTAAAAAATTTGCACTTGTGAATGGAGGATAAAGTTCCACACCAGATTAATGCTAATCAACAATTTTGATTAGTTTACCGAAGCCATGAATTGGGGTATCTGTTCTCTTCGATCGTGGAGCTTTATTCTGGATGTCACGTGACAGTTGTGATGATATGTGCCCATCTCTAGGATTTATTTGTTTTAGACTTTTAGTGCCCACCTGTCGACTTTCGGAATGAATGTATGATCAACCTCATGAGATTTACGGACCTTGCCATAATTCTGGTCTTGGAGAGATGGCAATGATTTATGATTGGCAGGAATGGAAGTAATAATTTCCAAAGCACTTTTATTGTTGATTTCAAAAAAATTGGCTACAAATGAAGCTTTTTCATTCTGTTTGTTTTTGCCGTTCAAAAAAATTATGTTTATTTTTGGAGATGGGATTGTTATTCTGCCCATTGCTCTACAAGTTCCGTTTCCTCTATGTTATGTCGCATCACACCAACTCCACATAGCAAGCCAGTGCGAGTGTGGAGGAATCTTCAAATCTGTGACAGGTAGCTCCAAGAAGCAGTATCGGATGTGTTAAAAACTGCTGAGAGCAGATTCAATTCTTCTCTTTATTTTGTGAAGCAAAAAATGTTGTGTTGTTTAGAGTAACACACTGGTTTTCACATATAATGTTCTCTGTGTTGTTTAGAGCAACACACTGGGTTTCTTTTTCAAGACAGCCAAAGAGGTTGTTCTAGGTATGAAGAATTTTGTTCATCTGATGCTTGATTGAAACCACAGCTGATGCTTGATTGAAACCACAGCCAACATTTGATAGTGGCGGGAGCACTGACCCAAATTTTGGCTTTATGTTTCTCCCTTATTTGGAACTTTGCCTATAAAACATCAAACATTCTTTTGGGATTATAAGTGGTGGGACATCCTTGGTGTGTCTGAACCATAGAAATTTCTATGTTTCTTGTTTTCGATGCGTATGCACTGCTTTACATAGTTGCACTTTTTTTGGTTAACGCACGAGGTCACTCTAAATTAGGTTAACTGACTAAATGTCTGTTGTGAATGCAGTATCAAGTCGCATTTTGGAACTTCAGAGATGGATGCAAATCCTTGACTGATTTCACAAGAAGCCACCAGGGACGCAAAAGAATAGTTTTAGTTGGAGTACGGTGGGGTGGTACTATAGCTGCATCACATCCACTGTGGTTTAACTTGTTTCATTTTTTCATCTAGATATTCGTATGAAACTTCGTCCATATTGTCTCCTTCGGTGAATATCCATTTACTTAACAAACCACATGTCCATAGGCCATCTAGCTTGCTTTATTCAGCTGGTGGTCAACTGTGATTAGTAGTGATTAGGTACTTGATTTGTTATTGTGGTGAGATTCAAAGACCGTTTGTTCTTTACCCCGTCCTCTTGTTTCTTATGTATGATCCAATTAGTGGCCAAATTTTGATGTCAAGTTAGAAGCTAGAGAGACACGAAAAACGAATCCTTGTCTTGCCTCCCTCTTCAGCAGTTAATTCAGGTAGCAACTTCCTCTTGCTTTTGCTCTATCATTGCTAACTTTACCGTCAACCACAATCACGGTCTCATTGCATACTGCCTGGGATTCGAATCGAGAGCACATTGGGGTGTTGTCTTGATAAAAAAAATTTCCTTTTTTTGGATAAATCATGGTTCGGACAAGCTTATGGTACCCTCTACTAGTCTCCAAATCCCACTGTCCACTAGCCAGGAGTCCGATTTAAGTTGGGACTGGCCCATAAGAGTTGATAGTACCACTGATGATTCAAACCTGAGACCATAAGATGGCGCAAACCCCTAGGTCCAAAGTCTTGACTACCCATCCAAACTCTTGGCGTTTTCTTGATAATGTTATGGAAGTTGTTTCCATTTTCTCATATGTATATGCTCGCAGTTTTATTGTAGGCATCGATAATGTTTAAGGAACTGCCTTAATGTGTCCAATTCTTGGTTGTCATCGTCAAGGAACAGTAAGGTTGTTGGTATCGGTCCATGTCTATGGAGTTTGGAATGTAGCAGGAAACAATACAGACTGAAGCATAGTGGAAACAATAACCGACTGAAACTCACAATTTTGTTGGGAATGAAATGACAAAAAAATTTGTGGTATCAAAATCACCAAAATTTCCCTACGACTGATCCCTCCAAAACTAGCACATTCCACCCAAAACAAGCTGCATAAGGTTTTGCTTGAAATGGCCCCACGGCGTTGTCCCATCCGTGTACTCACAGGAAGATTATTACTTGCTCCTAAAGCACCCCTACGTGGTGCCCCAGGAAACACTCGTGTTCGCAAGACAAATCATCTGTACACCTAATGTCTACTGTCACATTCAAAAGGTCAAACTATCCTTCGTACTAAACCAGAAGGCATACAGAGGGGGCAAGTGACACTTGAACTGAACCAAATTATTTTTCATTTTCCACCAGCTGGGTGGGTTTTCAAAATTGGCGTGGGTCTCTCTATGTTGTTTGTGAAATCAGTCTTTGATATTGAAGTTTTTTTTTTTGGGGTGATTTTCACACTCCTTAGATTGCTACCGCACTCCCAACGGAAGTGCGAAAATCAATGTAGGGTTGATCTTCGTACTCCTCAAATTGTTAACTTTGGGGGATTTTTGCACTTCCCTTGGGACTGCGGTTAACAATTTGGAGAAAAGCACTCCCTTTTTTTTTTAATCATCCTTTGATATTGTATATAGCAATTGACTTGTTTAAACTATTTGATTGATTTCCCTTTCAAAAATGGATAATAATAATAAATAAAAAAACTACTGTACTTGATTCCGAATATGGTGATGCTCCGTATAGGTATATCTAGGGCGGTGGTTAGGGTTTCGAAAAAATTAAACACTAACTATGTGATATAATTGAAGCAGCAAGTCCGACCCAAAATGATCAATGGATTGCGGGAAGTTTCTAAAGCAGAATCTCTTCTCCAACCAGTGATCGAAGATATCAAATTGTCAATTGTTTTATTTTCAATCTGTTTTCATTAGCAAATTGGACCGATGTAATTTTAAATTGAATATTGTTTTTGTTCGGCTTATTAATATATATATGTGTGCGATGTTTTTCCAACTCGAACCAACCGGATGGCAAAGGTACGGTATAGATTGGAGGACTCCACCCAACGCGTCTAAGTCACCATGTCTGTACTCTCAATCCTTAGAGCATCTCCGATCGATAATGTCAAATTTGACATCCTGACATGCCAAGTAAAAGAATTTGGCATGTGATCAAAACAACTCTAACAAAAATGTCAAATGTTTATGAGTCATTTAACATCCCCTTGCTCATGTCAAATTTTTCATGTCAAAAATTTCCTTCATTACTTTACTCCAAAAACTTCCTAAAATAGTATACCATTTGTTGTTGATGTTTTAGTTGGAGTGGACACCTTGAAAATGTCAAATTGTCACATAAATCTTTAAAAAGTTAGACAGAGTGAGCTAGAAAGAAGCATAATAGTTGTCCGGTAGATAAAAAGCTACTTGCTTTATCCCCTTCCAAGTTCCATGGCCCCTGTTAAATGGTATAATCTCATGCTAAACATATATGGGTGCTGTTAATCACCCCGTCAGAACCCCCGACCCGGGCCCCTCCCTTTCTCCTTTTACCCCGCAACACCCCCCACCCCCGAGTTTTCTTTTTTTTTTATAAAATTTTAAATGCTAATAACTTTTATTTCACATATTTTTTTTAATAAATTTTATTTTTTTTAAATCTACTCAACGAAACCTATCAAACAAGTCTAATATTGAATATAAAATAATGTGTTTAAATTAAATGATTTTTTTGGGCCCAATATATTATCTCTTTTTTTTAATTTTTTTTGTCCTTCATTTTTTTTAAATTTCTATATTTGAGTTTTCAAGTAAATTATGTATGTTGAATCCACTTAAATTTACTTTATATTTCTCGAAACAGTCAATAATGCAAACTGAAATCAAACTTCATTTAATTATAATTGAGTATATAGAAACAATACATGAACATAAATAAATACACAAATTTAGTCAATATTTCCTCCAAATTGTGGTCGTCGTCCCGGCGGATCTATCTTCATTACTTCGTACCACAATTGGAGACGGGCTTCATAAGGATGAGTCCATCCACGTGCTTCGACTGATGCATTTGGCCTTCACCATATGATGATGGGTGGTACAAGGTAATGAGGATATAGGAAAACTTGCACCAAGTGATTGCCATTAACATGGCCAATAGCTATATGTTTGCGCGCTGCGAATGGAACTAGATGGGAGCTCAACGGCAAGTGAGTAAGACAACTTGAAGCAATCATATCGAATGTATGCAGTAGAACATTGTACGTTGATGCGATGACAAGTCTCAATGGTATAGAATCTATCCAATGATCCTCTGGTGCCGATGACTGGAAGCAACGAAGTCTTTGTAGCACCTGGTATACATAATCACGTTCTGGATAAAGCTGATCGTACATGATCTAATTTTGTTCAATCTCCTGGTATACATAATCACGTTCCCATTCATCTTCAGAACCAAAGAGTTGCGCGGCTATCACCCAAAAGCCACAATGACCGTCGGATCGAACGTCAACACAGTGGGAAATATAACGCTGATACTGCTCAGGAAATTTCTGAACGAGGTGATCCCTCCCATTTCTCCTTCGTGATGTTAGAATACATAAGGCCCGAGATTCTGAAGTGGATATTGTGAAGGAAGGTAAGCGACCTCTATTCTGCTCATCTCTGCCTGTAGGTTGATCCCTGTGTTTTGTGTTGTATGTTGGGGGTCGAACTGTGCAACAAGATGGATCCGCCATATCGAGAAATCTGTCCATCATAAACTCTCGACTGTCGGAATCCATTTCATTTAATATTTCAATAAGCTGAGTGTGGGCTACCCGCCCGAAAAATAAAAGTTTTGAATTTGAAAAATTGAAGAGTCGCCACCCGGATTTGTGGTTCGCCATCCAAGAAACCGTTTTGATTGAAAATGATTGATTTGAATTGAAAATCAGAGATTCGTTAAGGGTTCGGAAGCCATGTTACGAGAGGGGAAGGTTTTTACGGCACCCCTTTCGCCCGACGCGATGTCGGTCTCTACTCAATGTTTGTGGGATTTTGTCGAAAATATTTTGTTTCATTAAAGCATTTAGCAAGTATCCGCAGTCATATCAAGTAAGGAATGCATGCTGGTGCCTGTGAACAATATGTAATGAGATGATGATGAATAATACACAATGACAGAAAACTGAGAAATCTGCCACTGGATTCACTCCCGAGCGCTCGGGAGCATTCCTGAGCGCTCATGAGTGCTGCTGAATGGCCTGCACAACTTTGGTTAGAACAAATGCAATATGATGCTTAAAACAATAACACATAAGATATCAGTGCATGCATGTGCAAAGTGTACAAGGTGCAATAGAATGATGAAGCAAGTAAACAGAATGAACTGTTACTGGAATCACTCTCGAGTGCTTGGGAGTGGTCCCGAGCGCTCGGGAGTGTTGTCAACACCTCCTGCAAATTTTGTTAGACATATTCGCATGCTAGTACTGCCAGCAAAATCACAAATAAATCAAAGTACGAACGTGCTCAGCCAGAGGCTTAAACAGCTAAGAACTGGTCTTAACCATTCAAACCTGGCTTCCTTGCAGCTGTAAATAAACCCTACTGGGCTCTGGTAAGACCAGTGCACACCCAGTGTCTACTAAGAATAGAAAATGAAATACAAGGTGACAAAACAGGATTTTAATGGCAGCAGCACTCCCGAGCGCTTAGAAATGGTCCCGAGCGCTTGGGAGTGAACACTGTGCCAAGAAAAAGGTTTGTTTCTCCATGCTCCTCCTGCTCTTGTTGTTAAACTAAGATCAAAGGAACTCACAACCAGTATGGGGAACTGGTATGAGCCCTTGATCCCCCTCAGAAGTAGAGAAATAGTAGATTTGAAGGTGTTTATACCTTTGAGCTTGACTTGAACTTAGCTTCTTGGACTGATTTGAATGTTTGAAAGTAGATAGAAAACAGTAGGAAAATGGAGTTCTAGAGATTTGGGGTTTTTGATATATTTGAAGATTGTTTGAAATTTTCCTTAGAAAACACAAGTTTTTGAAAAATATTTGAGGGAGGTTTTGAGACTGAAATTTTCAGAAGAGTAGAGAGAGAGAGTAAGATTTTTCTCCCTTTAGAAGGTAGAAGATAAAAGTATTTATAGGCAAGCCAAAATTAGGATTTTCATTTGAGAATCAAATCAAAAATGAAAGAAAAATGTTTTGGGGGGGACAAAAGGGCTGAACAGATTCCTGCTGGCTCAGGCAGGCCTCTTGCACATGCAGGGTTGAATGGAGGTTTGAAAAACGTGGTCAGAGATCATGCTCAACATGCATTGGCTGTGACAGCACTCCCGAGTGCTCTAGAGTGGCTGCCCAACTTCAAAAGGGCGCCACGGACACTTCCGAACTCGGTTTTGGGTGTTTTTCGAAGCGTTGGAAAGCTCGTTAAATCCTCTTTCTAACCCAATTGGTTTCATTCAAATGTATTTTATATGCTAAAATGTGTGACAATTTTACCCTTAGGGTGCCGGGAAAAACGATGGTTTTGGTTTGTAAAAGTCCAAGAGACCTCGTTCAAGCTTTAGCCGAGACTTATTTTGATTCCTTTTCATCATCGGGGAGCCTCGAGGGCGCAAATTAAGGATAGCTAATAGGTCCAAATTGGGGTGTCTACACTGAGCTGCCCTGTCGAATCGTGCTCCCTCGTCAGTATGCCTCTGGGCGTGCATTGACAACGTACTCCAGTGAGGGTGGATAGCGCTTAGCGGAATCGGCCTGTCCACAAAATGGTAAAGTGCAATATCGTGAAAGCATGGCAATCTGTGTGTCCTTTTGATCTTACAAAAGCAAAGGACGGCTTCATAGGGGGGTTCGTTATCAGTGTGTTGTACTGCTTGCGACCTTAACGTGCGTTAGAATAAGATTACCCCAAGCATAGGGCTAGGTCGGTTGAAAGCATAATATAACCCGGAAGTCGGGGATCGATTCCACAGGGAGCGCGTCCATAACTTTGCTTTGGAGATTAGCGAGCGTCGAGAGTTTCGGCGTTAGGGCCGCCAACCAAATATGGCGTTGAGACGGCCAACTGAGTGATTTGGAAAGATGGCTACTTAACCTAACTACGGATTTTTAACTGGAGGCTTAAACTAAAGGCTAAGTCGAAGGATAATCAACACCCATAACACAAAGGTAAGCTCGATTCTTCTCTTTCAACAAAAGTGTTAAACATGGCCCGGGTCCTTTTTGGTTCATTTGGACAAACACAAAGAGGGACATAGCTTCAAGCATCAAATGTGGCACGTAGTCTAACCCGTGCCTACATTTGATCAAGAAGGTTAACACCTCTAAGTTTCGATACATAAAAATGCCCATGACACAAGCTTAAGCTAGAAAAACGGGTTTAACAAGAGAAGAGCGAGCCACACCCTTGGTCACGGGATGTTAATCATCCCACAACCCAACCTTGGTACACTACTCACTCATATTAAAAGAAGACATGAAATGAGCAAGGGTAAAGGTGAGTAAAATGCTAAACATTGACTAAACTTGAAATAAATACAAGATCCTCGAAGAGGACGAGATTCCTTACAATATTAATGAAGGCGATAAGCTTCGAATGTCAACGGATCGTACCCAAAACCCTCCTTAAACTTCAATGAGGAGAGAGGTGGGAGCTAAGCTTTAATGGAGGTAGAGAGAGAAAGTGCAAAAGTGGAAGTGCCCTACATTTCGGGCTAAGGGTGGTATATATACCCCAAAACAAAATAATTACAAAAATGCCACCGAAATGCTCGCGCAGGAGTGAGGGATCGATCCCTGGTCAGAGGGGGATCGATCCCTGCCTTTACTGGATTTGCCCGGACTGAAGGGGGATCGATCCCTGAGATTTGGGGGATCGATCCCTGGTGCCCCTGGATTCAAAGCTGGTTGGGGGATCGATCCCTGGAATTTGGGGGATCGATCCCTGGTGCTTCTGGACTGGGCAGCTTGCCTCGTGGTTGCTTTGAGCCTCCTTGGCCTCCTCCGATGGCTTGGCACTTCGCTCGAGGTTAGGAAAGAACGCTCGGGACTTCTCTCAACATGAAAACACCTCCGAGCTCCTCCGGGGATCCTTGGGAGCCTTGGAAACGCCCTTTTTGCTCCGATTACCTACTTTTAAACAAAAACACAACTTGCGCGCAAAATCAAGTAGAAACAAGAATAAACCGCATGCAAGTGCCGTGGAACGGGATAGATGCGCCCTATTATTTACACTATTAAGGGCTTATCATGTACCTGCTTTTGGATCAACTTCATTACCTGTAATGAAATGCGACCTCTGATTTCACTATAAATGCCTTTATGCAGATGTATGTGCCGTAGATTGTTGAGAGATTTTTGGAACGACTCCTGAATATCCCCGAACTAACTGGTCAACATCTTTTCTATTTTCTGAAAAGATGTTTGAAGCGAGGACATGGTATTTCTCAAGTATCGTTTGAGCTTCGCATGCGCAGACTCCGCCCTACAATTTAATAATACACTATGTTAAATAAGAAAGTTACATAAAGTATTCTTTAGTGCAGTACAGTGAATATACAATGACTATAGGAAAGTTACCTTTGGCTTGAATTGCTCCCGAGGTGCATAAACTGGTTTATATATGCTGCAACAAACCGCTCTTTGTAAGGACCTAACCATGTATCCCAAAGGTATTGTATGGCATTGGAGTATTGCTCAAACTCCCCACACATGGCATTCCACCTCTGTTGCAAAGACATCTGGTCGATGAATGAATAAGCAACTGTTATGCATCGAAAAACTCTTCCCACCTCGTACCAAGCATAGGGTTGCACTTCTTCAATATACACTAGTTTATGTGCCAAATACAAAGGATGTGTTGTGCACTGAGTTGTTATGCTTTTTCTTTAAGCATGTAGAGAGTTTGGATGTAATTTCGAGACTTAACTTGTCTTAACTTACGTTGCATATTATTGCATGGATTCTTTTGGCTTTGTTCCGAATGACTGTTACTATCCAGATGCTCTAACGAAAGATTCTTGAAAGACATTTTACAAGTTTCGTTTGTGTCTTATGTTTTGAATGTTCTTTTTTGGTCTCGTCTAGTCCTTTCAAAATCAGTTCAGGGCTTCGTTGTTTTGCGGATTACAGCATAAATCCTGTGGAGCTGCATTTTCGAAGCTAGGTTTCTGAATTTTCCAGAAAATATTAGATTTTGTGTTGCGGGTGGTGGAGTTGGAACTGATTCCGGAGTCCCCAACTGTCCGGTCCAGTTTTGGGATGGTAAAGGAGTGTGATATTTTAACTAAGGGCTGATAAGCATCCAATCATGCATATTCTTGGTGCTCGCAGTCAATAGCTTTGTGATATGTTGTATTTAGGATGAATTTCACTTACCTCCCCTGAGGTTTCTGACAATGATAGACACCTCTCCTCACGTTTCAAAAATTGTACTTACATCCTCTCTGCTTTAGTTGTCGGCTACAGATTCCCCCATTGCTGTTAGAAGACCGTTACTAGGTAACGAAAAATGCTTACATCAGCTGCTAAATCCATTCCATTGCCAATTTTACCCCTTTAGAATGATTTTGTGAAACGAATGCCCTTCTAAACTCAATTTAAAAGACGTTCATGTTCCTAATCCAAACTATTTAAAAGAGGTCAAGTTATTATACATATCTCACATGCACACGTGTCTTCAAAATTAAACACATATACATTGATTTTAAATATGCGTGTATAAGCATTTTGTACAAAACTTAAAAACACTTTTGATTTTTTGAAGTCAACTGCATATGTAGGCATAAATATAATTACAGTTTCTTTTCTTAATCTTTTTTTAATGAAACTTGAAACAACTATTGACTTTTTTTGAAGTCAAATGCATATATAGGCATAAATATAAAGCAATTACAATTTCTTTCTTTTATCTTGAAACTTCAAAAGTTTTTTTTTTCCATAGAATAGCAAAAATTTCTAAAAAAAAATATGACTTTAAATTAAGGTAAACTTTTTTTTTTCCAAACCCTACACCGTGCATCTTTATACCAAAGAAATTATGTAAAAAGTTTTAGCCAAAACATCTTTTTTTCTCCAACTGATTTTTTTTCAAACTTTTAGATTACAAGCATACATTTGGTTTTAAATATATGCATGTATAAGTATTTTTTTCTACAGAGATTGAAAAAACTTGTAAATTTATTTGAAGACAAACGCATACGTAGGCATAACTACAAAGAAATTAAAATTTCTTTTCCATTTTTATGAAGCTTCAATTTTTATTATTTTTTGCAAAGAATAACAAAAATTTCTAAAATACATGGCTTTAAATTAAGGTTATGTGTCATCCAAAAGTCTGGAAAAAATTCGATTGGAGAAAAAAGATGGATTGGCTAAGAAACTGTGTAAGAGTTTTAGCCAAAATATGTCTTTTTACTCCAATCAATTTTTTCTGAACTTTTGGATCTTATAAAATAAATTTGTGATTAAAAGATTAAAAGTTTCATGGTATGAAAAAATTCTATGGTATAAAGAATATAGTTGATAATCAAGGCCGGTTTAAATTAGCAGTACACATGTAGAAATTACTCTTCTACTTTTCAGAAAAAGACATTACGGCTACATAATTTACCCATATGTTTTTTCCGATAATGATATTTATGATAGGATGCTTTAATAGAATTCAATTTAATTTATAAAGCAACAAAATCATAATTGAAAAAAAAGGTAATGGGTTCCCAATCGCCAATCGGTAAAAAATACCTTTATAGAATTTTGCCGGGATTAAATTTTCACAACTTCAATGAAACTAGAAATATAAAACTAGAAATTTAATAGGCAAAAAATAATAATTTTTAAGTTAGTTTTCACAAGAAATTAGAAATAAGATGAAGTAAACTTTCATTTTTTAAATTCTAGACTAGATAATTATTGCATTAACTCGAATAACTTAATTAAATTATGTAACTTAAATTACATAGCAGAAAGAGAGACCTAGAGGAAGTACCTGCAATGGTTAGAAACCTCAGGGGAAAGAGGTCAATAAAAGGATAAAATTGTACATTGACTTGCTCCATTAATGTCTGTTAGCCGACAAGTCTAACAAGGGAGGTTAGTAACAGAAACCTTCAGGGGAGATAAAAGTGAAATTTACCCCCAACAAATCATCCATTTCCCATTGCCGTTCCAATGCCATTCGGGTTCACCCGTAAATAGATCCGGGTAAGTGTTGATCATGCAGAACTTACCCCCAAAAAATCATCCATTTCCCATTGCTTTCCATTTCAAAACCCGATTAGCCCTCGCACTCTCTCTCTCTCTCTCTCTCTCATCCTTCGCTGGTCACTGAGACAGCACACAGGATTCCACCAATGGCGCTTCGAACTCTCGCGACCAGAAGAGCCCTACGAAGCGGACTAGGGCTAGGGTTCCAGAGCACTCGTGGACTGCAGACCTTCTCCCTCCCCGATCTGCCCTACGACTACGGGGCTCTGGAGCCGGCCATCAGCGGTGAGATCATGCAGATTCATCACCAGAAGCACCACCAGACCTACGTCACTAACTACAACAAGTCCCTCGAGCAACTCGACGCCGCCATGGCCAAGGGCTGCTCCTCCACCGTCGTCAAGCTGCAGGCCGCCATCAAGTTCAACGGCGGAGGTCCTCTCTCTCTCTCTCACTTGTTTATATGTTTGACTCTGTTGATTTCGACTAGCAGATTCTTTAATTGATCTGATTTGCTTCTGTACTGAAGAAAGTTAAGTAGTATGGTCTTTGCTTTGAGACATTTTGTTGGTGAAACTTTTGTTTGTTCGTTAGTCCCTTTTTTTTTTGTGATTAGTTGTTCGTTACTCCTAGCCGTGGCGGACGCAGTTTTTTTTTTTTTTTGTCTAGCAGGGCCCAATTCACGTGTATTTTCATATTGATAATAAGAAGGTATATTTTCTTAAGCATATATTGCTACCTGCGAGGTCCGAAGATGATACTTTGTGTATGCGCGTAGACACCGTTTAATTTTATGCACGCACCCTAATAAATGCTTGATAACTTGAAATTTTAGGAATTTTTATCCCATGCATAGAAATTTTAAGAAACTTTTTTTCACTCAATGGACTTGGAGGGGCCAATTCCATAGCATTTTTCGTAATTAACCTGAGAATTAGTCCAATAAATAAGAATTTTAGGAGTTGTGCATGAGCCAATTCCTAGTGTTCTATTTTGTCTACATTTCTACGGGAGACTGTTATTTTGAACAAGAATGAATTTACTTCTCAAAATAAAATTTTGAACTTTTTGCACATTGGAAAGATCTCAGAGTCAATGAGTTACTTTTGAGCAGTGCAAAAGAGTTCCAAAAATTATTCTCGAAAGTGCTTTTTTTCGAGGTCAAAATGGCAACGGCATTTTGTATGAAGCAAACAAAATGGGACGGAGGGAGTGATTACTTTGGTTGAAACTTGCTTGGTGATTGACTCAGACGCTATGTTTGGTTAGAGCATATTTGTTGAGGGAAGTAAAGGGAAATGGAGCAGATAGAAATAAAAGGAGGTCGATACCTTTATTTTGTTTGGTTGGTTTTTTAACATGAGAAGAAAATGAGTAGGTATTGGTCTAGAACAATTTTTTTTTGTTCTACAAACTTTACACTATTTTATTGGTTCATTTTGGATGTGATAAAGGAAGTTGAACTTTCTTTTTACGTATTCTCCGAATGAAAAATCTTGTCATCGTAAATGCAGCTGTTTAGAATTGGCTACTGTCACAAGAAGTAATGATAGGAGTCTGAAATGTTGATTTGGTATTTGGAAGCTGAATTTCCATCAGTGCTGATGATGTGAGATAGCATTGCCATGTTTGGTCTGATCCACCTCAAAGATCTGCAGATTCTTACTTTCAAAATCCTATATTAAAATGGGGTAAAACGATTTTGAGTGGCTTGGTTGTAGCACTTGCACATTGAGTATTGACTTTGGGATGTTTTGGTGAAGAGTCCCTTTCTACCCTTTCATTTCAAATTGGACAGATAGATGTAGATCTTCAAAGGTACTGCGAAGGACAAGCTGGAATGGTTGTTCCACGTCTGTATTACAAAGATTCGCATGAAGATCTGATACTTGTGAAATGGTGAATAAGCTAAAAGCAATCGTACCTTAGAAGAAGTTCTTCTAGGTCTCATGATGGCATGTACTGAAAGAATGGGCAGTAAATTTTTTATATTCCCAGCAGAACCTGTGGTTTAGATGTTTGTATGCTGGATTTTTATGTGTCACCTTATTTGCTCTATTGCTTCCTGATTTACTCACTCATCTAATGAGTTGCTATAGTAATCAAGAGTGATGCATGATTAACATTTAGCATCAACACTTGCTGACGTTGTCATAAAAGAATAACAAAAAAGTATATTGAACGCCCTTGTTTTTCTTCATGGTAACCTCTTCATTATTCCTGTTTAGCTGTTGTCCTTGGATCTATTTTATATAAACACGGTAATCTTCCCTAACAGGTCATATCAATCACTCTATATTCTGGAAGAACCTTGCCCCAGTTCATGTAAGATTATCCGCTGAGCCATTTTCGTACTCTTTCCTTTTGTTATAATTTCTTTTGATAAGTGCTGAACAAATGGCAAAATCTTATTTCAGGAAGGAGGTGGCGAGCCTCCAAAGGGTTCTCTGGGTTGGGCCATTGACACAAATTTTGGTTCTCTAGAATCATTGATACAGAAGATGAGCACTGAAGGTGCTGCTTTACAAGGCTCTGGATGGGTGGTGAGTGCTTAAGTTGTTTAATTGATATATTTTTATTTGTTGTTGTATCGACTGGATGTCTTCGAGGCAATTCACTTCATTCCTCTATATTCTCTGTTCTCACATTCATGTATCTTTGGCAGTGGCTAGGTGTGGACAAAGAGTTTAAAAAACTTGTGATAGAGACGACTGCAAACCAGGTAAGGCAATGCAAATGTTCATAATGCAAATTAGTAAATCATGATCACAAGGATTGCTTAGGATTTTGTGGGTGTTGAGATTTTGTAGCCATTTTTTCGCTTTTTCTCCATGAACACCCTAAGTTATTTCAATGGCCAGGGTGTAAGTTGGTGGTGTTCTCAACTCTATATGGTTTCTCACTTCTTAAATGACAAATGTTGATACGAACCCGGAAATTGTTGCATATGAATTTTTTTCCTTTTTTCTTATGTGATTTTGTTTCTAGGGCCATTCTGATATATGTCCAGCTAGTACAAGTTCTCTTTGAGACTTACATTAATTATCTTGTTATTTATTTGTGTGTTACGTGTAAGTGTTGTATTCCTTTCTCTTGTGATATTTAATAGTTTATCTTCTGTTTCATCGACTGTTGCATTTCTCAAAATTATTCACTTGTCCTTGTGTTCTCTGTTTAATGTGTGATTGACAATCTCAAACTTTTCAACTATCTGTTCAGGACCCACTGGTTACTAAGGGACCAAGTTTGGTTCCTCTGATTGGTATAGATGTTTGGGAGCATGCATACTATTTACAGGTAAATTGTTTGTTCTTTGGTTCTTTCATTGTGTTATTTTCTCTGTGGTGCCCTCTACAATGCCATACATCAAAGGGGTTGTATGAGAAGTTTATGTTCAAACTTGAGCATCAATGGACAATGAGGTATAAATTTCCTACTATTTAACTGTTGTAACTTGCAAGTATGGTTTTTGCCGTTCAAAAAAAAAAAAAAACTTGCAAGTATGGTGGGAGGTCATTAGTTATGGTCCTTATGGACATGAATTGAGGCACTCTTTTAATATCTAGGTTGCAAGTTGGTGGGTTTAAGAAAAGTAGCTCACTTCTTCCTGTTGAATCCGTGGAATTACCACTATTTGCTGCTCTTCTGGATGCACTCAGTACTGTTTTTACCTTTTTTAATGCAGTACAAGAATGTTAGACCCGATTACCTGAAGAATATATGGAAAGTCATTGACTGGAAATATGCCAGTGAAGTTTATGCGAAAGAATGCCCTTGAAGGATCTTTGCATTCTCAAGAACCGGCTTGCTGAGATGGTGCTAATGCTTCTGTTGCATTTGAAAAGGAATAAAATGGTGTTACCTAGTTGAGGAGCATCGCCTTCCTATAGTGTTATTCCATGTTTGGAACTGTGAACATTTTCTATGAGCTTTGTTGTCCAATACTTATCCAATGGCATTACACTAAATTTCCTTCCTGTGCTTGTGTTATACGTCATCATCTAATTGCATAACTTGTATCTGGTATGCATTGCATAGAGAATTACATGTCATGCCAACGTCTATTCAAAGATCAAATCTCCAGGTTAATGTGTCAATATAGCTCTTGCAATGCTTGTTCGATACTTTGAGATGATGTGATAGTGATTGATGTGTTGGGCTTGTTCGTGGAATACCAGTCTTCAAGGGAATGGAATGGTTTTTCGAAACGGTGTTGCCAATTGCTTCTTGAGCTGTGGAAGGGTGCTGTCCTTTGAAAAGATAAATATTTTTGGAATTTTAGGGATTTCGGGCTTGAGTTTTCCAGGACTCTGCCATTGGCATCCACACTGAAGCTAGACGGGCAGTAAAGTTTGTTCATTGTTCTTCCTGAATTCGAATATTGCAAACTGCTATCATTCTGAATTGTGGTTTTTGACGAGAAAGGGCATGCATTTGTTGTTCCCCATTAACATTGAGTTTAACTGCAAACCAACTACGAAGATAGGAGTAATTTTTTATCGACAATCAAACAAGGATAATTGCTCATGACCAGACTTGTAATCGTAAGAATTTGTGGTTTTAACAACCCTTGCTTGAATTGTTTATACAAGTCTGCAGAATCTCCAATTTTTTTTCATGCCCATAACTACTATCACATAGAATCACAGACACTCGCTGCCATTCTTGAATTGTCGGAATTTGGGCAGCGGAGGCCGTCCAACTAAGTTTTCCCTGCCCCCCTTTTCTGTTGTCAACCAAAAAAAGGCGGTGGGTCCTCACAGCTTTGAGGGCTGCAAGCCTTAACCTACTGAAACTACCTGCCAAACTGAAGCGGAGTTGAATAACGTGAACTCAGATGGCTTCCATCTTAGGATCCTGATACTCTTCATTACTGCACTTTCTTCTTCCAAAGTACAGAATGGCCTTCTATGAGTTCAACCTGGTTAAAGTTTCAAGTTTTTCCGTCCCTGCTACTTGGTGATTTGTTAATGGGCATAAGCACCAACTTCGCCCCATACATTCACATCTTGTTTCAGGTGCAAGAATGATTTTGCAAATGGATCATTCAGCACTGCTGAGTTCCTTGGCGATCCTCACGCATTCTGCCATTGGGCAGTTTGTCTTCAGGGCATTGGAGGCAATGTGTGACCTACAGGCAACATATCCTTCCTGCAACAATTTCACCAAATCAAAATTGTCACAAACACTAATTAAGATGTTCTGAAGCATCTCCACTGGCAACCTTATTCGGCATCCGATCTAGATTATAATCCTATGCACGTATAGAGTCCTGCTATCTAGTATCCACACAGATCTTAATACACATCTTGCACAGAATTTTTTGTGGCACCCATTTCGGGCACAAAGATCCAAACCGCTCCTTTTTTTTTTAAAATGATTTTCTAAGGGTCACTGTAAGAAATCAGCTAAATCCAATATCGGTAAGTGTGCTTTTTCAAAATTCGTAGGGCGAACCGCATAATTTCATCCTATGAAATTTGAAAAAGCACTTACCAATATCAGATTGGACTGATTATTGATGGGAACCCTTAGAAAATCATTTTTTAAAAATAAGCGGTTCAGATCATCTTTGTGGGGACCCAAAATGGGCCCCACAAAAAAATCTGGGCAAAATATGTGTATTAAGATCTGTGTGGATAACATACTCTAATTATATTTTCTGTTTGATCACACATTTATGTGATTATTGATTGATTGATTATTATCTAAGTACAAAAGCAATTATATATGGTAAGCTCTGAATAACCCTGATTTAGTCAAGTTCCATAGAGCTTTGGTAATAGCTGCTAAATCAAAACAAACGACGTTGAACAATTATCATGCTTTTTACCACTATATATTACATTTAAACGGAACAAACTTGATTCCTTCTTCAACATGATGGATACGGTTATGTTTGTGTGGCTTTTGGACCCACAAAGGAAAAGAAAATCACATACCCATTTACGTAAGTAAACACAACTTAGCTATGTTCACGTCATTCTCTTTTCCCATCTCTTCCCCCAATGTTTGGGTTCATTAGATATGGAAATGACATCTGTTTTCTCAGTGTAGAAGTGGTTATTTATGAATTATCTCTGTTTGAGAGACGATTATGTTAAAAAAAATTCAGTAAAAAAATACATTGAAAAGTAGATAAGAGGGAGATGGACAAATGTTTACCAGGTGCAGAGCACAGTACAATCCCTAAATGGACTGATTGACTATATCATGCTCAGGACCTAAACAAACTTGCACTGGCAATAGGGTCAACACTAGATCTATCGACTCTTTCTTCTACGCATCGCAGGATTCATTAGTGCAAGAATTACCAAACACTGAATGCCTTGTGTTTTCACTTGTCCAGAGTTGAAAATACGCCACACGCCAAGAATATTACAATAACTCTAGCAAGAATATACCTGGTGTATGCTGCTCATCATGGTCTTGATGCGAGGAGAATTAACTTTGGCACGTTTTGCTACCTGAAACGTAATCAAAAAAGAAGAAATCAATAATAAAACTACAAACCACTGTATTCATCAGTTGCAGTATCCACGACTCCAAAACATGAAATACTGAAGTTTTTAAAAAACAAACCTCGTCCATAATGATGTATCCAGGTGGTAACCCAGGGTGACTTTCATCAATCATCTGCCTTAATAGCTTTTCCAGGTCCAAACCCACGCCACTGTTTGTCCATCCCCATTGTTCAGCCAAATTTAGCATCTCTGTTATGTAGGTAGTAGTGTGAAGAGGTCCTGTCCAAAGCGGCCCTAGGACAACAAGTGAACCAGAAACCTGAAGAAAAGATACCAGAATTTAGGATTCAATGGTGTAAGCAAGATACCTATAGTACACCTGGCATCTCAGTGCATGGTAGAATCAGACATCGTATTTGCTTTATCTTGTACTTTGAAGAAAGACAAAAGGAGAAGGGGAGTTAAAGAGAATAGTGTCATCACCTTGAGATAGTTTGAATGCTAAAGAGGCTACTGTAATCATCTTGAGATTTTCTAAATACTAAGCCGTGCTGTAATCACCTTATGATTGTTCAAATACCAATCAGGCATTAATTGCAGTTCTGTAATCATCTTGAGATTGTCTGAATACTAAGCGGTTTTGTAATAAACTTGAGATTGTTGGATACCAATCAGGCATAATTATGGATTTGTATTTAAACAATCTCAATATGATTACATTATCCTCTTTAGCATTTAGACAATCTCAAGATGATTACAGTATCCTCTTTAGCATTTAAACCATCTCAAGGTGATTAAAATATTGTCGTCAACTCCCCTTTCCTCTTTCTTCGATATACCCACCACAAGATAAAGATGACTAGAGAAAGGTTCATAAGAGTAACTATGGAATTTAGGGTACCATAAGACGCATGAAAAAATTAATAAATAAACAGGAAAAACCAAAGCACCATCATGACATGTGAATCTCTTTGACAAGATATTAAGCAGTTAAAATTAAAATACATTACTTGTAATGCTCTGGTTCAATTTCAAAAAGGAAAACAAACATGGATGGGTGAAGCCACACATTTGATTTGTCGCAGGCGCAATCAATGCCACCAAGTTCATCCCATGAAAATGCTTGAGAATGCCCACATCTCTTGCAGTAGCCAATGAAACCATAATGCCTGCTATTAAGCAATAAAATTCCCAAAAACATGAGTAAATTCATACAGATTTAGCATCAAATTATATTCCTACGATTTTCTCGGAATGACAATCATATATCACCTTTTGTCAGGAAGCATTCCACGGCTTAAGCGAAGCATGACCCTAAAAACAGGTCCATGAAACGAATAGTACGAGAAAAGTGGTGTAACATGATAACCCAAAACAGAAGCTTCTCGCACTGCTCCACCTATAACCTTTCGCAGACCAACCTCATTCGAATATGGAACACGGCGAACATACGCTCCATATGAAGCTACAGAACTATAGAAAGAGAAACACAGCCATTACTGTTCCATCAGCCAATGTACACACATAGAAAAACTACCAAATTGGTCCACTCAATCATGAATATTCTGAAAAATGGTTGTAACTTGCAAGGCTGTGTTTCTGCTAGTCTTTCAGCTGGGTTTTTTGGTTGACCTGTTTGACTTTCTATTTGTTTTCATAAATTTTTTTTAGCTCAATAATTCTTTTATTTTCTCAAGAAAAATCGGAAAACTTTTGATAAAATTACAAAAACACAATAAGGAACTTACTAAAACAAAAGGAGAAAACCCAAGAATAGTAGCTTTTAAGCTTTTCCAAGTACGACTAAAACCAAAAAGCAACTCCCAAACACCTCGGCCTTATACTAATGTACTAGTAGCAGTAACACTGATTTTTTTCTCTCTGAAAAAGAAAAAAACCCCCCAGAAATTTAGACTTTCCCTCACAGGATCAACTCCTCTCCATAGCCCATCCCTCCATATCCCTGCATACTCTTCTTTTAAGGGCTTATTCAGGGCCCACCACGATCATTATCCAAACCATTCATCTCACAGAACACGAACATCATGTTTGCAAAAAAACCAATTTCATCATATATCGATACAAGTGAACAAGTTACATTATATACTGTTAAATGAATGGCAAATAGGTTATAAACTTACACCTTACAATTTACCAAACAAAATGCTAACTAATCAGTGTATTTATAGATATCCGATCAAACTGGTTTTTCATGAACATACTTTTTTGCGTGTTTTGCAAAATGAATGGGTCAAATCATAATTGTAGAAACGGCATGGACCCACAAAATGAGAGTATGGAGGGGTATGGAGAGGAACTTATCCCTCCACGTATTCCCCAACTGAGATCAAGACATGGGAAGTGAAAACTCACTGATAAGGCCGGTTACCGCCGGAAGTGTACCCATCAGTGGAAGTAAAATAAAGCAACCCACCCCATTTCAAAGCATTGATAGCAGGCCTGAAGTAACTCGAATCACTCCCAAACGAATCAACATCAATCAGGTCAAAATACTCCCTCTGTAGATAATACTCCGTCATCAGCCTATCCGCGTCAAAATGCGTCACCGCCCACCTCTTCTCCTCCTCCCCAGACCCACCCCTACTCGGCACCCGCCACATGTTCGACAAAATTACCCTCCTGTAACCAGAGAGATGGACGCATGATTTGAAGGTTGGGTAAAATTGTAACCAGTAAAAGGCTACATAAATATTATTAATATAAGTTGTATATATACTATTAAATCTATTGCTTTATACGTTTATCAAAGTACTTCTAAAAATACCATTATTTCCTAGAAACTCATGGTTGGGCGGGAGTTGAATTGTTCAAATTGGACGGGCGAACATGTATAATTGTTTTTTTTAACCCAATATAATTGTTAAGTTTTTGAGATAAAATTTTGAGAATGATTTAGACACTCAACTAGATAACCACATTCCAATATTTTTCTTTTAGGGTTCTTGACATGTGTATTTTGAAGACTAAAATATAAATATTGGAATGTGTTTATCAAAAAGTGGAATGCCCAACACCAATTACCATCAAAATTACTATTCACTATAATCATCTTGTCCTTGCCTGCATTCCTCATTCGCGTCGTTTGCGAGCACGAAGTCCGCCTTCGCCTCCACCAAGTACCGCAGCGACCGGATACCGCACCCGCACATGGCGTCGAGGACTCGGAGACCGCCGTTGGATTTGCGGTGGAGGGATGCGGCGAGCACGCCGAGGTCGCGGCCGGTGGCGCTCTCATGGCGGAAGAAGGATTCGCCGGTGTCGAATTCGAGGCCTCTTTCGGTGCGGTATTCGGATTTGCAGAGGGTGTCGGTTGGAAGGGAGTGAGGGGGGAAGTAGAGTGGTTTGGGGTTAGGGTTTTTGTGAGTGAGGAGAGGGAACGGGGAAGGGGATAGGGTTTTAGGAGAGAGAAATGTCATGGCGGGAATGATTGGATGGTGGAATTTACGCGGGTGTACAGTTTGTGGGTTTGACTATTTTGCTGTAGTTTAACAGTAATGCTACACACAGCAAAAAAATGCAAAGATTTTGTGCACAGATTTATTGTGGAGCCCATTGCAGGTCTTATGCAAATAATTCGAGCCGTTCGTTAAATGTCAAACATTTTATTAAGAGTTCCTATAAAAAAAATCAGCTAAATCCGATACTTATAGATGCTTGATTAAATCATCTAACTTTTCATTCGGATTTCAGGATAATAAAAAGTTAGATGATTGAACAGAGCACTTATAGTTATCGAATTGAGCTGGTTTTTTTGCGATGGCCATTGAAAAAATATTTTAGATTTAATGAACGGTTCGAATTATTTGTGTGGAATCCAGAATAAGCCTCACACACAGATTTGTGCGGAAAATGTCTGTGTCAACAGAGTTACTGGTAGTCTAATGAAGAGGCTGTTATTTCCCGGCACCTTATAGGCTGTCCACTCACTTTCTATTCGTTTTGGATCTCAAGTCTCAACATTTTTCCTCTACAGTTTTTAATAAATTTTCTCTAATTATTATTCTCATTTTTCTACCCACCTCTCTCCATTCATTATTTCAAAAAAACTTCCTCAAGTCCCTAAGGTTTTATACTCTCAATTGGTCAAAATCAAGTTGAAAATAGTACTACTATAAGGTTTTCTCAATTGGTCAAATCCGGTATATTTCATCTCCGTATTAGCTATTTTTCGATTGTTTGTTATCGATTTGATTTAATTGTTATACAAATCTCATATAACTGATGTAGTGTTCCGTTATTCTATATTTCCTCATTTCAATTTGTATAATGTGAACATACTCTATCCTCATAATCTTCGTTATTCGATAAAATGTGTATGTAAGCAAATCATAATTTTTATCTCCCTCCCCTAACAATGGACAAAAATGGGAACAATTATGAGGATGGCATACAATAGTTGTTGGGTGGTTTAGGGGGCCGCCGCACAATAAACTGGTATAAGAGCCAGGTTCCAACTTAGGCTTCTGTTTCGTTCTGTTGCTCAGTTTTGGTTGATTGTTGTGGTTCATTGATATTTGGGAGAAGTTTGTTCTGGTGGAGAGACTTGGAAATGAAGGTTCTCGGTTTGCTATTTTTTGGATTCATCATCAATCTGCCATTTAGATGAGCGGATTGAAATTTTGGGGTTTGACTATGAAGATGTTCTTATGGGTACTGGCCAGGCTTGTGAGACTTTGGATATAGGAAAATCCACCTGGTGTTGGATGATGCAGCCGTCTGCGTTCGATGATTATCAGACTTGGTGGAGAATCTCATCAATTTGGGAGGTAACTTTGTTTTGGTAATTTGGTTTATTTGTTTTGAATCTATCTCTTTGCTTATTAGTTTTGGAGGGCTTGAGAATGGATAGCTCGTCAACTTCAACAGCACTTGAAGATGCTCACATGCAGCTAACACCACAAGAAGAGCACCAGACTCTTGGGTCCAAAAAAAAAAGAAGACTGATAGCCATGAAGAATCATCAGCTTTTGGGAATGAAGAATGAAGAATGATCTACTTGATCTTTCCTCATTTAGTTCAGCTTTTGATGACATCAGACTTCAAAACTGTTTTGTTTGAAACATCAAAAGTCAGGCACACTCATAGACTTCTTATCTTTGTAATATTTTCCTTCCCTACCAAACTTAAACTTCTAATCTATGTAATTATTAAATCGTACCAACGTTTGCAAATCAATATGTCAGGAAACTTAATGATGTTTGTTCACCTCATCCAATAACTGTATATATTTGCAAATTTTCCAAGGAACACTATAAATCATTTTAATGCACTATGCATTTTGAATTTTTATCAACCATATTCCCTTCAGCATTATTCTAATTTAACTAACAAACACACAATATATATTTAAAGTTATCAAATCAACGGGTATTATAATCGTGCATCACACGTGGCATTATTACTAGTTAAGCATACAATCGCCTGACTTGGTATATTCTTTTTCAATTTTTTTTACTATTTTATTATCTGATTTAAAATCTGATCTTTTCTTATAGCTTAAGCCTTAAAGTCTGCATGTTCTAATTTGCAGAGGAAAATTCCTTGCAAGCAGATGAGCAAGGGTTTACTTCTAAAATCTTCTCCAAGGAGGCCATGCCATCAAAAAGTCTGCAGCCCAATAAGTCCACCGTAGAGGCCCCACAAGCCCAGAAATCATCACCCGTCTCAGAGAATATAGGATTCGGGTTTTTTGAGCCTTCGCTGCCGCCATCTGTACTTTCTTCCTTAGTAGTAGCTAGCAAAGGCTCTGAGCCAGCAGAATCGCCTGGGAACAAGAAAGAAATGTACGGTTCATCCGTTCATCAAATGAATGATTTAGTTATCTGGCTTTAGATAACTTTCGAGATGACATTTATATGTTTCGCGTTTTCTGGGTTATTTTCGCAGACTTATAGTACAACTGTACAGACTCCAAGATGATAAGGAGTTCCCATCTTTATCTACTATATCTTAAAAGATAAGATATGAGCTAAGCTGCTCGACTCGCTGGTAACTTCTTGCGTAGCCGCTGCCTGCCATTCCCAAGATCTTGAGAAGTGAACGTGGAGTCTGTTTGCTAGTACAAAGGTGGGAACTTGTTTTCTGGGTTACACATTTTCACGAGGTAAGTGTTGAAGAGCCAAATTAATGTATGAATGCATGTACTGGTTGCTACCGATGTTTTGTTTTGGGTTAATGAAGGTTTGCATGAACTATTTTTCAAGATAAGCATTGTTTTTTTTGTTAAGTAACTACGTATTACTTGGAAAGTTTGCGAGATCAGTTTCCATGGCTCCTAGTTCCTCTCTCTCTCTCTCTCTCCATAGCTGCGGTTTCCTCTCCTTTTCAGCATATCTCACGTTGAAAGAGAGGATCCCTGAGGCTACCTTAACCTTTGAGGGGCTGCATTTTGCTTTAGTTAAACCAATGCAATGCATGGATGAATGGATACTTTCGAAGTCTGCCATTGTTTACGCTTTCAAACTCCTGAAATGCGAGCCTTCGCCATACTGGTGTTTACTTGTTTTTTTTTTTTCGGTAAACGGTGTTTACTTGTTTTTGTTACTGTATAACATATATGGGTCCCAACACAATGAATCAATATATTGCAGCTCAGCTCTTTCTATCACTTCCTAATTCTTTTGAAATGTAAAATTGAGTTGCATAGGTTCTGTGCACTTCATCGTATCTGTTCATAAACCTGCATTTCTGGTTGGGGCAAAAAATAATGGAAAGATGTGATTTCGAATTGGTTATCCATAAAACTGACTCCTTTACTATTCCAGTCTCTACAATTCCATTCCCATACTTGCATTCCCACAAAAAAGTTCATAGACGATTGTATTCACAGCTATAACACAGCTCTTAAGTGCTAATAACAACAATGTACAACGGTCACCACTGCAATAAACTTCCAAATATACACCACATAAAAGTATACACATCTGATTTCTTAAGGGCATTTCCCACTGATTATTTCTTCTCAATCCTTCGCCAACGCCCTCTGATGGATAAGGCTGGTAATATTATTATTATTTTTTTGTTGATATTGACTCCAGTAATAGTATAAAAACTTAAACCTCAGAGTGCGACACTGTCTGAGGTGTGAAAATGTACATCTCACAGCTATGAGCATCCACTCGAGCCCTGAATGATGCTACTTTGTCTGTCACGACGTCTTCATGCTGCAACCAGTTATAATATTAAGAATGAGAGGAAGTTTGATAGTTTTTTTTTTTTTTTGGTACGTCGGAAATTCGGAAGTTTGATAGTTGTCACGTCAGCTTTAGACTAACTGAAAATATTAACTCGATCACTGAAACAAATATCTAAAACAGTAGCTCTAGGACTTGATCAACAGCTAGGAAACATTAACCCCAAGGGATTTGGCCAAGTGGGCATGAGAAAGCAAATAAGTGTGTCTTCCATGAGGTTCGCATGTTCGAATCTCTTGGAGGCCAAACATCCCAAACTTTGGGGCCACTGGAGGGTTTGCCCAGTCGTGAACTCAGGGCCCCGGAATTAGTCAAGTTGCACATACAAGCTGGCCCGGAAATTCGATTATCAAAAGAAAAAAAAACAGCCAGGAAACATTTTATTGTATGGTTAAACTTAAAATTGATGGCTTCTTATGCAATTTGAACATTGAACAGAAATAGTGATTCCAGTCATCTGAGTCAATTATATAATGCTTAACAAGTCCGTTCCCAAATTAACTAGTATGTAAAAAGAAATAGTATAGCAATACAGAATCAAAAAAATATTGGATGTCCGAAAACTAGGTCATCAATGAACAGCCTTACGTATGTCAATTGGACTAGTCTCGAGTTGTATTGTAGAGATAGTAAAGATACTAAGGTTGTGTTTAGATCAAGGATTTGAATAAGGAAAACAAAATAGAAACTTATCCAATTCTTTTCCTTTTCCTTTCCCTTACCCAGGTCTTTGATCCTAATATAGCCTGAGGATATTTAAATCTTTACTTCGGTGTTTTTTATGGGAGATTTAGCAGATCCAATATATGAATCTACAGCTTAAGCCCCAACAAACTGATTATACGAGTTCAAGGTGGCCATGCGGGCCAGTGTTCTTACCTTCCACAAGTCTCTCACAGAGACACTGGTAGATGATTCAAGTCCGAGTGCACCCCATGCAGCAGTTATGGTTGCAGCTTTTGAACATCGATTCCAGAGGACAACAGCAATACGATGTCCAGTCAAAGGACCTGCCCAAACCTGAAGATAGAGTCGTGTCAATAAACTGAGTTAGATATTTTTGCACTTTTTATCTACAGAAAGTTATTAATGAAAGATAAAGACAGAGAAAGAAAAGAAAGCTAAAACTAAGAAGGGGAAAAATAAAACATGAGCCATTGGCCCATTGTTATGATACACACCGCCCCTAGAGTGAATTTTGAAGAAAGGACTCCTTTTTCGAAGGCCTGTGGGAAGTTTACCACAATATATGTTGACCTTATTTCAGATTAACAAACCAAGGTGTTCTAATAAGTGATCATAATCTTCCATGCCTAATGCCCAGTCAAGGGGAATTGGAAGATCAAAGAGTGCATATAGCTGGGTATCACAAAAAAAGGTTGGAAAGACCATTTGATTAGGCTGGATCTGTGTTTCCCACCAAATGATCTACAAACACAAGCAAATATAACTCCAACATGCTAATGAAAGATGATTTCTGTGATTGCTCAAGTTCTTACATCATGCTTGGCTGATATCAATTGACCGGTAATACCCAAGTTGGTACAACTAAAGATTTTGTTGGTATATTATTCCGCCGTAACTATCATTACAAGTGATATAAAGAGGTCTAGGAAGGAAATACCTGAAGGCAATCATCTGTCCCTGAAACATATACTTTCCTCCCTTGAACGCCAAGTGGGTCTGCAGAAAGAAACAAAACCCAAAGTCTTCATAGCGTGGAACCCAATGTATACACATACTATATGTTTGTGCGTGTGCATTTTATTTGACATGCAACGATATCTTTACAAGCAAATGAAAACGCCAAAATGCAGCTTATACTACTACAGCCTCCTTTTTTCTCCTCCCTGCGATGAAAGAGAAACAAAGTAGCCAAAGTGAGCCCCAGAAGTCTACCTTGGTTCACAGCAATGACCTCCTTATTGGTTACTATTTCTAATGTTTCTGCAGTCATGCTTCTCACATCACACCCAATCAAAAGAGGAGCCTGCACATTCAATCCAACCAAACCAGTTTTCAGTTTGTTAAAGCAAACTGAAAAGCTTAAAGAAAGTAAAATATATGGCTGAGAAACCCAGAAGGTAGTGGTAACGTATGCAGCTTATATCCTCTGTGCGCCATTATCAATCGAATGAAATCCTAAAGAATAATCATACTAAAGCCAAATACAAGAGTTTGGGCAATAAAAGAGTGACAACATAAAATACAAGGCCCCTCAATGATATACAAATTACGTACGGGAAGGTTGCAATGATTATTATTTTAGCTGTCGGAAAAAAATAAAGTACCAATACTGCTTGGTCCTCTGGTTCCACCAAAATAAGCCTCAGGAGGACCGTAGTGAACTTAGAGAGCAAGAAATGAATAAATCGAGAAGTTAATAAACTGCACCTTCATCAAAGCCCAAATGCTAAAATGTGCTCGGTACTCCTGGTATGTCATGCCACCATTGCCAACTTCCAACATGTCTGGATCTGCCAGAGAGGTAGATATGCAGAATGAAAATCCATTCTCACGCAGAATGGGCAACTGAGCTGTGCCCACATACAGAAATCTTTCTAAAAGATCACATGCTTACCATTCCATCCACCAGGACCAGCATAGGCTGCCCACTTGTCATTAAGATCAGCAATCATAGTCATACTAAACAGAGAGAGCAGGGGAAAAGGAAGTTAATTTTGGAAATGACAGCATGTGAATGTAAATTCAAGTGTTCACACACGTCACAAGCACTCCTTCATTAATTAAAGACTTCTTCATCAATAGATGTTGTTCTTTCTTACATATTAGACAGTGGAGCTCATCCAATATTACAACCAAATGATGACATTCGTGAGGAAACAAGCAATATTGCATTCCAAATGATGAGATCTGTGAGGAAAACAAGCTAATTGGAAAGGAGAGAAATTTCTAATAGAAATACATTTGACTGGATGTACATCATACTGGAAGCAGCAAATTACTCCTTTTGATTTCGTATCCACGTGGTCCGCTATGAGATTTAAACAGCTGATGAAAGACGTACACATGATAAGGATTGTGCATCACACACGTTTCCATCATAGATTTGATGCCTGAGTTTTGAAGCAAGACCATAAAGGTTGAATATTGCCATAGCCAGCCTATTGTGCTGATCTATCATTGAGATATGCCCTTAGAGTACCATTCATACTATGAAATCATTAATCACTGCTGTTGGGGCGTTGCCATTATGGTTACAATTACCAGGTTGTTTTAAGAGTACCATCAAACCTATCAAAACATCTTAAAATACACCAAACTTCCAGAAGAATTAAGAAGACCCAAAGTTCTCTTCGATTGATCAGACTAAATGCATTGTACAAAGCTCCAATCAGGCCGAGGCAAGTCAGATGATAAATGCCTAAGTGCAAAAGATTTCACCATTCCTCATTAGATATGAAACCATTGATCTTCTTAGGGAGACAATACACAGAAAGTAGTTTCTGATCTTTTAAGTTTTCGCTCTTACAACTAAATAAATTAAGATAATATGCCAGCGAGTTCTAATGAAATATTCCTCCATTTAAAACTTGATCATTTGAAACAGAAAAATAATGTAAGCTTTTGCTCACTACACCACACAACGGTTTAGGAATTGAGAATTCCAAACCTTGCCCATGAATCATTGATGTCATCTGTTGTCCGCCAACTATTTCCAAGTTCGCCAGCCCATAAAGCAGGGTCATCAACACCCCTAAACAAAACCAGAAAGAAGAGAGAATACGCTTACAGTGCACTGAATGAACTGAGATATCTGTAAGAGCTAAATGTTAACCCAAGTTTACCATTCACATATGGAATAGAAAATTGTGCGTCCAGTTGCATTTAGAGCATCACGCATTGGTGGGTATCTGGAAATGAGAGCTGTTAAATTAGATATAATATATAGTCGACTATGAGGACCAAAATTCAACAAGACCAAAATGGGCCAAACCTTTCCTTTGGGTTGATTCCAAGATTGTAACAGTTATCATACTTCAAAAAATCCACACCCTGAATAACACCATGGAATATCACTATCAATCATGAAAGCTACTCAGTTACAAAGATGTAGAATTTTGAACTAAATTCATGAATCCTATTCATTCAAAGTTATTAAGTTTCGAGACGCTATAGTTATTGTTAAATTTGAGGTTGTGATTGTGACCACTCCCCGGACTATGAGCTGAAAGACAACAAATGGGAAATTTTCTATGGCCATGGTATCAGTGTAATTTTCAGATCTCAGGTAGTTTGGTAGTTATACATATAGTCCATAATACTTGAAATGTTGTTTATCAGAAGTTAACTAAAGTCTATGTTCCTAATACTATATATGACATTTTCTGTCGGATATTGTTGCAGTATTATAAGAAGTGATCAAATTGTGCAACTTTATTGGGATAGTACATCCAAAAGGCTCCTTGAAAAAGACACAGTTCATGCACTCAATTCCAACATCTAAGCATAGCAATATGTTATAAATTGGATACATATACCACAAACTAACCCAAGAGGCAAAGAGCTTTGCATCATCATTTTCATGGTATATTGATCCAGGTAGCACTTGACATGTAAACCTCCTACAAAATTCAGTTGAACAAGTCAGAAGAGAGAAGGTGGATTACAACAGCAGTTTGGAAAACTTGAAATAAGAATAAGATATAACTTAATCATAACCTAACTTCTAATCATCTGAACCGATGTTAGGAAATTTATCCTACCCAGCATCAGAGTAAATTCCAAGCTTGAGGCCTTTCTCATGTACATAATCAGCAAGAGCTTTAATTCCCGAAGGAAACGTTTTTGGATTGGGAACTAGCTCATCCTGGGAAATCAAGTAATACCCAATTTAGCATAAGTGCAAGTTGCCCAAAGATAATGTGAATGTGAATACAAAGTGGCCTCTCGATCTAAAGCAGCCATTACCATGCCCTAAGGTAGGGAAAAAAAGTCAGTCATGATATAGAACAAGGTATAATGTTGTTAAAGTCTTATTTTCAGGGGCTTCGGTTGGGATTCAATCCCATGCTTCTAGGACCACCAAGATAGCAACTTATGCTATTGCGATACAACAAAACTAAATGTTGAAAAGACCCAAAACATAAATATATTATCATTCAAATTGACCTGTGAATTTCGTTCTGAAGCTGACCAGCAGTCGTCTGCATTTAATGAACTGAATGTGTTTAGCTTAAATTCAGAAGAATCAACTAGTGAAGGAGAACCAAACAAATAAATCATACGGAAGAATACCTATGTTCAGATAAACATAACCTAAATCAGCCAAACCAGTTGCAACAAGTGCATCAGCTGCCAGACAAGAACAAATGTCAAAACACTTGTAACATTGAGATTAGAAAACAGAATAATGAAAATAAGTCCCCGTCAGCCAGACAAGAACAAATGTCGAAACACTTGTAACATTGAGATTAGAAAACAGAATAATCAAAATAAGTCCCCGTCAGAATGCATGTGCTCTTCTTCCCTTCTACAAGGGGGTAAGTACGTGAACGCAAGGAAGCGATTGCAAGTGTCCTAGCATCAATATAGTAAGTTGGCATAGATAGGCCAACCACAACATTATCTAGTTAATTCCTGACAACTTAATGAATTGTTAGCAAACCTAGCACTGGGTATAATGTTTCAACTGTCAATCCAGTCATTCTTCATTTCTCCGAATAAAAAGGAAAAAAATGGACTTCACAATTCAGTAAACACTAACAATGAAATGGGTTAATTAACCAGGAATAGGGATTATCACTTATAAGTTCCAACTTCCAACAAAAATAGACAATACCTGTTTCCTTGATAACTGTTTCAGAGATGTCGCATGCAAAGAAATTCCAGCTATTCCATCTGCCCCAAAACAAAACAATCAAATCAATAGCCTACCTGAATTTGACCCCAAAAATATTAGCATCATTGTTTGGAACATGTGTTAAAGATTGAGTCCTACATCAGATAAATAAAAAAATGGTTGGCCTTTTAAGTGGACATGAGTCATTCAGTCTGGCACCGTTCTCTTGAACTTAACTTAAACTTCACTTAATTTGAAAATTTTGTCCTTATTTGAATTTTTTCGCATTTGTTAGTTTTATGCCAAATTTTTGTGAGTTATTGATTTGTCTCGACGAGAGGATCAGAAAAGTAAAAAAAATTTAGTTTTACCCAATATTTTGAGAAATAACCACTTTTTTAAGCCCAAAAATGTCATTTTTTTTTAATTTAAGTTAAGTTCAAGAGAACGGAGCAGTGTATATATTGGGTTGTGGTGATGTGGTGTGGACATGTATACTCCCCAACGGATTGGGCCTACCTGCACAAGGGAGAACCTCGGGCGGAGCAGACTCCCAACAATCATAACACGCCAATGAAATTCAAAACTCAAGCACACCCAAATTACTAATCCACTCATATTATACGCGTAGCAAAATCACACCCTCTCCATCAACCAATCAAAAAGGATTAAAACCCAGAAGCCAAAGTCTGATCAAGAAATAATCAGACTTCGATTTTGATCTTGACCCAGAAGAGTTTATGGGGGAAAAAACAACAGAAAACGGAAAGAAAAAGAGGGTACCCCATGGGTGGAGTCCGAGCCAAGCCATTGTTGAGTTGCAGAAGGCCGTACATGGAATTGTC
This sequence comes from Rhododendron griersonianum, assembly GCA_018127125.1. NCBI lineage: Eukaryota > Viridiplantae > Streptophyta > Magnoliopsida > Ericales > Ericaceae > Rhododendron > Rhododendron griersonianum. Next base: position 38,427,108 of record CM030790.1, on the reverse strand, counting down.
AAAAATATTGTTGGAACTGGGTTTCTCGTAATTCTGCAAGAGAGGCGGCACGGGCACCACACGTGCTCGGATTACCGGAGTGATCGCCGATAGACACAGAATCAGGATGCACATGGAGCTTTCCATTTTGATTTTAGTAGCCTCTCTCTCTCTCTCTCTCCCCTCCCTATTTCTCGGTTGGCCGGATCGGAATAATGAGGACGTGAAGAATCAAGGAAAGGTATACCAAGACAAGAAACAAGAATACAGTGGTGCCAACTGAGACGGAAGAAGACAACGTTGGAGAGAATGCTCCAATTTCAGAGCAATAAGTCTAGGAACCAGGAAACCAGCCCATGCCCCAACCCTGGATAGCCCAAAACGACGTCGTTTTGGGTGTCCCTAAAAAAAAAAAAAAAAAAACCCAAATCAATTACTGAAATTTTGAATCGGCATTTCAACCATCGCGCGAAAACAGAACAGGGAGATATCAGAGGAGGAGGAGGAGCCCGACCACCAACCTTACCTCCACCACTTTCGTCCACCAGCCTCACCACCACCACCACCACCACCACCACCACCACCGGTGGCCACCAGCGTAACCTCCACTCCGGCGACCATGAGCACCACCGGCGATCGACCCGTTGCGAAAACCGACGCACCCGCGATGTCAAATCCACCGCCAAGGTCTCTCTCTCATCTATATATTTGTTGATATCTGTTGGTTGTCGATGATCCCTTGAATTTCAATCGATTCTAGCTAGTTCAAAAAATCCCGATGGTGTTGGGATGGACTCCCCTCTGGTCTTTGGCTGCTTTTCTAGTATGGCGATGCTCTAATAGGCTTTGGTCCTTGCTTTTCTAGTATTGTTTTTGATTCTTTGTTGATTGTGTCTAGCCTTTGATCTGGTCTGTTGTGATCTCTTGTGGCTTGTGTAGTTAGGTTCGTTATAAAATTATTCATTCACCAAAAAAAAAAATGACAATGATCCGAATGTTTGGAGTTTTTTTTTGGTGTGAGTGTAGTCGAAAATTTAATGGGTTGGGGCAAATGTGCGCCCATTCAGTTGCGATTTTATTGCATTCAAGTTGTTTGTGAAAATGCTCCATAGAAATCCTCCACATTGTAATATATTCCCCTATATATAAAATTTTAGACTGAACATAGACTTCAGAGGAGATAATCAAATCATGCTACTACAAACAACTAGAGACTTTTAGATGGAGAATTATCATTTTAAATATCTTTTGAGGATATCAGTTCTTATACTTGCATTTATGAGTCCCAAGCTTGATTCGCAAGATAAGCTCATGTCATAAGCTCATGTCATAATATTTTTATTCTTGAACATGAAGGTTTCCATTGCCATCACCAGCATCTTTGATGTCGCCGGAGTCTGTTCCGTCGACCATGCCTCCTCGATCGTCGAATCAAGATGAGATAGATACTTTTGAGGAGGAGGTATGGAGTGGACACAATGAAGATGACGAAGAGGTATCGAATGGTTCTTTACAAAAAGAGAGTGATGAGATAGGTACTAATGTGAATGGAAAGGAGTCAACAGAAAATTTTGAAGTTACAATTGAGCAACCGAAGGTGGGAATGATGTTCGACACACCAGATGAAGCTTATCTATATTACTCAAGATATGCTAAACAAAATGGGTTTGGTGTGGCAAAAAAATGTCACAAAAAGGGAAGAGATGGAACCTTGAAGCATGTAACTTTTGAATGTAGTCACGGTGGAAAGGCAAGGGTGAGAACAGCCAATCCGATCAAACCAAGGCCACAAACAAAAACTGATTGTCCAGCTCGCCTTAATTTTGCTCTATACCCGAATGGAAAGTGGAGGTTGAATCGGGTTGCCTTGGAGCACAATCATGAACATAGCCCGGGAAAGTCCAAGTTTTACAAAAGCAATAGGGTTCTTGATGAACATGTGAAAAGAAAGCTTATATTGAATGATAAAGCCGGAATTCCGTTGCATAAGACTTATGACTCACTTCAGATTCAAGCGGGGGGACATGACAACCTTCCATATTATCAGAAGGATTGCCGAAATTATTTGGATACTGAGCGACATAAATTACTTGTTGAAGGAGATGCTGAGGCGATGCATAGTTATTTCATGAAGATGAAAGCCGACAATTCTGACTTCTTTTATGCCATGGATTTGGATGATGAAGGACGACTAAGGAATGTATTCCGGGCCGATGCAAGGAGTAGGGCAGCTTGTAAGGAGTTTGGTGATGTTGTCACATTTGACACGACATACTTGGTAAATAAGTATGACATGCCTTTTGCTCCATTTGTAAGTGTTAATCATCATGGTCAGTCGATATTATTGGGATGTGGACTCATCTCTCATGAAGACACCAAGTCATTCTCGTGGTTATTCAAGACTTGGATGACATGCATGTGGGGTTGTGCTCCAAAAGCAATTATTACCGATCAATGTATGGCCATGAAGAATGCTATAGAAGAAGTATTTCCTAACACCCGACACCGGTGGTGCATATGGCACATCATGAAAAAGGTGCCAGAAAAGTTGGGAACGTATGATGCCTATAAATCAATTTCACCTTCTTTGCACAATGTAGTTTACGATTCACTTACAAAAGATGAATTTGAGGATGCTTGGGAGGTGTTCATTAAAAAGTACAAGCTTGAAGATAATCAATGGTTACATGGGTTGTACTTGGAGAGGAATCGATGGGTGCCGGCTTTTGTGAAAGATGTATTTTGGGCGGGAATGTCATCCACACAAAGAAGTGAGAGTATGAATCATTATTTTGATGATTACATTACTTCGAAGACGACCTTGAAACAATTTGTAGAGCAATATGAGAACGCATTGGCGAAAAAGGTGGACAATGAAAAGAATGAAAATACGAAAAGTTCGCAATCTTACATCCCATGCATAGTTGAAGATGAGTTGGAGAAGCAATTTCAAAGTGCTTACACGAATGCGAAGGTGAAAGAGTTTCAAAATGAATTTGTTGGGAAACTTAATTGTTCTTTGCATGAAACAAAAGCAAGTGATGTTTGGTCGGAGTATGAGGTAAAAGAGTGGGTTACATTCGGAGAAGAGAAAAGGAAAAAACGTGTGTCATTTACCGTCAATTTTAATGGTGAGACTAATGAAGCCAATTGTAATTGTCGACTATTTGAGTTTAGAGGAATGGTGTGTAGACATCAACTGATGGTGTTCCATGAAAGGGGAGTTCAACGAGTACCTGACAAGTATGTCTTCAGAAGATGGAGAAAAGATGTGAAAAGGGTCCACACTAAAGTTCGAATCAAGTACGATAACTCGTCATCGACAATTGAAGCACGTCGGCATGACAACATGTGCAATCTGTCTAATGAGGTTGCCGATTTGGCGGAAGATAGTCAAGAGAAGTATGATAAGGTGATGACACGGTTACTTGAGCTAAAAAGAGAGTTGATTGAATCTTCGAATGTTTGTGGAAGTAATATGACTTCCGGTACTCCTAATAATTCCTTTTCAATTGGAGATGAAATTCTATCCTCCAAAGAGACCACGAACATACTTGACCCGGTACAACTTCGTCGAAAAGGGAGACCGCCAACCAAAAGGAAGCAAGGCTTTGTCGAAAAAGTTGGTAAGAAGAAAATAGAAACACAAAAGAAGACATTGTCCAAGGAAAAAGCCAAGGTATAAGTTCATATAAAATTTGAAATTATTTGTATTGCTAATTTCATGTTTTCAATTGAAATTTTTATATTTATGTTCCATGTAAACTATTTTTCAGGAGGTTGAGACACAAGAGAGGTTTGAACACAATAACTGTCAATTTCAGGAGGTTGGGACACAAGAGAGTGTGATAAATGTTAATGTAAGTTTTTTTTTTGGTATAATTAATTTGTTTTTGCTCTACTTGTTTAATTTTTTATGTTTATGTTTCATGTTAAACAATTGGTGATGTTGTTGGGCAGAGTTACCCAAGCTACATGGGGCAGGTAATGTGGCCAAATATGATGTCTCATAATATGCGGCCAAATATGGCACAAGGCGGAAGCGTCCTCCCGGCACAAGGCGGAAGCGTCCTCCCATTTTCTCCAAGTTTATGCCCAACCGGAATAGGCTTTAACCAATTTATGAACAATTTCTCAAGTTCACTAAGCAAAATGCAAAGTTTTACCAGTAATCAAGTTTCGGGAAGAGGACAATCAACTTTCTTGGGAGATCAAGGTCAAGATTGGGGAGGAGCACAACCAAATTTTATGGAAAGTCAAGGGCAGGGTGGGGGAGGAGCACATCAAAGTTTTACAGAAATGATCTTTGCAAGGCATTACAATGAAGAGTAGAAGACTTTTCTCTTATTGATATAGGGAGTTTCTTTTATTTTGTTAATTAGAAACTTATTTATGGTAATTCTCTCATTCATGTTTTGTGGTGAAGTAAAAATTAGATGCTACTTTGCATGATTTTTTTTGGACAACAAAGTACGAATTTCACACCCTCATGAGGTGTTTCAATCATTTTGTTTAATGAAAAAGGTGTCACGTTCAATGTTGGTAATAATTGTGTATGCATTTCAGTTTTTAGTTTTTGGAAATTAAATTTTCTATCATTTCAGTTTTGAGTTTCAATGTTAGCAACACTTAGGTGCTGGAAATTGAGTTTTTGGAGTGCTAAAATTGAGTTTCACTTTTAGTTTCTAGAGTGTTGGATATTGAGTTTCTGGAAAGTCCTTGTGTCGTGTCCGTTTCCGTATCGTATCTTGAAAATTGAGTTTTTCTCCTCGTCATAAAAAAGTTAGGATTTCAAACTCACTTAATAGAGAGTATTGTGTCGTATCCGTATCCATATCGTATCCATATCCGTATCGTATCTTGAAAACGTATTGTGTCGTATCCATATTTGAAATTGAGTTTCTGGAGTGCTAGAAATTGAGTTTATGGAATGTCCTTGTGTCGTGTCTGTTTCCGTGTCGGACATGGCTTGTGTCCTAGTTTTTGAAAAATAATGTGAAACATTGGTGAGATGTGGAATTTGATCCTAATAATAATGGAGAGTATTGTGTCGTATCCGTATCCGTATTGTATCCATATCCTTATTGTATCTTGAAAGATGTATTGTGTCGTATCCATATTTGAAATTGAGTTTCACTTTTAGTTTCTGGAGTGCTAGAAATTGAGTTTATGGAATGTCCTTGTGTCGTGTCCGTTTCCGTGTCGGACACGGCTCGTGTCCTAGTTTTTGAAAAATAATGTGAAACATTGGTGAGATGTGGAATTTGATCCCAAACTAATTTTCTGATGCTTGGTTGTTGTTGCTATGTGACACTCCTACCATGGTTCCTAATGCCATATTTAGCAAATGATGACACATTTTCTATACACTTAACTGGAATTGAGAGTGGCATTCATTTTGAAGTCAGGAATTTGCTCAACATGTAAAGCTTTGTATTTACTTCCATGGAGTATCAGAGGTGACATGAGGAACAATTTTGACCCCCAAAATTGATCAACTGGAGTTCAAATTATCCAAAAGGGCATAACTTCTGAACCTATTTCTCACCACAATTGAACTACTAATTCCAAATCACAGTAAGCAATTTCATAGTCCACGTGGAAATTTCGGCAGAGTTTTCCCTATTTTTGGTCCTAGCCCGACGTCTCGCGTCTCAGTCAGTACAACAAGAACAATGACAGGAACAACATTTTACTTTCAAGCCCACATCGGGCATTTCACATTCTAATTCACCATTCACAAGCCACATTCATAGCCAAATTCCATTGCCAAGCTATCCATTCACAACAAAAAGGTCATTCTCATTTCACATCCAAATAAATAAGAGTACTATTCATTCACAACAACAAGGCTATTCTCATTCTAGTTATCATTCACATCCAAATAAATAAGAGTACATAATACATTCTCCTCTCTAATGATTTAAACCTCCTTTGTAAAACAAAAATTGGCCACATTCCAATGTCCAGATTTTGAATTGTAGGACAAATTTGCCTAGGAATTACATGTCCATTTTATTTGCTATCAAATCATTCCGCTCTTCTTCGCCACCAAATCAAGTGGAGTTGCCCCGAGTTTGTTATGGAGGTCATTGATCCTTTGCAAAAGCTCCTTCAAGTATTCCATGGCATCCCCAATACTGAAGCTCTATCCACAAACAGAACCAAGCTAACTCAGAAGCAAGTTTATTGGGAAAAGAGTGCAGCTTTAACTTCCATATGCTGCGCCAAGTGTGCCATTCTCTCTTTTTTTGCCAGTTGTGCCATTGCCATTCTCCCTTTTTTTTGCCAGATGTGCCATTCTCCCTTTTTTTTGCCAGATGTGTTATTCTGGCCATTGGTCTTTTTGCTGGAAGTGAAACAACATCATTCTCTTTTTTTTGGCCATATGTGCCATTCTGGCCATTGGACTTTTTCCTGAAAGTGAAAACATCAAACATGGGTAAGAAACAAGACCATGACGAAAGCAAAAATGCTTTAATGAAGGAATACAGGTCCTTTACAACAGCCGGAGGTGTCCTCTAATGACCACGATGAGGCAGGTCCCTCTTTTAGTAGACTCACCTATGAATACTAGCAAAAAAGCACGTGCGATGCACGTGAAAGCTTGGCCAAGTAATATCATAGAATCTCAGTATTATTATTTTCCTATTACCTTTTAGTCTAGACAAGTAACAAACTGCGTGTTAGAAACTAATTAATTAACCCAATGTAAAAACAGATTCGGGAGAAAGTAAGTAGATAGGCAAACTACTTAAACAACTAATTTAAGAAACACTTGAGCAGATTAGAACATGAGTAGTAAACAGAAAATATAACTCACAAATGCCGACACCAAAGAATACGAAGTAGATCAAGTCCAGTGATGAATCACAGTGTCCTTAAAGCAGAGACTTGCACGCAAAACTCACTCGGTAGAAAAGAGTAATGGCTTCTTCTACCTTCTCAGCTTAAGGAAAACAAGGAGAGAAAACGAGATGATGGGTATATGGGGTATAGGTAAAGGGCAACAAACACAAAAACACACACACATGCACACATATGCAAAGTGTATGTGTCCTCTCTGAATTTTGGATGCATGAAATGGCTAGATACAGTCTATTTAAATAGGCAGACAAGTGACTGTCCGAACGGGTACGACTTGGTTCACAAAGGGTCACGCTTGAACGGTTGCACTGGTTCGGAAACCGACTGTTGCAATGGTTCAAAACTCGCATTGGTTCGGTTTGCTTCCGAAAAATCATGCACTGGTTCGGTTTTGGAAGAGAAATGAGGAGGAGGCAATCATTCCAGTATTCCATTTCTTCGTAGGCTTAGTTTTTCATTAATAAGTTTTTGGGCTTATTGCAATCATGTCCAAGACAATGGGAAAATGAAATTGTAAAAAATGATCTCTCGCTTCTTTTTTGTTCGGGTTTTTAATATGAGAAATAAAACTGTACATTAGTGGTTAGAAACCGTTTTCAAACTATCAAACTATATGAAAACAAGTTAGAGGAATAGAAACGTACTTGGCCAATTTCAAGTGTCCATTAATTAGCAATCGAGGCTAATATTGGTTGTATTGGTTATATATCCTTAAAGCAATTTCGTCCCAAAAATTGGTGCTCTTGGAATACTCGAACGATTGCCTCTCTGGGTTAAACTGGAGACTTCAACTCCCAAAAAAAACACTGAAACTGTAAATTTGAAGCTAAGGTTGGGAAGACTTTGTTGATTTCAATTTCGAGTGCCAATTTGCCACTTAAGCCTTCATAAACAACTGACACCTCCAAATTAGAATCAAAGGTTGGAGATGCTCTTAGCCAACTCCAAAATGAAAACTTGAATTCATTATTCCACCAACCATGGTAACTAATGTCATGCTGCATAGATTAGAGATGGTGAATCCCGAAGATCAAGAATAGGACATTTAATTAGTTCAAATGAAAAAATAAAAAACTGAAAGCTGTAGCAACCAGAAATACATGGTCAGGGTTCGACAAAAAAAAATCCCAATTACGCAAACCCTAATTTTTTTTTCTTGTTTGAACAAATTATAATGAAATTAAAGGCTAGAATTGACAACACTCTAATATTTAGATGAGGAGAGAGAGAGAGACCTTGGCCGTGGGTTTGTCGTCGGCGAGAGCGTCGATTTTCGCGAAGGGTTGGTCGCCGGAGGTGAACCCGATGATGGTGGTGGTCGCCGGAGGTGGAGGTGAGGCTGGTGCTTCGTGGAGATCCCGCTATCAGTTTGTCCGTCGACCTCTTTTTCCTCTCTCTCTCTCTCTCTCTCTCTCTCTCTCTGTTGGAAGACAATCAAGGAGGTGGGCGGTGATTCAAAATTTCAGTAATTGATTTGGGTTTTTTTTTTTTTTTTTTAGGGACGCCCAAAACGACGTCGTTTTGGGCTATCCAGGGTTGGGGCATGGGCTGGTTTCCTGGTCCCTAGACTTATTGATTTCAGAGCATGCTTTTTATCCTCATCCGGTGCCCTTTTATCAGTACTCAAAAGTCCTTTTTTAATTTTATTATTTAATTTTTTTTTTAAAGATAATAAAAATTTTAAAACTCGACAAAGAATAGATCGAGTTGACCGAAAGACTTGAAGCTTTATTATTTATTTATTTTATTATCGCTACATAGTAAGAGCTAGGTCTTTTGGCAAAATTGGATTGTTTTTTTTGTCTTTATTTATTTATTTTTGGCATTTTGTTGATTTTGCGTTAAATTTTTTTGAATTATTTGTTCCTCTCGACAAGAGGTATCAGAAAAGTACAATATCATTATCGAAATCCAAGTTTTTTGAATAAAGATAAAAAATAATGCAAAAAAATTTAAATAAGGGAAAAATTCAAAAAAACCCCTGAACTTTGAACCCAATGTCAAATAGGCACCTGAACTTAAATAAATTTCAATTGAACACCTGAACTTTCATTCCGTTATTCAATTTACCCCCTGCCGTCTCAATCTGTGACTTTCCTAACGGCAACCGCTGAGCTGGACACTAACAGACAAAACAAAACGTTATAGGGAGAAATTGGAGGGAAACAACAGTGATCTGGTACCTTTTTAAGGCCCCGTTCGGCTAAATAAGCCTACTGGCTTATTTTTTGCCCTTATTCGAATTTTTTTGTATTTTTTATGCCTTGTTCTCTTTACAATTCAAAAAGAATTTTTACAAAAAATTCTCTCTAGATTCTCCATACTTCCAACATTTCACTCTCTATCTCTCTTCACTTATTACCCCTACTATTTTTCAAAAAAAATTTCAAACACCAATCCAAACATAGCAAGTTTTTCGTTATTTTTTTGGGGATTATTGCATCGTCATGACAAGAGGAATCTAAAAAGTAACAAATTACGATCAAAACCTAATTTTTTTGAATAAAGACAAAAATAAGCCAATAAGCCAATTTTTTCGTCTTTATTAAAAAAAAAGGATTTCGATCATAATTTTTTACTTTTTAGATTCCTCTCGTTATGACGATGCAATAATCCCCAAAAAAATGACGAAAAACTAACAAATATGAAAAAAAAATTGAATAAGGACAAAAAGTAAGCCAATAGGCTTATTTAGCCGAATGAGGCCTTAAAAAAGTGTCAGATCACTATTGTTTCCCTCCAATTTCTCCCTCTAACGTTTTGTTTTGTCTATTAGTGTCCAGCTCAACGGTTGCCGTTAGGAAAGTCACGGATTGAGACGGCAGGGGGTAAATTGAATAATGGAGTGAAAGTTTAGGTGTTCAATTGAAGTTTATTTAAGTTCAGGTGCCTATTTGACATTGGGTTCAAAGTTCAGGGGTTTTTTTGAATTTTCCCCTTTAATAAAGACACAAAAATAATCCAAATGAATTATTTTGCCAAAACACCTGTGCTCTTCAAGCCACTCTTCTAATTTTTTGAGAAAGTCTACCTACACACCTTTCGATCACAAATTTTAGACACAATTGTGTTCGGAGCTGTTCGATGTATGTGGTTCACTTGCATCAAACAGCTTCGGATACAGTTGTGTTCAGATTTGTGATCGAAAGATGTGTATGTAGCACTCCTTGTGACTTTAATCTCAAACTTGAATATTTTAGTATTTTTTTAATGACGGAACCCACCATTTTAAAGAGTGATATTCTAATTTAATTAATTTATTAGTTTTTTAGAGTAGGTAACCACCATTTGTAGAGTCTGTGTTCCAGAAACACAAAAAGAACTTATTTTTTTGTATAATAAGAAGGCTTGTTCCGGAAAATAAGAAGGCTGGTACTTATTTTGGAAGAATTTATATAGGTACCGACCGGCCGGGGAGGGAAATCGTACCGGCAGCCGCGCCGGGCCGTCTCCGGCCATCGGACGGTCGATCCGAGCCGTCCAAATCCGAGCTGTCCAAAGATTCTAAAATAAAAAAAACCAAGGGGCCAAGCGGGAATCAACAGCATCCGAGGTGTGTAGGGTGCTTGATCCGAGCACCCTACACACCTCAGATGCCGCTAATTCCCCCTTGGTTTTGTTTTTTAGAATTTTTGGACGGCTCGGATCAGCCGTCCGGTGGCCGGGGACGGCCCGGCGCGGTCGTCGGTATGATTTCCCTCCGCCGGCGCCCATTTTCATATCAACAGTCTTATTTTTTGTATACGGCAACTTCAAGCTCAAAAATTATGTGTTTACGCAAATAATTTTCCTATCACTATGGATCTTGTTTGATAGATCTCATTTAGATCTTTAATACGGTGCCAAAAAAAAATAAAAAATCATTTAGATTATTTTTGAGTTTGAAAATGTGAAATAAACTTTTTGTTTGGATTTTGTGGAATGATCCTTCTTATTTTTCAAATTAAAATTCCAAAATATGTACTTATTTTTTAAGAAGATTTCTAGAACGGACCCGTCACTCTATTTGGTTTGAGCGAAAGGTTCATTAATTTTGGCGTACTATTTTGATGGGTAGGTTGGAGGAGTTTTTTCAACATTACTCAAAACAATTGGAAAATATTTGATGGGTGGGTTGGAGATGCTCTAAAATAGTCAAATATCATCTTCTTCTTCTTTTTGTAATATTCCTTTTATTATTAATATCACTAATAATTAGATATTAGAACCATTTCACTTTGACAAAAAAATATAGGATAAGCTTGTTAGCAGTTTTGTCGAAAATGGCATGCTGTGCAGTTGGTCGTTTTTTAGCTCTCTCTCTCTCTCTTTTTCTGTCAATCGATAGAAGAGATCATTTACATCATTATACGAAGTACAAAGTACAAAATCGGGATACTACATCAATTATGAGAGTTCACGAGACTATCAAGCCCAACAACTGAACCAATACAAGAAATAAATCCATTATAAGGTAGAAAGAAAGGAAAAGCTCCTCTAAGGGAAGAACACCTACACACAGGTGGGGAGATTCAAACACTTGAATTCCTAGTGAGATGAAGGAGTCCTGACCACATTGTAGATCTCTATGAAACGCATGATTATTGTTTGATATCATGTTAATCGAGTACTAATTAAAATGTGATTGAAACAAAAAAACAAATCAAAATTGGCTTCTACTCGGCAAAATTCAGTTCTAATTAATTCTTGCATTTCGATCACAATTTAGTTGGTACCAATTATTCATTTCGACAAGATCTACAATGTAAACGAAGCCGATTATTGAATTAGGTCCGGCATGCAAGTAGGCGAAAAAATGGCCAACTGCACGTTTGTGCAGTTTTCAGCAAAACTACGGACAAGCTCATCCTAATTATAACTATAAAATACTCCCAAAGTAAATTAAATAGAAATTTTCTTTGTTACTAATTTCATGGTGACGGATAGGGAGTAGCAATTAAAAAAATCAACTACTGTATTAGTTAGTATTTATCTTTCGAGTTCGAATATGATATATATAAAAACTTTTAATCAGTGAGTCTGGTACATTATTAATTTAATCTGCTAATTTGGGACATGAAATATTCAATAATTCCATGAAATTCTCCACAAGGTCTTAGTGACTAATCTATTTCTTTTTGCATCACGAAAAGACAACGAGCTAGAGGAAAACTAATTAATTCTGAATTTTCAAATGGTTACTTGTACTGATACGTTTTCAATTGGATAACTCCATGAGATTAAATTTTTGGGACCACTATTTTACAACGTAGCGCAATGTAATTGATTTGGAGAAAATAAATGTTTACACTGACGGTGTAAATAATTTATTCTCTAAATCCATATTGTCGTTATCACGATTACCATCATATTGTCACCCACAGAACAAATTTTCATATAATAAACAAAATTGTAATATAATACTGTATTTGATAAAGAGGATGGAGTTTGATCTTAGTCACATAATAACCTTTTTATCAAATGGGGTTTGATCTTAGTCACACAATACTTCAAAATGTTATGTGCTCGCACTCTCAATCTTCACACTGCGCTCGCGCTCTCAATCTCTGATCTCGCGAAATTTGGTAGTTTAAGATGTGATTGAAAAACGCTTTCGCGCTCAAACACGCAAATTATGCGACTTAGGATTTGATCTCACAGAAGACACTGGCAAGGGCACAGACTTTTCCTTTTTCATCATCAGAAACAGCCTTAAGGCTCCAACGAAACATCAGATTTTAAAATTTCTAAAAAGGAGACTCCGGCGGAGGACCAAATTCAGGGGAGGGGTCCTCTCAAAGCGAGAGCCGCAAGTGAGCTATTTTGTTGGCCGAAAGACGGACCCATCTAAACGAGATGTCACCCTGATGTGCTTAAATCAAGGATGTCTAGAACCAACGTATCCACGACCCAAGGGGTACCAACTCGGAAACACTAATGACTTGCTTGTTAATTATTCTTTCCGTCCCAAATTGAATGTCAATTTTTAATATTCGTGTCAATTTTAATTCTTTATATCTTTCTATATGGATCTCAAAAAATATGTAATATAGATCTTGTTTAATAATTCTCAATTAATTTTATTATACAAAGTTTTTAAACTCATGAAAAACATTATATATTGAAAGATATAAGCGATAAAAAATGACACGAACTTCAAAAATTATCATCATTTTTGAGACGGAGGGAGTATCTGATTCAACCTCATGGCGTTTAGCGTAGACTATTAGCCAGAAATTAGGGGTTTGGCTTACCCAAAATTGGATAAGAATGGTGGAAAAGAAAGGTTAACCCATATGGTTACGTTTCTGACACTGATATTATTTTGAAGGCCAAGGTTGGTCCAATCAAAGCACTACAAGTTGCCATGTCTATCTAGTATTAGACAAATCCTCTAAAATACTAGCTATTACTTTCTTTATCTTTCCATTAAGGACTATTAGTTTTGTTTTAGATTTTAATAATATAAACAAAAACCTTTTTTTTTTGTGCCAATATTGTATCCAGTAGGAGTGCTCGCGGTCCGGTTCGGATTCCTAGAAATCCGAGGACCGAACTGCTAGTCACGGTTTTTCCAAAATGAAATCCGTGTCTGAACCAAAAGTCCTACGGTTCGGTTCCAATCCAATCCGTGACTTGCGGATCGGTTACGGTTTTGTCCACAGATTTTAGCAAAAATAAAGCTCAAGCTTATATCTTACACTAAAAGAGAAGAAAGTTACATTCAGAATTAAGTTTAACACCGGCCACCAAAAGTACTTGTTACTTTGAAGAAACGAAGAGAGAGGAGAAGGAGGAGGAAGAGGCGAAGAAGTAAGAACGGTGTGGCGGCGACTTGAACAAGGAATGAAAATTAGGAAAACTGGAAAAGAAACGAACTAGTGAAACTAAACTAGGGTTATCCGTAACTTATATAAAAGGAAGTAAGAACGGTGCAGCGGTGACTTGAACAAGGAATGAAAATTAGGAAAAGTGGAAAAGAAAAGAACTAGTGAAACTAAACTAGGGTTACCCGTAACTTATATTAAAAAAAACTACGATTTATCCCCTATATTGTATCTACATCTATACTATATCTCATTATTAAGATAAAATACTAAAATTGGTAGAAAAAAGTTTGAACATTACTAACAATGAATTATATAAATACACATATATATTTATATAAAATAAATATCTCACGGTCCGGTTCGGTTAATCCACGGTTTCGTAATGAAAATCCGTGGACCGAACCGCGAGTCACGGTTTTCTAATTTTTCAATCCGTGTCCGGACCATTAATCCACGGATAAAATCCAAAAGGTACGGATCGGTTTGATCCAGACCGGTTTCACGGTTCACCAGATTTTTTGAGCAGCCCTAGTATCTAGGGGTTAGCGGGGGATTAATGTGTTAATAACTAAAGGGGAATCAGCGGGGATTTACTCTTTCCATAGCAGAAAAAATTAAACCCTTTCACGATTCAGTTTAAGGCTAGTTTGATTGGTTGTGGAGTGGCGATTTCGAATAGCTTGATGGGTAGGTCCGAACGCCTTTCGTCTTCTCCCAAGCAGACCTACAAGAGAAGCAATTGTTAGTGCCACCCGGCCAAAGTCAGCCAGAGGGGTCTTCGATCCCTAAGTACTTGGAGCAGGAGATATATAAGAAGGGAAATGCTAGGGATCCGTTAGAGACCCACATGTATGTGAGAGAGATATGATTGAGGTGTGACAAATTGATGTGCCCTAACATCTCCCAACAAACAGTAGATCTCAGATTAGGAACAACGTAACTTCCTTAGGATTTATTCCTAAAGTTATATAGGTAGTTGGTACTTTCTGATCTCCAAGCTACTTGTGCACGGCATTATGGTTTTGTTTTCTAAACTGCAAAAGTTTTTGCGGTTCTAACCCGACATTTTAGTGCATGTTCGACCCGATCACTTTGATCTCAGCTCCGCCTCTCTCAAAAACAGAACATGTTTTCCTAATATTATTAAGAAAACAGAACATGTTCTAATTCATATTTCCTCTTGGATCAACTTATTTTTTTGTTCTTTTCTGAATATTTATACGAAGATATTTTACACTCCCTAACTACGAGTTTCATAAATATCTCCCAATGGAGTTTTAAACTCTCTAGAGTATATTTGTCGTATTTTATTTATTTGTTAGTTAATTTTCTCTCGATGCCTTATGTAGTTTAATTTATATAGCTATATTTTAAATACTATAATCTTCCAAAAATTATCTTATGTAAGTTGGTCCTCCTCGAAGTCAAATCATGCCCCTTGACAATACCATGTGAAAGTTAAATCGTCAGATATTCTCAGATCCACTAGTAGCTAGCTAGTCATTTATGTCAAAATTTTGGAGTTCTTTTACGGAGTATTATATTAAGCCAATAAGTCAGTCACCCAACCAAATGATGAGCCTTTTTCCATTTCCTTTTCCTTTTGGGTTAGATTCAATGTTGTTGTCAAGGCAGGCGGCCAGGACCATTTTACTGAGTTCCAAACAAGAACGGGTGAAGTTAATTAGGCTAAATTTTGTCTAAATTCAGTAGATTTTTGTCTAAATTCATGAACTACTGTTTACACGTTTTGTTTTCAGTCGGGGAAAAACTTCTTTACGGAGGTACATCGCGACCGCCCAAAAGTGTATTGGATGATCGCGATTCATTTCCTCCGTAATGCATGAACTTATTCATGGCGGGGATCTCTCTTTCGATCGTAACAAATACGGTGTCCTTTTCTCTTTCTCCGGGTTTTTATTTTTCTTTTGGGATTTCAGTAGTAGAAAATGTTAGATTAGGTTTTATTTGAATTTGAACACTCACCCATCAATCTAGGTAATTCATGATTGATGCATCTAATACATTAGCTCAAACCAAAGCTCACATTCATAATAAGTGGTTGATGCAACTATACAAGGCCCAATGGGGGATCCGGATCCTCCCCTATGAAGATATATCGTGTGAGGGTTTTTATCCAGACCATCCATCTCGGCAATCAATGAATATATATATATATATATGTTTGTTATCTTTGACCAGTGAAAGTTAAAATATTTTTTATCATATGATTGAAAATATTTTCTGCTTGAAAGGGTTGTAAGTCATTTTTCGACACTCCTCCTCCACAGCCCCAAATCTCCACCGCATCAGCAGCTCTGCTGTGTGGCGTATCAAGCATCCGAATATATAGAATCTTGCCCCACCTTCGGGCGATTGGTTTTGACCACTGCCCTATTTTGATGGACTCCGAGGTTTGGGTGCGTGGCTAAGCCGAAGCACCTTTTTTTTTTTTTTTTTTCGTCAGCAGACGAATGAGTCAAGATGGAGTTTCAGCGGTTGTTACGTATTTTTGGATCAAAATGGTTTCAACTTTCAAGTACTAGCGGGGGAATTAGGTGAAAGAATGCAGAATGTTTCTTCTAAATTGGTGTAGGTAGGTCCAAGGTACCAAGACCGCACTACTTAAGACAAAAAAGTAGTATCATGGGAGTTGGGACCAGAATGGAGTCCTGAGAATGCATGAACCGCGCGCGCGAAGTCGTCATTGTAACCATAAAGGGTTGAATTAGCAGTTAAGGGCCAATATATAATATGGTGAAAGTCATGACGAGGAGATTTTACTCCACGTGGGTGATGACTTAGGTTTATATAATTGTAGGAGCCAATTAATAACGTACCCAACCAAATGATGAGATGAGTCTTTTTCATTTTCATTTCCTTTTCGTTTTAGGTTAGGTTCAATGTTTTGTAGTCAGAGGCAGGCGGCCAAGACCATTTCAAACAACAACGTACAAGGGCCATCGAAGCCGTGAAGGCATGACACAAGAATTTTGTTTAAATTCTACTAAAAAAAAAATACATGCACTAGTGTCCTTTTCTTTGCGAACGATTATTTTAATTCCATGTGAGTCCTGTTCTCTTTTCTTTACTAGTAGTAGTAGCTAGTATTTGAGCTTAGCTATTGTGGACTATTTAGCAATAGCTAATTTCCCACATAATTCTACTAATTTCATGCATGTGATGTGGAACCATCTCTCTCCCCAAAAATAAAATGCGGAACCCTAACATCATGATTGTTGGAAACTTTGACTTTTATATATGCAATTGCTTAAAAGTGTACGTAGGATCGCTACTACGGCACAAATAGGATTATTTATCTGTGTCTAGATATATATGTGTTCTAAGTATTTCTATAAGTGTAGACGCGAAGATTACGAATGAAAGCTGTTTACTAGCGTCGATTGGAAACATCTTTAATTGGTTGGGGTCTAAACATTAACACATCATAGCTAGTTGCTGGAAGATAATGCGGCAACAAATCTATTGATTTCCCGATCTCATCGAATTGAAAACTAAAAGTAAAGAAAGCAATAATTGTTGACTTAATTCACTCCAATCTCGCCAGCTAAACTGTTTCATAGTAGTCAACTAATAATTAAAAACTCGAATGACCTCAGTACCATTGATTCTCACCATAATAAGGACATGTGAACCTAAATTAACACCACACCACATATAGAATGATTTGTAAAATGATATCTATAGACTTATGGGTGTTTCTGGTAGTGAAAAATTTATAGATTTTTATTTGTGGTTGAGGAGTTGTTAGGTGTTTTCGGAAGTGAATAAGTTGTTGAGAAAATGTCAAGTTGTTTCCGGTAGTGAATAAATTATTGATAGGTTTGTGAGTAGAGTTATTGTAGCAAAAAAAAAAATTTTGGTGACTAACTTTTTTGTTAGTGGAAACCAAAATTCTAAAACTTTTTTTGTTAGTGAAAACGAGATGATAAAATGAGTTAAGTTTTTAGTGGTTTTTGTTTGTAGAAATTAGGTTGAGTTCTTTTAAACTTTTTTTTGTTGTTGTGTGTTTCGGTTGTTTTTTTTTTTTTTCTGAATTTTTGTTTAGATTTGTATTATATTTTTTGGATTAATCATTTGTCTTGATGAGAAGAGTCTGAAAAGTTAAAAATTATGACAAAAAACCAAAAAAAAATTACTAAAGACAAAAAAAAGTATCAAATAGCTGTGTTTTTTTGTCTAAAGTATCGTCTTATATGAACTTTTTTCAAGGTCGGTCTATATTTTCATATTTTTCCAATTCGTCCCATCGAGTCAAACGATTAATTCTAAAAATGACAATGAAAAGTTAAACAAAAGTTATGAAAAATAAAAAATACCCAAATAAATTCTGGACAAATAAGTTTACA
The DNA here is from genome assembly GCA_018127125.1 of Rhododendron griersonianum. Classification (NCBI taxonomy): domain Eukaryota; kingdom Viridiplantae; phylum Streptophyta; class Magnoliopsida; order Ericales; family Ericaceae; genus Rhododendron; species Rhododendron griersonianum. Next base: position 38,409,083 of record CM030790.1, on the reverse strand, counting down.
AAAAACGCAGCCTAATAAAAACCTGTTTGATACCTTCTTTAGTTGCTTATTTTGGCGTCTTTAATTTTGAAAATACACCCAAATTGGCCTGAAATTCAAACCCAATTAATCTCAAGGACACAGAGCCGATCACAAAAAACAAAAATGGAACAGAGCAAGAAAAATAACAACCCATATGAATTGTCATATGAATAATCATTTTCCAATCTTACTCCGTATCAAAATCAAGTGATACTCAAACCTTCCTAACCCTTCTGTACTATTTACATTCTTCGTATAAAACGCAAACCACCAGTAACCAAAATAACAAAAATGAATCAACATATAAATATTACACACTGGAAAATTAGTAATTCCATTACTCTGCTTCTAGTTGTTCTCGTCATTGGTTCCTTTGCTTGGTCCAGACGACGGGATCGACCCTTTGGGAAGCATACTCAGAAACAGGGGCCCGTACCATCCGCCGAGCCTGGTCCTGGCTGCCGAGGCAAATTCCGTACCAGAATTCTGGTCGGACTCCATTTCGCATGGCAAAACTTGTTGGGAGGAATCTTTCTCCGACGGACCGCCGCGGTGCTCGCCGGAAAGGGCGAGGTTTTCCGGCAATTGGGCGGATGGGTTGAGGCCATTTAATGGTCGAGCAGTGGAGGAGTGGGATATGATGAGGAAGATGAGCATGGTTGCTGTGAGACGGTAGAGGGTGTTGGGTTTGGCCATTGGAGGTGTCAATTGGGTGATTTGACGGTGGTTTTGGGTTGAGGAGTTGGGAAGAAGTATGTAGCTTTCTGTGTGGAGAGAGAGAGAGAGAGAGAGAGAGAGAGAGAGGTGTGTTGATGAAGATTGGGAAGGTTTGGGGAGGCACATGAGTTTATATGGATGGACAAGAGATTGGAGTGAAAGGAAAAGGTTTTTTCCTTCTGTTTGGAAAGGATCAGCGGCCAAAAAGTCGTAGGTAATAATACTAACAGTGCAATACCCACGCGCTTTTGCACATACCCGCGTGTTGGGCCTATGCTCGGATTCCTTACAAATGACCCAAATTATTCATTAATTTCAAACTATTTTTTTAGTGGTCCTACGAGATTCAACTCAATCGGATAACTATTTTTGTTTGGGTTTTTTTGATCTTCATTAACACCCCATTAGTTGCATCAGGGTTAATTTGGTAAATGGATTCCTATTAAGTATTACGTAACACATAAAACCTTGGGCTCCAAGTCACTTTTTTCCCTACCAATAATAATAAAGAATGCATTCTGATTGCGAGGCAGCGCGTGGGGACACGAGGGGAAGGTGGGGGACGAAGGTTAAGAAACGTCATTTAATAAAGTCTATTTTAAAGTCATACTCCAACAAACAGAGAGAGAGAGAGAGAGGAAATTTACTCGGGTACGACGCGGGGAGGACTTTTGACTCCAAAACCTGTGTAACTATTGCTTTTGCCAGCGCAGCGAACAAAGAGGTGACGGTGCCCCATGTGTGGGAAACTCCTCTTGCCCCGGCTACGCGTCCTTGTCGAGTGCTGTGCTTACAGAAATCCATCCAAACCCACCCCGGCCCCCCGTTACTTGACTTGTGTACGCAGCAATAGCAATACCCTCCTTTTTCCCGCATCTACCACCCTTTTCTTTCTCCTGTCTGCACCAATAATTTACAACACTGTCGTCCAAATTAACTACACTATATACTATTCCTATACTATACTATACTATACTATGGGTTTCTCGGTCCGATTTTGTTCACGCTCACTAATTGAGGATGAACATTACTTTTATTTTTATTGGCCGTCTCTAATTATTAGATCCTACCGATTTAATTATGGCTAACATTGATGCTTGAATCGGTGGGCAAATAAAAAAGAAAACTTATGGGTTTTATTTTTATTTTTTATTTTTTTGTCTTTTTTTCTCCCTGCTGTGGAATTAATTGCTGCGAGCTAGACTTGCATCAAACATATTCTCTGCATCAGAAAGGAAACTTAATTAAGAGTTCAAAACGAGGGTTCATTTAGAATTTAAATAAACCACATGTAATTCTCTGCTGCCGAAAGGGTTGAAAGATTAGAAACGAGGGGCACACCAATTTAATTTCAACTTTTGGATTGAAAACGAGGGGTTTTCCGTTTACTCTTTAGCTCTTTGTTCTTAATTTTTATTAGTAATAGTTTAGTATTTATAAATTTATTTTCCCATTTATAGAAATTTGGGGTATTTTTTTTTATTGCATTCCATTTCGTATCAATTAAGAAATTTCAGAAAGCCTGATCAATTACTCAAGTTTTGCTTGAAGATGCAAAAAAGAGGAGGAAGATACAAAAATAGAAGACTTGATGGGGGAGAAGACTAATATTTATACAAACATGTTATTTGTGGAGGGCGTGGTCCGGCGAAGGGACCAGGACGGTGGCCACGTTGCACCAATTAGCCGGACCAATGTGTTTACCACCCATGGGTCGGCGGGTTGGCTCGGTATCCGACCCGAGTCTTGCCGTACCCGGTTAAGATAAATCGTGGTTCTGATCCAAGGGGGAGTATGATCTGGTTCGGCGAGTCCCTACCGAACGGGTAGAAGATTGCCCCTGTAGAAGCTATCAGTGCCGTGCCGACTGTCCGGCGGAGCCTATGTTCGCCGAGCCTCCTGTCCCCTAACTTGGAGAGGAAGTTAGGAAGAGATGGGCAGGAGAAGGGAACCTCGCGTCTTATCCCATCCCTTATATTTAGGAGCGGAATATGGGGGATTGGATAGGTCCAAAGATTGGGAAGTCTATCTGGGTCCGAAGTTGGCGGGCTCATCACACAGTGCGTGGTAGCCTTATGGGAGTTGGACTCTGTACTCCCTTTGGCTATAAAAGGGGGTATTCCCCTCTAGAATAAGGTAACACTTTCTCAAATCCTAAACTATACTTCGATATCTCCCCTCCTGTTACTGACTAGAGCGTCGGAGTGCCTGCCCCGGACCACCACGTTCCGGGTTTGGGCACTAACGCGGTTGCTTCGTGTGCAGGTCTAACCCATACTCGTCCAAGCCTCAACCATCCAAGCCACAAGGTCCAACCGGAGAAAGCTTGACACCACAATTGGTGACTCTGCTGGGGACCTGGATAGTAGTAACAAACACATCTTGTGGTAAAGCTTTCTTTCCGTCCTTCTCTTTTCCCAGTTCAGGATGACAGGCACGGACGGACGACTTCTCGGCCTTACTCACTTCGATCCAAACCTGGGTCACCACTCCTCCCAGCGGACGGAGTTAGGGCAGAATGGCATCCCCACTGGGGGACCCGGCGACCCCAGGGTGGCGGGTTCAAACATCCCTGACCCTAGCAACCAGGATTTAGGAGCAGCGGCGTTCCACATAGATGGTGTGCACCGCTCTGCAACAAGCCTCACAGTTTCTCCTCCCCCCCCCCCCGCTAGAGCTCCCGGTGAGCATGGCGGAGGAGTTATTGCGACTAAGAACACAAGTACAAGAGATCCAGGCACATCAGAACGTCCCACCTGTTTCCAGGTCGCGGGAACGGTGAAGGAGGAGGAATGTTCCCTAGCCGACCCAAACAGCTGACGCTGTTAGGGCCTCTACCTTTACAAGGCTCGGCCCACTGTGTCGCATTGATTCTAGCGGCCATGTCCATCTCGAGCCCGGCCACCGAACCGGTCAACAAGACGGTGCGTCCGGAAACGACAATATTTGCCGAGCGTTATATCCAGCAACAAGCGCCACGGCGTCAAGCGCTCGTTCGAAGTCAAGGGGAAGGCCGGACCAGACACAAGGACTTCCTCAGCTCGGCGACGGAAGAAATGACGCAGAAGATCGTAATCTCCCTGTTGGGTCGCGAGGTCACCAGGACAACCAGAGAACGAACAGATCTGAGGGGCGGCGATATGAAGAGCAGGAAAGGGAAACGAGCACTCGGCTCCGACAGCGGTCACCGGCCCATTCTACCAGTCGCTCCCAACACCGGCCAAGGCAGTCTGACCAGGGTCACCACCGGCGATCGCTGGGTCGATCTGCCGGACGATCCAGACCTCAAGAAGAGGACAGTCAGGGGCTGTTATCGGAGGAGAGATGCGAGATCAGCGCCGGCGGCGGGGCTTTAACAGTGGTAAATACTCGCACCTGCGAAAGAATCACTTACCGGGTCGCCCAGCATCAGGAAGAACCCCCAGTAAAGGGAAACAGGAGGGCCTCGGGGTCGAAGCGCCGAACCCCTGAGCCAAGTGTCGGTGGCCGAGGGGTTCAGACCTCATCGACCCATAAGAGGACAAGGGACGATGCTCAAGAGAAAAGCTTCGTGCCTTCGGCGGCAGTTCCGCCGAAGGAAGTGGTTGCAGCAACCTCTGCAAAGAGCGCCTCCCTTTTCTCCAAGGCCATAGCGGATGAGGTTCCCCCTCCTCACTTCAAGGTCCCCAAGTTCACCGTATACAATGCAAAGTCGGATGCGCCGACCCATGTGCAGCAATTCAAGTCCATGGCTGCGCTCTGCGGATTGAGCGAGGCAATGATGTGCCGAACGTTCTCGTTGAGCCTCCCGGACACTGCCATGCTATGGTATACGCAGCTAAAACCAGGTTCAATAAGCAGCTTCGGCGAACTGGAGCGTTCGTTTACGGCACGGTTTGTGGCAAGTAACCGAAGGCCAAAGACAATAGAAGCCTTAACGGACCTTCGGCGGAAGACTGGTGAGTCCTTGAAGGATTATTCTGAGCGCTTCTATAATGTGTACAATATGGTTGAGAGCTGTGACCAAAAGACTGCAGCTACATCGTTCAAGCGTGGACTGGATAGGAATTCTGACCTGTCCAAAGAATTGATGCTCCGGCCGCCGAACGATATGACAGAGCTCATGCATACCGTTGCCCGGTACATAGAGCTTGAGGAGTACATCGGTGGTTCGGATGTTGCACCGGTGACCGAACAGGGTAAAACGGCGGCAAAAGAAGTGAAAAAGCAGGTCAATGTGGTGTCCAAGAAAGAGGGCGCGGGGTTCGGCGGAAACAAAGGAACCGGAAAAGCATGGGATCGCCCACCAAGCGATGGGCGGGACCATCTTGCCATCACGACCTACTTCAAGGAGCCAATCTTCCGTATGCTCCGAGAGTGTGGACGGCTTCCTGGTTTCCAATGGCCAACAGGGGCGGCAGAGAAGTTGGGAACTGCCGATGGCCGGGAACCGAACCAGAGGGTGTATTACTCATTCCACAATGAACAAGGGCACTACACAACGGCATGTCAGCCGTTCAAAGTCTACCTTGAAGAGCTTGTCCAGCAGGGAAGGATGGATCGGTGGATTGACCGAAATAAGTCGCCGGACGCAGGGATCCAGCCACGGGCCCGGGTTCTAGATGGGGTTGTACAATGCATCCATGGGGCGATGGACCCACGCTGGGCCGATCAGCTCCACAAAGAGCTTTGTCAACCTTCACACGAGGTAGTGATGGTACAACATTCTTCAAAACGAAAGATGGAAGCTCGTCATGCATGGGAGATAACATTCACCGAACAGGACTTGGAGGGATTGTCCTTGCCCCATAACGACGCCTTGGTCCTATCGATTCTCTTCCAGCGGAAGATGGTCCGTCGAGTGTTAGTCGATCAGGGTAGCTCGGCGGAGATCCTCTACTACTCGGCGTTCCAGGCTCTTGGACTCTCGAAGGATTGTCTGTCACCAGTAGATGCCCCTTTTGTGGGCTTTTCTGGGATTCCAATTTACCCGCTCGGCAAGATAGTGCTCTCAGTCTATGTCGGCTCGGTGCAGCTAGATGTGGAGTTTATCGTGGTCAACTCGCCGAGCCCGTACAACGCAATCCTGGGCCGCAATTGGTTGCACAATATGAGGGCCGTTGCATCAACGCTCCATCAATGCGTACGGTTCATCGGTGAGTCTGGGCGGCAGGAGACAATTCGGGGGGACCAGATGGTTTCGAAAAAATGTTTCGTTAATTCCATCCGTAGGACGAAGGAGGTTCAGTGGATCGAAGTCCCAGAATTACCAGAGGGGAGCAAGCTCGACGAAGCCATGAGGGAGGAACTACAAGGTCCAGAGGAAGTCGGTAGACCAGCCAGTGATAGGGCTGTGGAGGATCTGATCCAAGTACCAATTAACAAGGACGGAACGCGTTTCTTCTTGGTCGGCTCGAAATTAGATGAAACCGAGCGTGATCAATTAATCCGGTTCCTCAAAGAAAACATAGAGGTTTTTGCTTGGACTCCTTATGAGATGCCGGGCATGAGTCCCAATGTGATCAAGCACTCTCTAAACGTTGACCCAGGAAGGAAACCTGTCATACAGAAACCTCACCGATCCTCGGCTATGCATGCAGACGCCGTGAATGAGGAGGTCGAACGCCTTCTTGATGCCGGGGCTATCCGTGAGGTCCAATACCCGACATGGCTGGCGAATCCAGTGGTAGTCAAGAAGAAAAATGGCAAGTGGCGCGTATGCATCGATTTCACCGATCTAAATGATGCGTGTCCCAAGGATTGTTTCCCATGTCCATGGATCAACCAGTTGGTGGATGCCACAGCCGGATACGCACGGCTGAGTTTGATGGATGCGTACCGCGGGTATCACCAGATCACCATGAATGAGGACGATCAAGAGAAGACCGCCTTCATCACTTCCAACGGCACCTATTGTTACCTGGTGATGCCGTTCGGCCTGAAGAACGCACATTCCAACGTATGATAGCCTTGCTATTCAAGGGATTGTTGGGCCGGGTGATGGAAGCATACATCGACGACATGGTAGCAAAAAGCAAGGATGCTGCCGATCATATTGTCCACCTCGGCGAGATATTCGACGTGTTGAAAAGGTTCGGTCTGAAGCTGAACGCCAAGAAATGTGCGTTCGGCGTCGGGTCCGGGAAGTTCCTTGGACACATGGTTACACACCGGGGAATTGAGGCCGACCCAAGTCAGATCAAGGCCATACAAGAGATCAGGGCTCCGGCCACTGTGAGGGAGGTTCAGCGTCTCGCCGGCATGGCTGCCGCCCTTAACCGCTTCATCAGCAAATCTTTGGATATTTGCCGGCCTTTCTTTCAATCAATAAAGGGCAACAGCCGAAGAAGCTTCATATGGACGCCGGACTGCGATAACGCACTCGCCGAGCTGAAGAAATGTTTGTCCCAATCTCCTTTGCTGGTTGTGCCCAAAGAAGGAGATGAGCTCCACCTCTACCTTCCAGTCTCCGAACATTCCGTAAGTGCCGTGCTGGTTCAGCAGGAGACCTCAAAGAGTGTGACGGGCACGGATCAACAGCCAGTCTACTATATTAGCAAGGTGCTCTTGCCCGCCGAGACTCGTTACCTCCCAATAGAAAAGTTGACTCGGCATATGGGTGCTGAAGAAGTTCAGGTTTACAGCGATTCCCAACTCGTTGTTAATCAGCTCAATGATGATTACGAGGCCAAGGATGCTCGCATGAATAAGTATGTAAGCCACGTGATCGCCTTGGCAGGCTCGTTCAAGAATGTATTTTTTGACCATATTGGGCGTGATCTCAATTCTCATGCCGATGCTCTCGCCGGACTGGGAGCCGTGTGTGCCGATCAGGGAGGTGAAAGAACGATAGTCCTCGGCGAAATCCCATCACCGAGCTTCGAGCCGGGGCCATACGAAGTGATGGACATCCATCAGGCACCCAGTTGGATGGACCCTCTCGTCTCCTATTTGAAGCATGACGTATTACCTGCCCACCGTAAGGAGGCTCATAAAATCTGTTGTCAATCTGCTTCTTATTTCATCGATCCCTCCGGCACTCTGTACCGCCGATCATACACTGGTCCCGACCTCCGTGTGGTGCACGAGCAGGAGGTGCCCGGCATCCTCGAGGAATTGCATGGTGGAAGCGCTGGTTGTCACACCGGCGGCCGGTCCTTAGCTGACCGTGCCCTTTCCCAGGGTTATTGGTGGAAACGAATGGTACATACGGCTACAGAGTTTGCCAAGCAGTGCAAGTCTTGTTAGAAGCATTCTCCCCTTCTCAACCAGATGACCCTACCTTTGCAGCCCGTCACCAGCCCTTGGCCCTTCGCTCAGTGGGGGGTAGACATTATTGGCAAGTTGTCTAAAGCTACCGACGGTTTCACGCATATCATTACTGCTACGGATTATTATACGAAGTGGGTAGAAGCCAAAGCACTCATAACGATCACGGCCGCCGATGTGGAGAGTTTCCTTTGGAAGCAAATTTTTACCAGGTTCGGCGTCCCGTACGCCATTGTGTCAGATAACGGGACCCAGTTCGTCGCCAACGCGATTAAGGCCTTGTACAAGAGGCGCGGCATACAGATGAAGACAGCTTCCGTCTCTTATCCTCAAGGAAACGGACAGACCGAGGCTGCCAACAAGGCTATCTCCGCTGGCTTAAAGCGCCGGCTTAAAGCGCCGGCTCACCAACAAGCGCGGCAAGTGGGCGGAAGAGTTGCCTGATGTTCTATGGGGCTACCGAACCACTCCACGGCGTGGCACTGGTCGCACTCCTTACTCTATGGCGTTCGGCGTCGAGGCCGTACTCCCTGTGGCTGTTACTCGACCCACGTCTCAAACTGCAACATTTGATGTCCCAACGAACGATGCGATGCTAGCCACCGAAGTAGATCGAGCAGACGAGCTTCGAGACAATGCCCACGTCAAGTACGCGGCTTATCAGCAGCAGTTGGCTCGGAGTTATAATAAGAATGTGCGGAACCGTCCTTTCAATGTGGATGATCTTGTCCTTCGGCAGATAGTCCAGAAGAAGCATTTGAAGAAGTTCATGCCGAAGTGGGAAGGTCCATTCCGGGTGGTTAAAAAGGTTGGCTACGGCTCATATGAACTCGCCGAGATGGATGGAACAGCAATACCGAACCACTGGAACGCCTAGCTGCTTCGAAAGTTTTACGCTTAACTGTCTTTTGGCTTTTCGCCTCGGCTATGTGTTAAGCCTTCAGTTTTTATTAAGACGTCTGTTTTGTTTGAATAAGTTATACCAAGTTTGTTTTGCTTAAGTATGTGTTCTGTTACCCTCAGTGGTATTATTATGTTCGTTAAGCCTTTCCAGAATCTGTTCGGCAAAGACTTTGTGTGCCATATCCTGAAGGGGGCATTCCCAGCTTCTACCGATCCTTTTGATCCGGCGGAACCAACCTCAGTGGTGTGTTTCCTCCGAATCGGGGGCTGGGTACGATAAGCTGGGATGGATAATTTTGAGAACAATTGTTAAAACCATGTGCATGAAGTGCAATAACGTGGTCTTAACATGCATGAAGTGCAAAAGTATGAAACATAACAGAAATCTTGAAACTTTCATTATAACAAACTTGGTCCATTACAAAAAAAAGGGGCTCGGCTGAACAAGATACTTTTTGCCGACCCTAGACTCTACGAAATACAAAGGAAATTCTAAGCTACGGTGGGGCCGTCAGTAGGCTTCGGCGGCTCCACGGTGGTAGGGTTAGACTGCTCGGTGGGGGTGGCGGGCTTGGCCGTGGTGGAATCTGGGTTCTCAGCAGGGTTCGGCGGCGTGTTGGTGGTTGAGTTGGGTTGCTCTGATGGATGCAGGTGCCCCGACAGATCCACAGGCGGCACTACTGGAGGTTCCCTTCGGTGATCAGCCTCAGGGATCACGGCGTAGTCAAGGCCAACCTGGTATCCTCGGAGGAAGGAGGGGGCGTGAGTGTCGTTGATTCCTTTCAGCACCCCATCCTTGAATGCCTTTGTAACGAGGCTCTCCACCTGCTTCTGGTAGTAGTCGCCGGCCTCGTTGTAACCGGCATTGCCGGCATCTTCTAACATCTTCGGCAGTTCGTCCACCATCTTCGATCTGCTTCTCCTCCATGAGCCGGTCGCGCTCGGCCACGATTTCTTTGAGTTACAGCAGCAGGCGGTCCTTCTCTTTGAGCCCATCTGAGGCTTCAAGGAGTTTTGCCTCCAGCTCCTCGACCTTGTCGCCGGCCTCTTTCACCTCCTTCCTCATCGCCTGCAGATCTCCTCTTTGGGTCTTTTTGGTTTCAAGTAAGACGTCCATGTCATTGAAGGCTTTACTGGCACATTGCCCGGCCTGCAACAAGAGAGGAAAGAGTTAGCATCTGGAAAGGGCAGTAAACTTGAAGGGAAATTCAACTTTCAAAGATTAGGTTGGAAATCCGTACCTTGGCGAGGAAAAGGCACAGTTCGGCCATGTTCTTGGCCTTGGCTGATTGCAGCTTTTCCATGTCCTTGGGGAGGGCCAGCCCCTTTAAAAGGGGAATGGCCAGAAGTGGATTCTCCTCCAGGCTGTCGCCGGTGGAGATCACGTGCCCGTCAGGGCACACCAGGTTTGGAACGAAGGGCTCCGAGGATGCACCTTCAGGATGGCCGGCGTTGAGGACCTGCGCGTCCCCTTCGGAAATTCTGGCCTTCTTAGTGATCCTGTGGCCCTCCCCCTCGGCGTTTGTGCTTTTCTCTCTTCGGTGAGAGAGGCTGGGTACCGCAGCAGCAGCGGTGGTGGGCTGCTCCTGGGGCTCTGTCTTGTCGGAGGGGGCTTTCTCTTCTCTCAGTGGCAGTCCGGAGGATGAAAGGTCCTGGGCCAGATGCTGCATTTGCAGCGCCTGCCCGACAACGGTGGCCAAGTCGACTGTCTTCCTCACCATTTTCTCCTTGTCCTTACGGTGAGCGAATCCGGCGTAGGTCGGTGTGTAGCCGAGGAGGGTCGGCGCGTCTCGGTTTGGACACCGAAGCAAGGCAATCAAGTTAGACCACCTGCCTGTGATGAAGAGTCCCTTGTTCGGTGCGGAGCAATCTGCAAGTAGAAGAGATCAATATGATGTACAAAGGTAAATATGAAAGTCATTACAGAAAGGGCGGTGTATACCAGGCTTGTCCCCATGGCCGGGGAACCCTCGCACTCGAGGAATTTTGTAGGGCCTCTCGATTGCCGAATCTTTCCTGGTTGGAAACGGGTCGTCAAGTTTTGGGTTGATGGGACCCCACTCAAAGTTGCCGGATACCTTGACCAGGGCGTTCCCCCACTTCACGGTGTCGTAGAGGCGATCCACAAGGTGGTCAAAGTGCTGGCGGGTGGTGAGATTGTACTTGTCGTATTTTGGGTTCCTTGATACAACGTACATTAGCATCAAGTCCCCTAGGGTGAACGGCAGGTCGTTGATCTCGGCTAACCTTATTGCCGAGCAAAGGATGCGCCAGGTGTTGACCGCAACCTGGATCGGCGCAAGGTGGTAGTCCGACAGGAAGTAACGGAGGAAAGGGCTCATTGGGAATCTTACCCCTCCCTCAGTAATGGCAAATAGTGGAAGGATGATGAAGTCCTCGCCGAAGGTGATCCTGTCGCCGGTCACCCTCTCCACCGATACGTCGTCTGGGATTTGGTACTTCACCCTGAAGTTTTCGGTGAAGCCCCCCAGTTCATCACCGTAGAAGTGTTCGTACGGCATGGGACCGAGCCCAGTTGGCGGTGGAAGAATGAGGTTAATATCCCTCGGCTGGGGGGGTCCGGCACCTCCTGCTTCAGAAGAGCTCGGCGGAGGGCCGGTTAATGTGGATGTACTAGCTTGGGCCCCGGTGGCCGCTCTTTCCGCGTTGGTCTCCTCCGGGACGGAGCCGTGCGTGTCGTCCTCGGCGGACACGCCGGGGGAGTCACTCTGCCCGTAGAGTATGTCCCTGGAGGACCTGTCATCAACCCGAAGGGGGATGTGAATGCCAAGGATGATTGGACCCCCGGTACGCCGGGCAAAGTTGCTTGAGCTTTCGTTGAAGCTCCTATATCCTCTGCCGAGCTCCTGGATGGTCTCTTGAAGGTCTGGGTAGGCTTCGGGATCGATGCTCGGTGAGTAGGAGTTTGGATCCACCATGCTGAAGACCTAGACAGAGCAAGAAATAGAAAGGGTGATGAGAATTTCTACTTCAGCATGGCTACTCATGTGCATCTAATCCCTGCCGAGGGGGGTCCTCTGGGATCCTCCTCGGTGGAGTTCGTGGTTTGTTATCAAGTGTCGAAATTGGCACGGTGGAGGACCACCGTTGTTGGCGGTCCAGACGGCGGGCTACGGCCGCGAGCGGCCATGGGAGATCGACACTATTCAAGTGCAGAGCGTTTTTTATGCAAACGTGGGGCTATGAGTGGGGTGTTGCATTTTGAAATACTCAGAAAGAATCGGAAGGGGTAGCGGAGTTACCTGAGAATGCTGGGACTGGATGGCGGTGAGTGGCGGAGCAACGGAGGCGGAAGGAATGGCAGTTGACGTTGGAGTTGCAGAGCGAGGAGGCGAGAGCAGAAAGTGTTTTTCTGTCCCGCCTCCCCGCTTATATAGCGGATGGATTGGTTGGGTGGAACCCTATGCGTCGAACGCGAGAACCAAAGCGTCGCCGCTCCCCCCACTCTCGTTCTGCCACGTGGAAAGCCTGCACCGTTTCGTACCGGCGTCGTTTCCTCTTCCACCACGTGGCACCCCACGCCGTTTCAGTTTCAAGGTGGGCCGTTCGATCTCTGACTCCCAACGGTCCCATCAGCCCCCGTTGCAACGGGTTCATCATTACTCCAGGGTTCGCGAAGGCTCTTCACCTGCCCTCAATGGCCCGGCAAGGGAGGCCCGGCGTGTTTGCCTCAGGACGCCCTCGGTGGAATGTTTTGATCAGATGGTCAACCCCTCCCACCTTTTGCAAGGGAGGAAGAGGTTGAGGGGCTATTGTGGAGGGCGCGGTCCGGCGAAGGGACCAGGACGGTGACCACGTTGCACCAATTAGCCGGACCAATGTGTTTACCACCCATGGGTCGGCGGGTTGGCTCGGTATCCGACCCGAGTCTTGCTGTACCCGGTTAAGATAAATCGTGGTTCTGATCCAAGGGGGAATATGATCTGGTTCGGCGAGTCCCTGGCGAACGGGTAGGAGATTACCCCTGTAGAAGCTATCAGTGCCGTGCCGACTGTCCGGCGGAGCCTATGTTCGCCGAGCCTCCTGTCCCCTAACTTGGAGAGGAAGTTAGGAAGAGATGGGCAGGAGCAGGCAATCTCGCGTCTTATCCCATCCCTTATATTTAGGAGCGGAATATGAGGGATTGGATAGGTCCAAAGATTGGGAAGTCTATCTGGGTCCGAAGTTGGCGGGCTCATCACACAGTGCGTGGTAGCCTTATGGGAGTTGGACTCTGTACTCCCTTTGGCTATAAAAGGGGGTATTCCCCTCTAAAATAAGGTAACACTTTTTCAAACCCTAAACTATACTTCGATATCTCCCCTCCTGTTACTGACTAGAGCGTCGGAGTGCCTGCCCCGGACCACCACGCTCTGGGTTTGGGCACTAACGCGGTTGCTTCGTGTGCAGGTCTAACCCATCCTCGTCCAAGCCTCAACCATCCAAGCCACAAGGTCCAACCGGAGAAAGCTTGACACCACATTATTAGTCTAACAGTCTTTTGTTTAGAGATGTTTTTTGTCCTTCAATTAATTATTTTTCTTTGGTCCTTTTTCTCTTGAGTATAATCTATTGGGGAACAAAAAGGAAGATATATAGATTATCAAAGTGTTCTTGAAAGTTCTTTTGTTTTCGTTCTTTTCTAATATAATGTTTTTTTATTTATTTGACCATTATTTTCCTTGAAGATTTTTCGTATTAAGAATTGGTTGTCTTGAAATTAAACTAAATTTAAATGAAATGTGGCTTTAACAGTTTTGTGTTCATTCTTCTTCTATCATGTAATATGAAGAACAACTATATAGCCTAGTTTGATCTCATTCACCAGTCACACCAAGGAAAATGTGAAGTATACACACTGTCCAACACACTTTGGACGGCCTAGATTGTGCACTACAACCGCGCGCACGTCCGCTCTACACAATCCCCAATTCCGAAATTAGTCTACACACTATCCAAAACCACATTCGGACTGAAAAACATGGTCTCCCTGATAGTAAAAAATAGTAGCTTGAAATCACTAAATGTGAAGTATTGGAAATTATTGCATGAGTAATAGATTTGGCAACTCAACTAATTAAGATTTCTAACCAAAGAAACACTCTATAAATTTAAATTTGGTTAAGTAATTCTACCATGCGTAAAGCTGACCACTAGTCGAAACGAATTCGATTATATATGTTTTTTTGAAAAGCATATAGAATCGAATTTGTTTCAACTGATTGTCAGCAGATCGATCAAAGCAGCTGACATCAACTAACTACCCCAATGAATCCAATAAGATTTTAATGTTGAGGATAGGGGCACTGCATTGCAAACAGTTGCTTAGAGGTGGAACCGTGTTGACGTCATTGCATGCATCTTGATCGTCAAGAAAAGCGAGTATATGTTCCAATTATATATCGGATAAATGTTGAAAAAATGAGAAGAGGGATAATATAGAAAGCTGATGTATTAATTAATAAAAAAGTAAAATCCCTCTTGGGGATGGTTTTTCCCATCCCGAAGGTTGTAACTACGCAGTTTAATGAATTTATTATGGTGGATATGACACGTGCAAGATGTCGGTGAGTTCATGTAATGATGAATGTTGTTGATCGATGAATTCTTAAACTAAAGTTTCTAATTATAATCGGATGTCCGGGTCAATTTTTGCGTGCCTCAACTAATGTCAAGGATCTTCAAATTGACGGTCTGGCCGGCAAATCCTCCGATTACCCCAAAGTATGGGATGCTTGGCCTCCTTGTTATAATCATGCGGCATCTTAAAAGACAAACACTTATTATTTTTTTCATTCTTAGCTACCTGGCAAAACCCTTTAGGGTTATTCTTAAAGGAAAGTTATGCTTGAATGTTTAGCTTAGTCTGTAAAGGGGAAGGGTGAAACTTGAAAGGCTAGGCAACGAAAATGGAAGTTATTGGCAATGCTAATTTAGGGCGTTGAACCAACTGGAATTAGTTTAGTTGGTCAGGACTCTTATACTCTTATACTCCGTCTATTCCTTTTTAAATGTTCATTACGGTTCTGTGTGCTATTTTCAATGGCTTATCTCTCGACGTATATTATATTTTATGTTTTACTCTATGTTCTTAGAAACATTGTCTTATAGAAATAATTGAGATCTATCAAATATGATCCATATTGAATATTTTTAACAATACACATTGAGAGGAGATACTATATGAAATTAAAAATGGCACGCAAAACTGTAGTGGACACTTAAAAAGAGACGGTGAGAGTATTTCACTAGGAGGTCAGGAGTTCAAATCTCGTGTGGGTGTTCTTCCGGTCCTTAGAGGGGTTTTTCCTTTCTTTCTTTATTTCTACCTTATAATGGACTTATTTCTTGTATTGATTGAATTGTTGGGCTTGATTGTCTTGTGGACTCTCACAATTGATGTAGTGTCCCGGATTCATACTTTCATATTCATATACTCCTGTAGCAGGCCGAACACGATGTTCGCGTGGTGCGGACCTGGCCTGCCATGAACCCGTCGAAAGCTTCGTGCACGGCGTGCCGACGGTGACTCGTCGTGTATATTCGGTTTGCCTCAGACTCGGCAGCAGTCAAATCCACGCTCGGATTGTGCCGACGGCAGGGCCTCCAGCGATGTTACTCCCTCATCAAACGCGTAGTCATGCTCGGCGTTGCCCACGTTCGGCTATCTTCGGAGTACGGCGTGCGGCCGACGGTGGCTAGTTGCAAAGCCACGCGTTCTGCCACGTGCAGAAGCGGTTATAACAGAAGATGATCACGGGCACACATGGGTGTGCCAGCTCAGCCCTGGAGATGGTTATCAGATCTACTCTTTCACGTCACTATGATGTCACTTGGCCCGTGGAAAGCACGCGATCGTACTTGGAGAGCAAGCCAGAAGGCGCTATAAATACCTAGTGATAGTAACCCTAACAGGTACACGCTACTCAATACTCACATTTACTCTCTCTAGCTTTCTGCTTCCTCTCTCTGCACTATACTCATCCTCTCGCCGGAGGGCCTTGCCGGGACAACCCCCGGCCAGGTCTTAGTCGTGCGTTCCTTGTGCAGGCTAGGAGAAGAAAGCTAACCCATCATCGAACCACCAACGAAGGATCGAGGACTAAAGGATCACGGGCCACACAATTGGTGAACCCGACGTGAAACACTTCTGATCTAAACGGCTCTCTCATCCTCCATACCCCTCTCACTCCTTCGTAAAACAACCACCAAATCACCTACCATGGGCGGAGATCTAGCAGACGCAACCGTTTCGGGGGCCAAAGACGCAAGTGGAAACGTCAATTCCACGCCAACCCTCGAAAGGCACATGTCCCTCTCCCTCGCCCCTGGGTCCGGGCTCTCGCCCGTCTCAGACGACGTAACTTCGGCGTACATCGCGACGATGAACGCGACAATGAACTGGCCGCGCTAAGGGCAGAGGTGTCCCAAATGAAGCAACGCATGCAGCAGGACGCCACCCCTGCCGCATCAAAATCTGGCGGAGACAGGGGTAGAGGAGGCCAAACACCGTTTCCGCCTCCACCTCCACCACCGCAAGGGCGTCAGAACGAAGGAGGCCAGCGCGGATCCGTGAAGGACCACCTAGGTTTCACTCCAGCACCAGACGACGCCAGGGGAATCATTCTCTATAAGCAACCCGCTGTATCCGGGACACATCGTTCTAGAAACCATCATGATGGAACCAGAACAAGGGACACCGAGTCGTTTACAAGTACGTACTCGACTGGTCGCGCAGAATTCTCTCGCACGACGGCCTCACACCGTAGCCGAGAATCTGCCCGAACCAGACCCCATGTCTCTGAGCGCCTGGGGAACATCCCAATGGAAAACAAAGATGATGAGCACTACGCTCGGCGCAACGGGAAAGACGTACGCGTTGAGTGCGCGAACGACGAGAACAAAACCCGTCGCCACAACGACAAAACCGTTGACGGCCCACGCCGAATGGAGAGGGATCTGCGAGACAAGCTTCGGCGGAGGGAAGCGGAGAAGACGTCGGCAAAAGAACACAAAGACAGGGATTCAAAGAGAACAAAAAAGGACGAACACGGCAAACCGCTGCGCCCAGGATTTGAAAGGCAGCTAAAAGACCTCGGCGTCTCCCCATTTACCTCCCACATAATCAACACACCCCCAGAGCCCACCTTCCACCTACCCAAATTCACGAAGTTCGATCCGTCGACATGTGAGGCCTACACTCACCTCATTCACTTCAGACAAACCATTGAACTCTGTACGCTTAAAGATGAGGTAAAATGCAAGGCGTTTCTGTCCAGCCTCGGATCCCTAGGGCTCCAATGGTTCAACAAATTGCCCGCTGGATCCGTAAGGACCCTGGCCGACCTTGAACGCGCCTTCAACACTCGCTTCATCACAAGTAACAAAACGGCTAAGGAGCCTGAATCGCTGTCTCAGATGAGAAAACTACCGTCGGAAACCCTCAGGCAATATGCCGAGCGCTACTGGCAGCTATTCAACGAGATCCCTGGAATCGATGAATACTGGGCTGCACGCACTTTCAAGAACGGCCTGGAAACCGGGAGCAAGATCTTAGACGAACTCGCCATCCGTCCACCACACGGCATGGGTGAACTAATGAGGGTCGTGGAAAGATTTTGTGCTCTCGAGGAGCTTTATGCAGACAGGGCCGCACAGGGAATCCCAAGCTCTAACAATCCATTCTCCTCAACCGTACACCAGCTGCCGGCACAAACGGCAACCCAACAAGTGCAGCCGAAGAAACAAGTTCACAATATCAAGAAGGGGAAGGAGCGTCCGCCAAAGGAGCACGACCACGTGGCCGAAACCACTCACTTCAAAGAACCAATCTGGTCCTTTCTGAAGGAAATAATGAGACAACCGTGGTTTGAATGGCCGACGGGTAAGCTCGGAACCGACACTGGCCAACCGGACCAAAACCCAAGGAAGAAATGTACTTACCACAACGAGCTCGGCCACTACACGACTGCCTGCGCACCATACAAGGCTCTCCTTGAAAAGCTTGCGGCTCAAGGCCATCTCGATCAATACATCGATCGAACAAAGACACCCGCCCGGCAGACAAATCCCAACCCCAACGAACAACGACCGTTGATCCACGTCATCCACGGTCCAGTAACCAAAGCGTTCGAGACTGCCCTCAAAGCCGACATCGATCACGCCTCAACTTCAAAGGCAGTACTCTCCGTCGGCTGCGGAACCAAGCGTCAACGACCACAAGACGTGCCAAAGTGGATGATCAGCTTCACCGAACGCGACCTTGAACACGTCCAAACACCGCATTCGGACGCCCTCGTCGTAACCATCCAGATCGGCGTTCACGACGTCAAACGCGTCCTCATTGATCAAGGAAGCTCGGCCGAAGTTATGTACTACGATCTATTCAAAAAGCTTGAACTACCAGAATCGGCACTACTACCAACCGAAGTACCCCTCATCGGCTTCAGCGGAGCACCTGTTTGGCCAGTCGGCCGAATCTTCCTCCCTGTCGTCGTCGGCACGAAGACACTCTCTGTTGAATTTATCGTCGTCAACGTGCCAAGCCCATACAACGCCATCCTGGGACGAAATTGGCTTCATGGAATGCAGGCCATCGCCTCCACGTACCACCAACTTGTCCGCTTCGGCGCAACAGGGAGACAAGAAGACTACGAGGGGACCAAATTGCATCCAAAAAATGCTACGTCTCCGCCGTACACAGCTCCTCAAAAGCAAAACAAGTGCAATGGGTTGAAGTCCCAGACATGGCCGTCATCGAAGACGTCGGTCAAAAAGCCGAGGACAAAGCGGAAGAGGACCTGGTGAAAATGTCCATCAACGAGGACGGATCACGCTTCTTCTTGCTTGGCTCATCACTATCTGACGCCGAGCGAGAGGAGATGTTCCTGTTCCTCAAAGACAATCTTGAAGTCTTTGCATGGACCCCGGAGGAGATGCCAGGGGTGGATCCCAACTTTATTTGCCACTCCCTCAACATAAAAAAGGACGCCAAACCAGTGGTTCAACGGGCTCTACGCTCGGCACCCGAACACGCCGACGCCGTGATCGAAGAGGTCGACCGCCTTCTCGACACCAACGCCATTCAGGAAGTCCAATACCCAACCTGGCTCTCCAACACGGTGGTCGTCAAGAAGAAGAATGGAAAGTGGCGAGTCTGCATCGACTACACGAATCTTAACGACGCCTGTCCCAAAGACTGGTTCCCACTGCCGAAGATCGACCAGCTCGTAGATGCAACAGCCGGCCACGCTCGGCTAAGTTTTCTGGACGCCTACCGCGGTTATCACCAGATTGCTATGGACCCGGCCGACATGGAGAAAACAGCATTCATAACTCCACATGGAATTTTCTGCTATAGGGTGATGCCGTTCGGCCTAAAGAACTCCGGAGCCACTTTCAACAGAGCGATCTTCAAGATGCTCTATGTACAAATAGGCAACATCCTGGAGGCATACATTGACGACCTCGTCGTCAAAAGTCAAAAGGAGCACAACCATTTGACGGAGCTGGCCGAGGTCTTCGAGATCCTTAAATTTCACAAACTCCGTTTAAACCCGGAGAAGTGCGCGTTCGGCGTAAGTGCTGGTAAATTCCTTGGCCATTTGGTCACCCGACGCGGCATAGATACCGACCCCAACCAAATCAAAGCAGTGGCAGACCTTCGGCCACCAAGATCAATCAGAGAGGTACAAAAACTAACTGGGATGGCAGCGGCTCTCAACCGCTTCATCAGCAAATCGTCCGACAAGTGCCACTCCTTCTTTCACACTCTCAAAGGGAAAAGCCGACGAAGTTTTGAATGGACGCCGGACTGCGACAGAGCGTTGGTCGAGCTCAAAGATTACCTGGGTTCTTCACCACTAATGGTAAAGCCCAAAGAATACGAAAATCTCTATCTTTACCTTGCAGTCTCGAGCCACGCAATTAGCTCAGCACTCGTTCGGCGAGAAGGGGCCGACGACATGCCAGTGTATTTCACGAGCAAGACACTCCTTCCAGCCCAGACTCGGTACCTTCCACTGGAAAAACTGGCACTCGCCCTGGTATCTGCGGCAAGGAAACTTCTGCCATACTTTCAGGCGCACACCGTAACAGTGTTGACCGAGCACCCTCTCAAAGCGCTTTTTCGAAAAGCCGACCTTTCAAACTGAGTCTCAAAGTGGGCGGTCGAGCTAGCGAACTTCGATATCCGTTTTGAACCGAGGACAGCAATGAAGGGGCAGGTCCTCGTCGACTTCATTGCTGAACTCACACCAGAAGACTCTGAGATCCTACACAATCCTCCCACCAAACCCTCTGCCGAACACCAACCAAAAGAGAACCGGTGGCTCCTCTTTCAGGGAGAAACTTGGCGGATGCAAGTTGACGGCGCCTCCAACAACAACGGAGCCGGTGCCGGAGTCGTTTTGGTCTCACCATGCGGAACACTTCACGAGAGTGCTATCACCATCGATTTTCCTGCCACAAATAATGAGGCAGAATATGAAGCACTGCTTGCCGGCTTACGCTCGGCAATCGCAATGAAAGTTGACCACTTAGCCGTGTTCTGTGACTCTCAACTCATAGTCAATCAAGTTCTGGGAGACTACGAAGCCAGGGATCCACGGATGATGAAGTACCAAGCCATGGCAGCCGAACTCATTACCCACTTCAAGAACTTCAACATCGAACAGATCAACCGCGAGCACAACGCACACGCCGACGCACTTGCTGGCCTCGCGTCGGCTTCAAAGGCATCAGAGTTCCGAACAATAAATTTTGGAAACATTGACCACCTGAGTTTCGACACAACCCCAGAAGTGCTCAACATTGAGCTTGGTCCGAGCTGGATGGATGAAATAGTTGCCTTCCTCAGAACCGATACTTTACCTGATGACAAGAAGGAAGCCTACGGTATCAGAAACAAGGCCGCGTACTATTGGCTTTCTGAGAACGGCCAACTCTACAGGAAATCCATTTCTGGGCCCTACCTCCTTGTCATCCACCCCAATCAAGTTGCCGAGATCCTGGAAGAACTGCACTCCGGAAGCTGCGGTTGCCACTCTAGTGGACGTTCGTTATGCCAACGCGCGACGAGTCAAGGATACTTTTAAAAAAACATGAAGAAAGACTGCGAGGAAATTGTTCGAAGGTGCCGACCATGCCAACTTTTCTCCCCAATCCCCAGGCAGCCGGCTCAGAATCTCTCCCCCATCACAAGTCCATGGCCATTCGCGCAATGGGGGCTCGACATCGTCGGGAAACTCCCAACTGCACCTGGGGGCTTCAAATTCTTGATCACTGCAACGGATTATTTCTCCAAGTGGGTAGAAGCCGAAGCCCTAGTCACCATCACAGAAGCAGACGTCCGACGATTCGTATGGAGAAACATCGTGACAAGGTTCGGCGTACCTTACGCCATTGTCTCCGACAACGGCACCCAATTTGTCGGGGACGGCCTCACAAGTCTCTGTGAGGAGTTCGGCATCAGATTCTTCAACTCAACACCAGCCTACCCTCAGGGAAATGGCCAGGCCGAAGCCTCAAACAAGACGGTCTGTGCAGGGATAAAACGAAGATTGAATTCAAAGAGGGGAAAATGGGCAGAGGAACTCCCTAGGGTTTTATGGGCTTACCGCTCCACTCCCCGCCGTTCAACAGGCCAGACACCATTCTCAATGGCGTTCGGCATGGAGGCCGTCATCCCCCTAGAATCAAGATTCCCAACCCTCCGAACGGAAAACTTCAACCCACAGTCCAATGACGAAGTCGTCGAGTAAGAACTGATTTTGGCTGAGGAAAAACGAGATGACGCTCGGCTAAAGCTTGCCGAGTATCAACAGACTGTCGCCAAGGGCTACAACAGAAGTGTCAGAATCAAGAAGTTCAAGCCCGACGACTTGGTTTGGCGTAAGGTCGTCCAAGCAAGCAAAAAGAAAAAGTTCATGCCTAATTGGGAAGGGCCATTTCGTATTGTGAAGACTGCCGGTGAAGGGGCTTACACCCTCGAAGACATGCACGGCAAGGTACTCACCAACCCGTGGAACGTACAGAACCTCAGGAAGGCTTACATGTGACGCTTCAATCAGATAACTACCTTTGGCCAACACATCGTGCATTCAGAATTTCTGTTTTCTTCGGCCTCGGCATAAACTCTTTTACTTTTTATTTTTCTTGCATTTCAAAGAAGGGCCTCGACCCACTGTTACTGTTTTTATTACTTTCCCTGTACTTCGAAGAAATATCAATGACATGACACTCTTTTTCATTGCAAAATCTTCAACAAACATTTCATGCTTCATTTCACTCTCGGCTAGAAAGCCACAAACAAACGATGACTTCGGTCACACCCTCCAAACGGCTCCTTAAAAAGCCCTTTGCTTCGGCCAATTCCACCGCCCAAAGAAGCAATAACTGGACATATGGTCCGCCGAGCCTGAAATACACTTTTGGAACTTAGGCTTCGGTTCGGATTGGCAAGACACTATGGTCGGCCACCGAATGGTTACACTCGCAATTTGGCGAGCAAACCACCCACAAACAATAAGCTACTCTCCAACGTTCCTCTACCATGGCCAGGGGCTAACACTTGGACCGAGCCCCATCCACTGGCAAGGGGGCACCTCACACTCTCAAACTAAGTCAAAGTTTGGATCATGTCCCATCACAATAAATCCATGTTCGGCTGACTGCTCCCTACGGCAACACTACTTTTGGTCAGGGCTCGGCTGCAACATCCATACTTAAACCATTTCGGTCATGGAATACTCTCAACTATTCTACCGAACCCAAACCAAAAGTGGGGGCTACGGACAACTACACATTCACAAACATGCAAGACACACAAAATTATGTGAAGACAATCAGACAAGCTCGGCAAAAATAGAGACGTTGCAATGGAAGCAATGCATTCATTCAAAAGTCAAAGTGTTGTTAAAAATCCTAAGCTAGGAGGATCGTCGTAGTAAACCGTTCGGTGCCGACCCTCATTCAACTATTACATCTGGCACGGTAAACTCCCAAGTTTGGAGCCGTCCAGTCCAACAAAAAGTTCAAAAAGAAAACTACAATCCCTAAGGTTGTGGCGGATCACCCTCGGCTGCAGCTTCAGTAAGACGATCAGCGTCGTCCTCGGCTTCAACGGCCACTTCATCATTTTTCTCAAATTGCTCGGTAGCTTGCTCGGTGTTGTCAGCCACGTCTCTCTTCTTTCCACTTGAGCCATTCCCTCCCCCTTCAGCATCGGCCACGGTCATATCTTCGACATCATCCTCACTCTCGGGAAACTCCTCTGGAGTAAGTGGGGCACACTCTTCTTCAGTGTACGGCAGTACGAGCTCGGGCACATCAGCTACGGGGATCGACTTCATCAGGTTCATGTCCGGCTCCATCTGCATGACCCCACACGCAGCCTTCACCCCATCCTTGTACCCAGTCCGGTACGCGATCGGCAGCTTCTTCTTCAGCTCCTCATTGACCATCGACCGAGCCTCCCGAACGTACTCGGCGCCGGCTCTGTCGTACCCAGCCTGAAATGCTTTCTCATCTACCTCATTCATCTTCCTCTTCTCCTTGCGGACAACCTTCTCGAGCTCGCGTTCTGCCGTCTTCGCATTCTCAAGGGCCTCATCCCTCTCTTTCTCGAGCTCGGCGACCCTAGACTTGGCAAACCTCAAGCCGTTCTTCGCAGCCTTGGCCTTCTCACGCTCGGCTTTCGCTTCATCGCGGTAACGTGTCCTCTCAGCGGCCAAGAGTTCGGCTTGCCGAGAAGCACGCAGCAAAGCTTGCCCAGCCTACACAAGATTAAGTTGTCAGCCTCGGCAACATGTCAAAATGCAAATTAGAAAACCAAGTCAAAACGTACCTGTACGAGATATGCACTAGTGTGGACTAGGCTCGGCTGGAGCTCCCCTGGAATCCTGTCCATATCCTTTGGAAGAGCAAGCCCATGCAGCATGGTCACAGCAAGGCCAGGCTCCTCCTTGACGCTGTCCTCCACCGTGACCACTCTGCCGTCGGCCATCGCGAACGATGGTGCGAACTCTGAGACGATAACTCGCCCATCAGAACCTGCTGCCCTCTCCACGGCCTTTGAACCTCCCGCCGCCGAAGAATCGGATTGGTCCTTCTCCTTTGGAACTGGCGTCGGCGGCCTGGCAGGGAAGAAGTCGTGTACCTTTTGCCTCTTAGCAGGACTCTCGGTGGAAGAAGGAGCAGCTACCTTCTTGCTGGCAGCAGCTGCTTCCTTAAGATTCATCCTTACCACGTTTCTCCTCCCCATGTCGTCGGCAAAGTGAGGAATTAAGGTTCGGATTGGAGGGATGTGGATACCTTGGAGGTCAGATGGCAGACTTTCGAACCAGAAGTCGGCTGACTTTTGAAAAGTAGGAAACTTTACCCTCGGCTCCTTCACCTTCTTGCTCGATTTTGGAACTTCGTCGCCAACACCTACCTCAGCAGCTGATTTCTTACCCTTGGCCTTCGTGCTCGGCCCCTCCTCTTTATCCTTCTTCTTCCTCTTCGTCAACTTCCCCTTGTACGAAGGCTCGTAACCCAACAGCGTCGGCGCGTCGCGGCAGATACAAGCCCTTAGAATCTCCACGTGACTGTCTACGGTCAAAGAGTTCTGGGTCTTGGTTATTGCTCGGTGATCTGCAAAAGAAAAATGTGTTAGCAAAATATCACATTCATTTAGGAGAGATGGATCATGTTCGGCAGATTTAAAGAAGAATTGGAGACCTCGGAAATCCGTTATCTTCGGCACAGAATGCAGCCGCATTGTCTGATCGCCGAACTCGAAGTTCCCACTGACTTCGACGTACAGGCTAGCCCACTTATCAGTGTCGGGAAGCCCGCTTATCAATGGCTCCTTGCCACTACGAGTGGATAAGTATCTACGGTTTGTCTTCCCATGCCTAGACATGATGTATGTGTGGAAGAGGTCGGCAATGGTGAAGTCAAGGTTGTGAAGCTCCTTTAACTTAATTACGGACATCACTATCCTAAAACTGTTGATTGAGAAGAAGTGAGGTACTATGCCGAACCTAGCTAACAGTTCCCTGAGATATGGGTGAAGGGGGAAGCGGAGTCCGGCCTCACAGATGGCCATTAGAGGGACCGTTATGTGTTCGGGACGATCTTGCCTCCTATCCCTAATCCTGTTGCTAGCCACTTGGTGGACGACGACATCATCGGGTATGTCGTACGCTCGGCAGAAGGCCGCATACTCATTGGGACGCCCACTGAAGTAATGGGCGTGGGGACAAACCTGCCCTCGCTCAAAGAGGTCGGCGAACTCTCTGTCCCCAGACGAAGTTTCAGCAGGAGCAGAGAGTGAAGAGATCGTAGCTCCGGTCTGGGAGCGAATCCTAGACTCGGCCTCCGGTCCAAGTTCGTGCTCGGCTTCGGATTCTGTGCTAGTAGAGAAAGTTATCTCTGGGTCGGTGTTGAAACCACCATACCCGTGGTCAAGCTCGGCATTAGAGTCACCAGAGTCTGACATGTTCGAGGCAATGGAAGAAGTTTGACGTCGGCTTCTGTGAATCTCCAAGTACTCTCGGATCACGAGATTTGCAGAATCGTCCTCTGAACTTTCAGAGTCGGATGAGATGACGATGATTGGGGGAGCCAGACCTAACAAGTCAAAAATAAAACATGAGACCTCGTCGTCGGCTAGAAAACAGGAGTCTCACTACGCTCGGTGCCCTAAATGGCCCACCCCATCATCATTCTCAAGGCTCGGCCAAAACATGTTCGGTCGGAACCTCCCGAACAACAGAGACTGTGGCTCGGCCTTTTCCATCGACGGCCAAGCCCAGAACCCCTTGAAGGCTCCATGCTCGGAAGAACAGGTTGAAGAAGGAGATGAACAGTCCGTTCATCTCCATGGGTGCACTATTCATTCAGAACAAAAAATGTCCCAAAAACCCAGAAAATCAAAGATAAATGGACTGAAAGCTGCAAAAAATCAGAGAGAAGCAAGAAACGATCTCATACCTGGATTTGTGGCGAGATCTAGTGGCAGAATCTGCTGAAGATCGAAGATGGAAGACGAACGGTTGCTCTTGAGCTCTGGAGAATGGAGTTTTAGAGAGAGAGAGCGAATGAGCTTCTCTCTCCTCGCCTCGCCCCTTTTATAGGACTAGGGTTTGGGTTTTGAGTTTCCCACCCATCATTACACCGCCGAACCAACGGCCACTCAGCGCGTGACACATGTCACTGAAAGGACGGTTTGCAGGGCTTTGCAGCCTTCTCCTCGTCCGCCGTACCCATCCACAAGGTGACATCTGGTGCCCAACCAAAGGAGTGCTTCATCGACGGTCGGGACTCTCCTGAGGATGAAAGGATTCGTGCTCGGCTGGAGTCTGTCTTCATCAAACAAATATACGCTCGGCGGTTCGATAAGTTCGGTCAAAGGATCAACTTCAATCTCTACCATGCGTTCGGCATCGGCAGAAATTGAGGGGCTATTGTAGCAGGCCGAACACGATGTTCGCGTGGTGCGGACCTGGCCTGCCATGAACCCGTCGAAAGCTTCGTGCACGGCGTGCCGACGGTGACTCGTCGTGTATATTTGGTTTGCCTCAGGCTCGGCAGCAGTCAAATCCACGCTCGGATTGTGCCGACGGCAGGGCCTCCAGCGATGTTACTCCCTCATCAAACGCGTAGCCATGCTCGGCGTTGCCCACGTTCGGCTATCTTCGGAGTACGGCGTGCGGCCGACGGTGGCTAGTTGCAAAGCCACGCGTTCTGCCACGTGCAGAAGCGGTTATAACAGAAGATGATCACGGGCACACATGGGTGTGCCAGCTCAGCCCTGGAGACGGTTATCAGATCTACTCTTTCACGTCACTATGATGTCACTTGGCCCGTGGAAAGCACGCGATCGTACTTGGAGAGCAAGCCAGAAGGCGCTATAAATACCTAGTGATAGTAACCCTAACAGGTACACGCTACTCAATACTCACATTTACTCTCTCTAGCTTTCTGCTTCCTCTCTCTGCACTATACTCATCCTCTCGCCGGAGGGCCTTGCCGGGACAACCCCCGGCCAGGTCTTAGTCGTGCGTTCCTTGTGCAGGCTAGGAGAAGAAAGCTAACCCATCATCGAACCACCAACGAAGGATCGAGGACTAAAGGATCACGGGCCACACAACTCCTATGATATAGTACTAAATGATTTCTTTTATCAATTGAAAAAAATATATTTAAGGCGTTGGAGTTGTTGTAATGTCACAATTGTTTGTCCCTCTAAAAATAGGCCAGCTTTGACTTTTGATGTGATTTCTTGTTTTGATTTTTTTCATTCCCACTTGGATAATAATATTTCTAATAATTTGAATAGAAGTAGCTGATGCGTAGATTCGTGAAGATTTTGATTGCTAGTAGTTAGATTCCTCACTCAAGGCAACCCAAACATGCTTAAAGGTGACTAACGGTGTTTTCATTAACCAATAAGTTGTGGACTATAACTTTTATATTTTGTTTTTATTCAATTTTATTTTTTATTTTTTTTGCGTTAGTTTGTTTTACACCAAATTTTGATGTAATATTAGTGCATCAGGAATTGAAAAGGTAAAAATTGACTTTTACACAAGTATTTTGGAAAATATCCAAGGAAAAACTCAAAAAGTCAATTTTTTGGACAATTTCTTGGGAGGTTTGAAATAGTGAAAGTGGACTAACCAATAAAAAGCCAAAACCAAACCGGTTAGTTTTCCCAATTAAGAATCAGAATACTAACAACGTTTAAAAAATCGATTAAAAACGTACCGATCGATTTGGGTAACCGTCGTGATATTGCCTTCCCTACCCAACTGTGCTCCCATAATCTTACTGCTTATTGAAGTTGCAACCTTCTTTCCAGTACAAGAATTCAAAGTGGCGTGTGATATATTGGAACATAGGGCTCCTCCCTTCTCTTCTCCTTGTACCCAAATCTGGCAGTCTCCATTGGAAGGTTACATAAAGTTAAATGTTGATGGTGCTCTAAATTCTCAGGATGGCAATGGTGGTGTGGGTTTTGTGGCTCGGAATAGTGATGCAATATTGGTGGGAGCAGTAATGGAAATATTTAGGGGTCCTCTATCTCCTCGTGTCATTGAAGCTTTGGGATTCTGGTTCGCTCTTTCTACTGCATTGCGTTGGGGTTATTCTTGAATTATCGTTGAGGGGGATGCACTTCAGATTGTTCAAGCTCTCAATGGCTCTTGATCCTTCGTTGACTGTGATACCATTATTTTAGATTGTCCCCAGATTGCTTTGAATTTTTTCTCATGTCTCTTTTCTCATGTGAAACGTAATTGTAATAGGGTAGCACATTTTGTAGCTAGAAAATCCCTATTGGGTAATGGGTTGATGAGTTGGAGGGGTGATTTTTCCCAATAGCTCTTGAGCCCTTGATGATATTAGAGCCTCTGGCTCATTTTCTATATAGTGATAATAAAATCTCCTTTCGGTTTGACAAAAAAAAAAAACCCTTCTTTCCAGTACTGTTTCTTGATTTTGAAATGCTGAAAGTAAAAAAAAATCCTATTAGTCTATTACAATTAGGGGCCATGTTCATTTTCTTTTCTCAGTTATTTTTACTCTATACAATGAGGTTACACTAGCAATTGGATCGCGGATTTATGGAACGAAAACACGATATAAAACCAAACGAAGCGAAATGAATCGGATGATTGTAGTTTTTTTCTTTTTTTTTGAGTTTTCCTGTCAGTGTCTTAACCGTGCGAATTGAAAATTCGCAGTTAGTTTAGGACAACGCAACAAAAACCACAGCAGTGAGAATATAAAGTCAGCTCTAGAACCCGAAGCCCAAAATGGTGGCCGAAGTTTTCTGGGCCCAGAAATCTTCTGGATTTGGTGGACAAATACAAGGGAAAATGGGACCGGGAGACCCTGCCAAGTAGGGGTGCTTGGTAGGGGTGCCGAGCGCATCTCGGTCGTCCAAAAGTGTTTTGGACGGCTCGGATGCAAAGGTACCGAACGGATTTACAAAAAAAGAAAAAAAAAGGAAAAAGATGTTTCGATCCAGGCCGTTGATTCCAAGATGAACGGCTGGATTGGCCGCTCGGCACCCGCTCGGCAGGGTCCCCGGGTCCGGGAAAATGACGGTCAATGACGTGTTTTGATAATTAATATCTGCCAAAGACATTTTCAGTATTAAAAAATGTTCTTAACTTGTATTTGACGGGTATTAATTATCAAAACACGTCCTGGGCCGTCATTTTCCCCAAATAACAAGAACCCAAAACCCAAAATGGTGGCCCAGTCCAAGAAGATTTTGATTCAAGATGTATCGATCAAGCCCTGGAATTAGAGAAACTTTAATCGAACTTCTTTTCTGTTTTTGTGTTTAAGCTTCCATAGGTTCTCACTTTAGCCTGCCTTCCTCCGAGCATTAGTATCATCACAATCTAAAGATCGATATATCACATTAAATTTTTAGCCCCAACATTCAGTGCTATCAGATAACAGACCCATAACATATATAAAAAATTGGTCTAGGGTCCACTATAGCATGTTTCTAACCCACTAGGTCCACTGATCAAGTTTCTAACCCACTAAGTCCACTAATATATATTTGGTAAGGCATAAAGTCCATTGCATTTAAAAAGGAAAATAGTGCCTGACAGATTTACCTTTTCATTCAAATCCCATCCGTTTAGCCCATTATCCCCCATTATCCCTTATAAGTTTGAAATCACGCAAAATTCTCGAGAAATAACAGTTACGTTGGATCAGTTTCGTATCTAACGTGATTGTACTTATATAACGTTATATAACATTGTATATTCTGCTTTGTAGAGTTACATCTTGATCTCAACTGCTTTGTTGAATTTTTTTTGAGTTTCGCTGCACAAAAACTCTCGTATAACATTATATTTTCATTTTATTGAATTGGTTCGCGCAGTGGCCTCAATGACTTGCTTCTAATAACAATAATACACACACAAAAACGTAATACATGTGACAAAAAATAATCATATAACCTTATACATGAGATTTTGTCCTTTCTAACTCTAAAAAAAGAAAAAGATGAGATCTCGTAACTTCTTTCCATTATATTTTCATTTTATTGAATTGGTCCGCGCAGCGGCCTCAATGACTTGCTTCTAGTAACAATAATACACACAAAAAAATGTTATACATGAGATTTTGTCCTTTCTAACTCTATAAAAATAAAAAGAGGAGATCTCGTAACTTCTTTCCCTTCGTCGCCGTCGCCTTCTTCACAGTCGACTTCACAGGTACTTAATACTCTTCACCCCTTGAACAACTGCACAAATAACAGCCTTTAACAAAATTAGTATATAACCAACATTGATATAACCATATATACTATCAATCGAATCCCTAACTTAATTCAATCATACCATACCGGATCAAAGATTGATATAACCACATATACTCGCAATCAAAACCCTATATTAACTAAACCAATACGTAACCGATTAGAGTTTGATATAACCATCTATACTCGCAATCGAAACCCTAACTTAATCTAGCCAAACCATTCATATAACCATATATACGAGGAGAAACATACGTAGTGTATCAATAGCAACGTAGGATCACACACAATTTACATTCGCAAACTATAACAAAATTCGAATATAACCAACCTTTATATAACCATATATACAAGCAATCAAATCCATAACTTAATTCAACCATACCCTAACGGATCAAAGATTGATATAAGCACATATACTCATAATCAAAACTCTATCTTAACTTAACAAATACCTAACCGATCAGAGTTTGATATAACCATATCTACTCGCAATCAAAACCCTAACTTAACTTAGACAAACCATTTATATAACCATATATACGATGGAAAACACAAACTGCTTAGAGCAGGGTCTGTGTTCAAAACCCTCAATCACAGGGGCAAATGACTTAGGGATATAACCTTATATAACCCTCAATGACTTGCTTCTCCTTGAATTTCTTCTAAAAAAGAAAGCTCTAAACCAAACTATATAACCTAGTTGAGATTTGTGAGTAATCCACATGGCGTGTGAGTGCATTAAACATGTAACTGCGGAGAGTAGATACAATGTAACTGTTATGCATTGGGTATCAACTATGTTACATGGATCCTCCTAATTGTATAAAGCACCCGTGTCGTAGACACTACTTTCAGATAAGGGTGTGGGGCTTATGTCTGACACATTTAGTTGGGACAGTGAATACACCTAGAAAGTGTTTCTGTCTAGTGCTAAGTCTAAATATTCCTTTCAGTTGGACATCGATATTCCTTGGAGTACCGTTTTTATAGTTTCCCTTTGGCATATTTGGAAGGCTCGCAATAAAAAGTGTTTTGACAATCTGGAAACTATATCTTCTGTGTGTATTAAGGCTGTTTCTATGTATGCTAATCATTGCTGATAAAAACATTTTGAAGTACTATCCTATTACCATGCACTGAAAAAAGAAGTTTCACAGTCGGTAGAAACCCAAGCTACAGGGTGATAGATGCTATGAAAAATTAACCAAATGAATAGTTTCAAGAATAATCCCCAGCAACTGCGGAAAATTGAGTTATCAAAACAACAGAAATAAATAGAGGGTAAAACAAACATGACAGAACTTAGTTGGAGATGAAGTCATGATGATATATTTGTGTTAAGGCTACAATAAAAGATGCCTAACATACACTGACAAAATTGAAGTATTAGAAAACAACGCTTGAGTAATTGACTAACAGCCCAACTTGAAGATATGCGACTTTTAAAATTTTATTAAAGGCGCTTTTCAGTGTCAGAATTACATTCACATGCTATTCATATAATCATGCATGGAGTTTCAACATGTGCGCATACAAGAAATACAGGAATGATGATGCACGATAGCCCAATACCAAATTTCATTTTTTCATAAGGAGTACTTTCTTGTCAAAAAGGGACGGTACAAAAACTCAAGCACACTGTTGGATGTAAGGTTTTAGGGGCTTACTAGAGTCTTAGAGAACATTCGAGCACACACTTTTCTGCTTTGTCCTTCTAAAAGCTTGTTCAGGATTGGATCTCCAGGTAAGTCTTCTGAGATTGGAGTAACTGATGACTTCTGTTTCAAATATTGAGCCACTTTCCTGTAGGCAAATCATACAAAGTGCACTTTCAATCTACTTGAAACAATGGAGCTCAATTAGTAATAGAGAGAATATTTTGCAAGAAGCTACCTTGTTGTCCCTGACAATGTGCCAACTCCTTGAGTTCCTTGAACTTCTGCTTAAGGCAAGAATACATCAATTAAATATAACAATAACATGCTTGTCTACTGTCAGTCTATTACATTTGAATACTGTGGGTAACCAAGGAAAACCTTAAGCAGGTGGCAGAAAATCATTTGTATTGATCAGAATTGGCACATAAGGATTCTTCACTTACCAGTTGGCGTATATTCTCCTGTGGCAAAAAAATTCAGGTCCTGCAATGAAATGAGTAGGTGAATGAGATTAAAGAAAAAACACATGAAACTTCTCTTTGGAACTGATTGGTGCTTGCAAATTGTACAACAGACTTGATGGTGGTCTTTCTGGGAAAAGCAGTGCCATTGTTTCTGCTTCTAGTTCATCTGTTCGCCTTTGTGTTTATTCTTGTCAAAGAACTGAGATGTGGGAAAGTAGCTTGCTTTATGCTATTTTACTTTTCTCACTTACGTCAATGGTTATACGCTTACTCTTCAAAAAGATGCAAGATTGACCATTCATCTTTTTCTTTTTTCCCTTCCTAATTTGGCTCAGTCAGCCATCTACCGCGGCAAATAAAAAGAAGAATATATTTTCATAGAACTAATCTTCAATTGGTTATTTGCCTAGATATCCATATTCATTTTGTTTGGCAGATCGACATTAATCTTTCTTAGGTCAATCTCATTCTATCTGATATGGATGAGATTTTGTATTGAATTTCGAACTTCTTTGGGACTCTTCGCAAACTATAACAAAATTCGAATATAACCAACCTTTATATAACCATATATACAAGCAATCAAATCCATAACTTAATTCAACCATACCCTAACGAATCAAAGATTGATATAAGCACATATACTCACAATCAAAACTCTATCTTAACTTAACCAATACCTAACCGATCAGAGTTTGATATAACCATATCTACTCGCAATCAAAACTGCTTACTTCCCGACCTTGCTTTCCAATAAGAGGTTGAAACACCCGAAGCGTAGGGCTAAGTCATCGGTAGCATAATAACCGGAAGTCCGGGATCGTTCCCACAGAGAATTCGATTCTAGCTTGATTCGGATTGTAGGTTTTATATGGTAGGATTGCGGCGTTTAAGACGGTCAACTATGGTTTTTCTTTAAAACGGAATGACTAAAACGAAAACTAGATTAACGCTTAATAAACTTAACGAGGCAAGTCTCGGGGTCTTCTAACCCTTGTCAAAGGCTGTTACCGGTTCTCGATTATAACTCAGGCGAGAGTCACGACCGCGTGCTCACGCCCGGAGGATTTAACTTTAATGATTACGTTTAACAAAAGATGTGATTTACCGGAGGCGAACCAACTTGTTTTTAATGTTTATCGAACACTTAGGAGGTCACTAGGCCTCGGTGAGTCACTTGCCAAGACCGCTTGACTAAGCTCCTTACCAAGGGGTTAACACCCCTAGTTTAGATCGAAAATGCAAATTAAGCTCTATTCCGGAAAATCATGCTTTAAAGCTCGATGGCTCGAGAACCAAATAACAACCCAAGTCCTCGGAAAAGATTATCCCGAGACTTAGCCAATAAACTACTCACACATAACTAAAACATAATCTAAAGCATAAAAACGAGAAATAACTTTTAACCGATGAAAACGAAAATAAACTTGATTTAAAGGAGAATCTTAACCGTAGCTACAACTTTAATTAACGAGAAAGAGACAAAAGAGAATTACTTACCAAAGTTCTTGAAGAAATTAACTAAGAAAGCTTGGAAGACAACAATGGAAGAAACAATCCTAAACTAACTAGCTACTAAAAAGAGAGAGAGAGAGAGAGAGGGAGAGAGGGACTATATACAAGGAGGCCTTATTCTCTCTCAAAATATCCCCCAAAATATCCTAAAAGTAGAGAGGAACCAAAAATATCTAAAAAGCAAAAAGGGGAAAAGGTAGCAAATTCGGGCACAACTTACATAGCATGAACCGGTTCATGACTTGCCCGTACCGGTTCATGGCTGAAAATCTTTCAAAATATAAAATCTGGTCTTCATGAACCGGTACATGACTTACCCGTACCGGTTCATGGCTGACAGACAGATTTTTGCGGCAACTTCGCGGGCTCGCTCCGGACACTTCCGAACTCGAAAATGGGTGTTCTTTGGACCGTTGGAAAGCTCGTCGAGTCTACTTTCTAACCCAAGTGGTTTGGATCCAATATCATTTGTACATCAAAAGTTATGACGATTCTACCCTCAGCTGGTCGGAAGATGAGTAGCTTTGGTAAACTTCTCACTTCTCCTTCAATTCCCTTGACCCTTGGGCGACCCGAGCAACCTCCAAACCACCTCTTCATGACTCCTCGGGCACCACAACATGGTGGCATGTGGCCTTGAGCACTTGGTTGCATCCGGAGCATTTCTTGGCGTTTAAAACCGCCTTATTAGCACGTTTTACCTGAAAACACTAAAAACACCCCTTACGAGCAATATCACTATAAAAGCTAAATAAACGCAAGATAAAACAACATAAAACGGGACTAGTCGCACCAAATATTTACAATATTGGGTGCTCATCAAAAACCCTAACTTAACTTAGACAAACCATTTATATAACCATATATACGATGGAAAACACAAACTGCTCAGAGCAGGGTCTGTGTACGAAACCCTCAATCGCAGGGGCAAATAACTTAGGGATATAACCTTATATACTCGCAATCAAAACCCTAAATAACTTAGCCAAACCATTCATATAACCATATATACGGAGAGAAACATACCTAGTGTATCGATTGCGACGTAGGATCTGACGGCGATGGAGAAACGAAGGCGAAGAATGGCAACTAGCGCCACGGCGACGGCGTTCGACTGAAACAGGGGCGAATCAAAGGCGACTAGGGCGACGGAGACGAACGTTGGTGAACGGGTGCGACCGTTGGTACAGTTGGTGAACGAACGCGATTGACGCCGATGACGAAGAAGGTCGACGACGAAGAAGGGCCGCCGACGAAGAATAAGGGCCGACGACGAGATCGTCTGAAGACGACCAAGAAGGGCCGACGACGAGATCGTCTGAAGACGACGAAGAAGGGTCGATGACGAGATCGTCGTCTCCGTTTTTTTCCTCTCAATCTGGTCATCTATTGTTTTTTGGTTGAGATGCAATTTGAGCCGTTCATTACTCGATTGGCATGAATCGTCGAGATCGACCCAACACGCATCCATGCACCCCAGTTTTTGCATATTTGAGATGAAAATTTGATGGAAACAACTATATTCGGAACCCCATTTTGAGTTTTTGTTTCAAAAAGTTGTTTTTGAATGCCAGAAAGATGTGGGGCCAAAAAGTATTTTCCAAGACCGGCAAAGACTACCTCCTTGACTTTAAAATCTGACTATTGAACCATGTGGTGTACAGTAAAATGGGCCCCCACCACTCCCACCCTCCTCTGTCCTTTCCCTAGCTTTGCACCTGTTCTTCGAAAACTTTGAAAAAAATCTTAGTCTAATAAAAATTTCCATTTGAAAATTCAATTTCAGAAAATGGATTCCATTGGAAACGCAGAGATTCAATTTCAAAAATTGCCATTTAAAAATTTCAGAAAATTCAAAATGGATTCAATTTGAAAAATTGCCATTTAAAAATTGCCATTTGAAAATTAAATTTCAGAAAATGGAAGACGTAATTGGAGAGAGAGAGAGATGGTTGGGACAGAGGAAACGCAGAGATTCTCTGTACAAGATTTATTTGTAGAAGATTTACATGGAGGAGGAGGTTGGGAGATGAGTGGTTCGGAGTAATTGAAGAGAGAGGAACGGGACAGACTTTTAAGTCTCTTGTTTTTGTTTTTGTTTTTTATACCGGAGAGAAGACAGTTGTCCAACTTCCCAACTCTTTATCCGTCCCTTTTTTTTTTCTTTTCTAATAAGTCTCAGGGGTCCCACTTATTTTTGAAATAACTCATCCAATCACATATTTTTACATTTTAACTCAAAATTTTCAATCCAAAATTGTGAACCAAACACAATTTTTTACACACAAGAAGATGGTCAATGTGAAATGTTCTTCTGTTTGTACACACAAGAAGATAGTCATACAAAAGTTGGCCTTAGCATTTTACACAGACACAGAAGAACGATAATGACATTAACAGACAGACAGACATGTATGCAATAGGAAGAAGGAAAAAAAAGTTGATCGAGCTATCATCAGAATCTCTAAGCCCTCTCCTCAATCCTCACCGGAAAACCGCCTTCCATCTTCGACGTCAGATATGATACAAGAACCGGCTCCTTACCATCCTTAAAAGCCGGCACCACCCGAAACCGTCGAAAAACGCCCGCGACCACCCTCCTCATCTGCAGAAACGCCATCTCCCTCCCCAAACAAACCCTCGGCCCCGCTTGGAACACCGGGTATGTGTAAGGATCCCTTCCCACAAAGTTCCACTTCCGTTGATCTGCCACAGCCGTGTCGTCTCTCTGCAACCACCTCTCCGGCTTAAACTCCGCCCAGTCCTTCCCCCAGATCTTCTCCGACCTCCCCATTGCATACGGATGGTATGCCACCGGCGTACCTTTCTTCACGAACGTGCCGTCTGGCAACACATCGTCGGCGACTGCTTGTTTTCCGTCGACCGGCACCGGCGGGTACAACCTCATGCTTTCGCTCAGCGATGTGTGGGTGTAAACCATGTCCTTCACTTCTTTGAAAATCGGAGATTCGGATTTCTCGTAAATCTCTCTGAGAATTTCTCCTTCTGCGTTCGGGTTTTTGGATACTAACCAGAAGAACCAAACCAATGCAGCTGAGGTGGTGTCGCGACCGGCTAATATAAAGCTGATGACTATATCTGTTACAAAGTTTTCATCGGAATGGCCGGAGCTCAAGAATCGAGATAAAAGGTCGAACGAATCGAGCTCTGATTTTTCATTCAGTAGTTGTTTCTTCTCCTTGATTAATCCCTTGGCGAATTCCCTGACTCCTTCCACGGCAATTCGGAGATTCTGTCGCAAAACATAGACAAACAAAACGTTAGAAATTTGGCAATTCAAAAAGTTACTTTTGTGAGTATTTCACTTTCTTAGGGCATGTGCACAAGAGTAAGTATATGGTATCTGTTAGATAAAATACAGAGGAAAACTCCCAAATATCCTTTGCACCAGCATAGCAAAAGGCAAAGGAAAAATACCTTTGCTTCAATTGCTCGGTAGAATTACCGAGGTACTGTTCATCTCTATTCTTTATTTTATTAGTATTTCTCTCTCTCTCTCTCTCAAGCCCAGAAAATATTCCCTCCACTGCCATTGCCTGTGTTCGGTTCCCCTTTTTCAATTTTTATTTCATGAAGTTATTTTTGAATGCTCACTATTTGAAAAGTTGTGGGGGCCAAAAAGTAGGTAGAGCAGAGTCAGCAGACATCTCTCAAAAGGGCCAAAAAGTCTGTTCAGACGAATCAAAACAGACATCTCTGAATGAGTCCTGCTATTGGTACCTTTCGGTACCATACCGAAAATGGACCGACTGCTGTGCTGGATCGTCTCCGACCACTGGATGGCCAATCTGAGCCGCCCAAAAATTCAAAAAAAAAAAACCAAGTGAGCTTGCATGGGAATCAACGGCATCTGACATGCATAAGTGCTCGATCCAAACACCCCATTTTTCGTATATACATGTTATATACGAAAAAATGGAGTGTTTGGATCAAGTATCTACGCACATCGGATGCCGTTGATTCCCTCATAAGCCCACTCGGTTTTTTATTTTTTGAATTTTTGGACGGATCGGATCGGCCGTCCGGTGGCCGGAGACGGCCCAGCGCGGCCGTCGGTATGATATTGGTCGGTACCATTTCATTTCTGTCTCTGAATCCAACAGTTCAAGAGACCCACCACTAGGTTAATTCCGGTCAAAATCAAATTTGAACAGACTTTTTTTCCCTTTTTCGAGAGAGTCAAGGGATCCATACATCTCTCACTCATCTTTGAGATTTCGCATCCAATCACATGTTTTTACATTTTAACTCAAAATTTTCATTCCAAAATTGTGAATCAAACACAGTGATTTGTATTCTTTTCTAATACTTTAATAGATAGATAGGAAATTATAAAGAGGTTGTTGTGGTATGAAAGTAAAAAATAGGTAGGTAAAATAGAAAAGTGCCTTTTTGAGTAGGTAAAATTGTTATCCTTGATGTACATGCTCTTATAAATGCATTCTAAAATTGGCTTTTACTTTATGGAAATTGCTTTTCCCCCCTGACACACCCCCTGACACACGTCCTTTTTCCCGCTTTACCCCCGCCCCCCTCTCTCTCTCTCTCTTCTCTTATTTTATTTTTTTGTTATAAAATTTTAAATGGTAATAACTTTTTCTTGACATATTGTTTTAAAATAAATTTTATATTTTTGAAATCTACTCAACGAAACCTATCAAACGAGCTTAATATTGATGGTGAAATAATGGAAAATGGAAAAACTATATATTTTTGTGGTAGTTTAAACTGTATAAAGAGGTTGGAAAGTTAAGTGTTCCAAAATTCAATCTGTTTGAACGGGTGGAAAGATTTTAGTTTTCTGATCATTTTATTCTAAATGGTCATAATTAAATTTTAACTGTAGGGCTCTCGTTGATTAACCCTAAGAGATATTTGATTATTCGACTTTCTTAGGGTTAATCAACGAGAGCCCTACAGTCAAAATTTAATTATGATTATTTAGAATAAAATGATCAGAAAACTAAAATCTTTCACCCGTTCAAACGGATTGAATTTTGGATCACTTAATTTTCTAACCTCTTTATACCGTTTAAACTACCACAAACATATACAGTTTTTCCAATTTTCCAACTACTTTTAGTTTCGAGAGAAAAAGAAAGTTTTTTCCAATTTGCCTTTTTTTCCCAATTTTCTTTCTTTCTTTCCAGTTTGTCTTTTTTTTCCGCTTTATTTCCTTTTATTTCTATCCAGTTTAAAATCTTTTTTTCTTTTTTTTTTCCGCTTTATTTTCTTTTATTTCTATCCAGTTTGAAATCTTTTTTTTCCTCTTTCTTTCTTTTCAGTTTGAAATTTTTTCCTCTTTGATCAGTCTTGAACGGAGAAGACGCATGAACCCAAGAGAAAAACAAAACTCATTTCGAAATCCAGATTACAACGATTCATATGGCCAATCTCTCTCACACTCTTGTTTATTTGTTTTTCACTCATACAAACTCATTTTGTTTTTTGTGGAACCTAGGAGGAAAAATTATTCAGTTGCTTGGTTGCCTAGAAAACTGACCACTTTTTTTTTTTTAATAACTAGATTGAGTTAACCCAAAAAAAACAGAAGGGAGGTAAATGAGAAAAGAAACAAATAAAGAAAATAATTGAAAATAAAGAAAAGGAAAAAAGTTTCAAATTGAAAAGAAAGAAAAAGAAATAAAGGGGAAAAAAAAATAAAATTCAAAACGGAAAGAAAGAAAGAAAAAAAAAGGCTAAAAGAAAAAAAAAATTCAAACCGGAAAAAAAGAAAGAAAAGGGAGAAGAAAAAAGAAACACAAACTGTAAAAGAAAGAAAAAGAAAAGGGAGGGGGAGAGAGAGAGGGGGGTAATCCGGGAAATGGACAGTGGGACCGGAAGGGGGTGTGTCGGGGAAAAAGCAGCTCTCTTACTTTATTTTGAAAATTGAGTTGAATATAAAGCACTGTTGGATCACCTTTTCTGATCAACATCGAGGCGGCGTTTAGCTTTCCACAACAGAGGATAAATGGACAGCAATCTCTGGCTACTAATTCGAACCGCATCTTCAAAAGACTTCATGAATTCCACCTGCGGCAGAGACGGCACCAACGACGCCGGATCGTACCCGAACGCGATCGCGCACACATTATCGAACGCGAACCGTTGGAGAATGTCCTGGAGATCAAGCACGGTGTTGCTGTTGGCGGCCGCTGATAGGATCGGTACCAAACGGTCGTTGAGCTCCGTGTCAACCACCTGTTCGATGAATTTCCTCAACGACTTGGTGTTGAACTCGTGGCTCGCGACTTGTCTCTGAAACTTCCAGCTCTCGCCGTTGGTGTTGAATATGCCGTCGCCGAGCAGGTCGGCTTGGGTCATTCGAAAGAAGGCGCTCTTAGGGTACGTGTGGAAGTGGGACTTGAGAATGTGTTCGACGTTGGAAGGGTTGGCCGTGAAGATGTGGGTGCGGCCGAGGGGGCGGTGGAGGACGAAGGTGGAAGTGGGTGAGCTGGATAATATTTCCGACATCCAATCGAATCGGTTCCGGTTCCGGTTCGCGTAGATTGAGAAGAGAGAGCCGACGATTGGGTATGATGTTGGGGTTTTATTAGTAGTAGAATTTGGAGGGGATTTGGATGGGAAAAGGGTGGTGAAAATGGAACTCCATTTGATGATGAACAAGAAGAGGAAAGGGAGGAGGAGGATAGAGAGGAGAGTAGTAGAGAGCTCAAGGTCTAACATGGCCGAGGTGTGGATGGTTTTGGAATTGCAAGTTTGAAAAGTTGATGTGCTTGAAGAATGGGGATGGAGGTTACAGGGGTATTTGTAGATGGTCTCCCTTCAAGACGACATTAAAACAGATAGGATAATGATTTCGTCAAATGGAGGACTGTCTCTAAGGCTCCGTTCCGGAAATTTTTTTAAAAAATAAATATTTATTTTGCAACATCTTATTCAAAAATAATAAGGGCCATTCTACAAAATTCAAATACAAAGTTTACTTCACATTTTTAAATTCAAAAATAATGTAAATGAAAAAATAAAAATAAAAATTTCTCATTGTATTAAATATCTAAATGAGATCTATCAAATAAGATCCATAATGATAAGAAAATTATTTGCGTAAACACATGATTTTTGAGCTTGAAGTTGCCGTACATAAAAAATAAGACTGTTGCTATGAGAATGGGCGCCGGTGGAGGGAAATCGTACCGACGGCCACGCCGAGCCGTCCGGTGGCCGGAGACGGCCCCGACGCGGCCGTCGGTACGATTTTCCTCCCCGGCCGGTCGGTACCTATACAAATTCTTCCAAAATAAGTAGGAGCCTTCTTATTTTCCGGAACAACCCTTCTTATTCAACAAAAAATAAGTTCTTATTGTATTTGTGGAACACAGCCTAAAACATTCTATTGGCTTGTATGATGTGTTCTCTTCAATTTCTTTCTTACTGTATTTGGTTTCTTGCAGGAGGAGTTGTATCAATGATCACTTTACTACTATTTAATACGTATTCTCAGTCAATGTGCTATCACAACTAGGGCTGTAAATGAATTGAGTCGTTCGTGAACTGTTCGAGACTCGACTCGGTAAAGGCTCGTTCGAATTCGATTCGTCTACTTAACGAACCAAACCTGAACCTCAATTTTAGGCTCGTTTCATAAATGAACCGAACATGAACATAGTAGTATTCGGCTCAATTAGGCTCGCGAACCTGGAGTATATGTATATTATGGGGATTTTATATAGTTACATAGTGAAAATTTTAAAACTTGTACAAGTCTAAACATTTACAATTACTAAAAACTTACTTATGTATACCTTTTTATTAGTTTATATGTATATAAACGTATTTATGTATATACTAAAATTTTTACTTGCAGCTTTAGACCTGTATGAGAGCATAAATATATGATATTATTGGGTCGTTAAGGCTCGTGAACAAGCTCGAGTTCGACCCAAACCTAGACAAGCTAGGTTCGAGTTCGGCTCGTTGTACTTTTCATTGAGTTCGGCTCGAGCTCGAGTTCGCTAAAAAACTTAATGAACGAATCTGAATATTCTAATATTCGGCTCGATTTGGCTCGTTTACAGCCCTAATCACAACACACTCGATTTCTATCATTCTTTATCCATGGTCCTTGACCATATAAGAAAATGGAACTCTTAAATCGAATTTGAAAATTTCGGTCCAATTTTTCCAATTAGATTCCTCCAACCCGTACAGCTAGCCTTTACCGCAATGGCACTTTCGACTTTGCCCTGCTACAGTTGTATACTGTTAGTTTTATTTGCAGATTACTTTATTAGGTTTTCTGACTTTCCATATTTTCCGGTCATGTCCTGTGATTTGTTATTTACTTTGTCGTAGCTCTCATAGTTTCAGAGGGGTAACCTTGGGTTTTTGACCTCCATTATTGTTTTGATTGGTACGATACATGATTTTAAGAGATGTAGAAAAAATGCATCATCATTAATTTCATTGATAGACTACTGTTTAATAAGGAGTTTTGTCCTGATAGTTTCAGAGGTGTATCCATGGGTTTTTTACCTCCATTATTGTTTTGATTGGTAGGAGTATGATATTGTGAGTAGGGATACCGGTTTTGGATTTCTGTTCGAGGGGGTACAGTTGGGTTTCTGACCGCTTTGATGGTATTGATTGGGACGGGACTGTGGTGACACCATGTGCACATATAATCGACTTCTCCTGTTGAGTGGTGGACTCTGCAGGCCTTTGTGTAAATAGAGTCATAGACTCAGACTTTTGGATAATTTCCATCCATGTCCCATTTTTTGTTCTTTGTTTTGTCGGTATGTGGTGGGCTAGTTGGGGGTACAATTGGTTTTTCAGAAAGACAACTGGTACAGAAAATCTGTAGTACAAGTTTTTTGTGAGGCCCACTACGGGTTCCATACAAATGATCCGAGCCGTTCATTGAATGTAAAACAGTTTTTGTCCGGTCCGCAAAACGGGGACTAAAAATTAATGCATTTCTTTCAATAAAAAATTCAAACTTTTTTCATAAATTACAAGAACTCATCGATATCTAATGAATTGTTGAAAAAAATTTGAATTTTTCTTGCAAAAAACACATTATTTTTACGTCCTTGTTTTGCGGACCGGACAAATATTATGGGACGGAGGGAGTATGTTTTATTATCCGGGAATCTAAATCAAAAGTTAGACTGTTTTACATTTAATGAACGGCTCGAATCATTTGTGTGGAACCCACAGTGAGTCCCACAAAAAATCTGTACCAGTAGACTTTCTGTTGGTTTTTTGACCAGCATGTTGAAAGTTGAAACTGATGACTCAATGGGTGAGACGCCGGATGAGATAAAATGATAAAAAAAAATAAGATCTTTCTCCATATTGAATCGGATTGAAAATCGGAACACTAAAATAATTTAAAATAAATAAAAAGGAAAAAAGATACAGAGTATAAATATTATTAATTAAATAAAAAAATAGGTTATCGGTAGTTTTGGGATAAAAAGGTTAATTGCACCATTGGTTGAAAGTTGCAACAGTTGGTTCAAAGCTGCAACAGTTGGGAGGAAGCATGCAGGAAGCATTCAATGCTTTATGTTTTGTGAGCTAAATTATCTCTATGGTTTTGAAGATGAATGAGCTCAAGTACGATAGGATCTTATTCAAGAGCTTGAACAAAATTGGATCCTATACGATCAGCTTTATCCAGAACGTAATTATGTATTCCAGGTGCTACAAAGACTTCGTTGCTTCAAGTCATCGGCACCAGAGGATCATTTGATGGATTCTATATCATTGGGACTTGTCATTGCATCAACGTACAACGTTGTACTGCATACATTCGATATGATTGCTTCAAGTTGTCTCACTCACTTACCGTTGAGCTTCCATCCAGTTCCATTAACAGCGCGCACACATATAGCTATTGGCCGTGTTAATGGCAATCACTTTGTGTAAGTTTTCCTATACCGTCATTACCTTGTATCACCCATCATCATATAGTGGAGGCCAAATGCATCAAATGAAGCACAAGGATGGACTCATCATTATGAAACACGCCTCCAATTGTGGTATGAAGTAATGCAGATAGATACACCAGGACGACCACCACAATTTTGGCGAAAATATTGAATAGATTTGTGTATTTATTTATGTTCATGTATTAGTTCTATATACTCAATTATAATTAAATGAAATTTGATTTTCAGTTTGCATTATTGATTGTTTAGAGAAATATAAAGTAAATTTAAGTGAATTCAACGTACATAATTTATTTGAAAACTCAAATATAGATTTTTTAATTAAATTTTGACTCTAGATCTCGCGTTGATTAATCCTAAGAGATATTTGATTCTACGACTTTCTTAGGGTTAATCAACGAGAGTCCTATAGTCAAAATTTAATTATGACCATTTAGGATAAAATGATCAGAAAATTAAAATCTTTTCACCGGTTCAAACGGATTGAAATTTGGAAGACTTAATTTTTCAACCTCTTTATCCAGTTTAAACTACCACAAAAATATATATTTTTCGTTTTACATTATTTCATCATCAATATTAGGCTCGTTTGATAGGTTTCGTTGAATAGACTTCAAAAATATAAAATTTATTTAAAAAATACGTGAAAAAAAGTTAGTAGCATTTAAAATTTTATAACAAAAATAAAATAAGAGAAAGAGAGATCGCATGTGGATGGGTAAAACCGATTGCCACACCCTTATTTGTTAATGCCACACCCTGCATTTTTTGGTGTAAAAATACACTTGCAGAAGGTGACATTAACAAAAAAAATATAGCAAAATCATTTCCCTTTCTTTATACCCTCTTTTCTTTATACACGTCTCTCTCTCCTTCTCCTGTATGGAACGTCTCTCTCTCCGTCTTCAACCCGCTTCAAGTGGGGGAAAGGCGAACGGCGTCGTAGGCTGCCGGTATCTTGTCCGTGCCGGCGAGTAATAGACGATTCTCTGGTGCTGCAGCATGATGGGATTCAGGGCGCATTCTGTCTCTGGCTTCAAATTGGGAAGAAAATATCGACGAAAGAGAGAGCTTACGGAGAAGTGCTTTGGCTGGTGAAGCGTACTCAAGGAAACCAGGCCTTACTACGCCAAGTATGCCAGAGAGAACTTCGTC
The DNA here is from genome assembly GCA_018127125.1 of Rhododendron griersonianum. Classification (NCBI taxonomy): domain Eukaryota; kingdom Viridiplantae; phylum Streptophyta; class Magnoliopsida; order Ericales; family Ericaceae; genus Rhododendron; species Rhododendron griersonianum. The sequence goes on along the minus strand of CM030790.1, from coordinate 38,364,181 downwards.
AATTACAAAGAGGTCAATCCCCCAGACTCCAATTCCCTCCGTGAATTCTTCAATCAGACTTATACCCATTCCCTCTGGGTCCTCAACAAGGTCACTAACAACCCCTTTCTTCTATTTGTTTCTTTTTTTCCTTCTACTTTTTTTATAAAATTTTGTGTGTGTGTGTGTATGATTGCAGTATTCGGTGGATGAAGTGGCTGCGAATAAGCTGAAGCAGATGTGTTGCGGTTGATGGGTGCGTATGTGCACCAAATGTTTGATGTTATTCCTTAAAGAGACTGGTACTGTATTTCTCTTTTTGTTCATTTTTCCCATTATGGTTTCTAATAGATGGTTTGGTCTTTAGGAGAGTTAGCACTCCACATTATGATTGCCAAGGAGGAATTATCATATCTAATGCATAGCTTTCAATCTTTGTTTTATTACTTCACTGTTCTTTTAGTGTAGCAGTTCCATATTTAGTGTGACTATTATCTTGAGAAGTGATTTGTTTGAATTTTCCCATGCTTGACATCCAGTTTATGCTCTGTCTGCTTTATTAGCCAATTGGCCTTTGATTGTATACATGATGTATTATACAATCCAAGAAGTCTGTCCAAAAAAAAAAAAAAAACTCTTCTACTACTATAATCTAATTGAAGGTAGGGTCAAGAAAGAGATAGAATGGTCCTACGAGCTCATTCACTGGCTTGCAAGGAAAAGCATGTATTTGGGTTCTTCAAGGATGGGACCTAGTCATTCACGTTAGTTGCAGCCACGAGAATTAGGAACTTTTCGGTACAACTATTTAATTGTGCTTATCTGAATGACACTTGACAAAATCATTTCAGGTGAAAATAGGATAGGATAATTAAGCAAGACTCTTGGCTTGCAATGATGTATCATGTGAACTACCACAATTAAGTAGTTCTACCTTGCTGATTTTTCTTGATTGATCAAGGATTACTCAATATACAAATTCACACTAAATTTGAGACCAACCTATGTTTGGTGTTGAGTGATTGATATTGTTTGGTATGTTAAACTGTTTTACGTGATTGTTATCTGTTCCGTATGTTCCTCTTTTATCCATTGTTGCATGGATCACAGGGTCCAATATGAGCTGTATCTTGTTTGTAAACTGTTAAAGATGAAAATCATCAGGCATAGGACTGTCTAACTTGTTCAATAGTGATGGTTTTAGAATCCAGAATAATAAAGTAGATGCAAATTGAATCATTTGATATGCTTGTGAAAGTCAAAAAAATTGACATGTAATTTCAATTCAGCTTGTGCCTTGTATATAATTAAAAACTTCGACAAGCGCCCCTAATTTATTGTCCTTCAGTAAACTCTAAACTTTTGAATCAAAAGTTTTACTTTCTTTACTGGTTGAGATCGTTCAGGAAAGTTAAATATTTTGAATCAAAAAAGAGAATGCAAAAAAAACTTTAAAGAATCTATTGGGTATCACGAGACCTAGCATGGTCCCCATTTTGATCAGCCTACGATGCCAATTCATGAGTGGATGTTTTCTTGTAAAAGAAATAGAAAGTATGTCGGATGGAATGTAATTTTTTTATTTTGAGATCTAAATGGAAGGTAGCTGACTGGTATGGAGTGTGTGCTATTTTTATTACAACGAAACTTTGAAATGTATCTAATGAAATCTATGTTTGGGAGATACCAATTGAAAACTATAGTTTGGGTGTTCACATGATTTTTGCGAGTAAGGATTTGAGCTCAACTTTGACTCTTTTTCCATCAGGATTTTTGAAAAATCAGAATAAATAATCTTTCCATCGTGTTTGTGGGTTTGTGGTTTAAAAAAATGGTTGTAATATATGCTTTTTCAGTGTTAGGGGAAAGGCCACAAGAGTTCTGGATTTCTGGTTGTGGAGTGGGACCAGAGCATCGACCTTGAGAAAACAACTCCATGAGGTAGCTTTGCACTTCCACCACTGGCGATTTCAAAGGATTCAGATCGGGCTTGGTGTCTCGTTGCTCTAGCATGACTTAACCGAGATTGGGTTGAAACCCGACTTGGGATTCATAGTTTTGAAGGTGATGACCAGTTCATTGAAATTCCAGTTCACATGAGGTTAAATTTTAGTCCTGGCTTAATTATTCTTTAGATTTGAGTTTCTTGAGTTTTAATTACTCATTTAAATACATGAAGGTTGAAGGTTGAGTCATACGCAGAGGGTTACGAAACTGAGATCTCCAAGCTCATCAATAGCAGATTTAGGTTAATTTTATTTTCAATTCACTTAACAGTAGTTACCACCTCTACATATATCATCCTCGTAATTAAGTTATTTCCAGTTTGACGAAACCGAGACACCACTAAATATCGAATGGTTTATCTCTTAAGCATTAGTTTAGTGACTTTTCATGTTCCCTCTTTATTTACAGTTTATGCGAATCTTTTATTTGGCCCAGACACTACTAAATATCGAATGGTTTATCTGCTTAGGCATTAGTTTGGTGACTCTTCATGTTCCCTCGGTGTTTACAGTTTATGCGAATCTCCTATTTCGTGCGCTGTTTGTATTGTGCAGTTTCCATGTTCAACGCACCTATACAAATGGTTTAATTTCTTTTCCCCCCTTTTCCGTACATTAGTTATTTATCACGCTATTGATTTATCTTTGAGTTAATCTGCACTATAAGCTTCATTCCTTTCTTCAAGCTCGATTTATCACATGCCCTTTTTTCTACTAATTATTTTGCTTGTGAAACACTATTGTTCTTTCCAAGTACTTATTAGTTTATTTTAGAGGTGACAAGGTGAGGTCTTTGTAGACTTCTTTTTATGGGGTAGGTTAAAGAGTTTATAAAACAAACTTGACCATACAAGAGCTAATAGACCACTTGGAAAAAACCAGTAGAAGGAACAAGCAAAGCATCTAAAAGGGCATGATTGCAGAACAAGAAACTAAGGCTGCACTATGTGGGAAAAGACTCTCTCACTAATAGACCACTTTGGAACAGATGAGCCTATTAGCAAAAATCTTCTTGACAGCCCTCCAAGAGCTAAGCAAAGCTTTGACATCATTCTCAATTATAGCCACAAGTTAAGTCCCAATGGAGCCAACCTGCTGGAAAATACGAGCATTTCTCTTCCTTCAAATGTGATACATTCATGCAGCCAAAGACAATTTATAGATGAAATCTTGCAGGCCATTCCCCCCGTTATACCTCACTACCCATCTCACTTCATCTGAAGTGTACCTGGGTTCTTCCTATGTCATTCTATTGATTGATCTTTAGGTCTTTGTTAGCTTTATTCCTTTTTTGAGTCGCCTTGCATAGATGAATAGTTAAAATAAAATAAAATAAAATAAGATGTGCGATTGGCACTTTTGGGCTTTTAATCATGTTTGTTTGTCCAGTAGATTCATTTTTGGAGTAGAGGAAATTACTTGAATTTTATTTATTTCCGTCTACAATTCTAATGGAATGACCTCCTGTTGGTGCAATACTTGTTGTTTTCTTACAACATTGCCGTTGATAGGTTGGAGGAAATTAAAAAAGTACTTGGAAACTCTGCTGCAAGTGTGAGTCTTGAGCTTCTAGAGGCCTATCTACCTTGATTTTTGCAAGTTCCATGTCCTTTACTTTGTTTTTTTGTTTGAAAATATTTCTTGCCTTTGTTTTTTTTTTTGGATAAGTTTTCTTTCCTTTGATTGTGGCTATTCAGCTATCTTATTCTACCATTGCAGGGATGGGGATATACCAAAACGATGTTCCCTCCCACTAAGTTTCTTGATGTGCTGAAAACTTTGAATTTCTATTGGATTTCATTTGGAGAGCATTTTTGGGCTGCACCTCCTAACGTTAATTCATTCTTGTATGCGTAACTAAGAATAGTAAGGCTATCAATGTTTTAAATCTATCAATGGTTTTGAAGTAGCAAGATTGAACAGGAGAGTCAAGTATGCAAATACAAAAGTAGGGACAGTAGTCTATCAATGTTTTTAATCGATCAATGGTTTTGAAGTAGCAAGATTGGGCAGAAGAGTCAACTATGCAATTACAAAAGAATCGTTCATTAGCATATGGCCATACCCCATCCATGCTGTCATGGAGAGATTGGTCCTATTTACGTGCATGGTACAATCTTGGTCTATTGCAAATTATATTGAGGGATTTCGAGGAGAAGTGGGAGGTTTAGAAGTGTTTTTTTTTTTTGTTTGGATTGTGTTTTAGGAGGGGAAGGGAGGGGTGTAGGGGGTAATGGAGGGGGGAAGAGTGCAATCACATTTAGCATATGACTTCACCTCCAGAAGTGGGAGGAAACAGAGGGGAAGCTTAGTGATATTAGTTAGTATTTGTAATACCATTATGCTATTAGAGATAAGGTACATTTACCATGCAGATAAAACAATAGAAGAGTATTACTTCCTGCAAGATTACTCTCCAAATGTTTTTTTGGATAAGCGTTTTGGAAACTAAGTTTTTGAACAACCACCATATAAAGATTGCTTTCAGTAAACCTGATTCTATTGTGATTGAGATTTTTGCAGGGAGTGACCAAACAGTTGGAGAAATGGAGTATTTGCACTCTCTGTAGTAGCAACTTGAGAAACTGAAGGTTGAGTTATTTGTCAGCATCTTCCCCTCTTCGGGCGTATATATACTCATAAAGCTCTTAGACTCAGTTTGGCGACTTTGCCCATGCTGGGTTCTCAAGATTCATGGATTCATGGGCAATCACAAGGTGACACAACATGTCAAAAAAGAAACCATGAGCATTCCCAGATAAGATCACAATAGACGGTTAAATTCGGAATTACAAATCATTGCCTGGGCTTTTTATTTGAAGTGAGCTAAAATCTTGCTGATGAACCTTGAAACTAATGGAAATGGCATAACATAGCTTAGTTGGATTACTTAGTTACTGTGAAGCATGGATAGGATAGGATACGATACCAATACTTTGATACGGAAGTACCTTAAAACATAGGATATTAGGTCCTGCTTAGATAAAACATAGGATATTGGTCCTGCTTAGATACGTTTGTCAAAAACATATTTTCTGAACATTTAATTCTGTATTACTTAACAACACAAGATTGGTGAGAAATCGATGTAGGCAAGATAGTGAAAAACTATTGTTGTGTTTATTTCTTATGTTATAAGACAATCCCAATTGCATAGCTGTTCTGTGACTGACCTAGAGTATCCAAAACCTTGGATATCCGTTCTCATGTGGTATTTGTATTTGTTCACTTGGATCAATTTGGGAGAGGCTCTTGGTAATTGAATTTTTTTTTTACCAGCAACTTAATTTTCTATATAAGTGGTCTTATGCGTTTTTTCTTATTCATAGTTGACAATTGCGATCGTGGAGCGGTGGTGGTGGTGATGGCATAATAGTGGTAGTGGTGTGGATGATAGTAGTGGAGGAGGAATTGGTTGAATTGAACACAAATCCTAATGAATTCTGTCAAAATTAAATAGTTCAAAATTACCTCATTTTTATCAATTTTTTAGCATACATTATTGTTTTGTCTTTGTTCAATTTTTTTTTAGCATTTGTAAGTAGTACATAAAATTTTTGTGTATTCAAAAAAGTAAAAAAATTATGATCAAAATTCATATTTTTTTGAATAAATATGAAATTATTTGTCAGGAAGTATTTGCTTTGACTATACCACCAAACACAGCCAAAAAAACCCATGCATAAATCCTTACAAATATGTAGGGTTGTCAAATGGTTGGATTTGGGCTAAATTGAATAAGTTGTGAGTGGGTTGGGTCTTTAATGGATCATTGACCCATTTAAAATCCATTAGTTATGAGCCAAAATATCCATATCCAACCCAATCTATTTCTTTAAAATCAAACTCAATCCGCCCAATAACCCAATTAGAAATGGTCTTCGCTTTTATTTTCACCACAAACTTTAGATTTTTATTTATTTATTTATCCTAATAACTTCTGATTCGTGTTTTCTTTTTCCTCTTCTCACAAAATTCCGAGCTTGATCTCTGGCTTGCATGGTGATTTACCACTTCATTAATATATCTGCTGCTCAATTTTCCTTCTCTTGGCAATCGATTGTGCTACTATTTTCTGGGAAAATTTTTAAAGGAAAAAACACACGGGCTTTATGGAAACGAACCGAGTAGCTCATGGCTTAGCTAAACTCGATTCGTTTTGTAATCAAGTTGAGCTCGAGCTTGAGACTCGTTTGTTAAATCAACGGAACTCAACACTCAATAGCTTAACTTGTTAAGTAATTAGTCAGGCTCAAGCACCATAAAGCTTAGCTCAGCTCGTTTGCACTTTCTGTGAGCTGACGTGTGCTAAGCTTTGAAATACTTATTTGAGCTCGAGCTTGATTTGTTTCTGTGACGCTCCGATTTTTGGAAACGTTAGTTAAATTTTTTTTAATTGATTTAATAATTCATACAATTGATTTAAAAAAAATTAGCGCCAAAATTAGGGTGAAAAACAACTCTTAACATTTTAACATTCAGGTCTGCATCTCCAATTCATCACCTTTTGAGAGAGAGACCAGCCGGATTGCATCGGGACACCACTATCTCCAACCTTTTCAAACTTATGGGGTAAATTATGGTCGTTCTCCTAATTTTCCTTAGAGTAGTGCTAGCCGTACCGACCAACCACCCACCGAAATCGTACCGATGGCCACCGGACGGCCGATCCGAGCCGTCCAAAAATTCTAAAAAAAAAAACCGAGGGGCCCTACGCGAGAATCAATGGCATCCCAAGTGTGTAGGTTGCTTGGATCAAGAACCCTTTTTTTCGTGTATATACATATCGGTTTTTTTTTATAGAATTTTTGGACGGCTCGGATCGGCCGTCCGGTGGCCGGAGACGGCCCTCCGGTGGCCGTCGGTACGATTTCGGTGGGGGTGGTCGGTATACATATCATTTTCGTTTTCCTTATGGTGGGTTATATTCATAATTTATTGGGTCATTTAAGTTAACCTAATTGATGCCCAATTGAAACCTAATTAATAGATGGGTTGGGACTCATTCTAACCCAACTAATAAATGAGTTGGATTAGATCTATTTTTCAATGGGTGGGTTTGGATCTGTTAATGGATTTGGATTCAATTTGCCACCCCTACAAAAAATGACATCCCATCTCACAAAACTTCATCTGCTATTGAGGTAGGGGATACATTAGCTAAAGAACCAGCAAAGCTTACGAAAAATATAACCTGGGCTTAGTGAGTTCAAATCGAAAAGACTCTTTATTAATCCATATTGTTCATTCCAAATCAGTTTAGGGGCCATGCATGTAAAGGTTTAAAATTTAATACAAAAATTAGTACTAGATAATCATGGGGTGGCCCTCGTCCCTTAAGTCCTAGTTCGTCATTGCACATGCCTGCCACGGTATGCCGATCGAAAGAGTTGAATAACTAGTTCAAAATCTAAGGTCGCATGTTTTTTAAATTAACCTTCAATTAATTCGTAAGCGATTCCGTCACTTTGTATTAATTACTTGGTTACCAAGGTTTTGCAAATGAACAAGCTAGGAAAAACACAAGCTCAATATCCCTGGGGTCTATTAATCTTCTTCCTTAAGAAAATACTCCAGCTATAATAACATTTACATGGTGGCATGCACTTTGATCAGATAAAAAATTTGCTAATTAGATTGAAGCTAGAGACACTTTTATATCTACCTTGATTTTTTTTTAAAAAGAGGAGAGACACAAATTATGTCTTCCACTAATACAATCTTGATATTGTTTAATTAACGGCAGACTATTTGTAATTTTCTCATCTTGTGATGATACAAGCAAGTGGTATCATCGCTATTCCAAATGTTTAGTCACCATTCTCGTGTATTTGAGGCACTAATACCTATTTTTATTTTGACGATCTCTCTTCTCTTGTTCAGGTTTCCTTTTTTGTAATTTTCATTTTCATATGACAAAATTCTCAAAAAAAAAAAAAAAAAGCACAAGATTATCACGGAAAACGTTTTGGCATTCTGAGTTATTTACGAATCTAATACTTTTGTTGCCGTACGTGACTCCTTATCTAAAAAAATTCAGAACCACATTTTCTGTTTTCCATTTTGTTATACCCGAAAATAGGTTTAAATTAAATCTTTCCTTGTGATATATACTTCTATTTTTAATCCTTGTTTACATTTTTTTGGGAGGAAATTCCTAACTTAATTTTTTCATTGAGTCTTCAACCTTTTTGTTTGCAAGTAACATATATTTTTTTTTTAAACTGGTGCAAGGAACATTGTTCACTTGTTTTTTTCGGCCATTGTTCGCATGTCTTCAACCTTCGATGTTGCTCCATACTCCCTCCGTTTCTATATGAGAGTCTGCTTTCACTATTACAAAGCTCTAAAAAAATGTCTATATTTTTCAATCTACAATATTTTATATATGCAATATGGATCTTGTTTAGTAGATCTCAATTAGTTTTATCAGACAAAATTTTTAAAATTGTTTAAAACATCTTAAATTGTGAGATATAGGCGATTTATGTGGTACGTATGTTGAAAAATGACTCTCATTTAGAAATAGAGGAAGTATTTTGGAATTGAGATTCTCCCATGGCAACCAAAAGGGAATGGGGGAGGCGGGGAGCCTGAGGTAGAGCTGGGTGGCTATGCCCAAAAATCGGGTATCGTTGCGAGTTCAATGAGGTGATATGAACCGTCCATTATGTAAAGCTTGACGCGTAGAACATTCTTGAAAAAAAAAAATCAAGTCAAACGGGTATCAGAAACTCAGTGGGCAAACCACATTTTTAGGCAGTGATAAATGTCCACGAAATCATGCAGCGGACAAATATTGTTTGTATACAAATTTAAATCGACCTAATTTCTTACAGGTTTGTTCAATGCGAAAAATTTTATATAGTGAACATTTTAGATCAAGATGTGGCTCTTAGCTCATCTGGTTGTATTTATTACCTTGCAAGAGGGAGGTCTAGGGTTCGAGTCTATAGTGAAACATTAGACCCTTTTAGGTTGTTAACACACTAATTCTCCGCTCACCCCTACTAATAAAAACAAAATTGGGGAAATTTTTTTTTCACATTTCGGATCATATTTTTGAGTTTGGAATGATGCCCATGTTTTTTGGTACAACCAAACTGTCGTGGCTAAGACACAGCTGGCCCTCATTCCCCAACAAAACTAGGGGTGTTCACGGTCTGAATCGGATCGGATCCATAATACTGGTGAAATGGAACACAATGTAAAACAAGAGTGTTGGTTTGCAGAATCCGGGGAGCATGTTGGACAGCTCAGATTGCATGTCGGCCGAATAGATCTCGGTCGTCTATTGTTATTCGATTGAGATGCAATCTAAGCCGTTCATTACTCGATTGGTATGAACGGTCGAGATCGATCCAACACGCATCCATGCACCCCAGTTGTTGCATATTTGAGATGAAAATTTGATGGAAACAAATCATCCATGACAATGTGAAATGTTCTGTTTGTACACACAAGAAGATAGTAATACAAAAGTTACCCTTAGCATTTTACACAGAAACAGAAGAATGATAATGACGGCTCGGATGCGTTGAGCAGGTACCACATGGTGCTCACTCGCACATTCGAGCCGTCCATTGTGTGTTTGAACGGCTAAGATTTGGAGAGAGAAAAAAGAGAAAGAAAGTGTTGGGATGAGAGGAGAGAGAGGGTTTTAATCTGATCCGTCCAAAAGTGTATTGAACGGCACGGATGCGCAGAGCGAATACCAGGTAGGATATATCCGCTCGGCACTGAAAAATCACTCGACGGACAGGAGAAATTTTTCAGTGCCGGACGGGCACGGGACACGTGGTGCCCGTGCACCATCTCGGCCGTCCAATGAAGTTTTGGACGGCCCAGATCTGGGCCGTCCAAAACTTCATTGAACGGCCGAGATGGTGCCGGGCACCACGTGTCCCGTGCCCACCCGGCACTGAAAAATTTCTCGACGGACAGACATATGCAATAGGAAGAAGAAAAAAAAGTTGATCGAGCTATCATCAGAATCTCTAAGCCCTCTCCTCAACCCTCACCGGAAAACCGCCTTCCATCTTCGACGTCAGATATGATACAAAAACCGGCTCCTTACCATCCTCAAAAGCCGGCACCACCCGAAACCGCCGAAAAACGCCCGCGACCACCCTCTTCATCTGCAGAAACGCCATCTCCCTCCCCAAACAAACCCTCGGCCCCGCTTGGAACACCGGGTATGTGTAAGGATCCCTTCCCACAAAGTTCCACTTCCGTTGATCTGCCACAGCCGTGTCGTCTCTCTGCAACCACCTCTCCGGCTTAAACTCCGCCCAGTCCTTCCCCCAGATCTTCTCCGACCTCCCCATTGCATACGGATGGTATGCCACCGGCGTACCTTTCTTCACGAACGTGCCGTCTGGCAACACATCGTCGGCGACTGCTTGTTTTCCGTCGACCGGCACCGGCGGGTACAACCTCATGCTCTCGCTCAGCGATGCGTGGGTGTAAACCATGTCCTTGACTTCTTCGAAAATCGGAGATTCGGATTTCTCATAAATCTCTCTGAGAATTTCTCCTTCTGCGTTCGGGTTTTTGGATACTAACCAGAAGAACCAAACCAATGCGGCTGAGGTGGTGTCGCGACCGGCTAGTATAAAGCTGATGACTATATCTGTTACGAAGTTCTCATCGGAATGGCCGGAGCTCAAGAATCGAGATAAAAGGTCGAACGAATCGAGTTCTGATTTTTCATTCAGTAGTTGTTTCTTCTCCTTGATTAATCCCTTGGCGAATTCCCTGACTCCTTCCACGGCAATTCGGAGATTCTGTCGCAAAACATAGACAAACAAAACGTTAGAAATTTTGGCAATTCAAAAAGTTACTTTTGTGAGTATTTCACTTTCTTATAAATGCATTCTAAATTGGCTTTTACTGTATTTTGAAAATTGAGTTGAATATAAAGCACTGTTGAATCACCTTTTCTGATCCAACATCGAGGCGGCGTTTAGCTTTCCACAACAGAGGATGAATGGACTGGAACCTCTGGCTACTAATTCGAACCGCATCTTCAAAAGACTTCATGAATTCCACCTGCGGCAGAGACGGCACCAACGACGCCGGATCGTACCCGAACGCGATCGCGCACACATTATCGAACGCGAACCGTTGGAGAATGTCCTGGAGATCAAGCACGGTGTTGCTGTTGGCGGCCGCTGATAGGATCGGTACCAAACGGTCGTTGAGCTCCGTGTCAACCACCTGTTCGATGAATTTCCTCAACGACTTGGTGTTGAACTCGTGGCTCGCGACTTGTCTCTGAAACTTCCAGCTCTCGCCGTTGGTGTTGAATATGCCGTCGCCGAGCAGGTCGGCTTGGGTCATTCGAAAGAAGGCGCTCTTAGGGTACGTGTGGAAGTGGGACTTGAGAATGTGTTCGACGTTGGAAGGGTTGGCCGTGAAGATGTGGGTGCGGCCGAGGGGGCGGTGGAGGACGAAGGTGGAAGTGGGTGAGCTGGATAATATTTCCGACATCCAATCGAATCGGTTCCGGTTCCGGTTCGCGTAGATTGAGAAGAGAGAGCCGACGATTGGGTATGATGTTGGGGTTTTATTAGTAGTAGAATTTGGAGGGGATTTGGATGGGAAAAGGGTGGTGAAAATGGAACTCCATTTGATGATGAACAAGAAGAGGAAAGGGAGGAGGAGGATAGAGAGGAGAGTAGTAGAGAGCTCAAGGTCTAACATGGCCGAGGTGTGGATGGTTTTGGAATTGCAAGTTTGAAAAGTTGATGTGCTTGAAGAATGGGGATGGAGGTTACAGGGGTATTTGTAGATGGTCTCCCTTCAAGACGACATTAAAACAGATAGGATAATGATTTCGTCAAATGGAGGATGACTGTCTCTAGACATTCTATTGGCTTGTATGATGTGTTCTCTTTAATTTCATACACTGTATTTGGTTTCTTGCGGGAGGAGGTGTATCAATGATCACTTATTTAATATTCTCGGTCAACCGTTCTATTTGGTCCGGTTTTGCAGTTCAACGTTTAGCTTATGGTTTCAAAAAAATAAGAACCGTCAATTTTGGTTTGGTTATTGGTTCTCAATTAATGAACCGTGATTAGAACCGAACCGAACCGTTTAAAACTAAGATAAATTTAAAAATACATCTTTGTGTGTAATTAAACTAGTGCATGCCCGTGCCTGAAGGCACGGCTCACCAGTTTTGTCTATCTAGATTCTTGAAAGCCAACGCCTCATTCGCAAAATTTCAACTACAAAAAAACAATAGCTATTTTGTGCTGATTCAAGTTAACCGGTGGATATATTTATTTTGTGGTGATTCAAGTTAACCGATGGATATACTTGAGTTATTATTTTTTTGTAGTTGAAATTTTGTGCTAATTCAAGTTAACTGGTGTATATATCAATATTACAGCAATCTCGAGGTTAAATCAATGAGAGAAGAGAGGATAAGAAAAGGAGAGGAGAGGGGGAAGTAAAAAAGAAAATAAATTTCTATATTTTTTGCCACAGAAAAAGGAAAGAATCAGAAATTAAGGGAGAAAAATAATGAGTTTTCAAATTTCGAACCCAAACAAATGATAACCCTTGGATGGATTGAATTTTAACCCTCAAACCCTTTATTTAATCAGAGCCTTTCAATGTGCCACGTAGGACAGTTGTGAGAGAGACATTTTGCAAACCGTTGTGTATTGTAATATAGATATGTATTTGAATTTGGTAGGTTAATCTTTTTTCCTTGCTAAACTTAATTTATTTAGAGATGAAATCTCATTTGTTAGGAAAGTTTTTATTTTCTTCCTTCCTTTCGTATTCCAACAGATTATTTTCCTATTTCATATTTTGTGAGTAAGTGTTTGGATACTTATTGGATAGAACCGGAACCGAACCAAAACTGGACCGGTCTTGCGGTTTGGTTCTGGTTAGGTTCCATGCATATATTGGTTATGTTCTGGTTCTCAATTTTCTACAACCATTTGAAATGGTCCGGTTACTGGTTTTCTAGAGAACCGGACCAATTCAGACCGTGTACACCCCTACTAGAAATGAAACTAGGATTTTTTTTTTTATATGAGGTGCCATAATATGAATAACTCTTTTTTCTTTTTCTTTTTCTTTTTTTATGTTAGGTGTGTGCGGCCAGATCAGCTTATGCGCATCTTGACTTATCGTGTCCCCGGTCCGATCAGAGGCATGTCGTCCATGCTGACACTAGAGGATTTACAAAAAATTACTTTTTTGTAGTGTCAAACCCTCAACATTTGTGGGCTTAGTGAGTTCAAATCGGAAAGACTCTTTATTAATCCATATTGTTCATTCCAAATCAGTTTAGGGGCCATGCATGTAAAGGTTTAAAATTTAATACAAAAATTAGTACTAGATAATCATGGGGTGGCCCTCGTCCCTTAAGTCCTAGTTCGTCATTGCACATGCCTGCCACGGTATGCCGATCGAAAGAGTTGAATAACTAGTTCAAAATCTAAGGTCGCATGTTTTTTAAATTAACCTTCAATTAATTCGTAAGCGATTCCGTCACTTTGTATTAATTACTTGGTTACCAAGGTTTTGCAAATGAACAAGCTAGGAAAAACACAAGCTCAATATCCCTGGGGTCTATTAATCTTCTTCCTTAAGAAAATACTCCAGCTATAATAACATTTACATGGTGGCATGCACTTTGATCAGATAAAAAATTTGCTAATTAGATTGAAGCTAGAGACACTTTTATATCTACCTTGATTTTTTTTTAAAAAGAGGAGAGACACAAATTATGTCTTCCACTAATACAATCTTGATATTGTTTAATTAACGGCAGACTATTTGTAATTTTCTCATCTTGTGATGATACAAGCAAGTGGTATCATCGCTATTCCAAATGTTTAGTCACCATTCTCGTGTATTTGAGGCACTAATACCTATTTTTATTTTGACGATCTCTCTTCTCTTGTTCAGGTTTCCTTTTTTGTAATTTTCATTTTCATATGACAAAATTCTCAAAAAAAAAAAAAAAAAGCACAAGATTATCACGGAAAACGTTTTGGCATTCTGAGTTATTTACGAATCTAATACTTTTGTTGCCGTACGTGACTCCTTATCTAAAAAAATTCAGAACCACATTTTCTGTTTTCCATTTTGTTATACCCGAAAATAGGTTTAAATTAAATCTTTCCTTGTGATATATACTTCTATTTTTAATCCTTGTTTACATTTTTTTGGGAGGAAATTCCTAACTTAATTTTTTCATTGAGTCTTCAACCTTTTTGTTTGCAAGTAACATATATTTTTTTTTTAAACTGGTGCAAGGAACATTGTTCACTTGTTTTTTTCGGCCATTGTTCGCATGTCTTCAACCTTCGATGTTGCTCCATACTCCCTCCGTTTCTATATGAGAGTCTGCTTTCACTATTACAAAGCTCTAAAAAAATGTCTATATTTTTCAATCTACAATATTTTATATATGCAATATGGATCTTGTTTAGTAGATCTCAATTAGTTTTATCAGACAAAATTTTTAAAATTGTTTAAAACATCTTAAATTGTGAGATATAGGCGATTTATGTGGTACGTATGTTGAAAAATGACTCTCATTTAGAAATAGAGGAAGTATTTTGGAATTGAGATTCTCCCATGGCAACCAAAAGGGAATGGGGGAGGCGGGGAGCCTGAGGTAGAGCTGGGTGGCTATGCCCAAAAATCGGGTATCGTTGCGAGTTCAATGAGGTGATATGAACCGTCCATTATGTAGAGCTTGACGCGTAGAACATTTTTGGAAAAAAAATCAAGTCAAATGGGTATCGGAAACTCAGTGGGCAAACCACATTTTTAGGCAGTGATAAATGTCCACGAAATCATACAGCGGACAAATATTGTTTGTGTACAAATTTAAATCGACCTAATTTCTTACAGGTTTGTTCAATGCGAAAAATTCTATATAGTGAACATTTTAGATCAAGATGTGGCTCTTAGCTCATCTGGTTGTATTTATTACCTTGCAAGATGGAGGTTTAGGGTCCGAGTCTATAGTGAAACATTAGACCCTTTTAGGTTGTTAACACACTAATTCTCCGCTCACCCCACTAATAAAAACAAAATTGGGAAAAAAAAATATTCCCGTTTCAGATTATATTTTTGAGTTTGGAATGATGCCCATGTTTTTTGGTACAACCAACCTGTCGTGGCTAAGACACAGCCGGCCCTCATTCCCCAACAAAACTAGGGGTGTTCGTGTTTTGGATCGAATCAGATTCATAAAAATTCGAGGACCGAACTGTTAATCACGGTTTTTACAAAATGAAATCCATGTTCAGACCAAAAGTCCTACGGTCCGGTTTCAATCCAATCCGTGACTCGCAAATTGATTACGGTTTTATCCGCGAATTATGTTCCAAAACAAAAACAATAACGGAAGGTTACAGAATCATAGATGGACTATATCAAGATACATGTTTGTGTTCCATTTCATACGTACATATATGCATATATGTATGTATACATGTAAGTAACGAGAGAATTTCAGATTCAAAAGCGAATGAAAACAGTTACCGAGCAGATTGTGGTTACGATGATCCCATTATTAAAGTAAAATACTAAAATTGGTAAAAAATATTTTAATAGTACTAACAATTATGTATATATGTTTGTGTATATATATTTATATATTTATTATTTATTTTTTTATAAAATAAATATCTCACGATTCGGTTCGGTTAATCCACGGTTTCGTAATGAAAATCCGTGGACCTAACCGCAAGTCACGATTTTCTAATTTTTCAATCGGTGTCCGGACCATTAATCCACGAACAAAATTCAAAAGGTACGGATCAGTTCGGTTCGAACCGATTTTACGGTTGTTTATACCCGTTTTTGGCACCATGGATCGGGCTAGCCGTGATTGGGTTTTCAATTAGTTCTTTAATTAGTTTGGGCCGAAGTTGGGTAAATAATTATTGGATAAATATTGGGCCATGGATTTTTCCCATTTGGGCCCGAGAAATACAAGGAACACGCGGCCCATATGAAGAATGTAGCCCAAAGACTCTTGGAAGGGCAGCCCACGGTTGGGTCCACGAAGGAAGATGGTGATTTAGCCCACATGGGTTAGCCCACGTTTGAATTTACAAAGAAAGCATTGATCTGGTGTAAATGATGTGGTCCACGATTGTAGGGGGCGGTTATCACTTGTTGGCAGTTGGGTTTTTGTATTTCAAAGGCCAATTGACTTGGTCAATTGGCCATGTGTCGAATTCATGAGGAAATGAGGTAGTGGGAGGTTTCTGCCACATCACCCCATGACTTATCAACTGCAAATAACTGTCCATGATCACACATGCTGGAAAAGTGGGGGAAACATGGGACACATGGCAGCTGATGGAGCAAGACATATTTCGGATTCAGGCCTGAATCAGCCTGCTGTTGAGTCTATAAATACTAGTTCATAATGCCGAAAAAAGGGTCCAACACCAATCAAAGCTCAATGCTTACAAAACTTTCCTACTTTCAGCAAAGTAGTTTATCGAGTACCACGTGCTCAAACCCCATTCAAACACACTTCATCAAGTTGTTTGGATCTTTTATTTTCCTTGTAATCAAACTTTATTATCCCGGAGTAATAAAGTTCACTTTTTTACGTTTCTACGTCCATTTCCTATACGATTAGGAAATTTTAAGTCCACGACTGTGTGGCAAACCCCGAACTACATTGTGATCTTTAACCTTTGAATCACACACAATCGCTCTTATGTTAGAAGTCAAGATTCACGGGAATCTTCACCAAAAGTTAGGCGCTACAAGTCTTGGCACACCCGCGTTCATCTCATTCACGCCTTTGCCAAAAACGAGAGTTTTCAACGGTTCACCACATTTTTTGCACAACCCTAAACAAACCCCCCCCCCCCCCCCCCCACAGTCACTGGGGCTGGAGCCTTGGTCAATGCATGTTGGTTCACATTTCTCCCAAATCTACAAGGAGAATATCTTCTTGATTAAGAAAGTTCATATTACCAGGGGCGCCATTCGAAAAGAAAAATATTGCCAGGGGCCACCTTGCCGGTTGGCTTGTCCGGTCAGCCGCCACTGAAGACAATTTGACCTCCCTAGCCTTTTCGTCCCCAATGACGCAATCGGAACTTTCCTATGATAGGAATGTTTTGGAGTTTTTTTTTTTGTTGGCTGAGCAAATGTCTAGAGTTTCTTCCCCGCTAAGAGTAATTTCGATCGATGCAATTGGTTAGTGGACATTTTACTCATCCAACGGCTAAAATATATCATGATTTCATACTAGTATAACCTTGAGCAAAGGTAAGCAAAGTGTTCACTTTGGATGGCTCGAAAAAATCTGTATATTTCTGGATCTGCCGCATAATTTTTACTCTTTTTGAAAATTTAACTTTCTAAGGAGACATTGATTTAGGGGTTGTTTATTAACTTAATTTAACACTTAAAACTGAAACTATTAAGTAAAAGGTGATTAAGTAAGGAATTGTTCGATAACTCAAATAAATACGTAAAGCTAAACACCTTAAGTGCAGGTAATTAAGTACGTTCGATAACTATTTTTCACATTACTTAGAACTTTAAGCTCCTCTTGAAGAAAGCTCCCGAATATTGTGGAAGTTCCAGAACATGGGAATACCTAGAGATCGATCTTAGACAATTCCGAAAGAGACCAAAATATTCTAAAAGACTGTAGAAGACTTCACTATGTGCAAGCCTTGAGTGGAGTGGTTTATAAGATAGATTCTAGAGGCACGAAGAAAGAAGAGATATTTTTAAGGAGTATTCTAAAAGGACGATGAGAGCTCTCTTTAATTAAGATGATCCTAGTCGTCCATCGAGGAGTTGGATGGGCTATAAGGGAAAGAAAGAATTCATTTTTTAGTGCACACTAATTAACACTCCATTAATCGAAACCTCGATTTAACTTTATTTGCAGTACTACTACTCTCTGTAAGTGCTTCCCCCATCTCTCTTTCTTCCCTTGTTTCTTCATCTCTTCTTCCCTCTTGCCTTGCGAGGTAACTATCGTGCGTGGTGTAAAAAAAGGGTTTAATAATATCGTGCTTGGTGAGTCGAGCCTTAACAAGCCAAGCTTCGAGCTGGTCATGAGCAACTCGTTTCAATTGACACAACTGTAAATTACTCCCTCTGTCCCAATTTAACAATTTTTTTAGGAATTCATGTCATTTTACAATTGATTATATTTTGTAATTTATAATGTTTTATGTGATTTTGAAAATATAGTATTATAGAACTAATCGGATCTATCAAAAAACTAGGGCTCTACCTCTGAAACGCCTATAAAGTCATTCCCCATGCGATGGAGATGTGTACACGACTTTTGCACCCTAATTCGCTTGAGCTCCATATACTTTTCTCCATAAATATTCGGTTGGATGTCAAGTTTTCTTTTCTAGGTTATCAAGGCTGACCGCGACGGAAATGAACTCATCATCTATATACTTATCCTAGTGCGCGCCTGTACCCATCCATTGTTGATTTTTCAACGATGTATTTATTAATATCTTTGCCTCCTAGATATGCATAATCACTCTTTTGATCCAACAAGCTCCTAATTAAGGCCACCAACTGTTCAACCAGCAATTGCATTTGGTGAGATGATCAAATCATATCTACATAATTACTTCTTGATTATGCAAACAGAAAAAGCTACCAGGTCTAACCAAATGCGCGCATGTTTTCCTAAAGGAATTAAATATTCTAGTAATAAAATAAAATAAAAAACGGGAAAGACTACAATACACACCCCTTATTTGGGTGTGTATCATATGCACCCCTAAAATGTTATGAATTATAGAGAATAGTGCTAGCCTGTGCCTACGGCACTACGCATCCCGGTTGGAAGGGGATAGCAGTTTTGTGATTTAGGTGAAAATCATGGGCACTTAGTCGGGAAGTGGGAGGATATATGCACTACAGCCTTTGGATCAAATGAATCTAAGCCGTTCCAACAACTTGTCCCCACACCCTTCTGTTTTATAATAGAGATATTCATATTGGACATAAAATTCATTACCAATTTAAAAATATAACTAGTTTTTATCACATTATAATAGAACGAAGGACTATTAAATTGGGACGTAGGGAGTAGTATTTTATTCATAATTAATTTGTAATTTTATTCGTTTTGAATTTAAATTCCAGTTGGGTGGGTTCAACTGGAAGTTGAACATTGTTCCTAATAGAGTTAATAGGGCTTTGGAGGCAACCGTTGATGTAAACGAAAATTACTTTTTAAAATGATCTAACCGAAAGGTAAAAAAAAAGAAAAAGAAAAGAATGGTATGCTAATTACTCCATTCGTCCCATAAACTTTGGCATTTTCAAGAATGCGTGTCATTTTTAAATTGTATATATCTTTCAATCCATAATGTTTTAGGCGATTTTTTGAACTTTGTTTAATAGAACAAATTAGAACAAACATTACGGATTAAATGATATAGCTAATTTTTTCATAGGTTTAGAATAGTGAAAGTGCCAAATTTTATGAGACGAAGGGAGTACTTTTTTAAATGACAACCAAAAACCATTTTGCTGATAATGTTGCTGTTGAGTGAGCCATCGCCAAAATGGATGGTCAAGAGGTTGGAGGAAGATTCATCAAACTAGTAGTGGCTGGTGCAACAAGAGAGAGGGGTGAATTGTGGGGCAACCTCTGGAAGAGAGGTACTTGTATTCTGATATAGTTTTGACTCACAGTACTTATGGAAAAAAAAGTGAGTATCTAACTCCTTTCCTTTTAGATGGGAAAAAATCACCAGAGAAAAGAAAGAATTAAAGGAAGCTGTCCACAAATTCGACCACTCGACCCGAAAACAGACACAATGGACAGATCTGATTACCATTTTCGGTCGGGTTTGGGTCCATCTCGTCGGATTTTGCAAGTGATCGGTCGGGTGTTGGATGTAATGGATTAATTTTTAGGTGACCTGACCTGACCAATGTATTTTGTATATAAAAAAAAAACAACCCTAAGCCCTAAGTCGTGCAGTCTTCTCCTCTCCCACTTCCCACCCCGTTCGTTCCCTCATCCCCTTTCTAGACTTCCAGTTCTGCCATCTCTCTCTCTCTATCCAATTCGACCCCCACACTCTCGATCTCCACCTTAACTGAAACATAGGTTTCCCGAAGACCCACACGATCTGTGCATGGATTTGTCGCCGTTTTGGTCTTCTTCTTCCTTCGGCTTACAAGGGGAGGGTGCCCAAAGGTTTATATGCACATAGCCAAACCCATACTTGGCCGATGTGGGACAATGGATCGTAACATACCACCACGCTCCGTAGCCGACGTCCACGGCAAAGGTTCAGCATAGTACCCAATAAGTGAAACAATTCTTGCCAAAAATTACTGGTAAAGATCACATCTCTATCAGATACAATTGAGGCTGGCATGCCATGCAATTTAAAGACTGTGTCCATGAAAACCTTGGCAACATCCTTTGCAGTGTATGAGTGGGATAAGGCCACGAAGTGCATGCACATATTTGGAAAGCCTATCAACAACCATAAAAATGAAAGACTTACCTTGGGAAGTGGGCAAGCCTTCAATGAAATCCATTGATATGTCAATCCATACCATTTCTGGAATGCGTAAAGGTTGCAACAGCCCAGGGGAAGCTATTGTTTCTGTCTTATTCCTCTGAAAAGTATCACAAGCAACTACAAAAGCAAAGACCTCCTTTTTCATGCCCTTCCAATAAAAAGACCTTTTTATCCCTCTGTCAGTTTTCTCCTTTCCAAAGTGCCCTCCCTCAGGACTACCATGCACCTCATTCAAAATCAATAACCTGAGATCTCTCCCAGAACCCACCACAAGCCTTCCCTTATGAATGAGGATGCCATTGGCCCAGGAATAGCCTTTGTAGGAATTAGGGTCAACTACAAGGTCTTCAATAAGCTGTTTGAAGTCTTCATCATCTTGCCATGCCTGTTTTCAGACTGCCAACCAATTAGATTCTACCACAGTTACTGCTACTATAATGTCACCCTGATCATTTTCCATTCATGATAGAGCATCTGCAACTTTGTTCTCCTAGCCAACCATGAATACAATCTCATAGTCATATCCCATAAGTTTGGTTAGCCACTTCTGCTTCATTGTGGTAGAAATCTTTGGTCCAACAAATATTTGAGGCTTAAGTGATCTGTTTTGACTATAAAGTTACATCCTAACAAATAATGTCCCTATTTATTAACTGCATAAACTATTGCCAAGAGCTCTTTTTCATAGATGGAAAGCCCCAAGTGCTTCGGAGCCAGGGCCTTGTTAATATAAGCAATAGGGTGTCCCTCTTGCATCAGGATTGCCCCTATGCCTACTCCATAGTAAACTTCTTTCCATAGTTGGGTAAGACTAAGACTGGGGTAGTGGTCATAGCTTTTTTAGAGCCTCAAAAGCTTTTTTTCTGGCTGTGCAGTCCATTCAAAAGCATCTTTCTTGAGTAGATTGGTCAATGGTTTACTGATCTTACCATAGTCTTGGACAAACCTCCTATAGTAACCAGTTAACCCCAAAAACCCTCTCAAAGACTTGAGATTTACAGGTTTTGGCCACTTCATCATAGCATCCACTTTGTTGGGTTCTGCTGATACTCCTTGGTCTGAAATAATGTGGCCCAAATATTCCGGGGAATTCCTTCCAAAAACACACTTAGATTTCTTTACAAACAGTTGGTTGTGCCTTAATAACTCCAAGGCAGTCCTTAAGTGATTCAAGTGTTCAACCCATGTTTTAATATAGATCAAGATGTCATCAAAAACTCAGAACAAATTTCCTGAGATAGGGTTTGAAAACTGCATTCATTAGACTCTGAAAAATGAAAGGAGCATTGGTGAAACCAAAAGGCATTATTAAGCACTCGTAGTGCCCTTCATGTGTTCTGAAAGCTGTTTTCTCAATATCTTCTTCAATCACCATAATCTGGTGATACCCAACCCTGAGGTCTAACTTAGAGAAAACTGTGGCCCCATGTAACTCATCCAACAATTCATCAATTATGGGAATTGGGAATTTGTCCTTAATAGTGAGTTTATTTAGCTCCATATAGTAAACACACATACGCCAAGAGTTATCTTTCCTTTTAACTAGCAACACATAGGAAGAGTAAGGGCTAACACTAGGTCTGATGATGCAAGACTTAATCATTTTTTGGAGAAACCTATCCAGTTAGAGGGAAGTACTCAGTGCAAGGTGGAGCATGTGACCAAAAAGATAACCTATCCAGTTAGAGGGAAGTACTCAGTGCAAGGTGAAACCTATTAAGTCTGGCATCATCAGACCTAGTGTTAGCCCTTACTCTTCCTATGTGTTGCTAGTTAAAAAAAAAGATAACTCTTGGCGTATGTGTGTTGACTATAGGGAGCTAAATAAACTCACTATTAAGGACAAATTCCCAATTCCCATAATTGATGAATTGTTGGATGAGTTACATGGGGTCACAGTTTTCTCTAAGTTAGACCTCAGGGTTAGGTATCACCAGATTATGGTGATTGAAGAATATATTGAGAAAACAGCTTTCAGAACACATGAAGGGCACTATGAGTGCTTAGTAATGCCTTTTGGTCTCACCAATGCTCCCTTCATTTTTCAGAGTCTAATGAATGCAGTTTTCAAACCCTATCTCAGGAAATTTGTTCTGGATTTTTTTGATGACATCTTGATCTATAGTAAAACATGGGCTGAACACTTGAATCACTTAAGGACTGCCTTGGAGTTATTAAGGCACAACCAACTGTTTGTAAAGAAATCTAAGTGTGTTTTTGGAAGGAATTCCCTGGAATATTTGGGCCATATTATTTCAGACCAAGGAGTATCAGCAGACCCCAACAAAATGGATGCTATGATGAAGTGCCCAAAACCTGCAAATCTCAAGTCTTTGAGAGGGTTTTTGGGGTTAACTGGTTACTATAGGAGGTTTGTCCAAGACTATGGTAAAATCAGTAAACCATTGACCAATCTACTCAAGAAAGATGCTTTTGAATGGACTGCACAGTCAGAAAAAAAGCTTTTGAGGCTCTGAAAAAGCTATGACCACTACCCCAGTCTTAGTCTTACCCAACTATGAAAAGAAGTTTACTCTGGAGTAGGCATAGGGGTAGTCCTGATGCAAGAGGGACACCCTATTACTTATATTAGCAAGGCCCTGGCTCCGAAGCACTTAGGGCTTTCCACCTATGAAAAAGAGCTCTTGGCAATAATTTATACAGTTAATAAATAGGGACATTATTTGTTGGGATGTAACTTTATAGTCAAAACAGATCACTTAAGCCTCAAATATTTGTTGGACCAAAGATTTCTACCACAATGAAGCAGAAGTGGATAACCAAACTTATGGGATATGACTATGAGATTGTATTCAAGGTTGGCCAGAAGAACAAAGTTGCAGATGCTCTATCACGAATGGGAAATGATCAGGGTGTCACTATAACAACAGTAACTGTGGTACAATATGATTGGTTGGCAATCTTAAAACAGGCATGGCAGGATGATGAAGACTTCAAACAGCTTATTGAAGACCTTGTAGTTGACCCTAATTCCCATAAAGGCTATTCCTGGGCCAATGGCATCCTCATTCATAAGGGAAGGCTTGTGGTGGGTTCTGGGAGAGATCTCAGGTTATTGATTTTGAAAGAGGTGGATGGTAGTCCCGAGGGAGGGTACTCTGGAATGGAGAAAATGTATAGAAGGGTAAAGAGGTCCTCTTTTTGGAAGGGCATGAAAAAGGAGGTCTTTGCTTTTGTAGCTGCTTGTGGTATTTGTCAGAGGAATAAGACAGAAACAATAGCTTCCCCTGGGCTGTTGCAACCTTTACCCATTCCAGAAAGGGTATAGATTGACATATCAAGGGATTTCATTGAAGGCTTGCTCACTTCCCAAGGTAATTTTGTCATATTTGTGGTTGTTGATAGGCTTTCCAAATATGTGTACTTCATGGCCTTATCCCACCCATACACTGCAAAGGATGTTGCTAAGGTTTTCATGGACACAGTCTTTAAATTGCATGGCATGCTAGCCTCAATTGTCTTTGATAGAGATGTGATCTTTACCAGTAATTTTTGGCAAGAATTGTTCCACTTACAGGGTACTACGCTGAACCTTAGCACTGCATACCACCCACAGACTGATGGGCAAACTGAAGTATTGGTAAACAGGTGCTTGGAAAGCTACTTGAGGTGCATGACTGGTGATAAGCCCAAGGCTTGGGTTCAGTGGCTGTCATTGGCAGAATGGTGGTTTCATACCACATATCACTCTACCTCCCAATTAACACCTTACTAAGTTGTCTATGGGCAGGAACCCCCTTCTTGCATCCACTACATCATTGGTTCATCTTAAATCATTGCCATAGATCAATGGGGGTAGGACTGGGAGGCTACCCTAAGGTTTCTCAAGAAACACTTGACCCAAGCACAGAACCGTATGAAACAACTAATTGATAAGCACAAGACTGAACGAGAGTTTGAAGTGGGGGATTGGGCCTTCCTCAAACTTCAACCATATAAGCTAACCTCCCTCCAATTTATATCCAACGTAAAGTTGTCTCCAAGATTCTATTGGCCATTCCAACTGATAAAAAGGGTTGGCAAGTTAGCTTATCAACTCAACCTCCCTTCTTAATCAAAGCTCCATCTGGTATTTCATGTTTTTCTGTTGAAACTAGGGGTGTTAACTTCTTGGCATGTTGTTTAGTCAAGCGGTCTTGACACGTGGCATGCCTAGAGCTCGTGGCCTCCTATGTGTTCGATAAATTTGTTAAACAAGTTGGTTCGCCTCCGTTAAACCACATCTTTCGATAAATGTAGTCGTTAAAGCTAAATCTTTCGAGCGTGAGCACGCGGTCGTGGCTCTCGTTTGAGTTATAATTGAGAATCGGTAATGGCCTTTGTCAAGGGATAGACGATCCTTAGACTTGCCTTTTTTAGTTTATTAAAGCTCATTTCTAGTCTTTTTCATTATCTTTTCTACCGTTTAAAGTAAAACCAAGTTGGCCGTCTTAAACGCCGAAATCCACCATATAAAACCTACAATCCGATTAAGCTATATTCGATTATCTGTGGGTACGATCCCGGACTTTCAAAAATTATGCTATCGATGATCTAGCCCTACGCTTGGGGTTTCCAACCTTATATCCGAAGGCAAGGTTTTTTATTTAAGCAAAAGTATAAAGGGAGACCAGCCACTCAAATGCTTGTTCAATGGTCAAACTCCTTTCCAGAAGATGCTACGTGGGAACTTTACCAAAACATGCAGACCAAATTTCCTCAATTCCAGCATTAGGGACAAGGCTCTTGTCAAGGGCAGGGGAATGATACGTGTCTATCCATGGGAGCACCAGTTAGACAAGGGGTGAAAGCTAAGCCAAGCCAAGTGGAACCAATGCCAGCCGAGTCAAGCTAAGCCGAGCTGAGTTAGCTGAGGAGTCAGTTGTGAAGTTTGTTAGAAGGTTGTTAGGGAGTCAATGTGAGATGTGAGGGGAGAATTAGTGCGTGATCTTTTCTTTTCTTTTGCTTTTCTTTCTCGTGTATAGAAAGGCAAGATGGAGTATGGATTGGACAAGCAATTGTAATCAAATCTAAGAGACAGAGAATCCCATGGTTATCTTCTTCGTTTATCAATAAAATTCCCCTCCATTTCTACCCCCAAATTAATTGATGACGACGGAGCTTTGTTGACGACGATGTCGTTCTCGAAGGACGTCAGTTTTTGAAGTTTGATACCTTATCATTTTTTTTGAATGGTGAAAAAAAAAATTATTAACCTTTGAAATTGTTACAAAGATTGATGCCTTATCTTTACTCATTAGGCTCTGTAATCTGTATGTATTTATCTTTTGAAAGTGAAAGTGATTTGTGTTCTTGGATACTTGGATATGGGTTTCGATCTCTCTCTCTCTCCTAACATTTCTGTACATAGCCTTTTTTTTTTTATCTGACGATTCGACTGAACCTGACAACTCTAGCCTGACCACATTTCGATCGGAGCCCGACCAGTGGTTTTGGTCGGTCTCGGGCGCACATTTTCATAATCTAACCAAAGTCGGGTCCAACCCAACCCAACCCAAATCCGACCGCTGGACAGCCCTAATTGAGAGAAAGAATGGAAGACAATTGAAGGAGGATCACTTGAAACTATTTTGAATAGTTGTCGTGTCATGTCACACGTGCCATATGAGTGCAATCGCCTTCTCATTTTGCTTGGTAGATTTCGTTGTTATACATCCTTCCAGTTCTAGGTGAAGGGATAAACTTCTTGGTGTTTGTTTTAATCAAAGCTCTCCTAGGATTATTTTTCTTTGTTACGTTCAATCAAGCACCCTATTAATTACAAAAATTAAGTAACTAGCCTATTAACTACATAATTCTCATTAAATTTATTAGTAGTTCTATACCTCCCACTTCCTCCACCACCACCACTATCCTACACAACCACTAAAAAACTACCACTGTCGCCGTCCCACACAACTGCTGCCCCCACCATCGCTACAGCCATCACCACTTCAACTCTAACATCAGGGACGAAGGCAAGTATTAGGGTGGGGAGGCCCGGCCCAGGCCTCCCCTAACTTTGCAAAAATCACCCTGTACGTTGTATATATAACATATAGTAACTTAAATTTCTATAATGTACAATATCGGCCTCTCTAAACTTTGAAAATAAAAGAAAAAGTGATTATACAGTGGAAAAAAATTGCTCTGATTCATGTGTATATGTAGATTTAACCAAGTATGAATAGGACGTTGTTCCTTAAATTTCATGTTGGAATATTTACTCAGATCAATCCCAAAACTATTGTACTTGATTCATGTGTATATGTAGATTTAACCAAGTATGAATAGGACATTGTTCCTTAAATTTCATGTTGGAATATTTACTCAGATCAATCCCAAAACTATTGTACTTGTATCTAAGAATTTCGGTGAAAGGAGTAAAATAAATATAAGGGGAAATTAAAGTTAACCCCCTTGAACTATTATCCGGTGGCATTTTGCCCCCTTAACTTTAAATTTCAACACTTAACCTCCTTGAACTATTCATAATTGGAATCCTTTTAACTCTGTTACCAGATTTGATGAAGTTACATAATTACCCTTACCTAAAATCCATCCGTATGTTTACATGTACATATAAATAATATACACAAACACATATACATACATACTATGGCAAATTTCTCGGCTAGATTTTCCTCCATGGCCACCACAAAAACCCCATCCTCAGCCTCCTCTACTTCCCATGCAACTACCGACCCATCTATCACAACCAAGTCAAACGGTGTCCTCGATCTCTCCCCCAACATCTGCAGCGCTAACCTCGCCATTGTCGACCACCTCATCCGCTCCAACTTCTCTTACATGGAGATGCGCATCAAAAAGTGATTAGAAGGCTCTGCTTCGCAAAATCGGGCTGGCGTTCGTCTAAACCCCCCCGGGCCATTGTCCACTCCACCCACCCCCCTTTCCCAGTTTCTCTCTCTAGATTCTATGCACAATGAGTGTTAAGCTCGAGTCCTTGGCTCTTAAAAGCCCTAACCCTAACCCTAGCTTAAGTCTTCTCTTCTCCAACAAAGCAACGGCGTTGCAATCTCTCCTTCGACCTGACACACATCAAAGAATTCCAATACCAATTCTGGGCATCCAAACAGTCGTCGCTGTCCCCTCGTCACCGAAGTTTGGCGGTCAATTGACGGTTGTTGAAGCATTCGAGGCCTGTGAGAAGTCTATAACGAAGCTAATCAGAGCCTAATCTGTTGACCGTCGAAATCGTCGTCAAAAATTATGTTCATAGAAATCTAACGGCTCCGAACGTTATCCTTTTTCGACCCCAGACTTGTACATACATCTTCTCCTCTTCCGAATCATTGCCCCTCTGTCTCCTAAAAAATTCGAGGTAGTGGCGGTGGTATTGTAGAGTTTGTCGGAGAGATGAGTATGAGAGAGTGAAGAATTTGTGTTTGGTTGTGTTGTTTCATTCATAGGAGGGCAATATTGTACTTTGCTTTCAAATTTAACGGCAAGTGGGAATTTTCCATCCCAAGCCCTAACGGGGGGCATACGGAAGGTCTAAGATTGAAGTCAAATAATAGTTCAAGGAGGTAAAGTGTTGAAATTTAAAGTTAAGGGGCGCAAAGTGCCACCGGGTAATAGTTCAAGGGGGTTAACTATAATTTCCCCTAAATATAATGACTTAGCAAAAGAACATGGTTATTCAACATCATAAGCTCATAAACTGCTTTTGGATCTCAAAACGCATCTAATGATGAATATTTTGATATTCTACTCAAGCATTCCTTCAAAACTTGTGTTGTTTTTAATGCTTGTAATCTTGGGTAGGAAATAAAATTTTAGTTACTCCGTACTAGAAATCAAATTTCAAATATACGATCCTAGAAGTAATAGTACTCCCTCCCTCCGTTCTATATTAAGAGTTCATTACGAAAAGTCATGTCATTTTTCAAATAAAAAAAATCAATTACTTCTGTATATAATTTTTTGAATTTTTTCGCATCAAATTAAAGTACTAATCGAAATCTTTAATACAATGTGAAAAAATTCAAAAAATTATACAAGGAAGTAATTGATTTTTTTATTTGAAAAATGAAAAGAGATAGTGGAACTCTCAATATGAAACAAATGGAGTATTATTAACCAAGTACTCTTATCCGATAAACTCTTAGTTTGAAAAAAAATATTTAGCCAACAAAAGTATTTGACCGAGTCATGTTATTGATCGTTTATAAAATTTAATAATGCTACATACATAACTCTATAACGTCACTTGGTCCACAACCAACTAAAGTATAAAATGATTACACAGAACCGTAAGAATATAATGACATTCACCAACAAACATGCAATAGGATCCACGTAATAAAAAGAGAAATTCTAGATGCAAAGAAAACGTATCCGGAAATTATTCCGAAAGAGCAAATTATTACCGTTGATTTGTCCTCTCGGGATAATTTCCGGATACATTTTCTTGGTACCTAGTACTCGTCCAAAAAAAAATCAGCGGTAGAAGACACTAAACGCCGCCGTCACCAGAATCTTTAAGCCCTCTCCTCAATCCTCACCGGAAAACCACCATCCATCTTCGTCGTAAGGTAGGATACAAAAACCGGCCCCTTGCCTTCTTCAAAAGCCGGCACCACCCGAAACCGTCGGAAAACACCGCCGACCACCCTCTTCATCTGGAGAAATGCCATCTCCTTCCCCAAACAAATCCTCGGCCCCGCCTGGAACACCGGGTACGTGTACGGGTCTCTTCCAACGAAGTTCCACTTTCCTAATTCCACCCCCGCCGCGCCATGTCTCTCCAACCACCTCTCCGGCTTAAACTCCGCCCAGTCCTTCCCCCAAATCTTCTCCGACCTCCCCATTGCGTACGGATGGTACGCCACCGGTGTACCTTTCTTCACAAACGTCCCGTCCGGCAACACATCATCTGCGGCGGCTTGTTTCCCGTCGAGCGGAACCGGCGGGTACAACCTCATGCTCTCGCTCAGCGACGCGTGGGTGTAAACCATGTCCTTGACTTCTTCGAAGATCGGAGATTCAGATTTCTCGTAAATCTCCTTTAGAATTTCTCCTTCCACATTAAGGTTTCTGGATACTAACCAGAAGAACCAAACCAATGCAGCCGAGGTCGTGTCGCGGCCAGCTAATATAAAGCTGATGACTATATCTGTTACGAAGTTTTCATCGGAGTGGCCAGAGGTTAGAAATCGAGATAACAGATCGAACGACTCGAGCTCTGATTTTTCGTTCAGCAGTTGTTTCTTCTCCTTGATTATTTCCTTGGCGAATCGCCTGATTTCTTCAACGGCATTTCGGAGATCCTGTCAAAGAGTGAGCATAAAAAAAAATGTCAGAAATTTGCAAATTCGATCATTAGGCTCCTTCAGTTGCCAAGAATGTTGTACCGAAAAGTTATTCTCAAGAAAAGTTAAGTCAAGTGAAGTAAAGGAAAAAAAAATCTATTTTTTTGTGAGTGTTCGTTTGACAGTTTTTTTTGGCAGAAAAACTAAAGTTTAGTGGTTCATTTGCCGAGAAAAGACACTTATGAGAAACTTCTTTATTTTTATTCTCATAGCTAATTTTAAATAAAAGTAACTTTGAAAGCTAAATAATAGGCTAAAAGTTAACACATACAGAAAATATATTTTATCTAATGCAAAGCCTTAATATGAAATAAAAAAAATCGACTTGCAATTTCCTATTCAATTTACTATCTTCTGAATGGTTATGTAAATCCTCAATTTAAATTGACATTCTCTGATAATTAACCGTACAAATAAAGTTTAAAAAATAAGTAGATGATAACTAAATAAATAAATATTAAACAACCGTGCTTTGATTAGTTGCCGATGCAAAAACTCAATGAAAATTAGTTAGTACAAAACAACATTAAAAGACTAATTACAAGATAAATAAATACTTTTAAAAAAAAATACCAATCTTTTTCCACAACAATTATCTCAGAAAGCACCATAGTAGTCGAAATTATTGTTGCTCACGTAAATCTCGAAGTGTCTTTCTAAAAACCTAATTTGTATTTTTTTGCTATTGACGTCATTCACTTTTTTCTTACCCGCCAATTATTTTGGCCCCACAATGGATAAAACTTTTCCGTGACGTAAAATCCTATGCTTTTGGCTGGATCATTTTTGCAAGAAAGTAAATATTGCAAGAAAACTTAAAAACATGTTTCCCACTACTTTTCTACCTTGTTTAAAATATGTTTAGAAGGGACCATATAAAAAAATTATCATTACCAAACATGAGTAACAGCTCGACTTATTCAATTTTTAGTTTCT
The DNA here is from genome assembly GCA_018127125.1 of Rhododendron griersonianum. Lineage (NCBI taxonomy): Eukaryota > Viridiplantae > Streptophyta > Magnoliopsida > Ericales > Ericaceae > Rhododendron > Rhododendron griersonianum. The sequence continues at coordinate 38,333,380 of CM030790.1, read as the reverse complement.
ACGAAGTTAGGAACCAAAAATTGAATGATTGAATTAAGGTCCTATCGATATTCGATTAAATTGATTTTTTGCAACAACCTTTAGAAAAACATTGTAAATAATTTGAACTGATCGGCTCGAATCATTTGTGTGAAATCCATCTTGGAGTCCCACACAATCGTGTACATTGGGTGTACCGAAAATGGTACTCCCTCCGTCCCAATTTATTTGTCTAATCTCGAAAATTCAACTTTTTTAGGGAACACAATGATTACATCTAAAAAGGTTCAATTTTTCACATTTACCTTAAACTTTTTCAAAAAAGTTACTTTTTTTTTTTTTGATCCGCAAAAAAAAAAAGTTACTTTATTCCACTAAAGAAAGAGCAAAAAGGGAAAATCGATCCAATTAGAAGTCAAATGGACAAATATTTTGGGACATTTAAAAGTCAAAAAGTGGATAAACAAATCGGGACGGAGGGAGTATATATTAACAATCGCGTAGTAATTTTAATCACCTTTTCAGATCCAAAATTGAGGAGGCGTTTAGCTTTCCATAACAGGGGATGAATGTGTTGGAACCTCTGGCTACTAATTCGAACCGCATCTTCGAAAGACGTCATGAATTTAACCTGCGGCAGAGACGGCACCAACGACGCCGGATCGTACCCGAACGCGATTGCGCACACATTATCGAACGCGAACCGCTGGAGAACGTCCTGGAGATCGAGGACGGTGTTGTTGTTGGCGGCTGCTGATAGGATCGGTATCAAACGGTCGTTGAGCTCGGTGTCCACGACGTGCTCGACGAATTTCCGCAACGACTTGGTGTTGAACTCGTGGCTCGCGACTTGTCTCTGAAACTTCCAGCTCTCGCCGTTGGTGTTGAATATGCCGTTGCCGAGCAAGTCGCCGAGGGTGGAATAACTGACGGTGCTCTTGGGGTATACGTGGAAGTGGGACTTGAGAATGTGCTGGACGTTGGAAGGGTTGGCCGTGAAGATTTGGCGGCGGCCGAGGGGGCGGCGGAGGACAAAGGTGGAAGTGGGTGAGCTTGTTACCAATTCTGACGTCCACTCGACATTACGGCTTCGGTTTGCGCGGATTGAGAAGAAAGAGCCGATGATTGGGTATGATTTTGGGGTTTTGTCAGTAGAATTGTGAGGGGATTTGGATGGGAAAAGGGCGGTGAAAATGGACCTCCATTTGATGATGAACAAGAAGAGGAAAGGGAGGAGAAAAGAGAGGAGGGTAGTGGAGAGCTCAAGGTCTAACATGGCTGTTGTGAATATAGTGATTTTAGTAATACAAATTGGATAGTTGTTGATGTTTTCGAAAAATGGTGTTAGAGGTATAGGTATTTATAGATGGTTGTGTCAACATGTTGTTATTAAAAAAAAAAAAAAAAGTTGATAAAATTTTATACGGAGCCGATTAGTCTTGTACGGCCACCCATTGGCAACTTGACCCATTAGCAAGCAAGTTCGTAATATATTTTCAGTCAACCAACTAAAATAGTAAAGTAATTTCGTGTAAATTACTTAGTCCCGGTATGGATGACTCGTAGTTGACCGGATCAGAGAGCCGATTAGTCTTGGTGTATGCAAGCTCAAACACGAAAAAAATTTCAATGCGACGATTATTTGTAACGTCTCTCTCACATAAGGTGAGATCCTGACATATATGAAGCCCACATCATATAAAATAGCGTTATCAATACCTGTTGCATTGAAATTTAAAAAAAAAGAGAGACTCTAGTACTCCGCAAAAGAATTGGCAAAGGGGAATCTACTACGGTTCAAAAAAAAAAAGAGGAAATCTTCTACTTGTTGCTCCACAAAAGAAGCCAGGAGATCTTTTAGAGCATCAACATCAGCTTAGCAATAGTACAAGATTTTTTAGGTATTTTAACTGATGAAACCTCAAAAATCATGGTGTAGCAGCTTAACTCCTGAAGTAATTATTTTACATTTATCTACGGTACTTCTCTATAAGTACCTAATGACTGTAGCAAATATAAACATAAAAAAATAGGCTTAAATACTTAAATGGTCCTTACAAAATAGAGTCGGTTTCATTTTCGTCCTTGTAAAAAATTTTGTGTCAATTTCGTCCTTCCAGTTTGTGACTCAGTTCAATGTCACCCTTGCCGTCAACCAGTGAACGGAATTCACCTACTTGGATAACGGAAGCCTTATTTGGTACCTACCTGGCCCACGTCTCTTCCCCCAATATTACCCACATTGTTTTCTACCAAAAAAAGACGCACAAGATCAATCTACCATTCAATTACAGTACATTACAAACGCGCGACAAAAAAAAATCACAAACGATATAGGTTTAGAGAAAACACTCTCTAGACTCTTTTCATTCAATAATAATCAATCACTATATATCTTGCCCCGAAGGCTTACAACTTGTTAAATAGGTAGAAAAACCCTAACTCTAATTGATTGGCCTCAAAACGAACACCAAATCCATTAATAACGGAAATTACCAAAAAAAAAAAAATTCAGAATAATAGCAAAACTAGAAAATAAAGAAAATTGTAAAACTTCTCCCAAAATAACGACTTAATTCGGATTTTTCTTGCCCAAGTTATTAGCAAATCAAATATTTCCTTAAACGGCAAATTTGAGCTTCCGGAGGCCTAAACGGCTAAAAAACCATGATACATGGCCAAAGGCCATGTGCATTGACCGTTGGGCCATTTCGAATTGAACCCAAATGCGTACAAAGAGGGGACCACAAATGCGTACAAAACAGACATTTTTTAACAGAGAAAAAGGTAGGTGAAAGGTATAAAAAACCACGCACACTTTAAATTTGTCCCTCACTGAAATAATTACTCCGTAGTATATAAACTAATGATACAAATTAGTATAAACTAATGATGTTCTTGCAGTAAACAACATCTTTTGGGCGGAAAACCTTAAACCATTTGCATTAAAAACTTGGGTAACAAACTGGAAGGACGGCAAGGGTGATATTGAACTGAGTCACAAACTGAAAGGACGAAATTGACACAAATTTTTTTACAAGGACGCAAATGAAACCGACTCTATTTTGTAAGGACCATTTAAGTATTTAAGCCAAAAAAATATTTTCTCTCTCATACATTCATCTCTTCTCTCTCTTCTAGCAAACTAAACCAAGTAACCGTTATGTTTTCTTTTTAAACCTTCTTTTTAAAAAAGAAGAGAATTTTAAACTCAAATATAACGAAAATGAAAAATAATTTTTTGGTTTTTTTTGCACCGTTTAAAATATCTCAATAAGATCTATCAAATAATATCCATATTGGTAGGAAAATTATTTGCGTAAACACATGATTTTTAAGTTTGAAATTACCTTAATTTTCTAAAAGTCCTTTTTTAAAGAAACCGGAACACCCGAATTGGTTGAATTAGTTTCTGTTTGGACCACCCAAATTACGACATTCGCAAGTGGGAACGCCCATATGAAAAATCGAGAGTTTGAGAGTTTTCTTGCCGGGAAAGATCAACAGCAACTACTCGGTCTGTTTCTTGGGCCGCAAACTTAATTTAAAAGACATTAACCATTGTTAATTTGATGATTATCTCACAAGGTAATAGACCATATTTTATTAAGCAAGGGGCCAAGATTACAAAGACTAAATATGAACAAGGATAACCAGCATTACAATTCAAAGCAAACATTCCAACTAGATTGACACGTAAGCTCCCAAACAATCATATACTCCTATATAAGCAAGATGCCAAGTTACCATCAGACGGATGTATACCATGACTTGAACAGAAGTTTCGCATAAAATTTTCTCTTTTGCTAATTGTGATACTACTATGATTAATTAAAAAAACTACAACCACAAACACATTCTGCAAGCACTTGGATACATACAATATAATATGTGAGTAAGTATTTGTGTAAATGTGTTTATTGACGGAGATTAAATTATTTACACCGTCGGTGTAAACATTTATTTTCTTCAAATCAATTACATTGCGCCACGACGCAATGTTCTATTAATCGGGACCACTATTTTCACGACGTGGCGTAATGTAATTAATTTGAACAAAATAAATGTTTACATCGCTGATGTATATAATTTATTCTCTTGTTACGTAGCAGGGTTGCTATAATTTAATGTCCAAAAAGAGGTCGTATAAAATTGTCACGCAAAAATGATTTGTGGATAACTTATTGAAACCCTCCCCAGCGGCTTAAAATGGAGTCCCGGGTCAACGTTGTTGTAGATCACCATTCACGCGTACGAGAAGGGTCTTGTCCCCTCGCTTTACGTCACCAATTACGCCATCGGAACTCTCGTATGATAGGAACGTTTTCCACAATCAAGAACATCAGTTTGTGTATGATTTATTTATTTTAATTGATATTTACATTTTCTTTTTGTTTATTCATACTTTTTTAAAAAAAATTTAATGTTTGAAAGTATATCTATTTTTTTATTAAAAGACAAAAAAAAAGGAAATGTGAATAATAAAAAAACAGAGTGAATATCAATTTCCTTTTTTTTCTTATTCAATTTTTATTGTATTTGTTAGTTTTTTGTCAATTTTTTTGAAGATTATTTGGTTGTCATGACAAGAGGAATCTGAAAAAGTAGAAAATTAGGATCGAAATTCAATTTTTTTTGAAAGATGAAAAAATTGGTTTGTTAGCTTTTTTTGTCTTTATTAAAAAAATTAGATTTCGATCGTAATTTTTCACGTTTTAGATTCCTCTCGTAATAACGAATCAATAATTCATAAAAAAAAATTATGAAAAACTAACAAATGCAAAATAAATTAAATAAGGACAAAAAAATAAGCCATTTCGCTTATTAAGCCAAAATAGGCCTAAGCGTTTGGAGATTTTTCTTATTTTGTTCTCATTCAATTTTTTTTTTTTTTGGCGTTCGTTAATTTTACGCCTCAATTTTGTGGATTACTAATTCATCCCGTCAAGACGAATCGAAAAAGTAAAAAATTATGACTTTTACCCAAACATTTTTTGAAAAATATCCAAAATAAAGCCCAAAAAACCGACTTTTGGGATTTTTCCCTTGAAAATTTCTGAAAATATTTGGGTAAAAGTAAATTTTTTTACTTTTCCGAAAATATTAGTGTGAAGTTATATCATTCATTTTTACAATCAAGAACATCAGCTAATATACAATTGTTAGGTGAAGAAAACGGAGATTGAACTCTAAACCGAGGCAAACTTTAATTGGAACAAGCTCCCAATCATTTTTCGCTTATTAACATGCAAGTGATCAACTTGATCAACTCTTCATTGCATGTGATCTCATCAAGCGAAAAATTAAAGTGTTGCCAAATTTTGAAGATGACATAATCAAATGCCAAATTGATTTAATCATGTGTTGATATAGTGGCCAAATTTTGACTTCAAAAAATTGGTTACCAATACCATTGGATTCGCTCTAAAAAGACATCCAGTTGTCCATCTAAATATGTTTCGAGACTAATTATCTAAATAGTTTGACTGAATATCAAAGAAATAGTTTTATCCACCGTTGATTCAACCCACCTATCAAGATTGAACACATCCATGTATGAGATTATATTGGAAGTCAAAGGCAAGGTGATCGAACTTGGTGTTGCAAAACTTGAACATTAATGTTCCGAAGCCAAGCCTGGGCTTTTTTTGCTTAAACCTGCAAGTGTTTTGGGTTTGATTCAGATCGGATCCGGATTAGATCTGGTCCATTGATAAGCCTAATTCTGATAATTACGTACTCCGTAGTACTTTTTAGCTAGCTAAGACCTCGACTAAAATTTGTTTAAATCTGCTTGTGTAATGCGGTTTGGCCCTCATTATTTACAGTCCAGCCGTGTTGGGCTACTGGACTTTGTTTGTACTGAAAGAAAGAGTAATTCCTGGGTCTTCATTTGTCTAGCTGAAATTGGACCGCCCAACAATTGTTTTTTTCGACCCGTTAAGCACTGATGATTATGTCTTCTGAGTTCTGACTAGAAAAGCCTGGGCAAGGGATGATCAACTCTGGAAATATCGATCGAAACTTGAACCCTTGACCCTTGTATAGGTGTACGTAGGTTTGTAGCACTCGCGGTAGGTAGCTGACGTGGGATTTTTCTTGAGTTGGAGAGGTGCGATTAGTTAATAATTAGCAAAACGAATGGAGGAGCAATTTAGTGAGGGTGAGAGAAGAAGTAGGAGGATAGAAGAGACAAAGACAGCGTGTCCCTTGTCTTTCCGCGTGAGCTAGTAGGCAGCTTTCTCTAGATAGATTGGGTGGTCACCTTTTGGGGAAGAATGTTCTCTTTCCCCAGAATTAGTGCTCACACTTTCTCTTTCTCTAGAAAAAAATTAGCTCTGTAAAATCAGAGGAAATGTTGAGGGTGTTTATAGGGCACCTGGGCCTTAGGTCAAGCCCAAGATGGCGCCCAGTAAAATCCCAACATGTGTTCATTATGTACCTCCAGGTCATAGAGGTGACGTCACCGCGCAAACTGACCTCGCGGACGCGCCGTCCCCCGCGACGAGACCTCCTTCTTAAGCCACAAAACCACTAAATCCCCTTCAGTTCCCGTATGGGTAGGATCACGATCCCACACACGATTGTTTCGTCTCGAGGTTCCCCTGGCTCTACCTTGCGGCCAAAGTAGGACTCTTGTCACTTTAATGAGATCTCTTTATTATCTAGGAGCCCCACGACTCGCGCGGTCTCCACCACGATGGCTCTCGTGGGCTCCTCTTCTTGCGAAAGCTTCTCCCCTCCTGCGGGGTCTGGCCTGCTTCCGCGGGCCCGGCTTCTCATTACGTGGTACCCTTTCCGCGTGGGTCTTTGCCATGCGTCAATCTCTCATATTCCTTCTACATGTCTTTCTGTGGTGGGCTAGTCAAAGGTCTTCTTTGGGTCAAAGGTCAACAATCAGCTTCTTGCCTCGCGGGTCCCTTGGCCGCGTGTCGGATCACAATTGGCTAGTCAAAATGTCTTCGTCGATCAATGGTTAAGATCTTGACCGACCCTACAGTGTGCAATTTCAGAAAGCACAACAAATTGAAATAATAGTCCGTATTGGCATAATTAAGATCTATTCCCATGTTCGCTCGGACTCTGGTTTGATTCCAATTGCCCAAAACAGAGCCGAACATGCAAATAAAAAATGGAGTTAACGGCCCAAATTGGGGCAAGGCGCGGTAAGGTGCATCCGCAGATTGATTTTTATGTCTGTCGTTGTTATCTTTTGGATCTACGTAATGGTTTCACTCCAATTGTTACATTCATTAAGGTGTCCAATTGCTCTCATATCAAATGGCTCGAAATTAAGGAACACATTTGTCCTATACTCAAACCAGAAACAGACTCACAATTTCCTTATCAGGTACGACATTTGAGTGGAAATCATTTGAAAGCACAATAGTTGAATCCTATGTGTCTTCTGTTGGGGCTAAAGATGAATAATTCCTTAGATCTCGTAGAACAGGGGTGAGACTTTACCTGAGTTTCCGACAATAGTGTGCTGGATTTTCTATAGATTCTTATGTGGTGCAGAGGAAAATATTCTCTAGTGGATATGCGGACTAGCCTATTTATTTGTGTTACCGGACAGAAGATTCATCAAAATTAAGTTTGGATCTCTAAAATAGAGTTACGGAGATGGATTAAGAAATATCTGAGATCAACTAGATGCTCATGGTCCTCTCTATTGCTAGCTGTATAAAATAACAGTATGAATGGGTTTGGGTCCTCTCTCAACATTTTTACTCTCTAAAGTTCGTCCAAACCTTTTATATACGTAAGGATCGATACTAAATTAATCAGGACATTTAACGGTTTCAAACACAGCCACGTTAAAATTCAAACAATTTTAAATGCAACGGCGCCGGCTTATAAGAAAGTTGCCTAAGAGAGAGATAATCTAGAGACATCAGTGCGGTGGAGAGACATCAGTGCGACGTCTACCGCTCTGTTTCACCGCTCAACATTTCACCGTCCGTCTCAACAATCAATAGTCCGGATTTTAAAAAACTCTTTTTCCTTGGAATATTTTTTAAAATCCGAACCACCCAAAATACTTTTAAATAGTAAAATTGAGAGCGGTGGGGAATCGGTGATAATTGAGAGGTGGGCATAGACTTTCTTAGAGCATCTCCAATAGCCTCAATCCAATCCTAGGCAAAGAGACTATCCAAAAGGCTCAAATGGTAGTTTAGCTAGTCCTTTCTAGTGTGAAGCTTCCAACAGCCTAAGCAATTGGGCCCTTCAAAAAACAGCAAAAAAAGGGGCACCTGCAAAAAAAAACGGAAACTTGCAAAAAAAGGACATTTGAACTGGCATTGCAACAGCTCTTTTATTGTTCATATCAGGTAATAGCTTGAACTGGTAAACAAGATAATAGCTTCCATTCATCTGTAAATTGAGTTTTCATAAATTACAACAGCTGTGAGTAATGAATTGAAGTAATCCCTTTCTGCTTCCACCATCATGTACCAACAGAGAGCTCAGAGATGTACCATTCTCAGCCAATATTGATAAAATCTCATCAGATATGGATCCACAAATCCTCAATTCCACTTCTTGGAGGCCCTTAAAGCAATTAACAAATGACGAAACTGACGTATCATCGCCGATTCCCTCGCAGCGGCATAGCTGCAGTTTCTTAAGCTTTTTACAGCTTCTCCACAGCCAATCCAAACCAAGATTGCCGCGTTGGATCCCTATGGAACTATATTTGATTTTAGTGGAGGGAACAAGAAAATGAGGGCTGCCAAACAAAGGCAGCTGCAACCTGGTACAGTTCCAATCCCCCTTTGGCATGATCCTCCCTGGGAATATAAAGGCAGATTTCACAATGGCAGCAATAACAATTACACCAAAACTTGATTCATGACTGAATTCAGACCCAAACTTTGCAGCAAGAAACAGATATTGATAATAGAATTTAGCATATGAGTCAGCCATACACAAATATTCATCAGATGTAAATTTCACCATCAAAAGGCTTACAAAAGTTTGACACTTCGAATACTAACAAACTTAGCCAGCAAAAACTAGCAATCGTCAAGGCAACAAAAACCAGCAATCATCTACATTCTTGATGACAAAACTATAACAAAAACCAGCAATCATCGAAGCAAACTAGTACAACCCCGCCAAAACATGTAGATATCCAAAAAGGTTCAACTGCTAACAATTCTAAATCCTTTTTTCGCGTTGTTGAAGGATCTCCCTTTGTCGGCTTTGATAGTACTCTTGTTGCACATGAGGCAAGGCACTTGTATCCACCAACATTATTCTCTCCTCCTCTTTCATATCTTCCACACGAAGCATTTTTTGCTTAATGGAGATTTTCTCTTCCCCTTGACGAAGTTTCTCTTTCTCAAGTTGGAGTCTCTTTTGCTCTTGAACATTTAGTTGTTGGATGATGTCCATTTTCTTCCTTGCTTTTTTTGTTCTTCCTTGCCACCACATTGCGGTTTCTTAGAAGTGGATCCCATTTGAGCTGAGGTTTGAGATGCTTGGGTGAACTCTTCTACATTTTGATTTGCATAAGTAAATCCTATTTCATCTTGAGGCTCCATTGAGAGTTCATCTTCTAAGATCAAACCATCTTGTAAGAGATTTGTGAAATATGCATTTTTCCGCACATCCATCCCTACAAGAACAAGAAGGTATCAACGAAGCTAGCCTAGTGGACTAGAGGTTGCTTGGTTGCTTTGGCCCTATTCGTTGATAACTACACAAAATCAGAAAGCCCTTCAAAAAAATTTAAGAAAAGGGGTGATTGCTTGGGTTCCAAAAGAGAACAGGGAAAGATATAAGAGGAAAAACTAATATAAACGAGCACACAAACATAGACACGCAAGGATGGTACATCAGTTCCACAAGAGAACGGGAAATGTCATACACACGTACAAGGTCACTTTCAATAGTAACATGTACAAAAGCATCTGGATATAGAATCATCAATGTGACAATCCTCATAACCTCAATATTCTATTTTCTTTCTAGTTCTAAAATTCTGCATATTGAAAGTGACCATCATATCACGAAACTACATTCCCTAGCAAAACTGACACAACATATCTTCCCATGTATATCTTCTCCCATATTCTTCTGCGTAATGGTTAAATAACTCACTAATAACATGGTTAAGGACTCAGCCCAGGTATGCCAGTCAGATTGGGGCTATCCATTGTATCCAAGCCCAGCCTAAGCTGGATTCAGAATTGCCCAGGATGAAATATACAGCACAGGCAGCCTAAACCACGCCCAACCATTCTCAACTCATTGACAATTATTTCTCTAAATCACATTGGGAATACTGCTGCACCTTCAAATCATTAGTAGTTCTTTGAATAAGGAAACTAAATGCTCAATGGGGCATTTTATCAAACAGCTAATATACAAACCAAGCAACTTGAAGGATTGTTCTGTCAAACTTTATACCATTGAGACCTAATCTTCTCCAATTTCATACCCAAATTGATATGGCTGAAAACAATACATAATCTGAACAAGAATCACAAGTAGAACATGTAATTTCAAAAGAGGGAGAAGCATACCTTGTCTTGATGTTAGGAGGATGAAAAATCTCAGCAAACCCACCAGCAATGAATCTGCTTGTTGAAATGGAGATGAGAAATGGAGGAAAACCAAGAGAAGTAGAGAACTGTTGGGCGGGAGAATGGAGATGAGTCATGAGAGAAAGCGAGGGAAAGTGAGAGCGGGAGAAGAAATAGCCACAGACGAGAGCTACAGTACCACGCCAGGCCAGACGAGCTACTGTAGCGCGCAACCAAATCCCCGAGCCTGGAGCTAGTCTGCTGGGAAGGGGTTATTGGGCTTTGACTAGTAATTTTGCTGAAAACCCTCCTTTGCTTAGCCTATTGGAGATGCTCCTACACGGAGACATGGCTAGCTAGCAGTATAATTACGTTGAACACAAAAAAAGATGGCACTAGAAGTACAAAACACAATTTATTACTTTATTCTTACCAGAAGACATCCATTCAACAGTATTTGATCTAATCATACATGTTATTGTTCAAATCAGGAAGAATTATAATGACATACTAGAGTATGATATTTACAAATGCCACTCAACCTTCTATTCCGAGAAGGGAGAAACTTCTTCACGGCTTAGTCGTGAACAACTTCTTTATAGCAGCAATCAATCACGACCGTCCAAAAGTATTCAATCTGGACGGTCCCGATTTTAATGATTTTTTCTCAAAAAAGTTTCGTTAATATACGAACCATCCAAAACACTTAAAGACGGCCGCGATTAGAGCCATAAACAACTAATTACGGCACAACCGTGAAAATTTTTTTCTCTTCCGAGACATATATGCAACACGGACGAAGAAAATTCAGCGGCAGTTAATTACTTGCAATCACCAACCAATCCCGTCATTGGAATCCTAAGCCCTCCTCTCAATCCTGACCGGAAAACCGCCATCCATATGGGCCGTCATGACCGTTACGTAAACCGGCCCCTTACCGTCCTCAAAAGCCGGCACCACCCGGAACTGCCGCAAGACGCCCGCGACCACCCTCTTCATCTGCAGAAACGCCATCTCCTTCCCCAAACAAACCCTCGGCCCTGCCTGGAACACCGGGTATGCGTATGGGTCCCTTCCCACGAAGTTACACTTCCCTTCCTCCCCTGCCGCGTCATGATCTCTCTCCAGCCACCTCTCCGGTTTAAACTCCGACCAGTCCTCCCCCCAAATCTTCTCCGACCTTCCCATCGCGTACGGATGGTAGACTACCGACGTGCCTTTCTTGACGAAAGTCCCGTCCGGCAACACGTCGTCGACAGTGGATTCTTTTCCGTCAATCGGCACCGGCGGGTACAGCCTCATGCTTTCGCTCAGAGATGCATGGGTGTAAACCATGTCCTTGACTTCCTCGAAAATCGGGGCTTCGGATTTCTCATGAATCTCCCTCAAAATTTCTTTTTCGACTTCAGGGTGATTGGACACTAGCCAGAAAAACCAAACCAAGGCAGCTGAGGTCGTGTCGCGACCCGCTAATATGAAGCTGACGACAATATCCGTAACAAACTCCTCGTCGGAATGGCCTGAGCTCAAAAATCGCGACAAAAGATCGAACGAGTCGATTTCTGATTTTCCGTTTAGCAATTGCTTCTTCTCTTTGATTATTTCCTTGGCGAATTTCCTGACTTCATCCACGGCCTTTCGAAGATTCTGTTTAATATTAGAAGTAACAATATGTTAGAAACTTGGGTATTCAGCAATTAGTAATACCTCAATTAGGATTTACTGGCAATCGGCTATTCAGTCATTTTATCTCTTTCAGGTTGGCCTTAGGCATAGGTCTATCAGGCGGCCGTCTAGCACCCTAATTCTCGCACAACACTAGGCCCCCTAATTTGTTGTGTAATGTGTACAAAATATAGCCTATTTTGGTTGCAACTTGCAAGGGAGTCTGGCTAAGCCGCAAATGTCTTCTAACTGTACTCCCTAGTTCAAGGTTCAAGAACTACACAAAGAATTTTCTTGGACATTAAAATTCTTTATGCCTTTTCGGTTTTGTGAAATTCTCATGTTTTTTGTAAGATATTTGCGACTTTGCCAATTGGTCTTGGATAGGATACTTCAAATAGTTAGAACATGAATCATGTTCGTTCAAAAAAAATCTCAATTGACTTTGATGGATTATTTTAAATTGATTATGATGATCAACTATTGAAGACAAACCGGAAAAAAAAAATACAAAAAAAAACCAAATTTATCGGAAGTGGGGCCTAAATGGTCAAATAAATATACTTTTGTGTTGCATCTTTAATTGATAGCTCACTAATAAGTTCCTTCTTCAAATCACGTTATTGTAGTTTCCCTACTTGCGTAGTTAAAATTCTAAACGTCCCCTCTAAATTCAGAATAAGATTTTTATGAGATCTCAATTACTCAATAAAATAAAATAAAAAAGGACAAACCTTTAGTACCAAGTTTTAGACTAAATCAATTTAATGTGAAACAACAAATATGTATTCAACCTTTTTATAAACAAAAATTGTATTTTATCAACTACTGAAGACAAACGGAAAAGAAAAAAATAATTCACAAAAATAAACCAATGTTATCTGAAGTGGGGCCTAAATGGTAAAATAAATATGCTCTTGTGTTGCATCTTACTCCCTCCACCCCTAAATAAGTGTCCGGCGCGCAAACCTAGGCCTTACAAAAGATGCATTTGTTTCATTAAAAAATTAATTTTTTTTCACAAATGAATATAGCAATGAGTTCTATTAGATTAATTGTGAGAAAAAATTAAATTTTTTAACGAAAAACATGCATCTTTTGTAAGGCCTAGATTTGCGCGCCGAACACTTATTTAGGAACGGAGGGAGTAATTAATTGAAAGCTCACTAAGTTCCTTCTTCAAATCACGTTATTGTAGTTTGTTGTGCACAGAGACCGAAACCAACAAACACACACACCCCAAAAACAGATACACGAAGTATTTACGTGGTTTCCCAAAACCGGATACTCCATGGAGGTAAACTGGAGCAATTATTCAGACACCAGAAGCTTTAGAAGTGAGGTGAGACAGTCTCCTTACATTGCTACGTACCACAACTGATTCTCACTGGTGTCTCTATTTCCAGATGCAAACTACACAAGGCCTAAGCACTCTCTTATAGCCATGCATGCATGGCTCAATGCATTATTTAGAGACAAAATTTACTACGGTGGATGGGAATGGATAGCACCAACTTGTTTGGATGCTCCACGTGGAAGACAAACCCATGAGAGGTTGATGAAGAGGGGAGCTAGCCGGCCACCATGGCCCCATAGTCAACATAGTTTTCCTACTTGCGTAATCAAAATTCTAAATGTCCCCTCTAAATTCAGAATATGATTTTTATGAGATCTCAATTACTCAATAAAATCAAATAAAAAAGGACAAACCTCTAGTACTAAGTTTTAGACTAAATCAGTTTAATGTGAAGCGACAAATATATGTATTCAGTGTTAGTATAAAACTAATGCAATATAAATAAAGATTGTAGAAACTAAATTAAGAAGTGGACACAAATATATAGAAAGATAGTTACTTCAAGAACTAATAAGAGAAGATTAAGTTTTCAGGAACTATTATATTATATCAGTGTTTCCTCTTTCTGCTCTATGCTTTTTCTTTCTCTGATATTTCCTCCCTTCTCCGTTTGTCTCCAATGGTCTTACAAGGCAATAAATTTATAGGAAAGAAGAGAAACAACCTAATAAATAGGTTAGGTGGGATAGTAACCTTTGTCTCACAAGTGAATCATCCACAATAATTCACAACATTCAACCTTTTCTTCCCAAAAATTGAATTCTACGGTTTTAATTAATATATCAGTTTAGGTGAACTCTATTTTTTCAAGATTTAAATAATATATCTAGGATCCTTTGTTACAAACTCGCTAAGGGCCCCAACAATCTCGTGGCGAGCCCTTGATTAGGGGAGTAACGAGCTGAGCTTTGTAGTGTTCGAGCTCAGCTCATTTATTAAACGAGTCTCATACTAAAGCTCAAGCTCTAGTCATTTGTAAACGAGCCGAACCCGATTCATTTGCCCACCGAGCCTACACATACAAGCCTAGCTCTTTCGAGCTGAGCCAAGCCAAACTTTAGATTTTTGAGCTCAGCTCCTTTACTATACAAGCCTAAAACTTAAGCTCGACTACTAAACAAAACGAGTCGAGCCGAGCCTTAAGCTGCTCGCGAGCAATTCAATTCGTTTTCAACCCTACCTTTGATATCTTTTTTGATTCCTTGATCTATCGGAAATAGGAGTACGTATGTGCTAATTTTACTCAAATCACCTTTTCAGATCCAAGATTGAGGCAGCGCTTAGCCCTCCACAACAGGGGATGAACGTAGTCGAACCTCCGGCCGGTGATCCGAATCGCTTCTTCAAAAGACTCCACGAACTTAACCATCGGCAGCGACGGCACCAACGACGCTGGATCGTACCCGAACGAGATCGCGCACACGTTATCGAACCCGAACCGCCGGAGAATGTCCTGGAAGTCGAGCACGGTGTTGTCAGCCGCGGCGGCCGAGAGTATCGGTATCAGCCGGTCGTTGAGCTCGGCGTCCACGACGTGTTCCATGAACTTGCGCAGCGACTTGGCGTTGAACTCGTGACTGGCGACCTGTCTCTGGAACTTCCAGCTCTCGCCGTTGATGTTGAATATGCCGTCGCCGAGGAAGTCGGAGAGGACGGTTCGGGAGAAGCTGCCCTTTTGGTAAATGTGGAAGTGGGACTTGAGGATGTGCTGGACGTTGGAAGGGTTGGCCGTGTAGATGGTGCGGGCGCCGAGGGGGCCGTCGAGGACGAAGGTGGAGGTGGGCGTACTCGTTACTATTTCGGACGTCCATTGGACGCCTCGGTTGATGTTTGCGTAGATTGAGAAGAAAGAGCCGACTATGGGGTAGGATCTTGGGAGTTTAGAATTTTCAGGGGATTTGGATGGGAAAAGGGATCTCCATTTGATGATGAGGAAAATGAGGAGAGGAAGAAGGCAAGAGAGCAGAGTGGTACTAAAGAGGTCAAGGTCTAACATGGTTGGATAACTTGGATGTGTTTGAGTATGGGGTATTAATGGGTTGTTTTACTTAGGGGGTGTTTGGAAGGGCAATTTTTACATTTTTGAATTCTAATTTTTGGGTTTTGGGTGTTTGGCAACAATAGGGAAAATGTGGTTTGAGGAAAATGGGTTTTGGGATTTCAAGTTTCTACAACAAAACGGATAATCAGGTGGGGAGGAGCTTTTCACATTGTCATTTTCCCATTTTCGGATACTGACATTGCAAAAAGACAACCCTAACCTCTCCCTTTTGGAATAATCTCCAAATTGCCCTAAAATTGAACGTTATCTGTCAAGTCCGAATTCCCCCTTCACCTCACACCAGTCTTCACACCAGAGAGCAGAGGAGAACACAACGAGAAGAGAGAAGACGGAGCAGACGACTGGAGGTTCGACCAATTTGGGGAAATCTTTTCACCTTCACGTTCTGGCCTCTTGTTCAGGTATATTTTCACCTCCCCCACGAGTAATCTTTCCAGAGTTGTCTGTTTCCAATTTTTAGATCTAGAAATTTTTTTGGCGAAATTATAGATCTGGGATTTCCATGTATAGAATGAAGAAGTACCCCCACTCTTTACCACCTCTCTCCTCACACCTCGCCTTCTTGTCCTCCACCTCTGTCTCAAAACCGAAATCCCCACAGAAAATGGTCCAGGAAATCGGGATCCTTGAAGAATTGGAAAATCTGTCCTCAATCCCTACCTAACCGGGAATGTGTTGGGTATCCATGCATGAAGTTTTTTTACTAGTAAAACCCTTCCAATTTTGTTGTTGTCTGATGTTAGAGCTTTCTTGATTGAGATCTGCTTGGATTTCCTGTCCTTTTTTTTGTCTCAGGCATCTTCATGTTGTACCATATTAAAGTAATGAAATACTTATGAATTTTAACTGGGCATGTGGTTTACATGATAGATTGCTTTAGCCTTTGAGTTTGGTGTGACAGTTGTAAATATCACAAGAAATCGTGAACTATAAAAGTAATGAATCATTAGACAAGAGATGAATGTTACAGATAATTGTATATGAAGTTGGTTAGAAAGATTCTAGGTTCAAGAAGTTAGAGTGGTTTTACGAATACAAAACTGGAGCATAGTTTAGGAAGACGAAACGCCTTTTTTTTTCCCTGCTTTGTTTTCACCAGAGAGGTGTTCACATACTGGTGTTCAAGGATAATGTCGACAATGACAATTTTTTTCACGCTGTTTGTTGAAGGATAATGTCATCAAGCAGTAGTTATTACAGAGGCAAGAATGAGGCCAAGAAAGGGGTTAACAACACCCAAAAACTCGTGTATACACCGATGGAATGCCGTTGTGGGATGAGGGCGGAAATTAAGATTGTTGAAGTAAACCCGAATACGAGGGGAGAATTGTATTACTCATGTTGTAAGCCAGTTAGAGAGAGGTGTGGGTTCTTTAAGTGGTGTCTACCTGTGGGGTGGCCAAGCATTGGAAACATCGGGGGGTGGGTGTGTAACGAACCTACCCGTGCAAGTGCCACCACTAACAGTGATGATGTTGTAGCACATGAGAGAGAGGTTATGATGGTTCGCCAACAATTGGAGCATGTGTCTAACGAACGTACCCGTGTAACCGCAAGTAATAGTGATGAAGCTCTACCAATTGAGAGAGAGGTTATGATGCTTCGCCAACAATTGGACCATTGCCACTTGCTGACAAAGGGGTTGATCACGTGCCTCCTCCTCGCAATTGTGGTCATCATCTTCAAATGACGTAGTTCTTTGTCGTACTATTTGAATGACTTTTAGAAGTATATTATAGTTATGGCTTTGTAATTCAACTTCCCCGCTTTTACCAGTGAATGTATGTTGTATTAGGGGTTTTGTAATGTACTTAATGGAATTATGTTATCTTAATTTTAACTCTACTGCTATGGCACTTGAATCCTGTACTTCAATGCATGTTGTTATTTACTGATATGGAACATATGTTTATCTGCGGCATGTGTTTCTGTAATAGTGGAGACATGTCTTCGACTCAGACTGGTGTATCCAAGGGCAAAACCCCCGCAAGTGTAGGTAGTAAAGCAAATTGGGACAAAGATGCGAGGGAGTGCTTCATCCTCGTATGTGTGGAAGAATTGGGGGGTGCTAACTACAAATCTGGAACCCAACTTACGAAGGTTGGGTGGACCAACGTTGTCACAAAATTTAATGACCGAACGGGTAAGGATTGGAAAAGGGAACAACTAAAGAATCAGTGGGGTGTGTTGAAAAAAGAATGGCAGCTGTGGCAGAACTTGGTGTTAGGTGAAAGTGGTTTGGGTAGGGATCCTGACACTGGTGCCATAACAGCATCAGATGAGTGGTGGGAGTTGAAGCTAATGGTACTACGACATCCTTCATAACTTTCCTAATTTCTACGGTTAATATTTCTTTGTGAATTTTTACAACTTACAAATATAGTTCATGTTTTAAACTACAAGTCTTTAATATATTTTTCAGCGACATCCTGATTGCCATAAGTTTAGGCTGAAGCCCTTGCCATTGGAGGAAGAAATGCGTATTCTTTTTGGAAGCAACACGGCTACTGGGGAGGGGTCATATGCACCTAATTCAGGAGTTATGCCAAGAACCCGAGAGCGACCACCAGTGGTTGATGTGGACAACATTGACGATTTGTTGGATGATGATGCAACACAAGAGTTGGTGCACCCTACAAAAGTGCAGAAACAGGTGGCTGTTGAAGCCTCTGGTACAAAGAAATGCAAAGGGAAAAAGGGTACGGTCACGTCAAGGCTTGAAGCATGTATGCAACAAATTTGTGATTCAACCGACAGTGCTAGTTCTCCATCTGTCCAGCGTGCTGCTGCTGAGATTCCTACCATGAAAGAATGCGCAAACAAGTTGTCAGAGCTTCGTGAGTTCAACGAGGATGCTGAGTTATGGGCACAAGGCTTTAACCTTTTTAAAGATAGCAAAATCCGAGCAATGTTCATGTCGTGCCCCGACGATCTTAGGATGTACCACTTCATCACCCAAGAATTAAATAGGGCACGAACAGCTGAGCTTGCCAAAACTTGGTTTGCACCTGCCCCGTGATGGTGCAACAAGTATGGTCCAACCACTTGGCTAGTTGATTAGGGGTGTTAGGTGTTACGTTGTTTTAGTGTGCAAGTTGGGTTGGATGGTGTTTAACAAGGATGTTTATGTTTTTTTAAACTATGTTATTGGAACTTTGTACTTGTGGTTTGTGGTGAATTATTCTGAGGACGTCTGGATTGTTCATGGTTTGGATGGTGTTTAACTTTGTTGTTCTGTTACTGTCCAGTTAGCAATTTTCTGCTACTGCTACTGTTTTGCTATTGCTACTGTTTTGCTTAGTTCAGTACTTGAACAACTTCTTACTGCTTCAGTAGTTGAACACAAAGCATGTTGATTTATTGCTTTGATTTATTGCTTTTACTGAATCTGGCAGCACTTGTTGCTTTAGAATCTGGTGGCACTTGTTGCTTTCAAGCTGCATAGTACTGTTGTGTTCTGTTTCATGCTGCTGTTTTCTGGTTCTGCTGCTACCAGTTTGTGCTTCTGTTTCTGGTTCTGCTGCTACCAGTTCCTGCTACCTCTGTTATGGTTCAGTTGTATAGTTGTTAGTGTCCAGCTTTTGCACATTTCCAGCAAGCTTTTGTACATATCCAGTACCTGCTGCTGCTGCTACCGGTCTTGCCTTTGCCATGGCAGCTACTGCTGTTTGTTCTGTTTTATCCAGTTGATTGTGGTAGCTGCTGATGCACATTTCTGCAGCCAGCAATTGCTCCTTTCATTTCTGTACCAGGTTTTTGCTTTAGTAGAGCTTGAGCTATATAGCTGTCCAGTTTCTACTTTCTGTTTTGGCTGTTCAGTTTTTAGGTTTCTGTTTTGCTGTTTTATGCCTAACCAAATGGGGTTGTCGTTGGGATCTCCCTTCGCAGAGGGGGACGTCCTCTGCATGTTGCATAATTACTGAGTTCTGCTCTGTTTAGTTGTACTGAACTGTGATGGGGAATACTGTCCTTCTGCTGATTGCTGAAAGCTTTCTGTCAAGTTGCTTAAAGGATACACTACTTTTAGATGCCAAGTTGTTTAAGTTGCTTAAGCTTTCTGTCAAGAAATGCTTATGTTCCATAGCAGAAATGGGAGAAGAAAAGCCACTAGGTACCGTACTTTGCAGTTGAAAGCAAGGCAGGTTCACCCATGGTATTTCAATAAGAGTAAAAAAGGTTGGTGCATGTATTGGAGAGTCTAAGAAACTACAACCTTTTTTGGCAAATGCACAAGCATAACCACGAGTTGTGCAACTATGTACCAGTTTTCCTACTACCCTTCATTTTCCTACTACCCACTGCAGCTATCTGTCATGGCCAACAGTTTCATTTTATTTGCTATTGTAATGGCTGCTGTTGTTGGAGTTTTTCAGATTCTGGTATTCAATAGGGGGGCAACAGAGATTGCATGACTTTTCTGCATGTGATGACTTTGGTAGCTAGTGGGCATTTGTCTTCTAAGGCCCTATATTTAGTTTTTATATACACCACTTTTCAGTTGCTATCATGTTCAGAAACTGCAACTCTTTTTTGTTTTGTTCCTACAACATGCTATGCTATTACCCCATCCACATATTGACCACTTGTGACTTGCTGAACGAAGGTTTGATTACTATTTATTTTTTTTGTATCTTTCTTTCACAGCTCAGCTATTTCCATAATTGTTCACGGGGAGCTATTGCTCGTTTTGTTTTCTTCCATTCACTGTCACTCAGCTATTTCCATAATTGTTCACAGGGAGCTATTGCTCGTTTTGTTTTCTTCCATTCACTGTCACTCAGCTATTTCCATAATTGTTCACGGGGAGCTATTGCTCGTTTTGTTTTCTTCCTTTCATTGTCACTCAACTATTTCTACTATATATATGCAGTATCCAATTAGCAAAAGAAAAATACCATATCTATCCACGAGTCCATCCTTTATTCATCACCCCAATATCATCCTCTATTTTCCCCATTTTACTCAAATGGATGGAGACGGAGAATACGACTACGATATATATGATGAAGATATGTACGATGATGAAGACCCGTACTATGTGGATGAATACAATTCGGATCCGTACTCTACTGGAGAAGGATTGAGTGTTCCCATCCCCAAACCTCGATCAAGGCTGCAGCGGATACGAGATGCTGCAAGTCAACAGAGGAGAGTAGATGCTGCACAAGGCATTATAAACATCCATAATGATGCGTACATGGGCAAGGAACCTTGTCGTACATCCGCATTGACTGGTGCTGCGTGGGTCGCTGAGTTGAACGTGGGTCACCCTAAGCGTATGTATCAATCATTTCGAATGAGCAAAACAAATTTTCACGCACTTTGTGCGTTGTTGGAGAGCAGGTATGGGTTGGAAGAGGGGGAAAGAGTTTCGGTGCAAGAGCAGGTGGCTATCTTTTTATGGATTGTTGGCCAAGGAGCGAATAATAGAAATGCCCAAGAGCGTTTCCAACATTCGGGGGAGACAATATCTAGGCGTTTTCATAATGTACTACATTCCCTTAATGCCATGGCTATCGAGTGGATTAAACCTTTGCCATGGCCTCGCGAAGAAGTGCATTCGAAAATACTAGGGAACAGCAGATACCATCCACATTTTGCGGTAAATTTCTGTATAAATTTTCCCCATATCCACTTTTTGTGCAGTCAACTGCCTAATTTCGTTCCTCAAATTTCGGATTAATCCATGAAAGTTATATATTGTAGAATTGCATTGGAGCAATTGATGGAACTCACATAAAGGCCCATCCTGATCCAGAGCAGCTATTGCGATGGATTGGTCGGAAGGGATATCCAACACAAAACATAATGGCGGCATGCGATTTTGATATGTGTTTCACTTTTGCATTAACGGGATGGGAGGGCAGTGCGCACGACACAAGGATATTCTATGATTGCTTAAGGAACCCAGAATTCAATTTTCCGGCCCCACGAGGAGGTTAGTCCACCAACTATTGCATCCTGTTTTTAAGTTTTTAATATTTATTATTTATTATTCCCATACTTGGTTCTCATAAAATCGACAATGAGTGCAGATGAGTTTTATTTGGTAGACGCCGGGTATCCAAATACTCGAGGTTTTCTAGCACCATACAAAGGTTGTATATATCATACTCCCGAATGGCGTAATGGAGCCGTACCAAGGAATGCATATGAAAAATTTAACAAAATACACTCCTCCCTTAGATGCACCATCGAAAGGACCTTTGGAGTATGGAAAGCGCGTTGGCCCTTGGTATGCGACATTCCCGTTGGGTACACCATGGACACGCAGAGAGATCTTGTAACTACAACAATGGCCATCCACAATTTCATAAGAAGGAGTAACATGCCTGATATTCCTTTTGGCTTCTATGATCGCCGACCTAATTTCTTGCCTTCAGATGCCGGTGTGGAAACTACAGCACCTAATGGTCAACATGGAAACGCGTTCATTGGCGATGATCATGACATGGAAAATGTAAGGGCTTCAATTCGGGATTGGATTGTCACTCACCGTATCCGTTAGATGAGTTCTTCGGTGTGCTAGTAATGTTTGTTCAATTTCTGTAATTTTTTTTATTCATCCGAATTTCTATAATATTTGGTGTTGTAATGTATTTTGTATTTTGTTTGTTCAATTTATGTAATTTGCTTTAATCCGACTTTAATCCAAAATTTTGTGTTGTAATGTTTAGATTATAATTTTCTCTAATGTTCTACTGTTTCTTTTTTCCATTACTTTGCTTCAAACTTGATTTTGAATTTAAATTATAATTCGAAAACTTTTTTTCATTGGCAATTCACAGCAAACAGTAATTGAAATAATAAATATTTAATTAAAACAGTGGGGGACACTTTCGTTCATTGACATTACAATTCCGGAAGTTAATATTAAAAAATTGATTAAAACATTTTTTATATACATTATATACCATTATATTAACCGGGGGCAACATAGTAAAAAACCAATCCATAATTCATTTTCATTCCATATCTTCCAAACACAACTCCTACTGTAAAATGCATTCTCCACATATCATCCAAACATTCTACCAAATACAAAATACATTATGCTCATAATCCCAAAAGCCAAAAAGGCAAAAAGTAGAAAATGAAAAGCCAAAAAGTTGGCTTCCAAACACCCCCTTAGAGGCGACATTGGAAAAAAAAAACCAAAACGAACCCCGAGGATTTGGCCAGGACGAGAAAGCTAAAAAGTGTTTATTCTAAATGATCAGTTCACATATTCAAATTTTAAAGAAGGCAAACGTTTACAATCTTGAAGCTATTGGAGAGTTTGCTTGATCATCAACTTCAAGATTACGGAATTAGTTGAGGTGTATGCAAATCGTTCCAAAGCCCAATTATTAAAAAAAAACTGAAAATGATTTGATTAAGAAATTGGGAATCTGACTGCGGCAATGGAGAAATTTACTACTCCAGTAGTAGTAATATTTTCACATCTAATCACGTGCAATGACTTATTTTGGACATTGAGCAACCACTTTCAAGCACATATTTTTGTCTTTAGTTGACTCACCAATGAATTTTTGACTTGGTCTTTTTATAGTGAATCCTGCTATACACACATATTATTACACAGATCTTGCACTTTTAATTTGAGCCCATTTGAGATTCAAAAAATGATCCGGACTGTTCATTTTTTAAATCATTTTCTATGTGTTTTTGTAAAAGATTAACTCAATCGAATATCGATAAGTAGAATTTTTAAAATTTGTTGAGCAAAACTGTGTGGTTTGCCCTACGAATTCTAAAAATCTGATTGAACTGATTTTTTTACATAAACTCTTAGCAAATTATTTTAAGAAAAATAAATGACTCGGATTATTTTTGTGCAATCATACTATAGGTATTGCAAAGGCTGTACAGCAGCCGCGCACAGATTGATTTTGTGCTCATCTCGGGTGATAAGCACCAAGTAATGCATATTCTTGGTGCTTAAGTCCTTAGTTTTACTGCTTTATATTTAGTTAATCTAGCTTTTTTTTTGATATTGCACGTAGGATATGTTTACTCTATCTTGTAGGAAAACCGTTTAATAAGGGAGTCTTAAAGCTTAAAGCGAGCCGGAGGCATCCAAAACTCAAAGGTGATCAAGAAATGAAGCCATCGGGGGCCAAGAATCAAGCATTGAAGACCCTAACGGGTGGCCAAGGACGTTGGAAGTCAAGCCGGAAGCTAAAGAGCCCAAGTATTTGAAGGCGGTATTGATACTGAGAAGCATCATATCGATACCATTTCAAACAGAGAGTCTGGGAATTGTCAATTGCTATTGGGTATCGATACGAGGAAACACTGTATCGATACCAGTTCGTTTTGCGACCCAGTAGAAATGTATAAAAGTGATTCGGTATCGATACAAGATTTCTCAATATCGATACCGAGTGCCTTCGTAGCGGATTTTTAGGGCGTTTTTAAGATATTCTGTGTACGAATGTGGGCTTGTATAAATACCCGATTATGTCACAATATCCGACATACACGAGATTTATTGCACTTTTTAGATCTAAGTGGGATTTTCTTTACTTGTTGCTCACTCTTATTAGTGTTCTTCATTATTCTTGACTAAATCCTTCATTTTCTTCATTAATTAGTTGATGTTTGCTACTTTACTCTTCATTAAAGTTGTAGCTATACTCTTGATCTATCTTAATCTCTAATTTAATTTGAATTCCGTCATGTTTTCAATATTCAGCTTTGTTGATTCAATTTCTAGCATGAGTGAGTAGTTAATTAGGCTTGGTCATTGGGTGATTAGCACTCCATGACTTGAATTAATCATGCTTATCTCTCATTAGGGCTGTCCACGGGTCGGATTTGGTCGGATTCGGGTCCAACCCGACCCGACTTTAGTCGGATTGTAAAATGGTCACCCGAACCCGACCGAAATACTTGTCGGGTTCCAACCGAACCGAATGCTTATTGGTTCGGGTCAGATTCGGTCGGATTGGCTGGTTGTACAAAATCAAAAATCAGTCAATTACAAATCACAGATCTACAAAATCACAATCACAGATCACCAAAAAAAAAGCATCCCTCTCAAAATATTACAGATTTACACTTCTACAAACCATTTTTTGGTCGGGTTTCACAGAAAAATATTAAGTACAGAATCACAATTTGTCAATCACATATCTACAAAACCTTTTGTCGGTGAAGGAGGTGGCGGCCGGCGGAGTAGGAATCAGGTGAGGTGGACATGGGCGGCTGGGAGAGGGGAAGAGGTCCTTGATCGAGAGGAGCATCGACGGCTGGGAACAACTGCGACGGCCGACGAGGACGTTGTTGAGGACGATCGAGGTGGAGCCACCGCCGTAGCCAGCGAAGGAGTGGTGGGGAAGCTGGCGGACCCTCCAATCTCGTTCCCCGAGGCCGAGCTCTACAATTCAGAGGAGAGAGAGAGTGTGTTTGGGGAAAGTGGGAACTGGGGAAACATAAAAAAAAATAGGGAGAGAAAGTCTGCGTGGGAAAGTGGGTCTGGACTCTGGGAAAAGTAAAAAAATAGGTTTTTTTAAGTTTTAAACATTAGTCGGTCGGATTGGATCAATCCGAAAATTATTGGGTGCATCCGACACCCGACCGACCAACTAGGAAATCCGAGAAAATGGACCCGAATCCGACCGATCGGGTTGATCAGACCCGTCCATTGCCTTCATTTTCGGTCGGGTCGGGTGGTCGGGCGGGCGGATTTTTTGGACAGCCCTGTCTCTCATTAAATCTTTATGTTTAGTTGGGAAATCAAGATAGTTCGTATTTGTCTATCAAATCTCAGCGGTGTTAACCTCTTTGATCACGCGTAAGCAAGAGCGAGCCTACTTGTCACGCATAGATGCTTAGAGCTCTGTCATCCCTTGCGTTTGCTAGATGAATACTAGAACTTACTTGGTATTTCGAATCCTTTTCTAGAAAATGGGCTTAATGGTAAATCTTCAGGGTTAGGAGATCGTTGATGCGTATCTCAACCGGAGTAATTCGAGAGATAGCTGATTGATTCAAGCCGTGGGTGTTGAAATCCCCTAGATCTAGCTGCTTAGTTTAAATCGTTTTCAAACCGTATTTTTATCAGACGTTTAGCTCACTTTCAACTACACCTAAAAGTTAGCCGCTTCTAGGCCACAAGTCTTACATTTACAAATCTAATCAAGCCATGATGATATTCTCTTGGATACGATCCCGAACTTCAAGATTATTATGCTTCAATGGACGTTATTAGTCCTACGCTTGGGGTGATCGTTTGATATATATCGACGGACGAAGCATCGGGTCCCACAAAGATGATCGGAGCCGCTCATTTTGTTCAAAATATTTTATTTAGGGTCCCTTAAAAAAATAATCTCAATCCAATATTTGTATGTGCATTTACGAATCATCCAACTTTGCTTCAGAATTCACGCCAAATTCTGAAGCAAAGTTGGATGATTTGTAAATGCCTTTAACGATATTGGATTGAGATCATTTTTTATAGGGACCCTAAATAAAATGAACGGTTCTGATCGTCTTTGTGGAATCTGAGACGGGCGCAAAATCGATCTATGCGTGGCTGTTGTATAGCCTTAGCTGTACTCATATCATTACTAATTTTTGTGAGACCCCAAATGGACCCACAAAATATCTGTGCAAGACCTGTGTTCAAAGGTCTGTGCAAACAGACTTTTCATTTTGTAGTTCTTGATGATTCATTATTGGAAATTGATTTTCGCGCTCCACTTTGTACCAGTAATATCCAGTACAAAATGGAGCACCTGCGTACATTTTTGGAGTGCCAAAATCAGTGTCCTTTATTATTTGGCTCATTAACCAATTGTAGTCAGCCTCGCGCGAACACGGCAAAGCATTTTACAATGGAATGGTTTGTGGTGGCACTGCTACCACTTGTTCCCCGTGGCTCCATCCTTGGCTCGGTGGACATTGCTCCGACAATCATTTTTGAATAGAACATATTTTTGTGTGTCTATAAAAATAAAGAATGCATGTCCCACTTAAGAGCATCTTCCGCTCTCATCCCTTTCTTTCACTTAATCTCAAAATTGAAGTGAAAACACTTCAAAATCAACTCTACTCCTTGACTCAAATTCATGTTAAAATGAGTTTTTCTCAATTCAAGATGTAGACACTTCAATTTGGGCTTCCAGATTAGTTTATTTACGGTATTTGATTCTCCGATGATGAAACGGATCAAGAACACCTCGGAAATGTCGAGTGTTTGCAAAACCCTTGAACCTAACCTAGTCTTAAGCCACTTTCAAAAGCCAAAAACCCTATTGGCACGCGTTGGTTGAGAACCATCGCGCGGGGGTCAAGCTGCCAGGTGTGGTCAACAGTCAAAGCTTGACCGTTGACCATCGCGCGCCAGGGCGCATCCATCGTGCGCCAGAGCGCAACCCGCGCGCGACGGTCAAAACCTGTCCCCATTACCTTTATGGGTTGGTAAGCTAAACCACCAAGCAACCTCAGCCAGCCTCATGGACTGGCTGAGCTCCTCTCTTTGCAGCTCCATACCTACATTCCTCTCTCCCTATATATACCCCCCCATATGCTTCCATTCAAAGGATTAGAAAAATCTATACACCTTGGGTTCCAACTTTTTTAAGGGGCTTACATCCCAAGCACATTTAAGAACATAACTTGTTCTTCCACCTCAAATACCTCAAACAACCTCAATTCAACTCAAAACTCAAACTCCATTCAAACTCAAAAGACCAAAGGTATAGCTTACCTTTGTTCTGCTCTCTGTTCTGATCCCTGAGGGGGGCTGGCAGGGTCAAGGCTAGTAATTAATACCAGTCCTGACCCTAAAGCTGGCAAGGTTTCAAAAATCGTCGTGGTAGGAACCATTGCGCGCCAGAGCGCAACATGCGCGCGCCAGGGCGCAATACACGTGGGGATTGGTTTCCTACTGTTTTATGTCTTTTTGTTTATATAAACCACTATAACCATGCTAACAACCAGTTTACTGTTTTTCTTAGTTTAAACTGCTGGTTTTAGTTCAATTTGTATTTCTGTTATTATGGAATACCCCTGGGATCTTTCTGGACTTGTCCCAGAACCCAGAATGAGCAAAACCAAACACTGGAAGGTTGACTCATACCATCGCGCGCCAGGGCGCATCCATCGCGCGCCAGGGCGCATTACCCGCGCGACGGTCAGTCCTTGACCAGTGAGTGGTCTTTGCTTTGGTAACCTGGCCTTAGGCCACTGTTTTGTCCCCTCACTGTTTAAGGGGTGCTTTAGTAATTTTGTGGCTCTATAGCCCTTTAGAACTGTTTAAAACTGTGTAGTTTAGCTACCTATAAAATGCTTGGTTTGTCTTGGGTGTGCACTGGTCCTTCCAGAGCCCAGATGGTTGAGAATAAGAGCTGTGGGCTTGAGCTTACTGGCGCGCGCTGGTCTTGTAGTGTTGCGCGTAGGTGTGGTCATTATGCAGTAACTTGATCAGTGCATACTGGTTTCTTCCTGCGCACGCCACTCCAAGGCTGTGTATTCCAGTCTGTTTAAGATCCCCACAGCAGTCTGTTTTCATCATATACTAACTGTTTCAATAGAGCAAGCATGTTGTCGATCACATCCTACAAATTGTTACAATTTTAATCCCCGATTAACTGTTCTCCCGCCCTAATTGGCTAAAAATTAGTTAATAAAAGAAGAATCACAAATGTTTTCACAAAATGCCTAAGTAGAGACCAATCTCCGGATTGGGTGAGAGGGGTGCCTTAAAACCCTTTCCCTCTCGTAACCTGGCTCCCGAACCCAGATATGGTTATGACGGACTGGTTCCTTCACTTTTTCAAATCAAACAGCGCGGCAGATGCTTCGAAATACGGTTCCTTAGGTGTCGGACCTTAAAACCCGAGTGGCGACTCCGTATTCCGAGCGCTTGCCATCTGCGCTCGCGCTCCCTCGACCCGGGCTCTACGCCTCGCTTTGGAAAATCGAAATTTCCTAAGGGTATACTGCCCACACAAGGGAGGCTCAAATCTTTACTTAGATTTTAGAAGGCTTTGAGCCTCTCAATTGTAACAAATGTCATTCATTAATGAAGCTTTTAAACAAACTTATGCATAGATTTGAGTTTGTTCATTGGGGAGCTCATATCAAATAAAGTTTTTACTCAAATTTCGTTTATTACGAGCAATTACAGAAGATTGCCTTCAAATCTCAATTCTCAATCCACGAGGAAATTAGGACGACTAGCAGGAAAAACTCGCTTTCGCAACAGTCAATAGCTTTATTCAATTCGTCAGTGCATTCGTCACTTTCTACAGAAGATTGCCTTCAAAGATTTTTATCAAATAAAAAAAAAAAACCTCATCCATTGGGTCTATTCTTATTAAATGTACAAATTATGACTAAAAGTCGCTGAAAATAATTTAAACAATACACTAATGAGTACAGCCGTGAGATTCTAGAAGTTTGCTCTGGGTTGAACAAAGGATTGCGTCTGAGGACTGTAAGGTTGAGAGGCTAACAAAAGTCTAGGCGCAACCGGGTGTTTTGGCTAAATAATTCTCGAGGATTAGTTTTTTAATTCAATTCTTTTCTTTTTTTTTTGCATTTGTAAGTTTTTTTGCGTCAATTATCTGTGGATTACTGTTTCATCTCGCCAAGAGTAATTTATAAAGTAAAAAATTATGTACAAAACTAAAAGTTTTTTGAATAAAGATAAAAATAATCCATAAAGTTTTGGACAATTTCGTGTTTAGACAATTATCGAGTGCGGGTGTCTATGAAAACACATAAAAGCCAAGTGAGGTGTTTTTTTCTATATAGGCAGTAAAATTTTATTAAAAACTCGAGTGGGGAAAGAGGGAGGGGAAGCCACAGGGGGTTCATTGTTATTTCTTATAGGTGAGGGGGTTATGTGTCAACAAGGAAAACTTCAGGGGGTGTCAGTGAAATTTACCCAATTTAACTTACCTATATTTCTCATAAGTGAGAGGATTATTCTGTTATTACGGCAAATCTCAGGGGGGGGGGGGGGGGTAGCGAAATTTACCCTTTTAAAATTAAGCTTAAGGTGAAAGTGCAAAGTAATTTAACTATAATCCTATCACTACGCTACAATGGTTTGATAGTAGTATGTTTTAGAATTCAGAATCTTGCTTTAACGCAAGAAATGCTTCTTCAAACAAAAAATTAAAAAAATTCTTAACAAGCTTTGTCAACTCTAGATTGTATTTGTGATCTCCTCAGGAGAGAAATAAAACTAAAAAATATGTTGTGAAATCTGAAAGGTGGCCGAATCAAATGCCAAGCATAATAATTCATCTGACCATTCTCAAATTTTGGCCAGTTGATCTAAATTTTGGCCAATCTGAAAGGTGGCCGAATCAAATGCCGAGTATAATAATCTCTTGAAATGATTTAAAGAAAAATGAATAAATCATATAGTTTTTGTTTGATTTCTTCAAAGTTCCCTAATGATGTACTATAAACCTTAACCTTTCCGTAGGACTCCTGTTCTGGTCTCAATCCTCCAAACCATTTTACTAGAACTACGAAATATTTCTTTAAAAAAAAAATTCTAATAGGCACTTCCACGCTCTCGCATCTGCTTGCGCTCACGCACGTGCATCACGTATCTTTGTTTTTAACTAATGCCAGAGATTTTTACGACAATCGTGAAAAAAATGAATAAATAAAAAGACATAACTTATGCAACATCTTAAGCTCGTAATTGTCATCCGAATCTCATAATGCACGGACGATGAACTTGATATTCTTCTCAAGAATTCCTGCGTAACTTTAGTGCATAGGTCGAACTACTAATACGACCACCGGCTGCGTAACTTTAGTGCATAGGTCGAACTACTAATACAACCGGCTCCGTTTGCAAAGATGATTGATTTATTCATATCATGCATGCGTTGAAAAAAATTGATGGAAATCCTTTAGATAGATTTTAATCTATAAATAAGAATGTAGCATTCCAAAAACTACTTGTATATTATGAACATAATTCACGAAAATATGTTATTTTATGAATAATATAAAAGAGTTCCAAAATTGTTTAACCTCATTTTCTTTGGGACCTGGCAATGGCTACTTCATTTTAAAGCTATTTAGGATGTGTTCCATTAACTAAAATAAATACTTACTTATTTTTTGAATTAAAGGTGATGCATTATGAGAGGATGACGCGTCTCGTAAAGCAAAAAATAAGTACTTAACAAACAAAAACCTTAGTAGAACGGGTCCTTTAGTAGTAATATTTTTTTGAATCCTCACCTATTTTACTAAAATGAGTCAAAAGCATTTTGGGTCTTTATTTGCCAAGCTGCAATTGGGCCACTCGACAATTGCTTTCTGGGTTCTGGCCCAATTTAGCTTTGATAAAGGCTTTTGCACTTAAGCATAACTGGGACATGCTACCCCACCACCACAAACTATGCCGTGACTAACATTCGTATCGTAAATGTACACTTTTGCATAACTGGGATATGCTGCTAGTTTGCCAATTTATAGAACTCCTATGGAATAGCTATAATGTTTGTATTTTGAGAGTGTGGGTCCGTGAATCCGTTTCCGTCTCACACTCTGTGCTGTTCTTTCTACCTCTCTTTGCGTTTATGGTTCATGAGATTGAATGGTTGTGAAGATTAACAATGGCAGAATTCTATCCCTTGATGAAACCGCCGAGCTTTTGGTAAACAAATGCTCTAAAACCGCACTTCGCACATACTTGCCCACACTTTCACAAATTATAACACAGTCTGGACCTTATCATTGAGTATATGAATCCAACCATCTATATGTTGGCCAACGCACCCCATGTAAGAGAGTTTGCGTACGTCTGTGTGAATATCGGCCAATTGAATAGTAAATGATAGCAAATCAGCAAGTAATAGACAGCTGGGATCTGATACATAAAAGACTTGCTACAGTATAGTTCTTGTACTGACGGCGATGGGTTGAGGCCATCTTTTCTTTTTCCTTATTCTTCTGTGAAAATTTGGGTTCATACATTAATTGGTACAAAGGACATAGATGACTTACGGGTTTATGCCCCGTGCTTTGCTGCTATCTGAAACTCTTCATTCTTCAGACTTGTGCCTCAAAAAGTCTTCCGGCCTCCTATATTTATCTGCTGAGAATCCCTGGTGATATTCAAACCCATGAGCATGTCTATAGACTAAATATATAGACGTATAACTATATGGCAGCACAAGTTATGGGAAAAGATTGGGCTGGATATTTCAGACACGGCACTTTAACACAACTCGAACCCAACAGGAAGTTAGAGGGTGAGTCGATTATGTTTTTACATGAACACGACTATGACACGACCAAACAATAGTCACAATACGGAAATTAAACTGAACGAATACAGATTGGACTCGCGTAACTTGGGAACTACAGAGGTAACCTTTCCTAAAAAGACCCGTTAACCCCAAGTATACACGTTTCGCATGAATGTGGTATGAACCCTAAGGTTTAAATTCCTTAATTAACTCTTTACTCTTTAGGTATAAGGTGTTTGTAAAATAATAGATACCCAATGGTTTTTAATCTTTACTCTTCTGGCGTGTGGGTGTGGCTTGGGGATAATACTTCTGTTGGTTTCATAATTAGTAGGATTATGGTGACTAGAGCATGGTGCACACGCGATGTGTGTGCAATTTATCACAGACAGATACCATAGGCTTCAAAGCCTAAGTCGTACCGTTGGATGAACAAAAACAAAACAGAACACCCAAATAGACATGTCTCTATATATTTCCACTAATTTAGATGTATGCATACAGCAATTACTAATATTTGCAGGAGAGTGAGTGATCTTACATGAGGACTTAAATCGTTATGAGGAGAATAGAAGGCAATCTTGTAATTGGGATAATCACAAACCCCCCATTCTCTATTGCTTCTACAGTTGCGAGGAAATTTTTTACCGTGTTAGGTGATGCAAAACTGCCGTGTAACCGAAAGTGGGAATTGGGGTTATGGGAACGACATGTACTTTACTAAATTATCCTCAACTGTTGGAAATTGGCTAGAATTCCTAAATTGACTAGGATTCCTTTTCCTATTCGGTTTAGGTTTATTTAGTGTTTTCCTATAAATAGGGACCTTGGGGGTTCCTAGGGTTATGGTCTTTTGTTCAAGGGCTTAGATATTAGGGTTTTGTTCATCTCTTAGGGTTCCACCAAGGGTTTGTGTCTCCCTTTTGGGTTCCACCAGAGTTTTGTCCCTAGATATCTGTTTGGTGCTTCAAGTAGAGTTACGGGTATAGCCGGCTCTTTGTTTCTCTCCCCGTTTATAGTGGATCCTCTTGCTCTTTTCCCCGTGGAGTACGTTCTTGCTTTGTGCTTGAGCGGAACCACGTATATCCTTGTGTTCTTGTTTATCGCTTGTTGATTTGTTATATTCTCAATTTCGTGTTCGGCACAACAAATTGGTATCAGAGCTTTGGGTTTCAATCCGAGGCTTTTGTTTTCCGCTGTGTATTGTGCAATTGGTGATCGTTTCAATGGCGACTCGTTTCGAAATTGCGAAGTTCGATGGGCAAAGCACTAGCTTCAGTTTATGGCGTATTAAGATGAAGGCTTTGCTTGTTCAACAAGGATTACACAAGACTTTGTTGGGGAAATCGAAGAAACCTGCTGATATGCAGGATAGTGTGTTCGAGGATCTCGATGCGAAGGCGCTCAGTTCGATTCGGTTGTGTTTAGCCGATGATGTGCTTCGCGAGGTTGGGGAGGAGGATACTACTGCCGGTATTTGGTTGAAGTTGGAAAGTATCTATATGACGAAGTCTCTTACCAACCGGTTGTATTTGAAGCAGCGCCTTTATACGTTTCGTATGAGGGAAGGTACGCCCGTAAAAGACCATCTAGATGAGTTAAATCGAATTATTATGGATTTAAAAATATTGATGTTGTGATTGATGATGAAGATCAAGCCCTTATTGTGTTATGTTCTTTGCCTGCGTCTTATGAGCATTTTGTTACTACCCTACTTTACGGGAGAGATACGATTTCCATGGAGGATGTTAAATCTAGTTTATATTCAAAAGAATTAAGGAAAAAGGTATCTGGTGAAAGTGAGGTTTATGCTGATGGTTTGGTGGTGCAAGGAAGAACTTCTGAGAGGGATAATAGCAGTAGAGGGGTTTCTGGCTCTCGTTCCACAAATCAGGAAGTAAAGTGTTTTTACTGTAGGAAATACGGGCATATGGTGAGAAATTGTCCTAGGTTGAAAAATAAGGACAATTTTGAAGAGAAGGTTGTTGCTGGTATTGTTGAAGAGGATTCCGACGATTCACTTATGGTTCTTTCTGTGAGTGTCGGTGATGTCTGTTCGAATGCCGAATGGATTCTGGACTCCGGATGTTCTTACCACATGTGTCCGAATAAAGATTGGTTCAATACTTATGAATCGGTCAGCTGTGGTACAGTTCTTATGGGGAATAATATGCCCTGTAGAATTGTTGGGATTGGAACAGTTAAAGTCAGAATGCATGATGGGTTTGTTAGGACGTTGTTTGGTGTTCGACATATACCAGATTTGAAGAGGAACCTTATCTCTTTGGGTACTCTTGACTCTTTGGGTTGGAAGCATACCGCTGAAGGTGGAGTCTTGAGAGTTTTGAAGGGTGCTCGTGTTTTGATGAAGGGTCGGAAATCGAATAACCTCTATGTGCTTGATGGTAGTACGATTGTGGGTGCTACATCTTTGGGTTCTTCATCGGTGAATTCGAGGTTGACTCAGTTTTGGGTTTTTAACTCCGTGGTGGAGTCGGTAATTAACTCTGTGGGGAGTTTGAGCAGATCTTCGTGTGTATCCGAGAGGGATGCGTTGGGTGGGAGATGCCCGTTGGAAGATAGAGGCTCAATTTGGAGGCATGTGCGGCTGGGTTTCCTAAGTCGCGTTTACAAGGTCAAGCAGGTGTGCTTGAGCCTTGTTCGTTTGTGCCGTTGGTGATTGCCCCGTGGGGGGGCTTTTGGGGGAGATGAGCGATTGAAGGAGAGGATTGCCTATAGTGTTGAGTTCGATGGAATTCAAGTCAAGGTGGAGATTTGTTGGAAATTGGCTAGAATTCCTAAATTGACTAGGATTCCTTTTCCTATTCGGTTTAGGTTTATTTAGTGTTTTCCTATAAATAGGGACCTTGGGGGTTCCTAGGGTTATGGTCTTTTGTTCAAGGGCTTAGATATTAGGGTTTTGTTCATCTCTTAGGGTTCCACCAAGGGTTTGTGTCTCCCTTTTGGGTTCCACCAGAGTTTTGTCCCTAGATATCTGTTTGGTGCTTCAAGTAGAGTTACGGGTATAGCCGGCTCTTTGTTTCTCTCCCCGTTTATAGTGGATCCTCTTGCTCTTTTCCCCGTGGAGTACGTTCTTGCTTTGTGCTTGAGCGGAACCACGTATATCCTTGTGTTCTTGTTTATCGCTTGTTGATTTGTTATATTCTCAATTTCGTGTTCGGCACAACATCAACCACTCAGATGATCTATGGCAGTTATGAATTTATGATGTGTGAGCGGTTATAATACAGGGGTAATTTTGGTAAGTGTAAGTGTGAGCCAGCCTCAAATAGGAGTCCAAACCAAAAGTGCTCTCCGTTTATAATATAGAATAGACACTGAAAAAGTGATCATTTTTGTTATTGGATTAAATAAATAGTTCATGTGTAACAGTGTTAGGTGTATGACACATATAAGTTAAGAGGTTTTTGACACGAAACCTAAAATTACAGGACTCAAACATGATACGACACAATGCCCACCCCAAGGCAAAGATAACCAGTAAGCACCTAATTCAAATCCCAACCCTACCAAGATCATCACCTTTGGAATCCAAAATAAAACAAATACACTAACGGTCATTAAACTCAGTTTCTGTAACGATTTTACTTTCCATTCTCGATCTTTCACATGTTTCTTCTCTCCCTTTTAACAAAGTTTTTTTCCAAATTGTATAGCTAGTGTTTGCACCATCTTTGAGAGGGTGATGCAAACAGCAAGGCATAAAATACGCTTTCGTGCCATACTCAATGAATTACGAGACAAAGAAACCTTACCAGTATTATCAAGTGCCACGGAGGGAGCGGACACGGTCCTGAATCAATTTCCTTTCCCAACCTGATATGCCCTCAAAAGCATGCCCTGGAAGACTTTCAAAGGGCTCCTTCCAGGAATCATTTTTGGCCAAATCATATGTAGCTCCACATATTGCCCTTTTACTGGGTCCACAAGGTCTCTTTGAAGTAAGTGTATCATATGCTATATTCAGCTGTCACGATCACAAACCATTGTAATACAGGGATGAGAGAACAATTAGGAATGTCAAAAAAAGAGAGTAAGCAGTGAAATAATCACTTCACTAAGATAAGCCATGCCCAACAAATCAACGCAGTTAAACTTCATAGTTCATACTAGTACTGAAATTTTTTCCCGAGTCCGGAGCAATTTCAGAACACGACACGAAGAGATAACAAATAAAAGAGTTGAGTACTTACATCCATGTCACAAAACCAGAACATGTAAGCAATCGCAACGGCAGGGGCTCTTCCCAGTCCGGCTGTACAATGCACGTAGACTTTTCCTTTTCCCTCTAAAATGGCCCATTCCAATGATGAAACAGCTTTAGGTAATCCATTCCTCAAGGAATCTGGATCAAAATCTTTTGCCTGCCAACGCATACTAAAGATGGTAACGCAAGTACCAGAGCAACAAAATCTTCCAATGCTAATATATAAACCAATTGATGTTTTCAACCTTTTTAAGGACTGTCAAAGAAGCCACTGTCAATTGCATTCACCAAGAGAGAAAATCATCGATAAAATGGAAGCTAGCTATCTAATCATTTTCCAGAAAAGTGCAGAAAAATAGGAACATTGGTTAAAACTTAGACCTACTAGAAGCACTTAATAAGGAATAAGGATTACATCGGGACATGATCTAAATAACGATAACCACAAATGATATGCAACTTCGCTGATTCTAGAACCCAACTGTCACGTCTCTTTGGGAATATTCATGCTGGGTGTTGGAATTTGGAAATAGTTTTAATGTCTAAAAGTATCAATGAACCAAAGACCATACATAAAGTGATTCTGAACTGAAAAGCAGGTAAAAGTTATGCAATTAGTCTGCAAAAGTCATTAAGCATTGGTGTTGATTGACTTACAGGCCTTCTCATGTGACGGATTTTACAGTCTTGACATCTTTTTATGATTGATTGCAAGTCTATTCCCCAATACTCAATGTCTTTGTCCTGCTGCAAGTTAAGAATGTAGGCAACATCCTCTTCCTTTCTCAGATGATCTATGTCTTCGGGTTTCTGTGGCTGGGAGCCCACGATCAAACTATCCGTTATCAATGTGTAGTTCATGCCTGAAGCCATAATAAGACTAATTAAAGCATCAAAGAGAGCTAAATATATCACATTACTTTCCCCACATAAACTGTGCAAACTTAGCTATGTTCATGAATATCATCATATAATAGGAATCTTCTTGTAAAGTTTTGTCTTTCACAGTTTTTGGTCCCTATTCAGCAAGAAGAATTTACAAACAACTATATGCTGAGATGGACAACAGGAAAACCAAAAAATATCACTACATTTATTTGGAGAGTAGCAGCAAATGAGTCATATATTTGCAGAATCATATGCGATTAACTACATGGAAAAAGCTTCACAGATAATACTTCAACGCTCAACCAGAGAGAAGACTCCAAATTACTCCAGAATCCACAATATTTCCCTCCGTCCCCCACCCTTCGCGGAAATATATATCCGATGGATGTTGAATCTGGATCAGATCTATGTTCAACCAAACACCTAAAAACCTTGGATATATAGTCCAATAGGATGCTCATACCCGGTTAAACAATGGGATTACTAGTGAAGAGATACATAATCTAACCAATATACAATCCCACTGAATTAATAGTGATCGAGCCAATAATATCGCACCTCCCGTGGTAATATATATTCCCATGCTATGTGGGATCATAATCCAAGACATATAATCCGGGCTGTAAAAATTTTAGGCAAACACAGAATATTTGGTCACGTCAAAATTTTTGAAAAGCTAAATAAATATGAAGGGCTCATTCTTCTTAATTTTCTTCTTTTTTGTTTTGTGTGTCTTGTTCATCTTTCCTAAATATTTGTTAGATTTGCCAAATATTTTTTGGATTAATCATGTGTCATGACAAGAGGAATCTAAAAAGTAAAAAATTATAACCAAAAGCAAAACAAAAGTTTACCAAAGGCGAAAAAAGTATCAACAACTTTTTTTGTCTGAAATGTAGTCTTTATATGAACTTTTTTCCACATCGATCCATATTTTTATACTTTTCTGATTCTTTTCATCAAGACGAATGATTAATCCTAAAATTTCCAACGAAAAGCTAAACAAAAATTTATGGAAAATAGAAAATACCGAAAAAAGTTCACAAGAATGCAACCGAAGTCTACAATGACACACAAAAACTAACCAGAATTAGAAACGGAAAAGATAAATACTTGTGATTAGCTCCTACTCCAGCTTCAATCCCCATTTTGCTAGCATTCCCGAAGTACAGTCAACAATTTCATCACACAAAATGAATCAAATCAAGTTAAACAACTGAACCAGAAATTTTCCTCCTACCACAAGAATGGCAACACCCACCCTCGTTCATGAACAGATTCGAAAAACCCATTTGCATTTCACGACAATGAAATACTATACACACAAGAAAGAGCTTATTTCTGAAGAGATGAGAAAGAAACCCACCTAGATCGTGGTGATACTCATAAGGGTTTCTCATCGTGCTCTTCATCGCAGTGTTGTACTCTTCCATTCTGTTCTTGGAGTTTGACACCCCATTATTGCTCGTGGGTTTCTCTTCAATCCCGCTCCCACTTAATTTACAAGAAACTCTACTCAATTTTGAGGGATTTCTTGAAACGACGGCTACATAGCACAAAGATTTCATGGAAGCATATTTTTGCTTCGACAACAGAAGATTGTTTTCAAGTGGAGAGGTGAAGATAGATGCAGAGAGGAAGGTGTAACCAATTGCTCCCATTTTTTTTACTCTTCAGTCTTCTGCTGCTGCTGCTGGTATTTTCCACTCAATTTTGTGTGGCAGAATATATACCAGCGCTGTTTGACCAGATTGCCCTTTGGATTTATCCTCATTGTCTCTGAAGCCCATAAGAGCCCAGGTCCAAAAGTAAAGCCCACAAGAGCCCACGGGCCATAAGCAAGCAAAAATGGAGAAAACCCATATATTATGCCTTTCTTCTTCTTTTTTGGGAACTGAATTACATTAGGAAAAATAAAATAAATTTTTTTTGAAGATCACTAGGAAGGTAGGATACCCAACTATCTTGAAGGAAAGCTGCTTTCTTTGACGCCAACCAATGCCTTGCTCTGAGGTTTTCCAAAGTATTTTTTGGGACAAATTTCTTGTCTGGAATAATAATTTTGGAAGAGTGAATGGGGAGCTAATGTACAGAAAATGAGGAACTAATTATAAAATAAAGTTGATAAAATCAAAACTAATTAGCTTATAGGACTCTAGTCATCCTTACTTAGCTAATCTCCGTCTCTCACCACCGGCATACCTGAACAAAACGTTAATAAAAAAATGGCGATTTCGGCGACGTTTTTCGGTTCCGGCAACTTTCCAACATAATCAGGTATTCTCTATTCAATTCCTGATGTATAGTCATTTAAGGGTAGCTCGGCAACAAAGATGAAGGGTAGTCCAATGTGTTCTAAAAATTTAAAGGGTAGTCCGGCGACGTTTTTCGATTCTGGCCACTTTTTTACTAAACTTTCGTGCTCATTGGTTCAATTCCATTTAATCTGTTGTGATGACTCCTTTTTTTTTTTTATCCGCGCGTGGATGACTCCTTGATTCCAATTTTGATATTGTGCCATTTTAGAACCAAATATTGCTTCCTATTGGAGCTCCAAGTTCTATTCTATGGTTCCAAATTATGGGTGTAGCACAAAAAATGACAACCATTGGACTTGCTCTAAAAAAATTAAATTACGGAGTATTACAATAAACTGATTTTTTTTTTTTGTGGCCAATTTGGCTTTAAAAGTGAAATAGTGAATTTTTTTTCTTTATTCAAAAAAAATCGTATTTGATAATTTTGCGTCAAATTTTTATAACTTATTAATTGGTCTCGGTGAGAAGAATTGGAAAAGTAAATTTTTTTTTATCAAAACACATAATTTTTTTCAAAAAGACAAGAATAAGTAAAAAAAAGTTGACTTATTGACTTATGTTTGTCTTTATTCAAAAAATTATGAGTTTCGATCAAATTTTTTTACTTTTCCGATTCATCTCGTCGAGACGAATCTACCTAATAAAACATAAGGGTGTGGGGACCACACAAACACAAGTTGAAAGAAGGGCTGAGATTCATTTGATCCAAGGGCTGATGTGTACTCTCCAACCCTCTTAAGAAAACACCTACACTCTTACAAATATATTACAAAAATGCCATCAAAAAGTGGATAATGCCGTAGGTACAGATAAACATTAGTCAATAATAAGTCAAAAAAATTTGATGCAAAAAAAATTCAAATAAAAATTAAAAAAATTAGTTACTTAACTTTTCAATTCAAACCCATCCAATCTGATTGATCATTGGTTCTCTTTTTCTCTCTCTTTTTGTTCCCATCAATAAGGGTGCCACATGTCCAATAAAGAACTTCTCTAATGTCAGGTGAACAACTGAACACGTGTTTGCCATTGCCCGAAAGGAGAAATTAAAGTTCTGGAAGCAAAAATGGATTCTATGCTGTCCAAATATGGGTACTTAATTAATTAAGCTATATATAATTGGTGGATTAACGTAATCATATGCTTGATTAGCAAGAACTCATTCTCTCCGACCAGTTTCTTTCCCCAAGAATAGTTCGGAACCAACATGAAGCCAATGGGAGATCGATGTACAGGAACCTCGAACTTTTACCAAAGTTAACTTTAATAGAATCTTCCTACGATAGTATCTTCCATTTATTAATTCTTTATTTTGGAGACCCAAATTATTACATTTCAATAAAAAAAAATTACATGTAGTTATACATTTCTTTCCGTTTATGTACCCATTGATGTCTTGACAAACTAATTATTTACAAGTGTATTATTATTCTCTGCAAGACAAACGAGCTGAACTGTTTGGACATTGACGTGTGCCTCAAATGGGTCTAAAGAAAATAATAACCAATCAAGAAGTCTAATTTCTCAAGTCTTAACTCCAAAACCTTGCACTCCGAAACTTGCTAACTCATGTGCAGCCACATTAGCCGATCGCCAAACGAAATGATAAGGGCATCCACATCTCCCTCTCTACTCCCTCTTCTAAACTAAAGTAGCGAGCCCTCTCTTGAAAAACCCCCAAAAACCCAGCGTTATCAGCCTCGTGGAAGAAGCCTGAGGAGTAGCAAGAGCTACAGTGCCTCGTGTGTTTCACCGAGGGACTGTTCACTCGCATCCTTCCTCCCGCCCAATCTGGAGCAGCTTCTGGCGCCAAAATGGAACATATAGCCACAACTGATTCTTATTCTCTCTCCCTCGTTCTCTCTCTTCCATCCTTGAATCTCATCAAACTGAAGGTATTCTTGTTTATCTCCATCTCCCTATACAGTATTATTATTATTATTTTTTTGGCTTTTGATATACGTGTGAAATTGGTGATGAAATAGGCATGTATTCACCCTTCCCTGTGTATGATTTTTTTGGGTAATTCCTCTATGATTTTGTGGTTGGTTCAGTAAAGATTGTGTTCTGCCTACAAGGTGTTTGTTATAAGGTGTCAATGACATTTTTCTAGTAAAAGGACCACTAAATGCTACACAACTTCTACAGGTCCAGGTTTTATGATTTTTGGTATTCACTGGGAAGTCCAAAGCTTGTTTTTCGTATTCACTGTGATATTGGTAATGAAATAGGCATATATGTGTGGTGTGTACAACAGTGATTTGTAGGAGTTCACCCCTCATTGTGTTATATGTATGCAAGTCTATTAAGAAGAGTCGTAGACAGATTACAATGGATCACCATTCCAGCGTGCTTCCATTGACTCACCGATGAATGGTAAGCCCTCACCTCACCAAAGCTTTCTGCTCCTTCAATCGACTATGAGAGTTGTTATTTTTTGCGTTATTGGAACTGGGTATTTTACTCAGTGGTGTATTCTTAATGGGTTCGTGCAACTGGGTTTTCACTTATTGGTGTGTTCTTAAATGGGTTTGTGGCTAAATGCATAATCGAACATGGGATTTTCTTCTTTCTAGAATTTCTAGGTTTTAGCAGTGTTCATAAAAAATTTGGTTAAGAGTCTGGTTTGCGTTTTTTTTATCGACAATTCTCGTAATTTGCAAAGAGGTACTGCGGTGGTTGTTGCCCTGATAGTGTTTCTCACAAGTATTCAAATACTCCGTGGAGTTCTGCAAAATATATTGTACCTTTCATATATGATTGGAGTCTATGTCTATAATAGTACAAGTGCATGTTGGGTTTTGTTGAATTGGATTTTTAGCCGTTGTGTTCGATCGTCGAGTGTTGTCCTTATAAAAGTTTTTGAGCCAAGGAAACAAATTCATTAAGGTAAGGCGATGCACCTAAGTTTTTAAGTATACATGTTATTCTGGATGCCAATGAAGATTAGCATTTGTGCCCTCAGATGACATTTGATGTTTGCAACTATGTAATTTATTGGGCTGGATAGTTGTTAGGAAGTTCTTTTGTTATGCAGAGCAGTTAAAAGGCTATTGTGCTGAAATCCTATTTGTTGGAAGAGTCTACCACATGGACACTAGAATTTTTACTGCTAACGATCGGCCAAGGATCATTCAGCAGTTACTAGCTTCCTACTGTTGGACCTGTGCTTTTAATTGCAATAGGATATGTTGACCCAGGAAAGTGGGCAGTAGTTGTTGAGGGAGGAGCCCGTTTTGGGTCTGATTTGGTTCCGCTAATGCTTCTTTTTGGTTTTGCTGCTATTGAAAATTTACCCGTCTTCTCATTTCTAAATGCTCTTGCCGCATTGTTGTCGGGGGTGTGATTAACAAGCTAGAATCGTTCTCCTTGATGGAATGCAAGAACAGGTGGTGTTTTTGAGGAAACTGATTTTTAGATAGATGGAGAGTGAGTGGAAGTAGAAGTATATAGGAGATGGAAGAAGTAGAAGTATATAGGAGATGGAAGACATGAAGAAATATATATGGAGGAGTTCTGATGCCACAAAGGACCGTTGGGATGGAATAAAAAATCCAACGGTAAAATATCCCTACAGTTGGGTAACGGCTAGTCCCAATTTGTTTCCAACAAAATAAATTAAATTAAAATAGAGAGTCTAATAAATATAAATAGAGAGTCTAATAAATATAAATAGAGAGTCTGATGCAGTAGGCATTTAAAAAGTGACTAGTTAAAGTAATAAAGTGACTTTTTAAGGAGTAATTTGGTCCAAAATTTGCTGAGTCTGATGCGGATGCTCTAACCGCAGTTTTGAAACTATTGGGTCAACCTTCTAATATCTTCAACAATGACTTCCACTGTAGAGACCCGTAAAATTTTCATTATTGAAATATTTATTAAAGGACTAATTGGAAGAATATTGTTTAAATTGGTGATTATTTGAATTGAGGATTGGAGTGGTGGAATAGAAATTAGAGGGGGCAAAAGTGTGATATACTTGTATGGAGTATATATAGTGGGTGTATGTATTGTAGGAGATATTTTTCATCTCCCATTCTCTCTCTCCACCGTCCCCCTCTCTCTCTCATCTGATTCTCTCTCTCTCTCTCTCTCTCTCTCTCTCTCTCTCTCTCTCTCTCTCTCTCTCTCTCTCACAAAACCCCACCTTATACCTCCAAAACCTTAAAGATCAACCTCCATTTGATCTTCCAATGCGTTCTTGGGCTTGGAATTCCTTGGGTTAAGCTTGGAGGAGAGGATTTCGGTTAATTTCAAGGCAGAGCTAGGGCTCGTTCGAATCTCTTGGGTTTCGCTCCTTGACTCGAGGTAGGGATTTCTTTGCCTTCTTTAT
Organism: Rhododendron griersonianum; assembly: GCA_018127125.1. Taxonomy (NCBI): domain Eukaryota; kingdom Viridiplantae; phylum Streptophyta; class Magnoliopsida; order Ericales; family Ericaceae; genus Rhododendron; species Rhododendron griersonianum. The sequence continues at coordinate 38,289,774 of CM030790.1, read as the reverse complement.
GTGTAGATACGTTGATTTGGTGTGAATATCGAGCCTATAGTTGTTGTTGATGTTTCGTTGAACTCATAAAAGTCTGCAGAAAATCTGTTCGAAACCTCGCTGTATCGATACGGGCTTTTTGCCGTATCGATACCATAAGAAAACAGAAACTTTAGAACTTTTGATTTGAATGTTGTATCGATACGACATTTTGGCTGTATCGATACCAGAGCCTTTTGAGCAGTTTTGTCTTCGCTACTCTTACTTCGATTGTTTTGGACCCCGGACACTTCTAACTCCTTTGTAACACCTCCTAAATTGTCTCAAGCTTATCCTGTAGACTTCCTATGATAAATTGATGTTATTCTTGCTCCGTTGGCCTCCCGTTAGTAAGGAATGAATAAGAGATTAAAACCGTACCTTATCGATTGTTTGATTTACTTGGAAATGTTTGTGATATAAATGAGATATTGTTGGCATACCGCATGAAGTCTCATGAATGAATGTGATCATAGGAGGGTCTATTCTTGCATATTGAATAGGAAAGTAGATGTGTGGGTCGGAAGTTGGTATAGGGAGTCTCGTAACGCAAGGGGTGGTAATACGGAGACTCAAGTGGATCTCGTAACGCAAGAGGTGGTAATACGATGGTCTGAGTTGTTAAGGTTCACCGTAATGCAAGGGGTGGCAATACGGTAACTCTCGAAAGGTTGTACTGTAACGCAAGGGGTGGAAATACAGTCAGTGGAGATTTGTGATGGTGTGTCATGTTGGGATTGTTAGAGATGTTTGTGTCTTATGAACTAAGTGGCATAATGCGATGATACTACAACTTGGAATGATCGTACTGAATGATTGACATACCCATAGTTGATTGCATTTCCTCGATTGAACCATATCTTCTTGTCTTCTTTCTGTGCACCTATCATCATGTTTGCATATAAAGTTGGTAAAGATTTTCCTACTGGGCTAGTATAGCTCAACCTAATATTTCCTTTCAGGACAAAATGCTATACAAGAAATTACATGCAATCGTGTGCTTGGATATGAAGATTTTTGGGAGCTAACTTCATTTTAGTTACTTAAACATCTTGTAATGACTTTCTTTTGACAAAGATGGATTTGTAACTAACTGTTCTTAAATTCCTTTTGACTAAAAGTTTGTATTATCCTAAACAGGTTCGTACTTGTAATTAAGTTGATTTGGGCCGTGGTGCCAAGGTTGTAAATATCTAAACTTGGGGACTTATTTGTAAAGTTAATTAGTGGGGAACTCTTTTGGGTACTAATTATGCTATGTGAGAATCTTTTATCTAAAAAGGATTATTTATTTATGTTAAAAATTGAGGGCGTGACATCGATCCACATCCACTGCCCATACCATTTCATTAACCAGAATCTTACTTAGCTGATGCACGTCCCGTCGTCCCCATTGACTGTAAATCAATCCGTTCCCTGTTGGAATTCACCCATGTGGGTGATAGTGATGGCTGGCCAAACTCAAGAATTGGATAGGCTTGGCAGCCACTGATGACTTTTGGAGATCTTGGATATCTCACGCATGGAAGAGTATTGAATGCTCTTGGAAGTTTTCTCCCAGGAACTCCCTATAAATACTGATGTATTTGAGAGGTTGAGAGGTGTGGTAGCAGAATGTGAGTGTGAGAGAGTGAGGTCTGAGAGGGAGAGCCACAACTGGCTCTCCCCGGAGAGGTTTTTTCAAGTTTTGTGAGTATATATATAATGGAGTTTTTCCTCTGAAATCAGTGTGTTGTGTGCGTGAGTGACCCCTGGGCACAACATTCCCACCGTCCCTACAAACTCTAAAGCAACCCGCCACGTGGCCCATGCCTTTGCCAATGAGGCGTTGGGTATTCTCAATACTCCTTACACTTATTGGCAAGCAAATCCAACCGATCTTATTCGTAGTCGGACGACCGCTGTCATCACCTTACTTCGTCAAGAAATCATCACTGTACTATTTACATTGTCGGAACTTGAAACGACGCCTCGATGATGAATAAGAAGCCGAGAGAAACAAAAAAGAAGAAAAAACACAAACAAACTCTCAGATATATTTGAGATCGATATTTATCCCTCACTGAAAAGGAGGAGTTATTGAAAGCGATACCAACCATCACATTAGAAGAGAAAACACCCATTGAGGTTTGCTTTGTTTAATTCGTCCTAAAGATTGCTTAATCATTTAACAAGGACATAATTTACATTTTCAAAAATCGGGGCATTACATCCACCGGCCATTCCATTCATTGCCCAAAATCTTGCTTAGCTGATGCATGTCCCAATTGACAGTGAACAAATCCATTCAGCGTCTCTGCAAACTCCAAAGCAGCCGGCCACGCCCTTGTCAATTGAGGCATTGTGTATTCTCAAGAACCACGTCCACACACTGACACACTTATTAGCAAGCTAATTGTGGGCTCCCGCGCCCGGCGCATTTCGAAGAGTCGCCACCGGGATTTTTGAGATGGATGATCCGAGAAACCGAGAGTTTGTTTGAAGAAATGGCCTTTGGTCTAGCGAAAAACGTTGAGATTTTGGGTCTGGGAACCACGTTACGAACGGAGAAGGTTTTATTGAAAAGCACCCCGCTCGCCCGGCAAAAACCGGTCTCTACTAAGCATTTTAGATGGGGGATTTAACACCATTTGGAAAACTTCAAAAAACACATACGGGAAAGGGGAACAAGATGAAATATATCACGTTGTCGTGCATGTGGTGCTTACTGTACAGAAATGATGAAAGATGATGCGACGAAAATATAAATAAGGCAGGCTCTTTAACAAGCTGTCTGGATCACCATCTTCTGCTGCACGGCATACCATTATATGGCGCGCGGCCATATGATATGCTGCGCGTGGTTCTGATCTTGTCTTCAGGCTGTCGATGGTTTTCAAAGCCTCGCACGACGTATCCAATACGATGCACGGTGTTACTTCAAAACATCAGAAAACTCACAGCCGTCAGATCATCTCAGAACTGTACCATTCCTCCAAGTCACAAGTAGAAAACCACTTTTAATGCATTTGTTCATTCAAAAAGATTGATAGAGTTTACTCAAGATGGTAAAACATGGCTTGTAGATATGGTCTTGTTCCGAGACTACCATTGATAGATAGAAACAGATCCAACGAAGGACGATCATGATCCAGACAGTTTAGATAAGAAAACAGCAGCTTAACTGATATGTCGCGCGTGTGAGCCCACTACGCCGTGTGACGCTTCAAAGCGCAGCGTAGCTTACCCAGCACAGGGGGCCTGTTTTGCTTTGTAAAAATGATTTTAAACCAGATCTTAACCAAAAGGGGTTAAGCCTGTCAGCAGAAGAGTCCCCTCAGGGCCAGGACAGAGCCTAGCCCAAGGAAACTTAGTTTTTATCTTTGATCTCGAGCTTGAATGAGGATGGATGATGGTGGATGAGCGTCGGTAAGGTTGGTAGGGAAAAGAGAAGTATGGATGTGTGTAATAGATGGGTGTATTGGGTAGTTAGGGTCTCAAAGTTAGTAATGGACTAACTTTAATGGTGAGGAGAAAAATGGAGCAAGAGGCCTAGAGAATGTCTTTTGAAAGCAACATTCTCAAGACTTAGAAGTAGGGAATGGGTGTGAAAGCAAGAAGAGAGAGAAATGGTATATTGGTGATCAAGAGCCCTTTTCTCTTGAGTGGAAGGGTGTATTTATAGGCAAGAGCCAAGAATTTTGAATTTCAAATGGTAGAGGCATTTTCTGGGCGGGCCAGAAGTGTGTTTTCGGTTTAGCCATTTTGCAGTTGTGGCTCAAATAGGCATGGCCGATAGCTTTCTGAGCCAGTCAGTACTTTTCATGAAATGACGTGCGGCTAACCTCATGATCGCGTGCGGCGTTATAACTTTCGATATGTCGTGCGATGTAGGGGTGTCCCGTGCGGCGTTCCATGTCCAGTCCAGGGCTTTTGGGCTTTCTTTGGGTTTTTGGACAAAAGGTTTATTTAGGTTGAAGGTTTGTCTGGGCTAAAGGATTCCTTCATTCAAGCTCGTAAAGATACTGCTTCCTTTATTTCATCATCGGGGTGGACAAAGACCCTTCAAGGTTCGGATTGTGGTGTCTACACTAATCCAACTGATCTGATGGATTGCCGCCGCAGCCTTGCATGCTTTATCAAAGAACCATCACTGCCTCCATTTGTTGGTACCTGAAATGGCACCTCGATGATGAATGAGAAGCCGAGAGAAATAAACAAGAAAAAGAAAACACAAACAAATTCTTAGATTTCAGGTGTTTGGGCCTAGCATACTTAGTTGGGCTAGGTTCCTTTTGGGTATTTGTTGGTGTCTTAGTGCCTTACAAACTTTGGGTGTTTCGTTTTGTTGTCTGTTTTTTTAAAAAAAATATATGAGGTGAGGTGTAGTGATAGGTGAGGTACTACTGTTTGTTCATAATGCTCCCTGGTATGTGTCACAACCCAAACCCAAGGGAAATGAATCTGTGACATGGCCAGTGATTTTAGAATCACCCAAGACCTTTGATATCACACAATTTTAAAAATTTACTAAAATTCTTAGGTAAGAAAATCAAAGAATAAAATATTACAATCAGAGCTGTTTAACGTGCATACCAATTACAATTTCGCCTAACGGCTTTAAAGTACAACAATTGCAGGCCCCAAGCTTCTGGCACTATCGAAACATCTATCGCGCAAGTTGCAAATTATTGAAATCATCACTATAGAGCAGCTCGAACCCCATTCGTCAATACAATCGTCATCGAAAGGGCTAGCTTAACTTGTATCTGAAATGGGTGCGCACAAAACCATTTCAGTGAAAAATACGATATACAGAGGTTACATAATCGCATGGGAATAATCAAATAAAACATGGAATAATCATGGACTTTTCAATGAGTTTTCAACTCAACAATTATATACTACTCCCTCCGTCCCTAAATGTTTGACACTTTCATGCTTTTTGTTGTCTCATATAATTTGTCCATTTTGAAAAGTCTAAAACAAAATATGGTAAACTTCTCATGTTACCCTTTTCTTTTGGGCACAAAATTTCAAATTCAAATTTTCAAGTACTATTCAAAGTACACTAGAAGGGTAAGATTGGACACTTGGTTTTTACACAATACAATAATATTTCTTCTTTAAAAGTTAGAACTCCCAAAAGTGTCAAACATTTAGGGACGGAGGGAGTATTCAACAACGCAAGTTTCAAATCTACAAATCATAAAATTTAGAATTCAATGACAGTTTTCAGGCTCAAAACTGTTAACCCAAAAAGATCCATCATGGCATAAACATAAATTTGACAACATTTATTAACAACTTCCAGGCTCGAATCTGTAATGGGCGTAATACCGGCGTAGCATGGGGAGCGACCCCAGCAAACAAGGGCATTGATATCAAATCAAAGAGGTTACCCGGTGCTTAAACCGAAAAAGACCTTTGCCTTAGATACAAGGTTTGAAACCCCAAGCGTAGGGCTAGATCGTCGATAGCATAATTTTTGAAAGTCCGGGATCGTACCCACAAAGAATCGAATATAGCTTAATCGGATTGTAGGTTTTATATGGTGGATTGTGACGTTTAAGACGTCCAACTTAGTTTTGTTTTAAACGGTGGAAATACTAATAAAAAGACTAGAAATACTCTTAATGAACTAAAAGAGGTAAGTCTAGGGATCGTCTTCCCCTTGACAAAAGTCGTTACCGGTTCTCAATTATAACTCAAACGAGAGTCACGACCGTGTGCTCACGCTCAGAAGATTTAGCTTTAATGACTACGTTTATTGAAAGAAGTGATTTATCGGAACTAAACCAACCTATTTTTGCTAATGTATCTAACACTGATAAGCACCCAATAATACCATTATGGGTGCGCTAAGTCCCTAGTTTTATCGTATTTATGTTTATAAAGTTAGTGTTTTCTTTGATATTGCACGTAAGGTATGTTTTTAGTGTTTTCAAGTAAATCGTGTGAATAAGACATGTTTTGACACCATGAATGACCCGAGTTCGTCCAAGTACCCAAGGAACCAAGGAAGACTATGTCGGCCTCTGAAAATCTGTCTAAGTATGGAAAAATGACTTTTCGAAAAAGAATCGATTTTCGAGATAAAAAATGCCGGTAATTGATCCTTGAATTTTTCTAAGAACAACTTCAAATTTGCAAGATTTTATTCGAAGAGCAAGGTTATGTTTTGAGCCATTTTCTCTATAGAAAAGTGTGCTATTTTCTGTTTTACACTAAAAGCTGGGGGTCAACATTTTGATTGGATTAAAATCTCAAAATCCTGGTAATGCCATTGTTTCCAAATGGGGGTACTTCCTTATTTTCATTAAATAAATTAAAGTAAAGAAAAGGTAAAAGAAAGGTTTAAAATGCAATCTTTACTTAAGTTTAGGGAATGAAAATAAGATGCTGTGAAAGCTGTTGGTGCTGTGGAAGCTGCTGGGAGCTGTGGAGCTGAAGATAAGAGGCACGGTATCAGTACCTGTTCATTTCTCCTATCGGTACTGAGTGGTTTGCGACAGCAGTTAATATGTTCGGTACCGGTACCACTTTATCCTAGGTATCGGTACCGAAGGCCTTCGGAGAGCATTTTTAAGGCATCTTTTGGGATATTTCGTGCACGTATAAGGCTTGTATAAATGGTGTGATGTCACCCAAATCTAAACAAGTAGAATATAGATTGTATTGCATATTTTTAGATCTAGATTTAGATTTTGAATTGTTTTTTGGTGTTCTTCATTTTCAGCTCTTGAATCTTTCATTTTCTGCTTAAAGTAATTAGTTTTTGTTATTATCTCCTTCATTAAAGTTGTAGACAATCTCCCGATCTATCTTATTATCTAGTTTTTTTCAAGTGTTAGTTCAAAAATGTTAGCTAAATTTTTGCTTGCTCTTATCTTTCTAGATATGTATGAGTAGTTTTCTAAGGTTAGGTCATGGGGTGATTAGCACCTCATGGCTCGAGTAAAAATTGCATTTTTCACCGTAAATGTTTGAATTTTTTTGGTTCGAAAATCGATGTGTAGTTCGGATTTATTTGTCAAATTGCTAAAGTGCTAACCTCTTTGATCATGTGTTGGCAAGAGTATCGCCTACTTGCCACACATGATACTTAGAGCTCTGTCGCTCGAGGTGTTTGCTAAATAAATTCTAGAACTAGCTTGGTAATCGAACCATCTTATCTTCCGAGTTAAGAACCTTAGTTGAGTATCTTAAACCATGTAGTTAGGTGAAAAATGTAGTTTTACTCGAGTCGTGGGTGTTAGTTATTCTTAGACCTAACCTACTTTTTATCCTAGTTAATTTGTTTTTAATTTAGCTTTTTTATTTCCACCGCAAAGTAAAACAAAGTTGGCTGTCTAAAAGTCGAAAACCATTGCTTACTTTTACAAATCCAATCAAGCCGTATTAATTATTCCCGTGGGTACGATCCCGGTCTTTCGGATTATTATGCTTCAATTGGACATTTTTACCCTACGCTTGGGATGATCATTATTTGATATATCGACGAAGCAAACACGTAGGAGGCCACGAGCCCTCGGTATGTTGCTTGCCAAGACCGCTTGACTAAACTACATATCAAGGAGTTAACACCCCTCGCTTAGACCAAAATGGCTAGGTTGATTCAATTCTGAGAACCATAATTTTAAGCCCGAATGTTTGAGAACCAAATAACCACCTAAGTCATTAGAATAGATTAGCCCAAGACTTAGCCAAAAGACTACTCACTCATAGTAGAAAGATTAAGCATAAAGTTAGAAATGACAAACATATTTAACCGACAAAAACGAAAACAAACTTGATATTAAGGAGAATCTAAAGCGTAGCTATAACATTAATAAACGAGAAAATATCAAACTAGGAAATAAACTTACAAGTATTGAAGCTTGAAATTAAGAACAACAATGGAGAAAAAACTAGAAAGAAAACTAACCTAGAGCATAAAGTAGATTATGAGATAAAGTGGGAGAGAAGGGTATTTATACAACTCAACTTCTCTCCTAACAAATATCCTACAAACATACTACAAGTAGTAAGTATTCCATAAATGGAAAGTCCAAAAAGCAGCAAATATATGGCCGAAGGCTCGTGGTATCGATACTTATTATGGAGTGTATCGATACCACGTTGCTAAGCTGAAATGGCCAATTTCCCCGTTGTGCACCCGTATCGATACAACAAAAACTACAATCCAACGAAGCTAATGCGTATCGATACAGCTTAAATCTGTATCGATACGAGAAGCTTATCTCCAGGTTTTCAGGCTAGCCTCCAAGACTTGGCCTCCAATGGCTCCGGAGGTCACCCGACACCTCATGCCTTCGCTCTTGAGTCCTTATGGCAAATGTTCCACATGGCGCGGGTACTCGGACACCCTTGGGGGTTAGCCTCGTGTTCAAAATACGCCTTATCAGGACGTTTTACCTGCAACACTAAACAAACTAGCTTACAAGTAATATCGAATAAAAGCTAGATAAATGCAAGTTAAAACTACATAAAACGGGATTAGTCGCACCAAATATCTACAATATTGGGTGCTCATCACCCGGCAAATATCCATCGATAGGCGCCAAGAGCATCTCACTGCCCATAAATAACTCACTGCCCACAAATAACTCGCTGCCCAGTTGTTGTCACAAAATCTTTTATTCCCTTTTCTTTTTTATTAATCCCAAGCTTATTTTTAAACTCATTTTTCACAATTTTATACTTATATTATATATACGTTCTTATTCAACATAGAATTTTGTAAAAACAAAACAATAAACAATCACAAAACAATTTGAAAGAATATTATGTAACCAAGATATATCGTACTCACCTTTGAAGTGTGACCGTAAATTACCAGGCATACAAATTACTCATCCGAACTTGTGGCTTGCAAAAACCTTTGGGGTGCGTTTGGTTAGATGGAATGGAATGTGAATAGGAATGGAATTAAGAATGAAATAGAATTGAAGGAATTGAAAATGGAATAATCATTCCCATTCTCATGTTTTGTTATGCTTAGGAATAGTCATTCTCATCTCCAATAGAATAGTGTGGCAATAGTAATTTTTGGAGTGACAATAGTAATTTTTGGAGTGGCAAAGTATTTTTTAGAGTGGCAATAGTAATTTTTGGTGTGGCAATAGTGAATGTTGGAGTGGCACTAGTAATTTTGGTGTGACAAATAGATGGAATAACAATTCCTTAGTTTTTTTGATGGAATGACAATTCCTTTACTAAGGTGAATAATGATTCCATTTGGAATCATCATTTCATTATTCAATGGTGAACCAAACATTGGAATAAATAAGTCATTGGAATGACTATTCCATTCCAACCTTGATTCCATCTAGGGCTGCAAACGAGCTGGGCCGAGCCGAGTTTCACGCAACTCGAGCTCGGCTCGCCAGAATATACATCGGCTCGAGCTCGACTCGAGCTGCACAGACTTGGCTCGAGCTCGGCTCGAAACATTGTACCCGAGCTCGAGCTCGGCTCGGTATGCGTGAGAAATGTATATAAACATACAGATACATATATTATATATATAAAGGTCAGCTCGCGAGCTTGTTCGAGTCTAGTTTAAGACAGCTCGAGCTCGGCTCGTTTGTTAAATGAGCTAGGTAGTAGAGCTCGAGCTCGTTCGTTTATGAACCGAGTCGAGCTCGAATGAGCTATTAACGAGTCGAGTCGCGAGCCGCTCGCGAGCGGCTCGGTTCGTTTGCAGCCCTAATTCCATCCAATCAAACATACCCTTGGTGGGGTCCCTATACGAGCCCGCCCCGAACATAATTATACGGTGACCCAAGAAAATTGCTAGGGTGCCCTTAGTCTTATTATAGGCTGTCCCATGCCATTCTTCAACCCATAACTAATTCTTTTCTTCCCAAACCATTTTAAAAAGTGGGAGTTATCGAGGGGAGGGCTATCGGAGAAAGAGTGCTATGGGGAGTGCGGAAGCGGCTACGGGAGGGAGAGAGAGAGACCACGACAGAAATAAAGGGAGGTGCGAGGGTTGTCCGAAAGTGGGCTCGAGTGACGGCAGTGGTGGGAAGGTGGCGGTGGTGTTGGGTAGCTAGCTAGATGTGGTTCAGGTGGTGGCGGTAATGGTGATGGGTGTTAGGGAGGAGAGATAGAAGATGATGAGGCAGTGGCCGGCGGCAATGGCGGTGGCCATGGCTGCCACAGTACAAGTATATAGTATATTCCTATATATTTCCATACTCCTTTTCTTTCTGGGTTCTTTAATAGCCGTGAGATCTAGGGAATGGGAGTGTGGTGTTTATGGAGGTGTTCGGCTGGATGGTGGACGTACCAGTACACACTTTGGGTATTTATAGAGTAACTACAATAGGAGATAGTATTAAACTATTCTATAATATATTCTAGCATAATTTCACAACTACCTACTTGTCTGTGCATTAAAGCCATGGATGAGTTTGCTGGCAGAAAAATACTATGCCCAACGCTAGCTTCTAGTTTGGCTTAGGAAGAAAATATCTACGTCAAATAATTTATAACCCATGCCGAGCAAAAAAAAATAATTTATAACCCACAATTCTATACCACAATTTCCCTCACTCATAACTGCCACTCTAATTATTTATATCAACAGCATTTAAAAGGGGTATGGAAAATTATTTGGCCAAACAAATATTTGCCGACGATACAAGTCGGTTTAGGGAAAGAAAATATCTATACAGTCGGTCCGTATTTGGCTTCAATCAGTTACGTTGTTCGGACTTCGTTCTCAGAAAATTTTTCAAAAATTAGTGCGGATAACAAAAATTATTTCAAGGTTAATTGTAGTGACAGAATTTTAAGAACAATTTTCAAGTTTCGTATTTTAATTTTAAAAGTTAAAATTTGGGTTATCACAGTATGTCACTTCAGGATTTCTGTTTTGTATCATTTTTATTAACGATATGAAAATCTTTCTTTGCTGATAAAAAAAAAGGAAAAGAGAACTTATGTCCACTTGAATAAATAAATAAGATTGAGTCCAGTATACTGAAAGCTCTTAGAGCATCTCCAGCTTTGATCCAAATTTTTAACTAAATTTGAGTCAAAATTTGGGTAAAAATTCATTTTGGGTCAGGATCACTCCAATGGTAAAATGATCTCCTACCCGAATATATTGTTTTTTATATTTTCAAGAGTATTTACCTTCATTTTGGTTTGTTTTTTTCCCCACCAACATCTCCTCCTGTTCAAAATGTAAGAGACAAATTAAAAATAACAAAATTTCGTAGTTTTGAGTTGAAAGAAAATTACCTTCTCATTTTCTCCGATTCCATTTCTTTGCCTTTTTCTACTTGGCCATGAAAACCACAAAATTTGCTCACTGATTTTTGAATTTTCGACCACCGTTTCGATAAAGAAACAGCTGTTCGATTGTTTTTGGCTTCCTAGTTCCTACTGCCACTGGAGAATTTTGTGATGTAATTTCTACTCCATGAGTTTGTTCCGGACTGATAGAATCTTCAAAAATTCCATACTCATCCATTGAGCAAATTGGAAACCCACAACTGTTGGTTGAGAGAGAGAGAGAGAGAGAAATGAGAGGTGACGAGAAGAGCAGCATCAGCAATTTCTAGTCCTTTGCTCTCGGCATGGAAAGGGTTTTATTAACAAAGAAAGAGCCGTTGGAAAGGGGAAAGAGCTATTGAATGGGGAGAAAATGGGGAGAGGCTAGGGTTGTCCTAGATTTGGGTAAAGAAATGGGTAAAATACAAAATGGGAAAGGGTTTGGGTAAATAATTGGAGAGGAATTTTTGTGCTTTTTGTCCAAATTTTAAATTTGAGTCTTAAAATGAGTAGGCTGGAAATGCTTTTAATGGCCCATTGATCACCTTTGGAACCATTTTTGGGAATATAGTAATTGGTGCTTTCCAATGATAAAGGACTTCTTCACATATTAATGACTACCTCACCTTAGGACTTATTCGCAATTTGATTAAGGTTCAAACCATCATATGATTATGACACCAAGTGGGTTATGATCCATTACATGAATTTTTGCAATAACCATAAAATATACTCCCTCCGTTCCAAATTAATAGTCCGGTTCGGTCTCCAATGTAACTTTTAAATTGTTAATATCTTTCAATCTATAATGTATTTAAAGATTTTAAAAATTTTGTATAATAGAACTAATTGAGATCTATCATATGAGATCCATATTGCACATAAAATTCATTATAGATTGAAAGATATTAACAATTTAAAAAATGCATTGGAGACCGAACCGGACTATTAATTTGAAACGGAGGGAGTACTTACTTTAGTCATATATGCTTCTTTCTTCAGTTTTATAATATGGGAGCCATTAAAAAGTTTGAATGGGTAGCCAATGATCAAAGTTATAAGTAGTCTATCATGATAATGATACGAATGTGCTAATAATCATGATGTTGCACGAATGACTTTGACTACGTTTTGTTGTACAGAGAGAAATATGTTGTGTGACCTTAGTATTATACTATTATTGCACATGCCAGACTTGAATTATGTATCGCGCCTCGAAACAATTTGAAATTAGGCTACCATAAAGGGGACACAAGGTTTTAGACACTATTCTAAATTAAAAAGAAAAAGAGCCACACGTTAAGGCGTGCATAGAGTTTTTACAATATCTAATTGAAATTGTGCGTGAGAGGCTGATGTTAGAACACAATACGTTATAAGGAGTCCGGCTCCTCTCCAATCATTGGAGAGAACACTCTTTCCAATTCTAGCTCGTAAAAAAAATTTACGATCTCAATTCAATGAGTAGTAAAAATCGTACGAATTAACAACTAAGAGGGCGATCTATTATTTACCTTCTTTTTCTTTATGCCCAAATCAAAAAATTGTCATACAAAAGTGAATTACTAAAATCACAAAGGATTCAGAGGTTCTTTTTGTTTAAACATCGAATGGTTTTGTGGTTTCATCCCTAGAAACTTGAGTATTTACCACCTCACTATTACTCTTCACCCCCTTAACAATTCCAAACTCCCTCAAAGCCCCCACCCCCCAGTCCCAAAGATGCAAAACAATATACGTCCCAATCCCTCCAATCAAACCATACGCAATCGAATAAGTTAACGGCATCAGAATCAACGTCACGAACGCCGGTATCGCCTCCCTCATGTCATCCCAATTGATCTCCACCACCGACCTCATCATCAGAACCCCCACCAGTATCAACGGCGGCCCCACCGCCCACGCTGGTATCGACGCCAGCAACGGCGTGAAAAAGAACGCCAGCAGGAAGTACCCCGCCACCGTCAACGCCGTCAGCCCTGTCCGCCCGCCCTCCCTTATCCCCGTCGATGACTCGATAAACGCCGTCACCGATGACGTCCCCAGCAGGGACCCCACCACGATCGCCGACGCGTCCGACATGAAGGCGAAGTACTGCCCCTCGAAATCCCCGGTTTCCGTGGTGAATCCAGCGAATCGAGCCATGGAATACAGAGTACCTATCAGGAAGGGATCCAAAAATTTGCTTAGTAGGACACACAAATTAGTAAACTAAATGCTCCCTTCATCCTAATTAAATTGGATGTCAATTTTCGATATCCGTGCCAATTTCAACTTCTTATATCTTTCAATATATATCTCAAAAAATATGCAATATGGATCTTACTGTATTTGATAGTTCTCGATTAGTTCTATTATACAAAATTTCAAACTTATGAAAACCATTATAAATTGAAAGATACAAGTGATGAAAAGTGATACGAGTTTCAAAAATTGTCAATCTTTTTAGGACAGATGGAGTACATACTTTTATAATTCTCTAATTAGTACATATCTTTTCCGATAGAATAACATATTAGTGACTATAAACGCAACTTCATCTTATAATTAATGTAAATGAGTGTGTTTGTATAAAACGATGCGTGGAAATTTACACTTTAAGAAAATAGATCAGACAAATATCCTTAAAAAAAAAATCCAGCATAATTTTATTAAAACACTACTACTACAAATTCATTGGATATAATTGACATAATAAAGAATATTAACGTATATAATCGAGCCTGGTACCTGTCGTATCTAATATGTCGACGTACAGGAATGTTACTAGGGCTTCCCAGAAATGCCCTTTGCCAATGGATTTGAAGCTCAAGGCGCCCGCAGTGTCTTTGATGACATGGACGTCGATGACTTTTTTGAAGTACTTGTACGCGGAGTCGCCGGCGGGGGTGTGAGGGAAAACGGTGACGTTTGAGTGGCGGAACCAGGAAACGGCGGTGACGAAGACGATGCCGTATATCATGGCGCCTTTGATGTTCTTGACGAGGCAGTAGGCGATGATGACGAAGCCGACGACGCCGAGCCAGAAGGTGGGGCTCTGCATGCGGTGGTGGAGGCAGAGGATGTCGCCGGAGACCGTGCCCCCTGGGAGGAGGCTGACGGTGCCGTTAGCGGAGGTGACGACGGGGGCGAGGGAGGCGCGTGAGGAGGTGGGGCAGGCGCCGAGGGTGACTAGGGTCGATGAGCTGTAACCTATTAGCCCGATTCCTTGGTCTTTCTGTAAACGAGGAAAATATACTCTATGATAATCAATCAATCAATACATGAGGCATACAAACAAAACTCTCTGTTGATTGGTTCGTGATTGGTAGATTTCATGAACTCTTACTCCCTCCGTTCCAAATTCTTTGTGCGGTCCGCAAAACGAAGTGTTAAAAATAATACAATTTTTGCAAGAAAAAATCAAAAGTTTTTCAACAACTTACTAGATATCAATGAGTATTTTTAATTTGTGAAAAAAGTTATGAATTTTTTCTTGAAAAATTTGCATTATTTTTAACACTCCGTTTTGCGGACCGGACAAAGAATTTGGGACAGAGGGAGTATTAGCCAATTATTTGGGCATGAATTTTCACTGAACTAGAATGGCTTTGATGGAGATACTAATATGTCAATATCGCGTCATTCTTTTTTTATTTTTATTTATTGGTACGCAATGTCGATGTGTAGGCATAGTTGCACCAATAATTATACAACCACATACAATTACACAAATACTTGCACACACTCACAAAATAGGGTGGACCCCACACACTGGAGCTGTGCAGTGTGTGTCCCACCCCATTTGTTTTTCATTTCATTTTCTAATAACACGTTACCTACATTTGATGTTTCTTTTGGTCTGATTTCTGGTGTTTTTCTCGAAACATAGATTCGCAAACAATACGATGCGTATCCTATGATTCGATCTGTCTGAAAATAACATAGATAACTATCTCTAAATGTATCTTATCTTCAGTGAAATGCATTTTAATTTCACGGTCCAAGATGCTTATGTCTCTCTCTCTTTTTCTTTTTTTTTTTAATTAGAAATACTTTTTTTTTATCAACAAAGAATAATTACTCCAGAACTAGTTATTTGGTTGAATATTGAAAATCTTATTTGATTTGTGACTTTGTGTAACAAAATTTTGTATTCTATAAAAGGTATGACTATTATTTAGCCTATATTTACAAGTTAATGTATCTTCCCAATACAAATCAGTAAGATACATATTCCCATATGATAACTCAAAATAAAAAATATACACGATACTTATTTCCATTTTGACTACCCACCTTGAATCCGAAACCTAAGAAGTTAAGAACATTCCAAATAGTGAGGTTTATCTTAATTTAGGAGTAACATTTAGAGAAATAATTATCGCACTCGTATTTTTAATATGCGCACTTCTTTTTTTTTATTCACATGCATTTGCAATATTGCCTTTGAATGTGTTTAAAATATATATTAAAAAAAGAAAGATGTTAAATTGATGTGGACAAAGACACAAAAAAAAAAAAAAAAAAATTGAATTGTAAAAAAAAAAAAAGTGAAAATCGCTTCCTAACTGTATTTAGGACTAGTAATAAACAAAGCGATGACGTGGCACTACACATATTCGACTCGTACCTGTAAACCAATGAAAGCGAGGAAAAGGCCGATGCCAGCGGAGGAGGAGATCCGGACGGGTTTCGGAACGAGTTTAGCGAGTTTGGCCCGCAACCCAATCGCCGAAATCAGCAGAAAAATCAAACCTTCGATGAAAACCGCGCCGAGAGCGCTCTGGTACGAAACGCTGCCGGATCCATGAAATCCAACAACGGTGTACGCGAAGTACGCGTTGGTCCCCATCCCGGGCGCCAGCGCCAGCGGAAGGTTCGCGAAGGTTCCCATGATCACGCACCTGTAAATCTATATCTGTATTAAATATATAGGCGGAAAACAGATACTATAACAAGGATCTTGAATTTTTAAGACATGTCAAGATCATCACCCGATGAGGGAGGACGCTGCGGTGGCGACGATGAGGTCCTTCCGGATCCGCTCCAGGCAGGCGGAGTAGCCCGGGTTGACCGGGTCGAACTTGCAGGCGGAGTCGGGCTGGATGAGGGTGAGGCTCGGGGATCCGGAGCAGTTGGAGGGGGCGAGGGTGGGGTCGGAGCAGAGGGGGACGCAGTCGGAAACGGAGCAGGTGCCGCCGGAGTCGGAGAGGATGGAGGCGTTGACGGCGAGGATGTAGGCCATGGTGAGGAACGTGGCGGTGCCGGCGCGGAGCTCGGTGGTGAAGGTGGTGTTGCGCTCGGCGAGCTTGAAGCGTTTCCCGACCCGGCTGGTTGCGACGAACAAATTGAGACGAGCGAGCGGGGAGGGACTTGGGTTGAGTTGCGGCGGTGGGGTGGTCTCCATTTCCATCTTGAGAGAGTTTTGGATATGTGAGGAGTAACTGACCGTGGGTTTATGTGTGACTGTGAGATATATGTACTTGCGTGCGTGTGAATGAGTGTGTGTAAGAGAGAGAGAGAGAGAGAGAGAGAGAGAGAGAGATTAGGCAGAAAAGAGTGGGTGGGTCCGGTAGAATAGGGAAGCGGGGATGAGACTTGAGAGGAGGGAATGGATTTCGTAGGGGAAAGTATATTGTCAACGTATTTCAGACCCTTTTTTTTTCTTCTTAAAATGAAATGTACTTTAGACTTTTTTTCTCGCTAAGAAATAGTAGGATGAAGGATAGGGCGACTAGATATACAACTTTCTATTGGATATGATCGAACTTCAAATCCGCATCGGACTTTAGAAGGACCAATGAGTTATAGCAACTACTGTCCAAGCATCCCAACCAAATATTAGTTACTCAAAGGTTAATTAAATTTTTGTTTCGCTCCTACCATTTGAATATAAAACAAAACATATGAGTACATGGGATGGTCATGAAACCACCTCAAAATTTTACAAATACAATTCGAGCCACTAAATTGTTTAAAATATTTTATTTAGAGTTTCTGTAATAAATCAGCTCAATCAATTAGCGGTAATAGTTTGAAGTCAGTGGTGGCGATAAACGGTCCAGTGAGGACCCGAGCCCCGATTGAAGTTTTCTTCTTTTTTTATTCAATTTTTCATTTTTCTATATAAATTGTCTTCTATATATTATTCTCTTTTTAATTATTCTAATACATTTTGTATATCCTTTTACTATTTGAAAGTACTCCTTAAAACATAATGTCCACCATAGGCTACATGCATTATACTTTAGCGATTATCTATAATTTAGTCATAATGTCAACAACACAATTCAAATTTGAAGATTTATGAGTAAAATTGAAAAAATTATATTCTTTGTAATTGGATGAAGATCACTAAATACTAACATTTTCTATCATGTTTTTAATTTCTATTAGCTAGACTTGACACGGTGAGACATTTCAAGCAATAATTTAGTTTAATAATTTGCTTAAGTAACTATCTTAATAAATGCTTCCTCCCACCCACTAAAATTGTCCCCTACGGGAATTCAATCATTTTCGAACTCCCAAAAATTTTATTCCATTTTTTATTTTTACACCAAATTAAAAGTACTTATTGAATACTTTAATTTGGTGTAAAAAGTAAAAAAGAAATGATATAAGAAAATATATTTTTTGGGGGTTTGAAAATGCACGGGTTTTCGTACGGGACATTTAGAGTGAGACAGAGTATAACGTCCCGATTTTCGGACACGTTAATTAAATCATTTTCACTTGATTTAATATTTCCAGAAATATTTTGATGAACTTTAATCTCGAAAATAGAGATTAACAGCGGAAGTCTTATGCTGTGTTTGGTTCCCATTTTTTAGAGTAACTTTCAACTCTCGGTACAGTTTTCAATAAATCTTTCTCTCTATCTCTCTCCACTCATTACCACTTAACTCTAAAAAATAACTTTCTAAAAGCTCAACCAAACAAAGTGTTAATATTCGAACTATAAAAATACATAATATGAGTTTTACAAAAAAGTACGGAGTTAACGATTACATATCTTGGAATTGAAAGTACAATCCTAAAAATAGATCAGAACGACTTCTAATAGTTTGACAAACTCCCCATCCTGGTCTGGGAGGTCTTCGGTGATGTACGGTTCCTCCAGTTGATTGTACGGCTCCTCCTTGGTACCTAGCGTTGTAGACACCTCAATCCGAACCTCGAAGGGTCTTTGTCCACCCCGATGATGAAATAAAGGAAACGGAACCTTTGCGAGCTTGAATGAAGGATTTCCTCAGCCTAAACAAATCCTCAGCCCAAACAAATCAAAAGCCCAAAAATCCAGAGAAAATCCAAAAGCCCTGGACTGAACATGTAATGCCGCACGTGACACCTCTACACCGCACGGCGTATCAAAAGTTATTACGCCGCACGCGATCATGAGGTTAGCCGCACAGCATTTCGGTAAAGTTCTGACTGGCTCCGAAAGTTGTCGGCCACGCCTATTTGGGCCACAGCTGCAAAACGGCTCAGCCGAAAGCACACATCTGGCCCGCCCAGAAAATACCTCCAACATTTGAAATTCAAAATCCATGGCTCTTGCCTATAAATACACCCCTCCACTCAAGTAAAAAGGGCCCTTGATCACCATTATACCATTTCTCTCTCTTCTTGCTTTCACACCCATTTCCCATTTCCAAGTCTTGAGAATGTTGCTTCCAAAAGACATTCTCTAGGCCTTTTACTCCATTTTTCTCCTCACCATTGAAGTTAGTTCCTTACTAACTTTGAGACCCCAACCACCCAATACACCCATCTATTACACACACCCATATTTTTCTTTTCTTTTTCAACCTTGCCGACGTCTATCCACCATCATCAATCTTTACTCAAGCTCAAGATCAAAGGTAAAAACCAAGTTTTCTTGGGCTAGGCTCTGTCCTGGTCCTGAGGGGACTTTTCTATCTTCAGGCCTAACCCTTTTAGTTAGGATCTGACCCAAAAATCATTTTTACAAAACAAAACTAGTTTTCTGTGCTCGGTACGCTACGCCGCGCGGCACTTTGAAGCGTCGCACGGCGTAGTGGATTCACACGCACGACATTTTAGCTAACTACTGTTTTCTTGTTCAAACTGTCTGGATCACGATCGTCTGTTGCTGGATCTGTTTCTGTACACCAAAAGCAGTCTCGAAATGAGACCATATCTACAAGCCATGTTTTAAACTCTATAGATCTTTTCAAAATGAACAAATATATCAAAAATGGTTTTCTACTCGTGGCTTGGAAGAATGGTACAGTTCTGAGATGATCTGATGGCTGTGAGCTTTCTGAAGTTTTAAAAATAACATTGTGCGTCATACTGGATATACCGTGCGAGGCTTTGTAAAATGACAAAAGTTTGATAACAAGGTCAGAACCACGCACGGCATATCAGAAAGCCGCGCGTCATAAAGTGGTGTGCCGTGTGACAGTGGATGGTGATCCAGATAGCTTGTTTATACGTTTTTATTATCATCACAACATCCTTTATCATTTCTGTACAATAAGCACCACTAGCACGGCAACGTGATATGCTTTATCTTGTTCTCTTTTCCCTTTATGTGTTTTTAAGGTTTTCCCGAATGATATTAAATCCCCCCATTTAAAATATTTAGTAGAGACCGGTTTTCACCGGGCGAGCGGGGTGCTTTTTCAACAAAATCTTCCCCGCTCGTAACGTGGCTCCCGAATCTAAAATCTCAACGTTTTCGCTAGACCAAAAGCCTTTTCCTGTTCCAAACAAACTCTCGGTTCCTCGGATCATCCATCTCAAAAATCCGGGTGGCGACTCTGCGAACGCGCCGGGCGCGGGAGCCCACAAGCGTTTTAAACGCAGTGAGCTGACACTCAGAAGATAAAACCCTTACCCTACTAACCCCTTACTTTACAGCTAGCAGATACTCCCTCCGTCCTAATTTGTTTGTCCAATTGTCGAAATTCGTGTCTTTTAAAAATACTCTTATATCTTACTCCATCTGTCCATTTTTAAGTGTCCTGCTTCGTAACTCCAACCTATTAAGATAATATCATCATTACACATTTCATATCAACTTTTACCTCCACTTTTTCTATTTACCCTCTATAGAGATATCATTATTACATTTTTACTCACTAACTTTTTAAAATAGAATCTACTTTTAGGGGAAAATAAAAAATATACCAACTTTTATCCGCTAACTTTACAAAATGAACACTTTTTAAGGGAGAACCCAAAATGGAATATTAAACTTTAAAAAGGGGACGGAGAGAGTACATTTTATAACATTTTTTTTATGATTTTAAAGATTTTGTATAATAAAACTAATTGAGATCTATCAAATAAGATCCATATTACATATTAAAAACATTACGAATTGAAAATTATAAATAATTTTTTTTAGAGGTTAAACGCTCTCAAAAAGTCAAAAATGGGAAAAACAAATCGGGACGGAGGGAGTAATACAGTTGATAAAAATTGAAGAACAGCAATGTAACACATCATCCTTTTCTTACAATCCATTCTCTTACGTGAATCTACGATCTTTTCCACCAGATCAATCCTCCTCCCAATCACTAACTATGACCGTGTCATGGGCCAATCCCCCCTTGCTTGTCCTGCACGCGGGGCTCTAAGAAGATATATTCCATTTATAGTCATAACAAGGGCACGAGGACCTCTTGGAACTGCTCGTGGCGTACCACTAGTTAAGATTGCCGCAATCATTGAAAATGGGCCCCTGTTCACACCCATTTCAACAATTCAGTCCCTGTAAACATTTATTAACATAGGACTGGTGCTTACGTCGAAACCTTGCCTTCAAATATAAGATTGATAGAAACCCGAAGCGTAGGGCTGAGTCATCGGTAGCATAATAACCGGAAGTCCGGGATCGTTCCCACAGAGAATTCGAATATAACTTGATTCGGATTGAAGGTTTTATATGGTAGGATTCGGCGTTCAAGGCGGCCAACTAAGGTTTTGCTTTAAACGAAATGACTAAAACGAAAACTAGATTAATGCTTGATTAACTTAACGAGGCAAGTCTCGGGGTCTTCTAACCCTTGACAAAAGCCGTTATCGGTTCTCGATTATAACTCAAGCGAGAGTCACGACCGCGTGCTCACGCCCGGAGGATTTCACTTTAAAAGACTACGTTTAACAAAAGATGTGATTTTCCGGAGGCGAACCAACTTGTTTTTAATGTTTATCGAACACAAAGGAGGCCACGAGGCCTCGGTAAGTCACTTGCCAAGACCGCTTGACTAAGCTCCTTACCAAGGAGTTAACACCCCTAGTTTAGACCGAAAATGCAAGTTAAGCCCTATTCCGGAAATCATGCTTAAAAACTCGATGGCTCGAGAACCAAATAACAACCTAAGTCCTCGGGAAAGATTATCCCGAGACTTAGCCGATAAACTACTCACACATAACTAAAGCATAAGACAAAGCATAAAAACGAGACATAATTTTTAACCGATAAATTCGAAAACAAACTTGATTTTATTAACAACCTTAACCGTAGCTACAACTTTAATAAACGACAAAATGACAAAAGAGTACAACTTACAAGAGAACTTGGAAGGTAAAAGCTTGAACTTAAGCTTTCATGGAGGAAAGACAAAACTTAAAGAGAGAGAGACAAAGAGAGATTATGAGAGAGTGAGAGACTTAACAAGGTAGTCTTTCTCTCTCACCAAAATATCCCAAAATATCCAAAAAGTAGAGAGGAACCAAAAATATCCAAAAAGCAAAAAGGTGAAAAAGGTAGCAGATTCGGGCAAAATCTCACAGCATGAACCGGTACACACATTTACCCGTACCGGTTCATGGCCTTGAAAAATCTTCCAAACTTCAATATCTGGGGCCGATGAACCGGTTAACACATTTAACCGTACCGGTTCATGGCTGGCAGATTTCTGATTTTGCCTCGGCTTGATCCAAACGGCCCGACGCTTCCTTAGTCCTTCAAAAATCACCCGACAAGACTTGACGGGGCAATGCCACGTGGCCTCGAATGCTGGAATTCTTCCAAGAGGAATCCTTAACGTTCAAAAGCACGAAAATACCACGTTCAACCTGAAACTATCAAAACGAAACCTTACGCGCAAAATGAGATAAAAAGGGATAAAAGGGAATGAAACGCTACAAAGAATAAGCTAAAAGCCCCCAAGATTATACAATCTTGGGTGCGGATCAACTGGGCCACTGTTCGCACCCATCCTCCTACAAGACTATAACTTTCCGATTCATCCATTATCTTGCATCAACTAAATGAATACTAACGTTCACCAACCCAGTTATCCTAATCCCGATCTTTATCAAACATAGCTTAACCGAAACTTTAAAGTTGATGCAATGCATGGAAAAACAGTAACCCAATCATACAATTGTGTCTAGGCATCAATTCAACTCATAACATAGTAAGAAAGCATACTCTGACACTTAAATTAACACGTAACATGTGAATAATGCATGTTCAGGCCATTAAATCAATTCATACAATGATAGGGTTGCATGGTAAACAGTCAAATATTAATTAGATAGTGTTCGGGGTCAAAATGGTCCATAAAAATATGTTAGGGGTACTCCAGAACATGTTAAAAGATCCAAAACTGAAACCGCAAGGTTGAAAACTGCTGGCCGCAAGGTCTGACAGACAGAGGTTGCGGCCGCAAGGTCTGACTTGGACCTCAGGCCGCAAGGTTTGATTGGTCCAAGGTTGCGGCTCGCAACGTTTGACATTGCGGCCACGAACTCAAGACTGGTTCTGTACATATTTTTCTATCTTCTCGTTTTAATGCATGGGGCCTTCTAGGGACCAAAGTTAAGATCCAAAACACTTAAATATAAATAGGAGAAGGTAGTTCAAGGGCTTATCTATCTTAGTTTTGGTTGTACGAGCTCGAAACGCAAACGTAGCTTTTTCGGTAGTTTGGAGAAGATGACTGGAACGGGGGACTTCGGGGCTGCTTCCTTGTGATTTGTTGATGGGTTTGGGATGCTTGAGGATGGTATTGAAGTTTGGAACCTTGAATTTGGCCGTAGCACGTCGTTACAATCAAAACCCACTTCTTTCTCTCTCTAAACCTCCATAACCAAATCCCCAAGCTTTCTCTCTCCTTTATTTTGTTTCCCTTTGTTTTTCCAGTGGTGGGATGTTGGGTGTAAGTTTAAGGAGGGAGAGGAGGTGGGATTTATAGGGTAGGAGGAAAGGTGGTGCCCAAGCAATGGAGGAGAGAGAGAGATGCGAAAGAGATGAGAGAGAGAGAGACTGTGAGAGAGAGGGAGGGACAGCTTGGGGGAGTAGGGTTGTAGGTGGGTAGGGATGCAGGTGGTGAGGTGGTTGGATGGGGTGGTGGCTTGGTGGCCAAGGTTGGCATGGAGGGGAGAGAGAGAGAGAGAGAGAGAGAGAGAGATAGAGATATTCGGAAGAGAGAGGGAGAGAGGGACTGTGTGCGTGAGAGAAAGAGATAAAGAAAGATCACGGCAGAGAGAGAGAGAAATGGTGGGGTTGGGTGATTGGAATGGGTATGAGAGGGTGAGGTGTATTATTAATGTATATTTTTGTTGATAAATGTGTGTGTGTGTGTGTGTGTGTGTAAGGGACCGGTTCCGACCTACACAAGTTTTAGCATAAATTTTGACACTCCATCTCAACCATTAAAACCAATGGCTGAGATTAAATTGTACTCCATTTCCTCTATCTCACTTACACCTAATCTATCATTCCCTCCCTCACACAGCTTGGATCTCCAACAACCTCTCCCCACCCGACACCTCCATGTCCGGCCGACCCCAACTCCGGCCAGCCTCATCTCTGGCGACCCCTAATTCCGGCGAAATCCATCCTTTTTAAATTACAGCATAGCCTTCATAATGGTTGGAGTGCCTGAGTAATTTAGTGAGTATAATTAAAGGATTTCTGAAAAATCGAAAAAATTGAAGCGCGAAATCATTAAAATTGGAGCACGAACTTGATCTAAGCACGACACTGTTTCGAGCTTTTTCACTGGGTCAAGGATGGAACGCCCCATTAGATCTGACTTCTTGCGGCATAAAAATTGGTCTGCCACTTAAATGTTCAAATGGGGCACTTACTAAAATCTGTCTCTACTTAAACCGAAATTCGACCTTTGCCTTAGATACAAGGTTTGAAACCCCAAGCGTGGGGCTAGATCGTCGATAGCATAATTTTCGGTTGTCCGGGATTGTACCCACAGAGAATTGAATATAGCTTAAATCGGATTGAAGGTGTTATGTAACGGATTGTGGCGTTTAAGACGACCAACTTGGTTTTCCTTTGAGCGGTGGACAAGCTAAGTAAAAAGACTAGAAATTTGCTTAATGAACTAAAAAGAGGCAAGTCTAGGGATCTTCTATCCCTTGACAAAGGCCGTTACCGGTTCTCGATATAACTCAAGCTAGAGTCACGACCGCGTGCTCACTCCCGAAAAATTTAGCTTTAATGACTACATTTATTGAAAGATGTGATTTAATGGAGGCGAACCAACTTGTTTAATTTATCGAACACATAGGAGGCGACGAGCTCTAGGCATGCCAAGTGCCAAGACTGCTTGGCTAAACGACATGCCAAGAAGTTAATACCCCTAGTTTAGACCAAAATGCAAGTTAAGCTCTTAATCCAAAAACCATGCTTTTAAACCCGAGGGTTCGAGAACCAAATAACCACCTAAGTCCTTGGGAAAGATTATCTGGAGACTTAGCCAATCGACTACTCACACATAGCTAAAGCATAAACCAAAGTATAAAAATGAGACATGATTTCTAACCGATAGAAACGAAAACTAACTTGAGATTAAGAAAGATCTAGTCCATAGCTATAACATTAATGAACGAGAAATTAACAAACGAAAAGTACTTACTTGAGTTTTATGGAAATTAAACTTGAAAAGCTCAAAAAGACATTAATGGAGTAAGAACTAAGAAAGTAATGTGCTAGGTGATCAAAGGAGGGAGAGAGGTGGTCCTATTTATACAAAGTGACTCTCTCTCTCCCTCCTCCAAAATATCCAAAATACAGCCTAAAGTGGAAACTTGCCACTTATGAAAAGTTAAAAGTTGTCAAAAAGTAAGTCGGTAAGTATTCCGTATCGATACTCCGTAGCCGTATCGATACCGAGCTGTCTTGCTCTAAAATCCAGGATTCCCCGTAGATGACCCGTATCGATACATAAGAAACCGTATCGATACGTTGAAAACCATATCGATACGTTGAAGGCTGGATTTCTCTCTATTTTGAATCCGTATCGATACACTGATATCCGTATCGATACGGTGCTGTCCCATGGCAGATCAAGTTCCTCATGCCCTATCTTGACACCCGACGGCCCATGGCATGCTCCGGCTTCTACGGTTCTTCATCCTCCAAGCCTCGATGGCTGAATTCTTCGAGGCCTCGCCTACTTGCTTGCCCTCAAGAGTTGTTCAAAACGTCAAAACAAGCCCTCTTCTTCACGTATTACCTGAAACGCTCAACGAAAAACCTTATGCGCAGTTTTTGTTTGTATTTTATTAAACGGTTCAATAAAAAACTGATCGGGAAGGGCTTCATCCGAACAGTTTTTGTTTGTATTTTATTGAACGGTTCAATAAAAAATTGCTCAAATCAAGCCCTTCCCAGTATTGTTTTTTGCCGATTTCTCGCGGATATCCTTAAAATCATGTTCTGAGCACATTGAGCGGCTCGGATCATCGAAATTCGATAGGGAAAGGAGAGGTGCGGACGGGTGTGGACGGGAAGAGGTGTGGACTTGAACCGGACTGTGTGTGTGTATATATATATATATATATACACACAGTTAGGATCCTATGAGGGATCCCTTGCGGCCTTACCTTAAGGGACTCCCCTTTCCCGATCGAATTGCGACGATCCGAGCCGCTCAATATGTTCAGAACGTGATTTTAAGGGTACCCACGTAAAATCGCCCAAAAAAATGACCGAAAAATGCTTGATCCGAACAGTTTTGCATAAAATGCATTTATAATGTTTTTAAGAAGTACCCCCACTCAATGGCGGAATCTCTCTCTACGTGAGAGCTTCTCTCTCTAGAGTTTTTCTCTAGGGTTTTTCAGTTTCTTCATTTGGCTTTGATTTTTCCTTCACTTAGTCTCATTTTTTCTCCATTCTATCCTCTGACGTGGGGAGGTATAGGTTGGGTGTGCAAGAAGGTGGTGTTACGGGTGCTAGATCTGATCTTTTCTGACTTTCTTTGGGGCTGATTTTTATTATTCTTGAGCGATGTCGGAGGAGATTGTGGAGCAATTGAGGAGTTTTTCTCTTACTCCAAAAGAAGAGGATGATATTGTGATCGACGCTTCCCTTCGGGAACGGGCGATTGTCGATTGTTCGGCGAGTTTGGTGGGGAAACTCCTTACCAAGAGAGGTTTCAGTAGAGCTGCTCTGAAGGATACGATGATAAAGGTGTGGGGCTTGCCAGAAGGACTTCGGGTGGTTGACGTCGGGGATAATCTCTTTCACTTCCGTTTTTCCAACGAGATGGATCTTCAGCGGGTGGTGAACGGGGGTCCCTGGTGTTTTGATAATATGGTGTTATTACTCCGTAGGTGGGAAGCTGGTATGAAAGCGGATACAGTATGCTTTGATGAGATTGATTTTTGGATTCAATTATGGGGTCTCCCATTTGAATGCATTACACAGGAGATTGGTAAGGAAATAGGTCGTCGTATTGGATCTATTTTGGAGGTGAACAAGGTGACAGAGTCAGGAGATTGGGGTCGCTATATTCGTGTGCGGGTTCGGATTCCTCTGAACCGACCGCTACGGCGTGGCGGAAATATTGTTTTGGGTGACGGAGTTAAATGTTGGGTGGATTACAAATACGAACGGCTTCCTAGGCTCTGCCATTATTGTGGCATACTTGATCATGATATTAGGGAGTGCGTTTTAAAAAATAAGGATGTTCTGGAGGGTTGTATCAAAGAGAATTCTTATGGGCAATGGATGGCTGCAGCCCCGAGTTTTCAGAGAGGATACAGATGGAAGGGGAAGGACGATGAGCCTTCGAAACGGTGGAGAGGAGAGGGTGGTAACTCTATTAGACCGACTGCAGTGACGGGCGGCGGCGTTCTTGCTGACACCGGTGGACAATTGAGTGGCGAACGTGGAAAGGATAAGGAAGGAACGGAATCACGGGATTCTCGGTTGGTTGAGATTGCAAACAATTCGGTGATAGCGATAAATGGAAACCAATTTCGAATGGGGGATTTGATACCTGATTTTTCGCAGAATTTAAATCTCACGGGGACACGTGATGAATCAATGGTTGGGCTCTTCTCGAAGGCTAGCTCGGGTAGTGGTACACGGGCTGTTGTGAGCTTGGGCTGTTCCCCTAAAAAGGCCCAAGTGGAAAACAAGGGAATTTTAAACCATGGTATTGGGTCTGGTAATTTGGGTGGCCCTGATAAGGCTGGGCCACTGTTTTCCTTTGGGTCTCCTCAGGCTATGATTAAGGAGGTGGGCTTGGAGTCTAAAGACTCCAACCAACTTGTGGAGGTCCAAGTGTTTAATGGTTCAGAGACAGAAAAGTTTCCTTCGAGTAACTCGGTGAGGGTTTTGCCAACTTCACTCAGAGGGAAGCCGAGAGGGACGAAGCAGGGGCCAGTTAACAAGAGGCAGACTTCGCAACGTGGGGCAAGAAGAGGAGGTGATGGTGGTGGTGCAGTTTCTCAAAATTGTGGTAAATGAAGACTAGATGTGCTGGAACAAGATGCATCAATTGAGCAATCAGGTAAAAGGGTTTTTCTGGGAGATATCTCAAATACTGTTGGGGTGGAGGCGGCCTACCTTAAAGGGCCCCCGAAGTCTCAGTGAAGATTCTGGTGTGGAACTGTCAGGGTGTGGGGAACCCTCTGACAGTTTCCCGGTTGAGGGAGTTTTGGAAACTCTATTCCCCGGATGTGGTGTTTCTGATGGAAACCAAAAATGATTCGCAATATTTGGTTTGGCTTCAGAAACGCCTGGGTGTACATGGCTGTTTTTGTGTTAACCCTATGGGTTTGGCGGGTGGTTTGTGTATATATTGGAGGAAGGGGGTGTCTTTTCAGTGTATTAGTAGTAGTTCACTTTTTATTGATTGCTATGTTACAGTAGAGCAGCGGCGTTGTCGGTTTACGGGGGTGTATGCACCCAATTCATCTCAGGAAAGAAGGATTTTATGGGAGGAGTTGTTGCAAATTGCTAGGGTCGGTGATGATGATTGGGTTGTTGGTGGGGATTTTAATACTATTCTACATGCTGATGAGAAATTGGGTGGCAATCAACGACAGGCATGGGAACTTTCAGATTTTCAACAATTTGTCCAGGATAGTAATTTAATTGATCTCGGTTACGTTGGGTATCCTTTTACTTGGAATAATAAGAGAACTGGCTGGGACAATGTGAGGGTTCGATTGGATCGTTTCTTCGCTAATGCTAGTTGGAGGATTGGTTTTCCTAATGCGTTGGTCAATCACCTCCATCCAGGAGGCTCGGACCACTGTCCTATCTTGCTCGATAGTTTGGTTCGAGTGGACAAATTTAAACATTGATTTATTTTTGACAAGAGATGGGGCAGTAAGGCTGATTGTGGTTCTATTATTCGGCGAGCTTGGGAGATGCGTATTTCAGGTTCTAAATGGTTCCAGATTCACCAAAAAATAAAGGAGTGCAGATTCGGCTTGATCCAATGGAGGAAGCAACATCAGTGCAATTCCAGGTTTAACAAGGACCATTTGGATACTAAACTTCAACAATTATTTGAGTGTTCGAGTTTTGATCAGGAGGAATTTTGGCGTACAGAGGCCTTGTTGAAGAATGCTCTTATGGATGAGGAGGTTTATTGGAGAAATAAGGCGAGGGTGAATTGGCTCAAAGCTGGTGATAGGAATACTACTTTTTTCCACGCCCAAACTATTCAACGTCGTCAACAGAACAAATTGATGGGGCTTGAAGATAGTTTGGGGAGATGGTGTGAGGGTGAGCAAGCAGTGAGAGGAATTGCATTGGATTATTTCCAAAATATTTTTAGCTCGGAGGGTATCTCAGAGGTTGATTCTGTGCTTCATTGTGTGGATCGGAGAGTTTCTGAAAGGATGAACAGGTTCTTGACACGGCCTATATCCTTTACTGAAGTTAAAACGGCGGTGTTTCAAATGCCTTCTGATAAGGCGCCAGGGCCCGATGGAATGGGGGCGAGTTTTTTGCAGGAATATTGATGTTGTGGGCTCGAGTTTGGTGGATGCTATTCGGAGCTACTGCCATTCAGGTCACCTTCTCCGTAGCATTAATCATACTCATATTGTTCTAGTTCCTAAAGTTTAAAGTCCTATGAATATGGGGCAACTTCGTCCAATTAGCCTCTGTAATTCAGTTTACAAGGTATTGTCCAAGGTCTTTGTAAATCGTTTGCAAAGGTTTTTGCCATCTATTATCAGTGAAAGTCAATGTGCATTTGTGAGTGGGCGTTTAATTTCGGATAATACTATTTTGGCCCAAGAGGCGTTGCATTTTATGAAAAATTGTAGGTATGGCAATAATCGACCTGTGGCATTGAAATTGGACATGAGCAAGGTGTATGATAGAGTTGAGTGGGGTTTCATGGAAGCTATTATGAGGAAGATGGGGTTTGCTAATATGTGGATAAAATGGATTATGGGGTGTATATCGACGGTATCTTACTCTTTATTACTAAATGGGGATCCTACTGGCTACATTGTTCCTTCTCGGGGGTTACGGCAAGGTGACCCACTTTCACCTTATTTTTTTCTACTCTGTGCGGAAGGGTTGTCAGAGATGCTTCGGAAGGCTGAAATGAGGAATGCAATTCATGGGCTCAGAATTTGTAGGGGTAGCCCTCCTATCAGTCATTTACTCTTTGCGGATGATACTTTGGTATTTTGTAAAGCTAAGCGGAGTGAGCTTCGAACTATTGGGAAAATTCTGAATGAGTACCGATGCGCATCTGGCCAACTTATTAATTTTCAAAAGTCCTCAATGTTTTTCAGTAAGAACACTGGGGTTGTTTTGAAGCAGGAGATGAGTGCATTGGTGTCTATTCCGATTCGTGCAGATTTGGGGAAGTACTTAGGGTTGCCGGCTGAAGTGGGAAAGTCTAAAACGGCCCTTTTCAGTTATATTAAGGATAGGGTTCTTCAGAAATTAGCCGGGTGGAAAGAGAAAATTCTTAACCAGGCTGGGAAAGAAGTGTTGCTTAAGTCTGTAGCTTTGGCCCTTCCGGTATATGCTATGTCTTGTTTCAAGTTACCGGAAGGGTTGTGTCACCAAATTGAAGCGGCTATGGCTAGATTTTGGTGGGGTCAGAAAAGTGATGAACGAAAGATCCACTGGATGAGGTGGAGCCGACTGTGCAATCCTAAATTCAAGGGAGGGTTGGGGTTCCGAGATCTTACATCTTATAATTTAGCTCTCTTAGCTAAACAAGGATGGAGGATTATGATGTCACCGGGATGTTTATTAGCCCGGGTTCTCAAGAGCAGATATTTCAAAGACAGATCTTTTATGGAAGCAGAGCTGGGTTCTAATCCATCTTGGGTATGGCGAAGCATTTGGGAAAGCAAGAAGGTTTTAACCACTGGAATTCGGTGGTCAATTGGGAATGGCGAACATGTGCGCATTGATGAGGATCCTTGGGTGCCAATGGATGAGGCTTTCAAACCGCAAAGGCTGATGGATAATGGGGAGTTTGTGTTGGTCAAGCAACTTATTAATCCTTCTTCGACTACGTGGAGGGAGGATATTGTTTCACAACTCTTTGTTCCGGATCACGCTCGGTGCATTCTCAGCATTCCTTTGTCATGGACGAACAAGATTGATAAGTTGGTATGGCATCAGTCACATGCGGGTACTTATAATGTAAGCTCCGGCTATTTATCAGCTCTGAACTTAAAGAATCGAAGGATTATGGGAAATGGAGATGAAGGGGGGAACAGATTGATGGCTGGAAATGAGGCACAATAGAAATCTATTTGGGGGCTCAATTTACCCAATAAAATTAAGCATTTTTTGTGGAAGTGCTGCCATGAGATTCTCCCAACTAGGAAAGCTTTGCAACGAAGGAGGGTGATAGACGATCCTAGCTGTCCGGTTTGTGGTTTTGCCCAAGAATCAATTGTTCACCTGTTTTGTATTTGCCCTCTAGCTATTCAAGTATGGCATTTGTCGCCTTTAAAAGTAAGTATGGGGACAGTACAAGTTAACTCATTTTTTGATTTTTGGAATACTATGGAACTGTGGTGGCAGGATCAAAGTAACAAGGATTGGTGTTTGTCGGTTGCTGCGGTTCTAATGTGGTATATTTGGAAGTGTCGAAATGGAGCTGTTTTTGAACATAAGCTCTCTCTGCCTGGGGGTGGTGTGCAAGAGGGCAGTGGAGTATCTCCATGAGTTTTTCGCTGCAAACTCTTTGAATACTACGGCTGTTGTTTCGAACGGAGAGGGAGCTGCATCCTTGTGGATTAGGCCTCCTGATGGGATGTTTAAGATCAATGTGGATGGTTCTTGGAAAAAAGAATTGGGGAAAGGAGGCTATGGTATTGTGATTAGGGATTCCAGAGGTTTTTTTGCAGCTGCGTCTATGGGAGTTTCGCAGTGGTGTGCCAGTTCATCCGTTGCTGAAGCTCTAGCAATTCGACAAGGTGTCCTACTGGGCTTACAACTCGGTTTGGGGTCTGTTCTAGTGGAAAGTGATGCTCAACTATTAGTGAAGATGCTTAATGGCCAGGTTGCGACCAATCAAGAAGTAGAAGTAATCTTTCATGACATTCAAGTTTTGAGTAGAAATTTTCAGTGTTGCAGTTTTTCTTTTGTTCGTAGGATTGGTAATAATGTTGCTCATGTGTTGGCGGGCAAGGGTTTGAGTGGTTCGGGGTATAGTCTATGGACGGAAGCCCCACCGTTGTGGTTACTTGGTCCCCTTTCTAGGGATGGGTCTCCCGATTGATGTATCGTTTTGAATTATTAATAACATCTGTTATCATTGTGGCAAAAAAAAAAAAAATGGCGGAATTAGGAATTTAATTTGTCCTGAGCAAATCCAAAATTTATGTATGGAAACCATTATTATCGAATCTGAATCGATATCTTCAACAAGTTCTCTTTTAATGTAAAATTTATTAGACCAAAAAAATGAGGTGGAGTAAAATTTATTGGGCTAAAATTTTACAAACATATATATATTTTTAAGTTAACCTGGGCTATAGACCACCTCACTTCGATTGAACTTCTGCCCGTGGCCCACTAATTGTGATCCCGGCTACGCCACTACTTGAAGTTACGACTAAAAGATAGGAAAAGACGTGAACTCAAGACTGAATTCAAGACCTTTCAAAGGGTGCTGATTTTATTATTATAAATAAATAGAAAAGACGTTTTATCGTATCCAACTTGGCTCTCACCCTATGCATATCTTTTTAGTACTATATATATTGCTGTGGATTGTAGTTGTGTATTGTCAATTTGTTTTTGCATGCTACATCTGTGTTGTCATTGTTTACCATTTTGGATTAGTGTATTTTGGGTAATTTTTTAGAAAGAGAAATGATAAAGAAAATAAGATATATGTTTTCTAATATCCACTTTATACTTTGGTTTTAGATTCTAGGAATTGCAAATTGAAATTTCTTGTTTGGTTTTACTTGAAAATGTGAAAAAGTTATGTTAGTAGCTACCAATTTGTTTCACTGGCTGCTTTTCTTTATGCAATTTCGGAGTAAAACCTCTCCATGAGTTGGGTATTATTTGCCCCAACTCCCACTGAAATGCAATTTTGAAAATTTGAGGAACGATCTCTTAAAACAACTAGGTGTGTATAGAGTTCAAGTAACTTTACCCACTTTCGTAAGATGGGTGCGAGACAAAGTCGACTTCATCAATATTTTTTTTGAGTAAGTTTCACCGGCCTCTCCTGAGATTTCAGATAAATGTAGGAACTTGCCAGAAACCGTCTTGCTGCCTCTATCTACCATAATGCTACCATCTTTTTGACTACAGATCGACTTCATTTCTCTTTCTAAAAAATTACCCAAAATACACTAATCTCAAAGTATTTTAAAAACTTAAATTTGCAAGTAATACAAATCCCAATTTTGGGAATTATTTTTTCTCCGTTTCATGTCTGGGTAATTATTTTTCCTCCGTTTCATATTTATGTAATTTCGAAAAAACCTCTCCATGAGTTGGGCATTATTTGCCCCAACTCCCACTGAAATGCAATTCCCCCTATCTTTTTAGTACTATATATATTGCTGTGGATTGTAGTTGTGTATTGTCAATTTGTTTTTGCATGCTACATCTGTGTTGTCCTTGTTTACCATTTTGGATGTTTTATTTGTTTTGGTGTTTGTGTAATAGTGATTGGTTTTCCGTAGCCTTGGTTGTCTGTGTTAATCCGGTGATTTTGTAGGCTCAATTTGGATAGTAAGAATCTTGAGGAGGAATGAGAATGTGATATCATGATGTTTAGGAGAGAAAGGAATAGGATTGTGATTCATGAAAAAAAAAGTAATATTGACTTTGATAATTTCCAAAAAAATTGATTCCTCCAGAAGATTACTGAACTAATCCAAACACTGGAATGAAATTACTTCAGGTATTGTATTCCTAGGAATTTCATTCCTAACAATCATATTACTATTCCCACTCAATAAAATTCCTAAGAATTTGATTCTTAGTAATCACATTCCTATTCCTATTAAAGATTTCGGTCATCCAAATTGAGCCGTAGTGGATTCTCTAGGCTACCACTTGGTCCTTGGTTTTTGCATGGTGTTCTTAATAAGCCCGTTCTAGAAAGGCAAATAAGTACTTATTTACAATTTTCAAGCTAAAAAATAATCGGTTTATTGAAATCTAAAAATATGCAATATGAATCTTGTTTGAAAGATCTCAATGAAATCTTTTAAACGATGCAAAAAATTAAAAATTATTTTCGTAACCCTATTATTTTTAAACTTAAAAATTACAAATAAATATTTATTTTTTAAAAAGGTTCGTGGAACGGGCACCAGTAAAAAAGCTATTCCCATTTGACTTGGCATTGAAAAACCCTTCTGTGACTATCTGTGTCTTCGACCAGCCACCTAATTTAGTGGCATAAGGCATGCAGAAAGTCTAAGGGTACAGCAAAATCGTACAGATTTTGCGTACAGATTTTTTGTGGGGCCCACTACGGGTCCCACACAAATGATCCGACACGTTCATTAAATGTAAAATAGTTTTTCAAGGGCCCCCGTAAAAAATCAGTTCAATCCGATACTTATAGATGCTCGATCCAATCATATAATGTTTTATTATCTGGGAATCTAAATCAAAAGTTAGATGATTGGATCGAGTATCTATAAGTATCGGATTGAACTGATTTTTCGCGGGGGCCCTTGAAAAACTGTTTTACATTTAATGAACGAGTCGGATCATTTGTGTGGGACCCGTTGTGGGCCCCACAAAAAATCTGTACGCAAAATCTGTACGATTTTGCTGTACCCTTAGTCTTTCTGGCATGCATGCGTGAGCATGAGCAAAAGTGAAAGTGAGCGCCAGAAATCCTTTGGAGAATATATCTTAAATTAATTAATTTTGTGAGAGACAGGATTGAATGCGAAAATAAAATGTTCGACTGGAACAACATTACAGGTCAATATTTGGTGATGTCGCTAACTTTCTATGTGCGTGTTTACGACAAATTATTTTTTAATATTTTGAGATTCTAGTTTTTTAAAATCAGTTTAGAGTTTTTTGCTAACGATTTTTGGTAACAGGTTCTCGCATTCTATAGATTTAGAAAAGCTAAAAAGGAATAAAGTTCTGAAAATCTCAAGTAGGTTTCGGGAAGAAAAAATAAAGCAATTGCACATACGTTACTGATTAATGAAATAATATCCCACTAACACGGAGCTGACATTTAAGTTTATCTATGTTTAAGTGGACTAAATTTTCTACAGTATATATAGCAGAGAATTAGTGCAAATTAGACAAAATATGTAAAGGTAAGAAGAAGAGCAAGATATAGACTTGAATTTGGATTATGGATGGGGCTAATTGGCTATGAAGTTCCAGAAGACAAGACTTCTTTTTAACCCTAAGGGATTTTTATTTTATTTTATTTTTGTAATGAAGAGTGGTCTTCGGGTCAGTTTGCGCGCACCCTTTAGGATTTTGGCTAAGTGAGTATGAGAAAGTACGAAAAGTCAAGAGTCACTACACCAAAGGCCACCGCACGCCATGTGGGGCCTACTCGGGCCCCGCATGGATGATCCGAGCCGTTCAATAATTTTTTTTTTAAAAAACGAGTGGGCTTGTGAAAAATCAATTCAGTCCGATATGTGTAGGTACTCGATCTAATCTTTCTATTTTTTGAAGAATCAAAAAATCCAATCTTTCCATTTTTCCCGATTTTTCAAAAATAGGAAGATTGAATCAACACCTATACATATCGGATTGAGCTGATTATTCACAAGCCCCACTCGGTTTTTTTTAAAAATCATTGAACGGCTTGGATCATCCGTGCGGAGTCCGAAGTGGGCCCCACACGGCATGCGGTGTTGGAAAACGTAGTAAGTGTTTGTTTTTCACAAGGTCACATGTTCGAAGAATGAAAAAACAACTACTAATCTACATTCGTATTCCCTTTTCACTTTATAATTTTTACAGTATGCACAATAATTTAAAGAAAGTACAGAATTCTAATGCCATTTGTCGATATTTTAAAATACCTTATTTTTCTTGGGAGAGAAAAAGAAGGATACCATAACTCGAACCCTTAACACGGGGACACCTCAAAGGCGCCACCATCAGGGCAGCCCATTTATCGATATTAAACGAATATGTACTTTTTCTATCGGAAACACATATGGACTTCTTCTTTTTTATTTTGACAGGAAATATATATGGACTTTTTTAAATTTATTTATCCGTATATGGACTTCATTATACACTTTTTGCAGATGATACAATTCTTTTTGCGCATTTAGTCACTATTCTTTCCGCACAATCCTAGGGACCGACGAAATAGATATTGATGGGGTACCGACAAATACACGGGGCCCGTTTCTTGTCTCGGAGATGATTCGATTCGTTCAATAATTTTATAAAAAATCCGAGTGGGTGTCGCAAAAGATCAGCTCAATCTGATATGTGTAGGTCCTTGATTCAATCTTTCATTTTTTTCATTCAAATTTCAGGATCTTGTAATCTGAATGAAAAGTGGAAGATTAGTTCGAGAACCTACATATATCGGATTGAGCTGATTTTTTGCGTGCCCACTCATTTTTTAATTATTATAAACGACTCAAATCATTATCTGTGTGGAATCTGGAGTGAGCCCCTTCACGCCCGTTAATACCCCATCGGCATCCATTTTGTTGGTACGTATAGACAGTTTGTTTTTTATCTGCACATAATTAGTCACCGCAAAAGAAAATAAAAATGTGGAGGACTGTCCTTGTCGTGGGTGATTATGACAAAAGAAAATTAAAAATCTGTTGGTGGAACAAATAATTGTACTATTATATTTGAATGGATTTTGGGCTTTTAGTACTGATTTGCCAATTTAGCTTGAGCGAAAGCAATGCTTATGAATTTTCGAAGTACCAAAAACAAAATAAATGATTAAAAATAAAGCAATGCCAATGGGTGACCTCATAAACTTAAATTTCAACAAAACCATGCCATAAATCTTTAGTTGGAATATTGGTCCCACACCTTGTGCACTTGTATGATCATCTAAATTAGTGTATGGATTATCTTTCTCCAC
The DNA here is from genome assembly GCA_018127125.1 of Rhododendron griersonianum. Classification (NCBI taxonomy): domain Eukaryota; kingdom Viridiplantae; phylum Streptophyta; class Magnoliopsida; order Ericales; family Ericaceae; genus Rhododendron; species Rhododendron griersonianum. The sequence continues at coordinate 38,252,743 of CM030790.1, read as the reverse complement.
CGTATATATGACATTACTTTTGTGATGATCAATTTTATTCGCTTTTATTTTCTGACTTTAATCGGCTCTCCATTGATAGAAGATTGTCAAATGCTAAAATTGGCCCTAAAAGATAAATCAAGATGCGTTTAAGCTATCCGAACACCCTTAATTTAAAGCCCATTAGCTGTCTTTTTGATTTTTAATATTTGATAATAGTAATTAAAGTCATGATTAAAATTTTGTGCTTTAATTAATTGACCACTTTTAACGCGGTATTAACTGGCAAACATAGTAGTAAAATTTACACAAAAGTTGGGTTTTGTTTAATGATAATTAAGGACAATATTGTTGAATCCAAACTTTTGCTTTGGGAAAAGACAAAAGGAGATATGCATTATGGAGTTCAAATGATGGCAAAATGAAAAGGAAATGGAAAGACAAAATGAAGATATTTTTGGTGTCCAGGAAATATGAATGGTCCTCGATTAGTTGATGGTTCTTTCGATCTGTTGCTTTCACATACCAATACTAATAAATTGTTTTAGAAAGCAGGGCATTATAAGCTCGCTCTTCCCCTCTCTTTTCTTTATTTGACAGTGAAATATGTAATTAAAGACAAGTTGCTTACAAATAGTAATTAAATATATACAAGTTGCTTACAAATAGTTTGTGATATGGACTTGTAGAATTTAGCACATGATTTGGAAAATAAAATAAGGAATTGAAAGCGTAAATAAAAAATACACCCTAAAGTTGGATGATTCGTCTAAATGTACAACATGGCAACGATTGCTAGAAGGGTTTCACTATGATTAGCAAAAAAGAAAAAGAAAAAGAAAAAGAAAAGAAACAAGATATACTTTGAAATTGCTATATAGGAGTACTAGCTAATGGAATATATAGCTAGTGTTATAAGTAAACGAAATCAATCAACACCCTTTTGAATCATTACCTTATTTGTTTTGTTCGGTTAACCTTTTAGTTTTAGTTTAATTTATAATCATTACCTTATTTCTTTCTCCAATCATTACCCTATTTCTCCAATTATTACTTTCTCATCTCTCTCTATCTCTCTCCAATTATTACCTCTATCTTCAATCATTACTTTATTTCTCTCTCCACCTACTACCAAAACTAAACTAAACTAAATTTCCAACCAAACACAACCAATCTAAAACTATGTTTTATATATGGCTGTATACTAAAACTATGTTTTATATGGGTGTATGTGTGAGTCGTGACCAGAGTCGGCTTCGGGGTAAGCCCCACAAGCCCACAGACTTGGGCAACCCCCACCATGGGGCAACAAAATTATGTAAAACTAACATGCATGTAACCTAGCTTGATTGTTTTTTTGACTTTTTATTTGTTTCTGTCTTCGTAGTAAGTGGACAACTAAGTTTGTGGTCGGGTTTGGGCAATCCAAACATCGGACCGGCATTGTGCGTGACACATACGACTCTCTCTCTCTCTCTCTCTTTCTTTGCGGTCGGGCTTGGGCAATCCAAACATCGGACCGGCACTGTGCGCGACACATACGACTCTCTCTGATCTCTCTCTCTCTCTCTCTCTCTCTCTCTCTCTCACTCACACACATTCATTTGGTGAGTCCTGGCATGAATAAGATGGAAGCCATCTTAAGGTAGGAGTATTTGAAAAGGGTAAGGATCCGCAACCACCACCACCCGTGTAAAATGCATGACATGTATCCTGTGAAGTTGCTTCATGCACTTTCTCTCTCTCGATCTCAACAACCATTTTCCTATAACTAATTAAAGCTAGCTTAGCTCTAGCTAGCCGCCATTACTAGTACTACCTGTGGCTGTGGCTGTGGAGTAGTACGTACAACGTTATTTGTGTGCATGACGACAGTTTGCAAACGTAAGTAAATACGTGCACGACATGATCTTACATGCATTTGGAACAAATTCATTCGCAAAGGTACAGATGATCGAGTGTGAAGGAAGTTTCATATATATATATATACTGTACTAATTCACTGATCGAATATGATTCTTCTGGTACTGGGAATCAAAGTCTTAATTTCTCCATTTAGCTAGGTAAAGTACCCTTCATTGTCAACTTTAAAGTTAGTTTCTACTTTATGTGATAATTACATCTGATGATGATTAACTCTGCAATTAATGAAGTAATTAAAGAAACACGCGCGGCACAAAATTTCGATCTTTAATCTCATGAACTATATATGTTCCCACCGAGGATCCCCTGTCTGAGCCCAATCCGGACAGGGACCTGTTCCATCCCTTGGAACCGTTGATCTCGCAAATCAACGGCTGAGATGTGCTGAGCTAAAATGACATCGTTTTGAAGCAAAAAGTATTCGGCACATCTCAGCCGTTGATTTGTGAGATCAACGGCTCTGAAGGGTGGGACAGGCCCCTGTCCAGATTGGGCTCGGACAGGGGATCTGGACTCATATGTTCCTCGATCATGAACAGAAATGAGGATGATTTGCCTTTCTAATGTTTTGGGCCTCGAATGCTGTCTGTCTCTGTTAGGATCGAAACACACACGCACACGATTTACGAGTATAAACAGTAAAGAAATTAACACAGCAATATACGTGGTTCCCCAAAACCGGGTACGTCCACGGGAGCGGCTACTGTTCTTATTATCACAGTTTCAGTACATTAGGGTTTTACAATAGAGAGCCTTATATACCTGCTCTATACAAACCCTAACCCGAACCAATCCGGTAGCGCTACATGGAAACCCCTATAGCGCTACCCCTAGCCCGAACCAATCCGCTAGCGCTACACATAAAACCATGTAGCGCTAGCTACACCTCTGTTCCCATCTCCAAATAATGAGCCACACTTCCAACAATCTCCACCTTGGCGAATACACACTCGCCCCTTCAGGAGATGACCCCCCCACTCCAATCCAGTCAACTCGTGGAGGGGCGTCTCCGTTTGTCTAGCACCTGGAGACATTAACCAAGTCCAAGCAATGCTCGAACTTGTCTACAGTAACCGTCTTTGTCAACATATCAGCTGCATTCTCAGAAGTATGCACCTTTTCCAGTATCAAATCACCTGCATCAATCAACTCTCTCACCTTGTGAAACCTCACGTCGATATGCTTAGTTCGAGCATGATACACCTGATGCTTTGCCAAATAAATGGCACTCTGACTATCACAATGCAACTGTACTCCACCTTGATCTATGCCAAGCTCCTTCACAAACCCTTTCAACCACAATGCTTCCTTAGCTGCCTTAGTCACCGCCATATACTCAGACTCAGTAGTAGATAAAGCCACCAGAGGTTGTACCATGGATCTCCAACAAATAGGCCCACCCACAAGTGTAAACACATAACCAGTTGTAGACCTTCTGTCATCCAAACCCCCAGCATAATCCGCATCCACATACCCAACAACTGAAATCTGATCCCGTTGCCTACCAAACATAATCCCACGATCTGAAGTACCTCTCAAGTATCTGAACATCCACGTGACTGCCTTCCAATGCTTTCTGCCTGGTTTGGCCATGTACTTACTGACTGTGCTAACTGCATGTGCCAAATCGGGCCTCGTACAAACCATTGCATACATTAAGCAACCCACTGCACTCGCATAAGGAACCCTTGACATATCCTCAATTTCTTCATCTGACACCGGACACTGAGCTGAAGATAATATGAAATGACTTGCCAATGGAGTGCTGACCGGTTTGGCATTATCCATACTAAACCTCTCCAACACTTTCACCACATAATTCTTTTGAGATAACCACAACTTACCAGCTGACCTATCTCTTCGAATTTCCATCCCAAGTATCTTTCTAGCTGCTCCCAAGTCCTTCATGTCAAACTCTTTACCCAATAAAGACTTCAACCTATTAACCTCAACCATACTCCTTGCAGCAATCAGCATATTATCCACATAAAGAAGCAAGAAAATATAGGAACCATCATCAAGACTCTTAACATAAACGCAACAATCATACTCACAACGTGTGTACCCAATCCGTATCATGAAAGAGTCAAACCTCTTGTACCATTATCTTGGAGACTGTTTCAGCCCATAAAGTGACTTCTTTAACTTACAAACAAGATGCTCAGTCTCTGGCTGCTTGAACCCCTCAGGCTGCTCCATGTAAATGACTTCCTCCAATTCACCATGGAGGAATGCCGTTTTCACGTCCATCTGCTCTAACTCAAGATCATAACCACTGTCACGACCCAAACCCGTGATTGACGTATGCCTCACCACTGGAGAAAAGACCTCATCAAAATCTATCCCCTTCCTCTGTGAATACCCCTTTGCCACTAACCGAGCCTTGAACTTTTCCCTCTCCTTTTCTGTTGCTGCTTCTTTTCGCTTGTATACCCACTTACAACCCACTGGCTTCTTTTCCCTGGGCAGTTCTTTCAACTCCCAAGTCTTATTCTTATGCAGAGACTCTATTTCCTCCACCATGGCTTCCATCCATCTGTCCCTTTCAGAACTCGTGATAGCATCCTGAAAAGTAGATGGATCCCCACTGGTAGTAGTCAATGCATAAGAAACCAAGTCTTCAAACCCATACCTCACTGGTGGCTTGATAGTGCGTTTGGTTCTCCCAGCGGCCAAGCTTTGCTGCTGCTCCTGCTGCTGCTGTTGATCAAGCTGTTCATCCGGTTGAGTATCACCCCTATCAATACTTTCCAACTCAATCTCTACACCCTGCTGTCTGTTGCTCACTTCCTCTGACTCAGAATTTTGAACCTTCTGATGTGCCTTGATCATAGAGTCCTCATCAAATACCACATCCCTACTGATCACCACCTTCTTTGTCTCTGGATCCCAAAGCTTGTACCCTTTGACCCCTTTCTCATAACCAAGAAAGATACACTGTCTAGACTTCGCATCAAGCTTTGACCTCTCATCACTGGGAACATGAACATAGGCCGGACACCCAAAGATTCTCAACCCTGAGTAGTCAACCTCTTTCTCTGTCCACATCTCCTCAGCTACCTTCCCTTCCAAAGAAGCACTCGGTGACCTGTTTATAACAAAGCATGCCAAACTCACTGCTTCTGCCCAAAAAACCTTCGGAAGTCCCGCATTCAATCTCAAACACCGTGCCCTTTCTGCTATAGTTCTGTTCATCCTTTCTGCCACCCCATTCTGCTGTGGTGTCTTCCGAACAGTAAAGTGCCGTTGAATCCCATGTTCCTCACAAAATTTCTGAAAAGGCCCATTCTTGAATTCCTTCCCATTATCTGTCCTGAGGCACTTAATCTTTTTCCATGTCTGGTTTTCCACTTCAGCTTTCCACACTCTAAACTTCGCAAAGACTTCAGATTTGTGCTTCATGAAGTACACCCAAATTTTTCTCGAAAAATCATCGATAAAGGTCAAGAAATACAGAGATCCTCCTTTCGAAGCTACCCTCACTGGCCCCCAAACATCTGAATGAACGTAGTCAAGAATTCCCTTTGTTCTGTGAGTTGCATTCCTAAACTGCACCTTACACTGTTTCCCCAGAACACAAAACTTGCAGAAATCCAGTTTACATGATTTAACCCCTTTCAGCAGATTCCTCTTATGCAGCTCTAACATCCCACGCTCTCCCATATGTCCTAACCGCATATGCCAAAGCATGGTATCATCAGTATCCTCGGTTGTGGTGGCAGCAGCAACTCCACCTACAACCGTAGTTCCTATCAAACGATAGATATTACCAGCAATCTTAATACCCTTCATAATCACCAAAGCACCCTTCGTTACCTTCATGACTCCACCTCCTGTTTTATACTCACAGCCATTAGAGTCTAAGGTTCCCAATGAAATCAAATTTTTCCTCAAATCTGGAAAATGCCTAACTTCACTTAAGGTTCTTACAACACCATCAAACATCCTGATCTTAATTGTGCCTATTCCAATGACTTCACATGATACATCATTACCCATTCGAACATTACCACAATTTACTGACCTGTAGGTGTCAAACCACTCCCTGTTAGGCGTCACATGAAACGAGCATGCTGAATCCAGAATCCATGAGTCTGCCAGGTGATCCGAAGTTGCTGAAACCGAAAGCATGTCACCGTCATTTGATTCCTGCTCTACAAGATTCGCAGAACTTGATGACCCATCTTTCCTCTCTCCTGCCTTTCCTTTCTTCTTCCAGTCAGTTCCCTTTCCTTTCTGCGGACAGTCTTTCTTCATGTGCCCCGGTTCATGACACCTGTAACACTTGAACTCAAACGTGCCCTCGGACCTGTTCTTTGACTGAGACCTCCCACGCCCCGAAAACGATTTACCCATGTCCTTCTTCCTGCCACGATCCTCGTACCCCTTAACCACCAGACCTTCACCCTGCAGCGACTCTGTTTGTTGCTTGCGTTGATTATACGCCAGAAGGGCTGCAGTGACTTCCTCCAGTTCTAGGGTTTCTTTCCCCCAGAGTAAGGTTGTAACAAGAGTTTCAAGAGAAATCGGTAGTGAACACAGTAACATCAGCGCTTGGTCTTCCTCCTCAAACTTTACGTCAATCCGTTGCAGGTCGCTCACAACCTGATTGAACGTGTTGATATGCTGAATCAGATCAGCACCCTCGGCCATCTTCAACCCAAACAGTTTCTGCTTCAGAAACAGTTTGTTCGTTAATGACTTCGACATATACCTGCTTTCCAGTTTAGTCCAGACCCCAACCGGCGATTCATCACCCAACACGTGATACATGACTTCGTCTGCTAGACACAAACGAATCGTACTCACCGCCTTCATCTGGAGTTCTTCCCAATCGTCGTTTGACATGGCCTCTGGTTTCGCCTTCAGCCCCTTGTATAAACCCTGCTGCACCAACAGATCCTTTACCCGCTGTTGCCACAATCCGAAATTTGAAGTTCCATCGAACTTCATAACGTCGAACTTCGTAACAGACGAACTCGATGACATCGTTCTTCGCGTGACTAGAAACAGCCTGAAGCTCTGATACCACTTGTTAGGATCGAAACACACACGCACACGATTTACGAGTATAAACAGTAAAGAAATCAACACAGCAATATACGTGGTTCCCCAAAATCGGGTACGTCCACGGGAGCGGCTACTGTTCTTATTATCACAGTTTCAGTACATTAGGGTTTTACAATAGAGAGCCTTATATACCCGCTCTATACAAACCCTAACCCGAACCAATCCGGTAGCGCTACATGGAAACCCCTATAGCGCTACCCCTAGCCCGAACCAATCCGCTAGCGCTACACATAAAACCATGTAGCGCTAGCTACACCTCTGTTCCCATCTTCAAATAATGAGCCACACTTCCAACAGTCTCATTGATCGAGTACGTTCTGGGTTTGATCAATCTGGTCAAACTTATTTTAGAGATAATTAATATGATAATCTACACGATCATAAATATATATAATATATCTTAAGAGCACTTGTTTGTAGATATATGTTTCCTGCTAAATAAATTTTGTTAAAATGGAACTGATGAATTAATTTTTACATCTTGGACTTGGCACGTTAAGTAATAAACTGCTTTTTTTTTTTGATTAAGTCACATTTGATAAAAGCGAAAGTTTAGTACATGTCCCTAAGCAAAACAGAAACAAGCTCGGGCGGAATACAACCCATGTGAAATAAAAGCTTCCTCTCCATACATTTCGATGCAATCCGATGGGCAGCTCTATTAGAAGAGCGATAAACTGCTGAAGTATTCTGCTTTATGCCTTTATCACACTAATAATAAATACCGGAGCAAATTAGAAATTAACATGCACTACATTACTGGAAAAATGTGGTACTCCATAAATCGGAAGGGCCGGGTATCTATTGATTGCAACCCAAGGCATATATTAACAGGACACCTTTAGCAAGAGGGCATCAGTAGGTGTTAGGGTACTATCAGTAGGTGTTAGGGTACTATCATATGAATTCATGTATAACTAAAAGTAATTTATTGTGAAATCCATGTACGACGAGATTCCATTTTTTGGATCAGACTGCAAAAAAAGAGTAAATTTTTTTAGTTCCAGCGTGGATAGCATACTTTTGACTGGATCAGAAAGAATTAGTTGAGGTACGGATAAGCTAGACCGAACACCCTTGCCGGTCGGGAAAAAAAGAAAAGAAGAGCCGTGGGATTACTCCCAAGGAGGGTGGGTGTTTGTACCAAAAGCACAGGAATTCCCAGTGGAGGATTCGAAGGGATGGCTTTAGTACGTAGTGTGCAATGTGTAAGCTGAAAACATGGACAGAACAGAGGAATCTCGATCAGGTACAAACATACATACTTCAATGATTAGATTAGATTAGATTAGATTAGATTAGATTAGATTAGGTACAGTACTGCAAGCGTGGGGGTATTTAGGCATGCGTGGCTGTTCTGATTAGGGCCTTCGATCGATTTACTTGAACTTATGGAAACCTCACCTCCCTATAATTGAGATATCTCTTTTAGGAGTATATCCCTTAAATCTTTACATTCGGTGGGAGGACAGCTGAAAGCATAAGCCATAACATATATGTGTGTCTTTATGTGATTACCACAACTATTTGCCACGTGACATGGACAACGTATACAAGGTTCCCTTCATAATAATATCCTATTACAGGGCAATCATTATGGCTTCTAGTATTATATACTGTGGTTTTTTACTATTGGGTATTTGGATAGGAAGCAGGGACCTGTTGTCCACAAGGGACGGCAGGGGTGCTGATCCTGTGCAACGAGACCGTTGCCGTTTCTTATGAACAGCAGGGCCTCTATTTTCTTTGGCTTAACGGTTTGGTTGATTGATTCGGAGAAGTAATTCTATCGTTTAGTAGAGAATGACCCAATTAAAATAATAAAAACGTCTCCCGTATGGAGTTGCCCAAGCACATGGATGGGAGTCGAACGTCATATTAAAGATTTCCTGAGATACTCCATCTAATTGCAAGTGGTCATCACTGTTCACTACGCCAACTCCTCGATTACTTACTATCCTCTCGTATTCTCAAGAACACAGCTTCTCCCACAATCTTGACCATCTGAAATTGATTCCAATCGTTCAGATTTTTTTATTTTTTATTTTATCAGCAATGGTTTAGAATTATTACTAGAAATATCTTTTTTTCTGTTAAATTTTGAAACCTTTGATTGCGAAGAAGGAAGATCAAGACGTAACATCAGAGATTTCTCTACAACCCAACTATAAAGAAGCCGGGTCCTATTTTTCAAAGCACTTGTAAACGTTCTTTCCCTGAATCCACGTTCAAGTCACGTGAGTGGCATGTAGTAGGACTATGAAAAGTGAGTAGTTTTTCAGTAACACAATAATAGCTCTAGCCTTCCCCATCAAAACCAGATTGGGTACCAATGTCAAGGTGGCCGACATGCTGTCCATTTAGTGGACTAATTAAACTAAGATTTTGGTTTGAGCATTGTTCTCTCAATCAAAATACCTTTTGTTCTCATTGAATCCTCCATTATCCTCCTTATCTCTATTCCGATGATGCAACTTCTGGTCTTCAGATGGAGCCCTTTTTTCTTCTTTTTGTTTGTACCACTTTCAAGAGGTGGATTCCTGCTTTTGGTAATTGGTGATTCCTGCTTTGTAACTAATCTAATTTGGGCTTGGTGGACACAACATCAAGAACTACTTCTAAGGGCTGGCCGGTAATGGGGCTGTGCTGGGCTCATTGTTATGGGCTTCAATGCCAATAATTCGTCACCTACTATTGTGATTGAGTATATCCCTCAGTCCCTCACGTGATGCAAAATGAGACCTGTTACGATTTCGGTCGGGGTCCAAGCTGTTTATAATGTAGAATTGGACATGTAATGTAAATCATTCATGCAATGAATCATTGAACGAACATCTACAACTGCTTGAACGAAACATAATTGTTCTACAAGCAACGGACAATTAGACTCCAACTATTTATTGCTCTTAAGATAAGTATGATTGGTTCAAACAGATACCGAAACTCAATCAATCTAGACTTGCAAAATGAACGGCTTGCGTCATCAAATGAGACCAATGGTGAGTCCTATTTTGTGTTTTGAATAACACAAGAGGTCGCCAAATTACTTCACTAGCTGAGGCGCTTCTAGCACCTAGAGTTTGCTTAAGAGAAAGAGATATGAGTCTAACTTGTGCTACTATCATGATTGATTTTACAAGAGCTCCAAGTTACCAAGATATGTAAAATTTTCAACTTGTGCAATTCTGCTTCAGTTCTCATCACCATTGTCTCCTTTCAAAGAATATGCTTCATAACTCTGTTTGCAGTGAATTTGAACGCAATAGAAATAAATTTATGCAAATATCACTGTCATAACATAAAATCACCAAATTAATACAAATCTCTCGGCACAAACACAACATTGGAAACACGATTTCAAGCCATGAACAACAGAAACAAACACGACACACTATTGAGAAAGAGTAATGGAAGAACTATTCAGCTGTAAACCAAATCACCTCGGATTCCCAGCCTGCGCCTTTTTCTTACTTTGCTTTGTCAATGGGAGTGATATATCGATGAATCCGAACTTCTTCCTCTGTGTAAAGAACTGCTTGTGAACAAACCCCTCTTTTACTGCCTTCTTAGGTTCAAATATAAGCCCGCTCTGTTCGCGAAGCATTTGGCTCAAAGACACCTGCTGCCTTCCAGTGCGGCCTTCCACGTGATTTCCCACAACAAAATCATCTTGCAAAATCAACTTCCTGCTCAGTATATCCCCAATCGAAATCGTTGACCTTAACACAGGCACTGTTTTTTCTTTCATCATGTTGGATTCATCTTCATCGATCAGTGGGGAATCACGATGACCATAAGAAGGATAGGAATTCTTGAATTTGAATGTAGGGTTCTGTTCCAACTGTCTCATTTCGTCACGTTCCATTCTCCCTCGGAAAAATGCCTCATCTGCAGTAAATTTTCTTCTCTCTGCAACCTCTACTTTACCCATAGCTTCTTCTTGGGACTTCTCCTCTGGCTTATTTAGAATAGCCAATTCGGATGCATTCGACTCGTTAATACGACACATGGCATCCCTAACTCTCTTCTTAGACAACTCCTCAGCTTTTTGAGCTTTTTGGGTTAGGGAACAATACTCTTCAAATGAAAGAGTTATTCCCTCAGCAGCACCACTCGATCGAGTCTTCATCTCAGCAGAAGCAACAGCTTCAACCGCTCTAGCGGCCTCCTCCATCTTTCTGGCTGCAAACAACCTCATTTCAACCATATTGATGCTTGTCTTTGTTTGCTCAATCTCTGACATTGCCTTCATCACCTCATACTTAGCAGCTGCTGCTATTTTCTTGAACTGATCTGCCTCAAAATTAAACTGTTGCAACTGCCTCGAAATATTTGGTGTATTCCTAGGATCAACTTTACTTTCTGCATGGGTTGCTAATTGCAGCTTTGCCCTTTCGCTGTTAATCTTCTCTCGCATTACAGGATTTGGTACTTCCCCCTTTGGGGGATTTAGTTCCATGGGTGTTTTCTCTTTTGCCATTTTCTTATTCAAAGAATCAACAGAAGCTTGAATTGCTGCGAGATTATTTGTACTTTTACACAGGTTGAGTTTTGCTTGATTCAGCTCCATTAGGATTAAGCCTGGAGATGGACCCGGACACACGCTCAAAGTTCCCAATGGACTTGACTCGGGGGAAGCCATGCACTCAGACACTTCTTTCACTAGCTTCAGCTTTAACCCTTCTACAAATTGTTTCGTTGCTTCGAGTTCTCTTAAAACCCCGAGTGTTTCCCTTTCTTTCGCAAGAAGATCCTTCTCCAACGCTGCCGCTTGTGCCTCCACTTTGTCTAAATCATACTCCTCAAAGCCGTGCTGCTCATTTTGAGTGAAAAATAAAATGTTACCAACAAGAAACTTACATTAAGTATCCAACAATTTTGTTAACATTAAGCTAACAAAATCCTAATAAAACAGCTACGTGCTCAAATATAAAACCATGAAAACGTGATACGACCATTTCTTCCTTGGGTGATCATTTTCTAAAAGTCCTGACTTTGTGTTTGGTAACAAGGTATCCTCACATCGGAATTTTGATTGGAGACCATATTGATTCTAGATTATGCATAAATTCTATGGAATACGAACAATAAGAAAATCTTAGTACCTCTCGGATACGCCTCAATGCGCCTCATAACTTACAATTCAAACTAGAGTACTGAATTACAGGTCAACAATCATCACACCCACAAAACTCAGCCCTGTTTAGCTGCTGTTGTAAGAGTCAGTTTTTCTCAACATTTTCAAGAAATTATCCCTCTCAAGATATTTTGATATCCTACATACTACATTTTGATGGAGATAGTATATTACATGCTACGTACACTCCTACCGACCACTCCTCGACCGCTCCTCTCTCACATATGTGTGGGGCCACACACAAGTGAGAGAGGAGTGGTCGGTCGGAGTGTTCCTAGACTTATTGTTCCAATATATTGTGACAAAACAAGTTTCAAAAACTGACAACCAAACAAATTCCATGAAAATATTTTCCAAAATCGATTCCGAAAACAACCACCAAACATATATTGCAGTTACATGCTAGCACAATAGTGAGCAACAGAGCTAATATCACAATTACAATTGGAATTGACTTCTACACTCTCCATTTTATCACATAAACTCCTTTTTTTGGGTCATTATTCATGTTAATTTACCTTTTTACCCTTTCATAAGTTTACTTTTTTTACACATTAAGGACAATAGAGTAAATTCACACCAAATAAAGGCAAAAAAAAGAAGGAATGTATGTGGTAAAAAGATGAATGTAGAAGTCAATTACCTTACAATTTACACAACACAAATGTTCACATAAGCATGGACCAATTATTGAATTCAACAAAAATGGGATAGCAAATTAGTAAAAAAGGAACCAGAAAGTAACAAACGAATGCCAAGAACAGTAATTTAGAGAAACAAGTACAAAAACTGAGAGAATTACATGAGCAGCAAGTCGGAGGAGGTGATGGGGGATCCAAGACCCGCTGCCGCCAAAACGGGTCACGGCCTCTTTAACAGAACTGAACGGCGGTGACGTGTCGATTTCCGCCCTGGGATTGACGATCTTCTTGGTCTCGGAGCTAGTGATTTCCTTCGTCGGCGCCGTTTCTGGGGTTTCGGCCATACTGTCTGTCAGGGCGCAGAAGTTTAGGAGAACAAGTGGGTTCTTCGGTTAAGTGAATTTGCAGCAGAAGGTGAGTCACTGAATGGACATTTATTTAACTCTCGTCTCCAAACTTTTTGTGAGGAGAGAGGGAGGTAGAATGTGGGAGTGTTGTGTGAAAAGAGCTTCCTTTTTTTCACTTTTTGGGTATGGAGGATAATGGGAGGAGGGTGATGGTAATGATGGTGTCTGGAAAGAAAAAGAACTGTTTACAGCTACAGCACCCCATTGACATTGTTGACGAACAAAAGGAAGAGAGAGAGAGAGAGAGAGCAGTAGTGACTAGTGACTGTGCGTGCGATCTCTTTCTTGCACAAATCCTGTCTTTGTGGGTTTAGGTGGGTCCGAGTTCGCCCACTCCCTGGTTTGGATCCTCCTTTTTTTTTTACCGTCTATTGGTACCGACCATGCGTGGGCCCATTTGGGTTTTTACGTAAATGATTCAAATCGCAGTCCGGATCTGGTCAGGGGATCCTGGACATTGTTACGGTCCGCACCTCATTATTCTTGATCGAATTTCAATAATCCAAGTAGCTCAATATGATCAAAATATAATTTTAAGAGTACTCAGGAGAAATCAGTAAAAAAAATGACCAGAAAGAGTTTCATTTAAATAGTTTTTTATTGAACTGTTCAATAAAAAATTGCTCAAATCAAAGCCATTTTCAGTCATTTTTTTTTGCCGATTTCTCAAAGATACCTTTAAAATCACATTCTGAATACATTAAACAGTTTAGATCATCAAAATTCGATCGAAAAAAGGGAGGTGCAGACGGTTTGGACGATAAAAGAGTGTGGACTTGAACCGTAGTGATTCAAATCGTTCATTATTTTTAATTTTTTTAAAGTTTACCCGTAAAATTTCAGATTGATCCGATAAATGTAAGTACTTGATCCAACATTCAATTTTTCTTCAAGAATTCAGGATCCTAGATTCTCAAAGAATAATAGGACGATTAGATCAAGCACTATCGGATTGAGTAGAAATTTTACAAGTGAACTTGAAAAGTTATTTAAAAATTAATCAACGGCTTGGGACGTTTTTGCAAAATTCCAAAGTGGAGCCCAAATATGGTAGTACCCCATCACCATTTTTCTCGGTACCCTTCGCATTAACGGTTTTTTTTATTTTTAAAAACGGTTTGGATCCTCCTTAACATGTTCTTTTAGTGGATTATTACAATAAATATAGGATGTTGTTGGCTGTTTCTCAAACAAAAAATAAAACATGTTTTTTTAATTAGATCCACACATATTATTTTCTTTGTTTTTGTAAACTTATCATGTTATCCTTTCCTTTGCTATGTAGATTTTACACACCGAAAGGGTCACGTATATCCATTATCCACATGAATGAGACAAAAAAACGCAAAATGGTGATAAAAAGAAATGTGCGGATTTTAATTTTATTTCGTTAGGAGAACTCAAAATGTTAATGTTTTAGGGTTGTTGATAGTATTTTTGATATAAGAAAACAGGTCATGAATTAATAAATCTTGATTTATTTATTTATTCATCATTGTGGCGTGCATTGATGGTATTTTAAAATCTAATACAAAAATCTATGTCATTGAAATATCGCTATAAATCTGAAATATGAAATATTACACACTTCATTAATTAATCGGATGAATTAGAAAAAACTGTGTTAATGTTCATTCTAACTAAACTGATTAAACATTAATAAGGGAATTGATTTCTACACTCTATTTTTTATAACCACACTCCTTTTTTTTTGATTTTAGTGTTAAAAGTGTATGTATTTTTTTTGGTAAAAGACAAAAAAGGGAGTGTAGATTTCAAAAAAAAGAGTGTAGAAATCAACTCCCTATCAAAAATTCTGATAAAAAAAAAAATCAATAATTCCAAGTCTGAATCAAAGACCTAGATGCGATTCAAATGTAATTATTTTTTTATTTTGTTTGTATTTCCGAATTCTTATTAAATCAAAGCTAGTAACAAAAAAACCAGAAATTGACATTTTTTTTTTGCGAATCAAAAAAAAAAATACATTTAGGTCTTTTTTTTTTTTTTTATCCGCATAAATTGACATTTGTGGTCCAACAAAAAGGTGAAAGTTAACCCAAGGGATTTGGTCAAGTGCTATAATCAAAAGTTGCCACATCAGCTTTTGATTATTTATTAAAGAGATTGTTAAGGTTAGCAATGTAGATGTCTACAATGGCATAATCAAAATTGAATAACCAAAATTTGTCACATCATCTTTTCAAACTACTAAAAACTGTGAACAGTAGAAAATAGTTTTGAAACTAATAAAAACTATTTACTAGAAAGAGAAAAAAAAATATTTAAAAAAACAGTTTTCTAAAAAAATTACTAGTAAAATATTTTTTTTTCGAAAATATTGTTCGAAAAGAAAGAGAGAGAGGAAAAGGGTAGAGAAATAGAACATTTTTGTATAATGATTGGTGTATTTGATTGAGAATATGTATGGTCTATTAAATTTGATTATATCAAAAGGTTGCTAGTTTTGGTTATCCAAAGCCTAAAATTTGATTATTTCTAAGGAGGTTGTTAAGTTTGATTATAGCATTGTGAACCATATTTTGCACCAACATTGTTAACTTTAAAAACCTTTTACTTTTGATTATAGCGTTGTGGATATTCTGAGAAAGTAATAAGTGTTCATTTATGAGGTCACATGTTTTATTTTCACAGAGACCAAATATTCCAAACCTTTGGGTCACTGAAGATTATGTACGGTCGTTACCTTCAAAGCTTTCGAATTAATCGAAGTGTGTGCAAGCTGATCCGAATATCTGATTATAATAAATAAAAAAAAGAGGTGAAAGTTGGCAATGGTCCCAAATTTTCCCTTTTCTAGTGCAGACAACACGTACAATAAATATTTGGCAATGGTCCCAAAAAAAAAAAGATGAAAGGGTCGGGAAAACTCATGGGTACACAAGCTAGTGCAGACAACACGTACAATATTTGACCAAGAGAAAAGCACACAAAAAGCAAAGGGGTGTTTTAATTTAATTTATCCACTTTTATATCAGCCAAAGAAATAATTTTTCACTTTTAAAAAGCACTCTAACAAACAAAAGTATCGTTAATTGCAATTGATTGCCGAACTTGCATGCGTAATTGAAGGTACAAAAGTGCAATTACAATTTTCGAAGTGTGGTGAGTTCGGTAACCAATTTCTGGCCCAAAGCAGCCATCTTTATCATTTTCCCATTCGGTTAGGAATGCTTTGAGAAGTTAATTTTTCCGGACGATTGGACGTTGGAGCATCTCCAACAGTAATGGCTATTCTACCTGGCAATAAAACACATAAAAAGTGCTCCTCTGTTCCATGCATATTGCTGGTATTTTAAGATGTCCCGAAATATTTATCATCTTTGAAAAATCAAACTAAAAAATGTGTGTAAATTTCCAAAAACTACGCCTCATA
This sequence comes from Rhododendron griersonianum, assembly GCA_018127125.1. NCBI lineage: Eukaryota > Viridiplantae > Streptophyta > Magnoliopsida > Ericales > Ericaceae > Rhododendron > Rhododendron griersonianum. Next base: position 38,236,189 of record CM030790.1, on the reverse strand, counting down.
AATGATTAAAAGTAGTTTTGAATACAGAGAATAAGGACCTTCGGAAATTTAACCAAACTTTCCAAGGAGGCATGCATTAATTGTCTGTTTCCTTAAAGAGTTGGATTCCCCGTACAGAATGGGACTTCGGGTTGGTGCTATGCAGTGAGGTATGCTGCGCATCTTTGAGCCGTCAGATCGTGTATTCGACAGCTCGGATCTTATTTCGACAATCAACGATCGTGAGCTGTTCATTGCCGAGATGAGATCCGAGCCGTTGGATGCACGATCTGACGGCTCGGAGGTGCGCAACCACGGTGTTGCGCACACCACTGCACAACACTATCCCCCAAATCTACAGAATAAGTAATAGGGGACGGAGGGAGTACAATTTTTTTTTTCATTAGTCACTTTTTATGTATATGCTCATATCAATAGAGAGAGGGAGGGGGAGAGAGTTTGAGAAGTTGAGAGTCTCTCTGTCTCCCTAGAGAGTGAGTAAGTTCAGCCGCCTCCCACTTCTTCCTTCCTTGCGGCTTCTCCATCGTCACCTCCCCTTTTTTTTTCCCCCCCCCCCCCCCCTTTCTTCTCTCCTTCTCCTCTCTACCTCATTCATGACTACAGTGGTTGAGATTCTCGTCCTCAGGAGGGAAGTTCTCCCACTTACCCCATCATTTTTGGATGGTGAAGCCTGGATCTGATTTTCAGATTTGGGCCTTTCTATCCTCAGATTCATCAGCCTTGGCAATGGGTTCTCCAGCAGCAGTGGTGGTGGTGCCTTGCAACAGTGACTGCGGTGGGACGAATGTGCGGTGAACTTCAGCGGCTAATTTTATTTCTCTTACTTTCTCCAGCCACATTCACAAGTGGATCGGTGGTCTCTATCGCTGCGGCTATTCTTTTTTAGCGGTTTTTTATTTTTGTTTTTTTTGTTGTTTATTTTATGATGTTGTTCGGACTCTAGTCTTTTGTACTGTTTTGGTTATGAATATAAGTTTTCCGGTTCAAAAAAGAAATAATGTATATATGCTCAAACACTATTAACCATTTTGCCTAGTTAAAGTACGAATTACAAAAGTAAATGAACCCATGTTTGGTTACAAAATAAGCCTAGTTTCATCTCACTAACTACATGTAGCTAGTCAGAAAATGCAAATAGGCAAAATGCCTGGTAAATATGGTTGTCCGGTTGGAGACGGAAAATTGTACTTGTGGTACTTAAAATAGCCAACAAGACTCATTTTATCTAGATGCTCTTTGCATGTTAATATTTGTTAGATTACTATAAGTGTCAACCTCCTGCCTATAAGAATCGAACCCCAGATCTCACATTCCAAATGAATCTTTTTTTGCTTTTTCTAGTGGGCTAATTTGAAATATGATTTAAATTTAAGGAAATGATTTTTTATGAAAACAAACTGAAAAATTAAACTCTGACAGAAAAAGAAGATAAAGTAAAAAAAAAAGAAGAGGGAAATTTTGATTTCATTTCCCAGAAAAACCAAACGGGGCTTTATTATGCAGCCTTCCTCATTCTAGTCAATCCACAAGATTTTGGGGTTTTCAATGGGCCATCCCATGCTATTGGGCTGAACCACAAGATGTTTCTGGAGCCCACTGATTGATATGAGCCTTGAACATGGAATAGAGCAACCCATGAAAGTGGCTAGGAGGAAAAATTATTCAATGCGCCCAGTGCCCAGACTCTTTCTTCACCACACATTCATCTCAATATAGTCTTTTGCTTCTCTTTTCCCTCAAGAAAGAAAAGGTGAGAATCAAAATAGAGAAAGCCCAAGTGACAAATTTCATACGAAGAGTTTTGGAGAACAAATTAAATACTAGCATAAAACACCTTTGTGTTCTTCCTGAAGGAATATGCTACTATGTAGTAAACGAGTACCACTCAGTAAGTGAACGGTGAGATTGAGACAAATTGAATTATGAAAAAAGACCACTACTTTTATAGTGTGAAAGTTTCTTTGATCATGTCTTCCTGTAATTAAATTTACTGAACATTCACAGCCATAAATTCCTGTGGTTGCAAAACATGTTGAGAAATACCATATCTTTTTTTACCATTTTTCTTAACTCACTGATGTAGTAGGTTGAAACTTTAAAAAAGCACAAAAGAGCTTGTAAGTTTAGCTAACACAGAATGACATCTTTTTTTTTTCTTCATTTGGTCATTGGCCATTGTTTCAGAAAAAAAAATGGCAGATATATTTCTAATGAATCGATATCTTGCAGAAGCGGCTCCAGAAATTTGTAGTAGCTAGGGTCTTCAGAAATTATCTTAATTCAACAAGTTCTATTAATCAACAATATATAGGCAAAGTCTCGTATATTAGTACAAATAGTGAGGTTAAAAAAGATAACCTCATTCCAAAAAGAGTAATACGGAGAAAAAAAAATTCACACTTTTCTGAAGTTCTCATCTTTGTAATTTGGTTGTGGTTGGGTGTGTTTTTGAGCTGGGTGTTTTATTAACTTTAATTTGGTTGGTTGTTCAAGAGTATTAGAATTGGGTATTCAAAAAACGAAAAAACTAAAGCTACATGTATTTCATTCTTTGGCTTTGAGAGGTAGTAGTGGTCTGGGTGTTTGTACCCGCAAAGGCTACCATCCTTTGTGGCTTTCTAGTCCTTTGATTAAGGACGAATGCTACCTTTAGGTGATTATCTTATGTATCTGCCTTTTTGTCCATTTTAACCAAAAAATATTGATCACCTTGCAGTGGTTGTGAAGCCGCCTCTGCCATATCAGGCTCACTAAATCGACTAATTCGGAAGAGTCGGGGAGACCGTTCTTGTCGTCTACCAGCGGGGGCCTAATTAAGCCAGGACAAAAGCCTGTATTACACAGGCTGCATAAACTGGCCCAACACATGAATTGCACAAGAGCAGAGTCGAACTCTAACTTTATCAAAAGTGTTCTGGTCACTTCAGAAGTCCAGTGACTACCACCTCACCAGACGTGGGGTTGCCGAAATATTACTACCCGGCCGTGCGGTTCCGTAACCTTCAACTCAACGGAAGAGTGACGCAAAAAGTTAAAAAGCAAATGGCAACAACCTAGACTGAGGTATTCATTAGTCATTACTGCTGGGCACACTGGTGGTAACTTAGGCAATTTATGGGTCTGTTTTTGCCGGTCTACCACTACCAATCAATGAAGCTTCTGCATTCAATGCTCTCTTCACATCCACACACTTGTTCTAAACCCCAAACACTTGTACACACAAACACACAATAAACTCACTCACGTTAAGTGTGGGGTCCACATGCTGCACTGTGCGGAGTTATAGTTCAGGCAACATTTCATTTTGGGGTGTATAGTAGGATCAATAACTTATAACCTTCGTCTTCAACCCCGTAACGCAATTCGGAGGGTTTTAGTGAAAATTTGATTATCTTAATTTTCGGTAGTGTTCATCGAAATGTATAAGTTCCAGTAAGGAATCTTTCAACTTTCACAAACTAAACGATTTAAATAGCCGTGATGACATTTCAGTTAAGCACATAATCAAGACGCACTACACCATGTAACGCACTAAAGATAGAAGACAGACCCCTTGTCGTTTCTAATGAAAGGCTTGCTATATTTTGGTGTTTGCAAATATCAGAATTGGAGGCACAGTTCGGCCAGTTAAAGCCAAGAGGAGCACCTACTTTTGAGCATCTTCAGTGGAGGTGTAAAACTTGGTTGTTGGCATCAGGTATTTCACATTGCACGTGTTTTTTTAATGATCAAAACTCATTTCTAACAGGCGTAACTCACAAATTTTTTATTTTTATTTTGTCACGAAGCTAGCCAGGATTTTTGAGAAGTGGGGTCAATACTTAATTAATCTGGTCTTTCTTTTATTTATACTTTATACTGACAAAAAAAAAACACTAACAATTACGTTTAGGACGGCGTCACTATCTATGAGAAGAGCATGAAACCTCTGAATGTGCATTGAAATTCGAAGAATATACTGTTCAAAAAAAAAAAAAAAAATTCGAAGAATGCGTGTGTATTGTCATCCGTTCCTATTGGACGGTAGTTAGCAAAGTTGTAGATTTAAAACGAGACAACAGGTATAATTTTAGTTTGGCCAACTTCATCGATCCCATTCATATTTTGTGGGGGGTAAAATTTCCAAAACGAAGAAATTCAAAAGTTAGCGTTGATGGCCGAAGTCGACACACTGTAGAGTCCACTCATCAAAGGCTACAGTACCCATTTACAGAAAAGCAAAAGGACACAATTGAAAAGTTTAAACAAATTGGGTGCTAGCTGGGTACCTTATATGTGACAAGTGACAACCTCAGTTATACCCATAGCTAACAATAATTTTAGTGGTCACCACTATAGTGTGGCTGATGTAGTACTGCGACAGCCGGATTAAATGTGCATGTCTTTTTCAGTTGGTTGTGTAAATATGAAGGGTCTATAAATTTTTTGAATCGTACCTTTAAACAGTTTTCACCATTCTGGAAAACTAGGCCCGAATAAGGACAAACCCAAAAAAGCTCGAGGCTTATTTGGGAAAGCTAGGCCTGAGTTATGTTTGTATTACTTTTACCAAGGTAAATTTAATTGTTTCCATATTTCCGTTTGACAAAAAAAACAAATCTAGTTGTTTCCAGTTTATTTGTCCGAATGAATTTGTCCAATCGGATGCCGGGTTCACCGTGGATTCCATGTTAATTTTATGAGTTATTCATTTCGTAGAGTTACGCGTTTAGATTTTATTTTTGGTACGGTCCAAGACGCGTTTCTATTATTCAAGAAACAATTAGATTTGATTTGGTGATTGAAGTCATGCATCTTTATCTTAATTTTTTTTAAAAGATAATAATAGACATTATTACTCTCGCATCATTTTGGTAAGAACTTGCTGTGCGAAAATCAAGGACATATTTCTTATGAATTCTCTAGAACCGTCGTGGATGGCCTTCTTTTGACCAGACCGGTGAGGCCCGTGAGAGTATTAGTTGAGGTGTGTAAACTGGTCCGGACGACCTGACTGTCGAACCCAAAAAAAAAAAAATCAAGGATAGATTTTCTAACCAATATATACTAGGGGAGAGCAAATAATCCATTAAACCGTGAATCCAATCCAAACCAATTCAAACCGAATTATTTTGTTTGGTTTTTAAGTAGTGTGGTTTGGTCTTGGTTTTAGAAAATTCAAAACCGAGTTATATGGTTTGTTTGTGGATTTACATTAACGGTTGCGGTTCCAAACCTATCCGGACCGTATATATGTATTTATATATTTTTTAAATATAATATAGATACACCAATAAACATAGGCTATGCCATGGTGAATTAACTTCCTAATTTAGTACTCCACTTCACCGCTACATTCTTTTACTGCAAATAGTAATTGCCCTAAATTTCTATTAGTTCCCGAGTTTTGGTGATTTCAATAGAACTTTAAGTTTAGGGGAAATTATAGTTACCCCCCATGAACTACCACCCAGCCACACATTGCCCCCTCAAACTACAAAATTCAATACTTAACCCCCTTTAACTACTATTTGCTGAAAATTGCTCGGATGGCGTTAACAAAATTGGTGAAGTTACCTTATTACCCTTTTTCTTTTGCTGCATATATACATACATTGAATCACCCTTAGCCAACACAAGCAAATAAACAAACCCTAATTGTTGTAATCAGGCTTACGAGCATAAGCCTAGAGATTCTCACTAGTCAACCTGCAAATCCTCCACTCTTGCAACACCTGAGCACCCATCTCCTCATAACCTAATCGCATTCACATTCCAATTGAGTACGACCCATTCCACCCTCTCATAGCCTATCTTCGCCGCCAGCGCTGCAACGGCCGACAACAACATCTTCCCGAACCCTCTCCTCTTGTAACACTCCCTCACGAACAAGTCCTCGATGTAGAACCCGGGTTTCTCCAGGAAAGTCAAGTAGTTTGGGAAGAATAGAACGAACTCGTCCACGACGACGCCGTTGTTTTTAGCCGATTTAAAAAGGTCTGGTTCCAGGTCGGCGATGGGGAGATCGAAGGTGAAGGATTTGTTGATGGGTGTGAAGGAAGTTGAGTGGGTTTGGGGGAAGGGAGTGGTGAGGTTTTAAGGAGGAGGATGGTGAAGGAGTGGAAAGAAGGAGAGGGGTTATTATTGAAGAGGATGGAGGAGAGAGAGGATTCAGTGGCGGAGAAGAGGTGGGTGAAGCGCTTGAAGACGAGCATTTGGTGGATGAGCTTCGGCCTGGGTTCTTTTGCGCTCAATGGCGATGGTAAGGATTTATGCATGTATACAAGGGGATGAGAGGGCAAAGTTGTCCAATATTTTAGGTCCGTCCACTTCCTTAACAGATTGCAAACGGACATCCTCACAATCTCAGTTTATGGTAGTTGAAGGAGGTTAGGTGTTGGATTTTGTAGTTTGAGGATGCAATGTGTGGCCGGGTGGCAGTTCATGGGGGGTAACTGTAATTTCCCCTTAAGTTTAAATATAAGTTTTGGTATTATTAATTTATGTTATTTTGAGTACTTTAAATTGTGTATAAAATTGATATTTTAACTTCAAGCAAACCGTGGTACAAAATTGAAACCGATCCATATCTTAAAGGTTTGGATTGGTTAGGTTTTATGAATTTTATGGATTTGTTTGGTTCTCAAAATTCATAATCTGTAGGTATTGATTTGGTTCTTGGTTTACTACAAAACAAAATCAATCCGGACCATGCTCACCCCTAATATATATACCATCATAAAGACCAACCACATTGCCTAGCTAGGAGATATATCTTTACCTTCACCTTATTTCATATCGTTCAGATCTCTTCATGGCGAGGAAAAAGACTCTTCAATTGCAGCCCAATGTTAGAGGAAATGCCGAAATCCCAATTAGTGATGAAAAGTTCCTCTCGAGGCTTTCCTCCAAGAAGATGATCAGTTCCCACTCCAAGCAGCTGGCTGAACCATCATTCAGAGTCCTCTACTATGGAGGATCTTCTGGTTCAGTCCCGTTCACGTGGGAGTCCCAGCCAGGTACCCCTAAACACCCAGTATTAACTTCTGGTCCTCATTCTTCCCGTCTTCCACCTCTCACCCCTCCACCTTCCTACCGATTCCCTTCCAGTCCTAAAACCAACGCGGTTCCGAAAAAAGGTCCCAAACCAAATCTTCTATTCGCCATTTTCCCTAAACTATTTCCGTCAAGGAAAAACCATGTGCCACCACCGCCGTTGTCATCTTCTTCTGTATCGTCATCATGTTCGTCGGGCTCGTATTCTTCAGCTTCAACTCTGAAGAATCCGCGGAGCTGGTTTTCGTTCCCCCGAAGATCAAACGTCTGTTTTAGGGTAGATGAAGAGGATCACGATATTGAGCTGCGAAGCAGTACCGGATCTCCTGCCTCAACTTTGTGGTTTGGTGCAAGCTAGGCACGACTAGTGTGATTCATCTGCATTTTAGTTTCTAGTTTAGGAGTAGAAAAAATTAATAACACATTTTGTGCTGGCTCTGGGTGCCAGAACCAAGAATTTGGTTGTAATAAATTGGCTGCTAGCTGTGGGAACGCAATTCTCGGTTAAGTTTCTGGTGTATTACTTGTCACTACAAAGGGGATCTCGGGACCCTGTAGGCTGTAGCGCCCCATGCGTGCTGCACGGTGTAGCGTTTCATCAAGACAGTTCGTCTTGGCAATTAATAGTTTGAATTTTAAAAAAATCTTCCAGGTTAAAGAGTTAATACTTATGGATTGTGAGATTGAGCGTTGCACGGTGCAACGCTTTTGAGGCGCTGGCCGCACTGCACCATCCGCCTTCCTAGTCTTTGTGTTCTTTTTGTCCAGAGAAGCTAGACTCAAATAATTTTACATTTGCAACTAGTCTTAATTTGTTGGAAATCTGATCTTCTGGAAGTGGGATTTGACGGCTTTTATTTGGAAATTTGAAAACACAAAACCACTTCGAGGCGCGTTACTTAATCGCTTTTTTGAAGATAATATTTTCCCTCACCAGAACATATGCACCAAGTTACATCAAATCTGTCTTCAAAGTAGAACGAAGCCCGAAACTCAAAATTCTTTATGTATGCATTTGCACAGTTTAAGATAGACAAAATATCTACTCAGCAAACGTAACAGAATCAAAGGCTAATATACTATTTCTGCAAAATAACAAAATATTTGCATTCTATAATTCTGAAAATAGAGTAGTGTGCAGAGAAAACGCAATTCAATATGAAGTTTTTGATGATGTTGAATGACTTTGCAAAAGTTTTTTTTCTTGGCAAAAAAGATTTTATTAATCTTTGAAAGGATTACAAAGATTAAACGGATCACAGATAAACCGGCGAAAATGCCACTCGAAAATTAAAACCAAAAGAAGGCAAGATGCCAACCGAAACACCACAACATAAACCCGCACACCCTAATTAAACAAACCAACAACCTACAGCCTAAACAATCCAATGCCAAGAAAACAAGAACATTCCGAATGAAACAAAACCGTAAAACCTTGGAATTAAAATTCCAAAGAAAGAGAACCACCTTTCTCGAAATCATCAACTTCCTCCAAAAGTTATAGACATCATTTTGTGAAAGGTCATGTCTTTATTAGACACACATTAATTAGAAAGGCATGAGTCTTTTGGAGACACTCAGGTGGAAAATCACTTTCTTGTAGACACCATTAATTGAAGGATCGTGCCTCTTTGTACGTAGGCACCTTTTTTGAAAAATCATGTCTCTAGTAGACCCTAATTAATTGGGAGGCGTCATGTCCCTTCTAAGGCACTCTTACTTTTCACCTCCCTTCTTCTACAAATACATCATTCCAAATAAATACATTCCAATTTAATGGGTGTTGTAACTATATACATAAAAAACACAACTCATGTGAAAATGTATTGCAATCTTCTACAAAAATCTCTAAGGATCATGGGATTTAGTGTTCAGGAGAGAGAAATGTTTGGGCGAGAGAAGCAAGAGATGGATAACTTGAAACATAGGCTCCAACAAGTCATTCTAGACCCATCGAAACCTGATACCTTGCAGTGGAGATGGACGAATGACGGTATTTTCTCTCTCAAGTCAGCTTATGGGCACTGGGAATTGCTAAACTACCCGAGCAATACGTTGTTGGGGCCCCTATGGAAGAATTTGGGCCCTCCTAAGGTGGAAATCTTTGCTTGGATGGCGGTAAAGGAAAAAGCAGTAACCAGGTCGATCCTTCTTAGCAAAAACTTGATCAGTGACATTCAATTAGCTTTATGTCCCCTCTGTTCCATGAATCTTGAAACCCATCAGCATTTGTGTCTTCATTGTCATTTTTCATGGAGTGTATGGTCAATAATCCTAGACTGGTGGAACATCAAATGGGTCTGTCCACTCTCTGTTCCGGATTTAGCAAATTGGTGGTTTGCGAATGGTTTTTTCAACCTGGAAAAACATTTGTGGGAAGCTTGCTTCTATGCAACGTTGTGGTCTCTTTGGCTGGTGAGGAACGACTCTATCTTCAACAATTCAACGAAACCAGATTGGGAGGTGGGGGAGTTAGTCAAAACTAGAGTTGCGATGTGGATGAAGGTGAAGTTTGACATCAAGGTCTACACTGTTGAGGAGTTCAAAATTTTCTTAGATGGTGTCCGAAAACTGAGATTGTAACCTAGTTTTCAGGTGTTCATCCAACTATCGGTTGGAGGTGTATGTAAATTCGGGCTTTGTCTAGCTCTTTCTTTTCCTTTTCTTCTCGATGTACCCCTTTCGAGATTAATAAAATATTTCCTTTTGACGAGCAAAAAAAAAAAAAATTGAAAATTTCTAACAGTCTTGGGGCTTATTTGGCTCATTGTTCTTTTTGTTGGCCTGAACATCTAAGTTCAAAAAAAAAAAAAAAAAGTTTAAGGAACAAACAAGTAACATGGTTTTCTTCATACTGTATCTATTTTTATTATTGCAAATTTCCTCAAATAAATACAAATAAGTAAATGCTAGCTAAACAAGTTTAGTTTATTCGATTTAATTAGAAAAATTTGTGTATGCTTTAAATATCTTATCATTATTTGAAAAAAATAAGTAAATAAGCTGGTCCACTGAACCGAAATAATCCCTTCATGATTCGATGCAACGATGCAAGATACTTTTTGGGAAAATGACGGCCAATGACGTGTTTTGATAATTAATACCCGCCAAGGACATGCTGAGAACATTTGTTAATGCTAAAAATGTCATTGGCGGATATTAATTATCAAAACACGATCTAGGCTGTCATTTTCCCATATTTTTTCCTCCCGGGCTGAATGCCAGATTACTGCTTGCCAGAACAAAGTGGGCTTCAGCCCAAGGGAGAGTGAGACATTTATTACCCTGTTAAAGCCCAAAATAAATTAAAGCTTGAGGCCATGACGACTAAAAATTAAGGCCGCTAAACGAATCAAGTTACTCGAGTCTGAGCTTATGTTTGTTTGTCAAAAACTTGTTTAAAATTGGTTTGTTACATAATCCAATCAAGCTTGAACATTTTTTTTGAAGCTAGTTAAGGTTTCAAGTCAAGCTTGAACAAGCTAATACTTGACTGGCTTATTATGTACTCCCTCCGTTCCATTTTCATTGTCCATTTTTGAATTGCGTGCTATTTTTGAATTGCTTATATATTTCAATCTATATGTTTTTCATAATTTTCAAAACTTTGTATTATAGAACTAATCGAAATCTATCAAACAAGATTCATATTGTATATTTGTCAAGATATATACTAAAAGATATAGGTAAAAAACATAAAAGAGACAAACAGAATAATAGACAATGAAAATGCATGGGACGGAGGGACTAGGGAGTATAAAAAATTCAAATTACTTGAGAACGACTCGTGCTTGGCTTGATTAAAACTCATTTGAGATCGGCTCGTTTCATAAATAAACTAAGCTTGAATATATTTTTGATGCTCATTGAGTTATCAAACCAAGTTTGATCAACTACCTGCTTGGCTCGTTTATCATCCCAAGTCAGAATTCTAGAATCTCGCTCATAGTATTTGATGTACAACTTTGCTAGCACTACACCTATTTACACACCCAGACACACGTGAATGATGGGTCTCACACACACTAGCACCTCCAATGTGTGTGGGACCCACCACTCATGTGAGTATGTTTGGGGGGTGTGTAAGTGGGTATGGTGCTAGAATTAATATTGTTTGATGCAACTTCCTTGCTTTGCATAATGTTCAGGAACTTGATATAGATAAAACAGAATTGAAGTCCACAAAAAGAAGGTGTTTTTATTTAGGATTTTCACAGGAAATCTCATCTAGATTTTCCATGAAAACCTGGAAATCTAATACACTCCTAAACGAACTTAACCGCTAATTTTCTCTTGACCAAAACGGGCTTATCCCAATTACACACATCTCCAACATCAACCATGCTACATTTATTCAAAATCCCAAAATTATCCCAATCGCTCACTTAATTAATTAATTTCTCTTCCTGCAATTCTTCCTAATCTCCCCATTGGATCCAGTGAGGGGACTGATATTCCCCATTTTGATCATGCCCGCAACGAAATCAGAGGCAAAGGTGCTCGGGCTACCACTAAGAGTGCTGACCAAGGAGTCGGTGGAGCCACCGTTGAATAGCTGTTGATCGGAGTGGAGGAGTCCCCTCCGATTAACGAGGTTCTTGTAGTAGTTGTTGTCGAAAGTTGTCGGGGTTTGGAGGTCGAGCGGGGCCAAGTTGTTGTCGCCCGAGCCGACGGCGCTGGGGCAGTTGCTCCGCCGTGTTTGGGCCAATGAGGAGTCGAGGTTGTTGGTCTCGTTGTATATGCGTGCTCTGAATGAGGTGCACCTTGCTTGCCCAATTGTGTGTGATCCTGGGTTTTGCAAAGAAGATAATAAAACAAAGTATATATAGGTCATTACAATTTCGCAATTTTCAGGTCTGAATTAAGGCTATGTTTGGGATGACCTAAAAATTAGTTTTTTTTTTTTTTGAATTTTGATTCTTATTTTAAAAGAGTCAACTTATTATTATTCTTTTATCATAAGTCAATTTATTTGGGTTATGACAAAGTAATAACCGACCAAAGACTAATGTTGGGGATGTCCGACAAATCTATTTTCAATTATGATTCTTATTATAAAAGAGTCAACTTATTATTTTTTTTAATCATAAAAGTCAACTTATTTAGGCTATGGCAAATTCAAATCGACCACATACCAGAATCCCGCTAAAGTGGGGATGCAATTGCTCAAACCATATGTGGCCGAGCTCGACTAGACCAGATAACCACCCTAAAAGGGTTTTAGGCGTGCAAAGACTCTTGTAATTGCCTCCTATCTCTACGGGCTAAACACCAGCTTACCTCATAATTTCAATCACGTGAATATCTCTTCCTAAAAAAGTGAGATAGTTTACTTCTATTCGAACTACTTGTAGTAATATTTCTGGATAAGGGCCTTTTATGCTATTGTATTGAAGTATTGGGCAGATATATAGTAATAAATGAAAAGTTCATGTTACGAAAGAGATTATGTGAGAGAACAAACCAGAGAGAGCAACCATGTCCTTGGCGGAAAGTCCAAGAGCACTGAATCTGGAGAGAAGGGCACTAAGGCTAGAAGTTGGAGGAGGAATGCCGTTATTTGCAGCAGCCTTGCTAGCTGTCCTTGCATCTCTTCTTCCCAGTGTTACACTCCAACTAGGCCCCCCAAGCTGCATTAGCATCACACGACAAGTTCAACAACTACATATTACTAATTCATGAACTTAAAGAAGTTGATCTTTTGTTTTTTTTTTCTTTAAAAACGGATCTCCGGGTCAGCTTAGGCGCACTTTGACAAATTCCGCAGTTCTGAAGTTAACGACCGAGCAAAACCCTCCAGTGGCCTAAGGTTTAGCTGTTGTGGGATTTGAACATATGTGACCTCATGGAGGACAAACATTTATTTACTTTCTCATGCTCACTTGACCAAACTCCCAGGGTTAACTTAAGAAGTTATTGGATTGAATGATTTCATTTTGATGGGTTTTGAGTACTACTTACAGTGACAACAGAGTCCCTAGCAGTAATGGCCAATATATCAGCGCAGGAGACAACATTCGGGCATGCTTTCTCTACCGCGGACTTGATGTTGTCTATGACATCAAATCCCCGGACTGAATTCAAATTTGGAACTGCCCCCTTCTCCCCGGTGAACGAAGATGTATCATCAAGCAGGATTGATCCGTCGCATCCCTGGAAAATGGAAAAAACAGAGAAAGGGATTGTTTGAAAACTTATACTACGTCTGAGGATAAGCTTTAGCTATAGAAACAGGACATTTATTTAGGTGTCCTAGTTGCCAAATTACCAATTAATTTTAATCTAATGCTTTTTATTTGTATATATTGTCACTACCAATTCGCCAATCTGCCTGATTTTGGATGCGCGGAAATCAATTTTGTGGAAAACAGTTAAAGTAGTTATTTGATGACAATGCAAAAACAAAGAATCCAAGAGGTAAAGTAAGTTACAACATAAGAGTTCAAGTAGTTATTCAATGATTTTCTTCTTTCTGAACACCTTTAAAATTCGAACCAAATAATTCAATGATTTTCTTCTTTCTTCAATCACATTCTCAGTTGCTTCAAGAACTAAAGATCAATTTTGACAGAAGTTAGGCTCCAAAAGCTTTTTAGTATTATGTAATAGTGATAAATCATAACTAGCGAAGGAAAATTACGTTAACGAAGCAGTCGTGGAAGAATAAGCGAAGGAGAGAGGCGCCCATCCGGGCTTCTTTCGCAATGGCAGATTTCACAACAGATTGGACGGTGGTGAAAAGGTTTGGACAAGAATTGGAGTAGAAAGTAGTCGAGAGTTGAGCTGAAGTGGTTCCCATGAAGAGTATGAGGAATGCCAGAGTCACAATAGCCTTGAAAGAGGAAGAGAACAAAGCCATTGCTGTGTATATAATGCGAAGTGACTTAAGAAAGAAGTGGTGTTGAAGAGGAGACTAGCTAGCTAGATGTGTGTTGTGAAGAATAATGGCTTTAGAACTTGGTGGGTATATATAGATGGAGAGAGTTTCTAGAGTGCTATCTCTCGGGGGAGTGTGGGGCTGAGGCAGGTTACCTAACTCGTGGACTCCATTGCATTGCATGGCATGGCCGGCAATTTCTACTGTGGAAAGAAGACATAAAGCAGAATAGGGTTTGAATGGATTGATTGAGCGAAGGTTTGCTAGTGGGAGAAAAGCGTATTGCCACTTTTAGAAAATGTTAGCTGATCATAACGAACACTTTATTTGATGCGGCCTGCGGGGCCAGAATTCGAATTTGCAGGGTCAATATAATCCTTCCATCATCCCAAAGAATGTCCAATCCGCAAGTGAAGTAGTAGTAACTTACAGAATACGTATATTTTTGAACAAATTCAAACCTTTTTTTAAAACATTTAAAGAACTCGTTAAAATGGAGTATCTTGGTTCGAAAACTTTCAAATCTTTCTTTCCCTAATTGCTTTTTTTTTTTTTCAAGTTCTCATTTTGTGAACCGAACACTTTATTTTGGATGGAGAGTATTTACTACCAAAAAAGTACACGTGTTCTAAGATTATTCATACTATATAGAGTGTTGCTACAGGTACCGATGGTGTCGGTACCGAAATCGTAGGGACGGCCGCGCTGAGCCGTCTCCGGCCACCGGACGGCCGATCCGAGCCGTCCATAAATTCTATAAAAAAAAACGAGGGGGCTTGTGCGAGAATCAACGGCATCCGAGGTGTGTATACGCACGTACATACAAATATACACCAAAAATGGGTGCTTGGATCGAGCACCCTACACACCTCGGATGCTGTTGATTCTCGCGTAAGGTCCCCTCGTTTTTTTTTTAAAGAATTTTTGGACGGCTCAAATCGGCTGTCCGGTGGCCGGAGACGGCCCGGCGCGGCCGTCCCTACGATTTCGGTACCGACCCCGTCGGTACCAATATCATTTTCGTACTATATAATACCTCAAAAAAAAAATTCATGTTTTCAAAAATTAATCATCGATCCATCAACAATAGTTATACAATAGTAAGTGTCCTCTGTTTGGCAGCTGTTTTTTGGGTGTAGGTGGATGTTTAGGGTGTTTTTTTAGGATTTCGACTTGGCCTTTTTTGTTGGTCTCTTGCCAACGTTTTGGGTCTCGGGTAGCCTTAGATTAGTAATTTTTCCATCAGATGCCCTTGTCATTTTAATCTTTGTATCTTTTCAGAGATGAATAAATTTCTTTTGCTAAGCAAAAAAAATAGTTATACAATAGCCATTAAAAATTGGTTGGCAGTTGTGAAGCAAAATTGTGGGTTTTTGTGAAAAGTTAGGACCGGGGTGGCCTGTGCCGCCCTGCTCCGCCCCTTCACATATCTCGAATCTACTGACCTAACGGACAATTCAATTTCGGTTTACACCATTAGGCGTATTGAGATTGGGGGTGGCATACAATTCAAATAACATATGTAAAAGCAGTTACTCGGCAGTAGTTAGGTTTTTTTTTTTTTTTTTTTGGTGCTTTAATGTTTTTGGGCTTGTCCCATTATTTTGGCTTTTAGGCCCCTTAGGTGTTTCGTCTTTTATCTCTATATCTCGGCTTTTAGGCCGACGGGTGTGGGTTTTGTCTCAAAGGGTTTTTCATGTTTGGTTTCTTGCCAAACTTGCGGTTTGGGTCTCTGATGGGCATATGATTATTCTTAGTGTTGTAGATTGTTCTCGGGGTTAGGAATTTGATGCTATCATTCCTTGTTCCTATTAACCTTTGTAACATTTCTAGAGATTAATTAAATTTTTTGCCTTTCCAAAAAAAAAATGGTTACTCGGGATGAAAAGAGCACACGGTTACTTTCGGGTTAGGCAAATTCAACTTTTATTCTTTCGAACAGAGACATAATTCAACTATGCGAAGAAATTCTGGAGAAGCCTAGCTAGGGTGTTACTATTGGCAATTGATTGAGCATTTCAATTCGAAATAATCACCACATGAAAGGGATGAGAATTCAGGATGTAGGTAGCTCGGCACAGGCTCACATATAGTCTCTTTGAGATCACTCAAACAAGACATTGAACCACAATAGAATTACCTAGTCTCCGGGTCACATAATTCTTCTGTAGGATTCTTCACTCCCCTTTCAATTCTCACTCTACACTTATGTTCTCGCGAGTTTTTAGTATTTTAAAAAGACGTTTTCGTGTTCATGTGGTCGCTTTTACTCTTGCTCTCACATTATGTGATTACTTAGCTTGGTCTATCAAAATATATGTATTAATTCCAAATTCGAATGGAAAGGATATGATTGATTGGCACTCCTTCTGTCCCGAAATTTTAGATACTTTTGAGAGTTCTAACTTTTAAGAAAGAAATATTAATGTATTGTGCATACACCAAGTGTTCAATCTACCGTTCTAGTGTACTTTGACTAGTACGTGAAGATTTGAATTTGAAATTTTTTGCCCTAAAGAAAAAGAGTAAAATTGAAATTCTACCCTACTTTAATTTGCTTTTGACTTTTCATCAGGGAATTGATTTTGGCACTCCCCTTTCGGAGTGCGACATTTGAGGAGTACCAAAATTACTCCCCTTTCAAAATAGACAAAATTATTACTCCTATATGAGATAACAAAAAGCAAGAAAGTGTCTAATATTTCGGAAGGGAAGGGAGTTCGGCTTTTGGCAGCATGCATGCATGGGCTGCAAAATAATGTTGAGAGAGACAACTGACATGCAAGTACGCGGTTAGCAATTTGTCAAAGAGGGACCCAATATCGTAACAAACTTTGATCTTAAACTGATGATTTGGTGAAGACCGAAGAGATTATATGACAATGAATTAAAGGCAAAATGTGGACTTTTTTTTTCTCTACACATGCAAAAGACAGGATTAAAATTTGACTTTTCAACTAAATTAGCTAGACTTTAATTAATTACCTTTGTCGTTGCATGTAAATGTAGAAATTGAGAAATAAAGTACTCCATAAATCTTGATTAGGACGTTAATTAAGTTACTATTCCTAGATAGCTGACTACGAAGGTGATTAACATGCCAATTGATCATTAGTGTCCATTATCTAGGATTTTTTAAAAAAATATCACATAGCGCCCAGGCACTAGCTTATCCGCATTTCATATTATTCTTGGAGATCAATTCTATCGATCGTCTATTAGCCCCATAATAGTTGCTAGTATCTGTGAGGTTTTGAACTTGAAATCCTAAGAAAAAACAAATTTCTAAGTCTCAGGCTGCAACGACGGGTTCCGCCCTTGGGTTTTCCATTAGTATTATATGAAATGGTGATTTTAGTCATGACGTCCACACTGGAAGCTTCAGTACGTTTCTTCTGGGACAGTGAAGGCACCTAACATAAAGACCTCAGATTCATTTCACACTTCTTTTCCCGAATATTTTACTAATATATACGTTGAACAATATTTTTCCAATCAAGCATTATATATCTTCACACATACATGTACAGGCTTTATTGTGTCGGTACGTAAAATTGTAGCTATAGGCCACTCCCAATAAGCTGTCGGGGACTAAATTAAAATAGTCTGGACATCCCCAATTCTCTGCATGTTTAGGTTGTATATATCTGATTGAAGTCCTTTGAGATAAAACAAAGGAAAAGCCAGGGGGAGAGAGAGAGAGAGAGAGAGAGGGGGCCTGACGTAAGAAGTCAAATGAGTCTAACTGCAGAGAAGCGCATGCAGTCCAATTTGGACCGTTCATATTGACAATTAATGATTTAGATTAGTTGATATTCTTACCGGTAAAAATATATTCCTCCTTGTAAGAATATCAAAACAAATCCGAACCGTTAAAAATTTTATTCGACGGTTGCGATCACTTGACCGCACATCTGCAGTCCAAAACTGGACCGCAGACAAGCCTTGTGCATATTTTTCTATGCCTTGATTTTCTTGACGACTCTGTCTATGGATCCACACTTGATGAACCGTCTTGTTTCCGGTAAAAGAAATTTTGTAGTGCGTATACCCAAAAAAAAAAAAATGCAGGGGCGAGGGTGCCAGGCCTTAAAAGTTTAAGATTCAGAAGACACTAAAATCTTGGTTACAAAGACTATTTCGGGTTTGAACGTCCAAGACATGATGATGTAAAATCTTGGTTACAAAGACTTGTTATAACTTACACATAGCAATAAATGAGGAGCTTGAGGTACTTTATTGTGCTCGGATGGGCCCCACATGAGACGAGTTTGATGGGACCTAGTGCACCCCCTGCAATACACGTATAGTGTGGTTGATCCGGCCGTCCATCTCAGCAATGAACAGTTTGGATTGGGATCTGAACAATCCACAGTTCGGATTAGTAGGAGCTCGGATTAAATTCGAACCGTCTATACCGAGATGGACAGTCGAATCGACCGCACTACACCGTGTAGTGCGACAGCCGCACTACAACCCTTCCCAATTCAGTTTGAGGAGCTTAATGTCCTTAAGCGGAAACTTGTCACACATCGCTTGGCGGGTGAAAGTTATTGGACCATGAGCCGCAACGAGAACGTTGCAATCTTAAATGGGGGATATTGTGAAGTCCCATATCAACGGAAGAAATAAAAAGGAGTTGGTAAATAACGAATCGTAAGCAGCTACAATATAACTTAGATTAATATTTGTAGTCATGTGATTAAGGTTAAGAGTTAGTAGGTCATTTGAAATGGGTCGTTGCACTTTTTGCGTGAAAAAATCTACTAGTATTTGTTTGCCTTTCCCTTTTCTAGCGTGCCATAATCTACTGGGTCTATCGAGTTTTGTTTAGCCATTGTCATTCTTTTCATGTGAGAACAAAATTGATCAAATATTTCTAGTAAGCATCTTTTTAACTAAAGGTAGACGAGAAAAACTTTTTACGGGCGGAGCCATAGATATACTTTACGGTGCTCAATTGCCTACATCCAAAAGTATTTTGGACGGTCCGGATTTTTAAAAAATTATTTACTGGAAGTTTTTTTTTTTTTTTAAATCCGAATTGTTGATTGTCGAAATAGACGTCTGAGATTGTGCGGAACCGTGAACAACTTGTTTCTCCCAAAGGTAGATTCGTGTAGTCCCGGGTCAAAGTTATGTTGCTACCTTAATTAATGAGTTAGGCACAGATGATTTAGATATATGAGGAGGGGCCCCATCATGTTCCTTTTGAATGCAATCAAATTCTTCTACTCTAACAAATCCAGAATGTAGTTTATTATTCAGGAATGGCCATTGTCCACGATCCGTAAAGTGTTTGTTTCGGACTGTAACATTCATTGGCGAACGTTCAGGCAAGTCGCATTCGTTGTTGTTGATGTCGGGATTATTCCCCTAAATCAATTCCACACGCAAACAGAAGCGTAATCGGAAAAATTAAACACGCAATAAACAAGGCACAAAGAGAACAACTAATATACGTGGTTCTCCAAATTCGGGTACGTCCACGGAAGATAGAACAATTCCACTATATTGTATGAGTCACATGAGATACAAAATACCCTACTATAGCTCTCAAGCTCTCGGTATTTTTATCTCTCTCACCCTCACACAATGTTCACACAAATCTCTCTGACAATGTACAGTATCAAAGAGAAGAGCAGAGGAGCACTCACCAAACAAAGCTGCCCCAAGTCCTTGTCTTCACCACCGAGAACCTATGAAGCACGGATACTCTATTTTGGCCTCCGTATCACGTATCGTATCCGTATCGGATACCGATACTCTCCGGATACGTATCCGATACGCTTTTTAAAGTATCCTGCTTTTAGAATTATCTTTGGGTATCCCGATACGTTTCGGTTACGCGCGGATACTCTCGGATACACTCTAGATACGTATTTGATATGTACAGATACGTGTTGGATACGCTTGGATATGTTTCGGATACGCGCAAGGGTAAATATGTTATTACTTAAAATATATGGGTTAAAATTGCAAGTAAGACTATTTTTTTCTTTTTCCCTCACCAATCGACACTATAAACATGCCGACGACATCCTCTCCCTCGATAACCTTGTAAGTCTCTCGTCTCTCTCTCATTGTGTGTATGTAAATATATATATATATAGTAACTATATAGATACAGTCATATATATATATATATATAACTATACGTGAATCTCTCTCGGCATGTGAAATGGTGAACTTGTGTAATGGAAAACTTATTAATGAAATTTTAGGAATTAAAAATTATATATAATATATTTTTTATTTACTTTTATATTCAACGTATCCCCCAACGTATCGTATCCTTCTTTTTGGAAAAATTATGTATCCGCGTATCCGTATCCCGTATCAGTATCCGTGCTTCTTAGCCGAGAACACTAAAGCACACCCACGTTTCTCCTTTCTCTGGAAGAACAAAAACCTCACTGCTGCTCTTCACGCACACAAGCACTTTAGGTTTCTTTCTTTCTTTTTCTCTCTGGGCTCGGCTGTCTCTCTCTCTCTCTCTCTCTCTGCTTTTTCCCTTCTTTTTTTTTTACTTTCAGCACAAAAAGCCCTCTTTTAGCTTCCAAAGGAAGCTTTTATGCTGTGTTTGGTTTGGTTTTTGAATTTTTTTTTTAAATAATAGGAATAATAAGTTGAGAGATATAGAGAGAAATATTGAAAGTAGGAAAAATTTAGGTGAAATTTTTTGAAAAATTCTTTTTAAATCCTAAAGAGAACACAGCATTAGAGCAAGTTTACCAATGAATAGCTATATTACCTTGTGAACAGTTCACAATTCTACTTTAGCTATCAACTTTTACTTCCACAACTACATCAACATTACCTATTTTACCTAACAACAATTAAAATATACATTTTTTTCACTCTTCCTTTATCTTTTATCAATATTTAATTTTTTTTTTAGTTTCCTCCATGGCAAAGCAAACCCCAACTGGGTCTTCAGTTTTTCGGATGTTGAAGAACATGAAGTCTCAAACAAGCAAAACCCAGTCTCAAACAAAGGAAAAGCTGATAAATTTCCAACAATAATTGACAAAGAATTCCAAGATCCCTTGACAAAGCTTAGCTCAAGATTCCAAAATAGACTGTCAGCCACCTCCCAAATCCTCCCAAATCCTACTGAGAAAAACCCTAAATTCGAATTCAAGAAACCTGAAATTCTTCTTTAATCAACCAAATTGAACACGAAAAAGAACTCCACGTAATTCATTTCACCCCATTCTAAACTCAAAAGTTGAATATACGAAATTGAGATATTTTCACTTTATAGAGAGAGAGAGAGAGAGAGAGAGAGAGAGAGAGTTGCAGAGAGAAGAAGAGAGAACGAGAGATTGCTAGGGAGGAGAGATAAGGAAATATTATTTTAATACATCCCTTGTGAATAGTTGTTCGGTAGATATAGAGAAGCACTGTTCATAAATGGTAAATACCTGCCTGTTTGCCTCTTCTGCTGCAACCCAGTTTTGGGGTCTTGAATAGGTAAAGTAGCTACAGAGGTCCATTTTGCTACTCTGGTAAACTTGCTCTTAGTGTGTAGAATATTCCTTTTCAAATAACTCCACCAAATACAAATTGGGCCCCATAAAATCAACTTGGGCCAAACTCTATTGGACTATTTTCATGGGTAAAAACCTAACAGTTGATTGTGCTTCAGTTGTTTTATCCTAGGTTTGTTCGGGTGTTTTGTACCCCTGTGTCTCTTTATTCTGAATTTTTTTAATTTGATCCTCTTAAATCATTATTTTTGGGTTAAGATCCTCTAGAATCTTCTTCATAATGACAATGGCAGCAATCTTTCTCTAAAAAAAAGAAAATAATGGCAATTGTCCGTGGACCATAGCTACTGGCTAACCCTAAGTCCTTGCTTTTTTGTATTCTGATTTCAAATCCCTCCCTAAATTATACTACCTTCATTGCTCTAATATTTGACTATCTTATGACACAGAATGAAAGCAGTGGAAGCAGTTGGGAGGGGGGCCACCGAACGCGTCCATAGAGCTACCCACATGAACTTTCACCTCTTAAATCTCAACTGGTTAGTCTACCCCCATGAATCGAACTCAAATCTCCAGGGCGGGAGTAAACCCCTTGGCCAATAGAGACAACTCTGATTGAGTAACCAGAACATGTTTTCCTTTTCAAACAATATAACCAGAACATGTTAGAAAAACAAATTTAATAGGGGGAGGAAACTTGGTCGGTCACTTGACCCCACTAATTCCCAAAATTTTGACCCAAGTATAAAAATGGGCTCAATTGCTACCACAGTGACAACTGCACCACCAACTGCCACCAATAATTCTGTATATGCTGCACCACCAACTGCCACCAATAATTCTGTGTATGCTTTCTATACGGGCTCTTGAGATTATTCCAAGTTCTGGCTATATATTGGTTTTAAGGAAGTGGGCCAATATTCCTTTTTCTTTGGGCCTTTGGCACGACAAACAACCTCATTTCTTCTTCCTTCTCGTGCCTTTTTTTTTAAAATAAATTTTTTGGATCATTTCTCGATTTTTGGGTCATCCTTGTTCAGGGGCCATGCTAATCTTCTTTGTAGCATTCCAGTTTTATCGGATGTCTCCGAAGAGACTTTTTCGAATACTGGGTTGAATGTTCGTTGTGATATTAGACTGAGAAAAAAAACCCCACCTGATCGATTCTAGTTGATTGAAGAACTTCATCTATCCAAAAGTAGTAAAATTCAGGCCACAGTAACAGGACTATGGAAACTAAAACACAATTGGGTTATTTGGGTATTTTAGTTTTGGTAGTGGGTGGAGAGAGAAATAGGGTAATGATTGGAGAGAGGGGTAATGAGTGGAGAGAGATAGAGAGAGAAATGAAATTAATAATTGGAGAAATATGGTAATGATTGAAGAGAGAGATATAGGTTAATGATTGGAAAACAAAGTTAAAACAAAGTAAAGTATGAAAACGAACAAGGCCAATATCTCTGCGATGAATTACGTCCAACTCTATCGACATAGATGTCGTAAATGGGATTAGTGCCCATCATAGAGTTGTGATTACATACTACACACAATTGAAACCTTCCAAATTATTACAATTATAAATATCGGTTTCTTCGATCATATTAGAAAGATCGAATTGTTACACTGAACATCATACCACCTATCTCATGCATTAATGCATAAATCTTTTCATCATAAACTTTATACGTACCTGGAACAAGTATTCTGAAATTCCTAGAAACATAGCGTGTGGACTAGATTCATTTAGGCGACTCCTCAATCTGCCAATAGATTCTACACCATACGCTTATTTTCTAGAAATTTTCGAGCTACTTTTCCGGGTATGTCCCAACTTTCTCATACTTGTAATCCCAAGGGAGATATGTCTATGGTTTTGCCTTCCATTTGAACATACCCCTCCTTCACTTGTGTAGATTCTCTCTTGTACACATACACACTTGATGCCCGCAAAAATGCCCCTAAATTGAGTGCAGACAGGACCAGCAGAAACCCATAGTAGTAATCCAAGTGAGAGTCATTCAAGTTCCTTCCAATCCAACTTTTACTCCCTCCCCTCCCCGTAGTTTCATTCACCACTGTCACCAAAAAACTGTTCAAAAAATTCCCAACACCAATCCCGCTAGTGAAAAACGTCGTCCCGAGGCTTTGCATATCTTCTGGGGACTGGTCGTAGAAAAACTCCAGCAATCCAATACAATTAAATACATCAGCTATCCCAAGTAAAACATATTGTGGCAGTAGCCAAAATATGCTCATGGGGACGATGTCTTTAGGCCCGGTTTGGTGCACTCTTAACACATTCATGCGCTTTACTTCCACAGCATAGGCAACTGCAATGGCTATGATTTGGATGACAAATCCAATACCTAGCCTTTGTAGGAGTGTGATGCCTCTGGGGTTTCCGGTCTTTTTACGCATGAACGGCACAAAGTAGCGGTCGTACATGGGTACAGAGAGGAGCATGGAGAGAGTGACGAAGCTGCTGAGGGAGGCGGCGGGGATTCGGAAGGTGGTACCGAGGCGGCTGTCCAAGGTGGTGCCCTGCTTGACAAAGAGGGTGTTGATTTGTGCCCAAATGGTGCTGGGGATTAGGGTCACTAGCCATATCAGGAGCATGCCCAGAACAAGCTTAGCTCCTTCCACTTGAGTCACTGTGCATGGAGTTTTGGAGGCACTACTAGGGCTGCCTTCCTTGATTGCAGCCTTGTCTAGGAATCTGAGGACATCATGGTAAGTTTACTTGGAATCACTAATAAATACCTATGCTGCTATGCAATTTAGCAGACAAATAAAAGCTTCCATAAAAAACTAACCAACCATACATTGAGTGGGTCTACACTCCATCGAACTGATATGGACAAATATATACAGACATACTCCTACAATAGATGGTGGGTTCCACTTTCAAATGAATCTACATATTATATGTAGGATTTACTAGAGACAGGAGAATACCTTCTGTTGCAGCAAGGATTATGATTGGATAGAGCAAGAAGTGGGCCATATAGTACATTCCAAGAGAAATACAATGAAAAGAAAACATGGAAAAATAAAAGGGCAAAGTCCACTTTCATCCCTATGGTTATTGCCATGTGCGGATATCTCCCTCATGGTTCAAAATTGACCACATAACCTGCCGTCATGTTTTCCATCCATATTAACGGACACAACATTAAAAGACCGATATACCCTCATCATGTCCCTTGATCTTTCTTCTTTTTTAAATCTAACCACACCATTCCCTATACCAAAAATTAAATCCAAACCGTTGATATTGTAAATTTTGACGAGTACGACATCTATGCCAAAATTCAAGTCAATCAAAAAATGAAAAGCTTATGGTTGAATCGATTTTGTTATGAAATTAAAATTTCAAATTTGAATTTACTAAAAATTAGATCACTGGGTTATTGATGCCTGATCGAGATGATTTTTTTTACAGAGATACTCTATTCTTTATTTAATACATTATAAACGACTTAGATTACATTCTAGAGGCGTGTGAGATAAACCTCCGTTAATATGGATGGAAAACATGACGGCATGAGGTCTATCTGTACATTTTCAAAATCACAAGTAGGTTATGTGGTCAGTTTTGAACCATGAGAGGGGTATCCGCACATTGAGATAACTACAGGGGTGAAAGTGGACTTTGCCCAAAATAAAATATCGGCAACAAAATTGTCTTTCTATCTTTTACGATTGGGTTGGAAATGAGGAGATTTGTCCTCGAGACATTACATGTTTAATCACCAATAAATGACTAGCACAACTAGTTTCAGTTTCTTTTGTGTTTCATGCCACAGGCAAGTTCAAGATTCAAACATAGTAATACTGTAGCTAGTCGATTACAGATTGATTAACTTCTTTTGTATAGCTTCGCAGTGGCGGAGCCAGGATTTTGACCCCGAGGAGCCAGCTTAATCGACATATATTTTTCATCGGAACGTATACTTATAATAACATAAGATTTTTGCTTTCTAATACATTACATTTGTACATTGAAATGATTCTAGCCTAATGCAATTAAAGTATACCAATCATTTTGTTTTTTTCTTTAGGCTACTTCAACTGTCACGTGCTTATTTTTTATTTATGAAAGAAATTGAGAAATGAGGTAAAATAACCGGTTTTTTATCAAGTCAAACCAAAATTATAAGTATACATGAATAATTATCAATAATGTTCAGAATCAAGTGTATACAAAATAAAAATTTTAAAACTCAGATGCTCGGGGAGCCGGGGCCCCCTGGGCCCCAACATAGCTCTGCCCCTGTAGCTTAGTAAAAGAAAACATCTGAGTAGTCTTTCAGGAGAGTTTCATAGTCTAAAGACTTCTAGTCCAGAGTCTATAAGCAATTCTATAGCCCAATATAACTTTCACAGCAGCAAGTATAATGTACAATGATTTCTTAAAACTTAGAAGGACCATCTCATTGATGATGGATTTTGTACCTTCATATTTGAGGCCACAAATGAATGTCACATGTATGTTTCGTTTGGTTGTCAGAGAGTAGGGCGGTGGGGGAGGTCTTCAATTCCATTGTGACATCCTCTGTTTCAGGACCAACTTGGTGAATAGACACTGACCCTTCATTAAGACAAGACCGGAAAGTACTATTGCTTTGTGAACAGTGCACGTGAGAGCTATTGATTAAAGGACTGCACCCTGTCTTCCCCCCCATGATACAGGAGATACCCTAGTCATGCAGGGTATTGGCACATGAATCGGAATTTGTAGGTCCTCTCACCCACTACCTTATGCACCAAAAATATTCAAGACCAAAGGCACAGTGGGTCTGGGGCACCAATTCAATTACATTGACATGATGCTCCCGATGCAATAGTACTGTGAATTACTAATGGGGATGTGTGGTGCCGACCAACCCATTTTGATTGCACCCACTCGGTATGTTGATATGGCATGGGCAAACAAAGTATAAATCACGTGATGAGTGGAGCTGAACTAACCCGCTTTGATCGCACCAAACACAGTATATATGCTGATTGACATGATACTCCCAACCAAAGAATATCAATCAAGTGATTGGTAGAGCCGATCTAAACCACCTTTAGCGTGGGTGGAAAAAAAAGGTCACGCGAGTTACTCCTGTGGTGCATAGGCAATTGTGGTACTGCATGCGAGGATAAAGAATAACTTTGCAGGTCAAGGACTCTAGATTCCTTCTAGTACCAGTCCATGTCCTTGCAGTAAAATGGGACTTGAGCATTTGGTTCGATTAAAGGTCATAATGTCACCATCTATATTCCTTTGTTTTTTCTGGTTCTGGTCCAGTGGGAGGCCGTAGGGACAAGAAGGGGCGCAAAACTCAGAAGTACTGTTTATCTCCTAGTGTAAGCGCGAGGGTTCTAACGGCCAACTTGGCCCAGTTAGTTACATCTCCTAGATTCAAGGGCGGAACCAAAAAATTGGGATTGTGGGGGTAAAAAACTTGCATCTAGAAAATATATAATTGTCAAATTTTAGTGTTTAAGTGGGGTTAAAATCGTGGTGCTTTGGGGCAATTTAGGTGGCCTAAATGGTCAATGCAAATAATAAACCCAAGAAGCTTTGAAAAAAGTACTAAGAATGGTAGTACAAATCAAACTCACTTGAAAATTGGAGTGTGGTGGACTTGGCGTTTTCCGGTATCAATATAGTGTTGCCGCTCGAACTCATGAAGCTCAGACGAGTGGCTAGGGACACTGAGCTTTCTGTTGGCAAATGCAGCAATAGCGACTTTAAGTAGGTCCCCAGCAGGGCTCCTAGTCTTCCTAACTTTGTGCCTGTAAGTTGGTGTCCCAAAGTAGAATATGAGGAGAGATAGTATAAGGCCAACTGTTGGGATACCGTACCCTAATCCCCACCCCAAATTCTCTTGGATGTAGACAAGGGCAAGGGTGGCCATGAGTGCACCGATGAACGAGCTGAACATCCACCAGTTGAAGAAGGAGGCTTTGAGAGTTTTCTCATGGGGGTTGTAATCATCAAACTGGTCTGCGCCGAAGGTGGAGATGTTCGGCTTGGTTCCACCGGCCCCAACTGCTATGATGTAGAGAGCGGAGTAGAAGAATGCAGTTTGTGAAGGGGAGGCCTTATCGCAAACTCCATTTTCACATGCTGGCTTCAAGAATTTGATTGATACTGCCATTGTCAGAAGTATCATTCCCTGTTCAGATGATTGTAAAACTGAGACGGTTACTATTTTATTTTATTTTATTTTATTTGTAAGATAGTCACATTTTCAGATACAAGAAAAGTACTTTACAGAAAGTGTCTAGAAATGTGGTGCATTTTACTTCAATAACTTGGAATCAGGCCCAATAGACCAACTAATTTTAGGGGACTAATCTCACCGGTCACAAGCGAAGGAGTAAGGACCCAATTAAAAGTGGGGCAAAGTCCCATGTAGGTTGGCCCAACACTAGAACTGATAGCATGCGAGTGGGAATCGAACCCCAGACCAAAGGCTTCCTGAAGCCTGGTTCTACTGGTCTAGAAATGCAGTGTTGCCATCCTGGTGGATTGTTTGGGCATTCAAAATGAATGCAGCATTTCGAACATTTTTTAGGGAAACCAGTTGGGTGTACCTCTGAATGGATTTTTTCAGCCACTTCAGAGCCATAACTATATTATATATATATACCGAGCTGGCCAGTACATGTTCCAGAAAAATCGAGGAAATTGGTTGCCATGTACTTTCAAGACACCATAGATTTCCCCTCGGGCTGAATTAGATTTATGCACATGCAAATCCAAGACCCAAATACAACCTTAATAGTAGTTCCTCAACATGTTGTGTGAGTAGTAAAAAGGGAGCGAATGTTTTTTTTTATCCAAAAAAATCTCTGATACGACCTGTGGAGGCCGGGGAATAGAAATCTAATTACAGGCCGTTGCAACACTTCACCAACCTTTTTATCACAATAATAATGCTGATACTAGTGTTGTTTTCAACTACGAAAACAAAACAGACGTCCTTTCTAATCAATTCAAACTCATTTTCAATTCTTTTCCTGTCAACTCAAGATTTAAAAGAAAGTAATTAATTATGCATACTGTGGTTGCAACTAGAAGGCCGGAGTTGTAATTACCACACAAATCACAAACTTGTGGATAACCTAAATGCATATCATTTCATGCAATATTGGAGTGGTCATTCATTGGTCCCCACCGGCATAAATCAAAAGACTTATTGGCCCAAACTGAAACACAAGCCAACTAGGCAGTCGGTTTAGTCTCTTTCAAACAAATTTCAAAAGTCCTTAAAAATTGTTCAAAACAAAATTGATTCTGATAACTGCAAACCAGCCAAAAAAAAGCCATTAATAATGTAACTGGACCACATGGCGTAAATGGTTCAGCAAGATGATGCACACAAGAAAATTGCTTGGGTTCTGGAGGAGAAATGAAAGATTTTTTTTTTTGATCTGCAAATGAAAGATTGTTTTTGAAGGTTAACAAATGATCAGTAACATACCATGACATAAATGAGAGATGACAATGTGAAGGTCCAAAAGCGACCGAGGTAAGAATCTGATATATAGGCGCCTAGGATTGGCGTCAGCCACACCCATCCTGACCAGTTATTCACATTTCTCACAGATGAGACCGTGTCTTCATGAAGTCGGGTCGTCAAGTAAACCACTATATTCGAAGCTATTCCATAGAAGGCCATCCTCTCAAATGCTTCATAGCCTGCAAAAGCAAAAGGCCAGGGTCTATCATCATGGAGAGCTTCGTACAGAACAAAGTACAAAAATCCATGCCTTTATGATAAAAGATGAGGTTTTCCTCCAACTCAAGGTGCAAAAAAATCTTGTATTTTATCACATAGGAACAAATGGAAAATTGTGGTTTGAACTCGATTTTGTTTGGATTTTGATTGTGGGGAGAGATTTATGTTAGGAAAGATTAATGTAAGAAAAGAACAAATGGAAAAGCTGAAATTATTTCTTTGGCTTCTTTGTTAGTTTCTTTTCTTTCAATAAATCTCTTGTCAAATTTACGAGAGTCCTGCTATAAAGACCGACGGTCCCCTACCGAAATCGTACCGACGGCCGCGCCGGGCCGTCTTTACACGAAAAATAGGGTGTTTGGATCAAACACTCTACACACATCGGATGCCGTTGATTCCCACATAGGCCCCTTCGCTTTTTTTTTTTTAAGAATTTTTGGACGGCTCGGATCGGCTGTCCAGTGGCCAGAGACGGCTCGGCGCGGCTGTCGGTACGATTTCGATAGGATATTGGTCGGTACCAATATCATTTTCGTTTGTTTATCAAGTATGGTCAAAGGAAACTGGATAAGATAGCTGTGAACTTGTGATTGGCTGTTCAAGAATTTACTAGTTAACCAAGAAATAAAATGGAATAAACAAACTAAAACAAGAAAGTTGATTAGAGAGAAGATAATACCAACAAGGAAAGCGCAAGCTTTCCATTTGCCAGTTTTCGAAGCCAGGACGGGATGGCCATGAAGATCGACAGTGCCATCTTGAGTGTAGTCTTTGGCTTCCATTGGAGAAAATCTTGAGAGGTTTGGTGGCAAGAGAGAGAGAGAGAGAGAGAGAGAGAGAGAGAGTGCACTGAGCTAAGAGAAGATAGTAGTTCTGGAATGCAGTGGCTGCAACGTTTGCTATAAGTAGGCAGTGCCAGGGCCGACCCTGATATTTTAGAGGTCTAAAGCGAATTTTAAAACGAGACCTATTTCTCTTTTAAAAAAAGATTCAATATAGGTGGCTAATATAAGGTAAAAAGTTTTTTTTTTTTTACTGGTAAGGTAATGGTATTTTAGCTTTGTAATTTAAGAAAATTATTTGGAAAAAAATTATCTAGTGCAAAATTTTTGAATCAAGCATAACGAAATACCGATCATACACTACGTTTTCTCTAATAGTTATTTAAAAAAAATTTAGTTGAAAATATAAAAATATACTCCATTATAGGCACCAAGATGACGTTTGTTACTCTAGTTTCGAATGAGCTTCTCTCAATTATGTCCGGAAAGAATAGGGTGGCTA
Source organism: Rhododendron griersonianum (assembly GCA_018127125.1). Classification (NCBI taxonomy): domain Eukaryota; kingdom Viridiplantae; phylum Streptophyta; class Magnoliopsida; order Ericales; family Ericaceae; genus Rhododendron; species Rhododendron griersonianum. Next base: position 38,205,761 of record CM030790.1, on the reverse strand, counting down.
CTTGCTCTGACCAAGACTGGTTACCAAGATAACAGGCAAATAAGGAGGGAAAATAGTGCCAAAATGTTGCTCCTGGGGTTTGAAATAGGAAGCCCATGCTTTAAAAAGCTGCAATCACCACTTGGCTCAGACTCCTCTTGTGTAGTACTACGGAACAAATTATTACTCCCTCCGTTCCTTTTTAAGTGTTCTATTTCGTAACTTCAACTTATTAAAAAAATATCATCATTACACTTTTCAAATAAACTTTTACCTCAACTTTCCCTACTTACCCTCTATGGAGACATCATCATTACATTTTTACTCACTAGCTTTTCAAAATTGAATATACTTTTAGGGACAAAATAGAAAATGTATCAACTTTTATCCACAAATTTTACAAAATAGACACTTATTAAGAGACAGCCCAAAATGGAATACTGGACTTTAAAAAGGGGACAGAGGGAGTATATAATATATAATAAATAATTTTATTATATGGACAAGAAGGCCCTCGTTTTTGGATAAAATCCGGAGGCCTAAAGCGACCGCACTTTAGGCTTCACTTCAGGGCCGGCCTTGGGCAGTGCTACTGTCACCGGGCTTACCAGAACAGCCGGTATCAGAGAACCCACATTCAGTTCACCAATTCCATGCATCACTTTTGGTATTAATTGTTATTTTGGCAATTGGAGCCAATTGGAGCCCACTTCCGGAAACCATTGGACCTAAATTTAGTAATGCTAAGAACATTCTTACTTCACCACCCTTTTTTTTTACAAATTATTTGATGAGTCCATCATCACGTGGTAGGTTTAACCATTAGTTGTGCGTGTAAAAGTGGTGTAAAATGGTTGTGTTCCTAATTTTTGCCTAATTAAGACTAAAGCAAAACTACACGCCCTGTTCATGTGCAAAGATCTTGGTATAAATCATTCATAAGGGTATAAGGTTGGGGGGCCAACCGCGGGAACACTGGGAGTGGGGAGTTTCTGAATTAGTGCACATTTTGCATGTATCAATTTTATTTTATTTTTTGATCGGCAAAAATGAATATTATTAGAAAACGGGAAAAGGGAAAGGGAATTCAACAAAAAGTTAGACAATACACCAAAAGGGCAGAGCCCATAACACCCAAGGATCTACCAGGATCTACAACAGATAACACAATAAAGATCAACCCAACACCCAAGTAATACAATGAAAGCCCAAAACCCAAATCCAACCCAAGCCTGGACCGGCCCACCCAAACCATCCCACAAAACCCTAACTACACCGGCAGCCACCACCGTACAAATTACCGGAGCCTAGCCTCGCCGTTAAGCCGAGCCGGCCTCTCCCAGATGTAGAGACCGGCAGCGGGAACCAGCCTACGGCAGTGAAAGCCAAGGCATTCGGGACCTGAGGGCCGACCACCACTACCATCAACCAAAACACCAAACAGCCCCTCCAACAAAACAATCTTCATCAGCAATATCACCACCCCAGAACGACGAAATGCCAACCCCAGCTGATCTCTTATTCACCTCCTCATCAGCCCCGATCACCCTACTACAGTATGCGAAAGATGTGTTTAGCTCCTGTATTTTGTGGATGCTATGGACAACAAAAGAAGACAATACACCTAAAGTACCTCCGAGAAGGGTCTTAAATTTTGAAAAAGAGAGAATAGTTTATACTCCTACTTAGCATGAAGGTTTAAGTTGCCTTTTTACATCAAATGGGATCATACTCTTTTTTTGGGTGAGGAGGGTGTCTGGAGCTTTTGCCCGACAAATCTGTGCGTACTTGAAGTCCCTTATATATATATTACACATGTTCCATGTAATACCAGAGTAACCAGACGTAAGCCCAAGAGGTAGCTTAAGGGAAAGTGAAGAATGAAATATTAAACCCATTACTATGCCTGTGAATCTATGATAGTCATGACCTCTAGCCAACTCGAACAATCTTGTTGGTTTCCAGACATGTTTACATTTTGGCACCTTTGAAGACCTTAGTAAACCATCCTCTGCGTCACAGCTGAAGAGGCGAATTACTATGTGGCTTACAGATCACCTGAAAGTTATCTCTGTCACTGTGGCAGGTTCACAATTGGCAATTGAATTCATCTGAACTTCATTATGAGCGAGTTGAATGAAAGACTGCAATAGTTGACTCTAAAAAGCTAAAAATACTCCCTCTGTCCCTTATTTAGAGTCCAATATTTCATTTTGGATTGTCCCTTAATAAGTGTCAATTTTGTAAAGTTAGTGGGTAAAAGTTGGTGCATTGTCTATTTTGTCCCTAAAAGTAGATTCCATTTTGAAAAGTAAGTGAGTAAAAGTGTAATGATGATGGGTAAGTAGGGAAAGTGAAGGAAAAAATTGATATGAAAGGTATAATGATGATGTCTTTTTAATAAGTTAGAGTTACGAAACAGGACACCTAAAAAGGGACGGAGGGAGTACCAGTTAACATTCCATTGAGCACTCAAGTAAGGTACATTCAACTTAGCAAAAACCTATCTTTTATAGGATGATATGGATAAATCCGAGGCATTTCAATCTAACGCAGAATACTCATTTTCATGACTCTTAATTTCCACAGGTGTTATCATCACATCATTTTGACAGAATTTTCTGCAAATTTCTTACAATGCATGTCACGCCCATATGTTCTCGAGGATAAATGTAGCCATAGCATCAGAGCAAATACCTTTTCTATAAAACTTGCAATTAGAGTATAAGGCCAACCCAATTGTTAACCAAGTTGATTGCAGCATGGCATCAATCCTAATAAGCATCTTTTCCTATAAAGAACTGACATTAATACAACCACTAACCCATAAAAATAAAAAAGAAAATAAATAGACGTGGAAGTATTGATTTCACACTTCTAAATCTTAGCTCTTATAGATTCATAGCTACGGCTCAAACATGCTAACAACTTCGATCGGAACAAACTATAAGGGAGCCTCGTACTAAATTATTGACCAGGCAATGGACCACAGTCTCCTTAGGCCAAGCAATGTGGAAAAAGCATTGGGTGAGACATGCACGAACCAGCATCAGTATAAATGGAAATTGGGAGAATGACTGTTTTGGAATCATCAAGGAGGAAAGATGGGAGAATGACTGTTTTGGAATCATCAAGGAGGAAAGAATCTAAGAGGTCAATGCAGTGCCAATATCAGTACATATAATTGGTGTCAAGTTGCATAGTCTTTATCCAAAGGTCATATCTTAGATTTTCACCCACCTATTTGGCTCACCAGAGAATAACAATAGAAACCCTTACCTACTACCAGAGATTACCGATAACAAGTATATTTATACGCACACACCTAGATCACCACACAAACAATACCATGAGATTTATTTGATCTATACATGTAATACAAGTTTACCAGGGTTAGCAAACTTAGAGTTCAATAGTCCCACCCCTGCCCACATGCGCGCTATGGCCCAGTAACGCACACAGAAAAATTAGGGTTCAATATCTCCATGTTAATACAACTAACAAAAACTGTTGCATGGCAGTGAGGGCAGTGGCAACAGCAACCCAACCATATACAGTGGCAACAGCAACCCAACCATATATGGCTCATCTCAATATGGGACCACATTCTAGACTAGGTCCAAAACATAGGTATATTGGATTCCTCTTCAATGTTGCACATTAAGAAATAATTGCCCAATACGATTGAAAGGTTTTTCATATGAAAGACTTGTCCACAAGTCACAAGTGGCCGACCTTCTGTTGCTTCTCTCCAACCACAAAACTTCCAGCCAAGGTTCAACAAGAAATCACAGGCATCAATTTAGTTGTCAAGTCATCGGGTGGTTAGTCGAAAGGGTTGAAGGTATATTCGCTGTTCAAGATGTTACGGAGAGTAATTTTAGTTGTGAAATCACATGCATCAGTTACTTGTAAATGGCTTATCCTTTTCGATGCTGCAGATAGTATTTTCCAAAATATCTAGGGAGCAAAGACCATTGAAAGAAAATGATGCTCCGCCTGTAGGACAAATTTCCGGGCTATTCACGGGTATCCATTTGGCATCTTGAAAACCCTTTGCTTGCAACTGAACTGAAGTACTGAACTATCAAACAAGATTGATAATGAGTTGTAAATGTGTCGGCATATTGCAACTTGGAGCTTTGGCAAGAAGAAAGGGCAACTGTTTGAGAATGTTGAAGTTGACATGGACTCAAAAGGACATCCATTTGAACTCAAAGTTCAATGACAGATGATGTATTTAGGTCTCCTTTGAGAATGGAGCTAGTTATCATGATCACATAATTTTACTCACTTGGAAGCTACAAAGATTTTCCTCCAAACATATTGATCAAATTTGTAATTTCTTTATCACTATGAAGTATATCAATGGATGGTTTACAGGGTGGGGCGGGTTCGGCTAAATAAGCCAACTGGCTTTTTTTTTTGTTTTTATTCAATATTTTTCGTATTTATTAGTTTTTCGTCAATTTTTTGGGGATTATTGCATCGTCATGACGAGAGGAATCTAAAAAGTAAAAAATTATTATTGAAATTCAATTTTTTTAATAAAGACGAAAAAAATTTAGATTCCTTTTGTCATGACGATGCAATAATCTCCAAAAAATTGACGAAAAACTAAAAAATACGAAAAAAATTTGAATAAGAACAAAAAAAATAAGCCAGTTGGTTTATTTAGCCGAACGGGATATAATCTTTATTTCTAGTCTAGAGTACACTGTCACGGTCTAATCAAGCTAAGATGTGGCACCACTGGGGAATCATTTATTTAGGCCTGAAATTCTTATGCACAGAACGGGGTTCGGAAGAAAAGAAACATCAGGTGAAAGCAAGTCTATAACTTTATAAACAATAAAAATTGGGTAGTGATTTTGCCACACCATTTTTTGATAATGCTACACCCTGTAAGTGTATTTTTGCACACTTGCAGGATGTGGCATTATCAAAAAATAGCGTGGCAAAATCATTTCCTAAAAATTGTATCTAATATTGTAATGTGTGACTGAGAAAACACGTACATGCATGCCTATATATAGAAAGCACAGTCGCCCCCACCCAGTATATTGCAGAGTGACCTAAAAATTAGGGTAATCGGTTGGTGATACAGCCTCGAGATAAGCAACGTGAAATTATTACACCCCTTCAACTTGTCGACCTAATGGAAAATGAAGACCAAAAGCACGCATGAGGTCAACTTTGGGTACAGAGTTACAGTAGTGTACCACAAAGAAAGTGCAGTACCAATGGCAGGCAGCCAATAACAGTAAATTTTTGATACTCCGGTCACATCCTCATGTGTTATGTCTCATGACTCGATCCCCTGTACCTTGTCTGGTCCTGATTAAGTGCTTGCCGACACACCATGATGGTTGATGGCTGTGGTATAATATAAGCATCTTTTTCTTTCCTCGATCAGATAAAAAGTTGTGGTACATATTAAGCTGATCAACAAGAGAACCAACCATCAAGCTTTTAGGTCGTAGATAGCATCATGCGTTGGACGTACGTATAGCTAAACTAGCTTAACAGCATCACTCTTTATACAGCAGCCCGGCCAGGTGAACCACCTTCAATCATCCACAGCCTGTGTTTGTCTGGCCCGATCAATGTCGCTTGCAATTTCATTTCACTTCTTCCGGTAATCATCAACATAATATATAGTCAGGAGTACTATCAATGCAGAACGGGCTAGCTCAACTAGAAAACCAGGAGAGTGCTCCCCAAACATTTGGTCAGTGTCACCAGCAAGAAAATATTTTCCTCGTTTTTTGGTTTGCCTAGCCTAGTGACCGCTTCTACACCCCTAGTCACTGATTCACAGGAAATCAGGACCCATCAAACATACCATAATGGGGCACAAAATTAGCAACAGGTACTTGACACGATCATACAGGGATAAGCTTTAAGAGTTTAGAGTTGGTTAGCTTTAGTTTTTGGGAGAAAAACCTCAATTTGCTTTAGAATAGAAGGATTCAGAATCTGGGCTTGGTACCTTGTTAAATTTGAGACTGGCACCGCACAGACCGACAAAAATTGGACTTGGTCATATTGACAATTTGTACAGCTTGACTTACCTTTCAGCCAAACCAGTATCCAAATAGCCTTTCAACATTATTGTATTCAAATTTCAAGGGCCCGAAAATAGCCTTTTACCATTATTATCGAATACATTGTTACAAGTATCTAACCAAACCCATCAACCACAATGCCAACCACCCAGAATGGAGAACAACAAAACTAGCCTTGTTGGCAAAGATTGAAAGTCGATTAATCAAATCCCCGAGTTTTGGTCTATTATCCAAATGACATTTAAGCTAAACTTGAAGTACCGTGTCAACTACCGGTTAGCATACCATGACCGACGACAGAACGTACTGGGCAACTAACAAAAATCAAAGCAACCTGAAACTGATAAATAAACATTTCACAATCATTCCATAAATAATAAATAAAATGTATACACAATCCACTTGTAGTTCTAGCACATGGCCAATAAGAGGATGAAAGCAAAACCCAAAAATAAAATAAATTCAAGCCACAATGAAACCTAAAGGCACATGCAAGCATGTATAACATACAGATACACCAGAAAGAGGGTTTAGTGCATCGTTGAATTTAGTTTTGACTTGGGGTTTTCTATTTTGAAATCGGGGTGCAGTGGGAAGGGAAGCAGAGAACTTGTGATCGGAAAGGGGTTTTCTCTTTGCTGAGAACGATGGTGGTCTGCTCAACTGCTCCTCTCCGTCTCATCTTCCATTTGATTTCAATTTGCGAGAGAAAGTTGGGTAACCGGTCGCAGAGAGTTTCTTTTGGCGAGAAAACTACTATCTAGTTTCTTCTGGCGGGAAAATTGCTGAAGTTGAAACACCGGGAGAAAACTTTTGTGCGACTGGACTGGACACCTCGGGGACATAGTGCTCCAAACTCATTTTCCAGCACGCATTGTGATGAGAGTAAAGAAAGACAAGGAATGACTCACCCGATCGTTTCTGCTGCTTGCCACTCCGAAGTTTAGGATTTAGTTTCCTCCGATTGATTGAGTTGGTGGAGAAGTGAGCTGATCTTGCCTTTGTTGATCCGGTTGAAGAGAGTTATCACGATGTAGCAGGGGGTCCTCCAGTCTATGACCTACCGTTTTCTTTGCAGTACGTCTAGGATAAAAAAGACAGGTGGCATTACAAATAATTGTCGTGTCGGGAAAAAATTCCACCCTTTGGGGGATTAGAAAGTGAGAAGAAAATATGTTTTCTTTGGCGAACATTTGGTATGTAATTGTCCCTCGAAAATAAGATGCATTTCCCTTTCCTTATCCTTTTTCCCATGACGAATTACACCCAAAGTAGCTGTATCGAGAGAACAGGATTAAAATTGCACTGGTGGCATCTCTTTTCCCATGTGTTCTACATCCACATCAAAACTGGTTTCTATCTTTCCATTTCTAACTTCCTCTGACATCCATGTAAGTCACAAAAGCTACTAAAAGAGTCATGAAAATCCACATTTCTTTATAATTATATCTGCTGATACAATTGAAGCAACTAGCCCTTTTGAACTCATCAAGAATCATACTATTTAGTAGAGACAACATTTTCAAGGAGAAAAAGGAGGCTGGTATGAATGAAAAAATGACTTGTATCCCACAAACCTTCATTTAGCCAAACATTCAAAGGCCTACTACTTCAGTACCATCTGCCCAGACTCAAAAATGTCAAAAAGGTGACCGGCCAAATCATCCCAGCTCTCTTTCTTCCTCTTGGATGACACGAAAGGTAATACTCTCCGTAAACTGCTGGAACTATACCCTTCCTCGTTTATTTCATCGAAGGTTCCATATGCAGAAGGTGAGTAAGCTTCCGGAACATCTAGTGCTACAGCCCTTCGTAAGGCTGCCTTGTACTCCTCATTGTGTTCTCTGGCGAGAGAGACCTGCCGCTGCATCCTCTGCTGCGCCGGAATCTCCATAATCTGTTCTGTCTCCATCATTAACTAAATTCAAAGAAAATCATGACCCAAAGCCACAAAAGACAAATACAAAATCAATAGTTGTGGGCAAGAAAAAAGGAAAAGCAAAGGGGGGAAATTATTGACTATCTGAACATGACAATCTATTAGTTCAGAACTAGAAGAGACACAAGGTAAAACCATGCAGTGCATATATAGGAGGGCAAGAAAAGAGAACTTTAAATGCTGTTTATGTTTTGCATACAACGAAGACTAGTACATTACATATGGTAATGGGCACACAAAGCTGAGGGGAAGGCCTAAATTGCCATGAGATGGTGTTGTAACAAGAGATAAATTGGTAAATTTCACGGAACATATGACCCTTGGTATAAAAAATTGGCGGCCATGATACGGAAGGTTTTGGGCTTACCAAATCTAAGTGATCTAAGTGAACAAAAAAATAGGATTTACGTAGCCGACCCCAATTGATTGGGACACAAGGCTAAGTTTTGTTTAGAAAGAAATGGTGAAACTGAACATAATTTAAGTAGCTGACTTGAATAGAATGGGAAACAAGGCTAAGTTTGGTTTGGTTTCTATTGCTTGAACATGCGACTTGTATATTTTAGTTATTAGCACATCCCAACTTCCAATATAAATACCTACTCTCGTACTAATGAGGAATCTGCCAATCCATGTAACCAAATTCATTTCTTACTGGCAGAATTCCCCTCCTATTTTCTTTCCACCTACCCGATAGGCATAGATGTTGGTTTAATAGGTACCTGCCAAATGGTTCCCAAGGATTACTAGGAAACTTACATACATCAAGAGCCCTTTGGGATTCTCTCTCCATCCAAATAATGGCATGGTCAGAAGTCAAGTTGCAAGACAGGACTAGGTGCTCAAATCTCCCATCAACCGGTACCGATGTCCTCACCATTGGGCGAATTTTTCCTAACCTGCAAACACAGGTCTTGTGTCATATAATCTGTATGGATATCTATGATTGGCTTGGGAGTATGTCTAATCTTCCCCGTGACATCTGAAACGTTGGTAGAACACAACCAATAGAATATCATCGCTAAGGATCACATGACTGATACCGGTATGGACATGTAGAATGGGACTCCGTGGAAAGAGGCAGATGGTAAGATGTAGCTCATACAGTCATACGCGGTCAGTCGGATATGGCTTTCCAATAGAATAGCCAAACCAACCCAGCTGGCTGGTCAATCTCAGAGATCTTATCGGCCAGCAAACCGGAGACGGACGACCACAGTCCCGACCTTACCAGCACCAGTGGTGTACTAATCAATGATCCCCCGAAACCTACTTTCTTTTGCTTAAGTCCAGAAAAGGCCTCCATCACTAAAGAGAAGGCCTCTTCGTTCAAAAGCCAGAAGTAGCCTTTCAGCACCTTCCTTGAGGGTGAAGCTCTTTCCGGCAAACTGGAGACAGACGACCACAGTCCCGACCTTGCCAGCACCGGTGGTGTACTAATCAATGATCCCCCGAAACCTACTTTCTTTTGCAGTCCAGAAAAGGCCTCCATCACTAAAGAGAAGGCCTCTTCGTTGAAAAGCCAGAAGTAGCCTTTCAGCACCTTCCTTGAGGGTGAAGCTCTTTCTTTACTTGCGTCGAAGAAAGAATCAGTAACATCAAAGTATATTCATGCCCTTAAAATCGTAACGAAGTTGCAGAAACAAAACTGCGTTAGGGGACAAACGGAGTAAATGGACTATATAATATCCCCCGACAAACGGACCTTGGGATATATTCCTGCATCTTCCCCAACTTCTAGCTTCTTATAGTCTAAGTCTTTTCCTATTGTCTCAAATCATGAAAGATGGCTTGGTGTTCAAATTTTACAAGAAACCCGTGTATACCTGAAGGGCTTCCGCACAATAATGTGATACAGACGACTAGGTGCATAGAGCTGCCTAGGATCTTTAAGCATCTTCTCGTCTAGTGTGCATGTATCCTTCAGGCATAGTATGCATAATAAGCATGGCAAACTGTTGAAGTAGAGGCAGAAACAGATTCATTAGTATTTTGACTGAATACTTGAGGAGCTATTGCTTTAAAGTTCTCCACTCAATTTAGAAACAAAAAACCCACACTCAAATACAGAAATCTAATGGATGGATCTTTAGCAGTTGGAAGTAGGATTCAAGAAAGGTATAACCTTTCGATTAACTTCATCTAGATGCATTTTTTGATCCTAAAAAGTGGGGATGTCTTGCTCTCTGAGCAATATAGTGGAACTGTTAAATTGTTAGGGGTTATTTTGTTATGTATCTTTTACATAGGGGTATATTTGTACTTGTACCTTTGTCCATATATATACAAAGTGTGAGAGAGAGAAACCCAAGTTTGTGGGCTCTCCTTTTTCCCCAAGTTTACATGGTATCAGAGCACGTTTCGACCTAGGTGAATTAGGCGATTTCAGCTGGCTCCAACCTCGTTAATCCTCGTTGATCAACTGACAAGAGGTGAAGATCCATTTGAAGACCTAGATCTGCTGAAGACATCGACGCTGTTTAAGAACCTGTTGTACGCAGTTGTAACCAGTTGCTACGCACCCTCGTCTACACTTCCTGACCTCCGGCGAACCTTGTCGGCACCTCCGTGGTCGATTCCGACACCATACAACCACTTCCAGCTACCTCAGAGTACTCACCGACGACCGCAATTACTTCCGACCTCATATGACTACTGTTTGACCATGAACAGGTTCGTTTTCCGGGTTTTGTGCTATCCGAGGTCGTTTTTTGGTCTTTCAGACGCTGGGTATGTTGATTTCGAGTTCGAATAGGTCACTGTTTGCATTCAGAACTGATTTTGAGGTATTTTGGCAATGTTTATGTACTGTTTCTGCACTATTTCCACTGTTTGGGGTATTGTCTGGTAGCTGGTTCCCTCTTTTACTTGCGGCATTTTCGTAGTCTTTTGCTACTTTTTTGTTGATATGTCGAAGGATCCCAAAAATACTTCCGCTAGTGCCAAGAATGAGTTGAGTCTTGTTGGGACTCTGGATAACTCTCCTCTCGATATTTGCCATATTAATTGGATGGTTCCAACTATTTGCTTTGGTCTCGCACTTTTACTCTGGCTATCACTGCCCGTGGCTTGTTGAAATTTATCATAGGCCCTGTTCAAAAACCGACAGCTGCTGGACCCGAATTAGAGACATGGACTTGGCAGAATGCTTTAGCCATGACTTGGTTATTTAACTCTATGATTCCTACCATTCGCCATACCTTTTTGCTTCTGGACACACCTCATACGATTTGGCTGGCTATAGCACAAACTTATTCCCAGAAAGGTAATGATGCTCAGGCCTTTGAGTTGAGAAAGAAACTCCGCCGATTGGATCCGATCAACACAATCGACCTCTTGCCGAGTATTATGCTGAATTGAATAGAGTGTGGCAGGAACTTGATTATTATCAAGGGTTTCAAGCTGTTTGTACTACCGATGCAATTACTTTTCAACAGATGGTTGATAAGGAGCGTATCTATGACTTTCTTGCTGGCCTTGATGTGGAATATGATCCAATTAGAGTACAAGTGTTGGGTCATATTCCTTTTCCCAATTTAAGAGAGGCCTATACATGTGTTCAACAGGAGGAGAGTAGACGGAGTGCGATGATCCATCCTCCAATTCCGGATCGCTCTGCCTTAGTTGCCGTTCCCACTCCACGAGATGGTAAGTCTACTCAGAGTCAACTTGGTGATAAAAATGGCTATGTTGATAAAGAACTTCTCCGGTGTGACTATTGCAACAAAACCAAGCATACAAGGGAATTTTGTTGGAAGTTGCATGGTCGTCCCTCTCATGGACGAGGAAGTGGTCGAGGTGGTGGTCTTGTGCATTCTCATGCACATGTTTTGAAGTCTACTCTTGACGTGTTGCCTGACCCTATTGGTGCTTGTTTGCAAGCTCCCGTGCCTAATACTTCCCAAGGTGGTGATACTCTTTCTCAGTGGGAGTTACAAACTCTCAGGTGCCTAACGGCTAGGCTTGACTCTCCATCTTCCACAGCTTCTACTTCCACTTCATCCTCGTACTTTGCTCACACAGGAGTTACAAACTCTCAGGTGCCTAACGGCTAGGCTTGACTCTCCATCTTCCACAGCTTCTACTTCCACTTCATCCTCGTACTTTGCTCACACAGGTATCCCTGCTAGTTCATCTACTGCTTCTTCCTCTCTTCCTTGGATGATAGATTCTAGTGCCACAGATCATATGACAGGTTGTTCCTCCTTTTTTGACTCCTATTCTACATGTTCTGGTAAGGATGAGGTCAGAGTAGCTGATGGTTCCCTATCTGCTATTTCAGGGAAGGTTTCATTCGCTACTCTCCAACCATTTCTCTTTCTTCAGTTCTCCATGTTCCCAAATTTTTTACTAACCTTCTCTCTGTTAGTAGTCTTACCCATTCTTTGAATTGATCCGTGACTTTTTTTCCTACACATTATGTCTTTCAGAGGCTGGATATGGGGAGAATGATTGGCAATGGTAAAGCACATGGTGGTCTATATTTTTTGTAGTCTACACCTCGTCCATCTTTTACACCCTTGTCATTGGGTTAAGCTCTAGAAGCAAATGCGAGTTCAGCTCTTCCTTTATTGCATCAGTGGCATCGTAGATTGAGTCACCCATCTTTTGGGATTCTAGAAAAACTTTTTCCTACTTTAACTAAGCAATGTAGTAGGAGTCAGTTTTTTTTGTGAAACTTATGAGCTAGCTAAACACAAACACTCTTTTTATGCTCCTATTAATCAAAGAAGTGATTCCCCTTTTACGGTTACTCATTCTGATGTTTGGGTCCTTCCCAAATTACTTCTATTTCTGGTTATGGATGGTTTGTCACTTTAATTGACTCATAGTTGTCAAAAGCGCGCCTAGGCGCCAGGCGAGGCCCAGCGCACCTCTTGCGCCTTGAGGTAGCCCAGGCACAGCGGCTTCAATAAGGCGCAGGGTAAGCGCAAAAGGCGAGGAAAAACGACAAGGCGAGAGGCGCAAGAAAATCGCGCTTCTTTTAAAATTTGATCTCAGCACTAGGATTTTGAAGATCTTACCCTCGCCGTTAGATTTGAACAAAAAAAACACAAAAGGGTTTCTCAGCCGAGAGCCTCTCTCACTCGATCTCTCATCTCTCACTGCCGACGATCTCTCACTGCTGCTGTCGTCGATCTCTCTGTCTCTGCTTCGTCGATCTCTTCTACTCTCTCGTCTCTCTCTTGAGGTATTCTTCTCTCCTCTCTTCTCTCTCTCTCCTCATACATATATATGTATGACAGAGAAGCAAAAAATAAAAATAAGAGAATAGAAAACAGATGCCCACCCGAGGGGTTTTAAAAATAAAAATAAGAAAATACGTATATATTTGTGGCTGATTTTTACCTAACGTCAAGGGTTTACCTAATGTAAATTGAACTTGTTTTTTTTTTTGCTTTTAGATGTCAAGCAAAGAAACTACGAATAGAACAGATCCCGCGAACACTAATAAATTTAACTGTAATTTTTGTGGCAAAATAACAAATGGCGGGGTTTATCGGGCAAAGAAACACCTTGTGGGAGTTTACAGGGACGTGTTAGGTTGTCCAAGATGCCCACCCGATGTAAAACTAGAGATTCAAGAGTATATGGGGAAAAAAAAAACATTGAAAGAGCAAATGCAAATGATACCGGATATTGATGATTATGGTATGGACGATGATGATCAAGATGATGTTACGGAGATTCCAGTTGGGGCCATTGGGCGAGGTAAATCTGTTGGAGGTAAATCCGTTGGAAGCAGTCAAGGCTCCGTTTCTAAACCTATGCCAAAAAAGCCTAAGACTAAAGGACCTATGGATGTATTCTTCACACCTAATCCAGATGTTGTGGTGAAAAATAGGAAAGGGAAACAACCAACAATTGATGCGAATGACCCATACAAGAAAGAACTAAGAGATCGTGCGGTAACGAGATTCGCAAGGTGGATGTATGATGCCGGTATTGTTTTTAATGCAGTTAAATATTCGAGTTTTGGGCCCGCGGTTGAATCTATTGGGCAATATGGCCCGGGCATGAAACCACCAAGTTACCATGAGACACGGGTCACCTATTTGAAGAAGGAGGTGATTAATACTAATACTTTGATGAAGGATCACAAAGAGGATTGGGTGAAATATGGATGCTCTATAATGGCGAATGGATGGAATGATAAGACTCACAGGAGCTTAATCAATATTTTGGTGAATTGTCCAAAGGGAACAATGTTTATCGAGTCCATCGATACCTCAAGCTATTCTAAGGATAGAAAAAGGTTGTTTGAACTTTTTGACAAGTATGTGGAACTCGTCGATGAACCCAATGTAGTCCAAATTGTCACGGATAGTGCCTCGGCTAATGTATCGGCTGGTAAGAATTTTATCTATTATATTTCATACTTAGTGTTAAACAATTGTAGGTTGTACTTTGTAGTAATACTTTCTTTTTTGTTTCAACTTCTAATAGGAAAGTTTTTGCAAGTAAAGTGACCAAATCTTTATTGGACACCATGTGCGGCCCATTGCATTGACTTGATGTTGGAAGATATTTTCAAGATACCACATCTTAAGGCGGTTTTTGAAAAGGCCATTAGGTTTAATGGTTATATTTATGCCCGTCCAGGCGTAATTAATATGATGAGGCGTTTTACCGGAGAAAAGGAAATGGTGAGGCATGCAAAAACAAGATTCGCAACTGCTTTCCTCACTTTATCTAGGATTCATCAACAAAAGAACAATTTGAGGAAGATGTTCATTTTAGAAGAATGGGCATCTAGCAAATGGGCAAAGGAGTAGTTAGGCAAAGAAGTGGCAAGATATGTTATGTTGGCTTCTTTTTGGAATAATATTGTCTACGCTCTTAAGGTCGCTGGTCCTCTTGTGAAGGTGTTGAGATTGGTTGATAGTGAGAGAAAGCCTCCCATGGGATACATCTATGAGGCTATGGATAGGGCAAAAGAAGCCATAGCCAAATCATTTGGCGAAAAGGTTGAAAAATACCAAGACATCTATGCTATTATTGACAATAGGTGGGCAATCCAGTTGCATCGTCCTTTGCATGCTGCGGGACATTTTTTGAATCTGGAGTTCTTTTACTCAAACCCACAAGTTGAGCAAGATGTTGAGGTTATGACAATGATTTACGATTGCATAACAAAGTTGATTGCAAATGAAGAGATACAAAATAAAATCACTTCTGAGATGACTGTTTACATGAAAGCTGAGGGACTTTTTAGATTGCCACTAGCAATTAGGCAAAGAAATACAAGGGTACCAGGTAATTTACAATTTCACGGTATATTCTATTCATAATTTATTTTTACCATAACTTGATGGCTAATTAGTTCAAACTTCAAATGCAAAGCTGATTGGTGGGTTGCATATGGTTCTACGACGCCTAATTTGCAAAAGTTTGCGATAAGAGTTCTTAGCCTTACATGTAGTTCTACCGGTTGTGAACGGAATTGGAGTGTATTTGAACATGTGAGTATCTACGTCAAATAACATATACAACTATTAATTGTTTTCACCTCCTTGTATAAAATAGAAGTTCTTTTGATTCTTGCAGCTCCATAGCAAAAAAAGAAATAGGCTCCAGCAAAAACGCCTCAATGACTTGGTGTTTGTCAAGTATAACAGGGCACTAAAATGTCGATATGATATGCGAGATACAATTGATCCCATTTCTTTGACAAATGTTGATGAAAGCAATGAGTGGTTGCATGGGAGGATGGATGAAGAATTTGATGAAGATAATGAGCGGGTGTTTGGTGATGATAGTTTAACGTGGGCTGATGTTGCTAGAGCTTCTGGAGCATTAGAGAGTTCCAATGTAACTAGAGCAACAACATCAAGAGCACGAGCAAGGAGTGCCACATCCAATCCAATTCATTTGGTAGATGAAGAAGAGGCAGGTTCCGAAGAGACGGAAGAAGAGGAAGATGACGAGGGATACAAATTCGTTAGTGAAGAAGAAGAAGATGATGACGATTTACTTGGTGTTGATATGGACGATGATTAGTAAACTAAATCCTCCTTAGAATGATTGAAGTGCAACTACGAAAAGTACTTGGATGCTTGTCTTTTATTGATTTTGACGTTTTAGTTTTTCTCTATGCAAGATCGGTGGCTATTTGACATTTCATGAATATTTTTATGTACCTTTTGAATGGTAAACCCATTGGCTTAGTGCTTATTACTAGAAATATTAGTGTGTGTTATTTTTTCTATTTTTTTCCGCATAGGTGCGCCTCGCTTCAAAAAGGCACGCGCCTCGCCTTGCACCTCTCGCCTCAGGCCCAACAGGACTTTGCGCCTCGGTGCGCTTTTCGCCCGTGACAACCATGTATTGACTGTTATTCTCGTGTCACTTGGGTATATTTACTTTGATCCAAAAATGAAGTTTTTTTCATGCTTTAAATCTTTTCATCAGATGGTTCGTGCTCAATTTGACACCAACATTAAAATCCTTCATAGTGATAATGGCACTCATAGTTGTCAGAATCGTACGATTCACGATTCGTATCGTACGATTCGATACGATTCGGTGGGTAATCGATACGAATAGGCTGCCGAATCGGAAATAGCTGCAAATCGTAAGCGAATCGGTGAATCGGTGATCCGAATCGGTGAATCGGTGATCCGAATCGGTGAATCGTTCGATTCACTTAAAATTTCAGAAATTCATTTTTTACTCTTGTTTTGCTTCTTTTGTTGTTTAAAAAGGGTTCAAATATTTTTTTAAGGTCTTTAGTATTGTTATATGTCATCTTTTGTCTATGTTATATGGATAGATAATAAGAAAAGGAGATTTATTACGAGAGTGAATCGAAAATGAGGAAGATAAATGGAATATAACAACCCTATAGACCTTCTACGGGTTTGTTTTGTACTTATAACTCTTTCGTACAAAAAGAATCATAAGTAGGCTTTACGAATCATCATCTCTTGGTAGTTGCAATAGAAGCAACTTACCTAATACTCCACGTTATTATCAAATCATCATTTAGAAGAAAGTTTTTATTGATTTAGGCCTAAATCTTTCATTTGTAGTATATATTGTTGTTACCCTAATCAATAAGCATAGGTTTCTATACATTATAGAAGTCATGACCGAATCAGAGCGATTCACGATTCGATTCGATTCACGATTCGAAAAATGACCATTTCGATTCTCGATTCGATTCACGATTTGACAACTATGATGGCACTGAGTACCTTGATGGGCAGCTTCAGGCATATCTTAGTGAGTATGGCATTTTTTTTCAAACCACTTGTGTTGGCACTCCACAACAGAATGGGGTTGCTGAACGTAAAAATCGTCACCTTGCTGAGGTAGCCCGTTCTCTCTTGTTCACCATGAATGTCCCAAAATTTTATTGGGGCGAAGCTGTTCTTACTACAGCTTACCTTATCAATCGCATGTCATCCAATGTTCTTCAGTTTGGAATCCCTATTGAGTTTCTCCCTCGTAATTATTCGGTTTCTTCCCTTCCACCCAAAGTTTTTGGTTGCGTGTGTTTTATCCATGCTCCCAAGCATCCTGGTGGCAAGTTAGATCCCAAGGCTCGTAAATGCGTTTTCCTTGGCTATTCTCCTACCCAGAAGGGATATAAATGCTATGACCCTCACTCCCGTAAACATTTTGTTTCTATGGATGTCACTTTTTGGGAAACTTCTTTTTACCCTCTCTCCACTACATCTCTCAGGGGGAGAATAATATGGAAGAAGAGATGTTGACATCCCATAATCAGGAGTCTTGGTCTTACTTTACAATACCTCGTTATGGTGAGGGGGCGAAGGAAAACTCTAGGGAAGAACCCATATTTGAAGCAAGAGTAGAACATGACATGAGTGGCCGAGATGATGATGAAAGGCTTTACCCGCATAGGTTGCCTAACTTGCAAAAGTTTTCTCGACAGAAAAAGGGACAGCCGGCTTGTGCAATACCACCTTGCCAATCACTATTTCCTACTCCGGCTTCAAGTCCAGTATCTGATTCTTCTGACTCATCTGGTAATGAACCATCCCTTCTTGTTTCTGATAATCTTGATGCTCCTATTGCTCATAGAAAATGAGTTAGACAATGTACTCAACATCCCATCTCACAGTTTGTTTCATATGATTGTTTATCTCCTTCGTATCGTGCATTTGTTTCCTCTCTTTCTTCCATATCTATCCCACAGAGTTCGAAGGAAGCAATCATAATACCTAAGTGGAAAGAAGCTATGGTAGAGGAGATGACAGCTTTGAAAAAGAATGGCACCTGGGAACTAGTGTCTCCTCCAGAGGGAAAGAAATCGGTGGGTTATAAATGGGTGTTCACAGTAAAACAAGGCAGATGGGACAGTTGAGAAATACAAGGCGAGGCTAGTTGCTAAGGGCTATACTCAGACATACGGAATTGACTGAGGAAACCTTTGCTCCGGTAGCAAAGATGAACTCTATTCGAACCTAACTCTCTTGTGCTCCTATTTTGAATTGGCCTCTTCAACAATTCGATGTTAAAAATGCATTTCTTTATGGTGATTTAGAAGAAGAAGTGTACATGAATATACGACCAAGTTTCTCTTCCTTTGCAACCAAAGGAAAGGTGTGTAGATTGAGAAAGGCCCTCTATGGATTAAAGCAGTCACCGAGAGCTTGGTTTAACAAATTTCTTAAAGCTATGTTGAGATTTGGCTACCAGCAGAGCCAGGCAGATCATACTATGTTCATCAAGGGAGGTAATGACAAGATTGTTATCCTCATTGTCTATGTGGATGACATAATTATGACTGGCAATGATGCAAAAGAAATACTCTATCTTAAGGCTCGTCTTGCTCTAAGAGTTCGAGATTAAGGACTTGGGGTCATTGAGATACTTTCTTGGGATGGAGGTGGCAAGATCTGATAAAGATATTTTTATCTCCCAAAGGAAGTATATTCTTGATCTCTTGAAAGAAACGGAGATGTTGGGGTGCAAACCTGCAGACTTACCTATTGAGGCTAATCATCATCTCAGTAGAGATGTTGGGGAGCAGACAGATAAGACAGATAAGGAAAGATATCAGAGGCTTGTGGGCCGCCTGATATACTTATCTCACACTAGACCAGATATTACATATGCCGTTGGAGTTATTAGCCAATTTACGCATGAACCATGTACAGTGCATTTGGATGCAGTTTATCGTATTTTGAGATATCTCAAATCAGCTCCAGATAAAGGAATTTTGTTCTCCAATCATGGTCACTTAAGATTGGAAGCATTTACTGATGCAGACTGGGTTGGTTCATGGACGATAAGCGCTCCACTTCTGGCTACTGCACCTTTTTTTTGGGAATTTGGTTACTTGGCTTAGTAAGATGCAATCAGTGGTAGCTAGATCCAGTGCAAAAGCTGAAAATAGGGCTATGGCTCACGGGGTGTGTGAGCTTTTGTGGCTCCAAACCTTGTTGAAGGATTTGGGACTCTTTGATGATGGTCCTATGAAACTTTACTATGACAACAAAGCGGCTATAAATATTGCTCATAATCCTGTGCAGCATGACATAACGAAGCATATCGAGATTGATAGGCATTTCATAAAGGAAAAGTTGAGCAAGGGTTTGATATGTATGCCGTTTGTAAGGTCTGAGGACCAATTAACTGATATATTTACGAAAGGGCTTAGTAGTAAGATTTTTCATCCCATTGTGTTCAAGTTGGGCTTGATAGACATCTTTGCACCAACTTGAGGGGGAGTGTTAAATTGTTAGGGGTTATTTTGTTATGTATCTTTTACATAGGGGTATATTTGTACTTGTACCTTTGTCCATATATATACAAAGTGTGAGAGAGAGAAACCTAAGTTTGTGGGCTCTCCTTTTTCCCCAAGTTTACAGGAACTTAAGAGGGACAACAAAAATTCCGTTGAAGTGACAAGCCCAGACAATTTGTTTCAGTCAACTAGCAGTTCTTTGAAAGACATCTCAAATATTAGATCGTTTGGATCTTTATAGAGCGCAAAGGAGATGTGGGAGAATTCACACAAAAAATTTGATATTTGGGGTGTAGTGGTTGATTTAGGTGGAGTAAAATTGTGGAAGAAATTTTATGCAGTTTGGTACCTTGCCAACTACAGTTTGAGTTTCTTTTGGGGTTGTTTTTGTCTCTTTTCTTCCTCTTGTAATATTTTGTTATTATTAATGAAATATTACTTTCTTTGCGGTTCAAAAAAAAAAAAATTTTTGGAGGATTTTCAAAATAAGTAATCAAAAAGTATATGCACATTTCCTGTAGATAAGGAATATTCTGGTTCCCATGAATAAAAATTTAGCCCACGATCGAGCAACTAAAATTTAGTACTACAAAGAGTAAAAAGACAAAGACTAATTGATTGTGTTCTTGCTTCCATTTACCAAATGCTTCATAAGTAGCAGGCACTGTACCATTGAATTCATAATTAGAACACACTAAGGAGTTAACTTCAGCTACATTGGACTTCTCTCTAACTAGGCTTTTCGACTAACCTCCCTCAAGGATCCTATAGAAGTTACAATAGTAGTGGTATGTGCAATCCCTTGATATCTCAATCTTGACTGCTATAAGCCATAGTGGTGTTCCATGAACCTAAATATTATTTTACCCCATTCGCTGAAGCCCATCCAAGATTAGACCAAGGAAGAAATACCAAAATGAAAAAAATGAAAAAAGAAAGCAAGACGGGGGAAAGATATCCACATCCCACAATAGCACAAAAATCAATCCTAATTTAACGCAAGAATACCATCCAATAATCCCCCAATTTCACCACATTACTCACATCGGATAATTGTCAACATGAGAACTCATTAAAACATAAGACATGATTGGGGATAGACCAATATGTAAACGCAATGGTCTACAGAAAAAAGAGAAACGTAAGGCAACGAATGTGGATAAAAACAATCAGAAATCGCAATGCTAACTAAACAGGTAAATAAATGAAACCAAAAAGTACCTTTGGGTTCTTCCAAATTTTTTTCAGCCCTGCAAAATATGACGTAAATCAAATCCCGATAAGAATACACGGCAGTTTAGAAGTTCTGAGAACCAGCCTTTTTATCCTTGGCCTGAAAGGTAATAAAATACAAAGAACCAACACCTCCTCCCTTACGATTTACTCTAATGTGTTTGACAAACTTGTACGTTGTTCCCTACAATTAACAAAAGGATTTTTAAACCCAATACCAAAAGGAGGAGTTTATAAAAGAAGATCAACTGGGAAGAACTTTGAGAACCAAAAGCAGACACACTTACCTTTTCATTGTTGTAAGCTGCAAGAGCCTTCTTCGCCATTTTATTATAAGGCCGCAGTGCACTGGCAGGCTCATCGAGCGGACATGGCAAAATTATAGCCATGAAAACATCTTCTGGAACCTCCCCAACATCAAACCCCTGATTACATGCATAAAGTTATACAATCAGAGTAGACATTAAGGAGGGGAGGGGAATAAAAATGTGGGAGAATAACTAAAGCAAATACGTGTAAAATGAATAGTTAGATAGATATGCGTATACCCCGCTCTCCTCGGCCTTCTCTACTTGTAAGCCTCAAGCTCCTCATCGGTAAATTCACGCCAGGGCGGGCCGCAGACCGGCTTCTTCTGTTCTTTTCCTTCCCCATGCTGCTGCTGCTGCTGTTTGGATGCAGAACGGGTTACTCTGAGAGTAGAAAAAGCGAAACCATCGTCCGAAGACCCCAATTTCTTGCCATGCGGAAGTTCATCGTCATCCTTGGCTGATCGCTTATTTTTCTTCTTCTGAATAGTTTCCTCTCGTCGGTTATCGCAGTACTCCATCACCGAACCCTATATGAATTAAGCAGAGTAATACAAACAATACCGAAGTTAGACGAAGGCATAATACAAACTACTAAAACATAAAAAAGCAACAGGTTGAGAGAAAAATCTGAGTCAACAAGCATAATTGAGTCCTGATATATGGAGTAATCAAGAGGAGAACCATAATGTGATCGACTGATCGGCAATCAGGGGAAAAAAGGAAAGAAGTGCCTTTTGGATTTATGGATTGGAAACCCTAGACGGCTAGACCCAAAAAAACGAAAGAAGTGCCTTTTTGGATTTCAGTAGTACTACAGGTACAGCAAATTCCTTATAGCAGCCGTGTACGGATCCACTTTTGTGCCCGTCTCAAATTCCACAGAGATGATCGGAATCGCTAATTTTGTTCAAAATATATTGTTTAGGATCCTTAAAAATTATCTCAATTCAATATCGGTATGGGCGTTTACGAATCATCCAACTTTGCTTCAGAAATTTGCCAAATTCTGACTGAATTTCTGAAGCAAAGTTGGATGATTTGTAAACGCCCTTACTGATATCGGATTGAGATAATTTTTTACAGGGACCTTAAACAACATATTTTAAACAAAATGAGCGGCTCTGATCATCTTTGTGAGACCCAATACGGGCGCAAAATGAATCTATGCGTGGATACTGTACAAGGTTTGTTGTACCCCTAGGCCCCATTTGATAATGCTGATAGATGGATGAGATTCGTACGAAGATAGGATTAGAATTGTGATTGGTAATGAAAAGAGATTGATAATGAGTATGTTTATTTGAAATAGAATTCGATGATGAGATTATTAATATTATGTTTATTTGAGATGGGATTAGATGATGAGATTGAATTGATAAGAAGAAATTGGTAATGAGAATGGATTGATAATGAGAATGAGTTGATATTGGACTATGGATATCAAGTCCCAAGCCCAAGGGGTATTGCTAATACCCCCAAATTGAGGTCTTGCTAATTCTATGGGATTCATAGTCCGGAGAAGTTTTGGGTTACCAAACAAGGGATTAGAAAGCCATTGATATTGGTACTCCAATCCCAAGGCTGATGGTTGGGGTGAGCAAAAAATCCGTCAAATTGCGAATCCAGTCCAAACCAAAATGTTTGGTTCGGTTTTTTAGTAATATGGTTTGGTCATGGTTTAAAAAAATTAAAAACCGCGTTATATGGTTTAGTTTGTAGATTCACGTTACGGTTATGGTTCCAAACCGATCCGATCCGAACTGTATAATACATAATACATACATATATATATAATTTAATTATGATTCACCAAATAAATAAAGGAGCCTTAGTCAACTAATTTCTTAATACTTTGATCCTATTAAATCCACCGCAATATTTTTTTTTCCTGCCAAGATAATTTAGACTAAACTTTTATATTTCACAACTAATTCCTAATTTCTTATGATTATTAATCTTGCTGTGGAGTGATCATCACAAGTTGGTTGCTACCATACTGCTGCTACTACCCTTTCGCTACATCATTTAAATTCAATAGTTTTAGGAATTATCTTTGGCCTTTTATTTGGTTAAACTATCTTTAAGATAAGCAGTACGTAGTTGGTATTCTTAGTTGGTTTATTGTAGTGGCTTATCAGTATTTCATTTTCTTAGTTTAAGACTTGATGCAGTTGTTGGTATTCTACTCTTAATTAGTAGGTTGAAAATGTTAACTTAGTTCAAAGCAAACCGTGGTTTAAAACCAAAACCGATCCGTATTTTAATGGTTTGGATTGGTTTGGTTCTATACCTTTTGTGGGTTGGTTTGGTTCTCCAAATTCATAATCCGTAGATATTGGTCTGGTTCTTGGTTTATCATAAAATCGAACCAATCCGGACCATGCTCACCCTTAGCTGATGGGGGTTAACAAACGGGGCCCTAGCATTTCTGTTTGGATTTGGGATTCAGAAATGATATCAACATAGATTTTGTATCTATACCGATGGGTACAGATCAGTTTCGGGTCCTTTTTGGTTTCCAAAAAATGATGTGATCCGCTCATTTTGTTTACAATATTTTGTTTAGGGTTCCTTAAAAAAATTAGCTAAATCGGTAGGGGCGTTTACAATGCATCCCACTTTGCTTCAGAATTCAAGCCTAAATTCTGGGGGAAAAATTGATGTATTGTAAACGTCCCTCCAGATATCCAATTTAGCTGATTTTTTGCAGAAACCCTAAACAAAATATTTTAAACAAAATGAGCAGATTGGATCATTTTTTTAAACCCTAAATGAGCCCAAAACTAATACGTACGCAGAGTTTATGGATTAGGAGTAGGAGGGTGATGTCGGGTGGTAGGGGCTCTTACTGGCCGGCCCTTTTTTGTTTGTATCCATCCGTTCAGGCCCAGTGCATGACATGCCCATCCCACATAAGTCCTGTTTTAAGTCAACTACCGAAAATACCCCCGCCTCACTCTCACCCTCACCCTCACCCTCACAGATCTTACTCTCTCACGCACACTCTTTCTTCCTTCGCCTCCTCAATACTCCCCACCACCACCCAAAACCCTACCCCTCCCGCCCTTCTTCTTGACCCTCCTTGACGACGGCGGCAGCGAGTAGATTGGGCCGCTGAGGATGCTACGCACGGGGAGGAGGAAGTAGAACTCCTTGTCGTCGATTTGCAGCAGGTCTTGGGAGTCGAGCTTGACCGGAAGTGTGCCGGGGAGGTTCAGCACCCCCTCGACGATATCGAAGCAGCCGTTCTTGCAAAAGATCTCGAGGTTGATGCGGCGGCGCGTGAATCGTACAAGATTCGTGCATGGTGGCGGGAGATATTCATGCAGCCGCCGAGGTAGGAAAGGTCGACGTCCACTGTGGACTTTTTAATATTGCGGTCGAGGACGATTAAGTAGGTCTGCATGCTGTTCTCGAAGTCCTCGCCCAAGAGCTTAAAAGCTTAGCTAAATGCTACTCCAGTTTTATCTAATTGAAGATGGGCACACATTAATATCCCTCTTTTTTTTTCTGATCCGCCACTAATATCCCCCTTCAAGAGACACATTTTTCTCTTGAACCATAGAATTTTGAGTACATCGGCTTACCGATGTTTTGTATATTGGTAGATCCGTTTTTCAAATCCATCTTTTGATACTACTAGTTTATGTACTGTACTTGTTTGATTTTGTTGTTGTAGAATCTGCTTCAGATCTTTATCTTTGAATGTGCGCTAGTTGAATTCTGTGTAGTATTTGCTATCATCTGTGTACGCCTACATATTGAGGGTGTGAATTGTGCAAATAAGGTGTGAATTTTGCATTTAGGGGTGTAAATTGTGTTATTTGAGAGGTGCAAATTGTGTAATATGTCGACACAGCGTGGTTGTGAATTCTGAAAAATGGTGTGTGAATTCTGAGAAAAAATGTGAAAAGGGCCCTTTGCAGTTCTAAGAATTCACATCTCTCAGAATTCATATCTTCAAAAATTTTGGGTGTGAATTTTTGAAAAAAGGTGTGAATTTTGGGGATTGTAAATTCTGTAAATGAGTGTGAATTCTGAAAAGATGTATGAATTCTGCAAAGAAGTATGAATTCTGAAGAGGGTGTGAATTCTGCACATGGGTGTAAATTTTGAAGAGGGTGTAAATTCTGCACAGGGGGTGTGAATTCTGAAAGATGTGTAAATTTTGAAGAGGAGTGTGAATTCTGATAGCTGTTTGATTGTTAGTATTTGTTTTGATTGGAAAATCACAGAGAGATATTGCTTCTTCTTCATCGAGAATTGTTGTAATGAGTATAATCCTTCATTTGACTTTGAGAGAGAGAGAGAGAATTCACACCTAAAATCCACTTAAAATTTGTAACAAAATGAGCTAAATTGAGCGTCTGCCTTTGGGAACCTCATTTTGTGAATTCTTGCAAACGGGTGTGAATTTTTGGGGTGTGAATTTTTGATGGGGTGTGAATTCTTGGGGGTGTGTGGTTTAGTGGTTTCATTTTCTTATTGCTGAGAGATTTGATGGTTTGACACAATTAAACTGTACAAAATGCAAAATTCACAAGTCCCAAAATGTAGAATTCACATGTTCAAAAGACAGAATTCACCCTTGGATCCAAGGGCGTGAATTCTATAAAGGCATGTGAATTTTAGGGGGTGTAAATTCCTGCAAACGGGTGTGAATTCTGTGGGATGTGAATTCTTGGGGTGTGAATTTTGGGCGGGGTGCGAATTCTTGGGGATGTGAATTTTGGGCGGGGTGTGAATTCTTAGGGGTGTGAATTCTGCGGGATGTGAATTCTTGGGGGGTGTGAATTCTGTGGGGTGTGAATTTTGGGGGGTGTGAATTTTTGGGATGTGAATTCTGTGGGGTGTGAATTCTGGGCGGGGTGTGAATTTTGGGTGGGGTGTGAATTGAGGTGTGAATTTTTGGGAGTGTGAATTCTGTGAGGTGTGAATTCTTGGAGTATGAAAAGTGCTAGGGGTAAAATAGTAAAAGCATCTTCAAAAATGGTCTAGATGGGATGGCACTTTAAAAAAGGGTTTGCATGGAATCCCATATAAAATTTGGGACCGGCCAGGAATTTCCCCATGATTTTTTCGGGTTTCATATATGGTTGGTTTTTCCTCCCCTTCCCCAATCTTTTGTTTTTAACTAATTACAGTAACATTTTGCCGATAAAAAAAATAATACTAAAATGGCCTATGTTTTTTTACCAAAAACTTAGTGGAAATACCCCTTAACAAGGGTGCATTAATTACGTTTTGTATTTCAACCACAAGGCAATAATACAAAACTAATGGGTGTTTTGGCTAAATAAATTAAGCCAGATTTTTTTGTCCTTATTCGAAAAAATTCGTATTTTTTAGTATTGCGTGTGTTTATTTATGAATTGTTGACTTGTTTCACCGGGAGGAATATAAAAATTGAAAAATTATTATCAAAATATTGAAAAGTTTATTAAAGATGAATATAATCCAAAGCATACAGACTTTTTGGATTATTTTCATTTTATTCAAAGAAATATTAGATTGACTCATAATTCTTTACTTTTTAGATTTCTCATATCGGTATGAATTAAAATACACAAAAAATTGATATAAAATTAATACATGCATAAAAAATTGAATAAGAACAAAAATAATCAGTCTCAATTATTAACCAGATGTAGTTGACAAGTTGGTCAATGGTCATACATTTCTTTCACAAGATTGATGAATACATGTTCATCTATTTTTTGAACCTGAATATGCATATTATATGATTCCTCGTGTTAGAGCTCATGGTAATTGTGTCTTATCAGGAGATTTTCAGTAAGTACGAGTGTTATGAAAGAATGAAGATGACTACATTTTCCGTTCTGTTAGGGTTGTTATTTTTTAAGAACTTATTTTTTGTTTTACGAAATAGGTTATTCTCTTATAATACATTACATTTAATTCAAAAAATAAGTACTTATTTTAGTTGGTGAAAAGGACATTTACAGCTCGTTTGGAACGTGTGATTCCGAGCGAGAAGAAAGGAGAGGGTGAGGAATCCGACTCTCTCCCATGTTTGGGAGAGCCATCAGGCGAGAAAGGGGTGGGGAAGGAGAGAAACTGTTTTCTCTCAAGACCCCATTTATGAATCGCGCCGGATGTGGCGCGATTCCGTGAGAAAGGAAAGGAAGACGCACATGCGGGCTACGCCGGAGTTGCTCGCTCGTCGCCGGAGTTGCTAGCTCGTCGCCGGTGTTGGGAGATCGTCGCCGGAGAAAGCTTCGACGCCGGAGTTTACAGATCTTGGTCGCCAGAGTTTACAGATCTTGGTCGCCGGAGAGAGTTTCTCGCCGGAGAGGGTTTGATTTCTCACGGTTGTTTGGGTTGCACAGTGAGAAATCACTCCCCTCTCTTCTCCTTTCTCACCATTAATAGAAAAGACTCCCCTTTCTCACCCCTCCATCCAAAGGGGCTGTTAAGCAAGGAGAGAAGTATAACTCAAAAGCTTGAAGCTAGGTTGTTCCATCTTGTCAGATCCCCAAGCTCTTGTTTTTACTTAATTTTTTCATTTGCAAAATCAAAATGGAATATATTTTTTCAAGAAAAAATGATTAAGATAAGCAAAGCCACTTCTTAAATAAATTTTTTTTGAACGGCAAGCCACTTCTTAAATATAATTCCATTAATTCGTATTTAGGGTCTTTTTTTTTCATTCGTTAAACCGGACTTCATGTTGATGTTGTGCAGTGAGGCGTGCTGCGCACCTCCAAGTCTTCGGATCATGCATCCGATGGCTCGGATCTCATCTCGGCAACCAACGATCGAGAGCCGTTCATTGTCGAGATGAGATCCGAGTCGTCGGATGCACAGTCTGACAGCTCGGAGGTGCGTAGTATGGTGCTGCGCACACCACTGCATAGCACCATCCCCATTTACCATTAAACCTAATCTATGTTATCCTAAGGGGACTTGGGGGAGGGAAATGAAACTTACGGGATCGAACCCTTCCTAGATGCATAGAGGCTTAGGGCCTGTTTGGATGGGGGACTTGAACCCGGATTTGGCAAGGCCCCTGACTTGTTATCCCCCTCTCCCCCTTCTCCGGTGTTTGGCTGTCGAAAATGGAAGGGGGATTTGAGCTCAAGCCAGATTCCATCTCCGGCTGTTCCAGGAGTAGTTAACGACAGGGGGTACCCCTGTCGCTAGTTAATCCGGGTGGATTATTGACTGTTTTGCCCTTGAGTTTTCCCTTTTGTGGGTTATCCTCGTTCATTTTAGAACCAGACCGAGAAAGAGAGAAGAGAGAGAGAGAGAGAGAGAGAGAGAGAGAGAGAGAAGAAGGAGGTCGCCGATCTAGTCTCTGGTGACTCCACCGCCGTACACCGACGGGTTCTACTCTCCACGTCGTCTTCCTCTACACGTCCTGACCTTCCTTTTTTGAAAGGGCTGAGGTATGGTTCTGGACTCCATGTTTGTACTATCCAGATGGTTTTGCGATCTGGTTTTGCGATATGGTTAACGATCTGAGTTGCCGATCTGGTTTTACCATTTCTGTACTGTAAGTCTGTAACGACAGTGGTTAACGATCTGAGTTGCCCTATATTTTTTTTTGCGATCTGGAATTTTTTATACTGAACCAAATATCACTCGTCAGTGAGATAGCGATCTGAGATCTGAGTTGCCCTATTGATGAATTTTTTGTTTTCATTTTGCCCTATTTTATGATTTTGACCTAATTTCTGATTATGCCACATTATGATTCTGGCCTAATTCGATTCTTCATTTTGGCGTGTTTTTTCATTTTGCCCTATTAGTAAAGTTTTGGTGAATTTTTTTGGGGAGCTGACTGCTATGTATGAGTAGAGTTTTGTCTGTTTTAGGAGGAATGTTGAACTTCCAGTTTTGGCTGTTTGGTGACTGTTTTTTGTGCAGAACTCTGATGAATCCTTATGTGGTTCGTAATTGTTTGAATTGAATTAATTCCTAGGCCATAACGTAATAATATGTACGTTTGCACTGTAAGGATACTTGTCAATATACCGATAGAAAGTGAATAAAAATCCATCCAAACAACTATGTGTTCTTTTGAAAAATCTGGTGACTGAAACCCCTGGCAGTGTATAAGATTGCCAACTCTAGTTGATTTTTGTAACTTCCTCGTTTACAATATCGTGAGAAACTAATGTGAGCCGTGAATGTATTATGTAGCAGTGTTGCCGAATCACCACGTAAATTTTTTGATCGTTCTTTCTTTGCATGTTTGCTTGATTATTCTCTTCGTGCTACTGTCGCTGTGTGAATATTTAGTTCATTGGCCAACATAGCTAACGCAAATAAAACACCTGATACCTAACCTAGATAACGCAAATAAAACACCTGAATATTTAGACCATGTAAACTTATTTGGCCGTTGACAGCGCAAGAGCGTTTACGTTGAGGAAGGGTTTGTTTCCAATCTAAGTAGAAGACAAAGAATTCATAAGATTCGGTTTCAATGAGAATTGTGTTGTAAAAAAAAGGATTTGGGATGAGAGATCTTAAATTTTTTGAGTGATGGAAAGGAGAACAAATAGACAAAACGGGTCAAGGATTTGATTACAGAGGAATCTAGTATGCCTTACTAGATACCTCTATGGAATCCAATAGGAACGGTAGGGGACTACGTTGTTATGAGAAAATACATTACTAGATAACAGTATGCCTTACTAGATACCTCTCTTATAGGAATCCAATAGTATCCTTTATGTTTCAAGCTAGTTTGTATTGTATCCTGCCTATGTCATCTATATAGTGTAATAGTCCCCTTGAAAAGGCTGGATCCATGTTGCAAATATACTAATCACGGAAAGATGTTTGTGATTAAGGTAGATAACAGTTCATAATTATTCTTTGGTAACTCATAAATACAAGTATGAAAGTAGGTCATTAACACCTTGCAATAATATTCCTTCTGTTTGTGACCAGGTGGCATTGAAGACAATAGGGATTTGTCCAAATAGTTATTGGTGCAGTTTGTTACTGTTTTGTATGTATAACATAAATAGAAATAGGAATTTGCTAATATTGTATGTACATATTTGCCTTAAAATGACTATAGTATAAGTTGCCTTAAATTTGGATTTCTCCTACTATCGTATGTACACTTATTTAACTTGTGGCGTACAACAGATGGCAAGACTAACGAACCGTGAAAGAAGAAAGAAGAGAAACCGTAAGGAATTGTTAGTGGTGTTATGTATGATGACGGTAGTCAATAGCGTTGTTCAACTATACTTGTTAATTACGGACTTGATTGCCGAAAGGGATGGACAAAGGGTTCGACACAAGCCTCATCTTCGTGCCAATCCTAATTATTACCAACACCAAATAGACGCACTGAATAGGTTGGTGCGCCAGAGTGACACGACTTGCCACAACCAATTGAGGGTAAATAGGCATACATTTATGACGTTGTGCCATTTACTTACTACAAATGGGCTAGAGCCGTCTAGGAATGTCACTGTCGTAGAGAAGGTTGCAATATTTTTGTGGATCCTATCGCACCATACGAAGAATAGGCGAACCATTTTACAATTTTGGAGATCGGGGGAAACAATTAGTAGGCATTTCCACACAGTTTTGATTGCGGTATTGCGCCTTAACAAGTACTTGTGGTATCATCCTCAGCTTATTACTGCCAATGAGCCGGATTCTAGGTGGAAGTGGTTTGAAGTACATAAATGTTAATTCTTAAGTTATAGTAATGCACTTATTTGATTACAAATGATCAATGATAATATAAATTCTCTTCTTTCTCGTAGAATTGTCTAGGGGCTCTAGACGGTACTTTCATACCAGTCCTCCCCCCAACAGAACACAAGGCACGGTATAGGTCAAGGAAGGGTGACTATGCGACGAATGTGTTAGGAGTTTCTAGTCGTAACCTGCAATTTGTATATGCGTTGTCTGGTTGGGAAGGCTCCGCCACAGACTCAAGAGTGCTTGAAAATGCCTTGGTAAGGCCTCACGGGTTGAAAATTCCACACGGTATGTGCCTTCAAAACCTTCCCATTAGTGAACATCCTTCCCCCATTGTGTAAACGTACTCATTTAAGGCAACTAATCTCATGTGTAGGTCGTTACTACTTCGCCGATGCCGGTTACACTAATGGGCCGGGAATTTTAGCACCTTACAGGGGTCAACGATACCACATTAATATTTGGAGGCAAGGACACATGCCCCAGAGCCGGGAGGAGTTCTTCAACATGAAGCACTCCAAAGCAAGAAATGTCGTAGAGAGATGCTTTGGAGTGCTTAAGATGAGATGGGGGATTTTGAGATCTTACTCTTTCTATCCCATTAGGACTCAATGTCGCATCGTCACTGCGTGTTGCCTTCTCCACAATCTCATTAAGCGTACAATGGCGGTGGATCCCGTTGAGGCTCAATACACGGCGTGGGAGGCCAACCTACATAATGTACCACCTGATGAGTACATTAGAACTCTTGAAAGTACAAACCAATGGACCCAAATGAGGGATAACCTGGCAACCCAAATGTACAACGATTGGTTAGCTAATCATGGGGGTGGCCAATAGGAATGTGTATTTGGATTAAGTAATAATTGTAATCGTATTTGCTTGTCGAATTGTTAAACCATTGGAACAAGAATTGTGTTTACTATTTGAATGTCATAGTTACGTATTTCGTGAGTACATTACATATGTCATGTTGTCATCGTTATTATAATCAGGGTACCGAACATAATGGAAAGTGAAGGAACTGCGCAATCTCAAACATCAAGTGCTAAGGACAAACAAGCTCGTAGGCTGTGGAGCCGTAACGAAGAGGAGTGCCTTCTTGCTGCCATGATGGAGTGTATCTGCGATAAGTATAGAGCCCATAATGGTTTCAAACCGGGCTTTTTCAATGAGGTTGAGAAGGAGTTGAAAAAGAAATTGCCCGGAACGACGCTTAAAGCGGTACCCAACATCGAGTCCAAGTTCAAAAATTGGAAGAAGATGTATAGTATAATTCTCGACATCACACGTATTAGTGGGTTCGGTTGGAACTATGCCACTAATTCAATTCAAGTGGATTCCGATGACGTGTGGAAAGAATATGAGAAGGTAACTTCTCTACTATTCCATTTTCACTTACACAAATAGTTTTCACCTCCCACTTAATGTATGTCATTACATATGTGTAGTCTAATCCGAAGGCGAAAGGGATGAATGGGAAGGCTTTTCCCATGTACGAGAGTTGGCAATTTTCTTTTGGGAGGGATAGGGCCACCGGTGAAGTTGCCGAGGATGCGGCGGAACTTGACGATGTTCCGGCCGACCCCGTTGAAACCATTAACCCCGTTGACTTGTTCAATGATTGCTATACTCCGTCATTTGCAAATGGTGACCCGGCTTATGTTGACATAACAACTTCCTCCGGGACTCCAACAAGCTATGCCATTCCCGCCACTCCAAGAAGTAATGCGAACACTCCGGCCACCAATGTTGGGCCGGAAAGGCCAAAGAAGAAGGCAAAGGTGGATGCAAAAGAGGCGTCCATGCATGACGCATTCGGGAATTATATGGCGCAAAGCAGTACGGCATTTCTTAAGATCGCCGATTCAGTTGGTTTTGAGGACCGACTCGCTGCCAAGAAGGAGAAGGTGTTTGGCGAGCTTGAGAAGCTCGACCTTCAGTTGCTTGATATGTTTGCGGCACACGCCATTATTGTATCGGCGGAAGAGAATGTCGACACGTTTTACGGCATACCCGAGAACTACCGACAAGCTTGGGTCGAGGCCGTATTAGCAGGCAAAATAAAATTGAAGACCACTTAGGGATGTGATTCATTGTGTACAACGTTAAACATGGTCAAGGATGTGATTCCTTGTTTTTGTAATTAACTGTATAGTACTTTATGGCCCTTTATTGGAGGATGTGATATCTTCCATTTTGTATTTAACGATTTACTACTTATGGCCCGTTAAGTTTTTGTAATGATGCACCTTTGAACATGTGAAACTTTTCATAATGTGTAATTGGTACTCGTTCGGGTAACGATGATGATCATATTCGTAGGTTAGGGCAACGATGATGATCAAATGTATGAGATGGGCAATGATGATGCACTTTAAATTTAAGACTGTCTATTAGTTGGTATTGATTTTGGCAACTATGAAGGCCTAAATGGCAACTTAGTTACTAGTTAGTGCTACTTTTATTACGGTTATTACATCTGAACCCATATGTTCATATTGTGGCGGCTGTTAGCATTCAAGCCAATGTGTGTGTGTGTGTGTGCAGGGCAATATGTGTGTGTGGGCAATATGTGTGTGTGCAGGGCAATATGTGTGTGTGTGTGTGTGTGCAGGGCAATATGTGTGTGTGGGCAATATGTGTGTGTGCAGGGCAATATGTGTGTGTGTGTGTGTGTGTGTGTGTGAAGGGCAATATGTGTGTGTGTGTGTGTGTGTGTGTGCAGGGCTATATGTGTTAGTCTGTGCAGCCTGTTTTGGTGCTGCATTGTGGCCAATGTTTGGCTGGTTTTATGTTGCTATTTTGGTCCAGTTTTCTGCCCAGTTTTTATGCTCGTTTCTGCCCAGTTTTTATGCTGTTTTCTGCCCAGTTTTCTGCCCAGTTTTTATGCTCGTTTCTGCCCAGTTTTTATGCTCGTATCTGCCCAGTTTTTGTGCTGCTTTCTGCCCACTTTGTGTGCTGGTTTGTGCCCAGTTTGGTGCTTGTTTCTGCCCAGTTACTGCCCAGTTTTTAGGCTGGTTTCTGCCCAGTTTTTGGTGTAGTTTCTTGGGTTATTTTTTTGGGCAATGATGCAATAATTACTAGTTACGGATTAGTTGGTATTGCCTTTGCCAATTATGACGGCCTTAATGGCAACTTAGTTGCAAATGGTAGTGCTACTTTGATAAGGTTTGAATTGTCTGAGCTCAAGTATAATTTGTGTTTATGGCTTGTATTGTGGTAGTTTTGTGGCTGTTTCTTGGCTGCTACCACTTGCTGTTCTGATTTCTGCCCAGTTACGTTGCTGTTTTTTCTGCTTGGTGTTTTCGTTGGCCGTCATCACAGCAGTCCAGTTCTGCACTTTATGGCTGTGATTCTGGACTGTGGCTGTGATTCTGGACTGTGTTTATGGCTTGTATTGTGGTAGTTTTATGGCTGTTTCTTGACTGCTACCACTTGCTGTTCTGATTTCTGCCCAGTTACGTTGCTGTTTTTTCTGCTTGGTGTTTTCGTTGGCCGTCATCACAGCAGTCCAGTTCTGCACTTAATGGCTGTGATTCTGGACTGTTTTTGTGACAGTATTGGTTCTCCATTCTGGGCACTTTTACACGGCTA
Organism: Rhododendron griersonianum; assembly: GCA_018127125.1. Taxonomy (NCBI): domain Eukaryota; kingdom Viridiplantae; phylum Streptophyta; class Magnoliopsida; order Ericales; family Ericaceae; genus Rhododendron; species Rhododendron griersonianum. The sequence continues at coordinate 38,171,219 of CM030790.1, read as the reverse complement.
TGAGGATATTTTTGACAAATTTCACGGCGAGGCACTTGTCTTGGCGGGACAACTTATGAGGGTCAATGGTTTACTCCCCATTTGGCAACATAAGTTGTAGCCAAGTGGTGCACAATGTGCCGGTGGGAAAAAAATCTGAGCCAACTACATATACAATAATCTTAGTATTCATTAAATGTGATAATTTGTTGTTTCTCGTAGAATTTGCAATGTCAAGTGAAGGTAAACAACACTATTGGGTGGTTTTTGTTGGCCGTCACCCGGGAATCTATACAAGTTGGGAGACCGCGGGACTGCAGGTTCATGGATACTCGGGAAACTTGTTCAAAAGATACACCACGTTCGAGGAAGCCGAAGGAGCTTTGTTACAGTTCCATGAGGAGAGATACCGGCTCCTTCAAATGCAATCGGTCCGAACCGAACATCAATCAACTTCCACATCCACAAGTTCTTCGGAAGTTCAACATCAACAAAGTCTATCAACTATCTTTGTTTTAGGGATTTTTTTGGGTTTCGTAGCTTGTATTTTTTTCGCACTTCTATTCGATTCAGAATGAAGTTGTAAGTTTAATTTCTCCAATTTCGAAATGAAGACTGCATTATGTAGACAAACATTAGTAATCTCAAATAAATTTAATTACTTGAGATACAAACCGGAATGATACAAATTTATTCGTCAAACATTTATTATCAAAATTACGAACTTATTCTTCGACCACCCTCTTACAACTTCAAACTTCTAGTTTTCTTGTCGAACAAAGCAATGGCCCCAACGATTATAATTGGGAAATTTCCTGTCCCGGAAATGCCTCAGTTGTGGCCAACCCTACATAAAATTAAGGCAAACAGTTCATAAGTTTACTAAAAACGATTTAATATGAAATTGGAAACAAATTCAAAATTACTTACCCGAACGAATTCATTCCAAACATCATTTTCCACCACCAGTTTATTTTCATTTGGATTCCACCCAAACCCGGGAATTCGAAGTATAGCATCTACATCATAATAATCACGCTTCCATTTTTTTTATCTTTCCTTCGATATGAATTTGTTTAATACCTGCTTCGGGGAATGAAACTCGCATTTGATTCTCAAGAACTCCTAAGTAGCCGGGATGAAATCCGTTCTCGGCTTGCCAAACCCCCTGATCTACAAGGCTTGTAAGATTTGTAAGTAATATTTCCTCCTCCACCTCGCTCCAAGCCCGGCGTGCCATTTCAAGGAGTGAAAAATCAAAATTACAAACTAATTTTTTAAAAGGAGATAGATGTGTGTGTAGTGATATGAGATATGTAGTGGTATTTATAGACCATTTTACCAAACAATTTTGGTCAAAACATTTTTACCTAACAAAATTTGGTGCACCTACTTCTCTTTTTCAACTACCACTTTATGTACTTTTAAAATTACTAAATTGATAATATATAATTCTGATTTCTTAAAAAAAAAAATTCAAATAAGGTTAAATTTTATTCAATATAATTACATTTATAATTTTGCAATAATTAGTTCTAAATATGTATTTACTGTAATTACGAAATTTACTTTTTAATTACTAAATTGAAAATAAATATTTCTGATTTTCATAAATAATATATCAAAAAAGGTTAAAATAATTTAAAGACAAATTGATTCAAATTTATGCAATAATTAATTGTATATATGTATTTAATGTAATTATAATTCAAAAACGTAATTTGTCCATTAAAATACTAAAGTGGGGGCAAATAAGTCATTTAACACATTTTCCCATCATATCCACCTTTCAAATCCCCCTTCTCAAAAATCCATCCAAACACCTCATTACAAATCCACCCTTCTTAAAAGGTGGGGCCACCCTTCTTAACATATCCCCCTCATTACATATCCACCTTCAAATCCCCCCTCATTACAAATCCTACTAAAACAAATCCTTCATCCAAACGGGCCGTTAAGGCCTCACCACTGAGGCACCCAACCACTTGCGTATTTAGGGCCTTTTCAATAGATTGATGATTAGCTAAATTGCCGCTTCCTTTTGGCGTAAGAGTTGAATTACTCAACAAACACATTCAAGACCAGCCATTTGAAGGAAAGAAAATGATAGGTTGCCGGCAACAAGACAAATTCCACTTTCGCAAGTGCTCTTAAACTCATTGGGCTATCAACTGGACAACATATGGGACGCACCAAATAAAGATTTCTTTCCATAATTCGGTAACTGACACACACACAAAAAATCGATTAATTTTACCGTTCACTACCGGAGCTCAAAGGCAGAATAAAGCTCTGTGTGAACTAGCCAAATGCGTACAAGAATTGATAGCATACGAATCAAAAATCAAACCCAAATCAAAAACTTCTTGAGACCCCAGCCTGATCGCCCAGTAACAACTATTGCACCAACTTAATTAGGAGTTGACATACAAAATAAAGGTGGATTAAACTCGAACTCAATCCCACTAACAATTCAACAGCAATTGATTAAACTATAGGACGTATCAAATCATGAACAAACAACTTCAGTTAAATATCGGTTTGGACTTGTGTTTCCACCATGAATATTCAGTTTGTTAAGTTATTTAGGGAGGTATATCACATATGTACAGTTATGGTGGATGACCAATATCATTACTCTCTCTCTCTCTCTCTCTCCATGAACATGTGATAATCACCATTAGTTATAAGGAATCAAAACCTTTAAACTACTATTTATTGGTTGGTGCAATTATGTAAAGAATAGGTTACAAAATGGATTTTACAAAAGGGACTCTTTTATAGTATAGTATATATTCCAATGGGCCAGGCTGGCCTCGAGGACGTGCTTGCTCTATTTTTTATTTATTTAAAATAATTTAGAAAAGAAAAAGGCGAGGTAGGGCTTAACTCATATTTGCTGTTACAGCGTTGGAAAGTCCCTTTCCACTTCCTTAACTTTCTAAACGAAGCTACTGATCATTAGGAGTAGTTTGATTATATTAATTAATCAAGTGGATTCCTTTTTAAAACGCACTCTAAAAAGACATGGCATGCCAACCAACGAGTAATTATTCAGCGCTGCCAGAGTACCATATGGCGTTGTCTACGAGGAGTACCCAACGATTTACGTAGCGACAAACTATTTGGTAGGAGAATTATCATTCACTTTTGTTAAGTGATTGAGATCGAGGCAACGAGTGGCCCACATTGTGTGGTAGCGATATTTTATATAAGTGAGAAATACCACATGACAATGCCACATAGTACTGCGAGAGTATTTAATAATGGGCCCCAACCAACACCCCTTGCTTCGTTGTTCTGACATTTCTACCCTCCACCACCTTCCTTTCCCACTTCTACTTTTCTTTTACCATTTTGTTCTCCAATACTACATACTTTTAAGCCACTAAATTTTCTGCATTTGTGAGGATTGGAGGAGATTCAGACAAGAATTGTGGATCCGGAGATGCAGAAAAGGCAAAATCAATGAATGGATCATGTTAACTATAAGGATCCCAAAATACCCTTATGTTGTGGACTTCTTCTAAGATGGGTTATCTTTGATCGAACTTAAACAAAAGGTCTATGTATAGAAGTAAGAAAAGTTGAGAGAGAGAGAGAGAGAGAGAATTACAGAAAATATCTATGATCGGTTCAAATTTAAACTAGTGTAACAAGTCTCAAAAAATAAAAACTGGTCACATATTAAGTCCCAGTTTCCCAAAAATAAGTTTGGAGCTTTTTTGTTTTGTCCTTATTCAAATTTTTTTTTTTGCATTTCTTAATTTTGCATCAAACTTTTGAATGTAATTGGTTCGTTTCGACGAGAGAAATTGATAAAGTAAAAAATTATGAATTTTACCCAAAAACAATCAACAAAAGTTTGATGCAATACTAAGAAATGTTGAAAAAAATTGAATAAGGACAACACACACACAAAAACTAGAGGCTTATTTTTAAAAACTAGGCCTAATTTTATGTACTCTGTACAACTTTTTGCATGTTTTTAATTGCATTTAGGAAAAAACATCTATGTCGATATCATTGCTCTTAAATTTAATATTGCTCTCGACAAAAATACTCCTGGTCTAGAATGGTGCCCCTTCCTCCCCCCCTCCTAAAGGCCGAAGGCTATCCAAGTAATTTCACTAAATTGGTGAGTTTGGTTCCTTTCTAACCCAAGATATATACTTATATAGCTTCTTCTCCTAACTACACGCATATATATATATTCATCGCGAAATGAAAACAATTGCGTAAGCATATATTCCCCTTAATCCTGTTACCAATATTCGTAAAGGAACAGGTCTAACTAATCAACCCCTTTTATCAAAACCTTTCAGGAAGAATCAAGTTCGGATTGAGAGCTAATTCCGAAGAAGATTCTCCTTCTCTTCTTCTCTGTTTTTTTTGAAGAGAGAGAGAGAGAGAGAGAGAGAGATGGATTGCTCCATATGTACGACGCTGCCGTTTATTCTGCGGCCGCCGAGGAATACGATATGCCCGGCGTGTTACGAGGGAGCCAGAAGCTTGATCGCCCTCACCAACAAGCTTGACAACGTCGATAAGGGAGCGGACAAATCATCAACTAACTCTTCTTCTACCACGGTTTCTTCACCAAAATCCTCCAAGGTTTGTTTTGTTTTTTTAATTTCCTCAATTCGATCCATCGCCTTAATTTGTGTTCATCTCTTTCCCTGTTTCTGTTATTGTTATTCGTTAGTCCTGTTTTATTCCCCGTATTGCAAGTTCTTTTTTTAAGTACTTTATTTTTCATTTTACGAGACATGTCATTTTTTTACAATACATCATTTTTAAATTAAAAAAATAAGTACTTATTTTAGTTAGCAAAACGGGGCCGCCTTAAGTTTCAGTTGATCATGCTTCTGAACTTTTTGTCACTTTTCTTTTGACTTCAATTTTTTTTTTGTTAACTAAGTGAGTGAATTGATCCTCGAACATGCACACAACAATCACAAGAATAACCACAAGAGGGTGGTCAGGTGTTCAAGACTTGGAACTTAAGATTTTGCATTCTCTTAAGATATTTTAATGCGTTAAGTTGAGATGCGCGCAATCTGTCTCGGACACTTAATTATCACAAGAAAAAAATAACAATCACAAGAAATAGTAATAAAGTTTCATTCCCCATGCAGCTTTTGACATCAAGCTAAATTTTTGAAGATGGTAATCAGCTTTGATGTTGTTTTCTTCTTTAAATTTCTAATTGGTTGGAGAATTAGAAAACATCATCATAAAATATACTCCAAGCAAGCTGGACAACTAACTACAAGAAAAAAATTTAGCAGCATAATCCTAGAATGTATATACGCCAAGTCTTTTTCTTTTTTTTTTTCTCCTTTGTTTGGAGAATTATATACGACTGGTCCAACAAAGAGTTTGTAAAAGTTATCTCAATGGACGAAATTATCCCCTATGGGAACGACTCTTGACCAAAGGGTAACCAAACTCAATTTTAATAGCTACAAAATTGGTTGCATCCATCGTAGGGTCAGGGTGGTTGCCAAACTAGAACCGGAACCGGAACCGGAACCAGAGAGAGAGAGAGAGTAGTTCTTTCCTTTTTCTTCTTCTTCTTCTTTTTTTTTTCTTCTTCCATTTTTTGGTATTGGGAAGGTGTGGGTTCAAGCCCACATGAAGGGCTATGTTTGGGTTTTGAGGTTGAGCTTGTTGGGAGTATTTCCTATGGGCTGGGCTATGATTCCCACTGCCAATGCATGTGCCTTTTTTTTTTTTTTTTTTTATCACGCCAATACATGTGATGGTTGGACACAATCACTGAAAATTATTTGAGAAAATGACGGCTCAGGATGTAATTGGTCAGCCAATGACAAAGATTTAGGTTTTTTGGTTCCAATAGTGTAATTAATTAGTTTGATGTTATACTTGGGCTTGAGATTAGCTGTGGGTCCAGTGGTTTTAATGAGTTGTTTTTAGGCAATGGACCATTCGAATTTAATTTGTGTTAGCTAGTGAACACTCCAGGATCCGTACCGATAGTGTATCGACGAGTGTTTGGGGATCACTTTATGATTCCACACAAATTATTTGAACTGTTCATTAATTTAAAAATTGTTTTTGAAGCTGTCCTGTAAAAAATTAGCTCAATTAGTTAAGTTTACTTACTTAATTTAATTGTCTAATTTGTTTTCAAAACTCATTGAAGATAAATTAGATAATTGGGTTAAATACTTATAGCTATCTGATTGAGCGGATTCTTTTCCATCGGCAACTCCTAAAACTATGTTAAAACTAATCAACGGATGACATCATTTGTGTAGGACACTGGGTTTGTATCATAATACTAGTATTCTCGCTAAATTTTGGGCACACTTTTGTTTATTTGAAAGCGCTTTCTTACGCTTCAATTTTAACTCACTCCAAATAAACCTGTTAGAGTACCCCAATCTTTGAACTTTTTGAGAACTGGACTAGCCCAATGTTGAACAATTTTCTTTCTGCTAGTAAATTACTTTTATATATAGTTTTAAGGTTCTGGTAATTAAATGACACTCTCAAGTCCATCGAAGAATGGATGAGTCAGATCAATAGGAGTTCGGATTAAATCTGAGCCGTTTGTGTCAAAATGAATGACCGGATCGGCCGCACTACAACCCTGTAGTGCAATTGTGCACTACAGGATTTCCAATTCCGTTTTATTGCACCCAGTGCATTTCAATGTTTTAAAGAACAGAGTGCATTTAGGGTTGTTTGAACAAATTTGGAATTATGGATTTGCAATTAAGTTTCCCTCATGATCCTGATCAGGGATTTGCAAATGCGTTGAAATGGGTAAAAGAAATGAAGGACATGGAGGAGGAGATGAATGACAAGTTAACTTTCTTGGGCAGCTTTGTTACCTCATTTAGAGATCAAACCCACACTGATATTCAAGTCAAACCTGGCAACAATGGACCCCCTATACCTGCTCATAGAGCACTATTGGTAATCTCTCTCTCTCTCTCTCTCTCTCTCTCTCTCCCTCCTATTTTATGGTTATGTTATCACAATATGAATATATAGTGCGGTCCCGAGCTTGCCAACCCTTGAAATGGAGTAATTATGTAGTGGTCTTTGACACCTTTTGTTTAATGAGACATCTATGCATTTCCATAAACTAGTTTATATAGATACTAGTGAGTGCCCGTGTCTTAAGGCACGAAGTAACATGTTCTGAAGAGAGTTTAAATGAATTCATTTTTCTATTGTTGGTTGTGCCTCCAACCAAACTGACATCTCCTAGAAGTATTATTTTCAAATATGCTTAAACAAATTCATCTAATCAGCTACTTTAAATAATAAACACATAAATTCAATGCCACATCAAAAATTGTTAACAATAACTCATTTTCTATAAAAAGGGCTCTAATTTTTTATGATTTTTTATTTGATCTTATCAACCCTCTTTGAATGAATGAAATCAACCTAAAAGAGGGAAAAAAACTAAAAGGAAATCAATTGCAGAAAAAATGTGTATATATTACCCTATAGCAAGTCAATACATAAAACTGAAAAGATTACAAAACGTCTCCCTAAGTAGATTTATATATAAGGAGAATATTTACTGATCGAACGGCTAGGATCAATATGTAAAGGTGATCCGACTGTTGCAGAGGACGTTTGATTTGTATGTGTAGACAAAAACCGTTCTGTGACAAAAACCGTTCTTTTGAGACTTCCAAAAATGGAAAGAGGATCAAGAATTTGGGACGGATGGAGTAAAATCAATTGCAAACTAGGCTTGTAGTTTCCTAATTTCTTGAATTCCTATTTGCAACAGGCAAAAAAAACCAGAAAATACAGATGTATGTGTTCGAAAAAAGCATAACCAACTAAAGAATTCAACAAATTACACTAAAGAATTCAACAAATTACACTTTGGTGGCATATCCTCCTCAAATTATACAAATTACATTGTTACGTTATTCCAAACTTCTTTATACAATTACACAAACCTAATTTTTTGGCAGAAATTGCAAGAGCTCTAATTCATGGATATTGTACATACGTATTGTAGGCATCAAGATCCGAGATCCTCAAGAACATGCTAGACTCAGACGGATGCAAGGCCCCTCCAAATGACAACACCATAACCCTCCCGGAGCTCGACCACGAAGAACTAGACGCCCTCCTCGAGTTCCTCTACACCGGAACCCTACCAAAAGAAAAGGCAGAAAAGCACGTCTACTCCCTCTCGATCGCGGCTGACAAGTATGACATCCCGTTCCTCCACAAGTTCTGCGAGCACAGGATGTTGGGATCCCTGAACTCGTCGAACGCGCTCGACGTTTTGGAGATCTCGGACCTGTGCTCAAACCAGGGTTTGAAGGAGACCGCGTTGAACTTCATTGTGAAGAACATGGAGGACGTGGTTTTCTCGGCTAGGTTCGATGCATTTGCACTTAAAAACCCGCATTTAACCGTGCAGATAACTAGGGCTTCGTTTATGGATATTAAGAGTAGAAGGAATATTGGGGTTTGAGATTGGGTGCATGGTTAATTAGAAAGATGTATATACATTCTGCATGCAAATAAAAAAATTGTTGTAACATTAGCCAAATAGAAATGGAAAAGGGTTCAAGGACAAAATAAAACCCAATGTTTTCATTCTTCTTTTGTTCCAACTTCCAAGTCACGATGTTCTGCTAGAGTTGGGCAAATGAAATAAACTGTTAATAAAAATCGATTTAATTCAAGCTCGGCTTGATTGCTAAATGAGTGGATTCGAGTTAAAATTTTAAGCTCGTTTAGAAATAGTAATAATAAAGTAGATTCATGAACACACCATCATATATAAATTTTCTATAAATTAATTGTTCTTTTTTAGTACTCCCTCCATCCCTTATTTATAGTCTAGTATTCCATTTTGGGCTGTCCCTTAATAAGTATCCATTTTGTAAAGTTAGTGAGTAAAAGTTGGTGCATTGTCTATTTTGTCCCTAAGGCTCCGTTTGTTTGGACGTAAAATGTTTTCCAGTAAAATGTTTTACCTATTTTCCAGTGTTTGGTTGCGTAAAAAATGAGGAAAACATTTTATATGTAAAACATTTTCCATCAATTAAATGAAAATGACTTACCCTTAAATCTTCCGTAAGTTATTTTCCGAAATGAACCCGCTACCTTCTACTGCAATTCTCACTGCTCAGTTTCCTCGATCATCAGCCCTGATCCACGTTCAATTCCAATAATCTCATATCTCTCCACCGTTTAAGCTCCCCATCTCTCTCTCTACACTATTTTGTTGATTTCTGAAAATATTTTCAAGTGCCAACCAAACACCAGAAAATAAAAATTTGAAGTTTATTTTTTGAAAAAACATTTTACATTGAAAAATATTTTACATTGTAAAACATTTTACATCGAAACAAACGGAGCCTAAAAGTAGATTCTATTTTGAAAAGTTAGTGAGTAAAAGTGTAATGATGATGGGTAAGTAGGGAAAGTGGAGGAAAAAGTTGATGTGAAAGGTATAATGATGATGCCTTTTTAATAAGTTGGAGTTACGAAGCAGGATACTTAAAAATGGACGGAGGGAGTAGTAGAACTGTAGAAGTGTACTAAATCACTTTTTCCCCTTCATACTGGATGTCCTTACAATTGTGCAAATTACTAAATCACTTTTTCCCCTTCATGCTGGATGTCCTTACAATTGTGCAAATTTCATTGATGAATCTCACAGGACCCGTCTTGGGCTAAAGCCCAAGGTGTCATGGCTTTAGGTCCCCAGAAAATGGAGTAACTCATTTTTAAGGCCTCCAATATTTAGTACTTACTAATCTCCTGTTCCTGTATATAGTTTTACTAGTACCATTTTCTTCTCCAACGGTACATAGTTTTGGCCACTAAAATTTCTGTATTTGTGAGAATTGGAGGAGATTCAGACAAGAATTGTGGATCCAGATGTAGAAAAGGCAAAATCAATTAATGAATCATGTTAAGTATAAGAATCCCAAAAAACCTTTATATATGTTGGGACTTCTTCTAAGAGGGGGTTACCCCTTTGATTGAACTTAAACAGAAGGCCCATGTATAGGAGTAAGAAAAGTTTTCAAAAAAAAAAAAAAAGAATTACAGAAAAAATCTATAATTGGTTCATATTTAAATTGGTGTAACGAGCCTCAAAAAATGTAAACTGGTCACATTTTAAGGTCCAATTTTCCAAAATAAGCGTGGAGCTTTTTTTGTTTTGTTCTTATTCAATCTTTTTTGCATTTACTAATTTTGCGTAAAACTTTTGTCGGTTATTAGTTCGTCCAAATGTTTTTGAAAATATCCAACAATCGACAACAGTTTGATGCCAAGCTAAAAAATGCTGAAAATTTTTGAATAAAGGAAAAACAAAAAAAGCTGCAGGCTTATTTTTGGAAACTAGGCCTAATTTTAGTACGTGTACAACTTTTTGCATGTTTTTAACTGTATTTAGGGAAGAACCTTAATCTCATATATAGATATGTCAGTAGTTGTTCGATCCGTGTAGATTTCATGTGAGGTCCATGTGTATCGAACGAACACTTCTGAGCTCAGAAACATCTATGTCGGTAGCACTGTTCTTGAATTCAATATTGCTCTCGACAGAAATACTCCTGGCCGGTCTAGAATTAATGGCGCCCCCCCCTCTCTCTCTCTCTCTCCATCACCTCTTTTAAAGTATGAAGGCTCTCCAAGTAATTTCATTAAAATTGGTGAGTTTGGTTCCTTTCTAACCCAAGATATAGCGATCTTCTCCCAAATACTCGCATATATATATTCATCGCGAAATTAAAACAATTACGTAAGCATATATTCCCCTAATCCTATTACCAATATTCGTAAAGGAACAGGTCTAACTAATCAACCCTTTTATCAAAACCTTTCAAGAAGAATCAAGTTTTTATTGAGTGCTAATTCCGAAGAAGATTGTCGTTCTCTTTTTTTTTTTTCGGCAAAAAGAAACTTTATTAAAAACTTGATAAGGGTACATCAAGGAAAAAAAAGAAAAAGAAACCTAGCACCATGATATTGATACGTGGGATATGAAAAGGAGAAACCTCCAATAAAGCATTGGATGATGGAGAGAAATAAAGAAAGACCAAAAACAGGTGGCCCAAAATACTAGATAGACACAGGGCAGATATGGTAGAATGCTAGAACAAATCCATAGAGCCAGCAGACTCAGAGTGGAAGACTTCATACTCTCAGCTTCAGAAAAAGAGCAAGGCCCAAGCTAGGTCCTGCTTGGCACCAAACTAGATCAGGCAATCATAAATCAGTATTCATCAGAGAGTAAAAGGCTCAATTATTGTCATATGAGCACCATCGACCAGCAGCAAGAAATTACAGACGTACGAAGACCGGCCAGTAACATCAGCGTCGGGATGAAAATCGGGAGAAAGGGTCGGGATGTGTAGACTTTCTATTACTACAAAGGGTTCTTTCTTATATTTTTTTCCCTGAATGAACCAGTCGATCTAAACGGTTCCTCTTCTCTCCTTCAATTCTTCCTTTGAAATCTATGATATTGAACAATCAAGCAAGGAAAAAGCATGATTGTTTGATGGAGTTGAAGAATCAAGAGATCAAAACCTAAAAGATCGAGAAAATCGAAATTGAGGTGATGAAGAATAAAAGGTCCGTCGGTCATTCTATTGTTCTACCTGTCAAGAACTGAATATTTGTTTCCATGTTCATATCATATCATATCATATCGTGTTTCCAATATTTTGTTTCCATGTTCATGTCCAATTATGTTGCTTGAGATCTGGATGTATTAATGGTGCTAGTGATTTGCTTAATTTCTAGTAGTTCATATCTGAACCCTGTTCTTGAAATTTTGTATGTCTGGGTAATCAAGAAGTTATGTGTATTACCAAAAAACCTAGATATATTAAAGTGAATGCCCACCAAAACTCACAAACTCTCAGATATCTACTATACTTTACAATATCAAAATATATGGATATCTAAAGGGAAAAAAATCCCACGTCTAAAGCTATGCCAGGGAATAGAATTCTCACATGATTTCTTCCTCATTTACGAAGCCTTTATCTTCGAAGCACCCTTTGTCAAACATAGTGCTGGAGGGGATGTGGAGCCAATCCTCTGTAGATTTTCCTTGACCAAATCCTCCCCTTGTGGGAAACGTGAAGATATCCAACAATACAAAGGTATTATTCAGACCTCGAGATTTGAACCAAGTATTTTCGTTAAGCTTGAAAGTGGTGTTTTGGGGATGAAAATGCTAGAGTATCTCTAAAGTTTGCACAAACCTTCTACCACAACAAATTTTCTCCTCCGTTTCACTAACTCGTGAAGACAGTTTTCATTCTTTGGCCCCTCAATGGGATGGCTGTCCACTTTAATTGGTGAATGATAATTTCATTTGCAATGTAGTAAGTTGTTTTATTGTGTTATTTACATAGCGGTTGACGAATCCCAAGTTTAGCAATATCGGTGGTGATTCCAATTCTTGGATTGGGCCAATTGAAATCAATATATTGGGCTTAAGAAAAGGGCAAGGACATTTCAGTTTTGCTTGTTTTCAACATAATATGAGACTTAACATCCAGTGTTTCTTGTTGCCTCATTTCATAATTCTGTTTAATTTAGATACTTCTTCTTGACAAATAAGAATTCTCGAAGTGACTATCATTGCGCTTATTTTCCATCAATAAGATATCAAATCCATAAAGCGTTACCCGTTACCTCAACAACTTGGGGGCGATCAATCACAAAACTAACTACATAAAATATGTGGCTGGCCGGGATTTCGCAAAAATTACCAGAGGACCAACTTTTTCAAAAACTATGTCAAGTTGTCAACCTGTGTATTTTCGGATTCCGATGATATTAAAAAGTATACTTAGTGTTACATGTATCTTGTTTTATCATTTCACTATGCAATCAATGCCACTCCTTCACATGAGTAGTTTGCTTTTGTTCTTTGCTTAGTTGTGGTTAAATTTTGTAAAAAAAAATTGTATACTTTTGATCGATTTTCAATTGTATTAATTTTTGAAAACAAGAAAAATACGTCACTAACAAAATGGGCCTCACCTGTAGAGGCCCCCCCCTCCTTTTTTAGAACATCAACCCAATTGCTGAAACTTAGTCGTGTCTGAGGACTCTGACCAAAAATTGTCCTATCTGAAACGGATCCCGTGTCAGTGTCGCGTCAACACATGTACGGCTCCCTAAACTGAAAGGTCGATATAACATAGACTAGTGCTGTGTTTTCCATCCATGAAAATGATTCAGTTGAGAGAAGTACAAAGCGCTTTTTAGGGAGTTTTTCTATTTCCCTTTCGCGCTGTTTTCTTGTTCACCAGAACAGCAGGGGCAGAAGAAGAATTGAATAGATGGACAAAGTAGATAATGTGCAAAAGGTGTTAATTATATTGAATGGGCCAGTACTTGTTGGAATCTCAGTTTCTTACTTTGGAGCGCAAGTGCGAAGTTCCGGAGGTTTGAAGCAATTTTGTCACCCCAGTTTTGCTGGGGTATGCCCCTTAGTTTCTTTGTATATTGTCTCCTTTTTTGGTAATAAAATCCCTCTTTACCAAAAAAAAAAAAAAAGAAGAGGAGGAATCAACACGTAAGCTTTAGGTAATAAACAACAAAATTCAATCTATCTTTAGACAGCATAAATTTGTTGGGGGATTCGAACGTCCAAACACACAAGCAAACACACACAATTGAAAAACAAATCAAGAACAGAAAATAATCACAAGCAAGAAAAGAACAAGACACAAAGGTTTACGTGGTTCCGACTTAAGCAGGTTGCTTAATTGTACCCCACGGAGTGCTTGGGTGTTTCACTTTGAATAGTCCATGTAGCTCAAAATGGCCATAATAGTCTGTATTGCCGTGAATCCGAGCAGAAGAGCAGCCGTGGCAACTGAGATGAACGACCAAGGACTCGTGAAATATGTGCGTTTCAAAGTTGACCAATTGCTGCCATAGTAGGCCTCCACTTCTTCGAATTGCTTTGAGAGGTAACAGTCCCTAATGTTATACGCAACTTTACCTCCCAATTCCTTGAAAGTTTGAGCAATTTGTTGATCATCGTGGGTGAAACTTGTGATTATTCCATCGTTGCAAAGGAATGTAACGTCTCTGTCTGAGTTGATGAGGCAATTCATGAAGGCAACATATGCGGAGAAGCATCCGAAGGTGTGTGGGTGGCATTGTTCCCAGGCAACACAATTGCTCAAGGCAGCAATGGTGACCTCGTTGATAGTTATGAGCGGGATTTCTAGCACCCCTTTATGGAAGTTTATTTCCAATAAGCTATCGGTACTTCTTCGTGGCCTGAACTTGATCCCAGCAGACCGGAGCTGTGTCACACATTGCATTGACTGATCGGACAATGGGTGATACCCATGTTGTGTATTTGTTCTCTGGGGGACGTTGACCCTCCGAAACAGATCGAGAAGATTCCTACGAAAGAAGTTCAGGATCACAGGAATGATCATCTCTAGGATAGTCACAATCTGCGACACGTGTTGATTTTGATCAGACGCGTTTGAGTGACGTCTCATGGGCCGCCTTTGATCATTGTTCTGCGGCTGCCGAATCAATATCGGGGTGATATAGCTGGAGTGAAACAATTGAAGTAGATGTTCGACCTTGCAATCCGGGTCTACTGCTCTCAGTGATTCAGGATCAGATATTGGCAGGGAATGTCTAAATAGTTTTAAGGCCATCAGTCTCAAGCTTTTCTCACTGTTGCCGATGCAGATATCGAATATCCTCTCAAGAACAAAGAAGGGAAGTTGGTTTTCGAGCTTAAGGAGGTCTCGGGTGAGAACTGGAATTTGACCTGGCTTCTTGAGAATTAGGCTGTTGCGTCTGAAATGATCATTATCTGTGTTGTCATCCAGACAAACATGTCGCAAGAGCTCAACAACAAAGCAACCATCAATCACCATCATCTGAACGAAATCGTCGTGTGACATTTCAATGGGTTCAAAGTAGCAATCTCTTGCCTCCGTCTCCAATTCTGTCATGGCATCAACTAAGCGCTGTAAGACCACCTCCCCAGTTTCCTTCCTTGTTCTGTCAAGTAGGAAATGAACTGACTCCACTTTGGTGGAGTTTTCGAATTCCAGGACAGCAGATTTGCCTCGGTGGTAAGGACCTACCGACACAAGCTCTGGCTCAACGGCGTTGCAACTCTTTTCTTTGAGCCTTTGAGGGACTCTGTATATGCAAACAGAATCCCCAAAGCTATAACCTCGATTCACTTGACTCTTCATTTCTTCTAATCTCATTCTCATTTCATCCAACCGCCTTTGAATGATAATGAACGTTGGCTTGTTGATTGTTTCCTGTATTTCAGGAATCGAGGATACTATGCCGCTCTTTGGTTCATCCTCTATTTTAATGACATGATGGTCCCTATGGGAATGGGGGATGCTGCCAAGCATCCCGTGCAAAGCCGGTGCCGAGCGGCAGATCCGGCTGCTCATCTCAGCCATCGACGGCTCGGATTTTGACCGAGCAATGGACTGTTCAGATTTATGATTCTCCATATCTTCTTTTCTCTTCTTCTTTCTGTTTTCTCCAACTCTTTTCAGTGCTGGAATTGAATGACAAGTGTTTCTGAAATAGATGATTTTTCTTTTGGGTTCAAAGCTGAACTTTACCAGGTGCTTTGAAATTTCGACCAGAAGTTGCCAAATTTCGACAAAGTCTTCAAAGCTGCTTTTCCAGCTTTTTTGAAATTTCGTTGAAGCTATGACTAGTTGAGACTCTTTTGGGGGGTAAAAATTGAGCCAGAAATTTCCAAGAAATTTCCAAAATCCAAGGACATTTAATTGTATTCTGCTCCTTCTTTCTCCCTCTCCCTCTCAACTAGTACTAGTGTACTACATTTAGGGCCTGATCGGACAAATAATTGAGCCAGGCTGTCCCGCCAGAATGGCTTTCCCGCCTTTCAGCCCCTTCAGCTAATCAATGACAGGGTTGACCCACTCACTAGGGATGGCATTCGGGGCAAACGGGGCGGATATTGGGTATTCCGTACCCGATATCCGAAACCGAAGTACCACCCATATCCGCCCCGATAACCGAACGGGGAGGGAACTGGGTAACCATAACCGAACCAAACGGATATCGGGTAATAACCGAACCGAACGGATAACCGAAATCAAGCAAAAAAACTGGTCCTTTTTTTTTGAAGATGAAAAACTGGTCCTTTTAATCAAGCAAAAAAAACTGATCCTGCCAAGTTTATAGTGAATAACACCTTTTAATCAAGCAAAAATAACCTTATAAACAAATAATTGACCTTTTCTTGACAAAAAACAAATAGAATCACCACATGCACAAAAAACTAATAGTCACCAAAAAACACTAATACAGCCGTCAGTACCATTTTACACCCTAATATTCTCAATAAGTCCAGCCACCCCATTACAAAGTTCAGTAAGTCCAGCCATCCCATTACTCCAGTCACCACATGCAAACACTAATACAGTGACCACAAAAAACTAATACAGGAAAAAACTAATACAGGCTATCAGTCACCAAACCAATCAGTCCAACCACCCCATTACAAAGTTCAGTAAGTCCACCCCATTACTCCAGTCACCAAACCAATCAGTCCAGCCACTCCAGTCACCACATGCACACTAATCAGTCCAGCCAAAGTTGAAAAAAAACAAAGTTCAGTCATCACATCTCAAATCTTGAAATAATACAAAGTTCCATTTGCAGAATTAAGAGATGGAAAAACAAAATAATAGAATCAATTCTGATTTCCATCTTGAAATGCCAACTTCCATTTGCTGAGTTCATATCTGTTAAATTGAAGGGCAGAAAAAATAAATTAGTATCAACAAAAAAAGTTCAATTAAGATGAGCAATATGTAATGTTAAAACCACGAGAGACGCAAGACAAATGCCAATTACCTCACGAGTAACGCACGAATCCCCCGTTTCCGCATCATCTAATATAGTGGCGTACCCTGATGTTGATTCACCTAACAAATATAAAGTAAAACATTCATAAGTACTAGTTTTAGTTTACTAAAGTAGAAAAATGCAAGATACTAAGTTCATTACCTTTCATTTCGGCAGCCCACAACCAACTTTGAGCACACATTAAGGCTTCCATCGTATCGGGATGAAGTCTACTACGATGCGGACTCACCAACCTACCACTCGTGCTAAATGCGGACTCAGAAGCAACCGTCGATACCGGAATAGCTAACAGATCCCTAGCCATGGCTTGCAAAATTGGATACTTGGGTTGATGTGATTTCCACCAATTCAAGACATCAAATCCCACGGATTTTGGCAAGACAGCTTCCGACAAATAATGATCCAACTCCAATTTTGCAGTATCAATTGTCCTACTTCTCTTCGACTCCCTAAGCATGTAGACATCATACTTTGATAGTGACTCTTCATCAATGGAACTTGATTGGGAAGAAGAGTCACCAATACCCTCCATCATTGAACTAGGACATTGATACTCCTTAAGCAATTTATAACAAAGTGCACGAACTTTATCAACTTCTTCTTTATAACTTGTTGGAAACAACAATTTAAAGTAGAACTCCAACACGTTGATCTTATACCTAGGATCCAACACAGCAGAAACCCCCACAACACCATGTACCACAGACCAATACTTGTCAAATTTTTCCACCATTCTTTTGGCCATTTCCCTAATCACCTGATTCTCAGAATGGAGCCAATCTCTCAATTCAAGTCTAATCTCACATATATTTGGAAAGCATTGATTAGTAGTGGGGTATTTAGTTCCAGAAAACAACTCTGTCACCTTAAAAAAAAATTTCAGCTTTTGACAAACATCTCTAGCAAACCCCCACTCACGTTCACTCGGTAAGGAATTATATTGAGCATCCCGTTTGCTTAAACGAATGAACACATCCTTATAAAGTAGGGCTGTTTGAAGCATCAAGAATGTTGAATTCCACCTAGTTGCACAATCAAGTCCTAATTTCTTAGTACTAGTCACATTCAATTGGTGGACTGTTTCTTCAAATTTTTCCTCTCTTTTTTGTGATGCTGTCCAATAAGCTACGCCATCCCTAATTTTCTCAATTCCCACCTTGGTAACATCCAACCCATCTTTAACAATAAGATTAAGAATGTGCGCACAACAACGCATATGAAACAATTCCCCACCCAACATGAGCGATGCACTATCAAGTTTGTCCCACAAAAGATCAATCATGGCATCATTGTAGAGCAATTATCAACCGTTATACTTGAAATCTTCCTATCAATGTTCCAATCCATCAAGCAATTCAACAATTGGTCACATAGAACTTCTTTTGTATGTGGACATGGCACATATATGAACCTAACATGCAACATTGATATTTAGTTCAAAATGGAAAAATGAAGATTTACATTGCATAAAGGAATAAATATAGCGATATAAGTTAGAAATACCTCAAAATGCGACTTTGCAAAGTCCAAGAATCATCAATAAAGTGCGCTGTGACAGCCATGAAGCCTTTCTTTTGATTACTCGAAGTCCACATGTCTGTTGTGATAGCTAATCTACTTGCATTACTCACCACCAAACTCATTGTCTTCCCCCTCTGGTACTCATAAATCTTAAATATTTCAGCTTTCATTATGTTCCTACATGGCACCTTAAATAAAGGTTGAAGAGCATTTGAATACCTCTTAAATCCAACGTGGTCCACAATTGAAAGGGGATACTCATGCATGATTATGGCACTTGCAAGTTCTTTCCGTGCCGTCTCATGATCAAAACTATATGAAGTTAGTAGCGGAGGACGGTCTTTGTTCATGAAATTGTTTGTTAGAACTTGTTGCCTCATGTTATCCTTCTTTTCGTGTTTCCTTACATAGTGTTCTTTCAAATGCGAAGTACCATTCCTTGTTTCTCCAGAAAGTTTTCCTCCACAATACTTACAAATGGCCTTGTAAACCCCGCCTATTTTCACCCTATTATAGTGAGCCCAATAAGGACTCCTTAACCTTTTTCCATCATCGGATTTTTCTGATACAACTTCAACTTCATCGGTAGGATTGTCACTTGGATGAGTAGGATTGTCACTTGCATGGTTATTAAGAGGGGATGATGATGGTACGGGGCTACCACTTGGTTGTGATGGTCCAGAACCATCAACCGGATTTGTTGACTGAGCACTCGAACCGACAGGTGATTCAGACATAATTAATCTAGTCCTAAGAAAACACCAGCAGATTCAGACATGATTCAAGCTACAATTACAAAATTTAAGCTACAATTATAGTTCAAGCTACAATTAGATCACAAGCGTGCTCCCAATCAAATCACAAGCTACAATACCGAAAGACTACAATCAAGCTAGTTATGCAGACTAGAGGGGCTATGCCGCCGCCTCATTCTCAACACAATTCCGTGGGGTTATGCCACCTCTACGTTATATAACTAAAAGCAATAAAATGCAATTGATGCTCAATTTAGCTTCGTTACACCTCAAGTCGAATTGGTGGCTCAGTTAGAGGTATCCGCTAAATTGAGCTCAATTGACCCACAAACAAACAAACATACAACAAATTTTAACAGCTACCAACTGACCCACATGCAGCAAATTTTAACAACTAACTGACCCTAATCAAACAAACAACTCAGCCTAATCGAACCACCACTCACTCGACTTGAATCGATAAAGATTCTGATAAATAACAACTAACCCACATGCAACAAATTTTAGTCCAGTTAACTGAGAGAGAGATAGAGATAAACCAACGATAATAGTCGACTGAGTCAACTGGGTTCCGAAGAGTGGCGACTGCGGAGTGCGGACTGCCGAACTGCTGCAACCGATTTCCTGAAAAGAACCGAGAGATGAGAGACAAGATCGAGAGATGTTTTGATTTCACAGGAGCACCTACATGCAACACACGCACACACAAAAAAAGTTATAAAAACAATGCTTGTGAAAAGTTCCATTCAGATGTTATACTACATTTTTTGTTACCCGAAGTAAGAAATCAAACGAGTAATCAACAAACTAGCTAGATCAAGCATAAGATAAATAGGTAAATAATCTTTAAAAGGTCAAACTTCAGAAAGCTTAAGTAACAGATTGAGAGGAGACAAAGGGATCGAAGAAACTAACCTGAATAGATTAAGCTCTGCCAGAAGTTCAAAGAGATAGAGAGAGAGAGAGAGAGATCTCACGATCGAGTTGCAGTCGACTGAGTCAGTCGATCGTCGTAGCCTAGAAAAATACCCTACAAAAATAGAGTTACAGAGATTAGAGAGTCCAGATTGAGAGAGAGAGACTAAGAGAGAGCGAGAGAGAGAGAGAGAGATCTCACAGAGTAGTCGCTGCTCTGGAGCTGTGGAGTGGAGTCTGGTCTGGAGAGGTCCGATAGGACTGAGTGGCCGAGTGAATAGAGATTAGAGAGACAAGAGTCCAGATTGAGAGAGAGACAAGAGTCCAGATTGAGAGAGAGACAAAGAGAGATCGAGAGAGAGAGAGAGATCGAACGCAGCAGTCGCTGCTCTGGTTTGGAGCTCTGGAGGGGAGTCGATCTGGAGTGGCTGCCGAGTGAAATGAAAACCCTAAGTGGGAAGTGTGTATATATATATACAAGGGTATTTTGGTAAATACCCTATTTCGGTTCGGTTCGGGTAACGGTTCGGTTCGGGGAACGGTTCGGTTATCAGCTCCACCGTAACCGAACCGAACCTGTTCGGTTATCTTCCAACCTCCACCATATCCGCACCAACGGGGAATTTTTCGGTTATGGTTCGGGGAAAAAAAGCGGTTACGGTTCGGGTACCCATCGGTTCGGTCGAGATTGCCATCCCTACCACTCACCCTGCTTTCCCTTCTGACACACTCACCCTCTGCTGACCCCACCCCGATTTTCCGAAAATACCCCTGCCCCACAAATTCTCTAATAAACCCCATTTTCCGAATTTCTCTTGTATTGAATTTTTATATCTTTTTTGTCTTTGAATTATTATTACATATTATTTCCTTGTTCCGATTTCCAATCTGGTTCAATCGGTGTAGAGATCTTGTTTTTTCTTTCATGTTATCTTTAATGGTCATAATGAATATTTGGGTCTACAACTTTTGAACGAGCACCCTAAACTTCTTATTTACTTTCAAGTTTACTCTTAGGGTGTTCATTGAAAAGTCTTAAAGCGAAAAATGAATTATGATGAAGTCCAGATAAAAATGGTTAGAAAAATAAGATATTTGCAGCAGTTCAAAGAGATTGAAAATTAAAACACTTAATTTCTTAATCATATTTTTAAATATATAAATTACGTAAAAAAAATAAGTGTTTCAATTTTTAATCCATTTGCACCGGTGCGAAGATGTTCTTTTTGTGATCATTTCATCGTAAACGGGCGTAATGAAAATTTCGCTCTAAGGCCTTTCAATTTGCACCCTAAAACAAACCTGAAACTAAATACAGAGTCTTAAGGTGCTCTGAGTTGCTGGAAGGAGAGAGAGAGAGAGAGAGAGAGAGAGAGAGAGAGAGAGAGAGAGAGAGAGAGAGAGAGAGAGAGAGAGAGCAAGGGTGATTCTCTCTCTTCTCGTCCGTCTAGATATAAGGGTGGAGATTTTTTTGAAAATTATGCGCGGGAAGCGAAGTGCCGTGCAGAATTCAAAGTGGCGGCGTCGGTTCAAACCAATGCCGCAGTGACATGTGGCGTCTCGTATGTGTGTCAGACAAAACGTCCCATCTGGTAGATCGCGCCATGGCATGACACGTGGACGATCGTGATGAGCTCGGTCCGATTTTCTCAAGGATATGGGTTGGTTTGAAGAAAATTCGGTCAGTATTCGGTTCAACACCTTCCCCTTTGCAGGCAGGCAAGGAGTTGAGGGGCTATTGTGGTGGGCCGAACCGTCACGAACCGTAGGGCAGGCCTAAGAAAGGGAAGCGGGCGGAGCCAAAAGTTGGGCTCGCCCAGCTGGTCTCGTGTGCGTCATCTGGGCTGAAGGCCCAACGGGGTTATAAAACAACTGAAGGGAGGTGGGCCAGACCGAGGGGTCCGACCCATCGGTGTATGGCCCAGTTTGAGCCCTTGGACCGAGTCTTCGGGTCGGGCTAGCGGGCCGGATTGGTCGGGTCGGTTTGAGTCGTTTGACCCATGAAGAGGCCACATAGAGATTCCTCTTGGTTCCAGAAGAGCCTGGAATGTCTTGAAAGTGAGGCGGTTATGCGTGACGTCACGGGCATGTGCCGTGCGTCATGGTCACTCTTGGCTTGGGGAGCAAGTACGTTCGCCTATATAAGTGAAGGGATAAACCCTAGAGAGAGGTACGCAACCTTAGATCACTCTAAAAGCACTCTCTCTCTCTCTCCCGTATTCTAACTTGCTCGTCGGAAGGGCAAAAGGCGGCCAACCGCCTCACGCCTTAGTGCAGATTTGCGGCGGAGCAAAGGAGGGGTGATTCAGAGAAGATGTGGAGAGAAGCCACCACCCACATGATGAGTTGTGGACTTAGAGAAATTATGTAGATGCTGTCATGGTTAAAGGAAAAAGGAAACAGATGAAAGGTTGTGGGCTTAGGACCTCGTGTTATCGGGGATAGCTTGGTAGGACCTTGAGGGTAGCCTAAAAGACCCAGTGTAGCTAGGGTGGCCAAGCAGGACCTCAAGGGTAGCCTGGCAGGACCTCAGGTATCGAGGATAGCCTAGCAGGACCTTGAGGATAGCCTGATGGACCTAGAATTGTGAGAGTAGTATAGGACCTCGAGATGTTGAGGGTAGCCTAGCAGGACCTGTAAAGTATGTCCAGTGAAATTCTGAGTTTGGAACATGGTGAATACTATGGTGTTGGAATGATTATAGAAGTTGAGATTCTGGAATTTACTTAAGTTGATGGTTAGATAATGAAATAAGTTTTGTGCCCTTCGATTCTTACCTCCTTTTATTATAAATGCGATTGCTTGTAGAGTAAGGGTTGACGGATAGGATTTATCTACTGAGTGTCAAAATCCATTTTAGTGTCGTTTGGTCTAGCGTTTTATGCCAGGTATTCAGGAGATAAGAGATGAGCAGCACTTTGAGGAAGAGAACCCAGTTGCTGAGACTGGGCAAGAAGAAGCTTGGAATCCGTATCAAGTTTTGCTCCGTCCTTCTGTTAAATTAAGTTGTCAGACTTCTTTACCCGTACTCTTAGATACTCTTAGTACTGGTTTCAAGTTCCAAGACATGTAATCTTAAGTGATTAACTTTTTCTTTTGTAAGACTCAAATTATGTTTCTCTTTAATTCGAATATTAAGACTTCCGCTATTAAACTCTCTTTTGAAGATAAATTAACTTAAATTCATTTTCAAAGTTATTAAATCAATTGAAAAGGATTTAATTAACGTTTCCGAAAATCGGGGCGTTATAGAATATTGGCGCACAAAAATTGAGAATGGTGGGAGGACAAAACTTTGCCACGACTTTAAATTACATATCTTTTGGAGGATTTGTTTTAAGAGAAAGTGAGTCTTGCTGGAAAAATCACTTTCCAAGGTGTTATCCTTTTCCTGGTAAATGTATACTTCAAAATAATGGAAAAATTAATTTTCCCATCCTTTCTAGACATGTGAACGGGGCATAATGGGTTAAACGATAAAATTGGTGTAGAATATGCATAAAACCCATGTGGGTTTTATAGGGTAAATCAGTGTAGGGTATCCTCCAACTAGCATCACCTATGCGCCCCTTCACCGGCCAACCGCCACAACCCTCCCGCTGTCATTGTTGGGCATCACCTCGACCACCACAAACCTCCCGGTGTCAGTGTCATCATTGCCCACCACACCGATAAACCATCTCCACGGTTAACGCAAACACCACCATTGCGTCTACCAAAAATTCACTTCAACCCCACAACTATCACACCATTTCAACCATCACAACATCCTTTGAAAAAACCACAAATCCTCGAGGGCTTAACCCATTTATAGTCTCCCAAACAGAAACTTGATCCAATTTCATATTTCCAATAAACAAAACCTTGACCCAATTTCAAGTGACTGCTCTGTCCAACTAATGTATATATAGAAAATTAAAACATAATCTTCTTTTCTAACTAGGTACATCGCGACGTGCAAGGCACGTCCGTCCTGCCTGTTGAATTGAACGGTGTTGAGCATTTTTGAAAGCTAGGCTGCATAAGTTTGATGTAAAGTTTCATATACATTAGTGCGCCGTATTTATGATTACAAAAGGCCCAACAAAAGAAGGCTGCATAAGTTTGTTTGATATACATAAGTAGAGATCTGCTGGTTTGTTTTTTCTCATGCCAAAATTACAAGTAAATCAATCCATAAAAGTATGAGCTTACTTATTTCCAGTTATTTACAACACATGTATGGAAGTAAAAACCAATACACGACTCGAAAACAATCGTCTACATCAAGCTATAAATTGGACTGGAAGTTGTACATAGCAAAAGGCTTGCTATGACACATAGAACATACAAGTTGTATAAGCACCCAAAACCAAGCTTGCAGGAAAGGATATTCAAAAAATATAAACAACTATCCTGTATAAAAACAAGTAAACTCAATACCTCATCCTCTGCATGTCACAGTTCAAAATTCCGCACAGCTCTTGCCTCGAAAACATAGTCTAAATTTTGCGGGTCTGTCTTCATTGTTAACTCTACAGAGCACTTCATGCATGCATTTGAAATAAAACCTGAAAATTTGGATTCCCAAGTATGTTTGCAAACAATTTCAGCATTCTAGTCAGCTAGTCAACCAGTAGTAACACATTCATGCATGTCTCATCTAAGCATAGAAGGGCACAAAATAATGGAGATGCTCACGGGAAGCATATCATCCTGACCTTCATCCACTGGTTCTTGAGCATTTGAAATGATAAACCATATTTAGCAATAGAAAAATCAAAATCTTTGAATACCGAGAGATCATGGATGTTTTTTTGGACAAAACCAAAGAGTAGCGGTGATTTCAAGAATAGAGATAGACGTAATGAATCATAAAGGAGGTTCACTGAATGAACTATGTTCTATAATTACTTTCCGAAAAATAAAATATGTCCAAGTTCTGTTCCCACCATGGCTGCAAAAACAGTTGCCCCATTGAGAGACGACCAATCAGTCTACGCTTACAAAGGCCCTTAGACTTGCCAAGCCAAGAACTGGGTCCCATTTTCTCAACACACACGAACTCAAGAGATGTATATCATCACAAGCTCTCATAGTTGAGGAAAAATTATTAGGCACTCCTGGATTGGAACAACATCACCAAGAGAAGTATATCATGACAGACAACGACAACAACAGAAAAAAGGAAAGGAAAAGAAAGAAGGGCTTGGTACATGGGACCAGCTCCTCTCCATACACCAAATTATACCCACAAACAGAATTAACCACATGTATTGTCCAAACATCACTTTCCAATGCGAAATGACATACAAGCCCACAACACCCCCATTCCAGACCGTGAAAATGTGGATTGGAAGAACACAATTGGAAAATTGGGCAAAATTATCCAAGCCAAAAAAAGCGGTGGACAACTACTGTTATGTCGAGGGGTGGATACACACAACACACACACACACACACAAAGGTCTGTTGATTGAGCTGAAATCATTGGCTTAGATGATTTGGTCATAGTTTTGTAGAGAGTGGTTACCACCATTGGAAAAATCCCTTCTCTCTGCTTATAAGTCTCAATCCCTTTAGTTCAATTTCTAATAAGTACTTAAAACAACACATGCAACCCAAAATCAAACCAAGATCGACAACACAAGTCCAAAACCCACAAAAGAAACAATCGAAACATCCAAACACCACACACGGCTATAGAAAGCAAAAACAAAAGGATAACATACAAGAAGAAGCAGGAACAAAACTAATACCCAAGAACATAACTTAAGAGAGATAAAGATTGTACCGACACATGTATATTCTCTATCGAAAGTTCATATTACTTGGTAGTAAACGGAAGGCTTGATTCCATGAAGATAACCACCTACATGCAACATAAGAACATTCACCAAAAATCATTGGCTAAGATACCTAGCCAAACAATACATAAAATGAATCAGACTTTTGGAGTCCTAAAAATCAATTAATTTCAAACCCTCGTAAGTCGTAACTCATCTACACAAACGAAAACCATGCAATTTGAAAATCAAACAGTATCAACTTACCTGGGAATATGGGGGGCCAAATCAAGTGTTTTTTCCACTTTTAGGATTACCAAGCTTGGTTATTTACGGTTACTGAAAAATCAAAAAATAAGCCAAAACTCATCAATTCTTCCCATACTACGGAAACAACTCATAAAACATATTCCTACCTCCAATTTACTATATTTACAGAAAAATAAGCACAAGCCCCATCAATTTTTAACAAAACCCAAATGAGATACGACATTTACGGTTGATTGAGAGTTTTAGTCATCAATAGGCTAAGGTTTTGAACATCAGTAGTTAGAGCGGAAGTCGATTTAGGGTTTTGAAGTCTGCATGTAGTTCGATTTAAGGTTTTGAGGTATGGATGGAAGTCGATTTAAGGTTTTCAGGTATGGATGGATGTCGATTTAGGAGAGAGAGAGAGAGAGAGAGAGAGAGAGAGAGAGAGAGAGAGAGAGAGAGAGAGAGAGAGAGGAGGTCTGAGGGAGAGTGACAAATGGGATCACTGTCTTTCACTCGGGAGGAGAGAGAGAGAGATACCTGGTGGAAGAACGGACCTGGAGAGATCTAGATCGAAGTCGTCCTCGATGGCGACTCGCTTCAGCTTCCCCATTTTAGAAGCTTCGGACTCGGAGACTCGTTTCTTCCCGCTTGATTTGGCTGTCGACATTCTTAGATTGTGGAATTGGAAGGCAAAGCCCTTTGAATGAGAGAGAGAGAGAGAGGCCATGGGAGGAAAAATTGCAGAGAGAGAGAGAGAAAGAGGCCATGGGAGGAAAAACTATACGTGAGGGAGTAAAAGAGGGCAAGTGGATTATACGTGGCTACCTGTAATCCACCCACGTGGGCCATTAACAATGAGACAAAATTACCATTATGGGCAACCAGCTAAAAGTGAAAGCCCAGCAATTAAGGGATATAATTGTCCAAATTGAAAAAAATTGGCTAGCGATCAATTGCCAAAACTGGTTCTTCTTTAGTAGAGGTAGGATATTGCGTAAATTAAATCTAGATCGACTTGGCAAATGTATAACCTTGACGACTCAAGCTCGAGCCAAGCTTAAATTCACCTAACCTTCACCAAGCTAAGCTCGAAAAACTTCATAGCTCGGTTTGGTTCAACTCGTGTACAACCATATTTGCTATTAAAAAATTTAAGCAAAAGAACCAAAAAAAAAAAAAAAAATGTAGAGAGAATCTTGTGTGCCAGACAAAAGTGGAACCATGCCGAGTTGTCGTGGAATATTTCTATGAGAGTAGATGTATTAGAAGAAGAAAAGTATAGATCTATTAAATTTGCATCCTTTGACGCAGTCCAGCAGATTCCAATTACGCCAAGGAATTGGGAGCCGCGCTGAGCCTACCAAATAGGCCTCATCCAGTGAGATTGTTCAGTGAGTACCGTCACGTAGTGTCCCTACACCCATTGACACCGGACATTTCTGTGGGATCGTTCACTTACTCGGGGGTTCCATGAAAATATGTAGTTGATGAGTGTTGGGACATCACGTGAAGGAATTCCAGCACCGCCTAATAATTTTTCCTCCTCCACATTTGGAACACTGGATTCTAACAATTCACATTGTAATCTTGATAAATCGTGATAGGTCAAATAGGTCTCCGATTCAACTTGATCAAATATCGATAATTTAGTGATCGAACTAAATTATGTCGTCGGTCTATTTTTCAAATCGTACTAATTACCGTTCATTTTTATAATACAAAAAATTGTTTTCTGGCCACTAAAGTTATGAATGTTCGATCAACTTGCTTTTCTGCACAACCATTTTATACGTTGAAATCTATGAAGTGAACGGTCAGGATTCTATCTTCAGACTCGACAGGAGGCCCGTTTAGAGGGCACAAAATTCGTTTAATCTATTCCCGGCCCGGACAACAAAATCACACATGGCCCCGCCTTATTCGTTACATCTTGTCAACTTTTAACTAATTACCCATCTTTTGGTTAATTAATTTGACTGGACAAATATCACTAGTAATTGCTACAAGATTTCTTTAATATAATCCCTGTTTCCTGGGGTTAATCCACTCTTGGCACAATCTTAAATATTAGCTCAAAAAGTTGGGTTTGTGTGACTTAACGTAGCGCCTATAGGCTTCGTTTGTTTCGATATAAAATGTTTTCCAGTAAAATATTTTCCTCATTTTTCGTTGTTTGATTGAGAAAAACAGTGTAAAATATTTTTTAAAGTAAAACGTTTTACCTTGCATGGCTAAAAATGTTTTCCTCTCAAATTTTTCGTAAGTCATTTTTATTTTTCCCTTCCTCCCTTATCCTTTCTTATTATATCTCTCATGTTATGTTGTTATATGGAGTAGTATATTTATTTGTGAACCAAATACTGGAGAATATGTTACACGAAAGTTATTTGTTCCAAAATCATTTTACAAGAAAACATTTTTACAGTGTAAAATATTTTACGTCGAAACAAAAGCCTTTGTTAAACAGTTCACGTGCATAACAACTACACCAAATAAAATAATAAAACGTTGAAAAAAAATTGGAATTGATTTCCACACTCCCTTTTTTGTATATCCACTCTCCTTCTGTTTTCAAGTGTTGAAAGTGTATGTATTTTTTTTGACTAAAAGACAGAAAAAGAAGTGTGGATATGAAAAAGAGATGTGTGAAAATCAATTCCCAAAATGCTACTTGTTTGTATCATTTAAATTTATCATCTTATTATTAAAGAGGCACGCTCTACAACCCTTCAATATTACAGATGTGTATGCGAGACTCATTATGCCAATGTTAGGTGTGCTTGGACAAAATTGATTTCTCTTAAAATAGTGATGTTTAGTGATTTTTGTCTAGCATATTGTCAAATGCTTTTGGATCAGTAATTCTTTTTGATGAGAAGATCAAAAGATTATGAATGAAAATATGGATCGACGCTGAAAAAATTTACATAAGACGACCCTAATGGCACTATATATATAAAGACAATGAAAAATTGTCTTTTTCGTCTTTAATAAACTTTTGATCATAATTTTAAACTTCTTAGATTTTGTTTGTCAAGACAAACCATTGATCCTTATTTTGAACTAAAGCTCATTAGCTAAAATAATAAAGCGACTTTAATTTGATCTTAAATTTATTGAGCCAGATTTTGATGCTTTAACGTAATTCTATAGTGTTAATAGCCTGAGATTGATGCTCTAACGTTTTCAAACTATGAACCCTTAAGACTCTTTACTAGAGTGAATGTCTTGCTTTGTGTGGGCTACCACAGCCCCGGGTGGATCGGGGCGGCCTGAAAAATACCGTTTTTGAATCGAATTGAAAAATTTGCGGAGTCGCCACCCGGATTTATGGTTTGCCACCCGAGAAACCGTTTTGATTTGAAAATGATTATTTGAATTGAAAACCAGAGATTGTTTTGGGTTCGGAAGCCACGTTACGAGAGGGGAAGGGTTTTACGGCACCCCTCTCGCTCGATACGGGATCGGTCTCTACTCAATATTTGTGGGATTTTGTCGAAAATATTTTGTTTCATGAAAACAGTTAGCAAGTATGTACAAATATGCCAAATAAGGAGGGTATGCAAGTGCAAGTGTACATCATATGATAATGAAACAACATGAAATGAAAAATGACATAAAATGAACTACAATCACTGGAATCGCTCCCGAGCGCTCGGGAGTGAACCTGAGCGCTCAGAAGCTCTGCTGAACCATCCTGCAAGCCTTGGTTAGAATAGAAGCAGTATGTTACTTAGAACAAGAACACAGAACTACTAACATGCACTAGTGCTCAGCAGAGGGTTTAAACAGCTAAGAACTAGTCCTAACCATCCAAACCTTGCTTCCTTGCAACTGAAAGCAAACCTAACGGGGCTCTGGAAGGACCAGTGCACACCCAGTGTCTACAAAGAACAGAAAATGCAGCATTTGATGACAAAATAAGATTTTGGTGGGCAGCAGCACTCCTGAGCGCTCAGGAATGGCCCCGAGCGCTCGGGAGTGAACACAGTGCCCAGAAAAAGATTTATTTCTTTGTGTTCCTCTTGCTCTTGTTGCTAAATTAAGATCAAATGAGCTCACAACCAGTATGAGGAACTGGTAT
Source organism: Rhododendron griersonianum (assembly GCA_018127125.1). Taxonomy (NCBI): domain Eukaryota; kingdom Viridiplantae; phylum Streptophyta; class Magnoliopsida; order Ericales; family Ericaceae; genus Rhododendron; species Rhododendron griersonianum. Next base: position 38,141,040 of record CM030790.1, on the reverse strand, counting down.
GGGCCTTTGATCCCCCTCAGAAGTTTGAAAACAGTGGATTATGAAGGTGTTTATACCTTTGCTTGACTTGAACTTAGCTTCTTGGGCTGAATTGGATGCTTGAAAGTGGATTGATGGAGTTCTAGATGGACTAGAGATTATGAGGTTTTTGAAGTCTTTGAAGATTGTTTGAAACTTTTCTTTTGAAAACTCAAATTTTGAAAAATGTTTGAGAGAGGATTGGAGATTGAGATTTTCAGAAAACAGGGGAGAGAGAGACTGGTTTTTCCTCTCTTTGCATGTAGAATGAAAGGGGTATTTATAGGCAAGACAAAATTAGGGTTTTATTTTGAAAATCAAATAAAAATGAAAAGAAAATGTTTTAAGGGGAGAAATGGCATCATGAGATGCCCTGCAGGCTCAAGCTACGTGCAGGTTTGAAAACCTGAAAAAGCCATGGTCAATGGTCAAGCTCAACATGCATTGGCCTGCCAGCACTCCCGAGCGCTCTAGAGTGGCACTCCCGAGCGCTCTAGAGTGTTCCCGAGCGCTCAGGAGTGGCTGCCCAACTTCAGAAGGGCGCCACGGACACTCCCGAACTCGGTTTTGAGTGTTTTTCGAAGCGTTGGAAAGCTCGTTAAGTCCTCTTTCTAACCCAATTTGTTTCATTCAAATGTATTTTGTACACTGAAATGAGTGCCCATTTTACCCTCAGGGTGTCGGGAAGAAAAGAATTTTGATTTTGAAAAAGTCCAAGAAGCATCGTCCAAGTTCGTTCAAGGCCTGTTTTGATTGATTTTCATCATCGGGGAGCCTCGGGGGCACAAATTAAGGATGATTAATAAGTCCAAATTGGGGTGTCTACAATGATTTTGTAGTTGTTGAAGATGTTGAACTTGGAGGAAATTCTAATCCTCATGTGTCTACGAATGCCGATGTTATTGATGTTCAAGATAATACAGTAGTTGAAGTTGGACAAAATATTGAAAATAGACTGAAAAGAAAGGTTCCACCACGAGCGCCTAAACCTAAAAAAGAGCCTGGAAAAAGATATAGATCTCCTTTATGGGATTACTTCAACGATATTAAAGAGGATGGGGTAACCAAATGGGCTGAGTGTAAGTATTGCAATACACGATATGCGGCTGAAAGTAAAAAATATGGCGTTAGTAATTTGAAAGCTCACCTCCCCGCTTGCCCACTATATCCTAACAGAGACCAACATGGACAACAAAACATTTCATTTTGACCCATAAACGGGGGCGGTGTCAACGTTGTGACTCATGTCTTTTCTTTTGACGATTGTAAGAGAGCTCTTGCTGAAATGGTCATCATTGATGAACTACCCTTTAGGTTCGTTGAGGGGATTGAGTTCAGAAAGTTTTGTAAGGTCATGCAACCGAAGTTCTCACCGGTTTCTCGCCAAACGATAACTAGAGAGGTTGGTGCAATTCATAAAAATGTGAGGGGAAAACTGAAAAAATTCTTGAAGGGTCGTAAGATTTGCCTCATGACTGATACATGGACATCAATTCAAAATCTTAACTACATGTGTCTCACCGCACACTTCATTGATGATGATTAGAAGTTGCAAAAGAGAATCTTAAACTTTTGTCAAATTGAAGATCATAAGAGAGTTACCATAGGCAAGAAAATTGAGTCATTGTTGCTTGAGTGGAATGTTGATGGTATTTTTACTATGACGGTAGATAATGCAAGTTCGAACACCACGGCTATTGAGTACTTGAAAAGGAAAACAATGGATTGGAAAAGGACTGTCTTGAAGCATGAGTATAGACATATGTGATGTTGTACACATATTTTGAATCTTATTGTTGTTGAGGGGTTGAAAGATACTAATGAGTCTATTCTCCGTATTCGTGATGTTGTGAGGTATGTGAGATCTTCTCCACAAAGAATGGAGACTTTCAACAAGTGTGTGGAGAAGGAGAAAATTATGTCGAAATAAACTCTGTGTCTTGATGTGTGTACTCGGTGGAATTCCACTTACTTGATGTTAGAAGTAGCCATCAAATTTGAGAAAGCATTCCAAAGAATGGGGGAGGAAGATAGTAGTTTCATAAATTGTTTTCACATAAAGGAAGGTGTAGACACCTCCCAAACGGGGCATCGCCATACAGATTGATCATTTGTTGCTCGATTGGTTGCTTGCTTCATAAACCAAGATCGTGGACATTCCCATGGCTAGGAACATCGCCACACGATAGCAGTTATCATCAAAACAGAGTCGCCACCCAGCTTATTAAAACTAGGAAAACAGATAGAGATTCTGGGTACGAGAGCCAAGAGTACAGTAAGGGGAAGGTGTTAGGCACCCCTCTCTGCCCAGCCGTGAGACTGGCCCATAGTTATTCAACATAAGACATGTAGATGCTTTGTTTAATTCCAACACATAGTCTGTTTAATTATTCCTTTAAACAGTAAATAAAGTGAGCCAATGTGATAAGTAAAGCATGCGTCAGAAAGCAGAATACATAACAAACTGTCCCAGGGAGATGGATCCTGCGGCCGGTGAATGGATGTCACGGCCGAGGGATCCTCCTGGTTTTATGTACCGACCGAGGGATCGAAGCCCCGGTCGGTGTTCTTCCTCACACCAGACAGAAAAGTTACCAGATGATTAAATGCTACGATTAATCATGAATACGATAAATAAAACAAACCAGAGGCCGTTGGGCCTCACCACCTTGATCCCTCAGTTGCTTGATTGCTTCGGATTTGATTGCAATTGACTGATTGCTTCTTTGAAAACCCTAGGGTTAGGGTTTGAACTTCGGGGTTTGATCGTCGGATTGATGGCTGGTTAGGGCTTTTGAAGAGGGAATTTGAGAGAGTATTTTTGCAGAGTTTCGTGGCTTGAGAGAGTACTATGGAAGTATACGAATTTGATGATTTTCGTCGTTGTATTTTTGGAACCCCAAAGGCCCTTTATATAGCAATTGGTGACTCACTCCGGTCAATCAAAATGCATGATTGCAATTGCAATGCAATGCAAACTCTTCGTGATAATCTCTGGGCATAGCCCGAACGCATCGGGAAGGTAGTGTAGTTGGATCAAACGTCTGACGGAACGTTCCAGAGTCTAGAAAATAGACGATCTGGTGGCCGAGGAATGGATGTTGCGACCGAAGGATAGATCTTGCAGCCGATGGATTGATCTCTCAGGGAGATTTTCAAGCAACAGGTTGCTCGGGTGAAGAAATGATGTTGAGGCCGTGAGATCAATGTCACGGCCGACAGATGGATTCTCCTAAGATTCTGTATTTCTGTCTGAAAGGCTGTATGGCTCTGGATTGGGTCCTCTAAGTGGTTCAAAGTTCTTACCGAAAGTCCTAAGGTTCTCGAGAAGTCAATCAGCAATCACTGTATCCATTTCATCATCGGGATGGTCCCCAAGGTGGGACTTGATAAGCACCCAATATTGTAGATATTTGGTGCGCCTAGTCCTGTTTTATGTCTTTTGGTTTCTGTTTAGTTGTCATTTTTAGTGATTTTTGCGCGTAAGGTTTTCGGTTGAGCGTTTCAGGTTATACGCGAATAAGAGGGCCTGTTTTGATGATTGGACAAACCTTGAGGGCAAGTGAGTAGGCAAGGCCTTGAAGAATTCATCCGTCGGGTGTCAAGACAAGGCTCAATGGGCTTGATCTGCCTGAAGAAGACACGGTATCGATACGGCTTCAGCGTATCGATACGGTTTGAAAACAGAGGGAAACCCAGGCTTCAGCGTATCGATACGGGTCCAGCTTATCGATACGGTTCGTCTACGGAAATACTTGGATTTCAAAGCAAAGCAGCTCGGTATCGATACGGAGAAGGAGTATCGATACGGGAGATGACCGACTTACGTTTTTTACAGCTGTTAACTTTCTTTAAGTGGCAAGTTTCCACTTTATGCTTACCTGAGATATTTTTGAGGAGAGAGAATGTCACTTTTGTATAAATAGGACCACCTCTCTCCCTCCTTTGGTATCTAGCTAATTACTTTCCTTAAACTTTCCTCCATTAATGTCTTTTTGAGATTCCAAGCTTTTCTAGCCTAATTCCTTTGAGAACTTTGGTAAGCTTTAGTTGTTTGTTAATTTTTCAAGTATTAAAGTTGTTGCTACGGTTTAGATCCTTTATTATCTAGTTCGTTTTCGATTCTATCGGTTTAATATGTTTACTTTTCCTAGCATAATTTCTAGTCTTTTCAATATGTATGAGTAGTCGTTTGGCTAAGTCTTGGATTAATCTTTCCCAAGGACTTAGGTGGTTATTCGATTCTCGAATCTTCGGGCTTAAATCATGGTTTTCGGAATAGAGCTTAACTTGTAATTTTGGTCTAAACTAGGGGTGTAAACTACTCGGTAAGGGGTTTAGTCAAGCGGTCTTGGCAAGTGGCTTACCGAGGGATTATGGCCTCCTATGTGTTTGATAAAAGTCTTCAACCAAATTGGTTCGCCTCCGGTCAATCTCATCTTTTGATAAACACAGTTTTAAAGTTAAATCTTTCGGGAAAGAGCGCGCGGTCGTGACTATTGCTTGAGTTATAATTGAGAATTGGGTAACGGCCTTTGTCACGGGAAAGAGGATCCCTAGACTTGCCTTTTTAAGTTCCTAAAAACTCATTTCTAGTCTTTCGTTTTAGTTTTTACTCCATTCAAAGGAAAAACTCAGTTGGCCGTCTCAAACGCCACCATCCATTACATAAACCTTCAATCCAATCTAAGCTGAATACGATTCTCTGTGGGTACGATCCCGGACTTCCGGATATTATGCTTCCAACGACTTAGCCCTATGCTTGGGGTTTCACACCTTATCGAAGGCGAGGTTTCGGAGCTAAGCAGGACTTGAAATAATCGTTAGGCCAAATTGGGGTGTCTACAGAAGGCGAGGAGGATTTTTCATTGGAGTTGGAGGGTGGCCAAGGTGGGAGCCATAGGATTAGTGTCCCAACTGTCCCAAGACAACCAACTGTCTCGAACAAGCTTGATTGGAAGAAGTGTGGGTTGTTTGTTACATTCTTGAAACTTTTTTATGATGCAACCAAGAAATTTTCGGCTTCTCTTTTTGTCACATCCAATGTGTTCTTTCATGAGTTGTATGAGGTTCAAGTGAAGATAGATGAATTAATCGCCAACCGAGATCCTTATATGTCTTCAATGGCAATTGAAATGAAAAGAAAATTTGAGAGGTATTGGGGGGATCAAGAGAAATTCAATCCCCTACTTTATGTGGCAGTGGCAATGGATCCCCGGTTTAAGTTAAGGTTGGTGAAGTTTTGCTATACAAAATCCAAAGGGAAGGCGGAGGGTGAGAGAATGGAGAAAAAAGTGAAGGATGTTTTGAACCGGTTGTATGATTCTTATGCAAGAGAGGGTGAAGTTAGACAAAATGTGCCTAGTTCAAGTTTAATGCCGAGAGTAATGGAGGAGAATGAGGATTGTGATCATCGCTTGAATTTAGCTATGGAATTTGACACTTACTTGGAGAAGGAGTATTCTAGTGTTTGTTCCTTGGAGGTAGACAAGTACTTGGGGGATTTGTGTGAGCGTAGGGACAGTCCAGATTTTGATATCTTGGTATGGTGGAAGAACAATTCCAACAAGTATCCAATTTTGTCAAAAATAGCACGTGATGTATTGGCTATGCCTGTGTCTACCATTGCTTCCGAGTCGGCCTTTAGTACGGGTGGTCACGTACTTGATCCATTTCAGAGTTCACTCTCACCGTCAATGGTTAGGACTCTTGTATTGTAACGCCCCGATTTTTGGGAACGTTAATTTAAATATAGTAAAAATTTATAAATCATTTCTTTGGATAAAATGATAATTAAGTCATTACAAATAATCAAATCTTAAGTTTCAAATTACATTTCTATTGAATTCAAAAGGGAGGGGTACTAAGGTAATCCTTATTTCTCTTGACGTCCTTCTTCTTCGGCAGTCCGTTCTGCTCCGTACTCTTCCAAGTTATATTAATCTCCATGTCTGTCACCAAGTCTGGCATAATATGCCAGGGTCACAAAAGTAACACCGTGAGCAAATAAGCCCAGTAGCTAATTCCTACCCCTATGTCCCTTACATTAACAAAAATAGTATGTAACCTTGAATAGTAAATTTCAGGAGTCAACAGTTCATCTCGTAAAAAAAAAAAATTCAAATCAATAGATAAAGTGTCAGTGTCTTGTCGGAGTTTATCATCATCGCAACGTATCGTAATCCGTGTCCTCATTTTTCAAGTATCGATTCCACTTTCCATCTTATTTGCTCGAGCACTGGTTCCGCTGACCATCTTTCAGGACCTATCGGGCTCCCAGGCTAAATTCAGATTTTTGCCACCCAAAAGCACTGATTCCGCTGACCGTCTCTTTCAGGACCTACCGGGCTCTCAGTCTTTATTCATTTCACATTTCTCAACACACACGGCACTAGTTCCACTGACCGTCTTTCAGGACCTACCGGGCTCCTAGGCCATACGCGCACACCTGAGACATGATTCCGCCGACCAATCTTTGAGGACCTATCGGGCTCTCAGTCTTTAATCATTTCACATTTCTCATTTCTCAACACACACGGCACTAGTTCCGCTGACCGTCTTTCAGGACCTACCGGGCTCCTAGGCCACACACGCACACCTGAGACATGATTCCGCCGACCAATCTTTCAGGACCTATCGGGCTCTCATGCTCACACACGCACACGCACACCCGAGCCATGATTCCGCTGACCATTTTCAATGGACCTACCGGGTTCTCATGCTCACATAATTGTTAGTCCATTCTCTTAACTTTTCCCCGTTTCTACCTTTCAACTTTTCTTTTTTTTTTTTTTGTGTCTCGTACACATGCCTCATTTCGTGCGTTCAACATGAGAGTTTACAAAAAAAAAAAATATCATGCAGAGTCAACATTTAAATTTCATGCTTTCTTCAATGTCGGCACCATTTAATAAAATAAAAATAAAATAAAACTTTACAATTCCATTCACGTGCCCAGATGATACCATCTCACTGTTTTCAATTAATTTATAATTTAACGTGCTAGAATTATGAAATCTCCATTTCACTTAATTGAATCCACTAACTAAATTTTAACGACATCATTTTGGTTTAATTATCTTTACAGTCGTATAACAACGAGATGCCCAAATCAGTATACTTTAAAAAAAAAAATTAATATGTGAATCGTACAAAATTCCAATTTCGATCTCTTTAATAAATAATATCGTAACATTATACTTAGGTGAGTAAATGGGAGGTTTCTACCTTGCTTCTAGGCAGTAGTGGGTTGAGTTATGTCGGGTTGGGCTGGAATGCAGCAACACAGCTTCGTTCGATCTCGGATTGATCGGAATAAAATCCTAACTTCCCTTTAAATATAAATAAATATGGTGTTTGGTGGTGATGTGTCGAAGAAAGTGGTGATGTGGGTGTACAAAATCAATTCTCCTCTCTCTCCATCTCGGCCCACTTTCTTTCTGGAACTAGTGTGTGAGAATAAAATTGGAGAGATTTTTTTGGTGTCCAGGAAAAGTGTGGGAGGGTTTTCTATTTATAGGCAATTCCTCCTCTCTCTCTCTCTCTCCCATTTATTTCTATCTTATCTCCTCTCTTATTTTTTTTTCTTTCTCCCTACGGCACATTCTCTCTCTCTCTCTCTCTCTCTCTCTCTCTCTCTCTCTCTCTCTCTCTCTCTCTCTCATTTATTTCTATCTTATCCTATTTCTCCTTATCTTCCTATTTCTTTCTCTCCAAGTAAATATATATGTATATATGTTATATAATACGAAGGGTATTATATATGCATATTTGTACGTATGTGTTCATAGATAGATTAGGTTTAGACTTAAATAATACTCTATCAATTACTAAAATAATTTAATGAATCAAAACAGTTTAATAGAAAAATTAATTATTCGAAAAAAATTTGGCCGAAAATTCAGGTCGTTACATGTATGCACCCAAAATTGGCTTCTAAGCACGGTTCCAATCTCTCTTCGACAATCTATGGATAAAGTTGAAGATCTTGAACGAGGTAATTTAATTTAATTGATCTGGTCTATTCAGTCAAATTAAACATTTTTTAGTATTGTATTGAATAAAGTGTTTTTTTTTTCTAGAACTCTTACAAACTGATGATGCAAGTTCCTAGGGATTGGTGGGACTTTGGACCTTGGTAAAACATAATAGCAGATGTTATTTTGATGATCTTTGAAGTTTTTACTTATAAAAAAAAAACAATTCTTTGAAGTGTTTAATTGTCTTCTAATTTTTTCTTTCTATGTAACAGGTTTGAATGGACATGGGAAATATGGGATTGGGAGCAGCAGCACTATGGAGTATGGACTATGGAGTATTGATTACTTTATTTTATTATGGACTTGTTGTTTTTATCATTTTAGACTTGTTTTGGTGGTCGTCTAAACTTGTAATATGGTGGTGGTCCTGGTGGAAAACTGAAAATGTTTCGACTTGTGGTTGATTGGTTGTGTATGGCTACTGAAAAAAACAGGGGAGTAGAGACTAGAGAGCTGGCTGCACTCTGTAATTTTTTTTCTTTTTTTTGCTGTGTGGTGGTGGTAGAAAATGGAAATGTGTGTGATTGCAGACTGCTCAGTGCTCACTGATTCATTGCTGAAAAAACAAGGGAGGAGAAAACTGGAATACATTTCCAACTGAAAACTGGAAATGTTGGTTTTTTTTGGTTATGTGGTTGTGCTTTTATCAGTTTTATGCCTGCAAAAATGCAAATCTGCAATGCAAAGTTGCAAACTGTGTTTGGAATTTGAATTGAGCTATGGGGCATGGCCCAAAATATTTATATTAATCCTTTGGCCATTTGGCCTGCTGAAATAGTGGAAAATTAGCCCAAAATAACTAAAGTAAAAAAAAAAAAGGCCCAGAAAAATAAAACCGGCCCAAATAATGGCCCAATCCGATTATCCGACCGAATCCGACAAACTCAACCCGACAACGTTTCTGTTGGAGCCCGACAAATTGTACGGTCGGGTTCAGGTGGGCATTATACAATTCGACAAATGTCGGGTCGGGTCCAGCCCAACCCGAACCGAAAAAAATCCGACCGTGGACAGCCCTACTCCAATGCTCACTATACGAATCAAATTAACTTCATTTTGGAATTATGATCTTCGATCATGACTTATTTAATGGAACTTATTTCTTCCATAAACAACAATACGAACATATAATAGAAAGGCAAGATCACAAAAGAGCAATCGGTATTTTTCTAATCTTGCTCATTGCTTTCGCTCCAGTTGTTAATAGCCTGAGACACTGCTTGCTTCACCGTGTGCGCCTCAACATTTTCTCCATCATTCTGCCAAGGAAAAAAACACAAAATCGAAAAAAGAAAATTGTCTCTTAATTCTATCTTTGTAATCTAAACAGCTTAAATATACACTGTACTAACTATTGCAGAGAAATACAGGAAGTATATATATCTAAACCCATTTTTTAATTTATAGCATTGCCTTAATTAATGCACATGACTATTCATTCAAATACTAAATAGGCTATATGTGCAAGAGAATAGAAAACTTGTCACATGAGATGTACATGTCGGATCAAAAGAAAAAAAAGAAAGAAAAAGATGTACATGTGGAAGGACCGATATGTAAAACCACTTTAGCTTTTGGGAGTTTTTATGATATACTATATCTTACCTCTCCAACTGCTTCCAAATGAAAGCTGCCCGTACAAGACACCCTAGCTTCCACCACATTAAGCCCCAGCTCTTCAAAAGCTTCCAGTATGGTGACTAGCAGACCAGGGCAATTCTTCTCTGAGATCACATTGATTTGAAAGCCCTTTTCTAGGGTTTTTACGGTAACCTCCTGCATAAATGCATTAGAAAGAGTTAAATTATCTGTCATGGAAGCAAGGCTAACACAACGAAGCATATATTCTGAAGTCAAGGAGCGCCAACTTCTTCAGAGATCCACAGCTGCTTGCTAATGGGTTTGGATTTGGTGGGTTGTTTTGGTGTGCTTTGTTTCTTTCTCGCGGAGTTTTGGGCTGTGTCATATGCTGGCTTTGGTTTGGCTGCTGTTGTTTTCTGGTTTCTTTGGGGCTGCTGGTTGTTTGATTCTGCAGCTTGTTTGTGGTTTGCTTTTGCTGCAGTGGAGTGCCTTCTTAGGTTGGGGTGGTTCGTTGTTTGGTTTCGAGGCTTGAGTTATTGTCTGTGTTTTCGGAGTGCTTTTGTGCTTGGTTTTGGGGTTTGCTGCTGAGTTGTGTGTCCGCGTTTCCGGAGTGCTTAGGAGATTGTTTTTGTGGGTGTTTGTGCCTTTTGGTTGTTTTTGTTGTTCCATCCAACCATTGGTTGGATTTCCCCCTCCCCTTCTGTCGATGTCCTGAGAACTAAGCACTGAAAAATGTAGCTTAGGTGCAGGAAATATGTCTTATTTCATGCTGAAACCGTGATCTCTAAGTGCAGACTGTGCTTAAGTGCAGTATTTTGATGCCTATCGAGTTTTCCTTAATTAATAGTAAATTGTTTTTGATTGAAAAACACAACGAAGCAGCATCTCAGTAACGATATCAGCATACTTATTCGTAATGGTGATGATACCGTCCTACTGACAGATACCAATGTCAATATTGGAGGTAGAAATGAATCCGAATGCCCGGACACATGTAGCTTAACGATCACCAAAATAAAACTGCAAACGGGTCAAAAATTATACCACAGGCCGGGGATCTTGGTAACTTGAATTTTGTGCAGTTGCGATATCTCGATTCAATACTTCTACCTTTTGTTTCAAATCCACAATGTATTTTGATGCATCAATTATGATCGACGTTTTGTTCACCTGCCAAAACAAAATAAACTCACTGTTAGAACCAAATTTTGCTCCGGCATATATATTTGGCTAGTTTCTTAAGAATCTTGTTTAAAACCGATAAAAGTTTACTAGGTTATTCTCCTTATGTTTCCCTACAAAAGTGTAACAAACAACTGGGGCAACAAGTTGTTACTCCATAATGGCAATGGGCTCTAGTCCAGTTGGCATTTCCTGCTCCTCCCCCGCTACGGTTTGAGTCTTGTCGTGGGGGTTTGGGATTCAGGCTTATGATAGCCTCTGAAACCTACCGTGAACTAACCTACAAACTCTCCGCTAACCCCGCTGATGTATACAATATTGGCAAAAAAAAAAGAAAAGAAGAAACAATTTGTTATACCTAATTAATATATAGCTCATTCATTTTCAAGCCGTTTTGTACAACAAAGGAGATTACAAAACTATCTTTGGTAGTGAAAATATTCATTGTTTCTTTAGTTTATAGTACATTAATGTTAATGAAAATAATTTTCGACAGGTTCAAAATGTACTTTGAATGGTTCTTAAAAAGTTCTGCACTATGAAAACTCACAAACCAAACAAGTTTCGTTTCTTTTGATTTCTGATGTCAGGAAGAAAACTCGTTTGGCTAACTATTTTTGAAAACTGTTTTCATTGACGTTTCATCAAAGCCATTCACTTTTTCATGAAACATCCAAAAGCGTAGAATACGTCTATCCGATGTTTGAAATTAATCAGGACCAGCCGCAACCAAACTTGCCGGTTTGTTGATTTGTAAAAAACGGAAAACAAAATGAAACAAATAGAGCGATTCCGAATAGAAGTTAAAGTGTTCTGCAAATTTGATTTTGAAAAACACGAGTTTACAAAAGGGAGAAGCCGAAGCAAGAGATTGAGAGGTCTGGTGATATATAAGAAAGGTAATCGGAAGGAGCCAAATGGCAATAAATTAACATGAATATATTCCAATAGCAAAAAAGAAAAAGAAAAATTAAGATGGCTCTGTATGAATCAGATCGATACAACCACTTAAGACTTTATAAAATCAATCAGAATAACACTAGTAGATATACAGCCAATGAAATTAATTACTGCATGAGAGTTTGTAATGGAACGGAGTAGTTGCAGCTTCTCATGAAGTGCTGCTGCTTTCTTGTGCTCCCTAGAAACCATTGATTCCTCTCTCTCTTTCTCTCTCTCTCTCTCTCTCTCTCTCGGTATTTAAAGAGGGGAGGGGATGAGCTCTCCAATCTGTATCATCATTTGTTTGCCACCCACATATGACTGCCCTCAGTTTTTTGAAAACGAAATATCAGACCAATACCAGTATTTTCTTGGCGAAATTACCCAGTTTCCCTTTAAAGAATTCTCAGTCTGAATTTTTTTTTTGGGGGGGGAGAGAGAGAGAGAGAGAGAGAGAGATAAGTTTATATGGTATTTACAAACTCGCCTTGGATCAATAATATTTTTTTTCTGAAAATGCATTATATTTTTGGGTAAATTCCAAATACACCCCCTGTACTTTGGTCATTTTTCAACTACACTCCCTCTACTTCATTTTTAATCACTCACACTCCTTGTACTTAAGACTGGTTTGGAACTGTTAGTATTTCCGTCCAAAGTAACAAAAAGACTGAAATACCCATTCGTATTCCCCTTTCTTTTTCCCCTTTTTTCATTTACGTATTATCCTCTCTCTCTCTCTCTCTCTCTCTCTACAAAGCTCTGGTTCTGCAATGGTGGAGAGAGAAACGTAAGATCGTGAATCATCTGCTTCAAAAAACAGAAGATTGTGTTCGTAAAAGTACGTTGATAGCCCCAAAATCGTCTAGGGTTTTTGTTCGTTTCTGGTACTTTGATAGCCCCAAAATCGTATGGGTTTTTGTTCATTTATGGTACGTTGATAGCCCCAAACCTATGCATGCAAGGTATTTTAAGAAATAAAAACAATACTTTGTTCATTTACTAAAATCTGTCACCCTTTCTTTGAAAAATTATAATTTATTCATATAAGGTCCAAAAATACTCAAACCAGCGCCCAAATTTGCGTAACATCCATGTGTATCTACTGTAAAAATTGAAAGATTAGTTATCAACCAAATATTCTCCAAATTTCAAAAGAACAAGCTGTTCTATAGAAAAACAAGGCAGACAAACATGTCTTCATAGAAAATCCATAACTAATTCATTTCAATTCCAAAAATATTGAAACCAACTCTCAAAGTTTCTTAATGTAAAGTATTATTCTCAGTAAAAATATCAGATTCATAACTTAATAGGATAATTCCCAGAAATAAAAAGAAGATGGCTCTGCCCAGATTTCGAAACATGTGTATCAGTCCATATTCCGAAAATCATAACTAATTCTGTGTTTATCGGTTTTGCATGTTCTTGGTATCAAAATCTTCGTCTAAATCTTCGTCTTTAAACGTACTTTAAAAGTTATGAAGACTTCAAAATTTGAATCATAGCAGAAGATTTCTCAAAATACGAATTTGTGATGGTCCAGAAAGCTGTCAGGAAAGTTTAAGAAGTTACCGGCAAGAAAACAAGTTTTCCGACGAGAGAATGGTGATGGGAGGTGGTGGCTCGTGGTGGAACTGAGGTGGGGGGGGTGGAAGAACACCATCCTCCTCTTTCTTCAAATTTCGTAGCTCCCTCTCTCAAAAATTAAAATACACGTTTGACGAATTATCATCGTACTAATATTTTTAACGTGAGGGCTCTCACTGTATATATAGGTTGTAAATGGGTTTTGGGGACAATTTGGTCTTAGAAAAGATGTTTTAGAAGGGAAAATTCCCGCCAACAAGCCATTACTTGCTTTTTCGTTATTTTGGACGGAAATACTAACAGTTCCAAACCAGTCTTAAGTACAAGGGGTGGGAGTGATTAAAAATGAAGTAGAGGGGGTGTAGTTGAAAAATGACCAAAGTATAGGGGGTGTATCTGGAATTTACCCTTTTTTTTTTTTTTATGACAACTTGTAAATTCTACATAAAATTCATACCAACAGTTACTCAACAACTCATAACACGAAGAAAAAAACTCATAACCTACGATGTTTTGAATTCAAAGTTTATATTATCGATTTACGTCCAAATGTTATGAAAGTTTACAAAGTTATGAATTCAACATCGTTATACAACATATTACGAATTCAAGGAAGTTCCTGAGGTATACGTCCAAATAGGGTGTGATTTGTACTCCCTCCGTTTCTAATTGTTAGTCCCTCCTGGGAATTCCTCTTGAGGATTCCAACTTTTAAAGTAGACATGCAATGTTTACATCTAAATTCAAAATTTAATTATTCTTATATTTTACCTTTTTTACAACTTTTATATTCACTCGTGAGAGACACTTATGAAAAATCTTCAAATTTCCATTTTCTCTTTTGGAAAGGGTTCTACATTTTGGAACATCCCAAAATATACTGTTCGCCAATTGAAAATGGGAAATTTAAGATGTGTTTGGGCTACCCTTTTGGTAATATTATAGACTGTTCATCTTTTAATTTTTCTGAATTTTAATCATATTTGCATCAAATTATTTGGATTAATCATTTGCGTCAATTGGAGACATGATTAGGAAAGTATAAAAGTATGAAACTTCACTAAAGCCGAAATAAGTTTCAAAAAGACAGTTACAGCCTTTTTGTTCGTCTTATATAGATTTTTTCGACTTTAGCTCAAATTCCATACCTTTTCGATCAATTTCTCTTATCAAGAAGAATTACTTATCCCAATATTTTTTACGCAGAGTTAAAAAAGAGATCACTAAACATCAATAATACCAACTGTGTTTACAAAAATTGATTTAATCCTAACACACACGAAATTGAAAATGCTATAGCAGTTTCTTTAATTACTTATTGATCAATTAGTTTGTAGTTTAATTAATCTCGTTCAACCATTGCTACCGTACGTATTAGCGAAACAATCAAAAGGGAGGCCAAAAGGGTAATCTAGGACGAGTATTTTTTTAATAACTGATCAAGTGTACGCGCAGCTCGATTAATTTTGAGAATTTAATTCTACCGTCTACAAACAAGCTAGAATCGATCGGTCCCAATCAGATCCAGGACAAAAGCTAAGTAATTTAGGATGAATATTGACAAATGACAGTGGGAAGTTCATATGTAGTACTGGTAGTAGCAGTTATAATTAAGTAACTCGTCAGGGGCGTCAGAGAGAGAGAGAGAGAGAGAGAGAGAGAGGTCTCGTGAACAGGATCACAGGATCATGGATTGGGAGGAGGCCTGAGGGTACGTGAAAATAGTTTTGCACATCTCGTCTGTGAGTTGTCTATACATGTATATATCCCAATACAGCTACAAATTGATCAATAATAAGTAAGTTGGTATCGAAAAGAACGAAGTAAAAGCGTCCTCATCTTATATATCCCTCCAAACACTCCTCACGGGCCACGGGGGGAATTTTTCATCACTCTCTCTACTACTCTACTCTTTTCCACCCCTCTCCTAAATCCACACTACCCCTCTCTCTCTCTCTACCAGCCGTCACTCTTTGTCCACTCTCTCCCCTCTCTCTACACGTGCATTTATACCGTCCTTACTCCATCTATTATATATATATCCACTTCCGAAAAACTATATAGCATGTTTTTTTTTATAACTCATGTGTTTGGACTAACTTATGTGTAGTGGATCAATTCTATTGTTGTCTATAGCATGTTTATTAGACACCACTGTCACATAGCCTTCTTCATAAGGTACCATAACTAACTATATATGTAAGTTTTGATTAATGTGTAGTTGCGAAAGGTATAGGTAGAGGTGGCAATCTCAACCCATATTTTCTAACCCGCCCAAATCCGCCCACTTATAACCCAACCCAATCCGCCCATATTGTATAATAGGTTGATATGGGTTGAACCCATATCAACCCATATTTACTTGGGTTTAGATGGGTTGAGAGTGGGTTAAATATGGGTTAGAGTTAAAAACCCACTCCACACACTCCAGCCCATACATTTCACACAAATCTAACAATTCTATGAGTACCCGCCCATAAATCACACACTCTCTCTCTCCTGGCTGAACTTCTCTCTCTCTCTCCTGGCTGAACTTCTCTCTCTCTCTCTCTCTCTCTCTCTCTCTCTCTCTCATGCTAATAAGGGTCTCCCTACGAAAATGGATAGTCAAAATCAAACCAAATTACTCTCAATTTTGATCGGTTCTAGCTCGAACAAAATCGAGCCGACTGATTCTTTTAAATTACTTTTTACTAAACATATAGGTGGCATACTTATCCAAAAGAACATATAGGTGGCATTTAATTTTTATTCTCTCCTTCTGTAAAAAGGAAAAAAACACTTTCGTCTAATTTAATTTTTATTCCCGGTTTTGTACGAGGAATTTTTTTGGTGCCTGGTCAGTATATCCCACACAATATCCGCTCGGCATATTCGGGCCGTCAAATTCATCCACACAAATTCTCTCTCTCTCTCACCAGTCCCTTGAGCTCCTCTCTCTCTTTTGGGTTTTTTTTTGTTTTGTTCTTATTCGACTTTTTTCGTATTTGTTGTTTTGCGACAAGTATTTTACGATTTTTGATTCGCTCCAATAGGAAAAGTAAAAAATTATGACTTTTACCCAAATTACTTTTTCGATTCTCTCGTCAAGACGAATTAATAGGGGTAAAAAATTTGTCGCAAAACAAGCAAATACAAAAAAAAAAAAAAAAGTCACTTGACTTTTTAATCCAAACCTAAGCGGTTGCTTCGGCTCTTTGTAAGTATATATCTCTCTCTGCATACATAAACTAACTATATTCTGTACCCATATTTTTGTACAAACATCATTGATTTTAATAATAAAACCAGAGACCATTTCGTGTTTTTTTTTTCAAGGCATAACTTGGGGGGTTTTTTTTCTTATTGATTTTGAACGATTCGTAGATGTGGTGTTTTTGTTCAGCAAGTCTGAGTTTTGATATAGGGAATTAGTTTTACAAAAAAAAAAAAAAAAAAAGGAAAGGAAAAAACGGGTCGGGTCGGGCGGGTTTGGGTTTGGCTTGACCCATATTTGACCCGACCCATTTCAACCCGTTAACTTTTTAACCCATATTTGACCCACGACCCGTTTCAACCCGCCCAGACCCGCCCGTTTGCCACCTCTAGGTATAGGGGTACCACGTGATAGTGTCTCAAAAATTTTGATTAATTACTCTAACCGGTCATATGTGAGAAAATAATTTAGAAAATGATGAAAAGTGATTTTTTATATCACAAAAGAAATTTTTCATTTTCAACTTACCAAAAAAAATTATTCCATTATTATAAAGACAAAATTCGATCTCAGTATAATAGACAAAGAAAAGCATTGAGATACCTTGAAAAGTACTCCTTTTTTTTTTTTTAATGAACGATGCAACTAAGATTACGAATTAAAAATAAGTTCGGGGTATTTTACCTCTACAGAGTCTTGATGTAATTGAAATACTAAAACAAGACAGTACAACATTAAAAGAACTAAAGCCCAACTCGTGGGACAACGCATTCTTTGCTAGCAAATCAGCACATCGGTTAGCCTTCCGATAATCATGTTTGAGGTTCACCACTGCGAATCCCTCCAACAGAAACCTTCAAACTGGATCAAAACCACTGAATCCATTATTTTCAAGTTATATGTGTTCCAATGAGGCACTTAACGATATTTGATTGAGTTAATTTTTGGTACACTTGAAGTACTCAACGAGCTCTACGCAGTGGACGTCTCCGATCGTGGGACCGATGCGGGCAAGGCCACGCCAGCGGTCGCGCAGCACAGTCCCTGGATCCTCCAACAGAAACCTGCAATCAGTAATCAAATTACTCAAAGGATGAGTAGCTTGAGTTTGGTCTTGAAGCACATTGGTCACTACAATAACATCAGTACACACAATAATATAGAAAAAATTGCAATCTTTGGCTAACTTAAGGCCATCCCTTAAGCCCCAATGCTCAGCCGCCAAAACTGAACAAGTTCCAATTAATCTTCCTTTGGAAACCCAGAATAAATGCGCCATTGTGATCTCGTATAAGACCCCGCAAGCCGCATTAATTACCATGTGCATCCATTGAGCCATCTGTGTTAATCGCTACTCGTAAAATCTCAACCTAATCTTATATTGTATTTTTACGATAAATGCGTCGTCGTATACATGTAAAATCCATAAATAGCAACCTTCTTCTAATAAAAAAGTGAGGAGTTATTCTCTAGTACTAACCCTATTTGTGTTGGAAAATCGAAGCCACACACTCAGACTCATGCACAACGAACAAATTACTCAGGATCTTGGGATACTATCGTAATAGAAAACAAACCAGAGAAAAAGGAAGAGAAAGAGGAACAGAAAAAATAGAACACACAGATATACGAAGTTCGGCAACTTGCCTACATCCCCGGGAGCCACACCAGTCTACTAAGAACAAAGAAAACTAAAGATTACAAGTCTTCTCTATCCTCTCTGAGAAAAGTTTTCTCTTGCACTCTCTCTCTCTCTAGAATTCTCTCCGTACAACATCAATAAATAAAAGAATACATCAACTGATATTTATGGGTAACCCTGACAGCTGGACACCTCCAACCGACTTAGGCCGCGAGACCTCTCCTGGCCGCGAGCCCTTTCTGGGCAGCGGGACACCCCCACCGCGGGACCCCTCCTGCCGCGTGATCCTGTCGCAAACCACCTACCGCGGAACCCTTTGAGCAGGTCGCGAATTTCTATTGCTGAACTCCGTTGCTGAAAGTTGTCTGAATCCCCAACAATTTGTTCCCTGCACCCCTTTGAAGATTTATGTAGTCCCAAAATTTCAATAGTACTCCACTTAACCCGAAACGGCTAAACCTATTCGTATGGATCTCTACGCTACATCCGTATTTTATTTTCTCACATGCGTGTGGGTTCACAACTCATGTGATCAGTACTTTGTTCGACAGTATGTTGTATGTTTGTATGTCACTAGCACTTCTCAATCTTCGCTCTCACATGTTTAAGTAATTGGAATCTTTTCGAAGGGAGTTTTCACGCTCTCACTAGCTCTTGCTTTCGCTTACCCTTATATATGCGCATTATGTTACTTAGGTTAATTGCGTACTGGCAAACAGGGTAAATATTTGTAACCAGCCTTCTGGGATTAACGATGATATTGCTATATACAAGCCAGAACGATGCATCATTGGTGAAGGGTGGTGATAATTCCACTTCTTTTTTTTTAAGAAATTTTTTTTATTAATCTTTATAAAGGATTACAAAGATTAAAAGGATCAAGGGCATACCGGCAAAAAGCCACCCAAGACCTAAAGGAAGGCAAAACACCAATTGAAAACCCAAAAAACCAGAGCCAAGAACCTCGCTCGCGACCTCAAACCCAAACAAGCAAACGAAGAAGCCTTCATAAATGGACAATTTCCATCTGGGGATTATACTCCATGTAACCAATGACTACTATATAATGAATATCACGAGATGTTACACATCAACATATATATAGAACAGTACTCCATGCATATATATATATAACTTGGATTTGCTAATTGCTTCCAACAATATTGTCTCCATTCCTCCGGGACAAATAACGTACCCTCCCCTATTCACATGTGTGCCCATTAATCATTACTACAAAACAATACCCTCCATACACATGCCCTGCTCCAACCTTGTCTCTTCCCTTCCCCTTCAAATTTTTGCTCTTCCTTGGGTTTCTTTTTTTGTTTTTGTTTTTGTTTGTTAATACTATACTAATTTATTTAAGGGACTTATTTAGGTGAATATTACTTCAATATGTATCACGGGATTTATTTAGGTTTTACTTCACTGACCATGCCATCAACATGTGAACATGAAAAAGCTCACTGTTTCCCACAGGCAGATAGTACTGGAACCTACCATGCAACACATAAAGCCAAATAGCTAGGAGGTGAAGAAAATGGTCTTGTGCGTAGGATTTCGTAAGAAACCCTAAATCCAAAATCTCACGTCAAACCATTGAATAAAATAATACCGAATGCGTACCTGTCGTCATGGAGGATGAAAATCTTTGTGTGTGGTTATTCGTCTTCCGCCTCCAAAACTCTTCTCTTGATCTTGACCTTAGTCTCACACACGATGAGATGGTATGAGAAAAGAGGCTAGGGTTGGAGTAGCACAACTCCCACTAATGAAATACTTCATTAGGGACTAACCACTTCTGCACGAGCTACATGCTCCTTAAACACTTTAGGTGGTAAGCCCTCAGTAAGCGGATCCGCAATCATGAGTTCTGTGCTAAAGTACTCAATTGACATAAGATGATTCTGAACTTTTCCCTTAATGACAAGAAACTTGATATCAATATGCTTTGATTTTGACGAACTCTTGTCATTCTTAGAATACAGTTCAACAGCTTTATTATCACAGTAAATCCTTAGTGGCTTCTCGATGTTACTCACTATATGAAGCCAAGTGATAAAATTCTGCAAATATAGCACTTACTTTGTTTATTTATAGCAAGCAATAACAAACTCGGAGTCCGAATATCCAACTAGTTAGATTCTCCGATATGTAAGCATATCATTTGCAAATATCTACCAAGCATTTCAGCTGCGCACGCTATATCCGGACGTGTACAAACTAGAGTATACATAAGACTCCCTACTGCTAATGCATAAGGGATGTCTTCCATTTGTTTTCTTTCCAAGTCATTCTTTGGGTATTGGAGCAAACTCATTTTGTCACCTTTGGCAATCGGTGCATCACAAGATGCACAACTCTACATACCAATATCGCTGCTTGCCAGTAAGATGTCGACACACAATACTAGAAAAATGAATTTGCTCCCGCTGATCTTATGATAAACACATTGATCCATAGCATTTTCCTTAAACCCAAAAGAGAAAATTACTTGATCAAACTTCCAATACCGGGATGCCTGCTTTAAGCCATAAATGGATTTCTATAGTTTGCAAATCAGAAGTTCTGATCCTTTTGCACTTTCAATTGAGTTTGTTGGGGGTGTGTATTAGTAGGAGACAACTCAGGAATAGTCTGGTGGGTTGCATCCGCATCCTGTACTAAGACAGGTATGACCACATCATCAGTCTCAACATGAATCATAGGAATCTCAATATGTTCCTCCTCAAATTCAAAATTCTTGGGTTGTTGTGCACTCCTACTACTTTCAACATCCTCAATAAATTTGGCATTATTCGTCTTAATTATGGTATTTGTGGAGGGGCAGTAAAACTTGAAACCCCTTGATCTTTCTGAGTATCCAATAAAATAGCAGCTAACATAGTCCACTTTCCTTCGTTAGGCCTATAAGGCTTAGCCTCAGTTGGACAACCCCAGATATGGAAGTGCCTAAGACTAAGCTTCTTTCCAGTCCATAGCTCGTATGGGGTTTTAACTACTACTTTACTAGGTACTTAATAAAGGATATAAACTGCAGTCTTTAAGGCTTCTCCCCAAAAAGAATCTGGTAAAGAAAAAATTAGATACCATACACCATAATGTGAATAGTCATCTGTAAAAGTGATAAAATACCGTTGACCATTCCAAGAAGCCGTAGGGAATGGACCACAAATATTGGTATGTATCACTTCTAAAACGTCTAAACTCCTTTTGGCACCAATTATCCTTATATTTGTTTGCTTCCCCTTTATATATTCAACACAAATTTAAAAAAAAAACTGGAAAAATAAGAGGATTAAGAATTCCACTTGACACAAACCTTTCAATTCACTTTTTCGGGATATGTCCCAAACGCTTGTGCCACAATATAGGGGAGTCCTCATTAATTAATTTTCGCTTCGTACCATATTTGTCAACATGCAAGGTTTCATTAAACTTTAAGTGAGAGGCATCCTAGTCTAATCTGTATAGACTATCAACTAGATATCTAGTACCAATAATATTTGAATTTTGAAAAAAAAAAGACTAAAAACTTCCGTTACCAAATGAACAAGTATAACCGAATTTGTCCAAATAGGAAACAAAAATCAAATTTTGTCTAAATGATGGCACATAAACAGTCTCATCCAAATCCAAATAAAAAATTAGATTCTATTTTAAGTCTATAGACTTCAATTGCCTCAACACGAATTTTATTGTCATCTCCCATATAAATGAAATTCCAGCATCACTAGGTGTTCGACTCTTTAGACAACCTAGCATGGACACACTTATGTGAATAGTTGCACCCGTATATCCAATAAGTGTTGGGTGGTACTTCAGCGAAATTAAATTCACAGCAAACAAAACTAAATTGATTACCTTTCTTTGCGAGCCACTTGTGATATTTGGGACAATCCTTCTTCACATGACCAACAACCTTTTTGCAAAAAAAATAGTGAACACCTTTATCCTGAATCTGTTGCAAAGTTGCCTGTGAAGTCCCAACATCTGCAGTTCCATTTGCCTTAGGGTTTAATTTTCTTTTCTTAGTGCCCGAATAGCCATGAGAATGAGTTGCCAAGTGAGCACTTTCTGTTCTTTCTTGTTTCATCCCTTCTTCCTCTTGCACACATTGAGCAATGAGCTCATTAAGAGTCCGTTTCTCCCTTTGAGTATTATAATTAATTTTGAAGGGACCAAATTGTGTAGGAAGTGAAATCAAAACGAGGAACACAAGGATGTCTTTAGAAAATTCCAACTTTAGTGCCTTCATCTTGGCAACAATATTGGACATTTCCATAATGTACTCCCTTATATTTCCTTTGCCATTATACCGCATGGTGACAAGTTTGCTAAGAAGCGTACATGCCTCCACCTTTTACGATGCAACAAATCGGTCTGCAATTTGGCTTAGGAATTTCTTGGCATTCTCTTCCTCAGGCATTGCACCTCGAATACTGTTTTTCCTATCGCATGCACTGTACATACATACCGTTTTGCGTAAAAGCATGCTAGGGCAGCTTTTAGGTTGTCTCTCTTTCGAGTCCGTCTTTTGCCTATTAAGACGCTGCTTGGCCCGATGAAGAGTCGTGCATCTTGATGGTGCACGTTATTGATTTTCAAGTCCTTGGATCAACGAGACTTTGAGAAATCAAGATTTTCTAAATCCGTGTCTAATGCCCGATCGAGGTTTCAAACAGAAAACTAGGAACAATGGAGAGAATGTTGTGATACTTACACTGCTCAAACTCCAGCACAGTGCTGCTTATGCCGCCCCGGTTCCGGTATCACGTCATCTACACCGAGTTGTTCCGACTCCAAAGTTGAAACTTCGAGAACGGAATAGTCAAAGAATTAGACCGTTTTGACATCTCTTAGTGTTAGTCGATTCAATCAAAGGATACACCGTTGAAAAGAATTTCGAGGACTATGGCAACATCCGAACATCATGAGACAGGCTTGTCTTTTAGTTATAGAGTCTAGGAGGACACCGACGACGATGACATGCGCATTTTCATTCTTTCAAATAAAACTGTTGCAGGGACACTCTCTGAGCCTTCAATTGCTTTACTGTCAAGCTTTGAGCCATTGCACCGTCAAAGAAAGTATCAAAAAGAAGAGCCAAACCTGCTTGGGAGCGTCCACCGGGTTCGCACAGAAGAAGACTTGCTAGGCTTGCTCCTCAGTCAGTCATAACAAAAACTTTAGCTGGTTCACCGTCATAGGCAGATTCACCACCGACTACTCCGCACGAGACTCCTCCGTTTTCATCTTCATCACCCAAATCCGCCCAAGCATTCGTCATGGCCGGTGCTCCTCATGAACAAACTACTATTCTCGTCGACCTCCAGCACAACATGGCAATCATACAGCAAAGGGCCGATCAGGCCGAAACTTCTATGGCCAATTTGCGTGCCTTATAGAAGAACGACTTCCAGCAAGAAGGGAAAGGGTTGAGCAAGAGAGAGCCAGTCTCGAACCGGAAGCTGAGATTCCTCATGTCGAAGCTGCTGTTCCTAACCCAGAAATGGCTGCTCTGATTGTCAAGATGGCCAAGCTCGAGGAAACTGTCTCCAAATCTGAAAAACTAGGGGCTGGTGGTTTGGACATGGACCGGCTTTGCCTCTTTCCGAATGCCAGGCTCCCAGAGAGATTCAAAATGTCGGATTTCACCAAGTTCGATTGGACTAGTGACTCGAAGATTCATCTGTTGGGTTATCATGCTGCTATGAAGCTGTTTGGGGTCGAGGATGACGCGATGGCCCAGATGTTTCCTCAAACGCTCTATGGCCCAACTTTTCAATGGTTTCTGTCTCTCGACATCTCCAAAAGAAGAACTTGGGAAGACATAGGGGCTGCCTTTGTCTCGCAGTATAGCTACAACTCTCAGCTCAAGATGACTACTCGAGAGTTGGAGTCTACAAAGAAGGAAGCAAAGGAGTACTTTGCTGATTTTATCGAGAGGTAGAGGAGCAAGGCCGCCTTAATGACTGATCGCCCGAGCGAGAGGGATCAGATTCGTATCATCTCCCAAAACCTGCAACCCAATTATGCCAAGAATCTTGTGATGGTTCAAGCATCCACCAACTTTGAGACGTTCTTTGAATCTGGTTTGGCCATCGAGGAGGTGCTGCAAACTGGAGTTCTGCCAAGAGGAGAGTCATCTTCTTCCTCTACTTAGAAAGCAAAATAGCGACCCTATTCTGGAAATAGTAGTGCGTTGTTTGGTAACAACAACTAATCCAATACAGCTACAAGTGGGAGCGATGCTTCGGCTTTCAACTCCGGTCATGCCGTCGATATCAACCAAATTTGAAACGCTCAAAGCTTTCGATCCCGAACCCAACTTGGATTTTCTCTGTCTTTGAGGCACCTCTGTCCATAGTGATGGGGAAGCTTTTCCAATCCGGGCATCTCAAGCCTTTGACCCCAACTCCCCCACCCCTTCCAGCCAACTACAATGCCAACCATTTATGTGCCTTCCATCAAATGCCTGGCCATCTCACTGATAACTGCTTGCGTCTCCGACACGAGATACAAGACCTCATTGACAATGGCATTGTTCAAGCGCCGCCAAAGCCCAATGTCATTTCCAACTCCTTGCCTCAACACAAGTTTGACCCTCTGGTTGGTCAGATATCTATCACCTTCACTCAAATCAACCCGAGCTCCACCATATTCAATCCTAGCTACTATATCGTCCCTCAAAACTGACCAAAATCAACTGTGTCTATCATGTCTGAATCCGAGGTTAGCATGATGGCAGTAGGTTACGGAGTAGAAGACAGGGCTGAAAGTAGGAAAACACTGGTTGAGAACCAGATCGATCAAGCAAAGGAGCGGACTGACAGGCTAAGGGCCTTTGATCAAGGGAGCATCGAGTAGGTTTGGTCGAAGAAGCTGAGGAAGCCGAAGTGCTGTTGCTTGGGCCTGACATCCTACCTTTCTGTGAGGAAGCCAAGGGTAACTAAAAGTTGCATTTTCAAGTCGCGTCTATTTTGCATTGACACTTTTGAGTCTGAGCTTGACGCGGTGTCTGTCATGTCATCTAAGTCTAGCTCTGAGTCGGAGTTCGTGCCTCTTGACCCTCCATGTCGTAGCTTCTATTCTCAATTTGAGTTTTCTGTATTTGGCAACCCTCAAGGTTTCTTTTATGATATGCTTGATCTTGCTTCTAAGTACCTCATTGGCTTTTGAATAAGCTATGTCGACCCTGACGACGAAGGGATAGATTTCGATGGGATCATCCCCAAGGAAATGTGTAACCTCGTCGAAAGGGAAGACAAAAGGCATGCTCAGCCTATTAAGAGAAGAAGTAGTTTCAATAAACTTGAAAGATAAAGTAAGCCCCCAAATGGTTCAAAATTGGTTCAACGCTATCCCCAAAGGAGCATTGCGCCTAGTCAGACAGGCTCGAAGAACTCATTGACGTTTTGGCATGGTCTCACAAAGACACGCCTGACATTGATCATGAGATAAAGAAGCATCGAATTCCCTTTGCTACCGGATGCCAAACCATGTAAAGCAGAAGCTCAAAAGGCTCCAGGCCTCATACCATGTTCAAAACAGCAACAACGGCGTTCCATTAAGTAGACGTTAGAAAGGTGCAAAAGTGGCCTGGAGGGAGGTATTCCCAACCGAAGCAGTCAGGACCATGCGTTATCAAAGCCATTTTATCAAGGGCTGCAGCCAGAGTTCGTCGACCTCAACTGCAACAAATTCAATACCATGGTCAACTTAGAGCAAATTCAAAAGTTACTTTTCCCTGAGAGAAACTTGTTGGGCTGAAAACCCCAAGAGTGGGTAGTTCCAAGCAAAAGTTAGAGCAACCTGCTAGACCGAAAACCTATGAAGGCGGTTTAGACAAAAAAGACATAAATGATCAGGCAATTGTTGAAAGCTTGCTAGACCGAAGACCCGAATGGGCTGTACTAGGCAAAAGTTAGAGCGTAAAAGAAGAGCTAAATACTCGAGGGTAACCTAAGCCTGAACTACGTTTTGACCTGATTCCCAAGAATGTGGGATACATAGGCAGTCTCTCTTCGAGACTCGGTCACAATCTATTAATTGGATCCAAGGCTTTGGTGCATCGTCGTGGTAAAAAAGAAGACAATCTTCATTTGTGCAGAAGGGGGGACAACCTTTCATCTTTCAATCTTATTTCAAACTACTTCAATTTCAAAACTGAGCAAAAACCTAAAAATATTTGAAGTATCAAAAACAGAACGAAATGCTCGAGGTCCAGTGGACCCACAGTTTATTCTAAGTTCAGCGAAGTCTAGTTTGAGCACCTGCAGCAGCTTTTTAGTCATGCACGCTTGTTCAAAGTGATGCGCGTTGGTCTCAAACCTGCGCGTGCTTCTTCAATTCCTGCAGCAGACAGTAGTTGGCAGCCGTTGCACCTAACAAAGATTTCGGACCCCCGGGGGGGTATTTCAAGTTAAAACCACGGTTTCAGCGCCTTGAAATTGGTTTTAAGGGCTCTTGTCACGCCCTCGATTTTCAACATAAATAATAAACCTTTTCGATAAAAGATTCTCGCATATGATAAATAATACCCAAAATGATTTCCCATCTGTTAAAAGTACAAATCAAGTCCCTAGGTTGTAAGTAACTACAACCTTGGCACCACGGCCCAATTTAACATCGATACAAGTACGGAGTGTTTAAAATATTACAAACTTTAGTCAAAAGATAGTTCAAGAGTAAAATTAGTTACAAAGCCATCTTCAATCAAAAGTAAGTCTATTACAAGATGAGTAAGTAACTAAATCAAGTTAGCTTTCCAAAAATCTTCGTATCCAAGCACACTGGCATGCAACCTATTGCCCGGCATTAGAACCTGAAAAGAAGGATTTTGTTGAGCTACACTAGCCCAGTAGGAAATTCTCTACAAAATCTATATGTAATGAGATGATAAGTATGAACACGACGAATCAAATTAAATGGCAAATCCAAACAATGCACGGCAACACACTTTACAAGTATCATAGCAATTCTTATGCATATTCACACACAATCATGCATACACACTCCTTCCAACAAATTTCCACCCCTTGCGAGTTTGTGTTTCCACCCCTTGCGTCACAATATACTCCACCCCTTGCGATTTTGTGTTTCCACCCCTTGCGTCATAATAAATTCCACATTCGATTCACAATGACAACCCCACATTCGTCACAATTAAAAGCAATGCCACAAACTCATTCCACACATACACCAACATTAGCTATTACATCACAAATAGCTCTAGGACCATAACAATCAACACCACTATATCATTTTCAAGGGATATGCAATTCACAAGCTATAAAACATTCCATTCGACCATATATAACAAAATAAATACCCGTATCACACATAATTACCATAAACATGTAGAGGAAGAGAGAAATCCCTACCTAAGTGGGTTTTGAGCAAAACCCTAGGTCTACTGATAGCTATACGCTTGAATCCACCAAAAATGAGCTCCACTCAAGCTTAGATACAAGATCTAGAGTGAATACAACCAAAAAATAAGATAAATGAACAAAGATCAACAAGTGATTGAGAGGAGAGAGAGAAAAACGTGGGTGAGAGCCTAAGGATGAGAGTAAGAACACAAAACTTACCCCTTGTTATCCAAATGCAAGATTCAAGTGATTTTGAGGTTGGAAACCCTTGGATCTTGAAGATTTGAGGTTGAAATTAAGAGTTTTGGGTGAGATTGGAGTTGGGTAGGTGAGAGGGGGTGTTTCCAGGTCTGGTTCGTGGTTTTTGGGTGTGAGAAATGACAAAGAGGGGTATTTATAGTGGTCCAAAAAGCGTGCTAAAATCTGCAGAAAAACACAGCGGGTATCGGTACTGGGCGACTTCCAGTACCGGTACTGGAGCCTTCAAAACATCGATTTGGCCATGCTCTGGACACTAGGTACCGGTACTGGGCAACAAACAGTACCGGTACTGGTTGGACAGAAAAGAGAAAATTTTGAATGAACACCGAATCGAACCCAACTTGGTACCAACACTTCCAAACATCAATACAACATCAAAACTAACATTCTACTATTCTCTGAGTGTCCGATACACAACCGTAAACGTATATCCGTACACCCCCACAAACAAACGTACGACTTTATTAATAATACGTTCCTTTACGCACTAAACGATTTCCGAAATTATAATAAATTTGCAAGTCTCTACAGCTCTTGCCAAGTTTTCTATGCCATGCAGGTCATGTGGGCCTAATGTGACTGTGCGGGGGTGTCAGTTTCAGTCCGGGACTTATATGAGTCATCCATTTGCATCTTTTGTCCATCTTTGCGACATTTTTCTAGTTTTTCGGTCTATTGGCCATTCCAAGGCTTTCTTTTCTATTTCATTTGTTTGTACAGGTCTTTGTACATATTTGACTATGTGTGAGCATCAGTTTCACCTGTCTAGGAATATTTTGGATTTTGGCCTGTTAATGCCCAAACTTTCATTATTTTTCATGTGTCGAAGAGTCTCTGTCTTGTATCCTAGGACTCTTCTTTCTCGTTCTTTCGAGCTAGGCAGTCTATACATGTGCGTATGTCTGTGTGTCGACTCAGTTCGCTCATTAATGCAAGTTGAATATTAGCAGTTGGTTTATACTCTTTTTCAAATGGACCGAGAATAATGCAACTGTTACAGCACTGCTACGGCATGCATAGTCAAAGCAACAAGACATCAAGTACAGAGGGATACATTGGCCCAACGCAAAAGCAAATCAAGCAAGTGAAAGGGTGCTCTGACCTGCTCAAAAGTTATCTACTTGGGCACGCAGGCCCACATCTCAAATCAAAGCAGTAAAGCGAAAGTGTGGCTCAGATGGTAGCCCTCAATCGTCAAACTAGTTCTGGTCGTCGTTTGTGTCATCCTTTCCTTAGGAGCCGCCCTTCTCTACGCTTGCATTTTTAACTTGTACATATGTGTTTAGCATACATTATCGTTGCATATTCTTGTGTTTAGCATACTTTTAGTGGTTCGATTTTCTCCCGTGGTTTTTACCCTTTTTAAGGGGTTTTTCATGTATATTCTTGTGTTCACCTGTTATTACTTTTCGTTCCTTTATTACGTTGCTTTTGAGTATTTGATAGCGAAAAAGAAATTTCAATTGGTATCAGAGCAGGTCGCTCATTTTTTTTGGATTTCGTCCTAGAGCGGATCTATAGCAATAATGAATATGAACACTAACATGGATCATCCATCGAGTCGCACACCAATTTTGGATAGTGAAAATTTTGATTACTGGAAATCTAGAATAAAGGCTATCATGAGGTCTGTGGATGAGGAAATTTGGAATTCGTGCATTAATGGATATAGTTGTCCTATGAAAACAATAGAAGGAAAACAGGTCCCTAAAGCTACTTCTGAATTAAGTGCCATGGAAAAAGCACATTTACAAGCTAATAATCGTGCCTTAGATATATTATTTAGTGTTGTTGATGTTAATGAACATCATCGTAAGATAGCGAATTGCGAGATTGCTAAAGAGGCATGGGACATTCTAGCAACTTATCATGAAGGAATGCATGTTGTTAAACAATCTAAGTTACAAAGACTCACTACTGAATTCGAGAGTATCAGAATGCAAGATGACGAGACATTTAATCAATTCTACTCTAAATTGATTGGTATTGTCAATAGTTGTGAAACCCTCGGTGAACCTATTCCTCCATTTAGGGTGATTAAGAAGATTTTGAGATCTTTGCCAAAAAGATTTAAGATGAAGGTCACTATGCTTGAGGGTAAACGTAAACTAAATGAAAAATCTGTTGAAGAAGTGGTAGGCCTCCTTCAAACTTATGAAGCTGGTATGTTACAACCTGAGTCTCAAAAGTCAAAAATTAAACCTTCCACTAAGCCAATTGCATTTTCTAGTTCTCAAAGCGAAAATAAAGATTCAGAAAGTGATAACGATTATGACCTAGAAGCTATGACTTTGTTTACAGAAAACTTTAAAAAGTTTTTCAAAAAGAAATCAACTGGTAATGATGTTAGCGGTAAAATGTCTAATATAAATGGAAAGTATGAGGCTTTTTCTAGAAAAGGGAAAAAGGGGGTTAAAGGATCACTTGCAGGGCCAAAGTGTTATGATTGTCAAGGGTATGGTCACTTAGCTTATGAATGCATTAACAAATTGAAGAAAAAGACTAATTTCAAGGCCAACGTAACTTGGGATGACAATAGTGAATCTGACGACTCTAAGGAAGAACAAGAAGATAAATCAAACTTTATGGTGTTTGGGGCTTCTTTATAGTCGAACCTTAGTGATCATGAATCCTCAGACAATAATGAGAATGAGGGAAGTGATGAGGAGTTTAGTTTTGATGAGCTAAAACAATTCTACAATATGCTGTTTAAGGAGAGTATTAAGATTAATGAGTCAAATTTGAAAATGGCTGAGAATTTTAATAAGACTAACATGGAGTTAGTGACAGTTAAAAAAAACAAGCAGAAGAGTTGGAAGGATCGTTGAGCAATGTCACTAGTGAGAAAGAACAGTTAAGTAAGGAGGTTGAGAGTCTTTGAGAAAAGAACAAGATCTTGACTGATTTAAATGCTGCCTCGGAAGAAAAAATAGAGTCATTAAATATCAAAATTGATAATGCTAATATTCTATTTGAGCATTTGACTACAGGTTCCAAGAAGTTAGATGAAATTCTTGATGTTCAAAGGCCAACGAGTGACAAAACAGGGCTTGGATTTTTTGGAAGCTTAATTCATCCTCAAAAATAGTCGAAGGTAAATCAAATGAGTTGGAATCAAAGAAGGTAACACCGAAACCCCGTTGTATTGATACGGCTAAAAATGTGATTGGAAAGGTTTATAATATTAGACATGACAATTTTGCTAAATTTGTTTCTACATGCCATTATTGTCAAGTCAAAGGTCACACTAGACATCATTGTAGGAAGTTGCATGTGCCAAAGTCTTCACACAGACACTTAGCATATTCTCATGGTTATGACACACATATGTCGACACGTCATTTTTGTGGTGTAAAGCGTCACATTCGACCTAATTGCTTTCGACTTCATGGGTACCCTAATGCTCTCTACCCCATTATCAACATGTTAGTAAAAATGGGGGTAAGTATCGTTGTTTTGGTTATGGTTTTGATAGAATGCAACGGCCTAGATATAGGATGACTTTATATGAAAAGAATACGATTGTGAATCCTAATAATTTGTGTAAAACCGTTGAAAAAGTTGAGAAAATCAAGTCTAGACGTATATGGGTGAGGAAGTTGGACTTGAGACATCAAGCGGATTTGTCTTCCAGCTCTCTAGATGACACAGACTCATCTGGAGGTGTAGACCTTGCCTTTTTGAGGTCTGGTCTCGTTTTCGTAGTCTAGGTTGATTTGCATTGCTTATAATGTTCCTAGAGTTACGGGTTGAGTAGTTTATTTAGTTTTATTGCTTTAATTCTTTTTTAGGATTTCTTTTTTTTTATTCGCTTCCCTGCTTAAGTCATGATTTATAAAGAAAATCCAAAAACATTCATATATTTATCTGTTTTTGAAAACTTAATAATCAATAAATATTTTTGGGCTAAGCATATTTTTGGAGTGTGTAGTCAGCCATGGGCTTCACATAAATGCACATTATTTTTGAATGCATGCACCTTTCTTGTTGAACTCCACTCATGAGATATATTCGGACATTATTTGCACCATGCTTTATGACTCTATGATCGCCACATTTACACGTTAGGATTAGAGAGATTATTCAGATTGGATAGTTGGTTATCATGTCCATTAGAATGTCTCATTTTGTTTCCTAGACGATTGACCTTTTGGCATCTTGGTTGGATAAGGTGTTCTCTTGGTTCTGTTGAAAAAAAAAAGAAAAAAAATGCATAAAAGAAAGACAAAAGTCTATTTGTGAGAGCTTAATGCTTATCCGGGCGTTCATCGAGTATTGGACAATTGGTACTCTCCCTCTGAGCATTCGTGTCACAAAATGGAAAGACTTCGTGAAGGCATCCGTGTTGGACCACTCGCTTAGTAACCGGAGATTGGGTATGAGGTACTCTTATTCCCAATATTAGTGTCAAACGGCAGTGGGGTAAAAATATAAAAACACGTGCATTTGCTTGGAAACATCAATAAAAATTGATATGACAAAATACTCATTGGTTGAGGGGGAGTATTTAATCGTTGAGGGGAGTTATTTCTAAGCCTTGAGATGTCATTCGTGTTATCATGCTTGGTTTGACTTCGTGGGAGGAAGGGTGGTTGCCATTCTCATGGAACACGAGAAATCTTGTATCCGAAGATGATGATCTTAATATTTCTGACGTGTCACACACCCACTATTGTCATAGTCTCATATTGTATATTGTATATTGTATTTAATTCCAGATTTATTCATGCTTGGAATACATACAAGTTCATTCATGCATTTCAAAAATTGAAGTGCCATTTATTGATTCTCATGGTTGGGTGTTCATCTCTCGGATTCATGTGTTTGTCTTACTCATTTTTTTTGACAAACAGAGTATCTTTAGTCAACAGTTACTAGAGCATTCATAAAAAATAACCGAACTCTTTTTAACTCTACTTGTTCAAAAGTTGTTTCCCTTTGGGCCTCATTTTTATTAATATCACGTGTGCATCTATGCCTATATATCCTTATCTATTTCTGTACATCGATATCTTTATTTATCTTACAATTCTATTCCATATCACGTACGTGAATATCTTCTCATGTTTGGGGATTTGAAAAAATTGTCTCTCTCTCTCTCTGTTTTTATGGTATTGCTATCTAGACTTCTTTATCATGGCTCTTAAATTGGTTTAAATTGGTTTCTGTTATTACTTTCGTGATTATTTCTATATACTTTACCTTTGTTATTCCATGACAAAAAGGGGAAGTAATTTATTTATTGCTTCACGGAATATCTTTTCAGTATTTGTTTCTGCAAGTTGAACGGGTTATGTATGTTTTGTCATGGAAGTGCCAAAGGAGGAGATTGTAAGGTCTATGTTTTGGCAAATCCCATGACCAACATACACATTGATTTGTATCCGTATATTGGGTTGTAATTTATTATGTTTCCTTCCTAGAGCGTTTGTTTAGGAAGTATTTTATTATGTAATTGAGAGTAGTAAAGATTGGTAAGGAAATTAGCATGGAAGGAAATCATGTAGCAGGATGATTTCGTGCATATATCAAAAAAGGAAATGAAGAAATCACGTGTGTGGCAATATGGAAGTGTTTCTCTGTCACAGTGCTTGAGCACCTCAAAGACTGGTTATATACATGCTTGAGCAACCTTCCTGTTTGGTCCAGCAGTCTATTTAGATACAGTTTTGCTGGCTTCTCAATGTACCGAAGATATCAGAACTATTTACCTTAGTCTCAAATACTGAGTGATGTCTAATGGTGATTTGTTCTTACCTCTTGGAGTTACACATGATTCGGTGATCATCAACCTTTCTTCATAAACTCCAAGTGTTCTTTTCAACCATTGTTCCAACTACTTAAAGCATTCTTCCGGTGGATTCTGGAAGCATATCAGAGGACTTGTGGATTCAAGGCATGCGGCAATCAACCACTTGGTGCGGTGTACGTGGATTCGACAAATCGATCTTTGTTCAGTCGGTGAGGATTCTTGATTGTTTAATTAAGATCGTTTGTAACTGCACAATGATTACTTTTAGTGGTTCAATTTTCTCCCGTGGTTTTTACCCTTTTTAAGGGGTTTTCTATGTATATTCTTGTGTTCACCTGTTATTGTTTTTCATTCCTTTATTACGTTGTTTTTGAGTATTTGATAGCGAAAAAGGAATTTCAGTAGTGATGGTGATTTGGTAGTAGTACTGATGATTCGAAAAACCATTTTCACCTTCGAAATGGAAATAATATTTATGCCCAATCAACTCATTGAATCGATGTGGGATTCACTGATGATTCGCAACCTTAACCAACGCTTTTGGCTGCTGGTGTATCCTGACTTTCTTGTAGTGAAAGTGCTACAAGAAAGTGGTCAATGAAATATTTCGTTTACATCTTCGCACCAAACATCATATGATATGTTGAACGGTTATTTAAGCATAATTAAATTCACCATAACTTCTAATGAACTACTAGCTAGCTAGTTTGTAATTTCTTGAAGTTTAGAAGTTTATCTTTAATTTCAGAGCAATAGTAGTGTTCATTAATTAGCTTGGTACGCTCATACATGTGTTTCAATCCGTAAGAAGGGGAGACATTTCCACATGACGGTATTCGTCGGCAACCCCAACCGTCCAAATGTGTTTTGGACGGCCCAATATATTGTATTCTCTCTCTCCCCTCACCCCCACTCTCTCTCCTCTCTTTTTTCTCTCTGAAATCCGTCCAAAACACATTTAATGGCTGTGGTCGCCAAATTGGTTGGTACCGCCCGACACCCAAAAACTTCTCCAAGAAGGGCTGAATAATCAATGAAGATATATACAGGGCACTTGGAAGAAAAGGACAACAAGGTACATCAATTTACAGACGATTTTTCCCCATTTTGCTAAGTCCTCGTTTGTTATGTCAACAATAACACCGAAAGCTGTTATTCTCCAAGGTTATTACTAGTTGCGAAAATGTTGGAGATTGAGAAGATTCTTCTTGGGTACGGTACTTTCTTTGTTCACATGTTCTTTTTTTTCGGTCAAGCGGAAAATAATTTTTGTTCACATGTTCACTTTCATGCTTACCTTTTTTCTAAGTAATGGAATATGCTTTTCCTCCAAACAGGGCGGTAACAAAAATGTAAATAAGATTTTGTATATTAAGCTAGCTCTATATAAAATAAACATCTATATAATATTAGTTAAAAATTTATGGCCCAATTTCATTTTGTTTTGTTGAGTTATTTTATCTATTTAATCACAAATTTATGTGAAATTTCATTTAGTTTGTCTACGTATGAAGAATTTAGTGTCATTAATATTACAGATGTACCAAGTTACATGTAAGTAAATACAAAATTTCAATGCATTTTTTGACCCGAGGGCCCTCAATATACAGTATAGCCGCCCATGACACTTTCATCTAACACGGCTCCTAAGTGATAAAAGAAAGAAGAATTCATGCATCTTCTTTCGTTTTTGTTTTGATTACCTTCATCACGTAACTATAAGACTGAATCCATCTGATTTCTAAAAAGGATTACTAATTCTTAACTTTTCGGGGAATCCTTCATCAGTGGTTGTAAATTGTCGGACCGTTTTTCTACCATCTCTCTTAAAACCAATTGGTGGTAGGAAAGGTAAAACTAAGTTTTTTATGGCATTCGACATCGCACCCGCAAATCTGTTTTTAGAGCGGTCGCAGAGAGTGGCATTGTGTAGCCAAATCCATGGGGGCACTCCGGGCACAACAATCCCTCCCTCACGATGACGCTCCCGCGACTCGAACCCATGACTTCCTGGCTCTGATACCACTTGTCGGACCGCTTTTCCACCATCTCTCTTAAAACCAATTGGTGGTAGGAAGGGTTTCAAGCTGCAATTAAGTCTTTTATGACATTCGACATCGCACCCGCAAGTCCATGGGGACATGCCGGGCCCAACATAAATGATTGATTTTTTTCAATCTTTTCGACCTTCCCTAGAAGCAACTCCATAACTAGAATTCTTATTTCAAATTATAAGTCAAAATGGAGCATGATTTTTGTTCTAAGATGACAGTTTCACGAAAAGTCACATCATTCTGCTAAAGTTTTGTATAAACTTTGCGTTCAACAGCGCGTACACTGAAAACGTTCTCGTGACGCATAACCTCGATTGAGTTGCACTTTAATGGTTTACCTAGTTCATTTTACTCACAAATGGTCATCATATCTGCCAATATATGGCAGTATTTTGTCCATGCTTTTTAAATTTGTCTATAGCTATTAGCTATCTCAGTGTAAAGTATCATTTTTTGCTGCGTAATGTTTATAGGATTCTCTGTTACTTTGCAAAGCACAAGTCACGTGAGTTGCACTTCGAGAAAGTACATTCACATGCAACTATGTCAAATGGAAACAAAATAATTTAAAGCGTAAAGTAGATAAGTGCCTCTGTTTTATACTCCGTATCAATATCAAAACACACACGCATAAATATACAGAGAGAGAGAGACCGTTCTTGTGCGCAAGTAATAATATACTTTTACTCGAAAGGGATATATCGAGGAGGAAACGAGATAAGCACATAAACTTACTCGATCTAAAAAGAGAGTAACACAAACATCGATCCAACTGAAAGTTGGATGTAAACACACCTAAACATGGATTACAATTGTAACGCCCCGATTTTTCGGAAGCAATATAAAATAATTTCTTAAGAAAATTTGCTAAACCAAATATAATTTTCCAAAATAAAGGTTTGATTATTACAATCTCAATTAAGATAAATTTACTGATTCAAAATACATTAACTTCAGCACTGGCTCTAGGCTTGGTACATATCCCGAGCATACTCGATCTCCGTTCCTGATATTCTTTCTGTGTCGAACTGCACCATCATTGAATCCTCTTCATTGAATCCTGCGCCCTCTAGCAAATTGATCGCCTAAGCAATCGATTTACCAGGATACAGACGTATCCGTGAGTGATAAATCACCCAGTAGAATAATCCAACCCAACTACCCCTCTTACTTTACAACTAACAGATAACCATATATTATCAATACAGGAAATTAAAATAGAAATATCACATATGAATTTATTCATTTCTGTCCAATAGCCTAACAACAAGAGAAGGCTAGTCACGCCAGACCATAACTAGGGTTTGCCTATATTAATCACCACATCTAAATTACCACTGGATTCCCGTCAGTTCTGTCATCATAAAAGTTCACTGGACCACCTGCCAGGTTTTACCAACATAAAACGTCGCTGGACCACCTCCAGGTTTTATCAACATAAAACATCACTGAACTACCCGCCAGGTTTTATCAACATAAAACGTCACTGGACCACCCGCCAGGTTTTATCATCACAAAACATCGCTGGACCACCGCCAGGTTTTATCATCAGAAAATATCGCTGGACCACCTGCCAGGTTTTAAATCATCACACAATTCGTCTGCAGGCATCTTCTGACATCTCTTTCTCCCAAATAACCATTGTCTAATAAGTCTAGATGAAATCCTACTCATAATTCACCCCATGTCTCTAGGGTCCAATCTAGCACAATAATCAAGAGACGGAGCAATATGCAAATAATCACAATGGTAATTGAAATAAACAGTAAGCGTAGAAATCACGTAACCTTTTATGAATGAGCCGTTGCCCTTAATCTTGTATGACCAAGAAGTTAATACTAACGCAAGAAACTTTTATCTAATAAAAGTTTTTATTAAAAAAAATAATAATAAGTCTAGGCTTGTATAAATTTTATTTAGGAAGTTAGATTGATTAATAACCATAATAAATTCAATAAATAAATAATAACATTAGAAATAATTAGTATGACCTTAAAACAGATTCCTACAATCCTATGCAACGGGATCGAGTGTCGAAAATTAAGTCCGGAGGGTCACGGAATTATTTAAGTAAAGATATTAACAAAAGTTGTCAAAAATAAAATAAATGAATAATCAATTATCTAATAATTAAAATATTTTGAAGTTTATGAAGTTTCATGTCTAGAATGTAAAGAGTCTAAAAATAAAAAATAAATAACTCGGGCATTGATAACATAATTTATAAAATCGTATAGATTTTTCGTTTGTAAACTTTGAACGAAAACAAGTAAATATTTAATAAATAGATAATAAAATAAATAAATATGATATTAATAAATTATGATCTTTGAGGTGTGAGAAGGCTAGGAAAAATAGTTCGGGTGTCAAAAACATTGTTCGGATGGTCGCAAGGATTTTTCGTTTGCAAAATCTTGAAAGATTAACTAATAAAAATAAATAAATAAATAAATAAAAATGATATTAACAAGGTATAATCTTTGAGATGTTAGAAGTCTAGGAAAAATAGTTCGGGGGTCAAAAACGGTGTTCGGGATGTCGAAAAGTCGTTTCGAACCAAAACAGTGCATACCGCAAAGTCTGACCGGGTTGACCTTGCGGTGGAGTCTCCGGCGGCAAACTCGGCTCTGGTTCTTGCGGCCCGCACCTCGCGGCCGCAAGGTTCAGCACTGTTTTTGTTTTTTTTTCTTTTTCCTCACGGTTTTCGATGCATGGAACCTTGTGGGAGCTATGTTTATGCTTAAAAACATTTATTAAACGTAGAGGAGTGTTTGGAATGGATTATAATACCTTGAATCGGATCGAATTGGTTCAAAAACGAATCTTGAATCTTGGGGAAAAAGACTTCTGGTTCTTTGATCGGGAGACCTTGGGCTCGAATTGGATGATGTTTGGGGATGCTTGGGGCTGAGGGAAGTGATTGGAACAATCAATTTGGGTTTCGGTTGGGTCTTGGTACGAAATCCACTTTTCTCTCTCTTTTTTTCTCTCTAAAACTCCATGGATTGGAGCTTCGTTTTCTCTGAATTTCCTCTCTCTTCTGGACTGGTGGGGTGTGGGGAGTAGCGTGGTGTGCCCTAGGGTCGGAGTTATGGGGTTTTATAAGAGAATTTCAATGAGGGTGATAAGATTGTATTCAAAAAGGTTTCTATTTCTTGGGCTTTGAGATGGACGAGATGAGGACGAAAATAAGATCAGGGAGGAAGTAGAGACTGAGTAGGAGTAGGAGAAGGAGAGATGGAAGGAGTTGTATGCATGCATGCAATTTAAAAATAAAAATAAAAATAAAAGATAAATAGGATAAGAATGGCAAGGGGGATGGTTTTCTTGGGGAGAAAGGAAGAAAGTTAATGGAGAGGGAGAGAGAGATACGGCTGGGGAAGATAAGGGAGCCGAAATATTTTTGATAAAGAGGTGGTGGAAAGATACTATGGTACATGTGGCACACCAGACACATATAAGGAATTTTGATAATTCGATTTAAACTAATATAGAGTACAATCTATAATTAATTAACTAACTTTATAAAGAAGTAATTTTTTGTATAAAATTATAATTTAACTTATTAAAATTTTTGAATCATTATAACATATGGGTTAAAAAAAATATTGTCGAATACTAGTCTGTGTAATTATTCAAAATATAAATTTTTATTTGAAAAAAAATATTAGGGCAAAAATTAGGGTCGTTACAACAATTTCACCTTACGAATTCCATCAAGATATCCCTTAAAGTCCTCCACCGTATATACCTTACTATCATAAACTTCGACTTCAGCCACACGCAATTCGGAGTAAAAATATAATCTTGTCGCGGTGTCATGCAAAAAATACTTCAGACAATAATATAGGAGGCTGGACACATGCTGAGTGTCATTTATGTTAATCAGCTTTAATTTGTGATTTGATAAGGGCAGATATATATGTAATCCTTATATTTGATTAATAATAAAATCCTCTTTACATTTGATTAATAAAATCCTTGTACTATATTATGAATCTGGAAAGAGGAGAAAAAATGGAGTACAACACAAGCAGGTAATTATCAATGCTCAAGACAAAAGTTTTTAAACTAAAGGAGATTCGAAGAGATATCACTCTCACAACACAAGAAGACATTCTCCCAATCTCTCTCTGAATGAAAGAGGTCACTCTCCATTGGCTTCTACTATATAGGAGTATTATTTTTTCTATGGCCATAGGCATGTACATAGTAGCAATGGGTTAGTAACTTAGATTACAATAGGTTGAGAATATAAATAATAAAGTTGCCCCTCTTTTTAATAGCTTAAGTATTTAGATGAGTTGGTGGTTAACAATCTAATATGGTATTAGAGTAGACAATAGATCATGGGTTCAAAACTCACCGCCTACCTAATGATTAAAATTTACACGTATTTAACCCGCTTATAGAGAAGAGTCTGACTACACGTGAGGAGGCGTGTTGAGAATATGAATAATAAAGTTATCCCTCTCTCTAATAGTTTAAGCTTTTAGATGAGTTGGTGATTAACAATTTGATACATGTAGGCTCTAGCTTTGATGTAGCTTTTAGATGAGTTGGTGATTAACAATCTGATACATGTAGGCTCTAACTTTGATGTAGCTTTTAGATGATCTTGGTAATTAAAAATCTAATACATGTAGGCTCTAGCTTTGATGTACTCCAACCTGAAACTCTCCCGGCCCATTACCTCTTAGGCCTACATAGAAATAGAATTCCAAGACACAAACCCTCCAAAAAACCCTTTCATGTCATGATGAGCAACCCTGTTGCAGAGAGTCCGGCCAACTACTCTGTGTGTACAAATTGAAGCCATGCCCTTTGGAGCTTGGACAGCTATATGCATTTGTCTTCTATCTCTCTGAGTGAAATTATTTTCATGCACCACTAGAGCATTGTTAGAAATCACACAGTAATCCAAAGGATCGTAGACCCTATCTAGTGTCACAGTCATCAGTACACTCTCATTCCTGATCATTTTGGATGGAAGCTTGATATAATTGGGTGAGGATCATGCCTCTGCCAAATTCAAGTAATGTCCTATATGGCCTGTTATTTTCT
The DNA here is from genome assembly GCA_018127125.1 of Rhododendron griersonianum. Lineage (NCBI taxonomy): Eukaryota > Viridiplantae > Streptophyta > Magnoliopsida > Ericales > Ericaceae > Rhododendron > Rhododendron griersonianum. Next base: position 38,100,342 of record CM030790.1, on the reverse strand, counting down.
GATGGCCGGAGATTGTGATTATATGTCAAGATTTTTTGAGCAGTTACTATGTGTTTCACATAAAAGTATATATAAACCATGCACAGTTCTGAAAGCTTCTTAGGTTGAAGTAATTAATGGCTAAGAACTCTTGAGACCACCCCGTGCGTTAGCGTGTGAAACAGCTATAGGAGGAGCGGTCTTAGGAATTAGTATGAGCTAAGCACAATATGGCCTAAGATGCTTAATTATCATGAATTATCGAAAAGAATTGAAAATCTACGATAAAAAGAAAAGAGAAAAATGCGAGACTGTTCAGTTTCTTCAATGAACCCTACAATGGCCTTTTTCAAGCCTGTTTGAATTTTTGGCACTTTCCGGGGTTGTCCAAAACCTCCTTTGGTGTCTTTGCTATATCGACTCCATTTGATTGTAATGGGTAGGTTCGTAGTGGGTAGTTGCTCGCTCGATACTCCTCCCATTATCTGCGCCAAGCTGACCGCTGCAAAATCAATCCAATTGCGTGAGAGGTAAAAACATTACACAACACAACATGCAAGATTAGAAATTTTATTCCTACACATTTTTCTTGCTGGTAAATCTCTCCGGTAATTAGTTTTCCATATATATATATATGTATCCTAAATCAAATATCTTTGAAAGGGTCCGAAAATTTAACTTTCCATTTATGCATCATTAAGAGATCTTTCCTAGAAGGGGAAATTACAAGTATAAAAAGTGGGGTTGATCGTCTATAGGAGGAGAGCTTTTTCAGAGAAGATTTTTTTGTTCAAGGCAACAACCCATGTTTTCTATCACGTTTTTTTTTTTGCATCTGCCCATATATACTTAGACCTACTAAGTCAAAAAACATAGAGAGCAGAGAGAGTTTGGTTTTCATAAAAGAAAGAAAAGGTAGCACTGCTCGAGTTTTTGGTTTTTGGCAGAGGCGAGTTTTATTTTTTGTTTAACAAAGGGGGTGCACGGCATTTAAGGATTTTGTTTTGGTCACGTTCACATCATTCATCCATTCACTGTTCGTGCTTCTTTGTGCCGTTTGTTGCTGTGGCCGAATCTTTTGGATATTGATTCGGAGCCGGTTGAATCCGGAGATCGGGCGTGAACTCCGTGGTGCATCTATTGGATCTTGAAGAAGCTCTGGGAGTATCGGAGATTTGCGAGAATAGGTAAAGGCTTGGGTAAGGTTTTTGCTATTTCGCAATCTGTACTTCTTTTTTATTAATAGAATAAAGCAGTAGTGTTAGGCCGTGGTTTTGGCTTAGGGTTATTTAGGACCCTAAGTTTTTCCACGTAAATCGTGTGTCTCTTGTCATAATTTTTATTCTACTGCAATACTTGATTTTTGGATTGGATTAATCGAGTTAATCAGCCCGTTCATCTATATTAATTTTTAAATCAAAAAATTGGTGATTTTTTTTTTTATCAAAACTCCTATTCACACCCCCCCCCCCCCTCTAGGAGTATATTGAGCGCTTCCGCATAATTTCAATTGGTATCAGAGCAGGTTGCTCTATTTAGGTTTAACCACCCGAGTTTCATTCTGGGTATAATGGACATGAACGCACCACGTGAGGGAGACTCAAACTCGAGGCCACCTTTTTTTGACGGTAATGATTATCCGTACTGGAAAGCCCGTATGACCACACATTTGAGTTCCTTAGGAGTTAAGGTTTGGAGATCAGTTAGGTATGGCTATGAGGCCCCTACCATAGAAGACACTACTACTAAACAGATGAGGGCTAAGGAGGACAAAGAATGGAATACTGCTAACAATGATAGTTTTGAGGCAAACTCTAAAGCTTTAGGAGCTATCTATGGTGCATTAAGTAAAACAAAGTTTAGTCGTATTTCCGCATGCACCACTGCAAAAGAGGCTTGGGATATTCTCCGAGTCGCCCATGAGGGTACTAAGACAGTTAAAACTTCAAAACTCCAAATGCTTACAACACGTTTTGAAGATTTGAGAATGCAGGAAGATGACACATTTGATAGTTTTATCACTAAATTGAGTGATATCGTTAATTCCTTCCACGCATTAGGAGAACCAATCCCTAATCTTAAAGTTTGTCGAAAAGTGCTTAGGTCTCTTCCTGAGAGGTTTAGGGCTAAGGTAGTTGCAATCGAAGAAAGTGATAAAGTTGATGACATTCTTTTTGAGGAACTTGTAGGTAAACTTCAAACGTTTGAATTGAATCATCTCTCAAAGAAACCTACATTCAAGCCCAATAAAAGCATTGCTTTTAAATCATCTAGAGAAAAATCCTCTGTGACACAAGAGAGTGATGATGACCTTGACGAAGAAGAACTTGCTTTCTTTGCTAAGAAATTCAGAAAATTTGTTGAAATCCGTAAGAATAATAAATCTGGAAATTTTTCTTCTTCGACTAGTGGAGGTGACAATTTTAATCCTGTGGACAATGAAAAGAAATCTTCTATTGATAAGTCCAAGAAACCCCAAGGTATACAATGTCACGAGTGCCACGGTTTCGGACATGTTCAGGCAGAGTGTGCAAACACTCTTAAAAAGAAAGTGGCCAAGGGGTATAAGGCTACGTGGGATGACGATAGTGATGAGGGTAGTGATGTGGGTTATGAAGCTTCTAGATATTGTGTGCTTGTTGCCAACATTAAGTCCCCCACATCCCCCAAATTGGTTGAACTTTCTACAACTCTTAGCGATGATAGTAAGTATGTCTCGACTGACGAAGACTGTGAGAAGAGTGATGATGATATAGATTCTATTCATGAGGCCTATAATCAATTGTTTAAAGAGGGTGTCAAACTGAAAAAGAAAAATAAGGAATTCATGAGTGTCATTGAGAAAATTAGTGGTGAGAGGAACAAACTTAGTGATGACATTGAATCTAAGAACATCGAGCTTGAAGTATTAAAAACCTATAACGCTAATTTGGAAGACAAGTTTGCCAAAATTGAGAGAGAGCGTGTGGATGCCTTGAAAGCTCTCAAAGGGTCTAAGGATAGGATTTTTGAATTGGAACGTGACCTTAGGGAGGCCACTGAGGCCATAAAGCGTAATGAGTGTGGCGCAACTCGTATTGCTGAGATGACACGTACGTTTAGAAATAGAAGCGGCTTAGGGTTTGTTGATCCACCTTCACTCACACCTAAGGCTAATGAGTTCATAAAAAAGGAAATCAAGTTTGTGAAATCTGAAATTGCAAAGAATGAGGTAGTGAGCGATAAACCCGAATCTTCTATTAAATCTCCCACCATCATTAAAAATGCGTACAACAATATTCATGCTCCTGTTAAGAAAAATCCTTTCATCTGTCACTACTGTGGTGACCAAGGTCACATTCGACCTTTTTGTTATACACTTAGAAGAGACAATCAGAGAACAAAGGGGAAATTGTTTGTAGCCCCAGTTAATAAAAATGTTCGATATGGTCAACCCAATGTGGGAAGATCTCAAGTTGTGCGCCAGTCTCTCACAAACATTAAGAATGAGAATTTTCAAAAGAAATTGAGTCAGTTGGCAAATCAAACTTCTCACCTCGTCGAGGAAATCAAAAAGTTGTCAAATTTGACTAAAAATAATGGAGAGACTAATAGGATTATTGAAAGACGTACTACACACGGTCACACCTCGCATGTGAACACCATACCGAAGCAAACATGGAAGAGAGTCGATTTCGTTTGTCATGTAGCACACACTGCTTTTCAGGCACAGGATGCTTGCGCTTGGTACTTAGACAGTGGATGTTCTAGACACATGACCGGAAATAAATCTTTGTTTGCTAAGCTAGAGAAGTATAATGGTGGTTTTGTCACATTCGGTGATGGTAATATGGGTAAAATCATAGGACAAGGCACCATAAACGCGCTCGGGATCCCTCCGTTAGATAACGTATTATATGTTGAGGGTTTGAAAGCTAACCTGTTAAGCATAGGGCAATTTTGTGATAATATGCATGAAGTCAATTTTTCTAAAAATAATTGCTCTATTGTTGATGCATTGGGGGTGTGTGTGGTTAAAGGTGTTCATTCCTCGGATAATTGCTATTGTGTTGAAATTGCATGTTCTAATGTGTGTCATCGAGTCTTGCTTGACGATGTAGAAATTTGGCACCAACGTTTAGGACATGTAAATTTTCCAGAATTGCATCGAATAATCAAGAACGACAATGTGAGGGGTGTGCCCGAACTTGCCAACGGGCAAGGGCTTGTGTGTGATGGTTACATGAAGGGCAAACAAATAAAAAGCCCCCATAAAAAGATAAATTTAGTTGCAACCACTAAATGTTTGACCGACCATCTTTTACATACCGGCTTTGTGAAAGGGGGAGTAGACCGAACTTTATTTCTGAAGAAAATTGAGAGCGACCTTTTGATCCCTCAAATATATGTTGATGATATTGTGTTTGGATCCACAAATGAGTGGCATGCAAAACACTTTAGGGCACAGATGTCCCATGAGTTTCAAATGAGCCTAATGGGAGAATTGAGTTATTCTCTAAGCTTTCAAGTTCGTCAGTTGAATTATAAGTTTATACCCACACAAGTTCAAACAACGGATATTTTCACTAAGCCTTTAGATTCTCTTAGGTTTGAGTACCTTAAGAAATCTCTTCGTTTAATTTCTCTAGATTAGATTGTGTGTGGGGTCACATGTCATCTCATATGCTTGCTTTGAATGTTTTAAATTTTGAGTTGTCATGTGTTATTATGTACTTAGTAGTATTTTTTTTTGTGAATTGTTTTGAGTCAGTTTTTTTTTAATCGTGTGCGTGCTTGCAATGTTTTTTGCGTGCTTGGGAATCATGTGCTATCTTGATATCGGTTTTACATATGCATATGCCTTTGAGAGTTATGTATCGAATCGAATTTTCGATCATATCAATCTGTTACTTAGTGGTGTTGTTCTCTGTTTTGGTATTAGAATCCCATGCTCACGTTTCTATGCACACAATCTCACTTGGGGCTAGCAAACTTACATTGTTTAAGTGGTCTTTATTGAGTCTCAGTTGGGTTTATCTTAACTAATAACTTTGATTGACCACATGTTCGTTGTTTACCTAGGGATGCTTTCCCTCATTTGACTCCTTATGAGATGGGCCGCCTATGGATTGGTGTGTAACGCACCTCTAAGGTTTGGAAAAATCAAATTGAGACTTTCTTTTATTTCTTATCAATTGTTTAAAAAAAAAAAACAATACCCCTATATAAAAAAAAAAGGAAGCAGAAAATGAAAAAAAAAGGGGTTTATTTATATTTGTCTCTTTGCCTTAGAGGTTATAGCTGCCTGGTCCTTTGCCCCACAAGGCTAGGTGTAAGTCGCTAATCTTGAGTCTAAAACAACCGATGAGGTTTGTGCTTAAGTTCCTAGGTCCGAGCGTTTCTGGTTTGACTTCCTCGTGATAGTCTTGTTTAAACCTTTCTTGAGATAAGATTATAGCGCCCTCTTAATCCTTGATAAGTTTTCTTGCTCCTCATACACGGCGTTTACGCTTCACATTCATAGGCTTGAGCATGGCATTCTGTCCATTCTTTGATCTGCATCATTCTGCTTTCATGAGTTGATATGGTCTTAAATTTCGTTCGATGCATGTCTCTTATAGTCATCTTGCCTATGTGATTCTTGTTATTGCATATCATATGATTCTCTCGTATACTTTCTAGTTGCATGTGTCTCACTCTGGTAGAGTCATTTCCTTTGTTTTTCCGTGACAAAAAGGGGGAGAATTTTTATGGTTCTGGTATGATCATGGGTTGGAGAGTAATGGAGAGTGATGGAGAATTTTTTTAGTGTTTTTAAAAGGGGAGATTTATTTTATTGATGATTGATGAATCGCTGGTCTAGTTTTCTGCTTTTGGATATAATGCTGCTTGGTGTTTATTATTAAATTATGCTGAGCCGTTCTAGTTACATATATTTTGTCACATAGTTTTTGTTGAGCTATCTTTGCAGGTGCAACTCAAGCTTCATTGGATAGACATAGTTTAGGCTAGTGTTTATCTCTTTAAGTTGTATTTTTTTCGTTGTGTTTTAGTGCAGTTGGTTTTGTCCCGGAAATGCCAAAGGGGGAGATTGTTAGAATTTTTTGCACTTTCCGGGGTTGTCCAAAACCTCCATTGGTATCTTTGCTATATCGACTCCATTTGATTGTAATGGGTAGGTTCGTAGTGGGTAGTTGCTCGCTCGATACTCCTCCCATTATCTGCGCCAAGCTGACCGCTGCAAAATCAATCCAATTGCGTGAGAGGTAAAAACATTACACAACACAACATGAAAGATTAGAAATTTTATTCCTACACATTTTTCTTGCTGGTAAATCTCTCCGGTAATTAGTTTTCCATATATATATATATATATATATGTATCCTAAATCAAATATCTTTGAAAGGGTCCGAAAATTTAACTTTCCATTTATGCATCATTAAGAGATCTTTCCTAGAAGGGGAAAATACAAGTATAAAAAGTGGGGTTGATCGTCTATAGGAGGAGAGCTTTTTCAGAGAAGATTTTTTTGTTCAAGGCAACAACCCATGTTTTCTATCACGTTTTTTTTTTTGCATCTGCCCATATATACTTAGACCTACTAAGTCAAAAAACATAGAGAGCAGAGAGAGAGTTTGGTTTTCATAAAAGAAAGAAAAGGTAGCACTGCTCGAGTTTTTGGTTTTTGGCAGAGGCGAGTTTTATTTTTTGTTTAACAAAGGGGGTGCACGGCATTTAAGGATTTTGTTTTGGTCACGTTCACATCATTCATCCATTCACTGTTCGTGCTTCTTTGTGCCGTTTGTTGCTGTGGCCGAATCTTTTGGATATTGATTCGGAGCCGGTTGAATCCGGAGATCGGGCGTAAACTCCGTGGTGCATCTATTGGATCTTGAAGAAGCTCTGGGAGCATCGGAGATTGGCGAGAATAGGTAAAGGCTTGGGTAAGGTTTTTGCTATTTCGCAATCTGTACTTCTTTTTGATTAATAGAATAAAGCAGTAATGTTAGGCCGTGGTTTTGGCTTAGGGTTATTTAGGACCCTACGTTTTTCCACGTAAATCGTGTGTCTCTTGTCATAATTTTTATTCTACTGCAGTACTTGATTTTTGGATTGGATTAATCGAGATAATCAGCCCGTTCATCTATATTAATTTTTAAATCAAAAAATTGGTGATTTTTTTTTTATCAAAACTCCTATTCACCCCCCCTCTAGGAGTATATTGAGCGCTTCCGCATAATTTCAAAGCCCATCTTCAATACGATGTGGTGAGATATGAGGTAGGCAATACAAAGGGGATGTCCAATTGATAATCTCCTCGATCATTATTAGTTTAGTGAGATTATTGATCATCATACGAGATTATGCATCTCTTTACTACCATGGTACAACCACTCAAAACAAACAGGGCATAATGGTTTCTAATATATATGCACTACCAATCTAGCAGGAACGTCGCTTTTTCTACCTTACAAGCTAGCGTCATACTCGTACTATGCACGAAAGCAAGAAATAAATATTATTATATTATTGTAACCCTCATTATACATGGTGTAATACAAATGAAAAAATTTTAATGAGAGATTGTTTCAGCATGAAAAGGAGTTTGAAAGCTTTTTTCTAATTTTTATATTTAACTTTGGAATTTGCATAGTATAGGGAAAAAAAGAAGAATATAGATTTTATTAGGAGAATGTCACATAGGATATATAGAGAATTAAGGAGAGATATTGATTTTATTTTAGAAAATATATTTACTTAGTATATGGTATAGATGTTTACGGATACACCCCCTATGGTTTAAAAGTGTGTAATAACACCCCTGTGGTTTGTGAAGTGTGCACATAATACCCAATTTCGTTCATAATAACGTCAAGTGTGACGGACGGGCATCAAAAGTCCGATATGCTCTCATCTTTTTTCTTGATTCTTCTTCTTCTTTGAATCTAACCAATCCATCCCATGTACTAAAAATCATATCCGAACCATTGATAGTGTAGAGTTTGACAAGTACTACATCCATACCAAAAATCAAGTCGATCGATTAAAAACAAAAACCTCATGGTTGAATCGAATTTATCATGAAGGAAATTTCGATTTTCAATTTATCATTCATCTTAACAAGAATTAGATCACTAAGTTATTAATGTCTGATCAAGTTGATTTTTTATAAACATACTCTATTATATAATTGATACACTATGTACGACTCGGATTAGATTTGGTTAGATTCAAGAGACGTGTGAGATATACCTCCGTTAAAATAGACGGAATTGGGTGTTGTGTGCGTACTTCACAAATCACAGAGTTGTTATTGCACACTTTTAAACCATGGAGGGTGTATCCACACATGACCCAAACTACATGGGGTCAAAGTGGAATTTGCCCGTATTTTTTCTCTCATTGTTGGTTCTGTGGTTGTCCCTTCAAGACTCAGAACAAATCTAAATTTTATATCGGCATACAAAAAAATTCAGTCCAAATTTTTTACTCCAACCTGTCCCTGGCCGTTACTAAAAATTTCGTGGTGGTTATTGCATGATAGCTTACCAGGAAATCCAAATAACCTTCCAAAAATAGCGACATTTTGGTGGCACTACCGCGCGTGCCATTGAAGTGGCAGGAATTTTTTAGCGTGCCTAGCTACGGCCCGGTACTGATTGTGACAAATGGAGGGCTTCCGTCGGTCACGGGGTCGGTTACAACGGTTGAACACTATTCGAAATCGTTAAATCAATCAAATCAAATATATGAGAAAATTACATACTAGCTAGTATGTGTTGTTTGTGTCGTCTGTGGAGAATTCCATAATATAAGACACTGATTGTCCTTGTTCTTCACATGCAAATCCACAGGTAAAAACAACATAGCTTTAGAATGTGTTTTCGGGCCATACGTACGTACGTACGTCTATTCCTTGGTTTACGAAATGAAAGGTAAGCATGAATTGTTTGGTTAAATTTGGATGGATGTCCTGCTTTAAGTTGCAAGTTCTATCATCCTGCAACAGAAGAAATGCTTAAAGCTTTGTGGGTTGGTAATGGAGCGTTTCTGCATTTCGAAAATCGATTATCGATCTCCAAGGTTTTTTCCTTTTTCGCAACTGAAAAAGGGCGGGCTGCTTGTCAAGGGTAAATAAAAATGGGCGGGGTGGATTAAACTAGCGTAGCGACCCCCGATCAACTGGGGAATCCACCTGAGTACTTCTCAAAGTTAAGTAGTCATAGCTGACCTGAGAAGGAAACGTTGATCCGTCACCACCTCGAGGCTCACGGGCTCCGTCACTAAGCCCCAGTACTGAAGAGTTGTGTTCTTGTTTTGTCTAACGCGCGAGACGATAATGGCACAACACACTGGAATGACATACTAGTGTGATAGAGTATATTGATTGGCTACCTGATTCTTTGTGACAGAAGAATAAGATAAGTGTTCTTTTACCAATATCTGGTGGTATACAAGTAATTTGCAATGTTAGTTTTACAGAGTTTTACTAATGGGTTTGGCTGAACCATAGTAATTAATTTGGGATGCGAAGTTATCGAAAGTCGCAACAACGTACTACTTCGTCATAAATCTGATAGGGCCAAGAGATGCATCTAACTAGTTTAATTGGGGGCACTAGTGGCTCCGTTTCGCTAAGATTCTTACTTTTTAAGTACTTATTTTTCGTTTTACGAGATATATCATTTTTTCATAATACTTTATCTTTAATTCAAAAAATAAGTATTTATTTCTCTTAGCGGAACGGGGCCTGAAAATTTATATGCCTCAAAACACTGATTATAAAAAATAATTAAGTTTCATCATTTTGAAAATCGTAATATAGGACAATAAGTACCCACCAATCTTAACCTATATTGTCGGAGACTCAAAGTCTAATATTAAGGTGTTTGATAAAAGTGAAAACTAAAGTTAAAAGCTGAAAAATTAAGTACTGAAATCTGAATGCTAAAACTTTTAAATCGAGAAGTTGTTTGATAAAATATTATGAGTTGAATTTTAAAGCAAAGGGTTGACAATATAAAGAAGTTGTGAGGGTGGTGCTGGTGATAACGGTAGCGAGCGGGGATATTGTGTCGTGGTGGTGAAGATGTGGGTTAGGTGCATTACAAGAAAAAGTATATTCGGTAACGAAAAAAATAGTAACGAAAATTTATTTCGTCGCTAAATGAGTATATTTGGCGACGAAAAAATAAATTCGACACTATTTTAACAACTTCCGCGACGAAATTATTACATCACCAATTATACCAATTTAGCAACGAAAAAAATATTTTCATCACCAAAGGTACCCATTTGGTAACGAAGTAAATTTTTCGTCGCTGAAAGCGTAAATAAGGAGACCAAATTATTTTCCGTCACCAAAGATAACCATTTGTGACAAAAAAAAAATATTTCATCGCCAAGTAGGGACATTTCACTCATTCCCCATATACCATGAGACGATCCTATGAGGGTGATCCTTGTGTTGACCAATGTTTATAAGAGCTGGTATATTTTGCCATTAGAAGCCGTTTGAACTGTGGGATGATCTAGTTGGGGCACTATTCGCCACCAGAGGGTTGTACTTTTTAAACAGCCTATCTCTGTTTTCAATCCACCATTTTTCTGCATGTTGCTAAACCTTCTTTTGTTGTTGAATCAGGGGAATAGAAACATGTTCCTTATACTGGAATGATATGTCGCGGTAGTAAAGAGTCAATGCGGGCACGTTTGATAACCCGGACTAGAAGGGGAGGATTAAGGTTAATGGAACATGGGGACCGGCACGTTCCTCTTTGTTTGTAGTCTGGTGTTAGTCACTCACGATATAAGAGAAGGGATTGGATAACTTCGGACTATTAATTTCATGAAATAGTGCTCCAAATGGGAACTAACTAAAACCACACGGGTCCGTCCTTGTTGAATTAGATTCCCTCCTCATTCAACGGTCAATAATAATTCGTAATTATTATTGAATTATTCTCTTATGTTATGAGATTAAATTCTTTCCACCGGCGGTGGAAAACTTCATTTTTCCATCACCACTTTTTTTGGTCCTACCGTGTGTTTATTGTTGATCTGAACCGATTATCTTGTAGACCCCACATAGTAGTATATCCATGCAAAAAATAAACTTGACCGGACATCGATAGGAATATCAAAAATTGAATTTTGCTTTGTAAAATGGATAGTTTATCTTTATTATTATTGACAGAAATCAAATTGTCCATTTTATAAACCAAAATTCAAATTGTGTATATCTATCGATTTTCGATCAAGCTGATTTTCTACATGGCAATACTTTATTTCGGGTCTTAAAATATGAATGGTTCAGATCACAATAATAGACACTCGATGGGGCCCATAATAAGCGGTGGTAGAAAAGTAGAGTTTTGCACCGGCGGTGGATAAAATTTATTCTCTTACGTTATCCCATCCTAACCAAACAAAGTACAACTTTATACTAGTATACATAATCCAATCTGTAATCATATGGATCGCACAATGTCTCCTCTACCCTCAACCTTAATCCCCTCTTACTCTTAACCTTCCCACAATTTAGTCTGGAAATCACATGTGCCGTGCATGTACTTTGACCCTTACTATCGCGACGTATCACATGCACCACATGCACTTTGTCGACTCTTCTTACCACAGCGTTTCATTCCGGTATGAGGGATTGTTCGCGCGCAAAGTGGCTCAAAGGATTGAGCGGGCGTGCCAGGACTTGTCGCGTCCAACGTGAAGGACTAGGTGTCCATTTTCTGACTTCTAGATCTGTGAGGGCGAGAGTGCTGCAACCTAAGGGCTGGATTGCAGTGTTGGTTCGTGATTTTGCCTCTTCAAACGAGGACTTAATAATTTTCTAACCGTGTAGGAAAAGAAGTAATAACGTAGAATAACTTTATTATGTCGTAATAATAAAGTAGGGGATACAAGAGAGATAGGAATAACTTTATTATGTGGTAATAATAAAGTTGGGGTACAAGAGAGATAGAAAACCCGAATTATTTGATGAAGTAATTGAGTGAATGTGAGAAAAGTGAGATAGTTGCTTCACTGGGAAGGCTTTGATTTTAAGCGTTGAGCTTGATTGGTGTGTGAACCATTTTTCCTCCTTGTCTTCTAGTATTTATAGACAAGATGCTCCACAGCTTTGCATGTGGTAAACCTCCTGACTTCACTACAACGTGACACGTGTCCCATGAACTTCCAAATCATGGGATCATGGGTTAATGTTTCCTCCAAGGCCTGCCACATTTCCAGAAGTCCCACGAAGTCAAATGTTTCTTCAGCCTTTCTCGGTCGTGGGCGGTTTAACGAGAATAATGGGCCATGCTGTCTTCCTAATTTCATGGGCATGAAGGAATCATGGATCAGATGACCAATCAACGCACAACTTTCATGGGTCCATCTTCCATTTGCATGGGCATTCATCAGAATGTTTCAAATATATCTTTTCAACCATGGGCCTCTGTTTCTTACTTGGATAATTGAGCCCACAACATTTCAACTCATGACTGAAGCAATCAAAATTGATTAGGCCCAAATAGCATCAACTCGGCCTATTAATTTTAATCTCATACATCTCTACTTTTTGGCCCAATTTAATTAAAAGATAATTAAATGGTCTTGCAACGTTTGCCCAGGGCTGGGTGCCAAAAACGGGTGTAAATAATGCCCCCCCCCCCCCCCCATGCCTTGATCTTGTTCAAGATCTAGACTTGTAAAAAATAAAACTGTTTTTGGTATCCAAACAGTCCTCTGTTGTAGCAATCTTCTTTTGTTTGCCTTGCCTATGAACTTAGTAGGCATTAGGCATTTTCCGTGTTTCCTTTAGACATTTGACAAAATTCTCTGAATTCAGGCCTTGGAAGGAGTTTACCAGCTTTTTTTGGATAGGCCTTTCAAAGGCCTTTCTTAGAGATAAGGGACTCAGTTTGCATCCTCCAAGCTTCTTAGAGTGATTGGATGATGCTTTGTGGCCTAAACCTGAGGCCTTTATGGTTTTTGCATAACAGGTATCCTGACCTCTGTTTAGGCCTTATTGGCACACTCTTCTATGGCTTGTTAGATTGAATTTTCCTAAGAGTTTTTTTTTCTTTTTATCCCCTAAACTATACATTTTTTCTCTACTTAGTCCCTGAACTATCAATTTGGCGATTTTATCCCCTCAACTATCATTCCGTTACCTACTTAGTCCAATAGATAACGGAAGTTAAGAATTTGGACGGAAAATGTCACATAAGGCCCTGTTTGAGACCCTGTAGAGCAGATACTTGATTATGACAGCCTTAGAAATAAAAATTAATTATGACCCTTTAGGATAAAATAATCAAAAAAATAAGACCTTCGCACCGGTTCAAACAGATTGAAAATTGGTGCACTTAATTTTTTTTAGAAGGTTTAAGTGCTCCAATTTTCAATCCGTTTGGACCAGTGCGAGAATCTTATTTTTTTTAATCGTATTATTCTAAAGGGTCATAATAAATTTTTTTCTCTAAACCTTTCAAAGTTAATTATCTACTTTTTATTTGAGACCCCTTAGAGCAGATACTTGATTATGAGAGCTCTACGGACAAAATTAACTATGACCTTTTAGGATAAAATGATCAGAAAAATAAGATTTTCGCACCAATTCACATGGATTGAAAATTAGAGCGCTTACTTTTTAACCATATTTTTAATATATAAACAGTCTAAATTCTATATAAGGAGGTCAGTCTTTTTGGAAAAAATATGTATTTGTTAGTCTCTATAAAGTGCCATGTAAGATCTTGATATATGAACCTCGTAAAAAAAATTAAATGCTCCAATTTTCAATCTGTTTGAACCGGTGCGAAGGTCTTATTTTTTTGATTTTTTTATTCTAAAGGGTCATAATTAATTTTTATCTCTAGGGCTGTTATAATAAAATAACTGGTCTATAGGGTCTCAAACAGGGCCTTACGTGGTATTTTCCGTCCAAATTCTTAATTTCCGTTATCTATTGGACTAAGTAGGTAACGAAATGATAGTTGAGGGGATGAAATCGCCAAATTGATAGTTCAGGGACTAAGTAGAGAAAATGTGCATAGTTTAGGGGATAAAAAGAAAAAAAAACTCTTTTCCTAAAATCTCTCATTTCCCACATAGTAGGATAATGATGCTTTAGGTACTTTCCATTTGTTAAATACTTATGTAGACCACCATCTAAATCCATAAGAAGATAGACGTTACCTCTAAGGACTTTGGAGATTTGGTATGGTCCTTCCCAAGTTAGAGACCACTTGTCATACTTTGAATTCTTTTCCCCCAGAGGAAAAACAGCCTTCCAGACCAAATCACCTTCAGAAAAGCTCTTCTTTCGCACACGTTTGTCATAGGACCTAACAACTCTTCTCTTCTGAACCAGCATGTGGTCAAGGGCTGTGAGCCTGATTTCGTCTAAGTCCTCAAGCTCTATCAGCATGGCTTGAATATAATCTGCAGGAGTGAGGTCATGTTGATATGTTATACGTGCTAACTTTACTGCAACCTCCATTGGTAGGACTGGGTCATGTCCATATACCAACATATAAGGAGTTATGTTGGTAGCCTCCTTCTTTGAGGTTCTGTAGGCCCATAAGGCCTCAGAAAATAGCTCATGCCAAGCCTTTGGGTTGTCCTCTACCATTTTCTCTATAATATTGACTAGAGTCCTATTAGTGGACTTGGCCTGGCCATTCCCTTGTGCATAGTAAGGAGTAGAGTTGGACAAAATGATGTTTTGTTGTGCAGCAAAGTTAGCCACTTGTTCCCCCATGAATATTGTACCCCTATCTGCAACCAAGTGTTCTGGCAGTCTAAACCTATGGATGATTCTCTCCTTGATTACCTTGATCACCTCTTGTTGATCCACAGATTTTAATGGCACTGCTTCTGCCCATTTAGTAAAGTAATCCATGGCTACCAAGATGTAAGTATGATTTTCAGAAGAAGGATGATAAATCTTACCAATCACGTCAAGAGCCCAACCCCTAAATGGCCACGGTTTGACCACAGCATGATAATTAGCTGCAGGAACACGTTGAATTGGGCCATGGGCTTGACATGGCTGACATCCTTTGGAAAAACGAATACAATCCTCTAAAATGGTTGGCCAATAGTAACCATACCTTCTGATTAGCCATCTCATCTTTATCCCTGATTGATGGGCTCCACAAACCCCTTCATGGACTTCATTCATAACCCTTATGGCCTCAGGGCGCCCTAAACACCTTAAAAGTGACTATCTTCAGGGCTTTTCTTGTAATTCATCTCCGATGATGATGTAGTTGATGGCTCTCCTTCTCACCTTCCTAGAGGCTCTGTGATGAGACCTCTTAAGGAAAGAAATGATAGGTGTACGCCAATCATTCTCGGGTTCGTCATCTGACTCTACTCCCGTGAAGTCTGAAGTAAATACCTCCAGTCCTAGACCCCTTCTTCTAACAGAAGGTAACAATCTCTTTTGGACTGTGATAATCTTGTGAATCGTTTCTGGAGATAGCTTCAGGCCTGTTGAGGCCTGAGCCAAGTTGTTGGCTTCAGTGTTCATACTCCTTGAAACGTGTTTGACAGTCACGTTGTCAAAATCTTGCATTAATTGCACGGCTGCCATATAATAAGGAGCTAAGTCCTCACTATAGCATTTAAATGTTCCTGCCAGGTGATTGATTACAAGGTTTGAATGCCCAATAACTCTTACTTCTCTGGCCTCTAGATCCCTAAGAATTTCAAGGCCTATAACAACTGCTTCATATTCGGCTTGATTATTTATACATGGGAAATCAAATTGAAAGGATAGTTCAGTCCTCAGGCCTTGGGGAGAAATGATAATTACTCCACAGCCTGAGACCACCTCCTGAGTCCTTGATCCATCAAAAAGCAGTGTCCAAGGAGTGGGTGATATTTCAAACGCACTCAGTCTTATCTCATATTCGTCGCCGATATCCACGCATGGATGATCAGCAAGAAAATCTGCTAAGGCCTGGCCTTTTACAGCTTTTTGAGGAATGTACTGAAAACTGAATTCCATTAGAGCTAAAGACCATTTGCCAATTCGGCCTCTCATAATTGGCCGAGAAAGCAAGTACTTAACTAGGTCTGTTTTACTCAT
Source organism: Rhododendron griersonianum (assembly GCA_018127125.1). Taxonomy (NCBI): domain Eukaryota; kingdom Viridiplantae; phylum Streptophyta; class Magnoliopsida; order Ericales; family Ericaceae; genus Rhododendron; species Rhododendron griersonianum. The sequence continues at coordinate 38,084,281 of CM030790.1, read as the reverse complement.
AATATAAACCAAAACAGGAAGTATGTAGTGCCTCAACTTTATTGCTGAAAAGTACAAGGCAAGGCAAATCTTTTCAATAGGATTGTATCTCCTCTCACAAGGAGTCAGCAACCTACTTAATTAATAAACTGTCTGTTCCTTTCCTTGAGCATTGTCTTGGGCTAGAAGGCCTCCAATAGAGCCCTCGGCAGCTGAGATGTATAGCTTCAAAGGCTTGTTCTTGATGGGAGTGATAAGCACCCAAGATTGTACAATCTTGGTGCTCAAATCCTCCGAATTGTGATGTTTCTATGTTTAATTGTTCGTTTAAGCTTAATATTGCTTGTAAGGTATTTCTTTGAGTTTTGTAGGTGAAACATGCCAATAAAGTGGTTTTAATTGCCAATGGACACCTCGAGATGTAACTAAGAGTTCAAGGGCCCGCGGCATACTTTTCATGAGCACCGGAAGGTAACGGTACCTCAAATAGCGAAGGAGGCCACCCGTTGGTCAAGTTTTGCCCTGAAGCGTTTCAAGGCTTTGGAAGTAAGGCAAATGTTTCGAGAATGGCCCTCGAGAATATCTGAGTACTTGAGACTACCATGTGCTGCACTACCAATCTCTTCAAGTCGAGAGACACTGGCCCGGAAGAAGCCCGGAGGTGCCAAGGCAGGGCTGGCAGAGCTTAAGTTTGAAATCTGCAAATTTTGCGGATTGTTATCGATAACTCAAGAAGGGTATCGATACCTTATGCGCCATCTTGGTCCAGAAGCTGTCCAGCCTTGAGGGTATCGATAACATTGCTCTTAGTTATTGATACCAGTCTTTTCCGGGGAAGAAGTTCAAGGATGTTATCGATACCTTTGCCTTAGGTATCGATAACATTGGTCTCCAGCAGATATTTTTACTGCTTTTTGGACTTTCCACTTATGGAAACTTTCTTTTTATAGGTAGCTTTTTGGGATATTTTCTAACTTTTGAGGAGAGAGAAAGGCCAATTTGTATAAATAGGAACCTCTTCTCTCCCTCTTAGTATCTAGTTCATTATTCACCTTTAAGTCTTTTTATTGTTAGAGCTCCATTAATGGCTTTTAAGCTTTCTTAGTCATTTTCTCAAAGAACTCAAGTAAGTACTTATCGTATGATCTTTTCTTGTTCATTAATGTTGTAGCTATCAAGTGGATCCTTATATAAATCAAGTTTGTTTTCGATTCTATCGGTTAAACATGTTTTTCATTTTTACCATGCCTTCTAGTCTTCTTAATATGCGTGAGTAGTCGATTAGGTTTGGCCGTGGGGTGATTATCGCCTCGTGACTTATGTTATCTTGCCTTTCTCAACTCATGGCTTGAAGTTCGGTATGGAAGATGAGGAAAGCTCGCCTTTATGTAACAAAACTAGCCGATGTTAATCTCCGGTGATCATATGCTCGCTCATATGGCTCCGTGAGCAATGTCTCGGTTTGTGTTTGCCAAAAGAACAAAAGAGCTCACTTGTTTTTCCATACTACATTTCTAGTCTTTCAATGGTTTCATAGCTAAATCTTTCGGTTGATAGCCTATGCCGTGCAATTCAACCGAGTTTTCATTGAGAATGGTTCGATGGCCTAAGTTGCGGGCGTTAATAGTTCCATTGCCATGCCGCTTGTTTAACTTAGTCAAAACCAATTTTCTAGTCTTTTTCATAAGAGTTTTCATCACTTTACAAAGCAAACCGACAGTTGGTCGTCTTAACGCCGGAAACACTTACATCTAAAAATCCTAGCAAGTTATTGAGATTTTCTCTATGGGAACGATTCCGGACTTCCGGATATTATGCTGACAACGACCTAGCCCTACGCTCGGGGTTTTCAACCTTTTTCAACGGTTAGGTTGTGGCGAAGCAGGGAGGCATAAGGACTGGAGCCTGAGCTAAATAGCCTTTGATCTCATCAAAGGCCTTCTGATGGCTTGCCTCCCATACAAAAGTGTCTTGGTCCTTCAGCTTCAAAAGTTGAGAAAAGACCTGAACCTTTCCTGCTAGGTTTGAGATGAACCTTCTCAAGAAGTTGAATGATCCCAAAAGCTTCTGCAACTCCTTCTTGGTGGTAGGAGGCTTTGCTTCCATGATAGCTTTGGCCTTGTTCTTGTCAACCTCAATCCCTCTGTTGTGGACCAAAAATCCAAGGAATTTGCCTGCGGAAACTCCGAAGGCACACTTCAAGGGGTTCACCTTCAAATCGAACTGTTGCATTCTCAAGAATGACCTCCTCAAGTGTTCCAAATGATCGTCGTAGGACTGAGACTTGACTACGATATCATCGATGTAGATCTCCATGAAACGACCAATGAAATCATGAAATATGGCGTTCATTGCTCGCTGGAATGTAGCACCTGCGTTCTTTAGGCCAAAGGGCATTACAACCCATTCAAAGGTCCCTAGGGCTCCGGGACACCTAAAAGCAGTCCTAGCCGTATCGGCCTCGTCAATGAAGATCTAATTGTAGCCGGAATGTCCATCCATGAAGGACAGAACCTTGTGACTAGAAGCTCCATCAACTAACTGATCTACGACTGGCATTGGGTATTCGTCCTTTGGGGATGCCAAATTTAGGATTCTGAAGTCCACACATACTCTGACCTCACCGTTCTTCTTAAGGACTGGCACAATATTGGAGAGCCAAGTAACATACCTGGCTGTGCGTATGAACCCAGCATTGAAGAGGCGTTCAATCTCGTCTTTGACCTGCAAATAGACCTCATTGGACATCCTCCTTGGCGGTTGTTTGAAAGGTTTGAACCCTGGTTGAATGAGCAGCTTGTGCTCTACCAGGTCTCTGGACAGACCTGGAAGGTCCTCATAATTCCAAGCAAAACAAGACTTGAATTCCTTTAAGAGCTCGATGAACTTCTCTTTTACATCCTCTGGCAGAAGTTGGCTAATAAATACAGGTCTGGGATTCTCTGAGTCTCCCAGATTAACTTCTTCCAAGGGATCTTGCACGTCAGCCTTCAGATCATCTAACTTAGCTGGGGCTGCTTCAAGGTCTTCCAAACGGATTTCATCCAGATCTTTAACCAGGTTATCATCCTCATTGATCACTTCGGCCGCACAGGCCGAATGATTGTCCTCTGACTCTTCATTTCCCATTAGCCTCCTCTCAAGCAAGTAGGCCTTAAACTTCGACAGCGTGGCCTGAAGGACCACACTCTTCTCTTTTTCTGAAGGGTTTTACTGACATTGAGAAGGGCGTTTGAATGAAGCTGTAATCGGCTTGCTTAACTCCGTGATCATAGGACCAATTAACTCCTGAAAAAGTGCCTTCACCTCTTCAGCTAATTTGTTACCGTGTATAGGGGCTACTTTGTGGCGGTCATACTTGTCAAGACCAGTCACTTTCATTGGACCAACCCCTTCATCGTATAAAATGGGCCTCAGCATGGTTAGTAGAGGCCTGGAAAGGTTGCGGTCAGCCCATATCACCTCTACGTCGTCGTGATTCCAGAAAATAAGACACTGGTGGAGGGTTGAGGGAACTGCTAGACAAGAGTGAATCCAATCTCTTCCCAATAGAACGTTGAAAGAAGAGTGTGAATTAACAACAAAGAAAGGCGTTGTCAATGTCTTGGATCCTATTGTTAAGTTCATGATCAGAATACCTTGACAAGCTGTCTCCTTTCCAGTGAAATCTGTCAAGGTTGAAGTGCAGACCAGGTCTTGATCAGTCTTTCCAAGCTTCTGCATCATGAACTTAGGAATGAGATTGGCTGCAGACCCATTATCCACCGGATATGGTTGACTGGCATTCCATCAAGACAACCAGCAATGTACAAGGGCTTGATGTGTTTGTTCATTGCAGGGCTTGGCTTTTCAAAGATCACGCTAGCTGCTCGATCCTCAGACCTTCCCTCGGTCTCGTCCTTCAGCACAATCACTGAAGGTCCGTTCAGTCCTACAGAGAAGGACTCATTCAAAATCTCAGCTATCTGCCCCATTTCTATAAAACCCCCCTCCAAGGCTGTTGGAGTATTGTCTTTGGCTTCTAGATCTGCCGACAGGATCACCACCATGTTGCAGTGCATATTAGAACCCTGTCCAGGCCTAAACTCCTTGGCCTGTGGATTCAAATTTGACTTGCCCCTCGAATCTGGCTTCCTTAGTTCAAGGGTTGTCTTCTGGAGTAAGGTCACTTGTCTTGGAAGAGGCTCAATTCTAGCCTACTTAAGAGTTCTCTCCAAGAGAGGTTGTTTCTTAGGCATAGTAGCTTGCTTTGGAGGCGTTTTGGTAACAGCCTCCTTGTATGTCTTCCCCACCGGAACTTGCTTCTTGGGTAAAGTCCTTGGAGGAGGCTCAATGATAGCATCTTCTACAGTCCTTTCCTAGGGCTTGCGTACTCTCTTAGCCTTAGGCATTTCAACCTTGGGCTCCTCTACTGGGACTTCCATCTTCAACTTCCCCTTGGGGTCATCTTCGATCATTGGGTCGTCCAGTAAATCTGTCTCTTCCTCAGCCCTTCTAGCCGCCTACCTGAATTGCTGACGGCGCCTCTTTTGAGATCTAGACAGAGGCGGAGGAGGAGAAGGAAACTTGGGATGCTCAACCCTATGCCACTCATTTGGAGGAGTGACTAGGGGTCTCACAGCCCTAGGTTTACCTTTGGAAGGAGCAGATATCCTTAAGTTGTCGAGCTCGTCCTCAACTTCAACCAACCCTGGCTGAATTCGTTTGAACACTGATTCACGTGCAACCCTTCTTCCCTTAAACCTGTGTGGCTCCTCAGACTTTGGTTCAGTCCTTCTCACGATGATACTCTTCAGGACTGGCTTGCTAGGACTTGCATGATGTCCACACTCTGTACATATCATGGAGCAAGTTGGTTTCTCTAGTTTCTTCACACCTGTTGGTCTGGACCATCATGAATTCTGTTTTTCAAATCTCTTGACCCGTTCAGTCTTGAAATTCCCCTCCTCATAATAAGGATTCCAGTACCTGCCTTGGTTGGACTTGTGAACTTCTCTGGAAGGGGCTCCCAAACTTATCTTCTGCCTAGGAGCAGTCCTAGGCATGCCTTTCATGTTGACAGAGACCATATTTGTGCTCAGCCCTGAAGGAAATGAATTACCATCTAACCCCATGGGCTGCTTCCCCTTTTCAGGGAATTTGAACTCTTCCCACTCAATTTTATCCTGGATATCATTTCTAAATACTATGTAGTTATTCGTTGAATGACTCCAAGAGTTGTGGTACTTACAATATTCTTTGCTCTTCAGTTCTTCCAAAGTTGGAATCTTGTGGCCAAAGGGCAATTTGAGCAGCTTGTTAGCAAGGAGTTGGTCAAAGATGGCCTCAGCCCTGCCGACGTCAAAAGTATAGGCCCTCGTTAGCCTTTTGGGAGTGTTCTGGATATGTTGCTTCATGGGCTCCATCTTGACAAAGACCTTGCAGACGTATGGTTTCTTGTTGATGATCTCTGCCACGGCCACATCTGGGTCTGCCTCTGCCTCCACTGAAGCAACCTCGTAATTAGGGTCATAGTGTCCCCTTCGATGCTGTCTTCCTGTCCTGCTCCTCCGCCAAGAGCCTTTCGTAATGAGAAGCCTTAGAGGACAATTCAAACAAATCTCTGAACTTTGTCCCATAGAACTTCTTCTTCATTTCGAAGCCTAAGCCGTTTAGTGCTATGCGCACATACTCGACCTCTGGAAGGACAATCTTGCATTTGAATCGAGCAGTCTTGAAACGTAAGAGATAGGACTCCACGGATTCGAGATGGGTTTGACGATAGCATGACAGGTCTGCTAACGTCACTTCTGGTTCTACCCTGTAGGACTGCTGGTGGAACATCTCCTCCAGTTGAGCCCAGGTCTGCACGGAGTTGGGTGGAAGATTGATGTACCAAGTAAAGGTTGTCCCAGTGAGAGAAATTGGGAAAAAGCTTCAACTTCAGAGTATCGATGGTCCCAGCTTCTCCACATTGAACCTGAAACCTGACAATGTGCTCCATTGTTGATTGCATGCTCTCTCCATTGAAGGTCTGGAACTCTGGAACCCTATAGCCCTTTGGGAATGGCGTATTGTCCACCTCTTCGGTATGAGGCTTCCTGTACATTGGCCTTCCCAAAGGTTTGAAACCAGGTCCTAACTGCTCCTGGAGCAAGTTCAGGACTTGATCCCGTCCTACGAGCATGTTTGGCACAGGAGGCGGTTGTGGGTGTGCCTCTTGTGCCTACTGGTTCTAGATTGAACTTGCCCCCCGAGTATCAGAGCCTTGAGGAGTATGAGCAACTCCTCTGTCCTTTCCAGAGCTCTGGCCTCCCTGCAAAGGCCTTTTGTCAGTCTTGTCAGGTTTGGACTGGTCCTCTGCCAAAACAAACCTTTGTTCGTTGTTTGCTGGAGGCGTCTAGGCTCCTCCAATCACCACTCCCTTTTCCTTTGCCCCCCAAGTGCAGGACTGTTAGAGGAGGTAGCATAGTAAAATGTCTGAGGAGGGGGAGGTCCCCCCAATAAGCCAGCTTGGTCTTGACCGTTGCCATAAATACCAAACTGTGGAAAGTCCTGCTGTTGAGGAGCGAGCGGTAACCTCTCTGTAAGCGTAGCAATCATTTTGTGGACTGCTATGGTCAGAGGTTCCAATGACTGAGAGAATGATTGAGAGATTGACTGTGTAATGTCGTGGGAGATCTCGCGTCCTGCCATGAATATATAATTTAAGACGCTGTCGGTAGCGTCGTTAAAATCTTGAGTGCTGACTGGAGGGCCAGCTTCCTTGAGTAATGGCACATCGACTGCCACTCCCTCAGGACCCTATGGTGGATCCGGGATGGGTGGATCCAACTGTTGCTGCTGTTACTTCCTTGCCATAATAAAACCTTTAGACGGTTAGGGTCCTACCGGGCGTGCCAGGACTTGTCGCGTCCAACGTGAAGGACTGGGTGTCCCTTTTCTGACTTCTAGATCTGTGAGGGCGAGAGTGCTGCAACCTAAGGGCTGGATGGTAGTGTTGGTTCGTAATTTTGCCTCTTTGAGCGAGAACTTAATAATTTTCTAACCGTGTAGGAAAAGAAGTAATAACGTAGAATAACTTTATTATGTCGTAATAATAAAGTAGGGGATACAAGAGAGATAGGAATAACTTTATTATGTCGAAATAATAAAGTTGGGGTACAAGAGAGATAGAAAACCCGAATTACTTGATGAAGTAATTGAGTGAAGGTGAGAAAAGTGAGATAGTTGCTTCACTGGGAAGGTTTTGGTTTTAAGCGTTGAGTTTGATTGGTGTGTGAACCCTTTTTCCTCCTTGTCTTCTAGTATTTATAGGCAAGATGCTCCATGGCTTTGCATGTGGTAAACCTCCTGACTTCACTACAACGTGACACGTGTCCCATGAACTTCCAAATCATGGGATCATGGGTTAATGTTTCCTCCAAGCCCTGCCACATGTCCAGAAGTCCCACGAAGTCAAATGTTTCTTCAGCCTTTCTCGGTCGTGGGCGGTTTAACGAGAATAATGGGCCATGTTGTCTTCCTAATTTCATGGGCATGAGGGAATCATGGATCAGATGGCCAATCAACGCACAACTTTCATGGGTCCATCTTCCATTTGCATGGGCATTCATCAGAATGTTTCAAATATATCTTTTCAACCATGGGCCTCTGTTTCTTACTTGGATAATTGAGCCCACAACATTTCAACTCATGACTGAAGCAATCAAAATTGATTAGGCCCAAATAGTATCAACTCGGCCTATTAATTTTAATCTCATACATCTTTACTTTTTGGCCCAATTTAATTAAAAGATAATTAAATGGTCTTGCAACGCTTGCCCAGGGCTGGGTGCAAAAAACGGGTATAAACAGGGACACAATCAGGAACGTATTACACCACATGAAAAAAGTAATTACTCAAGACATCATTTAAAGTTTGCCGGATAGGTCTTAATCTCGAAGATTAAGATATCAAGAGGGCGAATGCCGAATGGTCATGAGTCATACGTTTTAGAAGGTTTCTAACTAATCCTTTTCATAGACGTGATCCCAGAATTGGACATCCAAAGAGATATTCTCAGGTTCAGGTTTCTTATATCCTTGGTTAACAGCGCGATTGGTTCCGGTTATGTTAATAGACTTTGTGGGGGGGTTAATTCCACCTTGAACCTTTTCCTTCCTTCGTCCTGAGTTGAGAAGATGAACAGAGAACTCCTGAGTACCTGCAAACCGAAGGGGGGTGTTCCTCCGGGTAGAAGTTCCGACGACCTAGTCAGTAGGTGGAGGAGAAGTAAAGGAGAAAGCTTTTTGAGAAAATATGTATAGAGAGAGTATTCGAGAGAAACCTGGTTGGGGGGTAGCACTCTATTTATAGGCAACCTGAGAGTGCAAAGTAAGTTAGACCGCCTCCACGTGTCGTGTTGTTCGGCTGACGTCACGTGTCAGAGATATTTACGAGACACCATCCCACGTGGATGACGGAGTCGCACTATTCAACGTCAGAGCCGTCACATTGGACAGAGACGTCACTTTTGTCTTGACACCATTTGACCGTTAAACAACCCAAGCAACCGAAGACGGGAACTTTGACCGCCGTGCAAAGCTATCACCGAAGAGAAACTGTCCCGAACTTAATGCCCGTCAAGCGTATTGTTTCTGCCGAAGAGAAGGATCCCCGAACATATAGCTTGCCGAACGTAACGATGAATTTTTACCCCGAAGTAAACAGAACTGCCAGGGTCGGTGAACTGCATACACTCGGCAGCCGAACGTAATGTACAGAGCGCGAACCAATCAGATCCGTAGGCCTCTGGACTATATCGTTTTGACCCTTTTGACCCTTCGGTAATTTCGGCCCACTACAGACTTGTATGAAGTTTTTTTTCCATTGAGTAGTCTTAACTTGGAAGAAAAATGCACGTACACACACGAAAAGTAGGAGAAATTCGTATTTTAGTTGGACAGTGGGGAAGGTGAAAATGAGATAAAATTTTCATTAGGTAAAACATAAGGATACAGATCTTTAAAAAAAAAAAAAAAACTGATCAGAGGGAGATAGTAATTAATTAACCCAATTGAATTGACTGTTCATTTTTTATTTTTCTAAGACAAGTGTGTTCTAAGTTGTAGTTATCGATCTTCAATCTTCGGTCGATGTAATCTTATACACAAATATGTTACTTTACCAATTAAGTTAAACTCGGGAGGGCCGGCAATGTTCTCAACTTTTTGATGAAGTTGATATCTCCAAATTTAGCGAATCTTGACACCTAGTATTCAGGTAGGTTGTTCGATAAAGCATTTTACGCATCTCAAGCTTTAATTAACACCGAAGATAAAAAAAAAAAAAAAGAAATATCTTTAATTAATACCAATTACTATGAGTTCCTGACATAAGAAATAATAATAATTTGATCTTGTTTTTTGTTTCTGTTTTTCTTTTGACTTTTCGCACCAAATAATGATTTGGCTGGGTTTTCGAATTTCCCGGCTTTTTTTCCAATGGGAGATTTTGCAACCAATTTTCAATTCTAACCAATTTGTTCTTCTTTTGATTGAAGTTATTTTTCTCAATCCCCTGTTCGTCAATGGCTGCCCCTTGGCACACTGGAAATTCGAAAGAGGCTATTGAAGAATCCGACAGGATAACCTCCTGCTTCTGGGGTTTCAGCCCTCCGTCGCCTCAATATCTCATTGGGTCATGGTTGACAATGCCCCCTCAGGCACCGCCGGTTTTCCATCCTGGGACCAATATCTCATTGAAGAATTGGGAAGACACGTTGAGTTTCGCCAACAGAGAGAGATCGATTCAGCTACGGTAGTGATTTCCCAACAAATTACTTTTAGATCTAAAATCTTGTTTCTTCTTTTGATTGCTGTTATTTTTCTCAATCCCCTACTGTTTGTCGATGGCTGCCCCTTGGTACAGTGGAAACTCGGAAGAGGCTATTGAAGAAGCCGAGGAGATGACCTCCTGCTTGTGGGGTTCCGATCATCCGTCTGCCCAATATCTCATTGGGTCATGGTTGACAACTCCCCCTCAGTCGCCCTTCATGTGGAGTTTCGATCCTCCCTCTCCCCAATATCCCATCGGGTCATGGTCGACAACTCCCCCTCAGTCACCTTGCTTGTGCGGTTTTGATCCCCCGTCGCTCCAATGTCCCATTGGGTCTCGGTCGACAACTTCCCCTCAGTCACCCTACTTGCGGGTTTTCGATCTCCCGTTGCCCCAATATCCCATTGGGTCATGGTCCACAACTTCTCCAAAGTCGCCCTGCTTGTGGGCTTTCGATCCCCCATCGCCCCAATATCCCATTGGTTCTCGGTCGACAACTTCCCCTCAGTCACCCTATTTGTGGGTTTTCGATCCCCGTCACCCCGATATCCCATTGGAACATGGTCAACAACTTCTCCTGAGTCACCCTGCTTGTGGAGTTTCGATCCCTCGTCGCCCCAATATCTCACTGGGTGGCGATCAACAACTCCCCCTCAGTCGCCTCCAGTTTTCCTTCCCTGGTCCGGTTTTCGGCCTTGGAGCAACGCATTGAGTTTTGCCAACAGGGAGAGATCGATGCAGCTGCAACAACAGCTACTTGAGGAATGGAGCGATGTGTTCAACTGTGCCGCAGCAGGAGGGATACCGCAGTAGCAGCAATTGCAGCAACTTCAGTACTAGATACAAGTGTTGGATTTTGTCGAAAAAGGTACTACTACCATGATAAACTGGTGGGAGCAGGGAAGCCGAGGACCCCGCGGCGAATGGGTGGCCAAAACCCATGTACGGCTGAAGCGGCTGAAGAAGCGGAAGAAGGTGAAGCGGCCCAGCATCGGCGGCACCTTCGACACCGCCGAGGAGGTCGCATCGTGTGATGGAGAGAAATTCAGGATGAAGGGAGAGAATGCTTGGCTCAATTTCCCCAAACTCTTTCTAAAAATAGCGGACCCACACTTGTCCGATGGGGACTCGGAGTTGACTCAGCAGCTACTTCAGGAATGGAGGAACAATGCGTTTGATTTCGAGGCAATAGGGATATTTGAGCTACTTCAGTACTGGAGCTATGCGTTGAATTTCGCCGTAAAAGGTTTACTAATGACGCTGAACGGGTTGCGACCGATAATGAACTCTCGGGGACACGGCGGTGAATGGGTGGTCAAAATTCATCTACGGCGAAGTCGGCACGGCAACGGTGGTCTAGATGTAATCAAGTTGAAGGGAGAGAAGACTCGGCTCAATTTCCCGATACTCTTCCTAAGTACATGCGAAAAGGGTAAAGGCATAATAAAGAACCCAGGAATTAAAATTGAAATTCCTTTGGAGGATATCTTACAATATAAGGAAATGAGGCTAAGGGATGCTGTGAAGAGCCTCAACGGTACGTAAATAATACTACAAGAAATCAAAAGTTGATACTTGATCAGGTTGCTTCTTCAAGGGATTTTATGAAACATGTCCTCGAGGGATTATGAATGCTGATTTTGGCGCTCCATTTTTGTACCCAGCGGTTTCACTTTTAACGTGAAGTTACTAGTAACTTTATGTACAAAATGGAGCGTCTGTGTATAAAAGTGGAGCGCAAAAATCAGTTTCTGGGATCATAAAATAAAATGAATGAAGAATTGTGAAATGAATATGTGAATGGTAATATGCTCTAATTGCAGAACTTAAATATATGTTGAAATACTAAATCTTCATAATGGAGATATGGACTTGAGTTGCTCACGTAGAAAATGTTTGAGCTTTTGGTTCTTCTTTTTGCAGTTCGCCCAACGTGTGTCTATCGGGAGTACGGTATCCACAGATGGCCACCTCGCATCGAAAACAATCCTATCAATCAATTTGGCTTCAACGAATCTCCCACAATTGTTGATCAAGAGCAAATCCCACGAGTGAATATTGATACGTTGCTGCCTTCTAATCAAGTCTCGGCTACTGTTCAAACGAATATCGCGACTATAAAGGCAAGATATGGAAACGGTGTAACAATCAAGTTTCCGTTGTCCTTGCCATGGAAAATAGTAGAGCTAGAGCAACAAGTGAAAAAAAGGCTGGAACTCGAGGCTGAAACTTATCACATCAAGTACAAAGATGAGGAGAATGAGTTAATTTTAATAGCTTGCAATGATGATTTAAAAGATTGTATATCTGTTGGAATAACTGCAGTAAAACAAGAACGGATTACCTTGAGATGATGCTATTGAAATACGGAATACCAGATTGTAGAACTACTGCTGGGTTGAGTCGCGGACTAGGTCGCTCTCTTTAAGACGTTTCGCGGCTCTGCCCAGATTGTGCAAGCAGTTCGTGAATGCCTCGCCGTCTCCAGGATAAATCAGCCCAGAATTCTGTACCTCTGCTCGGCTTTCTCTGCACGAAAGAAAAATCGAAAACAAGAACACAATCGACCTACTGCTCGAACTCAGAAAAAGTTTTTAGGGGAGGAAGAGAGAGTTGATTTTTGGTGTGTTAAAACTGATTCCGAAGTGCTCAATTTATAAGTGCGGACTGGGCTGAATTCGGAAACCAAATCAAAGCATTGATTTAGCACATGTTTTTATAATCAATCCGAAATCATCCCTTAATCAGCAGCAAATCAGATCCCGCTGATTATGCACATGTTTTAAAAACGTTTTTTTTCTTAATCAGCTGAAATCAAATCAAATCTCGTTCCTTTGATTTAGCACACGTTCTTCACCAGCAAGAATTTCCATTTCGAAAAGATTTGATTGACTGGAAATTTTGTAACAAAAAAAATGTGTTCAGAATTTTAGCAAAAACGTGGCTTAACCATTTTACGTGCGCGAGGCTCAAATCCCGGATTTGCACCCCCCCTACGCGAATTACTCGTGACGCGCACCCGGTTAACTGGTTTCCGAATCAGTTTTCCAAATTGCCGCCCATTTTCCTGAGCGCGCGAGACCTCTCCTTAGGTCCTCTTTTACAAACACACTAGAGTGCAAAGTCATATAAAGAAGATTGAAGTTTTGTAACTTCCCAATGTGGGACTAGAGAAAACACCATGTTTTACAAATACACTTAAGTTCCAACAATCCCCCACTTGTATTTTTAAAAACAAAATATTCGAGCAAAGGTATAAAGCTGTGCATAAGTAAAGGTGTCTTTCGACTTGAACCATTACATAGTGATAATGCTTCAGATAGTAACTAGAGTGACTTGTGATCTTGAACTCTAAGTCTGAGAGCACTACACACACAACCCTACTAATGTGTAATGTTTAAAGCCAGCACTTTACGGCCATGTGCTTATATCCCAGTTTCATGAATGACCTAGAGAATTTGCCCAAATTCTCCCAAGAAGCGGCCACACTTCAACATTCATATAGGTGAGTCTATCAAGAGTACTCCTGTAGTCTCGGTACTCCACTCCACTTAGAGCTATAGAACTCATTAAGTGTTAAAAATAACACAACCTCTTTCGCTACAGAATGTCATGCTTCTTAGGGATGGACTTGGAGTGTAACTTCTTATAGCATGATTCTTACCATATCACCATGTGACTCGTTTTTCCCTTTGAACCTATTTCTTGGGATCTCCAGTCTATAGGTTGGGTATCCATCACAAGTGACTCATTTCTCAATGGGCTTTAGTCCCATCCCTTTCGAGGTGTCCCACACCTTCTCCCGAGCTAATCCTTTCGTCAAAGGATCAGCCAGGTTCTCAGCTGACCGTACATAATCCACTCTAACAGCCCCTTTTGTTAGCAAATCTCTAACTATGCTGTGCTTACGACGTATTTGTCATTTCTTATCGTTGTAAAAACGATTCTGAACTTTTGCAATAGCCGCGGTACTATCGCAATGGATTAGTATGGCCGGTATTGGTTTTTCCCATAAGGGAATCTCTGACAGGAGGTTTCTCAACCAAGCTGCCTCCTCACTAGCCACAGCTAGCGCTATCATCTCAGACTCCATAGTGGATTGTGCCAAAATTGTTTGTTTCTTGGACTTCCAAGAAACTGCACCTCCGGCTATATTGAACACATACCCACTGGTTGCTTTGGAGTCATCCGAAAGGGTGTTCCAATCAGCATCACTGTATCCCTCTAGAACAGCGGGAAACTTCTGATAGTGTAATCCAAGGTTCATGGTTCTTTTCAGATACCGCATGAGCCTCTCAATAGCAAACCAATGCTCCATTCCTGGCTTGCTAGTAAACCTGCATAATACCCCCACTGCATAAGCAATATCTGGTCTCGTGCAATCACAAACATAACGAAGACTACCAATTATACTAGCATACTCAGATTGTCTAACACTGTCTCCAGTGTTCTTAAACAATTTAATACTAGGATCAAAAGGAGTGCAAGCAGGTTTACAGTCAAAGTAATTATATTTCTTCAAGTTCTTTTCAATATAATGTGATTGATCAAGAGAAATTCCATTTGTAGATTTAGTAACTTTAACTCCAAGGATTACACTAGCCTCACCCAAATCCTTCATGTCAAAATTTTGGCTAAGCAATAATTTGGTTTCATTCACAACAGATAAGCTTGAGCCAAATATCAGAAGGTCATCCATATACAAACAGATAATAGTGCATGCATGATTATCAGACTTGTAATATATGCATTTATCACTCTCATTGACTTTGAAACCATTTGAAACAACTAGACTGTCAAACTTTTCATGCCACTGCTTTGGAGCTTGTTTAAGGCCATAAAGAGATTTAATTAATCTACACACTTTGTGTTCTTGACCATGGACAACAAAACCCTTGGGTTGATCCATATAAATCTCTTCTTCTAAGTCTCCATTTAAAAAAGCAGTTTTAACGTCCATTTGATGTACAACTAAGTTATGAACAGCAGCTATGGCAATCAAGACTCGGATAGAAGTAATCCTTGTCACAGGAGAGTAGGTATCGAAAAAATCTATGTTCTCCCTTTGTCTATATCCCTTAGCTACGAGTCTAGCTTTATATTTATCCACAGAACCATCAGGTTTCAATTTCTTTTTAAGCACCCATTTGCAACCTATAGCTTTGCAGCCTTGTGGTAGGTCTACTAATTCCCAAGTTCTATTAGTCTCCAATGAGTCCATTTCGTCATTTATGGCTTCTTGCCAAAAATCAGCGTCTGGGGAAGTCAAAGCCTCATTAACAGTAGTGGGGTCCTCTTCTAAAGAGAATGCAAAGTCAGGACCAAAGTCCTTAGCGATTCGAGCTCTCTTGCTCCTCCTCGGTTCAATCTCAGTGTCGCTAGAGTTCTCGTTTCTAGGTTCTTCTAATCTAGGCATGCTACTACTAGATTCAGCGCCCCATTTCTAGATTTAAAGGGGAATTTTTCTTCATAAAAATCAGCATCTATAGATTCTACGATCACCCTATTGTTAATATCGAAGAATTTATATGCTTTACTGTTCACAGCATAACCAATAAAGGCGCATTCATAAGCTCTACTCGCAAGTTTTGACCTTTTCGGGTCAAGAATACGAACATATGCTAAACAGCCCCAAACTTTAAAATATGACACATTGGGCTTCTTGTTTTTCCACAATTCATAAGGTGAAATTAAAGATTTAGAATTAGGAATTCTATTCAGCACATAACATACAGTCAATAGAATTTCACCCCACCAATGTGAAGCTGCACCAGAACTAAGCATAATGGCAACTACAAGTTCACATAAAGTTCGATTCTTACGTTCTGCCTTTCCATTCATTTCGGGTGAGTATGGAGCAGTTTTCTCATGTATTATACCAGTAGAGTTGTAAAAAGCAATGAACTCATTCGAATCATACTCAGTGCCTCTATCACTACGGAGTCTCTTAATCTTTCTATTAAACTGGTTCTCAACCTCATTAAGAAAGATTTTAAACATACTAAATGCTTCACTTTTATGTTTCATCAAATAAACAGAGGTGTAGTTCGAATGATCATCAATAAATGTGATAAAGTAACGATGTCCATTTCTAGTGAGAACTCCATCTAACTCACACATATCAGAGTGGATCAAATCTAGTAATTCGGTTTCCTTAAAGGTTGATTTATGAGGTTTCTTTGTGATCTTAGCCTTGCTACATGATTCACATTTTTCAAAATCATTTAAGGAAATATTAGGGATAAAACCTAAGTTGCTCATATTCTTAATCAGTTTCTTGTTAACATGACAAAGTCTAGCATGCCACATATTAACAGAACAAACAATGTAAGAAGAAGATGCATTTTTATTCATATCAATAGTAAGCTTAAACATGCCATCAGATGCATAACCCTTTCCAACAAACATGCCATTTTTAGTAAGAGTATACTGATCTGCTCCTATAGTCTGGGTAAATCCGGCCTTATTGAGGAGGTAGCCGGATACAAGATTCTTCCTCATTTCTGGAGTGTGCAGGACTTCCTTCAGAGTGATAGTCCTTCCAGAAGTGAATTTGAGATCCACCTCACCAGTACCAAGAACCTTAGTGGTGTGGGAGTCTCCCAACAGCACTTTCTTATCATCAGCCTCAGAATACTTCTTGAACAAGGAGCGATCATAACAGACATGGCGAGAGGCACCAGTGTCTATCCACCACCCTTCTGAACCACTTATCAGATTGATCTCTGATATCATAGCCACTAGTGGTTCTCCATCCACCAGGTTCGCCTGTGGAGCGCGACGCCTGGGGTTCTTGCAATTTCTTGCCATATGGCCAGGCTTGTTACAATTGTAACACACAAATTGGACAGAGTCCGTGTTTCGAGCCTGGCCTCCAGAAGGGGGTAACTTCTTGTTCTGATTCAGTCTTCTGTTCTGGTTCTGGTTCTGGTTCTGATTTAGCTTCGCAATCCCTCCTCTCAGCTTGAGCACCGCCGAGCTATGGTTCTTTTTGATTGCAACAAAGAGAACCTCATCCTTCTGATCCTGTTTTCGAGCCTCCTCCTCAACACGGAGCCTAACAATCAAACTTTCCATAGAAAAATCTTTTGACTTGTGACGGAGATCCTTTTTAAAATCTTTCCAAGTAGGAGGCAATTTATCAATAAGAACAGCAACCTGAAATTGTTCACAAATAGACATGCCCTCAGAAACTATTTCATGTGCAATTTTCTGTAAATCGTGTGCCTGGGAAACCATGGATTTTTCATCAATCATAGAAAACTTCAAGTAACGACTAACAGCATATTTCTTAGTCCCAGCCTCTTCGGTATCATACTTTTTCTGGAGGGCATCCCAAAGTTCTTTAGCAGTATCAAAAGTGGAATAGTAATCGTAAAGCTCATCAGTCAAAGCATTCATATTGTAGTTCTTGCACAAAAAATCCTCGTTGGTCCATTTTGAAATCTCTTTAGTGTTTTCAGCAGTAGGGGGATTCGCAGCAACAGGTTTAGTCGAATCACAATATGCAGCAAGTTTTTGGGTCGTAAGAAAGAAAAACATCTTAGCCTTCCAACGTTTAAAGTGCAGCCCCTCAAAGCGAAAAGGTTTGTTGATATCAGTGGTGGTAACCGAAATCTTGTTTTGAGAATCCATGGCAGATTGAAACGTCTTAAAATTGTTGGAATAACTGCAGTAAAACAAGAACGGATTACCTCGAGATGATGCTATTGAAATACGGAATACCAGATTGTAGAACTACTGCTGGGTTGAGTCGCGGACTAGGTCGCTCTCTTTAAGACGTTTCGCGGCTCTGCCCAGATTGTGCAAGCAGTTCGTGAATTCCTCGCCGTCTCCAGGATAAATCAGCCCAGAATTCTGTACCTCTGCTCGGCTTTCTCTGCACAGAAGAAAAACCGAAAACAAAAACACAATCGACCTACTGCTCGAACTCAGAAAACGTTTTTAGGGGAGGAAGAGAGAGTTGATTTTTGGTGTGTTAAAACAGATTCCGAAGTGCTCAATTTATAGGTGCGGACTAGGCTGAATTCGGAAACGTAAATCAAATCAAAGCATTGATTTAGCACATGTTTTTATAATCAATCCGAAATCATCCCTTAATCAGCAGCAAATCAGATCCCGCTGATTATGCACATGTTTTAAAAACGTTTTTTTTCTTAATCAGCTGAAATCAAATCAAATCTTGTTCCTTTGATTTAGCACACGTTTTAATCATGTTCTTCACCAGCAAGAATTTCCATTTCGAAAAGATTTGATTGACTGGAAATTTTGTAACAAAAAAAACGTGTGGCTTAACCATTTTACGTGCGCGAGGCTCAAATCCCGGATTTACACCCCCCCTGCGCGAATTACTCGTGACGCGCACCCGGTTAACTGGTTTCCGAATCAGTTTTCCAAATTGCCGCCCATTTTTCTGAGCGCGCGAGACCTCTCCTTGGGTCCTCTTTTACAAACACACTAGAGTGCAAAGTCATATAAAGAAGATTGAAGTTTTGTAACTTCCCAATGTGGGACTAGAGAAAACACCATGTTTTACAAATACACTTAAGTTCCAACAATATCCAGTTCTGGACTGATGAGCACCAGCTCAATTTTGGAATTTCTGGAGCCAAAGTAGCTAATGTATTTCGCATTGACCAACTTTTTCCTTGGTGCATCATCAAAATAAATATAGATCTTGGTAATTAAGCATCTATGGAACCCCTCTTCCTCTTTTACGGTAAAAGTGTTTGGTTATATATACAGCCGATCTATTTAGACATATCTGTTTCTACTGTACGTACAGGAGATCAAGTGCATTTAGAGATTCTTGAATGGCTTGGTATTTGAGTTGTTATTGCTATACTCTTAGTAGCAGGATCCTTTTAAAAATGGGTGCGTTCCCAAACGGGAGCTTGAATCGGCGCTCTCAAGATGGGAGTTTGCTCCTCTCGAGACGGGAGCTCACTCCTATCTAAGAGTTTATTGGGCCATTAAGACAGTTTTATTCTCTTACTTTTAAGGGAGTTGTTATTGTTATACTATACTCTTTTAGTAGTAGAATTCTTCTAAAATGGGTGCGCTCCCATGACGGAAGCTCGAATCGGAGCTCCCAAGTTGGGGGAATTAGGTGGGGAGGACAAACACTGAATCAGTTGGCCGACGGCAAAGTGAAGATGCTGGAACAAACAGAGTGCTTCGCAGGAGAAGAGAAGAGAGACAAAAGGGAAAATTTGGTCCACTTGGCCAAGGAAAAAAGAAGAGAATTTGTTTCAATGGCTCAGATTTAGTGTAGACGCGTGGCAATATGAGAGAGATAGGAACATAGGATGGGGACACAAGGACAGAGGATCTCAAGATGGCAAAATCTCGTATGGATGGGCTAAACAAGAGTTGATAGCATCTATAGAAGGAAACAAATTTTTGAGTCCAAGTTTTTAGAGTCTCTTTAGCCACTAAGTCACTCCCTTCAGGTTATGCAATATTAACATCAACTGATGCCACCCTTCACAAATTATTAAAGAGAGAAAGAGAGAGATTGACTTTGTCAAAGAACTTCCTTCCTACAATATTGGATTGTTTTGCAGGTACCGATTGCCACTGTACCGTTTGTCTGTGTGGGTCCACTTTGGAGCTCAACACAAAATATTCTAGCAGTTTAATTTTAAATAATTTTGTGAGTGGTTCTTCAAAAAATTAACTCAATCGAATAATTATAAGTACTTAATTCATTAATATAATGTTTCAACCAATTTTCTTTTAGAACTCAAAAGTTACATAAAATTGGAAGATTTGGATCAAGTACTTATAGTGATTCAATAGAACTAATCTTTTTCAAGGTGACTCAAAAAATTATTTTAAAATTATTAATTGACTCAAATCATTTACGTGGAATTCTGAGATGAGTCCTCCAGGATCATATGTGTACTATATCTGTACATGGGCCTTCGGTACTCGTACTCGTACTCGATCTCCCCAACATTGCCCTCAACCCCGTCTATGTGTGTGTCAAAAGGATTACGTGTAAAAAAAGTAAGTGGCACCAAGGGCGGAGTCAGGAATTTTGGTTAGTGGGGTCAAAAATTAGATTCATATGATATATATTTTTTCTACGCACAAGTCCAAAAATAACTAAATTAAAAGGTTAATTATAAGATCGATATGCACTAATAATTCATTTTTGCCTCATAATTGGCCCCAAAAGACTTGTTATATTTGAAATATATTATATGATAGTCTCATTTCTAGCTAGCACTATTAACTCTCGAAAAGAAGAGAACGTTTGAAATTTTTATGCACTTAAAACAAGTTGAGGCAATTTAGAGATTTTTTGTGGGGTCAAAATAGCTAAATTATACCTATTCCTATGAAAATTTGGGGTCAAATTAGTAAAAATTATACTTATCCCTACGAAAATTTGGCAGCCAGTGGGGTTGGCTGCCCTCCCTTGTACCCATGTGCCTCCGCCCTTGAGTGGCACAACCAAAATGCTAAAGCAACCGATGGTGGTTGCACCGATTGGGAACCGACCGCCGCGCGGGGCCTATTCCGGGTCTCTCACGAATGATAAAAGTCGTTTAATAATAATTTTTTTTTTTAAAAACCGCGTGGCCGTGGTGAAAAATCAGCTTACTTCGATATGTGTTGATGCTCAATTTATTCTTTCATTTTTTCATTCAGATTTCAGGATCTGGTACATTGAATGAAAAATAGAAAGATTGGATCGAGCACCTACATATATCGAATTGAGTTGTTTTTTCACGAGGCGCACTTGGTTTTGTTTTTTAAATTATTAAATGACTTGGATCATCCGTGTGAGACTCGGAGTAAGCCCCTCACGACAGTCAGTTCCCAATCGGAGTAGCCACCGTCGGTGGCCATAGATGGTTTGGGGGCACAACAGAATGAGAGGCGGCCAATCTAAGGGGCACAATTGCAGAAAACCGACCAAAATCAGTTAGAGACTTTCCTTTTCTTACACTCCAAGGACTACAAGCCTATAAGGATTCGGAAACTTGTTATTGTCCCTATAAATAAAACAATGAAGTGCTTTGTTAAATTTGATAGCAGCAAACTCGTAAGAACGTGTAACTTAGCATAGGACCAACAACAATAGAGAAGTTGTTGTCTTCTGTTTCTTTGCGTCTCTAGTTTGTTTTAAGATTCTGTTTGGTTGGAGTTGTACGACAAGTCAAGAACTTTGACGATGGAACACTCGGAAGTTCAGATCCGGGACATATGGATGAGTAATTTCAGGAATGAGATGGCTAGGATTGATAGTAGGTTGGGAACGTACAACATGATAGCTTTCGATATGGAGTTTCCTGGTTTTCTGCGCAATACCCCACGGGAAGCATCCGAAGAAGCCCGATACAGAGATTTGAAGTTTAATGTCGACAGGCTGAAACCGATCCAATTAGGTCTCACCGTGTTCAATAACGAAGGTAGGATTGGCGGATCATGGCAGTTCAATTTCAACGATTTCGATGTCACCAACGACTTGCAAGTAGGAGCTTCGATTCAGTTACTGAGAAGTAACGGAATTAATCTCGAAAAAAACAGACTTGAAGGAGTTGATAGCCGTCTCTTTGCATTTCGGTTGAAGGAGATCTTGGCTAACCACGGAGTAATCAAGTGGGTTACCTTCCACGGTTTGTACGATTTGGGATACTTATTGAGGATGTTGACTCAGACTTACACGCCGGATTCTGTAGTGGAGTTTGCTAAGAAAGTGGGTGAGGAAGTTCTAACGCATAAGAATCTTAAAGCATATGATTGTGTGGTTAGATAGGAGTGAGGTTTTGGAAACAGAGGAGTTCTTGCGTGCATGTATGTTTGTTTGTGCAGCTGTGGAATATAAGCTCTCTCGTCATTGAAGTCCAGAAAAGCTTCTCCCTCGATGGCGATGGGCGATTTCTCCCTCGATGGCGACTGAGAGAGATGGTGTCCACGATCTCTGGTAGCATCTTCGTTTCCTGGTGACGACTGTGCTTTCTCCCCCCGATGGTGACTGTGACCTCTGGTAATGACTTCAATTCCTGTTTTCCTCCTTTAGGTATGAGTAATTCTTCAGCTTCGAAGTTAGGGTTTCCTACTTCTGGTGTTCCGAATTTGTTGAAGCGTGAGCATGCTGCTCCTATTTCTGTGATCCCTAGCGTTGTATCTGGTCCTATCTCTGTGAATCCTATCGAACAATCTTTGGGGAAGGTGAATTTGTTTGATATTCTAGATTCCGTAACGATCTCTTCTAATGAACATCTTCTGATTCATGAGGGCGATACTCCTACTGTTAAACAGATTAAAGGCTTAACTAAGGAGGTGTCTATTCTTCGTAATGAATTGACTGCTAAGAACAAACTGATTGAGTCTTTAACTGTGAAAGATCAAGTTCCTGTTACAGGCCAGGGTGTTGGGGCCTCATGGAAAGATAAGGTGTCTCCTCCAGGTGCGTCTCACTCTAGGATGAAGTTACAATTCTTTCCCCCTGCTGTGGAAGGGGAGACAATCAGGGTTTCTCCTCCTCAGCATGTTGAGATTCATGGAGCTGAGCAATGGAAGGACTGCATCGTTGGGCACTTCGTTGACAAAAAACTCCCTTTCTTATCTGTCAGATCTATTGCCTTTAATAATTGGGGTAAATATGGTCTAAAGGAGGTGCTTGCAAATGAGAATGGTTTCTTCTTTTTTCAATTTGGGATTGAAGGGGCTTATCGCCAAATCTCTGAGGTTGGTGCTTGGCACTTTGGTGGTAGATTGATGGTTTTACAGGAATGGCACCCTGATTTAGTATTTGAAAAAGAAGGGCTGTCTAAATTGCCTTTATGGATTCAACTCTATAATGTCCCACTTCAATACTGGTCAGAGGAGGGCCTGTCGTATATTGCTAGTGCGGTTGGTAAACCTCTATATGCTGATGAAATGACTGAATCTGCTAGGAGGATTAGCTATGCAAAAATTTGTGTGGAAGTTGATGTTGATTCTCCTTTGCCTCACTCTATTGATCTTCTTACTTCTACTGGTAGGGTGGTCAAGATTAGGGTGAAATACCCATGGAGGCCTTTGCGATGTGTTACTTGTCATATCTTTGGCCACTCTGAATGTAGTCAACAACATAAGGTGCCTGCTCAACCTGTATTTTTTGGAAACACTCAGAGTCTTCCTCAGAACAAAGTTTGGGTTGTTAAAAGCGGAAAGGCAGTGGAGGATCTTAATACTAATCCTGAAACTTCTAGGATTCAGAAGTCTTCAATGGCAGCTGATGTTGATCTTCCTTGTACTAATCAGTTTTCAGCTTTGCAAGGGGGTGAGGACCTGAGTAATGATCAAGCGGTTTTTGAACAAAGGGCTATTACTGCTCTTAATGATGGTCTAACTGGGTGTGCTGCTGCTCCTTCGGGAAATTCTGAGCCTTTGATTGATGTTGGTCTTGAGCATTTGGTTGATGATAATTGCAACTTAGATGAGGCTGGAATCTCAACTCTAGTCCCTCCCAGTGCTCTAGAGGTTCCTGCAGTTTATGATTTCCTCCCTCATGATCTTGATCCTGATGTCGTTTTTGAAGCCTTGACTGTTATGGAAGCCTCCAATTCTAAAAAGGCCAATGGAGGGCAGAACCTTGGGGCTGGTAGGAAGCGCAGGAATTCTAAGTAGAAATGATCAAATTAGCTTCATGGAATGTCAGGGGTTTAAATAACCCCAATAAGCAGGTTGCTCTTAGGAAATTCATTCATGCTAATAGTTTATCCCTTGTTGGGATAGTTGAATCCAAAGTTAGGAAGGAAAATATGTCCTCTTCTATGTTGTGTTGTCTTCCTTCTGGGTGGGAGTTTATTCATAATGGTGATGTAGGGCCTGTTGCTAGAATCATTGTGGCATGGAGAAAGCAAGGCTCTGTTATCAGAGAGATTTTCAAATCTGATCAAGTAATTCTTATCTCTGTTGATATTGATATGAAGACTTTTCTTTTCTCAGTCATCTATGGTTTCAACCAAGCTACTTCTAGGCGTCAGCTTTGGGTAGATCTGAGGTCTTGTCATGGGTTTGTGGGATCTCAACCTTGGATTCTTGTTGGAGATTTCAACTCTGTTAGATGGCAGAATGAAAAATCAAACCCTAGTCATTTTGATGCTAGTTCTGCTGCTGAATTTAATAGTTGTTTGAATGATGTGGAAGTGGAGGATTTGAATGCTAAAGGTCTGTGGTTCACTTGGTCTAATAAAAGAGTTGGCTTGGATCATAGTAGTAGCAGGATTGATAGAGCTCTTGTTAACTCTCACTGGCAAAGCACGTTTTCAGAATCTGAAGCTGCTTTCCTTGCTCCAGGTTTCTCCGATCATTGTCCAGTGGTAGTTTCTATTTTTCCTTACAAGGGTGGGAGAAAACCTTTTAAGTTTTTTAATTTCTGGTTGAATCATAAGGGGTTTTCTCCTCTCCTCCTTCATTCTTGGGGGCAGCCAATGGAAGATCTGGCCTCCCCTATGCTGGTTCTATACAAGAAGTTAAGAAGACTCAAACCTTGCTTGAGAGCCTTCAATAAAGAGTTCTATGGCGACATTCAAAAGCAAGTCTTGACCGCTAAGGAGGATCTTCTTTATATCCAAACTCGCATTGCTAACTCTTCAGGTGACCCTATCCTTCTAGAATATGAAAAGCTTTGCCTTCTTAAATTCAATGAGCTTAGTGCCGCTGAAGAAGCTTGGTGCAGGCAGAAGTCTAGAATCAAATGGCTTGAGTTGGGGGATAATAACACTAGATTTTTTCACAATAAACTGATAAGTCATCGCATGAGGAATAAAATCTTGTCTATTTGTGATGAGGAAGGCAATAGGTTGGAAGAACCTACTGCTGTCAAGGGAGAAATTCTAAGGTTTTATCAAAAGATGCTTGGTTCTAAATTTGATCAGAAAAGACAAGGGGAGAGATTGTCTTTCACCAACACAGTTCCTTCTTCTTTTCAAGCCCAGTTGGTCTCTCCAGTTACTTCTGAGGAGGTCAGACTTGCCATTTTTTCTATCAATGGTGACAAATCTCCTGGACCTGATGGTTATACTGCCAGCTTTTTTCAGAAAAATTGGCATATAGTTGGCCAAGAGGTAACTGCTGCTGTCCTCCATTTCTTTCAAACTGGTTATTTCCTTAAAGATGTTAATGCTACAGCTCTTACCCTTCTTCCCAAAACTAGCTGCCCTCAATCTATGAAGGAATTTAGGCCTATAGCCTGTTGCAACGTTCTTTACAAAACAATTACCAAGGTGTTAGCTAACAGAATCCAGCCCATTTTACCTCTCATTATCAATAAAGCACAAGCAGCCTTTGTTAAAGGCAGATCAATTTCAGATAATATTCTCCTAATGCAAGAGCTGGTTAGGAACTATCAAAGAGATAGTGGTTATCCAAGGTGTGCAATAAAGATTGATCTAATGAAAGCCTTTGATTCAGTTGATTGGGGATTCCTTTTTGAAGTCATGACAGCTATGGAGTTTCCTCAGCAGTTTATTAAATGGATCAAGTCTTGTATCTCTTCTGCTATGTATTCAGTGGTTATCAATGGAGAATTAGAAGGGTTTTTCAAGGGTGAAAAAGGTCTCAGACAAGGTGACCCAATCTCCCCTTACCTCTTTCTCTTGGTTATGGAAGGGCTGTATGCCATCTTACAAAGAAGAATTTCCCAGGGCCACTTTACTTTCCATCCAAAATGCAATGATCTTTCCATCTCCTACCTGGCTTTTGCAGATGATCTTTTTCTTCTAGCTGGTGCAGATTGCAGTTCTATTGAGATTATTAAAGAGGCCTTAGATGAATTTTATCATTCTTCAGGATTAAAACCTAATCTCCAAAAAAGTCCGTTCTTCTTCTCTGGGGTTGGTACAGAGCTGAAAACTGCTATCTTAAATATCCTCCCTATCCCTGAGGGATCCTTGCCAGTCAAGTATCTTGGAGTGCCTCTTATATCCACCAGATTGAGGTATGAGGATTGTGTCATCCTAAAAGAAAGAACCCAACAACGAATAGAGAGCTGGTCTAACAAAACTCTTTCATTTGGTGGTCGAGCTTTGTTGATTCAATCAGTTCTCTTCAGCATGCAAACATACTGGTGCTCTTTGTTCATTCTTCCCCAGAAAATCTTAAAAGAAGTGGAGGCTTTACTGAGGGCTTTTCTTTGGTCAGGTCTAGTTCTTAAAAAAACTGGGGCAAAAGTGAAGTGGTTGGAAGTCTGCACCCCGAAATCTGAAGGAGGACTAGGCTTCAAGTCCTTGAAGTTATGGAACAAGACTACAATGCTGAGACACCTGTGGGCCTTGAGCAAAAAGGAGGAAACTCTTTGGGTCCAATGGATTCATAGTTACATTATTAAAAGTCGCAACTTCTGGCGTATGCCTATCCCAAATGATTGTTCTTGGACAGTTAGAAAACTGATGAAGCTAAGGAATTTGGGGCAGAACTTTGTTAAACATGTTATCGGAAACGGGCAAGCCACCTTCATTTGGCTTGATAATTGGCATCCAAATGGTCCCCTCTACAAACTCTTCGATGACAGGACTTTATCTAGACTTGGTTCATCTTTATATGATAAAGCTAGTTCTTATATTGTGAATGGTGAATGGCACTGGCCTAGGGCCAGAAACAGGACAATTCAGCAGATTCAAGCCTCCACCCCTACTTTAACTTTGGGGGATGAAGAAGATCTGATTACTTGGTCCATCTCTTCTACTGGTCTTTACTCTACCAAACATACATGGGAAGCTATAAGGAACAAAAGCCCAAAGGTACGATGGTCTTCCTTTGTCTGGTATTCCCAAAATGTCCCAAAATGGGCTTTTATTCTTTGGGTTGCTTGCCTTAAGAGGCTTGCTACTAGAGACAGGCTCAAGAGGTGGGGTATGCAAATTGATTCCCTCTGCATTCTCTGCTCTCAGACTGAGGAATCTGCAGCTCATCTTTTCTTTGACTGCCATTTTTCTAGGCAGATTTGGGAGTCTATTCTTACCAAGTTTCTGATTCATAGGCCAGCTAGTAAATGGGAGGATGAACTGGACTGGGCTCTCAATTTCAGTAAAGGGACAGCTTTTCGGGCTCTTACATTCAAGCTAGCTTTTGCCGCTGGGGTGTACTTTATTTGGCTCGAAAGGAACACTCGAGTGTTTGGTGGGGGCTCTAAGAGTCCAACTGAAATCTTAGTCCGCATTCAAGATAATCTGAGACTTAGAATCTGTACATGGAGGAATATTCCCAACACAGTTGAGAACCAAAGTATTTGTAATCTTTGGCAAATCTCTTCTAAAATGTTGGGAAATTCTGTCTCTTAGGGGTTTTTGACGTTTTGATGTTTAGTAGTTTGTTGTAGGCTTTCTTTGTAAAGTTTGATTGTAATGGGGTTTCTGCCCCCGAGATTTTGCTTGGTTGGCTATAAAATGCATCAATTACCAAAAAAAAAAAAGAAAGTGGGTGAGGTTTTGGGCAGCGTCTACGACGTCAAGTTCATGGCCAAATACTGCAACGGGTTAATGGACGGTCTACTCGGGCTGGAAAAATTGTCGAAAATCTTGATGGTGGAGCGGGTGGGAGCGGCTCACCAGTCTGGTTCAGATAGTTTATTGACTGCTCGTGTTTTTTTTAAGATGGTTAAGGTTTATGGGTTGGTAAGGCAAGCGTTCGAAGGGTTTCTGTTTGGGATCGGTACCATGATCGAGAACAAGGTTAATGTACTCGTTGTTTTCGATTCGCCAAGTTACTATTACCCGTGTTTCAAATCGCACAACTATGCAGTACCAATGGGACATGGAGCATCACAAGTCAATCCTTGGTATCATCATCAGTCTGTGAGGGTGTTGCCACGGCCGCTGCTCTCTATCTCTTTGATCATGTGCCGCCCCGTTTCGTGAGAAGGTTTGATCCAAAAAACGCATATTAACATATTAGATGTCAGGTTCTTTCCACTCTGTAAAAAGGGTACGCTAAGAGGCCTTTGTCCCAACGCGGTGCACTTAGATGTCAGGGTTCTTATGTTTCTTGAACTTCATGTTTGTGGAATAAAGCTCTCTGTTTAGTTGTTTAGAATCCGGGTCAAACAATTCATAGTTGTACCATTATTTTAAAAAAAAAAAAAAACTGATATCTGTTGATTGGGAGACCAAAATAAAAACATCCCTAATTGAGGGTACTGTCTATCCTGTTTGGTAGGTTACTCCTTAGAATCTTAGGCAAGAATAGATTAGACATTTTGGCATCAGATTAGGTACAACTCTAGGTGGTGATAGAGTCTGCGACGTGGTGACAGAGCAATATTTTCTCCCGACCGGGTCAGCTATGGCTTAAGTCCAAATATTCTAGGTCGGGTGGGTTTCCCAATTGATCGGGACGTCGCTACGCTTGTTCCATCCAGCCCACTTTTGACAATGGCAAAAAAAGAAAACAAAAAAAATTGGGTTCAAATCTAGGCCTTTTTACTCTAGCAGAACTGAAACAAATAATGAGATGTTTCCAACAATCTATTTCTCATGGTGAATTGGTACAATAAGATGTTTCCAATAATCTAGTATTTCATTTCTAGTTTCTTTTGGACTACTAGAATCTACATAAGCTTAAGATACAAATGACATAAAGTGAGGTAGCATTCAGTAACTAGACACAAAAACAAACTCAACTACAAAATCATCATAAAGATAATATAGATGGATGGAAGAATTACGACTTGGCTCCGATAAAGTTGTAGAGATCGATAGAAATTGCGATTGCGCTTGTTAGTACAGCAAGGACTACCATTAGAGCTGCCATGATCTTGTCCTTTCTTGTACATATACCATGAACATCTCTGTCAAACAGGGGAAAAAGAAAAGAGCAATTTTGGTTACGAAGAAGTACAACTCCAAAATACACACCATATGGAAGCAATAGAATCCGATTCCTATATGAGTAATGTGCTATGGAAATGTTCGTAGTTTTAAAGATTTAAGTCCGACATTTCCCTAGATAGATTTTCTCATGTATTCATCCCTTATGTAATCCTTGTGTACTACAAGCTAGAATGGACCCATCAAGATCCTTCTTGATGACTTAAGTCGTTCTAAATGTAGGTCTTGCTGTGAATATTATCTTTTGCTAAAAATCACGTTCAACCGATGTGATGAGGGAAATGAACGGTAGAAGTCTGACTC
The DNA here is from genome assembly GCA_018127125.1 of Rhododendron griersonianum. Taxonomy (NCBI): domain Eukaryota; kingdom Viridiplantae; phylum Streptophyta; class Magnoliopsida; order Ericales; family Ericaceae; genus Rhododendron; species Rhododendron griersonianum. The sequence goes on along the minus strand of CM030790.1, from coordinate 38,055,370 downwards.
ATTCGTCTCAAACCAAAACAAATCTTATTCGAACTAACTCTTGCGATTATCTAGTTGACAAGTGTTTTTGGTAGGAATGATGTTCACATGAAACCTACAAAAGAAAAACCTTATGAAACCAGACCGTGTTGGATCTCATGGATCCTGATTCATTGTCTACAAATCATTTGTGTGTGTGTGTCTGTGAGAGAGAGAGAGAGAGAGTACCTGAGAGCAACAGCAGATGGGAAGATGAAGGCAAGGCAAACAATAGAAGTTGATCCAATAAACTGGAAGAAGTACCAAATATTTGGAATGGCTACTGCTGCAAGATAAGAGCAGACTAGTAGAATCAAAGTGAGGGCCACAAATCTCCTCTTATCTGTTGCCAAAGAGGCTTCTTTGGGAATAGGAATTCATCAATATTTGCCCTTAAAGAGAAGTTTAAAAGCGGGAACACCAGCGTAAGGTGGAGTGCATAGCTCAACCGAACAACATCGTTGAGTAGTGAACCAACAGCTGAATAAGAATTTTGATCGAAATTCACGAGCATGTCGGCCATGAGTGAATCTCCAAATAGAATGTAACCAAATATACCCACTGCAAAGTAGATTGCTGCGCAAAGTAGGAGGGAGATTTTGATAGCTACGGCCATGTCAGCTGGTTTTCCCAGCTCCATTGCAATCGGATGAACTGTACATATCCAATCATAGGCATTTTCTTAGACAACGAATAATCTGATACAGACACTTTATTTATCAAGTATTCTCGTTTTGTAGTTTCATTTTCTGGATTTTGGAAACGGAAACGATGGAAATTCCAGAAACAAATGTGCAAAACATTAAAACAAGCAATACATCACATCTGATATGCATCAGCGTACCACTATTGTTTCAAAATCCTCCTAATAAATACGTACTTGTTTTCTTAGGAATGTAGTACTGCTAGAAAACATCTGTGAAAAAACAGTTCTTACCATTAAAATGAAACGTGAAAGCGGTCACGATAACAGGGATGGAAGTGAAGAGGTTGAAGAAGCAGGCTCCATTATCCAATTGGGGTACCAATCTGGGCCTTCTTGTTTTCCCTTCCAGTAATGCAGAGATCGCCATCGCGAAGCATATGCCAACAAAAACCACAGCAAGCAGAACAGAAACCGCTGAACTGAATCTCAATGATTCTGAAACCACCCAAAACACAACACAAATGACAGAAGCCACATCAACATTTCAATTGGCAGAATATCAAGAGACAAGAAAAGGAAGAAGTTTTTTTTTTTTTTATTAAAATCAGGGGAAATCATACCAACCTACTCTCCGAAACAGCACCAGTGGGAGCAAAACAAAAACGAGGACGAAGAGTAGAGCAAAGGCGCGCGAGTTCCACCAGTAAATCCCAAACCATTCTTCCAAAACGCCCAAGTGTGCCGCCCCATCGCCATCAAGCTGACTTCCTGACAAGACGTCCCCTGTGAAAAATAACAGAGAATATTGTCAGTTAGGAGCCTATGCTCGCATAATTTTAGGCCTGCTTAATTAGTAGTACAAATAAGGGGACATATCATTGCATGAACATGGGTGATGCACCGGACGATTGAGAAGGGAAATACAACACCACATCCAAACATGCCATATCCCATTACTTGTTCAAGGGAAATGTTATTCACTTGACCATGTGTTGCATGCATTCAACCACCGGAATTGTGGCTTTCGAGATTTGTAATCCAACCTCGTGTCCAATCTGGTCAATCAAACAAGCTTTTACGTAGGGAAATGACATGAAAAGTTGAATATTTTTTTTTTTATAACAGATGTCCAGGCTACCTTGCGCTCACCAAGAATAATTCTGGGGCCCTTGATTAGTGCCAGGCAAATCTCTAGTGGCTCCAAGGTTTAGAATGTGTGGTCTTTGTGACATCTAAATTTGCGACCTCTCGGAATTGAGCAAGAAGTTAACTGATGTGGCCTTATCCGTTTGTTTCATTTCTAACAAATACTCCATTAGTATTGTTAGATTTCTTGGTGGGTTCCAATCTAAAACCAATTGGCAACAGGTAGAGTAGTCTCTAGAATTTATTAACCAAGTTTGGGTGGCTTAGATGAGCGATGTGGGACAAGTCTAACACTCTCCCTCACGTGCAGCCCGGATGCACGTGGAGGTATTAACCAAGTTTGGGTGGCTTAGATGAGCGATGTGGGACAAGTCTAACACTCTCCCTCACGTGCAGCCCGGATGCACGTGGAGGTAACAGACCAGGAGCTGACTGACTGACTCGGGCGATAGAGATGACAGAGACTTTCTCATGCAAGGTGAGACCACCCAAGACCTAGCTCTAATATCATGTTAGATTTCTTGGAGGGTTCCAACCTAAAATCAATTGGCAATAGGTGGAGTAGTCTCTAGAATTTATTAACCAAGTTTGGATGGCTTAGACGAGCGATGTGGGACAAGTCTAACAAGTATAACAAAGATAAATTTTTCCACAGTTTCGTAGAATGAAAATTCTGATTTGAAAACTTCTTTCTGAGTTCTTGTTTTTCCTACTCCTATAAATTATGAATTTTTTAAACCATTTTTGTCCGGTTATAACTTCAATTGTTATGCTACACGGACACAAAAGTTTTCATTTTAAATTCGTCCATACACAATTATTTAATAATATTCTTCTTTCACTGTTCGTTTCAAAGCAAAGAACCCATGGATAATGCAACCCATGCTCCACCGACACACACATGAATATCTTGATTTTGTTATATAATGCAATTAACCCATGCTCCTAATTAATTCTCCTTGCTCATTTAATGATATGCTAAAAATAAGTTTTGATACTTTTTCCTGAAAATACCATCCTATGCTTCACAGTAGAAGATTACATTGACATGGGAAAAAATGGAAAAAAAAAAAAGAAGAGAGCCTATACTAATGTTTTCGTCCTTGCTCATTTAAATGCTCTAATTTTCAATCTGTTTAAATCGGTGCAAAGATCTCATTTTTCTGATCATTTTATCCTTAAGAGTCATGATTAGATTTTAGCTCTAAGACTCTCATACTCTCATACGAGAGCCCTAAGATAGCTGTATAACCAAATGAAAAGCAAATACTTAATTCCGAAAGCTCTAGAGCCAAAAAAGCCAAAAATTAAACATGACCCTTTAAAATAAAATGATCAGAAAATTTTCAAAAGGATTAAAAATTGGAGCACTTTATTTTTTTAATCATATTTTTAATATTTAAGCGATTGTGACTTGGTGAATGTGTCATCTGTTTTCCAATTTTTCGTGCCCAAAACGGCGCCGTTCTTTGGGCGCTGTAAACATTTCTTCACGGAACAGCCGTGACATGATAGAAATGTTGAAAATCCGCAGCTAGATTTGCTGGTTTAGGCATTACGGTAGGTTTGGCTTTAACTCAAGCCAAGTGTTTATTTACTCCCTCCGTCTCACAATGTTTGGGTTTTTTTAGGATCTCAACCATTTAAGAAACATCATAATTACAAGCTACAAGTAATTCAATTTCCTAAAATACCCCTGATTTGTCATCTCATATAAAGCCAGAAGAATGTTTTAAAATTTGGCGGTAAGAAATTCATACAAGTTTTATGGTAAAAATTCAAAAGCAAGCTCTTGAATGTTCTGGGAAATCCATACGTAACTCATTTTGTACCTGCCACGTGTACTTGCAGTTTGAATGTTTTGTTTTTAAATATTGATTGTGTCTTGGAGAGAAAGGGCAAAATAGGAAATCAACTCATTGACACCCATTGAAAAGTCCAAATGGACAAAAATTTTGGGACAACAAAAAATGGAATCATGGGCCAAGAAAATGGGACGGAGGTGAACTTTTGAAATTCATCATGAACTTGTTTGGATTAATAATTCGTCTTGGGGAAAGTAATCTTAAAAGGAAATTTCATTTTTAAAAAGGGAATTTATTTTCACACTCCCCTTTTTACCATTCACACTCTTTTTTTGGTTTTTATCCACTTGAATTTACTATTTTACCCTTTATTCTATACACTTTAACACACATTCAAGGATAATATTGTAATTTCATGTGGATAAAAACAAAAAAAAAATGAGTGTGAATGATTAAAAGGAGAGAGTGAAAATCATTTTCCTTTCAAAAGATGTTCATTAAAACGAAACTATGAGCTGCTTGATCAATTCTCGTTAAACTACCAAATGTAATCAGGCAACATAATGGAAAACATGAGTTGGTTCGTTTAAAGCCCCAATTCTAGTAAAAAAATTAATGAGATGTTTCGTTTAAAGACCCAATTCAGAAAGAAAACGGGCCGTTTAAAATCCCCAATTTCTACCAAAAATGAGTTCCACTAAAAAAACAAAAAGTTGTTTCGACAATTTCGTTTAAAGCCCTAATTTGTATTCCACTATGCCCACGTAATGGGAAAACAAGTCTCATTAGATCTCAAGGGAGTACTGTTTGATCAACTCTACTAATTTAAAACCCCAATTCGTATTCTACAAAAGATACAAATCCAATAGAAACCTAATTCTTTGATGGCTAGTATAATGATATGCATGACTATGCTTTTCCATAATTCCATTGATGTTTTTCTATACAAGTTCATCAAGCATGATTTTTGAAAATCAAATCTTGTACTTCTAGGACATTCAAAAGAATCATAACTAATCTCAAGTACGGGCTAATGGATTGCATCGCCAGCATCGTGTTAGTTCACATTTGAGTCGTGTTATTTTGGTTTAACATGTCAACATGAAAAATCAAACGGTCATCTGTGTAAAAAAATGATCCACCCAAATTCCCTAACTTCGTATTGAGTTTGTGTCGTGTTAACGAGTCATGTCTAGAATTTTCACCCATTCAAATGTCGTGTTAAAGTGCGGATATTTTTTAAACGATTAAATATAAGGATGATGGGGTCAAAGTGTAATGCTATAAGTTTATTTGGGCCAAGAATGATGTTGTAATGGCTCAAGGGTAATATTTCAATGGTTTAGGGATAAAATGGTCCAAAGTTCCATGCCTTAGTAACATTTTTACTCCTTTTGTCCTGGATTCCATTTTTGAATGTTCCAAAATGTTTGTTATCTATAGAAATTCAAACCAAAAGATGTGTTTTTTGACAACAAAAAATTTCGCCACAAATTATTTCCTTTGGCTCGACAAAGGTAACCCATCGGTGACGAAATTTTTCGTCGGCAATATAATAAATCGGTGACGAAATTTTTCGTCGCAGAAGACATTCTCATATGTGAAAAAAATCACACTTTCTTGCTCTTGCTGGGTTTCAAACCCAAGTCTCATAGGTTTTGCATGCAAGCTTTAACCAACTATACCACACACACTTTTCAGCATATGTTTGAAATATCTAATATATAATACATACATTTAACATTAAAAAATATTTTGAACGGCATTTTGAACCATTAAACATTAAAATTAGCAATTTTAATAAACATGAAAGTCGTTACTCTTTATGTTATTGTTCAAACCCAATTTAAATTATCTCAATCAGAGTTCTAAGCAAAGAGTTATGTCCAAAATATATTTGGTGACAAAGCGTAATTCATAAATTTCGTCACCAAAGGTATCCATTTGGCGACGAAATAAATTTTTCGTCGCTGAAAACATAAAAAAGAAGACGAAAATACTTTTCGTCGCGAAATTGGTCCATTTGGCGACGAAATATTTTTTTCATCACCAAATAGTTATCTTTGGCAACAAAAAATAATTTCATCTCCTATTTACTCATTTGGCGATGAAAATTTTATTTCATCGCCAAATAGGTACCTTTGGTGACGAAAATATCTTTTTTGTCGCTAAATAGTTATAATTGGTGACGAAATAATTTTGTCGCGGAAGTTGTTAAAACAGTGACGAATTTATTTTTTCGTCGCCAAATATACTCATTGAGCGACGAAATTAAATTTTGTCGCCACTATATCGTCACTAAACATACTTTTGCAACTAATTGCGTACCCTTTACCTCTAGGTTTACCTTGTATTTATAATCGTACGTTTGCTTGCTCTTCAAGCGTCCTCATTCCCCCAGGTCTCCTACTTCGTATAGGAAACCTGGCTCCTCTGGGAATCTCTTGCCCAATCAACTGAGACCCCTTACTCATAGGGTCTCTTCCTTTCGTGGAATTTGTCCCATAATAGGACTGTCCCCTTACTTATCTTTACCGTATACTGGGTTCTCCTTCCAGAACACTCCTACTACCTTATCTCTTAAGACAACGTTTCATTAGATAACTCCTTCTATTCGGCACATACTCCTACCGAACAGGCTGCACCTTCAAATGACTTCTCATGTCATTGGCCCACTTCAGCCGAACAGACTGTACCAGCTAATGACTTTTCATGTCGTTGGCCCCTTATAGCCGAACAGACTGTATCATCCGGTGTCTTCTCTTACCACCGGATCTTACCGCCGCCGTTCATCTTATATGAAGTCCCATATCACTTTCCTCATTACACGGATCTGGCATACCACGTGTTCGGCCACTATTTGTATCTGTTCGGGAATACCTCCCTACAGTTATATTTTTTCGAATCTCTGAAAAATGATTTACGAGACCCTTTTGTTCATCTTATCATGTAAAACAATGTTAAAAGCTTTTTGAAATGTTGAAAGACTTAGGTGGTGTTCCACTAAAAGTTCTTTTTGTAAAAGTTTCTTTTTTTCAAATTTTATAATGAAAATGAAAAATAATTTTTTAATTTTTTTTGCACCGTATAAAAGATCTCAACGAGATCTATGAAACAAGATCCATATTGGTAGGAAAATTATTTGTGTAAACACATGATTTTTGGGCTTGAAATTACCTCCGTTTGAAAAAAAAAGCACTTTTTCTAAAAGTGGAACACCACCTTAATAAAGTTAAAAAGATGACTTTTAACATGAAACTTGACTCTGGAATGTACCCGTACGATCTTCAAACAATATTAGCCGAAGTAGGAAAAGAAAAAAAAATAAAGTAATAAAGAACAGTACTAAAAATAACGAGCAGTGCAATACGCTACGCCGTGCGATTTTCTAAAGCACCGCACGATGTAGCATATCCAATGCAGGAACTGCTTTTTGAATATAAAGCTCGTTCGATGCCCAGACCCAGTATAGAAGGACTGGGAAGGGTCCCAGTGAGCTCCCCTCAAGGCCAAAACGTGGTTTAGCCTAAGGAAATTATTTATACCTTCTGATCGAAGCTTGGATGTGCTTGAAAGTGGAAGAGTGGAGGTTGATTTGGAATGGATTTTGAGAGACTTGTGAGCAAATGAGTGTAGAGAGAGAAAGAGAGAGAAAAATCAGTTTGAGACTGATTTTGTAATAGCCCAACTTTTGGGTTGATGTAAAGAGAGAAAGAGCTGTATATGGTGGTGATGGGTGTAAGGGGTTGTAGAGAGAGAATCAATGGGGGCCCTTTTCCTCTAAGAGGAGGGGTGTATTTATAGGCAAAAATATGCTTGGAGTGCACCCAAAGGCAAAAAAATGCGAAAAATGTGCTCTGACAGCTCTATTGACGCGTCAGGGAAAAGGCCGCACAGTTGGGTGATTTTTGAAATGCCGCGCCGCGTTTTGAAATGTCGCGCGGTCTTTCGAGACAACACAGCACACTGAACTTCGCGGGGGCACCCCGGACACTCCCAAACTCGGATTTGGGCACGGTTCGAAGCGTTGGAAAGCTTGTCGAGTCCTATTTCTAACCCAATTGGTTTCACTCAAAGATGTTTTATACATTGAAATATGTGCCCATTTTACCCTCAATGTGTCATGAAAAAAGTTATTTTTGACAAAGTAAACGCATCTTTTTCTTTTGCAATTGAAACAGGGACCACCCTTCATCTTTAAAATGGGATTTTCTTGAGGTTAGAGAAGGAGTAGCAAAGGAGCAACAATCCAAGTCTTGAAAGTATATTTTTCCTTATTTCATCATCGGGAAACTTAAAGATTATTCGGAGGCCCAGATTGGGGTGTCTACAACTCCATAAGCTAAAGCTCGTACGAAACATGACATATCCAGTAAACACGTTAAATCATGGATACAACTAACACCTTATAAAAAGTGTAGTCATACTTTTCAGTATCGAACATGTAAAATGTACTTCCTTTCAAAGAGAATCAAATCTCAAGTCCATAATAAAATGAATCCAAGTCTTTCAATAGATTTATGCTAAAAGCAATAATTTGCAGTCATCAGTTCATCAGTTCATTCACAGAATGAAATTCAACTTTTCAGGATAAAGCAGAAAACCATCATGATATTAAAAATATCACATTTCATAATACTTGTCGATTTCGCACTTCTTTCATGAACAAGTTTCAACCAGAATCTAGAGGAGAGACCTCTAAAGTATAAAGGGAATGACGTCAAACCATTAGGATACCTGGTTAATATCCCCCAACCTTATAACTCCAAATCCATTTTGTCTGTTTAAAGTCCTCAAGCACGGAGACTTGTTCAAATGTGTCGACAGGAAAAATATACATTTCATCAAATTATTTAGCAAGTTAATCAATATCCATGATTCTATAGAAAACATTTCTAAAATATTTCAACAATGAAATATTTAAACAACACATGTAAATAAGATATGCATGTTTCACCTTGTTCCTGAAGACGCAGCTAATCTCTACTCGAGTCTTCACGTATTTCATACTAACGATCACACAGACCTAATTGATCTTGAAAGAGAAATTTGGTATCTAAGAACATGGAGGGTCCTAGCTCTCTCTCTCTCTCTCTCTCTCTCTCTCACTCTCTCCTATGTATTTTATTTGCAACTAATAACTAATATAGTAATAATAATATATGTATAATTATGTGCTAGTAAACACTTGGCACATAACTAAGCTAATAAGGTTGCCAAATGTTGGCTTGGTCTTGACACCTAGCCATGTATGCATGGTTAATTCCGGAGCGCGACTCGTGCGCGGCTCGAAAAACTATACTGGTTTAGGACTCAGAAAATATGAAATTTGCATAGTACCCTAAATAAAATATTCTAAGAATAACCTCATTCTCGGAATTTCAAGGAAAAATCCAGAACACAAAGATTGAAATGCCTGGCCGATTGACTAGTAAAATGTGTTTGTGACCCCATCCGTGACCAATAATTAAAGTTAGTAACGAATTATCATCGTACTAATATTATTTTTAACGTGAGGGATCTCACACTTGGAGTTGACTCAATAGCTACTTCAGGAATGGAGGAACAATGCGTATGATTTTAAGGCAATAGGGATATTTGAGCTACTTCGAGTACTGGAGCTATGCGTTGAATTTCGCCGTAAAAGGTTTACTAATGACGTTGAATGGGTTGCGACCGATAATGAACTCTCAGGGACACTGCGGTGAATGGGTGGTCAAAATTCGTCTACGGCGAAGTCGGCACGGCGACGGTGGTCCAGATGTAATCAAGTTGAAGGGAGGGAAGACTCTGCTCAATTTCCCGAAACTCTTCCTAAGTACATGCGAAAAGGGTAAAGACATAATAAAGAACCCAGGAATTAAAATTGAAATTCCTTTGGAGGATATCTTACAATGTAAGGAAATGAGGCTAAGGGATGCTGCGAAGAGCCTCAACGGTACGTAAATAATACTACAAGAAATCAAAAGTTGATACTTGATCAGGTTGCTTCTTCAAGGGATTTTATGAAACATGTCCTCCAAGGATTATAGATGCAGATTTTGGCGCTCCACTTTTATACGCAGGGACTTCACTTGATGTACAAAGTGGAGCACGAAAATCAATTTCTGGTATCAGAAAATAAAATGAATGAAGAATTGTGAATTGAAAATGTGAATGGTAATATGCTCTAATTGCAGAACTTAAATATATGTTGAAATACTAAATCTTCATAATGGAGATATGGACTTGAGTTGCATTGTTACCCAGACAGCAACCTAGAGGGGGGTGAATAGGGTTGCTAATTAAAAATTACCAATTAAAAACTACAAAGGCAAATAACTAATTAGCAAATATAGAGAGAGTTAAGAAGCGCAAAACCAGTTTATAGTGGTTCGGTCTGAATTTGTCCACAGTCCAGCCTATTCCACTTCTCTCCAAGTCAACCGCTTGAAGGTTCCACTAATAAAAATGGAATTACACCAGTAAGCCTTGCGGGTGCTTACAATTACCTTCACTCCTAGCTTTTCGGAGGAGCTAGACAACCGCAAGGATTTAAAGTACAAAATCCTCAAAAACCCCTTCCAAAAACAAAACCCCCTGTTTTTGGAATTACAAAACCAGTGTTTGATTTCTCAAACACTTAATCTCTCAAAGGATAATAGAAGTTGTAGCTCACAATTACAACACTCCTTAAGGAGTAGGTATAACAATATTGCTCACAAATCTCTCAAAGTAATTGTATGAGAAAAATGAAGTGTAGGAGATGATGAATATTGCTCTGCGTATTTTCTCTGGTGAAGCTTCGTATTTTTCTCTTCTGTTGAAGCTCTGGTTATATAGGAGAATGACTTGAACGTTGAGATGTTTCCGTTGAACTATAAAATCTTCCCAGTAGCTTTCTTATGATCTTCAGTAAATGCAATGAGCAACCTTTAAGCCATAGTCACAGATTTTTGCAACGTCCAGGAGTATTAATTGAGAGGCTCCAAGTCAACAATCAATAAATTAGAGAGGACTAAAGAAATAATTGATTGACAAAGTGAACCATTTCTTTTCCTATAATCTGGATGACCATTTCTATTTAGCTAGTGTAAATGGTGTAGGGCTACTGACATGATTTAAAAAGATCTCTTTGTGGATCAATAAAAATATGATGAAGGCCAAAGGCTTTGTACAGCAAAGGTAGAAAACAAAACTTGCATGCTCCCAATTCAATAAGGGCAGGAGAGCAACGGTCTCATCTTCAATTAATGATAGCAGGAGAAAACACTACTGGTGGCACCCAAGTCAATCAAAGGAAGAAGAAAACCTTAGACTTAAATGAAAGAACTGTTCGACCATGTCCACTGTGCAAGTTTTACTTTTGGGCCAAAATTATTGCTTTTAAAAGATCCTTTTTCGACGCTTATCAAAATGTGTTGTAGTCCAAAAGTTTACAAAAAAATTATGCAAGACCAACCATATTACTTGTCGAAAAATAAAAAGCTTTGCATAAATCAAATTTTGTCGTAGAATAAAATCAAAATCAATTATATCTAACAATCTCCCCCTTTTTGATGATGACACAAAATATGATTTTTAAAAGCAATGATAAGTAAAAAGTGAGCGAATGCTCCCCCTACGTATATGCTCCCCCTCTATGTATGCATCAACAACAATATATATGATCCGTGAGTAATATAAATAATTATCAAACCATAGCAAGCACATTGTAAATTAGCCCATAACAGTACAACAGTTAAAAATAGCAAGATAGATCGATTCAAACTTCTCTTTTTCTCCCCCTGTGACATCATCAAAAACAAGTAAAGCTCAGAGGAAAAAAAATTGCTATGGTTCCATCACCATGCCTCTCTTCCCCTGTATCACTCTATCTTCTTATATAGAGAGCTTGGCGTCTTTGATTTTCGTATTCTCGAATAATGGCTGCTACAACGGCAGCTACAATGCCAATCCAGTACCACAGAGTATCCACATTTACATTCCACCCGAACCATGGTGGTATTCTCATTGTAAGTAACGCACACAGCAGAATGAAAATAAAGAGTTGCATCCAAAGGGTTTGGATAAACAACCTGAACTCTACTCGTTCAGCGTCTCTTTCCCAAAACTCAACTGGTAACCCTTGCGGTAAGTTTGCCATTGCTCGATTTTGGAAGGATAGAAATTTGGAGAGAGTAAGGCCGAGAGAGACCGAGAGAGAAAGAGATAGATAGATGAAGAGATAGAGATTGTGTGGTTGAATTTATAGAGTATGAGAGAAGTGTGTTGAGGAAGGAAAATTTTGAATTTTGAAAATGAAGATAGGGGTTGCCGCGCCGAATAGGACAAAAATAGGGGAAGAAAATGGTGTTCGGTTACTTATTGCGGTGTCCCCTCAATGTCTCATAGAATATAATGTAGTGTGTTCGGAGTATGATCTATTAAACACTATGATAGTAAGTACTCCAAAAAAAAATGATTAGACGAGTAATACTAATTTTAACTAAAAATCCCCAAAAATATTTAGAATGGATTAGACATCCCGAGTTCTCTTCGGATAAAACAAAATTGTTCTTCAATAAGGGGTTTTGTAAAAATATCTGCCAATTGCTTGTCGGTACTGACAAAATCAAGAACGATATCCCCTTTTTGAACATGATCACGTATAAAATGATGTCTAATTTCAATATGTTTTGTTCGAGAATGTTGAATGGGATTTTTTGTTAAATTTATTGCACTTGTATTATCACATTTAATTGGAATATGATCATAATGTAAATTAAAATCCTCCATTTGCTGTTTGATCCATAATAATTGAGCACAACAACTTCCAGCAGCTATATACTCAGCTTCGGCAGTCGATAAAGCAACAGAATTTTGCTTTTTACTAAACCAAGAAACTAATGAGTTTCCAAGAAATTGACAAGTACCACTAGTGCTCTTACGATCAGTTCTACTACCAGCATAATCAGCATCAGAAAAACCAATTAAGTCAAAAGAAGTATTTCTAGGATAAAATAACCCAAAATTAGGAGTTCCTGCAAGATATCTAAAAATACGTTTCACTGCTACTAACTGTGACTCCTTTGGATTAGATTGAAAACGAGCACATAAGCAAACACTAAACATGATATCGGGTCTACTAGCAGTAAGATAAAGAAGTGAACCAATCATACCTCGATACATTTTAGTATCTACTGATTTACCATTTTCATCTTTGTCGAGTTTAGTGGTTGGGCTCATTGGAGTCTTCATGATTTTGGAATCTTCCATCTTGAATCTTTTGAGAAGCTCTCTCGTATACTTTGCTTGATTAATAAAAATTCCATCTTTTGATTGCTTGATTTGAAGTCCAAGAAAAAAATTGAGTTCTCCCATCATACTCATTTCGAACTCCCCTTGCATACACTTAGCAAAATCTTTGCATAATTTTTCATTAGTAGCACCAAAAATAATATCATCAACATAAATTTGAATAATTAGCATGTCATGATTTTCAATTTTTATGAAAAGAGTAGTATCTAATTTTCCTCTAGAAAATCCTTTTTCAAGTAAGAACGAGCTAAGTCTATCATACCATGCACGAGGTGCTTGTTTCAGACCATAAAGCGCTTTTGAAAGTTTAAACACATGATTAGGAAATTCATGATTTTCAAAACCAGGAGGTTGTGCTACATAAACTTCTTCTGCTATAAAGCCATTTAGAAATGCACTTTTCACATCCATTTGAAAAAGTTTAAAATCCTTGAAACGTGCAAATGCAAGTAGCATCCGAATAGCTTCTAGTCTTGCAACAGGTGCAAATGTCTCGTCAAAATCAATGCCTTCTTCTTGATTGTAGCCCTGTGCAACTAATCTAGCTTTATTTCTAACAATGTTTCCTAATTCATCCAGTTTATTTCTGAAAACCCATTTAGTACCAATAATGGTGTGATCACGAGGTCTAGGTACTAAATTCCAAACTTTGTTTCTCTCGAATTGACTCAGTTCTTCTTGCATAGCTAAAATCCAATTTTCATCATTTTCAGCTTCAAAAAAGGTTTTAGGCTCAATTTGAGAAACAAAAGCTAAATTACCACAAATATTTTTAAGGGAAGAGCGAGTAGATATACCTTTCGAAACATCTCCAAGAATCAAATCTTTTGGATGATTTTGCACGAATCTCCATTCTTTAGGTAGATCTTGATTGCTGATAGGATCTTGTGGTTGATCAAGAGCCACATCATCCTTTGCTTGAGTACTCTCTTGTTTGCTTTCACTATTTTCTTTGCTAATAGTCAAGTCTTGCACTTCTTTTATGATATCTATCTCATCATTATCAATAATAATCTTGGCAGTAGATGGATTAGATTCATCAAAAGAAACATGAACAGATTCTTCTACAAGTAAAGTGCGTTTGTTGTACACTCTATATGCTTTACTTGAAGTTGAATAACCAACAAAAATTCCTTCATCAGATTTTGAATCAAATTTTCCCAAATGATCTTTTCCATTGTTTAAGACAAAACATTTACAACCAAAAGCATGAAAGTAACCAATGTTGGGTTTTCTATCGTTCCATAGCTCATATGGTGTCTTTTTGAGGATAGGTCTAATCAAGACCCGATTTAGCACATAACAAGCGGTGTTAACGGCTTCTGCCCAAAAGTATTTAGGTAGAGAGTTTTCACAAAGCATTGTTCTAGCCATTTCTTCAAGAGTTTTATTTTTCCTCTCAACTACCCCATTCTGTTGAGGCGTACGAGGTGCAGAAAAGTTGTGATCAATACCATGATCATCACAATATTTTTCAAACAAAGAATTTTCAAGTTCTCTACCATGATCTGTTCGAATATTTGAAATAACAAATCCTTTTTCATTTTGAACTTTTCTACATAGTTTTGCAAAAAAAGGAAAAGTCTCATCCTTAGTAGCTAGGAACATAACCCATGTAAATCTAGAGAAATCATCCACAACAACAAGACAATAGTATTTGCCGCCAAGACTTGCAGTTCTAGTAGGACCAAATAAATCCATGTGTAATAGTTGTAATGGCCTTGTAGTAGAAACAACATTTTTAGATTTGAAAGAAACTTTTGTTTGTTTACCTTGTTGGCATGCATCACACAATCTATCTTTTTCAAATTTGATTTTCGGAAGACCAACAACTAATTCTTTTCTAGAAAGTTTTGAAATCGCATCCATGTGTGCATGTCCAAGGCGTCTATGCCATAGCCAACTATTATCACTCATTGCAGAAAAACACTTTATACCTTGTTTGCTTAAATCATTTAGGTTGAAAACATAAACATTTTCAAGTCTTTGGCCAACAAATAATGTTCTGTGTTCTTTGATACTCTCAATGATGCAACTAGATTTTTCAAAAATAACTTTGTTGCCCTTATCACATAATTGGCTAATGCTAAGAAGATTGTGTTTAAGACCATTAACAAGTAAGACATCTTCTATAACAGGAGAAGGTGTATTTCCGATGTTACCTATACCGATGATTTTTCCTTTGCTATTGTCACCAAAAGTTACGAACCCTCCATCTTTTGGTGTTAGAGAATGGAAAGTCTTTTTATCTCCCGTCATATGCCTTGAGCATCCACTATCGAGGTACCATTTACCTCTAGTTGACGTGGACTTGAGGCACACCTACAATAACATATCAAGACTTGATTTTTGGTACCCATATCATCTTGGGTCCATGTTGGTTAGCTTGAACAGGATATGTTTGGTTCTTTTGAACCCAAGCCTTGTTAACATAAACAAATGAATGTCCCTTCATAGGGCATGATGGTGAAATATGTCCTACTATACCACAGTAATGACAAGTAATTTTAGGACGAATAGGTGAAGTGCTTTTATCAAAAAGATTTTTGTAAAGATTTTTATGTTCGTCGGGATTATAACCAATTCCAGCTTTATGAAAAGAACATTTTTGTTTTCCAAGAAGTAAGTCTAAGCCATCTTTACCCTTTGTTAATTTTTCAAGAGATTTAGTTAAATCATCAATTTGTTTATGCAAAACATCAACATTTGAAGTTTTTCTCAAATTCTCATTTTCTTCTTCCAAAGCATTTCTCTCTTCAATTAAATCTTTAATTTGCTTATCAAAAAGATCAGTGTTAGAACTATTTTTCAAATTTTCATTTTCTTCTTCTAAAGCATTTTTCTCGTCAATCAAATTATTCATTTCATTTGAAAGTTCTTTGGCAAGTTTCTTAAAAGCTTTATTCTTTGATTTTACTTTTTCAAAATCAACTTGTAAACTTCTGAAAGCATTTTGTAATTCATCAAATGAAAGAGATGAGGAGTCATGATATACCTCATTTTCTTCCCGTGCCATTAAACAGAGGTTTGCCACTTGGACTTCCTCGTCACTTTCTGAGCTGCTATCGTCACTGTTGTCCCAAGCTGCTATCATTGCTTTCTTTTTGTCCTTTTTGTTGAACCTTTTGGACTGAGGACAATCAGCTTTCATATGGCCTGGTTTTCTGCATTTGTAACAAATCAACTCATCACGTTTGCCTTCATCTTCTTTGTTCTCATTCTTTTTGAGAAATTTCCTTCCTTTCCATCCATTCTTTTTCTTGAGAAATTTCTTGAAATTCTTTGTGATTAAGGCCATCTCTTCATCGTCATCACTCTCGTCACTTGCTTCTTCGGTGTTCTTTGATTTACTAGTAGTGCTTTTTAGAGCGATGTCTTTCCTCTTTGTATCGACTTCCTCATTTAGCTTGCGATGTATCTCTTCTGTCATGAGAGTGCCCATAAGTTCATCCATAGTGCATTTGGAGAAGTCCATGGTTTGCAAGACGATTGATGCCTTAGTATCCCAAGATTTTGCCATGGACCTGAGAATCTTTCTCGCCATTTCTGAGTTAGTATAAGATTTACCAAGAGATTTTAAACCATTAACGATATCAGTAAATCTAGTGAACATATCAGAAATAGATTCTTCAGGTTTCATTTTGAACAGTTCATAATTGTGTACTAGAATATCTATTTTTGATTCCTTTACCTGACTGTTTCCATCATGAGTAGCTATCAATTTATCCCAAATTTCTTTGGCAGTTTCACAGATAGAAATTCTATTATATTCAGTAGAATCTAGAGCACAATATAAAATATTCATAGCCTTGGAGTTTGATTCTATCTTATGCATATCTGCATCATTCCATTCATCCTCAGTCTTGACTACAGAGGTCTCTCCTACAGTTTTCATAGGGATGTTGGGTCCAATCGTGATAATTTTCCATAAACTATAATCTATGGACTGGATATAAATTGTCATCCTATTTTTCCAGTAGGCAAAGTTTGTTCCATTGAACAAAGGTGGTCTGTGGGTTGATAGGCCTTCTATGTGTGAGGATGTGGTTGCCATAATCACTCTTAGACTGTGAAGTCTTTAGACAAGAGTCCAAGCTCTGATACCAATTGTTACCCAGACAGCAACCTAGAGGGGGGGTGAATAGGGTTGCTAATTAAAAATTACCAATTAAAAACTACAAAGGCAAATAACTAATTAGCAAATATAGAGAGAGAGTTAAGAAGCGCAAAACCAGTTTATAGTGGTTCGGTCTGAATTTGTCCACAGTCCAGCCTATTCCACTTCTCTCCAAGTCAATAGCTTGAAGGTTCCACTAATAAAAATGGAATTACACCAGTAAGCCTTGCGGGTGCTTACAATTACCTTCACTCCTAGCTTTTCGGAGGAGCTAGACAACCGCAAGGATTTAAAGTACAAAATCCTCAAAAACCCCTTCCAAAAACAAAACCCCCTGTTTTTGGAATTACAAAACCAGTGTTTGATTTCTCAAACACTTAATCTCTCAAAGGATAATAGAAGTTGTAGCTCACAATTACAACACTCCTTAAGGAGTAGGTATAACAATATTGCTCACAAATCTCTCAAAGTAATTGTATGAGAAAAATGAAGTGTAAGAGATGATGAATATTGCTCTGCGTATTTTCTCTGGTGAAGCTTCGTATTTTTCTCTTCTGTTGAAGCTCTGGTTATATAGGAGAATGACTTGAACGTTGAGATGTTTCCGTTGAGCTATAAAATCTTCCCAGTAGCTTTCTTATGATCTTCAGTAAATGCAATGAGCAACCTTTAAGCCATAGTCACATATTTTTGCAACGTCCAGGAGTATTAATTGAGAGGCTCCAAGTCAACAATCAATAAATTAGAGAGGACTAAAGAAATAATTGATTGACAAAGTGAACCATTTCTTTTCCTATAATCTGGACGACCATTTCTATTTAGCTAGTGTAAATGGTGTAGGGCTACTGACATGATTTAAAAAGATCTCTTTGTGGATCAATAAAAATATGATGAAGGCCAAAGGCTTTGTACAGCAAAGGTAGAAAACAAAACTTGCATGCTCCCAATTCAATAAGGGCAGGAGAGCAACGGTCTCATCTTCAATTAATGATAGCAGGAGAAAACACTACTGGTGGCACCCAAGTCAATCAAAGGAAGAAGAAAACCTTAGACTTAAATGAAAGAACTGTTCGACCATGTCCACTGTGCAAGTTTTACTTTTGGGCCAAAATTATTGCTTTTAAAAGATCCTTTTTCGACGCTTATCAAAATGTGTTGTAGTCCAAAAGTTTACAAAAAAATTATGCAGGACCAACCATATTACTTGTCGAAAAATAAAAAGCTTTGCATAAATCAAATTTTGTCGTAGAATAAAATCAAAATCAATTATATCTAACATTGCACACATCGAAAATGTTGAGCTTTTGGTTCTTCTTTTTGCAGTTAGCCCATCTACATTGATGCGTGTCTTTCGGGAGTACGGTATCCACAGATGGCCATCTCGCATCGAAAACAATTCTATCAATCAATCTGGCTCCAACGAATCTCCCGCAATTGTTGATCAAGAGCGAATCCCACGAGTGAATATTGATACGTTGCTGCCTTCTAATCAGGTCTCGGCTACTGTTCAAACGAACATTGCGACTATGAAGGCAAGATATGGAAACGGTTTAAAAATCAAGTTTTAGTTGTCCTTGCCATGGAAAATGGTAGAGCTAGAGCAACAAGTGAAAAAAAGGCTGGAACTTATCACATCAAGTACAAAGATGAGGAGAATGAGTTAATTTTAATAGCTTGCGATGACGATTTAAAAGATTGTATATCCAGTTCTGGACTGATGAGCACCAGCTCAATTTTGGTATTTCTGGAGCCAAAGTAGCTGATGAATTTCGCATTGACCAATTTTTTCGTGGTGCATCATCAAAATAAATATAGATCTTGGTAATTAAGCATCTATGGAACCCCTCTTCCTCTTTTACGGTAAAAAGTGTTTGGTTATATATAGAGCCGATCTATTTAGACATCTGTTTCTACTGTACATACAGGAGATCAAGGAGATTAAGAGATTCTTGAACGGCTTGGTATTTGAGTTATTGCTATACTCCTAGTAGCAGGATCCTTTTAGAAATGGTTGTGCTCCCAAAACGGGAGCTTGAATCGGCGCTCCCAAGATGGGAGTTTGCTCCTCTCGAGACGGGAGTTCACTCCTATCTAAGAGTTTATTGGACCGTTAGGGCAGTTATTCTCTTACTTTCAAGGGAGTTGTTCTTGTTATACTATATTCTTTTAGTAGTAGAATCCTTCTAAAATGGGTGCGCTCCCATGACGGAAGCTCGAATCGGAGCTCCCAAGATGGGGGAATTAGGTGGGGAGGACAAACACTGAATCAGGTGGCCAACGGCGAAGTGAAGATGCTGGAATAGACAGAGTGCTTCGCAAGAGAAGAGAAGAGAAGAGAGACAAAAGGGAAAATTTGGTTCACTTGACCAAGGAAAAAAAGAAGAGAATTTGTTTCAATGGCTCAGATTTAGAGTAGGCACGTGGCAATATGAGAGAAATAGGAACATAGGATGGGGACGCAAGGACAGAGGATCTCAAGACGGTAAAGTCTCGTATAGCATCTATAGAAGGAAACAAATTTCTGAGTCCAAGTTTTTAGAGTCTCTTTAGCCATTAAGAGCATCCACAGTGGAATAACCAAAATCATAAGGTTATTAAAGTTAACAATGTTCTCTAAAAAAAGTGCTCACAGTGGCATAACCAAACTTAACAATCTCTTAGCAACTCATCAAATTTTGGCTATTGGATAATCAAAATTAGCAACTTTTTGCCAATAACCAAAACCCTCTCTCTCTCTCTCTCTCCCAACAATGTTTCTAAGAAAAATACTGTTTTTTTTTTTAAAGTTAAAGGAAGTTTAACCAAAAATACTAACCAAAACCTTTAATTTTTAAAGTTAAAGGAAGTTTTTTTTTACAAAAACAGTTAAACCATTTTTCAAAAACTGTTTTTTATTAAAAACTGTATTTTTAAAACTGTATTTTTTTTTCAAAAACTTTTATTTAAAAAAAACTGTCTTTTTTTCAAAAACTATTTTTTTAAAACTTTTTTGGAAAGTGTTTTTCAAAATTTAAAAGTTTTCAAAAAATTATTTTCTATTTCTAATAACATGTTATTAGTTTGAAAATTATTTTTAAAAAAATGTTTTATATGATGACAATTTTTAGATTTTTATAGGTTGAAAATGTGACGTAGCAAATTTTGATTATTCAATGTTCGATTATGCCACTGTGGACATCTACATTGCTAACCTTAGCAACACCTTAAATGGATAATCTAAAAGTGATGTGGCAACTTTTGATTATCCAATTTAGATTAGTCCACTGTGGATGCTCTAAGTCACTCCCTTCGGATTATGCAATATTAACATCAACTAATGCCACCCTTCACAAATTATTAAAGAGAGAGATTGACTTTGTCAAAGAACTTCCTTCCTACAATATTTGGATTATTTTGCAGCACAAATGCTAATCGCAAGGACGGATTTGCAGGGAATCACGCAAGGAAAGCTGCGTTTGGGCACATTCTGGGTCCCGAAAAAATCTAGAAAAATATCCATAAATTTTTGAATATTATTTTATGGGGCCCTGTAAAAAATCAGCTCCAGCGGATATTGGCAAGTATTACTTTTGAATTCGTAGGGGAGAACTGCTCAAGTTGCCCCTATGAATCCAAAAGTAATACTTACCGATATCCACTGGAGTTGATTTTTTACAAGGTCCCATAAAATAATATTCAAAAATTTATGGATATTTTTCTAGATTTTTTTAAGACCCGGAATGCGCCCAAACATACTTTTCCTTGCGTGATTCCCTGTAACCATTCCCTGCGAATAGCAGGGCTCATTTTGCAGGGACCGATTGCCACTGTACCGTTTGAGTACAAACGGCTATGTGGGTCCACTTCAGAGCTCTACACAAAATATATGAGCAGTTTAATAATTTTAAATAATTTTGTGAATGGCTCTTCAAAAAATTAGCTCAATCAAATAATTATAAGTACTCAATTCGTTAGTCTAATGTTTCAACCAATTTTCTTTTAGAACTCGAAAGTTACATAAAATTGGAAGATTTGGATCAAGTACTTACGGTGATTCAATAGAGCTAATCTTTTTCAAGGTGACTCGAAAAATTATTTTAAAATTATTAATTGACTCAAATCATTTACGTGGAATTCCGAGATGAGTCCTCCAGGATCATATGTATACTATATCTGTACATGGGCCACCGGTACTCGTACTCGATCTCCCCTACATTGCCCTCAACCCCGTGTACGTGTGTGTCAAAAGGTTTACGTGTAAAAAAAGTAAGGGGCACAACCAAAATGCTAAAGCAACCGGCGGTGGCTGCTCCGATTGGGAACCGACCACCGCGTGGGGCCTATTCCGGGTCCCACACGAATGATACTAAGTCGTTTAATAATATTTTTTTTTAAAAAATCGCGTGGCCCTAGTGAAAAATCAGCTTAGTTCGATATGTGTTGGTGCTCGATTTGTTCTTCCATTTTTTCATTCAGATTTCAGGATCCGGTAATTTAAATGAAAAATGGAAAGATTGGATCGAGCGCCTACTCATATTGAATTGAGTTTATTTTTCTCGAGGCGCACTCGGTTTTGTTTTTTAAATTACTAGTGCTTGCCCATGCCTACGGCACTACTCATCCCGATTGGAATTGAAATTTTCCTTTGAATCTTGATAGTGGGGCGTTTTTGTAATATATTTGTAAGAATGTGGGTGTTTTCTTAAGAGAGTTAGAGAGCACACATCAACTCTTGGATCAAATGAATCTCAGCCCTTCTAACAACTTGTGTTTGTATGGGGCCCACACCCTTGTGTTTTATAATAGAGATTGAACGACTAGGATTATCCGTGTGAGATCCGGAGTAAGCCCCTCACGACAGTCAGTTCCCGATCGGTGTAGCCACCGTCGGTGGCCATAGATGGTTTGGGGGCACAACAGAATGAGAGGCGGCCAATCTAAGGGGCACAATTGCAGAAAACCGACCAAAATCAGTTAGAGACTTTCCTTTTCTTACACTCCAAGGACTACAAGCCTATAAGGATTCGGAAACTTGTTATTGTCCCTATAAATAAAACAATGAAGTGCTTTGTTAAATTTGATAGCAGCAAACTCGTAAGAACGTGTAACTTAGCATAGGACCAACAACAATAGAGAAGTTGTTGTCTTCTGTTTCTTTGCGTCTCTAGTTTGTTTTAAGATTCTGTTTGGTTGGAGTTGTACGACAAGTCAAGAACTTTGACGATGGAACACTCGGAAGTTCAGATCCGGGACATATGGATGAGTAATTTCAGGAATGAGATGGCTAGGATTGATAGTAGGTTGGGAACGTACAACATGATAGCTTTCGATATGGAGTTTCCTGGTTTTCTGCGCAATACCCCACGGGAAGCATCCGAAGAAGCCCGATACAGAGATTTGAAGTTTAATGTCGACAGGCTGAAACCGATCCAATTAGGTCTCACCGTGTTCAATAACGAAGGTAGGATTGGCGGATCATGGCAGTTCAATTTCAACGATTTCGATGTCACCAACGACTTGCAAGTAGGAGCTTCGATTCAGTTACTGAGAAGTAACGGAATTAATCTCGAAAAAAACAGACTTGAAGGAGTTGATAGCCGTCTCTTTGCATTTCGGTTGAAGGAGATCTTGGCTAACCACGGAGTAATCAAGTGGGTTACCTTCCACGGTTTGTACGATTTGGGATACTTATTGAGGATGTTGACTCAGACTTACACGCCGGATTCTGTAGTGGAGTTTGCTAAGAAAGTGGGTGAGGTTTTGGGCAGCGTCTACGACGTCAAGTTCATGGCCAAATACTGCAACGGGTTAATGGACGGTCTACTCGGGCTGGAAAAATTGTCGAAAATCTTGATGGTGGAGCGGGTGGGAGCGGCTCACCAGTCTGGTTCAGATAGTTTATTGACTGCTCGTGTTTTTTTTAAGATGGTTAAGGTTTATGGGTTGGTAAGGCAAGCGTTCGAAGGGTTTCTGTTTGGGATCGGTACCATGATCGAGAACAAGGTTAATGTACTCGTTGTTTTCGATTCGCCAAGTTACTATTACCCGTGTTTCAAATCGCACAACTATGCAGTACCAATGGGACATGGAGCATCACAAGTCAATCCTTGGTATCATCATCAGTCTGTGAGGGTGTTGCCACGGCCACTATTCTTACCAGTACTACCTGTTATATGATTCCCCGTCGCATCAAGTTGCCTTGCCTTGGGACGTTTCGTGAGAAGGTTTGATCCAAAAAACGCATATTAACAATTAGATGTCAGGGGTTCTATACACTCTGTAAGAAAGGGTACGCTAAGAGGCCTTTGGCCCATCGCGGTGCACTTAGATGTCAGGGTTCTTATGTTTCTTGAACTTCATGTTTGTGGAATAAAGCTCTCTGTTTAGTTGTTTAGAATCCGGGTCAAACAATTCATAGTTGTACCGTTATTTTTAAAAAAAACAAACTGATATCTGTTGATTGGGAGACCAAGATAAAAACATCCCTAATTGAGGGTGTCTATCCTGTTTGGTAGGTTACTCCTTAGAATCTTAGGCAAGAATAGATTAGACATTTTGGCATTAGATTAGGTTCAACTCTAGGTGGTGATAGAGTCTGCGACGTGGTGACAGAGCAATATTTTCTCCCGACCGGGTCAGCTATGGCTTAAGTCCAAATATTCTAGGTCGGGTGGGTTTCTCCAATTGATCGGGGCGTCGCTACGCTTGTTCCATCCAGCCCACTTTTGACAATGGCAAAAAAAGAAAACAAAAAAAATAGGGTTCAAATCTAGGCCTTTTTACTCTAGCAGAACTGAAACAAATAATGAGATGTTTCCAACAATCTATTTCTCATGGTGAATTGGTACAATAAGATGTTTCCAATAATCTAGTATTTCATTTCTAGTTTCTTTTGGACTACTAGAATCTACATAAGCTTAAGATACAAATGACATAAAGTGAGGTAGCATTCAGTAACTAGACACAAAAACAAACTCAACTACAAAATCATCATAAAGATAATATAGATGGATGGAAGAATTACGACTTGGCTCCGATAAAGTTGTAGAGATTGATAGAAATTGCGATTGCGCTTGTTAGTACAGCAAGGACTACCATTAGAGCTGCCATGATCTTGTCCTTTCTTGTACATATACCATGAACATCTCTGTCAAACAGGGGAAAAAGAAAAGAGCAATTTTGGTTACGAAGAAGTACAACTCCAAAATACACACCATATGGAAGCAATAGAATCCGATTCCTATATGAGTAATGTGCTATGGAAATTTTCGTAGTTTTAAAGATTTAAGTCCGACATTACCCTTGATAGATTTCTCATGTATTCATCCCTTATGTAATCCTTGTGTACTACAAGAATGGACCCATCAAGATCCTCCTTGATGACTTAAGTCGTTCTAAATGTAGGTCTTGCTGTGAATATTATCTTTTGCTAAAAATCACGTTCAACCGATGTGATGAGGGAAATGAACGGTAGAAGTCTGACTCATTCGTCTCAAACCAAAACAAAAAATCTTATTCGAACGGTAGAAGGTTGACAAGTGTTTTTGGTAGGAATGATGTTCACATGGAAACGTACAAAAGAAAAACCTTAAGAAACCAGACCTTGTTGGGTCTCATGGATCCTGATTCATTGTCTCCAAATCATTTGTGTGTGTGTGTGTGAGAGAGAGAGAGAGAGTACCTGAGAGCAATAGCAGATGGGAAGATGAAGGCAAGGCAAACAATAGAAGTTGATCCAATAAACTGGAAGAAGTACCAAATATTTGGAATGGCTACTGCTGCAAGATAAGAGCAGACTAGTAGAATCAAAGTGAGGGCCACAAATCTTCTCTTATCTGTTGCCAAAGGAGGCTTCTTTGGGAATAGAAATTCATCAATGTTTGCCCTTAAAGAGAAGTTCAAAAGAGGGAACACCAGCATAAGGTGGAGCGCATAGCTCAACCGAACAACGTCGTTGAGTAGTGAACCGACAGCTGAATAAGAATTTTGATCGAAATTCACGAGCATGTCGGCCATGAGTGAATCTCCAAATAGAATGTAACCAAATATACCAACTGCAAAGTAGATTGCTGCACAAAGTAGGAGGGAGATTTTGACAGCTACGGCCATGTCAGCTGGTTTTCCCAGCTCCATTGCTATCGGATGAACTGTACATATCCAATCATAGGCATTTTCTTAGACAATGAATTTTCTGTTACCGACACTTTTATCTATCAAGTGTTCTGTTGTTTGGAATCCATTGGTTTCATGTATTATCGTTTTGTAGTTTCATTTTCTGCATTTTGGAAATGGAAACGATGGAAAACATTAAAACAAGCAATAGATCACATCTGATATGCATCAGCGTAAAACACTATTGTTTCAAAATCCTCCTAATACATACGTACTTGTTTTCTCAGGAAAGTAGTACTGCTAGAAAACATCTGTGAAAAACAGTTCTTACCATTAAAATGAAACGTGAAAGCGGTCACGATAACAGGAATGGCAGTGAAGAGGTTGAAGAAGGAGGCTCCGTTATCCAATTGGGGTACCAATCTGGGCCTCCTTGTTTTCCCTTCCAGTAATGCAGAGATCGCCATCGCGAAGCATATGCCAACGAAAACCACAGCAAGCAGAACCGAAACCGCTGAACTGAATCTCAATGATTCTGAAACCACCCAAAACACAACACAAATGACAGAAGCCCCATCAACATTTCAATTGGCAGAATATCAAGAGACAAGAAAAGGAATAAGTTTTTTTTTATTAAAATCAGGGGAAATCATACCAACCTACTCTCTGAAACAGCACCAGTGGAAGCAAAACGAAAACGAGGACAAAGAGTAGAGCAAAGGCGCGCGAGTTCCACCAGTAAATCCCAAACCATTCTTCCAAAATGCCCAAGTGTGCCGCCCCATCGCCATCAAGCTGACTTCCTGACAAGACGTCCCCTGTGAAAAATAACAGAGAATATCGTCAGTTAGGAGCCTATGCTCGCATAATTTTAGGCCTGCTTAATTAGTAGTACAAATAAGGGGACATGTCATTGCATGAACATGGGTGATGCACTGGACTATTGAGAAGGGAACAATACCACATCCAAACATGCCATATCCCATTACTTGTTTAAGGAAAATGTTATTCGCTTGACTATGTGTTGCCAGAAGTGCAACGATCACCGCACCATTCCAAGTACCGGAATTGCGGCTTTCGAGATTTGTAATCCAACCTCGTGTCCAATCTGGTCAATCAAACAAGCTTTTACGTAACGGAAATGACATGAAAAGTTTTTTTTTTTTTATAACGGATGTCCGGGCCACCCTGCGCTCATCACGTCGATTAATTATGAGGCCCTGGAGTTAATGAGCAGGCAAATCTCTAGTGACTCCAAGGTTTAGAATGTTTGGTCTTTGTGGCATCCGAATTTGCGACCTCTTAGGGATTAAGCATAAGAAGTTAAGAAGATAAAAAAAATTCCCACAGTTTTTGTAGAATGAAAATTCTGATTTGAAAACTTTTTTCTGAGTTCTTGTTTTTCCTATAAATTATGACTTTCTTAAAACCATTTTTGTCCTGTTATAACTTCAATTGTTATGCTAGTACACGGACACAAAAGCTTTCATTTTAAATTCGTCCATAAACAATACTACAACTTTAATATTCTTCTTTCACTCCTCGTTTCAAGGCAAAGAATCCATGGATAATGCAACCCATGCTCCACTGACACACACATGAATATCATGGCAATTAACCCATGCTCCTGATTAATTAATTCTCCATGCTCATTTAATGTAATGCTTATAAAAATAAGTTTTGATACGTTTTCCTGAAAATATCATCCTATCCTATGCTTTGCGGTAGAAGATTATATTGTTCGGGGAAAAAATAAAAATAAAAAAAAAGAAAAAGAAAAAAAGAAGAGCCTATAGTACTGTTTTTCGTCCATATTTTTGCAACTAAAAGCACAATGTCTATGTATCTAGTCAAAATGATTCGTACCAATTTTGTGAATATTTGTAACTAACGAGAATAATCATGATATTGAATAAACCAAAAAGATCGAGTAACAAATGAAACTAGAGTATAAAAACACATACACATATAATAAGACTTGAAACCTAAAGACTAAAGTTAAATATGCACCATTTATTGTTCTACCATATACACATGTTCAGTAAGTATGGTTGTACGTAAAGGAATAGAGTTGTACGCGAGCAGCACGAGACTCGATGTTAAATGCTTGGCTTGATTCCTTTAGTCAACGAGCTCGATTCCTTTAGTTAATGAGCCAAGTCCAAATAGAACAAGTTGAGCTCGAGCTATCATGTAAATAAGTTATGCTCCTTTCTGTGGGCTCAGCTGTCCAGAGAGTCCCATTTAGTACTCGAACCGAGCTTGAGTTCTCAAATACTAATTGAAATCAAACTCGAATAGCCGAGCTCGATCCAAGATCGAGCTCACTAAATTTTAAATGAACTAAGCTCAAATACCCTAAAACTCGTCTCAACTCGTTTGCACTCTTATTCGTAAGTATACCAAATACGTACACAAGCTAAAAAAAAATACTAGTACATAACATCGCTACGGTACACCGTAGCTTCCACGTAGTAGAAATCCTGAAAATCAAAATTGCCTTTATGAAGATTAATTGTACGCTTACCGATGATAATCAGGTAAATGATGAGGCAACCAAAGGTGCTGACCATGACACAAATCTGAACCGCGACAGATCCTAGCCGTCCAAACGACTCGTACATCACGCCGGCGTACGTCTTCGACTCTCCGCAATTCGTGAACCTCATTAGGAATTCAGAGGAAACGTCAGCCAAAACCGCCACCATTACGATCGATACAAAAGCTGGGATGACGCCTAGGACCTTGAGAGTCGCCGGGATCGACATGATTCCGGCGCCGATTATCGACGTGGACACGTTGAATACCGCGCCGGCGACAGAGGCCGCCCGCCCCTCCGTAGGCAGCGGTTTCAGCTTCGGGAGAAGCGGAGCCGCTGCTCCAAGGCCGGCTTTATTGGTCGCCGAAGTCTTCATTCCGGTGGTCGCTGGCTTTCTTGGTCGATTAGGATTTTACTACTCTGTCTCCTTGTTCATAATCATGCATTATTGGCTCCGTATATATAGATGGATAATTATCCAATGCTGCTATTGCATACCGTCACGTAATGCTTCTGCTTCAAAGGGTCATTATCACGGGGAGTTCATATACTTAGGAAAGATGTTAGGCTTATTACAACAAAATTTTAAAATATACCTACAAAATTATTACACGTCAACGCTGGGCCCCACCATTTCATCCTGAAAATTTTGACATGTAAGGATGTTATAGGTATATTTTAAAATTTTATTGTAAATCTAACATTTTTGTTATACTATTACAAAATTCGTATGAATGTGTAATGGCAAAAGTCCCGTCTGGATGTGCTAAAAACACTTCTTAATTTTCGTACTAGTTAGATACAGGATTGCATGTGACAACATGGATTACGTGGAATGGTTTAATACTTATTTGGGCTTCGTTTGAATTACCAAAATAGTCTTTATGAATAGTGGGTAAGTTGGATTAGGTGGGAGAATGGGAGGGTAATTTTGGTATTGGGGTGAAAAGATTCTTCATTTTTTATTGGACAGGAACAGGTTGGACATTGTGCTTTGTCAGCAGTGTGATGCTAAAAGAGATAGAAAATGAATGTAGACGCTAATGCGGCATTCATGGAGGGATTCATTATTCACGGCTGTTATTCTTTATGGGGTAGCTTTAGCTCTTCAATTTTTGTGTCTATGCGAATGATAGAAATGTTGAAATCCGCAGCTTTGCTGGTTTAATGCTGTGTTTGCCTGTTTGGTTTGGTTTTTGAAAAGTTTTTTGAAAAATAGTAGGGGTAATAAGTGGAGAGAAATAGAGAGAAAAATGTTGGAAATAGGGGGAATCTATGGGGAATCTTTTGAAAAATTCTTTTTGAAAACTAAAGAGAACAAGGCAGCATTACGGTAGGTTTGGCTTTAACTCAACAGGTCTAACGATGCAGAAAAAGTGTACAGATTTTGTGTGGGGCCCACTATGGGTCCCACACAAATGATTCAAACCGTTCATTAAATGTAAAACAGTTTTTCAAAGGCTCTATAAGTATCGGATTGAACTGATTTTTAGCGGGGGACTTTGAAAAACTGTTTTACATTTAATGAACGGCTCGAATCATTTGTGTGGGACCCATAGTGGGCCCCACACAAAATCTGTACACTTTTTTTGTATCGTTAGGCTTACTGTTAACTCAAGCCAAGTGTTTATTTAATTTTTTGAAATTCATCATGAACTTGTTTGGATTAATAATTCATGAGTGCTGCTATGGGTACATACAAAATGTACATACAATGTACATATAGATTTTGTGAGGCTCAAATCGGGTCCCACAAAGATGATCCAAACCGTCCATTATTTTTAAAACATATTTTTATGGAGCCCTGTAAAAAATCCGATATCGGGTTGAGCTGATTTTTTATAGGACTCCATAAAAATATGTTTTAAAAATAATGGGCGGTTCGAATCATCTTTGTGGGACCCGATTTGAGCCCCACAAAATCCATATGTACATTGTATGTACATTTTGTATGTATCCTTAGCATTTTTGATAATTCATCTTGGGGAAAAGAATCTTAAAAGGAAATTTTATTTTTAAAAAGGGAATTGATTTTCACACTCCCCTTTTTACCATTCACATTCTCTTTTTTTGTTTTTATCCACTTAAATTTACTATTTTACCCTTTATTTTATACACTTTTACACACATTCAAGGACAATATTGTAATTTCATGTGGATAAAAACAAAAAAAAATGAGTGTGAATGATTAAAAGGGGAGTGTGAAAATCATTTTCCTTTCAAAAAATGTTCATTAAAATGAAACTGTGAGCTGCTTGATGAATTCTCGTTAAACTACCAAATGTAATCAGGCAACATAATGGAAAACTTGAGTTGGTTCGTTTAAAGCCCCAATTCTACTAAAAAAAATTAATGAGATGTTCCATTTAAAGGCCCAATTCTACTAAAAAAAATTAATAAAATGTTTCGTTTAAAGACCCAATTCGGAAAGAAAACATGCCATTTAAAATCCCCAATTCTACCAAAAATGAGTTCCACTAAAAAAACCCAAAAAGCTATTTCAACAGTTTCGTTTAAAGCCCTAATTTATATTCCACTATGCCCACGTAATGGGAAAACAAGTCTCATTAGATATCAAGGGGGAGTACTATTTGATTAATTATACTAATTTAAAACCCCAATTCGTATTCTACAAAGGATACAAATCCAATAGCAACCTAATTCTTTGATGGGTAGTATAATGATATGCATGACTTGCTTTTCCATAATTCCATTGATGTTTTTCTATAACCAAGCATGATTTTTGAAAATCAAATCTTGTATTTCTAGGACATTCAAAAGAATCAAAACTAATCTCAAGTACATGCTAATGGATTGCATCGCCGGCATCGTTTTATGTCACATTTGAGTCGTGTCTTTTCGGTTTAACATGTCAACATGAAAAATCAAACGGTCATCTGCGTAAGAAAAATGATCCATCCAAATCCTCTAACTTCGTATTGAGTTTGTGTCGTGTTAATGAGTCGTGTCTGAAATTTTCACCCATTCAAATGTCGTGTTAAAGTGCGGATATTTTTTGAACGTTTAAATATAAGGAATGATGGGATCCAAGTGTAATGCTATAAGTTTATTTGGGCCTAGAATGATGTTGTAATGGCTCAAGGGTAATATTTCAAAGGTTTAGGGACAAAATGATCCAAAATTCCATGCCTTGGTAACATTTTTAGGCCCCATTCCAGTTTCTTGGAAAAATTACTTTTTGAAAAAAAAGGTAATTTCAAGCTTAAAAATTATGTGTTTACGCAAATAATTTTTCTACCAATATGGATCTTGTTTGATAGATTTCATTGAAATCTTTTAAATGATGCAAAAAAAAAAATACAAAAATATTTTCCATTTTTATTATATTTGAGTTTGAAATTATCTTGTTTTTGAAAAAGAAGGTTTAAAAAGAAAGCAGAACCAACCCTTACTCCCCGTATTGCTGTTCTTGTATTTCATTTTTGGATGTCTCAAAATGTTTGCTATCTTTGAAAATTCAAACCAAAAGATGTGTTATGTTACACAAACTATCCCTCATTAATGATTAAAAACAATTTATAACAAAGGAAATAAGGGTTAACATTAGAAAACTAATTGAACTTTTTAAGGTGACATACATTAATTGCATGTCCTCTTAAAAAGTTGGATTCCCCATACAAGACAAGTAAGAGCATCCTCAATCCTTACTCGTTTTCCTACCCATCTCCAATGCTATACTCATTTTCTTATCCAAATTTGACGAGGCTCAAACTTACATCCGTCTTTCTCAATACCTCTTTTCACTCCTTAATAATTACCAAT
Source organism: Rhododendron griersonianum (assembly GCA_018127125.1). NCBI lineage: Eukaryota > Viridiplantae > Streptophyta > Magnoliopsida > Ericales > Ericaceae > Rhododendron > Rhododendron griersonianum. Next base: position 38,023,946 of record CM030790.1, on the reverse strand, counting down.
GTGCCATTTTTATTCAAATTTTGGAGGGAAAGCCCAGAAAACATGATTTGGGTATTAAAAAAAGGGAATAGTATTGGAGAAGACAAACTCAAATAAAGCTTTTGACCCAAATTTTCATTCAAATTTGGATTGAAAATGGGTAAAAGCTGGAGATGCTCTAATATAGAAGGAGTAGGTCATTCCTTGTTCATCATGCATATGCAATTGTTGACCTCTTTTTCTTCAGATTTTATAATTCTCCTATTGTGACTTTCTCATAAAACAGGAAAATGGTTGGTAAGTAAAATTACTCTCTTACCCTTCCGTGTTAAAAAAAACAAAAAACTTTGAGAGATGCAAACAACTGATGGGCTGGGCCTTCTATAGTATATGAAGATTTCAGGCCAAGAAAAAACCAGCCCACAATTAACGAACGAATTGTCAAACCTGACAACAGCACATTTGAATTTTTCTTTTTGATGATACCACCACTCCTACCTTCTCTCCTTTTGCTTTTCGATCGAGTCTTCTTCTTTCCCATTTCGTATTCATCTTCCACCGCCCCACCACCACCACCTCTGTAACAAACAAACAAACAAACAGAGGTCCAAATCTAATCAAATGGGCGATCATATAGCAAGAGGAGAAGATTTCGAGAGGAAAGCCGAGAAGAAACTCAGCGGCTGGGGCCTCTTCACCTCCGGTTCCAAATTCGAAGACGCCGCCGATTTGTTTGACAAAGCCGCCAATTGTTTCAAACTCGCCAAATCCTGTCAGTCCTTTCCCCCTTGTTTCCTTTTCGTTTATCGATGGGGTTCTTTAGTCATTTCGTCGATGCAATTATGCGTATACGGAAATTTGTATATTTGTTTGTTTGTTTTTTCTGCTTTAGTGATTTAGGGTTCATTTGAATGGCATTCTGATGGAATTTGTGGTATCGAATTAGGGTTGATTGATGACCGATGGTTCGATTACAATTAGTGCATGGTGGTCTGTTTGCCATTTCCATTTTTGAGTTGGGTTTGAATATAAGAATAGAGAAAGTGCTTAATTTGGTAGGGAAGCGGACAATGATTGGAGAAAATGTGGAAGAATATTTGAAATGGAGATGACAAATAGAGATACAGGCATTTGTGGTTGGAGTTTGTATGAACAATAAAATCCGTTAACACTACTTTTTGAGTTGGGTTTGAATATAAGAATAGAGAAAGTGCTTAATTTGGTAGGAAAGCAGACAATGATTGGAGAAAATGTGGAAGAATATTTGAAATGGAGATGACAAATAGAGATACAGGCATTTGTGGCTGGAGTTTGGATGAACAATAAAATCCTTTAACACTACTTTTTTGATAATAGCGTGTTATTTTGATCCTCTAGAATCTAGTTTTGTGGGGTATTGGATTGGAGATGCTCTTAAGAATTGATGAAAATAAGAGTCGTTTGTTCAGTTGCATGGAGAAATTGAGATGTTCATTTGACATTTCTTGTTCTAATCATTGATTGACGCGATATGGGTATACTAATTGTTTGGCGGCCTTAACCACCACCTCTGTAAAAGGGCTAAATTTTTTTGATGTCAGTGGCATTGTTAGTTATTATCTGGACTTTGTATGCTTTTTAGGGATAAATTAGATTGGGAGTAGTATAGATAGCTATGCTTATCTAGGAATAAATGGAGGGGGTTAGGGGATTGACATGGCACCTATGAAGCACCAACACCTCTAGAGATCGACGTATTGCAGTGTCGGACATGGGGTTTAAATTTTTGAGAGGGACACTGGGGGGTGGTCACTGATGGGGGACACGGCGGGGGTCAAACTGTATTTTTCAATCGGGTTGTATTGAACTTATAGATGTCTTGTTTTGTTTGAATGGTATTAGAACTATGGATTTTTCGTTTTGTCCACATTTTGCCATTTAAACTTAGGGAAAAAATTGAAAAACAAATATAAATAAATATACACGTGGCGTGTCCCCCGCCGTGTCCGTGTCCCCGTCCCCATTTTTTTAGAATTCCCGTGTCCTTGTCCATGTCCGTGCATCATAGCATGGCACCCTATCCCAACTTTGTCTTTCTCCACCCTTTGAAGCCATCTTATGACTCTTATTTACAAATGATAAGTCCTTGGAGATCAAATGTTAAAGTTAGAAAGTTGATGGCTCGATGAGCAGAGAAGGCTCTTCCAATGGTTTCTTTCTATTGGAAAACAACAAAGATGATTAATTCACTTTCTGTGAGTTGTCCTAATGTTTTGGAAGCGTTTTCCTTTTTTGAGAAAGATTTTAATTTCTTTGGTTCTAGAAGTATCACTTTGATTAAAGTTAGCCGGTTGTTTAGAGTAGATTCATAAATTTTGTGCGTCTGTATGTTGGTTTACCTATCTTTATGACATTAGCTACTCAGGGGACCAAGCTGGATCAACATATGTCAAGCGAGCAAATTGTCATATAAAGGTCAGAGCTTCATCCTACAGGGCTTAGGTCTTTCTGTTTTACTAACTGCTCAGTAAGCCTATTGTGACATTGTTTTACAGGCGGATAGCAAACATGAAGCTGCTAATGCATATGCTGATGCTGCGCACTGCTATAAGAAGACAAACACTAAAGGTCTGCATCGTGTTGACTTCTATTACGCAATTGCTGCTGTTGTAGATAAGCCTGCGAAATATAAATAGTCACGCCGATGTATGATCACAATTCACGACTGTTGAACTCCTATCGCTGTGACAAATAATATAAATTGCTAGGTGGCTTCAAAAGGGTACCATTTAGTTATTGAAGACATATTAATGTGCGACCAAGTGTACTGGAAACTGTCTTGGAGTTGTAATGTTATTTGTTCGTTGTAGCTTAAAATACATCTTCTTTTTTGGGGGGGTAAGTGCTTAAAATACATCTTATTCTGTTCTAATTGGAAATGGTGCTCACTAATATGAATGTACTATGTAGTAAAAGTACTTTATCCAGGATAGACTCTAATTTAATTCACTGATCATTCAAGGTGTGAAGATTAAAGGTTTACATGTAATTTATCACCTGTTCACTCACAATTACCAATAATATTCTCTGGTACTCTGGTAGCAAACTCTAGGATCATGGGATTACTTACCTTTCTTAAATATGGCATGCTTTTCAGAGTCAATATCTTGTCTAGAGCAAGCAGTCAATGTATTTATGGAGATTGGAAGGCTTAGCATGGCTGCAAGATACTACAAGGTACAGCCTCAAACAACTCTGTCAGCGACAATGTCGCATTTGAGGCTGTTGTCGGAGCTAAATACTTTAGTATTCATACTGCCTAATACGTGACAATAATGAATCGGATAATTATGGATGCTATTAATCTGAAGTTGATGTTTATTCAGTGTTAACCTCTGGAGTCATTGTATGTACTGGCTAGTAAAGCTTCAAAAGTTGGTAACTTGGAACTTTTTTCTTCATGTGCAGGAAATTGCTGAATTATGTGAGTCTGACCAGAACTTTGAGCTGGCCATTGTTTACTATGAAAGAGCTGCTGATCTTTTCCAAAGTGAGGAAGTAACTTCTACTGCTAATCAGTGCAGGCAGAAAATTGCACATTTTGCTGCACAATTAGAACAGTAAGCCTGTTCACTAACTGTATGTATGCATCTTAAGTGGCCTCAGAGTTTTCTAAACCTATGTATCGACCTGAATTAACTATGGGTATAATTCCTTTCTGATTTTAAGATTCCTCGCAGGTAAAATCGTATTGTTGCATTTAGTCCACAATGCATGTACATCTATCCTTTTTACGCCTTCTGTATCTATCCTTGCCCGATGGTTATGGATATTTGCCATCACTTACATCGTGTAATTTAACTATTAGGATATGAACGTATCAGTTTCTAATGTACTGTCAAAAAACAACCGATGTAGTTGAATTTAGGCACCAGTTTGTACGGAATCAGTATTCAATGTGTAGCAGTAGCATCATAAGCATTTACTCATATAGGTGTGAATGGTGAATTTCCGCATTAGTTGTCTGTATTACGCACCTCTCTAGATGTTATCATTAGGCTGTGTGCCTGTGTGTATGATATCATCACGTTACATTGGTGGAAAATCTGGAGGAAGAATCAACCATGTGCTGTTGGCCTGTTCAGGATCTAATATGCTCAAATTTTTTGTCCAGATACCAGAAAGCGATTGAGATTTATGAAGATATAGCACGGCAGTCGCTGAATAATAATTTGCTTAAGTATGGAGTTAAAGGACATCTTCTTAATGCTGGCATTTGCCAACTTTGTAAGGGAAAAGGTGACACCATTGCAATTAACAATGCATTAGAACACTATCAGGTATAAGCACGGCTCTTGTGCTACTTAATGACTTCATTACCATATTTATTTGATAGATGGTATAAAACAGTGATTGCATTTGCAGGACCTGGATCCAACTTTTTCAGGATCGCGAGAGTACAGATTGCTCGCGGTATGTATAGTGGCTTGTGAAACTGGTAGTTGGTTTTGCTTCTGGTTTCTCTGGTTTAATTTCATGATTGTTAGGTAATGGCTTTCGTGGACTATTGTGAACTTCTTATCTAACGAAATTTATTTTGTTTTTCATAAGAAGTGGACATTTGATGACGTTTTAACAACTTGTTTACCATTTAAGCTACCTCCTGTTCTATGTTGAATTTGATAGGGTTATCTATCCTTTTTATCTCAGTGTAGCTAAGGAATTCAGCCTAACATGGAGGTCTTTTTATCTTATGGTAGGACATAGCTGATGCCATTGATCAGGAAGACGTTGCCAAATTCACTGATGCTGTGAAGGAGTTTGACAGCATGACCCAGCTGGTAAATTGCATTCTGATTCCAATTGATACTCTTATCGAAATCGGAAGTCTGGTTTTTGGTAGCATGCTTGAGTGGGTTGGTTTCTGACATGTAGACATGAAAGTTAGTTGCACATAGACTTGAATTTAAAATGATGGATCAATGGCATTAGAACAATAGAAAAGATAAAGGAATATTTCAATGGTTTTTGCCAAGTGATTTGAGTGTCTAGAAATATGAAGGGGGTGAAATCCATTCAATGGATTAAATTAAGGAGATTGCCGTGAGACGGCTGAGTGGAGAAAGTCGTTCATCTATTCAATGAATAGATTTTATTTGATAAAGCATTTTTTAAATGAACTCAACTGCTTTTTCGTTTTGGTGTTGCCATTGACACCCAGTTTATACAACAGCCCCTTTGTTATCTTGTTGATTTTGGGATGTCTTACTCAATTCCCCAACAGCCACGGATCAATCTGATCCTGTCGTCTTGCTTAAATTCGGACACTGCATTCCATGTAGTAGTAAAGTGTTGCAATACCTTAAGTTTGGTTCCGCATGTTCACTGCGCAGGATGCTTGGAAGACAACCCTTCTGTTGAGAGTTAAGGATGCCCTGAAGGCAAAAGAGCTAGAAGAGGATGATCTCACTTAAACCCTTCTTGTACATTTATGTTATCTGTATTTCTTTCTGATGGTTGCACTTGGTTGTTGTGTCACTATGCTTACGGGTTTTTTTTTTCTTTTTTTTGTTCTACGGTTGTATTACATTGGTTGTTAATTTAAATGATATGTATGTTCATGTCACTTGTGGGTGATGAGTGTGGTGCAATAATGGTTTTATTCCGAACGAATATTATTCTATCCGAGGCTCGTAAATAAACTTGTGCCGTATAAATTTAGGGAAATGGATTCTCTCTAGCCGTACTTTTGCACTGGAGTGGACAGTCGCATCGCAACCGTCCATTTGTTGCAATGAATGGTTAATATTTGAACAAATCCGAATCATTGATTATACCAATGAATGGTTGCGATGTGAATTACCCCCTCCAGTCCAGAAGTACGACTGAAGAGGAGCCGGATCCAAGTTTAGTTACTCTTCCATATTTCCTTTCTCATGTACTATTTTGTTTTATGTTTTGATTGGTCTAGAAGTTCTGTTGTTTTATACTGTAGTATATTTATGTCAATAAACATTCTTTGAGGATGTCTGTCTCTCAGGCTCCGACTGCACGGCTCTTTTGCCTTTTTTTTTTGGGAAATTTATAGAAATGGTCCTCCTAGTTTCACCCGAGTCTCATTTTCGTCCTCCAAGTATCAATTGCAACTCTTTTGACCTTCAAGTTTGGTTTTTGTACCAAGTTGGTCCAATTGATAACGTCTGTCAGCTAAAATGGACAGAAAAAATTAGATTGAGGGTAGATGTTATCAATTGGACCAACTTAGTACGAATTGCAACGTCCAAACTGCCATCAATCTGATTTTTTCCGTCCAATTTAGCTGACAAAAGTTATCAATTGGACCAATTTGGTACAAAAACCAAACTTGAAGGTCAAAAGAGTGGTAATTGATACTTGGAGGACGAAAATGAGACTCGGATGAAACTAGGAGGACCATTTATATAAATTTCCCTTTTTTTTTGTTACTTCGGGGAATTTTGGAGTGTTTGTGGGTTTTAGAAATTTTTTCAACCCAAAAAATACTCATTATTCCTACTTTCAATCATTACTCTCTATTCATTATTCCTATCTTCAATCATTATTTTCATTTCTCTATCTCTCTTCACTCATTAGTCATTACCCCTACTTTTAATTATTATTCTCATTTTTCTCTCTCCTCAGAACCCAAAAAAAAAAATTTTAATTTCTCAAAAACTCATTCAAATACAGCCTAAGTCTATGGTTTTGCAAGGTGAGATGGGTAATATATTCGGCGCTGAGATGAGATACTATATATGCATGCATCATAGAGGATCGGATGGGGCATAAATACTGATGCTTAAGTAGGTATATTTGGTTACTTTACTTTTAGGCCTAAATAGGTCACATTTTCTGGTTTTAAGCTGAGACCTGAATTACTTTACTTTTAGGCCTAAATAGGTCACAAACTGCCGCTGTTGCGGAGCACTCGCCCATAGGTTTTAAGACATCGGTACGATTGTAAGATGTTATAACTCACAAGGCGAGCTATTTCTACAGCAAATTCAGACTAAACTCGATCACTTGGCGGGGGGTTTAGGAGGTCTTCTTGAGCGCATCTTTATCATATCTCTTGGACACTAGCAAGAGGTTTGTCAATAAAAAGCATGTCATTACAAACATTAAAATTTTAGGAGAATAAATTATACATAGTATTACTTAGAACATTGGATCGGCGCAATGGTAGATAGCCTTTGGTCTAGAGTTCCACTCGCGTGCTATTCAATACAACTAGTTCTTTTGACTAGTTTTTTCCTACATTTTATTTACATGATTCTATACTTTTCAAAAATGTAATGGAAATAATAAGTCAGTGTAAGAATCTCGTAATTCACGTGTTAGGCCAATCCACATGGCATTTTGCTAGTCCACGGTGGTTTGGTCCCGGATTAGTTGGTATCATTAGACTGGGGACTGAGTAGTTATTACCAAAGGGAAGAGAGAACAATAAGACTACCAGAACACCTTCTTACAAAATAAGTACTCCCTCCGTCCCAATTTGTTTCGCATGTATTGGGAAATGAAAAAATTAAGGAGACATCATGATTGCATTGACTTTTTGATAATTTTACCATTTTACCCTTTTACCAAAATTAAGGAGTATTAAAATTATGCAAAAAATAAAAAATAAGTGGACCCAAAATGTTTGCCTCACAGCATATTTTCCTCACAAATCAAAATTTTGAATTTTGAATTTGATTTCCTTTACCGAGGAATGCAATCAGAGAAAAAGGGAGGGAGAAAAAAAGTTGATTTCAATGAGTTTGATTGAAAAAGTTGGTACTGGTGGGTCATAATCTAGCCAATTGTGCTCAGGAGCAACATTTTTAAATGTAAAATAAATGAGGGGCAAAATGGTAAAATAGACATCCAAAAATGGATAGTTTTGAAATATGCAAAACATTTTGGGACATCCCAAAAAGGAATAACAGCGGAACAAATTGGGACGGAGGGAGTACTTATTTCATATTTTCAAACTCAAAAATAATGTAAATGAAAAATAATTTTTTAATTTTTTTTGCACCGTATAAAAGATCTCAATGAGATATATCAAACAAGATCCATATTAATAGAAAAATTATTTGCGTAAACACATAATTTTTTAGCTTGAAATTGCCTTCTTAAAAAATTACTTATTTCCCTTTCGGGAACAGGGCCGTCCACTTCACCCCACCGCACGGTGGGCCCCACCCTTATTAGGGGGTGTTTGGGAGCCTATTTTTTAGCTTTTTATTTTCAACTTTTTGGCTTTTTGGATTAATGGTCAGAATGTATTTTAAATCTGATAGAGTGTTTGGATGATATGTACATAATTTATTTTGCAACAAGAGTAGTGTTTGGGAGATATGGATGAAAATGAATTATGAGTTGGTTTTTTACTATCTTGCCCTTGGTTATTAATAATGGAATGCTGACTAGACTTTGCAATATCTTCTCTCTTCCTTTTTTTTTTTGTGGCAATATCTTCTTTTTTTTTTTGAACAGGCAATATCTTCTTTAAGTGTAAAGAAACAAAACAGATTCACCGGTTTTTTTTTTGTCACCGTTCTTCTTCAACCTTTCTTCCTTCTACTGCACCACGTTCTCACGCGCAAACTTCAAACCGTGCGTGCGACTTCCTCCGGCAACAGAACACGACGGCGTTTGCACCACTGAGATCGTCTCCTCGATGCGCACAAAACCCAATGCTCAAAACTGATTTTTGAGCAACTTCGTTCTCGGCAGATTTGAACAAAATCAGTGCTTCAACGACCCTACGGAGTCTGCAGACCATTCCTTGGTCGGACAGCGACTACGATTGCTGTTCTGAGATCGTCAAGGAGAGACGAACAAGACTTCGTGCTGCAAATCAATTTTTGAGCTTTTTCGAAAATCTGACCAGAATGAACAGTGAACGTCAATGGCAAATTCCGTTAGTGGTGCTCAAGACTGATTAGGGTTTTGTGGAATTATCCCAAAACAATGAGGGTAGGGATGTCTTTTTGGCATGGCAGGAGAACAAAATGAGAAAATGAAAATTGGAAAAGCTACTCCTGAACTCTTCTGCCTTTTATTTTAGAAACCTGAAAATGGAAAACCTATTTTCCGGAAAACCCATTTTCCCTCTGCCAGCCAAAAGCCAAAAATCAGAAGTGGAAAATGGGAAAAGCCACCATCCAAACGCCCCCTAAGTACTCCTATATTTGATTAATTGTATTTGATGATGAGATGAAGGAAAAATTTCAACCTTAAGGTATGAGTGTTTATCATACCTATTTAAATATAGAATATGCATAAATGTTGCAAGAAAATACACAAAATTTTGGAGGTTAATTCCAGGAGGCCCAGGACCCTGCCGGCCTCGACTACCTCGGCGTCCTCAAGACACTCGCTAACAACGGAGACTTTAACGAAGTAATAATGCATCATGTTCGGGATTTTCCGATTTTAATTATATCTCTCCTAGCAGACGGTAAGTTTCAATCTTTAAGAATTAGTCGAGGTGTTTGGAATCTAGTCCGGACACGGGAACATCTTGAGTAGTTAAAAAAACGAAATAATGCATCAGCAAACTTAATTTTCTCCATTTTAATGGCGCTGCCTAACGTTTTGCCTCCACACGGCACCCACTGTATCTGCATGCGCACACAAGTCTGTTGTCCGTACCTAGTTAGGACAAGGGAAAACTCCTAATTAAAAAGGCCACTTACCAAAATTAGTGCCATGCACAAGTCAGGTACTTCTGTTTTTAGGTATTGATGGATGAGTTTATTGCATTATTATGAATATATAATAATAATAATAATAATAATAATAATAATAATAATAAAGCAGAGTTCACTATCATGGCCGAACTTCCAATTTGTCATCAATGCAACCGTATACGTTAGATCGGCAGTTGTTTAATTGACACTATCTATATATTGCCAAAGTTCAGAATATATTATTTACTAGCTAGATTTTTAGCGAATTGCGATTCAAACTGCTATCCGTATGTATCATGTCTGGACTCTGGAGTCTTATCACTCACATAACCGGTCCTAATTAATTTGGATATAAGAAGAGTATATATGGAGCCTTGGCAAATCAAATGGGCGCATGTTTATATTTTTTGGTCGTCAACATTTACAAATGATCGAAGGTTGAGACTACTATTAATTTGGTTCATCCCTTCTTCATTTTTTAAACATAATTTGTTCCGTTGTAAACATCGACTCGATGAATTTGGCAATGTAATACTGTATTAGTGTATAAAGCCATTTCAAAGTAAGAATACTGGGAATGTATAAAAAAAAAAAAAAGGGCAAAGTTCACTTTGACCCCTTGTGGTTTGGGTCATGTGTGGATACATCCCTCATAGTTCAAAATGGTACACATATATATATAACACCCTGTGATTTGTAAAAATGTATCCAATTCAGTCTATTTTAATGGAGGTGTATCTCACACACCTCTTAAATCTAACCAAATTCTAATCCGAGACGTTCATAATGTATTAATCAAAGAATAAAGCAATTTCCATAAAAAATCAACTCAATCAGACATCAATAACTCAGTATCTAATTCTTGTTAAAATGAATGGTAAATTTATATTCAAATATTTATTTCATAATAAATTTGCTTCGACCATGAGGTTTTCATTTTTGATCCACTTGAATTTTGGTATGGATATAGTACTCGTCAAATTCTATAATATCAACGGTTCAAATCCAATTGTTGGTACAAGGGATGGATTGATTAGATTCAAGGAAGAAGAATCAAGGCAGAAGATGAGGGGATATTGGACTTTAATGCGCGAGTCCTTCACACCTGACGTTAATATGGACGGAATTGGGTCCATCCAAACTTTTTCACAAACCATAGAATATTATGTGCACATTTTTGAACTATGTGAAATCTATCTGCACATAAAGCAAACCACAGGAGGTCACTTTACCCCCAAAAAAATTCTGACCACTTGTTTACTATGAGCTAGGTCAACTTTTTGGAATAAATAATGGCATCAATTTGACAAATAGCACATGTACATAAGTGCACATTTGGTAAGTGGGTGATAAGTGATCACATCAAAACACAACCACTGCAATAGTTAATTACTACTAGGTTTGAGTGGCCAACGTAGGCATTCCAAAAGGAGGAGGAACTAAAGCAAACTACAAACACTCCATATTCGAGTATTCCACTTTTAAAAATGTCTTTGCTCAAGTGGTTAAGGAAAAGTTATTGGACATCAGGATTCCAATACTCCGCACTGTAGAAGATAAAAAGTCATTAGAGAAGTGAATAGAGAGGGGAAAGAGGGAGAGTTATAGCTCAGTGGGTTTTTTAAAAAAAAATTTAAAAAAAAAAAAAAAGGGTTGGTGGGGTTTGACTCTCGCCTGGTACAAGAAGTATATTGTACCTATCATTTGGTTGTCATTCCATTTGCAATTGTAACTCAGTGGTTTGAGTGGTTGGATAGAGCTTTTTCATACTTGCGCACATGCTCACATGGTATATGAGGCTCCACCGACACAAACCCCCGGTGTATGTGAGTGAAAGTGTGTATATCTGTATGTAGTTTTGGCAAAATCAATCGTCACACCCATCCTTTCTTGTGTAATTGGAATTAGCTCCTCTCCATATCAAGTCATTTGTTCATATCTCCCAAACACAATTTTGGAAGGCCTATCTCGAGTCCACAATCATGAGCCGAGTCATCCATTTTGCAAAATGCACAAAGAAGAACGTAAATGAAAATTCTTTTCACTGGATATCGATATCCACATACGTGAACCAGATGTATTTCATTCTGTAAAGTAAACAGCAAACATATGTGGGCATAAACTGAAAGTCATGAATATGTTTTGAACTAAAAGTTTTGATTGTATAGAGCAAAATGCAACTTGTTCACTTGCCTATCAAGATCTGATCAAACTGGTTTTTTACAGAAATATTTTTCTTTGCGAGTTTTACACTATGAATGATTCGTCTCTTGATTGTGGAGACGAAGTGGGCTTACAAAATGACAATTTGGAGGAATATAAAAGGTTGAGGTACAAAGACGAGCTGATATCGTAGAAATTAATATTAGGGGTGTTTGGAAGCCAATTATTTTTATAATTTTGAATTGTAAATTATAGATTATAAATTTTTGAATTATAATAAGTATTCATAAAAGTATTTGGATGATATGTGTATAATAGATTTTGTATAAGAGTTTTGTAAGTGAAAGTATACTGAGATTTATAAATTAAAAACTCCTTCATAGGCGATTTTTGAGTTCTACGTTCTCCAATTCATTGTTAATAACGCATTTTGGCATAATCCATTTCATAATCACCTCCTAAACAGTCGAACTTGGAAAATACAAAATGCAATATGATCAGTTATAATATGGAACAGCTAAACATGCCCTGGCCTTAATTTCTTTAAGACTACAGGGATGACAAATGTGTTTGCACATTTTTAGGATTTGTGGGAATAGTGGGTACTTACTGGTTATGGTAGGTGATTTTTATCGATTACACTATTTTACCCATAATAATTATTTAATAGCACGTTAAAAGTAGTTGTAAATACTTAATTTCTAAAGGGGCTATTACAGAAATCGCTTTTAGTACAAGGCTTAAAAGATTGGTCACACCAAAATCACTTCTCTCTGGAGTAGTAGATGAAATAACCTCACTCTGCTTTAATAAAAGAATTACTTACTTAGGGGGTGTTTCCGATAGTGAAAAATTTGTAAATTTTTATTTGTGGTTGAGAAGTTGTTAGGTGTTTCCGGTAGTGAACAAGTTGTTGAGAAAAGTCAAGTTGTTTCCGGTAGTGAATAAGTTGTTGATAAGTTTATGAGTAAAGTTATTGTAGCAAAAAAAAATTTTGTTGACAACTTTTTTGTTAGTGGAAACGGGATGGTAAAATGCAAAAACTTTTTGTTAGTGAAAACGAGATGATAAAATGCGTTAAGTTTTTAGTGTTTTTTGTTAGTGGAAACACCCTCTTAATGTCTCTAAAAAAGCAAGTGTTTTATCTTGTGCTGAGGATATTGTGGGGCCTAGTCAGCAATTGCCTAGCGGAGGTGGTAAGTGAAATTACTCTTTTAACCTTCTGTGTTGAAAAAAAAGAAGATATTGTGGGGGTCCTTTTCTTTTTACTCCTAGCTATTTCTTTGGTGCTTGGGTGTGACTCCATAGCACCTCACTAGAGGGAATTGAAAATGTGTGTATTCCAAAGCCTTTCCGCGCAGGAATTTTCCTCCAGCCCTCTTCCACCGACGCAACCTTTTTGGTGTTGAAATACCTCACTAGAGGGCAGCATTGTTCGTTCGGAGAGTTTTGAGGGTGGTTTTTGAGAGTCATGAGTGGAGAGAGATAAATAGAGAAAATTTATTAAAAATTGTGCCAAGAGATTTTGAGGCACCCAAACGAACAAGGCAGCATGGCAAATAAATCCCCGTATGCATCTGATGCGACGGGAGGTTATTGAATAAGGACAAAAACCAAAAAGCCACCAAAAAAGCTATGTGAAACGGGAGCTGAGTGGTCTTGGACCAATGTTTTACACCAATCACAACACCTTGGGATAAAAGTCATGAGTTTCGCAGTTTTAGCCAATCACAATACATGCATAGCACTACATGGCATTGATCCAAGAGCAAAGAATAATGGAGAATTCTACCGTCAGCCCACAAGGCTGACTCTGGTGCTTCCCACGCGCGGTGAAAAGAGAGTGTTACATTTTCTTATTTAATGCCTGCCAGGCTTGTCGGCTGTTTTGCCCTGTTAAAGCACAATGACCATGTTGGCCTTGTGCATTCCCCACTTCCCCCTAATTTTGACTTCCAAAATTTCAATTCACGGGAAATTTTTTCAGTGCCATGTGAGTATCACGTGGTGCCCGCTTGACGCTTCCGAGCTGTCCATTACGTTTTGAATAGCTCGAGTTTGGAGAAAGTGTCGGGACAAGAGGAGAGAGAGGATTTCAATCCAAACCGTCCAAAAGTGTATTGGACGATCCAAATATACCGAGCGAGTACCACGTGGGTATACCCACCCAGCACTGAAAAATTCCTCCAATTCACGTGCTGTACAAGCATTCCTCCAATGGCAGTTCGTTCCTAATGAAAAAAGGAAGTGGGCATTTTGACACTTGACTTAGGCTGTGTTCCAGAAATAAAAAAAGAACTTATTTTTTGTTGAATAAGAAGTCTTGTTCCAGAAAAATAAGAAGGTTGCTACTTATTTGGGAAGAATTTGTATAGGTACCTACGGGCCGGGGGCCAAAATTGTACCGGCGGCCGCGCCTGGCCGTCTCCGACCACCGGACGGCTGATCCGAGCCTTTCAAAAATTCTATAAAAAAAAAACCGAGGGGCGCGGGAATCAACGGCATCCGAGGTGTGTAGGGTGCTTGATCGGAGCACCCCTTTTTCGTGTATATATGATTTGTCATATATAGACGAAAAAGGGGTGCTCCGATCAAGCACCCTACACACCTCGGATGCCGTTGATTCCCGCGCAAGGCCCCCTCGGTTTTTTTTTTTAGAATTTTTGGACCGCTCGGATCAGCCGTCCGGTGGCCGGAGACGGCCAGGCGCGGTCGCCGGTACGATTTCCGTCCGCCGGTGCCAATTACCATACCAACAGTCTTATTTTTTTGTATAAGGCAACTTCAAGCTCAAAAATCATGTGTTTATGCAAATAATTTTTCTATCACTATGGATCTTGTTTGATAGATCTCATTGAGATCTTTAATACGGTGCAAAAAAAAAAAATTCATTTATGTTATATTTGAGTTTGAAAATGTGAAAGAAACTTTTTGTTTGGAAAAAATAAGAAGGTGGTCCTTATTTTCGAAAAAGAAGTAGTGAAATAAGTACTTATTTTTTAAGAAGCGTTCTGGAACGGAGCCTTAGAGCATCTTCAACACTTGACTTCAAACTGAGGGTGTCAAAAAAATTTTGAAGGCTTATGTGGCATTTTGACATCTCAAATTTGACATTAAAACCTCTTCTTCAATTTTTATGCCAAATTCTATTTATTTAAAAAAAAACTCAACCAAGTAGTCTGGAGAAGTTTTAAACTTTCTAACAATAGCTTTTTACCTTCAACAGTTACTTTTTGAAATTTGGCATGGGAGAGGGTAGCTGCAAAAATTGGCATGGAAGAGATTCATGCCAAAGCCACATCAGCTTTGACATGAGTGAAGGCAAATGAGTTGGAAGGTGAGTTGATGCCAAAAGTAGCCGTTACACCGTCTACGCCATGTTTGACATCTCCCAATTGGAGATGCTCTTATGAAAGGAAAATTTTCAAAGGTAAAAGTCTGAGACTTATGGTTTACTTCTTCCAAAGGTATCAGGCTCGAAACCTCACAAATGCTATTAATTTTTTTGTGGTTAGTCCGTACAGAGCGGTGGGATTAGGCCCACATGATTAGTTAAAGTGCGCGTAAGATAATGTGGACATCTGAGGAGTGCAATTTTGTTCACCCTCCTTAAAAGATGGTGAACATTACCCTCTCTCTCATTGGTTGAAATGGTGTGGACCCCACCACAAAGTGATGTCATACTTACCATACAATACACTTTTTGGTAAGCATGACATCACTTTGTAATGGAGTCCACATTATTTTAATCAATAGAAAGGAGGGTGAACAAAACTCTGAGTTATAAAAAAAAAAAGAGCAAAAGTAGCCGTGAATATTTAAAAAAAAAATGAAGCCGTGAACATGCAAGAGCAAAAAGTAGAGGTGAACAACTAAGGAGGTCCATACAGGATAAAGTTGGAGGGCTATTTTGGTCATATACTTTCTTTCTTAGTTGAAGTTTCCAGCTTTTATCCTGACACTGCAAAAAGTACTGTCCATTTGCCATGGAACTCACGCCAATAGTCAGCCTTGTGGGCGGAATATAGAAGGACCCAAGAATAATTTCTCCTAACGGACACCATTTGTCCTAATCGTCATAGATTACTTCACCAAGTGAATGGAAATAGGTTATTTAATCAGAGTCTAAATTCTACTAATCTCTCCTGAGGTTTCTAATAAATACACAAATTACCCCTAAAGTTTTGATAATTACACTATCCTCCCTTTCTATTAGAGTTGTAATGTGGAAATCGAATTAGAATTGACTTATACAGACCTTGATCAAACTTGCATAATTACTTAGCCTTTTCATATTCTAACAACCATTGTATATTTTCTTTCTCTTCTTTGTGTAGTTTGGAAACTGGAAGGCACATGTAAATAGTTAATTCACCCTATAAAAAATTTTACTGTGACATTTTTCTATTATTTTAGTTTCAAAATAAATTCCCTATAATTTTGATCCTTTAAACCTTTTTAAAAAAATTTTGTCTCCTTTTATTCCCTAATAGTGCATTAGAATTGAAACAAAATTAGAAAATAATACTTTGAAGGATAAATTACACTAAATTTGTTTTCTAACAAAAGGTAAAATAGAAAATTCACAGCAATAATTTTTATATGGTGAATTTTACATTCACATGGGCCTTCCATATTTCAACATATCAAAGATAAAAAATGACATTGACTGTCAAAAAATATAAAAAGCATAAGTAGTTATACAACTTTGATTTAAGCATGTATAACTCAAGTCTCAATTGGTTTTAACCTTAAATCTCGATTAGCAAAAAAAAAACCCTTAAACCTCTAATAAAAAAGGAAAACTAAATAAATCTGAATGAAGAATTCAATTACGAATCACATTGATTTCTTTAATAAAAAGTATGTCATAACCGTATTATGTTTCCGAAATGATGGGTAAGGATTGAGGAATACACATGTGCATTGACATATAAGAGAAGAAAAATTGAGAAAAATCAAGTGGCAAATATTTTTCAAATAAAGTCGACTATTATAAAGTATAAGACATGCTAGCAATTACATTCTTTCAAATATGATCGGTTTATTTTTATTTTTTTATACATTTAAAGCTCTAATTCGAAGGAGAAAAAGAAGACTTGGTTGGTAATGCACCTAGTATTTTAAGGGTATTTCAGTCATTTATTTGCTAAAACTAACAGCATTAGTGTTAATTTGATGGAATGATGGAATCTGGACAATATTTTGTAAAACAAGGAGATCGACCAGTGCAATTGTTAGAACCTCAGGGCAGATCCGTGTATTTGTCAGAAATCTCAAGGTAGGTGAGTGAAATTTACCCTTCATTAAATTAACCGAAAGATTGTGGCAAGGTTCCCAACCGGAGAATGTCAGAATGACCAACGTCGGTAGTAGCATGTTCGTATTTTATTAATGCAATGTATTTGCATGTTAACTAGATAAAAATTGTTACTTGTTCTTTATAAGACAAATATGATTCCATTGTGTTATTCTTGATTTCTGACAAACTTGATTTTTTACCGTAAGAAAAACTAAGCCAATTTTAAAATTTGATCGATGCACTCAAATCACATACACGAAATCAAGAAAGCCCTTATATAGCACTCATTGACATTATAACGCCTCATGCAGACCACTAACTCAGTAGTAGTACTGTAACGCCCCTAATTTCCGGGTACGTAAAAGAACAATTTTATTGAATATCTAAATAGAGTCTGGCTCATTAATACATCAAAACTCCCACAAGAGTTCATTAATTATACAAGGGAGGAAAACTAGGGTTCCTAACTACAGCTCTGCCTGCTCCTCCATCCTAGCCAGCTCTTCTGCTCCAAATGCCTCCAAGGTGTATAGCTCATCTTGATCATCTACAGAGTCTAACACATTATACCAGCGTCGCCACCAATATAATATGTCAGGGTCACCAAAGGTAACACCATGAGCTACAAAAGCTCAGCAGAATAATCTCATACCTGCTAACCCATAACTTACAAACCATGAATCATACAGATAACGATATCTACGCAGTACATGCTTATTCAACAACGATCAACAATAACACATCCGCATTCTCTATTAGCTATCGTTGGTGTCCGTGACATCAGAATTTCTCCTACGCAACGTTTCGTAGACCGTGTCATCATTTTCACTTTTCATTTACCAAATCAACATTTCGAAAAGTATTTTAACACACCCAACCTCGGTTCCGCCGTTCCGGGTTCCTGAGTATCCTCACAATGGTTCCGCCGCACCGGGTTCCCATTGGCACACAAAAACATTGAATTTGGCATTGGCTCCTCTCCACGGATAACCAATCCACAATTCAAACCCTCGGTTCCGCCGCTCCGGGTTCCCGAGTATCCTCACCATGGTTCCGCCGCTCCGGGTTCCCATGGGAAATTCCGAAAATCATTAAAACGATTGCGTTAGCTCCTCTCCATGGATAACCAACCCACAATTCATCCCTCGGTTCCGCCGCTCCGGGTTCCCGAGTATCCCCACAATGATTCCGCCGCTCTGGGTTCTCATTGGGTTTTTCACAAATCTTTCTTTACACACGCACACCACACAATGGGCAAGTCCGGCCACATTGCGGTTTCAAAACTTTTTCTCCTTTTCAAAACACACCTTGTCATTAACACACCCTAGGTGTCATGTTTCTAACTTTCTCGATTCTCGTGTCTCGTTTTCATGCATAGACTCCGCGGTAGGACTTTTCACACAAGTAAACATAAATCATTCATTTTAATCTTGAAACTAAATTAGCAAGATCATCCAACTCTATATTACTTATCATGCTTAAATCACAACTTAAAGCATAACGCCACATGTACGGACGCCTTTGGAGTGGAAAGCCACTTATGCTTTATTAAACACCAAATCAATTAATTCTAATAATCACGTATACATGCTCATAACCATCTAAAGATCAAAATACGAATACTTCTATTAGCATGCATTTGAACATACAAGTAAAATACCATTTTTCTTTGAGTTTAACGGATAAGGAAAATACTACGTATACTTAGAGATAGAGATTAAGATTAATCTACCGTTCTTCTTGGCGGTAGGTACGGCTACTGAAAAAAGTAAGTACGTCGGACGGAGCAACTTCCTACGGTGGCTTACGGTAGCTTCGTAAGAGAAAGGTTTCTCTCGAAACTAGTTCTTGACTAAAATTACTAGACTTTATGGATCGAAAGGGTAGTTTAGGATGAGTTTCTTGAAGATTTTAGGAAGAACTCAAGAACAAGAAGAACAAAGTAACAAGACTTTCTTAGAGAGAGAAGTTGAAGATTGAAGGTGTGAGTTGAAATGGTAAGAATGAGGTGATATTTATAGCAAAACTTGGCTTATTATTCAAGAGATAAATTTTTCCCTAACAATTATTGTCCAATGGATAAAGGGACAATCATGAAAGGCATGGCTTGTCTTGTCCTAGGCTTTGCTTGCAAGAAAGAATCAAGTCATTGGCTATTAGGCATGCTTATATTAGGCTAGGTTTACTTCTTATGGAAGCAAAATGATGGGATTTGGTTTTGACTAGTCTAGTCAAGTCTAAGCATTCATTGGCATGACTAACTTTTATTACCCAAGGGGTAAAAATTTCCCTAGCAATTATTGACCAAAGGATAATGAATTTCCTAGAAAGTGTACTTAGACAATTAGGCATGATTATATTAGGTGTGCATGCATGGCATGGCTAAGTTTGTTTCTTTTGGAAGCAAAATGATGGCTTCCTATGGTTCAAGGATTCTTAAGTAACTTGTCTTGTCATTCTAAGTATTCATTGGCAAGACTAATTTCTATTAACCAAGGGGGAAAATTTTTCCTAACATTTATTAACCAATGGGTAATGAGGTAAGTCATGAGTGTGGACTTGAAATGACTAAACATGTAGTATGATGATTACTACTTTGGTCCAAAAGGGTTCCATTAGGGTTTGGAGGGGTTCACAAGGTTCAAAGAGGGTTAAAAAGGTCCATCTAAGGTTAGGGAAATGTAACTAGGTGAATCGGTAGTTTGGTTTCCTCAACTAATCGGTTGGAAACTAATTCTACATGCCATGTAGGATTTCTAGCCAAGAAATATAATTTTAAGACCTTATTTCGAATACTAGGAAAATATACAAGTGTTTTTATAAGCATACTTGTCTTTAGAAAATGACTGGATCGTCCGGTGCAAAAGGATATAATTTTATAAGTCTCAAATCTAATTATGATATATGGATATTTAGAAATTAAAAGGAAATTTTAAAAGCAATCCAAGTAATTCAAATAAAATTCAAATATTTAACGAAATTTTTATTTACCAAAAATCAGGGTCGTTACAAGTACCCTAGATGGTTTCTTATACATCCAAGATCACCCATGTAAAATTCTTAGGTGGGTTCAAGGTGTTAAAGTCTCCCCAACTTTATACTCTTGCGTCCGTGCGAAATTGAGCATTAGAGTCACCATGGCTTCACCGTGGTCTTTCCTCCAATGGTTAGAGTTACTGTAGTTTTACCCAGGTTTGTTTCTTGGACTTACCTTAGACTCGCTGCAGTAACCGAGCGACTAAGTTTTTCTCTAGCCACACGGTCATGTACATAGGTTGCTCTATCACATGTAACGCTCCATGTAGACCATTAGCCCATAGCATAACCTCATGGCCCAAAAAGCTTAAACCTAAGTTACTAGTAGTAACTTGGGAAAATGACGGCCAATGACGTGTTTTGATAATTAATACCCGTCAATAACATTTTCAACATTAACAAATATTTCTTAGCTTGTCCTTGGCGGATATTAATTATCAAAACACGTCCTGGACCGTTATTTTCCCTAGTAACTTCATGGTTCCTTGTATAGTCAGTATCACTCCTGTAGACTTTGGAAACAATTTTATATCCATGTGTCCTTGCGAGAATGAGAACTAGAATAACCACGGCTTTACCCTGGTCTTTTTCTCCATGGCTAGGGACCAGTCGCCTACACACAGAGGCATAACTTCCTTGGACTTTACCTCGGACTCACCACAACTGTCAGGCTAATGAACTTTTCGAGCCCACAGAGTTGTGTATATGCACGGGTTGCTCAGATAACACATGTAATGCCCATGCAGATCACTAAGTTACTAGAAATAGCTTACATGATTCTTTATAAGCAGGGACGGACCCAAGTAGGGTTCCGTGGAGGCACGGGCCCCAACTCGATTTCGTACAATTATATTAATATTTTTTAAATATTTCAATTATACTATATTCAATAAATTCATGGTGGTGTCCCAATAAAGATACTTGAGATTTTCTTTATGAGGATATTTGTCTAATATATTTCTTAGAGTGTTCTAAATTTTTACACCATTTTTTGTTCAAACAACTCCTTTCTGTTAATTATAAGTTGAAGTTACATATACCAAATTTTTTTTTAATTATGAAATTATAAACATATGAATTAAGTTTAATAATTTGTGTGTCCTCACTACAATAAATTTCTGGATATGTCCCTACTTATAAGATGACTTATGGTAACAATGTTCATATCCAACATAACGATCACTATACTGGGCTTCTCATCTATAAATAAGCAATGTTGCTTTTCTTTAATATTTTATTGACCCTGACATCATTGAATACATAATTTACCCAAGAGAAGCCTGTGTTGTGGTCATCCGATCTGTATCCCACGGCGGCTAATGCCCTTTTTGGGCACATGGAAGTCATTGTATTGCACTATGGGATTATAAACTTATTATATAGTAGTAGTTTGCAATTTGCATTGAGATTTCATCGCCATGATTTGAATTTTCATTTTGTATAATTTGTTGAGTGTATCGTTAAAAAATTTCATCGCCATGCAGGGGCGGACTTACACTTGGACAAGGGGGGTCCACTGACCCCACTCAATGGAAAATTTCTGTTGGAAGTAATGTAGTTTTGGGGGTATTTCTGTAAATTTGCCCCATAGGATATGTCTTCCAAGCATTTTGCCCTTATACACCAACCAAATTACAAGTGTTGCCCTTTTCCACTTTCATTTTTCCAGTCACTTTTTCCCCTCTCTCTCTCTCTCTCCCCGAAAAAAGTTGTAGAATGGAGAACTCACACCTTGAAGGAATTTTTTTTTGAAACCCTCATCTTGAACACCACTGCCGACGAGCTGGAGCTTTTTTCCAGAGTCATCCGACCCGTTTACAGGCGAGTAGCTTAGTCTTAGATTCCAATTTTCATTTGTACAAAGTGGATTTGAACCACAAATACACAATCTCTCTAAGTACTTTTTCTCTCTACATGGATAATAGATATAAGGATGAAAATCAGTGTTTGTGGCTATTTTTTTGGAACTCACTGTTTATGGTTATGGAACACGAACGTGGGCGAGGCGCAAGGGAAAGAAAAGCATTTTATATGCTTGACGGGTTGACCCCAGTGCAATCAAATACTGGTTCCGCCACTGTCGCCTTGATTTGAATTTTCATTTTGTATAATTTGTTGAGTGTATCATTAAAAAATGAGCATATAATGTCAAGCAATTTGATTAAAAATAAAATGAAAAGTTCAGATCATGTCGATGAAAGATCTCAGTGCAACTCGGGATCAAGGTGTACTAAACAACGTACGTAGTATTCTAGCGCATTACAAGAATCCCTTGTCAGTTACTAGATCGAAAAGTCTCGCAGTAGAATTTTAACGTTGTATCAATCACGACCTAAAAATCAATTCACAACATTATTTTGAAGCAAAAGTGACACACGCTTATCGAAAGGTCATTTGAAAAGAGTGGGTGTATGGGCCAGGGTTGGTGAGTGACGTTTTCTACTAGGCACTCTCCTGTTTTTTTTTTTACGTTTGTGTGTGTTATTATTACTGATGCATGTAATGCGGACCAATATCTCTACTTGACTTTTGAACAGTAAAAAATATGTGACAGGGGTTGCTGATTGACAATAAATCAAGGGTGGAGTTAAAGATTTTCAGATGGTGAGATCATTCATCTGCACCTTTTTCATTTCTACAGGATTTTTGTACATAGGCATATATATCCTGTCATGGTCAGTACTCCCAACCGTTTCAGGAGTGACCAAAGTACTAGAACAAAGTCACTCCCAACCGTTCAGGAATCAGGAGTTTAATGATGTCAAGCTTTGGGACCCTTGAGAGAGTGAGAGTGTGGTCAAAAAAGGGTGGCTTGATCTAGACTCTGATTATTCAATGCCCAACGGCACCATATGTTGTGTAGTGATTTGCGCTAGCTGAGCTATTAATCTTTCGTCTCAATCACATAAAAATCCAAATTCATAACCAATAGCGATTAAATGACCCAAAGGATCAATTTACAAAGAATACAACACAAGCAGGGGAACATAATCACGAAATCAAGCAACGAAATCTCCGAAAACCAAAATCATGAACTACAATAAGCGCAAGAAACGATAAAAGTCAGAGCAGCTAGCCCACGAAACGATGATATCCGCCAGGCCAAGAAGAGGACGTTGCCATTTCTGGACATTACTATTCCCGTAGTCCATGAATGAGGGAAAGATCACCGAGAAAGTAGCCACTCAAACACACCACCAACGACAGCACCGCTGCCGGAAAATCCCAAACCATGGGTTGAAGGCTAACGGCTAGGATCTCTGGGGCCTCCGAAGCACCAAGCACAAAGACTTACAACAACAAGACTAAAAAACATCTCACATTCCACAAACTGTCATTCTGGAACTCCTACTCTTGCTAACCACGCACACACCAAACAAACGCTGACAACCACATCTGCAAACCTGTCAACCCACAAACACGAGACATACCCCCGGTGACAGAACACCGGCGGCTACACAATGGAGATGACGAAAGAAGAGGGTGGAATGTGGAGGGCGAGAGGGAAAGAATTCTGATCTAAGGCTGATGGAGAGGAAAACCCCACTGGGAGGAACACCCCCCCCCCCCCCTCCCGCCGCCCATTTAGGGTGGAAACCCTAGAGGGGAGGGGGAGGGGGAGGAAGGGGAGGGTAGGGAAAGGCGACAGATAGGGCTTGGAATTTGCAAGTCCTTTGGTGAAGGATGGTGTAGCCAAACCAAAAGCTTTTAAGCTTTGTTCGGTTGTCATTTTATTTTTGTTTTAATTTTGTTTTTCAATCATTATCCTATATCTTTCTATAATTATTACCTTATATCTTCAATTATTAATTTCATTTCTCTCTCTATCTCTATCCAATCATTATCTCTCTCTCCAATCATTACCCTATTTCTCTCTCCATCCACTACTAAAACTAAACTAAACTAAAATACCAACCAAACAAAGCCGTGACTTAGGTTAATAATACTCTGGATGACAGACATTACTTTTATATACTCTAGATGACAGAAATGAGGTGGCCCAGAGATGCCAAATAGTAGTAATTAACTTCTTGCGGTGGGTCCACAGACTCCACCCCTCACTTCCGGCACGCATCGTATACATCCAGGGGGACTATTGAATTGAAAATGAAACGCGAATTGGGTAAAGAAAGGCTGCTGAATTTGGAAATTTTCAATCTCATATCCAAGGAAAATACAAAATTCTACGAAATGACTGTTCTGCCCCTTTCTCTCGCCACGATAACACCACTAAAAACACCCCGACTAGATCCCACCTCCCTTTCTCTCTCTCCCTCTCTATATAAGACCCCCAAAACACCCAACCCAAATCCCACCTCCTCCCTTCAGCTTCCGTTTACATATAAACATCTCTCTCTCTCTCTCTAGAATTTCCAGAGGCTTCCTCGGGCTCGTTCTACCAGAACTGGCTAACCCACAGGAAAGTCTGGAGGAGTCAGCCAACCAGAGGGTGGTGCTCGCCCTGTATGATGCCCTGAGCTCCCGAGACGTGGACACGGTGCACAAGCTCCTCGCCCCCGACCTCGAGTGGTGGTTCCATGGCCCCCCCACCCACCAGTTTATGATGCGCCTCCTCACCGGCACTGCCACTGCCTCCCCGAACGACTCCTTCGACTTCGCTCCCGAGTCCATTGCCGCCTTTGGCTCCACCGTCCTCGCGGAGGGCTGCGACCACGTCCGCTCCATCTCCTGGGTCCACGCCTGGACCGTCACGGATGGGATAATCACCCAGGTCAGGGAGTACTTCAACACGTCCCTCACCGTCACCCGCATCAGCTTCCCGGACCAGTCCTCCCCGTCCACCTCATCGATCACTTCCCTCCACTGCCCCTCCGTGTGGGAGAGTAGTCTCTCGGGTGGGAAATCCGTACCGGGTCTCGTGCTGGCAATATAATCCTCTCATTTGGAGATTTGTCAAGTCGTTAATCTCACGTCATTAAAAAAAAATAAAAAATTCAGGTGCGGCCGGATTAGTTTGATATTGTAGTGCAATAAAGTGGGGGTGCAACACGGTTGTACCGTGCGATAAAGCGTGCGGGCTGCTAAGACTATGTTATAAGTGGCCCATAGGGTGTGGTTACTGATTTGCCCCTAGTTTGGATTTTAGTTTGTTTTTGTATGCTTGTGTGCGTGTTTTCCCTTGTTATTGGGGGAGTGTGTGGTGGTGGTGGTGTTTTTAGCGTCAAGTTTTAAGGTGGTATCATGATGTGGACATCTCCCGATTTATTAGCCGTTATGTGTTTTGTTGGACATGATATAAAATTACTTTCGTGTGATTGGCTTATTGATTTTCTAATATGGATTTAATCCGTCGTGTAGTGTAGTTGGAAAAACGAGAACTGTGGAAATACATGTCACTCAACCAAAAGCAAGATGATGCTTTTCTCATGATTCAAAAAAAAAAAAAAACCGAAAGCAAGATGACGGATCGAGTTGACCAGAATGGACACTAAAGACCCAAAGCAAGCGTGAACTTATTTTCACGATAAACTTTACCCAAAGCAAGCGTGAACTTATTACTTGCTTCTGACTTTTATACCAAGAATTGAACTAACCAAGCTTTAAAACTTGACCCTTAAAATAAATACAAAAAATTTTGGTAGATATACACTATGCATTGAATCGTTAATATGATAAAGTTTGGTATCACATTTCCAAATTGTTTCCGACGAATAAATAAAGAGATGGCAAGTACACACCGTCCTAAGATTATTCGAGATACGTGTAAGTTGATCCCGACACTTGAGTCATCAAAAAGTATATACTGTGTACGTACACAGTTGCTTCCATTTGAGTTGGTTCGCAAATTTATTGTATCAATTGGGCTGCGGCATAGCATGCATATTTATAGCTTAGTTGTTGCAATTGGCTACCTACCTACCTATGCTATGATCTCTCTGGAAACGCACAAGTTACAACTACTTCGGCTATCACTTAAAAGAGACTCTTTAATGCATCCAACCGTGTTAGACAACCTTTAGAGTAGCCTACCTTCTTCTTCTAGTTTTCCCACGGTGGGACTTTTAAGGGCAAAGTCGGTTGGTTGTTGGACCAAAAGGTGAAGAATTGTCCTGGCTTTCTCTATAACATCGCTGCGAAATTCAAGGGTACGGTGTGCATGTTAGACTTTATCGACTTTAGATATGGATTTAACGACTATGGATTTGTACGAGGCTTGAGTACTGAGATCACCGAAAGTAATTTTCTTAAGCACTATGACTACGGATTTGAGGCAGGATTTCATGTGCCGAAAACTTGTGCTTTTGTGCGAGGAATTTTTCGGCCATTGGATTTACAAAAATAACACATAATTCAATGGCCAGAAAATCCCTCGACACAGAGGCACAGAGGTTTTCGGGACAGAGGAGATCGGATCCCGGATTTATACGAGGCTCAACCACTGAATTAACAATTCATATCCAAATTCGTTTTGTCCTTTCCTTAAATGCAATGCAGTGGGTCGACGACCAATCGAGTCATCCACATTATTTCCCCACAATACAAACTGGTCCTGATTTCAAGTATGTCGATAAGAAAGAACGTGTGCGAGGACTTGGACAAATTAAAAAAAAATTGAAAGTCGGCTATATTCCATTATTCCTTTCCTTGAGAGAGAAAGAAGACAAGAGGATAACATATCATGAGATTGAGAGGAGGCATATTCGTCCAGGTTTTAGAGACGGCTTTTGTCCACACAAGATCGGAGATTAGGGGAGGACCTTTATCCGACTTTTATACTTTTATTATTATTATTATAGTAATTCTTTTGTTCGGATCTATTTACGAACGCATCACTATTAATTCGGATGGATAGGGGAGAATCCACCAAGGGAAGGGGTCCCGTTCCCCATGAATTTATGGTGTTTTTGTCACCCATAATTTTCTACTTTTTTTATATACTACATAAACATTAAGTATTCACCTTAAAAGTGTCAAGTTCCCTAATAATCTTCGAAATACTTTTATATGTAGAATTTGTCCTACTTTTATACTCCCTCCGTCCCTTTTTAAGTGTCCTGCTTCGTAATTCCAACTTATTAAAAAGACATCATCATTATATCTTTCACATCAATTTTTTCATTCACTTTCCCTACTTACCCATCATCATTACACTTTTACTCACTAACTTTTCAAAATGGAATCTACTTTTAGGGGCGAAATGGAAAATTCACCAACTTTTACCCACTAACTTTACAAAATAGACATTTATTAAGAGACAGCCCAAAATGGAATACCGGACTCTAAAAAAGGGACGGAGGGAGTAATTCTTTTGGTCGGGTCAGTTTAAGCACGCATTACTATTAATCCGGATGGACTGGGCGGATCCACCAAGGAGGGGTATGGGCTTGGCCGAGTTGGTGCTTGGGTTTGGCCCATTAGGTGTTTCATCCAATTTTTCTATTGGATGCTCGATGTACCCATATCGAGTTTAAATAAAATGTCACTTTTACCGAGATTTAAAAAAGAAAAAGAAGGAGATCCACCAAGGTGAGGGGTCCTGTGCCCCATGAATTTTGGTATTTTCACAATCATCCCTAATTTTCTTCTTCTTTTCAATTATCTCCTTCGAAAATTGCGTAAGTATTCACCTTAAAAGTGTGAAGTTCCTAATATAACCTTTAAAAATTACACTTTTCAATTATGTTTCTCCGAGAAAGAGAGACAGAGAAACCCCTCTCGACCGCCCTGAGAGGAAATCATGTTAAATTAATTAAGTTGAAAGGGAGAATATTCAGCGCGATTGTAACAGCAATGGTAATATTGACAACCATAGTCGTAATATTCTTATATTGTTGTCACTTGTGTTGCGATTACAATGGCAATGATAATATTATTGCCAATTGTATAGCTGAGGGTAAAGATCAGAGGAATATTGGCTCAAGCATGGGGATCTCTCTACACAATTGTTATAGGCATCCAATACTCCTAAGCTCTCTCCGGTAAATGCGATTCGTAATTTCAGTGGCAACATATAATTAAGGACCGATAAGTGGTTGCACATCAACATGAGAGAAGTGGATAAGGGAACGTCATGAATGTTTTTCTTTTTTGGAAATGCAGAGTGTCTCGGGCCTATTTTCGCATACCTAGCTCGGATTAATTCCCACAGTCACTCCCATAATCGATACGCTTACACGTGACGGCGAGAGGGTGAGGTGGCCTCAAGAACTACTAGTGAAGAGAATCAAACCTGAAATCTTAACAAGGGAGCAAACCCATAATTTTCTGGCCAAAATCACTTGGCCAACCCCTTCGGATTATCCTTATGAGTGTTTCGTGCATGATAGTTGTTAAAGGAGTCATTACCTATAACTACATCTCTCTGTTATAAAAGAGGGGGTTGCAAGTTTGTCATGCAACTTGTGAAGAGACTTCTTTGCCTTCAATCTTTTGTTAACCTTTATTCTTTTGTCATTATTCTTTCAGGCTTGCTATAGGTATTGATGGGGGTACCGACGGGCATGCCTTGCACGATTGATCCGAGCTATTCAATAATGTTAAAAAAAATTGAGTGGGCCTGTGGATCGAGCACCCGATATGTGTAGGTGCTCGATCCAATATGAATGAAAAATGGAATATTGGAGCAAGCACCTATACATATCAGATTGAGCTGATTTTTTACAGGTCCACTCGAATTTTTTTTTTTAATTATTGAACGGCTCGGATTATCCATGCGGGACCCGGAGTGGGTCCCGCAAACCCATCGGTTCCAATTCTATCGGTACCTAAAGGCTATAGCGTTAAATTGTTAATGTTATTCCTTTTGTGGGAGGGAGCCATAACAATAAACACTAAACTTAAAATTTTAGAAGTGGGACCCACGACATATAAGACGTAGGAGCTTCGTTCTTATTATTGTTTTGTTGGGTCCACAACAATAAATAGTAAACTTAAAATTTTGAATGTCGGGCCCGCCACATTTAATAAGTAGGAGCTAGTGGACTCCGCCCCTGAAGATAAAAATTCAAATAGTAACTGTTATATAACAAAAAAGGAATCAAAGGAATTTGATCAGGGACTATTGAAGAATAAGTGATACAAAATAATTGAAAAGCACCCAAAAAATTTGATAGCCGAGATGATGGCAGTAATCGATATTATTTATGGAACAGTTTGTGCCAACTAACTAATAGTATTGGACAAAAGAATGACTATGACAAATATGGTAGAAGTTAGTGATGCGGATAACAAAAGATTTACACTGGTTCTCTATAGAAAGGTGCAAAAATAATTAATAATTGTACTTCTAGACTGTGTAAGGTAAAAAATATTTCAAAACGCGATGGTGGCGACTGACAATGGTAGTCAACGAGGATAGCGATTTTGATGTACAAAGATAATACGTATCAACTTAATATTGCAACTAATTTCATACTTGCAATCACATGGTTATAATTATAATCCGATAGCATAATCATGTATATATGTGTAATACTTTTATCAAATTAAACTGTTCGGTTTGGATTTTGAGGTAAGTTTTTAAGAATAATGAGTGGAAAGAGATAGATAAAGAAAATTTATTGAAAACCGTGTTCAAGAATTTTGAGATTCACAAACGAACAAGCCCTTGATAATCGATTTATAACTAAGATGACGATTGATATCGAGCACCAAAGCATGTGCCAGTGCTAGTACATTTGTAAAAAGGTGACACGTCAAAAACTAGTGTGTTTGTCGTAGCTTTAGCTTTTACTTTTGGCAAAAACTGATTTCACCAGTATTACCAAATTCAACTTTGGATGCATGATTCCTTATCCCATAACTACTCCACGAACATTAATCTTGTTTAATAAACTTTTCATTTTCCAAAAGTTTTTGTCCTCTTCTCCAACATTGGTTTCTTGACTGATCGATCATTTCCAATTCCACCAAATGTTTGGTAATTCATCAATTCCATCTTGTTTTCATCAATCGGATGTGACTTCATTGGGCAAAAAATACAACTTTTGTGTATGTCATGATATGAGGACTCATTTGGAATGGAATCAATTTATAGGTGCTCAGGACCAATCCAAAGAAAGTACGTGACTCTTCTGTTCTTTGATTTGAGATGCTGGGCATGGTGGAGTCATTTCAATCTACCTTCTTCTTCTTTTTTTTTAGAGATATTGTCTTCCACCTTTTAGTGCGTCATTATGCATGTCTCTTCAAAATTGAAGCACTGTTGTTATCTTTCTATGAGGGTGTGATGGTGATTTGAATTTTGAAGGTTTAACACAAAAATCTAGTTATTTCTCATGTTGACAAACAGCCCAAATAGGAAGGAGGGAGAGAGAGAGGGGGAGGGGTATGTGTGTTAATGTGTTTTGCCATATTTGCAATTCAGTAAAGATACAAGTACAACATATGCTGTTCAGCAGCCGCGCACAAACCCCTTTTGCCCCCGTCTCGGGTCCCGCAAAGATGATCAGACCCGCTCATTTTGTTCAAAACCCTATAAAATATCACCTCAATCCGATATCGGGAAGGGTGTTTACGAATCAACCAACTTTGCTTCAAAATTTATGGATTCTGGTACGAATAATTATGGTTACATAATAACAATATTTTTTAATTATAGGTAACCCGCTAATGATCTGTTCAACAGGTAAATTTTAAAGTACAAGTCGTAACTAGAATCATAAATATGCATTAGAAAACCAAAAATTGGCATAATTAAAATCACAAATTGTCATAATTTAGACATACGGTATACCCTGTGTACCATAGCTTTCTCCAGAACATAAAGCTTGTTTGAATCAAAAGGTATACTAAACGTGAACTTATAGAGGGAGAGTGAAGAAAAAACTTGGGGAACGCATGAAATGCCAGAAATGAATCAATGATCTATATATATATATATATTATCTATAATCTACTGGGTGCTGGTAATTCCACGACCTCTTGTTTTAATGCCACGACGACGTTACAATTAACCACTGTGGGTGGAAGCGGGTTCTGTGAGGTCGCTTACGTGTACAAAAGTGAGCTGGAGAGGTTCGATTGGTCGATAATCAGTACCAAGGGGGAAAAGAGGAATAATCTCGTGGGGTGAGGGCTAGAGCAAGAGGTACGGAAAAGACAAAGGCAACGTGTCTCCTTTGTTCTCCGCGGGGGGGTGAATGACGACTGCCCTTTCCAGAATCAGATGAGTGAGGTCACCTTCTCTCCGGGGAAGAATGTTCTCCTTCCTCAGAATCAGTGCTCTCTCTCTCTTCTTTTCCAGAAAAGTCAGCCTCCTCCAATCATTGGGAATGTCAGGGGTATTTATAGGGCACATGGGCCTAGGTCAGGCCCAGGACGGCGCTCCTATAAGACCCCAACACGTGTCCCTCCCGTACCTCCAGGTCGCGGAAGACTCGTCTCTCCGTGGAAGACTTCCGCGGGACCCGAGCCTCCGCGACGTTACCTCCATCCCAAGCCACCAAGCCACAAGAGCTTCCCCAATTCCCGCAAGAGCGAGGTCGCGACCCGCGGCGATCGTCTGCCTTCCGCGGGATCCCTTCCGGGCTTGCCTCTTAGGCCCGAATATGATCCCGGGGTCTTCTTACAGCTTCTGTCTCGATTCCGGTATGTCTTTCAGTTTTCCCTGGCGGGGCCCGCGAGATCTTTACTTCCGCGGGCGTCTATCTTAATGTGCTACGTGTTTCCTTTCCATTGGTCAGTCAAACGTCTCCTTGGAATAAAGTTTGATTAAGATTGACTTTCCGCGTGGACCTGGTCGCCACGTGTCCACGGCCGATAGGCTGGTCAAAAGGTCTTCCCTGATGACACGTCAATAATTTTGACCGCGCCTACATATGCCCCCCGCGCGCGTACGATAAGTGCACGTCGTCCGCGTGCGTACCAACCTTTTTGTAAGTTTCCGCGGTCACCCCGGGGTTGTTCCGCGGAGCAACGGGCATGATAACTGCTAATGTCTCTTCGTGTACCATCATGACCCTTCGTGTACCATCATGACCTTTCGGGTACTGACGTCATAAATGACCCCACCGTTTGACCACTATATAAACCCTTTGTCCATTATTTCCTTTTTCACCAAACTCCAAATTTTCGTCGAAGTGCTGTCAATTTCTCTTCTGACTTTCCAGCGTCGTCTTTCTTGTCTCTTTCCATCTTTCGCGGTCAACACCTTCCTCTTTCTTTTACTTTACTCACAAATGGCTGCGTGTGGTCCAATCGTTGAGATCCCGGTGCCCTCCGCGGACCAGTGGCAGAGGGCCCCGTATCTGCGAACAGTTGGGGACCCATTCTGGGCCCTTGCTGGGGCGTATCCGACCTTTGGCCCCCCCGTGGTTAACCCTATTTTCTTCACGACCCCCGCCGCCCCGGAGGATGCAGAGCCCGTCAATCCCTCCTCGGTACTTCGCTTTTGCCTTGAGCGCGGGGATTTCCCCTATGTGGAATGCCGTTTTGGATCCCAAGCTTCCGTGCCCACTGACTGGGCGGACTGGGTTGATGCTGTCGTCGGTAATCCCCGCTATAAGCAGGTGTTGCTGGTCTCTGCCACTCTCGAGGCCGTCCAACTGTCGCGGCGCCTGAGCATTCCTCGACAGGGGGCTGCCAACAAGAACTTGGAGTTCGCGTGCTCACGCTTGAGCAGTGACTCTCACTCCTTTGCATGGGCATGGGGAGAGAGTGGACTTTCGCTTGAGGATGTACATATCCTCACCCGCTTGTCTCTACGCGGGGGCAACACCCTGGACTTCGCCAAGCTCTCGCAGGCGGAACGAGATGAGGTGGGGGCCTTGAAAGAATTTCACAAGAAGGCCCAAAAAGGGCCAATCTTCACCCCTCAAAGAGTCCGCAAGGATCACGCGGCAAACGCCAAGAAGACCTCTCTCGGTAGCTGGTTGCGTTACTTCTTCAAGGATCTTCAGCCCGCGAGGATCGTCGCTCCTGGTGCTGAGCGAGATTTTGATGAGGGCCCCCAATACGGTCAGCACTTCTACATGGCGGACTTCTTCTCTTACTTCCTCTCGTACTTTGTCCTGCCCGACTACCCCGCCGATGGCATTTCTCAGGCGGTCTTCCCGCTGGCCGTCCTTCTCGCCCGCGGCCAGCCTGTTGCCTTAGCGCCGCTGTTTCTGGGGTAACTCTTCCGCCAACTGGACCTAGTTCACGCGGACTATGCCAGGTCCCTCGGAAGGTGTGACCACTTTTCGATGGCTCACTCCACCTTTCTGCTCGCGTACTTCTTCGAGCATTTTCGCGCTGTCGCCCCGGAACCCCTGGCCCTTCATGTCTCGGGAGTACGCTCCCGCGCAGAGCAGTGGCATGGGACCAGTAGCGAGGTCTCGTGGTACGAGGCATGAGACGTCGAGGCCAACTTCATTCCTCGTCCTTACAACATTTCCCATCCGGGCGTCATGGGCGTAGGCCAATGCCTTCTCCCAGTCGCTGCTACCTTCAATGCTGCGAGTGACAACAATGCCACGGCGCGGACGGTGATCAACTCCGCGCTTATTGCCCTACCGGGGTGGCTCCCGACTTTGTCCGGCGAGGGATCTGGGGTGGCGGTGTACCGCCCGGATCGCTTCGCGAGGTAATTGGGTTTCGATCAAGGGGTACCTGGTTCTGCCCCCGCGATGTCTTCTTTTGCGGAGTCGCAGCTCCGGTTCATGAGGGGGGAACTCTCCCCGGTCCTGGTTCAACTTGGGAATTTGCTCATCCCCGAGAGGGATAGGGTTTCGCACTACACACAGGAGTTCCGCGTATTCTGGAAGAGGAACCTTGACTCCTTCTTGACGTTCGTCCGCGGGCAGGCCGTGGTCCCTGAGGTGCCTGAAGTCCGGGCTCGGGACACCTCTCTGCGGGCCATTACTGCAGTACGGGCGACTGAGTGGCGCGGACCTCGCGGTCAATGGGCCGTGATCCACGCGGAGCTCGTGAACAGGGTTTTTCCGGCGGAAGCACTTGCACCTCCTCAAGCTGCCCCGGGGCGAACCCGCGCGCGGGGGACACAGCTTCCGCCTCCTCCACCGGCAGGACCATCTCAGACGTCCTCCTCTCAGGCTCCCGCGGCGGTGGTGCCCCGCCGCCGAAAGCGTATCCGCAATGTAAGTGTCTCTCCCCGCGATCACCCATCTCTTTCACAATACTTTGTCTTTTGCTCTCTGAGACTTATTTCCTCTGTCTTGCTCTCTTCCCTTTCTTTTAGCAGCGGGAACGGGACGCCAGCACTTTCGTGGCTTACGAGCCAGAGGCAGCCGCGGTAGCGGTGGTAGCGGAGGAAGCAGCGGGCGGGGCAGAAGAAGATGCCCCAGACGCTCAGCCGAAGAGACGCCGCCTTGATGGTAAGCTTTGCTTTACCAAGATGTCACTGCCTTGTGGCCTTCTTCAGTCCCTAACTTGTATTTTACCATGCTTTCTTAAACAGCTCTGGCGGAGTCCGACGAGGAAGAGGACGAGGGCGCGCAGGCAAGCGATGAGGGTGGTGATGATGATGATGATGATGAAGACGACCTCCCCCTCAGCATCTTGCAGGCCCGAGCATCCGCATCCGCGAGGGGCCCTGTCGCGGCGGCGGATGTCAGTATAGTGGAGATCTCTGACTCCCCGGAGGAACAGAGGGCAACGGAGGTGATTCAACCTCGAGCGGAGCCCGTTCCTTTCCTTCATCCGGAGCCTGAATCCTCCGCGGTCATCGGAGGTATGTTGCCCGACGAGCCTTCTATTGTTGACCTTGGGGGAGATCCCAACACAGTCTCCTCCGAGTCGTATTCTTCTCCGGAGGAATCTGGCAATGTGATAGTATACTCCACTGACCGAGATCCTTCTCCATCCCATGCAGCGGCTTCAGAGGCTCGCGAGGCTCCGCCGTCGACGGGCACCCGTGAATCTGTGGGTCAGGCTGATATCGCCACGGACCCTCTCAACGCGGCGGCTGCACGATTGCTGAGGGAGGGAGATGAAGATAACCTTGAAGAGCTTCCCCACCCTGCCGCTGGGGGGTCTGCCGCGGGACAGCCTGAGGTGGCTTCAGCTTCCACGCCTTCTGGCTCCCACTAACAGTCCACTAGTGCCCGCATCCGGTCAACGGAGAGTTATCTGGGCCGGGTTGCTGGCGGTTCCCCAGGGTTTCCAATGCCTCGTTTCTTAAAGGCCCGGGCTCGAACGCGGAGCGGGATACGGCCATGGACGCCGCCAGTCCCCATTCCCCGGCATGCTCTACTTCGCAAACTCACTCTCCTCTCCAGTCCGCGAGACGCCCGCCGACCCCGCCGGCCGAGCCTTCCGCTCAACCTTCGGACCGACAGCTGGAGGTAAACGAGGAACTTGTTGGTGGCCCCACCTCCATTACTGACTCAGATTTCAATTCCTTATTTAAAGAAATGGACTTCTTGCCAACTGACGATGTTTTGGGGGGACAGGGAAGCCAAGCCCTTGGGGACTACGAGCTTGATTTGAATCTGGAGATGGGCGAGCAGAGGGACGAGGTCGAGTCGAGAGAGCAGTCGCCGCCCAAGCAACCTGCCTTAGATCTGGGGAAGGGGCCCATGGATACCGAGACCGCGGAGCCCATCCGCCTCTTTCCTGCGGGCTATGATGTGCCTGTGGAACACTGGCCGCTGCTGAACGCCATAGCCCGGTCTCACCCGGAGACCTTCAGCTCTTTCAACCCGCGGTCCGCCCGGCTCGGGGTGATCTACCTTAGCAGCCTCCACAACGTACTCACTCCTTGGGGGCAGCTTCGCAATAGGAACTTCAACCCGGGACCGAGGCCGAATTGCTGGAGGTTGCTGCGGATATGCAAGTCTTCGGGTTTGACCTGGCTTGGCTGTGCGCGCGGAGTTCTGCTCTGAGGGCCGCGGGGGAGAGGGCTTCTCTGAGGCCTGAAATCCAGAGCCTGGCTGCCCAGTTGGAGTCCACCCGCCAACAGCTGGAGTCTACCCGCCAACACTTGGCCAATCTGGAGGCCAGCTTTGCTCGGGTGCTGCAGCATGATGCAGAGCTGGCTGCTGCCTCGCTGAATCTAGCTGACCCTGACCCGGACGGGCTTGTCTTCTTGGACTGGCAGGCTTAGAAAGTGCTGCCGTTGTATTTTTCCTTTCTTTGAACACATGTACTGTCATTATTGTTTTTTTTTTGAATAAAACCTTGTGTCGGACTGAAATGAAACAGCCTTTGTGTTGATGATGTCACGATAGATGTATTTTTGCCGTGGTCCGCGAGCCATGCTCTGACTTCTTGTGACCTGTTTATCATTCTCGTTCGACAAATAGTAAATCTGTTCTGGCCGCTCAAGACTTAACACCATCTCTTTTTCGACAATCACTAAGTGTAAACCTCGCGGGTCATGTTCTGACTTCTCGCGACTTAGTATGAAAGAATGAGTTAGGGTCATGTTCTGGCCGCTCAAGACTTAACATTATCTCTTTTTGACAATCACTAAGTATTGACTCTCGCGGATCATGTTCTGACCTCTCGCGACTTAGTATCATCTCTTTTTGATAATCATCAAGTTATGAAAGAATGGATCAGGGCCATGTTCTGGCCGCTCAAGACTTAACATTATCTCTTTTTGACAATCACTAAGTATTGACTCTCGCGGATCATGTTCTGACCTCTCGCGACTTAGTATCATCTCTTTTTGATAATCATTAAGTTATGAAAGAATGGATCAGGGCCATGTTCTAGACGCTCAGGACTTAACATTATCTCTACTCGACAATCACTAAGTATGAGTCTCGCGGGTCATGTTCTGACACCTCGCGACTTAGTATTGCCTCTTTTGATAATCGTTAAGTTTGAAATGAAAGAATCATGAAAAGGAGTTGATAGTACCGCGGAAATGTTCTCTCCGCGGAACCTCATCACTTTACCTCAACGTGAGAAAAGAAAGGAAGTTAAACAACAGTATGAATTTAGGAAGAAGTGCCAATTTTTCCATTAACGACAGATCCGTTCAACTGTTACAAGGGAGAAGAAAGAAACAACTGTTTTCTAAAATAAGGGGGGGGAGACTGGTAGGGCAAGGCAGCGGATTCCTTGCTTCCAACGTTTCTCTTTATGAGTAGAATTTCTTGACATACTTAGAATTTACCGCTCCTGTCTCGAAGCCATCTTCGACGCGGGCTAGGTGGTAGTACCCGCTAGCAGAGGCACTGACCACTTCATAGGGTCCCTCCCATCTAGGAGTAAATTTAGGCGTTTTCATATCCCTCATTACTGCCGTGGTAGCCTTCCAAACCAACTCCCCGACTTCAAATACCCGCGGCACTACGCCCTTGTTGTAATAGCGTGCCACGGATTCCCAGTATTTTTCGTGGGCAAAGGCCGCCGTTGCTCTTCTCTCTTCTAGGGCTTCTAGGTCTGCTTTCCTTCCTTCCGCGGAAGTTTCCATCGCGAGTATCATCCGCGCGGAGGGGACACTTAGCTCTGCGGGTAAGACCGTTTTCGCTCCGTATACCAAGCTGAAGGGGCTGGCGCGGGTAGATTTCCTTTTCGAAGTTCGATAAGCCCAAAGAGCTATCGGTAAGTGATCCGCCCAAGTACCCCTGCGCTCGTCTAACAGTTTGCTCAAGATTCTGATCAAGGTCTTGTTGGTTGCTTCCGCCTGTCCATTTCCCTGCGGGTAGTAGGCGCTAGATGTACGGTGATCGACCGTGTACTCATCAAGGAGGCTTCCCACGTGGTGATTGATGAACGGAGTACCGTTATCAGAAAGGATCACCTTCGGTATGCCGAATCTGCAAATGATGTTCTCCTTGATGAATGCTGCCACCGCGTCTCCTGTAGCTTTCTTCAGCGGAACAGCCTCGACCCACTTAGTGTAAACCTCCGTCGCGGCCAAGATCCATCTGTTCTTCCGCGATGCTGGTCTGATCGGTCCGACTAGATCCATTGCCCAAGTGTGAAAGGGATAAGGGGCGCGGACGGAATGCAACTCCACAGAGGGAGCATGGACCAAGTTCCCGAATTTCTGGCAGGCCTGGCATCTTTGCACGTGTCTCTTCGAATCCTTCTCCATGGTGGGCCAAAAATACCCCAGATGAACCATCTGCTCGTGAAGTTTCCTCCATCCTTGGTGCTCAGTTCCGTGAGTCTTGGCCAGAACCTCTTCCGCCTGTTCCTTGTCTACGCATACTTGAGGCATCCCATCGAGGGTCCTTCTGAACAGCAGTCCCTTTTCCAGGAAGAAACGCCGCGCGCCGCGGACAACCCTCGCGGACTCGGCTCGCTCGGTGGGTAGGGCTCCTTATCGTAAGTAATCGATGTAGACTTGTCTCCAGTCCACCTCCTGGTTGTCAGTGTTTGCCATCAGGCATTCTGGCTGGGCCATGTACAGGGAACACCGAGTGCAATTCTTCGTGATCAAATCAGCCTCTTTCTTCATAGTAGGCCAGTAATAACCTTGCCTTTGAATTCTCCTGTATAGGGCTATCTCATTATCTGCGCAGTTGTCAATGTGGATCCTGTCCAATACTTCTTCTGCCTCCTTCGCGCCAATACACCGCGCGAGCCATCCCTGCGGGCCGCGATAATACAATTCTCCGCGTAAACTATAAAACTCGACAGTTCCGCTGTGGACAGATGCCCTATGCTGGTGACTAGCTGAATTTTAATAGATCCGCGCCAATCTTCGGTCGGCTCCGCGAAGTTCTCCACCGCGGACGGTTCAAACATTTTTACAATCTCAATGCAAGCTCTGTCTTCTCCAAATTCCATCCTTGCCCCCAGCGTTGCGAGAGCGTCCGGGAAACGGTTCTCCGATCTTGGTTTGTGAATGATACTGACACCTTTGAAGAATTTCATCAATTTCTGCACTGTTGTTCGGTATGGTGCCAGCGTTGGTTCCTTCAGCGCGTATATCCCTTCCGTTTGCAAAACTACCAGCTTTGAGTCTCCCGCTATCCTTAAGTGCTTGACCCCTCTCTCTTTTGCTGCTATTAGGCCCAGGATTAATGCCTCGTATTCCACTTCGTTGTTGGAGCATGGGAAATTCAATTTGTACGCCAGGTGCACTCTATCTCCTTCTTCTGTTTGTAATACTATTCCCGCGCCTCCTGATCCACTACCTGCGGCCCCATCGAAGCTGAGCGTCCAGTGCTGTTCATCTGTGCTGGTCGCGAGAGCTTCGAAACCATCTCCGGGTAGATAATCTTCTAGCGGCTCGCACTGTCCGCTTGGGAACTGAGCTAGCAAGTCGGCTAGGGCTTGACACTTGATTGCTTTTGGAGTTACGCACGAGATGTCGAATTTCGCGAGTGCCAGCAACCAACGGGCGACCCGTCCCGTAAGGGCGGGGCGCGACAGGAGGAACCTGACGGAGTCGCACTTAGTGATTATCTGGATGGGAAAAGAGAGGAAATAGTGCTGGAGCTTCTGTGCGGTAAAGACGAGGGCCAAGCAATGTCTTTCTATGGCGGTATATCTTTCCTCCGCTCCATGTACCTTCCTGCTGATGTAGTAGACTGGGCGCTCTGTCCCATCCACCTCTTGCACCAGCAGGGCCCCAATGGATCTCGGGGTAGTGGTCAGATAAAGGATCAGCGGCTTCCCCGCGACTGGTGCCACCATAGTCTGAGGAGAAGTCAATGCCGCTTTAATCCGCTGGAACGCCTACTGGTGGTCTTCCTTCCATTCAAACTTTGCATTTCCCTTTAACAGGTCCGTGAAAGGTGCCGCGATCTCCGCCATCGCGGGAATAAAACGACGTAGGTATGATACCTTTCCCAGGAATCGCTTGAGCGTTTTCTGTGAGTGGGGCGGGGGCATTTCCGTGATAGACTTGATCTTGGCCTCGTCTGCGTCGATCCCGTGGCGATGTACCAGGAAGCCCAAGAATTTTCCCGCGGTGACTCCAAATGCGCACTTCAGTGGATTCATCTTGAGATTGAACTTTCTGCATCTCGCGAAGACAGTGGCTAAGTCCGCGAGATGGTCCTTGCGCTCCTTGGATTTCACCACCAAGTCATCCACGTAATCTTCAATTATCTTGTGCATGAGGTCGTGGAAAATTGCTGTCATGACCCGCTGGTATGTTGCCCCCGCATTCTTGAGCCCAAAAGGCATGACAATGTAGCAAAAATTACCCAACGGTGTTCGAAATGCCGTCTTCTCCGCGTCCTCTGGGGCCATCTTGATCTGGTTGTACCCGCTGAAGCCGTCCATGAAAGAGGACATCTGGTGACCGGAGGTAGCGTCCACCAATGTATCGATGTGTGGCAACGGGAACTCATCCTTTGGGCACGCTTTGTTGAGGTCGCGGAAGTCGACACAAACTCGAATTTGGCCATTCTTCTTCTTTACAGGG
Organism: Rhododendron griersonianum; assembly: GCA_018127125.1. NCBI lineage: Eukaryota > Viridiplantae > Streptophyta > Magnoliopsida > Ericales > Ericaceae > Rhododendron > Rhododendron griersonianum. Next base: position 37,983,547 of record CM030790.1, on the reverse strand, counting down.
ACAATGTTTGCCAGCCACTCCGGGTACTGGATCGGGCGAATGAAACCTGCTTTCCGCAGCTTCTCGACTTCCTCTTTGATCTGTCCTTCCAAATCGGGGTGGTATTTCCGCTGGGACTGTTTCGCGGGCTTAGAATTTGGAAAGGTATCCAAGTGATGTGTAACCAACTCTGGATCCAACCCGGGCATCTCCTCGTAATGCCACGCGAACACGTCTGAGTTAGCACGTAGTAATGTTATCAGTTTCTCGCGGAACTCCCCGCTCAACTCCTTACTTATGAACACCGGCCTTTTGGGTCCTACCCCGTTGCTTAAATCAACTTCTTCTAAAGCCTCTTGCTGCGGCCTGGGTTGGTCCTGCATACATTCCGGAGCGGGCTCCGGCTTGTCTATTACCTCTTCTTCTTCTTCCGCTGCGGCACATGTACCGCCGGGGCCAGCGGCTTCATGATCACCCGCTGCCCCGGTGGACCGTCACAAATGGTACACTGTCTTGCCTCCCTCATTTGTCTTAGTAATCTTCCTGGGGGTCGCGGCGTCTGTCGCGGCAGGGTCTCTCCGGCGCGTCTCCGGCTTTTCATCCTTGATATCTTCCCATCTCGGAATCTTGACTGCGCGAGGCTTGGCGGTGATCGCCTGAGACACCTCACCCAGCTCTGAGAAATAGACTGCGTCCGATAGGTGTGTCTCATTGGTATCAAATGGGTTTTCCGACGCGCGGACTGTGACCTTCTTTCCTGCCCAGATTCCTTTCAAACATTGATGGTAGCTGGAAGGTACAACCGCGTACTTGTGCATCCAACTTCTTCCGAGGATGATCTGGTAATTAGGATCCGCGTTGATTAGATGAAATTTAGTGGCCGAGCGGATTGCCCCCACTTCCAGGTCCACCACCACATATCCCAAAGACTGCTTCTTATCTCCTCCAAACCCCGTGATGGTTATCGGAGATTCCACGATCCTGTTGGGCTGTATTCCCACCTTCTTGAATGTTGACATCGGCATCAGATTGATGGAGGCTTCGCCATCTAAGAAAGTTCTCTTTAGCTCCATCCCGTTGACGCGGGATGTAACATACAGGGGGCGGTTATGGGGGTAAGGCACCCGTCGATCCACGTCCGAGAAGGTGACCGAGTTGGACTCATCGCGGATCGTCCGCGGGACTGACCCCTCCGCGGTCATGCATGACTCCTGATGTACTTCCGCGATGCTCACGATCGCCTTGGTAATTTCCAATCTTGCCCGCCGGCGTGAACCCGAAACCGTCGAAGAATGCGCGAAACTTCGCACTGTTCTGTAATGTTTTAGCCGACGCGTTGGGGTCTGGTATCACCGCGGGGACTGGACCTTCCCCGAATTCTTCCGTTATTTCGTAGCACAAGACCATGTAGGCCCCTGCTTCTTCATCTTCCCCTCCCAAGTAGTAGTTGCTTTCGGCCTCGTCATCATCATTGTACATGAACGGGTAGCACTCCGCCATGTTGACCTCCCCGTTGTTTCCGTGAGCTGGATAAGGCTCGTCGCGGACGTCGCGTCGCCCTATCCTTAGCTCATTCGCGTTCTGCTTCCGCTTGAACAACCTCTTCAAAGACCAACAGTCACTCGTTGGATGCTTGGTATGCCTGTGGAACATGCAGTACCTTGGGTGTTCGCGGTCCTCCCGCGTTGGTTCATACTCGACAGGGGGGAGTGCCAACTCTCCATCCTGCACCCATGCGTTCACCAAGGCCCGTACCTCATTCATTGTACATGGGAAATCCGGCGCTGGCCCCATCTCGCGCTCTCTCCGCTTTCGTGTCCCCGCGGCCTGCTGAGTCCGCGGCACGTCCGCGATAGCCACGGTGGCGCTGGCGGCCTTACCCTTCCACACATCCTTTCTTGCCGGTTTGACCACATGGCGGATGTTGTACGCCGACTCCAACAGGGCAGAGAATGTTCCCAACTTCAAATTAATGAGCAGCATTTTAAACTCGTCCATCATCCCACCGATGCAAATTTCCACCAGTTGTACCTCCTTCGTGGACTTGGTGCAGTCAACTGCACGATCCTGAAACCTCCTGATGTAGTCCACCACGTCTTCCCCGCTGGCTTGCGTCTCTTTCGTCAAGCCGATCACCGTTACCTTTTCACGGACCTGGAAGAATTTAGCGTAGAAGCTGTTCACCATCTTTTCCCAGGTGGTGATCGAGTAAGGCTCCAGGTTGACGTACCAAGTATACGCGCGCGAGGTGAGGGACTTCGAGAATTCCCGTAGCCGCAAGTTATGATCAGACGCGTGGACCCCCAGAGACTCCATGAAACGGACCACGTGTTCCTGGGCACTTCCTTCCTTTCCGTCGAACTTCACAAATTTCGGTGGGGTATACCCTTCCGGATACGGGAGTGACAGGATCGTCATGGGGTAAGGCGGGCGAATATCCGGGCTAGGGAGAGAGGGCAAGACCATCTTGGTTTTCTCCTTAGTGAGGAGGGCTTGTACGTCCGCCAGGGTGATGAACTGCCCTGCGGATGAGGCCCCAACTTCAGTAATGGCTGGCTCTTTCCTGCTCGCCTCGCTCGCCTTCTGCTGCGCCAGCAGGGCCTGAACTTCCGCCATGGTAATATAGGGTCCCGCGGAGGGCGTGCTAGCACCGTCAGCGGCTGCTTCCTTCTGGCGGTCTCCAGTGTTATTTCCCGCGATGCCTCCGACAAGTATAGGGCGTAAGTGGGGGGGCACCGTTGGGGGAAACTGGGGCTGCACTGTCTGACTAGTGCTGCCTCCCGCTTGGTTTTGTGGCGGTTCGTCGTTTTGACCGACCGCGGCCTTTGGGAGCGCCGCTGAGATGACTTCAGTGAGACCAGCAAAGGCCGCGAGCAGCTGTCGCTGCGTCTCGAGGAACTGCCGCTGGCCGTCCTGGAGAGCTCGTAGCGCCTGCGCGGCCATACCCGCGCTATTGGTTTCCTCGACCTCCTCGATAACTGGCGTGCCGTCGTGTTGTGCCGCCATTGCGTTACGGCATGATAGCGGCCGCTCGATGTATTCCGTGGAACGGGTACTAACCATAAACCAAAAGACACCTCCCCAGCAGAGTCGCCTAAATGTGGGTGGAAGCGGGTTCTGTGAGGTCGCTTACGTGTACAAAAGTGAGCTTGAGAGGTTCGATTGGTCGATAATCAGTACCAAGGGGGAAAAGAGGAATAATCTCGTGGGGTGAGGGCTAGAGCAAGAGGTACGGAAAAGACAAAGGCAACGTGTCTCCTTTGTTCTCCGCGGGGGGGGAATGACGTCTGCCCTTTTCTGAGATCGAAAGGGTGAGGTCACCTTCTCTTCGGGGAAGAATGTTCTCCTTCCTCGGAATCAGTGCTCTCGCTCCCTCCTTTTTCAGAAAAGTCAACCTCTGCCAATCATTGGGAATGTCAGGGGTATTTATAGGGCACATGGGCCTAGGTCAGGCCCAGGACGGCGCTCCTATAAGACCCCAACACGTGTCCCTCCCGTACCTCCAGGTCGCGGAAGACTCGTCTCTCCGCGGAAGACTTCCGCGGGACCCGAGCCTCCGCGACGTTACCTCCATCCCAAGCCACCAAGCCACAAGAGCTTCCCCAATTCCCGCAAGAGCGAGGTCGCGACCCGCGGCGATCGTCTGCCTTCCGCGGGATCCCTTCCGGGCTTGCCTCTTATGCCCGAATATGATCCCGGGGTCTTCTTACAGCTTCTGTCTCGATTCCGGTATGTCTTTCAGTTCTCCCTGGCGGGGCCCGCGAGATCTTTACTTCCGCGGGCCGGTTCCGCGGGCGTCTATCTTAATGTGCTACGTGTTTCCTTTCCATTGGTCAGTCAAACGTCTCCTTGGAATAAAGTTTGATTAAGATTGACTTTCCGCGTGGACCTGGTCGCCACGTGTCCACGGCCGATAGGCTGGTCAAAAGGTCTTCCCTGATGACACGTCAATAATTTTGACCGCACCTACAACCACCTGCTACTTAAAATCAGGGTCATTTATTTACATATATGTCCTGGCAATTCTTGTTACCTTTGCATGTCTAGCTCCTCCCCTTCTTCTCGTCTTTCTTTGATTTTACCCACTACCAATCCCCTAAACGTCGATCCCCAGGCCAAGAGATCCACCACTCAATGTTCTACCTGTTCCTCTTCCATCTCTCTTTTATCTCTCATGAGATACCGATTCCAATTTTACTTCCAAGGACTAAACCTATTTCTTCGTTGCTGAGAGGAAGAAGACGGGAGTAAAACAAATAATACGTCATGAAAACCAAATATACACCAAGTTCCGAACCCATTTGTAAAATTATTATTCCCTTTATCCTTTGCATCCAATTCGTGATATATATTTTACAAATCAAGCTTTTGTGGTTTTACATAGATTAAATATATGAACCCGAGGAATGGGTATAATAAAGGTATTGCTTGATTCGAGGATCACCGTCGGTGAGAAGTTATTCATTTATTTGTCAAGATTGTATTTGTTGAACTTTAATTTTTCGTCATCGATTGGCAAAAAAGGAAATAAAAACTTTAATTTTAAATCACGTAAATCATATTGCTTTTAGTATTACTTAAAGTAGAAATACAGTTCATCGACTTTACTTTTTACTATTTGAACATTTGAAACTTGGAACGTCGAATTCTTGTCTGTGAAGAAAGTGGATTACTTTCTCTTGTTTGGTTGTAGAGAAAAAATGAGAGCAAATTATGAGGAAATGACTTTCTTTTGTTTGGATTCAAGAGGAAAGTGGAAAGGAAAAAAAAATGAAGTGTATATGCCTCTCCTCAAGTCAGTTGCATCCATTTTCCCTTCCACTTTCTCTTCTCCACCTGTTTCTAGACTTTTCTGTAAACGATTCCTTTCTTTTCTTTTTTAAATGAGGAACCAAACCATCAGTGTGGAAAATTTCTTATTTTCCTTTCTTTTCCTCAGTTTTCCCTAGGTTCCAAACAAAGGATAAAATTCTTATTTTTATGAGGCTTTTTAATAAGGAGATTTGATGTGCCTTCGGATGACAAAAGATTTGTTGCCTAACCCTTTGGGTTTTGGCAAAAGAGGTTTGTTCTTTTTCCAGGGCCTCAGACAAGGACATAATTCTCCGGCCCATTTTCGCCAAGCCAACGAGTAAGGATCATCATTGGGCCAGAGAGCCCAAAGCCCACCTAGCCCATAGGATTTCAGCCATGCCCCGCCCCGTCAAGCGGATGAGCTAGCCCAACCCGAATAGTGTATGGGCTGGGCTTGGGCTCGAGCTTGGTGGTTGAAGCACGGCCTGCTTGCAAACCAGCCCGCAAGCCATACTTCCTATTTATAGGATATTGTTTTGGAGTGTTTTTTCTTGCCTATCTCACACTCGTATGACAATTTTTTTTTTATCTCACCATATATAACAAGGTTAAAGGAAGGAAGATTGTTTGGTTAGCATAGGCTAGCATGTGTTTTTTGAAATTTCAATAACTCCATTATTTTTCATGTGTCAATTGATAAAATATTCCATTTATCTAACAGCCGTGCAAACTTGTAGTTTTGTTTGAGTTTGTCCTTGTTAATTGTGGCTCTAACAAAATACTACTATAAGAAACAACATCTATGATGTTTCTTTATTTCGAACGGAGTACTAAGTTACTGTTTGGAGCTTTGGTACTTTAATTTGGTCCCATAAAATGGACTTTGTTGGTTCTAAACAGTTTATCTATTATTGCTACTTGCAATAATGGTGTACCATTTTCTTATCGTTTTGAAGTTCAACTATTCACACTGACATGTTCTTTTTAATTTAGATAGAGATTATATATAAAAAAGAAACCTTCAAAAAAAATCCCAGCCAACCGGATTCTACTAAGCCTGTGGGTTGGGCCTGAGCTTCAACTTTTGACACATAGCCCAGCCTGCTCGGCCGATCAAAAAAGAAAGGGAAAATGACGGCCCAAGACGTGTTTTGATAATTAATACCCGCCAAAGATGAATATCCTTAGTGGATATTAATTATCAAAACACGTCATAAGCCGTCATTTTTCCAAAAAGAAACCCCGCCAGGGCCGGGCCGTGGGTGGACTGGGGTAGCAACTTCATGGTCAACTCGGCCCAATGATGACCCTTCCCTGCAAGTTTGATGGTGACGGAAACGAAGAGGAGGGAGGAGATGGGGGTGGGTGGTAGGGCTGTCCGCAGATCGGTTTGATGCGGATCGGTCCAGTTTTCAATCCGATCCTCATCCACTCGCGACGGATTGTCACTTTCTCCATCCATCAACCGTCAGTAGTGTTGTTCAGTTGATTTGGTTTGAGCGGATTTGAACATGCAAATTTTTTTTTATATACACCAAAAAAATGAAAAATAAAGCCTCAAAACTTCAAATCCAATCAAGTTCGCCAAAAATTTAAACTAGTCTAAACCAACATTACTTATAATTAAGTTACATTCATCCACTCTAAAATCTAAAGATAAATTATTAGACGTCAATAACACTCGAACTTAGAGCTGAACTAGAACATGAACTTGATTCAGCTTCTTAATGTACCAAAAAAAATAGAGAAGATTGTTAACATTTTCAACATAAAAACATCATAGAATATATGTCTACTTTTATTACCCGTGAAATTTTGTTCAATTTGCTCAACATCATTCATAACTTTCTGAAGAGAAATAGGAACAACGGATTAGGTGGAACCGAACCGAATCCATTAGAATTAGTATTTTTAGATTCGTATCCATCCATAGCATGTCTCGATTTGGTACGAATTGGATAGATTAAGCGGTTCGATTCATCCGCTGAATAGCCCTAATGGGTGGTTTGCGACAGAGAGTCATGGGCTCAATTCATCCGTAGTAGCGTCCGTGGGTCCCATTTTCACCGTTGGATTATCTCAAGACATGATCCAACAGCCAAAACCACATATGAACAAACGTACACAAAACGTGCGTTACAGAGGAATCGAACACTGCATTTACTTTCCCAACTTACCCTCTCTTTTGCCCTGGTCTTTTACTTGCTTGTCCTCTGGTATATAACACCTACCCCTTATCTCTCCCTCCCTCCGTCTCTTAGCTCTGCTCTCTCTCTCTCTCTCTCTCTCTCTGTGACCGAATTTAGGACATGCAATCTAGTCCCTACTTCTCAACCCAACGAGGTATGACACTCTTTTCTGACTCTGTTGGATCTCTCTCTCTCTGAAAAATTCTTCTGTGTCTTTATCAGGTTCTCCCAACGGTCTTTGTCTGCAGTTAGGGTTTTGAAATTCTAAACAATCAGAAGTCAGAACAACCATTATCAGTTTCTTCTTCTTTGCTTCCCCAGAACTGCCTTAGGGTTTCCTAAGAAATCCACCGGGTACCCTCCAATTCAGTTCTAAAGCTGCAGAACTGCTAGAAACTAGGGCTTTTGAGAATTTCACTTTGTTTAGAGGTTGTGTTGTTATATGGTGCTTCATAGCAAGTTTTTTTTAACGTGTTTCTGATTGTTGATGTGTCTGATTCCTCATTTCAAATTGTTTCATTCTGCTGTAAAGAATTCCTACACAAGATAGTTATAGCATGATCTGCAAGGTGCTTTAGTTATATTAGGCTCCTTAGGAATGAATGAAGTCATCAGAGCTAAAGGGGCATCAAATTCTGAGGTTAGGAAAAATGTTCCTTTTAGGGAAGTTAAAAGATCAAAGTTTTCGCTATTATAGAGCTACGTAAGCTGCAATGCAGACATTCCATCACTATACCCCCTTTGTCTTAATTTGAGGATAATTTATAATGACTGAGGATAAATGTATTTCTTTCTCCTGGTGTGTTGTTTGTAATTGCCATTTTGAAGAGCTTGAATGGAAGAAAAATTGAGTACAATTTCTTTTGTTCTTTCTCCTTTGTTGATACACTAGTATGTAAAGTAGGATGTCGCGTTGATTGATCTTGTTTTCTACTTCAGTTCGCCATGTTGACACTGGACATCCTATTTGACGGTATGGAGATATGATCGAGGTTTTCAGCATAAGTTCTGTGCCACAACATTTCGAGGGCTGACAGGCATTTACGACAACCATAGCTTCAACGTGTTGGAGTAATGTGGACAAATGTTTTCAAAATTGTATGATTCTTGCCTTTATTTACGTTCATAATATTTCTGTCTTCTTTGAAAAATCTCATGGGAACCTATAGTCTCTTTGTTTACTTTCTATGTAGAGCAATTTGCTGAATGGTGCCATGGGCCATTACCCTGGTGGTCCTAGCTTAAACGCTTAAATTGCACCATCAGATATCATCGCCTTCAAATTCAGTTACAATTTGCTACAAATATGCAAATCCCGTTACTTCAGTCTTCTTATTCATCTAATTTAGTACGCGGACTTACTGATATATTTCTGCCAATTGAGTCACTGACATATTGCATGTCACATTGAGCTGCGCACGCTGGAATCACGCACCCACTGTCATCGCCTGCTCACTTGCAGATACTTGCAAGCATGTTGTGACAAAACATCGACACTTGAATTCTTTGAAGTTCGACGTCACCCGAGGGTCACCCGTTGGGGCATTACTTCTTTGTTGAAAGAAGTCGAAACATCATATTCAACATATATCTTAGTATAAGAGATTGGACTGTAGACTAGATATTGTTGTAGTAAGTATGCATAACATACTTATGAAGGTAAAAGTTAAATAAATGCCAAGTTACAAATACTTGATTGTATTCAGATGCATGAAATATGTAAATAACACAGAAATTTTGAAAATGTAGAGTGTTTTAACACTACAAGCTTTTGACTGTATTGAACATAAATATAAACATTTCACAATGCTTTTGACCCTGTAGATTTTGGTAATAGTCACCCTCATGCTCTGCTGCAGCTCCCATTCTCATCCTGCATGATGAGCTGGTAACTTGGGTTTTCTGCATTCCTTAGACCACAAATTTTGTCATGCACATCTTCTGTTTCTTCACGGCAACTGCCTTAGGCTCTGCAACACTGTTTCCACCATGGCTATACTCCAATTATTTTCTCTATGGCTCTGTCATCACCCTTCACCCAGTTTTGGCTGCTGCTTTCTGCATGTTGAAGCTACCGGGAAGGGTTTTCTGAACTCTTGTTTTTGTGATTGATGCTAGGTCATGTTACTTTGAAGCATCTAATTGATGCATCCAATTTCATAGGAAACGTAGCAGTTCAGAGGGTTTTGGTTCTTGCATGAAACCTTTTTATGAAGGGAACACATTTTCTTTTGAACGACAAAGGGAACGCATTGAGCGCACGAACTAAATTACAAGGATCTTGTGACCTATTTTTCGTATGGGAAAAAGAGTTTCAGTGATGAAGAACCAAAGTAGTACAGCTTTGGGAACTTATAATAGAACTGCCTTCAATTTTATTCTGATGTGTTTAGGACAGTGGAAGATTCTAGGTTTAGGGTGGTAGTTTGCCCAAGGTTCTAGGATTTGTAGAAAGAAAGGCCAGAGATTTACTTTATTTTCAAAAATGGACTTTAGGGAAATTATCATGAACAATGGCTGGAGTTTTTGATACTCATGTCAATTTCCCAGGCCAAAATAGTACCATGGATCCATTCTGCTGCTTGTCTTGTCCAGCAGATCAAGAAATTGCTAAAATACCCTGAAACTCAAAAAAACTTCTGATATATTTGGCAGCAGAATATTGACTTATATATCTCGAAATAAGTTTCACACTACGTCCTGAGTACAGTTTTACTACGCTCAAGGTGTGCTGCAGTCAAATTTTAGAATTCTCTTTTTGTGTTGTCACTTGTCATGTTCTGCCGGAGCAGCTCAGTTTTTAGCATTTTCATTATCTGTTTTTACTTTCAAAAAAATCTGATATAACTGGAACCATGGCATGTTTGACAACTTTATTCCTTTCTAGAAATATGGTTAGAATTTTCCTCCCTCCATCAACCCTCCTGTCCGCCGCCCTCCCTGATGCCATGCCATCCCTCTCGTTGCCTGTAGCCCCTCTTGCCACCTCTTCCTTCCAATCACGGATTTTCGAAACAAGTTCTTGAAGCATTTGTACGAAACTTGTTTTTGTGTTCATTTGACAGAAAAAAGAAATCTGACAACATTGACAGTTTGTCTTCTTTGTTTACTCTTTTTACGATGATATCTGGTCTGGATTTTTTAGGGGCCTGAACAACCTGAATTTTGGAGGGAGGTCAGAGTTTGATGTGGATGAGTAAGGGGATTTTGATAGTTTCACATTTTGGCCAACAAAATGAACTGGAGGAGGGAATTTTAAGTGTCAGACTTTAACTCATCATATATGTCATAATATGTGGTCAACTGATGTATGTGTACATCCTTATCTCACTTTACCTTATTGACCAATTCTACAGGGAGGTTTTCGTCAGATATCGTGGTTCCAGTTTCTCCCTCATGAGTCTGATCTCAACCCGCTGCCTGATAAAAGGTTTGATTTCGGCACAGTTTGAGTCTTAAATCTCTAAATCTTAGGTCTTAGAGATTTAAGATTCAATGGACATCAGAAATTTATGCATTGATTTTCTTTTTCGGTGCTAAAACTCGATATTTCTTGTGATTTGGGCAGCTCAAAGTTGGAGCAGAAAGATGCTGCTACTCTACTGGTGCTTTCATCCCATCTGCAGTTGCAGAAGGAAGGATTTCTCAGTGCATGGACGAATTCCTTTGTCGGGCCTTGGGATCCCTCTCAGGGTGTCCACAATCCAGGTTAAGATCAGAAGCAGTGTTTCAGACTAATGCTACCATCTCTGGTTCTCTAACGACTGCTTGCCTGTATGAAATACACAGATGAGAAAATCAAGCTCTGGCTTTTCCTTCCTGGGCGTTATGCATCTGTTATAGAGTTTGCTCAGGCTGCTGTGTCTAGATTAAGAGGTATAGTGTTGAATCAAGATTGGTTTATAGATGATCATTGAAATTTTCTGATGTTTAATGCGAGGCTCTTCTATTGTTGGTCTGTTCTAATTCATAAGAAAAGTACCCTCAATTTGGTCCCAATTAATGGGTCTCGGAGGGTACATATGGTAATGTGGAATTATGTGCACAAACGCATGGAGTTTTAACCACTGAACCAATGCTGCTGTTGTTTGGAAACATCTTCATATGATTTTGGTACTGAATTATACTTATAACAGTAAATTACACTCCTGAACTCAACTAGAATTTACTTTGTAAACCTTGTGTTGACGGGAACACTGCATTAATTGCTTCCATTTGGCTTTTTAAATTGCGTTCTGCACTTTTCAACAAATATCTGGGTAAGAAATGGTTTTGTGGTAGCAGTTGTTGCATCTGGGGTCTGGTTGGCTCCTGGAGATTCAGAGGAGGTTGCATCTGCTCTATCTCAGGCTTTAAGGAATCGAATAGAAAGGTAAGTTTGTGTTTTAAGTTCTAAGTAAAAATTAATCTGTTTCTGGTCATCTTAACTGATAAGGTTTTGGTATTAGCAGAGCCCTGAATGGACTTTCCTACATGAGGTTTGGTGATGCATTTTCGAAGTACCAACCCTTTTCACAAAGTGAAGAACTTTTCAGGTTTTTCTTGACAATTGATTTACGTGTGATGTCAATGCTTTCCGTGCTTTATTTTGTTAGTGTTCTGGTTCTTGAATTGTACTTTTCATGCATGCTGTACTCAGAGAGTTAGATTTGACGTTCATTTATCCATCTAAAAAACTATACTCAGAATGTTATGCATGCCTTACATTTGTCCATCTGAAATAAACTTTGGCACTTTTGTTAATTTTTCAAGACTCCTGCGCCTGACCTAGGTAATTCTACTTAAACGGTTATTGTTATTGTTTCTCTGGATCATAACCAGGGGACAATTTAAGCAATTGCCTTTTGGGGTTATAATTCTTGTTTCCAGGGGATTTTTGCTCTTGATACTATACTGAACGTAATTTCATCATGGGAAGATGTTTTAGCATTATGCTTTGGAGCTTGTGCTGCATGAGAAAATGAACAATTTCAGTAATCGCAAGAGGAAGGCATTTTCTGGTTTAAATTTAGGAAACATACATTTTTATGTGAGTCTTCTTTGATTTGTGACCATGGTGTTGTAAGAGCCATTATGACCAGCCACAGTTTCCCATAATGGGGCATCATATAGGAACCATGAGCACATATTCTGTCACATTGGTAACGGTTCCAATGTGTTTTGTGTAATGGGAAACAAATAAGGCCTAATCAATATTGGAAGGCGACTGCTGATTGGAGTTGGCTTCATTATCAAGAGCTATTAGAATAGTGGGTACCTTTGTATATTTTGTTTCTTTTTAAATGTACTCGTGGAAAGCTATTAGGAGGTGGTGGAACCAGCTAAAGCCCTTTTTTTGGAACTAGTTATTAACCATGTCCTTTGGATGTGCAGCACTTCATGGGAAGATCCTGATTGGTAATGTGATAATGCCAAAAAGGCATCCTTAGTTCTGTTGGATCTTTTGTGGGGGTTGGTGTTCCCTAGGGTTTTGGCGTATTCCTAATCTTTGTACGGTCCTTTTCTCAAAGTTTCATTTGAGCTTGTACAATTGGCTTTAAAGGATGCTTTTAGTGCAATCATGAACGCTTGGATTACCTCTTGTTTACTATTAATGCTTCCAACTCCTCTTAGACTCCTCTGCCTAGAGAGGTTGACAAGTTCTAGCTTGATGGATGTGCTCTTGGATGGTGTTGTTGACTTGGAAGTGTGCGAAATTGTAAGAAATCGCAGATGATTGACCTGAGATTATAGTTCTTTTCATTGTTTGGTTGAGGGAGATTCTGTTGTGGTGTTGGACTATATAGTGAGCCACAGTTTGCTTAGTGGTTGTCTGTCCGTTGAAACGGAGATCGTAGATTCACATCTTACTTACCTAGAGGTTTTGTTTTTCCCCAGATCCGGAAATAGCAAGTTTGATTTTTCACCACAATGCGGGCACAATTTCTGATCCCTTTGGCTATCATTTTGATTGTCATTCAGGGCTTTGAAGGCAATCTGTTCTCAAAATTTTGGGTCAAAGGGGTACCTTATATGTTTTAGGAAGATAGCCTGCACACAACTCTGGCTATAATCATCTTCCCCTCCCCATTCTGAAAACCGAACAAAAAGCTTTGAAACAAAAAATGAGATGTTACTGTCCCATTAAACTCTGTTCTTTGCAACCAACAGTCTTTCTTATCCAACCAATCAGCATCTCGAGTTACAAAAGTTGATCTCGTCAAACAGTGGTCTTTCCCTTTGTGCTCAATAAATAGGCTGGCAGCCTCCGACACTGGCGTTCCTTATACGAAATTTTACCATTTACCTAGGATATGTTTATGCTACCTTTAATAGTTTTTCTGCCCATAAATATTCTCCCATCGTCCGGCGCTTTCTTTGGAATTTGTTCCTCTCTGCAGGCTCTGTCATGTCGTTTCTGTGGAAAGAAAGGGATATGATCTGAATCTGTGGTTTATGATAGAGACAATTCAATTGGTGGAAATTTCGTTGTCGTGGTCCCTCACAGATCATTCTAAAGAATAGTTTGGAACCTTTCAACCACTTGTATTCCTTTTTGTACCAGCCGTTTGGAATGGTTTCCGTTTGATGTGCATGCTGTGCATATCTTCCTCTCTGCTTAATAAATCTTCTAGAAGGACAACTATGCAGAACATATTGTATCCTCTATTTTAAAGCTTTACTTCTCATCATTTTCTCAACTTTTTGTGAAATTTTGTGTATTATGACTTGGTTTGTTTGTTCAACTTAATAAATCTGGGGTTGTGTAAAGGTAACTGACGTGACTTGATTGAGTTATGGTACATCTGTGTTTTAATTGGTGACTGAACAAAGTTTTTGGTTTCTCTGGTATTATATGACTTTAGGTTCTGATTTTGGTTAATGTCTGGTTGGTATTCTTGTAGGAGAGGACAGCCTGTGGTTGAGTTCATCTTTGCTGCTACTGAAGAGGCAATTTTTGTCCACGTTCTAATATCTGCGAAGTTCGTGAAAGTTTTCATGCCTGCTATTAGTCATAGTGCCATCACTTTTGCTTTATGGTTTAGGTTGTTATACATTTGTGCCTTAGATGTGAATTGATTTGCATTCCTTCTGTTTGTCTTTAGGCATATCCGGGCGCTTTCAAGCAGTGACATGGAGAAAATACAGAATGATGCTTCCAATTATTCTGGTGACAGGCTTCCAGGTTGGTTGCCGTATATGCTGGTTGGTTTGTCTTGCAATTTTCCCCTGACTATGGAGGTCTTAGTGAGTAGACTGATTTTGAGACCATTCTATTAGTAGTTGAGGCTAATTTGCTGGGAAGTTCAGGGAAAAGGGAGGCTCTTCTGTAGTATGGCCGAAAAGTAATGCTAGTGTGAAAAGAATTATTTCACACATAAAATAGGGAAGGAATGAGAGAGTGAGTGTTTGGTGATCTCGGAAAGGTCACATACGGGTGATGAAGTGAGCTGGTTCGGTATGGTTGATCTAACTTGCTCGATTGAAGGCCTTTACCAAATGTTGTCCCTATCAGTCTCGACTCTCATGTGCTGGGAAGCACGGTCTTGGTGCTCGCCTACCCTTCGGTTTTTATTCGCACGGAGTGGCTAGTCTAGACTTGGACCCACATCACTCACTAACCTGCTTGAGCTGTTTCTGTTGCACCTAGCGTCGGCCCTTCCTTGGGTCGTAGAATGTCCAAGTTCGAGGATAGACACCGTTATTCATCACAATGTACAAGATCCCTTGTTGCTTTTGCAATAGTTAGCTTTATTTTAGGAAATAGTAATTGTAAATTTATAATAATCTGATTGTGATTATGAAATCTTGTGGAAGTTTTCCTTTTGTTCTATCTTGTATTGATTTCACTTTATACTGTGTTTTTTCAGTAATTACCTCACCTCATGGAATGCGTGGTAGGGTTTCTGCGTTTTGTCCAAGTGACCTCGTGAAGCAAGTCTATTTAAGGTGGAATTATTTTTGTTTATTATTTATATATCTTTGTTTTTGGTATTATTGATTGTGTAATAAGCTCATGCTGTTAGGCAATGCACCCTACGCTATATATGAAGCTACCTAACAAGCCCCTCTGTTTTGCTGCGTGTCACGTGTGGGTGAAAATTATGGTAATGCAACATTGCGCCAACACAAGCAGAATGGAGAGCACACCAATTTATATAACAGGGGCCAGTAAGCAAACACAACTTGAGAGTCTTGAACCTTAATCTCTTGGAACTAGAACGCTGACCGATATTTTGGATCACGGATCACCAATGCCCTTATGAAATAAAGTGGGAGGCCCACAAGTCCCATTTACCAGGGGTTTCTTTTTGGTTTACAGATTCAGTAGGAGGAGAATGTGTGCTTCATCCACCAACCCAATCTCTCTTGGTAGTTGTTATGTCGCTGATATGAGATAAGCTGTAGGACTTGCACGTTGAGTAAACGGAAAGTCCAAAAATAGGGATCACAATGAAGCAGAATGTACTTGTGGCGCAAACAAATGGAAAACAATTACTCCCTCCATCCCACTTTAAATGTCCTCTACAGATTTCTGTGCATTTTCAAACCCCCAAAAAATATAATTTATACATTATTTTACTTTAATTTGGTGTAAAAAAATCAAAAAATAACTTATAGAAATATAGTTTTGGGGGGGGGGTGGGGGGGGGGGTTTGAAAATGTAGGAATTTCCGTAGGGGACATTTAAAGTGACGGAGGGAGTATTATGGAATTGAGAGTCTTGTCCAAAGCTTCCAAAACCCTCTTTGATCCGATGTTTAATCACCAATTGCACAAAAAACTCAAGTGAATGTGAAATGGGCCAATAATGTATAATGTCGATGTCTTAAAAGCTTAACTTTCTATTTAACACGTTTAAGGTTCTTCATTTCATTTTCTTGCATGACATTCATTATTTGGTATTTGTTTACATGTGGAACAGTTCCGGCAAGTTTAGGACTTCAAATGGAATTGTCGGTTTGCAGCGCGATGTTTCTCAGGTTTCTGGTAGCCACCTCAAAGGGCAAAGTTGTTATGTTGAAGTTACCCTTGGTTTCCCCACTACAGGAGATAATGACGCACATAACTCAAATTTAAAAAAGAGTTTACTCAAGCATCATGACACTGAATCCTCTGCAGTGGCAAGTGGTATCCAGAAGGGATTGCATGATCAATTTTCAGTTTCTGAAAGGACATTCATCTACCCAGTAGAGGCAGTGATTGTCCCAGTCTTGCAGACGTCATTTGCTAGATCTTCTCTGAAAAGGTATATCTATAACTGTGGGCCTTTTGTTGCATACTGTAGCTTGGTCTAGATGGTGGCAGATGAGTAATTAGGAATTTAGGAAGAGCCGGTCCCTAGCTTGTAATGATGCCATTTTTCTGGTGGCAGCAATCAGTTAGTGGGTTAATCAAGCTCTTGGCACAGACTTCAACCTAGAATTGGTGTTCTTAGCACATCCTGTTCTACTCTGAAGCCTAGGGGATTAGCTTTATTTTGGCTTTCCACTTCGGTGATGCCACTTGTCATGCCCCTACTGTTCAATTTTTTTTCCTGGTGATGATGTTTGGTTGTCTGATACATTGGGGGAAAATGCCATTTTAGTCAATTTAAGCAGTTGGAGAATCTTCTTTGTGGCCCACTGTGAAACTGCTTGTTGGTTCTGGTTCTGAAATTCTTTTATAGTTACTCTAACATTAACATGGTCAAGTTGCAGATTCTGGATGCAAAATTGGATAGGGCCATCATTATCTGGTTCACCATTCCTTATGCCCTGGTTGGTACTCAGCGTTTGTTTGTTGATCATTCATCTCTCTTCGTATGAAATGTGAATTATGTTATTATCAAACGTTAGTCTCTGAAGCTTCATCTCTTGCTCTCACTTCATTTTTATTTTAACAGTGTTGGAGAGAGAGATTCTGCAGATGGATCTTGGACTAAAGCCAATGGAATCCGCTCAGAACAAGATTATCATAGCAGCAGCAATAGTATTAGTAGTAGCATCAGCAGCATTAGTGGCACCTCTAGTGATAGCGATTGCCAGATGGCTGCAGGAGTTGGCGAGCTCGATGCAGATGCTGACTCATTGACAAGTAGACAGTCAGGTTTATCTTCATATGAGTTTCCAAATAATGGCTCCAAATCGGTACTGCTTTCATTCTCACATTTACTTGTTCTTTTTCTCTAAGTACATGTCTTCTTACTAATAGAGTTCGATAGTATGCATGCATCTCTAAACTTGTTTTTATAGCTAATTTTGTTTCATTGTCCTATGATAAATGATTTGAAAGTATTGACTTTTGGTAATTTTTGGATTTTAGGCGGTCTTGTTATTCTTGGGGAAAAAGACTCACTCTCTCCCTCCCTCTCTCTACATGTATGGGTGGGGGCGCGGGTTGAGGATATGTGGTTTGGGGTGAATCCAACCTACTCGGGAAGATTAGATTTTGAACGATGTTGCATGGACTTTTTGGAGAGGCTGTCCAGTCTTATATATTATAGTTTTGGAGGTGATAATCGTTAGGGCCCAATCTTGGGGTGGCAATCCCACCAAGAGGGAGAACTTATAGCACTAGCATACCTGCTTATAATCAACATTCCGAAGCAACAATCCCTAGAAGCTGTACATTCACATAGCCATGAACAAATATAATCTTCCCATGAATCCAATTATAAACATCACTAAAAAGTCACTCGATTGGAATATCGAGATCATCGAGTTCATCTTCAACCACCCACATATGCAAAAACTCCAAAGCGATTGATCCATCTGAATACCAACGTAAGAAGTGATCTCAACAGCCCAGGGATCACCACTTCCAAAGCATAGGTACAAAGATTCACCTTTTGCATACATCAAAACCCAACATTTGGTTAGTCCGTTACTCTTCTTCTTATTCAATGTTCGGTAGCTTGGTAGTGTGGTCTCTCCGGTGGTGTGATAGTCTTTCTAATCTTTGAGGGACATAAAGGAGAGAAGAGAAGAAGGAAGTTGGGGCAAAGATTCCTCTTTGATGTGGGTACTTTGGAGAAACACTATCATACCATTTTGATGGTTTAGAAATTCCATCGTATAGGTTAAAGAGTTCTTTAGTTAGTAGTTTGTATAGTTGGGACTCGAGGGAATGTTAATCGCTCCATCAATTTCTTGACATGATTGATCCTTTTGAAATGCAGGGGGTTGATGGGGCCTTTGGTCATTAACTTCATTTTTGTACACGGGTGGCATTCCCATGATGTCTTGGTTTATATAGTTTTTTTTATGTGTCAGTTATCACAGAAGTAAAATAAAATATGAGAATGTCCTTTTGATCAGATTGACATAATTCAGTTCTTCATCTGATTCTAGTTCACGGGGAACCAGCATATAAGATGTCTTGTTTTATCTGCAGGGTTCCAAGCGTCCAAGAGCAGGTATAGGTGAGACTTTTGGCCAAGCAGCCCTGGTTACAAATGGTCCTGTCCAAGATGCATATAAGTCTGATTACGGCTCTCTTGAAGTTAGCAATTCATCCATAACTGGAGTTGCAAATGATGTCGGATCTCATTGGGATTGGGAGGATGATAACAGAGGCATGGATATCCAAGCACTTCTCTCTGAGTTTGGTGATTTTGGTGACTTCTTTGAAAATGATGCTTTGCCCTTTGGGGAGGTAATTCCTTCCTTCTGTAGAGTTT
The DNA here is from genome assembly GCA_018127125.1 of Rhododendron griersonianum. NCBI lineage: Eukaryota > Viridiplantae > Streptophyta > Magnoliopsida > Ericales > Ericaceae > Rhododendron > Rhododendron griersonianum. The sequence goes on along the minus strand of CM030790.1, from coordinate 37,964,944 downwards.
TAACACTTCCAGTAGATCGTGGTTGATCTGAATGGTGTTGTGTTTGTTTCCTTTTTTCGTAAAGGCCTTCCATATGTGATTAAAATCTTTTTGCAACTTAACAGCTCTTGATGTATGTTGGTTAGTATATGCTACCTATTATCTTTATTTTGCATTCTTTTTGTTTTTTCTAATTACAGGACATGATTTACAATAAGAACTAAACATGACATTTATTTGGTGAAGCCCCCAGGAACTGCAGAGTCCCAGGCTCTTATGTTTTCCATTCCAGATAGTGGTGATCTGGGTAGCAGTCCTAACACCGGCATCATGGATGTTGCAGATCAGATGCTTTTACCTGTAGGCTTTCCATCCTTCGACAATTTTAATCAGCCTTCAGTAGCCACAGAGGAGATTCCAAGCAAAAATCAAGAAGTTGTGAAGAATGCTGTGTCTTCAGTTGCAGTTAGCACAACTCCAGCATCCTCTGTTGGTGAGTTTGACCATTTGGTGAAAGCTGAAGCACTGATGACATTTGCTCCAGAATATGGAGCTATTGAAATTGTAACTAGTGAGTTCTCGACATCGATTTTTAGTAACCCATACGTTCCAAAGTCTCGAAAGGTTGAGAGTACAAATTCGAGTCCAGAAAGTTACGTATATAGTGCAACACCGCCTTCATCTCCTTGCTTAGATGGATCTGATGAGAAACATGGCATAGCTGTGACGTCAAAAGTATGTTCCAACAGGCAGGATTCTAGTACCTCTCTCCATCCAAAGACATATTATACTGCTGTTGAACGCGGGAAAGAACACGATAAAAGACTCATTGCTTGCAACAATAGTGTTGCGACACACGGTGTGGCACCGCCGTCTTCACTCTCTGGGTTCAATTCCACCAACGCTGTCAAATCTGGCCTGAAAACAAATGAAGCAACAGTCGAACCGGATAATTTTCTCATGTCTACGAGAACCGTGCTTGCCACAGAAGTTGAATGCCTTATGTTCCAAGCTTCTATGTGCAGGATTCGACATACCCTGATATCATCATGTAGCCCTCCGCCCATGGGGTCAATTAGGTTGGCTGGAAATTCTTTTCTGAATCAGGTGCACTGTGAACCAAACACTGGAACAGGAATTGTTTTTAGCAAGTATGAGGTGAAAAAGAAGGACTCTATTCCAGTTAGAATCGCTGGGGATATTGATAGTGGACTGCTAGAAGGGCAACTTAATGCACCCGTGGGTGTTTGGCGCTCTGTTGCAGTTCCTAAAGTTTCAAAACCTTCGATGTCACCTAGTATGGAAATTTGCCCATCCTTGCCTTCTCATTCGTCCGAGGAAGGTATACTATCTTATGGGCAGAGGCAACCACTTCAGGAATTCCTTGACGGTTTGGCATTACTTATCCAACAAGCTACCTCATTCGTCGATGTGGCGCTTGATGCTGATTGTGGTGATGGCCCTTATGGTTGGCTTGCATTACAAGAGCAGTGGAGGCGCGGATTAGCTTGTGGACCTTCCATGGTTCATGCTGGTTGTGGAGGGAGTTTGGCTTCTTGTCATTCATTGGACATCGCTGGCGTAGAACTAGTGGATCCACTATTAGCTGATGTAAGCATATTTCTTGTATATGCCAACGGAAATGCCCCCACAATCACAACAGAAACTGTGGGGGGCCTCTTTCGTAAAAACTAGATTTTGTACTTACTCCTTCATCCTTATTGTCTTCATTGAGGTTTCTGACTTTGTGCCATGACTTTGTTTATATTAGCTGATGCAAGCATGTTTCGATAAATTCATTCTTTATTGGTAATCTGAAGAACTTTCTGTGACATTTTCATAGTTTTGGTTAGTCTGAGTATGACTGCTAAAGAAAGATTCCATTATTGAGGTTTCTGACTTTGTGGAATACCTTTTAATAGTTTGATCTGTGATTGATTGAATCTGAAGAACTTAATGCGGTTTCATTAGTTTTGGTTAATCTGGGTACGAATGCTAAAGAAAGATACAGATTTTCTTTTTATAGAGTTGGTGAGAAACACCAGATTTGGGAATTTTGTCGGATGCCAAGGTGACTTGTGGTCCAGGGATAAGATCATTAGTTTTGAACATGTAGCTTGCATGTTATGGGGAAATGGTATTCATGTTAATTTAGCACCTTTCATCGTTCAACAATTCCTATGAGCAGTATCTTGATTTTCAGGTTCATGCATCATCTGTGATTGGATTGCTGCAGTCAGACATCAAAACAGCTTTGAGATCTTCTTTTGGCTCTTTGGATGGCCCATTGTCTGTCACTGAATGGTGCAAAGGCCGTTCAGGTGATGCAGGAACTGTGGGTGATGGATTTGCCTCTGAACTCACTGGAGGTGAATGTAGAGATTCTTCAAGTACTGTAACTTTACCTGTGGGTGAACAGCTAAGCCCATCCCAATCTTCTCTTGGCGTCAAGGGTATACATTTGTTTATGCATTTAGAATGAGATTATATCTTTTTGGTGTACCAATAGTTGGGCCATTGACACCACAGGTGGAGGTAGGGTGGAAGATACAAGCCAGTGGAGATCAAACCAAGAAACCAGTGCATCAGAGTCAGAGCAGCAATTGGGTTTCCGTCGCAGGCCAACATTGTTTGTGCTTCCAGCGCCTGCTCTACTTGTAGGGTATGCATTCTGATCACATTGGGATTTAACCTGATTAGCTGGTGGTTTGATGATACTTTTTGTACCGATTCTTACAAGATAGCTCAAAAATTGAAGATGGTTTTATGGCCATATTTTGACGGCTGACAACAGTATGAATACCATACAGAGAAAGTTACTGATATATATTTTCATAGAAATGTGGACTTGTAACATGCACTAGTTTGTAAGAATTCTTGCCCTTCAGAAAGCATTTGGTCTCTAGTTCAACTTGTGCCTGTGCACACATGTTTTGTTGGTGGTTGCATGCATTTGGGATTGAACCAATCATGCAATACTGTAGTCTGGACTCTGGGTTCCTCATTACCTGAAATAAGGAAAATGAAAAATTGGAAAACAACCTGGTCAGTGAAAGTCAGTAAGAACTTCCAGGAAAGAATTCTTTGGACAAATTTATCCTGCATTTTGATGAAAAAAGATTAAAAAGAGCATGCTAATATTAGATGACGAAACTTCTAATTGTGTTTGTTACGTAATTTCTCATACTAAAATTATGTGGAGGATTGTCCTTAATAGAGATTCCTTTACCTGGAACGGGGCTTTGGATCTGTATCTGGAAAAGGTAGATTGATTTTCACGATGCAACTTCCCTATGGATACCACCGATTTTCACTTATAGGTTGCTTGTGTTCTTCTAATTTTACAAGTACCGAGACATGAGATACAACCATGAAAATTATGACCTGGTACCATTACTAATTTACTATACACATAGAAGACCTGCAGGAGATGCCTACGGCTCTCATGCAGAAAATGTGGAAATCACCAAATTACAGCTAATAAAAACTAATGGACTGAAATAAGCAAGCAACATGCTAGTTGGTTTTCAAAACCTAAACTTCACTCCACATTTTGCGATATTTCAGTTTTTTCTTTCCTCTTCCTCGATTCTCTCCATACTTCTGGTTGCTTGTAACACAGGTGTAATTTGTAACGTAACTTACGTTAGTTGATGGTCTGGTAACACGGCCTTCATTTGTTAGCTTAGGAGCTTACTGTAATAGCAAATATGATGAGCAAAAGTATTTGGTCTCCACAATAGGTACCAGGATGATTGGCTCAAGACATCAGCAAGCTCTCTGCAGCTCTGGGAAAAGGCTCCTCTTGAACCATATGCTCTGCAGAAACATGTAAGATATGTCAAACTGTTCTTAACGGACATTTTGTGAACGGAAGTTGCATTGTTTTGTCCTATGTAATTGCTGGTGAAGAAATCCTAGAAATTGTTGGTTTGCATTTTGCTTGCCCTTCTGTGACATTTGTTTTCCTTTGGTATTCTTCATCAAATGTTGCAGATGACTTACTGTGTCATATGTCCAGACATTGATCCCCTTACTACCGCCGCTGCTGACTTTTTTCAACAACTTAGTACTGGTGAGTGTATTCATATTTATGCTATCTATAAGTTGATGGTTGAATGAATGTAGACACCCCCAGTAACATTGTCGTCTCTGTTTTCTCCTTCGAGAGAAATTGGCTTGATAGGGTGCTCTCATAATCTTGTTTGCGGTTTAAATCTTGACTAAGAATATATTTAGATTGCCGATAAAAAAAAGAGAGTATATATTTAGCTTTGTGATGAATGCTTATATACTGTCTTCAGAAAATGGAAACGTCCGAATTTTCTGCGTGCAAAGTAGTAGAATATGGAATAAGGTTTTCTTTTTGGTGCACTTGGAAAATTTTCTTCGTACTCTACTGCAAGAGGGAAGAAGTAGAATGTGTTCCTTGGGGGGGGGGGGGTTGAAGAAAGCATGAAAAAGAATTGCAAGTTTTGCTATCTGTGTGTTGAAATTTGGATCCAAATAGAAATTCAACTTATAAATGCTCACGCCAAAGGCCTTTTGCCATAGAAACATGATATATATGCCTTGTGAATGTCTCCAATGTTTTCTGATTATGTCACATGCATTTATTTTGTTGGTTGTATGCCTCTAGCTTCGTTCTGGTTGATACAGTCAGCATATTCACCTGATATTTTAACTAGCAGGTTGCATGGAAAAACTTGTGCTAACTTCGTTAAAGACGCATCACATGTAACCAAATGAAACCAGCATAAATGAACCAAGCATTGAGTCCAATCACTCGGGGTTGGTTATTTAAATACATTCGAAATAGTCTGCGCTGGTGTTGAATTTGTCTTAAGATGGATGCAGCATGGCATGTAATAGATTGGTTCTGTACTCAGTGTACTTCTATGTCCTTATCAAAGTTTTCAGAGGCGAAAGCGCAAGGCGAGGCGCTTGACCCTCCATGGGGCGAGGCGTACGCCCCGGGGCATTGAGGCGTAAGCCTTTTGATTTTCTATTTTTAAATAATTAAATAAATTAAAAATAACTCTAAAAAATACAAAAAATACGGATAAAATTAATAAAATCAACAAAAAAACAAAACAGTGCACAAAGTTAACATTGAGTCAATGCACAAAGTTAACATTGAGTCAATGATCAGTCAATGACTTATTAATTTATTATTACTTTATCAGTAAATGGAGAAACCCGATAAGGCTATAACATCATTTATTAGTTATTAACTTATTATTTTATTGACTTATTACTTTATTAGTTACTAAAAAAGTAGCGCAAGTGTTTGTAGAAAACAGAGCACACTTGTTAGAAAACAGAGCACAACTGTTTAGAAAACAGACCACGGTATGGTAGAAGATGAAAGATCGACTACAACAACACAGCTGAGAGAGAGAGAGAGAGAGCTGAAGATGAGCAAGAACGAAGAACCCAAAAACCCTAGGTCTGACATCTGGTGTTGGCTGCTTTCTATTGCACAGAAGTCGTAAATCCCTCCTCTCTCGCCAGGTATTTATAGGGTTCGGTGAAATTTTAATTAAGAAATTACCGAAATTAGATTACGAAACTTTCACCCCTGAGGTGTACGCTTCTTCAGTCGAGGCGTACGCCTTAAAAAATTAGGCGTACGCCTAGTTGGTTCAAAGTCCAAATTTCAACGCCTCAGGGCGTTTTGGCTACGCCCTGATGCCCCGGGCATGCCTCAAAAACGCCTTTGAAAACTTTGATATACATGCATCCAGCATAACAGAATGATGCATCGACCAGAGTATCTGTGTTTGTGTAGACATACTTGTATAGACGTACTGTGCGCACAGATGTATTTTTTTATTTACTGATTTACTCTTACCTAGTCCTGGTCATGGGTTGTTTTTACAGTCTATGAGACATGCAAACTGGGAACTCATTCACCTCAAAGCTTGGGAAACCATATGGAGGTAGATTCTGGAAAATGGTCATCGTCTGGTTTTATTCTACTTGACTGCCCTCAATCAATGAAGATAGAAAGCAGCACTGCATCTCTTGTTGGATCAATTAGTGATTATTTTCTGTCCCTGTCCAATGGTTGGGATTTGACGAGCTTTCTTAAGTCTCTCTCAAAGGTTCTTAAGGCTCTAAATCTTGATTCATGCTTTGCCTCGAACCCAAAGGAAGGAAGTACAGGTCCTTGTATGGTAAGTAGCATGTATTCACCTTCATGTATCTTTTGGTTGAAATATCATATTTCTCAGTGAACTTGTGCTACATCACACTTCATATCAATGAACACCCTTCTTGTTTACTGTACATATAACTTTAAACAGGTTTCTTGGGTTTTTTTTTTTTTGCTCTGTTTCTCCTTTTACAAGCTTGGCATATGGTATGAGCAAGGAGGAGCACGTGAATATTCTACACCTTTTATGATAAGCAGGGTCCTACCATCTGTTGCTCTAGCTACAGTCAAATTATGAATGTGGTGGTTATTGCATTCATGAGGAGCTACTTTTATGATAAATGCTCTCTCTCTCTCTCTCATTGTAGCTTCAGCTCATTCTGAGCGTCCCTGTGTGCTCCTGCATGGATGTTTTTTGAACTGTTACACGGTCTTGTCTTTTTCGTTTCTTGCTCTCCTGGAAGCTTTTATTACGCTTATTATGCTTCCTAAATAATCTAAATAGAGGAAAATATCAAAAAGGCATAGTATTACTTGTCTTTCTTCTCCTAGTTAGTTCTCTACCTGTTATGTCTTAGATGTTTGCTAAGCTCTTTATAAACGAAGTGAGACTATTACGGTCGGGTAGAAGCACTCACTTTCTTTGGCCAGTTGAGGAGGTTAACGACTACAATGAGTGAGTAGCCCCCACTAGGAGGAGAATCAGAGCGGAGATAGTTGCCACAGGCTACCGTCAGCAGCAATCGGTGGAAAGACTCCCATTCACCTTGTCGAACTTTCTTTCTATATAATAGGTTGCCGAAAGAGGGGTATCCTGGTGATTAGCAGGATCATTTTCAGATGAGTGATAAGGGAGGATAGAAAAATAAAGGAAATAAAGAGGGAGAAGATTACACATTAGTTTATAAGAGGCCATGTCGTGAGAGGTACATTACGAGTCACTGAGGTTTTCAGGCGCGACATTGATTACTACCCAGAAAACTAGGCATCTTCTTAATATTCTTCAAAAGTCAAAGGCTGATAGCTATTAGTTCAAAATGATGTGGCTTGGCAAAACAAATTTGTTGTTGATTATGTAGCCTTCTCTTCTTTACACATGTTCATGCCTCATAAATCTTAACATTGACCAATAATTTGGTCAGTGGTATTTGCATCGGGTTTAATGGTAATTAATTATAGCAAAGCTGATCTCATATCCCTAACCTTGTTGTTTTCTGGTATCAGGTTATCTATGTGGTTTGTCCCTTCCCTGAGCCTGTTGCGGTCCTGCAGACTGTCATCGAGTCTTCCATTGCTGTTGGATCAATCATTCTGTCGAAAGATAAAGAGAAAAGATCCATAATCCACAGTCAGGTTGGGAAGTCCTTGAGTTGCTCGGCATCTGTGGATGAAGCATCAATATCAAACGTGTTGACACTCCCAGGATTCTGTATTCCTAAATTGGTCCTTCAGATTGTAACAGTTGATGCCATTTTTAGGGTCACAAATCCAGCTCTCAATGAGCTTGTCATTCTGAAGGAGATTTCTTTTACTGTTTACAATAAAGCTAGGAGAATTTCACGAGGATCCTCCACCCCCACCACTGACGTGGTCCAATCTTCTTCTATGTCAAGTAGATCTCATTCGGCTTCGATGCAAATGACATCTCCAATCTCAGGGATGTGGAAGGAGTGTATTGGTCCTAGAATAACAGGTCCAAGAGAGAGTGAACTTGATCCTACCTTGCGCCATGGTTCTTGGGATAATAACAATTGGCAATCGTCAAGAGCAGCTGGCGGTTTTGGGATTGATCCACATAGAACTGGAGATTTTCTTATTCAAGATGAGATTCGTTATATGTTTGAACCACTATTTATTCTTGCGGAACCTGGTTCACTGGAGCATGGAGTCTCACCAACAATTTTTGCTAACATAGCATCGGAAACTTCAAAGCCTTCTCTATCGGATGATTGTACTAGTGGGAGCATTGTGCAGAGTTCAGTAGATGCTACTGGACCATGCTCCCAATCTGATGGATCGGAGGGGGCAGAAGGCTTTGGATCTTCTGGCCACCAAAAGACACTTCCTACTCTACACTGTTGCTATGGATGGACAGAAGATTGGCGTTGGCTAGTATGTGTATGGACCGATTCTAGGGGAGAGTTGCTCGACAGCCATGTATTCCCCTTTGGTGGAATTAGTAGTAGGCAGGATACAAAAGGCCTGCAATACCTTTTTGTCCAACTGCTGCATCAAGGCTGCCAAATTCTTCAGTCGTGCTCTTCTCCTGACTCTGGTGTTGTCGTCAAGCCAAGAGATTTTGTGATTACACGCATTGGATGTTTCTATGAACTTGAGTACCAAGGTATGCGATTTGCTTCTATCATTTGTGAATGGAAGGATTATTACTGATTTGTTGGTTTTCAGCATTTTATTTTTGTGCAAATTTGGTAATCATGAGGTGGCTGCTTCATTTCTGCGTTGCTATTGCTGCAACTATTTTAACTAAATTTCCCATGAGCGCTTTCTAAAGTGGTGCACGCCTAAAGGCAATAGGGGACGATTTCAATAACTCAAATCACTATATTTTGCATTTCTATCGCTTCCACCAAAAAAAAAAAATCACTATGTTTTGCTCATAGAACCCTGCTGGTTAGCATTTGGAAACTAAAGAGCCAATTGTAATTGCATTATGTCGTTATCAATTCCTGAATATTATCTAGAGATGCAATAGTTTCATTGTCTTCTAGTCAGTTGTTGATTTGGTTTTCTATCTAATGTATTTATTGAACTTCACCAATGTCTGTAAACAGAATGGCAGAAAGCACTCTATTCTGTTGGGGGTTGCGAGGTGAAAAAATGGCCTCTGCAATTACGGCGATCTGCACCTGATGGGATGCTAGGAAGCAGTAATGGGACCTCATTGCAGCAGGAACAGGAGATGACTTTAATTCAAGAGAGAACCCTTCCTTCTTCGCCTAGTCCTATATACAGTGGTCACTCAAAAGCATCTGGTTTTGTAAAGGGTGGTGGTTTGGGACAATCCTCAGGTAGAAAGCAGCTGATGGGTGGGCCTCCAGTCATAGACCACCCTAGGGGTATGCTTCAGTGTGTGCAAAGCATCAGTTTCATCTCAATTTCAGTCGACCATTCATTACATCTGGTTTTCCAAGCTGATTCAGCATCTCCTGGTAGTTTTCAATTTCCCTGTTTCACTTGCTATATGAGCTTCCCCATCCTTCAGTTGCATTTATTCTACTGGAATCTTCATTATTTAGCATGCATTTTAAAGGATATGATCTGCTAAAAACAATGTGTGCACCTACACAAGTGAGTTTACGATCGAGGTTAATCAACCAATTTGGCAGAAGATTGGAACTGTTGTTGGCTATAACAGTAAGGGTCAGTAGAATCTAAAGTTTTCAAAATGTTTGACTGTCTTAATCCTGAAAAGTCTAATAAAGTATTTTGGTTTTGAACTTTAGTTGGAGGACAAAAATTAATATTAAGACTCTTATAATTGTGTTAAGTAGCTGTGTTGGTTCATGTGTACTGTGGGATGTTGTGCCCTGCATGTCCTTTAAAGTAAACATTCAGCAATAAATTGTTCAATAACCTATAGGTAAGACACTTGTTGGACACTCGTATCAGTCCATGTAAATTGGTGTAGTGCACATGAGAAAATTCTATGGCGCATCATGACACCATGAAGTCCTATGAAGGAAGAACGCTGGACGTTATCAATAGTGTTCAATTGGTGCGATTATGAAGATGGTTTTGGTATTTGCATATTCTATCACTAGGGCACACCTATTCTCACTTGAGTGCAGTATTCTAAAACAAGGAATTAATCGCTTATTAATCACTAGCGGGGCCTATCCGATTAGGTCCAACTAATGATTAATCGCTAATTACTTATTAATATGCACTGATTAATCGCTCGAAGATGGCCGACCGCCCGACTAGCGCCAGGCGACTTTTAGAACATTGCTTGAGTGTGGTATCCTAGTGTAGGAAAACGTAGTCGATGATAGGCCTGTGAAGTACATATACCTGTCGCTCGCGTATATACATACCATGTTTACATGTTAAGCACATGCTCAATGTGGTAATGCCAATACGTATCTCTGTGGATTAGTCGTCTTTGAACTGTCTGGGCTCTTTTCTTGGTAATGCAGTTATTGCTATGAGATTGATGTGCCTGTGGTAAAAACTAAGATAGCTCAAATTCCTCCTGCGCGATTTTTCTATCTCAAAAAATCAAATTTCCATTTCATTTTGTTAGATGATTTTAAAAGCTGTATACATAATTTGACGATTTTAAAAGCTATCTGCATAGATTGACTGAGTTCTTTTTACAGGGGCAAAAAAGAAAAATTGTATTTTTTTCAAAAAAATTTTGTTTGTGGACCCAATTAAACTGCACGACTGCCAAAAAGGGACAAACAAATTGAGGGTGGGGGGAGAATTAGCATCCTAATGTTCCATATCTTCCCCTTGAAAGAGACTGATTTGTGTGGGTTCATTCAGGGAATTGATTTCCACACTCCCCTTTTTGCCATCCACACTCCCATTTTTGTCTTTATCCACTTGAATTTACTATCTTGCGCTTTATTCAATTCACTTCTTCACACATGCAAGGGCAATATAGTAAATTCATGTGGATAAAAACAAAAAAAGGAGTGTGGATGGCTAAAAGAGTAGTGTGGAAATCATTTTCCGTTCATTAATAGCTAGTTTTGTGCTATCCTACGTCAAGCTACATGTGCATGAAAGTTGAGTTTCTTATGCATGTTGTATTGTCACGTGATATTATTCGCAGGGACTACTCAGGGTAGCACCAGCACTGTGAACATGTCAGGTGGTTATATTGAAGGGTTCACTCCGGTGAAGTCTCTTGGTTCGGCATCCACATCTTATGTTCTAATCCCTTCACCCAGCATGCGATTCCTTCCCCCAACTCCACTGCAACTCCCCACATGCCTCACCGCCGAATCCCCTCCACTTGCCCATCTCCTACACAGCAAAGGCTCTGCGATTCCCCTTTCCACAGGATTCGTGGTATCCAAAGCTGTACCTTCTATGGGGATGGGGAACGACTCCTCTAGGAGGAGCAACTCCTCGAAAGAAGAAGAATGGCCTTCAGTTATTTCCGTTAGTCTTGTTGATCATTACGGAAATGGAAGTAATAACAGCGGTAATACCCAGGAGAAAACTAAAAGAGGGATTGTTAGGGGCTCAGAAGCCAGAGATTTTGAAATAGAAACCCATTTGATACTCGAGTCTGTAGCAGCAGAACTTCATACTCTATCGTGGATGACTGTGAGCCCCGCTTACTTGGAAAGGCGAACTGCGCTGCCCTTCCACTGCGACATGGTTTTGAGACTCAGAAGGCTTCTTCATTTTGCCGATAAAGAGCTCTCACAGTCGAGGCGCACAGAAAAGACACAAGTCTAGGTTTCTTTGTGGACTGATGTTTTAGGTATGTCAGTTTTTTTTTTTTCTTTTTTGTAAATTATGTGTCAGCTTCTCTCATTTGCTGCTGTAGTTTGACCATGCTGATTAACTGCAGTGTTTTGGATTTCCCGTGTGGGAAAGAAATGTATACAGATTTAGGCTTAGAGATAGAAAAGCAGATCTCAAATTATGTATCAGACCATCAGAGGAGTTATTTATTTATTTAACTACATCGTAGAAGGCGTCTGATTCTACCCGAGTCACAGAAACCATGTAGTCTCCTATTCCATTGATAAAAGTAATTTAATGTTGTAAGTTTGATTCATCCACTGTACTGCGCAACAATTTTTTCCGGTTATTTGTATATGATAAATACCCAAGCATTTTTAAAGACGGTTGGCCTCATGTTGCAAGTGTAAACTGGGCTAATCGAGTTGGTTTTCCTTGTTTAAATTTGTTTGGTTAAGGAACCATATGTTCATTTTGTATTGTAGAAATGATTCTTCTTTTCATTGTTAGGCACCGTTGCTTATGTTGGGATCCAATTGTGCTTTTGACATGATGAGTAGTGTTCATAGTAATACAAAATAGAATTACCAACCCCGCAGTCAGGTCCTTCAACTGAAATGTGTTTAAAGTTAGATATACAAAAGTCCGAACACTTATGAATATGGTTAAATGGTTGCTTCCACAGCAGACTGCGGCTATCTTCGCTCTCGTCGGTTCTTTCTCCATTCCCAAGGCATCTCCGGGTTCGACGAAGCCCACAACCCAACTCGCTTCGCTCGAGCCTCTCTCTCCCACTAGTAAGCCCACAAAAAACCATTAGTAATGTAGATGATTGATTGATTGATACAAAATAAGTAACCATGAGTTAAAGGAGGAAAAACAACCACCTTTTCAAGTTCTGAACGTTGGTCATAGGCTTTGTAATGCCACGCCAGTCCTTTCTTTAGCATTGACTCCTACGCAACACGAGAATTGTTGAATTCCAAGTTTTTTAAGTCATTTTATAAAGTAAACATACTGAGAAAAGAAAAAGAAAAATACCTGTACAAATTTTCCATTACAATATATATCTCCCACAGAACGGCCGTATTGATCTTCGTCGAATACGAGTACTCTCAGACTCTTGCCCTGAACAATCTTGGTCAGTTCCTCCTTTGCCTCTTTCCCGTAAGGCATTGCACTCTCTGGCGCATCTATTCCCCTGTTAGTTTCTCGTGAAAACTCATTCATCCACTGATAACATAAACAGGAAAGTTAAATCAAATGACATCCCCGTTTGCAGTTCGTATTTTACCTTAGCCGAATCCTATACTTGCGGCTCAGAATCTCCTCATTCTGAATATTTAGAACCCTGTGGCATGCAAGACAAGATGATTCCGTTAACAGAAACCGATGAATAGGAATTTGTGCGTCAAGTTTGTATACGAACCTATATCCCGAATCAATGATTTTCTGGTGCAGGGCATCCGCCTTGGGGTAATTCCTCTCAGCGCGAGCTTTAGATCTTTCGACAGCTGCAATGTGAACGTCTCTGGGAACCGCAGACGACTCCCTTGGATCCATCGTGCTCACATATACTGTGACGGTATCCCCATCGGCTACAGCTTTTGCATCCACCTGATTACATTGAGAGCCTTGAGTGATATAGAGAAATTGGGAGTACTTGGAAAGTTTTGGGAATGTGGTTTAGTGTTCTTAACTGGTAGAGTCTGCAATTCAAACTTGAGTCCAGGGGGCAGTGAGGTGGGTAACTCAGTGGAGAGCTCAACCAGAGTATGAGGAAGAGGGAGACCATAGAAGGCCAATAAACCCTACTCAAAGGAACCAACCACAAACCAAATTTAGTATCAGTATTTTAGTATTTCACTAAGCAATTCTGATCATATTGAGAACAAGAAAAATTGGAGTTCAATTTTGTTTTGGGCCTCATATCAGGGGTACAGGTTGATGATCGAAGCCGTTCACTGAGTAGGTTTGTTTTTACCTATTTCTTATTGGATAGTTTTCTCAATTTCTCCTCCCTTCTTTTTATTTTCTATTTAATTTACGTTTCTTCTAACAACAACAGTGGGTAATGCACATATAATACAAAAAATAATAAGATCTCAGTGCACTTTTATAGATAGCATTGTACTGCACAAGTATATCATTTCGAAGATATAAATACACTTTTTGCACATTATTCATTGTTAGGATGTCGTCAGCATGTTCTCTCTCTCTCAAATGAACCACCAACACACCCACTAGCAATCCTGTTGGTATAACGTTGTACCCGGGGATGATTTGGGGATTGAGAGATTCAAACAAGCAAAGCACATGAAAAAAAAAAAGTCAAAAAGAAAAAGTAAAAGAAAAAAGGGAAACCCATAAAGCAGAGAAATCAGGTCTAGGATTGGAGACAAAGGCTCACCGCTCACCATAACCAAGGAGGTCAGAATAGAGAGACGAACAAACACCATGCTCTTGTTCTTGTTCTTCATCATCCACCAATCTCCCTCCCACTCTCTCTGATCTTTGTATGTATGCTACTACATACCCACAAAAGGAACAGACCCAGAAGTTTTTTTGGGTTCTCAGCTCTTATACCTCAGTGCGAAAACCCAGGAATTTGCTTTCAATCAGATGTAGAAATACTAGAAAAATAAGTCTAACATTGGGAAGGGAGAGTGAAGGGGCGGTAGTGAGGGCACAAATATAGGGAGGGGATGGTGACTCTTTTAAAACAACGAGGAAGAACGTTGGTGAAACGACAAATTTGTCCTTCTACCATAATTTCGTTGAGGAACTGCAAGCTATTGAACTATTGCAGAAAGTTGCTACGCCATAGAGATTTGGGCGTAATATGTAATAAATTCGAGGCTGAAATTGGGGGAACAAGAAGCCCCAATTGCTTTCGATGAAGTGATTAATGATAAATGAGAAGTACATAAAGATTGTTTTTTTTTTAATCGGCATATATAAAGATTGGTCGGCCTAATTAAAAATGGCTCTCCTTGTCATGACCCCAATTGTTCAATATGATCATTGGACAACTAACAAATAAGTGTTAATCTAGCCAAGAATTAAAAATTAGCATTGGTGCAAAAATGTCAAATTATAGCATTTTGGACATAGTAGCATGCTACAATTTGGCATTTGAATGGCTAAAATAGTAATTTCCACGGGAGCTAGATGCAAAGGCTTTAGAACCTGCCAAACCTAAATTTGCCCACTCATCCACTTTTGAATGCCCCAATGGAATGCCTACATGAAATGGCAATTTAAAATTGACTAAACGAAAAGGCCAAATTTGGCCAGATGTTTAGCACAAAAGTTCTGACGGCTAAAGTTTATTTTATTTTAAGTATTTTTGAATGGCTAAAGTTCAACTCGACTGCCAAGGCGACAATGGAGATCCACAGCATAGTCATCATATAGTCTTTTAGTGCAGTAATATTAAGCAGTGTCTATTTACTTCGACAAATGGGCATTTTCACGGGTTTGTCTAGGTATTTTGATCACAACATTATGCAGGGACGGAGCCAGAAATTTTGGTTTTGTAGAGTAAAAAATTAGATCCATGTTGTAAGATTTTTTTTTATTAACTAAATTAATTAGTTAATTATAAAGTAGATATACGTTGATAATTCTAGGTTTGCTATATAATTGGTCCCAAAGACTTATGAAAAAGATATATGATTGCCTCATTTGTAAAACTATCCATTTTAAAAAATAATAATAATACCTGAGATTTCTACGCATTTGAAGTAAGTTGGAGTAATTTTAAAAACTTCTACAGGTCAAAATAGTAAACTAAATGTACAAACTAGTACTTCAAATATCCTTGTGAGAAACCAAAGCGAGCAGGATCTAGTGGCCTCACTTGTAGATTCATAGCTCCGCCCCTAGCATCATGTCAAATGACCTCCATTTCAAAAGCCTAGAGGTCGAAACAAATTTGAATCCTAGTAGTTGATTTGTTACAAGGAACAAACTTCGGGATTATTTTTGTTAAATTTTCAATTAATTGTTCCATGAATATTACTCCAGCGAACAGCTTTGATCATGGTTGTGAACCCTGTGTTGGACAGCGGCACAAAAGAATTGGACTATCTAATCTTATCATCAAAGAATTGGAGTAGTAATTTAGCTAGCTTTGTTTACCTCAACATCTGCCTTGTGATGTCTCTTCAATGTCAGTATAATGAGCCTTGAAGCTTCTTCTGGTGTTTTTGGTGGAGGTTTTGATTCTCTCCATGCCACTGAAAGTTTCTTATACCTTCATTGTAAATTCAAACAATTCAGTTGATTTAGGGGGGAAAAAAAGATACTCTACTATAAATGAAGCAGCTAAGTACATAATTAAAAGATTCTGGGAATTTAAATTTCAAAAATGTTAACATTTCCGTTTAATTTTTGACAATTATCCTAATCAAGCAGCCCCATTTACTAATCAAATTAAACTGTGTACAAACTGTACTGCTTACCAGTTACCCTGAGCCTTCTTCGCCGAACCTACATGCTTACCGAGTCCTTCAGGAACCTTTAACCAAGAAAGAAAACCCAAATTATTTGCATGGGAATTAAATTAAAGAAACCTTAGATCCCTAATTGGCTTGGAAACTCAGATTATGACCTAATTAAAACAGAAAATTTATAACCAAAAAAGTGTGATTTGACAGTTCCTAAATAGGAATTCAATAAAGAAAGGGCTTAATTGATGCAAGAAATGGTGATCACGAGGCATGCGTACCTGGGAGGTGATTTCGTAGTGGTAGAGATCGTGGGCAAGGGCGGAGACGCCGGCGTTGGTGGCGGAGACACCGTGGGGGCGAAGCGAATCGGAGTCTGCCGCCGGCTTGCAGCATTGTCCGTACAGAAATCCAAGGACGTTCCCCATTCGTTCGAATTATCGTTAATTTTCCATCTGGTGGAGCCACAGTTGTGTGAGAACTGAGTACAATGGAAAGGTGAAAAAGGGAAAAAAAAAAAAAACAGAGGGCAGAGAGAGAGAGAGAGAGAGAGAGAGAGAAATGAATGGGGGCCAATGGAACGAATCAGGATGCAGAATGGCACGTGGCGGATGATGATTGGTTGAGTGGAAATCACTACTGCTGTTCCTTTTGCTGATGAGTGATGATGAAGATCGAAAAGAATATGATTACCCACAAAGACCTCATATTCCTGGGTACATATTGTTCTTGGAATCCGAGACGAAAGAGATGATCGGAGTCTGTTTATTTTATTTAGTATTGTTTTTTAGTAAAAATTATCTTAATTAGATATCGATAATAGCTTTTACAAAATATTCAATTTTGCTTCTGAAATTCAGGCACCTGTACGCGGGGCATGTACCCTAGATACGCACAGGAAAGGTGGATAAAGATCAGTAAGTCTGTTCACACAGACAATGCACAAATTTTAATATGGGGCCCACTAGGGATCCCACACTAATGATTCGATCCGTTCATTAAATATAAAACATTTTTCAAGAGCCCTTGCTAAAAATAAACTCAATCCGATACCTATAGATACTCGATCCAACCACCTAACTTTTCATTATCTTGAAATTTGAATGAAAAATTAGATAATTAGATCGAGCACTTATAAGTATCAGATTGAGATGTTTTTTTAGAGGAGGTCTTTGAAAAAATATTTTACATTTAATGAACGGCTCGGATCGTTTCTATGGGACCTATAGTAGATTTCATATTGAAATCTGTGCGGAATCTATGTGTGCATTGTTTGTATCAATAGCACTGTTGGACGAAGATATATATGCGAGTTTGCGTGAGGAGGATTTAAAATTAAAGGTCAACGGTTGTTGGTTGGGTGTTAACGTCAAGTGGTGGGAACGTGGTGGGCCATGGGGGTGGAGTGAAGGAGTAGATGACGCTCCTCCCGTGGGTGGATGAGCTTTTAGCCGCCTCAGCCGATGGATTGGGAAATTCTATACTGCAAGGTAGGCATCTTGTAAGGTGTACTCGGGTCATCAATCTTAACAATAAATGGTTGAGATATAATGTAATTTTTAATTATAATCGGTAAGAATCATTTATTATCGGTCATAATTAATTTTTAATGTGGACAATTGATTAATGAGATCGACGACTGTGTACCACTCTACACATGCACTACACGGGGTGCACGGATCCCTCAACCGACTCCCTCCCAATTCCTACGCGTGAAATGTTGAAAACCTTAAAGTAACATTAGGTACGCCTTTGCTGTCGCTCAGGATCGGCCCAAAGGTTTTAGTATCCAAGACCTAATAAAAAAAAAAAAGTGATCTTAAAGAGTTAATACTTTAAATTTTTTTTATAGTAACAATCACAATACGAGAAAATCAAACCAATATAAAGTTCTACTAATCAATACGTACGAACACAAAATACGAGATCGTCAAGTTTTTTGGGGTGGGTTTGGGGAGAAACGATTTTGAGGAGGTGTTATTCGGTGGTTTGGGAGAAATGATTTCGGGGATTTAGTGGGTTGGGCACTTGGGAATATGAGATGGTGGGTTGAGCTAACTCATTACCTCTAATTGGGCATTTTTTTCATTCTATTGGGCTTAAAAAGAGTTATACTCAAACCCAAATAGTAAAAATATTGAAGTGCCTCTAAAAATTAGTAAAATTTTTGGAATACCCAGGGCCAGGCCTCTTGGGATTGGACCAGCCCTGCTGTTGCTTTCAATCCAATTATTTCATACTCTCATCCTTCCTAAACAATGGAGTCTGCCAATGGGCTCAAGCTCAGTTAGCATTTTCTAATCCTTCCCATGTGAAAGATCAGGGTTTGAGCTCTATCGTGAGAGTTTGGAATTCAGGTTATGAATAGGCTTTGAAATTCCTTGTGGACTAACCTACTAAGGCTAAGTTTCGCTAAGATTTTGGGTTTTTCTTATTTTGTCCTTATCCAAAAAAAATTTCGCGTTTGTTAGTTTTGTGCCTAACTTTTGTGGATTATTGATTCGTCACACATGGGGTAATAATGTTCACCCTCTTTAAAGGAGACTGAAGAAAATTATTTTCGCCGACTCCCAATTCCTGCGCGTGAGATGTTGAAAACCTTGGTGACATACGTACGCCTTTGTTGTCGCTTTCAATCCAATTCTTTCACAAAGCCTATAAAATATCTTGTGGACTAACCAACTAAGGCTAAGTTCCGCTAAAATACTTGAAGGCATACTAACTAAAATTTGAAAATATTCAAAAAATTGCGTGCTGCCGTTTTCTCCAAAATATCTGCGCATTTGTTTGCTTTACGGATGATATGCTTGAAAGTTGCCCGGTTCATCTATGTCCGCAGCGCCCTGCAATCATCAATAAGCTTTTTCAATGGGTGAAATTGATCCGCAGTGTCCAATAGTTGAATGGCAAGGGCTGAGTCAAATTGAATTTCCACTTGATCGATATACAAATCTGTGATGAGTTTAAGCCCATCATGCGAATCTGTCAACCACAACTTTTAGAATGACTATAGCACAATATTAAGAAAGTTAACTCCTCAAAATCCCATATATCTCTCTCTCTCTCTCTCTCTCTCTCTCTCTCTCTCTCTCTCTCTCTCTCTCTCTCTCGTCAATTGAATTGCATTAACATGAGAAGCTTGTGAGTATGTATTAGTAGCTTTTCTGATACAACTCTTTATCTGTAGAATGTCTCCATTGATGATGTCTAATTATGTTGCAAAATATTTTAGGTTAGGGTAAATTTCAGTGATGTCTAATTATGAAAATATTTTAGGTTAGGGTAAATTTCAGTGACCTCCCCTGAGGTTTCTAACAAATACAAAAACCTTTCTTAAATGTCAATTGAGTGTGAAAATAAATTGACTTAGTTTGGAGTCGCGTCTTTAATTTCAGTGACATCTATTCACCATGGATGAACGCATCTTTCATATAGAACCATATCATGTCCCTTATTCATTCTGAGTGAATTCAAAAAAATTGTTTGTCCCTACTTTTATTTAGAGACTTTTCATTTGAAAGAGTACAAAATACTACTCCCTCTGTCTCTTTTTAAATGTTTCGCTTCGTAACTTCAACTTATTAAAAAAAAAAAACATCATCATTACACCTTTCACATTAACTTTTACTTTCACTTTCCCAACTTACCCTCTATGGAGACATCATAATTACACTTTTACTCACTAACTTTTCAAAATGGAATATACTTTTAGGGGCAAAATGAAAAATGTACCAACTTTTACCCACTAACTTTACAAAATAGACACTTATTAAAGGACAGCCCAAAATAGAATACTGGACTTTAAAAAAGGGGACGAAGGGAGTAGGAATGAGTGAACTTTATTTCATATATGTTCTTATTGAATATTTTACTTGTAAGGATCTAAACACACACGCACACAATATTCGAGTATAAACAGTAAAGGATTGACACAGAGATATACGTGGTTCCCCAAACCGGGTGCGTCCACGGGAGCGGAGCTGTTTTATTTATGATCACAGTACATAGGGTTTTACAATAGAGAGTATATATAGTCACGACTTCTATTTCAACCCTAATAATTCCGTACCGTACCGCGGGGGGCGTAGCCCCCCCCCCAAACCTTTGGGCCGAAGGCCTTCGGCCCAACCAACTAATCTGCGATGGGCAAGTGCCTCGCTCCACTCCGCTCGGCACTGGCCTTATACGAGAACTTCTTAGTACCTCTCATACACAACATATGAGCCATAAATTCCAACATTACTAATATTCTAATATATAAAAGGAGAGCACCACGCAGTAAAATCCCAAATAACTGCCACAGTACTCACATTTGGATACTCCCATTTTATTCAACTGCATGCTCTCATTTCTTTCATCTTCACCAGTAGTTAGTTTCAACTACTTATAACAATTTTCCTGGCAATCAAGAACCTGATCTGCGACTAGAGAATGACCGAAGGAGAGGTGCAATTCCGCTTTCATAGACCAATTTCCCTCGAGACAAATCCATCCAGCCGGCGAGGAGGGAAAGAGGGAGACGTGAATTCAACTTTCACAGACCAATTTTCCAACCCAACACGAACCTGCCCGACGAGAAGACAGAGAGAAAATGATTCTTAATTGGATGTAAGTAAATGCGTTAACCTCTTCACAGTTCTCTTCCAAAAAGTTTGCTTTTCCTCATTTGAACCAATTTGGCACAAGCACCAATTTTTCATAGTATAGTTCGGCTTTTGGAAAAGAGATTTTGATTTTGGACGAAAATCTAATTTATTTTTATAATTCTTTTAAATTTGTAGTCCATACAAGCGCCAGTTTATTTTATTTTTTTTGGCAAAGACCCCAGTATATTTTTATGTACTCTCAATCGATATCTAACATGTTTTTACCAATTCATCAAAGGAATCAAAAGAGGCAATGGATTCAAATCATAAACACCTTGCAAGTGATGCACTAGAATCATCAAATGCAAATGAAAGGTCACAACATCGTGTATGGTACCGTCGCCGCCTACTTCTCGATATCTTACAACTTCAATCTTCAGCTGAAAAACCTCAGCAAGTTTCTCAAAATTTAGTATATGGGCGTTCAACGCAGAGACTACAAAGGCTGGGTAGTGCAAAGTATTTAATCCCACAATCGGCAAAGACTGAGGCCTCGAAACTATGGTCAAGAAAGGACTTCACAAAGGGCGGAGCAAAGATAACTGTGGGTGAAAAGCGGGTTCTGTGAGGTCGCTTACGTGTACAAGAGTGAGCTGGAGAGGTTCGATTGGTCGATAATCAGTACCAAGGGGGAAAAGAGGAATAATCTCGTGGGGTGAGGGCTAGAGCAAGAGGTACAGAAAAGACAAAGGCAACGTGTCTCCTTTGTTCTCCGCGGGGGTGAATGACGTCTGCCCTTTCTGGAATCAGATGAGTGAGGTCACCTTCTCTCCGGGGAAGAATGTTCTCCTTCCTCAGAATCAGTGCTCTCTCTCTCTCCTTTTCCAGAAAAGTCAGCCTTCTCAATCATTGGGAATGTCAGGGGTATTTATAGGGCACATGGGCCTAGGTCAGGCCCAGGACGGCGCTCCTGTAAGACCCCAACACGTGTCCCTCCCGTACCTCCAGGTCGCGGAAGACTCGTCCTCCCGCGGAGGACTTCCGCGGGGGGGACCCGCACTTCCGCGACGCTACCTCCATCCCAAGCCACCAAGCCACAAGAGCTTCCCCAATTCCCGCAAGAGCGAGGTCGCGACCCGCGGCGATCGCTTGCCTTCCGCGGGATCCCTTCCGGGCCTGCCTTCTAGGCCCGAATGTGATCCCGGGATCTTCTTACATTTTCTGTATCGATTCCGGTATGTCTTTCAGTTTTCCTTGGCGAGGCCCGCGGGGGGGTCCCGCGAGATCTTCACTTCCGCGGATCACTTCCGCGGGGGTCCACCTTAATGTGCTACGTGTTCCCTTTCCATTGGTCAGTCAAACGTCTTCTTGGAATAGTTTTTTGACTAAGATTGACTTTCCGCGTGGACCTGGTCGCCACGTGTCCACGGCCGATAGGCTGGTCAAAAGGTCTTCCCTGATGACATATCAATAATTTTGACCGCGCCTACATATGCCCCCCGCGCGCGTACGACAAGTGCACGTCGTCCGCGTGCGTACCATCCTTTTTGTAAGTTTCCGCGGTCACCCCGGGGTTGTTTTGCGGAGCAACGGGCATAATTAACTGCTAATGTCTCTTCGTGTACCATCATGACCCTTCGTGTACTGACGTCATAAATGTCCCCACCGTTTGACCATTATATAAACCCTCTGTCCATTATTTCCTTTTTTTCACCAAACTCCAAATTTCGTCGAAGTGCTGTCAATTTCTCTTCTGACTTTCCAGCGATCGTCTTTCTTGTCTCTTCCCATCTTTCGCGGTCAACACCCTCCTCTTTCTTTTACCTTACTCACAAATAGCTGCGCGTGGTCCAATCGTTGAGATCCCGGTGCCCTCCGCGGACCAGTGGCAGAGGGCCCCGTATCTGCGAACAGTTGGGGACCCATTCTGGGCCCTTGCTGGGGCGTATCCGACCTTTGGCCCCCCCGTGGTTAACCCTATCTTCTTCACGGCCCCCGCCGCCCCGGAGGATGCAGAGCCCGTCAATCCCTCCTCGGTACTTCGCTTTTGCCTTGAGCGCGGGGATTTTCCCTATGTGGAATGCCGTTTTGGATCCCAAGCTTCCGTGCCCACTGACTGGGCGGACTGGGTTGATGCTGTCGTCGGTAATCCCCGCTATAAGCAGGTGTTGCTGGTCTCTGCCACTCTCGAGGCCGTCCAACTGTCGCGGCGCCTGAGCATCCCTCGACAGGGGGCTGCCAACAAGAACTTGGAGTTCGCGTGCTCACGCTGGAGCAGTGACTCTCACTCCTTTGCATGGGCATGGGGGGAGAGTGGACTTTCGCTTGAGGATGTACATATCCTTACCCGCTTGTCTCTACGCGGGGGCAACACCCTGGATTTCGCCAAGCTCTCGCAGGCGGAACGAGATGAGGTGGGGGCCTTGAAAGAATTTCACAAGAAGGCCCAAAACGGGCCAATCTTCACCCCTCAAGGAGTCCGGAAGGATCACGCGGCAAACGCCAAGAAGACCTCCCTCGGCAGCTGGTTGCGTTATTTCTTCAAGGATCTTCAGCCCGCGAGGACCGTCGCTCCTGGTGCTGAGCGAGATTTTGATGAGGGCCCCCAATACGGTCAGCACTTCTACATGGCGGGCTTCTTCTCTTACTTCCTCTCGTACTTTGTCCTGCCCGACTACCCCGCCGACGGCATTTCTCAGGCGGTCTTCCCGCTGGCCGTCCTTCTCGCCCGCGGCCAGCCTGTTGCCTTAGCGCCGCTGTTTCTGGGGTCACTCTTCCGCCAACTGGACCTAGTTCACGCGGACTATGCCAGGTCCCTTGGAAGGTGTGACCACTTTTCGATGGCTCACTCCACCTTTCTGCTCGCGTACTTCTTCGAGCATTTTCGCGCTGTCGCCCCGGAACCCCTGGCCCTTCATGTCTCGGGAGTACGCTCCCGCGCGGAGCAGTGGCATGGGACCAGTAGCGAGGTCTCGTGGTACGAGGCATGCGATGTCGAGGCCAACTTCATTCCTCGTCCTTACAACATTTCCCATCCGGGCGTCATGGGCGTAGGCCAATGCCTTCTCCCAGTCGCTGCTACCCTCAATGCTGCGAGTGACAACAATGCCACGGCGCGGACGGTGATCAACTCCGCGCTCATTGCCCTACCGGGGTGGCTCCCGACTTTGTCCGGTGAGGGATCTGGGGTGGCGGTGTATCGCCCGGATCGCTTCGCGAGACAATTGGGTTTCGATCAAGGGGTACCTGGTTCTGCCCCCGCGATGTCTTCTTTTGCGGAGTCGCAGCTCCGGTTCATGAGGGGGGAGCTCTCCCCGGTCCTGGTTCAACTTGGGAATTTGCTCATCCCAGAGAGGGACAGGGTTTTGAGCTATACCCAGGAGTTCCGCGTATTCTGGAGGAGGAACCTGGAATCTTTTCTGACGTTTGTCCGCGGGCAGGCCGTGGTCCCCGAGGTGCCTGAAGTCCGGACTCGGGATACCTCTCTGCGGGCCATTACTGCAGTAAGGGCGACTGAGTGGCGCGGACCCCGCAGTCAATGGGCCGTGATCCACGCGGAGCCTGTGAACAGGGTCTTCCCGGTGGAAGCACCTGCACCTCCTCAAGCTGCCCCGGGGCGAACCCGCGCGCGGGGACCCCGCGGGCGGACACAGCTTCCGCCTCCTCCACCGGCAGGACCATCTCGGCCGTCCTCCTCTCAGGCTCCCGCGGCGGTGGTGCCCCGCCGCCGAAAGCGCGTCCGCAATGTAAGTGTCTCTCCCCGCGATCACCCATCTCTTTCACAATATTTTGTCTTTTGCTCTCTGAGACTTACTTCCTCTGTCTTGCTCTCTTCCCTTTCTTTTAGCAGCGGGAGCGGGACGCCAGCACCTTCGTGGCCTATGAGCCAGAGGCAGCCGCGGTGGTAGCGGAAGAGGTAGCGGACGAGGCCGAAGAGGATGCCTCAGACGCTCCACCGAAGAAACGCCGCCCCGATGGTAAGCTCTGTTTTGTTAGGGTGCCATTTCTGTTTCCTTGTGGTTTTAAGCCCCTGACTTGTATTTTGCCACGATTTCTCCAACAGTTCTGTCGGAGCCCGACGAGGAAGAGGACGAGGGCGCGGAAGCAAGCGATGGGGATAGTGATGGCGATGACGATGAGGATGACCTCCCTATCAGCATCTTGTAGGCCCGGGCGTCCGCGTCCGCGAGGGAACCTGTCGCGGCGGATGCCAGTATAGTGGACATCTCTGACTCTCCCGAGGAACAGCGGGGAGATGAGGTGATCCAACCTCAGGAGGGGCCGGTCCCCTTCCTTCACCCAGAGCCAGAATCCTCCGCGGTCATCGGAGGTATGTTGCCTGTCGAGCCTTCTATCGTTGACCTTGGGGGAGATCCCAACACAGTCTCCTCCGAGTCGTACTCTTCTCCGGAGGAATCTGGTAATGTGATAGTATACTCTGCTGATCGAGATCCTTCTCCATCCCATGCAGCAGTCTCAGAGGCTCGCGAGGCTCCGCCGTCAACGGCCACCCGCGAATCCGTGGGTCAGGCCGACATCGCCGCGGATCCTCTCAACGCGGCGGCTGCACGATTGCTGAGGGAAGGAGACGAGGATGACCTCGAAGAGCTTCCTCACCCTGCCGCTGGGGGGTCTGCCGCGGGACAACCTGAGGTGGCTTCAGCTTCCACGCCTTCTGGTTCCCACCAACAGTCCACTAGTGCCCGCATCCGGTCAACGGAGAGTTATCTGGGCCGGGTCGCTGGTGGTTCCCCAGGGGTTTCTAATGCCTCGTTTCTGCAAGGCCCGGGCTCGAACGCAGGGCGGGAGCGGGATGCGGCCATGGACGCCGCCAGTCCTCATTCCCCGGCCTGCTCTACCTCGCAAACCCACTCTCCTCTCCAGTCTGCGAGACGCCCGCCGACCCCGCCAGCCGAGCCTTCCGCTCAACCCTCAGACCGACAGCTGGAGGTAAATGAAGAACTTATTGGTGGCCCCACCTCCATTACTGACTCAGACTTCCATTCCTTATTTAAAGATATGGACTTCTTGCCAACTGACGATGTTTTGGGGGGACAGGGGAGCCAAGCGCTTGGGGATTACGAGCTTGATTTGAATCTGGAGATGGGCGAGTAGAGGGAGGAGGTTGAGTCGAGAGAGCAGTCGCCGCCCAGGCAGCCTGCCTTAGATCTGGGGAAGGGGCCCATGGATACTGAGGCCGCGGAGCCCATCCGCCTCTTTCCCGCGGGTTATGATGTGCCCGCGGAATACTACCCGCTGTTGAACGCCATAGCCCGGTCTCATCCGGAGACTTTCAGCTCTTTCAACCCGCGGTCTGCCCGGCTTGGGGAGATCTACCTCAGCAACCTCCACAACGTGCTAACTCCTTGGGGGCAGCTTCGCTACAGGGACTTCAATCCCGGGACCGAGGTTGAACTGCTGGAGGTTGCCGAGGATATGCAAGTCTTCGGGTTTGACCTGGCTTGGTTGTGCGCGCGGAGTTCTGCTCTGAGGGCCGCGGGGGAGAGGGCTGCTCTGAGGCCTGAGATCCAGGGTCTGTCTGCCCAGTTGGAGTCCACTCGCCAACAGTTGGAATCTACCCGCCAACACTTGGCCAATCTGGAGGCCAGTTTTGCTCGGGTGATGCAGCATGATGCGGTGCTGGCTGCTGCCTCGCTGAATCTAGCTGACCCTGACCCGGACGGGCTTGTTTTCTTGGATTGGCAGGCTTAGAAAGTGCTGCCGCTGTACTTTTTTCTTTCTTCTTCTTTTTTTTTTTGAACACATGTACTATTTTTTTTTGAATAAAACCCTGGGTCTTATTGAAATAAAACAGTCTTTGTGTTGATAATACCATGATAGCTGCATTTTGCTGAGGTCCGCGAGCCATGTTCTGACTTCTTGTGACCTGTTCATCATCTTGGCTAAACAAATACTAAATTTGCCACTCGGGGGAGCCATGTTCTGGCCGCTCGAGACTTAGCATAAAAGAATGTGTTAGGGCCATGTTCTGGCCGCTCAAGACTTAACATTATCTCTTTTTGACAATCACTAAGCATGACTCTCGCGGATCATGTTCTGACCTCTCGCGACTTAGTATCATCTCTTTTTGATAATCATTAAGTATGAAAGAATGGATCAGGGCCATGTTCTGGCCGCTCAGGACTTAACATTATCTCTACTTGACAATCACTAAGTATAAGTCTCGCGGGTCATGTTCTGACACCTCGCGACTTAGTATTGCCTCTTTTGATAATCGTTAAGTTTGAAATGGAAGAATCATGCAAAGGAGTTGATAGTACCGCGGAAATGTTCTCTCCGCGGAACCCAGTATGAATTAGGAACGAGTGCCCAACTTTTCATTAACGATAGATCAAACAACTTGTTACAATAGAGAAGAAAGAAACAAACTATTTTTTTTTTTTAAACAAAGGGAGGGTGGAGACCGGCAGGACAGCGGCTTGCTTGCTCCCGGCATTTCTCTTCACGGGTAGAATTTCTTGACATACTTAGCGTTTACCGCTCCTGTCTCGAAACCATCATCGACGCGGGCTAGGTGGTAGTACCCGCTAGCAGAGGCACTGACCACTTCATAGGGTCCTTCCCATCTAGGAGTAAATTTAGGCGTTTTCATATCCCTCATTACTGCCGTGGTAGCCTTCCAAACCAACTCCCCGACTTCAAATACCCGCGGCACTACGCCCTTGTTGTAATAGCGTGCCACGGATTCCCAGTATTTCTCGTGGGCAAGGGCCGCCGTTGCTCTTCTCTCTTCTAGGGCTTCCAGGTCTGCTTTCCTTCCTTCCGCGGAATTTTCCATCGCGAGTATCATCCGCGCGGAGGGGACGCTTAGCTCTGCGGGTAAGACCGTTTCCGCTCCGTATACCAAGCTGAAGGGGCTGGCGCGGGTAGATTTCCTTTTCGAAGTTCGATAAGCCCAAAGAGCTATCGGTAAGTGATCCGCCCAAGTACCCCCGCGCTCGTCTAACAGCTTGCTCAAGATTCTGATCAAGGTCTTGTTGGTTGCTTCCGCCTGTCCATTTCCCTGCGGGTAATAGGCGCTAGATGTACGGTGATCGATCGTGTACTCATCAAGGAGGCTTCCTACGTGGTGATTGATGAACGGAGTATCGTTATCAGAAAGGATCACCTTCGGTATGCCGAATCTGCAAATGATGTTCTCCTTGATGAATGCTGCCACCGCGTCTCCTGTAGCCTTCTTTTGCGGGACAGCCTCGACCCATTTAGTATACACCTCCGTCGCGGCCAAGATCCATCTGTTCTTCCGCGATGCTGGTCTGATCGGTCCGACCAGATCCATTGCCCAAGTGTGGAAGGGATAAGGGGCGCGGACGGAATGCAACTCCACAGAGGGAGCATGAACCAAGTTCTCGAATTTCTGGCAGGCTTGGCACCTTCGCACGTGTCTCTTCGAATCCTTCTCCATGGTGGGCCAAAAATACCCTAGATTAACCATCTGCTCATGAAGCTTCCTCCACCCTTGGTGCTCAGTTCCATGGGTCTTGGCCAGAACCTCTTCTGCCTGCTCCTTGTCCACGCACACCTGAGGCATTCCATCGAGGGTTCTTCTGAACAGTAGTCCCCTTTCCAGGAAGAAACGCCGCGCGCCGCGGACGACCCTCGCGGACTCAGCTCGCTCGGTGGGTAGGGCTCCTTCTCGTAGGTAATCAATGTAGACTTGTCTCCAGTCCACCTCCTGGTTGTCAGTGTTTGCCATCAGGCATTCTGGCTGGGCCATGTACAGGGAACACCGAGTGCAATTCTTCGTAATCAAATCCGCCTCTTTCTTCATAGTGGGCCAGTAGTAACCTTGCCTCTGAATTCTCCTGTACAGGGCTATCTCGTTATCCGCGCAGTTGTCAATGTGGATCCTGTCCAATACTTCTTCTGCCTCCTTCGCGCAAATACACCGCGCGAGCCACCCCTGCGGGCCGCGATGGTACAATTCTCCATGTAGAACTATAAAACTCGACAGTTCCGCGGTGGACAGATGCCCTACGCCGGTGACTAATTGAATTTTAATAGATCCGCGCCAATCTTCGGTCGGCTCTGCGAAGTCCTCCACCGCGGACGATTCAAACATCTTTACAATTTCAATGCAGGCTCTGTCTTCTCCAAACTCCGTCCTTGCCCCCAGCGTTGCGAGAGCGTCCGGGAAACGGTTCTCCGATCTGGGTTTGTGAATGATACTGACACCTTTGAAGAATTTCATCAATTTCTGCACTGTTGTCCGGTATGGTGCCAGCGTTGGCTCCTTCAGCGCGTAGATCCCTTCCGTCTGCAAAACTACCAGCTTTGAGTCTCCCGCTATCCTTAGGTGCTTGACCCCTCTCTCTTTTGCTGCTATTAGGCCCAGGATTAATGCCTCGTACTCCGCTTCATTGTTGGAGCATGGGAAATCCAGTTTGTACGCCAGGTGCACTCTATCTCCTTCTTCTGTTTGCAATACTACTCCCGCGCCTCCTGATCCACTACCCGCGGCCCCATCGAAGCTGAGCGTCCAGTGCTGTTCATCTGTGCTGGTCGCGAGAGCTTCGAAACCATCTCCGGGTAGACAATCTTCTAACGGCTCGCACTGTCCGCTTGGGAACTGAGCTAGCAAGTCCGCTAGAGCTTGACACTTGATTGCTTTTGGAGTTACGCACGAGATGTCGAATTCTGCGAGTGCCAGCAACCAACGGGCAACCCGTCCCGTAAGGGCGGGGCGCGATAGGAGAAATCTGACGGGGTCGCAGTTAGTGATTATCTGGATGGGAAAAGATAGGAAATAGTGCCGGAGCTTCTGCGCGGTGAAGACGAGGGCCAAACAATGTCTTTCAATGGCGGTATATCTTTCCTCTGCTCCATGTACCTTCCTGCTGATGTAGTAGACTGGGCGCTCTGTCCCATCCACCTATTGCACCAGCGCCCCAATGGATCTCGTGGTAGAGGTCAGATAAAGGATCAGTGGCTTCCCCGTGACCGGTGCCACCATTGTCTGAGGAGAAGTCAATGCCGCTTTAATCCGCTGGAACGCCTGCTGGTGGTCTTCTTTCCATTCAAACTTTGCATTTCCCTTTAACAGGTCCGCGAATGGCGCCGCGATCTCCGCCATCGCGGGAATAAAACGACGTAGGTATGATACCTTTCCCAGGAATCGCTTGAGTGTTTTCTGTGAGTGGGGCGGGGGCATTTCTGTGATAGACTTGATCTTGGCCTCGTCCGCGTCGATTCCGTGGCGATGCACCAGGAAGCCCAAGAATTTTCCCGCGGTCACTCCAAACGCGCACTTCAATGGATTCATCTTGAGATTGAACTTTCTGCATCTTGCGAAGACCGTGGCTAAGTCCGCGAGATGGTCCTTGCGCTCTTTGGATTTCACCACCAAGTCATCCACGTAGTCTTCAATTATCTTGTGCATGAGGTCGTGGAAAATTGCTGTCATGACCCGCTGGTATGTTGCCCCCGCATTCTTGAGCCCAAAAGGCATGACAATGTAGTAGAAGTTACCCAACGGTGTTCGAAATGTTGTCTTCTCCGCGTCCTCCGAGCCATCTTGATCTGGTTGTAACCTCTGAAACCGTCCATGAAAGAGAACATCTGGTGGCCGGAGGTAGCATCCACCAATGTATCGATATGTGGCAGCGGGAACTCATCTTTTGGGCACGCTTTGTTGAGGTCGCGGAAGTCGACACAAACTCGAATTTGGCCATTCTTTTTCTTCACAGGGACAATGTTTGCCAGCCACTCCGGGTACTGGATCGGGCGAATGAAACCTGCCTTCCGCAGCTTCTCGATTTCCTCTTTGATCTGCCCTTCCAAATCGGGGTGGTATTTCCGCTGAGACTGTTTCGCGGGCTTAGAATTCGGGAAGGTATCCAAGTGATGCGTAACCAGCTCTGGATCCAACCCGGGCATCTCCTCGTAATGCCACGCGAACACATCTGAGTTAGCACGCAGTAATGTTATCAGTTTCTCGCGGAACTCTCCGCTCAACTCCTTACTTACGAACACCGGCCTTTTGGGTCCTACCCCGTCGCTTAAATCAACTTCTTCTAAAGCCTCTTGCTGCGGCCTGGGCTGGTCTTGCATACATTCCGGAGCGGGCTCCGGCTTGTCTATTACCTCTTCTTCTTCTTCCGCTGCGGCACATGTACCGCCGGGGCCAGCGGTTTCATGATCACCCGCTGCCCCGGTGGACCGTCACAAATGGTACACTGTCTTGCCTCCCTCCTTTGTCTTAGTAATCTTCCTGGGGGTTGCGGCGTCTGTCGCGGCAGGGTCTCTCCGGTGCGTCTCCGGCTTTTCATTCTTGATATCCTCCCATCTGGGGATCTTGACTGCGCGAGGCTTGGCGGTGATCGCCTGAGATACCCAGCTCTGAGAAATAGACTGCGTCTGATAGGTGTGTCTCATTGGTATCAAATGGGTTTTCCGACGCGCGAACTGTGACCTTCTTTCCTGCCCAGATTCCTTTCAAACATTGATGGTAGCTGGAAGGTACAACCGCGTACTTGTGCATCCAACTTCTTCCGAGGATGATCTGGTAATTAGGATCCGCGTTGATTAGATGAAATTTAGTGGCCGAGTGGATTGCCCCCACTTCCAGGTCCACCACCACATACCCCAAAGACTGCTTCTTATCTCCTCCAAACCCCGTGATGGTTATCGGAGATTCCACGATCCTGTTGGGCTGTATTCTCACCTTCTTGAATGTTGACATCGGCATCAGATTGATGGAGGCTCCGCCATCTAAGAAAGTTCTCTTTAGCTCCATCCCGTTGACGCGGGATGTAACATACAGGGGGCGGTTATGGGGGTAAGGCACCCGCCGATCCACGTCCGAGAAGGTGACCGAGTTGGACTCATCGCGGATCGTCCGCGGGACTGACCCCTCCGCGGTCATGCATGACTCCTGATGTACTTCCGCGATGCTCACGATCGCCTTGGTAATTTCCAATCTTGCCGCCGGCGTGAACCTGAAACCGTCGAAGAATGCGCGAAACTTCGCGCTGTTCTGTAACGTTTTAGCCGACGCGTTGGGGTCTGGTATCACCGCGGGGACTGGACCTTCCCCGAATTCTTCCGTTATTTCGTAGCACGAGACCATGTAGGCTCCTGCTTCTTCATCTTCTCCTCCCATGTAGTAGTCGCTTTCGGCCTCATCATCATCATCATTGTACATGAACGGGTAGCACTCCGCCATGTTGACCTCCCCGTTGTTTGCGTGAGCTGGATAAGGCTCATCACGGACGTCGCGCCGTCCTATCCTTAGCTCATTCGCGTTCTGCTTCCGCTTGAACAACCTCTTCAAAGACCAACAATCACTCGTTGGATGCTTGGTATGCCTGTGGAACATGCAGTACCTTGGGTGTTCGCAGTCCTCCCGCGTTGGTTCATACTCGACAGGGGGGAGTGCCAACTCTCCATCCTGCACCCATGCGTTCACCAAGGCCCGTACCTCATCCATTGTACATGGGAAATCTGGCGCTGGCCCCATCTCGCGCTCTCTCCGCTTTCGTGTCCCCGCGGCCTGCTGAGTTCGCGGCACGTCCGCGACAGCCACGGTGGCGCTGACGGCCTTACCCTTCCACACATCCTTTCTTGCCGGCTTGACCACATGGCGGATGTTGTACGCCGACTCCAACAAGGCAGAGAATGTTCCCAACTTCAAATTAATGAGCAGCATTTTAAACTCGTCCATCATCCCACCGATACAAATTTCCACCAGTTGTACCTCCATCGCGGACTCGGTGCAGTCAACTGCACGATCCTGAAATCTCCTGATGTAATCCACCACGTCCTCTCCGTTGGCCTGCGTCTCTTTCGTTAAGCTGATCACGGTCACCTTTTCGCGGACCTGGAAGAATTTGGCGTAGAAGCTGTTCACCATTTCTTCCCAGGTGGTGATCGAATAAGGCTCCAGGTTGACGTACCAAGTGTACGCGCGCGAGGTTAGGGACTTCGAGAATTCTCGTAGCCGCAAGTTATGATCGGACGCGTGGACCCCCAGAGACTCTATGAAACGGACCACGTGTTCCTGGGCACTCCCTTCCTTTCCGTCGAACTTCACAAACTTTGGTGGGGTATACCCTTCCGGGTATGGGAGTGACAGGATCGTCATGGGGTAAGGCGGGCGAATATCCGGGCTAGGAAGAGAGGGCAAGACCATCTTGGTTTTCTCCTTAGTGAGGAGGGCTTGTACGTCCGCCAGGGTGATGAACTGTCCCGCGGACGAGGCCCCCACTTCAGTAATGGCCGGCTCCTTCCTGCTCGCCTCGCTCGCCTTCTGCTGCGCCAGCAGGGCCTGAACTTCCGCCATGGTAATATAGGGTCCCGCGGAGGGCGTGCTAGCACCGTCAGCGGCTGCTTCCTTCTGGCGATCTCCAGTGTTATTTCCCGCGATGCCTCCGACGAGTGTAGGGCGCAAGTGGGGAGGCACCGTTGGGGGAAACTGGGGCTGCGTTGTCTGGCTAGTGCTGCCCCCCGCTTGGTTTTGTGGCGGCTCATCGTTTTGACCGACCGCGGCCTTTGGGAGCGCCGCTGAGATGACCTCGGTGAGACCGGCAAAAGCCGCGAGCAGCTGTCGCTGCGTTTCGAGGAACTGCCGCTGGCCGTCCTGGAGTGCCCGCAGCGCCTGCGCGGCCGTGCCCGCGCTATTGGTTTCCTCGACCTCCTCGATAACTGGCGTGCCGTCGTGTTGTGCCGCCATTGTGTTACGGCGTGATAGCGGCCGCTCGGTGTATTCCGTGGAACGGGTACTAACCATAAACCAAAAGACACCTCCCCAGCAGAGTCGCCTAAATGTGGGTGGAAAGCGGGTTCTGTGAGGTCGCTTACGTGTACAAGAGTGAGTTGGAGAGGTTCGATTGGTCGATAATCAATACCAAGGGGAAAAGAGGAATAATCTCGTGGGGTGAGGGCTAGAGCAAGAGGTACGAAAAGACAAAGGCAACGTGTCTCCTTTGTTCTCCGCGGGGTGATGACGTCTGCCCTTTCTGGAATCGGATGAGTGAGGTCACCTTCTCTCCGGGAAGAATGTTCTCCTTCCTCGGAATCAGTGCTCTCTCTCTCCTTTTCCAGAAAAAGTCAGCCTCCTCAATCATTGGGAATGTCGGGGGTATTTATAGGGCACATGGGCCTAGGTCGGGCCCAGAACGGCGCTCCTGTAAGACCCCAACACGTGTCCCTCCCGTACCTCCAGGTCGCGGAAGACTCGTCCTCCCGCGGAGGACTTCCGCGGGGGGGACCCGCACTTCCGCGACGCTACCTCCATCCCAAGCCACCAAGCCACAAGAGCTTCCCCAATTCCCGCAAGAGCGAGGTCGCGACCCGCGGCGATCGCTTGCCTTCCGCGGGATCCCTTCCGGGCCTGCCTTCTAGGCCCGAATGTGATCCCGGGATCTTCTTACATTTTCTGTATCGATTCCGGTATGTCTTTCAGTTTTCCTTGGCGGGGCCCGCGGGGGGGTCCCGCGAGATCTTCACTTCCGCGGATCACTTCCGCGGGGGTCCACCTTAATGTGCTACGTGTTCCCTTTCCATTGGTCAGTCAAACGTCTTCTTGGAATAGTTTTTTGACTAAGATTGACTTTCCGCGTGGACCTGGTCGCCACGTGTCCACGGCCGATAGGCTGGTCAAAAGGTCTTCCCTGATGACATATCAATAATTTTGACCGCGCCTACAATAACAAAAATTTGGCAAGGAGAAGACCAATGTATAGGCAAAACCAACTAGTAATAGGTAAATTATTTGATGTGACGTTTAATGTTAGAATTCAATTTTTATTTGTTAAAAAAGAAGAGCTTTTTAACAAACAATAATTAGCTCTCTCAGTGAGGCTTAGTTTATGTTTATGTGCTTATCTTTCTTCGTCTCTCAAGCTTATTTTTGGGCTAGATATTATCACAATATGTAAGCAATCGATTTGTGTGATGTTATGAAATTGTTGATTATCAATTTATACTAGAGGGTGGAGCACAAACAATGCGTGTGCAAGTTAAATTTTGAAAAAGATACAAATAAGGGGAGTAAATTGTGAGCCAAATCAACTAAAGGGGTTTTATGTAATTGTAGCAATATATATGGTATGGTATTTGTGCCCGATCTAGGGTTTTCGACATAATCAACAACAGCCCATATAACCTGAAAGGTAACCTGTGATGAGTCAAATTCAAATTCAATTTCCACTTGATCAATATACAAATCTGTGATGAGTTTAAAGCCCATCATGGCATGATGCGAATGTGTCAATGACAACTTTTATATATTATCACAAAATATTAAGAAAGGTAACCTGTCAAAATTCTATCTCTCTCTTTTTTTCTTTCTTTTTTTCACCCATCAATTAAATTGCATCAACATGAGAATCTTGTGAGTATGTATTAGCTTTTCTGATACAACTCTTTATCGGTAGAATGTCTCCATTGACGATGTCTAATTATGTTGGAAAATATTTTAGGTTAGGGTAAATTTCAATGATCTCCCCTGATGTTTCTGACAAATATAGAAACCTCACTTGAGGTTTCTGAAATGTCAACTGAGTGTGAAAGTAAATCGACTTGGTTTGGAGTCGCGTCTTTAATTTCAGTGACATCTATTCACCATGGACGAACACATCCTTTATATAGAACCATATCATGTCCCTTATTCATCTGGGTTGATTCGAAAAATTGTTTATCCCTACTTTTATTGAGTCAGAGACTTTTCATTTGAAAAAGTTACAAAACACTAGGAAGTTTGCCAAACCCATCTATTGTAGTGCTTCCTTGGTGTGAGTTCGGTTAAGTAGTGATGGAAGATAGATGTCCATGTAAATCATGAGTACCGTAGCGGGGACAAATATGTCTTAAGTACAAAGTGCAAAACTCATCTTGATCACCATTTCGTTCTCACCAATTTTCAGGTTTTGCTTTCTAATTTTACTACATTTTGATTGAGTTCGTCTCAAAAAGTAAAAATATTTCTCTACAAACTATTCACCCGTCAAATGTGGTTGTGATCATTTATGACTATTGTGTCAGGTTTTGTTTGAATTGTTGTTGAGTTTAGGCATGATTGAGTGATCGTCGTTTCATATATGTTCTTACTGAATATTTTAATATTCTAATATATAAATAGAGAGCACCACTTTGATGTCACCCAATAAATGAAGATGTATGAACTTTTGCTTAATTAATTATACCAAAATTACCCTATTTAAAACTTGATTTTCACAAAGTATTCAACTACCTTGGATAATAACTATAAGCAGTGTTGGCCCACCCCCAAGGCCGGACATCCCAAAAATTCTACTAAATTTAGGAGCACTTCAATATTTTTACCATTTGGGTTAGAGTTCTTTTGATACTTTTGCTTCTAGAAATGCAACGCGAGTAATATTCGAGTGATACTCATGCGTTCTTGAGATATTATGTATTTGCCTATTTGGAGATTTTGTATTTTGTATTCGTATGTAATGATTAATAGAATTTTATATTGATTTGATTTTTTCGTATTGTGATTGTTGCTGTAAAATTGATAAGTATTAACTCTTTAAGGCCATACTTTTTTATTACGCCTTGAACACTAAAAATCTTTGACCCAGTCGTGACTGTAAGGACAACAAAGTAAAGTCCTGATAACTGCCGCACTCACATTTGGATATTACCATTTTATTCCAGCTGTAATAACTGTAAGGACGACACAGTAAAATCCCAAATAACTACCACTCTCACGTTTGGATAGTGTTAAGAAAATAGGGTTCCATATTGCTTGAGAGTGGAATGGGTGATCACTTAATAACATTTGGGACCTCTCCACTTATTGCCAATTGGTTTTGAGATGGATATAAAATTTCTACATGGTATTAGAGCGAGGCCCGTTCCACTCCACATTTACAAAATTTACAATCCACACCCCACAATGACAGACCAGCAAAAATGTTGCACGATGATAGAACCCAAATGTGGCCACACGTGACAGACCTTAAACGCGGCTGCACGTAAGGGGGGATGTTAAGAAAATAGAGTCTCACGGTACTTGGGAGTGGAATGAGTGATCACTTAATAATATCTGAGACCTCTCCACTCATTGCCAATTAATTTTGAGATAGATATAAAGTTTCTGCAGATAATCCCATTTTATTCAACTGCATGCTCTCATTTCTTTCATCTTCACCGGTAGTTAGTTTCAACTACTACCAATTTCCTTGGCAATCAAGAACATCGTCCGCTACTAGAGTAAGACTGAAAAAGAGAGAGATGCAATTCCACTTTCACAGACCGGCCAATTTCTCTCAAGACAAACCCATTCCCGGAGGAGGGAAAGAGGGAGATGCAAATTCTCAGAGACCAATTTTCCAACCCAACATGAACCGCCCGACGAGAAGACAGAGAGAGAATGATTTTGAACTGGATGTAAGTAAATGCGTTAACCTTGTTAGTGTGATGGATTTAGATTCTTCCCAAAAATAGTCAACCCAAGAAATCAGTTAGATTCAAGAGGAACCACTTTAGACAGTTACATTTATGAATGTATATAAGATTTCAAAAACTGAACATGATTATTATTAGAGGTGAGCATGGTCCGGTTTGGTTTGGTTTGATTTTATAGTAAACCAAGAACCAAACCAATACTTACGGATTATAAATTTGGAGAATTAAACCAACTCACAAATTTCATAGAACCAAACCAATCCAAACCATTAAAATACGGTTTGGTTTCGGTTTTAAACCACAGTTTGCTTTGAACTAAGTTATCATCTTCAAAAAAAATGAGAAAATTTCTTTTATATCCCTTTAACTTTGACCTAAAATTCATTTTGGTCCTTCACCTTTCAATTTCGGCATAAAAATACTTCAACTTTCTAATTTTTTTCAATGTTATCCTTTAGGGATATATACATATATACACGAAAAATAGGGTATTTGGATCAAGCACCCTACACATATCGGATGCCGTTGATTCCCGCGTTAGCCCCCTCATTCTTTTTTTATAGAATTTTTGGAGGGCTCGGATCGGCCGTCCGATGGCCGGAGACGGCCCGGCGCGGGCGTCGGTCCCTATAGCAGGACCCAAAGAAAACGGATTCCTTCTAAAGGATGACATTGAAAAAAATTAGAAAGTCGAAGTATTTTTATGCCGAAATTGAAAGGTGAATGACCAAAATGAATTTTTGGTCAAAGTCGAAAGGATATAAAAGAAATTTACCCAAAAAAAATTTAAAATACATAAAATTACGAAGATAAATTAAAAGAAAACTTGTACAGTATATATTAAAACCAATTTCATTCAAATTACCAAAACACACTAATATCAACCAACTTATTAAGAGTATAATACCAACAATTGTTTCAAGTCTTAAACTCAGAAAATGAAATAGTGATAATTCATTTAAGTGAACCAACTAAGAATACCAACTACTAAACACCTTGGCAAGGAAGAAAAACTAAATATTGCGGTAGATTAATAGGATCAATAAATTAGAAAAGTAGTTGAGTAAAGCTCCCATAATTAAATTATAAATATATAACTATAAATATGTATGTATGTATTGTGCGGTTTGAATCGATTTGGAACCATAACCATAAATGTGAATTCACAAACCAAACCATATAATGCGGTTTCTAATTTTTTTAAACCATGACCAAACCATACTACTAAAAAACCGAACCAAACATTTGGGTTTGAATTGGTTTGGACTGAATTCACGGTTTTACGGATTTTTTCTCACCCCTAATTATTATATAAATATAGGGTCATTAGTTTGCTAGGGTTGGGAGAATATATACTCCTCGATCTAATTTTTAGCCGAGATATTAGGAAATAAGGAGCCCAAGTCTGTTCAACCAGCCTTAAAAAAATCTCTAACAGCTTTCCGGCCCGTTTGGATGGAGGATTTGATTTTGGGTGGATATGTAATGAGGGTGGATTTGATGGTGGATATGTAACAAGGGGTGATATGTAATGAGAGTGACCCCACCTCTTAAGAAGGGTGGATTTATAATGAGGTGTTTGGATGATTTTTTGAGAAGAGAGATTTGAAGGGTGGATATGATGAGATTAGATGTCAAATGACTGAATCACCCTCCTTGATTTTGTAATGCTCCAAATTGGTTTATTTTAGAGGTGGCAAATGGGCGGATCTGGGCGGGTTGAAACGGGTCGCGGGTCAAATATGGGTCAAATAGTAAACGGGTTGAAACGGGTCGGGTCAAATATGGGTCAAGCCAAACCCAAACCCGCCCGACCCGACCCATTTTCCTCTTTCCCCCCCCCCCCTGAAACGGTTCCTTATCCGTGATATCTTTTTTTTACTTTTGTTTTTTTAAAAAAATTATGAGTTTCGATTTTAACACTCGATTTTATGAGGTCGCATGCTCAAATTTTACGGAGGCCAAACAATCCAAATTTTGGGTTCAGCGGAGGATTGGCCTGATTGTTAATTTTAGGACCCCGGAATTAGTCGAGGTCCCGGACACTCGATTACATATAAAAATTCCTAACAACAATGATATCTTCGAAATTAAAATCTTAATTAGTTTAGCACTTTTGAATTCGGAAGAAACCGACGTTCGTTATTTTCAAGGAAAGCTGGCTCCGTTTGTTCCAAATTTTCCATTTGACTGCACGTTGTATGCATTCAGAACAAGAAGACACAGATGTCTGGTTTTGGAAGTATGCGAGAGAGATGGCCCGAACGGAGAATGGAGATTCTCCGAATCTGCCCCGAACAGAGATCCGATCGGAGATTCGGATATCCAAATTTGAAAAAAAAAACTCAGATTTTTTTATCAAAAAGAGTATTCGAGGACAGATCGGGGCGGATTTTTGATAAAAAAAAAAAAAAGATTTTCGGATATTCGAGGACAAATCGGGGCGGTTCGGGGATGGAGATCGGATTTAGAGTGGATCGGATCGGAGGCAAACTTACCTCTGAATCCGATCCGATCTCCGAATTTTTTTAAAAAAATAAATCCGAATCCGCCCCGATATTCGAAAAATCCGATCAGTTCGGGACAGATAATGGATCGAATACGTACGGGTCGGCCGAGATGGCCATCCCTAATGGCACGCGTTGTTATTGAATTTCTGGTGGGTGCCGACCCTTATTCGGCCAGGTTTGTTTGCATGTGTTGGAAGCTAATTTAGACCGTCGAACAAAAAAGGGTTTTGAATAAGAAAACAAGTCAATTTGGGTCTTTTAAGTCCAATCCATATTGAACCCATTTTTAACTCACATATACCTATATAAATATGGGTTGATATGGGTTGAACCCATATCAACCCATTATATAATATGGGCGGGTTGGGTTGGGTTATAAGTGGACGGATTTGGGCGGGTTACAAAATATGGGTTGGGATTGCCACCTCTAGTTTATTTCATTAATTAGAAAAATTAGTATTTACCATTAATTTGAGGATAAAATAAATTTATTTTTAATTTATAAATGCTTAAACAGTTAAACCATATATTTAATAAACAATTATTATTTTCTAAAAAGAAGACGCAATAGGAAAGAGGAAGGAAAAAAAAAAAACCAAAGCTGTTCATATGTGTATATTAGTATCAGTATATATGTATATTTACATATACACACAGATCCACTTCCAAAAATCCCACCGACGTATCCACCACCGCCTCCCCCTCTCCCCCCAACCCCCTCCTCAGCCTCCACTCCGACGATCGGCGACCTCCTTCTTCTCTGACGATCAGCGACCCCCTCCGACGACGATCGGAAACCTCCTTCTTCTCCGACGCCGGCGATCTCTGCGAGGTATCACTCCTTCTCCTCCTCCTCTATCTTCTTCGGTTTGGTTTCTGGCTTTCTGCACTCCACAAACGAGTGATGACAAAAAGCAAGGGTGAAATGGTCATTACACAGCTAATCCGGCCACAGGTGGATTTGTAGTCCAAAGTCCCCAAATCAGGGGGCAAATCGGGGTGGGTTTTTTCGCTTCCAAAGACCGGAGAAGAGGAGAGCCCGGACTTCATCTCCAGCCGCATCACAAATCCGGGGCCATATCCACCAGCCAAACAGGCTGTTCCTCCCTTACAAACCCACGTGATATCACATGTTTCTCATATTTAATACGTACATCAAAATCATCTTTAATTAATTATATATCAGAGTAAAATATTGAATTAGAACAACAATAAAGGCACCACAACTCCATCTTTTCGACAAAGTAATTAGGGATACCGTTTACCCACACCCTCTGTCGAGCTAGCCACTGAGGATTCACCTTTAATTTGGTCCTCCAATGGATACTAATCCTCAAGGCTTCCACGAAGAAACAAGCTTCTTATCAAATCTACCAAAAACAGAATGGAAGTTAGCAGCAAATACCACCCTCCTTCACTGGAAGGGCTTCTGGCTTATGCCTGTTACTATAAAATCTGCAATTTCCGTCGAAAGTCAATTCAATCCCCTCTCATCTGATATACTCCTTGCTTCCTTCCCTAAAACCGGCACAACGTGGCTAAAAGCTCTAGCTACCACAATACTCAGCCACGATTCAAATCCAAAGAGCGATTCCCAAACCGATCAACTGCAAACCCATAACCCCCACGAGCTCATCCCCTTTCTTGAAATGGAGACTTTCGGCGAAAACGCATCTCGAGACATCAACCAATATCCTTCTCCGAGGGTTTTCAGTACCCATCTCCCTTACTCTATCTTGCCCGAATCTATAAAGAACTCTGGTTGCCGTATCATTTACATCTCTCTAAATCCAGCTGACACTTTTGTTTCCAGTTGGCATTTCACTAACAAGAGATTTGGTACTAAAATTTCATTCGAAGAGGCTTTCGATGAGTTCTGCAATGGAATTATTGTGGGAGGTCCATTTGTCGATCATGTGTTGGAATATTGGCGTGAGAGAGAGAAAGAGAACATTTTGTTCGTAACGTATGAGGAGTTGAAGGAGGACCCGAATAAGCACGTGAGGAGAATCGCTGAGTTCTTGGGATGCAGTTTGAGTGGTGATGAGATTGAGCAAGTGGTGTGGAAGTGTAGCCACGAGAGGCTAAGTAAATTGGATGTTAATAAGGACGAGGAAAGAGTACAAACGTCGGGAATCAAGTTTAGTTCGTATTTCCGAACAGGGGTTGTCGGAGATGGGAAGAAGCTTTTGAGTCCTGAGATGATGGAAAGGATTGAAAATCTTTCAAAACAGAGGTGGGAAGGCTCTGGTTTGGAACTTTAGTTATTTGGTGCTTAGCCTGACATGATATCCTCAAATATAATCCAAGTCAAATATGGAAATAATCTTTCCACTTTTTGCCAAAAATGATTTTGAAGAATTATTTATGGCTTTCTGGAGATACCCCACTCGAAGGAAACGTAAATGGAAAAGGGTTATTGAAGACGATGACCCTCACATTTATTGTATCTTACAACGCTGTGATTTCCAATGATTTATCTGTCTTTTGTACCTTATCCTTGTTTTGGAGGTATCGTTGCTTGTGTACTCTTGTGTTATTCTTTTGGAATTTGAGAGGGTGTTTCGTTTGCCTTGTTTGGTCTTCATTTTTTATTTGTTGTGTTATGTTGTGATTTGGTTGCTGTGTGGGGCTATTTGTATGCTTTGTAATCGGTTGATTGTACTATTTATTTGATATCTATAATATAAGGTGGATGATCTTGTTTCGTTCGTTAAAAAAAAAGTATGCCTCAAGATCTTCTGTGTGACTTGTGAGATTAATGTAACATAAATTCCGAAGAGAAATGCTAGCTAGGCACATTCTCTATATATGCACGATTGTCGTTGTTATTGGTATATGAGAAACAGGATTAACACATTCGGGTTTAGGGTAGGTTTCGCTTGCCACTTTTGGCTCATTTTGGACAATTTTGCCCTTCTATTGTTGGCTTCTTCTTGTTTGTTTGTTGGGTGAAATGGGTATTTTACTTCCTCCACTTAGTGGGTTATGTGGCAAAAGGGGGTGGACATTTGTCTTTGGGTGGAGCTGTTTATATCATTCGAGAG
This sequence comes from Rhododendron griersonianum, assembly GCA_018127125.1. NCBI lineage: Eukaryota > Viridiplantae > Streptophyta > Magnoliopsida > Ericales > Ericaceae > Rhododendron > Rhododendron griersonianum. The sequence goes on along the minus strand of CM030790.1, from coordinate 37,922,374 downwards.
AAGAGAGACAGAGACGCTTTGTTAGATTTGGGTGGAGCTGTTTATATCATTCGAGAGAAGAGAGACAGAGACGCTTTGTTAGAGAGAGAGGTTTTGGCAATTGCTGCTTCACGGATTCTGCCATTTGCTTCTCGGATTTTCGCCGTTTGCTTTGGTCTGTTCGGTTTTGTTAACAGGTAATGCTCGTTTTCTGATTTTGAGATTTTGCCTCTGAGTGTTCATTTTTTGATTTTTGATTTTGTAGTTTGTGTCTGTTTCTCGGATTCCGCCGTTTGCTTGTCGGATTTTCGCCGTTTGCTTTGGTCATTTGCTTTGGTCTGTTCGGTTTTGGTAACAGGTAATACTCGTTTTCTGATTTTACCTCTGAATGCTCATTTTCTGATTTTCTGAATTTTATTTTCAGTACGGTATTTGCATTCTCTCTTTTTCCCTGTATTGTATTGTTGTTGCATGTGTTCTTTTCTGTGTGTTCTTTTTTAGTCTAGGCCGGTATTTTTGATCTCTATTTTATTTGTCTTGCATGTGTAGTTTCTTCTCTCGTGTCCTGTTTTTGTTTGTGTTTTTTGGGTCAGAGGCCGGGGGAGGTGTATTGTTGAATTTGGTTGGTTGGATGGTTGGTTTCGGAAGAGTAGTATTAGGAAATGAGGAGTAATTAAAGAGTAATAATGTGTTTTTAGTTTTGTTGTTGAGAATGGAGTATTAATATGAGGAAAGTCCACTTTCACCCCCTGTGGTTATCGCCATGTGCGGATACACCCCCTGTGGTTTAAAAGTGTGCACATAACCCCCTGTGGTTTTCAAATTGTGCGGATAGACCCCCTGCCGTCATATTTTCCATCCATATTAACGGAGGTGTATCTCACACACCTCTAGAATGTAATCTGAGTCGTTCATAATGTATTAAATAAAGAATAGAGTATCTCTGTAAAAAATCATCTTAATCAACCATCAGTAACCCAGTGATCTAATTTTTAGTAAATTCAAATTTGAAATTTTAATTTCATAACAAAATCGATTTGACCATAAGTTTTTCATTTTTTGATTGACTTGAATTTTGGCATAGACGTAGTACTCGTCAAAATTTACAATATCAACGGTTTGGATTCAATTTTTGGTATACGGGATGGTGTGGTTAGATTTAAAAAAGAAGAAGAATCAAGAGATGTGATGGGGGTATAACGGTCTTTTAACGTTGTTTCCGTTAATATGGATGGAAAACATGACGGCAGGGGGTCCATCCGCACAATTTGAAAACCACAGGGGGTTATGTGCACACTTTTAAACCACAGAGGGTGTATCCGCACATGGCGATAACCACAGGGGGTGAAAGTGGACTTTCCTCTATTAATATACTTGGCCATATGGAATTAATTTGCCTTTTGAGTAATAGTACTTTCTTACTCTACCTTAATTAAGCATGCATTTCTTATTTATACCCCTTAATGTTTGCCACGTTTTTATTCCATTACTTAATCAGAAATTCTATCAACACAGAATGTATGTGCACATATAACTCTGTGGGACCCATTACGGGGTTCCAAAAACAATCCAAGCCGTCCATTAGCTTTAAAATGATTTTCTAAGTTATCATGTTAAAAATAAGTTCAATCCGATACCTCTAAGTACTTGATTTAATCGTGTAAATGTTTCTTTCGATTTCAAAATCCTAAAGTATAAGCAAAAATTTGAATGATTACATTAAGCATTAAAAATTATCGGATTGAGATGAATTTTATGTAACAACTTAGAAAATTATTTTAAACTAATGGACGGCTTGGATCATTTGTGGAGACTCCGTAGTAAGTCCCGCAGAACCGTATGTGCACGATCTGTGCACATACTATCTGTGTGGATAGCATTTCTCTTACTTAATGCTCCACTTTTCAACTCCACCGCTTCATCTTTTTTAAGTGAGAAAAAGAACACACCTCTAAATTGGATCTGCAATTAATACTACTTCTTCACTCTACCTCAAACATGGCACTTTGTGCTTATACCCTCAACCTTTGCCACGTGCTTTGCCTACCACTTAGACCTCCTCTTTCAAACTCTACCTCTTTAGCTTTACAATTGTTCTCCATTTCCACAAAACAATTTGCTCCCAAAACATTCAGTTTCTCATGCAACTGATAGAACATGGCTTTCACTTTGATCTGCTACTAATTCAGCCCTTCAGTAAACCAGTTTGTTTTGACTAATCCTCAGTACTTTCAGTTCCTGGTACACGTATTCTCTCTTGCATGCTCTCTTTCTCTTGTGTCAACTGTTTTTTCAGATTACCATGCATAGTACTTTCAGTTCCTGGTACACGTATTCTTCTCTTGCATGCTCTCTTTCTCTTGTGTCAACTGTTTTTTCAGATTACCATGCATGTATCTGTGAGTGTGTATAAGATAAAACAGATCAATTGTAGTGAATAAAGATACGTAATATACTAATATAACTAAATTCTCAAAACTCATATTCGTTTACTACAATAACAAGAAGACAAATCAAATGTACAGCAAAAAGTTACTTTGCTTTGTCTATAGCAAGAATGAATATTAATTGTCTATATAAAGCAAGAATGAATATTATATCCATTTGTGTGACCATTGAATCTTTAGTTCAACATTAATTAATAATAGGGTAAATTTCAGATACACCCATGTACTTTGGTCATTTTTCAACTACACCCCCTCTATTTCATTTTTAATCACTCACACCCCTTGTACTTAAGACTGGTTTGGAACTGTTAGTATTTCCGTCCAAAGTAACAAAAAGACTGAAATACCCATTCGTATTCCCTTTCTTTTTCCCCTTTTTTCATTTACGTATTATCCCCCCTCTCTCTCTCTCTCTCTCTACAAAGCCCTGGTTCTGCAATGGTGGAGAGGGAAACGTAAGATCGTGAATCATCTGCTTCAAAGAACAGAAGATTGTGTTCGTAAAGTACGTTGATAACCCCAAAATCGTCTAGGATTTTTGTTCGTTTCTGGTACTTTGATAGCCCCAAAATCGTATGGGTTTTTGTTCATTTATGGTGCGTTGATAGCCCCAAACCTATGCATGCAAGGTATTTTAAGAAATAAAAATAATACTTTGTTCATTTACTAAAATCTGTCACCGTTTCTTTGAAAAATCATAACTTATTCATATAAGGTCCAAAAATACTCAAACCAGCGCCCAAACTTGCGTAACATCCATGTGTATCTACTGTAAAAATTGAAAGATTAGTTATCAACCAAATATTCTCCAAATTTCAAAAGAACAAGCTGTTCTACAGAAAAACAGGGCAGCCAAACATGTCTTCATAGAAAATCCATAACTAATTCATTTCAATTCCAAAAATATTGAAACCAACTCTCAAAGTTTTTTAACGTAAATTATTATTCTCAGTAAAAAATATCATATTCATAACTTAATAGGATAGTTCCCAGAAATAAAATGAAGATGGCTCTACCCAGATTTTGAAACATGTGTATCAGTCCATATTCTGAAAATCATAACTAATTCTGTGTTTATCGGTTTTGCATGTTCTTGGTATCAAAATCTTCGTCTTTAAACATACTTTAAAAGTTATGAAGACTTCAAAAATTGAATAATAGCAAAAGATTTCTCAAAATACGAATTTGTTATGGTCCAGAAAGCTGTCAGGAAAGTTTAAGAAGTTACCGATAAGAAAACAAGTTTTCCGACAAGAGAATGGTGACGGGAGGTGGTGGCTCGTGGTGGAACTGAGGCGGGGGGTGGAAGAACACCATCCTCCTCCTCTTTCTTCAAATTTCGTAGCTCCCTCTCTCAAAAATTAAAATACATGTTTGACGAATTATCATCGTACTAATATTTTTAACGTGAGGGCTCTCACTATATATATATATATATATGATGTAAATGGGTTTGGGGGCAATTTGGTCTTAGAAAAGATGTTTTAAAAGGGAAAATTTCGGCCAACAAGCCATTACCTGCTTTTTCGTTATTTTGGACGGAAATACTAATAGTTCCAAACCAATCTTAAGTACAAGGGGTGCAAGTGATTAAAAATGAAGTAGAGGGGGTGTAGTTGAAAAATGACCAAAGTACAGGGGTGTATCTGGAATTTACCCTTAATAATACGATAGCATGGTGGTTCTAACAGTATTCATATTTATTAGGTATTTAGGTTGTCTCATTATATTAATTGTCTAGCTATATATGAAAAGTCGGAAAGTGCAATGAGCTATAGGGAAAAAAAGGGCAAAGAGCACAAAAGCGAAACATGAATAACACTAGGTACATCCCGACGTGCAAGGCACGTCCATCATGCCCGTTGAATACCGTTCAATAATTGAACGGTGTTGAATAATACAAACTGCTAACAAGAGGAAGAGACCTTTGCATTTTAAGACAACCAATGAGTGAACCTTAAATCTACAACTCCGACTAAGCTGAGAACTGGAAAATGTCACTGAACCGTAGACAAGCTTTTTGCAAAAAAAATAAAAAAATCTTCTCCTGAGCAACTGAAGAGGGGTACGAAGAGAATTTTCACTGTAGATGAGCAACTGAAGAGGGGTACGAAGAGAATTTTCACTGTAGATGCTTCACTTATCTACCGTTGAGGTCGCTGCCATCTAGGAAAGACTCATTGCCATGGCTGCTGCCAATTGCGGAGCACGCGGAGTGCTCGCTGATCCTAGCAACATACTGCAGGAGTTCAGTCAGGACAGAGGGACAACTTTCCTTCAATGTATTCAAACCCCTCCGTCTGCATCACAGTTGAAAAAACCAAAACCAAAAGAAGGAACATGGTTCACCCGATCAGTCACATACACAAGGTTTCTAAAACATTTCCAGGGGAAAAAAAGTTTATTGTGATCATCCCGTCATCCCGTCCTGTTCATTAGCTCATTTAACATAGAGGAGGGACTTGGGGGCGCAAATGAACAAACTACTGCAACTGAGATAGACACTTCGTGCTACACCTGATTTTCTGGACAATGATAATTGAATGCCAAAATAGGGATAGAAAATATTGTACTTAAATCAGTAAGATGAATTTTAGACACCTTGTCTTTTCATATAAACAACAAGCACTTTGCACTAATAGTATGATAAAACAACATGCACTACGCCAAATTTTTGCATTAACGGCATTAAAAAACTGCCGGTAATAGTCCAAAAACCGCCGGTAAAAGTAAATTACCGCCGGTAAAGGTTCCGTCGGCAAAACAATTGTCGGAAATACAAAAACGGCGGTAAATTACCGCCGGTAAAAGTTTTGGACTATTAACGGCGGTTTTACTACCGCCGGTAAAAGTTTTGGAAAAAATATTGACATTGCCGAGATTCGAACTCGCAACCCGTTGATTAATACCCGAGCACTTACCCACTGAGCTACATAAAATTATGTGTTTTATTAGAAGAATAATAATATTTATATTATATAAAGATTATTACCGGCGGTTTTTGCTTACCGCCGTTAATAGTAAGTTTTACCGGCGGTTTTACATTACCGCCGGTAATAGTTAGTTTTACCGGCGGTTTTACTCATGCCGTTAATAAACGGCATTTATAGTTAACTTTTGCGGCGGTTTGTTATTACCGCCGGTAATAGCACCCTTTACCGACGGTTTTATTACCGCCGGTAAAAAAACCGCCGGCAAAGGCAATTTTTGGCGTAGTGATGGCATGAGCATGAGCACAGGTAACAACTATTAGACAAACGTTTTGCCTACGTAACTTAACCAGTGAATGGATGAGTAGTCTAAGATGGTTTGAACACTCTTCTGGAAAAGTCATCCCCAGGGGAAGTGGATAATTAACTAAAATACATCCTGATTCCCCTCCCAAATAAGAGTGTCCGCTAACAATAGGATGTAACCCAAAAATAAGAGAATAGTAACTTCCGAGTGCTTTTTCATGTAATTCCTTGTTAAAGCCATGCCATTGGAACCCCTAAGCTCACAGAAGAAAATCCTACATAGACAATCCAAAGTAAGTATGTAGAAAAAGTAAAGTCATAGTTCCTTCTCCATTTCGGTGTCCATCCAGCATCTTCCATCTTATAACAAACTTCATAACTACTAATGTTGCTTCTCTAACAAAGCAATGACACGGAAAAAGAAAATTCAGTACACTATAGTAAATCTGAAACATTTACTGTAAGTTCAAAGTGTTACAAAAAAACCTTTGAAAAATTCAAATTCAAAAGATATCTGATCATACAGCTTTTATTAGCAATTTGAGTCAAACCAGTCATCTCCAACCTTGCTCTTTAGGTGCATCGCAACGTGCCTTGCACGTCTGTCATGCCCGTTGTAGAGATCGATTTTGATTGTTTCTGATATTATAGATGTGGATGAGCATAGCAAATGTTGTATGCGAGTTCTATTTAGGTAGCAAGTTCCGTTGTCTGAAAGCAAATCATATACACTTCGTCTTTGCAAGCCAAAACAACCATATCACCGCATACAAAATCAGATCCAAGCAACACTTACTCATTTTGAATTAGCAAACCAGCCAACATGACATGAGGGGTAATATGAATCTGGCATAACCATTGTTGCATATGCCACAAATCAATTATTCTTGAACAAGCTCTCCAAGCTGCATTGGAGTGAAGTAGGAAATGCTCAGCTGACTCCTCTGCATTTCTACAACAGGGTGCCAATAAAATTAAAAAAAAACTCTGTGTAATTTTAGACACCCCAGATCAACAACAAAAACACTTTAACACCCCTGAATCAATGGACAACACCTATACCCTAGCAACACTACTTGATTCCTCACTTAGAAGGAGCAGATTCATCCATAGGATCAGCCTATGATTCATCCAATCGCAGAGACCCACCACGTAGCAATTGAACACACACCCACACCCAAACTCTACAACCCACGCACCCAAACCAATTGAAGGGAACTACTTTAAAAGAAAATCCATCATACTATGCTACACACACACACTCACAATCTGTAACATATTGACTCCTTAGCATCAAGCCTTTCAAAAATGGAATTAACATAATACAAAAATCAAACGAAAAGGAAAAGGAAAAATTGACCAGAAATCTATGAATAAAAAGTGAACTACTCTCAAAAAACACAGAATAGGTATGCCATGGTCTGTTTAATCTACAGCAAAAAAGTATGCTCAAGGAATAGTAGTCGGCGACATATTCGTGGATGGGACACTATTGTATGGTGACTGAAAAATAGGCTTTTGCAATGAATGTTAACAAACACAAAGAGAGAAGGGAGGCAGAGGATGCAAGAGCAAAATGGGTAAAACACATTATAAGATTTACATAGCAGGGAAATTCATTTTATGGAACCATATTGAGTTGTTGACGATACCAAAAGAGACAAATCCGGCATTTGCAAACACCACCTCAACAGCCGCACCCTTTAGTTTTAAGGGAGGAGAAGGACACCATGAACAAGGAGGGGCATTGACAAGTCCAGCCACCTACCACTTTATTACCTTTACGTTTTACATCGAGAAACAATTACAGAGATCAACATTTTAGAGAGAGAGAGAGTGTGTGTGTGTGTGTGACGACGATGAAGGCAGCCACGACGGCGATGATAACGACGACGAAGAACACGAAGAGAACGACAGTCAAAAAGGAAAAAGGGAAGGTGATTTTGTTATACCAAGTTCCCACAAATTTCGACGAATTGCATTTTCAGTTTGCACAGATCTATTATGTATCTTCATCACTATTTACTTTCTGTTATATGTTGTTGGTTGTTCTGCTAATTATTTTCCTGATTCTATACGTTCTTTGATTCTATACGTTCTTCATGCATCGGAGTCCAAGAAAATTCTCAATGCTCAGTTTGACAAGCTTCCACTTCATGGGCTTGGGAAAGAGTTATTAGCAAATTGGTGGAAAGCACTGGGTTACCAATTAATTTCTCATTGTATGTCTGCTAATGCACTGCAACATGGGCATACTTATATTAATAAGTACTTTAGAAGTTATTATATTAATAGTAGTTGAACACACAAACAAATCAGACTATATTTCTACTTACTCCTCACTTTGTAATACTGCACTTACCAAACCAATCAAGTATACCAAACTGCGAAATTTCTGGAAAACCCTACATCAAGACCCTCAAAACTAACATGCAACAGAAATCAAGAAGGGGAAAAGGCAAACATGCAACAGAAATGAAGAAGGGAAAAAACATCAAAACCAGCCAAGCATAGCAAACAGAGGAATTTCTAAAAAAACTGGCACAAAAGCAACAAATCAGAATAAGTACTCTATGATTTCAAAACAATGATACCATCAATACTAACATGCAACAGAAATCAAGAAGGGGAAAACATCAGAAACTAAAATATTAAAAGAATATGATTACTGGCGGTAACGAAACGGCGGTCATACTGCATGCGCTTGTGAGCCCTAACACTTGGCTTCTTCTTCTTGTCCTATTTGGCCACCTTCGGGGTTTGGCCTCTCACCTTACCAGCACGAGCCAGCGATCCGTAAACCTTTCCTGCAAAAAGAACAATCCAAAATTAACAAATAGGCACACAATCAAGGATAATCGTCTACATATTCTGAGAAATCAATTCGAAACCCTAGAAAGAAAAGAACAATCCAAAATTAACAAATAGGCACACAATCAAGGATAATCATCTACATATTCTGAGAAATAGATTCGAAACCCTAGAAGGCATCACAAAGAAGCCCGTGAGCGAGATCCGTACCTTCGAGCAGTTTCGTCTTAAGGGGAGGCCGCAGAAGGTGGTCTCCGGAGCCAGGCGGAGGAAGTTGGGCGGAGAGAGAAATACCGGAGGAGGTGTGAAGAGGAGGGTTTTCTTCGTGGTTGACGCCATCTGCAAAATGGGATGGCGTGTTCTTTTGATGCCGTGGCCCGTGGGAAGGCATCAAGCGTGAACATCGCGCCACGTGGGGAAGGTGGGAAGAAATTACAATTCTGGGCAACTGCAGCAGTACATAAGGCTAGCAATTGAGGGCCACAACTGTCCAAATTGGACCAAAAATGACAAGCGAAATCCACCCAAACATGTTCTTCTTTAAGAGAGAGGTAAGATATAGTAGGTCGTCAAGTTTTAGCTCTTCTAGTTTATTTATAAACAATTAGAAAAAAATTATGAAAATATGAATAGATTTCATGGTTTATATAGGTTTATCGTTGGAATTATAAATATTATTTTGTTGTATTTTTTTCTTAATATTCAAATTGAAATATTGACACAATTGTATAGCATCTCCACCCAAAAGGATGTCAAAAATGACATGGCATACCAAGTGGAAGAATTGGCATGTGAGAATAAACTCCAACCCAAATGTCAAATACTTAGGTATCATTTAACATCCTCCTCTCATGTCAAATTTGACATTGATGCCAAAATTTATTTTTCAATACTTTACTCTAAAAAATTTCCTAGAATAAAAGAAATGACATGATAGTTGGAGTGGGCATTCTTAACATGTCAAATTGTCACGTAAGCCTTAAAAAAATTTGACATCTTCAAATTTGAAGTCAAGGTTGAAGATAATTATCAATTTTAAATACTCCATCTCACTCTGATCCGTACAAAGAATACAATTTCTCCTAAGGAGCTTTTATGGCTGGGGTATAGTTTTTGCCTATATATATGCATGAAGACAAGTAGCTTAGACTTCCTTTTATTACCTTATTATTCTCTTAAAGTTTCAAATAAATATGATTGTCTCAGATACTCGTAATGATGACATTCTGCCCCTGAAAGTTCCAGCAAATATTGTATTGCATGTGCACATGTTTTTAGTTATCACGTTATATACTCTGAGGTTTATAATTGCGTAAGAATGTCAATTTAATTTGGATCGTTTATTTAACTGTCCCTTATTTAAACGTTTATTTAAATTAGTATTTCTTGTTTTATAGATAATGTCAAACTTTACAAAATTAGAATTTGCGGCACTTGATATTTGGAAAATAATTATTTGTCATGAATTCTTGACGTAGAGATCCATCTTGATGCCATGGAAATCGGAAATACAATTACAGATGGTAATGATGCATCCCTGAAGGATTGTGCAAAGGTCATGATCTTCATTCGTCATCACATCCACGAGAACTTGAAATTCAAGTATCTTACGGCAAAGACCCACTATAGAAATTATTTTTTGTTCTACTAGGTTAGGCAAGGAACTCAGAAATATCGAAACAAGAAAAATTAGTAGGTTCCATAGGCTTAAGTTGATTATGATTATTTGATCGGTAAAATTTGTTTTGATTTCTCTCCCTTTTCCCTTGGTGGATGTCTGGTAAAGATCGACCAAATGTCTTGGCGTACAACATGTACGCGACCAATGACCTTTCACTTCACATCTGTAGCAAGAATCTTCAAAAATTCTTGAAAAGTGTACTTTGTAAACTCTTTCCCTTTTCTTTAGACACATGTAATCTATTACACTAATCCACTTCTGGAGTAATTCTGCTTTCTTTCTTGATTTCTGAATATACCCTCACGGGAAAGAAATCAGAATTTCCCCAAAAGTGAAATCAATGGAATAGATCAGATGTGTCTAAGGAAAAGGCAAAAAGTTTACAGAATAAACTTTTCAAAAATTTTGAAGATTCTTGCTACAGATGTGAAACAAAAGGTCATTGGTCGCGTACATGTCGTACGCCAAAATATTTGGTAGATCTTTATCAAAGATCCACCAAGCGAAAAAGGGTAAGAAATGGAAACGATTTTTACCGATCAAATTAATCATAATCAATTTGAGCCTATTGATTTCTCTTCTTTTGATAGTTCTGAGTACCTCGTCGAACCTAGTGGAATTCAAAATGATTTCTATAGTGGGTCTTTGACTGTAAGATATTCGGACTTCAAGTTCCTTGTGGAGGTGGTGGCAAATGAAGATGGCCTTTGCGCGAACCTTCTGGAATGCATCATTACCATCTATAATTGTATTCGCAATTTTCATGGCATCAAGATGGATCTCTACGTCAAATATCCATTACAAATAATTCTTTTCCGAAATATCAGTGACGCGAATTCTAATTTTGTACAGTTTGACATTACCTATAAAACAAGAAATACTAATTGTGATAAACGTATGAATAAGGGATAGTCAAATGAATGTATGCAAATTTAATTGACATTCCTATGCAATAGTAAACCTCATATTATATAACGTGACAATCACAAACATGTGTACCAGACAATATTTGCCGAAACTTTCGAGGCTTAATGTCGTTATTAGCAGTATGTGAGATAAATCATATTTACTTGAACCTACAAGGAAATAACGTAATAAAAAGAAGGAAAATGATTTTTACACTCTCCTAATTGATACAAACACTTTTTTTTCCGTGTTTTAGTAGGTGAATTTATGAAAAAGTCCCTACATGAATACACTTTTCACAAAATTTAGGGACTGTTTCGTAAATTCAGCCGCTAGAAGACAAAAAAAAAGTGTTTGTATCAATTAGAAAAGTGTAAAAATCAACTTCCTAAAAACAAATCTAGCTACTTGTCTTCGTGCATGAAGTCAAACAATTTATCCCCGTCATAAAAGCTCCTGAGGAGAAATTGTACCCTACTCCATTATATACTCTTTTGTACCGACCAAAGAGAGAGAGAGAGATGTTTCACTTTAACATTTGACAACTATATAATACAATCGAGTCAATACTTCAACTTGAATATTAAACATCTCTCACTTTGGTCGGTACAAAAGAGTATATAATGGAGTAGGGTACAGTTCATAGGTATTTGCTAGGTAAAATACTTCAGGTATTTAGCCCTCATTTTTATAAATAAAATACTTCAGGGATCCATATATAATTGATAAGTACTTCAGGTACAATAAATATATTATATTTATATAAAAGAAAGAAAGAAATAGAAAACATACATGTACACACACAAAAATTTTTTTTGTAGAAAATATAAGCCACTTACCTCTTTCTATTGGGCTCGAGCTTGATAGCGTATTATAAAATTTGTGCAATATAAGCAAATTTCGTAAAAACTAAATTAAACATTGTACAAAAATATATAGAAAAATAGTTACTTCAAGAACTAATTAGAACAAAATAATATACAGGATCTCTTATGTGTTATTTTAGTGTTTCTCTTAGCTGCTCTCTGCCTTTTCTTTCTCTTCACTCGATCGGTTGCACTTTCAACTTTCCATGCACAGCTTTATATAGACAATAGAACGAGACAACCTAATAAAACCTAGTAATAAATATGAATACTATTTCAACCACTCTGCCAGCTGTATTACTATTGAAACTGAAGACTATTAGTAACATTTAACAATAAATGGTGCCTGACAATTAATGACTCTATAGCAGTTTCTATAGAATAGACTTTATAGCACACTTAATGCAAAACTGTCAAAATTTAAATTTTAAATACACTTTCCATTGCAGTTTCTACAGAATTTGTTTTATATTGCAGTTTTATGACCAAAGGATGGAATTCTGGAGGATTATTCGGAAACACCGCTTTGTTTGGTTCCCATTTTGAGAAATTCATTTTTCTCTCTGTACGTTTTTCAATAACTTTTTCTCTTTACTCATTACGTCAAAAATATTTTTCAAAGATGGGAACCAAACAAAGGCGAAATTTTTTCATGAAACTAAAATGAATGGCTGAGATTCTAACTATAAATCTCACCATTCATTTCAGTTTTATGTTTCATAACATTTTCATGAGTTGAGTTTTGTTTACCCTCCTTAAAAGAGGGTGAACATTACCATCCTTCCTATTGGTTGAAATGGTGTGGATCCTATCATAAAATGATGTCATGCTTACCAAAAATTGTATTCCAAGGGTAAGCATGACATCACTTGTGATGGGATCCACACAATTTCAACCAATAAAAGGTGAGTAATGTTCACCGTCTTTCAAGGAGGGTGAACAAAATTGCAACAAGATATGACCTCAACTACTTATTGAGGTCAACAGGGGACACATATTGTTCTAATTATTCAAGTGTTTAGTTCATCATATGCGCATCGCATTTCGATTAGTCCCTTAAAATTGATCCCGCCTTCTTGACTAGTTCCTGAGAATCAATTCCACCGTCATTAGCGGAACCCAATTCAAACTAAGGCAAAGTCTCCTATGAACTGCCCAGTCGAAAAAGCTAGAAAAATACAGTGCAAATATTTCTCATGTTGCTCTTTTCTAGCACTTCGATCGATAATCTCATTTTAGCTACTCACGAAGATGAATTTGGGTCGAAATATTATTTGGCTATGAACGAGACCGATGATCAATCTAGCTAGATCTGGATTCTTTTGTATAGAACCAAAATCAGAGCTTTGGAAAACAGAAAAAATTCAATTCGAGTTACGCTTAAATTGACTCGGGACCCCCTCACCCCCACATCACAAGAAAAAGATAGAGCGGTATGATTTCTTTTTTTTTAAAATGGCCAACAAATTAGTTGGCCTTTCTCCTCTGCCTAAAGAAACATGAAGCCATGAGCACCACACATGCATCCATGATGCATCTAGCCATTTATGGCCAACTGCACCATTGTCTTGTTTAACATACGGACCCATCCACGTATATATCAATTTTTTTTTATGAACAAGTCTCCAAACCAGTTTACGCACATTTCAATTAATCTTGGGTGACCGACCCACCGCTCAAGACAAAAATGATTGTGGTAATAAAAATGTTGATTTGATATTAAAAATTAAAATACCAACAAATTGTAATCAGAGTTTCGGCATTCAGACATATGATCAAGCTCTGTCGTTTGTAGAGCCCTCTCTCTTTCTCTCTCCCTCCAGCCACAAGAATAACCATTGAGCCTCCAATTGGTACAAATATTTTAGACAACCACCCCCCCCCCCCCCCCCAGCCTTCAATAAATATTTATCCTCAAGGCTTGCACAAAGAAATAGGAGTAGTTCTTAATTTATTCAATTTAGAGGGAGTAATTGTTACTAAATTTTCTGGTTTCTACCCAATCGACGAGGATGAGTCAATCGACAGGACAGAATTTGATGTTTGTTGGAATGTGGGTGTTTTGTGAAGTGAAATTTGGTTCTTTACCGTGTTTCAGGACTTCTTTGGAAGCAAACGTAGTAATATGGAATGAAATGGAATGGAATTGAAGGCTTAATAAAAGAGACTAATAAAAGAGACTTTTATTGAATCTCCAAGTAGAAGTACAAAATCGACAGGGTATGGCCTAATCGACAGAGTACAATTTACTTAACAATTACTCCTACTCCTAGAAAAGAAAAGATAAAAGCCTGTTGGCGTTGTTTGTGTGTCCAAAAAAACTGTCACGATCTCAAACATAAATAGAGGCCCTCTCAAATTTGAATTTAAATCTTCCCTCCAAGGTGGCAGTTAAGCCTCCTTTCAAACTTTGGCAAATAACTTCCACGAACAATGAGACATCCACATCTGGAAAACTGCCTCCTTAATCATGAATAACTGCTCATTTGATCATGGGAGAACCAAACATACTCGCTTCTGACACCTGTCACTTGATCGACGGAGGAAACAAACCAAATAATAATTAACAAAGGGAACATGTCATATATTGGTCAATCGACGGGCAAATAATCCCTAAAACTTTACCATAGTTTTATCAATATTAATCAAGTTATCCAACTCAAACTCACTATACTATAGTGAACCAAAGTCACCTTTCAACTTTCCAATTATGCCCTTACCACGTGTCATCCAATCGACGGAAAAAAAGAAAATCACAGTAATGGAGCAAACAGTAATATGAGTCACCTGTAAACTGCGGTTTTACTATTGAGTTAAGTTTGGTGTGAATTTTTGTTACGAATTAATTAAATATATATATGATCATGGTCCATCTTTTGCCGTATCCAATAAAATTGTTTACTCAGTACCCTCACACGCCCTCTGATGCAGGAAGACGTATAAACTACAGAAATGCTTTCTAGACTCTTTTTCATTCAATATCTTCAATAATTGTCTTACCCCGAAGGCTTACAATTTATTAAATAGGTAGAAAACTCAAACCCTCATTGATTCGCCCAAAATGGAAGCCGAATCAATTAATAATGAAAATTACAAAAAAATGGAAACTTTCAAAATAATCGCAAAACTAGAAAATAGAGAAAATTCTAAGACTTCTCCCAAAAGAACGGCTTAATTCGGATTTTCTTTACTCAAGTTATTAGCAAGTCAAATCTTTCCTTAAAAAAAAGGGTAGTGATAATGCCAAAATTGTTTTTGTTAGTGCCAAAACTCTAGTGCATAAAAGTCTTGTACATTGCACATGATATAAACCTTTTGTACACTAGAGTTTTGACACTAACAAAAACAGTTTTGGCATTATTATTTTCCAAAAAAAAATTTATTGAAAGGCAATTTTGGGTTTTCGAAGGCCTAAACAGCGACAAACGCCCAAAAAATGCCATAGGCCATGGCTTTGCCATGGATATTGACCGTTGGACCGTTTCGGATCAAACATTGGTTGGCCCGTCGCATAATTCCACAATCTCGTAATTACGATTTTGCCATCCTATCCCATGCTTAAAATGCATAAGATACTCCTCATCCTAAGCTATGGCATCTGCATCACCCTCTCTCCCTACAATTTTGTTTTGACTCTAGCAGATGATCAAGTGAACCTCATTTTACATCTTTTCCAAGTGAAGATGAAGGCACCACAGCTCCATGATTTGTAGAAACACAATTGCTACATTTGGTTACTCACCCTCTCTCTGTCTTCCTAGCCACTGAAGGAATCACTTTCGATTCCCGTATGGAAACTGGTCTTCAAGGCTTCCACGAAGACACAAGCTTCTTGTCCACTCTACCCAAAACAAAATGGAAGTTGGGGGGAGACATGACTATCCTCCAATGGAAGGGCTTCTGGCTTCTGCCTGATGTTGTAAACTCTGTGATTTCCATTGAAAATCAATTCAATCCCATCCCATCTGACATACTCCTTGTTTCGTTCCCTAAAACCGGCACGACATGGCTAAAAGCTCTCACCGCTACAATACTTGGCCACAGTTCATATCCAAAGAGCCATTCCCGAACCGATCCACTGCAAACCCAAAACCCCCATGAACTCATCCCCTTTCTCGAATTGGAGACTTTCGGGGAAAACCCACCTCGAGATATTAACCAATTTCCTTCTCCGAGGGTGTTCAGCACCCATTTCCCTTACTCAGCATTGCCCGAATCGATAAAGAACTCCGGTTGCCGTATCATCTACATCTCTCGAAATCCAGCTGACGCTTTTGTTTCGGGTTGGCATTTCTATAAAAGGATGTTTGGCAGCGAAATCCCGTTGGAAGAGGCTTTTTGATGACTTCTGTAAGGGAACTGTTCCGAGAGGTCCATTCGTGGACCATGTGTTAGAGTATTGGCTTCAGAGAGAGAAAGAGAATGTGTTGTTCGTAACGTATGAGGAGTTGACGGAGGACCCGACTGTGCACGTGAGGAGAATCGACGAGTTCTTGCGATGCAGCTTGAGTGGTGATGAGGTTGAGCAAGTGGTGTGGAAGTGTAGCTACGCGAGGCTTAGTAAATTGGGCGTTAATAATGGGGAGGAAGAAAGAGTCAATTTTTCGGGAATGAAGTTGAGTTCGTTTTTCCGGAGCGGAGTTGTCGGAGACGGGAAGAAGCTTTTGAGTCCTGAGATGGTGGAAAGGATTGAAACTCTCGCAAAACAGAAGTGGGAAGGCTCTGGTTTGGAACTTAAAATGCATCTTCGTCGCTGATCGAGCCTAATTCCGTGAAATCATTGGATGAAAATTCAAGTCGAATATGGGAGTACCATCCAAGTGTGTATCAGTGCGGGTGGGTACCACGTGGTATCCACTCGGCGCATCCAAGTCGTCCATTGAATTTTTTGACGGCTTGGCTTGGATTTTGAGAGAGAAAAATGAGAAATTGTTGGGGTGAGCAGAGAAAGAGTGTTTCAATCCGAGCCTTCCAAAAGTGTATTGGAAGGCCCGGATATGCCGATCGGGTTGCACATGGGATATACCCACCCGGCACCGAAAAATTTCTCTACAAGCATTTGTATATGTAATAAAGTTTGTGTTCCTCCGCTGTGTGTGTGCTCAACAGATCTAGCTACGCTATGCCTATTTTACATGGAAAAAAGAAAATTTTCAATTGTATTCCGGTGTTTGATTGGAGTCCAATTTTATTTTCACAACTCAATAACTCATCTACTCGGCCTAATGTAGCATTGGGTATTTCGAGAATGTTTAGGAGAGAGATGCAAAAAATTCCCACCCCGAAAATGCTACATACACACCTACCAATCACACTCGTTTCACATATATGTGGGCTCCTCTCACAATTGTCGAATGGGACTCATCCATATGTGAGAGGGGTGGGGTTGGGGTTTCATAAGTGTATACTTATCAATAGTGTTTCCGCCCTGGCTTGGTGCACGTGGGTAGAGGAGTCTTCTTGGTGTGTGGGGTTTGTGTGTGTGAGAAGGAGAGAATCCTACTTTGCGCACGCGAACAGAGAGAGAGAGAGAGAGAGAGAGAGAGAGAGAGAGAGTGTGTGTGTGTCCTACTTTGCAAAGCTTTTGCAAATGTTTTCACGCGGCCACGCGAGAGTAAACAGGATTTTCAAGCAACCAGTTCAACAGAGAAGAACTTGTAAAATAAAACTTACGGGGTTTACGGTGGTAAGTCATTTTACGCCGAAGTCGGTTTTTTCCTAAAAAAATCATTTTCCAGATTTTTCAACAACCAAACATTGGAAACCATGTAAATGTTTAAAATATTTTACATCCAATCAAACGGAATTTTCACCGTTGTCTGGCAACTCAAGTCGTTTTGCTGGTTCTATTCTTGCGTCATGACGGCCCGATTGGACGCGGGTAAAGGAGGGGGATGAGGTTTGCGCCCGAATAAGGGGTGGGTTCCCAATGTATGCCTTGGTTTGGCATCCATTACTCACACCCGGATGATTTTTGGCCAAGTCACTGTTGGGATGATATTATCCGGCCACGGGTGGACAAATAAAAAGGATGGGAAAATGACGGCCCAAGATGTGTTTTGATAATTAATACCCGTCAAGGATAGGCTAAGAACATTTGTTAATGTTGAAAATGTCCTTGATGGGTATTAATTATCAAAACACGTCATTGGCCGTTATTTTCCCATAAAGGATAGCTCTCAAGCTGTCCATAAATAGTCCTAGCTTATCCGGCTGGTTTTTGACCGAATTACGCCTCCTCATCCCCTCTCCCCCGACCCCAGTTTACCTGTATACAACAACAACAGAAAAGCCCTTCCAGCACAATTTCTCTCTCTCTCTCTCTCTCTCTCTCTCTAAGCCACGAATTTCCACAAAAGCTACCGTACCCTTAACACTGGGCTTACAAGATTGATTGGAAGGGGGCTGACTTAATCAAAGAAGCAAACTTCGATAATCTTGGATTTTGGTAGCCAAATTTGACAATGGAGCACACTGACTTTGAACGCATGGGCTGCTATAAAAACACTAGAAGCTGTCAAGTTTTGCTTGTAACATCCCTTAAACTTGACTCTCTCCAGGTTTCTTCATCCCGAGCATTGTCTTCAGTCTTGTAAACACATCATGCTTGCTTTAGTGACTTTGTGAATATGTGAGCTATCTGATCATTTGTCCTTAGCGACTTGTGACTATAGGTTAGGCTTTGTTATATTTGCTGTAAGAGCTTCAACTTATGATGTAAGCGAAGCTGGTTTCATATCTTTTCCTACTGTATAAAGGCACTAGAGATCCAACTTCTCTCTCTCTCTCTCTCTCTCTCATGGATACCAATTCTCAAGGCTTCCACGAAGAAACAAGCGTTTTATCTAATCTACCCGAAACAGAATGGAAGTTGGTGGCAAATACCACTCTCCTTGACTGGAAGGGCTTCTGGCTTACACCTCATATTCTGAAATCTGTTATTTCAATTGAAAATCAATTCAATCCCCTCCCATCTGATATACTCCTTGTTTCCTTCCCTAAAACCGGGACGACATGGCTAAAAGCTCTCACCGCCACAATACTTCGCCACAATTCAAATCCAGATAGCGATTCCCAAACAGACCCACTGCAAACCCAAAACCCCCACGAACTCATCCCCTTTCTTGAATTGGAGACTTTCGGCGAAAGCCCATCTCGAGATATTAACCAAGTTCCTTCTCCGAGGGTTTTCAACACCCATCTCCCATACTCAATCTTGCCTGAAGCTGTAAAGAATTCTGGCTGTCGTATCATTTACATCTCTCGAAATCCAGCTGACACTTTTGTTTCAACTTGGCATTTCTATAACAAAAGATTTGGTACCAAAATCCCATTGGAAGTGGCCTTTGATGAGTTCTGTCAGGGAACTGTTGGGTTAGGCCCATTCGTCGACCATGTGTTTGAGTATTGGCTTGAGAGAGAGAAAGAGAATGTCTTATTTGTAACGTATGAGGAGTTGAAGGACGACCCGAATAAGCACGTGAGCAGAATCGCGGAGTTCTTGGGATGCAGTTTGAGTGCTGATGACATTGATCAAGTGGTGTGGAAGTGTAGCCATGAGAGGCTAAGTGAATTAGATGTTAACAAAGATGAGGAAAGAGTCCATTGGTCGGGAATGAAATTCAGTTCGTATTTCAGGCGAGGGGTTGTTGGAGATGGGAAGAACCTTTTGAGTCCTGAGATGATGGAAAGGATTGAAACTCTTGCTAATCAGAGGTGGGAAGGCTCTGGTTTAGAAATTAAAATGTTTGGTGCCGAGCCTAATCCCGTGAAATCATTGGGCATAAATTGAAGCCAAATGAGACTAATCTATATATCTTAGTTTCGCCTAGGACGATCGAGAATATGCCTCAAGTTCTTGTGTGTGAACTAACAGGTTAATGAAATAAAGTAACTTTCCCCCTTGTTTAGCGACTCAAGTTGTTTGGCTGCTGATTTTTTCCGTATCGGTGTGTGTTATTCGCTCTAACAAAAACCTAAGAGCAATGCGAGACACATTCTCTATGTGATGGCAACACCCCGAATGTAGGAATTGAACGATTTTAGTAAAACAAATGCAAGTCCAGCATTTCTCAAATCCGGATATGCGTATTCCTCTTTCTCGCATGCCAGTCACAACGACAAATCTAATGCGCGCATACGACCTCCAATAAGCAGTTGGCCTAAGATTTTAGGGGAAGTGAAATAATGCAGATCAAAAGAAAGATGGAATAGTGGAACTATGTATAAGTAAACGAACAAAGGAACAATTGGGTGGGGTATGGCATGAATCAAGTACTCTTTTCTAAGCCGCATGCAACAAGATGTGGCCTCTTCTACTTATAGTGACACAGACATTGGAGACACATTTCTTTCTAATTACTATGGTATCGGGTCAGCTACGGTTTTTTTATTTTTTATGACCAGGTGTCCGGACCAGCTAAGGTTCCAAGTTAACTTCCGTGCACCTCCACTAATTCGGTGCAAATGTTCTTGATGTTTCTCTTTTCTTGCACCTCGATAATGTCATTCAAGCCACTCGCGACAC
This sequence comes from Rhododendron griersonianum, assembly GCA_018127125.1. NCBI lineage: Eukaryota > Viridiplantae > Streptophyta > Magnoliopsida > Ericales > Ericaceae > Rhododendron > Rhododendron griersonianum. The sequence continues at coordinate 37,901,921 of CM030790.1, read as the reverse complement.
GAAATTGAATTTGGATCGGAGTTTATTTTGACTAATTACAAGCAAAATTTACAAGGCAGTCGTGTGCAGCATGACACGAACGTGTCGGAAGATCAACCTAGATCTGGGTTCTTTTGCACAGAACCAAATTCGGAGAGCTTTACAAAAACAACAAAAAAAAAAAAAACACCTTAAGAAGGGAATCCATTCTCTAGGGAGAAACGTGAATTCAAACTCAATGAGTCAGTTAACATCGACTCGCTCTACCTCGGCTGCTGAATCGGCCTCGGACTCACCTTCACGTTCACGATCTTCGGAGCCTTCTCGGCGTACCTCGGTTTCTCTGCCAAAACCCGCGCGTTGCGCCACTTCGCCGCTCCCAGCGACACCAAATCCTTGTTATAACCTCTCTCCTGTTCCTCCTCCTCCTCCTCCTCCTCTGCATTCAATCACAGAACACAAAAGCAAAAAGGTTAAAGAAACATTAAAGCACGAGTAGCATCTCATGTAGAGTGGTAACCCAGTAGTAGTAGGAAATTCTGTAATCTCATGCATTTGATTGGAGTTCAAGACCTTACTTAGGCAGTGTTTGCCCTATTGTCTAAACGGACTAAACAGACTAAAGACCACAAAAGCACAACTTTCGAGCCAGATCATTCTTTTCACATACATCACTTACGATCCATTTAACCATTTAACGTAAACAACTCATCTAAAATTCTTAATTTACAGAAACCTAACTACAAATAAGAGGACCTTATATCGAAACGCATGCTAGGACTACCGACTTCTGCCGAGAAAAAAAAAACACTTACGTTTGACGAGGAAGGGGTCGAAGAGGGAGTCGAGATCGGGGAGGAGAGGGGCAGGATCGTCATTTTCGGGGAAGAAGGGGTCGAACTGGGGATCGTGGAATCGCTCCTGAAGCCAGTAGTCGCGGAACCAGGGAGAGGAGTGGACGAGGTCCCACCACTGGTCGGAGAAGTCCTCCACGGCCTTGTAAGACGACGGAACGAACATCGGAGCGTTTGGGTTCAAGGTTGACGATGATGCCGATGCGTTTTGTGAGAGCACGTCCATTGATTTTACACCGTCTGGGAAAGAGCAACGTTGGTATAATGAGTGTGTGTGTGTGTGTGTGTGTGAGAGAGAGAGAGAGAGAGAGAGAGAGAGGTTGGAGATCCAGAAATATCTTTGGTGGACGGAGAAGAGTGGAGGGAGTCTACTGTGAGTTACCGCCGTGAATATATACAGGAAAGATAAGAGAAAAGGGCTGGTATTTGAGAAGATATTACGAAAGGGACACTTAACCTTAAGGCTCTGTTTGGAACTAAAAATAAAGGAAAATTAAAAATATTTATCTTCTATTGTTTGAGTGGAAGAAAATGAGAGAAGAAAATAAAATTTCAAATTTAGTGAATAGTAAATTTTTACTCTCATTTTCTTTTCTTTTCCTTAGGTTCCAAACAGAGCCTAAATCTCTCTTTTTAGTTTTACGAGTAATTGTTTTTCACACTCTTCATTTTTATAACCACACTCCATTTTTGTCACCTTGTGATGTGAATTTATAAAAATCAATATTTCATTTGTATCATCTTTCACACTTGAAAGGACAAAATGACCACACTTCATTTTTGTCCCCTTGTGATGTGAATTTATAAAATCAATATTTCATTTGTATCATCTTTCACACTTGAAAGGACAAAATGATAAATTCACATCAAAAATTATAAATACACATCATAAAAAGACAAAAAAAGATTATGATTATAAATAAGGGGATTGTGGAAATCACTACCTTTGTTCTTATTGGAAAATTGCTTTGTAAGTATTTTCCTAGTGGTAATTTCTATAAGAAGTTTATTGAAGCTACGTTAAGGGTAGTGGTTTTCACTCTCTTTTTTTTTTTAATAAATGCACTCCATTTTTTGTCATTTAATGAAATTTTTATGTGTATTTTTTTTACTAAAAAATAAGAAGCGGAGTGCATTTATCAAAAAAAAATATAAATTATTTTCCTCTAAACTAAATTATGTGGATGTTTGTCTCAAGGATGCGATTCTTCAGATTAAGCTCCATAAGAGCAAGTCCAATGGTGATGAAAACTATACCTATGATTTGGAACCAATTATACCACTTCAATAGTGATGAAAATATGGTTGTAAAGTGGCAAAACTCTAAAATTGTTTCCATATTTGGAATCCCATCCTTGCCCCATCACCAACCCTAACCCAATTGAAATCTACCAGGAATTGGACAAGCGGAAGCTACCCGGGGTAGCCGAAAAATTTTCAAAATTTACATCCCTTATGTATTGTCAAATTGTGAATGGGGTTGTCGAGAAATAATAGTCTACAATCACTCTCCAAATCAAAAATAAAAAATAAAAATTGTCGAGTAGAATTAATAGTCTACAATCACCCTCCAAATTGAAAAATTAATCTACCAATCATGGGGTTGAGAATGGAGGTTGAAAATGTAGGTCGTTGAATTGGGGTTAAGTTGGGAAAATAAGGTGGAGGAAAAGTTAGTTATATTGAACACTGTTGAGTTCTAAAATTATACCAACCACTGAAAAGGGAGTGCCAAAATTTAGCATAGAAACACTTTGGGTAGTGATAATGTACAAGACTTTTGTGCACTGGAGTTTTGAAACCAACAAAAATGGTTTTGGCATTATCATTTCCCAACACTTTTTGGTGCCAAATTATAGAAATGGCTATCGGCATTTTCCAGTTTGCATTGTACTTGCTCTAAGTATGCATTAGTTTTGAACTTAGAAAGGTCCAGCTCCGTTTCGCTAATGTTCTTATTTTTTAAGTACATATTTTCTGCCTTACGAAACAGATCATTCTTTTACAATACATCACATTTAATTTTAAAAAATAAGTAAGTCCTAAAATTAGATTAAAGGGAGATTGATTTATCTACTCATTTGATGTTATATTAGGTAGCATTTTGTCTTTAAATTCTTTTCACCAAAAAATCAAGAACCATAGTTTGCAATATTTTTTGACGAAAATATGACACACTACGGCTCTGTTTGTTTGAGCGTAAAATGTTTTACCTATTTTTCGGTGTTTGGTTGTGTAAAAAATGAGGAAAAAATTTCACATGTAAAATATTTTTCATTAATTAAATGAAAATGATTTACCCTTAAACCTTCTGTAAGTTATTTTTCGAAATGAACCCGCTGCCCTCTACTACAATTCTCACTGCTCAGTTTTCTCGATCGTCAGTCATAACCCACGTTCAATTCTAATATTCTTAGATCTCTCTACCGATTAAGCCCCCCCTATTTTGTCAATTTTTAAAAATATTTTCAAATGCCAACCAAACACCAAAAAATAAAAATTTAAAATTTGTTTTCATAAAAAATATTTTACATCGAAACAAACGGATCCTACATTATTTGGAATAAGAAATCCAAGATTTTTATTGTTCAGTAATCTATTGAATGTAAATTTGCCGATCTTATTATTATATGATAGTATAAGAAAAAGGCTAGTGTCGTAAATTCAGGCAAATGAGACCGGGGCTTTGAATTCAGACAAAAATTTGAGTCATGTGGGGGTGGGGTCACCCAATCATCACGCTCGATACAGTGAGAAACATACGTGGCCTTTTTGGATAGGGTTTCCAGAAACCCAGATCCGAAACTTGACGGAGTTGGAATTTTTTGAGGACATAACGGCGTTAGTAATCCACTAGACTTGAATTAATGAAGAAACCGGTAGTACTATGCCCGCAGCCTGCATAATCCTTCAAAACGGTTTTAACGCTCGCACTCTCAATTCCCGAACTCGCAAATTTTATTTATTTTGGAAGTTATTGGAGATATGCTTTCACGCTCACGCAAATGGTTTAACGCTTGCACTCTTAATTCACAAACTCGTGAATTTTATTTGTTTTTAAAAATTTTTGAAAATACGTTTTTACGCTCACGCTCCCGCACCCATACTCGCCCACGCTTGACGTGGACTTAGGTCTGCACCTGGTTTTCCTCGGAGTCACCGTTTCTCCCGTAATCTTTGTTTTGTTTTTGTCCTTATCCAGTACAGGCCATGGTATTGGAAAACACGTCATCGTTCTTATCGCAAAGGCACGTGGCCCCACGGCCCATAGTATTGTAGTAGTATGAATACTACTAGTAAAACTCATTTTAAAATAATAAGTAAAAACTACTCACATGATCGAGCTATGAAAGCACCACTATTGTATTGTACTGTAGTAAATTTAATCTCGATTGGAAGAGAAGTTTTTCAGTGCCGAGCGGGTATTGCCGACGTGGCACCCGCTCGGCGCACCTCAGCCGTCCGATTCACTTTTGGACGGTTCGGATTAAAATCCTCTCACTCCAACACTTTCTCTCTCATTTTTCTCTCTCAAAATCTGAGCCGTCCAAACACGAAATGGACGGCTCAGATGCACGAGCGGGCACCACGTGGTACCGCTCGGCACTGAAAAATTTTCCCAATTGGAAGACCTAAAGCACAAGAAACATTTATGTAGGGAATTGATTTTGTCACTCATTTTTTTTAATGCCACTTTTTTTTTTTTAATGTCACTCATCTTCTCTCACAAAATAAATTATCTAATCAAGACACAAAAGGGAGTGACATTAACAATAAATTTTTTTAATGTCACTCCCTTTTTTGTTAATGTCACTCATCTTCTCTCACAAAACAAATCGTCTAATCAAGACACAAAGGGGATTGACATTAACAACACAAAACAAATCGTCTAACCAAGACACAAAGGGGATTAACATTAACAAAAAGAGGAGTGACAAAATCACTCCCCTTTATGCATAGAGATACTAGAAAATGATCGCTTTTTTCTTTTCTTTTTTTAAAACATTGTAACAAACTATTATTGATAAAAAGAATATATATCAGTACATTAAACAAAATGATTATCGTTTCACAGAAGATTCAATAACCAACCAATTAGGAGGTCTAGCTTCCCAAATATAAATACCAAAACAACTTCTGGATGAATATCTTCGATGACAACTTTTACTTCCGTAGGGTAAGACCACGCGTGGATAGGAAGTCAATCATTTGTCATTAGACCACCACTACATCCGCTTTGCTTCATCAAAGACCATCACCACCACCTTTATCGAAGTCTGAAACAACATCAATCACTATGATAATGGAAAGTCAAGAGAAAGGGAAAGAGGAGAAAACACCAAGAAACTCTCAGATCTGAGTTCGAGAGAGAAAAACTTTCACTGGAAAGGAGTTGTTAAAAACAGAAAAAAAAATTAATAGAAAAGAAGGAAAACACCCATAAGAGTAAAATCTTCCCCTCCCGCCGCTCCATTAAGGTGATGAAAACTCTAGAGGGAGGGAGGGAGGGAGGGAGGGGGCTAGGACAATTGATTTCTGGAAGGAAAGGTTTACGGGGTGTTTGGTGAACTTTTTTTAAATGTTTACTCAAAATTTTGAAATTTTTATCTTTAATTGAATTTTTTTAGCTTTCACTCAAAGTGTGTAGTAATTCTTTCTCGGGACGAATGATAAACTGAAAGCTTAACGTGAATCTAACAAAAATTAAGAAAAAAACATTTTTATTAGTATAGGCCAAATCCTGCCTGTTACTTTGCTTATTGATTGAATTGTTAAGCAATATAAAGTCTAATTATGTAAAAACCGTGGTAAACAAAAGATCATTTTAGTGAATTTCACATTGTTTGAAGCTTGAGCTTGTAATTGTTGAACCCATAACCTTAAGGCTTTGGTCAAGTGGGCATGACAAAGAAAATAGCAAGTATTTGTCCCCTATGTCGTGGAATATTCGAATCTCACGGAGGCCCAATATGTAAACCTTGAGACAATGGAGAGTTTGTCTGGTCGTTAACTTCAGGGCCTTAGAATTAGTTGAGGTGCACGCAAGCTGACACAAACATCTGGCCATCTAATTTGTTTTAGTACTCGGTAAACTTGTTCACATTTGGCATCAAATTGAGGCATACAGTTAAATATAGCAGCCAAAATACCATAGTCATTAAAATAACACTAAATTTTGAAACCCCATGCTAAACAAAGCAATAACAAACCAAATACTCTTGCATTAATAAGATGATGAAATTACTGTTGTCCTTAGGTCACTGTCAAATGCTAAAACTTGAAAGCCAGTAAAATGAAAAGAAATCAAAATCTCTTAATTCCGGCTCTGCTTTTGACCGGACGGGCTCATGGGGAGGGGAATATAGTCAAGGTGAAAGTAAGCTGACCCGAATACCCCTGACCATGGAACCAAAATTGAAAAAGAAAAGAAATCAAAATCATAACCCATGCATTTACCACACAAACCATCTCCATTTGAAAATTTTCAACCCGGCTACTTGCACAGCTAATGTGCACAGATCGCGGTGTGGAGCTCGCTCCAGGTCCCACACAAGCGATCCCAGTCGTTTATTTTTAGATATAAAACCTTTGTTCGAAGGCTCCCGCACCTATAGGTATTAGATTGAGCTGAATTTTTGCGAGAGCCTTCGAAAAAATGTTTTACATCTAATGAACGGCTTAGATCGTTTGTGTGGGAGGGCCCCACGCCATGATCTGCGCGCATCACTGTGCAAGCAGACTTTCTGCCATTTTTCTCCCCTTGCCTTTGCGCAAACAGAAAACCAGTAGAAAAGGCGGGTTGATAGCATCATAGCATGTGTGTAAAGATGATATTGACCACTTGCTTGCAACGACCTGAATCAAAACTATCCACTACCCAACAGGTAAAGGCATCACAGTCCATAACTTGAGGATGGCCACAACATCTCTCTCTCTCTCTCTCTCTCTCTCTCTCTCTCTCTCTCTCTCTCTCTCTCTCTCTCTATGACATTTCCATCTGTTGTCACATTGTTTTCCAAAACCGACCGAGCTCACTGCATCTAAGGTTTTTTATCCAAGGAATGGCCTCGGAGGTCGTCATTATAGTAGGAGGAGTGACTTATGTATGCTACAAGCCTCTGAGTGTAGTGTCCAAGGGAATATGGGTGGGGGATAATCCTTTGAATCACGCCAGCCCCCTTCTCTTGCTGCAACTCGCCTCTATTAGCCTGGCCTCTTTGCTCATAGATCTCTGTCTCCGGCCTCTCGGACAATCAACTATCGTCTCCAAAATCTGTGTAGGTTGATTTTTCTCTTGTTTGTTTGCCGGTAATTCTAATACAAGGTGGTCACGAGCATGCACAACTTGAAAGGGCGCAAAAAATAAAAGAGACGAGAAAAGTAAAATTTAACAACAAAATAAGAGTCAAAATGGAAAAAATATTCACATAAGTTTACCCGTGCCTGAAAACCCAATAGCAAGCATCAATAAATTACAGGAAAAGCATGCATGCTAGATAGAAGCTATAGTTAAAAATGCGTCTGGAGGGGTATTTGTTTTAGAGTGATAAGGTATTATTTCGATGCAACGTAGCGTACTTATTTTCTGTTCGGATAGCATTATGTATAAATTTCTACAACACTGATTGTCTCACGACTCTCAGTGGCTAAAAACCGACAACTTTTACAATGTGGCTATCAGGGTGGCATAATATTCGGCCCTTCTCTTCTCGGACACAGCGAGGCCTTCACCTCCGGCTTGTTCCCTCAAAGAGGCACAATAGTGATCGAAACGGTTGCCTCCTTCGGCCTGATGTTCTTCTTCTTCCAAATGGGGGTCAAGACAGACCTCGGAACAATGCTGCGACCCGGACGGATGGCCGTGGTAATAGGCGCCTCGATTTCCTTATTAACCCTAGGGCTCACCACTCCGCTCTCTCTCCTCCTCAAGTCCTACGTCCCCATGGACAAGTCCCTCGCAAGCTCCCTCCCTCTCATAGCTGCTTCCCAGTCTATGTCTGCTTTTCCTAACATCGCTTTCCTTTTGACCGAACTCAAGATGCTCAACACCAATATCGGCCGCCTCGCCATGTCCGCATCGCTGTTTTGTGATGTGATCGGGATATCATTAACTGCAATCGGCTTCACAGTAATGGAGCACTCGACTTTAGAGAGATTGGCATTGGCGTTTGCATCCGTTATCCTGCTTTTGGCCGTCATTGCTTATGTATTCCGACCGATTTTGATGTGGATTTTAACAAAAACGAAAGAAGAGACGGTTGTAGGGGAATTGTTTGTGATTACTATTTTTTGCACTGTCCTTTTGGCTGGTTTAGTTAGCGAATTTCTTGGGCAGCACTTCATCTTCGGACCAGTTATTTTGGGGTTGGCTGTGCCGGAAGGGCCGCCTTTGGGATCAGCCTTGACGGCGAAGCTAGACCTTTTAATCACGGGGTTGCTCTATCCTACCTTCCTCACTGTCAGCGGGCTGAAAACGAATTTCTTTGAAATTAATTTCCAGTCCATGTGGATCGTGATGACTGTAGTTATCTTTGCTGCCCTAGTGAAGATTGGAGTGGTTCTATTGGTAGCGCATCATACCGAAATGCCCTCTCGCGAAGCTCTTGTGCTTGGGCTCTTGTTGAACACCAGAGGCATTTGTGAGCTAATCGTTTACAACTTGTGGAAAGACAGTCAGGTGCGAAACCCCTTTCCTCGTATTCACTAATTTCCTTCGATTGCTATTCTCTATAACTGGTTGAAATCGCTTTCTTCTGACAGATCCTGAGCAATCAAGAATTCACTTTGGCTGTCCTAGGGGTGGTAGCAGTGACAGCAATCACAACGCCAATCGTAAGAGCCCTCTATGATCCATCAAGGCATCAATTTCCAACCAGGAGAAGGACCATTCAACAAGCAAAGGATGGCGCAGAGCTAAGAGTGCTAGTCTGCATCCACAACCAAGACAATGTCCCCACGGTTGTGAACCTTCTAGAAGCCTCATCCGCAACCGAGGAGAGCCCCATTGCAGTCATAGCACTCTTGCTCGTTGAGCTTGTGGGCCGTGTAGCCCCGATGCTCATAGCTCACTCACCGTTGGAAACCCTGGAGACAAACGCAAGTACCTCGAGGTCCAGCCACATCATCAACGCATTGCATCAGTACAGAGTGTACAACGAAGGGTGCGTCACCATCCAATCGTTCAGTGCGATCTCTCATAAGGAAACAATGCACGAGGACATTTGTCGGGTGGCATTTGAACAGAACGCAACCCTTGTGATAATCCCGTTTCACAAGCACTGGGCCATTGATGGCGGGATCGAATCAGTGGATAGAACCATTCAACACATGAACACTAAGGTCCTTGAGAAGGCACCCTGTTCGGTTGGCATCCTCGTCGACCGAGGTATTCTGAGAGGCTCATTGTCCATTCTCAACAGCCAATCCATGTATCATGTTGCCGTGCTCTACATAGGTGGTCCGGATGACGTGGAATCACTGTCCTACGGTGCTCGCATGGCGAACCACAACAACGTCACGCTTACGGTAATTCGTTTCCTTCTTTTCGGAAGCGACAATGCTAGAGACCGTAAGCTCGATAATGACCTGATCAACGAGGTCTGCCATGCTAACACAGGAAACGAGGATTTCTCATATCAAGAACAGGTGGTGAGAGACGGCACAGGGCTGGCTTCATCTATTAGAGGATTGGAAGAATTTTTTGACCTAATCTTAGTCGGGAGGCAACATCAGGCGTCCACCCTGACGCAGGGTCTTGGGGCATGGACGGAGTGCCCTGAACTCGGTGTCATTGGAGATTTTCTCGCCTCGTCGGATTTTGATAGCACAGCGTCCGTGTTGGTGATTCAGCATCAAAGAGTACTAGGAGGGAGGTTGATCAGTCGAGCTGTGAAGCCAATGGTTAATGATAGAGATATACCCCTCCAAAGTATGCAAAGCCATGCTGTGGCAGAAACAACAGCACGTGACAGTGGCACGGCATGGGCAATATCAATGGATAGAATGTAGATGAGTTAGGCTTAATTCGTAATGATCGGGAATTCGAATTTCCTTTCGCAATGCTTCCAGGTCTTGGACTGCAGGATATTTTGCGAAGTTGGAAAATCGTGAACCAAGGATGTTTTGTCATCCTAATGACCAACCTGCAACATAAAAGATACTAGAAATGATCCTTTTACTTTACCACAGTATGCAAGTTCCTATTTCTTTGGGTATTTCATAGCAACTAATTTTGGCTGGCCTAAAGGATAATAGATTGGATTCAATGTGCTGGGCTTGCTCTGGAAAGATATAAGGATCAACAGAAGTTCTACAAATCTGACAAGAGTATATCTAAGATGAAATGTGCTTTTAACTTGAGAGTGTGCCTCATCTGTCACAGCTAAAATCTAAGGAACGTTTCAATCAAGTAATCCCAACCTAAGCTCCAACAGAGTGCTAATAGTTTGCTTTACTAGTTTCCGCCCCGTATGCTTGCAAAAATGTACAAAAAACAGCCAGGAAGAATGTACAATTCGGCAACGAAGAAAAAGCACACAAAAGAATCTTTGTCGGAATTGAATTAAGACATTTATACCATCAGCTTACATACTTCCATGATGAGATGCATTGAAATTATCACCTCACTGATTCTTGATTTCATCAATACTTGCTTCGTCTGAAGTGGTGCATTCCAGCGCAGCATGATTTGGAGGATCTGGAGCTTGGTACAAGGATGTTTTGCTCTTCCTAGCTTGCAGTCCTGTATACCGCGCTAAATCCACCCATTGCTGCACATTTCAGAGGCTAAAATCAAACAAATATCAAACAAGAGAAATAAGTCAATAATTTTGAAGATAACTGTCCCCAGATTGCAAAATGAAAGGATACAGATCAATAGGACGATAGGGCTGAACATATATATCAGTTTAATAAAGCATGAACTGCCCTCGGATCGCAAAATGGAAATCAGCTCATTCACCATCCATCCCTTTTGCAGCGCTAACAATAATTTCCAAGATAACTACAACAGGAGCCTACACATGTTAGCAAGCTTCCTCTCTTTTTCTAAGTAAATATTATGAATTTATTGTCCTCTGGATTACATCATTTTAGAAAATGCATTGACATGGCAACACTGAAGCAAATCATGCCAGGGATTTGATTTGTGCCCTCTCTCTTCCAGCTCCATGTATTGGCATGACCTACACTAGATAATGGACTTATCTATCAACGAGACAACCAATGCTGGCAAAATTCTCAAAGAAGGCAGGCTATGGTGCACTCATCTAATAATTCTAAGTATATTTAAACGATAAAGTAAAGAAATGAGTTTGCATGAGGACACGAACTAGAAGGTGAGGAAGTAAAATAACAATTAACTCACCTGGGTTCCCCAGTACGAGTTGACAGTCCGAACAACAAAAGACAGCATATTCACAAGTAATGTTTGTGAGGCAAATAGGTCAGAAATTCTGTGCTCCACTACTCCAGCAATAACCTGCCACAGAATCCATTCTGATCTTAATACCAAAGAGTTACCAAGGATCAAGTAAGAAAGTCGACCGATGCCCGCTGGCACAAGTAATAACTCAATAACTCAAGCTTCGGGGCTTATCCCTTAGATAAGCAAAAATACATTCACATTCTATCATTGGCTAAATAAGATATTTGACGCACATCGCTTGGGCAAAGTTCCTTAGATATATGACTTCAGACGCCTCCTAGTAATGATACATTATAGACTCCAAAGGGCCTGCCCAAAGGAGACCATGCTGGACAGTGGGCAACCGAAGTGAAGAGAGCATCCGTAATCGAATTATGGAATGCTGGTGCCCATTGATCCCAAAAAAAGATGATATTAGCAACTAGAAGCTTACCTTATCTCTGATGGGAAATGCGAGTTCTATATCTACAACAAGGAGAGATGCACTAGGAGAAGGGATGTGATCTAAGTAGTAGACAGGCAACTACAAGTCGATCAGCATTTTCCTAGTGTACATCTATAGTGATGATATATACCTTAAAGAAGGATATGCATCATTTAAGAGAATCCAAGGATAAAAGGTCCATCATCATTCATCCTACTTCGTCACCATGCTTTACTGATTGATCGGGATCGTCCACTTAGCTAAAACTTTTGATCATATTGCTTAAGCTGGACCATTGCCATGAATTCATTCATCTCCAAGAAAATGGAAGCAACAATGTTTTGGGGATGCATTAAAGAATCTGGCAATAGTGGATACTGTTTAACTCTTTACTCCTTTTTTTTACCGGCCTGTTTAACTCTACCTTTGGTAACCTTTACTGAAACAAGAAAACATACTTTCAAATCCATACATTGCTTCACAAATGGTATAGTGCTACTTGTTCTACCTGGTATCGAAGATTTGCTGACGTCCCCAAAAAGCAACTGTATACCACTGCAGTTTTAAGCATTGGTGATCTTTTAGTCTGTTGAGCTGTAGCAAGTGCTGGATTCAGTAATTTGCGAACTGTATACAGAAAATTTGAGGCAGCCACAGCCCCAATACTTGAAATGAATCCAACACTGGCAAGTTTTAAACCTCCGAAAATCACTGATGCAACTCTATGACTCACATTCCAGTCCTTCCCAGCAATATTCTTTTGAAATGCATTATCCGGTATAGAACCAAGTAGACCCTTTAATGCTTCTACGCTGTCAGTTGTATCCATCTTATCAGCAATTGAAATGAAAGACAACGTCGGAGCAGGCAGCCATACGGTGAAAAAATCAACAACTGATCCCCTGACCGTGTCTGTAATAACATAGTCAATCTCTTCAAAGAAATTTTCTTTACGCCTTTCATACTGAGCTAAGAGAGTAGTCGTAATTGATATAGCTTCTTCTATAGCTAGTCTGTGTAAGAACTTGGGATCAGCCAATAATCTCTCCCTGAATCCCTGCAAATCAGGATGAGTTCTGTTCAGCTTGGAGCCACTAGTTAATTTTACGGTTTAACCTTATTTATCTCTCACTATTTGCACCTCACAAGTAGGTAACAAGTGATTGTGAAAGTTCCAACTTCCAATAGCAAACTCACTGTAATACAAGATGGATTGAGTTTAAGCTTGAAGGCCTTTGGACCACAAACACACATCTAATGGAGTTACCAAAAAAAACACACACACACACATCTAATGGCCAAAACCAAAGCTTACCTGGAATCTATGAGTGAGTTCTGAAATAAGAGGATATTGCTCCAGATCAAAAAAATTCTGCAGAACTTCAGGAGATACCACACCAAGATCAAGTCCTTTCTGAAGGTCCTGATAAGAGCAAATACAAAGACAGTCCATCATATGAAGCGTCCCCAGCCAACATTAACATCAGTAAAGGCATAAAAGACCACTCTAGAAATCTGATATGATTTTTGGCAGCGCTATATTTTAACTTAAAGGCAATGAGATACAGTTACTGACAACCAAGAATTTTTTCCTTGCTGAATTCATAGCACCTTTATTTTCAACCAAGTAATTGGTGCTGATTTTAAATCCAATTCACCCATATCTTTAGATTTTCTTATTTCCCCCGCTATGATAGTACAATAATATTACAAAAGTTTTTGCCACTCGAATTATCTTGCTGAGGATTAGTCCTAGGATTGTTTAATCAAGAAATAATCATCATAAACTATGCTAGCAAGAGCCAAGCCAAACCAGTAAGGCTGTGGATGCACTAAAAGATTTTCTTGTTGAGTCAAATAGACATGTAAAAGTGCACGAAGGTAAGGAAGTACAAAAATTAAGTTCATCCACAGAGAAGCAATGCCTATTTTCACCAAATCATTAATGTTCGAAAAGGCATAAATTCACATCCTATAAGATGTATCTAAAAGGACTCAAACTAAAACCGAAAATTCATATTCATGTATACTTATTACAAAGAGCAGCCGAAGTTTTACTGTTCACAGTCCAGCGTTTTTCGGCCAAAACAATGTCGTTTTGGCTTCTTTAAATGATGTCATTTTACTACCTCATATATACCCTTTGCACAGAAGCTATGCTGCTTGTATGTTCTCTCCTTCATTCTCCCGTTCTCTCCACCTCTCTCTGTCTAACTCACTCTGGCTCACTCTCAGTGAAAAAATCAAACTCAATAATCATGGTTTGCCCAGCCAAGTTGAAGCTAGGTTTCTCATCAGCTTTTCGTCTCTATCATTTGCTTGTTTCGATCTTATTCAATTTCTTCCATAATTTCTCTTGGAATAGTCACAAATCGAAGGTAGGGTTTCTTATTCATCGTATGATTGATGCCCTATATTACCCTATGCGTTGTGAGGGAACTGATTTTAGGCGAGATTTTACTAGGATTTCCCCAAGGGTTTTGTTCCATAAGTTGAAAGTTGTAACTTTTGTTCCTGTAATAGTCTTTTCCCAAGTAATAGTTTTATTGTACAGAGAAGGTTGATGATTTTAAGTTCCATGTTTTATACCTCTATGTTTGCGCTTCAATCTCTATCCTGCTAATTGTAGACACCCCAATCTGGGCCTCTGAATAATCTTTAAATTCCCCGATAATGAAATAAGGAAAAACATACCTTCAAGGCTTGGACTGCTATTCCTTCGCTTCTCCTTCACTAACCTCAAGAAAACCCCTTTTCAAACATATAGGGTGGCTCCCGGTTCAATTGCAAAAGGTAAAGATGCATTTGCTTTGTCAAAAACAACTTTTTCCATGACACATTGAGGGTAAAATAGGCACACATTTCAATGTATAAAACATATCTGAGTGAAACCAATTGGGTTAGAAAGAGGACTCGACAAACTTTCCAACGCTTCGAACCACGCTCAAATCTGAGTTCGGGAGTGTCCGGGGCGTCCCCGCGAAGTTTGGTGTGTTGTGCTGTCACACAATACCGCGCGGCATTTCAGAAAATTCCAAAAAATTGCTCCACCGCACAAGATTTCAATATACTGCACAGCATTTTGAAACACCGTCAAAAGAAGCGTCTGACAGATTCCCATGCGCGTCAGCAGAGCGGTCAGAGCACGTTTTTTTTTTGCCTTTGGGTGCACTCCAAGCATATACATGCCCTCTACTTCCCCCTATAAATACACCCCTTCTCTAGTTGAAAAACACCCCTTGAATCCTGAGAAAAGCCATTCTGAAATTCTCTGGGATCCCTCTTCTCTCTTTCTGTTAAGTTAGGGTTTACTTTGTTATGTATTTGTTACTTAGGGGTATATTTGTACTTTTACTCTTGTCAATATATATGCAAAGTGTGAGAGAGAGAAACCTAATTTGGTTGGGCTCTCCTTTTTCCCCCCAATTTCACATGGTATCAGAGCACAAACCTGGAGAGACTTCACCATCAGCATTTGTAACGTTGATGGAGACCCAGAGCTCTGTGAACACCAGCAACCATTTTCCGACGCCGTACGACCCTCATTGACCTTATACGCACCAGATCTGCTATTTCCGACGTTGGTGGTGCTGACCCATACCTGTTCCGACCACCTCCGACGCCGACGAGCTCCGACGAGTGCTCGCCTTACTGTTCCGACATCGTCTCTGCCTTTTCCAGCCATTTCCGACGACACCCAGCCCTTTTCGGACGACGCCAAGGCTCGCCGGAGGTTCGCCGGACCACCTACGACTGTCTGACCCTCTTTCCAGCCATTTCCGACGACACCCAGCCTTTTTCCGACGACGCCAAGGCTCGCCGGAGGTTCGCCGGACCACCCACGACTGTCTGACCCTCGTACGTCCACTGTATAGGTACTGTTTGACTGTTTACAGGGTACATTTTAAGGGTTTTGTGCTGTCAGAGGCGGTGTTTTTGGTTTATCAGAGGCTGAGGTTTGTGGGTATGTTGTTTTGAGTTCATATGGGGTTGAATAGGTCACTGTTTGCTCCCGCTGCTATTTTTCAAGGCTGTTAGTGTTGTATTTATTGGGTATTATTTGTTTGGAATCTCTGTTCTTGCGTTGATATGTCGGGGAATCCACAAAAAGCTTCCGCTGATACAAAGAATGAGGGGAGTCGTGTTGGGACTTTGGATAACACTCCCCTTGATATTTGTCAAATTAAGTTGGATGGTACCAACTATTTGCTTTGGTCTCGCTCTTTTACCTTGGCAATTACGGCCCGTGGCATGTCGAAATTCATCGCAGGGCCTGTTCCACAACCAACAGATGCTGGACCAGAATTTGAGACTTGGAAATCACAGAATGCTTTGGCTATGACTTGGTTATTCAACTCTATGATCCCTACTATTCGTCATACCTTCTTGCTCTTGGATACTCCGTTTACGGTTTGGACTACTGTGGCACAAACCTATTCCCGAAAGGGTAATGATGCTCAAGCCTTTGAGTTAAGGAAGAAACTTAGGGGATTGGATCAACACAATCGATCTCTTGCTGAGTATTATGCTGAGTTACGTGGAGTGTGGCAAGAGATTGATTACTATCGGGTTTTTCAAGCTGTTTGCACTACTGATGCCACTACATTTCACCAGATGGTGGAGAAGGAGCGCATGTATGATTTTCTTGCTGGCCTTGACATAGAATATGATCCAATTCGAGTGCAGGTGCTTGGCCGGGTTCCTTTTCCTACTCTGGGGGAGGCCTATGCGTGTGTTCAACAGGAGGAGAGTAGAAGGAGTGCGATGGTCCATCCTCCTATTCCGGTTCGCTCTGCCTTGATTGCTATTCCTCCTCCACGGGATGGTAAGTCTTCTCAGGGTCAGCTTGGTGATAAAAGTGGTTTTGTTGATAAAGAATTGCTCCGCTGTGACTATTGCAATAAAACCAGGCATACGAGAGAATTTTGTTGGAAGTTACATGGCCGTCCCTCTAGCGGGAAAGGCAGTGGGAAAGGTGGTGGTCCTGTGCGTTCTCATGCCCATGTCCTGGAGTCTACTGGCGACATGTTGTCTGACCCTATTGGCACTCATTTGCAAGCTTCCATGCCCGGTCCTTCCCAAAGTGGTGGTTCTCTTTCTCAGGGGGAGTTACAGACTCTCAGACGCCTAATGGCTAAGCTTGACTCTCCATCTGCCACGGCTTCTGCTTCCACTACATCCTCTTACTTTGCTCACACAGGTATCCCCGCTAGTGCATCTACTGCTTCTTCCTCTCTTCCTTGGATAATAGATTCAAGTGCCACCGATCACATGACAGGTTGTTCATCCTTTTTTGACTCCTACTCTACATGTTCTGGTAAGGATAAAGTTAGAGTCGCTGATGGTTCCCTATCTGCTATTTCAGGGAAAGGTTCCATCCGCTATTCTCCAACTATTTCTCTTTCTTCAGTTCTCCATGTTCCAAAATTTTCGACTAACCTTCTTTCTGTTAGTAGTCTTACCAACTCATTGAATTGCTCTGTGACTTTTTTTCCTACACATTGTGTCTTTCAGGAGCTGGATACGGGGAGAATGATTGGCAGTGGTAAAGCTCGTGGTGGTCTATATTTTTTGGAGTCTGCACCTCGTCCATCTTTTACACCCTTATCGTTGGGTCAAGCTCTTGCAACAGATACGAGTTCAGCTCTTCCCTTATTGCATCAGTGGCATCGTAGATTAGGTCACCCATCTTTTCGGATTTTAGAAAAACTTTTTACTACTTTAACTAAGCATTGTAGTAGGAGTCAGTTTTTTTGTGAAGCGTGTGAGCTGGCTAAACACAAACGCTCTTTTTATGCTCCTGTTAATCAAAGAAGTGATTCTCCTTTTACGGTTATTCATTCTGATGTTTGGGGTCCTTCCCCGATTACTTCTATCTCTGGTTATCGATGGTTTGTTACTTTTATTGACTGTTATTCTCGTGTCACTTGAGTGTATTTACTTCGGTCCAAAAATGGAGTGTTTTCATGCTTTAAATCTTTTCATCAGATGGTTCGTACTCAATTTGACACCAACATTAAAATCCTTCGTAGTGATAATGGGACTGAGTACCTTGATGGGCAATTTCGGGCATATCTTAGTGAGTATGGCATTCTTTTTCAAACAACTTGTGTTGGCACTCCACAGCAGAATGGGGTTGCTGAACGTAAAAATCGTCATCTTGCTGAGGTAGCCCGTTCTCTCTTGTTCACCATGAATGTCCCAAAATTTTATTGGGGCGAAGCTGTTCTTACTGCAGCTTATCTTATCAATCGCATGCCATCCAGTGTTCTTCAATTTAAAATTCCTCTTGAGTTTCTTCCACGTAGTTCTTCGGTTTCTTCCCTTCCACCCAGAGTTTTTGGTTGTGTGTGTTTTGTCCATGTTCCTAAACATCCTGGTGGCAAGTTAGATCCTAAGGCTCGTAAATGCGTTTTCCTTGGCTATTCCCCTACCCAGAAGGGATATAAATGCTATGACCCTCACTCCCGTAAACATTTTGTTTCTATGGATGTCACGTTTTGGGAAACAACTTCTTTTTACCCCTCTCCACTACATCTCTTCAGGGGGAGAATCATATGGAGGAAGAGATGTTGACATCCCATACTCAGGAGTCATGGTCTTACTTACCTATACCTTGTTATGGTGAGGGGGAGAAGGAAAACTCTGGGAAAAAGCCCATATCTGAAGCAAGAGCGGAACATGACATTAGTGGCCAAGATGTTGACGATGGTAGACTTTATCCGCATAGGTTGCCTAACTTGCAAAAGTTTTCTCGACGGAAAAATGGACAACCGGCCTGTGCGATACCACCTTGCCAATCACTATCTCCTACTCCGGTTCCAAGTCCAGTTTCTGACTCTTCGGTTGACTCATCTGGTAATGAACCATCTCTTCTTGTTTCTGATAATCTTGATGCTCCTATTGCTCATAGAAAAGGAGTTAGACAGTGTACTCAACATCCCATCTCACAGTTTGTTTCATATGATTGTTTATCTCCTTCGTATCGTGCATTTGTTTCCTCTCTCTCTTCCATATCTATCCCACAGAGTTGGAATGAAGCATTCATAATACCTAAGTGGAAAGAAGCTATGGTAGAAGAGATGATGGCTTTGAAAAAGAATGGCACCTGGGAACTAGTGTCTCCTCCGGAGGGAAAGAAATCAGTGGGCTGTAAATGGGTGTTCACAGTGAAACATAAGGCAGATGGGACAGTTGAGAGATACAAGGCGAGACTTGTTGCCAAGGGCTACACTCAGACATACGGAATTGACTATGAGGAAACCTTTGCTCCGGTAGCAAAGATGAACTCTATTCGAACCTTACTCTCCTGTGCTGCTATTTTGAATTGGCCTCTTCAACAATTCGATGTTAAAAATGCATTTCTTCACGGTGATTTAGAAGAAGTGTACATGGATATACCACCAGGTTTCTCTTCCTTTGCAACCGAAGGGAAGGTGTGTAGATTGAGAAAGGCCCTCTATGGATTGAAGCAGTCACCGAGAGCTTGGTTTGACAGATTTCTTAAAGCAATGTTGAGATTTGGTTACCGCCAGAGTCAAGCAGATCATACTATGTTTATCAAGGGAGGTAAAGGCAAGATTGCTATCCTCATTGTTTATGTGGATGACATAATTATGACTGGCAATGATGCAGAAGAAATACTCCATCTTAAGGCTCGTCTTGCTCAAGAATTTGAGATTAAGGATTTGGGGTCATTGAGATACTTTCTTGGAATGGAGGTGGCAAGATCTGATAAAGGTATCTTTGTCTCTCAAAGGAAGTATATTCTTGATCTCTTGGATGAAACGGGGATGTTAGGGTGCAAACCTGCAGACTCACCTATTGAGGCTAATCATCATCTCAGTGGAGCCATTGGGGAGCATACAGATAAGGAAAGATATCAGAGGCTTGTGGGCCGGCTGATATACTTATCTCACACTAGACCAGATATTACATATGCCGTTGGAGTTGTCAGCCAATTTATGCATGAGCCACATACAGTACATCTGGATGCAGTCTATCGTATTTTGAGATATCTCAAATCAGCTCCAGGTAAAGGAATTTTGTTTTCCAATCATGGTCACTTGAGGTTGGAAGCATTTACTGATGCAGATTGGGCTGGTTCAGTGGATGATAGGCGCTCCACTTCAGGCTACTGCACCTTTTTTGGTGGGAATTTGGTTACTTGGCGAAGTAAGAAGCAATCAGTGGTAGCTAGATCCAGTGCAGAAGCCGAATATAGGGCTATGGCTCATGGCATATGTGAGCTTTTGTGGCTCCAAACCTTATTGAAGGATTTGGGTTTTTCCGATGATAGTCCTATGAAACTTTACTGTGACAACAAAGCGGCTATAAATATTGCTCATAATCCTGTGCAGCATGACAGAACGAAGCATATCGAGATTGATAGGCATTTCATAAAGGAAAAGTTGAGCAAGGGTTTGATATGTATGCCGTTTGTAAGGTCTGAGGACCAGTTAGCGGATATATTTACAAAAGGGCTTAGTAGTAAGGTTTTTCACCCCATTGTGTTCAAGTTGGGCTTGATAGATATCTTTGCACCAACTTGAGGGGGAGTGTTAAGTTAGGGTTTACTTTGTTATGTATTTGTTACTTAGGGGTATATTTGTACTTTTACTCTTGTCAATATATATGCAAAGTGTGAGAGAGAGAAACCTAATTTGGTTGGGCTCTCCTTTTTCCCCCCAATTTCACACTTTCTCTCTCTACATCAACCCACAAGCTGGTCCATTACAAAATCAGTCTCAAACTGATTTTTTTCCCATTCTCTCTAAAAAAACTCATCAAATCTTCACAAAACTCACCCAAATCTTCACAAAACCCAGCTGATTTTAAGGGTTTTCAATCCCAATCAACCTCCCTTCCTCCATTTTCAAGCACATCCAAGCCTACAAGAAGGTATAAATCGATTTCCTTGAGCTAAACCACGTTTAGCTTTGAGGGGAGGCCTATCCCAGTCTTTTCTATACTGGGTTTAGACTTCAATAAGCCGTATATTCAAAAGTACCAAAAACTAGCAACTGGGTATAATATACCGTGCGGTATTTTATTGTAACCTCTGGTCTTTGGGTTGATTAATGTCTAATAGACCAGAGGTATTTCCAAACATTTTTCATGACAATTTTATTTTAGAAATCATCTTTGTTTTCTGTCAAGCTCATTTAAATACCTTAAAGATGATTTCTAACACATTATTATGTGATAAAGTGAATCCAAAAGGACTAACTAAACTTTTTTCAACGTCCTAAACCAACCAAAACTAATTTTCCAAGTCAAGGGTTGATTTTATCACATGAAATGAGGTTGTTCTGAGATGTGTGGGGAACATAATGCCGCACGGCACATTAATTCACCGCACGGTGCTTTAAATTCCTAGTTATATTTTGTAACTCCATGTTGTACATGTTCCCTCATTTTATACTGTACAGTGTACACACAAGCACGCCAATGTGTTAAATTTAATCTTATGTCCCTTTCTTGCACTTGTTTTTCCAAAGTTAAATTTTCCAAATGATATTAAATCTCCCATTTAAAATGCTTAGTAGAGACCGATTTTTATTGGGCGAGAGGGGTGCTTTTTTAACAAAACATTTCCCTCTCGTAACCTGGCTCCCGAACCCAAGGTTTTCGCTAGACCAAAAGCCTTATCGTTTTTCCAAAACAAGCTCTCAGTTTCTCGGATCATCCATCTTTAAAAATCCGAGTGGCGACTCTTGAACGTTCCGGTCAGGGAGCCCACACTAATGTTTGAAATCCAAGGTACTTAGTTTTTCCTAATTTCAAGACCATATCAAAAGCCTAAAGAGCTTCCAATTTAATCCCCTGTAGAAGTGGCTGGCTTGTGGTGTTGGTATACTAGAACATAATTAATCATGGAAAATGATTTTGGCACTCCATTTTTTTACGATGGCACTCTAAAATTTGACTTTTAGTGTGTCTTGCTATGTATAATTTTTACATTAAAAGACAAGTTTTGGAGTGCCATCATAAAAAAGTGGAGTGCCAAAATCATTTGCCTTAATTTTTACTTTAATTATTAGGTAAGCTATCTTATTTTGAAGTGTGGGCACCTTAGATGGGTAATTATATGTCTTACGGTAATGAACTAAATATCTATACATTAGTGGTTTATCCAAAATGTAGTTGAACGTATTTCAATGTGATGTGAGGAACTTTGAGGCAATAAGTGAACTCATTTGCAAGGAGAAAGCCCCTAGACTCCCAAAAACTTTTAGTATTTACAAATCTTATGTGAATTGTTGCTTCAGTAATTGTATAGGCATTGATATTTTCATTTTAACTTTGGAGTATATTGTTTCATCTTACATTTTGCAAGTCTTATGTAACTCACTGCAATGGCCAATGGGGTTATGCACATTGAGGTTTTTATCCAGCATGTTTCTATTTAATTTTGTTTATTCACCTTTTATACCTCCACTGGAGGAAATGAATGGTCCGTTCTCAAATTAGGATTCCTCACATGAACAGGCAAGAATAGTTTATTCAGAAATAACCATAGCATAATCAGGATATTCAAATGGATTTATAACCATAGGTCCTCTCAGGGCCTTAAAGGTTCTAACCTTTAAAGAAACATATTTTAACATTATGTTAGGTTCCCATCAAATATAGTCGGCACTGGATGTGATCACCAATGCATTATTGTTAGATACTTAGATGTCACCAAATGGTCATGCACACGTGAATGTCTCTCCATATGTTTACCCTTTCTTTTTTCTCCTTTTTTCGTCTAATGTTGTAGCCTGTTAAACACCAATGGTTGCAGATGAATATGATGCTCCAGTTGGAGTCTTCCAAAAATTGATTGCAAAAAGATTGGAAGACTTCTCAAGATGCATGACATTATAGTTTTCTTATATATTTTCTTTGGTTGCCCAAGAAAAAGAGGGAAACCAAAACAGTAGACAACGAAATTTGGGATCATCTACCCATTTGTTCCTTCTCTGATGGTATTTTTCTCCTTGCATTTATTTTTCGGTCTTTTCCTCCTTTCTCTCGGTCTTCAGCTTTTTGTGGTCCAGTGATGAAGTCATTATATTACTCCATATTGCATTTCAATTACTGCTTTGAACATTTTGCTGGAATTCTTTATTCCTTTTCCTATTTCTATGGTTTCAGTTCTATGATTTTAGATTCTGCCGTTCTTTATGCTTATCTTATATTGTGGATTGTGTAGCAATGTCCAAAGGTATTTGTACATTGTGTTTGTGAGTTTGCTAATTTTGTTAATCAGTCTATATTGTTCTTTGAGCTTTGTTGCATTTTTTTTTTCTTTTTTGCATTGTTGGGGTGCATGGTGACCAACAGTTTCCTCTCCCTCAGTGTCACAGCGATCGATCTCTTGCGACATTCCCAGGCCCCGTCATCAGTGGCCTGCGAAATGCGTTAGCACAACATCTATTCAAAAGATTACTTAACAATGTAATAATATGTTGCATATGTAATACCAATGTGTTTTCCCCACCATTCTATGTAAAACCTCCTTGTGTTTACAACTATTCTTCGTGTACATAAACCATTGTAGCTTCACATAACAGCTCCTTTGTTAATACACATTTGGCATTAACGTGCAATTTAGGAGGGTACATAAGATAAACTCTATAATGGCCCCAATTTTTATAATGGGCCTCAATGGCGCACCTTGGGGCAAAAAACAACCCTAGTCCTATTACAAAGGTTCGCGGGGAAGCACACTATGACAGAGCCTAGAAATTGTTGACGTGGAAACTCAGATGAGTAACGCAAGTATTGTATCAGAGTACATTAATTTCACACGCAAAAGTAAAACATACTAAGTCAGGCAGCAGAAAAGCTTCATCATATACAATTTTCTAAAGATAACAAGTTCAAAGCATTGCCATGATGCATCTCAAAACAAGAATCCTGGATGTGATTTGTTAAGGAACATGTAGATGCTATTGTATCTCCCGGACTACAAACAACAACTTACCTGGGGTAGAGCATCTCGCCTCCTTCCAGCTGCATTCATCACTCGCGCAATTTCAGCACGATCAAAGCAATTTCTGCTGCAGGGCCTGGCTGCAGAATACCACAAGAAATCAGCAATGGGAACTTCTCCTTCGCTTCTAATGGATTGCCTTTCAGGGTCAAGTAAGATAACAACTTGATTTTTCTTTGGTGTCTTCCTCGAAATTCTTGCTGGCAGCCCAGTCCCTCTTGACCCATATGTAATATGGCTCGCACCAGTAACCACTACTAGCATACCGGTGGTGCCTCCATCTGCCATCGCTCGTGAGATGATCTGGGAAATTGTATATTCCTCCACTACTCTTGCTTGAGCAGATAGATATGAGCTAGGCCCAAAAGCGGTAGATTGGTTAGGAAAGTTGATATCCACCGAGGGTCTGCGCGACATAGAAGTAAAGCCTGAGATGAAGCCTGAACCAGCTGGAGGAGCATAAATCCTGCGGTCAGCTTTAGAAAGACCACGAATACCTTCAGCTTGAACAGTCCTCAAGACCTACCCAAATAGTTATGTATCAGAATAAGGATGAAGTTATCTACAAAGACTCTTTTGCAAACTAGCTAACTAGTAGTAAAATCCAGAACATTGGAAGAAACGATAGTGCTTCAACTAGTCAATAACAAGGTTGCTTAATCAAAGAAAGGGTAAGAGTTGACTCTACTCTCTTTAGCTGTCATAGAGATTTGTCCTTAACCTAAAAACTCCTGAACAACATCTATGAAATCAAAAAAATGGCAGAACGCAGAAGTTAAGAGGAGTCAAAAAATCTATCTTCGTTATGCAAATGAGATCAATTTTCTTAGAAACTATATTTGCTCTATAACAGCATCTTTAATTATGACAAGGTCAAACCATTGTGGTTGCCACAACATTTTGCCGATACTGCATGATAGCAAACGCAGTCTATGTTATTGCAGCCATTAATATTTATTCTAGAAGTAACAGTTAATGTTGTTCAATCCTGTCTTTTTGTGAGTGCACTTTTGAAAAAAGGAGGCATACTTAAAAGTTGATATTGAGGTTAGACTTCAGTGTTTGTACAATAATTCAAGTTCTTTTACTACTTTACTCGGGCCACATAACTTCCTACTTTATTAAATACTTAGCCTATATAGTTGTAACCATACAGATATCTTACCAGATACCCTAAACATAGCTTCAAAGGAAAGCATAATCACCTCAAGTGGAGTGCCACAAGCAATAAGCCTGACTCCATTGTCACGACAGTAACTTAAAAGTGGTTCATATTCCTGCCAGCGTTGAGGTGGCCAATGTGATGTGAAAGACTTCAAGGTTTCTCCATCAATTCTGCAATCAATATTTATTGAAGTACATGTCTCCAGCGTATTAAAACCATCCCCAAGTACATTGCACGCTAACACTAATTGGGTACAACAGGAGTTATTTGCAGGATTTAATGTAAAAAAATTATTGGAGTCGAAGACACAAATCAGCTTGACACTTTAACCTATAGGACTTGGACCAGTTGCTTTAACATAGCATTACAAACTTTGCGCCATTCTTCCTGACAATACTATCTATGACTTGAGTTCCAGCTTTGGATAAGCTGCAGACACGCACTGAACTGACTACTTAAGAATAGAACGCTGACACCCAGAGGTCCTTAATCGTCGATGAGCCAGCCTATCCAACCTTATAATTAAGGAAGGGTAGGAACTAGGAAGAGAAGGAACCTAAGCCAAACAAATTAAGTAATATCAATTGAATGAACCAAAATAAATATTTCCAAGCCTAATATCATCTTAATTAGAAAGCTATATACTATCTTATACAACTTCATCTTGTTAGAGATTGTCCCAAATTAGTTAATTATCACCTCCAAAACTAGTATGTGAGGCCTCTCCACTATTTGCCAATTGGTTTTGATTTGGATCATTAATATGGTATTGAGTTAGGCTGTCAGAGGCTTCTGGAGAAGACTCTCTTGATTGATTGTCCCGTTATTTGTTCCACGTGCAAGTTAGGAGTCGCACATGCAGGATGTGTTAGAGCTTGTCTCACATAAGGTAATTATCATCTCCAAAACTAATATATGAGCCTGAACCGTCTCCCCTTATTGCCAATTAAGATTGAGGGACCTTTGACCTAACTTTTTCCTTACTTTTTGGCATGGACTTTTTTATTATTGTCTCTTAATGTTTACTTAAGACTTGTTTACGTCACATAGTTCCTCTCGATGAGAGAAATCTGTAAAATATACAAACATACACCAAAGTTGAAAAAAGTAATCAACAAGACAAACGATGTGATGTAAAATTCTGACCCAAATCTAGTAAAAACTAAGAGAAAACCATCCAAAAAAACGCGTCAAAAGGGCTGAATACCAAACAACATAATATGCAAATTACGATTGATCAGAGCAAGCGATTGCAGAGAAATTAAACCTTCTATCGACGTATTGGTTCAGCTGTTCCTGCAGGTTACAAGGAAACGCTTCCAACGCCAAAGACAACGGCCGCTCGACCTCCAAACATCTCTTCCTCAAATTCTTCACAATCTCGAGCTCCAATTCCTTGTCGTCCCGAACCGGCACCTGCTCCGCTTCTCCTAAATACACGACTCGGGCGTTCATCAGCTTCTCCCAGACCTTCCTCTTGTCCTTCCCCACCGCCATCGGCTCCCCGATCGCCGTCGCATCGTAAACCCTCGAGCTTATCCCATCTTCTCCCTCCTTCTTCTCCTCCGCTTTCGCCGCCGGCGACGGCGCAACAGCCGCGGGCGGCGGTGCGGGACTCCCCGGCGGCTTCTCGTCGGCTCTCGCCGCCGCCGGCCTCAGGAGGCCCGCACCGGCGGCGAGGAACGGCGTGATGAGCACATCACGCCGTTTGAGTTGCGAAGCAGCTCTTCGTGCCAAAACTTGACGGCGGGGATGGAGCGCCGGTGGAAGACAGAGACGGCGGCGCGCGGGAGGCAAGTTTGCTGGTGGTGCGGTAGCGGTGAAGCCTCGGGGAGTGTGGGGCTTCATTTTCGTGACGGCGGGGAATCGGAAGTGTTTTACCACATTGCCAACTCAGTTACAGAGTATGCGCTCACAGGTCTCAGCCAAACGTTTTCGACCGTTGCAAATAGATTTGTGATTTCTTATGGAAGAATGATGATCCTTTCTTCTTCTTTTCTCTCGGTATTTTCCTACGTGTTGGATATACACGATGCTAGTGGTCGTAAGATCCAGTGGAAAATCTGCGGTTACAAGGCGAACACAGCAGCCAGCCAGCCATGGGTTTTGTTCGTTATGCTGAGAACCTTTGTTAATATTGAAAATATTCTTCGCCTATATTAATTATCAATACATATCCTGGGTCGTCATTTTTTCCTGTTTTTTATACCACCCATCCCAAAATGTTTGTCTGCCAAATGAGAACCTAAAAATAATTCGTTTTTTTTAAGGAAATAATTCATTCTTTTTTATTAATAGATGAAAAAAACCTCATTGATATCTAATGATTTGTTGAAAAAAATTAATTTTAAGTTTTCGTTTTGCGGATCGAACAAACATTTTCGAACTAGGTGTTTTGTTCTAGCTTGCACGTACCTCGATTAATTTTGAAAGGTCATAAAGCACACCTTCTACTAAATGGGGGGGCCTATTTAAAACCGGAGCAAATGCTCTATGAATTAATAACATATGAGAGTTTCGAAACTAAAACTGGAGATGGGAGTATTCTAATATTTGACGAATACTCCCCTGGGCAATCTGTGCGGGTCCCTTCAGCTCGGGGGACGACTCTTGGAACTGGGCCTACTAGCCCAAGTAAAAGTCCAATGGGTTTATTACAGAACCAAATGATAGCCCCAAAACAAATTTTCCAAGATGGCAATACTGGCCCAGCCCTACCCATTCCAATTGCTCAAAATACCTACCTTTCTAACTCTACCTACTGGATTGCCCAAGTGTGGATCTCATTTCACGTTGGTTTCCAAGCTACGAAACAGGAAAATGGGCCTATTTGAGGGGCAGCTCCATTCCTCGGTCCGGTAGCAACAAACTTAATTTTAATTTCGGTTTCAAATAAGTTCGGATATCAATACATATTTCATAGATATTAATATACTTTCAGAAATATCAACACACTTTTTTACCTATTATCCACCACCCTAAGAGCGGAGGTTAGCATTTTCCTATTAATTATAACAAACGCCAATTCGCAAGTGCATGATAGCTAGCTGTGGGATAAAACGTGTGGTAATTAACTACCCACTTTTTTTAATGTGAAAAAACGATTATGAAAGGGTCTAAACTCAACTTACCAAAAAGGGCAAACATGTTATGCAACGCAACACCACTATCCAGAAGAAGTGAAGGGTTGTAAATAGACCGATTCATTATCTATCTTTAACTTTCGTGAAGAGTCTCTTATGTCTGCAAAAGCACCAAAATAATACTTTGAGGTAATGGATTTCTGTGATACTTTTAAGAATGCAATTTTGTTCATCTTCTTTAAAAATAGGGTAAACAATATCATCTTTTCTTATCAGTTGAAATGATGTAGGCCCCACCCCTACAATACACTTTTTGATAAGCATCATTTCATGGTAGAATCTACACTAATTCGACCAATAAGAAAGAGGGTAACGTTCATCCTCTTTTAAAGAGGTTGAACAAAATTAAATTTTACTTTTAAGCATCGTGGTATATTACATACACAAATTCAACCACTATATCAATTACGAAAAAGATACACGTCCCAACTTGAAAATTTTTATCTCCTCCAACTTTTGTGTGTACAAATTATCCATAAGCGCAATGCCCATTGAAAACCCGATGGGGTAATAGGATCAGAACTTGCAAGGAAAGTGGTGGGTGAGAAAATTTTGGCAATGACAAAGAATGCTCACAGTGGGATGCCGATTCCAACATTAAAGCCATTGCTTAAAAAGATGGTAATTGAGTCTATTGACAGATAACCATTAGATTAAGCTATTCCTACAATAAGAAATGCTAGTGTGAACATGAATTGGTCTGGTCAAGAATTACTCAGAAGAGTTAAATCCATTAATATGTATATATGACAGCCGGTTAGCCCTAGAAATGGCAATTCAGCTGCCCCACCCTTGACCCACACCATTGGGGGTGATTTTTGTTGAATTTTTCGGGTATCGAGTCAGGGTCGGGAGAGAATTGAAGAAACTCGATCGAGTTTGGGTATACAATACCCGCCCCGGAATTATTTTTGTGCATAAAAATTTGTTTCTATTCTTGTATTTTTACACTTACAACTAAAAAACCACATAATGTATTAATTATATCTTCCATTTTACTTTTAGAGATAGTAGATCTTGGTTAAGTCATACTAATAGTTATTTAGTGAACTTTTATTATTTGTGCACGCTTATTATTTGGAGTCTAGAACATATTTTGTTAATCGATAATAAGGCCCCGTTTCGGAACGCGAAATAAGTACTTATTTTTTAATAAGGCAATTTCAAGCTTAAAAACGATGGGCTTATTAAGATCTAAAAATAATGCACTATGGATCTTGTTTGAAAGATCTCATTGAGATCTTTAATGCGGTGCAAAAAAATTGAAAAGTTATTTTTCATTTACATTATTTTTGAGTTTGAAAATGTAAAATAAGTACTTATTTTTTAAGAAGGTGTTCTGGAACGGGCTCTAAATATAGAGTGGGGTAGGGGAACCCGTACATTTCCCGGTCGGTGGTCAAGGCTAAATTTTTTGGTTGGATATGCCAAAAACCGTCTTGTCCCACCTCGTTGCCATTCCTAGTTATAGCCCCATTCTCTATGACATGATAATGAGAGGAAAAGGAAAAGTAGCAAATAAATGAAAAATGATACACTTTCTTCTTTTTCTGTGACTGCCATCATTTTAAGCAGCCTATCTTCCTTCGCTAAAAGACAATGCTATTCAAGTCATCGAGTTTTAATTGCGCTTCTTGACGTTCATCACAATAATTTTATAGTTTAATCTCTTTGATTTGCATTGGAAAAGGGAATTCATATTCACATTCTCTTTTTGTTTTTTAGCAAAAAAAAATATACACTTTCAACACTAAAAAACGAAGAAGGGAATGTGGATAACAAAAAAAGGGAGTGTGAATATTAATTTCCTTGGAAAAACTAAGAAACAAATAAATGATTGTCCCGATCGAAAAAACCACCAAGTGAATTTCTGTGATATTTCTCTCATGTCTAGAAGTGATTCTCACTACCATTCTTCGTAAAAAATGTCACCTTCGAAACAAGAAAAAGAAAAAAGAAAAATTGAATTTCACTGTTTTGCAATTTGAAAAAATAGATTGATATATGATTTGGTCCGGTGATTGGTCTACATTAGAGTATTAATGGTTTTATTTTTCTTTTCACAACGATAACAGTTGATATTATAAACCATAAAGAAAAAAAAAACCATTTTATCAAGGATGAGACTTATCCCAAAATATAATAAGAGTATTGATGTTGCGAATACAAATTTTCTTTTCTTTCTTCTATTTATAGCAGGGCGGAGGCTTATAATGGGGTGACATGTACCACCCGAGCTTCTAACATCATTTTCTTCACTTTGGTTTTTTCGTGCATTAAGTTCGAAAATACAAAAACTAAACTACGTCAACTGGATGTGCCGTGGTGCTCGTCAAGAGAAAAAGTGCGATTCAACGACTCTCTACTACTTTAGGGGCCCCTACTTTTAATTATCATTTGAGTATTAGTTATGCGATTATTAATCTACTTGTCTTGATTTGCGAACAATGATGATCTTGTTTTTAAGCATGAATTTTTATTTTTTTTGGAGTTTTCAACATTGAAGTAAATTCTAAAATTATGTTCGTTTTGTGTTGGTGGATGATTAATTTACAACTTAAAAAAATCGACTTTAAATTCAATGATTTTTTCCCCTACTTTTCTTAGCACGTGAAGGGTAAATTCAAGATTTTTACATGAATAAAATCAAAATAACAAAAAAAAAGGAGAGAGTACAAGCTGATATTAAAAGGCGTGGGAAGATAATCAGTGTTGTCGTTTCCCAGAAAAAATCAGCGTCGTCGTTTCCTAGAAAATTTCAGATTGTTTCTATTTCTAGAAACCCCCCCGACTCAAATGCCCATAACACCCTCTAAAATCCCGTGACATTAGCATGGGTCATGGGGATGGCAGAAGACTCTTGGAGGGTAACATAGGGATAGACATTTGGAACTGTCCCTCTGCAACATTGCCAAGAGTAGTAGCATGGGTTTGGGGTGGTGGTGGTGGTTCCTCTGCGCTCTTCTTGTGTTCTCTCACTCCTCGTAACTCCTCCCTACTTTATTACTTCCTCTGCTCTCTCTCTCTCTCTCTAGAACTCTCATCCCTCGCTCATTTTGTAATCCACTATTGTTCATTCGTTTGATCCTACGAAGGCTACGAGCCTACGATCATCGCTTGAAAAGGTAATGGTTTCGCATTTTCTCATTTTCTGCATGTACGGATTGTATGCTGTTCCATTTATACATCAAAGCTTCATCTACATTCTCTCAGAATGTTTGAGTGCGGTTGCATGAAAGTTTTCTCGGTTTGATCTGGTGTCTTCAGAGTTCTTGCTTTTTCAATCGGTGTTCTTTCTCCTAAATCGCTTGATGTCTCTTTCTGTTTGTGTTTGGTAACGTTGTTTATCAAAAGGATTCTCAGTTTAAATTATAAGCCACTTTTTTAATTAAAAAATGTATATTTGTGAATGTTGCGGATATTATGTGGAAATGAGTTCAGATAGAATCGACCTTAGTGTATTTATGTCAAACGAGTCAGAAATTAAATACCCATATTACGGATATCAATACTCATATTACGGATATCAGTACTCATATTACGGATATCAATACACTTTTATGGATCTCATAATACTTTTCTCGGATATTGATTTACGCATTATCCACCGCCCTAAGAGCTGTGGTTAGCAGTTTCTTTTTCTTTTGGGAAAACATGAATACATTGCTTTTCTGAAATTAGAGTAACCGAACCAGGTTTCGAGCAAAGTTCGTGGAGATATATTTGGGGTTTTGAAAAGATTGAGAGGATCTTAACATAATGTTGGAAAGAGCACATTAATCACAGGAAAATCAAGGCAAAACCCCTGCAGAGAATGCATTACAGCATAAATCAACCATAATTATAGTTAAAGGACATTATCGATGAGTAAACAATGTACGATAGTGAACTTCACATGGGTCTTGTATATCTGAATCTCTGATTAATGACCTTTTGTTTGAAATTTGGAATCAGCCATTGATAAGAGTACTGCGCGAATGGAGAGACACAGAGTCTCTTGAGTGTGAAATGGAATGGGAGTGCCATAGACATTGTGGGGTGTTGTGGTTGTGCTGCAATTAGACCTCACAGTTGTGGAGACAAATCACAACCAGACCAGAGAGTATTAAGTTTTATTAGATAATTAGGGATTGTAGAAATTGACAGGACAACAAATTTGGGAGAAACCGTTTGGTTTTCTCCCTTTATATGTCAGTATAGATGTTTGCTCAAAGCACAAATGTCATCGCAATGTGTTTTGGAATGCAGTTCGGAACATGGTAGAACTTTGGTCCAAAATAGTGATCATAGCGATGCAAATCGATCACCAAAGTTTTTCGAATTCTTTATATTTTATTTGGAGAAAAAAGTCGAACTCTTGATTGTTGTTTTGGCCGAACAAAGTCTATATAGTATGTGTTAAGAAATGGGTCGTAACGCCTGTATAACAGGTTGTTATGTTGGAGGGAGTAGTAGCCACTAAGATGCAGGATTCTGGTGGACTTTTTTTTTTTTTTTTTGACTTTGGATTCTGGTGGGCTTTCACCTCCATTCTAGGCTGTGTAGGCTCACATGTGAATCTTTTTTCGCAACGTGCCTTAACTTTGCAGATTTTTGGAATGGATTGCTATTGATGTTTCAATGCACATTGTTTTCATATAAAAAAATAAAAATTGCAAGAATATCTATTACAACTACTGTTCTTGAGGATAACTGTCGTTTGCTTTTATGTGTGCACGCCAGTTTTGTGTGGGTACAGGTTTGGACCTTTAGAAGAAGGTGATTTGCTTTTCTGCCTTTTTGCTTGATTTTGTAGTTTTGATATTGGGTGCACCTTTATAGAAATATTTCCTTTTGTATGTTGGAGTTCACCAGCTCTCTCCAGTTCACCCCCTCTCCCTCTCCCCACTCTTGACTTGATTCTGTAAGTTTATCAAGCGTTTGAACAAAAAATAGAAAAGAAATAACTTGAGTATAGAAATTTGCTTTTTGTGTTTGTAAGGTAATGATAGGGCATATCTTAAGCGCATAATCTTTGCTCTCTGTGTTGATTTATTCTCTTTGTGCACTTATATTTGGTGGTATTTGAAACGTGTATAGTGCCACTTGCTTACTTTGAGGAAATCTTTTACCGGAGATTTATTTTTTGAGTGAATAACCTATGTAAAATCATGAAAGGTTATACGTCATTGGTGGTGCTATGTTTGTGGGGATATGTTGATTTTCTTTGTCAGCCTATGTTGCTATGATAAATTAAGCATTTGACCTTACTCATAGTCAGAGTGTTTCTTGCTCTGGATTTGAGTCCTATCTATCTAGATTGAAACTTTTACCCTTGCTCTATATGTATTTTTTACCTTTCACGTTTAGCTTATTTGTTTCTTTAATTCTTGACTTCGGTCATTATGTGTTTGATTCTTGACTTCGGTCATTATGTGTTTGACAGAATGGGTGCTGGGAGGAAGAAAACCACACTCACTTTGAAAGAAAAAGCTCAACCCTCTTGCACAGTGAATGGCAGTGCACCTGCTAGAAATCTACGAAAGACAGATCTAGCTGCTGTGATTTTCGGATGCAAGCATAATACAATTAGAGAATGTTACTCTGAACTTTTGTTTGGTATGTTTCCAGCAGTCATCCACTTAGACATTTTCCTCAATATCCAGATTTTTATTTTGTTTTTGTTGTTTAAAGTCGGTTGTTTTTTAATTTCTTGCATAGGGTTGCCATCTCCTCATTTTGCTTACGTGAAGAACATCAGTCCTGGCTTGCCACTTTTCTTATTCAACTACAGTGATAGGAAGCTTTATGGTATCTTTGAGGCTGCAAGCCATGGACAAATGAATATCAATGCATATGGGTGGACTGGTGATGGTGCAGAGTACTCGCCGTATCCTGCACAGGTATATCAATATGATTTGTCCATTTTTGGTAGCCGTGCCTTTAATCACAAATGACATTTTTGTGAATAATTTAAACATTTTTCTGGCTCTCAGAAGAACTAATTTGAGTGGTGTAAAACATTTTGAAAATTTGGTTTAAAAAATCTGTTATCAGCCAAACTGAATAAAGGCATAACTTTCAGAAATGGACAAACAATATGGGGAAGGGGGGGCATTGTACTATTTCTGCACCGGCTCTTGGATTTGTTCTAGGATCCTATGGGTGTTGTAGGTTAACTTATGCTCTGTGCTTTGATTCAAGGTTCGAGTCCGAATTCAGACCCAATGCCAACCCTTGCTTGAAGATCAGTTTAGACCAGTTATTGCTGACAACTACTATGAGCAGAGGCTTTTTTGGTTCGAGTTAGACTGGGTTCAGACCAGACATTTGAAAGCCATGTTTTTATTAGCACCAGTAGATACGAGTGTCTCTCTCCCACGGAACATGCCTAGGTGTAATACTCTCGCCAAGTCTTTACCAACTTCTGGTAGGAGACATGTCCTTGATAAAGTTGAGGCCCCATTTTCAGAGGCAGTTTCTGCTCATTCAAATCAATCTGATGTGCGATGGGGCTGGTCAAATACAAATTCTTCGGTTATAGGCAATGCAAACACTTCCCATCAACAGAAAACGTGGAGTTCGTTGTTCAAAAATTCGACAACTTCTCAAACAACGAAGGAAGATCAAGATTTAGGGGCACAAGCTCCAGAGTCGAACTTCCCCCATTCAGATCAGTCTAACATGGAATGCGATTCTTTATCTGTCCCTCCTTGGTTGGAAGGAGAAATCCTGAACTATGAAGCTCTTCCGGAAGATTCAGCTATGTGGAATTATGAAGAAGTACATGCGGGGTCAGAATCAGGTTGGGAATTGTCATGCTCTTCTGTTCAAAAGAGGACTGCTTTTGAAGAAAAAGAAGGTGTACAGGCTACTTCTTATGATCTTGCACATTTGGAGGATTCCAATGTGGGTTGGTGCTCATCATGTGCTACACGTCTTCTGGATGGAGAAAGTAGGCCATCAGAAGGTTCCACAGCTGACGATGTAACAAAAGTTGACGAGGATGAAGTTTTGCATCATGAAAAAGGATCTCCTCACCCTTATGCAACCGATGAGGTAAATTTAGAAGATGGATGTTCTCCAGAAGTACAGGAAGTTGAAGAGATGAACTCGTCCAGTATTCAGTCTGTAGTAGCCAAGGTTGCTACAATTTCTATTATCCTTGACTTTTTGTATTGTTTACATTTATACCGAATTCTCTCTTCCTTAACATTTGTTAGAACATCTAATGATACTTTCGACAGTTGATGCAAGAAATTGGAGGGCTGAAGGTGTCTCAGTTAAAACAAGTTCAGAAAATCAGTTGTTTGGAGCAGGAACTGGTAAAGATGTTTTATTATGCTTTCTTTTCTCCTTTCCTTGTGGTTTACTCTTGCGTCCTATGATCTTATCTTATTGGGCAAAGTTACTAAGGACCAGTTTTTCATCATCTTCAGAAACGCATATCAATTTCCGATGTTCCTTCTTCTTTCATCACCGCGCTCATATGGTCCATGTGTCTGATTGGGGTATACTTTATGTGCCTCTTTTTGGCACGCATACCATGTCCATGCTCTTTTCCTGTTGTGTAAAGAGATGAGACAAAAAAAAGCTCCATGCACGATGGTTGAGGCCCTTGTCTGCATCTTGCACATATAACAAAGTTATTGCAATGAATGAATGAACATGTACCCTATGTTCAATGGGAGACCAGATGTGAAAGTGATGTGGGCACAATTGTCCATGGAGTATTGTGCTCGATTCATTTGGCTCCGTTATTCAAATTCCATATCTTGTCTTAGATTTACGAATCTTCCTATTCGCTTTGAGTTGTTGTAAGTCATGACTAGATCATAGCATAGAACATGGTATGAACGATGTTAGTTAGATGTACATCTTTGTTTTCTGTGGGGGTTATGTTATATATGTTGGTTTCTGACAGAATCCCGAGCGCTGAGGCCATCACTCTAATCTAAAAACTCGAGCGCTGAGGCCATCACTCTAATCTAAAAACTCTATTGCTATTCAGGTCACTAAGTGTTGCAAATAAGGCTATTTGCTTGATAGTAAACATGAATGTTCTTGTTACTACTACTACTACTGCTAAAACTAATCGGGCCTTTTACTATCATGAATGTTCTTGTTACTACTACTAGTCTACTACTACTGCTGCTAAAACTAATCGGGCCTTTGGACACAACATTGGCATGTGATGTAGATGAGCTTGTTGCCCATATATTTTGTTGAGACTGCATTTGTAATCTTGTCTGAATACTAGGCCGAGGAACTACCCTTAGACAAAGAGCTCACGTGCCGTTTAGGAACAGGATGAGGTAGAAGCTATGATGCATGGACTCGGACACGGACATGGACACGAACACGGGGACATGGGAATTCTAAAAAAATGGGGATACGGACAGTTGGACACGGTGCGAGACACCCCACGTGTATTTTTAATTAATTAATTAATTATATAATATATATATATATATATAAATATAAATATAGGGTTCTTCTATAGTCAGCCCTATGGGCGGACAATGGGAAATATCACTATCTATTATTTTATAATTTAAATCCGCGTGTCACATTGTTGTTTCTTTCAGTACCGCACTTGAGGTTTCTACCTTTTACTTTGTCAGATGTACTTTAGTATTTTGTCTAAATACCTTCTTTGCCCTTAGCAACTCATCTCTATTTTTTGCTCTTACAAATTCACGGCTAGTTTCTGATGAAAAAAAAAAATCCCAGCTACTTTTTGTCTTTTTTTTATAACTTAGATTATATGTCCGAACTAATTTACGCGCATCACAATTAATTTTGAGATTCCGATTCTAGCGTTCACTTGCGGGGAGCCCAATGAAAATCGGAGCAGATTGCTCCATATGAACTGGCCCCAAAAGAGTCGAAAAATCTGCGCGTGTAGCACACTATAATCAGCTCTTTAGGCTGACTTTAGAATTTGCTCAACAAATTAAGTGCTCCAATTATCAATCCGTTTGAACTGATGCGAAGATCTTATTTCTCTGATCATTTTATCCTAAGGGATCATAATTAATATTTGGCTCTAGGGCTCTTGTTAGTTAGCCTTAATTGATATTTGGTTCTACGATTTTCTTAGAGCTAATTAACGAGAGTCCTACAATCAAAAATTAATTATGACCATTTAGGATAAAATGATTAAAAAAATAAAATATTCGCACTGGTTCAAACGGATTGAAAATTAGAGCATTTAATTTTTTTTCTCGGCTTTCCCCCAAACTCCTACCCGTTGTAGCCCCAAAACGACACAATTTTGAGGCACCACAGCCCCTCGAATTTCCATACGGAACTATGGGATTGAGTTCTCAGAACCAGTCGAGGTGCGTGTAAAGTGACGTGGACACCTGAGTTATTAAAAAGAAAAAAAAGGCAAAGTTCACCGTCTGAAATGGAAAAGGAATTAAAGTAAAAAAAAAAAGAAGGGAAAGTTACGTACTTTTGTGGGAAAAATGTGCCCCAATGCTAGTTTTGTTATTTAAAGGCAGGAGAGGGTTATTTCCTTCATTTAAAGGTAGACCACTTACCTGCCACATGCAATCAGACGAAGTACAAAATTTAAAAAGGCAATGGACTGTAGACATAAATTTTGAACCGTAGAATTTACCCACACTTCGAAATCCATATCTCAAATATCCACTGTTCAAGCGAACAGTGTTGTTTATTTATATGTAGGCTCCTATTTCCGATTTGGATTTCAAATCGTTAATTACATACTACAAAAGTAAAACCTCCGATTAATGAAGAATAAAGAACAGGAAAAAAGACCAGAACAATTTAATTTTATTGATGATTGGGGTTTAAAACCCTTGTTTACATCAAAACATAGAATATTTGATACATTTAGAGGGATTGGAACCCTTTACCTATCACTTGGTATTCTTACTCTTACTGATCTTCGAAGTTTGCTAAAGATTGCAGGTGGTAGTGAGCGGGTAGGTTGCTTGGTGGTTGTAGATTGTAGTGGTTTTGCTTGAATGGAGAGTATGATGGTGAAAAGATGAGGTTTGAGGTTTGAGATTTTGAGGTAGATGAGAGACTTTTTTAGGTCTGAGATGTAGTATGAGGTGATGCACTGATGGATGATAGATAGATGAGAGAGAGATAGAGGCCGTCTACAGATAGAGAGAGAGAGGTCCCTTTCCTTTGATGATGGACCTCATATTTATAGGGGCTCCTTTCATCAGATGCTTGGCCGCCAAATAATTCCTTTGAATTTGAATAGTTGTTGCCAGAGGATAGGATGATATCATATCTCCTCAGTCTTTTTCAATTTTGAATGTTGGTTGCATCAGATGACATCCATCTTGTGATATTCTTCTGCTTCCACAGGAGTGTTTATTGGGCTCTACGTACTAATTTGAGACTACGTGAACCCATATTTGTTTTGTAGGGCCTGCGAAATGCAGACCTACATGGTTCAACCGAATATATGATTTGTAGGCTCTGCGAGATATGGGCTTACATGGTTCAATTGATTTGTAGTCACGTTACTTCTTCCGCGGGCTCATATACTCGCTTGGCTTGTCGGGCCAACATGCCTTCTTCCGCAGGCTCATATCCTCGCTAGGCTTGTCGGGCCAACATGTATTTGTTGATTCGCGGGCTCGCTGGGTCAACATGCTTTTAGGCTCTTTATATGCCTTTTAGTTCGCAAGCCCAACATATGATACATTAATAATATTCACCAATCTTTGGTTGAAATTTATGTGCCAACAAATGCCCCTCGTGAGTCGTGCAAGCAAGTTTTGACTTGCACGAGTCACGATTTCTTGGCACTTCTTCATATCTCAAATGTGCATCATTTTTTGCGAGTCCTTGTTTACCTGAACTCGAGCTTTTGGTGGCCTGGTCTTTTGACTTCGCAAGGCATGAACCTTTTTTTTTTCATTTTTTTTTCTTCTTCTTCTTTTTTTTTTTTTTTTGTGGCAACAGCCATTTTTTGAGCACTTTATTTATTTATTATTTTTAGTGCTGACTTTTCTTTCTTTCTTTCTTCTTTCTTTTTTTTTTCTTTCTTCATAGGCTTTTTATATGGCCTCTTCTTTTTGGGGTTTCGCATGGGCTACCCTTTTTCATGTGATACTTCCATATATCATGGATATTGTGTATAGATTTTTTTTGTAAGCCTTTTCCGTAGGCCTTTTTCTTTTTGTGTGATTTCTTCTTTGAGGGCTTCGTATCTACAGGCCACGTTTGTTTTTTTTTTTGTTTTTTTTTCTTCTTTTGTTTTTTTGTGTGTAGACCAAGCCCAATATGAGATCAAAAAGACTAATTTTGAAGAGATGGCAAGTTCTTATGAGGAGATGACTTCTTCTGTCTCAAATCTTTCAGAGCGCGTCACCAGTCTTGAAAAGGAGATTGCTCGTACGAAGGAGTTACTCAAAGAAACTCGAGTTTGAATTGTCCTCATGCAAGGCCAAGCATTCTTCTTCCCAAAGTGATTTAACCAAGTTTTCCAAGACTATTTCCAAATCTGATAAGGATCTTCATGTCGCCTTGGATCTTGTTGAGCAATGCAAGAAGAAAAGTGCATATTATGATATTGTGAAAGGAGCACTTGATGCTGCTAGAGCTTCTTTGATGGATTGAGCTTCTTTTAGTAATATAGTTTTGCACCTTTGAATAACGTCGTGAATTATGGATTTTAGACTTTGTTTAGCCGTACACAGTTTAAGCTCTTGCGGGCCAGGAGCATGGTTTATTTGTTGAGATTATTTTGTTGAGATTATTTTGCCGTTCACAGTTTAAACTCTTGCGGGCCAGGAGTATGGTTTGTTTGGTTTGTTGGGGTTGTTTTGCCATTCACAGTTTAAACTCTTGCGGGCCAGGAGTATCCTTAGATTTATCACCTTGGATTTCGGTGAGGTGTTTTAGCAGTTTAGCCACATACTGCACCATTGGTGGTTTTTTTTTATTTTTTTTATGAAGGATCTAGGATTAATTGCATCATTACTAAAGATGTTATCCCAACTAGGTTGGCACATACACCCCAGCCAATCATGTGCATTCCTAGAACCACCCATTTTATTTTGTTTGCCCTAATTTTTGCCTATGTCGTGTTTTTGACCTAGCGGGACTTCTTTTTTTTTTTTTTTTTTGTGTGCCCTAACTTTTGCCTAGGCCGCCCTTGCGGGTTTTCAACCTAGCGGGCCTTTATTTAAGGGAAATACCTTTTCAAAAACCTTGCATTGGTGGGAGGGATGATTCGCTCGCCATCCATTGTGATCAACAAATAAGCCCCATTAGAATAGACCTTCTCAATGACATGGGGCCCATCCCATTTAGGCTCAAGCTTTCCTTTAGTCCTTCGAGATATGACTATTGGTCTTCTAACCATCAACACCAAATCCCCTTTCTTAAATGAACGAAGCCGAACTCGCTTATTGAAAGCATTGGCCATTCTTTGCTGGTATATCTCCAAGTTTTGTTGAGCATATAGTCTCCTTTCATCCAAGGATTCAAGCTTGACCATCCTTATTTTCGCACTTTCTTCTTTCGTTAAGGATTCCTGTATTGCCACTCTTAAAGAAGGTATTTGTACTTCCAATGGCAATACAGCTTCCCCCCCAAACACTAAGGAATAGGGTGTCGCTTGAGTTGGAGTTCTATGCGAAGTTCGATAGGCCCATAATGCTTCTTGTAATTTCTCATGCCAAGTTCTTTTATTTCGCTCAACCATCTTTTTGATAATTTTGCATAGAGTCTTATTGAAAGCCTCTGTTAAACCATTAGCAGGCGCATGGTATCACGAAGAATGGTTGATCTTTATGCTATACTTGGAATATAACTTGTATAATGGACCACTTCTGAAGGGTTGCCCATTATTATCAGTTATGATACTATCTGGGACTCCAAACCTATAGATGATATGGGTTCGGATGAAATCTGAGACATTCCCACTCTTCATTTCTTTCAAAGCAATTGCTTCAGCCCATTTTGAGAAATAATCAGTGGCAGCTATGATGTATTTATCTCCTGCAGAGGATGATGGCTTGATAGGCCCAATAACATCAATGCCCCATGCTGCAAATGGCCAAGAGCATGTTGTCACATGTAAAGGCTCTGGAGGCTGATGGATAAAATTTCCATGATATTGGCAAACTTGGCATCTTTTTGCATAATTGATGCAATCATAAATCATGGTTGGCCAATAGTATCCAAGGCGTTTCAATTGCATATGTAACTTTGGACCACTTTGGTGTGCCCCACATACACCACTATGAACTTCCGCCATAACTTCATGAGCCTGTTCATTGGCTATGCAACGCATATACATTCCATCCAAGGATCTTTTGTATAAT
The DNA here is from genome assembly GCA_018127125.1 of Rhododendron griersonianum. Classification (NCBI taxonomy): domain Eukaryota; kingdom Viridiplantae; phylum Streptophyta; class Magnoliopsida; order Ericales; family Ericaceae; genus Rhododendron; species Rhododendron griersonianum. The sequence continues at coordinate 37,860,643 of CM030790.1, read as the reverse complement.
GCGTCCTTCCACATGATGAATTTTGTGGCTCGACGTCTTACCTCTGCCCTTTTTGCTTTGTCATCTGGGAGCCTACCATGTTGGAGGTAATTTATAAAGGGCTCGCGCCAATCTTCGTCACCTTCTTTTGTTGTGGCTACAAAAACTGGCAGTACTTATGAGATTTCAGTTAAGGGCTGTAGAACTCTTCTTTCTCCAACTGTAACAATTATTGTCTCCCTATCAGGCAGGGAGAGTGAGGCAGCCAAACTTGCCAAGGAGTCTGCTTGAGCATTTATCCTTCTTTTAACATGGAAAATGTTCACTTTCCTGAATTGTGAAAGCAACTGGCTAGCCTTTTCGTGGTATGGGGCTAAGCTTGCTTTTTTAACAATGTATTCTCCACGCAACTGTTTTATCACCAACTCAGAATCTCCATAGACTAAGAGCTCTTCGATCGGTATTTGCAATGCCAATTCCAACCCAGCAATTACAGCTTCATATTCTGCCTCATTGTTTGAACATCCTTCTATTAAAGCAAAGGAATGAGGGATTATGGCATTATTTGGTGTGACGAACACAACACCGATTCCAGATTTGTTATTTTTTAGATTTTCTTGCTTTTGGCCATTTGGACTCCTTGTTGCCCCATCGAAATACATCTCCCATGCTTTTTGAACTTCAACTTGCATGACCTCTTCATCTGGTAGATCAGTGGCTAGAGGTGAATCATCAGGGATAGGGTGCGCTGCTAAAAAGTCTGCTAAGGCTTGACCTTTTACTGCTTTTTGGGAAACATACTCAATTGCAAATTGTTGGAGGATTACAGCCCATTTTGCAATTTTCCCAGAGAGTATTGGCCTTGACAGTATATACTTCAAAGGGTCAGCCTTCGATATCAATTTGACTTCGTGCTCCAAGACGTAATGTCTTAACTTTTGCAAGGCGAACACCAAAGCGAGACATGTTTTCTCAATCGGAGAGTAGTTGAGTTACACCAACCAAAGTTCGACTTAGATAATACAAAGCTTGTTCCTTCCCTTGTTCGTTATGTTGGGCCAAAAGGGCTCCCAATGAGCAGTCAAGAGCAGCAATGTACAGCAACAATGGTTTTCCCTTGGTTGGGCTCATAAGTACCGGGGGTTTCATGAGATATGCCTTGATACTATCAAATGCGTTTTGGCACGATTGATCCCATTCGAAGGGTACACCCTTTTTCATTAGTCTTGAGAGCGGCAAGCATCGCCCTGCTAAGTTAGAGATGAACCTTCTTATATAGGCTAGTCTTCCTTGTAACCCTTTCAACTCCTTCAAATTTTTGGGGGGAGGCATTTCGAGGATAGCCTTGATTTTCACAGGATCAATTTCGATTCCTCTGCTTCGAACTACAAACCCAAGGAATTTACCCGAACAAACCCCAAAAGCGCACTTTAACGGGTTCATCTTGAGCTTGTACTGCCTTAAACGTTCAAAAATTTGCTTCAAGTCCTCCAAATGATCTTCCTTATTTCTAGTTTTGGCGACAAGATCATCAACATAGCACTCAACAATGTTATGCAACATATCACCAAATATCACCGTCATTGCTCTTTGGTATGTTGCCCCCGCATTTTTCAGACCAAAAGGCATCACCGTATAGCAAAAGATCCCTTTTGGAGATCTAAAAGCTGTCAGTTCTTCATCTTCGGGAGCCATTCGGATTTGATTATAACCCGAATATCCGTCCATGAATGACAAGGTTTCATAACCTGTGGTTGCATCAACCAGAAGTTCGGTGATGGGTAAAGGAAAATCATCTTTAGGACAAGCTTCATTGAGATCGCGGAAATCAATGCAAATCCGTATTTTCCCATTCTTTTTCGGGACTGGGACTATGTTTGCCAACCAAGTCGGGTATTTAACCTCTCTGATGAATCCAGCTGTCAGGAGTTTATCGACTTCAGCCTCGATTTGGGACGTCAATTCTGGCCGTATCCTTCTTGGTGCTTGTTTAACAGGCCGTTTCTCAGGATGGATTGCGAGCCTATGAACTGCAACTCTAGGATCAAGGCCAGGCATCTCGTTGTAGGTCCATGCAAAAACATCGCGATACTCCTTCAAAAAAGAGATGTACTTTTGAGCCTCTTCCTCTGCCAAGTTTGCACTTACAAAAGTTGGCTTATTCTCTCCTTCATCACCAAGATTGACTTCGTGAAGCTCGTCAATTGTAGCTTGACCTCTTTCTTCAGATTGTGTTGGTATGGGATATGTCTCATCTTCAATCCCATCATCCGATGCCCCTTCCACTGTAATCATATTTACAGAGATCTTTTCTTCTGCGGCTTGATAGCCCAATCCTTCTCTTGTGACCACAATAGGACTTCCTTGCTGAAGGGATTTGGCTTGTGCATGAGTTAGCACAGAGTCAAAAGGTGCTACTGTTTGTGTGGATACTTTTTCAGGATCAAGACCAGCTTTTACTAACATTTTTGTAATGTTTGCAGCGTAACTTGGTCTTATTGGACTCGATATCTCCACAGTTTTGAGATTATCATCCTGAACTTTCTTTTCCATGTCACCAAGTGCATGGAACACTATAGGCTTCATGCCTTTTGCTTTTGCAGGGACTACAAATTTACGATAGTCCTCCACATATGTGCATTCTGCCTTCTGTAATGGCAAGACAAATGCATCTTTTAACTCCAAAGTTGGGTCTATCGGAGCTAAAGCGCTTGCACCCAGCTTCCTTTGAGACTTCGGAACATAGCGAAATGCCTTCTTTGTCTGAGCTTTCACGCTTTTAGTATTTGTTTCTGTTGAGCCCTTCACTCTATTTTGCGAAGTCTTTGTGTAGAAACGAGCATCCGCATAGTAAGCTTCAACCCCATTAAAGGGATCATTATCCGCAACAATTATCCCTTCGTTTAAAGGTGGAGGCAATGGATATTTGATGCACTGATGGTAGGTTGAAGGCACCGCCATATGATTATGTGACCATGGTCTCCCAAGCAAGGCATTGTAGGAAGTGTCTACATCAATTACCAGAAACTCGGTATCCTCCTCGATGCCACCAAATTTGGTTCGCAATTTAATTTTCCCCATGGGGCGTTGTTCATTCTGATTGAACCCTTGGATCACCAAATGACATGGCTGTAATTGGGATAATCGAACCCCTATTATGCCCAAAGCCCTTTTTGGTAGTAAATTTACTACAGACCCACCATCAACCAAAACCCGAGAGATTTTGGTGTTAAGAACAAGACCAGTGATGAACAAAGGTCGATTGTGATCTAGTGTTTCTGCATACATATCCTCATCGCCAAATACTACTGTGGACAGGCATGTAGTTGTGCTCTTTTGCCCCTTTTCTTGGATCTCCTTGCAAAAATCATCCGGATTGGACAAGGCATAAACCAATGACTTTCGAAGTTCTGGAGACATCATCAAGGCATCATACATGCTTAATAGAGCTGGGATCTTCTTTAGATGGGCAAGAACATCATATTTCACTTGTTCTTCTTCTTTTGGGACTTCATCTTGTGTAACTGGTACTTGCAAATTTTGACTTGACTGATTGCGGGGCTGTCTTTTATAAGTCAAATATGTCTTGCACACATGGACAACTTCCTTCCCATCCCCTTCTTTAGGTTCATCGTTTATTTGCACCATGTTCACTGATCCAACAGATGAATTTTCGTCATCAGTGATCACTTCTCCTCCTTGGGGATGCCTTTCCTTTGCATTTCTTAGATATCGTGAGTCCCATCTATAAAAGTATTGGGACCGTATGAAGGCACTTTTCATGACCTCCCAACTAGGTACAGTAAACCCAGAAAGAGAACAATACCAATCAAATGCAATCCCATCTAGAGAAAGAGGAAATTGTCGTAGGCACAATGCTTGATTTTGGGCAGTTTCCCCGCATTGTCTCAAAAAGAGCTTTATATGCTTTTCAGGATCACCATACCCTTCATAGATAGAGAAATTTGGGAGTTCGTATCCTACAGGGAACGGTGTTTGCTGAACCCATAAAGGGAGCAAATCTCTAGGTCTCATACTCCCCATGTCTCGTTGGTCCAACGCAGATTCGAGCTTCTGGTCCGCAGTTCCTTCTAACAACTCATATGTTTGAAATGGAGCACTTTCATCATGTAAGGGCTCCCACATTTCAAGTTCCATAGGCCATGGTGTGTAGAACCTCCTATAAAACCGTTTTGCCATTGTGTCCCAATCAGGGATTGAATTGGGAGGAAGGCTAAAATACCAATCAGCTGCCCAACCTCCTAATGAGAGTACAAATTGCCGCAGAAGTAGTGCTTGACTTCGTATTGAGTTTCCACATAGTGCTAAGAAATGCACTAAATGGCGCCTTGGACATCCAACTCCATTATACAAGGGAAATTGTGGTATGGAGTATCCTCTTGGGAATAAGACCATTTCAACCCATTCAGGATATGGATGATTTAAAATGTGTTCTCTACCAATCGCATAGTTTTGGGGAATTCTGGACTTTTCCTCTTTCAAAGCTACAATTACCTTCGCTTGATTCGTTCCCTCCCTCCGAGCAAAAACTCTTGCTTTTTCATCATCCTCTGGACAACTTCTGATTTGTATATCCGCATCTTGAAAATTCACATCCACCGAAATTACGTTGCATGAAAAATCAAAATGGTCACTGGACACACTTTCCCCATCGTATGTTCTTGCTGGCGAAGGATACCTGGGAGAGAAATCTGAGTCTACGAATGACTCAAGGATATGTGGGGATTGAGTAGAATGTTTCCACATCTCGTCATCCGATTGACACTTGAGGCTGAACTTCTCATCTTCAAAACGAAGCCGCTTTCGAGAATTTCTCACAAGCTCCGTATCCGATCCGTATCCCATGTTTCTTTGAGATGGACTTACTACATACTCTGGAGTGTTTATGTAGGACATAGGAGGTACATGAGAGTACTTTGGTGAAGCCATTGCCTTTTCAGGAGTCACACGAGCCTTAGGGGTTACCATGAATTCTCCCACCGCGAGATTTCGTGAAGTAGGAAAATCAGATATATGAATCGGACATGAAGCATTGCTTCCTTCTTCTTCATCGTCACTTATCACAATAGGGGAATCCGGTATGTGAATTGGACTCGAAGCACTGCTTTCTTCTTCTTCTTCTTCATCACTTATCACAATGATGTTAAGGCATGGGACTTGGGTTATCGCCTCGTCTCTCTTCTTCTTAAAATAAGCTTTTAGCTCTGGAGATTGAAGTTTTTCAGGCAAATATTCTTCAAGTGTGATGGTAATGCGAGGAGATTGTTTCAAAGGCTCATCGGGGACAAGCTTCACTTCCTTTGCTTTCTTTTGGCTCTTCTTCTTATTCCTCATGCTTTTACTCACTTTGGTCCTTTTTACCTTTTTGGACGTTTTTGGTTTTCGCACCTTTTTTGAAACAAAGGGCGCTTTGGCTCTAGATGAGGAACTTCGTCTTTTCTTCATTCCTTTTGATTGATATACAACCCATTCACCCTCCCCATCATCATCGGCTGTAATTGGGTTCGCTGTCACTTTCTCAGGAGAGGGAAGCTCAATAACCCTCGAGTCAAAGAGTTCTTGAATCTTGTCTTTCAAGACAAAGCAATCCCTTAACGGATAACTGATAAGGCGATGATATGGGCAATACTTTGGATCATTTTTCTTGCCTTCTTCATGTGGCCTTTTCACATCGGGGAGCGTAATCAACTTCTGCTCCAAGAGGTCTTCGAACATGTCCTCCACCAAGTCATCTGTAAAGGAATACTTCTTTTCCAATCTTTCCTTCATGGTGGCCTTTTTAGTTTCCTTCGGTCTTTGCGCTCCAACCACAACTGGAACTCTTTTCTTGGTTTCAACTATTGTAGCAGCTGAGGTTTCAAGCCTATCTATAACCCTCGGCCTTCTTCGTTTTCCCAAGTGTAGTTCCATGTCATGTGCTTTGGTACATAAGTCATTGAACCCTTCAAAGGTCTGAGCCATGAGTGCCGTAGAAAGCTCATGTCGAAAATTGTTGAGACACATGCGAATGAGTTCTAATTGCGTGAACTTTTGTGGGCATGCAAACGTCAAAGCTCGCCATCTTGCAATGAAGTCAGTGACTGGTTCGTTATCTCGTTGTTTGGTCTCAATGAGCTCTGGTACCCCAACACGTCTTTAGGTATTGCAAAACTGTCTGAGGAATTCTTTAACCATGAAATCCCAACTTTGGATTGATCCTTCAGGGAGATTTGAATACCAGGAAAATGCAGAACCTTCAAGAGATTGCACAAAGAGTTGCAAACACAAGGCTTCATTCTGTGCTATTGGCCCACATCGTGAGAGGAAATGGGCAATATGTTGTCTAGGATCTCCTGTTCCTCCAAACATTTTGAAATCAGGTTGGGAGAAGCCATGTGGGAATGGAACGGTATCCACCCATGCTGGATAGGGCTTTGTGATCATCCGAAAGCCCTCGTCATCCTTTTCTTTAGCCTTCTTTACTTGTTTCTTCACCATGTCATCGATCATGGCCATGAGCATCGGGTTTACATTACTGCTCATTGGGTCAGCAAAGAAATGCCCGTTGCCCCAGTAAACTTTGTTTTCAGGACTTTGAATGATTCCTCCTCAAAGGCAGATTTTTTCTGTTTGTCCCCTGTTACTTGGGCTTGCAAACTTTTGATCTGTTCCATCAGGTGAGACATTTCTTGGTCCCTTTTCGCTAGCTGTTCTTGCAGTGAAGCTACCTTCTCCTCCAACAGCCGAGGGTTTGAACTTTCTTCGTCACCCACTTCCGTCACCATCACCGAAACAGCTTTTGTAACACTTCTGGGCTTCTTACTCATAGAGGATGATGATTTACTGCTCGCAGGGGATGACGAGTACACTGAGACAGAGTCATCTCCTTCACTTACAGTTAATCCCTTTGGTTGTTCTTGCTTGGCCATAGACCTTGTTACTGTCCCTGGCATAGGCATCGAGGTAGCAGTTCTCTTTGCTTGTTCAACCAACTTGGCAAATTGTTCCTCCGTGGTGGTGGAAACAGAACCCCTCTCACCATCGGAAGAGTTCAACTCTGATTCACTTGATTCTGTGGGATACTCAAGGTCGTCATTATAACTACCAAGAGCCTTTTCAATTGCTCCCATAACATTGGCTGCTACAGACTTCTGTTCTCCCTTTTTGAGGGTTTTATTCCTCCTCTGCCTCTGTCTTTTTGAGGCTTTAATGGGGTTTCTAGCCGAATCCCTACAGGCATGGAAGAGAAAGCTTGTGTCTCCTGGATTTTTATGATTGCTGTAGCGTTTCTCACAATTGGACTCGTGAGTCGACGACTCAGCATGGATGATTTATGCAGAGCCGTCGAATTGTTGGTTCTTCGTTGAGCCGACCAATCTACCACTTTCGGTTGGGCTAACGAATTAGCGGGATTTCGAGTTTGACTAATCATCTCCTTGCCAATGTTCCTGATGATGGAATAGTTTTCCACAGATGCCCTCTTTTGAGCTTTTTCCGCAATCATAATGGAGTGCTCTGCCTGTGTAATCAAAAGACCCAGTGTACTTTGAGTTGTGCGGGCCTTGGCCAGGGTAACAACAACTGCTATTGCTTCCTTAGCATCCTTCGCTTTTCCAAGGAAATCCCACGAGCACCTTGTTGCTCTTACTGCCATATATTGTTTGGCAGCCTTTAAAAGGTCTTCGGCTACTCCTTTGAGGCTTTCAGCCTTTTGGAGTAGCGAAGTGCTATTGTTTGTTTGAGCTCGCGGTAAGACGGCCAAGAGCTTTCGCTCTGGAGCCTCCCGATGAGCAGGCACTTCTGGTAAGACAGCCAAGAGCTTGCGCTCTGGAGCCTTCCAGTAAGCAGGCACTTCTGGCGAGACAGCCAAGAGCTTGCGCTCTGGAGCCTCCCAGAAAGCAGGAACTTCTGGCGAGACAGCCAAGAGCTTGCGCTCTGGAGCCTTCCAGTAAGCAGGTGCCGGAGAGACTAACACATCCTTCCAAGATTTTTGAATCCCCGTCATAGGATTCATCGGTGTCTTCACAGCGAGTCCATTGTTGGCCTTCATGATTGCAACTTCCATATTCGAATATGTTGAAGCAAGGGACACTGTTAGAATAATGAGTTTTATAGTTTGTTTTATTCTTCAAAAGATGGGAGGAGAAATAGGTCCCACTGGGCGTGCCATAAATTTGTAGACATAAATTTTGAACCGTAGAATTTACCCACACTTCGAAATCCATATCTCAAATATCCACTGTTCAAGCGAACAGTGTTGTTTATTTATATGTAGGCTCCTATTTCCGATTTGGATTTCAAATCGTTAATTACATACTACAAAAGTAAAACCTCCGATTAATGAAGAATAAAGAACAGGAAAAAAGACCAGAACAATTTAATTTTATTGATGATTGGGGTTTAAAACCCTTGTTTACATCAAAACATAGAATATTTGATACATTTAGAGGGATTGGAACCCTTTACCTATCACTTGGTATTCTTACTCTTACTGATCTTCGAAGTTTGCTAAAGATTGCAGGTGGTAGTGAGCGGGTAGGTTGCTTGGTGGTTGTAGATTGTAGTGGTTTTGCTTGAATGGAGAGTATGATGGTGAAAAGATGAGGTTTGAGGTTTGAGATTTTGAGGTAGATGAGAGACTTTTTTAGGTCTGAGATGTAGTATGAGGTGATGCACTGATGGATGATAGATAGATGAGAGAGAGATAGAGGCCGTCTACAGATAGAGAGAGAGAGGTCCCTTTCCTTTGATGATGGACCTCATATTTATAGGGGCTCCTTTCATCAGATGCTTGGCCGCCAAATAATTCCTTTGAATTTGAATAGTTGTTGCCAGAGGATAGGATGATATCATATCTCCTCAGTCTTTTTCAATTTTGAATGTTGGTTGCATCAGATGACATCCATCTTGTGATATTCTTCTGCTTCCACAGGAGTGTTTATTGGGCTCTACGTACTAATTTGAGACTACGTGAACCCATATTTGTTTTGTAGGGCCTGCGAAATGCAGACCTACATGGTTCAACTGAATATTTGATTTGTAGGCCCTGCGAGATATGGGCTTACATGGTTCAATTGATTTGTAGTCACGTTACTTCTTCCGCGGGCTCATATACTCGCTTGGCTTGTCGGGCCAACATGCCTTCTTCCGCAGGCTCATATCCTCGCTAGGCTTGTCGGGCCAACATGTATTTGTTGATTCGCGGGCTTGCTGGGTCAACATGCTTTTAGGCTCTTTATATGCCTTTTAGTTCGCAAGCCCAACATATGATACATTAATAATATTCACCAATCTTTGGTTGAAATTTATGTGCCAACATGGACCCACTTATATTCAGCCCAAAAGGGCTGACGGTAGATTAAGCGATATAAATATATATCGGGGCGGTTCAAGGGACACCAAAAAAACACCCCAAATCTCAATCTCATAGTTCCCGATCAAATTTTTATTGAACGGTTCATTAAATCTAAGCTAAAAACTGCTCAGATTAAGCCTTTCCCGGTCATTTTTTTTGCTAATTTCTCGCGGGTGCCCTTAAAATCACGTTCTGATCACATTGAGCGGCTCGGATCATCAAAATTTGATCGGGAACTATGAGGTGTTTTTTTAGGTGTCTAATTAGTTGTCCCCGGAACCGCCCCGTGTGTGTGTGTATATATATATATATATATATATTATTATTTTTTTCAATTTTTGAAAATAGCCAATCTCATCAAGTGATTCATTATGAAATTCTTAATGATTGATGCATCTTGCATCATTTGGGATAGTTTATACTTTATATGATATGATATATTAGATAAGAAACGTCATGTATTAAGTTAAATGTCATCATTTGTGTCCACAGCTGTGTCCCATACGTGTCCCACCTGTGTCACCCCATTGTCCCCATCTGTGTCCCCCTCCAAAAATTAAATTAAATTATTGGACACGCACGTGTCCCATGCGTGTCCCCGTGTCTGGACACGGCCACACCTCGACGTGTCGGTGCTTCATAGGGTAGAAGCACTTGCCGCACGTACTGATGCCATTTGCGACTTAGACAAAACACAATTGAATTGCTTTTTGTTGTTGTTGGTTAAATCATCCCCTTCTTCCTAAAAAAATGGAAGCCCAGTCATCTTCTTTTTACTTGTTTAAATATTAGTCTCATACTCATGGCTTTTCGTACATTACAGCACTCAATGCTTTTACTTGATGTCGATATCGTTAGACAAGGCTCTCTAGCTTAACGCTACACCATATAACCATATGGCATAAAAAATTAAAACTTGCTTATTTCGTTAGGGCTGGTAGATTTTCTCCATCTAACTTATTCTCTTGTTTGCCTGGTGAATGATAACTACTTCTTGAATTGTCAATTCAGGTTGAATCTAAAGTAGAAATCCAGCAATTGAAAAAACAATGTCATGTATTGGAATCTAGGTCGCCTTTTTCAATTGGCAGGGTTGATGATTCCATCCTTATTGTGGGAGGATTTGATGGTTGTTCTTGGCTATCAACTTTGGATTCCTATTCTCCTTCTGAGGACACAATGAAATCACTTAAGCCAATGACCTGTGTACGCTCATACGCCTCACAAGCAACTTTGAATGGTGATCTCTACGTACTTGGTGGTGTAGATGGTGATATGTGGCATGACACAGGTATCAACTGCAATGCTTTTATTAATCAGAAATTCAGAATATTTGGGATAAGGTATTAACAGTGCAGTTTTCTTTTGTCCCAAGTTGAATCATACAACCCGACAAGCAATCAATGGGTTAGTCAGCCTTCACTCAATCAGAAGAAGGGAAGTCTAGCTGGAGCTTCCTTATGTGGCAAAATTTTTGTTGTTGGTGGTGGAAATGGACTTGATTGTTACTCAGAGGTAGAAATGCTTGACATGAACATTGGGAGGTGGATTACCACTCAGTCAATGCTACAGAAGGTACTGTGTACTTATTGTTTGAAATTACTGATGAGGCAAGTAGGTTGCTTAGATGCATACAGAATAAATATTTTGCAGATTTCTTGATATGAAAAAATATACACTTTTGTTCAGTGTCATGATTTTTTGTATCTGCTTGGTATTATTTGAGTTGCACTTATAGTATCCATTATGTTAGCAAAAGCTCAACTATTATACAGGGACAACGGACTTCTCAGCCTTCCAATTATGTTGTATAGGCCGTCATTACAGTTGTATTTCTATGGGACACCTCATTGCTGGCTAATTAGCTAAGTTCATCATGATTTAGCCTTTGGGCTAATTTTTGCTGAATTTTCCTCCTTCGGATGCGTTTCACAACTTTTCTTTACTGTGAGAGTTGAGACTAGGATCTATGTTTTAAGGGCCTCATTCGACCTACAGAATTTCGATTAGCATTGGACATTTGAATTTGACATTTTCAATCCAATTTTTCGAAGAGTTCACTTGTTCAACAGATCAAAAAATATGATTTTTGTTTACTAAGCATGTCATGTTTTTAGCTATATTTGAAATTAGGCTGTTCTTTTCGGTATATTTGAGGGTTTGGATTTCTTGAAATGCTGTTGTCATCGCTAAGTGAGTATGCCCTACTATGTATATTGAACCCTTACTTCTTCCATCCTACCAGCGGTTTGCTTCAGCGGCAGCAGAAATTAATGGCACACTCTATGTCGTGGGTGGCTATGATGGAAGAAATTACTTGGAGTAAGATATCATTTACGTTTATTTGTCTTCTTTAGTTTGTTGATGAGTAGTTATATTGCAATCTATCTATTGTCGTACTTATGGTTTGAGCTTGGTTAAAAGTGTGGTTTTGTATGTGTGTTTCCTAATACATGTCCTGGTACATAAATCGGTGGTGGTGTTACACTGCTGGTACATTATGGTATTTGTGATACCATTCGAATGAGCTGAAGTGAAATTTAGAGTTGTATTGGTCGTGATAGTCAATTAAATTAAATGATATGCACTTTGATAGTGCTTCTTCTTTCAGTTAAATTTAGCAAAATAGATTCTTCTTAAGTTCACACTCGAGGTGTTCTGGCAGGAATTGAAGAGCTTAATGAGGGTTCTAGAATCTAAGATGCATGTGTTTTCTAGAAGAACTATTCTTGCAGATGTGGAGCATCATGGTGACTACTTTAGGCTTTGCTTACGAAAGCCCTGATCCCATTAGAACTGGAACCCCGTTGATGACTACTTCACTGCACCCACGTTCATATTTTCATGTCTTTTTCCTTTAGTTCTCAATATTTCCTTCTCTGTGGAGACTTGAAGGACTTTTGTAGTCCTTCAGATTTTGTTTTTCTGTTGGGTAAACATGGTCACATTCTTGGGGGCTATCAAATTATGTACTGATGCTTCATACGCTCTGTTCTTTACTGTAGATTTTGTTCGTTTGATCAGTTTCTGTGTTGATTTATATGTTTAATAACTTTAATACGATAATTCACCATTAAAATGTCCTAACTGCCATGGTTAAGGAGTTCAGGGAGGAAAACAATGGTTATCTGTCTGTGTGATTGTGGGTCCTTCATGTGTCCGACTTTATACTTGTAAGTTAGAGACGCTGAAGTGTTATGAATGTTTTCCTCCATTTTAAAATACGACATGGTGATAATTCATTTCGCACTGAAATGGACAGGAAGCTGCTCCATTTAACCCAAGATATGCTATTAAATGACTGGAGACTAAGTGAGCCAAATGAGTCCTGGTTGAGAGACTACTGACACCAAACTAAGGGTCTATTTGGTATACTTCCCTGTGCTAGTGTGCTTCCAATTTCCAAATATATAGGACGGTTGTGGTTGTTCATCCACTAAGTTCTTTTACAGTGCCAGCCTACCTTATATCTTTGAAGTCCACTGTCCATATGCACCTAACGTAACGACAATGAAGATTTCTGCATGCTGAAGTGACTTCGATTGTTGGACATAAGTTTAGTTACAGTTAATTTTCTTTTCCTTTTGTCTCAGTTCTGTTGAAAGATTTGATCCCCGAGAACACTCATGGACAAGACTGGGAAATATGAGCACAAGGAGGGGATGCCATTCTTTGACCGTACTAAATGAAAAACTGTGAGTTGGTTCTTTCCATTTGTGTTTATTGCATTTTGTAGGGATGCCTCAAGGCTCAAACCTTGTTCATCGTCTGCTATAAATTTTTTGGGTTCGTTTGCATGATAAAGGTGTTGAGAACTTCTTAGAGACCTACGTATATAAAAGTAATAGTAAGAGGAAAGATCATATTTGAAAATTTATTTGCAGATACGCTTTGGGTGGTTACAATGGAGCTGAAATGGTTCCAACTGTTGAGATATTTGAACCTCGAGTTGGTTCATGGATGATGGGGGAACCCATGAACAATGCTAAGGGTTATTTTGGAGCCGTCGTTCTTGGGGGGAAAATATACAACATTGGTGGTGTGAAGGAAAATAATGAGATATTGGACACGGTAAATTTTCCGTAAAATATTTCTATGAATTACATGCATCTTATGTGGGGTACTTTCAGCTACATGTTTTATCTTCATGTCTTCCTCATACTTCTCTCTCCAATATTCTAATATGTACAGATTGAATGTTATGAAGAGGGTGGCAGCTGGGAGGTGACTAACCTTAAAGCTGTGGGAAAAAGATGCTACTTCTCTGCCATTGTCTTGTGAGTGAGTTCAGCTGCAGTCTGGGACTACGGAAAGAAGTCAATCAAATGCAGCCTCTCTTTTAAAACTATTGGTTAACTAGAAAGCAAATGTATCTATTGTCTGTCTTCTGCCCTTATAACTTGGAAACTTAATTGTGGTAACAATTAAAGATCCTAAGAACCTTATTATTAGTTGAAGGGCCAGCACGCAATGCCCGTGGCGAGCTTCAAGGCTTAAAGATTACACATGAAGTTAGTGTCCTTTTACTACTTCCAATGTGCCTTGCAGAGTAGATAATTAAGCCCGTTTGAGATAAGAAACAGAGGGAAGAGGGAACACCTCACTTGTTTGCGTAGTGAGAAAATGTGACAAATGGTGAGAAACACCAATCATTTCTATTCTCTTCTTACCTGCATTTCAAACGGAGTGTGAGGATTGTCCAGGGATAACCCATGTGATGCCTATTTGACCTTAAGCCCAAAGGCCAAGGCCTATCCAACAGGTTGGGCTTGGGCCGATGTAAAGTTAGACGAGCCAGGCTTGGGTCGAGTCGGGGCCCATGGGCCCAACTGATCTCTTGTTCCTTTCCAACAGTTAAAGCTGTATTGGAGGGAGAGGGAGGATGAAAAATATGAAACTAATAGGCCACAGCACGTAATCATGTCCAATTGTGAAATGTTTTTCCAATGGCTTCTTTTTTCATTTTTGGTTTGGCTGAAATATCAGAAGAGAATGTTATACTCCAGACTTCCTTTGTTTCCCCTTTGTTTCTTCAATTTTGCTTTAAAATACATTTTATTTTGATTGCATTAATTGGTGCTCTATTTTATTGGTTAGATTGCCCAAAACAAATATGCAATGAGGGCTTAACAAGGGTGAGTGAGGTTATTTGATTCCACAGTTGATAGTTTTTTTTTTTTTTTTTGTTGACAAATCGAACGTGTTCGGTAGTTTATTTGATTCCACAGTGGCTAGTTAATTGCATCAAATCGAACGTGTGCGGTAGTTAGATAGTGCGATGTGTTTGGTAATCACCTTGTGCAAAAAAATTTCTCTTTTTGTGGACGTGGGAGTGTGAGACCAAGCAATGACTTGAGTTCTCTATGATATCTCTAAACAGTGGATGAATTAGATGGACGCATTACAGAATTGATCATAGAAATGTACGCATAAAACCTCTCCGATAAAGTTTATGAAATAACAACGCATACTTAGAAATTGCAAAAATGCGTGTAAAGTGTGCGTGGTTGTAGAAGTGTTGAATGTCTATGTCTATTTATTCCGCGGTTGCAGCCGTATACCATTGGTGAGGCTTATTCATTTCTTAACTCTATCGACGGCCGTAGGAGTTGTAGGTTTTTTTTTTTTCCCTTTTCCCTTGCTATCTATCCAAAAAATATTGAGTTACATGCATACCTTAGATAGTTAGATGGTGTTTGATTAATTCACCAACTTGACACAATGACACTAGAACAAATCTCAATCTCATTGGTAAAAACTTCGAAGCCAATTTGCCGCCTTGAAATGGGACTCACTTAACCAATTAAAGATGAAGGTATTTTTTTTTTTTCACGGAAAGATGAAGGTTAATTCACTCACTTATTACCATTAACTTTGGGGAGTGATTTTGCCACTCCCCTATTTGTTAATGTCACTCCCCCTTGTGTCTTTATTAGATGGTTTGTTTTGTGAGAGAAAG
This sequence comes from Rhododendron griersonianum, assembly GCA_018127125.1. Classification (NCBI taxonomy): domain Eukaryota; kingdom Viridiplantae; phylum Streptophyta; class Magnoliopsida; order Ericales; family Ericaceae; genus Rhododendron; species Rhododendron griersonianum. The sequence continues at coordinate 37,845,350 of CM030790.1, read as the reverse complement.
GGAGTGACATTAACAAAAAAGGGAATGGCAAAATCAATTCCCTTAACTTTCTCCTTACCGGCTACTGATTTTCCTAGAGAAATTGGGAAGTTATAGTTTATTCGCTTTTTAACATGAGATGATCATCCAAGAAATCAACAGAGAAGCAAGATTTTGGCTCGTTCGTTCATCCTTGCTTATTAGTAAGTTATTTTACTAATGATGATTACTTATTTTATCTCCGAGTTATTACTTATTTATATATTTATATATATATATATATATATATAATAAACAAGTATGTTTAAAAAAAGTGAATAAACAAGAAATAAGAATCACACTTTTATTGATGTGTGTAAAACATATATAGGTCTAGCATGCCTTTATATAAGCTACAAGACTTGTAAATAAATGGAGAATTGATTTTCATACTCCCCTTTTTACAATTCGCACTCCCTTTTTTTTTGTCTTTTTCCACTTGAATTTACTATCTTGCCCTTTATTCAATACATTTTTTCACACATTCAATGACAATATTGTAAATTCATGTGTATAAAAACAAAAAAAGGAAGTGTGGATGGTTAAAAGGGGAGCGCGAAAATTATTTTCCAACAAATAAGGAAAACAAGACAAGCTTTGATTTCCTTAGTGGTGGCACTCTTGTGGTGTCATTTGCCATGTCAAGAGTTCGAGTCATGGTATCCACACTCACCTCAAAAAAAAAAAGACAACTTGTCTTTTTTATTGTCTTTATTCAATTTTCTTGCATTTTTTTCTTTTGTGTCAAGCATTTGTGTATTATTGATTCGTCTTGACAAGATAAATCAAAAAATTATGAAAATTATGACTTTTTACCCATATATTTTTGGAAATATCCAAAAAAGTACAAAAGTACAAAAAGCTGGACTTTCGTATTTTTCTTGAATATGGATAGTAGTCATACGGAGTATATTTTTTTACTTTTTTTTTATTCTTCTCGTCGAAACGAATTAATAATCCACAAAAGCATAATGCAAAACTAATAAATGTGAAAATTTTGAAATAAGAACAAAACAAAAAGACAAATTGTCTTTTTTAGGAAACTAGGCCTAATAAAGCTTAGAAAATATAGTAAATTAATATTTTTAATATTATGCTAACGAAGTAAATAGAGCAACAAATTAGCAAGTCTACCAAATAAACCCAAGGTTGGTCTGGACTGTCAAGACACTTAAAAAGGTTTGCTCTCTCTTCAAGTCTCAAGTACGAAATCTCTCAGATACTATTAACTCTTATAAGGCTAGTCAACATGAAACTTTGACTTGTTTTTAATTGGGCTTCTGTTAGTGGACAACGAGATTGATCATTTATGATTAATTAAGATGCGCGTACGTAGATCCTAACACCTAAATTATAATCATTCAATGCAAGTCTACCAAACTTAAGGGCTCATTTGGGAGTTTAATTATTTTTGTATTTTGCATTTTGGATTGTAAGTTATTGATTTTGGATTTTGAATTGTGGCCTTAATGATAATGAATCTGGTAGAGTGTTAGATATGTACAGAATAGATTTTGCGACAGAATAGTGTTTGGGAGGATAATGCTCAAAATAGATTATGAATAGATGGATAATGCTCAAAATAGATTATGAATGAGTATTTTAAGGATAATGCTTAAAATAGATTATGAATGTGGAAAGAGAATCCAAAATGAGAAGACTGATTCTCAAATTATGACTTTAAAGTGTAGTTTTAAAAAGGCATTTGTGAAAAGAATGCATTATTACAATTGAGCTCTCAAACAGAAAAACCGGGAAAAAAAAAAATTGAAAATCAGGCTCCCAAATAGCCACTAAAGTTACATTAACTTAAACTTAACTTATTTTTTTAATTCAATCCATTCTTCTACACTTAACTTATTTTCCATCCTTTCCAAACAAGCCTTAAGGCATATGTAAAAGGGGAACTTAAAGAATGGTCCTCGGGTTCAACTCTTTGTAAGTTTTCATCTGGCACTTTTTGAACAGTTATGTTTTCATCCTTTTAGATGGTGAATTACCTATATTGCCCTTTTAATAAGATATTCATATGTAGGTGTATATTTCCTTCCTAAATTAGTGGAATTCTAATAATTATAGTTACCTAAAATCATGAGTTGATTAATGGATAGAAATGGGAAAATTTTCAAATTTTAAATTTTAAAATCCTTAATGGATATATTCTAAACCATTCTCTCTCCTTAATTTCGTGAATTTTCAAATTCTTCACTTTCATGAATTTTTGTAAATTGGTTGTATTAGATTACAAAATTACGTGAATTTGGTTCGACCAATTTCACGAAAATTTATGATTTAAAAAAAATATGAATACATCATATTTTATTTATGAAAATATATGAATAAATTAATAAAAAAACATGAAAACACGTTTAAATTAATCAAAAAACATGGAAAAACATGAATACACCATATTTTTAATCGACCATGAAAAACATGAATAAATTAATCGGTCATGTTTTTCATAAATACACTATGAAAAAACATGAATACATCATGTTTTTTTTAATGAAAACACAACAATATGAAAAATACACCATGTTTGAAACGAAAAAAATCTCATAAAACGAAATACACCAAGTAAAACTTTTACCACAACAATATCAAAAATTATTCTTGAAAACACAACAATATCAAAAATACACCATGTTTGAAACAAAAAACACCATGATTTACTCAAATCTATATTCACAAGTCAGATTTTTCTTACCTAACAAACAAACAAACAAAAATTGGTTTTAAAAAGCATTAACCAACAACTCGTACAGTACAGATTCAAGAATGAATCCACTCAAACACCATGAGCCTATAATTTGGAGATTAAAACTAACCTTTGAGAAATTGGTATGAACAAATTCTCATAACAATCACAGTCAAACTTGGTACCAAAAAAATCCATGAACAAATTCTTGTTGAACTTGGTACTCAAAAATCTGTGAACAAATTATTGAAACAAACGGAAAACGTAACGATTCCGGAGGTGCTCGTGTTCGGAGATTCAATTGTGGATCAAGGAAACAACAATTAATGGTCTTACTGATTCATTAGTCAAATCCAATTTCCCTCCATATGGGAAGGACTTCATGGGTGGAATTCCCACCGGAAGATTTTGCAATGGGAAGACCCCACCTGACAGATTCAAGTCGCAATGAGATGTCCCACGCACCACCTGCGCACACCTCGTCGTTCTTCCTCACCGGTATCGATGAGATTTGGAAGGCTTCATGGCGGGTGCGACGATCGGCTAGGGGCAGTTAGGTCGACGGCGAATGGCCAAGGGCGATGGCGGCGGCTTGGGTTTGATTATTTTCATGGATCAACTCGAGAGTGAACCGAACAACCCACAAAATCTGTATTGCTTCATGGCAACGGCGACGACACGATTAGGTCGACATCGACGGCCGCCGGGTAGAGTTTGGATCCGGAGGTGTGGGTTGCCATGTTCGGGGTGGACGGCGGCAGTGGAGGACGGCGATTTCATGAATCTCCAAAATCTCTGCAAAAGGAAATGAGATTTTGGGGGTTGTTTAAATGGTTTGGCCGAAATTTTAGGAATTTGTTAGGAATGATTATCCTTAAATTAGTCTAGAAGATCTTTATGATTATTTTTTAGTCCCGAAAATCTCTGCCTATATATACATATATTATATTATATATATAATATAATATAATAGTCAGTGTATATATATAATAAAGGGTAATCTTGGAATTATTTAAAAGTGAGGATGAAAACATAACTGTTCAAAATGACTTGGATGAATACTTATATGGGATGAAATTTGAGAATGAATATTTAAAAACTCCTATTTGTAATTGTGTGTGTGTGTGTTAGGCAGCCCCGTTCGGCTAAATAAGCACACTGGCTTATTTTTTTGTTTTTATTCAATTTTTCTTTGTATTTGTTAGTTTTTCGTCAATTTTTTGAAGATTATTGCATTGTCATGCCAAAAAGAATCTAAAAAGTTTAAAAATTACGATCGAAACCTAAATTTTTTAATAAAGACAAAAATAAGACAATAAGCCAATTTTTGTCTTTATTAAAAAAAAATTGGATTTCGATCATAATTTTTTACTTTTTAGATTTCTCTCGTTATGACGATACAATAATCCCCAAAAAATTGCCGAAAAACTAACAAATACAAAAAAAAATTGAATAAGAACAAAAAAAAAAAACCCAATTGGCTTATTTAGTTGAACGGGGCAAGTTTAAATTTAGAAGAATGGATGAAATTAACTTATTTTTATTTAAGTTCCAAAATGAGAGAAAAAATAAGTTAAGGTTAAGTTCAAAAGAACGGGACCTAAGGGTGTGTTCCAGATTCTCTCTTAAAAAATACTCCCTCCGTCCTATTTTTACTGTATATTATTCATTTTGTCACTTTTGTGTCTATTACGTATATCTTTCAATCTATAATATTTTTCATGATTTTGACATTTTTGTATTATAGAACAAATTGAAATCTATCAAATAAGATCCATATTACATATTTTTGGAGATTCACATGGGAAGATATAAGCGATTAAAAACTGACACGAACATAAAAAAAAGACAATGAAAATGGGACGGAGGGAGTAGTAAATAGTACTTATTTACAATTTTCAAGTTTAAAAATAATAGGCTTACTGAAATCAAAAAAAATATGCAATATGGATCTTGTTTGATAGATTTCGATAAGATCTATCAAATCCTGCACAAAAAAAAAAAATTAAAAAATTATTTTCGTAAATCCATTATTTTTTAGATTGAAAATAAATCCTTATTTTTTTAAGTACTGTACTTTTTAAGTCAAACAAAGACATAGCTCAAAAAAGAAAGAAAACAAAATAGAGGCCAAAACTCGCATCCAAACGCAGCGGCACGCGCCAGAACCCATGAATTCCGTTGTGAGTAGTACAGTAGTATTACAAAGGAGGGTAATATGGACATTTCAGATGGCCACTCTTACATGGAATATATATCCATTACATACAGACTATATAGTAGGAGTATAAATTAATTCAATTGGGAAATTTATTATTAGACAATTTAGCATGGGGGTGGGGTGGGGACCGGGTTTACATGAGCCTTTTTTTGGCGGTGGTACCGTGGTGGTGGTGGTGGTATGTACCATATTTGGTTTCCTCTGCCATTCTTCTGCTCCGACTGCTTTTCTCACTCCAAATACTACTAATACTTCTACCCCCAAATTTCCACACCAGCTCTCTCTCTCTCTCTCTCTCTCTAAAACTCTTTACTCTCGAGTTGATCCTTCGATCATCGCTTGAAAAGGTACGACTATCAAGTTGTTTTCTTCGTTTTCTGTATCTATTCCAGAATGAGTGTGGTTTGTAAGTTTTCTCATTTGATTTTTGGTGCTTATATATTTCACTGAAACTCGTTTTTCTCTCTTTTTATACTCCTGTGATCTTGTTCTTCTCTCTCTCTGTTTGTGTGTTTGTGTGTGTGTGTGTGAAAATACTCTTCGCTCGACGACCATCGGTTGATGAAAAGGTGAGAAGACTCACATTTTTGTTCTTCATATCTGTATCTGTATCAGAATAGGAGTGGTTTGTAAGTGTTCTCATTTTGATATTTTATAACGATATTCGAAATACTAGTTTCATACTTCAACTGAAGCTCGGTGTTCTCCGAAATCGCTTGATGTCTAAAATGTCGTTTTGTATGTGTTCTCCTAAATCGCTTGATGTCTCTTTGTAGTCAGTTGGGGGTCCTTGGGTTGGGGCTAAATTAACGTATTGGTATTTTTGCTTATTTTTCGAATTACTGTTAAATTTATGTTAGATTTTGTGGATTAATCATTTGCCACGACAAGAAGAGGCTGAAAAGCAAAAATTACGACCAAAAAAAATCACTAAGGACAAAAAATATATTGGAGCATCTGTCCTTATTAGATTTTGTGTCGTCTTATCAAAATTCTTTTGAATTTTGGTCCATTTTTTCAGTACTTTTCTGATTTCATCGTTGAGACTCGAGACGATTGATTGATCCCAAAATTATGATGAAAAACTAAACAAAAGATCACTAAAAGCAAATAATACAAACTGTCTTCATTACACATTAATTTAACGGCAAACACACCCTTAATGTTGTTTGTCAAATCTCTCTCTCTCTCTCTCTCTCTCTCTCTCCACACCCACACGCGCGCGCGCGCGCACACACACACAACACTCTTCGCATGACGATCCTCACTAGAAAAGGTGAGAATATTCACATTTATGTTCCCTTTTACTGTTTCTGTATCAGAATGAGTGTCATTATAACTGTTCTTATTTTGCTTTGATGTGGTTACTGCCTTACTGCACGTACTTTTATGTTTACTGGTGATGCTTTGGGATTCTCATTTTTTTACATTTGATGTTTTTCCTAGAGCACTTGATGGCTCTTCGTATTAGCGATGCTTAAATGGTGTTTATCAAGGGAATCTGATTAGTTTGTGCCTTGTGGCTTATGTAATCTGTTATCTGAAAGCACTTAGACCATCTATGATTCTCCAGCCATTGCTAAAACTTACTATAAGCCTTTGCTATTTAACACTAAATTCAAAAATTCAAATCCAAGCATAAATTAGTGTTGCAATTCTGAAAGACAAAAGGTCTGTAAGAGATCACCTAATGACTGACTCACATAGAGGATTACGAAAGGCATTACTGTCTTTTCCTTGGGTAAAGATTTGAGTCTATCTTGATGTGTGGATACTCAATTTCGCTCAGATTTTGTTTGAGTGGAAATTTGGACAAGGTCTGGAGATGGTCTAATACCATTCAAATTTACATTTTTGTATTGAGTTTCAGTTCCAGTGCATGTTATATACCTTTGTCCCAAATGGTGTTATATATTGTAGTGACTTTTTTTTTTTTTTTGGTTATTTTCTTTCTATTAAATGGGGGGAACAAAGTTAAACTCTAGAGGGAGCGTAGCCTTTAAAGACAAAATCTATCTACAAAAATTGTGTTTTCTATAATTCATGTGAATAATGACTGTTACATTGGAGGGAGCCAGAATGGTGCAGGGGATCCGGGTGGACTTTCACCTACATTCTAGGCTCAGTTGTGGATACGTGTTTTATGGCTTGCTTTTTTTCTGTCGTTGTTGTCATGTGGTTTTTTCTTGTATTGTTTTGTAACCTGTGGATGTTTTTTGAAGAACTAGTTTATTTCCTTATCGGAATGATGTTCTTCGTGATTTCCTTGTTCTACGCTCCTGCTCCCATTCTTATACCCATTCCTTGCGCCATAGTATCTGCATTCGAAATGACATTGGTTCTGTATTTCTTTTTTCAATTGTCCTTTTATCAAACTCAGGTTTGGGTCTTGTATTACTGGGACATCATTTCTATCTAAAATTTGCAAAAATATCTTTAAATACTAACATTCCTGAGTCGGCTACTTGCTTTTTTTTCATTTTTCTGTTCAATTTTTACGGTTAATTTGGGCACCTGGCTAGGACAGAGATCTTTGTGTGCAGTTCACCAGTTCTCTCTCCTTCATGTTCTCTGTAAATTGGCTTGATTCGGCAAATATGATTCTCACTATCAACATGAAATGGAAAATGTTTGTTTGTTGGTCCAATAATAAATAAGCCACGTTTCTTGTAAAGATAATTTGGCATGGGTGTCCGGGGATTTCAGCCCAAAAACAAACAAATAACCTGAGTACAGTGTTTCTAATCAGTTAAAGAAGACGCATATTGAGCACATATCTTTTGCTCCCTGTTCTACTTTGCCTGCTTTTGGTTTCATTTGAAACTCTATCGTGTATAATGTAAGTTGACTTCTTTGAGCTTTCTTAGTGCATTTGTTATTTGTTCCATCTAGATTACGGATGTAGTCCACAAATATCATCTAACAAACATTTCATGGTGTTTTTTTTCCCCCTCTGGTGGTGCCATGGCTTGTGCCTTGTGCAGATTTATCGTCTTCTATTTTCAGCTTATGTTGCTATTGCAAGTTATTTGTTTTCTATCCACGTTCGTTGTCTCAGTTCTGCTTGTTTCGGATTGATCATCTACATCATGAGGGATTAGCTTGCTAATATTTTTAATTTTGGAGTTTGATAAATAGGTGTTCCACAGAATGGGAGCAGGGAGGAAGAAAAAGACCCTCACGTTGAAAGAGAAACCCCAACCTTCTAACACAGTGAATTGTAGTGTATCTGCTAGGAATCTGAGGAAGAGTGATCTGGGTGGCGTTATTTTTGGATGCAAGCACAACACGATCGCTGAATGTTATTCCCAACTACTTTTTGGTTAGTTTTCTGCAGTCATCTACATGCTTTCATTTTCTTCAACATCCAAATGTTTGGTAGTGTCTTGGGTTTTTAAGCTCTGGGCTTTTGAATATCTTCAATAGGTTTACCAGGTTCGCATTTTGCTTATGTGAAGAACATCAGACCTGGCATGCCGCTTTTCTTATTCAACTACAGTGATAGGAAACTTCATGGTATTTTTGAGGCTGTTAGCGCCGGACAAATGAATATTGATCCATACGCATGGACTGGTGATGGTGCAGCAAGCACCCCATATCCTGCACAGGTAGAGATACTTGATTACTATTCTGTTTGTGCAGCTGCTTCTGGTATTAGTTTCAGGATTTGATTGATTCATTTCTCTCTGTTTCCCAATTCAAGGCTCGTGTCCGAATTGAGAAGCGGTGCCAACCCTTGAAGGAAGATCAGTATAGTCCAATTATCGCAGAAAACTACTATGAGCCAAGGATCTTTTGGCAAGAGCTTGACCGAAGTCAAACAAAAAATTTAATCACCTTATTTTCACTGTCACCCGTTGATGTGAGTACCCGACATGACATAGCTAGGCATAATACCCGTCCATCAAAAAAACAAAACAAAGCTGAGCGCAATACCCTTGTAAGGGCGTTGCCCAAATCCAATACAAGTCCATTTATTGCTGATGTTGAGCGTAATACAGTTGTAGCTAGTTCAAGTACTTCACATCAACCCAAAACATGGAGTTCATTATTCAAACATTCCACTTCTACTGAAACATTTAAGGGGGATGAAGATTCAAAGACACAACCTTCAGATTTAACCATAGCACATTCCAATCTCTACAACACGGAGTGGGAGTCTTCATCTATGATGCCTTGTCTGGAAGGAGAAAGTCAAAACTTTGAAGCTCTTCAAGAGGATTCAGCAATGTGGAATGAAGAGCAAATACGTGCGGGCTCAGAATCAGGAGGGGAAGTGTCTTCCTCTTCCTTTCAAGAGGGGACAATCTTTGAAGCTTTAGTTAATGATACAAAACAGGAAGGTGAACATGGTGGCACCGTAGTTTTGTGCGAGAATCTCCCACGTTCAGATGGTTCCGACATGGGATGGGACTCAGCATGTGCTACACCTCATATGAGTGGAGAAATTCAGCCATCAGAAGCTTTTATGCATGCCGATGTGACTAAAGATGTGGCAAAAGTTGATGAGGAAGAAGTTTCGGAACATTCTTACTCTTCTCCTGATAATCATGGGGAAGCATCTGACGGGGTAGATTCAGAAAGTGGATGTTCTTCAGAAGCGTTGGCAGTTGCAGATATGGAGTCTGTTGTTGCTAAGGTACACATTTTCTATGAACTTGTACTATTTTACTGTTTAATATTGATCTTGCTTTACTTTTCTTTTTCTTATTTTAGAGCATCGTGATACTTTTACAGCTGATAGAAGAAATTGAAGGTTTGAAAGATTCTCAATTAAAACAAGTTCAGAAAATTGGTTCTTTGGAGAAGGAGCTGGTAAGATGTTTTGCTTATGCTCTTTTATTTTTTTTTTCTTGTAGTTTATGACTTGCATCCTCTGGTCTTATCTAGCAAAGTTTTTAAGGGCCTGTTTTGTCATCATCTTAAGAATCTTGTATTATTTTTCAATTCTCTTCTTCTTCCATCATCTCACACACAGGATGAGTGAGTCTGAGTTTGGGAAAAGATATTATGCACACCTGATACGTTTTTACCACACAAAAAATATGTTATGGGGCTTTATGCGAACTTTGTGCAACTTTCATCACATGATGGCCCTGTATCCTTTCAAGTAATTTTTTTTTGGGTGATTAGTTGCTTCAGCACTGTACTAGTTCATCAAATTTTTAATTCTTTCTTTCATGTTGTCATTTTTTGCAATGTTCTAAATGGTGCTTGGCGGTAGTCGGGCGGAGACCCACCTCCAAGCGCCAAGCCGCCTAGGCGGTGCCAAGCAATTCGGCGGATTTTTTTTTTTTTTAAACAAATGATCCAATCAAACTATATTCCATGTATCCATAATGCAAGTTCAAACTTCAAAGTACAAACCCAAATGAAATTAAGTGGTAGCAACTAGCAAATAAGTTGAATAAGACAATAAGTAGAAATAACCATAATGCAAAGTTTAATGTTCAAACTTCAAAGTACAAACCCAAATGAAATTAAGTAGTAGCAACTAGCAAATAAGTTGAATAAGACAATAAGTAGAAATAAACGAGATCGGAGATCCCTAATGCCAAGTTCAAAGTTCATCTCCTAATGCCAAGTTCAAAGTTGAATAAGCAATTCGGCTAGGGCTCGTTCTTCACTTCTTGTTCTTCGTTCGATCGACTGGAGTGAGTGAGAAATGAGAATGGGTGTGGGTGTGGGTTGTAATTATGTAATTGTTATATATATATATACTAGTGCTAGCCCGTGCCTACGGCACTACGCATCCCGGTTGGAAGGGGATGACAGTTGTGTGATTTAGGTGAAAACCATGGGCACTTAACCGGGAAGTGGAAGGATGCACTATAGCCTTTGGATCAAATGAATCTAAGCCGTTCCAACAACTTGTCCCCACACCCTTCTGTTTTATAATAGATATATATATATATATATATATATATATATATATATGATTTTGTCGAAATTACGTAATAAGTCCTTTTAGTTTAATACTATACATTTTAGGCTGCCAAAGGCCTCCAAAGGTGCCAAGGACGCCGCCAAGACCCCCAAGGACGCCTAGGCGGCCGCCAAACACCGCCAAACCTCCCTGGGTGCCAAATCAAATGCCAAGGGGTATTGGCGTGGCGGCGGGGTACCTCCAAGCGCCTAGGCGGCCGCCATTTAGAACACTGATTTTTTGAAACGAAACTTGAGGGAAGAAGTAAGAATTACTTTTTAGATAGCTGAATTCGGCATTTAGAACACAAAACAGATCGCCATGCGTAGCAAACAAGTGCCTAGTAACTTTAATGCTGTTTGGTGATGGTTTTTCAAATCTTTTGAGCTGCTGACACTGGAAGAATATTTGGATATAAATGTACCAGAGACTTTTAGTAAACACTTCTCCCCTTCCTCCTCTAGTGGCCAGTTTCTTTGGCATCTCTATAGAACTTACTCTCAAGGGTAAGATAAACTTCGAGGTTGCTGTTATGCAAAGAGTCCACAAGTATACACAGTATTGACATCCTTTTGATGTTTCTTGCATGTTTTTAACTTCTTCATTTCAATATTTCTGAAGTGGCTTCCAAATCCTGTCTTTATTTAATAAAAGTCACGACCATATCATGGAGTACACAGCTCATGAATTGTGAGAGTAGAGATCTACATCTTTGTTTCCTATGCTGGGTTATGCCATATACGTTGGTGCGAGTGAATTATGAATTCAAGCCCATGATTGTCTTTTAACAATACCATTGCTAACCAGGTCTTTGTATGCTGCAAATAATGTTTTTTGCTTGAATGGAAAAACATGAATGTTCCTGTTGTTATTTCTATACTTAAATTACTTGCATACACGTGTTGCATATCATGTTATTGGAGATGTTCATCTCCGTTTTCTATTTGGGGATTGTGTTGTGTACGTAAGCGCAAGAGAAGTCTGAGTGGCTGGGACCATGACTGTATTTTATCAACTCCATTGCTAGATAGGCCTTTAAAGTAAATATTCCCATGCTGAACATTAACATATGATATGGATGAGCAGTTGTTGCCTATATTTGTGTGCTGAGATTGCATTTGCATTTGCCTATTTTTGTTAGGCCTTTTGTTGACAGACTGAATGAGAATTTCTTGTATTTTGGCAATTCAGGTTGAATTCAAGGCAGAAATACAGAAACTGAAAATCAGATGTGATCTATTGGAATCTGGGTTGCTTCCTCAAATTGGGCATGTTCAGGAAGCAGTTATTAAGACAATTGATGATACGATACTTCTAGTTGGAGGATTTGATGGTTGTTCTTGGTTGTCAGCTTTGGATTCCTACTCTCCTTCTCAGGACACAATGAAATTTCTTAAGCCAATGACCTTTCCTCGCTTATATGCCTCAGCAGCAACTTTGGATGGTGAACTTTACGTATTTGGTGGTGTAGATGCTGGTACATGGCATGACACTGGTATGAATTGCAATAATTTTGTTAAATCAGGTGTCCTGAGTCTCCTGACTCTTGAGTAATTTATGACAACATAATAACCATGCTTTTTTATTTGTTTAGTTGAATCATACAACCCAACAAATGATCAGTGGGTTAGTCGTCCTTCATTAAACCAGAAGAAGGGAAGTCTAGCTGGAGCTTCTTTATACGGGAAAATTTATGCAATTGGAGGTGGAAATGGAGTTGAATGTTACGCCGAGGTGGAAATGTTAGACATGAACATTGGGAGGTGGATCACCACTCGGTCAATGCTACAAAAGGTAGTGTAGTCAATTATTTTCACTACTGATGAGCAAGTAGGTTGCTTACAACAACACCCTAATGGAAGTTTAACACATGTAAATTTCCTTGTTATCGCAAATTACACGCATTCATTCAGGGCCATGATTTACTTTTCCATTTACTTGTGATCATCTGAGTTTCCAGTCATTGGCTTACATCGAATTTTGAAAAGCTAGGCTATTAATTATTATGCAGAAATAATGAACTTAAGAGGTATCTGATTATGCTGTTTACATCATGATTATTTTAGTTATTGTACGGACAACCTTGCTGTATAACTAGCTTGGTTTATCATGATTTAGTTCTCGGTTTCTATCATCTCATTTCCAATGTTTGGTGAATTTACTCCTTGAAGCGTTTCACAACATTCTTACTGGAAGAGCTGAAAGTAGGATCTATAGTTTTTGGGTTCACTAGGATCTTTGGTTTAAGTTCGTCATTCGACTACATAGCTCGGATAATTAACAGGCTTTCTGAAGTGATAACGTCATTATATTGATTTGGAAGAATTCACTTGTCCAGTGCATCAACAGATAACAAATATTATTAGTTTATGAAACATGTGATGTTTTTAGCTATTTTTCATAATTACAGTAGTAGGTTCTTTTTGTAGCCAAATGATTTAGCAGAAATATGTACGTTGACATTGCTTCTTCCATCCTTGCAGAGATTTGCTCCAGTGGCAGCAGAAATTAATTGTACACTCTATGTCGTGGGTGGATATGATGGAAGAAATTACTTGAAGTAAGATTTCATTTACTTTTGTTTATCCTTTTTAATGGGTTGATGAGTAGCATTTTTCAATTCACGGCATTCAGTTTTGCAATCAACCTACTGTGGCAGACTGGCAGTTATATTTTTTGCTTGTGTTTGTTTAGATAAATGGGTTGATGCTATTATACGTCATTTTTAATTTATGGTATTTGTAAGGCTCCTCTACGGACTAAAATTAACGATCTTAGAGTACACTTCTGGCCACTTGACACAAGTTCGTTCATTGTTAATTTTTCTTTTCTTTCTGTCTTAGTTCCGTAGAAAGATTTGATCCACGAGAGCACTCGTGGACAAGCGTAGGAAGTATGAGCACGAGGAGGGGATGTCATTCTGTGGCTGTGGTGAATGGGAAACTGTAAGATGATCCTTTCCCTTTCTCTTTTCTGCTAGTGGGAGATGCCCCAAGGCCCGTTCTTCAAGATCTACGTATTTTGTTAAGTTGGTTTATCTTGGTTAAAAACTGCTTCGTACACCCATGATAAATGATGTCGATAACATTATAAAGACTGTTCTCTGCAATTTAAAATTTAAAGTGCTCACATATTAAACATTTAAATTGCAGATATGCTTTGGGTGGATACAATGGGGCTGAAATGGTCCCAACCGTCGAGATTTTCGACCCTCGCCTTGGTTTGTGGATGCTAGGGGAACCCATGAACTATTGTAGGGGATATTCTGGAGCTGCCGCTATTGGGGAGAAAATCTTTGTCATTGGCGGTTTGAATGAAAGTGACAAGATACTTGACACGGTACATTTACCCTGTTATACTTCCGTGACATTTTACGTCTCTACTGTGGAGTCACAGCCACATGTTTTCGTTTTTCATTTCTTTTCTCATAGTACAGGTTGAATGTTATAAAGAAGGTTGCGTTTGGGAGATGACTAATCTGAAAGCTGTTGGCAAAAGATGCTACTTCTCTGCCATTGTCCTGTGAGTTGTGAGTGAGTTTGGCTGCGGTCCTCTATCTTTTTGAGCACGCCTCGGTAATTTCTGTTAGTCTGTCCTACACTGAAAGCGGTATGTATTAGCTTCTGTCCTTACACTAGTTACTTCTGTCCTCCTTAGACCCCAGGGTTTATAGTGAAACTGTTCGTAGAGTTATAACTACTGGGGTTGGACATTGGACCTATTATACTTGGTTGTATGTTGTTGGCCAAAATGAAGAATATCCCTTCATACCGGCTTCAAATTTGTAACGCATTTCGCTGCAGAAAATTCTCAAAGCCACCCGCATGAACAGTGTTCCGTGTGAGACGGGTTATAGTTCAAACTTCATCTCTGGTGGCAGGTTTTTTTTTTTTCCCTGTTTTGGGTTCCTACTCTTAATGCTGCAAATATACAAAATGGGGGTGGAGTTTTCAGAGTGCATCTGTTCTGTATTTCCCTTCTTCAAACAATGGAACCTTTTTTGGGGGAATACTCTCGCTAGTCGCTACATAGGAGCTAAACCCATGTTCCCAACAGCTTTCATCTGCAGCCAAATACCAGAAATTTGTTCGAGTGACTCGCATTTTTATTCCAATATTGCTTAATGGAATTTATGTTAGATCCTCAGAAATTTTTTATTGGAGCTACATAAGATTTGTTCGGGCCTTAACTTAACTCATACCATGTGATTAGTCGAAGTGCGTTTGGTCATTTACTTTAGAAAATGATTGGTTAAAGTGCGCGTAAACTGCCCTGAACACTTGATTATTGGAGTAAAAAAATGATTATGGGTGAAACTACCACGATTGAGGAGAAAATATAACAATTACAATCATCGTCGTTTTATAGAGGATCGGACCTCTCCAAGTCTCGTGGTTTACCAACGGGGAACAATTTCTAAATAACTTCATATTCGAATTAAAAAATGCAAATTCAGGAATAAATAGACGTTTGGGTAACTTAAGGCTCCGTTCAGTTGTCGAGAAAGTTGTGTGGAAAATTGGTTCCCAGAAAAAGTGAAGTGAGGTGAAGTAAAAGAAAAAGAAAATTATTTTCCTGTGAATGTTCATTTGACAAAAGAATTTTGCAAGAAAAATTAAGGTTTAGTTGTTCATTTGTCCTGACAAATAAACTTTCGGGAAAATTTTCTGAGTGTTCACTCATTTTCCTTTTCCCGCGACGCAAAATCCTGTGTTTTTTGCAGGATCACTTTTGCAGGAAAGTAATTCCTGCAGGAAAACTTAAATTAGTAAGTCCTAGAATTTTTCTGCCAACTGAACACTAGGAAAGTTATGAAAAAGTCAAGGGGGTGTTTGGTAACCTTTTCATTTTCAGTTTTTGGTTTTTATTTTCATTTTTTTGAAAACTAAAAGAGAAAACTTGTTTGGTAACATATTTTTACTTTTTTGTTTTTAAAAAACTTTTTTAGAATTTCTGGAAATTATGAAAACTAGAAAAGAGAGTTTTACACAATTTTCAAAACAGAAATTATTTCATCCCGTCTCGATTTTTTTTGAGAAGCCTCCTGTCCCGATCGTTTCTTCTCCATACACTACTCCCGCCCTCCATCCCTCCCACTCTCGTCTCTCTCTCTCCATAACTCTCTCTCTCTCTCCTGGAGCTACGGCGGCTGCGGCGCCGTCTTCTCCTCGTCATCTCAGCATTACAGCAATCGGAAGAAACGCAAACGACTTGATCGTCAGGGAATGACGATTCGGATACGACGGCGACAAAATTACTACTGCGAACCAATAGATAAGGGGCAAATCTGCACTTTAAGTGTCAAATCCTAAAACCTTACAGCTAACCCATTAAATACTGAGAGAAATTGGTGCTCCGTAAGTATATTAAACTCATCAATATACTTAGGGAGGTGATTTCGGCCGGAGAGTGTTCGGTGGAGGAGGATGGAGGTGGTGATGCTGATCAGCGGTGGTGCGGACCGGAGGTTGTGCTGGCTGCGTCCTCTCTCTCTCTCTCTCCCTCCCTCCTCTGCCGTGCCGTGTGATGCTGGGAAACAGAAAAGAAAATGGGAGAAGGGATATAAGAGTGGGTTTGCATGGGGTAATGACCCATGGACAATATAGTGTTGTCGCATTGGGAGTGAATCAAGGAGAAATATGTGGGATTATGGTACTCCCTCCATCTGCCGAAACAAAAAGAAATGGGGAAAGGTTGAGTTTGGTCCGGGGTAAGGCATGCACACACTAGTAAAATCGGATGCGCGCGCACACGATCGATTACGAAATTATAATTGGTGTTACGACATAAATAACTTTATTCTTTAGTTTCTTCTAATTTCATTCATTTTGAAGAATAAAAAAAAATCAAAATGATCCTACCAAACATGTTTTGTGTTTTCAGTTTTTATTGTTTTCAAAAAATTATTAGTACCAAACATGTTTCTTGTTTTTGTTTTCATGAAAATATAAATCTGTTTCTACTTTTAGTTTCTTAAAAACAAAAAATTGAAAACTGAAAAGGTTACCAAACGCACCCCAAGATTTTTCCATCTTTTCCTGTACTTTTCTGGCAACTGAACGGGGCCTAAATTGTTAGGAAAAGAAAAACAAAATACTCCGTAATTTAATTCGGAAGTTCTGTGGATAATTAAAAAGTTGACTTTTATACAGTCATGTAGCCATTTTTTTGCGCCCTAACATAAGAAAAAAGAGAGAATAATTTGCTTTTTTCACCCTTTTCCCCCAAAATTTTTGCCTTTCGCTTTTCTTTTACCTCCATCCAAAATCAAAATCCAGATCTAGATAACTGAAAGAAACCCGAGTGATTACATTTGGAATATTTATGTTTTTTTTTTGATCGGCGAATATTTATGTTTTCGGAAGAGTTATAATACCATCTGTTATCGTTTGGCCAAAAAAACAAAAACAAAAATTTATATAGCTTGTCCAACAAACAAAGCACATCCAGTACCACGTTTAAGACTTCTCGTGTTCTAAAGAAATCGTAGGTCTTATTACTGCCAAAAGAGAAGAAAAAGTTCTAGATAAGTATTTCAAAATGTCTGAAGTCCATTTAACTCAAACAGTGGCAAGCTAAATCATCAGCTTCACCGGGCTCGTAAAGAAAATTGCAAACCCTAGCGCTCTCCGGCGAAGGTGACTTGCAAGATCGCAGGTAGGAGATGGGATCGATACCACAAAGTTATGGCAATAAGGCAACAAGGGGATCCCCGTAACCAACAGCTTCTGTAAATCACAAAGTTAAGAAAAAAATTAATGAGCAGAAGGCTACAGCTGAACACATTAGCGAACGTACACATCAAATGCTCTTCTTACATCATCAGCACAAGCTACAAAGGATTCTCTTTTCTTTTCTTCCATTTCTATTTTACTTCAATCTATTTCAACATGTTAAACCTATTATCATTTGTTGCTCCCTGGATGTGAGCCTTTTATCCTGAACAGGAAAAGCAATTACCAATACTACTTCCTAACCCAAATGGTGACATATGTGTGCCGTCAAGGGAAATAATAGGGAAGGATTATATCATTACGCAAGGTACCCGAGATGTCTAACGATTCCATGTACCCAATTTAATGACAATTTTGACATTAATTGGTTGTTCCCTTATCCCTGGTGTACCACCATACTTAGGCTGTACCATACTTGTGCTTTCAAAATCTATAAATAAGTTTATAAAAGAATTGTGAATAATAAGAAAATATACGGTACCTCCATCATCAAAGAGAAGCTTTAACACATGTCCGGCCTTATCTGACTGCTCGATGTCCCAATTGAAAAGAGTCATAAGAAACACTTATCATGAAGGCAGATAGACAACCTATGGAGCTGAAACCAAAAGATTACCTTCACTGGAAGTTCAGTGCCAGACTGATCCATATAGCCTATCACTTGTCCTTCTTTGATTACATCACCCTGAATCAAGCATCAACTAATTAAGTAAATTTCTTTTGACCATCTCAGACACATAAGAATTCAAAACTTTTAAAAGAACTTACAAGAATGACAGCTAATTGCAGACTACAAATGCTCACATTTTTTCATTCAAGACAACAATATAGAAAATTGAGGTGAAACCTCAATATGGAAACTTGAGAAAACTAGAATTTCAAAATGCTGAACATATGTTGAGTTAAGGGGTCAAATATACACTGATAATGATGACAAAGAAGCATAAATTGCAATTTCTACCTCGTGACAAATAGGAGGTTGCTTGTCTCCTTTCAATGTTCTGCCCCTTCGGAACGTGCCAACCTACGAAGAAAGGAAAATGGGGTACATTGAACTTTTCTAGACAAATATTAGGTGAAAAAGGCTCCAGAAAAAAGTACCAAAGTAGACAACACAAGATCATATCCACTAGATCCAGAAGCCTCCAGTGCTGCTAACTTAGCTGAAGTTTCCACAGGGACATTTGTAAATGGACTTGTGTTTTCTGTTGAGGATTTCGGTGATGGCGGGGAATCAGGAGAAGATTCAATCGCTGGTTCACTGCGAACAGGAAGTGGTGATGTTGGAGTAGCAACTGGACGGGGAGCTTTTGTCGCACCAATATTCCGCTTCAGATGCATTTCAAAGTCTCCAACCTATCACAAAGCAACTAATGCTTGTCAAATATTGGACTGCAAACAGTAAACCGGTTCACACAATCAATACCTAATAATGTCAAGGACAAGCAAGCGTATTCTGATCGGTAGTTCAAAAAGAAGAATCACACACTTCATTCACTTAAATGGAGCATTAATATTGTTTCAATCAAGCACGCAGTAAATATACCAATTACTCTTTGCCATTTCTCAACTATCTGACAGGTATGATGACAGATGTTCATCGCAACTTGAAGCAACTTGCCATTTTATTACTTAATTTTCGTTCACAAATGGTATCTTTACCCCACTGCTGAGCATCATTAATGACTGCTTAGCCACATGAATAACTTATTACTAAATAGCAATTCTCTAACCCATTCAATGTCCTGTTGTTTAAGTCACAAATCATGCTGACATATATATCTGTTTATTATTGTACGCTTCTCTGTCTATATCCTTGTGGGTGTTTTACAAGAATCTTTGATATATGTTTTCTACATAATCTTAAACCAGCTCTTTCCAAAGCATGAATGCCAAACCTTCCATCTACCCACCACATTCAAGTCTCCGATACAATATTTCAAGAATCCCTTGTGGGTGGTAACATAATCAGTTGCCAACCAGTATTATGTTCAAGCACCAATATTCAATTTCTAACATGAGGAGTGACGATACTCTTATTCAAGTTTATATGCTACCATAAACACTTAAGGTCCACCTGGACCTTTAATTTCAGCTCAGCAACCTCTGTCTCGTCGCAGACCTCCAGCATCAATGCCTGATACAAGAAAACAGAAGGACGCCCGTTAGGACTGAAGTGAATCCTAGGGATTATGTTTCAACGCAAGGAAAGCAAGATGTGCAAGCCTGAAAATTCATGTAGAGTAAATGACCTACCAGGACTCAGAGAGAAACGTAAACCATAATACGATGTGACTAAACTAGTGAACTACTCTCCTTAACTGGCACCAATCATGTGCATTATTTCTAATCTCTTCCTTGACCTGACATTACAGTTTCCACCCTTCTGCAATAAAAAGGGCTACTAGTGCACGAGGCTCCTGCTACTGTAGGGTCTGGGAAAGGGTCGGATATATGCAACCTCACCCCTGCAAGTGGAGAGGCTATTTTTGCAACTCCAGCCGATGACCTCCAGGTCACATTGGGACAACCTCACAGTTGAAATCTTCCTTATATATTACACATGATATATAAAATAGAAAATAATGGTTATTAGCCCAAAAGCAGCGCTAAAATTCTGCTCAAGGCGAGATCTTACACACTTTTTTTTTTAAATCTTTGACAAATTAGCCTTGCCTTTGGGGTGGCCTTAACTAATAGCTGCTTCAAATAGATCCAAAATAGGTGTTTTAGAGACCTGATCATTCAGAGTTAACAGCTCGTTTGGAACGGGGGTTTTCGAGAGAAAAGAAAGGGGACGGAGGGAGAAGGGATTCTCTCCCTCGTTTGGAAGGCCCAGAAGGCGAGAGAGGGTGAGAGGAGGAGGGAGACGGGAACCCCCTCACACCCCAGTTCCGTTTCTCACCAAAAGTGGTGAGATTCCGTGAGAAAGTGAGGCACGTGGGTGAGAGTAGATCTGACTTGCGCAACTTCCGGCAGCATGTGTGGTCCACCCTCTCGTCGGATCGTCGTCGTACTTGCACCGTTGTCTTTGTCTCATCAAGGAGAAGCTACTTCTGTGATCAAAACTGAGTTTTGAACACTTTGATTTTGGACCAGTCGCCAGAGATGGGGTTCCAGTCGCCGGAGATGAAGTTCCAGTCGCCAAAGATGATGTTTGGTCGCCGGAGAAGAGAGAAATAGAGAGTTTCAGGTCGTCGGAGATGGAGTTGAAGTCGCCGGAGATGTGGAGAGAGTTTGATTTCTCACGATTGTTTGGACAGAAAGTCTACACACAGACAATCTGTGCACAGATTGTGCACAGATTTCGTTGTGGGGTCCACCACGGATCCCACACAAATCATCCGAGTCGTTCATTAAATGTAAAACATTTTTTCAAGGGTCCCCATAAAAAATAAGCTCAATCCAATACCTATAGTAGGTGCTCAATCCAACCATATAACTTTTCATTATCCGGAAATCTGAATGAAAAGTTAGATGGTTGGATGAAGCACCTATAGGTATCGGATTGAGTTTATTTTTTAAGGGGACCCTTGAAAAAATGTTTTACATTTAATGAACGGCTCGGATGATTTGTGTGGGACCCGTGGTGGGCCCCACAACAAAATCTGTGCACAGATTGTCTGTGTGTGTAGCAGGACTCTTGTTTGGATGGGTGGGTGAGAAACCACAACCCTTTCTTCTCTTTTCACACTAATAAGGGAGACCACTCCCCTCTATTTTCTTTTCTCACCTCCATTGCCAAAGGGGCTGTAAGAGTTTAGATCATAATTAATAGATAAAAACCTTGCAAATTCTCATCTCCAAAACTGCACTAACTTATGGTTTAGACAGAAAAAATTACAAAGCAAATTCAGTAAATGCATGAAAAACTTATGAAAGATCTGGAAGTACAGTAGATGAAAATGCATTCTGTTGAAGATTGAAAGTTTTCTCTATGGAATTTACCATCACAAGTCAAAATAATGAAATCATAAAGCCGCAAGTGATGTCCGAATAAGAGAAAGAGAGACTCGCCTCAAATCCATCAGGAAATGATGCACTTCGCAGATTCTTTTTTGGCGATCCTAGTGGCTGCGCATCTGATGAAATGGCACCATTCAGTTTAAAATGCATTTGGATCCAAGTGCAATATGTTATGCCCAATAATATTATGCATTATACTAACAAACTTGGAATTGGAATAAATCCTAAGCCAATTGGATTCCACAAAAGTACCAAATGCTTCAACTTTTTTTATTTATGAGAAAGTGCAATACTTAGTAACCACCATTTGGACATGTAAACTTATGAAATCAAATGTCTGCTAAATTCTTGGGTACAGGTCACAGGATATCAGTAGACAAGTTAACATTGGCACATAACATCTTTTGACCGCAAGAAGCTACAGCTGCCAACAACTATTAACTAACCAACTCACCACCAGACTTAACTGCCGCCCTAGTTTCAGTTGCCTTTATACATGAAACTACCATTCCTTGCCGCTTTATTAGACTAGAGCCGCCGAATGCCAGGCCTTGGATTCGTGATTTACTTACAGTGGGGCAGGCCGCATTGTGTGCAGAAACCATGCAAGGCTTCTGAGATACAGACCGCACATGCGATACAGCACCTACAGAACCTGAAATACACACTAACAGATCAGCATCAAGTTGCAACTCGGTTGCAGCTTACAAATTTCTTTCATTGTATTAACAGAAGAAAAATTCACGCGTACCTATGCTGTGCATATACAGATTGATTGATAGGTAGGGACTCTCCTATGGTATGGCATAATGGGGATTCGCATAGCATAGTGAAAGAAAGAGAAGGAAAGGAATTGGGATAAAGGAATCGACCGATGGTGTGACAAAATATTCTTCAGGCTTGAGCTGAAAATGCAATTTTAGCTAAATGCGTATTGAAAACAATAAAAAGAAAGATCTCGATGGTGATCCCTAAAAGAACACCATCTGACAGGAAAAGGGCCAGCAATCCGGAGTTAAAATTCCATGATCCAGATTCCCCAATAAAGTACTCCATAAAAAAGACAGCCAACAATTCTCAGTGTCGCAAAGAACCCACTTCAATGTTTTCCCCCAGGAACAATAAGTATTTTTTTTTTATTGGCGAAAGTTAGTATTGTTAGAATAGTTAGATTAACACCTTGGAAGAGGAGTTGAACTCTTGACCTCCTTTCTTATAGGACCTAAGTTCACACCTGATGCCGTTGGGCCATAGGCATCTTGGCCCCAACAACAGTAAGTTGAATGAATCAAAGTTGATAGTAGTTTCTGTAAGCATCAAAGTCACACCGTTTTCCATTCCAATTTCGCGAAATATTTCAAATTGAAGAAGCAAATAAAATGTATAACGCCTATTTCTGAAGCAGGCCTCAAAGAATTGTTCAAATGCTATTTAAATCGGAATTGAAGAAATCTTGACAGCGTTTCGTTGAATAGTTCCAGTCCGCTGAACAAAACACACAAAAATAAACAAGAGCACATTATTCTAAATCTGTTGGTACGGGTCACGAGAATTACCTAGTGGGCAGAAAGATCAAAACATAATTTCCCTTTTACGGACGTCAATTTTAACAGAACCAAAACATAAACAGAGATAAGATGTCAATTACATCTCACAGCAACGAATAACACCTCGTGATGGACCACAAATGTACAGCCACTTGAAGCAACTTTTGGGATACAATTCATAATCGAATTGGAGGATGGTGCTGTGCAGTGGTGCCCCGTGCTGCACACCTTTGAGCCGTTGGATCGTGCATTTGACGGCTCGGATGGCAATCATAACAACAGAAAAAGAATAGGTACGTGGTTGAAAGAGATGGATAATAGTATATAACTACAAACACTAGCACAGAGACATTTGTCAAGGTTTGTGAAGGGTTAGACAGATGGAGAGAGGGACTTACACTTGAAGGAGCGGAGAAGGGAGGCGGAATCCATGGATTAAGGAGCGAGAGAAAATGAAGGAGGTGGAGATTGATCTCTGAGGAAATGAAACAATGAATCTAGAGAGAGAGAGAGAGAGAGAGAGAGAGAGAGAGAAGAAGAAGAATTAGGAACAGGATAAAACGCAGTTGGAGGCGGGTGTAAATAACAAGTCTCAGTGTGTCATTGGAATCTCCGCCGGCTCCCATCAGCTTCTCCACCCACCATCACCTTCCTTAATTCAGTTTATTTTTAATGCTATTTTAATTATTTTCAGAGAAATAATTTTGTAACCATTTTTGTTAACGCCAGTCCTGTAAGTATATTTTTGGTGCAAGTCAGCAACCTATTTTTAAGATAATTGTAATATCATCAGGGGACGGGATAATATCATCCCGATCCCAACCTGATCCCGATAATTGTAATATCATCAGGGGACGGGGTAATATCATCCCGATCCCAACCTGACCCCGATTGGATTTTTCTAACTTTTCTTGAACTCAATACGACACTCGTATTTTTTGTAGAAACTCGCCTAATCATCGGAAACAATTGGCATTCATAGCGATGGGATGGTGGGGTCGAACTAGTAGTTCTTTTTTGATAATCAAACTAGTACTCGTAGTTGATAACTATACTTTGGTTGTTATCAATTATTTCAATAAAAATATTCAAAATTAAATTAAATTTTACTAAAGTCTCATTAATCTCATAATTATAATTTTGAGATTGAAAAAAATGCAAATCTCCCTCGATTGGAAAAAAATCACTCTCTCGGAAAATAAACTTAATTTGTTACGAAGACTACAGAGAATTTTCTAAAAATTTTGGATAGTGATTTTCACACTCTCATTTTTACAATTCATATACTCTCATTTGACTTTATCTATCTCGATTTACTTTACTTTATTGCCTTTGTATGTATAAAAAAAAGTGTATTAAAAAAAAAGTAACATACGGAGTAATAAATTTATGTGGAAAAAAAAAGGTGTTGAATTGTGAAAAGGGGGTGTGGAAATTATTTTCAAAATTCTCTCTTTATCTATACGCCCCGGCGCCGCCCACCGTCTTCCTCGAACCACGGCGGTATATTGCAATCAGCCGTAATGGTCGTCGAACCCGTAAAGCTACTCTGATGTCATTGCCGCTTTGGGCTTATGATTAGCTCCAGATCTACACAAACCCAGATGGAAGAACATCACATTGCTTTGGAAACATCGAATGCCTTCCTCTTTAGAAGAGGTAAGAAACTCAACCCAGTTCAATTCAGTTGAATAATTCTCTTGGAATTCGCGTATTGGTTCCTATTTGTATCCATCCTGATTCCTTAAGGATTTAATGCAACTCAATAACCAATGCGACAGTGATGATTCTATGAACATTTTTCAATTGAAGCATTCCTTGGTACAATAACTATTGTTTGATACACAACCAGGGGTTGCCCAGGCTTTGGGAGTGCTCCTCAAGGTCTGGGGTTCGATTCCCCACGGGGTGAGTAGTGAGTACGGGGTGAGTAGTGAGTACCCTGAAGTAAGTGGGGTGGGGGCCGTGACGGGTGCTAGCTCCCCGGGAGGTTTGGGTTGCGCAGGCGGATCCATTTAGTGGTCCGGCTATAGGGCTGTTTCTCCGTTACCAAAAAAAAAAAACTATTGTTTGATGCACACAATTCGGTAGGCAACATGAACGCCTTTATTCTTCAAAAACATAACTGGAAACTACAAGTTACAGTTGCTATGTATAATAATAATGCAGTAGGATTTCCTGGCTAAGCAAGGGTAAGTGGAAGGATTTCTCTGAATTCCAACCTCCTAGTTTCACTGTAAGATGTTTTATATTTATTAGGCCAATATGTTAACCAAATCCATCCTTTTATCTCCCACTCCATCACCCTTCCCACAGAAGAGCCTTTGTCCACCTTCCAGCATACATTCGCTCCGTACTCATCGTTGGCGAAGATTACCCCTCCTTGCCTCGTGAAGGGCCGATAAGCGCTGGAGTATCGGTTTCTGAACCAAGCCTTGGGTTGGAGCAATGCCATCTTGGATGGCTCTGAGGAGAAGACCTCCTTTCCATTTTCGGAATCGTGAAGGAACCAATTTAAATTTGCACTGTCGCCGTAAACTGACTGCTCGAACTTCCAAGGCTTTAGGCTCATGGTCACGGTCTCTCCAACGGAAACCTTTAGTCCCACGGAGTTTGGTGGGTCGAACGAACCTTCAATTGTCTTTTCTAAGCCAATCTCTCTAGTGGGGTTCTCTGAGGATTTACTTACGGATACACTTAAGACATTGGTTTGAAGAGTAGGAGTAAGCTGCAAAGATATTCGTGAAGGGAAGTGTTTTTCAGCTGTCCCAGCTCCTCGCTCAGCCATGAGTTTCTCTGTTACAAGTCGTATAACATCACACCTGGTAGAAAAGAAGAGAATTAAAATACAGTCGATATATGAATGTACCATTATTTAGGATGAGTTTTAGTGTCTGTGTGGGAGCATATATTTGGTCTAGTATTCTGGAAATTTATTTGGTCTAGAATTCTCTATTTTCAGTATTTGAAGCGAACTTATAAATATTGCTCCCTTCATCCTTTTCATTTACTATGTAAATAAGTAATCATACCTTATGTTGTCTACATTCACTATCACATCAACCCACTTCTCTCGAACCATCACTTTGTAATTTAATTGAATTACACCCTCAAGTTGGTGATAGTTCAAAGAGAACCACAATCGCTCGTCAGGTGAAGGATTGGTTGGTTTCTCAATATCCATGGCTATTACAGGACAATATAGTTGAACTTTCCATAGCCCAACTCTTGAAATTGCATAAGAAAACAAAGGTGATGGCGTTTTGAGGGTGTGGTTGGTTGCTTGGAGCTCCACAATCCAATTAGTGATTGCAAGGTTTATTGATCGCATCCATTGCTCTTCTAGACTGGACCCTAGGAGTCGTACAAGTGGCTTTGTTGTTTCTCTTGACCTTACGCATGCTAGTTGATTCTTAAAAGTATTAAGACATTCTGACCGGAGATCTGCTGGAGCTTCATAGATGCAAATAAGGAAAGTGAGAGTCAGAAATGAAAGATTGAAGATTTCTCCGAAGTTGTTCAATGAATCTATTTTCGGGATTCTGAGCAATGAAGTGTTTTTATTTGGGCAGTAATTGAGGACATCTTCGATGAAATTGATAAAAAGATTGGAAATGGTTTCTTCATCGATGAACTTTGTGCGTGTGAAGTTCAGTTTCAAAGGTTTCGAAGTCCAAAGAGAGAAGGTGAGGCTAAAATCTGCAAGAATAGAGAATGATAGAAATGAGGATTGAGGATTTTTGGTGATGGAGAGTTTGAGGGATGGTTGAGATGAACTTGAACAATATATACATGTGGACATGGAATTTGTGCTCCATTGAGTAATTGGTGGAAGGTTCTGAATCCAGGCCCATACATCAGGGAAGGAAGAAGAAGCCATGAGAAATGTTTAACTAGAGCTTTCTCTGCTTCTTTTCTTAAATTCACTTCAAGGTGGTAATCGTATTTAAAGAGTCTTGGATAGAGATGAAGAAAAGTATCTGATACTGGGTAAGCAAGACTAATAGAAAAGGTACGTTAGTAAATTAGATGCTGAAGAAAGATGAATAATTGGATAAGGAAGTATATGCAGGTGGCCTACTGCTACGATCTTATCAGGGCTGAGCTGTATGATTGGACCCTCTTACAAAAATACATACGTAAATGAACAGGTTCCGATTCTGTTTTTGTGTTACGTTTTCCTATTAAGAAAAAGAATCTTTTACTAGTGCTACTTTAACAATCACTAATGCTTACACCGGTTGAGCAAACTATAGAATTGTGTAATATAATTCTGAAATAAAGAATGCTTTTTTTTATTTATTGTGACAAAGAAGTAGGGTAGCACTGTTTCTGGAAAAAATTGCCGTGTGGATTATGGCGTTTGGAAATAGCATAAAATGGGCTGTAGATATTGCATGCATGTTGAGACATAAGATATGAAAAGAACATTCCTTCATAACATATGAATGGTGGAAGAAACACAAAATGGATTGTCGCTTGCAGTTGTGTATCACGGACAACGATTGCTTGAATCTTCAATTTCTTGCTAAACAATCGTATGTGTGAACTATAAGGCGAGTAGGTTGCAGATTTTGGTTATGATGTGGAAAACCAGTAACTTATGGAAGATGCATATGTCCCTAAAGTAGTGCGTTGGAGTTTCTTACCTAAAAATGTTTGTTATAAAATGCAAACTCCTAATGTGGACCTGTTATCAACTTAAAGTTCCAACTACCAGAAATATTTTGCTCATTCTTTCAGTTGTTGGCCACGTTTCATGGTGTATGATCTTTGACTACTCTTGCTCGCAGTTTCTAATTACGTGAAATACTTGTTGCAAGATGAACTGTATGTGGTCGAAAACGATTTAATACAGTGTTGACGGAATTGCTGTTACGTTCTTGAATGAAGCATGTGTTCCTAAGTAGTTTGGGTAAAGATTCCTAATGAATAAAGTTCCCTGGAATTGTTATTGCTTGTTGGTACGTAATTGTGAAAAGTCGACTTTGGTTCCAATTAAGAGAGGTGGTTGTTGAGTCTCAGTTTTAGTCATATCATGCAGCTGTGGTAACTTTGTTGGTTCTTTTTCCCTGTAGTGGTTTTGGATGAAAAAATTCCTGTCAAAAAAATTCCTGAAGTAGTATCATTTAGTGCCATGTGATGTAGGACGGTTTTAGGACACTAAGAAAGTGCCGCCTACAACTGGAATCGTGATGGTTTTGGGTGGGGAGATAATAATATTACTTGGATAAGTGCGCAAAAGAAGAAGAAAGGAGAGAATGAGAAGAAGTGGACAGAGAAAGAGAGATAGAGGTGCTTCACCAAGGGTTAGGCGATTTCTGCAAGGAAGGACCGCAGCCAAACCCCAATTACAATGGCCTCAGCCTTGTAAAACTCAATTCATTAATCAACTCTCTTGGAAAGAAAGATTACATCGGAACTTATAGGCTAAACAATGGCCTTTTGAAGTCCTAGAAGCCTAAGTGACATGAACCTAATCAATGAACACATTTAACAAGATAATGAATGAACCTAAATATAAATGCCTTATTTGGTGGTACTACTTCTTTAATCACAGCAACAATAACGTCACCAATATGAGCATATCGGCGATTGCTAGCTCCTATGATTCGAATACACATTAATTCTCGAGCCTCACTGTTATCCGCTACATTCAAATTGGTCTGGGGTTGAATCATTTTTTTTTATCTGTTCTTTCAATGCAAAGAGCGAAGAAAAAAAAAAGAAATATTCTTTGTTCAAAAAAAGAAACCTGTGATTTTTTCATTCCCAAGGCATACATTGAACCTACTAACAATTAGATGCATAGAATTAAAATATGTTTAATGCATACATTGAGTTTTGTAACATGTGTCTAATGCATGTAGATGAATATTAGTGCAAATACTAAATTCATGATGCCCCTGAACTACCAATCCTTGAACGACCACCACTGCCAAGAATCAGATTGTCTGAAATTACTAAAATACCCTCATCTAACAATCTGCCCTTTTTTTTTTGTTGACCTCATCACCAACACCATGTGATCATTTTTGCTCTAATAATAGCTACATTTCTTCAGTTGGAACTATTCTTTATTTTCTACTAGCCTACAGAGAATCCGATGTATCATCTAGTGCCATGTGATCATGTTTGCTCTAGTAATAGGTAAAAATTCTGTCAAAATGATCCCTTGACTATCCTCCTAGTCTACATAGACTCGTATTCTTCAAAGTGTTTATGCCAGAAGCCAAGAATGTTGATGAAAATAGGTTCTACTGTGCAAGTATATTTTGGTGCATGAATTTCATCTTCAGCAATTTAGACATAACAGACTGGCGTTACCTCTAGCGCTGATCCATTCGTATTGTCGTCATCTTCTAATTCCTGTGATGTCTTCATTTAAGGCAGCTATATAAAGAATACCCTTCGAACAACAGTGCAAACCGGTGTGCAGGTCAGCATACATGTACCTCGACTATCCCGGGCCCCTGAAGTAAACGACCTGACAAACCTCTGTGGCTTGAACAATAGTGCATTTTAGTGTTGTGGTCGTCTTATTACTATAGAATAAAATATTAAACTTCTACTGCACACAAATCAAATTGAAGTGGACCTTACTCCTTACTCCTTACTATTCATTGTTCTTGTTAAAGTATCTTTGCCTGACAATGCATCAATTCGAAGGAAACCTTATCTTGGCTATCTGCATTGAGTTACCTTGTCAATCTGCTAATTCTCTGTTATGTTTTGCAACTTGTATTTTGTTGTAGTCCAATCCCTAAGCCTTTAAAAAGGAAGGGCTGCCTGAAATAGAGCCCCCAAGCCTTTACATTGGTGTTTTCAATCCTTTTCAGCTATAGAGTCTACTGATTAATGGTATCTCTGCAGGTGATAAAGATTCTAAGTGGTTGCGCTACCAGTCGTGAGAGGAGTTGGACCTATTTTTGGCGCCATAATTTTTTTCCCCAGTAAATATGTTCATAGTTTTTCGTGCCATATTCGCCTCATAACACAGTTTGTTTTATGTTGTGTTCATGAAAATGTAGATACCTTTGATGCTATGTTTTGGTCTTGGGTTGTTGAAGAAAGGAAAAAAAGAAATTGTTTGGATGAGTTAAGTTGTGTAGACGATTTAGTCTCAGTACGTAGCAGCAAACCAACAGTGTTCGGAACTGAACTCGACAATTATTATACTTCCTGGCTCATTCCTTAATGCAACCATTGAATTGGTAAACATAATAATATGTGGTAATTGATTTTGACACTATACTTTTTTATTCTTTCACTTCATTTTTTTTATGCGTACATAGCTTGTCCGATTAGATGAGACTTGAGATATTATTTGGTTCTCCACTCTTCTTTATCTTACAGAAGACGTGTTAAGGCACCAACTAATTAATGTAGCCTATTTGCTTCTCTCTCTCTCTCTCTCTCTCTTACTTTAATTAGGCAGAGGTGAGCCGCACATTAATTTTAGTATAACTTATCTGACTAAATTTTCCGAAAGAATCTAACCTATGCAAGAACAAAATGCTTTTTGGCACCTAATGCTATTAAAGCTTAGTCAAATCTCTAGCCATGCATCTGATTCTGAAAATGTGCTTCAAAGCATAAGCTTTAGACTAATTTGCGGGGGAAAAAAAGGCACATGTTTTCGCATCAACCAAATTTTCCTCTAGGTTATGGAAAAAGTGTTGAAGGCTCATATCGCCTGCTGAAGCCGTGTCGCAATTTCTATTATTAAGTTGGGGCGAAATCATCTATCTCATCGATGGCAGAAACTATATTTTTTTGGTTTGGCGACGATTTTGTTTACTCATTTTATTTGTGGTGAAGGAAACTTTTTAACGTGATTGATTGCAGCGAGGTGAGCCCCATTTAACGCCCATTTAAAACATTCAGGAAGGATATGACTTTAATTCACGCGTAAGATGAGGGGAAAAAACTTGAACTCTTTTTGGGTTTAGCGATGTTATCCCCACCGCTCTGTTTCACCGCTTCTCCCACCGTAGCGCTCAATCTCACCATCCGTCTCGACAATCAATGGTCCGAGTTTTGAAAAACTCTTCTAGGGAAGAGTTAAATCCCTGGAAGGGTCTTTTACAATCTGGACCGTCCAAAACACTTTTAGACGGTGAGAGCGGTGGAGGGAGCGGTGTCACAAAGCGGTGGGTAGACTTTCTGCTTTGGGTTGGCAAAGTTGGAAAAATAATCACATATTGCACCTTTAGAAAGGTTCGTCTCTAGAATATTAAGAGCTGATTCAAGAAGCCCACTCTAAAAAGGGTAGTAAGGTAAAAACATGCTCCCTGAATGGGCTAAAAAATGCGAGAAAATTTCAATACAAAGATTATTTTTAGTGCTCCTCCCCCATGGGGCGGGATATACGCAATGCACACATGTGTAGATCTCATCCCTGTGAGAGGAGTGTCACAAAAAATAATCGTTATATTGAAATTTATTTTTTCAAAACATGCAAACTGGATTGAGTGGCTTCTTATCAGTGCAGTACTCCTCTAGGTTCTAGCAATAGTAAGTACTATGGCCTAAACCTGGAACAATTTGGGGGGTTCACAAACTATCTAAATCAGTGAATCGCGCAAAGGATCTAAGCAAGTTGAGTTTTTTTTTTTTTTTTCCTCTTTCAGTAAAGACTAGATATCCGTACAGTATATGTTAGAAAGTTAAGGATTAGCGGTGGGCAAGAATTGATTGCTTGACCTGGGTGGACGTAGTCTATCACCTAAGTATCTCAATGTTTATAACTCTACATGCACTTATTTTTACGACTTACGTAAACTTTCTTTCTTTTTCTAATTTCGATGAATATATATTAATTACATGTATCTAATTGCTTGTTTAAATATAAAGACATGGGTAATTATAATCTAAGTGATAGTCAGTGGCGGACCCAGGAATTTGACATAGGGGGGGCACCAATTTTTTTTTGTAACCGTAAGGTCCGTAATATATGAGTTACAGTTAAGCACATTCACACCAAAATAATTTTAGCATTTATGATAAAGTAACACTTTTAAAGTATATATGTATTTTAATAACCAGCTACTTGGGCAAACTTGCGCACCTCGATTATATGCGTTAAAACAAAATTATCACATGTTTATCATCTATTTTCCTATTATTAACTCTACGAGTACAAGTTCTGGGAATAAAAAAATATACAAATGCAATGTACGAATTCATATTTTGCACTACACAAATGATCGGAGACGTTGAGGGAATGAGAGAAACCTTGGTTAGGAAAGTTGGAGCGTACACTATTTTTCCGAACATTAATTAGGAAAGTTGGAACGTACTGCCAAGATTTTGAAAAAGAAAAAAAGAAAAACTAATGGGAATGGTGGGGTCAAACCCACAAACGTACTGCCAAGATTTTGAAAAAAGGAAAAAACTAATGGGAACGTGGGACTCGAACTCACAAGCTCTTGTTTCCAAAACTAGAACTTTACCACTGCACCAAACAATGATAACTTGAATATAATTGACATATACAAAATATATACACAAAATCAATATTTTTTAAAAAGGGTTTTTAAAAAGGGCGTGGGGGCACGTGACCCCACGGTGGGTCCGCCTGACAGTACTTACCCCAATACTTAAGTCTAAGTTCTTCTGCGAAATACTAGGTTATAAACCACCACCTCTTCGGGAAAAAAAGGAAATAAAGTATACAAATAAATTTATCCCAAAATATGGGCAAACAAATTGACATGGGGAGTAAGAATTCTCTACTCTTACACTAAAAACAAATTGACATGTTAACACAGCCTACTCTGGCTTCTTACACTAAAAACAAACTATGGCAGTTCATATCCTATCATCATATCGTAGAAGAAAATACAGAAGAAAAAATTCTATAGAAATCACCTGTACTAATAAAACTGTGCATTTTGCAAAGAGAAACAAAGTAAGACTTCAAGAGAGTTTAAGGCTTGCAATCTGGACAGTTCATTCCCTACAGGTGACCGGATTAGTTTTTGAGAAATAATATGAAGGAAGATATGATAAAGGAAAGTGATTTTGGCACTCACACATTTAGCCATTAGCATTTTACTTTTTTTTCTTCATTCTATGTGAAATTGTCAAATTACTCTTTATTTTGTTAGTGTTCATCCACATAAAAGATAATTTGGTAATTTTAAATAGGAAAAAGACAAAAAGTGAAGTGCGAAAATCAATTCCCTGCGATAAAAGGGCGTGTATGTGTGGGTGTATATATATAAGGAAAATATGATATATATGATTTGTTTGAGTGATTTATAGAAGAACGGATATGTATATGTTTGGTTTGTTTTGGGATGGATATAAGATTCAAAGAGAACGGTGGCAATTTTGTAATTGAGAGGATGGATATGAGGGTGGATATAATAACACCACCTCTCCCCCTCATCCTTATTATACCCGTCTGTGTGGGGGAATATTATATAATATCCATCTATGAAGTTCTATGATCAGAAGCTGAAGAAGTACGATATATAGTTGGGCTATTCGGGACTCTACTATATACAATTCATACAATCTTTTTGTGCTACTTCGTGAAGAACGGACCAATCAAGATTCGAAGAATAGTAAACGAGTTGGTGTACAAATCGTTTTTGGAGGTTGTAATCATCTCAGAAGCCGCATTCGTCCTCTACCTGGTCGCGAAGCCACAAGAAAGCCTAGAAACGTCCAAAGAAAGCGTACGGATTTACAGATGTTTGTGCGATCACGATTATATATGCTAGGTCTGTCGTTTACTTTCTCACCATTTCACGCTTGATAACACCAGGAATCGACTTGGGTGTGCCGATTATGTTTGTGGAGTTTGCATTGCACAAGAGTTTTGAGCAAATCAAGTTTGCTCAAGAAAAAGAAATGTGGTTTCTCTGTGCCCATCAGTGTGGATGTATTTGCCTTCTTTATTGTTCTGGAGAAATTATCCGGAAATCAACGATCATGACAAAGAACATGCTCGCAAGTTAAGGGTCGAATGCCAGAGGAGGTATACCCAATAGGTTTGTTTTCCAATTTTTTTCTTTTGTTCTAGAGCAGATTGGGAATCGTATTGATTGAGGAAGAAAGAATGGATTACTTTAATTCAGAGGAATTTTTCTCCATATAGTAAACCATTGCGTATATGAATGGCATTGTGTAACACTTCCCAAAGATCTAGTCGAATGCGGCCACAATTGCAGTCGGAGGTACAAGAGGCATACCGAGTAGCTCTATTTTCCAATTTTTTCTTTTGCATGTCCATATCAGATTGAAAAATGTATAGGCTAAGGAAGAAACAATGGATGACGTTTAATACTAGAATGGATGACTTTTAATACTAGAATGCAGAAGAATTTTTCTCCATATATGGTAGAACATTGCGTATTTGCAATGCATGGCATTGTGTACTAACTATGGATTGTGTCCCATTCTCAATCTTTCTCTATCTTTGTTTGTTCCCCGATTTAGGATTTGTAGAAGATAATCTATATAATAAGAAGATAATCTATATAATAAAATAGAAGGGTGTTTTGGAATATTCTTTAGGAATATTACTTTTCAATGGCTTAGATTTCTCCCTCACACAAGTTTTATCTACTCATACAAACAAATCCAACGGTCCAGATACCAATTACAACTTTCCATAATAAGCTGACATCGCATTAATGAAGCCATATCAAGCGACAGATTTCCGGATCAAAAAAAAAAAAGCGGCAAATTGACACCCCTGTTTGACACCCCTGTTTGCGACGTACGTTCTACGACGACTATGATTCACTATGGTTCTTCATCTCGGTAACTTAATTCATTGATTTCTCGGTTTTGTGGTTGATTTGGGTTTTTTTTTTAAACTGTATTTTAGGATTTTGTTGATTTGGTTTTGTTTTTTTTGTTTTTTTGAACTGTATTTGGTTTCGTTTGGTTGGTTCGTAATTGCAAGGAGGGAGTTGGTTGGTTGATCGGGGCAAGCCTCATTCATTATTTGCAGAGTTGCAGCATACAATCCCACGAGGTGAGGAATTTTTTTCCCACTGGCCAACCAAGAAATAATGATTATTGTGTTCCACTGGCCAAAACTTTTTTTGATATTCGATCCCATATATTCAGCTTATTATGTTCTTTTGTCATGATCATCTTGAATTATTGTCCCTTTATGACCTTTTTTTTAACTTTATTATTTATATACCTTCAACACACGTGTAGACACACTCTCCTTCATAAGGTAGGCAGTGAGGTTCGAAGCGGGTTAAATTGTTAAACTGTATTAGAAAATTTTTTACCTGGTATTTACTGGAATTCCATAAGCAAATTAATAGTTCTTTGTAGCTAGCTTAAATGTATAGTTGGAGGAGTGCCATAAGCACAGGTAATTCTTTTTCGTGCCACTAAGAAGAGGATCACATACTACACACTAATGTTCGAGCCATTAGCTAGCAAGTGCCCTAGGCACGGACAATTCCAACCGGGGTGCGTAGTACCGTAGGCACGGGCAAGCACTAGTAGTAGTATATTGCGATTAATAAGTCACAAATTAACATAACTTTAAATAAAATTGTAATTATGGGCACGTTAGATGTCAAGATTCGGGGATATTTGATGTATGTGAGCCCACAGTCATCCAACGGATATTGTGTTTTAAAATTATGTTTGTAGGATTACTCTACTTGGATTGGATTAACTTTGCTATAACGGGTGTTTAAAACAAAAAGCATGGGTTAAGGACGATCTTGTCGATTTTGAAGATGTTTGAGTGGATGAAACATCGAATTTAAAATATTTGTAGGTGTTTTTATCCTTAATTTATACTCCCAAACCCATAGAATGCATTTCAACCAAAAATTATCCTTTCTGGGAGAAAAAAAGAAGTGAAGAAATTTGATTATTTTATTTGGAACAAAAATATTCTCCCTGTAACCTAATTTATCTCCCCACCCGCTTACAAAATTGAATCTCGTCTCACTCACAAATGTCAGATTCTCAAAAAAAGACTAGTCTTGGAGCATCCACATTCCCTCTCTAATTAAATTTTGACCAAATTATGGACTTAAAAGTCACATTTTAAAGAGTCCATTGCTTGTTCCCATTTTAGTCTCGCCTGGCCCATGTTCATTGTTTACTAAGAATGGGGTTAACAGCTACATGGAGCTGAACTAGCTGCAAATTGAATTCTAATCTCAATTGAGTTATGGTGTTAGTTGAAGATGTGCGTTAGTTTTGAAGATGTGTTTTGTGTTTTTGTAAAGATGTATTTTGTTTTAACTTGTGTTCGATCTATGCCTTTTCTCCCTTATGTTATCGCGATAGGAGGATTGATTAATTGGACATTAGGTGTTGCTCTATGCGTTGAAAACAAACCGACTCTCTCTCTAGAAACCTCTCGCCCCTCTCTCTTTTTGAAACCTTACAACTTCCTCTCCCAGGCTCTTCTCCTCTTCCTCTCTTCCACCCTATCCCTCCCTCTCCATCTTCTCCTCCTCCTCCTCTTCCGCTTCGTTTTAACTCTCTTTTTCTTTTATTCACAAAATTGAACGGCGTGATAGCAAGATGGCGGTGGCGGTGACGGTGCTGGTGCTGGTGCTGGTCATTTGCTGGGTTTTTGCCGGAGCTTGTGGCTGTCTACAGGTGGGCTTCTCCAGATTCGTCTTTTGTGTGCTGATTTTGGCCGGCGGATCATCTTTGGGGTTTCTCGGTCACCGGAGAGCGGTTTTGGTAAGATCTGTTCCGTCTGGTATGGCTCCGTTCCCTCGTCTTCTTCGTCTCAGATCTGTTTTTTCCGACTCCCTTTCCTTAGCTGTTTTGCTCCCATTTACTCGATCGTTAATTGGTCCGCTTGTTCCTGGTCGGAGGTGCTGCTGGGTCCTATGACTTCGCTTAACGGCTTGGGTCCTTTCGGGTTCGGATTGAGCGGTCGGCGTTGGCTCCCGCCATGGCCGTCGTTGGGTGGCCCGGTTCTCGCCTAACGGCTTGGTGTAGCTTCCGCAACAATTTGGGTTTGCTGGTTTCGGATTTCTTTACCGTGGGTAGTTTGTGGATGTCGACGGTGAAATCTGGGGGTGGTGGTTGCTCTGTCAGTGGTGGGAAAAGGCAGCTCTTGGGTTATGTTTAGGGTTTTCTTTTGGGTTGGGCTTTCATTATTGTATTTGGGCTTTTAGGCCTTTTGGATTTTCTGTGCTGTTTATTGTATATCTAGGCTCTTAGGCCCTTAGGGCCCGATTGGATGCAGTCATACCAAGGAGTTCGGCTATGATGCTCCTTGGTGGTTTTGGGAGCATCATACTCCCATCAATTCTGAACCTTAGAATGTGATCCCTTTTAATCTTGGCCATTCATCAAATCAATTCGTCTCTCTCCTCTCTTTCTCTCACTACCTCCTACTCTGGTTACACTGGTTACACTGAAAAATGTGAAAGCCCTACCTTTTCCCCCCTCCTCTCTCTGTCGATGCAAAACTCGCCCCCCTCTGTCGATGAAAACTCCATACTACGCCTCCTGACCTCCGCGCCCGCAGCTCCTCCACAGCCCACGACGAGGTAACTCTCTCTCTCTCTGAAACCGTAATGTAGGAGGCAGAGAAATTGCAAATTTTTTTTATGCTTCCGTAGTGATTAAAAGAACCCTAGGGGTTCGTTTTTAGTACCAGTGATTGGGTTTTTTGAACTGCCAAACCCTTCTTTTTTCTTCTCTTTTGTGAACTGCCAAACCCTTCTTTTTTCTTCTCTTTTCTCAAACTCTAATCAGTTATCTTCAGCGGATAGGGCGGATGACGGTGGGGGTGTGTAGGGGTTTTGGGTGGGTGGGGGTGGTTGTGGGGCGCCGTATGGGGCGGAGGAGTAGGTTTGCTGGGATGGCGGGGGGCCACCGGAGTAGGGTTGCTGGGACAGCAGGGGGCCGCTGTAACCGTAGCCTTATGGTGGGTTGTTATAGGGATATCCAGACATTTTTGTTTTCAGAGAGAGAGAGAGAGGGTTTTGATTGTCGAAACTGGAAAGGGGAATTCTCTTTTGGATTGGAAGAAAAATTCCTTCAATATAGAAGAAGATTAAGCTGAAGATAACGGTGAGGTTTTGTAGACATCTGAAGGGTATATGTGTTTGAATAATAGATGCTAGGTTTAGCACGAGGTTTCGATTGCACCTGGAGTTT
The DNA here is from genome assembly GCA_018127125.1 of Rhododendron griersonianum. Taxonomy (NCBI): domain Eukaryota; kingdom Viridiplantae; phylum Streptophyta; class Magnoliopsida; order Ericales; family Ericaceae; genus Rhododendron; species Rhododendron griersonianum. The sequence goes on along the minus strand of CM030790.1, from coordinate 37,807,114 downwards.
GTTTTATATATTGCTTTGTAGGTAGAGATTTAATAATGTTAAAGAGAACAAATGGGGGATAAAGGGCAGACATAAGGGTCCCCGATGTTAATTGGATCCCATGTTTTGGTCTTTCCGACAATAATCTCTTGAAATAACCTACAAAAAGAACCCTATAGGCAGAGCAATCAGCAAACAGTCCGTTTAATATTAATGGCAGACATGAGGGTCCCCCCATGCTATTCCATGATTTTAGCAGCCATGACTATATTGGAAAGAGTAAAATAAGGGGATAAAGGGCAGACATGAGGGTCCCCTCATGCTATTCCATGATTTTAGCAGCCATGATTATAATGGGAGTATTATACTAGTCAAAATGTTGGAACTACTCCATATTAAATGCATTGTACATATGTATTCAACCTTGCTTTTGACAAACTATCAATTTTTTATTTAACAGGTCTATTTGTTTTAGGAGTTGAAAATGGTTAAAGAAGACCATAATGCTGTTCCAAAACATCCTTGCAATGGATGGATATATTTCTTGTATGTCTTTTTAAGACTTTGAGTATCTTTTAATGGCCACAAGTTGGTTATGTCAGAAGTATTTATCCTTGAATGTACTTTGCACTATTTCTTTTGGTGATTTTGTGCTTTCCAATGTGGTTATGTCAGAAGTATTTTATAGGGATTTGCTTATCGAAAATAGTCATTTCTAATTTCTTTAGTAGGTGATTAAGTAATAGAACCAATATGAATTGATATTTTAGGTAATTATAAGAAATCTGTAGACACCCCAATCCGGACCTTGAAGGGTCTTTGTTCACCCCGATGATGAAATAAAGGAAACGGAACCTTTGCGAGCTTGAATGAAGGACTCCCTTAAAACCAAACAGATCCTCAGCCCAAATAAATCGTCAGCCCAAAAGCCCAAAAGCCCAAAAACCCAGAAAGCCCGAAAGCCCTGGAGCAAGCCTGAAATACCGCGCGTGACATCTCTAAACCGCACGGCGTATCGAAATTTAATACGCTGCACGCGTACATGAGGTTAACCGCACGGCATTTTAGGTAAAGTTCTGACTGGCTCAGAAAGCTGTCGGCCACGCCTATTTGAGCCACAACTGCAATACGGCTCAGCCGAAAGCACACTTTTGGCCCGCCCAGAAAATACCTCCAACTTTTGAAATTCAAAATCCAAGGCTCTTGCCTATAAATACACCCCTCCACTCAAGGGAAAAGGGCCCTTGATCACCATTATACCCTTTCTCTCTCTTCTTGCTTTCACACCCACTTTCCCATTTCCAAGCCTTGAGAATGTTGTTCTCAAAAGACATTCTCTAGGCCCTTTACTCCATTTTTCTCTTCACCATTGAAGTTAGTCCTCACCAACTTTAAGACCTCAACCACCCAATATACTTATCTACTACACACATCCATACTTCTACTCCCTTTTCAACCTTCCGACGTCCATCCGCCTTCATCAAAACTCATTCAAGCTCCGGATCCAAGGTTAAAACCAAGTTTCCTTGGGTTAGGCTCTGTCCTGGCCCTGAGGGGACCTTTCTGTTTTCAGGCTTAACCCTTTTGGTTAGGATCTGACCCAAAACCTCTTTTACAAAACAAAACCAGTGTTCTGTGCAAAAGTGTGCTACGCCGCGCGGCGCTTTGAAGCGTCGCACGGCGTAGTAAGCTTGCACGCACGGCATTTCAAAATGATATTGTTGTATTGTTCAAGCCGTCTGGATCACGATCGTCCGTTGTTGGATCTTTTCTGTATACCAAAAAGCAGTCCCAAAATGAGAGCATATCTACAAGCCATGTCTTAAACTCCATAGATCTTTTCAAAACAAGCAAACGTATCAAAAATGTTTTTCTTTTCATGGCTTGAAAGGATGGTACAGATCCGAGAAGATCTGGCGACTGTGAGCTGTCTGAAGTTTTAAAATAACACCGTGCGATGTAACGAGTACACCGTGCGAAGCTTTACAAAACAATAAAAGTTTGGTATCAAGATCAGAACCACGCAAGGCGTATCAGTAAGCCGCGCGTTATAAAGCGATATGCCGTCTGACGGAGGATGGTGATTCAGACAGTCCATTTGTATATCTTTCTTGTTTATATTATCGCCATGTCATCTTTATCATCTCTGTACAGCAAGCACCACTAGCACGGCAACGTGTTATGATTTATCTTGTTCCCCTTTCCCCTTATGTGTTTTTTAAGGTTTTCTGAATGGTATTAATCCCCCCATTTAAAATGCTTAGTAGAGACCGGTTTTCATCGGACGAGCAGGGTGCTTTTCAACAAAACCTTCCCCGCTCGTAACCTGGCTCCCGGATCCAAAATCTCAACAGTTTTGCTAGATCAAAAGGCCTTTCTTTTCAAAACAAAACCCATCGGTTCCTCGGATCATCCATCTCTAAAAATCCGGGTGGCGACTCTGTCTAAATCGCGCTTCGGGCACGGGAGCCCACAAAATCATTTCTTTCTTGTGAGAGTGTGAACCAAGCACAAATATTTAACTGCGAGCTGGGGGTCAATATCCACTCAACGCACTACTGCCTCTGATGGAGTTGCTATCTGCTAAAGGACCTATAAGATGTATTTTTGATGTTTGGTTTCTTGGGAGGTGTGAGACCCACTTGAATGGTAGTTTCAGAAACTTCAACAAGCATAAAAGGACTTGCGACTTTTTTTTTTGATCAATAAGGACTTACGACTTTGAAATAGTCTTTGAATAATTTGGTCGATTTGATAATACTTGTTTATTCCTTGTCTTTGTAATTCTTAGTTATCATTATCAATGTCTATGTTCTTCTAGCAACCTAATGTTTTTGCTTTTAGCTTGAATTGCCAGAGTTGGCATCTTGGCCACACTATTAGATGGACCATAACATTTAGGCTATGAATGAGGGATTTAATCTGAACCATCTTAAATTCTTGGATAAAGAATAAACTATAAAGGATACTTCATCCTATACAGACTATTTTGGAATGGCGATGATTTGCCCAGGACCGGGTCTTTACCCATGTTAACATGTTATGCTGGTTTCTAGGAATGATTGCTTACAACATCAAGTTAAGATATTCAATTTGATGTACAATATTTTTTTGTAGCCAAGAACAGTCGAAGATGACTAAGAAGAGTTCATCAAAACGAATGGTAACTACAATTTTTTGTATAGTTGTGTTTACCCACATGTGGATTGTCAATGTATCTAACTAGGATTTGCACTCTTTCAATAATTTTAGTCAATGGGCGAAATTCGTGCAAAGTGGAAAGCCTTAGGAGACAAGGGTAAACAAAAGTATATTGAAAAGGCTAAGCTAAGTTCCGAAGCGTACAAAATGCAAAAGGTTAAGGTTGATTCTCAAGAAAATTCAAAGGTGCAAATATTCTATTTTTTAGCACTTATGTTTATGCATAATCTTTCCACTTTTACTTGATTGTAAATTTGATTGAAGTTATTGATGTTGTGTTTAGGAAACCTTTATTACAAGAACTCAACTTAAGACAGCATGTGATATTATACGCAATCTTGAACCGCAACAAGTGGAGAGTGTAAAGGCAATGGGATTTGGAGGTCTTTTGCGTTTGAAATGTACCAGGCTAGATAGAAAACTTTGTGAGCAGTTGGTTAGTAAATTTGATCCCGTATCACTTTGTTTGTATGTGCATGGTAAGAGCCCCATAATTACACCATTAGATGTGCACCACATACTGGGATTGCCATGTGAAGGTAAAAGGGTGATCCTTAAAGGAAACATTTCTGAAATACTTCCCTTGTGTGAGACACATTGTGTGGGTGCTCAAGATTCAATTCCATTGCGTCATTTGGAAAACTATGTAAGGAACACGGAAGACAACGATGATAATTTCAAGGTTGCATTTGTATTGTTCATTATGGGGGTTGTTCTATGTCCAACGTCGGAATTGAGAGTCAATCGACGTTTTCTACATGCAGTAAAGGACGTGTCTTCTATTAGTGAATTAAATTGGAGCCAATTTGTGCTTGACTTTTTAGCCAAAGGCATACAAAAATATCAGGATGGACGAAAAGTGATCCATGGCTGTGTACTGTTTCTAATGGTACATCTCTTAACTTTATTTTTTTACATCAAAGTAGTTGCTTCATTATAGAATTGATTATGTATCGTTTTTTTTTCTCTACAGTTGTTCTATTTTGAACATTACACGCCGGCCAAAGATTTCATTTCCCCTTGTGCATGTCGGCCTTCACCTCGTCTCATACAATGGGGAGATGAAGAGATTAGGGACAGGATACACTGGCTTGATCAAAGCAGTTCTCGAAAGGTAATCTTAGTATTTTTTCGATCAATTAGTTATGTTTCATCTTTTTAAGCGTCTATTTACGTAGTAAATGGTAAATATATGTAATAGCTCCAAATCATAGCGTCTATTTTTCCATAATAGCTCAAAATCATTGTCGATGATGGAGTTGGTAAGAGAGAGAGAGCCGTAGATCAAGGAAAGGAGATTGGCCAAAATATACCGATGGAGAGATTTCAAGGGATAGAAGAATTAAACGGTATTTTAAAGAAACTGGCGAGTATAATGGAAACAATGGATGTAAGGGGGAAGAAAACTAATGATAATTCATTGGCGGCTAAAGTAAGCATGGACATGAAAGGCACTCCTTCACCCGTTGTCAATGAGAAAAAAGGCAAGAAAGAGCCTTCATTTGATAGTTCAACATCTCCTTTGACAAACAAGGAAAAAGACAGGAAAGAGCAATCATTGGGTCATTTGACATCTCCTTTGAAGGCAAACCATGAATAAAACATTAAAAAGCCATCATTGAGTCATTTGACATCTCCTTTGAAGATAAATAAGGAACAAGACATGAAGGAACCTAAAATTAAGCCTTCATCAAAGAGATCAAGAAAGATGGCCATTAATATTGGTGATATCATGTCTTCAACGGCTCCTCCATCTATTGGCATGAACAAGAGGCAAAAAAAATGCCAACAAGAAATGCCTAGGACTAGGTTGAAGGGATCTCAACCCGTGAAGAAAAATGCCAACGAGGTAACACAAAGTATTTAAGTATCATAAGCTTAATTCTTATAGAACTTTCTAATTTATATGTGTCTTCATTAGCATACGTGTTTGTTTATTTGTAGAAGCCTACTATGGAATGCCAATAAGAAATGGCAAGGACTTGGTTGAAGGAATCTCAACCCGTGAAGAAAAATGCCAACGAGGTAACACAAAGTATTTAAGTATCATAAACTTAATTCTTATAGAACTTTCTAATTTATATGTGTCTTCATTAGCATACGTGTTTGTTTATTTGTAGAAGCCTACTATAGGGTTGATACGAGAGTTGATCCTAAGATTTGTCTTTGACACAACGTTATCTGTAAAGTAAAAAATCATTACAAGCTATACATAAATTATTGTGTTATATTCGTAGATTGATAACTTTGCAACTTTGGCATAATGTAGAGAACAACTTTGCAACCTTGGAATAAGCTATGCAACTCGCTCAGATTTTATATCATTACGGAAGAATGGGTTGGTTGTGGGTGAGGTGAGTATTATAATTTTTTGGGCCTATTGTCATAGACTACATGAATGCGATAACTAACTAAGGGCTATATTTTTTAGATCATAAATGCAGTTGCTTTGCGGAAAACTTTAATACAAAGTAAGAGAGACCCGAATGCATTATGGTCATCATGGTACTTGCCCACTTATTTAGCGGTTTGTATTCGTAATGCATTAGAAGTTTGAACGATAGTATGTGGCTATAGCAATGTGTAAGTGCTCCTTTATGTTTGTTTGTAAAGTTATGCTCTCAATGGTGGTATTAATTCCCGCACTTGGGTTAAGTATTATGGTGGATCTAGTCGATACACAGGGATACTCGAATCCATGGAACGGGTGTACATCCCAATCAATGAAAACAACATTCATTGGTTTATGTGTGTCGTAAACTTCAAAGATGCAAATGTATATGTACTTGATTCATTACCGTCTCTGAGCAAATCCAAAGTACAGAACGAGAAGGTCCTGCGTGTGCTTGAATATTTAGATGATGTAATTCAACACTTGGGGAATAATGGAAGTGTCATGAAAGCCCATAAGCTACCAATTAAAAGACTGAAATGGCTTCCAGTTCAAGAATCAGGTAGCGATGTGGTGTGCACACTGCCAAGTACTTTGATTTGGAGCAATTTAAAGAGGAAGAAGCCGTTAAGATATAAAATTAGTCTTTTTATTTATCTTACAGTTACAATTCGTTTGGACCACTCATTATTTCTAATATTTGGTTATTTTGTTAAATGTAGTTGAGATTCTGAAGAGGATAGGAACAACTAGATTTTGGACTTGATCCTTTGTGGGGAGAACCTAATCAGGAATGAAGTCATCCGAAAGGCTCAAGAAAAATACCGCAGCACTAGAAGGATAATTTGATGAATGTTGTAAACTTGATAAATGTGAGGTGCCTTTGTGGCTTTTGTTGTAAACTTGATACGGCAAATACTGCCTTCAATTTAGATCATTCTATTGTTTTGTTGATATTGTAATGGTAACAGCTTATTGTAATGGTAGCAGCTGACTATTATGCTCCTTGTTTGCTGCTATTGTCTAATCAAATGGGACTGTTCTGTTATGGGACTGTTCTGGACAGTTTTTTGTTATGGGACTGTTTTGTTATGTTATGGGACTGTTTTGTCTGATCAAATGGGACTGTTCTATTGTTCTGTTATCTGTTCTGGACAGTTTTTTGTTGTTGCTGCTATTTCTTCTGTTGTCCAGGTGTTGGGTAATCTGTTGGATGGTTGTTTTGCTATTGAACTGTTGCTGCTGTCCAGGTGTTGTGCTGCTGGCTGTCCTATGTCTGTCTTCTGTTCTGTTATGGTTGTTGTTTGCTATTGAACTGTCCATGAACAGATTGTTATGCTCTCAATAACCGTAATTACAAAAAATCTGGGCATACTTATCATTTTCATAGCATTACTTACCATTTATACATGGTGTGCTTACTAAAATCTGTGAATTCTTACCATTTCAATAACAGTACTTACAAAAATCTGGGCGTACTTCTCATTTCCATAGCATTACTTACCATTTATACAGGGTGTGCTTACTAAAATCTGGGAATTCTTACCATTTCAATAATAGTACTTATAAAAATCTGTGCGTACTTCTCATTTCCATAGCATTACTTACCATTTATACAGGGTGTCCTTACTAAAATATAGGGATTCTTACCATCTCAATAACTTACAGAAATCTGGGCATACTTCTCATTGCCAAAGCAATACTTACCATATAAACAGGGTATGCTTGCTAAAATTTGGGCATTGTTACCATTTCAATAATCGTACTCATTGCCTTACCATGACTACAGATAAGCTCTTGTCCAGATCATTGCCTTAGTCTTACTGAATTAAAAGATTACAATAAACTTCTTGTCCCTACTCAATGTCTTAATACAAATAAATGTTACATTTATCCTTCACAATTCTTGTCCGAAATCATCTTCCCATCCTCCAACGTTGCTGCCATGGAACTGAGCTTGCAAACTCGGGATTTCTTGACCAGTTAGCAGTCTACAAAGTTCAAGTTTGAAAATTAGTGAATGGACAAATAAATAATAGTCTTGTAGACACCCCAATCTGGGTCTCCCAATTGTTTTACTTTGTTTTACGGTTTTCTTGTTTCCCCGATGATGAAATCGGATAAAATGAGCTTGGATTGGGAATGGATTGAGCTTGGAGTGCTTAGAACCCTGCTTGAACCTTTTGAACCCTTTCTGAACCTTCAGTCAAACCCTAGGGTCAGGTTTGACCGTCGCGCGATCCTTCATGTTACTCGCGCGATACTCAGCTTGCCAGGTGTGGTCAAAGTCAAACTGTTGACTATTGACCCTCGCACGATGGTTCCGAACCCTCGCGCGATGGTTCCTTCCTGTCATTATCACAGAATCCAGCTGGACTTGTGATGATTGGGTGTCACATGGGTCCCCATGGGCTGGAACCCCGTTTTCCTCAGCTGAATAGAGTCCTGGCAGGTTACATCCTCACACCCTCACAACCACTCCCACTCACCTTGTTGGCTAGTCTATCCACCAAGTTGTGACCAGCCTTGTTGGCTGGTTGCAAAGCCAAGTTTGGCCACCACCTAGCCCTTGCACTTCCCCTATAAATACCCCCATTGGTCTTCCATGTTAAGGGTTCCAAGAAAATGATTAAGAAGCTTAATTACCCTTCACAAGGCAATTAGCATTCTAGCACAAAGTCATTAAACTAAACCACTTCCTAGTCTTCCAATTAAGTGTTCTACACATACACTTAGTCAAAGGCTTCACCAATCAATCCAATCTATTTCCAAACCCTTTCCAAGCAAAGGTATAATGTTTAGCCTGTTTCTGTTTTGATCCCTGAGGGGGGCTGACAGGGCCAAGGCTGGCAATTAATACCATGTCCTGGTCCTAAAGCCAGCAGAGTTACAAGAATTCGTGGCAGCAACACCCTCGCGCGATGGTCCACAATGCTCGCGCGACACTTGTGTCAGCAAGAGAATGGTCCTCGTGGGGAAGGGAGGCTGGTCTTTCATGTTTTGCAATATTAGCATGCCTGTTGTACTTTATTTTGATTTTTAGATCACTGTTATGCATGCAAAACAAAATACAGTAGCTTAGTTGTTTGCTTTGAATAGCATGGAATGCCCTTGGGTCTTCCTGGATCTGTCTAAGGACTCCAAGCATGCAAAGCAATTCCTGGAAGTCCAGTCAGGAATGTCGCGCGAGATTCACCCTCTGTCGCACGACAGTTCTGTTTATCCCAGAAATGGCCCTTGCATGGGCAACTAGGCCCTTGGCCTCCTTTTATCCCCCCACTGTTTAGGGGTTGTGTTTTCCTTTATTCAGTTCCATTTCAAGCCGTCTGTAATAATTAGTATTTTACAGTCTCTTTGATAAACTACTTGGTTTGCCTCCTGGGTGTGCACTGGTCCTTCCAGAGCCCAGAAGGGGATGAACTTGGAACTTTGGTGAGATGACAACACTCGCGCGAGGGTTTGAGTGTCTCGCGCGATGGTTCGCTTGCATGCAGATTTGTTCATGCATGCAAGTTGGCCATCGTGCAGGACAAATTCATCCCAAGCCTGGTTTTGGCATTTGATCGCTGTTTTAGGCCTCATCCCATTTATTACTCGCCATGCCATCCATCCATGCTATTATTTGATCACATCCTGCAAATTGTTACAGTTTTAATCCCCGATTAACTGTTCCCCCGCCCTAATTGGCTAAAATTAATTAAAAGAAGAAGAATCACAAAAGTTTTCATAAAGATGCCTAAGTAGAGACCGATCTCCGGATTGGGCGAGAGGGGTGCCTTAAAACCCTTCCCCTCTCGTAACCTGGCTCCCGAACCCAGATATGGTTATGACGGACTGGTTTCCTTAACTTTTTCAAACAAACAGCGCGGCAGGTGCTTCGAAATACGGTTTCTTGAGTGTTGGACCCTCAAAAACTCAAGTGGCGACTCTGTATTTTTGAGCGCTTGCCACCGGCGCTCGCGCTCCCTCGATTTTCAAAAAAGGGCCGCAATGGCGAAAGGAACGGAATCCTTTTTCCAAGGGCATGCTGCCCACAGTGGCGACTATGCTGGGGATAAATCGAACCAATATTAATTCATACTTAGAATTTAATACGCTTGGGAACAATCCCTTAAAAGCCTGTCAAAACGGTTAGCTTCGCGCTGCCGAAGGTTGGGATGGTGATTTAACAGGACCTCGTGTCCGGCCATTCTAATCTGGGGCTTTTCCGATTGTTCGCTCGCGTAGTTTCTTCTAAAGATGGACTAAATAAAGTGAGCCAAATTTGAAAAGGCGTTTTTACGATTTTGTGATTCTTCTTCTTTTACCAAATTTTAGCATCTCATTTGCATCGATGTGGGATAAGCCTCGTTGGATCGTTTTGGCAATCCGGCACGGTTTACCGGAGCCCGGGGACCCCGAATGACCAACAACCTACGACGATGATGGGTCATGCTACCGTTCGACTGTTACTCTGCGAATACGCGGGTAACGGGAGGTATATCTGTGGCCCTAGTCCGAGGAACCTGTTACGAACCAAAACCAGCCTTTTGCATATACAAAGCATTATAACTCTCCAAAATAGGACAGGTACCCATAGGTTAGGATCTACTTGCTTTTAACCCTGTAAATGCCTATGTGTTACTGCTTTTCTTATCGCATGAAATGTGCATACATCTCGTTCAGCGTAGAAGCATGTCTAGGATGGCTCCTAGGTTCTCGATCTGTTCCGAGTCTGTCTTTAGGCTTAGTAGGACACTATCATGGCCCGATGAGGAGTCGTGCATCTCGGTAGTGCACGTTATGATCTTTAAATCCTTTTACGGTGGGACTTTAGGAAATCAGAAGCTTTTCTACACCTTTGCCCGTGTACCTGTTTAGGGTTTCAAACAAAAAACGAAGAACCACGGAGTAAAATGCCATGATGCTTACACCAAAAGGTAACAAGTGCCTCGTCACTTACACTGCCCGGCTAATAGCACAGTGCTGCTCACGCCAATCTGGTTATGGCATCATGATATTCATACCGAGTTGTTCTGGCTTCAGAAACTTGAAACCCTGAATATCGAAATGGAAAAAGGTTTAGACTCCTTTTGACATCCTTTAGGACCGCTCGTTCCAAACAAGGATACATCTTCGAAAAGAATTATGAGGGCCTAAAACAGTGTCAGAAGTGTCATGAGACAGACTTGTCTTCTGGTTCTAGAGTCTAGGGTGACACTGACGACGTTGGCTGCATCTGCTTTAGTCTTTTATTTAGATTAAGGTTATTGCAGGACCTTTATTAAACCTCCTTTTGCCTTGCAAGCAAAGATCTGAATCATTGCACCACCGAGGAAAATATCGAGGCCAGTCGCCAAACCCGCTTGGGAACGTCTGCGTCTGAATCCGGTTCAAAGGCTTGTCAGGTCACAATCCCAGTCAGTCGCCACGGAAGACTCTCCGCACACTCTGTTGACTGCTTTACAGTCAGATTCTCAGACAGGTTCACCACCGGTTTTACAGGAAGGGCGTCCGACTACCCCAGCATTCGCATCAAGTAGCTCTGAACCACCTGTCACGATGGAACGGCCACAACCAGAACCTCTTGCCTTGGAGACCATGCTCATGAACCTTCAGGACAGCATCACCACCATGCAACAGAGGGCAGCTCAGACATATGCTAACATTGCCCGCCTGAACGACCTCATCCACACTCGCCTTCCGCCCCCTCTCGAGGAAGAAGGTGAGGACGATGAGTCTGACCAGGAGCAACCCGTCTTGGTTCCAGATCCGCTTCACGCAGGTAGAGCTGGGTAACAGGTCGTGTCGTGTTCGTGTCGAGTCAGCCGGGTTCGTGTCACAAACAACCCAACACGAACACGACCTGTTTAGTAATCGTGTCAAATTTCCGGACACGAACACGACCTGTTTATAAACAGGTCAACCCGAACACGACCTGTTTAACACGTTTATTAGATAGTCGTGCCAACCCGTGTCAACCCGTAACACGACACGGTTTGAACACGTTTAAACACTGTCTGCAAATTCAAATACTTCTTGCATTCACAATTTCACATACTTCCTGCATTCACAGTCTTAAAAATTAAAACATAGGCAACTTCCAACCTAGAAAAATCAAATCAACTAACAGGCCCACCACCACTTAGAGTCTTACAAACACAAGTTCCAATCAGCAGGTCCACCACCACTTAGAGTCTTACAAACATAATCAGCAGGTCCACCACCACCACTTAGAGTTTTACAAACATAATCAGTAGGTCCACCACCACTTAGAGTCTTACAAACATAAGTTCCAATACTAAATAAGTCTGACTTAAACAGTTAAACATTCAAATACAAACCATTCAAATATAAAACAAGTTCTCACCGGAACCATTCATTATTTGGTTCCATTTCCAGATCAGGCTTCTTCAAAAAACCACACTCCCCATTTGCCCTTGCATCAACCACAGTCCACAGAGCCCTACCAATTGAAGCAGAGCTGTGAGACAAAATACAAACAAAGAATACGTTAACTAATTATAGGAAAGAGTACCAAAGCATATTGAGAAATGAACTTGTAATACTTCCTCTTGTTCTCATAATAGGCATCGCTCCATACCAAATTCCAACTAATTAACACAGTGGAATGGATTGATACTCTTTTTCTTTACTACTTTACACTATATCTGTAATAGCAATAAAGACCTACTATTTATTGCTCAATACTTTATGAAGGGGTTAACATGAAAAAATTGATAGATTCTTAAAGAAAAGAGCTGAAACCAACAGGGCTATATACTTGACAAGGGAGATTTATAGTCCAAAGAATTCGACAAGGGAGAATCCTAAATCACACATTGGCCATGTGCAGTACTTCTATGAGTTTAACTTGTATTTAACTCCTTCAAAGTTCGTTCGAAGTTCACTAGTTATGGAAGAGTAAAAGGTCGGACACTTTTTGATGTTCGCTATGATTTGATGCTCAGGCACCCGCTTTGCCTATGAAATTAATACCTCATACATCCAGCGCGCTATATTCAGACTATGCCAAATCAGAACCCTCATGCACTAGGCAACCAACTCTCTTAATCAACGAATCCACTAATTAGCTCAAGAGTAATCTCACACTTTTTGAATACATCAAATAACTCGAACTCAACTTTTAATCAGCTAAAATAAAACTCAGTCGAGGTCGACTCAATTGATAGGTGGACCAAGACTGAAAATACTTGACCCTTTACAACCAAAAGAGATTGGTTCAAAGCAGTTCTAAACTTTAAAATGTGGTTGTGTTATAATGATTTCTAAACTGACTTCACAGGACTAGTTATCACTACACTAGACTAGTCATTGCTGCACAATTTAAGAGCCATGCCATAAAAAGTAGCAGATAATATTTACTTTTAATCAAGGTTCAACATTGATCACGGAACTAGAACATCCCACTGATTCGGACTGATCGTTGTCTAGATTCAAGTTCATTATGTCTTCAATGACATCATCCAACTTCACGTTGTCGATTTCTAAATGACAAGAAGAAATCAGGTTAGTCTTAAGTTTATTCTCTAAAAAAGACATAACAAAGGATGACAAAATATTTACCTTCCCCTCCAAACAACCAATCCCTAGAGCATATCAAAGCCTCAACAATTTTAGGCTTTAAAGAACTCCGATATTTGTCAAGAACTCGGCCACCAACACTAAATGCAGATTCGGAAGCAACCGTAGAAATAGGAATACTCAACACATCGCGAGCCATTGATGCAAGTTCCGGATACCTATAATTGTGGGCTCTCCAATATTCAAGTACATCAATATGTTCATTTCTTGGAAGCCTAGGCTCATCCAAATAGAGTTCTAGCTGATTTTTTTGTGCACTAGAAACAAATGAATGGCTCTCAAATGCATCAAAATCCTATAAACAATAAAATATAAAAAAGTTAGAAGATAACGCAAAATACCAAGTTAATTTACATGAACACCATGTCAAAAAGAATGCTGTTACCTCAATGAATTCGCCCTGGTTTTCTAGAACAACGTTTCCTTGAACAACATCAGGTTTGTAAGAGGCTTTAGATTGATACTCGTTAAAGAGACCAAAAAGCTTTTCCCGGATTCGTGTACATTGTGTGTATACCTCACTAGATGACTCAACATAAAGCTTTCCATAAGAATACTCTACCAACTGAAACTTAAAACGAGGATCAAATATAACCGCAATTGCCAATATCACAGAATGCTCTGACAAATACTTCTCAAACTTCACCATCATTTGACTGGCCATCCTTCTCATGAAAGGATCAGTACTATTCATCTCCTTATTTAGGAGAAATTGAATTGCACAAACCTTTGGAAAATACAAATTTGAGGTAGGATATTTCGAACCCGAGAAAATGCAAGTAGCATCATAGAAAACTTTCAAGAACTGGCAAATCTTTTCCGCTCTACCCCATTCCTCTTGAGAAGGACAATGCTTAAAATTTGAGTCACTAAGTTGCAACTGGCAAAACGCACGCCGATAGTAAATGGCACTTGCAAGCATGAGATATGTTGGGTTCCATCTAGTTGGAACATCCTGCCTCAAACCTCTTTTGGAATCTAGAGAATATTGTGCAACACACTCCAATAATTTTTGTTTTCTTGCTTGAGATCCTTTCATGTATTTGACACACTCCCTAATCTTGTCAACAACAACATCTATTTCTTTCAGCCCCATTTGAACTACCAAGTTAAGAATATAAGCACAACAACGGATATGAAAACAGCTACCCTCGTCCATAAGTGCACTATTCAAATTAAGATGATTCTTAATCAAGTCAACAAGCACATCATTTGCAGAAGCATTATCCAAAGTAAAAGAGAACAACTTGTTCTCGATGCCCCATTTACCCAACAAATCATACACCTTCTCTTTCAATGCAACGCCACTATGTGGTGGAGGCATGTACGAGAAATTCAGAAGTCTCTTGTGCAACACCCAATTTGCATCAATAAAGTGGGCAGTAAGACTCATATAACCATCCGTGGCAATAGATGTCCATAAATCAGACGTCAAACAAACTCTACCAGGCAAACTATGCAAATTGCGACTTAGAGTTCGATACTCTTTCTCAGAGAAAGGATGGCAGTCTTAACAGTCCTCCTTGAAATTGAGTGGGCTTCTGGGTTTAAGTAGGTAAAAATATTCCTAACTCCCTCATACTCGACAAAGCTAAGTGGCAAGTCATGTCTAACTACTGCATGCACCAACAGTTCACGAAACCTATCAGGGTCAAATTTCGCTAGTTGCAATGCTCCATTTTTAGATACAAGCATCTGTCCAATATCCATTGTTTGATTCTTTAAACAAACAAGTAAATGACGCTTCAAATTTCCAGTTCCATATTTACTATCCGAAAGATACACCTGACCACATTTCTTACACTTGCATTTTTCAGGCTCATCATCCTCAATCTCATCAGGGTTCTCAGGGTCATTCTCCTCATCATCATCAGGGTTCTCAGAGTCATTCTCATTATCAGGGCAATTCTTTTTCTTAGGCTTATCAAGAATGTCAAAATAATTCCATACCTGAGACGTAAGCCTACGTTTTCTCTTCAGAACAGGCTTCTTAGCCTTCTTTAGAGGAGGCTTCTTGCTCTTGGCTTTGCCTTTGGCTACACCTTTTTCAGGTGGTGAATGAGCTGATTGAGAACGAACTGATTCCATTGTAGGATTTGTATCCATCTGTTCAAAGATTAACTGTCAGAACCAGTGTAATCAAACCGATTGTATAAGTGAAACAAATAGATCGCAACAGACTAGTGTAAAAATACACCAAATGGACCTTACTAGCACTCTCGGTCAAAACCCAGAAACCCAAATCGCAGAGACCCCTCTATTCCTAACAAAATCTAGATCGCAGAGACCCCTTTCTAGCACTCTCGGTCAATCTTCAAACATAGTACCAAAATCTGTGTACATGGTCTTAGGGTTTGTAGCTAACAAAATGTAGATCGGAAGTTAGAGGGAGAGAGATAGAGAGAGAGAGAGAGAGAGAGAGAGAGAGAGAGAGAGAGAGAGAAAGAGAAAGAGTGAGACGTACCAACTACCAACGAGAGATCAGAGATGTCTGCCGTCTGCGCTAGGGCGTGAGATGGGAGACAGTGAACGGTGTTTGAACTTTGAACGGTGAACCTCAGGCGTCGAGTGTGAGAGTGAGAGAGATATGAAGATTCACTGATTCAGAACATTGAGTATTTGAGACTTTTGAGTGACTGAGTGACTGAGTCGTTGAGAGAGAGAGAGAGAGGGATCAGAATTGTGAGATGTCTGCGCTAGGGCAACATCTGAAGATTCTAAACTTCTCATTGCCTTTTATATGAACCGTGTAATCATGTGCTGCATGTGCATACGATGATACAACTATACAAGACACCAATAATGAAAAAATCTCGTAAAGTCCTACAATGCATCCCTCGAGGGCCGCCCGAGCTATTTTTGAAAAATCGGAACCGTCTAGATTTTACGTTGGAGGGATTATATCATTCATGCCAAGAATGAATTAAATTTCTTATCGTATGTACTTGATCGTACATAACAAAAGTTTTCGTAATAAAATCTATGTCCCGATGAAGGAGCTTTTAAAATCCGATAGACCCAAAAATTGGTGAGAGTGATTAAAACACCAAGAATAGAAAATGAACGGAATGGATCGTCAGAATTGTTTTGTGATCTTGTAGCTCGCGTACATTAGACTATAGCAAAATACCTTGGTTTAGAACCAAGTGAGTTCAATGTGTAGATTTCAAAGGTAGCTGCAGACTCATTTTTTCAAATGTTCAATCTAAACCGTTACGATTTAACGTCTTATCAATTTTATAATTTTCACCTGAATAGGTGATAATCGGATGTCAGAAACCACATGATCGGAACACATTCGGTGCTTCGAAATGCATTAAAGTCCTATAATGCACCACTTGAGGGCCGCCTAATCTATTTTTTAAAAATCGGAACCATCTAATATAGCTATATACTTTATACTAAATTTTATATACTTGAGGGCTCCATTTTTATATAATAGAGATATATACTTTATACTAATTTTTCAAATCCAAAGCACAATTCAATTTGTGGCATAATGGTTTATTTGTGTAGGAATACTAAAAAAAGAGCTAGGGACTTGGGTTTGATTCCTGGCACAGCCAACTGAGCCAAGGCCTTTTTGTTTTTTTTTTTCCCCCGTGTTCGGGTTCGGGTCGGGTTTGGGTTAATGGGTGACACGGATAAGTAATCGTGTCGGGGTCGGGTCGTGTTCGGGTCGGGTCGTGTTAATGGGTGACACGGATAAGTAATCGTGTTGGTCGTGTCAGTTTCGTGTTTCGCGTGTTCAACCCGAACCCGACCCGTTTAGACTTCGTGTTCTTGAGTCGTGTCAATTTCGTGTTTCGTGTCAGAAATGGTCAACCCTAACCCGCTAACTTCGTGTCCGGTTCGTGTCGTGTTATCGTGTTTCGTGTCCGTTGCCCAGCTCTACACGCAGGACGTCTCATGGTGCTGAACCCAAGGGAAGGCCGCAGGCCCGCTGCAAACCTTGCAGGTGGTAGACTGCCTCCAAACCAAGAAGAACCAGCTCAGAATCCGGATGTGGTCGCACTCATGGCCAAGATAACCAAACTGGAGGAATCCATTGCTAAGACAGAAAAGATCAGTGCCGGAGGGATCGATCTGGATCGCCTTTTCCTGTATCCCAATGCCAGACTTCCTGAAAAGTTCAAAATGCCGGACCTGGCTAAGTTCGATGGGAGCGGTGACCCCAGGACTCATCTCTACAGCTACCATGCCACTATGAAACTCCTTTCTGTCGAGTCGGAGGCCATGTCACAGCTCTTTCCTCAGACCCTCTCAGGCCCTGCTTTCCATTGGTTTTTGTCACTCGACATTGCCAAAAGAAGGACTTGGGAGGACATTGGGACTGCGTTTATTTCGTAGTACAATTACAACTCCCAGCTGAAAATGACTACCCGGGAACTTGAATCCACCAAGATGGAAGCTAAGGAGTCCTTTGCGGACTTCGTCAAAAGGTGGAGAGCTAAGGCCGCACAGATGACCGATCGCCCGAGTGAGAAGGATCAGCTCCGTATCATTTCCCGCAATCTCCAACCAGACTATGCTAGGCATCTGGTCCTGGCTCAGGCATCTGCCAACTTTGAAACCTTCTTCGACTCTGGCCTGGCCATCGAAGATGCTATGCAGAGTGGGATTCTATCGAAGGGAGAATCCTCACACGCCACCAAGTCAAAGCCTCGGGCTTATTCTGGGAACGCAAATGCGCTGTTCGGAACAGGAACTTACTCCAACACGGCAACCGCCGGTACCAACACCACTTCCTCCAGCACTGCTAATCACATTGCGGATGTCAATCAAGTCCAGACTCCGCAGAACAACCGGCCTCGAAGCCAACCCCGCAGCTTTTCCGCTATCGAGGCACCTCTATCCTCGGTCTTGGAAAAGTTAGTCAAATCAGGGCATCTCAAGCCCCTGGATCCAACTCCTCTACCTAAGAACCCTTTACCCGGCTTCAAAGCCAACCTTTACTGTGCTTACCATCAAGGAGCGGGTCATCTCACTGACTCCTGCTTTCGCCTCCGTCATGCAATCCAGGATCTCATTGACGATGGCACGCTGGAAACCCCTCCACCACCTCAGAAACCCAATGTCATTGCCAACTCTCTTCCCAAGCACAACGCTGTACCACATATCAGCCAGATATCTCTCAGCTCCACTTATATCAACCCTAGCTCCACCATATTCAACCTCACTGACTATATAGCCTCAACCGATCAACCCAGGCCCATTGTGCCTTTCCCGCTCGAATCATCCACCGAGATTTCTTATATACATGTGGTTGAAGGCCAGGTTGTTGACACTGATGCGCCTTCAGAACCTTTACAAGCTGGATCACCTGTCTCCGATGAATCTGTCAGCTCTTTCTTCCATCAATCAATCCCTGCTGTACAGATCAATTCTGCCTCGTCGCTTGACAGCCCGTACGCGACCATCGCTGGCCCGTTTCTTGATCCCTACCAGCCTTGGGTACCTCCCTCAGATAGCAACATGCAAGCTACTGGCTGGGCCATAGCAGACAATTGGGACTACGCCATTCCTCTCATCAACGAGTGGTCAAGCTTTGAAGCGGACGGGATTCCTCCACAACCCGAAAATGTCCCATTTGATCAAGCCTGGTATGATGGCTGGTTGGCTGGTTATGAAGCGGCCATGTTCGATCCTCTGGATGGCTTCTCCTTATACATGTTGTTCAACCCAATTGAGCCTCCAGTTCTCGAAGCAGAATATTACTGGGATCCTGAGCCAACTTGGAATGCTCCCATGGACATTGACCCTAACCCCCTTCAAGGCTATGCAATACAAGACTACATGCTTCACTACGCAGAGGACGAACTCGTCTAGGAAGATCCACGGGTTCTGGGAGACCACGTTTCCCTCTTTAGCTCGGTCTTTGATTCAGTTTGTGATACTGATCCCGACGCTGACTGTGACCCCTGTTCCTACATTGTCGACGAGGAAAATCCACGCCCTCAGATGCCTTACCCCAACAACAGGGACTGCAGTATCATGGTCACAGACCGCGTTCCACCTGCTAATCTTTGGGAAGTGGACGACATAGTGGATGTCCAGGTTGGAAATGAAGTCTGGGCTGTCAATCGTTCCCTGGCTGACACTGGTCTTTGGGATGTTCCCTTTATTGCAAATCCGGAGCCTGTTGCTGAAGTGGCTGCTGTGAAAGACTTGAGCTTCTGGGACTCCTTGCTGATGAAAGATCTGGTTGAGGATCTGGGCTTAGACATGGAAGTGCCCGTCTCTGCACCAACTACTGACAGAGGAAAGCGCAAACTGGGAGATGTCCCTGCTAACCTCTGGGATGTGAAGGAAGACCCTCAAGTCGTGCCCTCTTTGGGGAACGTTCACAATGTTACAAGAAGTGGATGGATTTTTCAGCCTGCTAATCTGCAGGCCGGGAGTTCTTCCAATCCTGCTAATCAAAGGAACGAACCTGTTTCTTTCCCAAGGTTGCACCTCTTAAGGTATCAGCTAGCAATCCGATTCCTGACTTAGTTCAGCGGCAACTTGAGCGGATTCCTGCCGCAATTTCTATCTAGGGACTGATTTGTTCATCCAAGGAGCATCGTCAGAAGCTGTGTCATGCTCTGTCCCGCCTTGAAGTCCAGGCCAACGTCACGCCAGAGGAGTTGATATCTCTCATCCTCCCTCCGACCTCCAAGCATACAGTGATCTTCACGGACAAGGATCTGTCAGTCGAAGGAGTCGACCACAACCGCCCTTTGCATATCACCGTCAAGTGTCGAGGACTCTGGGTCCCGACTGTTCTTATTGACAACGGCTCCGCTATCAACGTCTGCCCTCTGAGGGTCGCTTATCGTTTAGGATTCACTAAGAAGGACCTTGCACCTTCCAATCTGGCTGTCAAGGCATATGACGGCACCCGTCGCATAGTCGAGGGTATTTTAAAGCTCAAACTCGATGCTAAGGGTTTCGAGATGGACGTGGAGTTCCATGTCGTGGACATTCCCGCGACTTTCAATCTTCTATTGGGAAGGCCATGGCTTCATCGATCCGACATCATGGCTGTGCCATCTACTCTCCACCAAAAGGTTATTTTGGGGCTACCTACCGGTACTTTAACTATCTGCGGGGACTCTGGCATCCACCCGCTCAAGGAGGATGGGACTCCTGTTTTGGGAATTCAACACGGTGAAGAAGACGTCGATCTTGGGGGTTTCTCTTTTGATACTTCAGGCACAGTGATGGCCATCAACGTGGATGGGAACTTCCTCATAAGCTCTGTCGCGCTGGACATTATGAGGAGGATGTCTTATTTTCCGGGCATTGGTTTAGGTTCTCGCCGTCAAGGGGTCCCGGAGTTCCCTACTTTTCCTTTCAACGAGGGCCGCTTTGGTTTGGGGTATATCGCCTCTGCCAAAGATGCCAAGCGGAGGAAATATATGGGAAAACCTCGGACCCTCTGCGGTGGTCCCAAATTTGTACGTGAGGTGGGAAATGCCGCTTACACTGGGCAGGCTGAGCCCTTTATTCATTCCGAAACTGGGGAGCTGCTGCCTGGGTTTGAGATTTTTGCTGATGACACCTGGTCAAGCAGTGATGATGAACCAGCGAAGGTGGAATTCAAGAGGAAGCTTAATCAGGTGAAGATCAAGACTGACTGGCTGGGATCTATCAATCAGGGAAATTTGGAGCTGCTGTTCCAGGAATTCTTCCAAGTGGGTTTGGCTGGGGAAGCTGAAGAGGCCGAAGTGCTCATGCTCGGGCCTGACGCCCTTGAGGATCCCACTTCTCTCATTGTGAAAGCCAAGGGCTCTCTAAATAATTGCATTTTCAAGCCACGCTTGACTTGCATTGACGACACTTCTAAGTCTGAGTCTGGGTCTGAGTCTAAGTCAGAGTCTGTTTCGCCCTCTAAGTCTAGCTCTGAGTCGGAGTTTGTGCCTCTAGGCCCTCCACGTCATAGCTTTTATTTCGAGTTTGACTCTGTTGTACCTGGTGACCCTTCAGGGGCTTGTGAAATGAACGAAGCATTTTCTGACTATTTCAATGATCTTTATATAAACTGTGTCGACCCTGACGATGAGGGGATAGATTTCGATGGGGACATTCCCAAGGAAATCCGTGCCTTCATCGAAAGGGAGGACGAAAGGCATGCTCAGCCATTAAAAGAAGAAATAGTTTCTATAAATTTAAAAGATGAAAATGATCCCCGGATGGTTCAAGTGGGCTCCACACTTTCGCTAGAGGAGCATCACAATTTCAAAGAGTTGCTCACCGAATTCAGTGACGTTTTTGCATGGTCTCATCGAGATATGCCCGGAATCGATCCCGAGATTGTGTAGCATCGCATTCCTTTGTTTCCAGATGCCAAGCCTGTGAAGCAGAAGCTCCGACGGATGAGGCCGAATTGAGTCCAGAAGATTAAGGAGGAGGTTACTAAGCAGATTGACGCTGGCTTTCTCATGGTCTTCCAGTATCCCACATGGGTGGCCAACATTGTCCCTGTTCCTAAGAAAAATGGCCAAATTCGAGTTTGCGTCGATTTTCGGGACTTGAACAAAGCGAGCCCCAAAGACGATTTTCCCTTGCCACACATCGATGTGCTTGTGGACAATATTGCGGGGCACGCTTTGCTCTAATTCATGGATGGCTTCTCTGGCTACAACCAAATTCTCATGGCGCCCGAAGATCGTGAGAAAACAACGTTCATCACTGAGTGGGGGACTTATTGCTATCTTGTCATGCCTTTCGGCTTGAAGAACGCCGGGCCCACTTATCAGCGAGCCGCTACCACCATCCTGCATGACATGATGCACAAAGAAGTCGAGGTCTACGCCGATGACATGATCGCCAAATCCAAAACTCGAGAAGGTCATGTTCCTGTGCTTAGGAAGTTCTTCGAGAGATTACGAAAGTTTCGTGTAGGTGGAGAAAAATAGATGGTACCTAGAACACCGCTGAATCTCCTTACGTCACGTGCTGTTCAACCGGAACCCTAGTACCTTCGCCTGAACCCTAACCTGTAAAACAAACAAGGGGTGAGCGCACCTTTGCCTCTCGTGGCAAAGGCCCTCCGATGCCTAAGTTAGTATCTCGTACTATCTCAAAACCCTAATTATCAATAGGAAGTGTGGAATGAATGCAACTTATTGCGTACCTTTTTCCTTCAGGTTTACCTCGTATTTATAGATATGAACTTGCTTGCTTCTTAAGCATCCTTCTCGTCCCCGGTCTCCTACCTCGTACAGGAAACCTGGCTCTTCTGGGAATCTCTTACCTAATCAACTGAGACCCCTTACTCATCAGGTCTCTCTTTTAAGAGGAATTCGTCCCATAACAGGACTGTCCCCCTTACTTATCATTACTATGTATTGGACTCTTCTTCTAGAATACCCTCTCCTGCCTTATCTCTTAAGACAACGCTTCATCAAATGACTCCATCTGTTCGGCACATGCTCCTCCCGAACAGACTGCACAAGTACATGACTTCTTTTGTTACTGGCTCATTTAAGCCGAACAGACTACACTAACTAATGACTTCTCATGTCACTGGGGCCACCCCAACCGAGCAGACTGTCTCAACTTGATGCCTTCTTGGCACACCGGGTCTTTTCGCCGCCGTTCATCTCGTATGGAGTCCCATATCACTTTTCTCATTACACGTATCTGGCATACCACGTGTTCGGTCACTTTCTATACCTGTTTGGAAACTCCTCCCTACAATTGCTCCCCAGCTTTTGCTCATTACCACTGTTTCGAAGATGATGAGTAAAGCTCAAAGAATGGTCTTAAGGCCGAACAAACCAGATCCCGTGCAGATATAGTCATCGGGCTCCCATTGATGTCTTTTGGCGGTTTAGTCATAATTTTTCTCGAAATAATGACTCCACGTGGCGTGTTTCGTACACCTCGCATTAAATTCGAACTGATGTTTTGGCCAAACGTCGTTTGCACGTTAGCCATCCACCTCCTGTGGCCGTTACTTTTCTTATAACGTCGTTTAGAAGAGACGTTTCGTCTCCGTTTCTTACTCTTAAACCCAAAAAGGCAACTTTTTTTTGTTTTTCCCCAAAGAAAACTCAAAACTCTGGTGTTTCTCTCTTCTAAACCAGGCGAATCCCCTCCTCTTCATTCCGCCATTGCCGCCGTCTACAAGCTCGATCGTTCTTCAAAAACACCTTCGTAAGACTCTTATTTCTACTCTGTTTTTGTTTTTATTCTGAGATTCTCGTTCCCAGTTTCTTCCTCATCTAGGGTTTTCGTCCCTATTTCCATATTTCAGTTTTAGCATTCCTCCAGTTCATCCATGGCGGATGAAGCTGATAGTGGCGTTAAGCCAGGAAAATTCAGAAAACTCTGTGAGACACCTGCTGCAATGGCAGCGTTTAGGACTAAATACAACATACCAGAAACTGTTGGTTTAGAACTCGCCCCTCTGGGTGCGATTAGAAATGCCTGCAAATGGGATAGAATGTGTATCCCAATCGTGGCTATTGTTGAGGGTGGAGTTCGTTTCCCCCTCGACCCACTACTTCGTCGAACTCTTAATTGGTATCGACTCAATCCCATGCAAGTGTCTACTAATTTTTTCAGATTAGTAATGGGGATTGTAGCTCTGAACAAAATCCTGGGGACCTAGTTAGGAATCTGGGACATCCAGTGGTGGTACAGTATTGTATTGAACCGAGAATACAATACTTACTATCTAAAAGTGAGAAAGGCAGAGAAGCGTTTCGTGCTTAACCTGCCAGACTCTGCTCGGGACCATGAGATGGACTTTCTGTATGTTACTGGAGCTTTCGAGCCCATGGGGGAGGATGGCCAGGTGGTGGGTGTCCACGTTCTCCACGAATGGGGCTTCCCACGTACGCCTCTACTTTCTGCTCTTTTAAGTTTAGTCACTTATTCCTCTTATACCGAAGCTAACCCACTAAGAGCTTCATTTGCTTTGTTGTTTCAGCCGAAAACGCCAACAAACGCCCAAGAAGGGAGCCAAGCTACATCCAAGCAGGGGACATCAACAAAGTCTTAAAATACAAAGGAGAGCCAGGTACACGAACTGCCGGACGAGGACGTGACGCCAACGTTTTACTGGGATACGACCCTGCCTACAAAGGCTTTATTAACAGAAGACTTGCTCACCCGAGCACCAGCGGCGCCTCTACATCCTCCACTCCTCAACCAAGGAACTCGAGATCTAGTGCTGGTGTGACGGTTGCCGGACAGCAAAACGAAGTACCAGTATCCGAAGGCATCCCATTGCCTCGTTTGGTACTTAGAAGATCGTCACAAAGACAGGCTACTATAACCCAACAACAGCCCGAACAGCCAGCATCCGAACGTGATACCAGCCAATCGTCCTCTCGTGGGTATTCCCCCTCTCCTCCTGATTCAGGTACAATGTCTCAACAACCTCTCAACTTGAGTTCTCTCCTTACCGTCTCTTCCCGTGGACGTGGCTCTTCGGACCGTGCTTCATCCACTGGAAATGCTCCCCCTCCTCCCAGACGCACAAGAGGTCGTGGGATGAGTTTATCTCCTCGGGAATCCGAGTCTGGCTTGGAGGCCGGGGATGCCCATCGGGACAAACGTCCCAGAGACCAATCCACAGGAGATGGGACAGCACAGGTCACTGGGGTAAGCGAACAGGCCCCTACCCTGAACATTTAGCCACCTCCTCAATCCTGGGCCCCTCAACTCATCAGAGGTGACCGGCCGGTGACCGTGGGGGACAGTGCCAGCTCGTCTGAGACTGCTTTGGCCCTCACCCAGGCGCTGCTACTGCCCGTGGACATGCAGAAAGAAGCCACCTCCTCATCTGATCGGTTGATATCGACCGGGCTAGTGAATGGGATCAAGGTAAAGTACTCTCATTACTTTATCAACACTTCGACATATGAGATTTTCTATTCAAATTGATTCACTCCATTATTATTGAATCTAACCAGTTCATTCAAAAGATGGTCACTCTCGGCCATAAGCTGCAAGAGGTTGAGCCCGAACGAAACAGACTTCTGAGGGACAACATTAGACAGCTCCAAACCATAACGAGGCTGGAGAGGGAGAGAGACAAGGCAAAATTGGAAGCCGATGAGATGAGATAAAAAATGGAGGCTGCTGAGGAGAACCTCAGACAAGCTTTGGCAGAGATTGATGCCACTAAAAAGGCTGCTTACGATGATGGACATCAGAAGGGTTTCGATATGGCGACAGCTAGCTACGTACAATAGATGCCGGGCCTTCAAGACCAAATATGGGCTGCTGGATGGGAGGCATGTTTGATCAAGATTGGTGCTCCTGATGATTCCACCCTCTGGGTCGACAATGATTTGCCTAGCAAACGTGTCCAGCCATCTCATGGCTCCGAGGAGCCTCCTCTTGATGACATCGAAGAGCAAATCGATGATTTTGCTGACGTGGATGAAGAGATACAGATGGAGACACAAGCTGCTCAATTTGGATCTCAAGAAGCCCACCCTGAGGAGCCAACTATTGAAGGAACAACTACTGAACCTGTCAATTTGGAGGAGCAACCGGCTGGAGGCAGCAACGCCACTGAGGTTCCAAGCAACACCCCCCCCGGAGGTCCAGAACCTGGACTGACTTGGTAAGTTCTAATTCATTCCCCTGAACATTCAAAAACATTTTGCCGATCCTGCGTGACCGTAATTTCTAGCCCTACGTGGCATCAGTACACTCTACCGTACTCTTAATGCTGGTATTTGGCCCTTCGTGGCTTTTTGAATATTGCAGGTGGCCCTTCGTGGCCAGACGTTCATTTCCATTTGCTAAGTCTTTCATACTTAGTCAATTTCTCGTACAGGTTAGGTGTTTGATTTGTCATGTACTTGGTAATATTCCTAAGTTTATTCATACTTAGATAAGTCTACATATTTTCGTATGCTCCCTAAGTTCCACATATTTGGACAAACTCCCAAGTGTATTCGTTATGTTTTCTTAGTAAACCGTGTAAGCATTTCGTACTTAAGTATTTCGTACTTTAATTGGGTTCCATAATTTTACTGTCAAGTGTTTTCGGACTTGGAAAAGAGACAAGTTTATCGTTCTTGCTCGTAATTTTGAGTTTTATCATACTCAAAAGGAATCCATGTATCTGATTAATAACATGTTTAGACAAAATTCGTTATGTCTTATTCCCCAAGTGTTTCGTACTTTGGAATTCATTTAAGTTTCTCATGCTTAAATGGGAGATTAAGTTTCTCGTACTTCGTTAAGTTTTCTTGTACTTAAAAAGATTGTTGAAGTTTCTCGTACTTAAAAGGACCGTTAAGTTTCTCGTACTTATTGATTCATGCATACCAGTTTCTTTTCTATGCTATAAGGTATTTCGTACCTATTCTAAGTTTTTCGTACTAAGATATTTAATACCTGAATTCGTGCGTTCCACGGCGTTTATGCCTATTATCTGCTCCCCAATACGAAGGAGGGATAATTTGTCCATTGTTCGTATTGATAGGTTTAAAAAACAACCATAATAAAAAAGAAACAGAAATTTCTGAAAAAATCATAACTTTTATTCATAATTCTCAAACTCAAGGAGTCGTTACGCGTACACCTTGCAACTAAAAGGAGAAAACAAAGGAATTTTCTTCGTAATCCCCGCAAAATAACATAATCCTAAAACAGAATTTAAAAACAAAAATTCTTTTAAACAAAGAACTTTCTCAAATTGTGGACATTCCAAGGCTTTGGTATCGGGTTCCCGTCCAGGTCCGCCAACCTATAAGCCCCAATGCCCACAATTTCAGTTACTCGATACGGTCCTTCCCAATTTGCTCCTAGCTTTCCTTCATTAGCTACTTTGGTATTGCCAAGTACTTTTCGAAGCACAAGGTCTCCAATACCAAATTCTCGGGGGTGGACATGTTTATTGTAGCCTTTCATTAGCTGTTCTTGGTATGAGGCCAGGTGGATCAAGGCCCTTTCTCTCCTCTCTTCGGCCAGATCAAGCTCAATTTCTAGAGCCCTGTCATTACCCCCACTCTCAACTAATGCAGTCCTATTGGTTGGAAGTCCAACTTCTAAGGGTATGACTGCCTCTGTACCATATGCCAATGAATAGGGGGTCTCTCCCGTAGACCTCCTAGGCGTTGTTCGGTGGGCCCATAGTACCAGGGGTAGTTCATTAGGTCACTTGCCTTTTGCTTTGTCTAACCTCTTCTTGATCCCATCGAGAATGGTTTTGTTGGAAGCTTCTGCTTGCCCATTGCTCTAAGGGTAAGCAGGGGTTGAGTAATAGTTCCTTATTCCATATTGGGAACAAAAAGTCTTGAACTTTTTCTGGAACTGTGCCCCATTATCTGTAATTAAAGAGTAAGGGACTCCAAATCGAGTGATAATACTCTTCCACACAAACCTTTATATCATAGGTTCAGTGATTTTGGCTAAAGGCTCTGCCTCAATCCACTTGGTGAAGTAATCAGTGGCCACCAACAGGAATTTTCGATTTCCTGTTGCCTTATGCAGTGGACCCACGATGTCCATTCCCCACTGGGCAAATGGCCAAGGGCTAGTTAAGGGTACCAGATCTTCGGCCGGTGTCTTTATCATAGGTGAGAACTTCTGGCATTTCTCACAAATCTTAACATAGACCTTGGCATCCTCTTGCATGTGTGGCCACCAATATCCTTGGGAAATTGCTCGGTGGGCAATAGATCTGCCCCCAGCATGGCTTCCACATGTTCCCTCGTGTATCTCATGAAGGAACTTCTGTACCATTTCGGGGTGTACACAAAGCAAATATGGCCCAGTGAAGGATTTCTTATATAACTTCCCAACGGGGGACAACCAAAACCTTGCAGATTTGGTTTTGATTTTGTGTGCCTCTTTTTTATCTGTAGGGAGTGTTTCATCTCGTAAAAACTCCACGATTGGATCCATCCAACTTGGTCCTTGGTTCACGTCCAGGACCAAGTCCATACTTCTTCCGATGCTCGGCTCGGCCAAGTAGTCAACTGCTACCTTTCGTTTGAACTCAATTGGGACAGCTGCAGCCAACCAAGCCAAAGAATCCGCATGAGAATTCTGTCCAGAGCTTATCTGTTCTATACACACCCTTTCGAAGGTATTAAGTAAACTTTTGGCTACCTCCACGTAGGCTGCCATCTTCTCATTTCGAGCTTCGTACTCGCCGGACAGTTGGTTTACCACCAATTGTGAATCACAATAAACCCTGATCCTTTTAACCTTCAGAGTTTTTGCACTGTTCAAGCCAACCAGGAGAGCCTCGTATTCTGCTATATTATTTGATGCACTAAATCCAAGCCGAACAGATTGCTCCAACATAACCCCTCCAGGAGGGAACAAAACAATTCCAATACCTGAACCAGTGTTGCAGGTAGATCCATCGACAAATAATTTCCATTCCAAAGGGTCCTGTTCGGCAGGCGCCTTACCCTTTATTCTTGACGGTTCAACTCTTTGCTCCTGTCTCGTAGGAGGCCGAGGTGCTACGGTTGGTGAAAATTCTGCCACAAAATCAGCCAACACTTGGCCTTTGATTGCAGTGCACGGCTGGAAGTCAATATCATATTGACTTAACTCAACAAACCAAGTTGAGATCCGTCCAGAGAAATCTGCCTTTCGTAGCAGTGATCTTAGTGGAAACTCAGTATAAACCACAACTTTGTGGCTCTGGAAATAATGAGGCAACTTTCTTGTTGTCGTTCTTAGAGCAAGGACCAGTTTTTCGAGGGGCAGATACCTCGTTTCTGCATCCAGAAGTGTTTTACTCACATAATAAATCGGGATCTGTTCGGATCCCTTGTCCCTTAACAGAACCGCATTCACAGCATGTTCAGAAACTGCTAGATATAAAATCAAAATCTCACCTGGGTCTGGGGTCGACAAGAGGGGGGCTTGAGCCAAATATTTCTTCAAGTTTTGGAATGCCTGCTCACATTCTGCTCCCCATTCGAACCCTTCTCTTTTCTTGAGCAACTGGAAGAAAGGCCTACACTTATCACTTGAACGGCTAATGAACCTGTTTAGGGCCGCAGCCATCCCAGTTAGCCTTTGGACTTCTTTCGCAGTCCTAGGACTTTGGAGCTTCTGTAAGGCCGTGATCTTATCAGGATTTGCCTCGATTCCTCTCAGAGTCACCAGGTGGCCCAGGAATTTTCCAGAGCCAACTCCAAACGCACATTTCGAGGCGTTGAGTTTCAACTTGAATTTCCTCAAAATTCCAAAAGCTTCTTTCAAGTCCAGAATGTGCCCTTGCTGGGTCTTGCTTTTGACCACCATGTCGTCTATGTATACCTCTATAGTTTGGTCAAGAAGTTTCTTGAACATTATTGTTGCCAGCCTCTGGTAAGTTGCTCCTGCGTTCCTCAGCCCAAAAGGCATAACACTGTAACAGTACAACCCTCGTGGTGTAATGAAAGAAGTCTTTTCTTGATCCGGCCCAAACATGGCAATCTGATGATATCCTCGTTATGCGTCGAGGAAACTCATCCGCTCATACCCCGCAGTGGCATCAACCAATTGATCAATCCTTGGGAGAGGGAAGCTATCCTTAGGACAAGCTTTATTCAAGTCTGTGAAGTCTACACAGACACGCCATTTCCCATTCTTCTTCTTCACGACCACAGTGTTGGACAGCCACTCTGGGTAATAGACTTCTCGTATTGCTTTGGCCTCTAGCAAACGATCCACCTCTTCAATAACAGCGTCGACATACTGTACTGCTGCCCTTCTTTTCTTCTGAATAACGGGCTTATGCTGCGGGTCAACATTCAGATGGTGGCAGATCACATCTGCATCCACTCCAGGCATTTCCTCTGGTACCCATGCAAACACATCAACATGTTCTTTCAAGAAACCTATCAATTCGGACTCTTCCTCATCCGGCAGTGACTCCCCAATTAGAAAATACCTCTCGCGATCAGTTTTGTTGATCTGTATTTTCTTTAGGCCTTCCACTGCTTTCTCTGCTGGATCTCTTCCAACATCCTCAACAGTTGGTTGATCTGGTACCTCTACTGTATGGACTTGATGGGCCTTTGGAACTTTCTTGATGATGGAAATCAAGCACTGTTGTGCTGACTTTTGATTTCCCTTAATCTTCTCGATCCCGTTGGACTCTGGGAATTTCACCATCTGGTGATACGTAGAAGAAACAACCCTCATCTTATGTAACCAAGTCCTTCCTATGATTGCATTATAGGAGGATGGTACATCTACAACCAAGAAGTCTGTTCTTAGGACCACTGTCCCTGCCCGAACAGGCAGTGTTACTTTCCCAAGGGGCCATATTGCACTTGCACCAAATCCAACCAAAGGCGTAATAGACTGTTCCAAATCTGTCTGCTTCAGCCCCAACTTCTTGAACGCGTCGTAGTACAACACCTCTGTACAGCTCCCTGAATCTACCAGGATTCTTTCAATGTCATATTCCCCAATTCGTAGGGTTATGACTAATGTATCATTGTGGGGCACCTGAACCTCTATCAGATCTTCATCCGTAAAGACTATGACATCGTTGGGTGTGTCATTCTCTCGCCCTCTTTTGTTTCCCACTCGCATAACATACTGGTCATGATTGACCTGCCTCTGCAGCAGCCTCACCTCATTCCGCGTATAAGGCGTGGCTAATCCATGTATCATATGGATCACCCCTTTAGGATTATGTTCGTAATCCAACTCCATTGTTTTCCCTTTATCTTTGGGATCCTCCTGAATGAATTCCTTAAGATAACCACGAGAGACCAAATCGTCGAGATGTCTCTTGTACATCTCACAATCCTCTGTCATATGACCCCAATCCTTGTGGTAACTGCAGTGCTGATTCGTAGCACATTTTGCTTCCTTATCTCCACCTAGACTTGGGGGTCATTTGAAGAAAGGCTGATTCTTTATTCGATAAAGAATCCTGTAGATTGGTTCTTTCCAAACCGTGGTTATTGAAAAGAACGACTTAGGATCAGGTGCCTGCTTTTCCTTGTAAGGCTCTTTCTTAGCCTGCCCATATTCTTTCCTATAGGTCTTGGGCTCTGGCTTATCCGCCTTCTTTGCTGGAGTTTTTGGCTGTTCGGCAACAACTCTGCCTTCCTCCCGGAGTATGTCATCCTCCATTCTTGCGTGTTGTTTGATACGCTCCATTAGCCTTGCCAATGATGCCACATGATGTTTATTCAATGACCGGCGTAACTCGCCCCGAACAGGCAGGCCAGTTTTGAAGGTAGCAATCGCATACTCCTCACTGCAACTGTCTATCTCATTGAAAGTCTCCCAGTATTTTTTTGCGTAGTCTCTGATCGGCTCATTGTCCTCCTGCTTCATCATTGAGAGACTTTCGAATGTCTTGGGAGCCTTTCTACTCGTCAAAAACCGAGCAGTGAACTCTTCTGCTAACTGCGTCCATCCTCGTATGGAACGTGGTTCCAACTTATGGAACCACGATAAAGCCACTTTTCCCAAGCTTGAAGGGAACATCTTACACATAATTGCGTCATCTCCATCATGCATGAACATTGCCTGTTGGTAATGTTGTACGTGAGCAACGGGATCCGCATTTGTCTCGTAAAGTACGAACGTCCCATGCTACACTCTGCTCGACAGGCACGCATCCTGTAGCCTTTTTGAAAAAGGTGATGCTTGCTATATTACTCAGGGCCCGCCTTGCTGCTTCTCAGTCATAGACCCATCTTCTTGCTTTTTGGATTCGTGGGTCACTGCCCTGTTCCAATCATTATCAGGTCTCTTGTACCTGTCCCTGTGGTGTTTTCTTACGCCTTCCTCGGGTGAGGAGCTTCGACTCCTGCTTCCCCTGTAACGTGGGGGAGTTCTTTGCTTGCTCGGACTCCTGCTCCTTCTTTTTCGTGAAGAAACTCTTTTCTTAGGAGGAGTGGGGCTTCTGGACTTGCTCCTTCTTCTTCGTGAAGGGGCCTTTGTGTATTGGACCATGACCAGTCCGTCTCCCCTAGATCTCCTTCCTGATAACCCAGAATCCTCAGGATTTTCTCAGATCCGCTCTAACTCTCGGTTCTCGTATTCCCTTTTACGAATCAGTCGAGCAAATTCCTCGACTTCCTGCCTCTTTTTGTCGATAATGTCTTCATTGCTATGCACACTTTTCGAATGTGCAACCGATTCTCCCCTGTGATGGGATTTGCTCCTTCGCGTGGAGGTTGTAGCCGTTCTGCCCTCCCTATTCTTGGAGTTGTCGTGGATGGTAAGAGGGTCCTTGCTTGTTGTCCTCTTATCATGCCCGCTGGTTGGCTTTCTCGGAGCACCTGGTGGGGATTTATCTCCTCCCCCACCAGCCTGGTTTTTATCGGTGATCGGTGTGACTAGATCTACCTCCACCATGGTCGTATTTTAAAAGGGAACTCTTTCGTTTCCCACAGACGGCGCCAATTGTAGGTGGAGAAAAACAGATGGTACCTAGAACAGCGCTGAATCTCCTTACGTCACGTGCTGTTCAACCGGAACCCTAGTACCTTCGCCTGAACCCTAACCTGTAAAACAGACAAGGGGTAAGCACACCTTTGCCTCTCGTGGCAAAGGCCCTTCGATGCCTAAGTTAGTATCTCGTACTGTCTCAAAACCCTAATTATCAATAGGAAGTGTGGAATGAATGCAACTTATTGCGTACCTTTTTCCTTCAGGTTTACCTCGTATTTATAGATATGAGCTTGCTTGCTTCTTAAGCATCCTTCTCGTCCCCGGTCTCCTACCTCGTACAGGAAACCTGGCTCTTCTGGGAATCTCTTGCCCAATCAACTGAGACCCCTTACTCATAGGGTCTCTCGTTTAAGAGGAATTCGTCCCATAACAGGACTGTCCCCCTTACTTATCATTACTATGTATTGGACTCTTCTTCTAGAATACCCTCTCCTGCCTTATCTCTTAAGACAACGCTTCATCAAATGACTCCATCTGTTCGGCACATGCTCCTCCCGAACAGACTGCACAAGTACATGACTTCTTTTGTTACTGGCCCATTTAAGCCGAACAGACTACACTAACTAATGACTTCTCATGTCACTGGGGCCACCCCAACTGAGCAGACTGTCTCAACTTGATGCCTTCTTGGCACACCGGATCTTTCCGCCGCCGTTCATCTCGTATGGAGTCCCATATCACTTTTCTCTTTACACGTATCTGGCATACCACGTGTTCGGTCACTTTCTATACCTGTTCGGGAACACCTCCCTACATTTCGTATGCGTCTAAATCCGCAGAAATGCACCTTTGGGGTTATAGCTCGTAAGATGCTCGGTTTCATGATCACTTCTCGTGGAATTGAGGTCGACCCGTCGAAAATCAAAGCAGTCCTTGATATGAAGCCACCAGATTCTGAAAAGGGGGTGCGAAGCTTTTTGGGAAAGGTACAGTTCATCAGCAGATTCATCGCCAAGTTGACTCTAACTTGCGAGCCGATGTTTCGTCTATTGAAGAAGAATACTCCGTTTGTTTGGACAGACAAGTGCCAGGCGGCTTTCACCTCCATTCAAACCTACCTGCAGAACCCTCCGGTTTTAATGCCACCAGTGCCAGGGAAACCCTTAATACTTTACTTGTCTGTAAATCCTTCGTCTATGGGGTGTTTGCTAGCTCAAGAGGGAGAAAAGGGAGTCGAAAAGGCCATTTACTACCTGAGTAAGAAGATGGTTGGTGCTGAAGAACGCTACACCGCTCTTGAAAAGACGTGTTGGGCTCTTGTTTGGGCATCCAAGAAATTGAGACACTACATGCTAGCTTACCCAGTGAAGTTGATTTCTCGAATGGATCCTCTCAAGTATCTGTTTGAGAAGCATGCACTTACTGGTAAGCTAGCGCGTTGGTTGCTTTTGGTCGTAGAGTTTGACCTCGAGTATGTCACTAGGAAGTCTGTCAAGGGACGCGCGGTCACTGAATTCCTGGCTGATCATCCTGTCAATGGACCAGAGGACTTGGATTTTGCATTTCCGGACGAAGGGATAATGGCGATTGTCAAAGACACCTGGACCCTTTATTTTGATGGAGCAGCCAATCAGAAGAGATACAGGATTGGGGTTTTGCTGATAACCCCTGAAGGTGCTCACATTCCGTTGGCATTTAAACTCAATTTTGATGTCACGAATAACCAAGCTGAATATGAGGCCTGCATTGTTGGCATGGAAGCTGCTCTTACGCTTGGTGTGGAGAAACTCGAAGTCTTTGGTGATTCCAACCTTGTCGTTTCTCAGGCCAACGGGGACTGGAAAGTTCGGGAGGACAGATTAAAGCCTTATCACCAAGACCTGGAGGACCTTATTCCTCGTTTCAATAAAGTCACGTTCACGCACATCCCTCGGATGAAGAACCAGTTCGCTGATGCTCTAGCAACTCTGGCTTCCATGGTCGAGCTTCCGATTGGTGTCAAGCTTCGTCCTATTCTAATTGAACAACGGGACTTGCTTGCTTATCAGTACATCAACGCCGTCGATGATGTTGATGACGGCCTACCCTGGTATCATGACATTTGGAATTTCATTGAAAGTGGTCAGTTTCCGTCTGACACCACTAAGAAGGATCAAACAGCACTGTGAAGGTTGGCTGCTCAATACATTATCTATGGGGGGAAGCTGTACCGGAGATCTCACTGCGGAATGCACAAGCTCTGTGTCAGTGGTACGGAGGCCATCAAAATCATGGAGGAAATTCACGAGGGAGTTTGTGGTCCTCACATGAGCGGGGTCATGCTCGCCAGAAAAATCCTGCGACAGGGTTACTTTTGGTCTACCATGGAATCTCAGTGTGTGGATTATGTACGCCGCTGCCATAGGTGTCAAATCCATGCCAATCTTATGCACGTCCCTCCTTCTAAACTGTTCGGCATGACATCGCCTTGGCCCTTTTCTGTGTGCGGTATCGACGTTATCGGCATGATCAGGCCTTCTGCTTCGAACGGGCATCGGTTCATTTTGGTGGCAATAGATTACTTCACCAAGTGGGTCGAGGCTGAATCCTACAAGACCCTGATGGCAGTTCAGGTTGCTCAGTTCATCCGAAAGAACATCATCTATCGGTACGGGGTTCCACAGGCGTTCGTTTCTGACAATGGGGTTCATTTCAAAGGCAGAGTGTTAGAACTTTTCAAGGAATTCCAGATTCAGGTTCATCACTCAACGGTCTATCGCCCTCAGACGAATGGGGCGGTCGAGGCAGCTAACAAGAACATCGAGACTATCATCAAGAAGTCCGCAGAGTCCGCCAGGGACTGGCACGAGCAGCTGCCTCTAGCTCTTTGGGGGTATCGCACATCAATTAGAACATCAACAGGGGCAACCCCTTTTTCCCTGGTCTATGGGATGGAAGCTGTGCTTCCCATCGAGCTTGAGGTACCAACTTTGAGGATCATGGCTGAATGTGAACTCACGGAGTCCGAATGGCTTAGTGGGAGATTTGTTGAACTTATGCTCTTTGATGAGAGAAGGCTTCGTGCCTTGTATCACGTTCAGGGGTATCAGCGCAGAATTGCTCGGGCATTCAACAAGAAAGTAAGGTCTCGTGACTTGGCTGAAGGGGATATGGTCACAAAGGAAATTCGGGCTCCCATTTTCGATCTACGTGGTAAGTTCCGCCCGAAGCGCGCAGGACCTTACATTATCAAGACCATCCTCTCCGGTGGGGCGGCTCAGCTCATTGATCTGGACGGCAACGAGTTCAACACTCTGGTCAACCTGGATCAGCTGAAACGTTACTATCCTTGAGAGAAGCTCGTTGGGCCGAAAACCACAAGGGTGGGCGGTCCCAAGCAAAAATTAGAGCAAGCCTGCTAGACTGAAAACCCAAGGGGGCAGTTTAGGCAAAAATAAATAGGCGTTCAATCAAAGCTCGCTAGACTGGAAACCTGCAAAGGCAGTTCTAGGCAAAAATTAGAGCGCAAAAAGAGAGCCAAAATACATGAGCGAACCTTAGCCTGAACTACGTTTTGACCTGATTCCCTAGCTTGGGATACGTAGGCAGTCTCTCTGTGAGATTCGGTCACAATCAATCAACTTGATCCAGGGTTTTTATTCCAAAGTGTACCTCAACATTCAAACGACGCGGTGTTCAACACTTGAACCAAAAAGGGGAAAATTCTTAATCCTTCACCTTTATTCAAAACTATTATTTCTATTATATAGGCTGAGCAGAGCCCTAAGAAAAACAGTAAAGCATAAAAAACAGAACGAAATGCTAAGAGGCCCTCACAGGCTCACAGTTTATTCTAGATCATTGGAGTTGTGTCAGGAGTCAGTCTGTGTTTTGTCTCCTTGCAACCTCTTCTCTTAGCCATGCTACATAGCGGCGTTTGAGTCTCGTGCTGAAGTCGTCTTCCACTCCTCCGAGTTCTCTCAAGCCCCAGTTACGCTCATACCCTACCAGATGTTGGGCTGTGAATGCTGGAATCTGGAAATCTTCTATCCCAGCTCGATGAAAGCCTTGGCTCATGCCTAACTGCCGCAGAATACGACCTGGAATGTAGAACGTGAAACTGGACAGCCCAGCAATCACCATTCTCTCAAAACCTGCAGAGTGCATAGCCATGTCCGGGATGTTCAGGGCTTCGTGCCGCCAGACGATCTCGCGCGGAGACATCTCCCTCATGAAGGTGTACCACTCCCCCTCAGACATCTCTGGGTACAACATTCCCCTTTGATGCATTCGCCCAAGCAAACGGGGCCAGTTCGCTTCAGGAGCCGAGATTAGCCCGAGTTTGTCGCACAGCCACAACTGTATGAGCGAAAAGACAAGTAAGGAGCCACATAAGCCTGAGCGAAAGAAAACAAGTAAGGAGCCTCTATATAGCCTTAGCCGAGAGTTGAGGTAAAAACAGACTGTGTGGAAGCCAGAAAAAGGTGAGCTGAGTGAGAATTTACCTGCAACAGGAGTGGGCTGCCACCGAACGTGTTCGTTTGACCGACGGCCACCAAATCCAAACCAATGAGTGTCTCGGCGAGCACCATGGGAACTACGTTCTTTCGAACACCCATCTGTGTAGCCACGTCAACCAGCGAGGGGTCGGGTCGTCCATACGGAGACACTAGCAAGTATGCGGCCAGTATGCCAATTGACATGGCAAATCGACGTCGAGCCTGCAGAACAGTATCCGCTGGATCGCCGTCGGGCCCGTACCATTCCATTAGGCGCACGACGTTTATCTGTCCGCCAATCAGCAGGCCTTCCGCCGCACCCCTTGAAATGTTCAGACGGGTTTTCAGCAGCTTTGACATGCTTTGTCTGTAAGGTGGCACGACAATCACGCTCGAAGCAAAGCCTTGGAGATATGCCTGAAATTTTTCTATGGTCGGGCACAGCTCGTTGTCCCCGAATCGAAACACATGGACGTCCCGGTCCCAGAACTGGAGAGCTGCTCTCAGGATTTCGGGCCGAAGCCTTATACTTTTTAGGAAGCGAAAGGCAGCCAGCTCGTGAGAACGGAAGCATAGCCAATCGCTCGCGACAAATTCTTCGAGCCACGGGCTGATTAATGCGGGAAGGTGATTTGCCATTAGGGTCTAAGGCCTGTGGGATTTTTCCTACGGAGGGTGTGTGATCACTCAGCAGGCAACCTTGCTTTTATAAAGCCAAGGAAGTGTGTAATGTTTTTCCCTTGGATGAGGTGTCCATGAAAGGTGTCCTCCCTAGTCATTAAAAGCAAGGACACACCTCTGGGAGGAACCAGAAGCCCCTGCACGTCCAGAGCTGCTGGCAAAGCCTGCCACCTTTTACTTTCTGAATGGGTCAAGGCTGGCCACTGTAACAGGAGTTCTCAATCGCGCGATGGTTCTGGAGTGTTGCGCGACTGATTGTACTCGCGCGATGGTTTCTCTCGCTCGCGCGAGGGTTAAGTTTATTTCGGCACAGTAAGGCAGGCTACTGTCTTTTGGGGGGTGATTTTCCGAATTTTGACTCGGGCCAGATTTTGAAATTCCGATGCTTCCAGTAGGTCATTATGGGTGATTATGACTACGTCGAAGCGTTGTTTGTCCAAATTGCACGTTTGGTGGCGAATTCAGTCCCACGAATGGATAACGGCCGGATGGTTCTTATTTAAAATTGTTATTTAGCCGGTCAAGCCGGGCAAAAGGTCGTACAAATTACAAAGCAAGCATTGAAAAGCAGAGCCAGAAGTTCAGGCAGCCTGATGGTTTTACTAATTACAAACTTGGTTTTTTCCACGGGATTCAGAAATATCCCCTCAGCCTTGCTTCGACTTCAACGCGAAGCCATCTTACGTAACGACTCTCCACCCATGTCTTGAAGTCTGGGATTGGTTCCTTCAGTGTCCTATCGCCCCAATTGTCTTTATAGCCGCGCAATTGCCACGAGTCAAATGCAGGAATGTCAAAATCTTCCGCTCCATAACGCTTGTACCCTTGGCTTCTCCCGAGCTGTCGGAGTGTACGCCCTGGAACGTAAAATGTGAAGCTCGATAGGCCAGCAATTATCACTCTCTTGAATCCAGCTGAATTGAGCGTCATTGCCGGAAGGTTTAACCAGAGACATCTCCAGACTATGTCCTCAGATTGCAGATCATTCAGAAACGCAAACCATATATTCACCGTCAGGTCGGGGAATACCATTGGTCTTTCGACCAAAAGCCTGGGGAACTCTTCAAAGCCAGCCTGTGGCTCTTCTAAAACCCCCACTTTGTCCGCCAGCCAGAGTTGCATGGGAACAGAGGACAAGTCAGAAATCAAAACACAGCCTGAGTATTTTAGGGTAAAGACGAAAGTGCAAGAAAGTGTGTCGAATGGGAATCTACCTGGAGCAGGATAGGGCATCCGCTGAAGGAATCAGCTTGCTCAAGTTTCAGCATGTCTAAACCCAGGAGCGTTTCCGCTAAAATCACGGGCATGATGTTTTTCTGGGCATCCATTTGCAGGGCGATGCTCACTAATTTAGGATTCGCTCCTCCTTCAATGGGAATCAGCATATACGCAGCCAGTGCGCATATGGACAAAACGAAGCGTCTGTGAGCTTCCCCCACGTAGTCTCCCAGGGCTCACTCGGGCCCATACAGGTCAATTAGGCGGATGACGTTGAGCTCGCCATTCTGAATGATATTGGCCGTCAGTGCCTCTGGAATATTGAGTCTCGCCTGTAGGATTTGCTCTATGTCTTCGTGAACGGGCGGAACCGCAAGAACGTCTAGGTTGGCGAAGCCTGGTGCATACGCTTGAAATTCCTCTATGGTAGGGCACATCTCGTCTTGTCGGAATCGGAAGACATGCACGATCGGATCCCAAAAAGGCAATGCGGCTTAGAGGAGCTCGACGCACGGTCGAGCGAATCGGAGATCTCGAATTGAGGACAAGCATCGAGACCGGGCGCTCGCCCAGTTTATGGTTTCTTCTCTCAGTAGCCAAAGGTCGAGTATTTCCGTCAATGCATCTCCCATTGGTAATAAAGAGGGATGCACACTACATTCCTCCTAGAAACCTTCCTTCTTATGGGCCAAATATGGTGGAATTGAAGCTTAGGTGTCCTACCACCTTGCCCTGCAAGGACTCCCCTCTTTCTGCAACATCAGAACAACTCCCAAGACGTGGAACAATGAACAGGATAATGGCAATAATTTGGTCAAACCAAGGCAGCTTAGCAGGATTTGACTATCACGTGACACTTCCGAAGCATCGCGCGACAGAGATCACTCGCGCGACAGTTCCAAACCGTCGCGCAATGGTTTGTCTGCAGTTTTGACAGATTCCAACAGCTACTGCCCAATTTTGGTCGTTTTCTTTTCCAAAGGTCTTTCTGCACTTTTAATGATTCCAGCAAGTCATTATAAGCATTTGTGACTGTATCCAAGCATCGGATTCTAAATGCCATGCTCAACGAAGATTTTGGACCCTCGGAGGTCCGTTTCGAGTTCAAATCGAGGTTTCGGGAGGTTGAAACTCGCCATGGAGGCTCTAGCCCATTTTGGTCATGCCATACAGGTCAACTAGACCTCAAGTGACTGTGTGGAGGTGTCGGTTTCAGTCCGGGACATAATTGAGTCATTCTTGGACGTATTATGCCATTTTCGCGTCATTTTGTGCATTTTTTTGGTATAAGTCTTTTCTCGGGACGTTTTGTTCAGTTCCGTTGATTGGTACAGGTCATGTTGACCATCATTGACCTTTCATGAGTGTCAGTTTTGTCTTCAGCAGAGTATTGTGAGTTTTGGCGTATTAATGCCCAAAATTTCATTATTTCTCGTATCCTCGCATCCTAGCCGTATCCTAGGGTACCTTTCCTATTTCTTTCAGAGCTAGGCCGGTTTTTGTACTCATATGTGTCTGTGAGTGGTCTCGGTGTGTTGTCAATGCAAGTTTGGTATTAGTGGCGGGTTTTACTTTCTCTTATTCGTAACGAGAAACAATAAACTTGAAAAATGCAAATTTCTATAACAACCATGATCTATCCATGTCAACTACTGTATCAACGGCACATCGGCCAATCAAAAGCACCAAGTCAAGTCAGGGCACATGCGCCCGCTAGTCAAAAGGCACGCAGGCCCTCAAAGTATCTGTCAAAAGCTATCTACTTGGGCACGCAGGCCCAGAATCAAAATCAAAAGCAGCATGCAAAAGGGTAACGGAGGCTTCATCGTTGCCTTCCGCACACTCAAAGCCCGTCCCCGCTACCCGCATCGTCCCGTAGCTCCTGGGGATCGTCTCTGTACCCCGGATCGTCAATGGAGTCGTCGGAGCCACTGCTAGTGGACGAGTGCTCCTCGTCCTCTTCTCCCCCTCCTTCCTCTTCTTCCTCGTCCTCCGAGGTTTGACCCAAGATTAGCCGCTTCCGGCGGCCCGGCTCCTCCAGTGTCGGCTTCTCGCGCCTCTTTAGTTGATACCGAAGCTCAGCTTGCCTCACGGCTTGTCTGGCTTCCTCCTCGCGTGCGCGTGCCGTCTGTAAGCCCCTGGTCTGTCGCTGCGTAGTAGTGGCCGGAGGTGTGGGTTTCTTTGCCGCCGCCTTCTTCGGTGGCGGATCTCGCGCACTCTTCCTCCTAGGGTTCATCTTCCCCTGCACCTGCGTTGGCATTTCATTTCAAAGCATGAGTATCTATTGTGCATATTGTATTTCTGTATTGAAAGCAGGTACAGTCTATCAAGCTATCAAAGCAGGAATGTATCGAAAGCAGGAATGTATCATTTTTCATACCTGGGTCCTCTAAACGACGGCTGGCTGAGTCGGCTGTGGTGTCAGTGCCTGGTATTGCAACTCCAGTGGCATGCCGCTCGTCGCTCTTCTCACCACGTTCTCCAACGCAAGCATGCGTCGAACGGCCTCGTTCACCCACTCTGTTGGCA
This sequence comes from Rhododendron griersonianum, assembly GCA_018127125.1. Classification (NCBI taxonomy): domain Eukaryota; kingdom Viridiplantae; phylum Streptophyta; class Magnoliopsida; order Ericales; family Ericaceae; genus Rhododendron; species Rhododendron griersonianum. The sequence goes on along the minus strand of CM030790.1, from coordinate 37,765,723 downwards.
CCTGCATGTAATTCAAGTTTATCAAGCTATTCAGCATATTAATTCAAGTGTTTTGAGATTCAAAAGCAATATTGGAAGCTGGGTCTTACCGAAACAGTCACAGGAGTGGGCTCCGCTCTCGCAGGCACTAACTGTAACTCCGCAGGATTCCCCTGGCTGTCAACCACAGGAATCCTCCAAAGTAGCTCAGGGAGTCCACCAGTCACCGGTCCGCTCGGAGTCCGCCTTGCCCGGCTCTCACGTCCTCTCCGTCTCTCTCCAGCTGCTCGCCTCTCCTCAGCGGCTCCTGCGGCCTGGCCCCGCACCTCTCTCAGGCCACGGATCCCCAGTGGACCCGCCAGGAAGTCTCTCTGGTAGACAGCATAGTCCCTCTCAGGACGCAGGTAGCGCGCAAGCTCAGTGTCCGGCCTCGTGTACCTCTCCAGCTCAACCCGTGTGTACTCTCCCGTGTGTGAAGCTCGAGGTGGAAGTGGCCCTGGCACCTGGAACTCAGGGTAACCAAGCAACTGGCGCGTCACTCGATCCCCCAAGTACCACTGCCAACCGAAGGCCGACTCCAGTAGCACCCTACTGGCTGTGACAACTCTGCTCCGGGCCAAGTACTCTGGCTCTGGTCCCGCTCTCCTCCAAGGATCCCAATTGACCTGCAATTCAAGGCAAACAAGCAATACGAGCAATTGATCAGCGACAGCATTAAAGCAAGGAAATGAATACATGTCTAATGCTTATGATTATGTGTTCATACCTGTGAGGCCCTGAGCTCGTCCAAGTACAGCCTGAAGGCGTTAAGCTCACCTCTCCTTTCTTTTTTCCCCATGCTTGCCTTGCTCCATTTCAGCGCGCGGGGGAGGGTGCTCAGGTCCGGATGCTTGCACTCCGGCGGATACATCCGCAAAACCTCGTAGGCCCAAAGCTGCATGACGTTTAGACAAATTCAAACATTAGTCACAAGGCATACAGTATTTGAAATTGAAACAGTCAAGCAGACTAAACAATGGACAAGCATAATCAAATTGTGCTTAATAAAGGGTTAGAATTGTACCTCCCAAACCCTCCAGTAGCCAGCTGTGCTCTTACCCGTCCTCGACGAGTTGCCAAAGAAGTGGTAAGCCGTGCCAAGAGCAGCTCCACCCCAGTCGAAGCGTGAGGCCGTCCTCAAGTCCCTCAGCGCTGGCAAGTAAAAGAGGTGGACTTTACTTCATCTGTTTGGGTACAGAGTGGCACCAAACAGGTACAGCAGGAACGCCGGGGCCATCTGCTCCGCCTCCCGGTCATTCGTCACCTCCTTCTTCAGGTAGCCTTTGAACTGGTCGTACCTTGCCATTCCCTCCTCTATCTTGGGCGCCTTGCCCAGAAACCACTCCAGAGCAGCCCGATCCTCCTGGATCCCCGAGTCGAACGGTATGGGCTCACCTCCAACCCTCAGCCCTGTGATCGCTGCAAAGTCTGCAGGCGTCACTATCATCTCCCCAGGAGGTAGGTGGAAGGTATTGGTGGTATCCCTCCACCTCTCAGCAAGCGCTACGAGGACGGCGTGGTCATTCCTCGCGGGGGTCAAAGTCTGCACAAATACCCCGAAGCCTGCCTCATCCACCAACCGCCTCACTCTCTCCGGCAACCCCTCGTATAGCCGTAAGGACATACACGCGCCCCCGAAGCCGCGGATATCCCTCTGTCCTGCTCTAGCCTGTTTCAGACACAAAGACAAGCAGCAAAAGGGTTTATCAGTATACAGGAAGTTCATTCTCAAGTTCTAGGTAATCAATGAAGCCTAGGACACATGTTCGGCTTGAGTTCTATGCCATGGCTCGACTTGGGAGTATGATGTGCTGTTCTAGATTCCCATGCATACAGAATTCTCATTTTCAAGTTCTAGGTAATCAATGAAGCCTACAACGGATGGTTGGTTCAAGTTATTACATATTGGGCCTACGTTACAAGAAGTACATAAGGTTTAGCATGCTTTGGCTCGCAAGTTATCTGTGCAATTCTAAGTTCAAGCATGTTCCAAGCAAGTATCAAATGTGAACTATCAAAGTAAGAATATCGAAATCAAATTACAAAGGGTGTTTTATGGGAATATACCTCCATCCACGTCGCTGCAATGTGGGCCCGGGGATTTCTCAACACCAACTCGTCGTCATAGTCTCTCCGCGATGATACGCGTGCCCCAATGCCCGACGGCACAAAAAGGTGCGGCGTAGGAAGCACATACGCTTCCGCTGAAAAGCCCGGGCGACTCGAGTCCTTCGCCTCCGCCACGGCCGTAACCCTAGGTCCCTGTGCCTCTGCTCTGGCCCTCTCATCGGCCTCCGCCTCTCTCAAAAGATCCTCTCTCTCCTGTCTCTCTCTCTCGGCCCTCTCCGCGGCCTCCGACGCCTCAATGGCCCGGGCACGATCCTCCCTGGCCTTTAGGACTAACTCCCCAATCAGGGGGTTATCCTCAAGCAGCCTCGCCAATGCCTCGTCTGTCAAGAACTCGGTGACGTCGTGTTTCGTGATCGGCCTATGACTCGACGACGTCACCGCGGGCCGAAACAAAACGTCCTCCTCTCGGACCTCAACCGGAGTCTCTGTGACCTCCACCTCTGCATCTACAATACTTTTGCCCTTCGCCAAATCCCTCGGCGGGGACCCGATTGGCTCAACAGTATCATCTTCGGCCCCACTACTACTGCCTCCTCCAGCTTCAACCCTCGCGCGAGGCTCCTCCTCTGTCGCGCGAGGGTGCTCTCCAGCACCAATATCTCCGACGTCTCCTGGACCCACTCCGGCCACCACCGACCTTTCTACAGCCGTGACCGGGTCCAGCCGCTCAACACTGTGGCCCACGGCCCTTGTATCAATAGTCGCGCGAGCCTCTGGCTCTGTCGCGCGACAATCACCACCAGTCACCTGCTCGCGACCCCCTTCGCCATCACCGCCGCCTGCAACCACTGCACCGGCCCCTGCGGTGGCCTCCGCCGGTGTTTGATCTCCCGTTTCGATGCTCATTGGACCTCCTCGGTCCCCTGATTGATCAACGACTTCTCCTCCGCCATCCCCGTCGCCGTGGTCAGCCATGGATGGACAACCAAGGTTGGGTTTGTCGATTTCGTGGATGGAATCAAAATTTGGAAGAGGTTTGAGAGTGGTTTGAGAGGAGAGACGAGAGTTGGGAAGGAGTTCTGGTTTTTGAAAACTGGGGAAACCGCTGGTACTATTTCTGAAACGTCCCGCGGACGTTTAAAACGAATGGAACGGGTATGGGCCGGGTCTGGGCCTGTTCAGACCCAAGCCGTAACTCAAGACCCTCGCGCGATGGTTCACAAGTGTCGCGCGACACTTTGTTTGGGCCTCAGGCCCAATCCAGATTTTAGGTCCGGCCCAATCTCAATTGCCTCTCTGTTGGGGTCCATGGCTTTTTGGTATGCTCTATGACAAAATTTGAGGGTCATCTTGGAAGTCTTACCTTCAAGCCCGAAGATTTTTGCATCCCCAGCAGTGGTCTGCCCGCAATCAGCGACGATCCATCCGTCCGATCTTCAATCAGCGACGATCCATCCGTCCGATCTTCAGATCAGCGACGATCCATCCGTCCGATCATCAGATCAGCGACGATCCATCCGTCCGATCTTCAATCAGCGACGATCCATCCGTCCGATCTTCAATCAGCGACGATCCATCCGTCCGATCTTAGATCAGCGACGATCCATCCGTCCGATCTTCAGATCAGCGACGATCCATCCGTCCGATCATCAGATCAGCGACGATCCATCCGTCCGATCATCAATCAGGGACGATCCATCCGTCCGATCATCAATCAGCGACGATCCATCCGTCCGATCATCAAATCAGCGACGATCCATCCGTCCGATCATCAAATCAGCGACGATCCATCCGTCCGATCATCAATCAGCGACGATCTATCCGTCCGATCATCAAATCAACGGCGATCCATCCGTCCGATCATCAACCAGCGGCAATCTATCTGTCCGATCTTCAATTTCCCCTTGGTGCACGGTATTTTTATATACTCGTCTGCATTTTCCATTTAATCGGCTTTTGGGCGGATTTGGTGGGTGTCTAGAAATCTTTGACGTTACCCGTACCGGTCAATGGTGCTCCGCGTGCCGTCAAAGAGGGACTACTGTAGACACCCCAATCTGGGTCTCCCAATTGTTTTACTTTGTTTTACGGTTTTCTTGTTTCCCCGATGATGAAATCGGATCAAACGAGCTTGGATTGGGAATGGATTGAGCTTGGAGTGCTTAGAACCCTGCTTGAACCTTTTGAACCCTTTCTGAACCTTCAGTCAAACCCTAGGGTCAGGTTTGACCATCGCGCGATACTCAGCTTGCCAGGTGTGGTCAAAATCAAACTGTTGACTGTTTGTAGACACCTCCCAAACGGGGCATCGCCATACAGATTGATCACGTTTGTTTGCTTGATTGGTTTCTTGCTTTGTAAACCAAGATCATGGACATTCCCATGGCTAGGAACATCGCCACATGATAGCGGTTATCATCAAAACAGAGTCACCACCCAGTTTATTAAAACTGGGAAAATAGATAGAGATTCTGGATACGGGAGCCAAAAGTACAATAAGGGGAAGGTGTTAGGCACCCCTCTTTGCCCAGTCGTGAGACTGGCCCATAATCATTCAACATAAGACATGTAGATGCTTTGTTTAATTCCAACACATAGTCTGTTTAATTAAGCCTTTAAACAGTAAGTAAAGTGAGCCAGTGCGATAATTGAAGCATGCATCAGAAAGCAGAAGAGCAAACAAAGATGTCCCAGGAAATCGATTACTCGGCCGGTGAATGGATGTCACGGCCGAGTAATCACACTGGTTTAATATACCGGCCGAGGGATCGAAGCCCCGGTCGGTGTTCTTCCTCACACCAGAATATACATTTAACAGATGGTCAGAAAGTTATGATTAAGCGTAAGAACGATAAATAAAATAAACCAGAGGCCGTTGGGCCTCACCACCTTGATCCCTCAGTTGCTTGATTGCTTTGGATTGGGCGTGGTTGACTGATTGCTTGATTGAAAACCCTAGGGTTAGGGTTTGAACTTCGGGGTTTGATCGCCGAATTGACGGCTGCCTTCGGGAGGTTAGGGCTTTTGAGGAGTGGGTTTGAGAGAGTATTTGTGCAGAGTTTCGAGGCTTGAGAGAGTGTATACTCTGATAATTTCGTGTCTCTATTTTCGGAGTCCAAAGGCCCTTTATATAGGCAATTGGTGACTCACTCCGGCCAATCAAATCACGAGATGGCAATTGCAATTGCAATGCATCTCTAACTCTACGTCGTAATCTCTGAGCGTAGCCCGAACGCATCGGAAAGGTAGTGTAATCGGACAGAACACGTTCCAGAGTCTGGGAAAAGGTCGATCTAGCGGCCGAGTAAAGGATGTCACGGCCGAGGAATGGATGTCTCGGCCGAAGGATAGATCTTGCGGCCGAGGGATTGATCTCTCAGCGAGATTTTGCTAGCAACAGGTTGCTCGGGTGATGAAATGATGTTAGGGCCGTGGGATCGATGTCACGGCCGACAGATGGATTCTCCTAGGCTTCTGTATTTCTGTCTGAAAGGCTGTATGGCTCTGATTTGGGTCCTCTAAGTGGCTCAAAGTTCTTACCGAAAGTCCTAAGGTTCTCAAGGAAGCAATCAGTAATCACTGTATCCGTTTCATCATCGGGATTGTCCCAAGGTGGGACTTGAAAAAATCGTTAGGCCAAATTGGGGTGTCTACACTGTTGACCCTCGCGCGATGGTTCCGAACCCTCGCGCGATGGTTCCCTCCTGTCATTATCACAGAATCCAGCTGGACTTGTGATGATTGGGTGTCACATGGGTCCCCATGGGCTGGAACCCCGTTTTCCTCAGCTGAACAGAGTCCTGGCAGGTTACACCCTCACAACCACTCCCACTCACCTTGTTGGCTAGTCTATCCACCAAGTTGTGACCAGCCTTGTTGGCTGGTTGCAAAGCCAAGTTTGGCCACCACCTAGCCCTTGCACTTCCCCTATAAATACCCCCATTGGTCTTCCATGTTAAGGGTTCCAAGAAAATGATTAAGAAGCTTAATTACCCTTCACAAGGCAATTAGCATTCTAGTACAAAGTCACTAAACTAAACCACTTCCTAGTCTTCCAATTAAGTGTTCTACACATACACTTAGTCAAAGGCTTCACCAATCAATCCAATCTATTTCCAAACCCTTTCCAAGCAAAGGAATAATGTCTAGCCTGTTTCTGTTTTGATCCCTGAGGGGGGCTGACAGGGCCAAGGCTGGTAATTAATACCATGTCCTGGTCCTAAAGCCAGCAGAGTTACAAGAATCTGTGACGGCTAAAACCCTCGCGCGATGGTCCACAATGCTCGCGCGACACTTGTGTCAGCAAGAGAATGGTCCTCGTGGGGAAGGGAGGCTGGTCTTTCATGTTTTGCAATATTAGCATGCCTGTTGTACTTTATTTTGATTTTTAGATCACTGTTATGCATGCAAAACAAAATACAGTAGCTTAGTTGTTTGCTTTGAATAGCATGGAATGCCCTTGGGTCTTCCTGGATCTGTCTAAGGACCCCAAGCATGCAAAGCAATTCCTGGAAGTCCAGTCAGGAATGTCGCGCGAGATTCACCCTCTGTCGCGCGACAGTTCTGTTTATCCCAGAAATGGCCCTTGCATGGGCAACTAGGCCCTTGGCCTCCTTTTATCCCCCCACTATTTGGGGTTGTGTTTTCCTTTATTCAGTTCCATTTCAAGCCATCTGTAATAATTAGTATTTTACAGTCTCTTTGATAAACTGCTTGGTTTGCCTCCTGGGTGTGCACTGGTCCTTCCAGAGCCCAGAAGGGGATGAACTTGAAACTTTGGTGAGATGACAACACTCGCGCGAGGGTTTGAGTGTCTCGCGCGATGGTTCGCTTGCATGCAGATTTGTTCATGCATGCAAGTTGGCCATCGTGCAGGACAAATTCATCCCAAGCCTGGTTTTGGCATTTGATCGTTGTTTTAGGCCTCATCCCATTTATTACTCGCCATGCCATCCATCCATGCTATTATTTGATCACATCCTGCAAATTGTTACAGTTTTAATCTCCGATTAACTGTTCCCCCGCCCTAATTGGCTAAAATTAATTAAAAGAAGAAGAATCACAAAAGTTTTCATAAAGATGCCTAAGTAGAGACCGATCTCCGGATTGGGCGAGAGGGGTGCCTTAAAACCCTTCCCCTCTCGTAACCTAGCTCCCGAACCCAGATATGGTTATGACGGACTGGTTTCCTTAACTTTTTCAAACAAACAGCGCGGCAGGTGCTTCGAAATACGGTTCCTTGAGTGTCAGACCCTCAAAAACTCAAGTGGCGACTCTGTATTTTTTAGCACTTGCCACCGGCGCTCGCGCTCCCTTGATTTTCAAAAAAGGGCCGCAATGGCGAAAGGAACGGAATCCTTTTTCCAAGGGCATGCTGCCCACAAGTCTATCAACTAACTAGATAGTAAGAGGCTTACCAAATTAGGGTTGACACTGGATTCACAACCATTGGTTGTGTAATCAGTGTGCATAAACGATGGATGATATATCGATGAGTCTTGCCCGGTAAATGATTGTTGGTGAATAACGCTCACATCTGATTCATATGTGTCTTCATCCTCATTCATGTTTCCCAGATTATCTCCATGCACTAATTTGGGGCATTTGGTTCTTATGTGACCAGATTCTCTACAATTGCCACATTTTCTTGTTTTCGGGATGAAGTTCTTGGCCAAATTATGGGTCCCTTTACCTTTGATAGTGACTGGGTCGCCAACACCAAAATGCATAGATGTCCCCTCAACATTGTCGTTTTGTCTCATATTTCTTTGCTCCCCCTCAACATGTAACACATAGAGCTCCCTCATTCTGGATGTTAACTTGGTGATTTCTTCTTTGGTCTCATTATATCCCTTCGTTATGTGCGAAGCATAATAACACATTTCGACACATGCACTTGACAATGCCCCAAACCTTGTCATTTGTGTGACCCATTCTGACATTGGTGTGCTGCCATGTAGGGGGAAGGATTTCGCCATTTTTGTCCACCTTTGTAAGATCAAACAAGAGGGAATTTCTCTCATATGCTCCATTTTCATGACTGAGATCATATGCTGACATGGAAACCCAATTGACTCAAATTTCAAGCAAGAGCATTTCATGATGCCATCATTCGGCTGATAGTTGACACTCCACGTGGCGTCTGGCTGTTGGTATCGAGATAAGTAGTAAACTCGAAAATCTTCAAGCTCAACTTTATCCACCTTAAACAATTATTGCTCTTTCTTAATTTATTTCAGAAACTTGTTAAATATGCCCCGAGTATATGTATCAACCGCATGTTTTTCAATTCGTTTCATGCATGTAGAAAGAACCGGAGTACTATTCACACTTTCAACTTGTACCTTAGCCTCGTTATGACGAAGTTTTGCAAGAGCCCTATCAAATGATTGTACGAATTCAAAAAGCTTGAGACGTAGTTTTAAGAATCAATTCATGTATGCATTCATTCCCTCAACACATTGTGTGCTTTTTGCACCCGCAAAAAATATTCCTCGCAGGTATGCCTCTGCCCATAAGGTCTTCTTTTTATAAACATCTACCGCCCACTTGTTTTGGTGAAGGCTATAGTCGTCCAAAAGATTCTTCCATGCAACTTCAAACTCTTCTTCAGTTGACATTGACATGTATTTCTCAAAGTCAGCTAAGAATCCGGGAACATGGACATTACTGACAGCATTTTTTTAAAGATGCCATTTGCATAAACGATTATTAATATCAGGTAACACAGTTTTTATTGCTCTCCGCATAGCCTTATCCCTATCGGTCATTACCGACACAGGCTTCTTGTGGTCCATGGAATCAAGAAATCTTTCCAACACCCATGTATAAGCCTCAACAGTCTCAACAGTCTCAACAGTCAATAATCCACAACCAAAAATTGCTGTTTGAAAATGACTATTAACTCCAGCTAGTATCACCAATGGTTTCCGATACGCATTCGTCTGATAAGTCGAATCAAATATCAGCACATCTCCAAAGCACATATAATCTGTCTTACATGTTACATCTCTCCAAAACAGATTATTTAGCCGATTTTGCTCATCCACGTCATATTTGTAATAGAACAAGGGGTCATTTTCGGCTTTCGCACACAAGTAGGCTAAGGTACCTTCCGCATCACCATCCGCAACCTCTATATTGCATTGAGCTGTAAAATGATTGTAAAGATCTTTTTGCGTGTATCCGATAGACTCATATCCACCGGATTGTTGCGCCACAAAATCCATTATGTGACTTGTTTTAATACCTACTTTATGCATAGTATTGGCCGAGGCTTTATCAGAACTACTAACCTTTCTGTGGGAGCGGAGAAAAGGGACACCACAAGGCCCTATCATGGGATGGTTGTGGACGCTCACAAAGTTATTAACCAAGTACTTGCCATAACTTCTCTCCAATGTGACACTAAATACAGCAGGACATCCAACTCTAGTAAGTGCCTGCGGCCCTCTTATTCGATTTTCTCTCTCCAAGTATTAAGTGTCTCTATATCCTTCTTTTGAGCATACCCACTTTCTTGACTTCACGATACCAGCATTGTCCTTGTGCATATTATAGTTCCGAATACTAAAGCCATTCACTTTGGCATATGTATTATAGAATGTTTCTCCATCCTCATGCATGTTAAATGTCATTTGATAAACTTCTTCTTCCGTTAATTCATCCAACCGTTTTTCGTCATTTCTGTCATCATTGTTAAAGTCGTCATAAATGTCAATCACTACATTCTTTGTCATCCATCTCTCAAAATCTGATCCAGACAAATAAGTTCACAATTAATGGTCAAAACTAACATAGATATGTTAACCACAAATACTATATTACCTACAGTATGGCAAGCAAAACTATGTTACTTATGGAGATTACCTATCATTTCCATAATCAGAGTTACCATAACAAAAGGGTTTTTTACTAAATTCTGGATATACTTACCAGGAATATAGAGAACTTATTCTACTGATACTTCCTAAATACGGTTTCGTCCGTAGTAAAAATATCATAAAAAGAGGTATAAAAAGCCATAGTAAATGATAAGTATAACCATAAAAAACGTAAAAATCTGGGAAGTTTCATTAGATTATTGTGAAACACTTATTCGAGATTTTTCAACTTATGATCATTTGGTAAGTTGGTATGAGGTAATCATCACAACCAATTTCAGTTTATTCTTCAAAAAAACTTACTTGGTGAGCTTCTTCAACTTGTTATGGAGGTTCTTCTTAAATCTTCATTTTTTTGGACAAGAGAAAAGATGAATGTGAGCTTTTTGGACAAGAGGAGAGATGAATGGGAGCTAGAGGAGTTAGAGTGGATAAGTTTGCAGGGTTTAAGGTAGGTGTGGAGAAACCTAGTACCATTAATGTCATAATTGGTGGTAGGTAAACAAGGCAATTGACAAAACGTGAACGAGTTTGTGTGGTAAAATTGGTTTAAGGATATAGTCGTTGTTTCCTTATTTCATGGTAAGTATTGTCAACCACATGGTAAGTTTTATCAACGAATATTAGTCCGTCGTAAAAATTCAGTTTTTGTGGTATCTCTATCCATATTTTTTGGTAAGTAATCTTTATTCTATAGTAAGTATGACATTAATGACGGGTAGGTATACATTAATGTATATCACCATTAATGTCTTATTACCCATTAATGTCTTATTACCTACCACATTAAATTTTATTTGGATATATTGTATTACTTTTATGATAAATTAAATAAAAGCAGTCATATTAATAAAATTACTTTTAAAAAAGGATCAAATAATGAGATATTTCAATTTACTGGTTCACTTGTGGTTATTCTTACATTAGCAAAGTGATCAATGTTAACCTCAAAAACTTTTACTCCTTCATATGTTAGGTGATCAATGTTAACCATCAAATAACCATTTTTCAAATAACCATTAGTCAACCTACTTTAGCCAATTATATTAATTTTCACTAATCACTATCATTCAACATCATTGTTAACTACCACATCTGTCAAATATGATCTTAATCGATTCAAATTGTTTGATCAATTGGCTGAATATATAACCAGATCAATCAATTACAAATGAATCAATTCTCGTTGATTGATCGCTGCCAAATATATTAGTATCAATACTAATATAGTTGTTAGATTTGTAAAATATATCATATTGATCACTATAAACTATATTAATGAATTTGAATGGCCTAATTTCATTAAATACTAGAGAATTCTACAAAATTATTCAATCACTATTAAACAAAAATATATTTATCGTACAATGTTGTTGTAACAATCAACTTGTGGCGTCATTTTATAATATTTATTAACTAAATTTGTAAGCTATCAAAATATTAATAAATATCTTGTTTTTTCCATAATATTTAAAACTAAGTTACTTAAATATATCTATAATAAAGGATTATTTAAAATTAATCAATTAAATACATTTATAATGTCATTTGGAAATTATGGAAAATATTTTTCAAAATTTTATATTTTTATAACCAATTAAAATTTTAAACTAGATTTATAAATTAACACTATTTTTTAGATAATTCTTCTAATATATAAATCCCTAAAATCTGCAAATTTTCCCGCCAAAAAATCAGATACCTTTTTTTTTAACTTAATGGCAACTTGTTACCTGACCAACTGGTTGTAGTAAACGTTGCCTGTTTGTGTGGTAAGTGTTACCTTATACAATGGTAAGTGTTGCCTTAGTAAATGGTATAAGTTGCATGTTATGTGGTAAGTAATCCTCCGTTTTTTTTGTCAAAACCATCTCGTTTTCAATAAAACCACTCTAGTTTTAATTAGTTTTTGGGCTGTGATTTATCTATTTTCAATTCAATGGCTGTAATTCATTGGGAGTATGATGCTCCCATACCACTTGGGAGCATCACAGAAGTTTTGCATACCAAGGGGAATTAGCTAATCTGCCCGGATAAGCACAGAAACCAAAGGTTTGCCTTGGTTTGGCAGTCCATTTTCATACCCGGATAAGTTATGCCCAAGACTAATTAATCCGGCCAAGGGGGATTAAATATGGATGGGTTGAACCCAGTCCATAAATAATCCGGTCTTATCCAGCCGAATTTTGACCATTTTACCCCTCCTTATCCCCCTCCCCCCACGGCTCTCTCTCTCTTGATCTGCTCAAAGAGACAGCGAAATAAGAAGAAGAAGAAGAACAGCAACAGATTACCACCACAAAAACACACACACACACAATATTGAAATCACGAAAAAAATAACTCTAACCTGCTTCAATAATTTAATCAAATGATTTTACAAACAAAAGCACAAAATTTGAAGGAACAAAAAACAGAAACACAGACTATCCCCACAGATCTGTGAAAGAAGGGAAGAAATTTTTTAATTTTGACCTGTAATCAGACCATCATCGTCTGAACATCAACCATCTTCATAATCGGACCATCGTCGTCATCAGCAACGTCATCAGCAAGAACAAAACGTTTGATCTCTGTCGCTGTTTGCCATTTGAGCTCTTGACGCCATGGGAGGAGGTGGGTGCGTGAATGAGTTCAGAGAGAGAGAGAGACGAAGTCACAGAATCACAAAGAACCGTAGCCCTTCGATTTTTCTGGAAAAATCTTGGAGTTTTGATCCAGTGCTTCACTTAACAAAAAAAACTCCTTTGTCTCTTTTGTATTTTTCGATAAAAAATAGGAAGGGAATTGGTGAAAAGTATTTGATCAATACTCCTATTTATTTGGAGGGGTAAAAAAGTTATTTCACATCTTTTTACATTATTCACCCAACTTTATCTCCCTTATCCAAACCAACTACTATTTAATTCCCCCTCTATAAAAGTGGGCCCACACTTCATAAATAATACTCCCTACTGCCTTATCCCCCTCCATAAATAATACCTCCAATCCTTTACCCGCATCCAATCGGGCCCTTAGGTGTTTGCATTGGGCTCGTCCCTCTGCTTTGGTTCCAACTTTTGATTAGATACATTTCCCCTCCCTCCTAATAAAATGTTATTTTGCCGTAAAAAAAAGAAAAGAAGGTGTTGCTCTATTTTTCATCTTTGTAATTCGATACCGAGTGGAGCTTATCTTTTTTTTTATATATAATTCAGGCGTTCGGATCAGCTTACGCACATCTCAACTAATTTTGAGGTCCAATCTCACCACCCACTAGCAGAGAGTCCAATTAAAGCATAAGTAAAGCTTCACATGAATTGGTTCCAAAGTGGGTGGAGCTTATCTTATTATTGACTTCAAATTTGAAAAGCCAATGTCAAGAAGATATTTGGATGTGTCAAACGTGATAGAGTGGTTAGTTTGTCATCGATATTTTCCGAGAGTGCCATTAAGCACAGCATTGAAAATGTTATCAAATTTTCTGTAAGGTGAAATTACACGGAGATCTCCTCATTTATACCTATTTCTCATGGACACATCCTAATATTTAAAATCACCCAAACAGATCCCATCATCTACTTGAAATGAAAAAATCGCTAACTCTGTTAATCGAATGACGGTTCTACCCCTTAAAAATTGCTCATACTAACCCCCTCATCTATGATAATTAACCAATTTGAAACCCATGTTCCAAATTCATCATCCCAATTCTGATTCTCACTTTTAACCTTCAAACCCAACTCAAACCTGGGTTACGAAAGATGTGGAAGCCGCCAATAGGTACTAGAGTTATGAAGCAAGATTGAGATTTTGAGGGTCTCACAAACCTCTCTCTAGATAAAGTTCGAACTCAGTCTCTCTCTCTCTCTCTCTCTCTCAAAACTCCTATGTTCTTCATGATCAGAAACTGTTAACTCAGGTATTGCCAATTCAAACCACCCATGAACGAATTGAAGATGAAGAGAAGTATTATGGTTTGTCGGATGAGGGATAGAGCGCTAGAGAGAGGATGGGGACGAGGAGAAGAGGGTAGAGGGTTACGTTTGTGTCATTGTATGTAACCAACGAATGGTATTTTCATCCAAATGATGACATTTGCCTTAGATATCCAATATTATTTAACAGACATTTACCAAAATAGGCATCCAGTGGTAAGTGTGGTAAGTAGAGTGCGGTGGAGCTTATCTTATTGACTTAAAATTTGAAAAGCCAATGTCAGGAAGACATTTGGATGTGCCAAACGTGATAGAGTGGTTAGTTTGTCATCGATATTTTCCGAGAGTGCCATTAAGCACAGCATTGAAAATGTTATCAAATTTTCTGTAAGGTAAAATTACAAGGAGACGCCCTCATTTATACCTGTTTCTCATGGACACTCCCTAATGTTTAAAATCGCCCAAATAGACCCCATCATCTACTTGAAATGAAAAAATTGCCAACTCTGTTAATCAAATGACGATTCTACCCCTTAAAAATCGCTCATACTAACCCCATCATCTATGATAATTAACCAATTCGAAACCCATGTTCCAAATCCATCATCCCAATTCTAATTCCCACTTTTAACCTTCAAACCCAACTTAAACCTGGATTACGAAAGATGTGGAAGCTGCCGATATGTACTAGAGTTATGAAGCAAGATTGAGATTTTGAGGGTCTCACAAACAACTCTCTCTCTCTCTCGATAAAGTTCGAACGCACTCTCTCTCTCTCTCTCTTAAAACTCCTATGTTCTTCATGATCAAAAACTGTAAACCCAGGTATTGCCAATTCAAACTGCCCATGGACGAATTATGGTTTGTCGGATGAGGGAGAGAGTGCCAAAGAGAGGATGGAGACGAGGAGAAGAGGAGTAGAGGGTTACGTTTGTATCATTGTATGTAACCAACGAATGGTATTTTCGTCCAAATGATGACATTTGCCTTAGATATCCAACATTATTTAACGGACATTTAACAAAATAGGCATGCAGTGGTAAGTAGAGTGCGGTTGGTACCTCCTTCGTACTCTTATGCATTTGGGTTGGGTTCTCGGGTTCAAACCCTCCCCCCTTTCCCCTCTCTAACATCTAACAATGTAAACTTGCTGAAGTATATCGTTTGACAAAAAAAAGGTACGTAGTTCTTCCAAAAATATATTATCGGAAAAATAATAATATAACGGTTATTTGTGTCGTTTTTTTTTTCCCACATGGAATGGGGCTTTTGGAGGGGGATCGTCAAGAAAGAGTTAATCAATCAATTAGACTCCAATACAAAACTGAAAACATCTATAAGGAAAAAAGAAACAAGTTACTCACTCATTTACGGGCGCTAAACGAGAACAACACAATATCAAAAATTCAAGAATGAAAGAATAAGGGGAGTAATCTCTCCTCCTAGCACCTACAAAATACTACCACCAAATTCCTAATACTCCAATCTCACTCACTTGTGGAAGGCGCCGTACCGCCATCATCGCCGGGACTCGTGGCAATTTCCGGCCTAATCTCGTCCAGTTGCTGGAGCACCTGCTGAACGTCCGGCCGCGCCGACGGTGAGGGATCAACACAATGCAAAGCCAGTTTCAAAGTATTCAACAACTCATCACCAATTGTAGAAGCATCCCTCATCAACTCCAAATCAAACACCTCATTAGTCCACTCCTCTTTCACTATAGAGGCAACCCACTGAGGCAAATCCTCACCGTTCATCGCCTCACCAGGGGATTTACCTGTCAAGAGTTCCAAAATTATGACACCAAGGCTGTATACATCAGTCTTGGTGTTAGCTTTCTTGAGCTTGGAGAGCTCAGGTGCACGGTATCCCAGGGCACCTGCGGTGGCTATCACGTTGGAATTGGCTGCGGGTGTCATTAGTCGTGAAAGCCCATAATCTGCGATTTTTGCATTTGTATGATCATCAAGAAGGACGTTGCTTGAGGTGAGGTTTCCATGGATTATGTTCACTTGGGTGTGAAGATAAAGAAGCCCTCGGGCAGTCCCTTGCGCGATCTTCATCCTTGTTCGCCAATCGATAGGCGTGTCAGGGCCGCGAGCTGCACAAGAGTAGATCAAAATATTAAACTCAAAATCATGTAGAATTTCATCTCATTTTAATGGGAAAAAATGGGATTGTGTGTACTGGTTTTTTTGGTTCAATTTGGTCTTTTTTTACCCCATTGTAAGAGTTTTGACAAGGAAAACTCAACTAAAGTGCAAGAATTATTTCCTACCCTTTTACCGACTTCAGGGCCGGCCATACACTCTTCGGGAGCCTAAAGCGAAGTTTATAGATGGGACTCTTTTTTATTGGACTATTACGAGGGTACCAAATAGGAGGTGTTCCTAAAGTTTGTAAATTTTCGTGAGCCTAAAGCTGCCGCACCTTGAACTTTTAGCTTAGGGCCTTTTCTGACCAACTTTGTGCATGTGAAATATGACCAACTTAGTCGTCTAACAACATACCATGTTTAAACGAAAAAACAACTTCTATTACACAAATCAAAAGCTAGGAAACTTTACTCCTATCCATTTAATTTTACATATTGCTTGTTTTTGTATTTAGTGTGATAGTTTGAGGGGGCAAATTTACATCAATATAAGCTTAGAAATGAAGCAAAAACATGAATAACCCATGAAGTTGAAAGTATACTGACCATGGAGGAAAGATGCAAGACTCCCCTTAGCCATGTAGTCGAAAACAAGAAGTTTCTCTCCTTTTGGACCCAAATAATAAGCCCTCAAGGCCAAAAGATTCGGATGCCGGACTTTACCAAGCAGATTAACCTCAGTTTCGAACTCCCTCTGAGCTTTTGTAATCTTCTCTCTCAATCTCTTCACTGCAACCTGGCTTCCATCTTCCAATGTGGCCTTGTAAACAGTCCCATATGTGCTCTTCCCCATTATCTCTGCAGTTGCACACAGAAGATCGTCGGCTGTGAAAGCCGTAGGCCCATCGAAATGGACAAGCTTTCCGCCGCCGTCCCCACTGGCCTCCGCTTCACCACCTGCAGCTGGAGCACTACCCTTCTCCGCCCTTGCTCTGCTGGCGGCCGGTCCAGCCCTTTCTTTTTCCCCAGCTCTTTTCCTGAGCAAGCAGCAGATCAAAATGCAACATAGTACCAGTAGAACTATGAGCAGGGCCCCAGCTGCTATGAGGATAATGTCTTTGGTACTTAGTTTTCGATTTTTGGGGTTTTCCGAAGAGGGAGGAGTGGTAGATGGAGGAGGAGATAGAGAAGGGCATGAGTTAGAACCACTATACCCACATAGCTGAAGATTACCCACAAAGGAGCTTGAATTGAACTTTTGAGACAGAGTAATTGGAACAGGACCAGATAAGTTGTTATACGAAACATTGAATAAAACAAGATGTGGGAGATCACCAAGAGAAGAAGGGATTTCCCCACTTAGATTATTATAAGCTAAATCAAGTTGAGTGAGGGTTGAAATGTTCCCGATGGTGGCCGGAATTTGATCGGTGAGTCGGTTTTCCCTCAAGACGAGGACATTGAGTGAGGATAAATTGGAGAGACTCAAAGGTATGCTTCCACTTATAGCATTACTAGAAAGGTCTAGACTTTTAAGCGTAGAGAGGCTGCTAATTCCATCTGGGATTGTTCCATTGAATTGGTTGGAACCAAGGGAAATCTCTTGGAGCTCAACTAACTTTCCTAAAGAAGGAGGAATTCCTCCAGAGAAGAAGTTATGATCAAGTGTCAAAGACTCAAGTGGAGAAACACCATTCTTGTTCGTTCCATTTCCACCCCAAGTGTCTGGTACTGAGCCAGAGAGGTTGTTGTACTGAAGAGAAAGGAACGTCAGAGAAGGTGATTGAGTGAGACTAATTGGGATTGACCCAGATAACGAATTGAAGCTAAGATTAAGGCTTAAAAGCTTTGTGGAATTCGCAAGGTCATAGGGGATTGAACCAGTGAGTGAGTTGTTACTAAAATCAAGGTTTTGAAGCAGAGGACATGACCCCAGTGAAGGAGGGATAGTACCCGAAATCCGATTGTTGAAGAGCTGAACTCCCCTGAGGTTGGGGAGAAACCCCAAAGCTGTAGGGATGGGACCCCCGATCATGTTGTCATGGAGGCTGAGCTTTCTGAGAGCCTGGAGCTGTCCGATTCTTTCGGTGATTTGGCCGCCTAACCCTTTCCATGGGAGCTGGATCACTATCACCTGACCTTTTGCACACTTGATTCCCACCCAGCCGCCCGAGCAAGCTCCGTACCCGCTGTCGTTCCAGCTCTTCAAGAAGCCTCTCGTGTCGACCAATTCGTGTTTGAAAGCTTGGAGGGACTGGTAATCGGATTGGGTGACGACTACGCCGTCCCAATCGGATTGGGTCGAGACGGGTCGGACAATCGAAACCAGTAGGTGAAGGAGGATCAAGAATGTGGATTGAGGACTTTTCCACTTCCTGTTCTTGTTTTTGTTCGAAATTCGACACCGGTTGGGCTCTGTTTTTGCAAGGTTTTGAAATGGGTATTTGGAAAATCCATTTTGACACTCCATAGGTAAAGAACTCTAGTGGAATGTAGAGAGATCAACCAAAGAGTTGAAAGAGAAGAAGGAATTTGTGGGTTTGTGAAGTGCTCATATGAACAGAGTTAAAACAGGGAAAGTGAAAATGTTTTGACGAGGTTTTTGTAGTGGCAGGAGCTGTAGAGAGGTGGGGGTCCTGTCGTGGGGCACGTGATCAGAGAGAGAGAGAGAGAGAGAGAGGGGTGGATAAAAGGAAGGAATCTTTTGGGTATTGGGAGACATGAAAACTGTCAGGTGGGCGTTAATTCAGGCGCTCTTGCTTCGAACACCAAGGAAGCCACAACGGCTAGTTTTTTTTGGTTGCTGATTAAATAGGGAGAGAAGCCTAGGGTTTCAACACAAGTGAGGGTTTTTATTGCATCTGGCGCGCCCTGCTCTAACGGCTATCTTTCTAATCTAGAGTGGGCCAAACTTAACTTCTACTACTGTGTTGGGTTTAGGGTAGCCCAAAATGAGTTGGATTAGGCCATAAATTACCCACGGACCAAAGGAACCATAAATAAATCAATAAACCTAAGGACACATATATTTTTACACAGATTTTGCACATACATTTTTATGGGACCCACTTCAAGTCCCACCAATATGATCAAAAATCGCTCATTATTTTTAAAATAATTTTTTAAGAGTTCCTGTAAAAAAATTGCCCTTCGATTTCTAAAAAAGCCCTTACCCATATCCTATGGAGTTGATTTTTTACAAAAACTCTTAAAAAATTATTTTAAAAATAATGAGCGAATCAGATCATATTGGTGGAATCCGAGGTGAGCCCCATAAAAATGTATGTGCAAAATCTGTGTAAAAATATATGTGCTAGTAACACAGCTGTAAATAAATTACCCCCAGGTTGGCACTTCGAGGCCCCATGGCTACCCAGGCTTTTCATAGCATAGCATAGTTTTTTTTTCTTTTAATAATAACGAATATCCTAGCATTTTGCAATAACGTAAAATATTTACATAATCATGAAGGACTACGAAAAAGTGAAGAAGTTGGTCCTGACTCCTGATGTTGGATTGTCTTCTTTTTTAAGATTATAAACACAAGAAGGCCATGTTTGATTGGGGGATTGGGGATGGGATTTGACTATTAATTCCGGATTTGGATCCTCTATGAGGATTCTTCCCTGTGAGGATCGTCCGATCATGTGATGATTTTTATGAGATCCGAACTGTTCATCTCGGCAATCAATGATCCGGATGTGTTTGTATTTTTACCGGTCAAAAATACAAGCACATCCGGACCATTGATTGCCAAGATGGACGGTCTGGATGAAAATCCTCACACGATATCCTCATAGGGTATCCGGATGGTTGTTTTTAGTCCCGGGACTAGTAGTCACCCCGAACTAGTTATCCTTCAAGCTTGGGACAAAACACATTAGAGGAGCTCCGGACTAGAGGTTAACTTACCAAGATGCCCCTAGATTTTTATTTTTATTTTGGATCCGCCAAGATGCCCCTAGATGGCTTAGGAATAATACATTAGGCTATTCTATGTAGTTAAAAAATTAATTTTGTTATACTTTTAGTTGGAAAAAATATTTTTTTCTATCGACCTTGACAATGAAAATATTATGTCACATTTTATTTTTGAGTAATGCTATTGGTACCGACCAATAGCATAGGGAAAATGCACCGACGGCCATCGGACGGCCGTCTCCAGCCACTGGACAGCCGATCCGAGCCGTCCAAAAATTTAAAAAAATAAAACCGAGTGGGCTTACGCGAGAATCAACGGCATCCGAGGTGTGTAAGGTGCTTGATCGAAGCACCCCGTTTTCATGTATATGTAGGCCCACTCGGTTTTATTTTTTAAAATTTTTGGACGGCTCGGATCGGCCGTCCGGTGGCCGTCGGTGCATTTTCCCTACGGTACCATCGGTACCAATATCATTTTCGTTTATTTTTTCATATCATTTTTTTAATAACTTTGATTAAAAAATTGTTTTAATAATACATCATTTTGTAAAAGGAAATTGATATTCGCGCTCCCTTTTTTTATGCAGACGCTCCATTTTGTTCATGAAGTTACTAGTAACTTCACGTTGAAAGTGGAGCGCCTTCATCAAAAAGGGAGCGCGAACAATTCCCTTGCAAAAAAACAAAAGATAACTTTATACTTATATCAACCTTGTTAAAATTAAAAAAACTAATGTTATAGTCATTATTTGGTACCGATAAAGAATTTTTTCTACCAACCTTGTTAATGACTTATGGTAATGCTTGTTAGGTTAATGGCTATGGTAATGACATTTTATATTTAACACTTCTTATGCTTTTTGGTTTATGCTGATTATGACCAGCTGAGAGTGGAAGAAGAAGTGGAAGAAGACTTGGTAAAAGATGATAGTGGCCAAGTAGGAGAAGAAAAGTGCTTTGGTACAATTTCATTTACTGTTTTTTCATTGTTGTTTTTTGTTTTTTCTGTTAATAGATGGTAGCAATAGAGGAAAAATAATATTTGATTGGAGAATTTTATAGTTGAAGCAAAATAAAAAGAAAATGGATACTATTATTTATGTTGGTAAAAATTATACAACAGATTATAAGTAAGGGTGGGTTTGTAAATTGCTTTGGAGGACAACATAGTCAATTGAACGGTTAATCCTGGTCAAGAGAATTCAAAACAAACATGAGATGAGGAGGATTTTAGTTGGATTTGACTTGTCCATCTTGTAATTCCATATAGGGAGGATTAACCACCAAATAGTCCATGGACTATTTAGTATCTGGACTAATAATTCCTTAGCTATAATTCTTCCTAATCCAATCCATCCAATCAAACAGGTCTAGGTTTGAGTCCTTTTTTATTGAGAGTGCAATCTTGACCATTGAATTGTTAAATAAACGAGATGTCAAGTTTAGGTGGATCCCATGAAAATTTTCACATGAGATGATCCAGACTCTCAATTATGATCAACTAAACACCCGTTAATGCTCTAAACAATATGTTCACTTTTTCACATGGCTACCCAGGCTTTCAACGGGCTTTTCATAGCTAGGGCTGTAAACGAGCCGAATCGAACTGAATATTAGAATGTTCAGATTCGTTCATTAAATTTTTTAGCGAACTCGAATTCGAGCCGAACTCAATGAAAATTATGACGAGCCGAACTCGACCCGAGCTTGCCTAGGTTTGGGTCGAACTCGAGCTTATTCACGAGCCTTAACGACCCAATATTATCATATATTTATGCTCTCATACAGGTCTAAAGTTGCAAATAAATTTTTTAATATATACATAAATACGTTCATATACATAAAAAAAAATGATAAAAATATATACATAAGTAAATTTTTAGTAATTATAAATGTTTAGACTTGTACAAGTTTTAAAATTTTCACTATGTAACTATATAAAATCCCCATGATATACATATACTCTAGGTTCGTGAGCTTAATCGAGCCGAATACTACTACGTTCATGTTCGGCTCATTTATGAAACAAGTCTAAAATTGAGATTCAGGTTCGGTTCATTTATTAGACGAATCGAACTCGAATGAGCCTTTACCGAGTCGAGTCTCGAACAGTTCATGAACGGCTTAGTTCATTTACAGCCCTATTCATAGCATAGCATAGTTTTTTTTTTGTTTTTTTTTAAATAATAACAAATATCCTAGCATATTCCAATAACGTAAAATATTTACATAATCATGAAGGACTACGAAAAAGTGAAGAAGTTGGTCCTGATGTTGGATTGTCTTCTTTTTTGGGATTATAAACACAAGAAGGCTATGTTTGATTGGGGGATTAGGGGTGGGATTGGACTATTAATCCCGGATTTGGATCTTCTATGAGGATTCTTCCCTGTGAGGATCGTCCGATCATGTGATGATTTTTATGGGATCCACTGAATTTTTACTAGTCAAAAATACAAACATCCGGACCATTGATTGCAGAGATGGACGGTCTGGATGGAAACCCTCACATGATCCTCATAGAGTATCCAGATGGTTGTTTTTAGTCCCGGGACTATTAGTCACCCCGAACTAGTTATCCTTCAAGCTTGGGACAAAACACATTAGAGGAGCTCCGGACTAGAGGTTAACTTACCAAGATGCCCCTAGATGGCTGGCTTAGGAATAATACATTAGGCTATTCTATGTAGTTAAAAATTTAATTTTGTTATACTTTTAGTTGGAAAAAATATTTTTTCTATCGACCTTGACAATGAAAATATTATGTCACATTATATTTTTTTCATATCATTTTTTAATAACTTTGATTAAAAAATAATTTTAATAATACATCATTTTGCAAAAAAAAACAAAAGATAACTTTATATATCAACCTTGTTAAAATGTGGGTCAAAAAAAAAAAGCATTGTTAAAATTAACAGATTAGTTATTTTGCTCCAACACCAGACTAGTTATTTTGCTCCTATTACGAAGATTATTAACAGATTTAAAGAAATAAGAGGTACACTGGTCACCCAACTGCAACCATTGAATCCTTGATTTCTGCTTAGCAAAGCTTTCTTCAGCCCTAGCAAGGGAAAGGAACTGCTTATAGACAACCGTCCCGTGTTGCCAGGAGAGTCATTTTCCTACGGATCTTCTGTTCGTAGTAGTTAACTAAGCGAGGGAGTTGGTTTAGCATGTATTCCACCTGTCTTGCTTCTAGTGGATACCTTTTCGTTCGATTAGCCTTGAGAAACTCTCTGATTCTCTTTCGACACAGGTTGTGGAAGAATCGGGTAATTTCCTCCTTACTATACCTATAGGAACAACAAAACGTGTAGGCCAAGCGGGATTTGATTAAGGGAAGAAATGCCCGTATAAAGTTAGATAGATTCTTTTTCTTTTCTTTTTCCATGAGTCCCATAATGTGTTTCAACGTTAGCTTTTTCTATGCTTCGGGGTTTGCATTTTCTTTGGCAGTAAGACATAATTGACCCTACGGACAATGCAGAAAGTAAGACGACGGCACCAATAAGAATGACTGTAGGGGCCATTAGCGGCATTTCCATAATTCAATTCAAGATCGAGTCAAGGGAGAATTCCGCTGCTAATAGATTCCAACTACACTGCTAAAGTGCGCAAGGGGCCCTTTCATTTTGCTTCGGCAATAGATCAAAATAGGGGCAACAAAGCCACCCTACAACGATTAGATCCCCGGATAGCGTTATTGGATTAGCGGACGCCACAAGACAAAGTAGTCGTACAATGCCAAATGAGGTCTCTGGGCTTCCCGTGTATTCATCCAAATTAGATCAATGATTTATGGACACGTTCACGAAAGCAGAAGTTTTTCGATCCCATGCAGTCAATGCCAATGGGTGTGCTTAAGAGCTGGTGGCAACCGAATACCTTTCACACCTAACCTAAGCTTTTGCCTACAACCTTTCTTTCCAAATTCACTTGGTGAACCTAGCCAAAGTTCAGGAACAGCTACAAAGGCTTCAAGAGACAGTGGCTCGAAGCATTAAGAGGAAATAGAAAGATTCGTATGAAGAGGGTGTTAATTGGTGTTTTTACTCCCCCCTAATCGATCTGTGCTGTATTAATTATACCTTGCGCTTTTACCGCCCTTTCCGACCCTAGCGAATATAGAAATCCCACAAACCTCTTTTCATAGTAGGAAGTGATCCATGCGAGAAATGAGACATGCGAGGTGAGGTGCACGAACGATTTCTTTGATGCTATCAGGGAGGAAATACAGTGTTGGATGTTCCCACTTTACATTGACTTGACACCCATCGTCTGTATCTCTGTCTGGGAAGGGCGGCAGACTTTCCTTTTTCCCATACTGGGGAACCACTCGAAAGAAGCCGCTAGGCAAGAGACAAACAATAAAAGATGGGTCCGCCTCTTTTTCTTTCTTGTTCCGTCCTGCGCTAAGCAAGCGAGTCTTTCATTCCTTGCTCAAGTAAGTGAGGACAAGCCCCTTTTGTTTATCCGGATCTGCCTATCCTCTCCAACAACCTCTTCTGGTAAAGAATCTCTTATGTACTCAGATGGGCCGCTTTACTCCTTCTATGCCTATTTCCCTCGTCTTAATGAAATGAAAGTCAGGAAAGCCTAGCCTGATTTGGCTTAAACTCCAGTGAGAGGAAAGTGTTAGGGGTCTTAGATTGGCTCGGAAAGCGTTAGGTTGGACACCATAGCATTGCTTGCTTTTTTCCCTAAAGAGAGGCAAGCGAAAGCTTGTCTTAGAAAGGTAGATAGGAAGCCATTAGTCTTTTCTTTAGTGCCCGGGAGGGGTAAGAGACATCCTTCCATTCACTTCATTTACGCTTTCGGTCTTTGTCAGCAGCGAGTAAAGGGACTTTGACTTTTTGGCTCGAAGAGGGATCGGAGGAAAGGGATAAGAGATAAGAGTGCAGGAAGGTTCTAAATCCGCCTCTCTATTATTGATAGGCTCGGTAGGCTAAGTAAGTACTTCCATTGGCCAGTACTTCTGAAGTTAGGCTAGCTAGTAATTAACGTAGACGTAGTTGGCAAGGAATTGACGAGTTGGGTTATTTACGCGGTGGGAATTCTCGTATTTTCCGTTATCCTCACAGTTGCCCCATCCCACTGCCAAAGAGAAGACAGCAAGAATGACGCTACTAGAGGAACTCAAAACTAGCTAGACGGATAGGAAGGGGCTCGAGAGCTTCAATCAGACTGAGGGACCAGGGCAGCCTGCGGGCGGAAGACGGCCCTTTCTCAGATAGAATGCCTGAGAGAAGGGGTCTCAAGCCGAATAACCCAAAATCGCCCCCATAATAAATATACTATGGAAGGATTTCTACAGCTATCTGTTGTCAAATGGCAGAGAATAATAGAAGATTCTCGAATAAGGTTCTCCTCAGACCCCGCTATCTGAATTCTTGTGGTTTCTATAGTCTTTCCACCCTTCGCCTTCTTCTCCAGGGCGTTCAGAGCAAAAAGATGTATATCTGCCCATTCCTGCTCCTTCTCCCCCACCAGATCTATTTGTTTCTTCTTTCCCACTTACCTCCGTGATCTCGACTTTTTCAACCTCCGACCTCTTTCTGGCTGGTGAGCTCCTCTAAAGCTAAGTCAAGACTAAGGCTACTAGCTTTCAAAGTGAGTTGGCTTCCGAGCCTAGTAGCGCTAGTAGGAGGGAAGGGCGTCTAGCCATATCGAAAAGAACCGTCGGACTCTACTGACGTTCTATCGTCCAGAGCGTTGCTCTTCTTCTTGGCGAACTCGCGAATTCGTATCTGAGCTTCATCTCGGCTAGAAAATATTCCCCCTTTTGTTTTGGGAAGTAGGAATCCACGGGCCCG